>OU744244.1:22798972-25595444 GCA_916610215.1 Omphaloscelis lunosa | reverse complement strand
ACCTAACCTAACCTAACCTAACCTAACCTAACCTAACCTAACCTAACCTAACCTAACCTAACCTAACCTAACCTAACCTAACCTAACCTAACCTAACCTAACCTAACCTAACCTAACCTAACCTAACCTAACCTAACCTAACCTAACCTAACCTAACCTAACCTAACCTAACCTAACCTAACCTAACCTAACCTAACCTAACCTAACCTAACCTAACCTAACCTAACCTAACCTAACCTAACCTAACCTAACCTAACCTAACCTAACCTAACCTAACCTAACCTAACCTAACCTAACCTAACCTAACCTAACCTAACCTAACCTAACCTAACCTAACCTAACCTAACCTAACCTAACCTAACCTAACCTAACCTAACCTAACCTAACCTAACCTAACCTAACCTAACCTAACCTAACCTAACCTAACCTAACCTAACCTAACCTAACCTAACCTAACCTAACCTAACCTAACCTAACCTAACCTAACCTAACCTAACCTAACCTAACCTAACCTAACCTAACCTAACCTAACCTAACCTAACCTAACCTAACCTAACCTAACCTAACCTAACCTAACCTAACCTAACCTAACCTAACCTAACCTAACCTAACCTAACCTAACCTAACCTAACCTAACCTAACCTAACCTAACCTAACCTAACCTAACCTAACCTAACCTAACCTAACCTAACCTAACCTAACCTAACCTAACCTAACCTAACCTAACCTAACCTAACCTAACCTAACCTAACCTAACCTAACCTAACCTAACCTAACCTAACCTAACCTAACCTAACCTAACCTAACCTAACCTAACCTAACCTAACCTAACCTAACCTAACCTAACCTAACCTAACCTAACCTAACCTAACCTAACCTAACCTAACCTAACCTAACCTAACCTAACCTAACCTAACCTAACCTAACCTAACCTAACCTAACCTAACCTAACCTAACCTAACCTAACCTAACCTAACCTAACCTAACCTAACCTAACCTAACCTAACCTAACCTAACCTAACCTAACCTAACCTAACCTAACCTAACCTAACCTAACCTAACCTAACCTAACCTAACCTAACCTAACCTAACCTAACCTAACCTAACCTAACCTAACCTAACCTAACCTAACCTAACCTAACCTAACCTAACCTAACCTAACCTAACCTAACCTAACCTAACCTAACCTAACCTAACCTAACCTAACCTAACCTAACCTAACCTAACCTAACCTAACCTAACCTAACCTAACCTAACCTAACCTAACCTAACCTAACCTAACCTAACCTAACCTAACCTAACCTAACCTAACCTAACCTAACCTAACCTAACCTAACCTAACCTAACCTAACCTAACCTAACCTAACCTAACCTAACCTAACCTAACCTAACCTAACCTAACCTAACCTAACCTAACCTAACCTAACCTAACCTAACCTAACCTAACCTAACCTAACCTAACCTAACCTAACCTAACCTAACCTAACCTAACCTAACCTAACCTAACCTAACCTAACCTAACCTAACCTAACCTAACCTAACCTAACCTAACCTAACCTAACCTAACCTAACCTAACCTAACCTAACCTAACCTAACCTAACCTAACCTAACCTAACCTAACCTAACCTAACCTAACCTAACCTAACCTAACCTAACCTAACCTAACCTAACCTAACCTAACCTAACCTAACCTAACCTAACCTAACCTAACCTAACCTAACCTAACCTAACCTAACCTAACCTAACCTAACCTAACCTAACCTAACCTAACCTAACCTAACCTAACCTAACCTAACCTAACCTAACCTAACCTAACCTAACCTAACCTAACCTAACCTAACCTAACCTAACCTAACCTAACCTAACCTAACCTAACCTAACCTAACCTAACCTAACCTAACCTAACCTAACCTAACCTAACCTAACCTAACCTAACCTAACCTAACCTAACCTAACCTAACCTAACCTAACCTAACCTAACCTAACCTAACCTAACCTAACCTAACCTAACCTAACCTAACCTAACCTAACCTAACCTAACCTAACCTAACCTAACCTAACCTAACCTAACCTAACCTAACCTAACCTAACCTAACCTAACCTAACCTAACCTAACCTAACCTAACCTAACCTAACCTAACCTAACCTAACCTAACCTAACCTAACCTAACCTAACCTAACCTAACCTAACCTAACCTAACCTAACCTAACCTAACCTAACCTAACCTAACCTAACCTAACCTAACCTAACCTAACCTAACCTAACCTAACCTAACCTAACCTAACCTAACCTAACCTAACCTAACCTAACCTAACCTAACCTAACCTAACCTAACCTAACCTAACCTAACCTAACCTAACCTAACCTAACCTAACCTAACCTAACCTAACCTAACCTAACCTAACCTAACCTAACCTAACCTAACCTAACCTAACCTAACCTAACCTAACCTAACCTAACCTAACCTAACCTAACCTAACCTAACCTAACCTAACCTAACCTAACCTAACCTAACCTAACCTAACCTAACCTAACCTAACCTAACCTAACCTAACCTAACCTAACCTAACCTAACCTAACCTAACCTAACCTAACCTAACCTAACCTAACCTAACCTAACCTAACCTAACCTAACCTAACCTAACCTAACCTAACCTAACCTAACCTAACCTAACCTAACCTAACCTAACCTAACCTAACCTAACCTAACCTAACCTAACCTAACCTAACCTAACCTAACCTAACCTAACCTAACCTAACCTAACCTAACCTAACCTAACCTAACCTAACCTAACCTAACCTAACCTAACCTAACCTAACCTAACCTAACCTAACCTAACCTAACCTAACCTAACCTAACCTAACCTAACCTAACCTAACCTAACCTAACCTAACCTAACCTAACCTAACCTAACCTAACCTAACCTAACCTAACCTAACCTAACCTAACCTAACCTAACCTAACCTAACCTAACCTAACCTAACCTAACCTAACCTAACCTAACCTAACCTAACCTAACCTAACCTAACCTAACCTAACCTAACCTAACCTAACCTAACCTAACCTAACCTAACCTAACCTAACCTAACCTAACCTAACCTAACCTAACCTAACCTAACCTAACCTAACCTAACCTAACCTAACCTAACCTAACCTAACCTAACCTAACCTAACCTAACCTAACCTAACCTAACCTAACCTAACCTAACCTAACCTAACCTAACCTAACCTAACCTAACCTAACCTAACCTAACCTAACCTAACCTAACCTAACCTAACCTAACCTAACCTAACCTAACCTAACCTAACCTAACCTAACCTAACCTAACCTAACCTAACCTAACCTAACCTAACCTAACCTAACCTAACCTAACCTAACCTAACCTAACCTAACCTAACCTAACCTAACCTAACCTAACCTAACCTAACCTAACCTAACCTAACCTAACCTAACCTAACCTAACCTAACCTAACCTAACCTAACCTAACCTAACCTAACCTAACCTAACCTAACCTAACCTAACCTAACCTAACCTAACCTAACCTAACCTAACCTAACCTAACCTAACCTAACCTAACCTAACCTAACCTAACCTAACCTAACCTAACCTAACCTAACCTAACCTAACCTAACCTAACCTAACCTAACCTAACCTAACCTAACCTAACCTAACCTAACCTAACCTAACCTAACCTAACCTAACCTAACCTAACCTAACCTAACCTAACCTAACCTAACCTAACCTAACCTAACCTAACCTAACCTAACCTAACCTAACCTAACCTAACCTAACCTAACCTAACCTAACCTAACCTAACCTAACCTAACCTAACCTAACCTAACCTAACCTAACCTAACCTAACCTAACCTAACCTAACCTAACCTAACCTAACCTAACCTAACCTAACCTAACCTAACCTAACCTAACCTAACCTAACCTAACCTAACCTAACCTAACCTAACCTAACCTAACCTAACCTAACCTAACCTAACCTAACCTAACCTAACCTAACCTAACCTAACCTAACCTAACCTAACCTAACCTAACCTAACCTAACCTAACCTAACCTAACCTAACCTAACCTAACCTAACCTAACCTAACCTAACCTAACCTAACCTAACCTAACCTAACCTAACCTAACCTAACCTAACCTAACCTAACCTAACCTAACCTAACCTAACCTAACCTAACCTAACCTAACCTAACCTAACCTAACCTAACCTAACCTAACCTAACCTAACCTAACCTAACCTAACCTAACCTAACCTAACCTAACCTAACCTAACCTAACCTAACCTAACCTAACCTAACCTAACCTAACCTAACCTAACCTAACCTAACCTAACCTAACCTAACCTAACCTAACCTAACCTAACCTAACCTAACCTAACCTAACCTAACCTAACCTAACCTAACCTAACCTAACCTAACCTAACCTAACCTAACCTAACCTAACCTAACCTAACCTAACCTAACCTAACCTAACCTAACCTAACCTAACCTAACCTAACCTAACCTAACCTAACCTAACCTAACCTAACCTAACCTAACCTAACCTAACCTAACCTAACCTAACCTAACCTAACCTAACCTAACCTAACCTAACCTAACCTAACCTAACCTAACCTAACCTAACCTAACCTAACCTAACCTAACCTAACCTAACCTAACCTAACCTAACCTAACCTAACCTAACCTAACCTAACCTAACCTAACCTAACCTAACCTAACCTAACCTAACCTAACCTAACCTAACCTAACCTAACCTAACCTAACCTAACCTAACCTAACCTAACCTAACCTAACCTAACCTAACCTAACCTAACCTAACCTAACCTAACCTAACCTAACCTAACCTAACCTAACCTAACCTAACCTAACCTAACCTAACCTAACCTAACCTAACCTAACCTAACCTAACCTAACCTAACCTAACCTAACCTAACCTAACCTAACCTAACCTAACCTAACCTAACCTAACCTAACCTAACCTAACCTAACCTAACCTAACCTAACCTAACCTAACCTAACCTAACCTAACCTAACCTAACCTAACCTAACCTAACCTAACCTAACCTAACCTAACCTAACCTAACCTAACCTAACCTAACCTAACCTAACCTAACCTAACCTAACCTAACCTAACCTAACCTAACCTAACCTAACCTAACCTAACCTAACCTAACCTAACCTAACCTAACCTAACCTAACCTAACCTAACCTAACCTAACCTAACCTAACCTAACCTAACCTAACCTAACCTAACCTAACCTAACCTAACCTAACCTAACCTAACCTAACCTAACCTAACCTAACCTAACCTAACCTAACCTAACCTAACCTAACCTAACCTAACCTAACCTAACCTAACCTAACCTAACCTAACCTAACCTAACCTAACCTAACCTAACCTAACCTAACCTAACCTAACCTAACCTAACCTAACCTAACCTAACCTAACCTAACCTAACCTAACCTAACCTAACCTAACCTAACCTAACCTAACCTAACCTAACCTAACCTAACCTAACCTAACCTAACCTAACCTAACCTAACCTAACCTAACCTAACCTAACCTAACCTAACCTAACCTAACCTAACCTAACCTAACCTAACCTAACCTAACCTAACCTAACCTAACCTAACCTAACCTAACCTAACCAGTCTGGCTTCAACCGCCGCCCCGAACGCCACGTTTGAACCGCGTTCCGCACGTTAAAATTGCGAAAAATAGTATAAAGTTCTCCAAACTACACGTGTCATACACCAAAACACGCGCAATTGCAAGGCGATCACGGGAGTGGAAAAAGTTTTGTGAAAAGTGTGAAACGGTGCAAGTTATCACTGAAAAAGTGAAATTTCGGGAATACTTGACTTATAAAGTCGAATAACTCGGGAACCAAAGCGACGACATAGTCTTTTTAAAGTTCTATCAGGATAGCCGTATCAAGATCTTTGTTCCCGGAAAAAGTCCCGATTTTTTCCGGGCAGGCGCGCGGAAATACCAGAAAATCCTTGTTTCCAAGTGACGAAGTCCCGATTCAGGGCCAGCAAGTTATCCCTGACCTATTCTCAAAGAAGAAAACGAGGAAAGGACCCTGGAGGTACTTTCAAAAATCTAATTAAGTTAAGGAACACCACGTTATTGTGACTACAAACTTAATTTGCGGCCGTGAAAAAGTTGAAAAGTTTTTCCGACCACGAAAAATCTAAATCTTCAGTGACGACCTAGTCTGGAAATCTTAGGGAAGGTGGCTGGGACGTTACCAAACCCGGGTACGGAAAATAAGAATTTTTGGACAATAAATTTAGGATCCTTTGTTTAATTTAGTGCACATAAGAAAAATTTCCGCCCGTAAAATAAATTGTATTTGGCAGGAAAAGAAAAAAGGAAAAGATAACTTGTCATAGTTTTTTGTGTTTTTTATATTAGGAATAGCAGCCTTCAGCTGATAGTGAGTGTATAGTTTTTTTTTTTAGGAAATTACATCACGTAGTTTGTTAGTTATATACTCTCCCAGATCGCGGGTTTTTCCCCGATTCCTGCTTGTTTACAAGTTTAATGGTTGTGGTTATAGCACCCAAACGGGAAGTCTCAGAGGGAAAATAATAAAAAACTTTTCGTTTTCTTTGGAGGGGCTTTCTACAGAACTTGTTCCCATCCCTCTGTGACTATTCTGAAAAAAAATTCGGGGTAACATTACGTAATTTTAAGAGAATCTCCCCATTTTGCTTTTTCCCACGATTACCACATCGATTAAAAATTATAATAATAGTATAAGGACATACTCTATATAAGGCGATCAATTTCAAGCATTCTATTTCACCTCAATAATTTATACTCTTAAATAAGAAAAATAAAAAAAAAATAAAAATTAACTTTTCACCAACCGGGAATCAAACCCAGGATTTAAAAAATCTAAAAACGCTCATATCTCGGAAACGGAATCAGTTAGCCTGTTTTTAACGGCAGCCAGCATATCTATACTACGTATAGATATACTGTAAAACTGTACTGGCCACTCCCCTTCGAACCCCCTTTTTTAAATCTTTAAATAAATTGTTTAGTTCAATAAATACCCCCCCCACCTCCCCCTCCCCCCGTCCAGAAGCATCTTCCGCGAGCCATTAATATTATCAATTTATATATGTAAAAGTATATGCTATAACACCTTAAATTGAACCCTCCCCCGCCCCCCGTCCTCGCAACATCACTTTACCCCTCTTTCTCCGCTCGTTGACATTATATACTATTTATGTGTATGCTGCAGTAGTTCTCAGGTCACCCACTTTGGTACCACTTTTCAATTTCCGTCCGAAATTATTATCCCCCAAATATCTCGGAAACGGCTGGGAATATCAAAATTCTGAGAAAATTTTCCCCCCCCCGTCAACCCCCATCCCAGCTAAAATCTACATTCAATTAAGCCCCCAAGACCCCCTTTTTGACCCCTTCCTTTTGACCCCAAAAACTTTGTAGCACTGTTTTTGTATCCATCAGAATCTATATAGCCCCCTTTATAGTACTAAAACCCCCCGAGCCCCCTTTTCTCGTGACCCCTTGTGACCCCCCTGTGATTCCCTTAAAATATAATTATCTCGGAAACGGCCTAGAATACAAAAATTTTAATCAATTTCCCCCCTTATCCTGGTACCCGCCCTCCCAGCTAGAAACTATATTTGGATAAGTCCCTCACACCCCCTTTTTGACCCCCACTTTCTGACCCCCAATATCTAGTAATACGTTATACTTATTTACATGTAGATAGCCTCTATATACATCTCCCCAGGACCTACCTCTGGTGACTCCCTGTGACCCAATTGAGCCCCAGGACCCCCTCTTCTCCTTCAGAGCTACCCCACCCCCCCGGGCCGAACTACTGAACCAGAGGTCATAGACCCACCGAGTTTGGGATCTTTGAAATCAGGAGAAAAAGACCTGTTTTTTGGCCCTGACCAATTTATAAAAACTTCTTCTTTAGATATAGTATCGCTTTGTTGTTTTGTCACAGTTATACTACATACAATAATACTATTGTAATTTGGTGTATTTTAGACTTACTCCACAAAGAGTAAAAACTTGACTAACATTAAGACTTTTTACAAATTTAAGCACCGAGTGACTTAATTGGTATTGACGCCATTTACACGTCGTACTAAAAAGAGACTATCCTGCCTGTTGAAATCATGCTTGGAATGAGAACCCCGATAAAAAACATGACAACAAACTCCCCCAAGGATGACGTGGAATCGACGGAGAAGGCAGGTCCCTCGTCGGAAACCCAGGACCGAACTTTTGTGGTCGGACCAAGCTTTGGCGAGACAGAAGCCAGTACAAAGACCTTACCGAAAAGGGTGGCTGCGCAGGTGGCGGGCCCCTCTAAGGCAAAATCGCAAACACTATCGTTGGACGCCTCGGGTAGTCCGCCCCCGAAACCGACCTATCCCTCCAGACTTGCCGAGGGAAGGGCATGCCTAAATAAAGCAAAGCTCCACCTCGGCAACTCGAGAAACACGAAGACGGAAATCAAAGAAGGGGTCACTGCAGCCGTGGAACGACTCTATCAGTTGCTGAAAGAGTCGGAGACGGTTAAGGGAAAAGAAACAGCTCAGAGCAAGGGGCGCGAGGGGAAGGAAGAGGAGGAACCTTTACACCCTTCACTCTCTTCTCACTCTGCCGGTTGCCAAGTGGAAAACGAACTGTTAAAGAAGATGGAGGAGCACTACATACTCATCACAAATAACACCGAAAAGATGGAGGGTCTCAGAGACACTTTACTGTCCCATCAGAAAGCCTTGGAGGGGACCACCTATGCGAGCGTGGCGGCTGGTAGCGGTAGGGGAAGACTCCCGGAGCAAGCCACCCTACACTCGGTGGTGGTCACCTCTAAGGACGAAACAGAGACTGGGGATGAGGTGCTCCACAAGATCCGGACTGCAGTGAACGCTAAGGAAGGGGGTGTGACTATCGACAAAATTAGAAAGGCCAAAGACAGAAAGGTCATCGTGGGTTGCCGGAGCGAGGAAGAAAGACGGGTATTGAAGGACAGAATCCAGAAGGCGGGTAACCACCTTAACGTCGACGATATCAGGAACAAGGACCCACTCTTAATTCTCAAAGACGTTTTGACGTATAACAGTGACGACGATATCCTTGTCGCTCTGAGGAATCAGAATGAGAGGATATTCAGAGACCTTGAAAAACAAGACAATAGAGTGGAGATCCGATACAAAAAGAGAACAAGGAACCCTCTTATGAATCACGTCGTCGTTAGGGTGTCCCCCAGAATATGGACCAGGATTATGGACGCGGAGACCGTGCAGATCGACCTGCAGCGCATCCGAATCGCGGACCAATCTCCCCTCGTCCAATGTTCCCTCTGTCTGGGGTACGGCCATGGCAGGCGTTTCTGTAAAGAAACAGTCGAGAAATGTAGCCATTGCGCCGGGCCCCACAAAAAGTCGGACTGTCCTGACTGGCTCGCTGGTGCAGCGCCGACATGCTGCAATTGCACGCATGCTAAACTCGCAAATGCAGAGCACAATGCATTCAGTCAGGACTGCCCGATAAGGAGGAAGTGGGACGCCTTGGCGAGAGCCACAACGGCGTATTGCTAAGGTGAACACGGGCAAGGGAGCACTCGGGAGCGGCACTCCCACCAGCGAAGCTTCATACCTGATAGTACAGGCAAACCTGCAGAGGAAGCAGCTCGCCACCAATGAACTGATGATAGAAGCGGATCGCAGAAAAGCAGCCATAGCTCTGCTTCAGGAACCCTATGTGGGAGGCTCAAGCAGTATGAAGAACTACAGAGGGGTGAGGATCTTCCAGAACACTAACCCAGGGGAAGGAAAGGTCAAAGCGGCCATTGCAGTGTTTAATCACGACTTTGACATCATACAGTACCCGATACTCACCACAAATAACATCGTTGTGGTGAGAATCCGAACGCTGGCCTGGGAGATCACCGTGGTATCATACTACTTTGAGCCCGACCAACCCATTGAGCCGTACCTGGAACATATCAAGAAGATCCGACAAAAGCTGGGACCGCAGAGGATAATCATCGGTGGCGATGCTAACGCCAAAAGTAGCTGGTGGGGGAGTGACAGAGTCGATCGGAGGGGTGAAGATTTTTCTGGTGCTCTAGAGGAGATGTCCTTGCAGGTACTGAACGATGGTGATAAACCGACCTTCGACACGGTCAGAGGAGAACGAAGACTGACCAGCCATGTCGACGTTACGGCCTGCTCAGAGGATATGCTCGACCTGGTGGACGACTGGAAAGTCATCGAAGACCTGACGTGTTCGGACCACAATGGCATAGCATTTAAAATAAAATTACAAAAATCAAAAGGAATCAATATAAACAGGACAACTAGAATTTACAACACAAAAAGGGTTAACTGGGACCGGTTTCATGATAAACTAACCCAGTTAATGAATGATAATAGCATAAACAAAATAGAAATAGACCAAACTCAAACACATAAAGAATTAGACAAATTTACAGAAAAATATTTACAACAGATTACTAGAACATGTAACGATATGTTAAAGAAAAAGAAAACAAATGAAACACTTACCTTGCCATGGTGGACCGAGGAGCTTGAGGAGATGAAAAGTAAAGTCGCCACTAGGAAGCGCAGGATCCGATGCGCAGCGCCGATCCGCAGGTCGAAGGTTGTCAGCGAGTACCTGCAACAAAAAGAGACATATGAGTTAGCAGCGATAAGAGCACAGATAGACAGCTGGAAAAACTTCTGTGGTAAACAGGATAAGGAAAGCCTTTGGGAGAGCATATACCGCGTTATAAAAAGCACCACGAAACGCCATGAAGACATCCCATTGGTGAAAGATGGCCACCAGCTGGACCAGAAGGAGTCAGCCAGTACTTTGGCGGGGACCTTTTTCCCGGAGGACTTTGAATGTAATGATAACTCATACCACCGGCAGACCAGAGTCTCTGCAGCAAACGTAAATAACTGGAAGCATAATGAGATACATGACCCAGCATTTACGGTCGAAGAACTCCGGGCCGCGACGGAGAGTTTTAATCCAAAAAAGGCTCCGGGAATGGATGGTCTTACCGCAGACATTTGCAGCCGGGTTGTTTCCAGAAATTTGGAACTTAACCTGGCGCTCATGAACAAGTGCCTAGAACTTGGCCATTTCCCAACTCCCTGGAAAGAGGCGACGGTAGTAGTATTGCGAAAGCCTGGCAAGGATGATTACACAAACCCAAAGTCCTATAGGCCCATTGGCCTGCTACCGGTCATGGGGAAGATTCTGGAGAAAATGATAGTCGGTAGACTAAAGTGGCATCTGCTCCCGAGATTGAGCCCCCGACAATACGGCTTCATACCCCAGAGAGGCACTGAGGACTCCCTCTATGACATGACACAACATCTGTACGGAAAACTCAATGATAAGAAACTTGTAACCGTAATATCACTGGACATAGAGGGAGCCTTCGATAGTGCCTGGTGGCCCGCAATCAAGATCAGACTTGCCGAAGAAGAGTGTCCGGTAAACATCCGACGACTCATGGACAGCTACCTACAGGACCGTAAGGTCCGGGTGAGGTACGCCGGAGAAGAGTATACAAAAGACACTCAAAAGGGATGCGTGCAGGGATCGATCGGCGGGCCGATTCTCTGGAATCTTCTCCTTGATCCACTACTCAAGGGACTCGAACGCCGGGGTGATTATTGCCAGGCTTTCGCAGATGACGTGGTGTTGGTGTTTGCCGCAGATACGGCGCTGGAGGTGGAGGGACGAGCCAATGCCGCACTCACGTATGTTCAGGCGTGGGGTGTCAAAAACAAATTGAAATTTGCGCCACACAAGACTCACGCAATGGTGCTCACCAGAAAGTTTAAATTTGACACACCACGACTAAGCATGGGTGGGATTGACATCCGTTTGTCTAACGAAATAAAGATCCTGGGGCTCACCATTGACAACAAGCTGACGTTTAACAGCCACGTGGCTAATACATGCAAGAAGGCGTTAAACATATATAAACAGCTTTCACGAGCCGCTAGGATCAATTGGGGTCTCCACCCAGAAATCATCAGGACTATTTATATGGCCACAGTGGAGCCCATCGTTACCTACGCAGCCGGCGCCTGGGCTAAAGCAACAAACAAGATTGGGGTAAAAAGACAGCTAAACGCGGTACAGAGGGGCTTTGCGCAGAAGCTGTGTGGAGCGTATAGAACCGTTTCGCTGAACTCGGCGCTGATGCTGGCTGGGATTCTGCCTCTCGACATCCGGATACGGGAGGCAGCATCGTTGTATGAGGCTAAGAGAGGAGTACCCCAGCCGGAATTAGCAGATAGAGAGATAGAGCGTAGACTGGCCTTTGCTGAAACTCAGCACCCGGCAAGACATATGCGCATCGACTTCGTTAGTCTGGTAGACCAGGAGGAGTTGAACTCCCACGTACACCAAGCAGTCTCCATCTACACCGATGGCAGCAGGATTGAGAGCAAGGTCGGAGCAGCATTGTCTCTTTGGAGCAATGCAGCCGAGACCAAAACACTCAAACTTAAACTGCCATCGTACTGCACTGTCTACCAGGCCGAACTCCTGGCCATATGTCACGCCACAAAAATTATTCGGCAACGAGGCGAGGCCAGTTTCGCAATTCTTAGTGATTCGCGCTCTGCCTTGGAAACGGTCGCTAACCCATATTCCCTCCACCCCTTGGCTGTCGAAACGAGAAGTAACATCGAGGACAGCAGACTCCAGAACAAGGAAATTTCCTTGTTCTGGATCAAAGCACATGCAGGACTGGAGGGGAATGAGCGCGCAGACCAACTGGCAAAAGAGGCTGCACTGCATTCCAGGAGGAAACCTGACTATGATAGTTGCCCAGTATCATTCGTCAGGAGACACATCCGTTTGCGATCTCTTGACGAGTGGAATTTACGCTACCAGGCGGGACAAACAGCGGCTGTCACCAAGATGTTCTTCCCAGATGCAGTGGAAGGATTCAAAACAGTGAGGAAAATCAGACCGACAGGCTTGACGACTCAGGTGATGACGGGGCACGGTGGGTTCTCAGAATACCTGCATCGATTCAAGTGTAAGGGGGACCCATCGTGCATCTGTGAGCCGGGGGTGGCTGAGTCTGTCCCACACCTCCTGTTCAGCTGTCCAGTCTACGCAAAACTTAGATTTGAAACTGAACAAATACTTGACTGTAATATAAAACCTGAAAATGTACATACAATAATCGCGAATAAAAAATTGAGACAAACATTTATAGAATACAGTGTGCAAATAGTAAAGATAGTAGTAAACAGAAATAGATAAATAAGTTATGTTTAATATATATTTGGGAAATTATATAACATAAACATATAAAAATAAGTTAGTAGAAAATAAAATTATGTTAGCAAAATAAGGAATTAGGATAAAATTGTTAAATATAGGTGATAAATTTGAAGTGTTAAATAAGTTATGTTGGCTATATATTGTTTAATATATACAAAACATAAGATGTAAGTAAGTAGATAATAAGAAATCAGCAGAATAAAATAGTTTTGAAACTAACAAATGTAGTAATGTAGTACATGTAGCAGTATAAGGCAAGGGTCAGAAATATATATAAATAAATAAATATACTACCCAGAAAAATAAGGTCTCTGATAACGTCAGAGGAAACATGCAACGCCCTGTGATGACGGGTGAATATAAAAAAAAAAAAAAAAAAAAAAAAAAAAACCTAACCTAACCTAACCTAACCTAACCTAACCTAACCTAACCTAACCTAACCTAACCTAACCTAACCTAACCTAACCTAACCTAACCTAACCTAACCTAACCTAACCTAACCTAACCTAACCTAACCTAACCTAACCTAACCTAACCTAACCTAACCTAACCTAACCTAACCTAACCTAACCTAACCTAACCTAACCTAACCTAACCTAACCTAACCTAACCTAACCTAACCTAACCTAACCTAACCTAACCTAACCTAACCTAACCTAACCTAACCTAACCTAACCTAACCTAACCTAACCTAACCTAACCTAACCTAACCTAACCTAACCTAACCTAACCTAACCTAACCTAACCTAACCTAACCTAACCTAACCTAACCTAACCCAGTAACCGACCATACGTCGCAACGACAACATCAGCTCCGCGAAAAAAAATTCTCTAAAATTCAACGCGTAGAGTAAAGTGTGTAAAAAGTTCAGAAGTGGAATTGTGCAGTGTTGATACACCAAAATCAGTGTGGGCAAGTGTCTGCGTAAACGGGTTACAGAGTGGGACCCCCGAAAAGTCAACAACTAATAACACAGCCAAGGAGAGTGGAGTAGTGCTGCAAACACTATCCCGGTAAGACGCAGCAGAGACCTATCCAGCAAGCCCAGGATCATTAAAATCGAAGCAGGGGTTTGGGAGAAATTAAGGTGCGAAAATCGCTAAAAAGCACGTGGTTTTAGGTTAGAATAACCTCACTTTGGCTCCACGTGCTTCTTAAACCACGAGGCGTGACGCGCGGTGCACCATCCCAGCCCTTACTGAAGACTCCGAAGTCGGACCGAGGAATCTGCCTGCAGAACAGCCATCAGCGTCGATTCCACGACCCATCAACCAGGTTAGTCCTGAGGGAACTCCTCAACCCCTAATCTCATCCCCCCCGAGTTTGGATTCATCTGATTCGGGACTCCAGTACCTCAACAGTACCTTCCAGTGAGAATTTTCCCCCCTTACCCCGATTTCCCTACCCCCACCTGTTATCGTGGGCCCCCCACGTTAAAATCCTTATATCTCGGAAACGGCTGGGAATATCAAAATTCTGACAAAATTTGCCCCCCCCCCTAGTACCCCCCCTCCCAGCTGGCACCCACTCCAACATAAGACCCCTAGACCCTATTTTTGACCCCTTCATTTTGGACCCCCACAAAGTACTAGTACTAGTATACCAGCGCCATCAAGTCACTGTCCCTTCCTTCCCCGCTACACACACACCCCCCACTACTCCCCACTCCCATCCCTCACTTTAGAAGGCCCCCCACCCCAAGCCCCTACACCCTCCCCCCCCCCCCCCCCCCCCCCTCAGGATTATTTCACCCCCCGCGGCCTTACTTCGTTCCCGTTGGACCTGGAAAGCCGAGTTTGGGCTCATTTGAAAGGGCACAAAGAGCTCTACAATTTGAAGCCCTACAAAATTCTGAAATTCGGCATCCACACGCACAAACATCCAGTGACGCCGCAGCGTTCCACTTTGAACCACCACCATTACGCACACGGGGTTCAAACCATCGAGCCCAACCAATTTGTCGGACTACTCATCGGGCTGCAGCGGACAGCAGACGCAGACCACCAGCGGAACTTCCGTGAGTCCATCCATTTAGTTAATAAGTAGTTTAATTCAGGAACAAAACATCACAGCATTAGCTTAAGTTCTCAACCTCAATAACAACCAACACAACTCCATATACAATGTCGTCCAATCCGTCTACCACCTCCCGGAAAACGACCACGGAGGCCGCAAAAGCCCCAACATCACTGCGGCAGAAAGTACTGAAGAATACGGCCAAGTCGGTTGTGTCCGAAAAGGCGGCGCGTCCATCCCAAAAGCTGCAGGCGACAAAAGCAGCGTCGGAGCCGGACGTCACGGGCAGGACGCCACCACTGCCAGCAGTGCCCGGGTCGCCCCAGACACACGACCGAAGCAGGATCGCCGAGGTCGTCATAGACTGGGAGCAGTGTGGCATTTCCCCCCCCCACCAGATCATCTCGGACGAGGAAAGCTCGGTGGCTTCCACGGTGAGTCAGGCTGACTGTCCTGTGGCCGGACGACCGAGCATCCTCTACAGAACACCGAGACGAGGCACAGGGGTGGAGATGGACCTGGCTACGAGAGAAGCAAACGACCTGCTTCAAAAGGGGAAGGGCGCACTGGAGGAGGCGGGAAACATGAAGCGTGAGTGCAAAGCAACAGCCCACGAATGTCTTCAAGGCTTGTACGAGACGGTCTTGTCATTGGCAGACTCGAGAGCGCGTCACAAATATAACCTTGAGAAGGAGCGCTCTCGACACGCACAAGAGCTTGTGCGTGTCGAGAGGGCTCACAATCGCGAGTTGATGACGCTCAAGGCAGAGCTCTCCCTCATGCGGACGGACGTCTCGGACACAAAAAAAGAGACAAAAGGGATCCGGGAATGGCTTGGTCACGAGACCCTTGAAGCCCTCACGGGCATCAAGGAGGTCAAAGAGGATTTGGCAGCCGTGAGCCTGAAAAACCTAAAGGAGCACGAGATAACGAGGCGGGAAGGCGCGAAAGTCCAGGGGGACCCTAGGAGGGAAGCAATGGGGTCCGACTTTTCGCGCTTAGAAAACACCGTTACCAGCGTCTCCAACCAGCTAGATGTACTCCAGAAGGCAATTGACAGGCTCACTGATGACATCAAGCGACCAAGCACCTCCGAAACGGACCCGAGAAGCCGAGAGACTGACGACATACTCACCACCATGGCATTCGAGCGGGAGATCCAAAAATTGTCCCTGCAAATACAGGCCATCGCCAACAGGCCTGTAGCCTCCCTCCCACCATCACAACCACCGATCAACATTACAAAACATCTTCAGCCAATTTCGGAAAGGTTGGAAATCGTTTCGGCGGACCTCCGCGTGCTGCGTGACAAGGAGCCCCCAATCCAGGCGCCCTCGGCGCTAAATCTGGAAGCGGAACTCGCAGTTGGGGAGGTCAAAAAAACCCTACAAACTATTCAGCAGGGGGTGGCGGATCTGAGCAAAGCGAACAGACCGCTTAAACAACAACAGGGCCCACAAACCTTTGCCCAGGTAGCCAGCAAACCTCAGCCCCCCAAACCGCCCACACAGCCCAATCACACCCTGATCGTCTCGTCGACGAACCCCCAGCACACTGGGGACAACGTCATCGAGAGGATCAGGACTGCCCTGGACCTCAAAACGAGCGGAGCCCGAGTCGACAACGTCCGGAAAGCGCGAAACCAAAAGGTGGTTTTGAGGTGCGCTAGCAAAACGGACCTTAACAAGATCAAGGATCAATTTCAGTCGAGCTCAGGGCTTAAGGTCCAGGAACCGAAACCGCAGAACCCACTCGTCTGCATCAAAGGAGTTCTGTCCAGTTACAGCGACGGGGAGATCATTGATCTCCTCAAAGCGCAGAACAAGCACATTCTGCAGAACGTCGCTGTAGATGGACAGACCATAAAGGTGCGCTATAGGAAGCGCGCTAGAAACCCCCATGAGTGCCATCCTGTCCTGGAGCTCTCCCCGGAGCTCTGGAAATGCTGCACACAGGTGCAAAAAGTCCACGTGGGCATCAAGCGATGCTCGATTGAGGATCAGTCCCCCCTCGTACAGTGCACAAAGTGCCTTGGATATGGTCATAACAAGGCCATATACAGGGCCGGCAAAGAAGTCTGCAGTTTCTGCAGCGGAGCACACAACGGGAGGGACTGCCTTTCTCGAGCAGACGGCAGGCAACCCACATGTGTAAACTGCAAGGCAGCCAACAGGACGGGCAGCGACCTGGCACACACAGCGTTCAGCGAAGACTGCCAGGAACGCCAAAAATGGGATGGTATAGCAAGATCTCGCGTTTCCTACTGCTTAGGGCGACCAGGAAGTCCCAACAAGTCAACAAGTCACCACTCAAAACACAACAAGACCGACAGCAAGATTACGTCTAATCCAGGTAAATCTTCAGCGCTCCAAGCTGGCCACAGAAGAATTCCACATGGCGGCTCAGGCAAAGGGAGTTTCAGTGGCACTCGTTCAAGAGCCCTATGTTGGAAGAACAGGTGTCATGAAACAATGTCCCGGCACGAGAGTCATCCAGTGCAGCCTAAGCCGCCAAAAACCAGTAAAGGCGGCGATCGTTGTTTTCGGGAACAACCTGGAGGTCATCCACGACCCCCAGCTTGTGACCGAGAACATCGCCGCCGTTCTGCTGAAGGTTGGCCAGCTCAGCTTCGGGGCACTGTCGGTCTATTTTGAGGGTGACCAAGACATCGAACCCTATCTTTCCGAAACACACAACACAATCCATAAACTACACACACACACACACAATATCCTGGTGGGAGGAGACGTAAACGCCTGGAGCCAGTGGTGGGGAAGTGTCTCCGAAAACCACCGTGGAGCGTCGTACAACTCCTTTCTCAATGAGCGGGACCTCCACATCCTCAACATGGGTCAAACACCAACCTTCGAGACCTACAGAGGAGACAGGTGGTGTACGAGCATTGTCGATGTGACGGCATGCAGTCTGTCGCTGCTAGGCAAGGTCGAGGAGTGGCGAGTAGAAAGAAGTCTGACATCATCAGACCACAACGCAATCACCTTCTCGTTGCGCTTAGAAAAGGCTTTGGAACCCTTAAGGCCGATCTCGACGCGCGTCTACAACACCAAGAAGGCTAAGTGGTCCGACTTCTGTGCACACTTCAAGACCCGTCTGGCGGACAGTGACATTACACCAGCCAGAGTCTCGAGCGTCTCGAACCCAGAGGATCTGGAGAAACTCATCACAGAGTACACCCACACCATCCACCGCTCATGCGAGAAAGCGATCCCAAAACTGGGGCCGCCAAAATACGACGCCAAGCCCCCATGGTGGAGTCCTTCTCTAGACCATCTCAAAAAAGACGCCTTGACGAAGAAGAGAAGGATCCGGAATGCAGCCGCAAGTCGGAGACACTTCACCATCCAGGAATACGTGCAGGCCAAAAACAAATACACCACAGCAGCAACGGAAGCAGCCACAGCAAACTGGAAAGAGTTTTGCTCGAAGCAGGACCGTGAGAGTATGTGGGACGGCATCTACAGGGTACTAAGGAAGACAGCCAGAAGACAGGATGACGCCCTCCTGAGAAATACCGAAGGCGAGACGCTCAGCCCCGAGCAGTCAGCGGATCTTCTGGCAAAAACCTTTTACCCCGACGACTCAACGGATGCCGAACAGCCCCACCACAGGAGCCTAAGGAAGCTGGCGGAGGAGAAAAACCCCCGGGGACTGTCTGCCGACGATCCTCCCTTCACGGCCGCGGAGCTGGAAATGGTTCTCCAGAACCAGAACCCGAAAAAAGCCCCCGGTCCCGACGGATTAACAGCAGACATCTGCACTGCGGCAATAAACTGCAATCGGGAGGTGTTCTTAGAGATAGCTAATAGATGCCTGTCGCTGTCACACTTCCCGAAGCAGTGGAAAGTCGCCCATGTGTGTATCCTCCGAAAGCCAGGAAAGGACGACTACACCAGCCCAAAGTCATACAGGCCAATAGGTCTGCTCTCGGTCCTAGGAAAAATCGTCGAGAAACTCCTAGTTGGCAGAATGCAATGGCACTTCCTCCCAACACTCAACCCAAACCAATTTGGATTCATGCCACAGCGCGGAACCGAGGACGCCCTCTATGCCCTAATGGGGCACCTACGAGCCGAAATCAAAGCCAAAAAAATCGTGCTTTTGATATCATTGGACATAGAGGGGGCCTTCGATAACGCGTGGTGGCCAGCACTCAAGCGACAGATGGTAGTCAAAAACTGTCCTAAAAACATCTACGCTCTCGTCACCTCATACCTGGAAGACCGGAACATAAGGGTCAACTACGCCAGAGCGACTAGTGAGAAAGGTACCACAAAGGGATGCGTCCAAGGCTCAATTGCCGGTCCGACGTTTTGGAACCTGATCCTAGATTCGCTTCTACACAAGATGGCTAGCAAGGGAGTATACTGTCAAGCCTTCGCAGATGACGTTGTCGTGGTTCTCTCGGACCACACGGCTGGTCCCCTGCAGCAATCAGCCAACAACGCGCTAGACACAGTATCGGAATGGGGCGTTCAAAATAAGCTACGTTTCGCCGCGCACAAGACCTATGCGATGGTGTTAACGAGAAAGCTAAAGTACGACGTTCCGGTACTCTACATGTCGGGCACGCGGCTGAACCTGGTCGAGGAGGTAAAGCTGCTGGGTCTCACAATAGACTCTAAACTCACCTTCAACGCGCACGTGTCGGCGATCTGTAAAAAGTCCGCAGACATCTACAAGCAGTTGGCATGTGCGGCAAAGGTGACTTGGGGTCTCAACACAGAGATAATTAGGACAATATACGTGTCTGTGATAGAGCCCATCGTGATGTATGCAGCGAGCGCGTGGGCCCCCGCAGCTGAGAAACTGATGACAAGGAATCAGTTTGACTCACTGCAGAGAGGCTTCGCGCAGAAGATCTGCAAAGCATACCGCACGGTGTCTCTAACATCGGCACTTATTCTGTCAGGTCAACTCCCACTAGATCTCCGGGTAATCGAGGCAGCAACCCTGTTCAAGATCAGAAAGGGCCATTCCCAAGAGTTCATACCACCGGGCCGCGAGCTGGAGTGCAACGTGCCCCACTCCCAAAATCCCCACCCATCGCTACTCACGACAACAGAGTACGCACGCCTAGAGGACTTGACTCCCGAAACCCTGGAAACCCATCAAGTAATCGGTCCCCAAATATACACCGACGGCAGCAAGATAGAGGGGAAAGTTGGCGCTGCCCTAACTTGGTGGGAAAACGGAAAGGAGTCAACGTTCAGCACCTTTGGCCTTGAACCCCACAACTCAGTCTTCCAATCGGAAATGTACGCTCTCTTCAGAGCTGCCGGGATGGCAAGAGAATCCAGGGCGGCCTCCGTAAGCATCTTAAGTGACTCAAGATCGTCGCTTGACCTGCTGCGGAGACCGTCCGTCACTCACCACCTGGCACTTCAAATCAAGAGAAGCGTCCGTGAGACCAGAGAAGAGGGCAGAGAAGTGAGGTTTTTTTGGCTCAAGGCCCATGTGGGAACTGCAGGGAATGAGAGAGCGGACGAGCTGGCCAAGGAGGCAGCCCTTAACAACGCGACAGCCGACTACAACAAGGTGCCCGTATCGTTCGTGAGGAGGAAGATACGGGAAGAGACTATAAAGAAGTGGCAAGCGCGATACGAATCCTCGAGTACAGGAGCGGTCACAAAAGTGTTCTTCCCAGACGTCCTAGCGGCAAAAAGAACACTTAGAGACGCAGTTCTCACACCGGTCCACGTACAAGTCCTAACAGGACACGGAGGATTCTCAGCGTATCTCCACCGCTTCCATCTCAAAGATAGTCCCTCGTGCGTCTGTGACCCCAGTTGCGAAGAGACAGTTTGGCACCTGCTCTTCGAATGCCCACGATTCATTCACGACAGAATAGAGCTGGAAGTAAAGATCGGAACCCAGCTAAGCCAGTCCATACTCCACACCATCATGGGGAGACCGGCTTCCAGAAAACTATTCTTGGCATTCGCGAGCAAAGTCGCCATAGTCGCAGCAGCGGCCAACAAAACGGACGCACCCTTGCGTAGTCGGAACCGACAACCATCAACGACCACAGCAACAACCACACCAAACTCCGCAACAACAACAACAACCACTCAAACCACAACACGTACACCACTCACCACAACACAAACCACACAACGACCAACACCCGTGGTAGCAGCAGCAGCAGCAGCAGCGACAGCACAAGCCAGCCTACAACCAGCACTCAGCTCCATGTCCATCTCGGAGCTCCTGGCATACGGGAGAGACGGAACGCCTGGCGTCAGACTGCGAGGCGTCGCCCTCTTCATGAACAGAGAAGGAGAGAGGCTAGGCATAAGCTTCTGCGTAGGATCGAGCCGAGCTGGAGCCCGTATACACATCTCACCAGGCCTTGCCGCCCTGATCAACGGAAGCACAACCAAAACGAGCATGAAAGGCAGTAAATACGCTAAACTGCCGCATGTGGAAGTAGCCACTCACCGATGCCGTCTGGTGCGAGTCAAAGGAAAGACGATCGCACTATTCGAGTGGGGAGAGGACACTCCATTTGCCCAAGCAAGCTCACTGCTTCAAAAGATCAGGGAGGTAGGAGAGTACATGGCAGTCACAGCCCGTACCATAAGCATCGACGCAATGATGATCGAGGGGGAAAGAGGAGACGTCGCAGATCGCTTCGGCTGTTTGAAAGCCTCAGAACTCCATGAGGTAGTAGTGTATGAGGACAGAGGGGAAACTCTGAGCTTCCTCAAAGCCCCCAGACACCCAACAGCCAACGCGACGAGCTCCACGTCAGGCTCGATCACTCAAAGCGGATCAGAGAGGGCCCAGCAGAAGGCAGCCGCCGAAAAAGCTGCAAAGGAGCAGTGCAAAACCGCTAGCCCGGAGGACCGAGCCCGGACGAGGAGTCGCCTGAAAGCCTTCGGCACCTTCCTCAACGCACTGCTCCCAAGCACCAGCCACGCATCACCAACAGCTATGGAGAGGTTCTTTAAAAGAAAGGGGAAAGAACCAACACCACAGAAGCCTACGCCTACAAGAGCCGACAAGGGGCAAGTCAGCCCGCCGACCCTCGCAGTTAATATGGGCACCACGGACCACGTAAAGAGTGCGTTCCTCGAGTACGTTGCAATCGTAAGAGCGACCAGAGAGGTCAATCTCACGACATGCAGAAAGATCCTGCAGACCTTCCAGAGGAACACTGAAGGCCTGCTAAGGGTACTACTCGAGGAATCAGAGGCGGCAGTGTACGACAACGTCACATCTCAAGTCATCAAAGGAGAAATGACGGGGTCATACATGGCAGCCTACAGCGCGAAGAACGGTTTCGTGACCCTGGACAAAGAGGAAACGGAGCGCTCAGGCAAGTTAAAATTCAGCGTCCCAAACGACGACCCGATAGTGGTTACCGCCAAATGTACCAAAATCATGCCGGACGATAAGATCCTTGAAATGGCACAGTCCATTTTGGGGACCTCAGATATCCCGGCATCGCAAGATATTTGGGCGGTACCCAATATCAGGTGGGTCAACGGGGTCCCGGGTTGCGGCAAGACAACCTGGGTGGTGAAAAACTTCGATGGGGAGAAGGACGTCATAGCCACCACGACAACCGAAGCTGCCAAAGATCTCAGGGAGAAGCTTGCGCACCGCTTAGGAGATCGAGTAAAGAGAAAGGTGCGCACTATGGCCTCAATCTTAGCCAACGGGTTCAGAAAGGAAGAGAAATACTACCGTCTCACGGTAGACGAGGCTCTTATGAACCATTTTGGGGACATAGTTATGGCAGTAAAGTTGTCTGGAGCAAGCGAAATTGTCCTCATCGGAGACGTAAACCAGCTTCCTTTTCTGGACAGACAGAACCTATTCAACTTAAGGTACACCCGTCCAGACTCGGTGGCTGGTATCACCCAGGAGCTGCTTTGCACACATCGCAATCCGATGGATGTGGCCTTTGCACTGAGCGAGGTATACTCCGGTATATACTCCTCCAAGTCGTCGCTGTCGCGGGTCCACTCCTTGAGAGTGGAAGGTTACACAGGAGCGCATATACCGAGCACCGCTCAAAACACCCTGTTCCTGGTTCATACGCAAGAAGAAAAAGCTACTCTTGTGAGCCAGGGGTACGGGTCCGGTGAAGGGTCGCGCGCACTGACCATCCACGAGGCTCAGGGGCTGACCTACGACAGCGTAATCATCATCAATACGAAGTCCAGGAGACTCCAGGTCCACGAAAGCATCTCCCACGCGGTGGTAGCGTTGTCGAGACATACTGTCAGTTGCGTCTACTACTCCGACGACGCCGATGACGCCATAGGCCGCTTTGCGAAGAGGGCGATGGATGCGCCTACTAAAATGGTCATCGAATACAACCTTAAGATGGCCATGAAACATCGAGACGCAGCAGTCGTGGAAGCCCTGCTCGGGCTAGCAAAATCCCTGGTCGTGACATCCCGCTTCAAATAATACTCCACAACCATATCCATACTCCAAACATTTCAACACTAACCAATCCCAACCCTCCACGAACCACGAAAATGGAATTTTGTAAAACTTCATGGCAGAGTGAGTCTGTCATGCTCACGTAAATGTCCCGCCGATGGTGGCGTTGTACATCTGGTCAATCGGCTCCCTAAAAAATGGTTGAGCTGAAGGGCGCGGATGTGTACGTCATTTCCGTGAACGGAAGCCGTCGCCTGGGACTGGTCGGCTTGCACTGCCATGAAGTTCCAATCATAATAATAAATGTTATAAAATTAAGTTCGCATGAAATAATAATAAAAAAAAAATATATATATATATATATATAAAAAAGCAATTTATATATATAAAACAATTGCATGTGTAGTTTATAATAAAAAAAAAAAAAAAAAAAAAAAAATTAAAAAAAAAAAAAAAAAAAAAAAAAAAAAAAAAAAATTAAAAAAAAAAAAAAAAAAAAAAAAAACGGATGGACTCACATAGTTTTAAGTAGTAGATAAGCTGTAGCCCGAAGATGGAACGGCAATTGCATTTATAAAAAACAAGTAGATAAAAAAAAAAAAAAAAGAACGTAAACAAAAGCACGGACCACCATGTCTGTGGATTTATTGTAAGGAAGGAGTTTGGTTTTAGCCGGTAAGAGTCCGGCACTGCCCAGACTGGTTCATTTGTGAGTTAGTCTGGGCGTCCATGAGGATTTCCCACTCCTGCCGGAAAAAAAAAAAAAAAAAAAAAAAACCTAACCTAACCTTTTTTTTTTTTTTTTTTTTTTTTTTTTTTTTGTCGCTGAGAAATGCATTACGCATCCCCGCTCGTGGGGGACGAGTCGGGGTATGTGGGACTCCCTGTCACTAATGACAGTATACCCACTAAAACTCAGCGGTGTTCCCACATCGCCGTGATGGGAGGGTCATGGGAAACCGGCTCAGCCTTGACTTCCACAGCCTTCCCGGCGCATGCCCGCCTAACTGGCCGGCCCCACATGCCCCCCAGGCTGAGGGGCTACGGGAATGGCCGAGAACACCTGGCCATTCCCGTCCGGCACTGGTGGAAGCCTGTGCAATACAGGCAAGGGTGCCCCCGCACCCGTTGCCTGCTGGCCTCCACCTGGGAGGAGTCGGAGATGACTTTCGAACTGACGTCTTCTTCGACCCCTCCTCCGCCTTCGGAGCGGCGCCGCGGCAGGATCGTCCTCCCGCGTGCGCTCCGCCGCCTCCTTCTGGGACATGACGTGTTCGCAGAAGGAGGCGACTGCCGCCCAGGACCTCTCATCCCTCAGCATGGCGTTAACCAAGCCGGGGAGTGAGAGGTCCGGTCCGATCACCGCGATGAGATTGCGGCGCGGCTCGGACCACGATGGGCACACTTCGAGGGTGTGCTGCGCCGCATCCTCCGCCGCGCCACAGTGGTGGCACGACGGCGTCTCCTCCCGTCCAATTCGGTGCAGGTAAGATCCGAAACAACCATGTCCGGACAGCACCTGCACCAAACGGAAAGAGAGGAATCCATGCGACCGCTCGAGCCACTCTCGCAGGACCGGCCCAATTGCGTCGAGGGCTAGGCGGCCGAAGACTGCGGCGGCAAGGTCCTCCGTCCAATGGACGACGATGGCGTCCCTCGCCTCCCGCCGAACGGCCTCCCGCTCTTCCGGGAGTGGGCGTTCTCCTCTCGCCCTCCGTCCCGCCGTCCATTCATATACTCTGGCGAGCACCCATGCCTCGAGTTCCCAAGGAGGGGTGCCGGCCAGAGCACATGCCGCCGCAAAGCTCACCGTGCGGTGGGCCCGCGCCACCCGCTGGGCTATGGCCCTTTGGGGTGCCCTCAAGGCGGCGGCGTTCTCCCTTCTTTGGAGTGATTGCTCCCAAATCGGGGCCCCGTAGAGGGCCATGCTCCTCAAGATGCCAGCGTAAAGTTGCCGGCATCGCGCGCTTGGCCCCCCCAAGTTGGGAAGCAACCACGAGAGCGCGCCCGCCGCCTTCAGCAGGCGCGACGACAGCCCACTAAAATGTGGGCCGAAGCGCCACCTGCTGTCAAGTACCAGGCCCAGATATTTCATCTGGGCCTTCACCTCAATTCTGACGCCCTCCACGAAAATGTGGGCGTCAGGTGGCTGGCGCTGCCGCGGGCCGTGGAAGAACACGGCCTCGGTCTTGTGCAGCGCCACCGTTAAACCTAGGCGGCGGATCCTCCCCGCGACCAAGGATCCACCCGCCGAGGCCAAGTCGGCGGCCTCCCTGAAGCTCCCCCCCCGGGCGGTGAGGAGAGTGTCAGAGGTGGCGAAAGTGACATCCACTATTGAGCCACCCTGCCGCCGCACGCATGTCTGGACGCTTCCTCTGTTCAAGAGGGAGAGTCCAGAGGAGGCTGCCCACATCTCCACTGCCCGCCCACGCGCGTCCGTGGCCCGGTTGCCCCAGGTCACCGACTTGGCATTCAGGTCACCCAGTACGGAGACCTGGCGCGGCGCCGCCCTGCTGACTACGGCAGCCAGGACTCCGAGATAGTTCTCGAAGTCCTGAAGAGGGCGGTTTGGGGAGAAATAGACGCCCACAAGGGCTAAGTCTCCCCACGCGGCGGCCACGTATCCCGGTCCCTTCTCTAAAAGCGAGAGGGGAGGGGAGTCTGTGGAAGACCGCGCCGCTAGTGCCACCGAGTCGTCCTCGTCACCCAGCCAGCTGCCGGGGATTGAGTAGGGCTCGGCGACCACCGCTACGTTCACCAACCACTCGGCCATGACCTGCACCAACAGGTCCTGGGCCGCTCTGCAATGGTTGGTATTCGCCTGGAGTATGCGGTAGTCGGAAACCATTATTCCGACATCGCACCCGTTTCCTCAGCTGCCACCGCTGGAGTTACAGCGGCGACGACAACGGCGGCGGCGGCGGTAGCAACAGGGCGAACCCGCGCCGGCACTATGCCCTTCTTCACAGGGGGCTTACAGCTCTTGCCCGTCATTTTGTGATCCGCGGGGCGGCCACTGGCGGCACACGCCGCGCAGTGTGGCGCAGTGGCGGTGCGGCAAGCGGCACTCTTGTGTCCCTCCTGCCCGCAATGGTAGCACGTGTCTCCCCAGTCGAACTTGGAGGGACACGTCGCTCGGGTGTGGCCGAACGCGAAGCACTTGAAGCAGCGAACAGGCTGTTCTTCAAGTGGCCGGACCACGGTTGAGCTGAACCCCACAAGCAGCCGTCCCTTGTTCGCAGCGAGGACGGCCCCAGCCGCGGCGACCGGGCAATCAATGCGGATGACGCCCATGCCGCGACGGCCGGGCCTGATGGCTCCGCCCTTCACTGCACCAGCGTCGCAGCCTCCAGCCGCCGCGATGGCTGCCACCACATCCTCTTTGGTGACCGAATCATCCAGATCGGCCACCTCCAAGGCTGCGGTCTTAACGGGCCTGACGACCGTTGCCGCATCCGCGATGACCTCTTGCAACTTTGTTGCGAATAGGTCCGCATTTGTGCCGCGCTGTTCCCCCGAAAACTCGAAAATTCGAGCCCCGGTTAGGGTTGGGCGGCACGTGATGTTGCTGATCCCCAGCCGGGAGGGATCAGCATTGGTACGAGCCCGTTTTAGGACGGACTCATACGTCTCGCCCCGCTTCAAGGCCTCCGCGGTGACGGTCACGACGACAGCCGCGGTTTTGGGGGGAACCAGCTTTCTCCCGCCAGCTGGAGCCTTTTTGGCTGCAGGACCCTTTTTGGCTGCAGGACCAGTCGCAGCAGGCTTTTTCCCCTTTTTGCCCTTTCCTCTCCTAGCCACTTTCGTCCACGGCTGGTTGGACGGGGTGGTGGACGGAAGAAGGGCGTCTTCCTCCTGCGAGTTCTGGGGAGCCGCTGCTGCTGGAGCAGCAGACGACCCAGACGCTCCCTCCGCGCTTGTTGTGGGGGTATGAGGAGCCGCCTTGGTCTTCTTCCCCTTGCCTTTACCCTTGGATGCCGGGTCTGCTAGAGGCGCAGGTTCTGGCTCCCTCGGCGGTGGTCTCTTGTCCGCCGCTAGCGGCGGGCGGAGCCGCCTTTCCGGCAAGAGCCGGTCCTCGATGCCTGCGAGGCAGGCTCTTATGAAGGCCCTCTCCTCCATAACAACCCCGCGAATTGTTGCCTCAAGGCTGGCAGAGGAGGAGGACGAGGAGCCTCCCACCACTGGACCTGGGGCAGATTGGGCAGGCCCGGCCGTGGCATCAGCCAGCTTCTGGTGTAGCTGGCTGACCTCCGCCTGCAGGCGATCCACCTTGGCCTGCAGCTGCCGTGTCTCGTCCGTGGCCGTCCGCTTCACCAGCTCCATAATGATGCCGTGCATGCTGGCGGCCCGGCATTTGAGAGCCTTCTGAAAGGTCCCCTTCAAATTTGAGGACTTTGAGGCGACCTCCAGGATCTCCTCCTTGTCCTCTTGCGCCATGCGCTCCAGTTCTGCCAGGGAGTGGTCGGCATACAGTACACTGGATGCACCATAGCCAGCCCTCGCCCTGGCAACTTGCGCCTGCTGCTCCTTGGCAGCGACCCTCTCCTCCAGGTCCAATTGGAGTTGCCTCCTTCTTGCCAGACTAAGCTGGCGCTCGGCGTCCACCAAGCCCACATCGTGGGTCGAAGCCGCAGAAGAGGTCGTAGCCTTTTTAGACTTCGACTTCTTCTTCGCCCTACCTCCGGTCGACTCCGAGGAGCCCTCGGACCTCTTCCGCCTGAAGCGGCTGCCTTCGGCCGCCGACGTGTCCATATTGGAGTCGTCGGAGTCCGACAACTCGTTTGGCCTGCTGAAAAAGCTGGCCGCAGATGGTGCGCGGTCAGCTTCCGACGCCGAAGCGCCGCCGGCGTGGCCCTGAGAAGGGCCGTTGGTTTGGCCCTGAGAAGGGCCGTTGGTTTGGCCCTGAGAAGGGCCGTTGGGTTGGCCCTGAGAAGGGCCGTTGGGTTGGCCCTGAGAAGGGCCGTTTGAATCGCCCTGGGAGGAGCGTTTAATAAAACGTCCAGCGGCGTCACGCATTGGCTTGTCCATCTTATTCGCAGACGTCCGCATTAAAATCTACGAATCACAGCGCACTTTAGCCGCCGGTCTGCCACTCCGTTACGGTGGTCAGACACGGCGTTGCCCGGGGGAAACTGCGAGGAAGTATGCACTGTGGGGGATCCCCCAACCTAACCTAACCTAACCTAACCTAACCTAACCTAACCTAACCCAGTTCCCCCCCAGCCCTCACAGTGGTCGGATCGTTTTCGAGTCGCTCCGCGCATAAAAATTCAAAAAAGTGGTAAAAAGTGCTCGGATTTTGAAAAATCAAGTGCTGGTGTGTAGAGGAAAGTTGCCTCCACACCCCCCAAGTGAAATTTGAAGCCGGATTGCAGTGTTCTGCAGTGTTATAACTGAAAAACCCTCTTTTTAGAGGTTAAATTTTAAAAACTAAACTATTTGACGTATTTGCTACGAAACAAGATCGACGACCCCATGTTTTTGTTTTGAAAAACATAGCGGAGCAGTGCTTTCTTCGTTCCTGACCACTCTGAAACCCCTCGAACCAGCAGTTCCAGAGAAATTCAGCAAAAATAAAAAAGCACGTGGCCTGAAAAACCTGAACGAGACACGCCAGCTACTGGAAACTTTGCAGTCTGCAAGAGGCCCCTGGGAGAGGATTATATTCGCACGTACATGAATTTTATGTTATGTACTTTCTGTCTTATTATTATTTGAAAGTCTGAACTTTGGATACCTATTACTCCTGAACCAACAATAAATTTACAAAACTTCAACTGCTATCCTTTGCGCGCTCATCAGAAGAGGACATCCTGGAAAAAATTAGATTTTTAGCTATTTTAGATTTAATGTAGTAATTAAAAAACTGTTAAAATTGCATATATATAAATTTCCACATGAAAAATTTGAAATCCATCAAATCTTATATTACAGTAATATAGTGTATTATTTGTAGAACATTTAAATATTTTTTTCAAAATTTTGCGATAAGTGGTTCCAAAGTTATTAAATTTTTAGTTATTTTTTCATATTAAATAGAAATAAATAGAAATAATTTAGTTTTAAGTATAGAATTGACTTCTATAAGTGTATTGTGTTTAGTTTAAGCCCAAAGTTGCCCCTAATAACTTTAAAACTCACGGAAACAGTTTTTTCAGCCATTTTGGTTTTATTGGTTGAAATTTTAAGCTTCAAATACATCCTAAGTTATTGGGCGTAGGAAACCCGGATTTGCGCATTTCGAAGCGAGGCACTTCTGGAAATATTAAAAAATTAGTTTCAGGCGTTTTTCAGGACTGAAAGTTTTCAGCGCTGAAAACATTTTTAGTATGCGCGGGAGGACAGGGCAAGTACTACACTTGAAACCGCAACTCTCTCCGATAAGTGGTTGCGGACTTACGGTTGATTGAAGTTGACTTTTGACAGTAGGGCGGCCATTTTGGAAAACTTCAGTCCGGCGTGGCTCCGGACTCGGTGGTCGTAGAGAGTTGCCGTTTTAACATTGTGATTTGTGAGGACAGGGCCTGTCGGGCGAAGTAGGTCTCAGACATTTTCAGGCTGAAATTTTTCAGGATCCTGAAAGTCACCTCGCATGAAAGAACGGGTCGAGCTAAGCCTAAAGAGCCCAAACTCGGGTGTTCTGCGACCGGCCGAACCGGAGATATCACCTGTTAAATATTGACTTTGACAGTTGTTCCGCCATCTTGGCAAAAATTCAAACACCCATATCTCCGTAACAAAGGGTCGCAGAGCAACGGGATTTGTTCCATGGTGATAGGCATTTATTTGTCTTACTGTTGTGTAAGCTTTCAGGAGTTTTCAGGGCGAAAAAATTTTTCAGCCTGAAAAGCATATCGGTGGGTAGATCTTGTCGAGCACAGCCAAATAAGCCCAGGCACGGTGTCATTCGGTCCAGTGGTTACGGAGCAGTTGAGTTGTAACCACATTCCGGCCGCCATCTTGGATTGGAACCAAAATTTCCAACTGTATTTACTCCGGAATCCTAAGGGCTAGGTGCCCCGTGTTTGGTATTGTTGTATTGGGCTTGACGGGTTCTATCGACTGACACTATCAGATAGGCTCTACATAGAGCCATTTTTGCAAAAAAGCAGAAAATTGGTTTTTTACGGCAAAAATTTATGCCCCGACCAATATAGAGCCATTTCACTTACCCAGAGCCCCGAAAGACCGTGTAAAGTCTTTGTAGAGTCTGACCTAAATTGAAATAAGATATAGGTTTAAGATTTTATATATATAATATTTTATATTACTGTGAGTTATTTGTTAATCTATCTTGTTTTTACTCTACCGTCCCTATTGACGGTCTTACATTAGACTTTATCGTCCCTATTGACGTTTTAATTTGCGCTGACGGATACCTCCCGACATGTTCGGTTTTAGAACACCTTTAAAGTCGACTGACGGCGAAAAGTCGCCGTCTGGACCTAGGGCAGTCGCCCCTCCAAACGTAAGACTTAGCATAGAGGAGTGGGAAGCCACAAATACCAGCCCCACCCACTCTACAACGGAAAAGACGTCGCAGGCCGGCCCTGCGAAAACAAAAGTAAAGTCTGCTTTGACGCAAGAGAGCAAAGCTGGTACCGTGACCACACTGAGGAAGTCTGTCGAAACATGCTCACCGCCAAAGGTCAAATATGCAGACCGAACGGCGGAGGCTAAAGCCTGCCTAACAAAGGCTAAGATTCATCTAAGCACCACTAGGAACACCAAGACAGAGATAAAAACCGGTATCTCCGAAGCCACAGAAAGACTTTATCAATTGGTAAAGGAAGCTGAAATGGAACTAAAAGTGGCAAAGCAACGAAGGGCCAGAGAAGGACCGGTAGTGACAGTCCCAAAATCACTAGCCGCAACCACAGAAATAACGTCTCTTGATCATAGTAACACTAATAGGATTCTACTTACAATGGAACAACATTCGAAGCTCTTAATAGAAAATAATAAGAAAATAGAGCAACTCAAGGAGAAAATAGACCACCAAAATGAATCCTTGGATAGGGGTACCTATGCGAGTGTGGCCGCAACTCAGCCTGTTAATTCACTGCCAAGGCGCAGCACATTACATTCAGTGGTGGTCACGTCCAAGAACGAAACCGAAACAGGTGACGAAGTTCTTAGCAGAATAAGGGAAGCGGTAAATGCCAAAGATGGGTGGATAAAGGTGGAAAAGGTGAGGAAAGCAAAGGACAGGAAAATAATAATAGGCCTGGAAACCGAAGAAGAAAGAAGCAAAATCAAGACCCGACTTCAAAAAGAAGGAGTTGACCTCACTGTCGAGGAAGTTAAAAACAAGGACCCGCTTCTGATTTTAAGGAACGTCCTAGTCGTGAACACCGACGAAGACGTCATTAAAGCACTTAAAAATCAGAACAAGGGCGTTTTTGACGGCCTCGACAGTGGGGAAAACAGGGTTGAAATAAGGTACAGAAGAAGGACACGAAATCCCCATATTGGCCACGTCATCATCAGCGTCTCACCCGTCATCTGGCGACGGGCTATAGAAATCGGGACCGTGCACATTGACCTCCAGCGCATTAGGGTCGAGGACCAGACCCCGTTGGTCCAGTGCACTCGCTGCCTAGGCTTCGGGCATGGTAAGCGGTTCTGTAAAGAGCCTGCGGACTTATGTAGCCACTGCGGCGGTCCCCACATGAGACCAGAGTGCCCGGACTGGCTCTCAGGCTCACCACCCGCCTGCCGAAACTGCGCGAAGTCGAAGATAGAGTACGGCACTCAACACAATGCGTTCAGTCATGACTGCCCGGTACGGAAAAAGTGGGATGACGTGGCCAGATCAACTGTCGCGTATTGCTAAGGGCACCCCGATACAAAATACCTCTTATGGAGTATTACAGGCTAACCTCCAACGCAAGAAGCTTGCCACCAATGAGCTTTTAATAGAGGCTACAAAGCGCGGAATAGCGGTGGCGCTTCTTCAGGAACCGTACGTAGCCGGAGCGAAGGTAATGAGGAGTTACAGGGGCGTCAGGATCTTCCAGAACACTGGTACAGGAGAAGGGACTGTCAAAGCGGCAATAGCTGTATTTAACAGCGACTTCACAGTCAAACAGTACCCGAAACTCACCACAAACAACATCTCAGTGGTGGGAATCCAGACCAGTGCCTGGGAGATCACGCTTGTCTCCTTTTACTTTGAGCCAGACCAGCCTATTGAGCCTTATTTAGAGCATCTTAAACAAATAAGGCTCGCTGTCGGTTCCAAAAAACTGATTTTTGGAGGGGACGCCAACGCAAAGAGCATATGGTGGGGCAGCCCGACGGTCGATTACAGGGGAGAAGAGATGGCAGGAACTCTTGGCGAGCTAAACCTGAATATTCTGAACCGTGGGGAAATTCCGACGTTCGACACTATCCGAGGAGGGAAACGTTACAGCAGTCATGTAGATGTTACCGCTTGTTCCAACGACATCCTGGACATGATAGACGACTGGAGGGTTGACGAAGGTCTCACGAGCTCGGATCACAATGGCATTACGTTTAGGATCCTCCTGCAAAAATCAAAAGGAATAAAAATAGAAAGAACGACCAGGCAATTCAATACCAAAAAAGTTAATTGGACCAATTTTCATGAGAAGCTTGGCCAATTCAAAATAGATTACAACTTCACAATAGCAGAAATTGATAATATTAAAAACGCAGAGCAAATTGACAAATTGACTACAAACTTAACAAAAGCAATAAATAAAGCATGCAAGCTAACTATACCCACCAAAAAAGTCCAGGAGGAGCTAACCTTGCCGTGGTGGTCCGAGAGACTCGATGAGATGAAGAAAACCGTCGCTACCAGGAAGCGCAGGATCCGCTGTGCCGCCCAAATCCGGAAGTCGAAGGTCATAGAAGAGTACCTGAAAAAGAAAGAAGAATATGAGTTAGAAGCGGCCAAAGCTCAGACCGAGAGTTGGAAGGAATTCTGCGAGAAGCAGAATAGGGAGGGGGTTTGGGAGGGAATTTACAGGGTGATAGGGAGGACGCAGCGTAGGGAAGAGGACTTGCCATTGGAAATGAACGGTGATGTGCTAGATGCGAGAGGCTCCGTAAAACTACTGGCGGAAACGTTTTATCCGGAGGACCTCCCTGAAAGTGACAATGCTCATCACCGATCCATTCGAAGTAAAGCCGAAAGTGTGAACTCTGGCGAGCAAGGTGGCAGAATTATTAAAATCAATGGAGTCCTTCAATCCAAAGAAGGCACCGGGTTCCGATGGCTTTACCGCTGACATTTGTTGCCATACCATAGCTAGCGACTCAGAACTGTTTTTAAAATTCCTGAACAAGTGCCTTGAACACCATCACTTCCCCACGTCCTGGAAGGAGGCAACAGTCATAATACTGAGGAAGCCTGGAAAAGACAGCTATTCTACTCCCAAATCTTATAGGCCGATTGGACTTTTGCCTATACTGGGGAAGATATACGAGAAGATGCTAGTGGCCCGCCTAAAATTCCACCTCCTGCCAAGGATGAGCACCCGTCAGTACGGATTCATGCCGCAAAGGAGCACCGAGGACTCCCTCTATGCCCTTATGCAACACGTTAACGAAAAACTAGCACTGAAAAGGATAGTAACACTCGTATCCCTGGACATAGAGGGAGCATTCGACAGTGCCTGGTGGCCAGCGATAAGAGTTCGCCTGGCGGAGGAAAACTGCCCAATAAACATTAGGCGGGTCATAGACAGCTACCTCAGGGACCGAAAAGTCAAAATCAGGTACGGCGGGGAAGAATATAACAAAGTCACGAACAAGGGTTGTGTCCAGGGCTCGATTGGTGGCCCAATCCTATGGAACTTGGTCCTAGACCCCCTCCTTAAAGAAGTAGAAAGCAGGGGAAACTACGTCCAGGCATTTGCGGACGATGTCCTTTTGGTCTTCGACGGAGAGACCGCACTAGAGGTGGAGGAAAGTGCCAGTGCCGCTCTCAATCATGTTCTGGCGTGGGGTGTCGAAAACAAACTGAAATTCGCACCACACAAAACCACCGCGATGGTAATAACCAGAAAATTAAAATATGATACACCACGCCTCAGCATGGGGGGGATCGACATTGGCATATCAAAGGAGATGAAGCTTCTGGGCGTAACGATCGACCACAAGCTGACCTTCAACACCCATGTCTCGCTGGTCTGCAGGAGGGCAATTGCCATATATAAGCAGCTGTGTAGAGCCGCAAAGGTTAGTTGGGGGCTGCACCCAGAGGTTATACGCTTGATGTATGTCGCGTGCATAGAGCCGATAATTCTTTACTCTGCGAGCGTCTGGGCACCGGCTGCGAAAAAGTTGGGCATCGTCAAGCAGTTTGGGACCGTCCAGCGCGGAATCGCCCAGAAAATGTGCAGAGCATACCGCACGGTGTCCCTGAACTCGGCCCTGGTGCTGGCTGGGATACTCCCGCTCGATCTTCGTGTACGGGAAGCGGCTGCGTTATATGAAGCCAGGAGGGGGGTACCCCAGCCCGTACTGGGGGACAGGGAGGTGGAGCGAGTGGCCCCAGCGCTGGAGGCCCCACACCCCGCGGAGCAAACGAACCTGGAGTTCAAAAGCCTGGTGGACGAAGAACAATATCAAAACCACAGCAATTTTGCTGTGAGGATCTTCACCGACGGCAGCAAGATTGAGGGCAGAGTCGGAGCGGCGCTATCCTTATGGAATGGCGCCGCCGAGACGAAGGCCCTCAAACTTGCTTTGCCATCTTATTGCACCGTCTACCAGGCTGAACTCCTGGCCCTACAAAGAGCGGCAGCGGAAGCACTCAAATCCCGTGAATCCTCGTTCGGCATTTTCAGCGACTCTATGGCGGCCCTTCAGTCGGTGATCAACACAAGTTCCCTCCACCCCTTGGCCGTGGATACAAGAGACACCCTACGACGCTGTAAGCTCCAGAGCAAGAGTGTCTCTTTGTTCTGGATAAAGGCCCACGTAGGGTTGGAGGGAAACGAGAGAGCCGACCAGCTCGCTAAGGAGGCCGCCCTGGGGTCGAAGAAGAGGCCGAGCTACGATTTGTGTCCCGTGTCATTCGTCAAGCGACTAATCCGGTCGGAAACGCTTGAGGAATGGAACAGGAGATATCGGTCGAGTGACACGGCTTCGGGCACAAAAAATTTCTTCCCGGACGCAGTGATAGCATACGGCGTGGTGCGGAAGATGACTCACACGAGTATAACCACACAAATTTTGACAGGGCACGGTGGATTCTCTGCATACTTGAATCGCTTCAAGTGTAAGGAGAATCCATCGTGCGCCTGCGAGCCTGGTGTTGAAGAGTCAGTTTCGCATGTTCTATTTTGTTGCCCAATGAACGCTAAAAAGCGATACGAGACGGAGCAGCAACTCGGTGTAGAACTAACTGCCAGGAATGCGTCAGAGTTGATGACGGGAAAGAATCGAAACGAATTTCTAAAATATTGTATCGAAATTGCAAAAAAAGTCATTAATAGAAACAAGATAGATTAAGAAAGTATGCTGTCCTGATATATTGCAATATATTAAAGACTAGCATAATATATTATGATAAAAAATAGTGTAAGATAAAATAAAAAGTAAATACAATTTAAGAATAGAAATAAGCTAGAAATATAAATAAATGTATAAGTAGAGAGCAACATTAACAACTGCTCCCCGTCTCTGTAAGAAAATATTATTATAAGATAAGGATCTGGAAACGTATGTATAAATGTTAGTAACTTTAAAAACTGCGCCCCGTCTCTGTAAGACAAGATTAGAATAAGAAAATATGAAATAGTATAAGAATATGTTAAAAACAAATAAAAACTGTAAATAGATATAAGGTAATATAAGTATAAATGTAAAAATCATTTAATAAAGTATCGCCTACCCACTTTTTGTAACACCCGATAATGAGAAATAAAAAACAAGACACGTCGAATAAGACGACGACGTTACATAGAACAAGATGATAGTTGGGAATCCCACCCATAAGGCACAAATGAGGATGAATGATAGAAAGATCAAGTATGAGGAATGAAATTACGAGAGGCATAAAAGTGAGAACTAGTATGAACGTAAAGCAGACAGGCATAGGCTCCGATTATGTTGGAGGTAGAAGAAAAAAAAAAAAAAAAAAAAAAAAAAACCTAACCTAACCTTTTTTTTTTTTTTTTTTTTTTTTTTTGTCGCTGAGAAATGCATTACGCATCCCCGCTCGTGGGGGACGAGTCGGGGTATGTGGGACTCCCTGTCACTAATGACAGTATACCCACTAAAACTCAGCGGTGTTCCCACATCGCCGTGATGGGAGGGTCATGGGAAACCGGCTCAGCCTTGACTTCCACAGCCTTCCCGGCGCATGCCCGCCTAACTGGCCGGCCCCACATGCCCCCCAGGCTGAGGGGCTACGGGAATGGCCGGGAACACCTGGCCATTCTCGTCCGGCACTGGTGGAAGCCTGTGCAATACAGGCAAGGGTGCCCCCGCACCCGTTGCCTGCTGGCCTCCACCTGGGAGGAGTCGGAGATGACTTTCGAACTGACGTCTTCTTCGACCCCTCCTCCGCCTTCGGAGCGGCGCCGCGGCAGGATCGTCCTCCCGCGTGCGCTCCGCCGCCTCCTTCTGGGACATGACGTGTTCGCAGAAGGAGGCGACTGCCGCCCAGGACCTCTCATCCCTCAGCATGGCGTTAACCAAGCCGGGGAGTGAGAGGTCCGGTCCGATCACCGCGATGAGGTTGCGGCGCGGCTCGGACCACGATGGGCACACCTCAAGGGTGTGCTGCGCCGCGTCCTCCGCCGCGCCACAGTGGTGGCACGACGGCGTCTCCTCCCGTCCGATTCGGTGCAGGTACGATCCGAAACAACCATGTCCGGACAGCACCTGCACCAGACGGAAGGAGAGGAACCCATGCGACCGCTCGAGCCACTCTCGCAGGACCGGCCCAATTGCGTCGAGGGCTCGGCGGCCGAAGACTGCGGCGGCAAGGTCCTCCGTCCAATGGACGACGATGGCGTCCCTCGCCTCCCGCCGAACGGCCTCCCGCTCTTCCGGGAGTGGGCGTTCTCCTCTCGCCCTCCGTCCCGCCGTCCATTCATATACTCTGGCGAGCACCCATGCCTCGAGCTCCCAAGGAGGGGTGCCGGCCAGAGCACATGCCGCCGCAAAGCTCACCGTGCGGTGGGCCCGCGCCACCCGCTGGGCTATGGCCCTTTGGGGTGCCCTCAAGGCGGCGGCGTTCTCCCTTCTTTGAAGTGATTGCTCCCAAATAGGGGCCCCGTAGAGGGCTATACTCCTCAAGATGCCGGCGTAAAGTTGCCGGCATCGCGCGCTTGGCCCCCCCAAGTTGGGAAGCAACCACGAGAGCGCGCCCGCCGCCTTCAGCAGGCGCGACGACAGCCCACTAAAATGTGGGCCGAAGCGCCACCTGCTGTCAAGTACAAGGCCCAGATATTTCATCTGGGCCTTCACCTCGATTCTGACGCCCTCCACGAAAATGTGGGCGTCAGGTGGCTGGCGCTGCCGAGGGCCGTGGAAGAACACGGCCCCGGTCTTGTGCAGCGCCACCGTTAAACCTAGGCGGCGGATCCTCCCTGCGACCAAAGATCCGCCCGCGGAGGCCAAGTCAGCCGCCTCCCTGAAGCTGCCCCCCCGGGCGGTGAGGAGAGTGTCATCCGCATAGCAGATGACACTCGTGCCCCGGAGGAGAGTTCCCCGCAGGAGCCAATCATAGCCGACGTTCCAGAGGAGAGGTCCTAAGACTGACCCCTGTGGAACGCCAGCCCCAACGGCGTACCGCCGGACTTGGCCAGTCCTATTTACCAGGAGGATCGCTCGATCCTCCAGGTAGTCGGCCAGCAGCCTGCGCATGTATTGAGGCACTCCGTGGAATCGGAGCGCCTCTAGGATGGTGGAGTGGGGAACGGAGTTGAAGGCATTGGCTATGTCGAATGACACGGCCAACAATCCGTCCCCCACTTCCATCGCCTCCTTTACCTGGCCCTTAAGGCAGGCCAGCGCGTCCACCGTAGAACGCTCAGCCCGAAAACCGAACTGAGCGTCCGACAAATCTGGCCCGATACTCCGCAGGTGGAGCTTTAGGCGGGCAGCGATTATCCCCTCGAACATTTTGCTGACCTCATCGAGCAGAACGATGGGCCGGTATGCCGAGGGGGAATCTGCTGGGCGGCCCTCCTTGCGAAGGAGGCACAACTGCCCCTCCTTCCACGGTTTCGGGAACCTTCCAGACGCAAGGCATGCGCTGAACAGGTCCCGAAACCTCTCCTTCATTTGAGTGGCAGCGATCGCCACCACTCTTGCCGGAACACCGTCGGGGCCCGGAGCCGTCTTCTTGGCGCGGATATGGAGGATCGCCGCGTCAAGTTCCGACTCCGTTACATGAGGGGCCTCCTCTTCTTCCTCAGCTGGCGGAGCTATCCCTCGCGGTGGATCCATCACTGGTGGGGTGAAGTTGTCCCCGCACGGGAACAGGGACTGAACCACCCCATCCAGAAATGAGGGCTCCAGGGTCTCAGCCACCGGGGGACCAAAGGGGCGCAGTTTGTTGCGCGCCGCCTTATATGGTCTCCCGAAGGGGTCGTTGTCGAGACCTTCCAGCAGCTCCGCTCTCGCCGAGTCTCTGGCAGCGGTGATGGCCCGATCAAGGACCATTTTTGCCTCCATGTAAATCTCATAGAGGTGGTCCTCGTTGGCCTGGTCCCGTCGACGCCGCCGCCGACTCCGCGTGTAGGCCCTCCTTGCCGCCACACACTCTGCTCGAAGCCCCGCCAGCTCCGCCGACCACCAGTACACGGCGCGTCTGGGTAGTGGTCGGCGAGACCGAGGCATACTGGAGTTGCATACCTCGGTCAGAGACTCCCTCAGGTGCCCCGCCACAGTGTTCACGTCCAGGCCGGCGGAAGGCGGCGAAAGCCAGTCCTGGACGAAAGCCGCCTCCGTCGCTGCCTCCCTGTCCAGGCGGGCGAGAGCCCACCGTGGGAACGGTGATCGCCCCGAGAGGGGCCGCGTCTCTCCGGGTTCACTGGTGGAGATGTCGAACCGCACGTAGCGGTGGTCCGACATAGTCTCCACCATGTCCACTCGCCAGTTCAACACGCGCGCGGCCAACGCAGAGGTGGCGAAAGTGACATCCACTATTGAGCCACCCTGCCGCCGCACGCATGTCTGGACGCTTCCTCTGTTCAAGAGTGAGAGTCCAGAGGAGGCTGCCCACATCTCCACTGCCCGCCCACGCGCGTCCGTGGCCCGGTTGCCCCAGTTCACCGACTTGGCATTCAGGTCACCCAGCACGGAGACCTGGCGCGGCGCCGCCCTGCTGACTACGGCAGCCAGGACTCCGAGATAGTTCTCGAAGTCTTGAAGAGGGCGGTTTGGGGAGAAATAGACGCCCACAAGGGCTAAGTCTCCCCACGCGGCGGCCACGTATCCCGGTCCCTTCTCTAAAAGCGAGAGGGGAGGGGAGTCTGTGGAAGACCGCGCCGCTAGTGCCACCGAGTCGTCCTCGTCACCCAGCCAGCTGCTGGGGATAGAGTAGGGCTCGGCGACCACCGCTACGTTCACCAACCACTCGGCCATGACCTGCACCAACAGGTCCTGGGCCGCTCTGCAGTGATTGGTATTCGCCTGGAGGATGCGGTAGTCGGAAACCATTATTCAGACATCGCACCCGTTTCCTCAGCTACCACCGCCGGAGTTACAGCGGCGACGACGACGGTGGCGGCGGCGGTAGCAACAGGGCGAACCCGCGCCGGCACTATGCCCTTCTTCACGGGGGGCTTACAGCTCCTGCCCGACATCCTGTGGTCCGCGGGGCGGCCACTGGCGGCACACGCCGCGCAGTGTGGCGCGGTGGCGGTGCGGCAAGCGGCACTCTTGTGTCCCTCCTGCCCGCATTGGTAGCACGTGTCTCCCCAGTCGAACTTGGAGGGACACGTGGCTCGGGTGTGGCCGAACGCGAAGCACTTGAAGCAGCGAACAGGCTGTTCTTCAAGTGGCCGGACCACGGTCGAGCTGAACCCCACAAGCAGCCGTCCCTTGTTCGCAGCAAGGACGGCCCCAGCCGCGGCGACCGGGCAATCAACGCGGATGACGCCCATGCCGCGGCGTCCGGGCCTGATGGCTCCAGCCTTCACCGCACCAGCGTCGCAGCCTCCAGCCGCCGCGATGGCTGCCACCACATCCTCTTTGGTGACCGAATCATCCAGATCGGCCACCTCCAAGGCTGCGGTCTTAACGGGTCTGACGACCGTTGCCGCATCCGCGATGACCTCTTGCAACTTTGTTGCGAAGAGGTCCGCATTTGTGCCCTGCTGTTCCCCCGAAAACTCGAAAATTCGAGCCCCGGTTAGGGTTGGGCGGCACTTGATGTTGCTGATCCCCAGCCGGGAAGGATCAGCATTGGTACGAGCCCGTCTTAGGACGGACTCATACGTCTCGCCCCGCTTCAAGGCCTCCGGGGTGACGGTCACAACGACAGCCGCGGTTTTGGGGGGAACTAGCTTTCTCCCGCGGGCTGGAGCCTTTTTGGCTGCAGGTCCAGTCGCAGCGGGCTTGGGGGCCGACTTTTGTCCCTTATTCCCCTTTCCTCTCCTGGCCACTTTCGTCCACGGCTGGTTAGACGGGGTGGTGGAGGGAAGAAGGGCGTCTTCCTCCTGCGAGTTCTGGGGAGCCGCTGCTGCTGGAGCAGCAGACGACCCAGACGCTCCCTCCGCGCTTGTTGTGGGGGTATGAGGAGCCGCCTTGGTCTTCTTCCCCTTGCCTTTACCCTTGGATGCCGGGTCTGCTAGAGGCGCAGGTTCTGGCTCCCTCGGCGGTGGTCTCTTGTCCGCCGCTAGCGGCGGGCGGAGCCGCCTTTCCGGCAAGAGCCGGTCCTCGATGCCTGCGAGGCAGGCTCTTATGAAGGCCCTCTCCTCCATAACAACCCCGCGAATTGTTGCCTCAAGGCTGGCAGAGGAGGAGGACGAGGAGCCTCCCACCACTGGACCTGGGGCAGATTGGGCAGGCCCGGCCGTGGCATCAGCCAGCTTCTGGTGTAGCTGGCTGACCTCCGCCTGCAGGCGATCCACCTTGGCCTGCAGCTGCCGTGTCTCGTCCGTGGCCGTCCGCTTCACCAGCTCCATAATGATGCCGTGCATGCTGGCGGCCCGGCATTTGAGAGCCTTCTGAAAGGTCCCCTTCAAATTTGAGGACTTTGAGGCGACCTCCAGGATCTCCTCCTTGTCCTCTTGCGCCATGCGCTCCAGTTCTGCCAGGGAGTGGTCGGCATACAGTACACTGGATGCACCATAGCCAGCCCTCGCCCTGGCAACTTGCGCCTGCTGCTCCTTGGCAGCGACCCTCTCCTCCAGGTCCAATTGGAGTTGCCTCCTTCTTGCCAGACTAAGCTGGCGCTCGGCGTCCACCAAGCCCACATCGTGGGTCGAAGCCGCAGAAGAGGTCGTAGCCTTTTTAGACTTCGACTTCTTCTTCGCCCTACCTCCGGTCGACTCCGAGGAGCCCTCGGACCTCTTCCGCCTGAAGCGGCTGCCTTCGGCCGCCGACGTGTCCATATTGGAGTCGTCGGAGTCCGACAACTCGTTTGGCCTGCTGAAAAAGCTGGCCGCAGATGGTGCGCGGTCAGCTTCCGACGCCGAAGCGCCGCCGGCGTGGCCCTGAGAAGGGCCGTTGGGTTGGCCCTGAGAAGGGCCGTTGTGTTGGCCCTGAGAAGGGCCGTTGGGTTGGCCCTGAGAAGGGCCGTTGGCCGTTGACATAAAATCCTTACCTTACCATCGTTGTACATATACAAAACAAATGTATTCGTCAAATCCAACATTTCATCATACAAAATAGCTGCTAAAAGTTCCTACAGAAAATTACGCGATAAAAATAAGTCAGAACTCGAAGTGACTTATGGCAAAACTGCACTTATGAATAAAAGCACATTCTGTATGGCCAAAAAATATTTAATAAACTGCCCGAAAAAATTAAAATGTTAAATGTGGACAAATTCAAAAAAGAACTTTTTAGAATTTTGACTAATAAATGCTATTACTCAATAAAGGACTATTTCGACGACAATTCTATAATTACTGCCTTAGAACACCCTACCTGACCTGTTTTAATGACCTTGAATTTTGTTCGACATTATCATTATTAATTATGGCATGTAACTGAACCATTTGACATTTATTTAGAAATTGATTGTATGTTTATTTTTTCTTTTGATATGCTATGCCTATTTAAACTGATTTTATTACTGACGTGAAAGTTGACGGAATTTCACCAATTTGTTATTTTTAAACTTAAAAAATTATATTTGTACGCCTCTGGGCAAAACATGGAGGATCTACCTATTTATAACACCTCACACTATGTGTAACTTGACCTGTGTTTACAAATAAATCTTTCTGATTTCTGATTTCTTCCAGACACGCGATTTTGAAGCTGTTTTCAGCATTTTTAGACAAAACTAGGCCTCCGCCTACGTTTTGACAATATTCCACACACGTCGAAAAAATTATATTCTCGTGATGTTAGGCATCAGGACCCCGCTGACCAAGGCGTAGGCCGCGGAAGAGGGTGGACGTTGAGGCATGCCCAGTACAGGAAGGCACTTCAGTGCGGCGTAGTATTGGCGAGTGGGAGGCGGAGAAACACAAATCGGGGCAGTCCCGCAAACCCCCAACACCTTCAAAAGCGATACCTGTCACCACTCCTCCAAAGAAGACACTCGTGCCCACTCCACCCAAACAACTCAAAATTAAATTTCTAGCCACCCAGCGGGTAAGATCCGACACCTACGAGCTGCCAGGAAAGGCCCTGGAGAGTCTACCTCGAGAAGTGCCACCCGTGAGATACATAAACAGAACCACGGAGGCAAAGGCGTGTCTCACCAGCGCCAAGCTTCAACTGGACAGCTCGAGGAATCTTAAAAAAGAAATAAAAGATGCCCTAACTAAAGCCGTAGACCAGCTGGTCAAGGAGGGAGAAAGTGAGAGGGCCAAAACACCGACAGAGGCAGTCGAACCCGAGAAAGCCCCCAAGGACCTGACACCGGCTCCCAGCGCACCCACAGAGCTCATGATGCAGCTCATGGAGAACCTCCGGCAACATAATAAGGCGCTGGAGGAATGCCAGCTGCAAACGCGAGCCCTGTCGGAGCACCTACAACAGGCACCTTGCTTTGTCGCAGGCCAGGGACCCTCGTTCGCGGAAATGGCCGCCGTCCCGAAGCAGCATATCCAAGCGCCTCTTCACTCGATGATCGTATCATCAGTCGATGACAAGGATACGGGTGAAGAGGTGATTGAGAATCTAAGGACGGCAGTAGATGCCAGGAACGAGGGCACCAGGGTAGAGAGGTTGCGGAAGGCGAGGGACCAGAAGGTGGTGGTCGGTTTCAGGACCAGGGAGGAACTGACTCGGGTGACAGATAAAATAAAGAGGGCGGGAAACTTCGTGGTGGAGGAGGTTAAAAACAAAGACCCGCTTATCATCATCATGGACGTTCTCTCTTGTCACTCAGATGTAGAGGTCATCGAGTCGCTGCAGCGACAGAACACCCACCTGATCGGGGACCTCCCTGCAGATGATGTGAAGATGGGGGTCAAGTACCGTCGTAGGACGAGGAACCCCCATACGTCTCACATCATCATGCAGGTGTCCCCTTCGGTCTGGTAGAGGCTGACGCACGCGGGCCGAGTGCACATCGACCTGCAGAGGGTGCGAGTGCTGGACCAATCGCCACTGATTCAGTGCACCCGCTGCTTGCGATACGGTCACGGCCGTAAATCGTGCACGGAGCCCGAAGACCTCTACACGCACTGCGGTGACCGTAACTTAATAAACAACAGATTCGTTATTGCATGAATTTGTGGTAACGATTTTTTAAAGAAAGAAAAGAAAGAAAGGAAAACGTTTATTTGCGGTAAACATGACGCAAAAAGAAAATGTTAAGAAAATACGTTTTAATATGGTGTTTGTCGTATTTCTCGCAGATAGACCGAAAATGTTTAAGATTATTTTGATAATATTATTATTTTACGATTAAAATTTAAGGTTTAGTTTCAATCCTCTTTGCGTAAAGAAAATGAATTCTTAAGCTATAACCTCAATACCAACCAATATTTACTAAAGCCAAATAAAATGTGAAATAAATAATGTAAACAAACTGCCCATACTTTACCTTAAAATCACCTATTTGTAAGTAGTTTTTTTTTTCATTTTGAGTAGTCTAATATTCTTATTTATTGCTTAATTACTTCGACCATGATCAAAGCTAACTAGTAATAAATTAGCTAATATTTATGGTGAAAAATCACGCATTTTTGTAATAACAGCATTAATAAAAAGACAGCAATAGTCAAAATATATTATTATTGCAAACAAAAATAATAATTTTAGCAAAAAACCGCGCTGTGTTTTACGAGATTGGAACCTAAGCCAGTTTGAATCTTAGACTAACGCTTAACGCGTTCTGCTATCTGCACACATAAGTTTTGGTCGAATTTTAGTAATGCCATAAACTGGCCAAGGTCAAGCGCATGATGTGTGTGTGTTACCGTGTCTAACAAAAGCGACGGAAATATATATTTGTTTCGGTAGTGTGGTGCAAGTACGTGACGATACGACGGTGTGTGCCGTGTTGTTTACACATACAGATATACGGACTATACCGCGAGTTCACAACAATACGACTCTTAACGTGCCTATGCACTTTTGAACGCTTACTATACAACAAACACGGACAAACACAAAAACAGTTGTTTTTTAAATAACAACAATTCAGATCAGTTATCACGCTTTTGGGAGCTGGATAGTTTATCAAATTCACAAATAAACGATCCCTCCAACTCAGATGCATGCGAGATAATTTTTACTCAAACAACAACGAGACAAAGTGATGTCGGATTCATTGTCAATATTCCATTTAAAAAATCACCCGATTGCTTGGGTGACTCATACTATCAAGCCAAAAAACGGTTTCATTCAATAGAAAACCGCATGAATTCAAATCACACATACAAACAACAGTACTCAAACTTCATAACAGAGTACATACAACTAGGTCACATGACTTTAAACAAAAATTCACATAAAAATACATACATTCAATCAGAACATAATACACACATCAAAAGTGTCTAGGGATCAAGCATTTTTATGCGGATTTCTTGAGATTGAGATGTGGCTTTGTAATAAATTTATGATTATATAAATTTATATGGATCCTTTTTGGTGCATTTCATAATTTGAAACAGGAACTGTTAATCAAATTCGAGTAAAAGATGAAAATCAGCTGTCAATATTTTCCCTATAAAAACATACAACGCATTGAAGACATTATTAGTGCTACTGTTTCCCTACTACTGATTAAAACCAACGTTATTATGGAGCGGCGACGTCATTTAAGCAGGGAAGAAATGCTCAGAGCCGTGGGAATGATAGAAGCTGGTTCCCGGCAACGTACTGTGGCTTTAGCTCTGAATACAAGTCAGAGTGTTATCAGTCGACTTTGGACACGTTACCGAAGCACTGGTACCGTGGCTGAGCGCCATGACGGACGGTATCGCTGCACCACACGGAGACAAGACCGATACATTCAAATCTTAACTCGAAGAGCTCCAACAATAACCGCCATGATGTTAGCCGTGAGGCTTCATCACTCTTCAGGGAACTTAATTAGCGACCAAACAGTCAGAAACCGCTTGCATGAAGTGAACCTTCATTCCCGAAGACCGCTACGGGTACCACCTATAGCAATGCACAATCGTAGGATTCGATATCAATGGGCTCTTGAACACAGAAATTGGGCAGAAGAACAATGGCGTTTCGTGTGCTTTTCTGATGAGTCTCGTTTTGGTATGAGACCGGATACAAGACGTATACGACACTGGAGAACCCCTGGACGCCAACAGCGATTAAAATCCTGCCAGGAAGTCCATCCTTATAGTGGTGGAACCATCATGGTATGGGCGGGTATTTGGATCGGCGGAAGAACTGAGTTGATTTGGATCAGAGGCAACCTCAACGCTCAAATTTATGCTGAGACGATTGTATCTGACGTCATCGTTCCTCTACAAGTGCAAATCGGTCCCTTATTTCAGTTAATGCATGATAATGCACGACCGCACACCGCAAGAGTTGTAAGACAGACTCTCGCCGCAGCTAACATCAATGTCCTGCTCTGGCCTGCTCAGTCGCCAGACTTGAACCCGATTGAGCATGCATGGGATATGCTACAGAGAAGAGCTCTGCCGAATATGGAGGGTATCCAGTCGCAAGAAGACCTTTTTTTGTTGTTGCAACGAACATGGGCGGCCATTCCACAGCGTGATTTGGATGAACTCATTTTGAGTATGCCAAACCGATGTTCTTGTGTTGTTAGTGTTCGCGGTAGAAACACGGATTATTAATTGTTTAAGTTACCCAATAAAATTTTAAAGAAAACTGTTATTTCAGTCTTTTTTTCGAACTTTAATGTTAGTGGTTCAAATGTCAAAAATCCCTTTATTAGGAAAATGGCAAATTTCTTTATTAATGCAAAGGTGACTTGGTTTATCGTTACTGTGACAAACGAAAACACTTTATTTGATGAATCCTTAAAGAAAATTTTAATTAATATCAATCAGGAGAAAAGTTATTGCAAAAATATATGTTGATCCCTAGACACTTTTGATGTGTGTACATCAATCATACAGTCAAGTGCAAAAAGCACTAACACAAACATACAGCACTCACCAGTATACTATCTTCCACATCACGGTATTATACGCGAGTCAAGCACAACCACAAAATTCATAGCAGTATTCGATGGTCCCGCAAAGACATCCTCAAAACTAGCACTCAACGACATTCAGTTAGTAGGACCTGTCGTCCAAGACGATCTTATTTCAATATTCCTACGATTTCGTCATCATAAGTACATAATATCAGCGGATATTGAAAAAATGTTTCGCCAAATAACAGTGGTGGAACATCAGCGCCCACTACAACAAATCATATAGCGATACAATCATACGGAACCTCTGCAAACATACACGCTCAACACTGTCACATATGGCACCGCATCGGCGCCGTTTTTAGCAACACGCTGCATAAAACAAATAGGCCTAGATTGTCAAAACACACAAAAATAATCATTCAGACAACTATGATCACAAACTGGTCTCCGAGATCATCTTGCATGATTTTTATTCTGATGACCTTTTGACCGGGACAGATGATGAGTCGGTACTATTGGAAATTGCCAAAGGAGTATTTTCCTAATTACAAAAATATCAATTTCTACTTAGAAAATGACAGTCTAATTGTCAATGATTCAGACAACACAACATTTAATCTTAGTTCAAACAATCCATCAAAAACACTAGGCATTTATTGCAACATCAACAAAGATACAATTTCATACACAGTACATTCAGAATTTGTATCACAAAAACAAATTACAAAACGCACAATTTTATCCACCATAGGTCATATCTTCGACCCACTGGGACTCATTAGCCCTGCCGTACTCGAAGCTAAACTAATTATGCAACAGATGTGGATAAACAACGTCAGCTGGGACGGTGAAATACCGGTTTTAATACAACAACAATGGGCGAAGTTCGTAGAATCGTTATTTTTAATCAATCATTTATCTATTCCTCGGCGAGCATTCCATTACTCATTGCGCGATAACATTGAACTGCATATTTTTAACGACGCCTCACAACAGGCGTATGGTGCGTGCGCACACATACGTACATACACACCAGTTGGCAATATCAGTGTTCAATTGTTAGTTGCCAAAGGACGGGTGGCTCCTTTAAAAACACTTACCATACCGCGACTTGAATTATGTGCCGCGTTTACCGGTGTTAATTTAAGTAATAAAGTTTTAAACTCACTTCGCAATAAAAATAACTGTAAGCGTTATTATTGGAGTGAGTCAATAATTGTTTTATCCTGGAGAAATTCACCGACACACAAATTACAAACATTCGTCAAACACAAAGTAACGGACATTCTCAAACATACTAACCCACAGTCATGGTACTATGTACCAACCAAACAAAATCCAGCTGACATAATCACAAAATGTACCAATGCACAACAATTACTTAATACATCTTTATAGTTTTCAGGACCTGACTTTTTAAGAAATGATGATAATCAAAGCTGACCTGAACAACCAGGGCATCTCAGCGTATCTAACCTTCCAGAAGTCCGCTACCAAACACATCTCACGCACAAACATATAATTGATAACGATTCATTTATTTATAACTATTCTAATTTTAACATACTTACACGCATTGTAGCTTACATACTTCGGTTCATTCATCACTGCTAACATAAACAATCAAAGAACATCGATACAAAAAAAATACCAACAGGTGTGCAAAGATGACGTCATGCCTTTATCTACTAGCGATTTTAATTCAGCTAGATACCAATTAGCGAAGTTAGTGCAACTGGATTTCTTTTTTGAGGAATATCAACTATTATTACATAACCAGCTTCACATAGATTAAATTCACTTAATCCTTTTATCGGGGAGAACCACCTCATTCGTGTGGGCGGAAGGTTAGCACAATCGCCATACAATTACGGTAGAAAGTTTCCTATCCTACTGCATCCAGTTCATCACATTACTCAAATCATATTCTCAACATATCACATTACACTTCTACACGCTGGCCCACAACTGTTGTTGTCTCACATACGTCAAGTTTTCTGGCCAATTTCTGGTCGAAACCTGGCTAGAAAAACCACACAATCATGTGTTACGTGCAAACGATTTTAATGTAAAACTGTAACACCAATCATGGGACAGTTACCTAAACAGAGACTGCACGCAAACTTTGTATTCAGTGACGTAGGTGTTGACTACGCAGGGCCAATTATGATCAAAAACCGCAAGGGGCGTGGAACTGTACTTATTAAATCTTACATTTGTATTTTCATATGTTTTGTAGTTAAAGCTGTGCATTTGGAGTTGGTTACAGATCTGACGACAGAGTCTTACATAGCAGCAATTAACAGGTTCTTTTCTCTCAGAGGTAAACCAAATAATATTTATTCAGACAATGGAAAAAATCTGGTAGGTGCTGCGCGTGTGGTCACCAACTTTCTCAGAAATCACAGTGAGTCAATTTACAGTTGCGCTGCAGAACAAGGTGTAAATTTCCACTTCATTCCTCCATATTCACCCCACTTCGGGGGCCTATGGGAAAGCACTGTTCAGTCAGTGAAACATCATCTCAAAAGAGTACTTGGGATAGCACCTCACATATGAGGAAATGTACACATTGCTAGTCCAAATAGAAGGCATTCTCAATTCAAGGCCTCTCACACCTCTTTCATCCAATCCATCTGATCTCTCAGCTCTCACCCCCTTTCATTTTCTAATTGGTCACACTCTAACTGTTCTACCTCATCCACAGATGTCCGATTGCGACTCGGCACGGCTGCCGCGTCATCAACGAGTCGACCTTCTACGTCAATATTTTTGGAGACGCTTTAATGAAATGAAATGAAATGAAATTGTTTATTCTGTAAATGAAATGAAATTGTTTATTCTGTAAATAGGATATCGGAATCACTTTTACACGTCATAGAAAAAATAAAAATAAGCTAGTTGAGTTCGGCGTTTCCTATCTGACTACTCTGAGAAGAAAGGCCGAAACAAACTCAGAGGTCACAGTCTCTTTTAAAGTCCAGACATAATCTTGGTTAGGCCATATGAGGACCATGTAGATTAGTGTCTGAAATGGTCTTTTGAGGAAAGAACCACACAGATTTGAGTGGACCTGTCCAGTCAGTGCAAGCATTTGTCAGTAATCGTGGAGCTCAACTCGACGAACAATACCAAAGAAAGGACATTTGGGTAGGCCGCATAAACTACTCAAACTGCCAGACCATAATTCAAACTAACTGAAAAATGAAAATAATAATGATATCCACATAGTCCTCACATTCACAATAATTAATTAAAATAATATAATACTTTACAAAGTAATCATGTCATTTTGAATATCAATGTCAATGTGTATATAAGGAATATATTTCCCAGTTGCATCAAAGAACGCGCTGGCAGCGCTCACACGGCGCGCTCACAGAGGGCTCATTGGTCATCGTGAAGGACGAGGCGCTGCTGGTGGCTCAGTGGCCATTGGGACGTATCGTGAAGCTGTATCCGGGACATGACGGAGAAGCTCGGGTAGCGGATATAAGATCTTCATCGACGGAAGCAAAATCCAGGGCAATGTCGGTGCAGCACTGAGCCTGTGGGAAAATGGGGAGGAATCCAAAGCCCAAAGTTCAAACTGGATCATTTCTACACCGTTTATCAAGCCGAACTACTGACTCTGCATAAAGCTTGGCGTTGGCCTTGAAACATCCCTCAGCCGTTGTCCAGATCTATTGCGACTCTAGATCAGCCCTAGAAACTGTCACCGGAGGTATCTCTCTCCATCCCCTAGTATTGAAAATGCAAAAAAATATCCAGGTACTGAAACGAAATGTTGTGTATCGACAAATACGATTGTGTGAACTGAGGTCAATCTGTATTAAGAAAGCACTTACATCATCTATACCAACGTAAAATAAGCACAAGAGACATACAAATAAGAACTATAATTGCAGAATGGATTATACTAAAACTATAAATATGTTTTTTATTAACCTTTATTTTTGATATATGATTTTTTTTAAACCTACCGATTTCTATGTAAAAAATAGTGGTTGTTTCTTTATCTGTAATGTCAACTTTAATTTCTATAATTTGTTTCTCTCATGGGCGTCACTTGGCCAAAACCTATTTATCAAATGGGCTTTTCCCTTTCAACTTCCCTTTCAACAGCTTTCAACAGCAACTTTAACGGGGTGACATGCTCAGGGTCTCTGGTTAAGATGGGTGTGCCTCAAGGATCAATTCTTGGCCCTTTCTTATTTCTAGTTTATACTAATAACCTTCCTTACATGATGACTAATATATCTGATATAATTCTATTCGCTGATGATACTTCTCTTCTTTTTAAAATAGATAGAAAAAATACGGATGTTTTACATGTCAACGATAGTCTGGCAATTCTTTCGAAATGGTTCGCAGCTAATAATCTTTTACTTAATGCGAACAAAAGTGTATGTCTTAAGTTCTCATTACCAAATGTACCTCAAGTAGGTCTAAATTTAAAACTTGATGGCAAGAAACTAGATGCTATTACGGAAACTGTGTTTCTAGGAATTACTCTAGATTCGACATTACAATGGGGCGTCCACATTAGAGGTCTTTCAGGTAGATTAAGTTCAGCTGCATATGCAGTAAGAAAAATAAAGCAGTTAACTGACGCAGCCACTGCTAAGTTAGTATACTTTGCTTATTTCCACAGTATTATGTCTTATGGCGTTCTGGTGTAGGGATCGGCAGCTGATGTAGATTTAATTTTCATTTTACAAAAGAGGGCAATTCGCGCGATTTACAAAATGAGTCCTCGTGAGTCCCTTAGAAATAAATTCCAAGAAATTGATATACTCATTGACCCAGCCATCTCTTTATATCTTGCCATTTCATTGACTCGGCCATATCTTTATTTCTAAGAAAGTATTTTGTTTGTTCGCAAAAACTTAGGACTTTTCAAAATAAGAAGCGATTTCCATAATATAAATACACGTAGTAAACATGAAATTGTGATACCCAAATTTAGATTACCTAAAACTAGTAAGTGTTTTCTTATAAACAGTATCCGCTTTTATAACAAGTTGGCAAAGTTGGTTACAGAACTAAGCGATGGAAAATTCAAAACCCACATCAAACGTGTCCTTATCAAAAAAGCTAATTATAAGATTAGAGACTACGTTGAAGACAAGGAAGTTTGGCAATAATTCCTTCTACACATGTGGCTTCCCTGGTACCTCATTAACTGCATAACAACGTAAATGTCTACTAACTGCTCCCAAATTACGATGATTATCTTATTTTACTTTTTTTACATACTTCCTTGACATAATCTTTTCATTATTTCACATTAAACATATACCTACGAATTTATTTTTTTAAATCCAATTATATTTGTTGCAGCTGTAGCGGCAATCATGTCATTTTTTAAATAGGTCCTTATTCTTAATATTTTGTTAATCTTTTATCTAGATTCTTTTCTTTTAGATTTTGTGAATGTGAGAACGTTGTAGGCTGTAGACTGACTTGTGGAGCATTTTTTATTTTACTAAGTACCTGGTACTTGTTTTTAGGCCTACACCGTCCTTTCATACCTATTAACACTGTTATTTGAAAACATTGTCCATTTTTTTTATAGAGTAACCATGGAGTTTCTTGTCGGCTCTTCTCCATAGGGACCGACCTAGCTTCTGACGTTTCATAAGTGCTCTTGTAGGTTTATGTGAAATAAAATATTTTTAATTTTAAAATTTTGAATGAACTAAATCGCTCTATTAGATTCGGAGCAAATTGGCTGTGACAGACGGAGAGACAGACAGACACACGAGTGTTTATATAAGGCTTCCGTTTTTTTCTTTTAAGATACGGAACGCTGAGAGCTGTTCGATCAATTTATAAATTAAGTCCGAGACACTCTCTCAGAGATAAATTTAAGGAAATAAATGTAATGACTGTGCCTTCTCAGTATATTTTTGATAATCTTTTATATGCCCATAAAAACATAAAATTGTTTAAAAAATACAGTGATATCCATAACATAAATACTAGGAACAAACACAAATTTGTTGTACCTACAACAAGGCTCAAGAAAATAGGTAGCTCCTTTAGATGTCAATGTATACGCTTTTATTATAAACTTCCAAGCCACGTACAAGATCTAAGCCTTAATAAATTCAAATCATTTACTAAACGCAAGTTGTGCCAGAAGGCTTTTTATGCCGTTAAAGATTACATTGAGGACAAAAAGGCATGGGATTGAGCTGCTCCAATTTTATTATTTTTTATGTTTTACTTTTGGAACTTTGTTTTTATTTTTGCTAACTTTTAAATTATATACACAATGACATGAATATTTACTTTGTGAAGTATATTCTTTTTTTTGTTTTTTTTTTTTTTTGTTTTATATATATATGTATATTTATTTATTTTTCTCAGTTACTTTTAATGATAATCTGGCAGTTGTGAGTACTTTATGCGACCTACCCAAATGTCCTTTCTTTGGTATTGTTCGTCGAATCATTGAGCTCCTTTTAAGTTCTGAGTTGAGCTACACGATTACTGACAAATGCGTGCATGGAATGGACAAGTCCACTCACATCTGTATGGTTCTTTCCTCAAAAGACCATTTCAGACACAAATCTACATGGTCCTCAAATGAAATGCTCTGACCAAGATTATTTCCTGGTTTTTATATACACATTGACATTAATGAATTTTATATACTTTTAAAGTATTATATTATTTAAATTATTATGAATGTGAAGACTATGTGGGTCATTCCTTTTTTTTTTAATTTTTTCTCACTTAGTTCTAATTATAGTCTGACAGTTTGAGTAATTTATGCGGCCTACCCAAATGTCCTTTCTTTGGTACTGTTCGTCGAATCGTTGAGCTCCTTAACTCTGAGTTGAGCTGCTCGATAACTGACAAATGCGTGCACTGACTGGACAGACCCTCTCAATCTGTGTGATGCTTTCCTCAAAAGACCACTTCAGACACCAATCTACATGGTCTTCACATGATCTGACCAAGATTATGTGTGGACTTTAAAAGAGACTGTGACCTCTGAGTTTGTTTCGGCCTTTCTTCTCAGAGTAGTCAGATAGGAAACGCCGACCTCATCTAGTTTTTAAAATATGATTGACGTGTAAAAGTGATCAATAGGTAACAATGACATGAACTGATACAAAAATCTAATTTATATACCTTTAACCAATTTGCTTCAATGCGGAATATATTCGTGAAAGTCTAGTTGTTATACAAACGAAAAACAAACGTTAGGTTGGTAGGTATATAATTAATGCACATGTTGTACGTCAAGCCGCAGACATGCCGCTGACTGTTGACTTACACAACAGTAGACAAACGATGAATATTTGATCATTTCGTCCATCAACTTCTGGAAACAGTAGGGTACCGTATAATTTTATGTTTTGCGACAGTCACAGTTGCAAAATAATTGTTGTCCTTGAGCCAATTACTTCGGAGGAATATGAGTGCTTGATAAAGCAATTATGCATAAGGAATTGAGTACCTATATAAACTGATAAATTCATAGGTGCAAGTTACTGTATCAATAAAATTCATAGGTATCTATACAATCAGTATATAATAATATAATCAGCATACCTACTACCTATTATTATTTTGCATTCCAATCAGTTTCCCAAAGTTTGAGCAATGTAAGTTTTAAAGATGGCACAAAGGTAATGTGTGTTTCCATTAATCGGAGTAATTTAGCGCTAAGAAATCAAACACCTGACTTGTCACACGTCAAGCATTGTACATTTCACTCTCATTTAATTTTCAAAATTCTTGTTTTGATTGCATAACAGTGTCACATTATTTTCTATTTTAATTTGCAAAAAAGTGTTTTTAAATACCTAGGTACATTTATAAATAAACATTATTTACGCTATTTATATAGTGCTTCATAATAGGACCGTTTTACACTTAATAAAACAGTCATTATGTGCCGAAAGAAAGACAGCGTTAGATTAGAAGATGCTGTCTATGATTCTGTCTTCTAGGAGCATAAACATTGAAAAATATACCTGATTCTCTATGGATTTACTGTGTTACCTTTCACCTCCTGCAGGGGTCTCTGTCACTAGTTCTGGCGATCGGCTATTGGGGTTCTCATAGTGTCTTCACTCACCAGCAAGGGCCTTGCTCTAACGCTGTCTTTCTTTCGGCACATAATGCCTGTTTTATTTAAGTAGTGTAAAACAGTCCCATTATATGCCTACCAGAAAGACACAGCGATAAGTTACAAGACTTGTTTGATATCTGCTAGTGAAGGAAACTACGTATAAACGCTATGTGAAATGAATAAATGTGCATAAAGAATGAAAGAAATTCATTTCTGATTAAACATTATTATCATTTATTATCAATTACCCTAATCAGTGAAATAATATTACTACTAAATATAATCATTTAGAATCATAAAAAACAATGTGGCACTTCAAAACTTAAACTATTAACTTTGGCACATAAAACCGATTTATTCTTATTAAAAACCAAAGAAGTTTAATCGCAACAAATCTTCCTCTTCATTATTTGTGTTTTTTATAATTTCTCTACAGAATTTTAAAATAAAACGCACTATATTGAATTGAACGGTGTTCCGCAAAATACTATATTTTTCAATAATCCTTTACAAAAATCAATGACCATCGGTCCAACCTCGAGTCGACCATTTTCTGTCTTTTTTTTCACATTATTGCCAACTGACAAAAAATATTATTAATTTAGTAATCGACTAACTTAGCCTGGTCGATATGAATGAACACAATAGAAACATAAACTGTCTGCCCCAGACACAGTATTAAAAAATGGGACACCTATTTATTATCATCGTCATCCTGACTCTGATTTAGTATTCCTGATTGTAGCTGTCCTTTTAGTATAAATAACATAGCAACAAGTATATACCTACGCAGCCATCTGCGCAAGTTCAACACAACGCTATAATGATTGATACTAAAGCTAATAGGTATCTTAGCTAAGTAATCTTAATTTAGCAAAATAATTAAGTAGTAGCAAAACACAACAACAACAAACAAAAAATAAGATTCAACAAACAGTCATTACAAGTTGTGCAAATTTAACTCTTAATAAAATCCTTACATATTATAAAACCAAGTCCCCCGCGGCGTCTGTCTATCTGTCGGTTTGTCTATCTGTTTGTCTGAAGTCTGAACGCGATAAACTCAAAAACTACCGAACGGATTTTCAAACGGTTCACCAATGGACGGAGTGATTCATGCGGAAGGTTTTAGTGTATAATTCATTAGTGGTTGTATAAATGGCTGAAATTTGACGATTATTGTTGAAGATGTCGGAAAAAAACATACCGACTGGGAACTTTATTGGCGTGCGCCGCGGAAATCGTAAAAGTTACATAACATTTATGTTATACAGTATTGTTCACGTTCAAAAGTTCAACAAAAAAGTCCGCGATGGCACATGTCTATCTTCTCAATAAATATATTTATATTTTATTTATTTTTTGAGGGTAGATTAATTCCTACGTTATTATGATGATCCACAACAACCATTATTATCTTTCATAATTTGATTAAATTTAATTGTTATTTCCGAAGCTATTTTGACCGGTATTATATTAATCCTTATCCAATAAACTATGTTACTTAAATTGAGTATTTAATTTAGATTAAAATATGCCTTGAAATAATTTTAATTAGATTCAAATTTACGCGTAACTAAATAATTATAATATGGCTAACGGCAACGCGGGCGCAGCGGTTGGAGTCAAGGACCTTTTCCTCGGCTATTAGCAGTAATCAGAAGAGTAGGTAGATTGGTTTTGAGTACTCGCATCATGAATAGTCATAGAAATCATAACATGGATAAGCCTTTTTTTCCGGGATTTCATTTCGGTACTTACTGGATTGAATCAAATATTGTAAAAGTAAGGATTTTTAAACTACTACATTAAAAATTTATAGAATGGATATACATTTTTTTTTTTCTTGTTTATCAAGTCATAAAGTGAATCTTACTGTTGTGCGTCCATTAGAAACTTACATTATTATGTAAGTAATAACTAACTAACTAATGACTAATTTAGTAGTTATTATATACTCCTTAAAAAAATCTTAATCATTTCAAAATCCCGGAATCTCAGAGGTATATCCATACTAATATATATACATGTCAGTTCATTGGCCCTAAATCAATCTACGCACTCAAACTCAACACAAACTCAAACTCAAAGCATTTATTTCAATTAAACCATTTACAGGCATGTAGTATGAAGTATGTGGGGAGGTATTTTATTGTAACATTTTAAACAGTACCCCATGAAAGACGCGTCTACTTTAGCCAGTCTAAAACCTGGTTGCACTAATAATTCCCTATTTCTTGTACTATAATTATGTGTATCACCTCTTTTACTGGACTGATCATCTCTCAGTTGTCATAGCTTATTTTTAATTTATTTTAATTTTTTAATTGTTCTTTGTTTTGTCTTTTTATTACGTGCTTCTAATGTGCACGTCTTTCTACATTGTTCTCACATTTTTAATTTCAACATGAATAATGTAACCAATATTTTGTAACAGTTTTTAATTTAAAAGAGTGTCCATGGAGTTTCTTGCCCGTTCTTCTCCATAGGTACCTACTACGCTTTGGAATGGGCAACTAGCTTCATCTTTCTGACTGACCGACCCCTTGACAATTCAAAAGTGCCTGTAATTGGTTTATTTGAAATAAATGCTTTGAGTTTGAGTTTGAGACTAGCCTCGCGGTATCCTCATCAGTAAATTGCTGGATTTTTCTGACAGCATATGCTGCTGAACTTAGCCGTCCTGCAGGAGATGTTAAATGAGGAACCCATTGTAGCCTTGAGTCAAGCGTGATCCCCAGGAAAACAGTTTTATCGACGAATTCTAGTTTCCTTTGATTGAATACTATCTCAAAATCACTACATTGGACATTTGGTAAAGAAACTTTTATGCACTTAGTTTTTTTTTTCCATTTAATACTAAATTATTAGCAGTGAACCAATTTTGGACCTGCAGTAAGGCGTTATTTACTTCGTCATTTGTAGTACGTTTATCTACCTTAAAAATTAAGGAAGTATCGTCAGCAAATAACACCATTTATGGTTGTTTTTTTAATAAATGGAGTAGATCATTAATATACACTAAAAAGAGGAATGGACCCAATATCAAGGCTTGTGGCACACCTTTTTTTACTTTTAAATCTAGTAAATTGATACCGTTTATGTGAATTTACTGTTGTCTATCATTTAAATACGATTTTACTAAATTGAGCGCAAGTTTTCCAAGTCCGCAATACTTAATATTGCGGACTTGGAAAACTTGCGCTCAATTTTCAGGAGTAAGGTTTCGTGATCGACGCAATCATATGCTTTGGAGAGGTCACAAAAGATTCCTATGGCGTCTATGGCCTCTTCCCACGCCTCAAAAATGTGTCTTAATTTGGTTACACCGCGCGGTCGTACAACGTCCTTAAGTGAAACCATATTGTTGATCGTGAAGGATTTTATTTGTGTTAGAATGATTGAGCATTTGATTAAGCATTACCTTTTCAAACACCTTACTGAATACCGGCAACACGGATAGGGATCTATAATTATTGGTGGCTTTACTGTCTCCGGATTTGAAAAGTGGTGTTACCTTACTGTATTTCATTAAATCCGGGAAGACTCCTTGATCTACACACAAATTAAATATTAAGGCTAAGTAAAGCGCTGTAGTCTCAATTATGGAGGTACAGACTTTAATGCACATTCCCCAACGATCTTCGGTCAATTTGATCTTGATTTGTTTAAAAGCTTTTATTACTGCTATGGGGTTGATATGCTTAAAGTTAAATTCAATTGAGCATTCTGGAATGTTGGCCCTTACTTAATCAAAAGGGGCGAAGAATTTAAGTGCGAGGAATTTAAGGTTTCAGTAGTTTTAAGTAGGATACTCGAAAATAAATTTTCAAATTCTTGAGCAACTTCTTTGTTATCGCAAATGAGACCACCACATGTCGTCTTCAGTGTGTAATCAAAATTATGATTATTGTTTCTGTTCGTTTTATTCTTGATAATTTTCCAAACCGTCTGTATTTTATAGTCTGCTGATTTAACCTTGTTGCTAATGTATGTATGTAGTGGCTTTAGCTGCCTAGTCCGATCACTGGCTATTAGGTATGTAATCCCGGTATCGGTAGTACGTTCCCGTGGAATATTTTCCGAATTCCACGCGAGCGAAGCTGCGGGCAAAAGCTAGTAATGTATAAGATTGATTCTTAGTAAGATAAATAAAATTAACTCTTATTATAAAATTAACTCTTGTTAACTTATTTGACATTATGATACTGGATGGAGGCAGACAGTATATTAATTCTCACATAATAAACGGTATAGTTATTGGCCAGTTAAGCTACCTCAATACACTATTTATACTACAAAGAGATGATACTACAGGTAGATGTAAATGATTTATTTTTTTAAATATATAACATTATGTTATTTATTCAGTAGTACGGCTTATATACTCTTAATCCATACATTTTTTTCAATCCAAGTCTTAAATTTGCATTAAGTATGTGCGTGACAAATGGACGAATAACTCAATATCGCGCCAACCGATTTCGATGATTCTTTTTTTATAATAACTCATGCAATTTTTCTTGGAAAGCACCATTTGGTGAAGTGGAACTGATGATGAAGACCACAAATGGCCACCGGAATTACTCAGTAATAAGTATTTCACGGGTTGCGATTCGATTACTTAAAATGACTGCAATGCAATTTATGCTCGTCACAATGCATATGAAAAAATGGAGCTGATGGTTAAGTACCAGGAGAACTCCTCAACGATTAACGTCAAAAGCAATATTTTCTAAAAGGTGATGAGCAGTTGATATTAGACTGTTGTAACTTAGGTAAATTACAAACTACCCACTAAAAAGCGAGAAATAAAAACTTTTATACAAAAAAATTAAACAACCGACTTCCAAAAAAACACTACAAAGTGAAAAATAACTTAAATTTCTGAAGTCTTTAATTTCGGCAAATAACTAAATTTTTAAAACTTCCGAAATGTAAGTTATTTGGAAGACGGTTGTTTTTTTTTTTGTATAAAAGTTTTATTCTTCCGAGGTGGAAAATCCTCTTGAATGTCTTCCGCCCAGGAGCGGGCGAAGGGGTCTGTCAGACTCGTACTGACTAAAAACCACTCCGCTGTTCCTTTCCTACAATCTGATCGGGGATCATGAGATCTAGTGCGCCTTCCATGATCCCTGACTGGTGCCGGCCCGCTTTTGCAGGTCACTTCATGCCCGCGGGGGGAGTGAGGTGTGAGACTCCCCCCGCAGCGTCAAATAGAGGCGCGCGTGGAACACTACGCGCTACTACCTCGGGTCCTGCTGGATGGGGCGGCGGACGTCCCAGAGTCCACCGTCCTTCCGGATCTGTTTACGGGGGCTGGAAGAAGGCATTTTCTGTCCTCCGCTACGCCCAGTCCACCTGCTACGCATAAGGAGAGTGGTCTCAATCACCCTCTCCCTTTCCGCAGCCTCCTTCTGTGAAACTACGGTTTCACAGAAAGAGATCACCACATCCCACATCTCGGCAATCCCGACCATCGAACGAGAGACAGCCGGCAGCGCCAGGTCGGCTCCGACTTTAGATACGAGGGCACGGCGCAGCTCCTCCCATGCGGTACACTCTGCCAGTGTATGCTGCGCCGTGTCCTCCCGACAGTGGGTGCAGTGATGGCACCGAGCGTCCGGCTCCCTGTTTATGCGACACAGGTAGTTCCTGAAGCAGCCATGCCTCAAGAGCACCTGAATCGCCCGAAACCGCATGGTGGACTCGACAGAAATTTGGACCCCCTGACCACGACGTGTGATCCCGGCGGTGGCGGCCGCCGTATGCCGTGAAAGACCACGGCCTCCGACTTATTGAGAGCCACCTCTAGGCCGAGGCGTCGTATGCGACCCACCACCTGTGAGACCGCAGCCGTCGCCAGTAACGCTGCTTCCCTATACGAGCTCCCCCGGGCCGTGACCAGCGTGTCGTCCGCATAACACGTCAGGTCCACTCCCGATTGGAGCTCGCCACTCAGCACCCAGTCGTAACCGATGTTCCACCGGAGCGGGCCCACGACCGAGCCCTGTGGAACACCACACGATATATCGCGCTAGTCCCCGCCATCGCGTCCCCTGTAGGTGACACACCTTTCCACTAAATAAGCCCCAACGATGTGGTGGAGGTAGCGGGGCATCCTATGGTACCACAGTGGCTCCCGAATACAACTCCAGGGCAGGGTATTGTCCTACCGGGGTTGCGAAGAAAACCAAAAGGGAGATTGTGGCCCCCGGCAACAGGACAACCGAAGGAACACGGGTGGGTTTTAGTCAGTAAGAGTCTGACACGCCCTCCCGCTCCGCCCAGAGCGGGAGAAGTTATTTGATGATTTCCCACCCAAAAAAAAAAAAGAAAAAAAAAAGGGTATTGAATGTGTTGGAAATGTCCAAGGACATCGCCAGCATCATCCCGCCCCAGGACATTGCTTCCTCCGCCAGGACTCTCACCCGCATTATTGCATCAACAGTGGAGCGCCCATGCCGAAAGCCGAACTGACTGTCGCACGGTGGATCGAAAATCGGCTGTAGAAGACATAGGATCTCGATGTCTTAAATGTTTTTTTTTTTGCTGGAAATGACTTCTGCCGATCATTACTGTTCTATAAAATGTCATATGAAGTAATTGTGTGCACAAATGGAAGAGTTATATTTTTTATAAGAAAAAAATGTATGGAGCTGACATGAAAAATGAGGATATCTCTGGAATCGCAAGGTTGGTCGTTATATCCTTGCACACTGTTATAGTACTATTTATTTGTGAATTTTTGACATACTTAATATCGCAGCATCACTTGCGATTTTTTTTTTTTTAAATCGTCAGAATTAAAAAAAAAAAGAAAAGTATATGATACATTTTAATGCTTAAATATGGCTATACCAAGTGTAATTTACAATATTTTTTATGCTTAGATCAAAACATTCTAAGAAATCACAAAGTCGTATTACTTTGTGATTTTCATTTGAAATGACATGGTAATTATGAATTACGTAATACGTAATCTTGTCTAATGCCTCAAGCCCACATTAGCTAATGATTAATAAAACTTAATACCTATATACCTGTTAAAAGGATACGTACCATAATGAGGGTAATTAGATAAACGTGATCATTAGTCAATAACAATAAATGGTAAACTATTGTATGATTAAAAATAAAAGCAAATTATTTAAAAAAAATATTAACTTAACCTAACCTAACATAAACAATAAAAGTTAACTTATTTTATACTTCGTCACCATCAGAATTCACTTCAGAATCAGGCTCTACAATAGATATAACTTCTAAGAACTCTATCGGAGCTTCCTGATCCTGAAGTTTCAGTAGTTCTACTGTTTCCTTAAAGTATGTCTGCCTCTTGTGGGCATCTAATTTTGGTCTTGTGGAAGAAATTAGAGGATCAGAAGAGACGATAAGCATATTGAGGATATCCTCGTTTGATGCTTGTCTACTCTTTTTCCTCGAATGGTGTTCTCTGAACCTCCTAAAGTTTTTGTTTCGGGCCTCTGAAGCTTCTTCCGAAAGACTTCCAATTGGTACAATAGCATTTTCTGCAATTATGTCCCCTCCGTGAATCAACAATTTGTGGACGGTTGATGACATGTAGTACTAATCATACAGTTCCACGTATTTTTCAGCGGTTGTTCTAGCGTATTCTTTAAATTTCGGCACGTCTACAATCTCTCCAGATGTGATAGCTTGCAGAATCACAGCAAATCTGCGTATTAGGTCTTCATCTAATCCAGTGATCGCTGCAGTTTTATCAGGAAATTCAAAAAACCGCCTTGCTGTTTTCCCGTCGTTAGTTGTGCCTGATCCTTGCTTAACGATGTCAATCAATAGGTTGAGATCATCTTTGAATCGATCTTGAATGAGTTTTTTTCGTGAATGCAATAACTCTTGATGACCTTCTCCTCTTGCAGACCACTTTTTGAAGTCGAGACGATACGCTATGTGTAGAAGACATTCCATCACATTAATGCGGGCATGAAGTGATGATAATCCGAACTCATGCACACCAGAAGAAATGGTTTTTGACGCAATGACATCTAACTTATTCATTTCTGTAGGCTTAGACAAACACAGGTAGCAGGCCGCATTTGACTTAGCTTCAGACAGATATGTACAAATTTTGCCGTCAATCATCGTCATCATTAATTTGTGACTAATTTCATGTCCTTGACATTTTGAGGGAACGAGAGCTTCAATTTCGTTATCCATTGCAGTTTTTTCATGGTTTTTTTTGTCTTTGGTTTCTTTCACAAAACTAAACTGGACTGGACGGCAATACATAGGTGAGCAGGGTTTTGGATTCACCCATACGGTATCACCGTCAGCTGTCAACTTTAATGGAACCAAAGAGGTCATAAATATGCTGGAATCATCTTGACCACTCTCTATGTTTTGCTTATATCTACTTTGGTTAGATGCACCGTCAAATCTCCACTTTGATATTAATATCAATTGTTTATCTTGTATCGCATCAGGACTACGAATAGTTTAAAAAATTCTGTTCACTGTTAAATCTAGTAACGCTTGTAGTGCAATCTTAGCAGATGAATCCGTTACAGTCACAAATGTCTTCGGAGGGTAGCACTATAGCTTAGCTTTTTGCACTTTATAGTAAGACGGATATATCTCCTTTGAACCTTCTCGAATAGTCGTTTCCCTTAATGTGATATATTGCCATTTCGATAGTTTTAATGAAAGTAGCAAACCCAGTGCTTTTTCTGGTGAAAATATTGCTGAAGGAGCTGGTTTGTTCAACATTTCCTTGATTTTTGCTGCTGCTTCTGGATTTTGGAGCATATGTTCAATAACAGATGCAATATCCTCACGACCATCTCCTTTCAAAAGTGCTGCAGCTGAATAAGCTACTTCATTAGGGTCATCGCCTATATATTCATCAGATCGTCTCTTCTTCTGCTTGTTACTTAGATCTTCAAACGGCTTTCGAGATCTTTTTGTCATCGTTGAAGTTGATTTCATTGTTGAAGTTGATGGTACAGGTTCAGGTACAGGTTCGTAGAAATATTTTCACTTGTTGATTCTTGAATGAGCAAATTGGCTGGCACGCAGTTTGGCCAGTCAATATTTGCCTCAAGCCAATTACTGTAATCACGTCTAAAAACTTCACTTTTCCTGTGGGATCGTAACCATCTCTTTTGAACTGCCCGTGTAAATCTTCGACAAAATTCTTTCACGGTAACACTGTCTTCATCTGAAAGGCTAGAGCCCAGTCGAATAACAAGTGTGTTGAACAAAATTTCGTGATCGAAAGACGAAGCATCCTGATTGCTCAGAATAACAAGCAAATCCAAATTTGTAATAATGCTTTCCATTATTCACGATCACTGAGTAAAAAGACACGGTAGGATAGATGTTAGTATTAGAAATGCTCTAAATGAACTGAAGTTGTGAATCCAATGTTTGACTATTTATTGTTATTGACTAATGAGTGTATCACATTTATCTAATTACTTTCATTAAGTTAATCCTGCACTAATTGCTAAATTAGCGAGTACCCCAAATTAGTTTGGTACGTATCCTTTTAACAGGTATATAGGTATTAAGTTTTATTAATCATTAGCTAATGTGGACTTGAGGCATTAGACAAGATTACGTATTACGTAATTCATAATTACCATGTCATTTCAAATGAAAATCACAAAGTAGGTAATACGACTTTGTGATTTCTTAGAATGTTTTGGTCTAAGCATAAAAAATATTGTAAATTACACTTGGTATAGCCGTATTTAAGCATTAAAATGTATCATATACTTTTCTTTTTTTTTTTAATTTTGACGATTTTAAAAAAAAAAATCGCAAGTGATGCCGCGATATTAAGTATGTCAAAAATTCACAAATAAATAGTACTATAACAGTGTGCAAGGATATAACGGCCAACCTTGCGATTCCAGAGATATCCTCATTGTTCATGTCAGCTCCATACATTTTTTTCTTATAAAAATTATAACTCTTCCATTTGTGCACACAATTACTTCATATGACATTTTATAGAACAGTAATGATCGGCAGAAGTCATTTCCAGCAAAAAAAAAAAAAACATTTAAGACATCGAGATCCTATGTCTTCTACAGCCGATTTTCGATCCACCGTGTGTCGTCCAGATCCGACCCCTCTCAATCTAACCTTTTTTTTTCTCGCTGAGATATGCATTAAGCATCCCCACTCGTGGGGGACGAGTCGGGGTATGTGGGACTTCTGTCAGTAATGACAGTATACCCACTAAAACTCAGCGGTGTTCCCACATCACCGTGATGGGAGGGTCATGGGAAACCGGCTCAGCCTTTACTTCCACAACCCTCCCGGTGCATGCCCGCCTAGCTGGCGGGTCCCACATGCCCCCAGGCTGGGGGGCTACGGGAATGGCCGGGAACACCTGGCCATTCCCGTCCGGCACATTTTGCTGACCTCATCGCGCAGAACAATGGGCCGTTATGCCGAGGGGGAGTCTGCTGAGCGGCCCTCCTTGCGAAGGAGGCACAACTGCCCCTCCTTCCATGGTTTCGGGAACCTTCCAGACGCAAGGCATGCGCTGAAGAGGTCCCGAAACCTCTCCTCGATTTCAGTGGCAGCGATCGCCACCACTCTTGCCGGAACACCGTCGGAGCCCGGAGTTGTCTTCTTGGCGCGGAAACGGAGAATCACCGCGTCAAGTTCCAACTCCGTGACAGGAGGAGCCTCCTTTTCTTTCTCCTCAGCTGGCGGAGCTATCTCTCGCGGTGGGTCCATCATGGTGAGGTCTAGGCTAGGTACATCGGCCTCCTCCAGAAGGTAAGTAAAGTATCTGGGTATCGCTTGCACACACTAGGTACCTACATCGGCCTCCTTCAGAAGATAAGTTGATTATCTGGGTACCACTTGCACACACTAGGTACATCAGCCTATTCCAGAAGGTGAGTAGACCATCTGGGCACCGCTTGTGCACACTAGGTACATCGGCCTCCTCCGGAAGGTAAGTAGATTATTTGGGCACCAGTTGCACACACCAATTGCTGCGGCATCCATTGAATTGCACTCCTCCGTAATTTATGACGCAGTTCATCAAAGGAACAGAGAAGGGATAGAAGGGTAAGAAACGTATGTGCACCAGAACTAAATTAAATTCCTCGCCCTCGCTCTCTTTTGATTTAGTAAGGGCCAATGTTCCAGCATGCTCAATTGAATTTAACTTTAAACATATAAACCCCATAATAGTAATAACCGAACATCTCTGGGGAATGTTGTGACTGTACCTAAATTACCCTAGGCTGATAAAATTTTTGTTTTTCCTAATTATGCTAATATTAGTGGTTAGGTCGGTCCCCCCCTTAGGGGAAGGGCCGCACTCCACCCCGTATGGCCCTGTAGAGCTCGTCTCCGGACTGGTTACTCTCCCACCGATATAAGAAGCGTAAGGATAAACTACGCACACCAGCCAGTAAAACTCACCTAATGCATGAGAGCATCTTTTGTTCAGCTTCTCGCATCTTTAATAATATACCGGGGCCTATCAGAGTAATTATGAAAAATGAGAATTTTAAAAGGACTCTCCATGATCTGCTAGTAAACGAAAGTTATTACTCTGTAAAAGAATTTCTGTCCGACAAATCTTTACTAAAATACAATGTGGATCTGGACTTACGACATTAAATTAAGGTGAAAGCGTCGACCCTGCCCGCGAAATTCAATTTTTCTTACGTTTTTTGTATTTTTTAGGTCAGTCTTAGATCTCATGTTAATGATTGATTGATTTGCGGTCGTAAAAATAATAAATATATATTTACAGAATGTTAATAATTAAAATCGTAAATACAATTCTCAGTGATTGTGTATAATGTCATAAATTCACGAAATTGACATTCTTAGCAGCAAATAATTTGATATATAATTTAGGTAACCGTGAGATGAGGAAGAAATGGAGGGAGGCCATCTTTTATGACCGCCAATCAATCAATCATTAACATGAGATCTGAGACTGACCTACAAAATGAAAAAAACATAAGAAAATTTGAATTTCGCGGGTATGGTCGAAGGTTCCACCTTAAAACGAGCACAGTACTAGTCCATCGAAACATTTTAAAAAATGAAGATTAGTAGTTAATGGAAAATTTAAGAATTGCAATTGTCAAACAAAATTAATAGCAAAATCAACTGCATAAAATGTAAACACGCTTTATCTACGAAAAGTTACTGACCTGTTGCACGGTGTGGTGCGGGATGCAGCGGCCGGGGGTGCGGGACGTAGGTGGACGTAGGTAGGTACTTTAGTCGGAGAACAACAAATCCGCGGCATAAACTCACTAAGTTGCGCGTTGTTAATTAATAAAAGATCATTAATTGAATAATTAATCACATATTATCACATCACAATCACAATTTAAATTATTAATAAGTAGTCAAATTTTTAAATTTTCAAAGTGTCCACCGTTGTTCATTATGCACAAGCGACTTGGACTTGGGGCACCCCGACTCGGACAGGTTAGGTTAGAAGGGGATGGCGGGGTCGTGTGAGCGAGCGAAGCGAGCGAATAGACCCCGCCATCCCCTTCGTGGTTATTTTTTTATAAACCACCCAGAAGTAGGAGCCCCGCGCAGCGGGGCTCCGTCGACCTGGCTCCCCCGACTCTTTCCTTCAATATATCCGGTTTATAATGTCCAAAACATTACGAAAGCCCGGAAAACATAACCTCAAAATTCATTCTAACCTAAAAACTTCAAGCATGGATATCTCCATAACCATGGGGCTCCGAGATGTGGGGATGGTGCAGGGGGGCAGCCCCCTCCCCCACCCTCCCCCTCTACCCTCACCTTCCCATAAATCAATGGTCCATAATGGAATTTTTAACCTCTCCCGATATGTACGCAATGCTAAAGCCGCATTTTCAGTGTACTCGGCAGCTGTGTACCTTATTTGAGGCATAATATTACCTAAACTAAAAAACTTACAAACCTAACTTAAATCCAAAAATTAACTAATAAATGCCTAATAAACTAACTAATAATACAATAACACTTAACAATATGTCACAATAACCTGTGCACTAATCTAACTATCATAAATCGTCTTTAACACAATAACAACTAAAACTTTTCATAAAAATCACAACAATGCGCGCGCGGTTCGTCTTGAGATAACAAAAATAGGCGTGTGCTCTCATCTAAGGGCCTGACACTGACTGACATAGTTACCTTACCGAGTCAATAAAAGTCTTTTTGCCGAAAAAATTCCGCTCACACACACACTCGCAGTTTTCTATGCACCACTAATGCATTATTTGCGTAAGTAATGTTTCTTTTTCTTTCTAATTGTAGTATTTTGTGGGAGTGGGCGGGGCGCGTAAGAGTGGAATGGTATGGCCTTACTCTGTCTTTCAAGCATATTGAGACGTAGAGAATAGAATCGCACGTTTTTGCACAGGTTCACTGACACTGACCTTACAATGTTAACCTATTATTACGGACTCAGATCTACACCATGTTGAAAAATAAGAAAATGAAAAATAATTTCCTGTGGCTAAAGTATTCATTGGATTTGATTGATTTTTTGTATACGGGTAAAGAACATGACACTCTTTACGTGGTTTAAAGGAATGTCAATCGTCCTGCTCCACTTTGTATAATCCCACCCAGTCGTGATGTGTTCAATGACCTATAATATTATACACTATAATCTATTTTTATTTTATATAATAATTTTGGAATTTCTCATTTTAGTTTGTTGTGATTAATTTTATTTTTTGAATTTTATGTGTATAATTTGACATCTTACCTATTTTAATTTGTTATGTTTGACTTTATTCTTTTTATATTTTTGAAACTTAAATGCAAATAATTTTATTTTCTATTTAATAATTTGAATTTGACATTTCCATTAATGTGTTCCCTATTTTTTAATTATTGTGCTAGATTTAAAAAATATATTTTGTAACAATGTTGATTTAATTAGTAGCCTATTTAAATGTAATTATTATTATTGTATGCCCTACGGGCGGGACATAGCTGATCAAAATTTTCAAATATTTAAGAACTGTACTATACATACCTATGATCCACAATAAACTTTTGATTGATTGATTGAAAGAAAATGAATTCCCAAATAAGAAGAACTTCGATACCTTGTCCCATTAATAAGGCAAGGAAAAGATTGAAGGAGATTGTAAATAAGACTGGAATTCATAGTTCTGAAAATACTTTGGATGTGATTTTGGAAAGCTAATAAATAATAGAGGGATGCAAAATATGTTATTATATAAACTTGTGAGTAACCTTTACGTTAGCGTAACAGGTATTTGGTCAGTCATTACTCACACGATACCTCTCATCTGCACTCGGAATGCTCAGAGCAACATTTCCATAAGTGACGCATTGCGTCGGCATCATGTTCTTTTGGAGACATGGTCCCTAGCAGTTCTTTCGAACTGATAAACGTGGCGCAGTGGCTTTCCCTGCGGCAACGTGTGACCGGCCTTGTCTAACAACGGGGCGGCTAGTTCCAGCGGCATGCGTCGGCATCATGCTCTTAAGGAGACATGGTCCCTATCAGTCCTTGGACTGGATATAAGATAGATGTGTTCACCCAAACCCCTGGAAGGTTACCCTTTGCACAACAAGCACATTTGCAAGACACGCGTTCATGTCAGTCTGACCGAATTATTGGTCTGAGATATCGAATACAACATTCAAGAATTACTAGCTAATAGAGTTGAGAATCGAAACTCAAGAATATTTTTTTATTTAATAGAGTTTTGGACAATCTCTCTGAAAGCCCTTTTAATTGGTAAGAGGCAAAGAATACAGAATTCAAAATTTAGGTACTAGATAATAGAGAGAGAATCATAATTCAAGAATCATTAATTAATAGAGTTGTGGATCAACTCTCCTGAAGATCTAAAGACAGTCCCAAAGCGCCCTCCCTTCACCACTTCCTAGTGTAAGAGCAGGGGAGAAGAAGTGGCGCAACAAACTCCCCAGCAACACGTCTCTGTCTGTTTAGTTACAAGAACTTCAAATATATTACCAGCCTTGGATAATTATTATCATGAAAGACTCCCCCAGTCGCACCAACACATACACACACACACATATTACATTAAGTACTAAATTAGTCTAATCTGGGCCTTAACCCAACTATATTTAACTTAATAACTAATACTCGTTATCTCGCGACAGCCCACTCGGACATGACCTCTTGGTATTCACCAATCCTTCTAACTAAACTAGACTAGCCTCGGACGTCCGTATCCTATCGCGGTCTGAAACCAATTGCCTCAACGTTATTATTCAGTTCCCTAAATTCCTAAAAACACCACGTTTATCTCAGCAGTTTTCTATGTATTTCTCACAAAGACTTAAAACGCTTTTTGCTTGCTTTGCCTTAATTGTTTCTTAATGGCCTGAGTAGGTCGGGTCTCGGGGCTTTATGATTAGTAGATGTGGCTGCAATAATGTCCGTTGCTTTGAGTCCAGGGATTGCCAACCTTTGAGACGGTATAGCCAAAAGTTACAATTTATGTATATTTTATTCGATTATGTTTTGGCACAAAATCGATTAGAGTAGCTATGATTCTAGCTAGCCACTAGAATAATAAAATAATTAATCCAATAATATAACTACAGTTATTGAATATTAAATAGTAGCATCAATGGCTTATCATGCCTTTTGCAAGTTTCGTTAAATCTGGCTCATAAGTTGTTGTTTTAAATATCAAGTATGAATCTAGATTTTTATATTTGTTAGTTGATTTCTATACCTTCCTTATTATTATATTCATACAAGACTACGCTTGCTCGCACGTATTTTGAGATCCGGGTGTTGTTTATCCCTGCTTTGGTTGAAGTCCTTAGAATTGAGTCCTTAAGGCTTGTTTCCCATAAAATATAAATGCAATGGGTTTCTAAGAGGTTCAATTTTTTTTACAATTTTAAAGAAAAAGGATATTTTTTTATCAATAAGGGTAACGTGTCGAAGTGTCAGACCATCAAATAGAGATTGAATGTATTTCTAGGAAAGCCGAAGTGGCCCATATGTGACGGTTTTAAAATAAATATAATAAAGTGATATTAAATAAAAGTTTACGTGACAGACAATCACAATGTCCATTAAAGTCTGTATCTCCATAATTGAGACCATAGCGCCTTACTTAGCATTAATATTTAATTTGTGTGTAGATCAAGGAGTCTTCCCGGATTTAATGAAATACAGTAAGGTAATACCACTTTTCAAATCCGGGGGCAGTAAAGACACTAATAATTATAGACCCGTGTTGCCGGTATTCAGCAAGGTGTTTGAAAAGGTAATGTTTAATCAAATGCTCAATCATTTTAACACAAATAAAATCCTTCACGATCAGCAGTATGGTTTCACCAAAGGACTTTGTGTCTTAATAAGGTTACACCGGCATCGATCGTGACCGACGGCGGTGTAACCTTTAAGACACATTTTTAACGCGTCGGAAGAGGCCATATATGCCATAGGAATCTTTTGTGACCTCTCCAAAGCATTTGATTGCGTCGATCACGAATCCTTACTCCTGAAACTTGAGTATTACGGACTTGGAAAACTTGCGCTCAATTCAGTAAAATCTTATTTAAATGATAGACAACAGTAAGTTCACATAAACGGTATCAATTCAATAGGCTTAAAAGTAAAAAAAGGTGTGCCACAAGGCTCGATATTAGGTACATTCCTTTTTTAGTGTATATTAATGATCTACTCCATTTATTAAAAATCAACCACAAATGGTGTTATTTGCTGACGATACTTCCTTAATTTTTAAGGTAGATAGACGTGCTACAAATTTTGACGAAGTAAATAATGGCCTACTGCAGGTCCAAAATTGGTTCACTGCTAATAATTTAGTATTAAATGGAAAAATAAAACTAAGTGCATAAAATTTTCTTTACCAAATGTCAAACGTAGTGATTTTGAGATAGTATTCAATCAAGGAAAACTAGAATTCGTCGATAAAACTGTTTTTCTGGGGATCACGCTTGACTCAAGGCTACAATGGGGTCCTCATTTAACATCTCTTGCAGGACGGCTAAGTTCAGCAGCATATGTTGTCAGAAAAATCCGTCAATTTACTGATCTCAAATCTCAAATTCTTTATTGCGTAGCATAATGTATATAGTTGGTAGGGAAGTAATTATATTAGTCACAATTATGGACACTGTCGGGCACAGTATAGGTCAAGTAGGAGAGCGGAGGAAGAGCACTGGTCGTTTAATGTGACAAATTCTATTATTAGTTAAGTTATACATATATTTATTAATACAGAATTCAATTTAAGAATTATAATTATTGTTTTATAAATTACATACGTTTATTTATTTAGTAACATTATAATAACCATTTATTTTAAAAATTAATCATATTGATTATTAATTATTGTTTTAGTCAATTATTATTATTCTTTTATTTAATAATTATTATTGATTTATTGCGTAATTAATATTTATTATTCCTAAGGTAAGTTATGAAATGAAATTGTTTATTCTGTAAATAGGATATCGGAATCACTATTATACGTCATATTAAAAAAAATAAAAAATAAAAATAAGCTAGTTGAGTTCGGCGTTTCCTATCTGACTACTCTGAGAAGAAAGGCCGAAACAAACTCAGAGGTCACAGTCTCTTTTAAAGTCCAGACATAATCTTGGTCAGGCCATATGAGGACCATGTAGATTAGTGTCTGAAATGGTCTTTTGAGGAAGGAACCACACAGATTTGAGTGGACCTGTCCAGTCAGTGCAAGCATTTGTCAGTAATCGTGGAGCTCAACTCGACGAACAATACCAAAGAAAGGACATTTGGGTAGGTCGCATAAACTACTCAAACTGCCAGACCATAATTAAAACTAACTGAAAAATGAAAATAATAATGATATCCTCACATTCACAATAATTAATTAAAATTATATATTGAAAGCTTCATATTTTTATTATTTATTATTATATATTTTTTGTATCATGAGCATTTGTAGATACAAATGAATACCTAGTTTTGAAGTTACCTATAATTTATCATTTAAGTATTCGTTTATACTCTAGTAGGATTTGCTTACAAGGAAAAGTTTCAATTTATTGATAAATATATTATATTTATTTAAATTATTTATTATTTCGGGTAACTTATTATACATTTTTATGGACATGACAAAGGTACTATTGGACTGCATTTTTAGTCACGATTTTGGTTAGTTTAGTCTATTTTTATGTCTTAAAATAATTTTCGTTTGTATGTCCTCTTTTTTGTAAAGAATTCTGGGTACTTACGCACGAACTTACAAACTTCAAAAATATAGAGACAGGGTAGGGATAAAATGTTTAGTTCCTGAAAATGGGGTTTACAGCTATCGGTGACTTCACTATTTACTAACATTCTAATTAGTTTTTTTTTGTAGGGTAAATAGCGTGAGCGCGTCAGTGCTGTTGCCCCATAAGATGACACCGTATTTGAGCCATGCGTAGGCGTACGCATAGTACTAGTGCAGTTTTAAGGTCTGTGGATTTTTTGATCTCGCGGAGGGCGTTTGAAAATTTAGATATTTTTGCTCTTACTTTCTGAATGTGTGACTTCCAATTTATATGTGCATCAATGTTTAGGCCTAGTAGTGTGAATTTATCAACTACTTCTAATTTATTATTTTTAAAGCTAAAGTTTATATTTATTGGTATTTTTAGCAAGGGTGGAATGAAATAATTTTAGTTTTACTGAAGTTAATTTCGAGGTTATGTCCAGTCATCCAACTTGTTGTAGAATCTAGTATGGAATTTAGTTTATCATTTAGATTGGTGTTATTCTCGCATGAGGTAAGTATAGATATGTCATCCGCAAACAGGTCACAGGGCTTATTTATATTATTAGGAAGGTCGTTTACGTAAACAAGAAATAAGAAACACCCTATTACGCTTCCTTGCGGGATTGAGGTGGTTATTTGTTTACTGTCGGATCTGATTAATTCTATTTCATTTTTGCTGTTGTTATAATATTCGATTTCAACCATTTGTCCCCTATGTTTTAAATAAGATACAAACCAGTCATAGCATTTGCCGCGGAGTCCAATACTTTATGGTTTATTTAATAGTATTTCAAATTGAACTTTATCATATGCTTTAGTCATATCAAGTAGAAGTCCTACTGTGTACTTTTTATCATTAATGATATCAAGGGCTATTTGAATATATTTGTAAACGGCCAAGATAGTGGAACTGTTTTTTCGGAAACCATTTTGTGAGGTGGATACTGCGAGAGCTGATCTTTTTAGTTACTTTCATAGTATCATGTCTTAGGGTATTTTACTGTGGGGACGGGCTGCTGACATCGAGTCTATTTTTATTCTGCAGAAAAGAGCGATCAGAGCCATATATTATCTCCGCAGGCGTGATACTCTAAGGGAACAGTTTAAGGATGTTAACATCATGGCGGTACCTTGACAATATATCTATGAAAACTTGTACGTAAGAATAAATTTACATCTTTTCAGTAAAAGAGGTGATGGACATAATTATAGTACAATAAATAGGGAATTATTAGTGCAACCAGGATTCAGACTGGCTAAAGTAGACTCATCTTTCATGGGGTACTGTTTAAAATGTTATAATAAAATTCCTCCCCACATACTTCAACTGAATGAGACGAAATTCAAATCTTGTATAAAATGCACACTATGCAGGCAGGTATATTATAAGCTGGGGGATTACATCGCTGATAAAAATGCTTGGCTCAATGGTGGTCCTGCTCCACAACCACAACTAATTGATTAACATTTGCAAATACTGTTGGAGCTGCTGAAGATTGTAAAACCATATTTGCATTGTATAAACTCAAATTTCTTTGGTATTATATAATTGTATAGCACAAGTCTGAGCACTATGTACTAAAGAGTTACCATTTACCAGGTAATATGTCTTGCATTGACTTAAACGTCGCCGTCAGTTGGGACTGGTCATCTCTTAGTTGTCATGGCTTATTTTTAATTTATTGTAATTTTTGAATTGTTCTTTGTTTTGTCTTTTTATTACGTGCTTCTAACGTGCACGTCTTTCTACATTGTTCTCACATGTTTTCTTTCAACATGAATGAAGTAACCAATATTTTGTAACAATTTTTTATTTAAAAGAGTGTCCGTGGAGTTTCTTGCCCGTTCTTCTCCATAGGTACCTATCTACTACGCTTTGGAATGGGCCACTAGCTTCATATTTCTGACTGGTCGATTCCTTGACAATTCAAAACTGCATGTTAATGGTTTAATTGAAATAAATGCTTTGAGTTTGAGTTTAAAAAGTAACTTTATTGGTAAGTCGTACTAGGCTTGCAACTATTTCAAATTATTTCTTTTACCTCATCTATCTTTTTATAACTTGGAAATATCATCATGTCAAAATGTTGTACAACCGTACAATTAAATTAAATTTCGTTTTTATTTAATCATCTTCACTACCTTCATATTCGCTTTCAGATTCCGACTCCACAAACCTCACCCGAGGTTTTATTTTGTCTACAGGAAAAATATTTTTATACTTATTTTTTTAATATCCATCTATGCTGTTAATCTCATATCGATCATGGTCAAGCACTGTTGTCACCCGAAATGGACCGTTAAAAGCTGGAATTAGTTTTTGACTTTCTCCCGGCGTCTTAACACTCTTTTGGGCCATAACTAAATCAATAATCTTGTAAACTTCAGCTTTACACCTTTTTTATCATAATGAGTTTTCATTTTTTCCTGTTGTGCTACAATATTTGCACTGACTTCAGCCCAAATTTTCTGCATTTTATCTGTTGAAGTTTCTTTGGATAGGTTTATATCGTGTAAATGACCCTCAGCTTCATTTATAGAATTGTGTTCGAAAATAATTTCAGTTGGATTCTTTCCGGTGCTTTGATTGATGGTGTTATTAAGGCTCCATTGGACTTTATTGACATGGAGGTCCAATCTCTGTCATCATTACCGTGACAAAGTGCTATCACCGATGCAAGTATTGACCGCTTAATTTGGCCGTTAGCGCGCGGCTTGGCTACCACGTTCAAAGTATGTTTGATCCCTAACGAGTCGATGAAGATCTTGAATTCGTGGGAAGTAAAACTGGTACCACAGTCTGATATTAAATGACGTGGAGCTTCAAATAACCCGAAAACATCCCGAAGTGTAGTAATTGATGTCTTACTTTATGTTGTTTTGACAGGTTTCAGAATAATAAATTTAGTAAAGCTATCGATTATACCAAGGATGTAAACGTTTCCGCGTTTACTTTTCATGAACCACCCGAGATGGTCTATATGAAGACATTGAAAAGGTGTCGGCTTCGGAATAGAATGAAGAAAACCTTGTTTTTTACCTCCGGGCTGTTTTGCGTGAGCACAAGAAATGCAAGCCCGGACATATTTCTTTACGAATTGCGTCAATCGAGGGAACCAGTACCTAATTTCGTTTCATTTTTTCTAATGTATTTTCAAATAAGAAATGACTGGCATTGTCGTGGCATTGCTGACAAATTTTCCAACGTGCTTTTTTGGGAACTGCCCATAGCAACTCCCCGTTTAATTTTCAGTAAATTTTACCATCCTTGAGGACGTAGTTATTACGTATTTCCTTAGCTTTCTGCCCGTTGTTATCGAGTAAATCTTTTATATGACAAGGCCTTGGGTCATTCATTTGGACCAACTGCAACCAGTGTACTTCTTCTAACTGCAATACAGTCAAGTCAATCGCTGAGTTGTTGCAGCTCGAATCACCAACAAGGATGGAGTTTCGACTTGCAGTCTGTTACAACTTTAAAATCTATTCCAAGCAGGTAAACTCTGAAACGTTCTAAAGATGCTATGACTGCTAACTTTTTAAGTTCGTATGAATTAAACTTTTGTTCTTCAGCTGATGTTTGCCGGCTAAAATAAGCGACAGGGTGAAAAGCAGTTGCTGAACTTTAATGTAGTACGCTACCCAGTCCCCTAGAACTTGCATCCGTATGCAATTCTGTTTCGTACGTCGGATTATAAATAGCCAATACGGACTCTTCTGAGACATCAGTCTCAACCAGGTATCAACCAGGTAGTACGCGGAAGTAAGGTCCAGTGAGGTGAAATAGACTTGTCCTGAGAGACTATCAATCTGGTCGTCAATAAGTGGCCTTGAAAATTTATCTTTAATCGTTTTCCGATTTAATGCCCTAACGCTTAGTCTCACGTCACCACTTTTCTTTGCGACTAATATAATTGGACTAACATATTCTGATTACGTATTATTCCATTCGCTAACATATCCAGGATAATATACGTAGTGTTGACTTTCTCAAGTTTGGAAGTAGAAAGTCTATAGGGTCTGCAAATGATCGGTTCATCATCTTTGAGTCTTATACGCATTTCAGCTAGAGGCGTGTCACTCAATTCTTCTAGTGTAGAAGCAAAACAATCACGACGAGCGTTCAGTAACATGCATAGATGTTCTTTTACGTCAGGGTTCAAATAATTATCAACGTTGAGCTGCTCCATTGATATAATATTTGGAGCATTCTGGACTGATACATTATTTACTTTTAATATTCGTTTGTTTGTAAGAGGGTATCACGTAATTGTGCATATGAAATTAATTTTGCATGGGCAACTAATGTACCTTGATAGAGATTAAAGGGCTCTGAAGCTAATTTCATTATGTTCATGGAACCTTTGCCATCTTTGAAAGAGTAAACTCCTGCGACTATTATGTATTCTTTGTCCGCTTTTAAACAAGCATCCGTGCCGAAGTGCACTGACCCATTTAAGTCTGATAACGTATTTACCTCTATGGTATCCAAACCTGTTATAGAAACGTTGTTCGACACAATCACCGAAATATTTTCTTTATTAGTCGTTATATTCCTATATGATATCAACATGGTGTCAGTCTTATGTGCTCTGACACCTGGTTGCTCAGTCAAAGATTGCCCAACTAGAATATCTGCTGGTAGAAGTTTAGACTCTACAAGATAAGCTTTCACATGCTCATTTAAGCCGTCTAATGCAATCTTTACGGTTATCTTTTAAAAATGGTAAGTTAGTCCTATTGTGACTGTACCTAATTTACCCTAGGCTGATAAAATTTTTGTTTTTCCTAATTATGTTAATATTAGTGTTTAAGTCAATTCCCCTCTTAGGGGGCAGGGCCACACTCCACCCCGTACGGTAGGGCCGTAGAGCTCGTCTCCAGACTGGACACTCTCCCACCGATATAAGGATTGAATTCCCAAATAAGAACTCCGATACCTTGTCCCATTAATAAGGCAAGGAAGGATTGAAGGAGATTGTAAATAAGACAGGAATTCATAGTTATGAAAATACATTGGATGTGATTTTAGAAAGCTAATAAATAATAGAGGGATGCAAAGTATGTTATTATATAAACTTGTGAATAACCTTTATGTTAGCGTAACAGGTATTTGGTCAGTCATTACTCACACGATACCTCACATCTGCACGCAGAGTACTCAGAGCAACACTTCCATAAGTGACGCATTGCGTCGGCATCGCGCTCTTTTGAAGATATGGTCCCTAGCAGTTCTTTCGAAGCCCCAGCAACACGTCTCTGTCTGTTTAGTTACAAGAACTTCAAATATATTACCAGCCTTGGATAATTATTATAATGAAAAACTCACCCAGTTACACCAACACACACACATACACACACACATACATATTACATTAAGTATCTACTAAATTAGTCTAATCTGGGCCTTAACACAACTATATTTAACTTACTAATACTCGTTATCTTGCGACAGCCCACTCGGACCTGGCCTCTCGGTATTCACCAAGCCTTCTAGCTTAACTAGCTTAAACTCGGACGTCCGTATCCTATCGTGGTCTCAAACCAAGTGCCTCGACTTAACTTCTCCGTTCCCTAAATTCCTAAAAATACCACGTTCATATCAGCCCCTTTTCCATGTATTTCTCACAAAGACTTAAAACGTTTTTTGCTTGCTTTGCCTTAATTGTTTCTTAATGGCCTGAGTAGGTCGGGTCTCGGGGCTTTATGATTAGTAGATGTGGCTGCAATAATGTCCATTGCTTTGAGTCCAGGGATTGGCAACCTTTTGAGACTGTATAGCCAAAAGTTACAATTTATATATATTTTATTATTAAACATTCGATTATGTCTGAGCACAAAATCGATTAGAGTAGCTATGATTCTAGCTAGCCGCTAGAATAATAAAATAATTAATCCAATAACATAACTACAGTTATTGGATATTAAATAGTAGCATCAATGGCTTATCATGCCTTCTGAATGTTTGGTTGAATCTGGCTCATAAGTTGTTGTTTTAAATATCAAGCATGATTCTAGATTTATATTTGTTAGTTGATTTCTATACCTTCCTTTTTATTATATTCATGCAAAATACGTGCGAGCAAGCGTGGTTGCTCGCACGTATTTCGAGAGCCGCGTGTTGTTTATCCCTGCTTTGGTTTCAGTCCTTAGAATTAGCAGGGCTTGTTTCCCATAAAATATAAATAGAATGGGTTTCTAAGAGGTTCAATATTGATTTACAATTTTAAATAAAAAGGATATTTTGTTATTTATTTAGGATAACGTTTCGAACTGTCAGACCTTGTGCCGATTTTAAAATAAATATAATATTTTGTTTTGAAATAGGAGCAAATGGCTGTTCGCGTCTCGTGATGCGGTTATTGTCATTTCACGTTTGTCTGTATTTGTGTTTAATCTAACAAATCCTGTACAATTCTTATTTATTTATTATTTATATATACTCTATTGTACACCACAAAAATACATAACAAAAAATAAATCAAACACTACAAAATATACAATGGGCGGCCTTATCGCTTTCTTATCATTGTGACCAAAACGGTCATTTTGGGACAGTGTGGCCTGTCTCACCACAATTATAGCATGTAAATGCGCCTAGTTTTTTAGTATTATTTATATCAATTTGTCTTTTTGAATTATTCAGATCGTTATTGTCACGGGAGGCTGAATAGTTTTTTTTTTTTTTGAGATTTCAGTATTCTTGCTGCTAGAAATATTCCTAATATACTTAAGTACTTCCTCAGGTTCCTGCATATTGACGACCTGCACATTCATCTTTATGTTCCAGTCAAAAATGCCGGTGTTAGGCAGTCTACGGCCTTTTTATCTTGAATTCCGTACCTGTTAATGAGCATGATCTCATCATAATAATGCTCTTCTAAGGGCTCATTCCGTCGAGTTTTCCTAAATAACATCTCCGAGAGGAGGTCACCATAATTTTGCTCGCATGGAAAAGCAGTTTTCAATTTTACTTGCCATTTCACCCAAGAGAATCTTACGCTGGTTATGCCGTCATACCAACACTTAGCCAGCCCTTTGAATTTTGGTAAAGCGTTAAGTATAGTCTGGCGTTCTGGCCATCCATAAACGTGTGAAGATTCATTTATTTTGGATAACCAATCCTTTATCGTCTGAGACAGCCTGGGGATCAAAATCCAGTATTACATTCTGAGCACCATGCATCACTGATCCTGAACCACCCGAATTTCTGTCTTTTAGAACATCAACTAATTTTTCTAACAGTTTTGCCTCAACATACTTATCAAATATGTATGTTGAGGCTTACTTCGTTAATGAGAGTATCCATCAGGGGCGGCGAGTCTATGCAACCCGATTTCTACCGGCTTCCCTTCGGAAATTTTGAACACAACTACTCTATCGTCATTGAATAAACAAACTACAAGTATTTGATACACCATAAAATTACAAAACGCCTACTAATAATTAATAAACTAATACATTTTTTTTTTTTTAATATCCCAACAACAAAACACTTTGCGCTAAAATAACTCATAGGCGCGTCCGGCTTATCGTGATTCAATTTCCTTACAAAAGTAATGTCCATCATGACGTCACTTCGGTCACGTGACACCGCGGTTTCTTAGCACCCGGGTAAGCCGATCTGCAACGATTTACGATAGGGACACAAGAGCAGAAACGTGCGCGCGGGAGCTTGAAGGAATTATTGCTATTGCACCACCTCTTTCTGGCACACGCATTTGATTCGGTAGTTTTCGTTGAATTTCCTAATGAGTTCAGCTGGGAGTTCGTAAACATTTCTTCTTTCGATTGACAATGTGTATGATCTTTTGACGTAATCGCATTGGGACCATATTAATTTGCATTTTTTTCGCTTAGTATTCAATGAATTCATTAGTTTATCATTACTAGTAGTATTAATATTTGTTTGGAGCCAGTGATTATTGTGATTCAAGATAGTGTTTTTTAAGTGTATTGACTTTAGTGAATGTGAAAGTAAATTACGTTGTAATTAGGTATTTGGGATAATTAGATAGTTTATTATGTTGAAATTACTTATTTAAAGAAGATTTGAAAAGTTATTAGTACGATCGGAAGATAAATCCAAGATAAGAGTGCTTGGAAACATGCTGGTCCTGCTCCATAGGACAATTTAGAATCAAGACAAAACCAAACAGGTTGCTAATTTAATTGTAAAATTTATAATTTTGTGTTATATGAACTTGATTTTACATTCTGTGATTACTTCCTCACACACTGACTTATTAATTTTAAAAACATTAGGAAAATCGTCTACTTTTACAATGTTTGTAAATATGTGAGCACCATGTATCTATCACATAATTAAATTATCTGTCGTTGCTTCATTTTTAATTCTTTTTACCTATTGTGGTATAGTAATTTTATTCTAGGTGCATCGTCTTCACATTTAATTATTTAACTAATGTACGTACTTATACAAACTATTGTAAAACATTTTAAAAGAGTAACGGTGGAGTTTCTTGCCCATTCTTCTCCATACAAAAACTACCTTTTGGAAGGGGCGATGCAATATTTTTTAAATCTAGGTGGACAATATTCAAAATACGCACTTTTATGTACCACGTCATAGCTTGTGTAAAATGAGGGATAATGAACCATATTTCAAGATCATAAAGTATTTTTTCCAAGAAGTTGCCCCGAACAATAAAAAAAGGGTCGGAGGCGCCGACTACCTGGAGCGTACCGGTCGCGTCAAGTGAACGTTTGTAGCATTCGTCTGAGTTTACTCGATGAATACGCTGTGTTTGTGTACGCTAGTTGTGATTAAGTGTTGTGACCGTTTTAGTTTGAGTGTCAAGGTAAGTTTACACAATATTTTTATAATAAATATCCATAAATTAAATAGTTAGAGCATAAAGAATACGAATCCTTTTTTAATTTGACAAAATAAGACCTAACACAGTTTGTAACAGTTTTTTAATACCTCATATAACATTATATCTATCTTGTCCTGTATTTTTTTAGTAGATGCACTTGTTAACTCTAAGAAACATAGGTATTAACTTGCGAAAAGCTGCAACACTCATACATTTTTTTTTAAATTTCAGAATGACCTACCAATTTTCACGTTTGACGTATTTCGTTATCTGGTTCGCCAACGTGAAAGAGTGCAGAGTGGATGCAATTCTGAACCATATATTACAAGAAATGTCTATCAGATCTATACCAGATGAAATTATAGATTCATTAAAATCAGAAATAAGAAGTTATAGCCAACAAATCGACAAGAAATGGTCTAAATCAGGAAGACATAGAGATCGCTTTTTAAAGGCGAATTCGAAATGGTTAGAAGGTAATTTTACGTTTGACAATATAGTCTCAGAAAGTGTAGCTAGTAATTTAGCACCTGGGCCTAGTAACCGAGCCGGAAGACCACACAAAGATTTTGAAAGTTGCAGCTACAAAACCAAGAAACGTCGCGTTCAACATCTTCTTGATACATCAAGTGAAGGAGAGTTGTCATTTGCGGCCGAAGTGCAACTTCGCAACAAGGGAAAAAGAGACTCGGCAGCCATTGTCAAGGAGCTGTCTATTGCTTCACCTCGAAGAGGGACTACTTTAAAAAAAGCGCGAAAGTGTTTCGCGAATAAAAAGGTGGAACTGTCCGCAGACCAAGCTGTTGCATTAATTGTTGATGCAAATCTCTCAACGCACCAGTACAACGTAATACGGCAACAAGCAAAACAAATTAATATTAAAATGTATCCAGCATATTATAAAGTTAAAGCTGCAAGAGAGAAATGTTATCCTAATAACATTAATTTCACGGAAACATGTGCAGAAATCGAACTCCAAGCTTTGGTGGATCATACTGTTACACGTTTATGTAAAGTGCAAGAAGATGTGATAAAAACGTTAAACAATGTTAAAAATTTAAAGCTGATAATTAAATGGGGTTGTGATGGAGCGGCAAAAAATAGATATAAGCAGAAATTTTCAGAGGAGGAGTGTAGTGACGAGAGTCTGTTTAGCATATCTATGGTGCCCCTTCAAATGACAGAAGGAAAACAAAATGCAAAAAAAATTGTGTGGCAAAACCCTTCGCCATCTTCAACCAGGTGTTGTCGGCCAATTAAATTTATTTTTGCAAAAGAAACCACAAATTTGATAACCATGGAAGTCGATAAAATAAAAAGTGCTATTCAAACTCTGTCTCCAACTCAAGTTTTTGTTAATGACGTAGAAGTGTCAGTATCGGTGGATTTCATTTTTTGCATGATAGACGGAAAAGTCTGTAATGCTGTTGCTTCTTGTGCATCTACGCAGACATGTTATTTGTGTGGTGCAAAACCCAAAGAGATGAACAACAAAATTCTTGTTATAAGCAAACCAATCAAAAGAGATTATCTATCATTCGGATTATCCCCACTCCATTCCTGGATAAGATTTTTTGAATGCATTTTACATATATCATATCGTCTTGACATAAAATCATGGCACGCCAGGGGAAATGAAAATAAAAAGCTTTTAGCAGAAAAAAAGAAAATAGTCCAAGAAAAATTTAGGCGTGACTTAGGATTATTAGTGGATATGCCTAAACAACAAACAGGAAACACTAACGATGGAAAAACAGCGCGATTTTTTTTTAGAAATGCTGAGAAGTCAGCGGAGATTACAGGTGTTAATGTTGCACTTATCAAGCGATTCCACGTCATACTGGAGTGCATAAATAGACGTTTATCAATAAACAGCGATAAATTTGATGAGTATGCAAAAGTAACATGCTACTTGTATATTAAAGAGTACTCTTGGTACCCAATGCCTGTCAGCGTGCATAAAATATTATTTCACGGTAAAGATATAATTTCATCGTGTGTTCTCCCGATTGGTCAGCTGTCAGAAGAAGCACAAGAGTCAAGAAACAAACATAACTTAAAGTTCAGAGAATTATTCACAAGAAAAACTTCTCGAGTGGACACTAACAGAGATTGTAAGTTTAAGTGTTTTTTAATATTATATGTTCAACGCCGGCTGTAGCGACGCCGGGACCTATGCCAGTCAACCTGCCACATCGCTTGATGTCCAGCTGGTAAGATGTCCACATTGCTCACAGGCACGTTTTTTTAGAGGCGAACGGGGGCTGAGGATACACTATGGCAAAATCCACAAACCACATAGTGTACCATTGTGCCCCCCAGCCACATCCCCAACATCAACACCTTTTGAGAAAACCTTATGGAAAACGCTTGCAAAATTAAAAAATTCTACCCCAGAGTTAAAGAGAGTTCCCCGGGGCGCGAGACGGTCTGTTGCACTGAATCTGGCGCAATGTCTCCGTCTTGCGACCCAGGAGAACTCACAAAGTGCCTGGGAGCAATTACTTACATTCCCATATAGGATTCTGCATGTCCAAAAAAATTTGGCAACTAAAAAAACCTTAACAAACCAAATTAAAGAAAATTGTAACAATTCGACCCTAATTTTAGATCCAAAATTACCCGCATTCAATAACCAACCAAAAAAAGGCTTATGTTCACATGTGGAATCCAAATTAAGTGAAGGTGACATCAGGGGAGCGGCCAGGATACTGTTCAGCAGCGATGTGGTGGCGCCTTACTCTCCAGAAACGCTAACAGCCCTAGAGAGTAAACACCCCGCGCCTGCGGATAGTCTCACATTTCCCGATCCCCCCGACCCTCTTGTCCTAAATTCAACCTCCTTAAATGTTTCGGCACCCCAGCTGATTGCAGCCGTGAGCTCCTTCCGGAGCGGTTCCGCCGGCGGCCTCGACGGCCTGACCCCACAACACCTAAAGGACCTAGTGAGTTCAGGCGCCAGGGACGCTGGTGAGTCGCTTCTGAAGGAACTTGCGGCCCTAATTAACCTCATGCTTACCGGCGGTGTGAACGAGGCCATCGTCGATGTCTTATATGGGGCAAACCTATGTGCCCTGCGCAAGAAGGACGGCGGCATTCGTCCCATCGCCGTTGGGTGCACCTACAGGCGTACGGCAGCCAAAATATGCTGTAAGCTATACAGCGAATCCCTTACAGCTAAGTTTCAGCCCCTGCAGCTTGGTTTCGGCTCAAGAGGGGGCTGTGAGGCTGCCGTGCATGCCCTTTCCACCTTTTTGAACTCCAAAAAATGTGAGGTTATCCTCAAGGTTGATGTTAAGAATGCCTTTAACTCTGTCAACAGGGACACTTTGTTGGCTGAAGTCAAAAAGGAACTACCCGAAATTTATGGTTTTATGTGGCAGTGTTACAGGTATCCCTCTAAATTACTATACAAGGACAATGTTTTGGAATCTGCAGTAGGATGCCAACAAGGTGACCCTCTCGGGCCAGTCATTTTCAGCTTGGCTATCCATCCAATTATCCAAAAACTAAATTCAAAATTTAACGTGTGGTATTTGGATGATGGAACGCTAGGAGGTGATGTAGACACCGTTTTGAAAGACCTACAACTCCTCAAACAACAATTTAAATCCATTGGCTTGGACCTTAACCCATCAAAATGTGAAATTTTCCTTTCTGACATTACTGACAGACAATTGACCCTTGAAAAATTTAATGAAATAGCCCCACAAATCAAAATTTTAGAAAAAAGTTCACTTCAGCTCCTAGGTTCCCCAATTTTAGAAGACAGTTTTTCTCCTTTCATCAACGAAAAAATCAAAAACTTCAATGACGTTTCGGACAGACTCTCCAAAATTAATTTACATTCGGCATTCACCCTGATTAGATACTGTTGTTTTGGTCCAAATTTTATATATTTTCTACGCTCTTCCCCCTTATGGAAGCAGTCACACCTCTTGAACAAAATTGACCAAATCATTCGCAGCACATTATCATCCATTTTGAATGTGGCCCTGGATGACCGCGCGTGGCTGCAAGCCACTCTACCCATCCGTTTTGGTGGCCTCGGTGTCCGCAAAATTACCAGTATTAGCTTACCCGCGTTCCTGTCCTCTGTCCACAGCACTGAAAAGTTGACCGGGAAAATTTTAGCCCCCTGCCTGGTTAACTCTGAAGTGCCGTGCTTGACCGATGCGGAGAACGCCTGGAAAGCGACTTGCCCGAATACAGATCGGCCAGTGAACCCATCTTCCCAGAGGCAGTGGGATGAGCCGCTCTGCAGGTTGGTACGGAACAATCTTATTAATACGTCCACCAATACTGCTGAGCGTGCCCGCCTGCTGGCTGTGGGTGAGTGGGAGTCGGGCCTCTGGCTTCAGGCGCTACCGTCACCCAACATAGGCACTATGCTGGGTGATACCACCTTCCGGCTCGCTACTTGTCTGCGTCTGGGCGCTCCTTGTGTAGCTCCGCATCTCTGCCAATGCGGTGAAGGTGTCGACTGTCTCGGACACCATGGCCTATCCTGCAATAAGAGCGCAGGTCGGATAGCACGGCACGCCAGCATCAATGACATCATCCGTCGTGCTCTTGTCACCGCCGGAGTGCCAGCTGTTTTAGAGCCCAATGGCTTGGCACGCGACGATGGTAAGAGACCAGACGGAATGACCATGATGGAAGGTAGGTAGGCCTTTGGTGTGGGATGCAACGTGTGTCGACACCCTTGCGCCATCCCATCTTCCTAGCACGGCGGGCTGTGCTGGGGCTGCTGCTGCAGGTGCGGAAAACCTCAAACGGCGCAAATATTCCAATCTTATTGGGACTTATATGTTTGAGCCGTTTGGGGTTGAAACACTAGGGCCATGGGGTCCGAGTGCCCACATCGTTTTTCAAGACATTGCCAAGCGACTGGTCGACTCTTCACGTGACCAGAGGGCTGGCCTATTCTTTGGCCAAAGAATCAGCATTGCCATACAACGTGGCAATGCTGCCAGCCTTTTGGGCACTTTTCCTATTGATAGCGATGCGGACGAATTTTTTGATGCCCTATTATTATTCCCCCCCCCCTTTTTATATACTTGTACATATTAATATTATTGTCTTAGTTTTAAAAATCATGTAAATAAAATTGTTTAGTAAAAAAATATAACAGAGATTTAATGAATAGATTATTGATAACATCCGACATCCGTTTGCGTGCTTTGCCCAAAACCAAGCGTGGAAAAATCACTCCAGAAGTTATAGAATTACTGGAAATAAGACTCCCAATAATGGAACATAGGGACAGCAAATCAGAAGATTCTGATCAAGATTCTAATAGAGATGCCAGCGAATCTGATTAATTACTACTACTTACATGTAATTTGTATTTGATTTTGTTTCTTTTTGTAGTTTTTTTTGTATTTCTTTAATTAGTAAATAGTTTTAAAATTATAAAACAAGCTTACACTCTACCTCATTTAATTTGAATTTTATTTTGTTTCATATTGGTTGTAATGGGTACTTAATTTGTATTAAATCTTGCTTATTACAGTTTATCACTTTGTTTTACTTCCTACGATCATTTTTTATTAAGTAAATTAAACGTCACAACGAATTGAGACGGTAAAATAATATTGTCCAGTTAGATATTGATAATATCGCACTGTGGGGCGACTAGAATCAATTATATTATTCTGTAAATTTTGACGTTCAAAAGTGCCAAACATGGGCCTATTTGAAATAAATGATTTGACTTTGGAAGGATCAGGAATGGCGGCTTGTTTATTGACAGATTATTTACTTTGTGAGGAAACATACTTTTCGAGGTTAAGTTTTGAAAATATGGAAGACATAGGTAACTAAGTTAGCCCGTGCTCGCCCAGGTATGACTATAAATAATTTATATGACTATAAATGTTTGAAAAAACATCACGTCGTTTATAATTATTATAAACGACGTGATGTTTTTTTCAAACATTTTAATGTTTCCCTTTATAATAAATATCAATGACTGACTGGCAGTCGTAAATTAAATGTACTGTCCCCGTGTTTACTTTTCTTAGATTCTACTAGTTTATGTAATAAAGGGTTTTTTAATCTGACGAATTCATAAAAAAAGATGTGCAGACTGAAAAACATATTCGTAGCTGTTTTATGAGTTCGGGATTGGTAAGAATAGTATTATTTTCACTAATTTCTATAAAGCTGATAATAGAAAAGTAGATTTGAAATAGGAATCTAATGAAACTGTTTATTGACACCGTTATTTTGATAGGTAAACAAGAAGTAACTTTAAAGTCTGAAGTATTTTTTTATTTTTTATTGTTGCTTCACCTTACCTCTGTCGTTTGACCATGCTCCGCCACTGGTATCCATACGAAGTAACCATACATATTGTTTGTGCCTGCACCGCTTAGACCTTTTGTTAGGTGGTGGCGAGGCAAAACCTTCCTAGTCTTCCGAAGACGAGGAACCGGTCTGCGATGAGATTGAGCTCTCAGCTCTTCGCCCTCCATCTGGGGCAGCAATTTGAACTACAGGTTCGGGTACAGGATCCTCCGAGTTCATAATGGAAGGACTCACTATCAAGTACACAACAATGCACCCAAAACTCTGAAAAAATATAAATTATTCATTACTCTAACACTATTTTCTAACCGAGTACGATGAAATATTGGAATCTATTCAGATTTTTGTCAGTTTATTAACTTTGAAAAAACGTTTGCTCCTAACACGACAAAAATTATAAACGCTATGAGAACCCCAATAGCCGGTCGCCGGAACTAGTGATAGTGACCTCTGCAGGAGGTGAGAGGTAACAACATAAATCCATAGAGAATCAGGTTTTTTTTTTTTTCAGTATTTGTGCACCTAGAAGACAGAATCATAGACAGGATCTTCTTATCTAACACTATTTTTCTGGTAGGCATATAATGCTTCAATATCCAGTGCAAGTAATGCGGTGTACTCAGGTCGGTGTGCGCGGTGAGTGTAGCGCCACACCTCCGCTACTTGCGCGGCGTGGGCTTCTGTCGCGCGGCCACGTGGGCATCGGCACCGGCCTCCCGTCTGCCACGCGCAAACCACGTGTTTGCGCTCGCCGCCACCTCCACCTACGTGCTGCTGCAGCTCATATATGCTTACCAGGCCAGTTTCTTAGTAAATCGTGCACTGACATTTTTTATTTATTTTATAATTTAGTTTTTAACAATAATAATGTTAGCTTAATATTGTTACACTGAAGGGGGAAGGCCTCTTCTAATAGAGACAAAGAAAGAAAGCTTGTCACTACGTACGCTTAACTTGCCTAAGGCGGATTAGTAATTTCAGACTTAAGACTAGTGGGAAAAAAACACAGATTAGAATATTCATATAATTTATGCACATCCATTATCAAAATAAATAAAGAAACACATCTCAAATGATACTCAGCATATTTCGTAATCATTTCATTCAATCTTTCATTTCATTTCATCTAGTTGGTACTTAATTTTAATTTAATTTGATGTAATATAATTTAATGTAATTTAATTTTAATATTGCTATAGGTTAATACCTGAAATAAATGAAATAATAATAATAACCCCACCGTTGTATCCCTACGTTGACGTCGTGGTGGGGCTTGCGCGCTCCGAACTCTAGGTCTGTGCTGGTAGAGTTTACTTTGCCGGAACGAGTCTGGGATAAGGAGTAAGATCAAGAGAGATACAAAAACCCGCAGGTTATAGTCCAACCATAGTTCTTGATAACCAATCCACTGTAGCCAGCCAAACCCATAGTCCAATGTTTTGTTCCCATGTACTGCAATAGTCCTCCACGAACCGGGGATTGTCCTTTTGTGCACATGCACAGTGCGTACGGGGATAATCATCGGTTGGTGCCTCATTTCATTTAAATTTGTCCAAGGGGCCTCTGCGAGTTGGCTTCAGCCCCTCGTACGTCTTTCAAAAGACCGGGATACATACGCCCAAGATTTACAAATGTAAAAATATAATAACAATAACCCCACCGCCGTATCTCTACGATGTCGTCGTGGTGAGGCTTGCGCGCTCCGAACTCTCGGTCTGTACCTGTAGAGTTTACTTTGCCGGGACAGGGATAAGACGCCAGACCAAGAGAGATACAAAAACCCGCAGGGCAGCATGTGGCGAGCTGTTGGGCAGTAGCGACCCCACGGACTCTATGTCCTGGGAGAAGTCTTGTTCCTCACCTCTGGCTTGCCTTTATTGGCCAGCTGAAGTGAACACTGACGTGGAACAGAGCTCCCACCTCATTCTTGCCTTTATTGGCTGGCTTAAGTGGAGATTCGCAAGAGTAGTAGTGTAGAATTGGGGTTCCTGGATCAGGAGATCCAGAAACCCACAATTTCACACTTGAAAATATGTTATCTATCGATCAATCAATCAATTTAGGGTTTTTGGATCAAATGAGATCCAGAAATACTCAATTTCAACCAGATCCAAAACTCCACAATCATTCACTACTTAGTTTGTGATCGAACTTTCACACTGCAACGAAGTCGAATGCTGTGGTAAATAGCGCTTCAATAATATAAAGGCATAAGTAGATTCATTCTGAATTCAATAGAGTAACTGTTTCAGACAATAATTAATATATTTTCCTTTCCCTACGTCCAAATAAAAACATTGAGGAAACTGTATAGCATGTTGCATCCAAGGATCGTCGTAAATCTCCCAATTTTCTATAACATGATGCTTTATCATTTACACTATTTCCACAGTAAAAAAATCTGGATTTTTATGTTGCTAGGAGGTTTGTATTCGACAAGTCGATCGTTTACATCGATCATCATCGATGCAGTCGTCTTATCTGGTATTGCTGTAGGACATTCAATCTCCAACCTCACGTCCACTGGACCTGTTTTTAGGTTATCGTTTTGTCTTAAGCAGTCTATGATAAAGACAGGGGCTTTTTCTTTGAACTCCTTTACGCCAAGCAACGGGTCTACTGGACAGTTGTAATACGACTGACAAAATTTCACAAACATTTCCTGTAATATACTATATTTGTTCTCAGAAAACTTTAAACCTAAAGGTTCATATGGATAATATTGTGAATTCAAAAAGAGCGTAACGTTATTGTGGGTGCGTTTACAAACATTTAAACTCACATACACAAACAGCCAGATCCGGAACAACTACTTGTAGGTCATACAAATATTTGTTCCGTGTGGGAATCGAACCCGCGACACGCAGCGCAGTAGTCAATGGCTTAACCACTAGGCCAACCGTGCCGTCTATCACTTAAATCCCTATAAACTCTAACCCCATAAGGCAGCAACTTTATTTTCTGCTTCATTTAATGAGATGTATGAATTTATTTTTGACGTTATTCCAGAATTTTTTATATGGTCTATTTCAATACCACTTATTTCGTACCTGATGTCTTGAAATAATGTCGTCACAGAGATATTAGTGAAAGTAACAGTTTTCTTGATTGGATTCCCATCTTTTCCGAAGATTTGTGCTTGAACTTCGGTGTAAATTGAACTGGCTGATGGTAGCACGTATATGTACGCTTGTTGGTGTATGGGAATTCTGATTATATCGTTTTCTCTGATGCACTTCATAACTTTCAATCGAAGTGTCGAAGTGCGGTGATTCAGTAATAATATTCATACTTTAAATCCTAGGGCCTTGAGAAAATATTTGTTTGGTTCAGTCAATTTCTTAACTTTTTTCTTACGTCTCTGCTCTTTGGCAATCGTAGAAGAACTTAGACGTTTTGTTTTCACGGGGGTGTTTTTATAGTATACTATCATTGTGTTTTTCTTGACTGAAGACGTAGTTGAATAAATTCATCTCCAAAGTTAATACAGTGACCAAATGAAATTATATTTTTGTTTACTATATCTTTTACTTAATGCGAACAAAACTAAAAGATCTTAAAAATTGATGGCAAGATACTAGATTCTATTACGAAAAATGTGTTTCTAGGAATTACCTTAGATTCGAGATTGCAATGGGGCGCCCACATTAGACTCTTTCAGGTAGACTAAGTTCAGCTGCATATGCAGTAAGACAAATAAGGCAGTTAACTGATGTAGCCACAGCTAGGTTAGTATAGTAGATTCAATTTTCATTTTACAAAAGAAGGCAAATCGCGCGATCTACAAAATGAGTCCTCCTGAGTCCCTTAGAAATAAATTCAAAGAAATTGATATACTGACTCTTAGATACTTACGTTACACTGAGAGTTAATATTATCTAAAACTGGGACTGTAGGATGGTGAGCGTGACATGATGCTGTAAAAAAGAATAATAATATGCATTATTTATTTTTTGTTAGATCAAATAATGAAATAATAAACTTTAAAATATTTACTTTGACAATTTCCTAAAAAACGAAAGCGATACGAAACGACTTATAGAAAAGGAGGCAGCGTAGTGAAGTGATTGCTTATCTATTATTACATATAATAAAACAGTAAAAAAACTGTGTCTGTACATTGAATATATTAAAAAAATAATAATTGAGGGGGGTTTAGAAACAGTAATAGAGCACGAAACCAAAAAAAAAAATATGTCTGTTTGTCTGTGTGTCTGTTTGTCTGTTTGTTTGTACACGGTAATCTTCGGAACTACTTGACGGATTTGAATAATTTTCTTTTTGTTGTATAGGTGTTAAGTCTGGGCAACATATAGGCTATAATTTATCTTGGAAACTTGAACACCTGATGCAGGACCGCAACAGACCAGCTAAACTATAAGAGATACAAAAATGGTACCATAGCAAAAATAGTTTCACGTGATGAGCATTTTCTGCTAAGAGAATAAATTTGAAGATCTGAAACAGCTGATGTGGAACTCCAAGAGCCCAGCTACACTATAACAAATATAGGAATGACGTCTTAGCAAGAGTTGTTCAGCCTGATGAGCACTTTCTGTTGTCGTTTAAAATTTGAAGATCTGGAACAGCTGATGTGGAACTCCAAGAGCCCAGCTACACTATAACATATATAGGAATGACGTCTTAACAAGAGTTGTTCAGCCTGATGAGCACTCTCTGTTGTCGTATAAAATTTGAAGATCTGGAACAGCTGATGTGGAACTACAAGAGCCCAGCTATACTATAACATATATAGGAATGACGTCTTAGCAAGAGTTGTTCAACCTGATGAGCACTCTCTGTTGTCGTATAAAATTTGAAGATCTGGAACAGCTGATGTGGAACTCCAACAGCCCAGCTACACTATAACATATATAGGAATGACGTCTTAGCAAAAGTTGTTCAGCCTGATGAGCACTCTCTGTTGTCGTTTAAAATTTGAAGATCTGGAACAGCTGATGTGGAACTCCAACAGCCCAGCTACACTAATAGGAATGACGTCTTAGCAAGAATTGTTCAGCCTGATGAGCACTTTCTGTTGTCGTTTAAAATTTGAAGATCTGGAACAGCTGATGTGGAACTCCAAGAGCCCAGCTACACTATAACATATATAGGAATGACGTCTTAACAAGAGTTGTTCAGCCTGATGAGCACTCTCTGTTGTCGTATAAAATTTGAAGATCTGGAACAGCTGATGTGGAACTACAAGAGCCCAGCTATACTATAACATATATAGGAATGACGTCTTAGCAAGAGTTGTTCAACCTGATGAGCACTCTCTGTTGTCGTTTAAAATTTGAAGATCTGGAACAGCTGATGTGGAACTCCAATAGCCCAGCTACACTAACATATATAGGAATGCCGTCTTAGCAAGAATTGTTCAGCCTGATGAGCACTTTCTGTTGTCGTATAAAATTTTAAGATCTGGAACAGCTGATGTGGAACTTCAAGAGCCCAGCTACACTATAACATATATAGGAATGACGTCTTAGCAAGAGTTGTTCAGCTTGATGAGCACTCTCTGTTGACGTATAAAGATTGTAGATCTGGAACCCCTGATGTGGAAATCAAAGCTATCACTAATTTCACTGTATAATTATAAAATAACATAAGCTGGGAGTACCTCCACGCGGTGAAAGCGGTAACAGTTTAGGACTGATTTTCGATGGAAATTCTATGAATCATTGAAAATTTGACTCTACTGGCTAAAACTCCCATTTATTATTTTATTTTATCGAGTAAATATGCCTTCGGGCTTATGTTATTTGAGTGTTTAATTTCCCTTTCCATTTATCTTCGTGACACGGTAGCCTACCCGGTAACGCAGGGGAGCAGTCACTTAGGTTTTAATTGATCAGGTATCTTCAGAATAAAACTATAACCATGACTAAAAAGAGGTCAAATCTTTCCCAACGTTCCAAAGGAGCTAAAAGATTGAGGATCATAAGATCCCAAGAATCTACCGAAGAGCGTCAGGATAGACTTGATGCTGCTCGAGAACATCAGGCTGCAACTCGCTCCGTAGAAACCTCTTCGGATCGCGAAGGTCGCTTGCGTTCTCAGCATATTTATGCATCTACATCCAGGTCTCTAGAGACCAGTGAAGAATATGATGCGCGACTGTCCGCTGATCGTGAACGTCATGCATTGTCTCGCGAGTCGGAGACGTTTACGTATAGAGAATTGCGCTTGAGTTCTCAGCGTATCTACGCATCTGCTGCTAGGTCTCTAGAGACAAGTGCGGAACATGATGCACGACTGTCCGCTGATCGTGAACGTCACGCATTGTCTCGCGAGTCGGAGACGTTTACCGATACAGAATCACGCTTGAGTTCTCAGCGAATTCGCACATCTACTAACAGGTCTTTTGAAACGAGTGATGAACGTGATGCGCGACTAACTGCTGATCGAGATTATCATACATTGTCCCGAACACGCACACAACAAAATATTCATAATCAGTTAGAAAGTGAGAGAGAAAGAATTGCTGGAGTACGGCATAAAGAGACAGAAGAAGAGCGCAACGAACGTTTGAATTCTGATCGCCTTAGGCTATACATAATTTATTTTGGAAAATGAACAGATATAAGAGATATAAAAATGGTGCCATAGCAAAAAATATTCCCCGTGAAGAGCATTTTCTGCTGTGAGAAAAAATTTGAAGATCTGCAACACCTGTTGTGGAACTACAAAGCCCAGCGATACTATAACATAATAAGGAATGACGTCTTAGCAAAAGTTGTTTAGTCTGATGGGCATTTCCTGTTGACATACAAAAATGAAAGATCTGGAACGACTCCAATCGTCTCGCTCATCCCGTTGTTTTCCCGTCCCCGGGCCTTAGAATTCTACATCAGACGTTTCAGATCTTCGATTTTGACGACCCCGTTGTCGCTGGCATAAGCAACAGGATCCGCGTACGAAGTCGTGGGCAGAAGCTAGTTTTATAATAAGTACACCTCTTACCTCAGATTACATTTCAAAGCCATCAGATTGCGAGATATCAATATTAGGTCTTTACCTATGAAATTGCCGTTTTTCATGAAATAAGTTAACGCCCTTGTTTCTCTATATTTTTTTATTTTTATTAATCAAAGTAATTACCCATGCAATCAATGCATTTTCGCCAACATACCAAGTAGCGCAAGCTACCACGCTTATTGATGCCCTTTTTCATAAAGTCTGCTGGACGGGAGGCAACAAATTCTTCAAAGGCGTTTTAAACTGCCTCTCGGTTATTGAATTTTTTCCCTGCCAAGAAGTTATCCAAATACTGGAAAAAGTAGAAGTCTTTAGGGGCAAGGTCTGGTGAGTACGGTCGATAACGGGGAACTTCCAACCCCAACTCATGTAAGTTGGAGACCGTCTGCTGTGCAGTATGAGGTCGCGCGTTGTCGTGCAGGAGCAGCGGAGCCGAACGATTGAACAAAGCTGGTTGGAGATGTGCGAGCTTCTCCATCATTATGTTCAGTTCTGCATAGTACACATCTGCAGTAATGTTTATCCCGTTTGGTAAGAAGCTGTGATGAATGACACCGGCGCTAGTCCACCAAACAGTGACCATCACTTTTAGGGGTCAGTTTTTGTTTGCAGAATTGTTTAGGTACTGAACAAGGATCTAACCAACTTGCTGAGTGTTTGCGATTGTCGAACAGAATCTGTTTTTCGTTGCAAGTAACAATGCGATACAATATGCCTTCGTTTGTGTGCCTGTTGAGCAGTGCAAGGCTCAGCTCGACGCGTGCTTCGCGCTGACGATCTTTCAATTCGTGGGGCACCCATTTGTGAAGTTTTTTACCTTGCCAATTCGATACAAATGGACCGATATTGTTTTGATGGTAACATCGAAAGCTCCTACTAATTCAGCAGTAGATTGAGAATCATCAGCTTCCTCAATCGCCTTTAATTCGTCATTTTCGACTAAAGTTTTCGGTCGACCACGGGGTTCATTTCTTGGATCGAAATTTTCAGAACGGAAACGGGCAAACCAATAACGGGTAGTGCGATCGCTAGTAGTGTTTGCTCCTTATACGTCGTTGATGTTGCGGCTGCTTCTGCCGCTTCGCCGCCAGGACGATACTCATACTCCATAATCACTCGAATTTTGAACGTATCCATGATGACGAAAAACGTACAAATGCGATGAAAACAAAACGCTAACCATTAAACAAATGACTAATTAAAAAAAAAGAATTCCTTATTTTAAAAATAAAAATAATTTGAACTTAGAATTCTTAGCGAAAAAAGTAAAAATTGGACTTGAAATAGTCAGTCCGGCAGAACGGCAGAACTGCAATTTCATGGGTAAAGACCTATTATTTAGGTCATAAGAAAGGCTGCAGGTTGAAATATAAATTTCTCAACCTTTTCTCAGTCTTATAAGTAACCTAATGCTTTTGTACAAGCTGTTCTCTATAGAGAGTGGTTGTTCATAAAACTTATTACATTTTAATGTCAATGTTAATTGTCTGAAAGTAATTGATGTGTGATATATTACATTAATAATGACACTAGTTGATTCAAGACTGAATAAAAATTCCAGGAACTAGTAACTAATTGTTTACCCTAGTGGAAGACTTATTATTAAATAGAAAAACATTTTAATAACGAGTAAAAAAATAAAATAATAATAATAACATGATATGCTACAATGTTCAGATTAAACAATGATGAATTGATTACCAACATAACTTTATTCTTTGAACATCTACAAGTAATACAATAAGGACGAAGCTACGAATCATAATTATACAGATCGGACAAACTTACCTAGTGACGTCCGATCCTTAATCATGTAAAGTAGCCTCATCCTTATTGTATTCCAACCCTTCCCAGATAATCACCCTTCTTATGTGTATAATGTGTATTGGATTGCTTTATCTAAACTCCTTCTAAAAGTTATGTTGTGGTGTATGCACTAGGCCGGGGACATACGATGCCCTTAGCGGTCATCGTGAAGTCCTGTTCTTATGCTTTGAAATAATGATTTGACAGATGTCATGCTAGCGCGCTAGCGACGAACCACAGATATATTTTTTTGTTCTTAGGATGAATGGCTTTTATCTTTAAATAATGTGATAAGCGTGTATTGCAAAAGTGCAAATTACATAAGGACGAGGCTAGTTTACATAATTAAGGATCGAACGTCACTAGGTAAGTTAGTCCAATCTGTAAGATTTATATTCTTGTCTATGGTTATGTATAGTAATGTGAATTCGTTGACTGATTAGAATTTGGGATAGGGGTGTCATTGGTGTCGGACAGTATGTAGGCTGGTTTTAAACGGATTAACGATACTGTGACGGATTTACCCTTAAATTTTATTTTAAAAACTTTGGGACCTCTTTCTATCACCTTATAGGGACCAGTGTATGCTGGCTGAAATGCACCCCACAATGCATCGTCCCGAAGAAAGACATGGGAATAAGATGAGAGCTCTTTGTGAACAAAGGCTTTTTCTTTTTTTGAGTGATGCGACGTGGGAACTGGCTGTAATTTGTTGGCAAATGATTTGATACGGGCTGTAAAGTCCGTTATATCAGTCATACATTTGTCAACCTTATGGCCAAAGAATTCACCTGGCAGCCTTAAAGGTTCGCCGTATACTAACTCGGTGGAAGACGATTGGAGGTCCTCTTTGAAGGAACTTCTTATGCCGAGCAGTACAAATGGTAAGGATTCGGTTCAGCTGCTATCGACATGACACTCAATTGCTGCTTTAAGCTGCCGGTAGAATCTTTCGACCAAACCGTTGCACTGAGGGTGGTATGCAGTGGTCATGCAATGCCTAAACCCAATGGTCTTTGCGAGGTGTTGGAAAATACCAGACTCAAACTGTCTACCACGATCAGTGACAATATCGGTTGGGTAACCAAATCGTGCTACACATCCCGACAGAAATGCTTTGGTCACAGTTTCCGCTGTAATATCGGTAATAGGGACAACTTCAGCCCATCGCGTAAAGCGATCAACGAGTGTCAGACAATACTGGTATTCATTGGATGGTGGCAATGGGCCGATGAGGTCTAGGCAGATCGAGGGTACCCAAAGGGGTGGAAAAATGTCGAATCACCTTCGTGCACGTGCATGCCAAACATGCCTTAGACCAATCGCGACAGTCTTTCCGCATCTGTGGCCAAACGTAGCGCTGTGCTACAAATTTAGCACTTGCGTTCATGCCTGGATGGCTTAGCGAGTGCAACGTGTCAAAAATTTGTTTGCGCATTGAATGATAGGTCTGGGAGTTGCTGTGCTGACATTGCAGTACAATTCAATACGACTTCCAGGAATTGTCATTTTCTTAATGTGCAGGAAAGAATCTCCTGTGAGTAATTGTGCAAGTTCTGAGTCGGCGTCTTGTTCTTTGGCTATTACTTCTAAATCTACTGGGCTTTGTAATTCTTTGATACGGGAAAGTGTGTCGGCTACTACGTTATCTTTTCCGGCGATGTGTTGAATGTCGGTCAAGAATTGTGAAATATAGTCAAACTGTCTATACTGACGTGGTGAGCAGTTACTTTTCCGTTGATGGAAAGCGTAACATAGCGGCTTATGGTCAGTATAGATGATAAATTAAGGTGGTAGCGGCTAGCCAAGGTTGAAAGTACTTAATGCTTTCGTAGATAGCAAGGAGCTCTCTATCGTACAGTGAGTATTTTTGTTGTGATGAGCTCAGCTTGCGGGTGAAAAATGCCAATGGTTGCCAATTACCATCTTTGTACTGCTGCAAGACTCCTCTGATGGCAAAACCACACGCATCCGTGACTAGACCCAGTTTGGCATTTGAGTCAGGATGTGCTAACAAAGCCGCACTACAAAAGCCATCCTTACACTCCTCCAAGGCCTGTAACGAGGTTTCGGTTATTTCGACAGGGTATGAGGCTTTCACGTTACCGTTCAGTACCGTGGTAGAAACCGCCGGTAAAAGTTAATCATGCACAGAAATCTTCTTAGTTGCCTAGCTGTTTTAGGCACTGGGAACTCCCTAATTGCTTGCACTTTACTTTCCAAAGGCTTCGTTCCGTGTTGCGAGATGTTGTAGCCTAAAAATGTTATCTCTGGTGCACCAAATAATTAGAGAAATTAAATAATTCTTTGGCCAATAAATTATGTGTTCAGACTTTTAATAATACACCTAGGTGACCCAAATGAGTTCTACGCCGAATTTTTTTCATTATTAAACACGCAATTTAATGACACTTGTCCACTAAAGACTAAAAAGTATTTACACAAAGTTCTTATTTAGTGATTGGGCGACTCCAGGTATTCGTAAAAGCAGGGAAAAACTATTTGAACTTTATGGCCTAAAGCAACATATGAATAATACAAGCTTTCATAAGTATGTTGCAAAATATTCAAAAACTTTTAAAAGTGTGTGCAAAATAACCAAAGTTCTTTATATTGGCAATAAAATAAAATCAGCTGATGATAAAATAAAAACTACCTGGTAAATAATAAATAATGAAACAGGTAGGAAAAAACAGCGAAATACTGAATTTAATTTAGAGACTGCACATGACCCCATTAACTAAGATATAGAAATAGCTCAAGAATTTGAAATCTTTTTTGCTAATATTCCCCCTTAAACTACTGAAGCTTGAAATTCCTCACCCGCGCTTTCTGCTGCCTTACTTAGACAGAATGTGAAGACTTGCCCTTTGGACTTTAGGTTTCAGCATATAAACCCCCAGGCTGTTATAAAAGCTTTTAAAGATCTTAAAATTAAATCAACAGAAGATCTCTGGGGAATATCTATAATCGAAACCATTGCGCCCTATTTAGCTTATCTGTTTAACACCAGTATATACCAAGGAGTCTTTTCGTATCTCATGAAACACAGTAAAGTAGTTTTATTGTTCAAATCCGGTGATAGTAAAGAACCTAACAATTATAGGCCTGTGTCGATTCTGCCAGTTCTCAGTAAGCTGTTTGAAAAGTTGATGTTCAATCAAATGTTACGTCAATTTAATAAAAAATCCATTTTCATGAACAACAGTACGGTTTAACCAACGGGCGTTGTGCCACTGCCGCCGGTGTCACCCTAATAAAGACACATTTTTAATGCCTGGGAAGAAGCACAAGATGCCATTGGAATCTTTTGCGACCTCTCGAAGGCGTTCAATTGTAAAGACCATAAGACACTTCTGCTGAAACTATAGCACTATGGGATTAGGAATACAGCTCTTGATTTACTTAGATCATACCTGAAAGATAGAAAGGTTAAAGTTCGGGTAAACGGCGTAAACTCACTAGGGTCTGAAATGGTAATGGGCGTTCCTCAAGGTTCGATATTGGGTTCATTCCTCTTTTTAGTTTACATTAATGATTTACCTCAATTACTTCAAAATCAACCGAAGATGGTGTTATTTGCAGATGACTCATCATTAATCTTTAAAATAAACCGACGGTCACAAAATCTTGAAGACGTGAATAGCTCTATTCTGCAAGTCCAAGATTGGTGACGGTAAATAAATTGGTACTAAATAAAACAAAAACCAAATGCATTAGATTTAAATTACCTAATGTTAGAAGTAGCGAATGTGACATCATATTGAATGGGGAAAAACTGGAATTTATTAATCAAACGGTTTTCCTAGTAATCACGCTAGACGAGAAATTACAATGGAGACCTCATATAATATCTCTTGCGGGGCGGCTAAGCTTAGCCGCTTATGCTGTTAGTGTTGTAAAACCTACTTGCTTAGATTCTATACTTTTTGTTAGGTTTTAAATATCATTTTAATATCGATAAAAAGATATTCGAAGCTTTAATTCCGTAATCGTTACTTGAAGTTTGAATAGCAACCATTGTACAACGTTTACTAAGTTTTTCATTTTGCTATTTCTACAGTATTTATTTAGGAACGTGATTCTTCAGATTACAATTACAACACGTTATCAGCACGAGGGCTATGTATATTTTATCTACGATCGAATTTAAAAGGAGATTGGTTATTTATTATTAGTTAACATGTCTACAGTTTCTGGTATGTCACTATATGGTATTCCGATACTTTGTAATAGAGAAGGATACACTGTGTGGGAAAAGAGAAGAATAAAAAGCGAATGTTATTAATCCATGAAGGATTGTGGGGAACTGTAAGTGGAGTAGATATCGAAGGGAAAAAGATGCTTGACGATGTACAGAAGGATGATAAGGCTCTTTCTAAAATATGCCTTACTGTAGATGGTGCTGCTATTTCGATTGTTCGAACAGCTAAGACCGCAAAGGAAGCGTGGGATGCTCTTATGAAATCCTATGAGGATCGAAGTTTGGGTCGTAAACTGTCGTTGGAACGGAAGTTATACAGGTACTCCTTATCTGATTTTTCTGATCTAGAAGCTTACTCAACGGCAATAACTACAACAGCACTAGACCTGGCCGATATTGGTCAAACGATAGAAGATAGTTCTTTAGCAGCTATTATATTGGTAGGTCTAACGTCTCGCTACGAGCCCATGATAATGGCGCTTGAGGCGCTAAGTTATTGAGCGAAATGACGAAGAAGACTAAAGATGATGTGGCTGCGTTGCATTCTAACAAGCAGGTGAATTGCTTTCGATGTAAGAAGCCAGGGCACAGGAGTCCTAATTGTCCTCTCAAAAAGAAGGAGAAAAGGGCAAAGGCGAGTTGCTCTACAGAAAGTTGTTTTGAAGATAAGTGACTGACTGTTTCTAGTTCAGGGAATATGGATGCATGTGTCGCGAATTGGTTTTGAATGATGTCACGGAACTGGCTTTGTCTCCATCAAGTGCATCAGATGTCTGAAAAATAGATTATCGACTCTTGTGCGATCACTCACATGACTCCACATGCTGAATGGTTTAATAGTTACCGATCCTGTGATGGGAAGATAACTATAGCAAATGGTAAAAGTTTGCCAGCTGTGGCTTTAGGAGATGTTGCTGTTGACACAAAAACCGATTTCAAGAAGATTTTTAATGTTGCACATGTCCCTGGCCTAGATTGTAATTTACTCTCTATCAAAAAGGCAGTAGAGAAACGTTTCTCGATTGTTTTTGATACGAATGGCTGTCATTTTTATAATTGTAATGATGTTTCTTTTATAAGTGATTCTGTTTTACATGGTTCTATTTGTGGTGGATTGTACACTTTAGATTGTACAGTAAAATCGCAAGGTTTTTCGGCTTATAATGTTCACACAAATTTATCCCAGTTTCAGCTTTGGCATTAGCGTCTAGGACATCTCTGCCGTATTGGTATGGATCTACACAAAAAAGTTCTGGCTGTTGGTGTTGAGTATACTGTGGTTGACAAAGAACCATGTGTACCTTGTGTAAAGGGTAAGCAAGCCCGGAAGCCTTTCAAAGTGATAAAGTATAAGAAGGCTTTGTCACCATTAGAATTGGTCCATACGAACGTTTATGGTCCCCTGACCACTGAATCTTTTAAAGGTAATTAATAGTTTATTATTTTTGTAGATGTTTATACACGTTTTATATCCCTTTATTGTATGTCATCTAAGACAGAAGTTCAGAAGTATTTTTGTGCCTTCCAAGCACTTGTTGAGAGACAGACTGGCACTTAGATTGGAACCCTTCAGTCAGACAATGGTACTGAGTATGTCAACAAAGAGCTGACAGACTATTTTCAGGCTAAAGGGATTCGACATGAAACGTCTGTACCATACAGCCCTCAACAAAATGGGGTAAGTGAACGTTGCTATCGTAGTGTTGTGGAGAAGGCCCATTCCTTGCTGGCACAAAACTCTCTATCGAAATCTTTTTGGCAAGACGCTGTTGAGACTAGTGTTTATTTAAAGAATAGGTCACCTCATCGTGCACTTGATGGTAAGACGCCATATGAAATGTGGTGTGGTAATAAACCCGACTTGTCTCATTTAAGGGTGTTTGGTTGCCGAGCTTTAGTTCACGTGCCTTCATACCAGACAACTAAGCTAGACATGCAATATTCTGAACATATCTTTGTTGGATATTCAGACGATCCAAGGAGTTATTTCCGTAGCGCGGAAAACCCTCAGAGGTTGATTAAGTCACGGGATATTACAATCTTTGAAAATATTTTTACAGGATTGACGGATAATTCTGTTCAGCCTGAAAGTGTTGTGAGCCCTAATGTCATTAATCTTTTTTCACAAATTTGTTCAGATACCACATTGCCACAGGAAATTTCTGTCTCATCGGCTTCTACTTCTTCACCTACAACAGAAGATTTAGACATGGAGGTAAAGAAAGTTGACCTCCAGATTATTATTCATACGGCACTCACGGTGTTGATTTACTGTGTGATAATCCGAAAAGTTAATGGTGAAGCTATTAATAGCAATGATAAAGATAACTGGATCTCAGCGATGAAGAATGTGTATAATGCCTTATTGAATAAGCAGACTTGGACATTAGTGGATAAACCAAATAAAAAAATTATTCCATGTAAATGGGTGTTCAAGATAAAGAGGAACGTAAACGGTGCAATAGTCAAGTATAAGGCGCGACTAGTTGCGAAAGGTTTTAGTCAAGTTTGGGGTATTGACTATAACGAAACTTTTGCTCCTGTGGTTCGAAATTTATTTCTGCGTACCCTTATAGCGTTGACGGCAGAAATGGATTTACAACACATGGACGTCGATACCGCATTCTTCAATGGGGACACAGGGCAGAAAGTAAAGTCTGTTTGCTCAGAAAATCCATTTATGGTTTGAAGCAGGCAGCTCGAGCCTGGAATATCAAGTTGAAACGCAACGAACGAACATCTAAGGAAACGTGTTTACTTGAAAAAATTTGGTAATGAAACCATAATACTTGTAGTCTATGTTGACGATCTAATTGACTTTTACAAAGAGTAAAGTTCGTTTGATGTTGTCAAAAATTACTTAGAAATATTTTTCTCGCTAAAAGAATTGGGTGCATTGTCATATTGTTCAGGCTTAAATATTAACCATGTTGACGATAAAATTGTGGTCAGTCAGAAGACCTATATCCAGGCAGTGTTGGAGCGGTTATATATAATATGCGAGATTGTAAGGAGATGTCTACATCTTTGGAGAATAACAAGTTGGGGAAAGGTAATCCAACATCTCTTGGTGAATATCCTTACCAAAACATGATAGGATGTCTCATGTACCTAGTTCTGAATATGAGATCCGATATAGCTTATGCCACAAGCTATTTAAGCCAGTTTAATAAGTGTTATGATAAGAGGCATTGGTTGGCGGCTAAAAGGGTGTTACAGTATTTGAAAGGTACTATGGATTTCTGTATTACTTACAGGAAAGTCGGTAGACGCCTATGTGGATACACGGATGCTGACTGAGTGAACTGTGTACATGACCATCGATCATACACTGGTTACTACTTCACGCTAGTGGGTGGCCTTATTAGCCTGGAGTGTAAGAAGCAGCTGACTGTAGCCTTATCGTCTACAGAAGCTGAGTATATGTCCTTGACCAGTACTGCAAAGGAGGCTATTTTCCTCAGGCGGTTAGTGTGACATAACTGCTTTTATAGGTTGTTGCTATACAACGATACTCAAAGTGTCCAGAAACTTGTGCTCAATCCAATCCACCACAATAGAAGCAAACACATTGATACGAGATATCATTTTATTCGTGAAAAGGTTACTGAGGGTCTTATAGATATAAAGTTTATACCTACGGATAAATGACAGCCGATGTTTTGACCAAGCCCTTAAGGCCCATAGCTCATATTAGGTGCGTTGTTAATGTTAAGGAGTATGTTATACTAGAACCTTATTATTTTTTGATAGCCCTATAAACTTATGTCAGATATTGCCTAGGAACCGCTGTTATTAATGAAATTATATTTTTACATGTCACAACCACGAGTATTATTTTATAATGATAAAATAGTTTTATCATGGTAGCAGAGCGTGGTTACAATTGATAGTAAGTAGAGAAGTCATTAACCAAGTTTAAAACAATCCGGGAAGACAAATATTCTTAAATGCAATCACCAAGGAGTCAAATCACCTGGAGGGTGTGAAGAACTGGTCGACTTGGAAATTTAAAGCGACATTACTACTAAGAGGTACGCCCGGTGGATTGGACGCGATAAACGGGTCTCTAATAAAACCCGTGAAACCTATTACCAACAATGTCGAAGAAATTTCTCAATATAATACTGCTCTCAAAAAATATAATAAAATTGATAGTTCTGCATTACTTCTGCTTACCGCAAATATGTCAGATGAAACTCTTCAGAAAATCATGCGTTTTAACTCATCATAAGAAGTTTGGGACGAACTACATCGTTTGTTCGATGGTATGTCTGAAGACAAAAGTTATGATTTATGTATGAGGTTTTTCAGCTATTCAAAAGATCCGTCATACGACATCACAACTCATATTTCCAAAATAAAAACCATTTGGTCAGATTTGATATATGAATTAATAAAGATAGATAAGTCTGAATTACCAGATATCCTATTAATCTGCAAAATTCTGGATACTCTGCCTGAACCATATTTCTCATTCAAATCAAGCTGGATGTTGATGTCAAAGACAGATAGAACAATAGAAAATCTGACTACACAACTCTGTGCCTATGAGCGCTCTATCTCTTTGAAAAATGAAGGTCCTGCAGAAGCTCTAGCCTTACAGAATAATAATAAAGCAAAGAAGAAATGTGGATATTGTGGAAAAGTCGGTCACAAAGTCAGGCAATGTCATAAATGGAAAGCTGACGGTAAACCAGCCAAGCCTGAAAGTAAACAGGCCCCAACAAATTTGAACTTAATGCTCATGCAAGTCAATACAGATGTGAATTCAATGCATACACACTATGATACATCCAGTTGGTTCGTCGACAATGGTGCAACTAATCATGTCACCTGCCGGAACGACTATTTTTCTAGTTTTCAGCATTTTGAAGATAATCGTATAGTGACTACTGCTAATGGAGCTACTGTCAAAGCAATTGGCAAAGGTACTGTTGACTTGAAAACATTTATCAATGGCAAGGAATCCAGAGTTACACTCTGTGATGTATGGTATGTACCTGATATTATGCGAAACCTATTCTCTTTATTGGCCACTCAAGACAGACTAAATAAAAGTGTTTTCATGTCTGAAAGGGAACATTGCTCGTTGAAATTTGATGGACAAGTTAGACTGACTGGCAAAAGGATCAAGAATGGTGGCTTATACAAGCTCAATGTAGAGACTGTTACAAAGTCAACACCTAATGTAAACATTTTGTCAACAGAAAACATACTACAACTATATCACGAAAGGTTAGCCCATCAGAATAAAAAACATGTTAAAGGTGTTATAGAACGAGAACTTGGAATTAACGTTCGACTAGACTCAGAATGGTGTACTGGCTGTATTTATGGTAAAACACACAGACAGTCTTTCGGAACAAGAGTACGAGCTAAATTACCTGCAGAAATTTTACACGCTGATGTATGTGGTCCATTCCCTCCTTCTTTTAACAAATTTTGCTACTTCGTTTTATTCAAAGATGATTACAGCAAGTACAGACACGTTTATTTTGTTCGACAAAAATCGGAAGTTTACCTGAAACTATGTTACAAGAATGTAAAGTAGCTGAATACACTGTTAAAGAATTTCTTAGCGATAATGGAGGTGAATTTGATAATCAGAACGTCAGGTGCATTCTACCACCGTAGGCGCGGGTTTGCGGGCGGTGAGCAATGGGTAGCTCACCGTCCGATAAGGACCAGGCCCGGGTCGACGGCGCGTTGTGTTCCACGCGCGCCTCAAAGAGATGTCAGCAGAATCGACGGGGTCCGCTAGGGCCAATGCCTGCCGGGGTTGCGAAGAAAACCGAGAGGGAGATCGTGGCCCCCCCCCCAACAGGGCAACGGAAGGAACACGGGTGGGTTTTAGTCAGTAAGAGTCTGACACGCTCTCCCGCTCCGCCCAGAGCGGGAGAAGTTATTTGATGATTTCCCACCCACAAAAAAAAAAAAAAAGGTGCATTCTACAAGAAGCTGGAATTAGACAAAGGCTCACGATGCCCTATACACCGCAACAAAATGGTCTTAGTGAACGTGAGAATAGAACCTTGGTTGAAGCCGCTCGTACAATGATGCATGCTCACGAAGAATTACCGTTTACTACATGGGCAGAATTGATAAATACCGCTGCATACGTGTTAAACAGAACTGGTCCAACTTCAGAAAATGGAAAATCACTATTTGAATTGTGGTTTAAGAAGAAGCCAGCAATCAGACACCTTAAAATAATTGGATGTGAATGTAGTGCTCATATTCCTCAACAAAAAAGGAAAAAGCTATCTAAAAAGGCTGAGAAAGGCATTCTTATTGGATATGAGGGTGATGAAGGCTATCGCTTACTGAATAAGCATGGTAAACTCATAAGATCAAGAGACGTTACATTTAATGAATCAGTATTGACTCCATTTGGTCAAAGTGATTTGGAAGAACAGCCTTCAGTCGAAATACACTTTCCATTTTCAGTACCACCGATGTGTGATGCAAGGGAGGATGATTGTGTCGAATATAGCTTGGATTGCGCTGCAAGTAGCTCTGATGAGCTAAGTTCGAATTTGCCCCCACATCGCCGGATTTGGTTATAAGTCAGGAAATAGAAAGCCAAGATGACTCTACTGAACCATTACAAACGTCTTCAAAAGCATCAATGCCAGAATCACCTCATTATGAAGACGCCTTAGATGATGGTGATGATACTGAATGATCAATCTCAGATGATATAGCTGAGATAGCCACTAGAATGACTCTACGAGATAGAAGTCAAATACGACCACCTATTAGATTCGGAGATTACGTCATGATGTCAGATGAAATTTTTAATCAGATAAATGAACCTAAAACCTACAAAGAAGCAATGACTAGTACGCATAAAGATCAGTGGGTCAAAGCAATGGAAAGTGAGGTGAAGTCTTTAAAGGAAAGCAAAACCTGGATAATGGTGGACCTTCCAAAAGACAAGGAGCCTATATCCTGTAAATGGATATATAAGATCAAAACCAATGCTGATGGCTCTCTAGATAAATTCAAAGCAAGACTAGTTGCTAGAGGATATACACAGAAAAAGGGCATCGACTATGATGAGACTTTCAGCCCAGTTGCTAAGATGTCAACAATAAGATCAGTCCTAAGCGTTGCTGCAAATGAAGGCCTAAAGCTCACACAGTTTGATGTATCTACTGCTTTTCTCTATGGTTCCCTGAGTGAAGAAATATATATGAATCAACCTGATGGCTACTCTGATGGATCTAACAAGGTTTGTAAACTCATGAAAAGTTTGTATGGTCTCAAGCAAGCACCTCGGTGTTGGAATAAATGTATGGTGGATTATTTAAAAACCATTGGATTCAAACAATGCGATACCGACCCCTGCCTGTTTATAAGAAACCGTGCAAGTAACAAATTTATTCTTGCTCTCTATGTAGATGTCGGTTTGGTCGCTGCAACAAATCAGAAAGATTCTGAAAAGTTAATGAGAGAATTGAAGAGAAGATTTAAAATCACGATAAAAGATGCATCTTATTTTCTAGGACTAGAAATAGAGGACCATGATGGTAATATAAAAGTGTCGCAAAAGCACTATGCTCAGAAAGTTTTAGATCGTTTTGGTATGAGTGATTGCAAACCTGTTACCACTCCTATACAAAAAGATGGACTGCCAGATCTGGATAAAGTAGTGGTAGATCCTGCTTTATTTCCGTATAGAGAAGCTGTGGGAGCACTCGCATATCTGACTGCTGGAACCAGACCGGACTTAGCCTATGCTGTAAGCGTTGTATCCCGGAGTCTAGAAAACCCATCTAAAGAAGACATCCAAAGGCTGAAACGTATCCTAAGATACATCAAAGGAACTTTCAACTATGGAATAGTTTTTAAGAAGAGCTGCAATGCTGGAATTCTAGAATGCTACAGTGATTCTGACCATGGTGGAGACCAAAGTACCGGACGTTCGACATCAGGCATATTATGCTTATACTCTGGAGGAGCAATTTCTTGGACAAGTCGACGACAAACAAGTCGACGACAAGCACCGAAGCCGAATTAGTTGCTGCCAGTGAAGCGTCTAGAGAGATTGTCTGGATCAAAAGACTCTTTGGTGAAATATCTAAATTAAAAGAAATACCTAAGCTAAAGGTTGATAATGATGCAGCCATAAAGATCTCACACAATCCAGAACTCCACAGAAGAACCAAGCATATTGCTATTCGACATTTCTATGTGAGAGAACTCGTTGCTAATGGAGAAATACGTGTAGAATACGTTCCCAGCGAGTTCCAACTAGCGGATTTATTGACTAAAGTATTACATAAGCCACGGATTGTATCAATCGCAAAACAAATTGGCTTGATATAGTAATAGGGTTGCCAAAAAGGGAGGATGTTAAGGAGTATGTTATACTAGAACCTTATTATTTTTTGATAGCCCTATAAACTTATGTCAGATATTGCCTAGGAACCGCTGTTATTAATGAAATTATATTTTTACATGTCACAACCACGAGTATTATTTTATAATGATAAAATAGTTTTATCAGTTAATATGGGTTTAGTGATAAATAGGTAGAATAATTTTCTATTTATTTATTTTTCGTCGGTGTAAGTTTTGTATTTCTGTTTAGTCTGGTAGTAATGTATTATTCTTTTCTATTGTGTTTAACATTACTATTTTATCTGTTTATTTCCATTAAGGGCCGATGTTGTAAAACCTACTTGCTAAGATACTTTTTGTTAGGTTTTAAATGTCATTTTAATGTCCATAAAAACATGGTATAATAATATAATTCGCCTGGTATTCTCTTCCCACGATGGCCTAAGACTACGTCACGATAAGTGTTGCCATTGATTGTCCTTTTCAGTAAATTTAGGAACTTTCTCATTTAGTTAATGAAAATAAAGTAAATTACTAACTAGCTTAACTATATAGTAACTCGTGTGATTCATCTATTTAGTTTTAAATTAAGGAACATATTGAATTATTAGTTCATAATTGCTTTGTTAAGTTACAAATGCATTTTGCACGGGTAATTCAATCACACACAGTGGCCACACATAGAATTGACAAGTATCATACTGACAGCTCGCCATTTCATCGCTATTGTCGTGTCGCTCATATCTATAGCGTTGTTTCGCTCGGTGAGCAAAATACTGTGGTTCCCAAACATTGTATACTGTGAAAAGGAAAACTGTGTAAACTGTGAAAGATACACAATAAAAATGGTTAATTGTTCCATACTAAACTGTAAAACAGAAGTAAAAAAGGCGGTGTAATAAGGTTTTTTCTTTCCCAAAGAAAATATGCTAGCAAATGTGTGGCTTCAGTATTGTAGACCGAAAACAACAATAAGAACTGGTATGTACCTTACTACATATTATTTCATTTATCTACGCGTTGTAAATTCCATATAAGGCATAATAGTGTCAATCCGGCTGTACGCCCGAACATAACCTAACCCAACTCGTTTTTTACTTATTTACGAAAATATCCACATCTTGGATACGAGACACGAAAGATTGATCCAGGTAGCGTAGCTTGTGATTGGATTTTTTTGTGTCTAGGGGACAACTAATTTACCCTTGCAATAAATTGATCAAGGTTGCTGATATAATGGAGAGAGAATTTAATAAATACCACGGTGACTCGTTGCACGATGAAAAATTCATTTTCACAAATTTGACACGATTTTTTTGATTATTCATGATGCCACAAAGGACTTGTATCCTCAAATTCATTATGAAGGAGTACTCTGTTTAGTTCGAACGAGGACCTATCTACGAGTAAGGGAACTAAATAAAACCAAATATGCAATCAATTAAAAAAGAAGCAAAGTAAAAAAATACAAAAAGTATCAAATATGTCGATTTATTAAAAATGATAAAAAATGAGTACCCGTTGTATTATTTTTATCTTTTTCCTCCACTAAAAAAGTTTGAGAGCCGCATCGCAACTGATGACGTATTCTTAGGCCAATCACGTGACCCAACTGTCACGGGAAGAGAATACCAGGCGAAGCATATTATTATACCATGCAAAAAAGATATTCGAAGCTTAAATTCTGTACTCGTTACTTGACGTTTCAATAGCAACCATTGTGCAACGTTTACTAAGTTTTTCATTTTGCTATTTCCACAGTATTTATTTAGGAACGTGATTCTTCAGATTACAATTACAACAGTTATAAAGATAAGACAGGTAACAGGACAGGGGGAGGAGTCACGTACTCTGTGTCGAGCGGACGTAATTACTTGTACTCGCGATGAATTTATTTCGGAAAAATAGTCTAAAGTGCAGTAATCTGTTTTAAAGTTACTTTCATACTTTCTTAACAAAACCGAGAAGAAACAGTGAAAAAACTATATCTGTGTACAAAGTATTACCGGAGATATAAGCAAAAACATTTCTATGTTTTTAAAAAGTGAACGTCAAAAGTGTCTTTGTCTCAGTGTCGAAGTTGACTGACCTTCGAACGGGTCAATGACACACTTTTGGATTGGGCTCACGTGTAAGCAATAGATCGTCTAATTTCGCACAACCTATCGTAGACTCAGTGGCCTAGTAACGCAAGGCGCATGCTCTACTGCCAGGTCCCGAGTTCGATCCCGGCGAAAACTATTGCTTTTTGTGAAGTTATACATAATTTTAAACACTGTCATGGAAAACATGAATGAAAATATAACATTTAGAAGAAGAATGACTAATTTTAATGCCTCTACAACAAGTTTTGAAGATAATTCTTTCTTATCCACCGACTCTCATACCCTTGGAAGAAGTTTACCCGATTTATCTACATGGAATTGCCAAGAGTTTACTGATTTAAAGGAGACCGTAAGAGATTTAAAAGAAAAGCTAGAGAGTTCACACAAGGAAATTGAAAACTTAATACTAGAAAAATAGATTTAGAAAAAAGATTACAAACTCAAGAAACCAAAATTGATAATTTAACTAAAATATTTTCACCAAATATTAGTACTCCAAAGCGAAAATCAAGAAACTTAAGCGGATCAAAGATTTTAACTAACCTGCTACAACATGAACCTGAAATGGGAAGAAAACCTAGCAACACAGTACACAATGAAACCCGAAAATCCAACTTATACACCGGTACTAATACACAAAATACGGAGGAAAAACAAAAACCCAAGAAAATTAACGCGGATTGCACCCAAACCCAACCCAAACAAAAAAAAAACTATCACAACTGATACTTCATATCTTAGAAGCAAAAATAATTATCTGAAGAGGACAATTCATATCCTAGGAACCCAGCAAATCACAGGTTTAACTACACGCCTACTTGACTTGAGATCTAATAGCTCATACGAAAGGTACTGTGCACAAGGAATGTTAAAATACTATGCTATCTCTCAACAGCTGTTAAACACAAAGTTGTCATGTAAGCCTTGTGATAAAATTATTATTTGTATAGGAGAAAATGACTACAACCCTACTACCCTGTTAAATGAGTTATATATGTTTATAAAAAAATACAACAGTTCTCCAATTATTGTGTTGAGTGTGCTGGAAAATAAATATCTAAATGTAAAGTTACTGAATAATAATTTAGAACTGATTTGTAAAAATAATGAAAACTGCTATTTCTTACGTACCCACAGCAATACTTGTCATAAACTGAACGTTCTGATTGACACAATTGATTATAAAAACAAATATCTTAACTTCAGCAGAGAACCAACTGTTCTGCCGAAAGGCTCCGAATTGCCCACATACGTTTCTACAAACCTAGACATAAAGCCTACTTACCGACCAACACGATCGTCCTTCTATAAAAGCACCCCGAACAATACATTTTTTCGCAGATACTAGTGATGCTTTGCCTACACCTAAAACGCTCTGCGATCAACGTCAACCGTTAAAAAACACATATGATAATGAGTTAAGTAAGGTAAAAGACGTAAATTTCATTGACGTACCAAATAATTATCACTCATTAAATGTTTTTCACCAAAATATTGCAGGCTTTAGAAGCAAAAAAGAACTACTAGAAATTGCGATCAACACGTTCCTAAATAAAGGGTTGATTATTGATGTAGCGTGCTTAACGGAGACTTTTATTAAAGCGGGTGAGGAGAGTAGCGTTGCCTTAAATGACTACAAATTAAGAGATTGGTACTCAAGAAAGAACAAAAAGCGAGGTGTGTTTGTATCTTCTGCCTAAACCACATTGAGTACAAAATACTGACGCAATTGAAAAAATATGCGTCTGAAAATGATTTTGAGTGTTGTGGAATTGAACTCTTACAATATAACATTATAATGATAGCCTTATATCGTACGCCAAGCTCAAACCTCTTTGTTTTCCTACGTAATTTAGAAGTTATGTTATGCAACCTTCGAAATAAATCTAAGAAACAATTAGTGATAGTAGGTGACCTTAACATTGATATTTTGGGGGAAAAAATCGATAGAAATAAAAAATGCTCAGACGATTTAACTAGGATTGTAAATAATTTCGGTTTAACATTACAAATAAAACAACCAGCAAGAAGAAATTCATGTTTGGACCAAATAATAAGTAACTGTAAGGATGCAATATGCGACGTTATACCACTGGGACTGTCAGATCACGAAACAGCTCAGATGATATCCATAAAAATTGACAATAAAGTTCCACCTCTACGCTTTCGTACAAATCACAAGCGAGATTATAGCGCCGAAAATAAAGAAAAATTCTTTAGCTGCTTATCAAATTTACAATGGACCGACATATTTTCTGATCAGGAAGCTAATAGTGCGTTTAATAAGTTTCATGATTTGCTGGTCTTATTTTTTGACTTATGCTTTCCTAAAATTGAGATCAAAATCAACCTAGTGAAAAAATATTCGAAATGGGAAATCCATTTCGTAGATTTTTTCACTAGGTTGATTTTGATACAAAGACAAAGGTATTAAAAATCAGCTAAAACTAAAAGAGACTTGCGTTTTAAATACTACTTCTCATCTAATAAAGGCAATAAATTGAAATACCTAAACTATAATAAATTACTTAAAAAGTGTATCCAAAAAGCACAAAAAATTCATAATACAAATTACATAACTAGGGCTAAAAATAAATGTAAGGCATCATGGGACTTAATAAAATATAATTCCAATAATGATAATCAAATTCAGGAAATAAACATTAAGAAGATAGAAACTGAAACCGGACTACTAACAAGCCCCACGGACATTGCCAATTATATGAATGACTATTATATCAATTTGACGAACAACGATTTTGACATTAATACTAATAATTATGACATTGAACGTATTAATTCTAGTATGTTTTTAATGCTCACTTTTTCAAAAGTCCAATTTCTAGTGGACACTGAAAGCGACTTATGCGTCTTCCCTCGATCCGCGCTCCCACAACATTGTTGTGCGAAGACCGATTACCATCTGTGTGCGGCCAATGGTTCAACAATCAACACCTACGGTTACCTCCAGGTTGTGTTAAATTTAGGCCTTCGTAGGGATTATCCATGGCGCTTTATTGCTGACGTCACTAAACCCATTATTGGAGTAGATTTCTTGTCATTTTTTAAATTTAATTGTAGATACTCGCAAAAAACGCATAATAGATGGCACCACTAGTTTGTCAGCCGTAGCATCTCCTGATAGCTTAGTCTCTAGTGTAAAGGTCGTGTAAATAACGGTCGAAATAATAGTCGGTCGAATGTAAATACCGAAAACTCCTATTAGAATTTCAAGGCAGAATTTGAGGTAATGCTGGCAAACGGCACAGCTCGACCGTCAGAGTCCTTGGTCGTCGCCTCTCCACCTCACCCCAAAGAAAGACAATAGACGCTGGCGTCCCTGCGGTGATTATAGGCTGCTCAACGCAAGGACAGTCAGTCAGGCACATATATGACTTTGTTCACTGGTTGTAAGATCTTTTCCACTATCGACCTTGTTAAAGCTTATAACTAGATTTTAATATTTAAGCAGGACATTCCATAGACCGACTCAAAAATTCCGCAATCACTACAGTGATTGCGGAATTTTTGAGTTTCCGTTTATGAATTTCGGTCTGAGGAACGCCAACATCCGAGATGCACCGAGTTTCCCCATACCAGTATACCATAACGCAATACTGAACCAACACATGCATGATAAGCTTGCAATGTGGCTTGTCTATCTGTTAGATTAGATAAACGCCATAGAGCATAAGCAAACTTACTGAGTCTTCCACATATCATATCAATATGATTAAGCCAGGAACACCTCTCATCTAGAACTATCCCAAGAAAAGTCATACTATTTGATTGTTCTATTTGTTTATCTTTATATGTGATGTTTAAATCCATTTTATTCCAGTTTTTGTTACAAAATTGTACATATTTGGTTTTATCCATATTAGGTTTAAGGTTATTCTTTTCCATCCAAGTTATTATTTTGCTTACGGTGTCATTTATTTCCTCATTATAGTTGTCTTTAGTTTTATGGATGATTACGGACACATCGTCTGCAAAGAGTATGCAGGGGTGGTCAGTTACTTTTGTCAGGTCATTGATAATATAGCAGAAAAAGTGGAGGGGCTAAAATACTGCCCTGTGGAACGCCTGTGCAATTGTAACCTAAATTGGAACCAAATTTCTGTTCAAGATTTTGATCGAGTTTATCCACAGTAATTTCTACAACTTGCGATCTGTTTGTAAGGTAGTTTTTTAGCCATGCATTTGCTTTTCCGCGGATTCCATATCTATCGCATTTTTTTAGGAGTAACTCGTGTGAAACAAAGTCAAAGGCCTTTGACATGTCAAATCAACCTAGTGAAAAAATCTACGAAATGGATTTCCCATTTCAAATATTTTTTCACTAAAGTACCCGTCACGAGAAGCTATAAATTATGTAAACAAACATCTTTTACTAAGTATACATTTTATACTGCGAGATAATAATAAATTGACCATATTCAATCGACATGAAATATAGACGGGTTATATGAAAGTAACAACCTATTTAATTTAGTCGGATCATATTTTAACGACGCAAAGCGCTATCGTTTGTGTTTCTTGGTACCGGAACGCGTCCGTCGCAGGGATTGTAAACAAAATACAAATTTTAAATTTGACGAGGTAAAACAATGATTACAAGAGGGACTGCATCAGATTACTTCGGAAAATTGGAAGCGTTGTGTGGAGCGTGTTATCAAGGAAGACGATAATTTTTATTCCAAAATCGATGAGATGATTGATAAAACTGTAGACAGCTTCGTGATACATGTCACTGATTCTGACACAGAAATGGAAACATCTGAATCTGACGAATAATTATTCTTAAATAATATATGTTAATTAATATTTGTTACTTAATAATTTATTAAATCTTAAACAAATTCATTTTTTTTGTTGGTCCAAATGTTGTGAACTCCTGAACACTTGTTTACAAAATTTATAGCTTCTCATGACGGTTACTTTAGGTTGATTTTGATATAAAGACAAAGGTATTAAAAATCAGCTAAAACTAAAAGAGACTTGCGTTTTAAATACTACTTCTCATCTAATAAAGGCAATAAATTGAAATATCTAAACTATAATAAATTACTTAAAAAGTGTATCCAAAAAGCACAAAAAATTCATAATACAAATTACATAACTAGGGCTAAAAATAAATGTAAGGCATCATGGGACTTAATAAAATATAATTCCAATAATGATAATCAAATTCAGGAAATAAACATTAAGAAGATAGAAACTGAAACCGGACTACTAACAAGCCCCACGGACATTGCCAATTATATGAATGACTATTATATCAATTTGACGAACAACGATTTTGACATTAATACTAATAATTATGACATTGAACGTATTAATTCTAGTATGTTTTTAATGCCCACCAATGATGACGAAATACAAAAAGTAATAAAATCACTCAAGGATACCAATGCAACGGGTTATGATGAAAAACCTACAAAAATGATTAAATACATAGCTCCTATTATTACTCCGGTACTAGTACGTCTAATAGACTTATCATTATTCACGGGAGTGTTTCCTGAAAAATTGAAAATAGCAGCCATTAAACCAATACATAAAAAAGGAAATAAAAAGCTTGTTGAAAATTACAGACCGATAGCCCTATTGCCTATTCTAGCAAAAAATTATGAAAAGGTCATACATGCGCGACTAATAAATTTTATCGATTAGTTCCAAATTTTAAATCGAGAACAACATGGATTCCAAAAAAGAAAATCGACAACCACAGCGACATTTAACTTAGTTAACCTAGTTACCAACAATATTGACCAGAAAATTCCGACAACTGTTATATTTTTTGACATGTCAAAGGCCTTTGACTTTGTTTCACGCGAGTTACTCCTAAAAAAATGCGATAGATATGGAATCCGCGGAAAAGCAAATGCATGGCTAAAAAACTACCTTACAAACAGATCGCAAGTTGTAGAAATTACTGTGGATAAACTCGATCAAAATCTTGAACAGAAATTTGGTTCCAATTTAGGTTACAATTGCACAGGCGTTCCACAGGGCAGTATTTTAGCCCCTCCACTTTTTCTGCTATATTATCAATGACCTGACAAAAGTAACTGACCACCCCTGCATACTCTTTGCAGACGATGTGTCCGTAATCATCCATAAAACTAAAGACAACTATAATGAGGAAATAAATGACACCGTAAGCAAAATAATAACTTGGATGGAAAAGAATAACCTTAAACCTAATATGGATAAAACCAAATATGTACAATTTTGTAACAAAAACTGGAATAAAATGGATTTAAACATCACATATAAAGATAAACAAATAGAACAATCAAATAGTATGACTTTTCTTGGGATAGTTCTAGATGAGAGGTGTTCCTGGCTTAATCATATTGATATGATATGTGGAAGACTCAGTAAGTTTGCTTATGCTCTATGGCGTTTATCTAATCTAACAGATAGACAAGCCACATTGCAAGCTTATCATGCATGTGTTGGTTCAGTATTGCGTTATGGTATACTGGTATGGGGAAACTCGGTGCATCTCGGATGTTGGCGTTCCTCAGACCGAAATTCATAAACGGAAACTCAAAAATTCCGCAATCACTGTAGTGATTGCGGAATTTTTGAGTCGGTCTATGGAATGTCCTGCTTAAATATTAAAATCTAGTTATAAGCTTTAACAAGGTCGATAGTGGAAAAGATCTTACAACCAGTGAACAAAGTCATATATGTGCCTGACTGACTGTCCTTGCGTTGAGCAGCCTATAATCACCGCAGGGACGCCAGCGTCTATTGTCTTTCTTTGGGGTGAGGTGGAGAGGCGACGACCAAGGACTCTGACGGTCGAGCTGTGCCGTTTGCCAGCATTACCTCAAATTCTGCCTTGAAATTCTAATAGGAGTTTTCGGTATTTACATTCGACCGACTATTATTTCGACCGTTATTTACACGACCTTTACACTAGAGACTAAGCTATCAGGAGATGCTACGGCTGACAAACTAGTGGTGCCATCTATTATGCGTTTTTTGCGAATATCTACAATTAAATTTAAAAAATGACAAGAAATCTACTCCAATAATGGGTTTAGTGACGTCAGCAATAAAGCGCCATGGATAATCCCTACGAAGGCCTAAATTTAACACAACCTGGAGGTAACCGTAGGTGTTGATTGTTGAACCATTGGCCGCACACAGATGGTAATCGGTCTTCGCACAACAATGTTGTGTCAAAGTCAAAGTCAAAACATTTATTTCAAATAGGCCCATGTATGGCACTTTTGAACGTCAAAATTTACAGAATAATATAATTGATTCTAGTCGCCCCTTCCAAAAGGTAGTTTTCGTATGGAGAAGAATGGGCAAGAAACTCCACCGTTACTCTTTTAAAATGTTTTACAATAGTTTGTATTAGTACGTACATTAGTTAAATAATTATATGTGAAGACGATGCACCTAGAATAAAATTACTATACCACAATAGGTAAAAAGAATTAAAAATGAAGCAACGACAGATAATTTAATTATATGATAGATACATGGTGCTCACATATTTACAAACATAGTAAAAGTAGACGATTTTCCTAATGTTTTTTAAAATTAATAAGTCGGTGTGTGAGGAAGTAATCACAGAATGTAAAATCAATGTCATATAATACAAAATTATAAATTTAACGTTTAAATTAGCAACCTGTTTGATTTTGTCTTGATTCTAAATTGTCCTATGGAGCAGGACCAGCATGTTTCCAAGCACTCTTATCTTGGATATAATCCTCTAATTTGTAATATGCTTGTTTACAAAGTGTACTTTTAATCTGAGTTTTAAATTTTCTTTCATTTAATTGCAATATGTCACAAGGTATTTTGTTGTAACATTTAACACAGTACCCCATAAAAGATGTATGTACTTTAGATAATCTGAAAAATGGTTGATGTAGTTTATCTTTATTTCTAGTATTAAAATTATGTCTATCACTTATTTTATTAAAAAGATGTGGATTTTTCCTTACATACATAATATTTTCATAAATGAATTGGCAAGGTACCGTCATAATATTAATCCTTTTAAATAGTTTCCTGAGAGATTCGCGGCGACGTAGATTATAAATGGCTCTGACAGCTCTCTTTTGTAAAATAAAGATGGATTCAATGTCAGCAGCCCGACCCCACAGTAAAATGCCATACGACATAATGCTGTGGAAGTAGCTAAAATAGACCAATCGCGCGGTTTCTACATCTGTTAACTGTCTTATCTTTCTAACAGCATAAGCGGCCGAGCTTAGCCGCCCCGCAAGAGATGTTATATGAGGTCCCCATTGTAATTTCTCGTCTAGCGTGATTCCTAGGAAAACCGTTTGATTAATAAATTCCAGTTTTTCCCCATTCAATATGATGTCACATTCGCTACTTCTAACATTAGGTAATTTAAATCTAATGCATTTGGTTTTTGTTTTATTTAGTACCAAATTGTTTACCGTAAACCAATCTTGGACTTGTAGAATAGAGCTATTAACGTCTTCAAGATTTTGTGACCGTCGGTTTATTTTAAAGATTAATGATGTGTCATCTGCAAATAACACCATCTTCGGTTGATTTTGAAATAATTGGGGTAAATCATTAATGTAAACTAAAAAGAGGAATGGACCCAATATCGAACCTTGGGGAACGCCCATTGCCATTTCAGACCCTAATGAGTTTACGCCGTTTACCTGAACTTTAACCTTTCTATCTTTCAGGTATGATCTAAGTAAATCAAGAGCTGCATTCCTAATCCCATAGTGCTCTAGTTTCAGCAGAAGTGTCTCATGGTCTACACAATCGAACGCCTTCGAGAGGTCGCAAAAGATTCCAATGGCATCTTGTGCTTCTTCCCAGGCATTAAAAATGTTCTTTATTAGAGTGACACCGGCGTCAGTGGTACAACGCCCTTTGGTGAAACCGTACTGTTGTTCATGAAAGATGGAATTTTTATTAAAGTGAGGTAACATTTGATTGAGCATCAACTTTTCAAACACCTTACTGAGCACTGGTAGAATTGATACAGGCCTATAATTGTTGGGTTCTTTACTATCACCAGATTTGAACAATGGAACTACTTTACTGTGTTTCATGAGATCCGGAAAGACTCCTTGGTCTATACTGGTGTTAAATATGTAAGCTAAATAGGGCGCAATGGTTTCGATTATAGATCTACAGACTTTTACAGACATTCCCCAGAGATCTTCTGTTGATTTAATTTTAAGATCTTTAAAAGCTTTTATAACAGCCTGGGGGTTTGTATGCTGAAACCTAAACTCCAAAGGGCAAGCCTTCACATTCTGAAGCCTTCACATTCTCTTGTGGGAGCGCGGATCGAGGGAAGACGCATAAGTCGCTTTCAGTGTCCACTAGAAATTGGACTTTTGACCTGCAATTTGTCACGAACAGGCGACCAGTTGTGAAAAGGCAATCTTCAGTCGCCATTATTGACTGCCCGTTTCATTACCCGACTTGTTGACACACGGGCGGACGTATTTCTTCGCTAGGCTACTGAATTTGTAGTGGTACCAACACCGCGGAAACTTCTTATAGTTGGACTATGTTCTTTGTTATGGGCCGCGATTTCTATTTCCGGAGGTCTGCCTGGTGCGTAGGTGGGAGCGATCGTACCTTTCAGTGGTCAGAGCATCGACCTTCCTCGTTAGCTCCATGATGAGTTTCATCATGTCCGTTTGTGGATAAGCTTGCGATGTGGATGCTGCTGCGACTTGCGGAGTAGGAGGCGCAATGTCGTGTACTCTATCAGTGAAGTCCACGAGCTCGGTAAGGGACAAGGTCATCTGCGATGCGATGATCGTCTGCAGGTTACCTGCTAAGCGACTCATCCATATGGTGCGGAGGAAATCCTCTGGATCGTTGGTCCGGCTAGGTGTTGTAGGTGTCGCAAGAACTGGGATGGTTTGCGGTCACCTAGTTCCTCTGACTGAAGAAGCTGTTTCACCTTCTTTTCTTTTGAGACTGACAGGCGCTTGATCAGCTCACTCTTCAGCTTCTCGGACGCGCCAGTAGTAAGAGGCGCAGTTATAATGTCTTCGACTTCCACGGAGTATTGCCAATTCAAGTGAGCGATGACGTAGTGGAACTTGGTGTAGTCGTCTGTTATTCTGGCCAGCTTGAATTGACCTACTTGGCAAAACCATATGGTGGGCTGTTCAGGCTAAAATGGTGGTATGCGAACGTCTACACAAAAAACTCCAATGACGGTAGTTCGGGTTCAGGGTCAGTGGAAACGCGCACACATTTACTCGGATGGCGGCCGGGGTGTTGGCTGCGCTACGATGTTTCTGTATCGCTACCATCGCTGCTCATGATAACTACTAACTCTCACTGAACTCACTATTCTGACTATTTTCAATTGTTCTGAACGAGGTCACAAATTTGGTTATGTTTAAGTGTGTGTGTAGACTTACTGGGTCTGAAGAAAAGATGGTATATTTGGTAGTCTAACACTTGCCTCGTTGGTCTAGTGGTCGTAAGCGCTACTGCTAAGTATGAGGTCCTGGGTTCGATTCCCGGGTCGAGCAAAATGTTATTGGGTTTTTCTATCTGAAATTTCTCAGTAGCAGCTCGGAGTCTGGATTTGTGCCCGGTTGATGGCAATAGGCTCGCCCCCTATTACATGGGACTTAAACATAACTGACGAAATGTGGGTGTGCCTGCTACAGGGACACCTCTGCCCAACCCTTCGGGGAAACAAGGCGTGATGTTATGTTATGTTCTAACACTTTAATGTTCACACACTTCACAAGGCACTACACAAGGTTTAAAGTCATGTTGTACGACAAGCAGCAAGCAGATAAGTTCAATAGCAGTTATCAGCGCGGGTATATTGTGATCGCAGAGATAGCGTAAGCAAGCGTGCGTCAGACGTCACGACTAGATCGGGACTCGCGACCCGCAAATACCAAATGTGCGGTCAAGGAAGGAATGCGCGCGCGCATGTATCTTCACGCGCCTTGGACCAAGGGACTCAGCAGGTGACGCGTATGTCCAGTGTACATTAATGACGGATGGACCGTACGGTAAGCATGATATATAATAAATGTTACTTATATTGTTTAGTGTTTTATGTTTATAAATTAGTATAATGTATATTGTGTGTTTGTGTTTGTTAGTGTAGGGCGTATAAATATATTATGTCCATAAAGTAAATATAATGTGAGTCACCTACATACCTACTGCGTATTTTTTTATTATTTATTATGTTTAAGGCTTCTTTATTTAGATGGTTATATTCATTTTTTAATCGATTTACTGAAATTACCCCTCCTTTTTTTAAGTCTGATTATTACCAAAAAAAAATAAGTTATGGCACTCCGGGAGTGCCGACAGAAGTGAAAACTTGGACAAAATCGCCTTGGTGGAAGAAAAATACTGTATAGAACATTGGTCCGTAACCTTATCTAAATTAAGAGCACAATCGCGTTTACAAAAAAAAAAAAATAAGCAAAAATACTTGCATAGAACATTGATCCGTAACATAATTAATATAAATAAAGATCACAATCGCGTTTACAAATATGAGGTGTCGTCATGGTGTCGCGAAATCAATGGTTTAGTCCCATCTCAAAAATGCCCAATGCGCCTAAAGAAGTTTTCACTTCAAAAACTGAGTTCAGACACAAGAATAAAAAAAATGTTAGTAAGTAGGTATATTCATACAAAATTGTGTATAATGGACACAATAAGTGGTATTCATTACCGAAAACGTTTTGATGATGTGACGTGTTTAAATTGAATAAGTATCGGTTATGCAGGAGAGGAGCGACATGGACAAGTTTTCGCAGGTGATGTTCGTGATGCTGTGCCACGTGACCTGCGTTGCCAAGCAAATCGCATTTCACGTGGACGCAGACCGGATCGACCAGCTCATCGCAGGCCTGGATGGTAAGTGCGACTTGTGCGAAGCACGCCCGTGAGTGCGGTGCCGAGCGCTTGTGCGGTGACGGTGACGGTGCGCGTGTTGCAGATCCGCTGATGAACCAGGTGGCGGGGCCGCGCGAAGCGCTGCTGCAAGACTGTGCCCGCAACGCGGCGCGCCTTCTGCGCACGTACTCCAGCTGCGCAGTCGCCACCTGCGTGTTGTGGATCGTGTTCCCCGTACTCTACAAAATCCAGGGAATACCATTTGAGTTTCCATTTTGGATTGGTTTTAATTACGACCGAAACGTTGTGTAAGACATTGCTTATTTTCAATTGGCATAATAAAAGAGATGATATGCGATGATGATAATAAGATAGCTTAGTTCTATCTTTCCATCTAATCCCGTAGGTGTCGTAAAAGACGACTAAGGGAACAGTTAGAGGATGCTATTGTTCTCCTCTGTGTGGTATGAACAACACACACCCAAAATAAGGTTGCTGTGCCGAGAGCTGCATGGCTAGACGTAGTCGCGAGCGTGCCTGTTGTCTGGGATCGAGCGCCCCTAGGCGCTAACAAGCGTTACCTCTACATGCGGGGCAGAGTGCCGATAGAGATTTTTTCCTCTGCTTTTCGTGGGAACTAAATGAGTAATGTAAATATTAATAATCAACTCGGAGGTAGCGGTGATGCTCGCCACACACCACGTCAGTTGTTTCCACGGGGCGAAAAGCGAGCAGTGGAATGTCGCTTAGGTTAGCTAAATGTGCAGGGAGGTATAAAAGATAAGATGGATGAAGTGTGTTATATGTGAATGAGACGAAAAGAAAGGGTGTGGACATATCTTTTAAAAACTGAAAAACTGGATCTGCATCTCGAAGGGTATTAGACAGAGTAGCGTGACCGTGGCTCTTCAACTTGTACATGGATAGTTGTCTGACAGATTTGAAAGAGGGTGAGTGCGGATTGAGAATGAATGAAGTGCCAGTCAAATACCTTCTCTACGCAGATGATCAAGTTCTACTTGCATCGTCAGCAGAACAGTTGCAAGACATGGTGACTGTGAAGGATGAAACATATAAGCCAAGCGAAGCGAAACGGCACTACCTACCTTTTCTTGAAGCATTTTGTCGTTTTTTTTTAACCCTCATAACTTGGGTTTGGGTTGTACCAGATAAAAAAAATTCTAGGATATCATATGATATCAATAGTAGATTTATTAAACATATAAAGTTTCAATGGCATAGCTCTTATACTTTAGATTTTATTGATATCTAAAAAAACCCTGATTCGTCACTGACTCATCACTCACTCACTGAAGATCATCAAAATTCTTAGGGTACTTCCTGAAGTCCTAGAAAGCTAGAATTTGGTATATAAGCTAGTATTAGTAGAGAAACAACAAAAAAAAAACTAAATCTTGGAATTTTTTAAAATTTTATCCTCCCTAAAATACCCTTTAAAATAGGGGATGGAAGTTTGTATGAGACTTCCGCAAATTTTGATGCTAGAGATCTGAAAATTGATAAAAGAACTTTTTGCTATAAATAATGAAATACATATTTCAGTATTTTTAGTAAATCACCCTCCATCCTTTAAATTAGGGGATTTAAGTTTCTATTGGTTTTCCCTTATAAACTCAACAAAAAGGCAAAGATAGAGAGTGGGCTATGAAAAAAGGCACCTTTGATGTGCAAAAAATACACCCAAAAAAAAAAAGAAAAACAAAACAACATAAAAAAATATTGTCAAACAACTTACAAAAATACACACATCAAAAGTGTCTAGGGATCAAGCATTTTTATGCGGATTTCTTGAGATTGAGATGTGGCTTTGTAATAAATTTATGATTATATAAATTTATATGGATCCTTTTTGGTGCATTTCATAATTTGAAACAGGAACTGTTAATCAAATTCGAGTAAAAGATGAAAATCAGCTGTCAATATTTTCCCTATAAAAACATACAACGCATTGAAGACATTATTAGTGCTACTGTTTCCCTACTACTGATTAAAACCAACGTTATTATGGAGCGGCGACGTCATTTAAGCAGGGAAGAAATGCTCAGAGCCGTGGGAATGATAGAAGCTGGTTCCCGGCAACGTACTGTGGCTTTACAAGTTGTTTTTACCAAGAATCACTCGCATTACTTTAAGCAACGTAGTGAGGTTCTACCAAGACAAAAAAGGGCTAAATTTCATAACTTATTGTATCAACCACCAAGTCATAAAGATATTTATAAAAAAAATGTGTTTAATATGTGTATACTGATTTATAATAACATTCCAAATGATATAAAATTGTTGCAGGGTAATCTATTTAAAAAAAAATTGGCCGTTTGGCTACAAGAGAGTTGTTTCTATAGCATTAAGGAATTTATGGAATTTAAAAATTAATGTTAGGTATTGAATGAAAATGAATAATTGTAATAATATTAATTGCATGATAATAATTACATAAATAGACGTAATTAAATAATTTGCACGCTTGCTTCCAGGCAGAATACAAAGACTTTTAGGACATAAGATCTTTCCTTGAATTTGTATGTATTTTCTAGCAAATAAACATTTTTGATTTGATTTGATTTGATTTAGCTCTGAATACAAGTCAGAGTGTTATCAGTCGACTTTGGACACGTTACCGAAGCACTGGTACCGTGGCTGAGCGCCATGGAGGACGGTATCGCTGCACCACACGGAGACAAGACCGATACATTCAAATCTTAACTCGAAGAGCTCCAACAATAACCGCCATGATGTTAGCCGTGAGGCTTCATCACTCTTCAGGGAACTTAATTAGCGACCAAACAGTCAGAAACCGCTTGCATGAAGTGAACCTTCATTCCCGAAGACCGCTACGGGTACCACCTATAGCAATGCACAATCGTAGGATTCGATATCAATGGGCTCTTGAACACAGAAATTGGGCAGAAGAACAATGGCGTTTCGTGTGCTTTTCTGATGAGTCTCGTTTTGGTATGAGACCGGATACAAGACGTATACGACACTGGGGAACCCCTGGACGCCGATTAAAATCCTGCCAGGAAGTCCATCCTTATAGTGGTGGAACCATCATGGTATGGGCGGGTATTTGGATCGGCGGAAGAACTGAGTTGATTTGGATCAGAGGCAACCTCAACGCTCAAATTTATGCTGAGACGATTGTATCTGACGTCATCGTTCCTCTACAAGTGCAAATCGGTCCCTTATTTCAGTTAATGCATGATAATGCACGACCGCACACCGCAAGAGTTGTAAGACAGACTCTCGCCGCAGCTAACATCAATGTCCTGCTCTGGCCTGCTCAGTCGCCAGACTTGAACCCGATTGAGCATGCATGGGATATGCTACAGAGAAGAGCTCTGCCGAATATGGAGGGTATCCAGTCGCAAGAAGACCTTTTTTTTGTTGTTGCAACGAACATGGGCGGCCATTCCACAGCGTGATTTGGATGAACTCATTTTGAGTATGCCAAACCGATGTTCTTGTGTTGTTAGTGTTCGCGGTAGAAACACGGATTATTAATTGTTTAAGTTACCCAATAAAATTTTAAAGAAAACTGTTATTTCAGTCTTTTTTTCGAACTTTAATGTTAGTGGTTCAAATGTCAAAAATCCCTTTATTAGGAAAATGGCAAATTTCTTTATTAATGCAAAGGTGACTTGGTTTATCGTTACTGTGACAAACGAAAACACTTTATTTGATGAATCCTTAAAGAAAATTTTAATTAATATCAATCAGGAGAAAAGTTATTGCAAAAATATATGTTGATCCCTAGACACTTTTGATGTGTGTATATGAAATCCCACCAAAAACATTTTAATGTAAAATGTTGCCAAGACGAGACCATTATGGTCGCCCCATGTGAAGGAAGCGAAACGGCAAAGCCACAGACTTTGACTAAGTTGTGTGAGTTTGTGAAGTTAGGGCGTGTAGAATTAGAAGCTTGGTTCTTCATGAAATCTGATAACTTTTTGACAGTGCGAGCCATATGGTCTCGTCTTGGCAACATTTTACATGTAAATGTTTTTGGTGGGATTTGTTTAATAATAAAGTTTAGATTTAATTTAGTAAACATTTTATAATGTAACCGACAGACGTCCTATCCGAACAACGCCACCTACCGGGTCCAATTGTATTTTAAAACCATCCATGGACCCACTCAAATATACACACAAAATTTCATCAAAATCGTCTAGCCGTTTAGGAGGAGTTAGGTGACAAACACACGTACAGAAGAATTATATACACATAAATAAAGATGATGCAAAATATTTGATTTGTAATTAATAACACTTTTGTAATACTTAATTGTAAATTTAGTTATGTAATAATTCTTTTATTAAATAAACTAACAGTAACAGTATTCCAATTTCCTTCTTAGAGTTTTAAATTAAAACTGAAATAAAATCAAACCTTAAAAACCGGCCAAGTGCGTGTCGAACTACGCACACTGAAGGGTTCCGTAGTTGGGATAAATTTATCCCAAATACAAACTTAACATTGTAGTTGAAATACATGTTCTCCCATTTATTTCAACTGCAAATATAAGTTTGTACGCACAATTTTGATAGATTTACCATGTTATTTTAAGACCATAGACTTCTATAGGTTTTCCTGTAATCTATGAGTGAAGAACCATTCTCTGTATTTTTTTCTAAATTTTAGGCTCTGTAGTTTTGGAGGTAAGGGGGGAATGACCAATTTTTATATATTTTCTTAAATATCTTTAAATATATTTATTCTAAAATCATTTAAAAAATATATATTTGAGATCCTCGTAACAAACCCTTTCATTTGATATGTCACACGACACAGTCTGAAAAACGTTTTTTTAAATCTTCTTATTTACCCCCAAAAGTGACCCCCATATTCAAAATTCATTTATTTACGTTATACGTCCGTGTTTGGGTTACAGAAATACATATGTGTACCAAATTTCAACTTAATCGGTCCATTAGATTTGGAGCTAATTGGCTATGACAGACGAACAGACAGACACAAGAGTGATCCCATAAGGGTTTTTCCTTTTGAGGTACGGAACCCTAATTAACAATACTTAATTTAATACGATTTAATAATGTAATTCAAAATCACTTATTAATTTATTGCACTGATTCGTGTGTCCGTTACGTCATCAGCCGTTGTGACGTTTGTTTTAGCCTGTAGTACTGTTTTTATTTACCAAGCGCTATCATACATGCGATTGTGACTAACTAGTTGATGTCCAAAAAGGCTCGACTAGCTGTTCACAATGGTGTGCTGGTACCTACACTTATGTATGGAAGTGAATGTATGGTGTGACAAAAGAAGCATGAAAGTAGAATAAATACTGTAGAAATGCATTCCTTGTAAAGCATGTGTGGTGTGACTATGAATGATAGGCAGAGGAATGATGTGATAAGGCAACGGTGCGGTTTAAAAGAAGATGTAGTGACAAAAATTTAAAAGACTATGCTTAGATGGTTTGGTCGTGTTGAGAGGATGAATGAAAGGCGACTAACAAAAGGTAGTTGTGAGTGGAAACGCCGAGAGGAGATAACCTAGTAGGACGTATAATGACCTTATGATGTTCTTCAGAAAGGTCAGGTGCTTAGTACTCGTCACCGGCGTGCGTGTATGACCAGATGTATGAACGTAAACGAAGCAAAAGGAGTGAGTAAGGATCGTAGCAGGTGGCGTTCTGTAGTTCCTGCCTACCCCCATGGAAAGAAGGCGTGAGTTTATATAGTATGTACCTTGTAAAAATCACTAAAGACCTTACACTAATACAAAAAAAAATAACTTGCGATCATTTGCAAAACTTCAGCTTATTACCTACCCCTATCCGACACTTAGTTTAGTATGTTATACAGGTTTGGCGCGGTGCTGCTGTTTTCATTCTATATCACTAATTTGGTGGCGCTCGGTAACACTTCGATGGATGCATTCATGGCCACAATCCTAGATCAGTGTAAAACCCAACTGAGAATTCTGCGGTATGATTTTTTGATACTACCTCTAATTTATTCTATAATACTATAATAATATGTTTAACCTACCTCAAGTGCACCGGTGAGTTTAATTCTAAACATTCTGTATAGGAACGGTGTATTTACTAAAAGCAATAAAATATTATATAATATATTCTATTTTAGTAGGGTTTTAATTATTGATATAATATACATATACAGTACCGACCAAAAGTCCATAGGCAACCGCACAAAGCAATAGACTGACGCTTCGGTTTGACTTACGACCTTCTTCTATAAGATGTTACAATACTATAGACACACACACATTCACTTTGTCTGCAACTAATAGTAGTTCATAATTTCTGTCAATACAGTATATGGCATGCTAGCTCAGTGGATAACGTGCTTTGGTATGTGCGATTATGGCGAGCCGAGCGAAGGTTCAAATTTCATCTGCGGTTTGCTTGTAATTTTCTAATAATTACTATTCATAGTTTTTGTTATTTTTTAATAATGACTAGTTCAATAATCATTCGTTTTTTGTTTCGGTCGTCTTGTTTACATAAATATTAAAGTTTAGCAGGTAGACCACAGAAAACTAAGTAAATTATTTCGATTTCTGTGGGGTAGACAGACGCGGTTCGTTACGCGTATTCGCTTAATAAAACTTTGTTGGTTCGTGGTTATTGTTGGTGACGAGTATTTTAGGTATTAGCGATGTTGTGGTTATTATTTTCAAAATGCAGTCAAATATAAATATTGAAGGGAGATCAAATATTATTGCGCTGCGTAAAAGTGAATGTAATTTACACAAATATCTAATGAAACCGGACTAAGTGTGAGTGTTATCATTTAAATATTTCATATTTTACTAAACATAAATCTTAATTAAAGGTATTGTTGATAGAACAGAGGTATTGTTGAGACAAAAGATTCCTTTAAAGTTTTAAATTCATTATGAGGTTTAATTCGATTAGTGAATGATAAATAATTATTATGTGTAATAAATACAATGTTATTCTTTGTTCTAGAAAAATACTGTGAGGGTTAAGAGGTATGAGGACGAGGAGCAGCGACGTCAAATGGTGAATGAATATGAAACAAATGGTTTCATACCAACGAGATATTTTGCTGAATTATTAAACACGTCATTATGAACCGTTCGCTGTGCACTCCGAAGGCTTGCATCACTGAAGACCAGCTAGGAAGCCGTTTTCGACAGAAAGGCATAAACAAGAACGTTTAAGTTTCGCACGATAATATTAAGACTTCAAGTGGGACACTGCTATATTTTAACCTTAAAATATTTACCGTACCAACTTAATAAACAACAGATTCGTTATTGCATGAATTTGTGGTAAAGATTTTTTAAAGAAAGAAAAGAAACAAGGTAAAACGTTTATTTACGGTAAACATGACGCAAAAAAAAAGTTAAAAAAACACGTTTTAATATGGTGTTTGTCGTATTTCTCGCAGATAGACCGAAAATGTTTAAGATTATTTTAGTAATATTATTATTTTACGATTAAAATTTGAGGTTTAGTTTCAATCCTCTTTTCGTAAAGAAAATGAATTCTTAAGCTATAACCGCAATACCAACCAATATTTACTAAAGCCAAATAAAATGTGAAATAAATAATGTAAACAAACTGCCCATACTTAACCTTATCACCTATTTTGTAAGTAGATTGTTTTTTTCATTTTGGGTAGTCTAATATTCTTATTTATTGCTTAATTACTTCGATCATGATCAAAGCTAACTAGTAATAAGCTAGCTAATATTTATGGTGAAAAAAATACATTTAAAATTTAAAACATTTCATAATACAAATATGTCAAAATAATACAAATTACTTCTAAGTTTCTTGACATCTATTTCACATCTTATTTAGCTGAAGTAATGCCAAATAATTGTAGCAATTTGTTAGCTATAAGTAAAATAAATATAACGAATAAATATTTTTTAATTTTGATATCACATATCACGCATTTGTAATTCTAAACCCTTTATTGTAATAACAGCATTAATAAAAAGACAGCAATAGTTAAAATATATTATTATTGCAAACAAAAATAATAATTTTAGCAAAAAACCGCGCTGTGTTTTACAAGATCGGAACCTAAGCCAGTTTGATTCTTAGACTAACGTTTAACGCGTTTTGCTATCTGCTACGTGTGCAGATAGCAAAACGCGTTAAGCGTTGGTCTTGTTGTAGTTTTGCTCGAAATTTAGCAATGCCATAAACTGGCCGAGGTCAAGCGCATGATGCGTGTGTGTTACCGTGTCTAACAAAAGCGACGGAAATATATATTTGTTTCGGTAGTGAGGCGCGTACGTGACAATACAACGGTGTGTGCCGTGTTGTTTACACATACAGATATACGGACTATACCGCGAGTTCACAACAATACGACTCTTAACGTGCCTATGCACTTTTGAACGCTTACTGTACATTTATTTATTCCGAATTGATTCTAGGGCCAGGATCCGACCATGTCTTTTGTGAGGATGGATGGATGTTTGTTACTCTTTCTCGCAAAACCCGCACTGAACAGATTTGGATGAAATTTGGCACACAGATATTTTATAGCCTGGATTAACACATAAGATACTGTGACTGTACCTAAATTACCCTAGGCTGATAAAATTTTCGTTTTTCCTAATTATGCTAATATTAGTGGGTAGGTCGGTTCCCCTTACGGAGAGAACAGTGCCCCTCTTTTCACACCGATGTAAGATAGAAATGGATTTCCATAATCTAAACTGCCTTGTTCCGACTTGAATAAGTTAAAGGACAGGGATGGATACAAGGTCAAACTAATATTAGGAATTTACAGTTAGTAAACATAAGTATTATAATATGAAGCTAAGAAGATAAGAGGGTATGCAAAAGTATATAATATAATATTATGTTTTAGTAGTATAAATGTTGGAACGCCAACGTCTCCTCCTCTTGCAGTTGAGCACCAATACCTGCAATACAGCCTTGGTAAGGTGAAGGGGTAAAGGGATCGTTACGCTTGTGCTTTAAATCACTATTTATATCTACGTTAATTTGTCTGTTTAAAATGTACCCATTGCAGTGAGACCGGGAACCATTTTAAAACGTTTTATCTCATTTTATGTGTTCTTTTAGACCTAACGCATAGGACCTCTGAGGAAATAATACGATCCAAACGGAACACGTTCCCTAAGCAGTAAATAAATGTCTTTCTCAATACTAAGACAGAGTACTGCGAAGTCAACTGTTATTGAGGAAGGCAAGTACTGAGTAGTTCTAATCGCATACTTATGTGAAAGACACCCTTACGGCGGCCTAGCCCCTTTTTATTAAGATAATACAAAACTAGCACAAGCGCACCGTAGACTCAGTCTCTAGCAGAATACATTACGATCGTACCTGGTGAACGCCGAAGTGGTGGTTCGTCACTTCTCACTCCCTTAATCTGCCCATTTAGAGGATGCGGTGCGGCTATTAGCGGCTTTGCGTCCCACTAGCGTGTCTCGATAAACAGTGACGATTTAGCAATAGTCCTACAGAACGGACGGGGTTTTTTATCGAGACACGGTCCCTAGCGTTCTTTGAACGTCTACCAATTCAGTTTGGGGTACTTGGTGAAGCCTACCCGCACTCCCTGGAAATGTGCGTCAACAAGCCTTACGCAAATATTCTGTGGCGAGACCTTTTTGGATACAGAAATCATCACTACGTTTGGTTGTTTTATAATGCAATTACAGGCTTTATAGCCTAGTTCAACTTTAAATGAGCTGCAAGTATTTATGGTTTTGCCTTCCAAATGTAGTGCGTCAACTCAAGATCAACAGTCGTCAAAGGTCAGGAGCATTAGTGCTCAAAGTCAAGTATGGTGGAAGGCCTTCACCATTTCCCTATAGCCAAATGCAAGTGACAATAATCTGCCAAGGTACGGATTAGGATATGGACACGTAATACACGGGAATGTAACTTTAATTATAAAATACGATATTATATAAGAGGTATTTAGTCATTAACAGCTAGTCAGCGATATCACGTAACTGTTACGTATAAATAACAATACTTTCAACTTGCAAGGATAAATTATAATGGCGAGAGAATTAGATTACAACTCACTTACAAAGTACTACACACATTACCAGTTTTGCCGCGAACTCGGCTCCCACTCTCTCATCACCAGTCGCACCAACAAACACACACACACACATTACATTAAGTATCTACTAAATTAGCCTAATCTGGGCCTTAACCCAACTATATTTAACTTAATAACTAATACTCGTTATTTCGCGACAGCCCACTTGGACATGGCCTCTTGGTATTCACCGATCCTTCTAACTTAACTAGCCTAGACTCGGACGTCCGTATTCTATCGTGGTCTAAAACCAATTGCCACGTCTTTATTTCTTAATCCCCTAAATTGCTTAAACCACCACGTTCATCTCAGCCCCTTTTTCCGAGTATTTCTCACAAAGACTTAAAACGATTTTTGCTTGCTTTGCCTTAATTGTTTCTTAATGGCCTGAGTAGGTCGAGTCTCGGGGCTTTATGATTAGCAGATGTGGCTGCAATAATGTCCGTTGCTTTGGGTCCAGGGATTGGCAACCTTTTGAGATGGTATAGCCAAAAGTTACAATTTATATATATTTTATTATAAAACATTCGATTATGTCTTAGCAAAAAATCGATTAGAGTAGCTATGATTCTAGCTAGCCGCTAGAATATTAAAATAATTAATCCAATAACATAACTACAGTTATTGGATATTAAATAGTAGCATCAATGGCTTATCATGCCTTTTGAAAGTTTGGTTGAATCTGGCTCATAAGTTGTTGTTTTAAATATCAAGTATGACTGTAAATTTCTATTTGTTAGTGGATTTCTATACCTTACTTTTTATTATATTCATGCAAGACCGCGCTTGCTCGCACGTATTTCGAGAGCCGCGTATAGTTTATCCCTGCTTTGGTTTCAGTCCTTAGAATTAACAGGGCTTGTTTCCCATAAAATATAAATGGAATGGGTTTCTAAGACGTTCAATATTGGTTTACAATTTTAAAGAAAAAGGATATTTTGTTATTTATTAGGGTAACGTGTCGAACTGTCAGACCATCAAATAGAGATTTAATGTGTTTCTTGGAAGCCCGAACTGTGTACCGATTTTAAATTAAATATGATATTTTTTTATCTCCACAATACTCACAATACTCCCACGCGATATTCGCACGGGTTAAAAATTCATGCGTATGAAACCGCGGGGCGCTGTTAGTTATTATATATAAAGTAGTTAAAATGAATACGAGGTGTTGCATACATGGTTTCATTTTACAGAATGAATTTCGAGACGTTGCCGGAAAGAGCGAGGGCCGCGCACATTGAAACCGGAGACAACTACGACGCCGTGCTACATAAACTATTCGTAGATTGTTTGGTGCATTACAACCAGATCACCGAGTGAGTACATCGATAGTGGAATTATCATTGACGTATGGGACATTTGGGCCAAAACCAGTAAAGCCCACTGCGCAGGCCACACTGGGAATGAAGCGAAACGAAACTAAGTTTGTTTGGCTTTCCTCCGCGTCTTTTTATAACTATGAATTCATATTTCATACTTCGGTTCCCACCGCGTTCTACGAATGGAAGTCCGTTCAAGAACGCGGTGTGAACCGAAGTATGAAAAGACGCGGAAGAAAGCTAAACGAACTTAGCTTCATTTCGCTTCGTTCCCGGTGTTGCCTGCGCTTTATACCTTTTCCGTTACATAGAGGGATTCTGAATATTAGAGGATTTTATATTTTAATGCAGCCCTCTTACGCTAAAATGACCTAATAGAAGAAATTAATAGAAAAGATTTTTTTCGTAGTAAGTAAACGAGTGAGTTGTTACAGATTAATGGTAAATTTTACCATTTGGTATTCAAAAACTTGTACTATGTTTCAATATAAAAATCAATTCATCTGAAAAGACATCTGAATTCCTTCTTCGTATTTGAACTGAAAGAAAAGTTGCTGGATAATATGTATGTTTGTTTCACTTCGTTGTTCATACACAGCTATCAACTTATTCCACATTTTTCAGCAGACGTGTTGCATGAAATTATGTGTATCATTACTTCGTCACTAATACGTGTGTGACTATCAACTTTTGCGCTTTAGCATCTTTCGTTTTCCACGCTTTCTCATTTTCTTCTACCTTTTTTCCTTTGACCACATCCAATAAATCCTGGCCTCTTAATACAACTCTTATTTGAAACTTCCAAACATTCCAGTTTTTGGATCCCTCCAATTTTGTAATGCTAATATTTCCATCCATTGTTGCTCTTGCCTCCTGGACCAACAGATCCTGAGCGGCGGCACAGTGGTTGATGTTCGCTTGGAGGAAGCGTAATGGGGCTTATATTAACACTCCATTTCAACTTCCTCCCGAGTCCCCTGTGAGGGTACTGCAGCGTCAGCGACGATGGCAGCGGCAGCGGCGGTGGCATTAGTGGCGCCGGCTGCGGTGGTGACTGCGGTGGTGCCTCCGACTTTGCTCCCAACCCAGTGATCAGCCGGCTTACCCGCCTGCTTAAATGTGGAATAAGTTGATAGCTGTGTATGAACAACGAAGTGAAACTAACATACATATTATCCAGCAACGTTTCTTTCAGTTCAAATACGAAGAAGGAATTCAGTCTTTATTCTTATCAAACATTAAAGAAATGCAAAACCAGTTGCAACAATTGGGGGAGGACATATCTGAAAAGTTTGTTATTACTAAGGTTTTGATGTCATTGCCTTATCGCTATAAGTAGTTCGTATCTGCCTGGGAGTCAGCTCCTGATGAGAAACAGACGTATGACAACTTGGTGGCAAGGTTGTTAATCGAAGAAGAACGCATTAAAGAAAGAGGAGATCTAATTCCAGAAGTATCAGCATTTGTTGCGAAGAAAACAGTGAACAAGAAGAATGTCAAGTGCTATAAATGAAATAGACTCAGACACTATCAATCGGAGTGTAGAAGTAAGGTTCAAGACAGCGATATGACAAACAGGTCTGGTAAAAGGTGTTTTTACTGTAATAAACCCGGTCATCTAAAAAGTGAATATAGATTTCGGTTAAACAAAGACAGCAATGCATTTGTGATGTTAGAATCTGTTGATTATTCAGACGAACAGTATACACATTCAAAGTGGGTGATAGACACAGGTGCGAGTGAACATATGTGCTGTGAAAGATAATTGTTTACTTCATATTCATCTCTTAATAACAAGTCGGTGATTGTTGGAAACGGAACGACAATTAGTGCATTAGGTTGCGGACAGGTGGCAACTCAGGTATTCGATGGACATGCGTGGATTGAAACTATGTTAGAAAATGTATTGTTTGTACCGGAACTTATAACTAATTTATTATCTGTGAACCGTGTGACAGAGAAAGATTATGTTATGGAGACTAATCAAAACGAATTCAGTTTCTACAAAAATAAAAGAAATCGTTGTGGAAACATGTATATAATGTACTTGCGTCTCAAAAGTAGTGCTGCAAATACGACTCAAGTGAAATTGAATCTTAGCGAGTGGCACGCAAAACTCGCACATCAAAATATTCAACATGTAAAAAAGGTGCTTGCAATCAATAACATTGAGGGAAATGATGATTTCGTTGTTCAGTGTCAGGGATGGTTGCAGGGCAAAGCACACCGTTTGCCTTTTAACGCAAGTCAAACGACCAATTAATTCACGCTGATGTTTGCTGTCCCATGGAGGAGACCTCCACTGGAGGAGCGAGGTACTTTCTGCTCTGCCGGGGTTGCGAAGAGACCCGAAAGGGAGATCGTGGCCCCCGGCGACAGGGCAACCGAAGGAACACGGGTGGGTTTTAGTCAGTAAGAGTCTGACACGCCCTCCCGCTCCGCCCAGAGCGGGAGAAGTTATTTGATGATTTCCCACACTCAAAAAAAAAAAAGGTACTTTCTGCTATTAAAGGATGATTTTTCAAACTATCGAAGTGTCTATTTTTTGAAGAGGAAACATGAGGTCAAGACCTATGTTGAAAGTGAGTGAAAATTTATGAAGGTGAGTGAAAACATAACAGGTAATAAAATTATGTACTTCCGGAGTGACAATGGTTTAGAGTTTGTTAACAAAGATATGGAAAAATTGTTCTATGTTGTTTTATGTTACGGGGTTTGGTTTCCGCACTTAGTCCGTCAAATGGACCATTGTACGTGGCATTTGGTTGTTATTCCAACCAGTCTACCTCCTTTCAGAAGTTAATTAAAACTCCTGGTCTATTCAGAACATCAGTGAAAGATCTGGGTGACCCGAGGGTTTCTGTTCTATTCTGGGGGACGCCTGTGCATTTGAAGAGCACGTGCGCGACGGTTACCTCAGCCTCCATGCACGCCCTGCACAGAGGACTGACCGTTATGCCTATTGTGTGGAAGTGTTTGTTTAGCGAGCAGGGCCCCGTGATGATCCCCGTCATCAGGCACAGGCCGTTTCTGTCCAGGCTTAATAAAACGCCTGCTTAGCCTGCTATTCAAAGATGGCATAGCTTCCTTGGACTGCCTGCAGCCTGGTGTCGAGGTCCACTAGTTCTCCGCTTGTGTGTGGGTGAACTTCTGTAGCCACCTGCGTATTTGGTTGAAGGGAATTGGCACGATAGACTCGGGTCCATAGACTGCCATGCTAGATCTTCTTCTAGCAAGTTCGTCAGCTACGTCGTTACCTAGTGATCCGCTGTGTCCTTTTATCCATTGTAGTGTCACCGTGTTGCGGCAAGGTACCGTTACTTGTTCTAGTACATTGTGACATTCTAGTGTTAACTTTGAGGTAATATTTTTTTTCCGTAAGGATTGGAGAACTGAGGCGCTATCGGAGAGTATACGTAAGTGAGTGTCTCCTGGTTTCTATGGCCGCCTAATAGATGGTGTTGAACATTCCCAGCGGGTGGGATATATTTATATTGAGATCGTGTGAGAAAATTCCAACTCCGGTACCAGAGTCGGTCTTCGATCCGTCGGTGTATACTCTCAGCTCTTTCGGGCCTGAGTAGTCACATTGTTCTTCAGTAAGTATTATGTTGTAGTGCCTTTGAAAGTGGTGTGTATTCAAGGCTTTGTGGTCGTCGTTTGATCGCATCTTCCTTTATACGTGTGTGCTTAACTTGAAGTCTTTGCTTTAGTTCCTGATAAGTGGAGCCTAAAGGCGGCCAGGGACGCCTCATCACGCACGATGAGGTGCAGAGGTGGCAGTCCAAGCATCGCCTGTAGGGCGGCAGTGGGTGTGGTTCTCATACTGCTAGTGATTGCAACACAAGCAAACCGCTGCAGTTTTCCGAGATCTCCTTGGGCTGTACTCAGGTCTGTCCTGGGCCACCAGACCAGAGAGCCGTATGTGATAATTGGTCGGATGACTGTGGTGTATTGCCAATGGGTGACCTTGGGGCTAATGCCCCAATTCCTGGCACTGCCACAGGGATACGCTGGCTTTCGTGGTGATGTAGTTCGTGTGTTTTACTCAGTTCAGTTGTTTGTCCAAAAATATGCCCAGGTATTTGGTTTCAGTTGAGAGGTTTAGGGTTGTTCCAAAGAATCGTGGTAGTTGTAGTTTGGTCAATTTCCTTTTTTTTTGTGAAGAGGATCAGTTCGGTAGGGCTTGACGCATGAGATTGCATAGAGTGTTTTCTTGGGTCCCGTTTATTATTATGATTATGTCATCAGCGTAGCCTACGGTGAAATAACCTTTGTCATTAAGTGTTTTGATAAGGTTGTCTACTGCCAAATTCCATAGAAGCGGTAAGAGGATGCCCCCTTGCGGGTAGCCCTTCGCAACGATGGCCCTTGTAGTGTCATTTACTGTGACTTTTACAGTTCTCAATTTGAGCATATTGGTGATCCAGCCACTCAAGGTCGAGTCTATGCTGTGTCAGTCAAGGGCCATTTTTATGCTGTTAAACATGGTTTGTCAATGAAGGCAGCCAGTGCTGAGCATTTGTGGTCCACTGCGCATTCAATTTTAGAAACCACGCTGTGCAGCGCTGATTCTGTTGGTTTGCCTGTGGAGTACGCGTGCTTTTGTTTGTGAACTGGTTCTACCCGGAGAGGTCACAGAGACACTCGAGGGTTTTCAGTAGGAAGGATGTGAAGCTTATAGGCCTATAATCCTTGGGTTGTGTATAATCGGTCTTGCCAGGTTTGGGTATGAAAATGACTTTCACTTCGCGCCATGCGAGAGGTATGTGTCTAAGTGCTATGCAGGCTCGATAGATCTCCATCAGCCATGGTGTCAGATGATCCAACCCCCACTGCAGCAGGGCCGGGAAGATGCCATCCAGCCCTGCCGACTTGTATGGCTGAAACGTGTTGATAGCCCACTCTATGCGGTCTTCTGTTATTATATTGCGGGCTCTTGACCAGTCTTGATCCATTGGGGTCCATTTTGGTTCAGCCTCCCACGACCTGTCCTCTAGGATTTTACAGTCTGGGAAGTGAGTCTCGAGAAGGACCTTACTGGTTTCATAGTCAGTTAGTGTGTATGTATAGTCGGGTTTTTTCAGCGCGCCGAGAGTTTGGTCCTGATCGGTTGATAGGATTTTTCGTACCCTTGCCGCTTCGTTGTTAGTTTCAATTGATTCACAGAATTTCCGCCATGCTTTCCTCCTGGCGGTTCTGATTTGCTTCTGGTATGTGTATTGGGTCTCTTTGTATAGCTCCCAGTCCTCCGGGTGTCTGGTGTTTTTGGCTCTGTTGAATTGTTTACGTAGTGTGTCTCGTGAGTTTACTAAGTTCAGCGTTCCACCAGGGGTTTCTCTCACTCTTGGTTCGTAGCACTCTTAGTTTGCAGCATGCATGGTATGCCTCGGTTAGGTATTGTGATAGGTTTGTTACGGTGTATTCTAATTGTGCCATGTCTTGTAGGGCTACCTGTGATAGATGCCATGCCAAAAGGGAGGCTACCAGGCGTTTGTACAATGACCACCTGGTAATGTCATACCAAGTATTCTGACGGGTCAGAATACTTTGGAGCTTGGCCACGTCACCTCTATAACGAGGGACGAAAAGCGAGGCTCGGACACGGGTCGGTACGTCGGTCTGTTTCATCACTGTTAGTTTCTGGTCAGTGTCTGGGAATCTAATCTTGGGCACATTTTGGGTCAGCCAGGTTAGAGCGTTATCATCTTCACAACACATCTGTACTGTTCCTTCCGCTACCCGTGGGTATCCGCAGAAGGCCGGGAGTGGTGTCGACGAGTCGTGTGTCCATCAGTAGGTTTTCTAGATCAGTCTTAACGTGCTCAGCCTCTTCCTTGGTCAGTTCTCTACTGGGGTTGGGAAAGCAGATTGATACGGCTAGCCACGCAGGAATATCCTTTGTGGCCCGCGCATAGGTTTTCTGTTCCCCTTGAGCGGAGTGGATCACACGCTAGGCGTCACCCTGAATCGTACTTGGCGAAGCCGTGTCGTCAGGGCGCTCCCTGTTCGCCGGCCTGTACCGCTCGGTCCAGGCTGCGGCTTGGAGGTGCCTGGCAGGGTCTTGATTGCCGGCTACGCCTTTTGTGAGGCTCCGGAATGCTTGCCCCTAGCATGTCTAGGTCGAGGTCGGTCGTGGGTTCTGTCAGCGTCTTGGGGTCGGCTGGCAATCCCGGCAGACTCTGTTATGTGCGGAGGCGCTTCGCGCTGGGTTTTCCCTTCGCGTACCTGTAGTCGGTATCAGCGCGTGGGTCGTAGCCAGGGTCATGTTTGGAGGCGCGTTAGTCGCAGGTTGGGTTCATGGGCGCGGTAATCGCAGCCTGTGTAGTGGGCGCTAAATCAGCAGCCTGTGTAGTGGGCGCTAAATCAGCAGCCGGCCGTGCTGAAAAGCGCGGCATTAAGTTGTCCATGTTGCAGGTTGATGCCACCCCATAATACGATTGGGGCTAACCGCCGAAGCGGTGTGGGATTCCCCAGCTTGGCCGGGACCCACCTGGGTAGTTGCTTTATCTCTTTGCATGTTCATGGTGTGGGGGTGGGCTTTTTTGGAACCGAGGTTACTCTTCCTCTGGGACCGACGGGATAAAGGGATAGGGGGGAAAGTATTTGGTGGATGGAGAGTGTGGGTTCCTTGGGGGCCACCCTAGGCCTGGGAGTTGGCCTAGGGATTTAGGATTGACGGGAATATGTATGGATGAGGAGGGATGGCTTGATTTGGTGATGGGTAACATGGGAAGAGGTATATGGGTTACCCTAAGCCGGGGATTTGGCTTTCGGGAACTTCTCTTATCCGGGATCTCTTAAGAAATATGCTTCGAGTGTGGGATCAACCACTAACAGTCAATGTAACCGTCAGTAGCCGATCCCGCAGCCGGAGTTGGTCTATCCGTAACCTGCCCACCCACTCGGTTGTAAGAGAAGAAGTGCCTGGCAGTCTGGATCGCCCCACCACGGATGTACGTATAAATTCACGTTGGAGCGATCCAGCCTCCCCCGAGTGGAAAAACTGTTTTCCCACTGTGGAATTTTACATTAGACTACAGTAACCTATGCTCCAGAACAAAATGGAAAAGCCGAACGTGAAAATCGAACATTAGTTGAAGCGGCTGAATCTCTGTTGTATGCCAAAAGATTACCAAAAAAATTCTGGGCAGAAGCTATAAATACTGCATGTTATGTACTGAACAGAACAGGGTTAAGTTCTAATAAAGTCAAAACTCCACATGAGGCCTGGACGGGCAAAAGTTTTAATATACAAGACTTGAAGATCTTTGGTACACATGTGTTTGTACATACTCCGCAGCAGAAGAGAACAAAGTGGGATTCTAAAGGTGAAATTGGTATAATGGCTGGGTATGGAGAGGAAACCAAAGGATACAGGATATATTTTGAAAAAAAAACTTAGTTCAGATAAAAAGAGATATGATACAATGTATTTTTGGAGAAGCCAAAAGAAATAAATCACAATACATCGGTTCTTACATTATTGGAAGATAAGCAAGAAAAGAATGAAATACCAAATCAGAGTGTGGAGAAAAGCTATCATGAATTGAGTGTGATTAGTTCTGACTCTTCTGACCATGGTAGTTTGTATGAACAATATTTAGATGAAGAGTGCAGCAGTGATGAACCAGATGGATAGCTTGAGAAAAGGGAGCCTAGTAAGCGTATAAAGAAGCAAACATATTACCAGTGCAACAATGTAATTTTGGATGAGGATGAACCTAAGACATACCAGGAAGCTATGGAAAGAGAAGACGCTTCAAAATGGAAAGAGGCAATTGAAAGAGAGGTGAAAACACTGATGGAAAATAGGACATGGAAATATTGTGAGAAGCCAGATAACTGTAAGGTAATTACTAGTAAATGGGTATTTAAAATTAAAAATTCTAAAGGTGTAAAGCAATGCAAGGCTAGGATAGTGGCTAGAGGCTTTGAGCAAAATGTTGATATAGATTTAAATAATATTTATGCACCTGTAGCTAAGTTGATCACTTTCAGACTGTTTGTTTCCATTGCAACTTTGTTAAACTTACCCATTCACCAAATGGATGTCACTGGAGCTTTTCTATATGGGGAAATAAATGAAAATGTATACCTACAATTACCAGAGGGGTTGTTTAATGATAATAATATTGATAAATTAAAAATCTTTATGTGGCTTAAAAAAATCTCCCAAGTACTGGCTTGACAAGTTTAATACAATAATGATGAGAGAAAATTTGAGAAATCAAAGTGTGATTCATGTTTTTATATGTGAAATGTAATAGTAAAGGTAAAATATTTGTATTAGTTTATGAAGTATGTGATATTTTAATTTATGGAATAAGTGCAAACAGTGTAAATGAATTTAAAGAAATACTATGTAGAGAATTTAAAATGAAAAATTTAGGTTTTATATTAGATTTCATTGGCATTAATGTAAAACAGAATTTAAAGGCAGGTGTGACTGAATTATCTCAAAAGGCTTATTTGGAAAATGTTTTGAAACGCTTTCAGATGGAAAACTGTAAGCCAATATCATCCCCTATGGATCAAAATTTTGATATTAACATATTTAAAAATTGTAATGAAAACTTATGTAGAAAAATAATAGGTTGCCTTATGTATGCAGTATGTGGTACAAGGCCAAATTTGTCTGTAGCTGTATCTATATTAAGTAGGTATCAGAAAAAAGCTAATTATGCATTACTTTCAGCATTGAAGAGAGTATTAAGATATATAAAACATACATTAGATTACAAGCTTGTTTATAAATGTGATGATAGCATAAAATTAATAGGATATTGTGATGTAAATTGGGGTGGGGATTTGTTGGACAGAAAGTTCACATCAGGTTTTTGTTTAATGTTTAAAAACTGTTTAATTGCATGGTGTTCTAAAAAGCAATGTTCTGTTAGTCTGTCCTTAACAGAATGAGAATATTGCTTATCGCTACGACACTGTGCTAGCAACCCCCTGCCGTTTTCCTGTGTATTTTGTATTAAATATTGGTCAGGCAGGGGCCATAGTCTTTCCATACTTCTAGATAACCAGTTCACTTAGCCACTGAAACTTATAATCCAATATCTTTGATTCTTTATTTCCATATCCTGTAATAGTAGATAGAACATAGAACAAACAAGGATAATCGTCGGTTGGTGCCTCATTTAATTAAAAAAAACGTCTTAGGAGCCTCTGCGAATTGGCTTTGGCCCTTCTTACGCCTTCCAAAGGTCCGGGACCCCAGGGTTTCGAGATATATAAAAGACGTAAAAAATTATAATAATATGAATAACCCCACCGCCGTATTTCTATGTTGACGACGTGTTGGGGCTTGCACGCTCTGAACTCTAGGTCTGTGCCGGTAGAGTTTACTTTGCTGGAATAGGTCTGGGATGAGGAACCAGACCAAGAGAGATATAAAAACCCGCAGGGCAGCATGTGGCGAGCTGTGGGGCAGTAGCGCTCCACAGACCCTATCTTCCGGGAGAATAAAGAATAAGAAGTCTTATTCCTCACCTCTGGCATTCCAGTAAATGTTTGTAGGGATCTTGACCATCTTCTGGGCTTTGTAAAGTATTTGCTAAAATATCTGATACATTTGTATTTGAAACCATGTTACATTTTTGCTGTGGAGTATCTTATTATGATATACCTTTAGAGGTAGATATGAGGAACAGGGTGTAAAGTTTACTCATACTACAGGGTATCGTGTCTGACGGGCAAATGCCCAACCATTGATATTGGAAAGCTATATATATTTTTATGTCGATCGCGCGGTAAACTCTGTTAGCGCGACGCAGGATTTGTGTGAAGTCATGTCTGATGCATAGTTTGCATGTGGCAATCTAGATACCGCCAGATCACTCCCCTCCGGAGACCAAAGGTCGATAGTGGGCTGTATCTTGCGATGCTTCCCTAGTGAGTCGGGGTGGCGCTGCAATATGATTCAGTGACTCGGATGTGGCGCAACGCCGGGTTGTGGCTGACTGCTGGCATCGAGTAGGAGAGGGTAGAAAAAGCTCTGCTTGTAGACCGGTCGATAGTGCAGTGGCCCTGTGACAAGGTTGCTGATGAGGCTGAGGGTGATGTCCAGGCACGCGCGTTTGCTGCATGCCGGTGCTCCGGATATTCGTTGAAGCCGTGGGTGCTGGCTAGCTGTGTGACTCGTTTCACCAAAACTTGCGATTGTGATGATGATGATGATGTCGCGCTGAAGTATGGTATAGATATGAGGAACAGTGTGTAAGGTTCTCTCATCCTCTATAGAAAACGGTATATGAACGGGATATGAACGGGAGGGCGCTGCTATCGCAAAGTAAACAAGTTCGTGTCTTAGCTAATTTACAATATTAATTATAAAACTCAAAGTAATTCGTTGTAAAACATTAAAAATCAATCAGTTACCATCTGATTACCAAGTGATATCGTTTGCAGTCTGAAAAAATGGAACAGTAAAGTTAAAAGCCTAGTTAAGTGGTGACTCAGTGCATTTTTCATCAAAAACATAAATGAACAATAAAGTGACTATTTAAACTATTAGAACACTAAAACTAAAAGGGAAAAAGATTATCACGAACTTTAAATCTATAAAATAGTACTAGATTCGTAGAAAAGTGTATAAATAAAAATAAAAAATCCAAAGTGAACTTTGACATTTAAAAATAACTACAATACCCCACCACCTACAATAAAACCGGTGGGCGCGTTCCAGATCCGAACACTGTGAATTACGATATTCTTAACATAAATTGTTGCACAATCGCCATCTGGTGTTGAGTAGTGGACCTATTAGAAAAAGTTCGGTTTATAGCTTATAATACCTTAAGCATTACTATAAATACATTATTTTTGGTCATAACATTTTATACACTACCGAGTTTTGATTCTGCTTTTATCCTACAAGATGACGCAATGTGCGGGCTGTGACCAAAAAATCCCAAGTAGACAATACCTATCTTGCTCGATCTGTAAGAAACACTATGACCTCGAATGTTCAAATGTCTCAAAGGAACAATATGCACGCATGAAAGCAGGTGTAGGTTGACCTGGGAGTGCCAAGAATGCAGGTGTAAAAAACCCAACACACCCGCAAGACCGCACCAAATAGACGCTAATTTCAAAACAGCATCAGAGCCTAATATTACTCAGCGACAGAAACAAACTCAAAACAACTTCAATGACACTGTATGCTCTGAAGACATGAGTATACTCGGTGATACATTATATAATAAAACAAGTTTAGAGAATGACAATCAACCTGAACTGACACTACAGAATCTGAGCGAAATGATATCCTTAAAATTAAAAGAAAATAATACATCAATTATACTAGAAATAAAAGGAACTATTCAAACAGAAATTAACAAAGCCATATTAAAATTAATGGAAGACATAAAACAAGACACAGGCGTTTTATTCTTACAAAACGAACAACGAAAGACTGATATAGACTTAATTAACCTTCAAATATAAAAACTGAATGAGCAAACTGAAGCACTCCAAAATGAAATAAAAAGACTAAACTCTAAGACATCCCCTGTAATACAACATACTAAAGTTGAGAATAATGTTAAGAAAATTGTGTTGTATGGACTTACCGAAATCTACAAAGAGCTTGAACAAGACCTCCACGAAATAATCAGAGCTATTTTTTGGGATATTTTAGGAGTAGATCTATTAGACTATTTTGAGGATACCTACAGGATCGGAAGATATTACAAAAATCGAAACCGTCCAATAGTTATTGAACTTATGAGCAAAAGAATGACTAAATACATAATAGAAAATAGCCGATATTTTCCAAGGAGTGGGATAAAATGCTCGTAGCACGAAATAAAGGACAGCAAGCTGTAATTAGAAATAATCGACTGTATATTGAAGGGAAACTCATTAGTTACAAAGACGAAACAATATCATACCCTCCAACTAAAACTGAAAACGAATTAAACAATATAAATAGACGAAGCGTACCAAATAACGACCGGACATTTCAAGAAAACGAGGAAGGCAATAGATTTCGAAAACAAAGAGCAACATTTTAATATTTTATTTCAGAACATCCAAAGTCTATTTAATAAGCAACACATAATGGAAGCATTTGTCATAAACCAGGAATATCAGGCTATATGTATTACTGAAACATGGCTCTCAAGAGATAAATTAAGCGTGATTGACTTTAGCGGCTACAGAGTCGCAGAATCCTACTGTCGAGAAAACCGTGGAGGCGGCGGAGTCTGCATCTTACTAGAAGAACACATAGATTACATAGAAAGATGCGATATAACCGAGATGTCACCTGAATATATTTTGGAAGTTTGTGCGATTGAAATACCTAACGAAAATTTTCTATTAGTAACAATGTACTGGAACAGAAGAGAAGAAAATATATTTTATAACCAACTCAATCTAATACTAGCGTACATAAATAATAAATACAAGAAACTAAACACAGTCATCGGTGGTAACTTTAATATTGATGTTTTGAAAAATAACTCCAAAGTTAACGCCTTCTTAGACCTTATGTCAGAATACAAATACACACAGCACATAAAACGTCCCACACATACAATACAAACAGCGTCAACGTGCCTTGACCTAATATTCACAAACTTTAAAAATCTAGATTTATATACATCTGTGGATGAATTGGGTTTTTCAGATCATTGTGGTACAGTTATAAAATTTAAAATACCGCGGCGACCCTAAGCAAAGCACTTGGTATACGGAAAAAAGACTGTACAACAAAAATAACATTGAAAATTTCAAATCTGCATTATAGCCAGTTAATTGGAGAGATATTATTTTAGAAACTAACGACGCAAATCAAAATTATAACGTTTTTAATGACTTATTAACTAATATACTAAACAAAATTCAATAACTTTTTTGCATCAATAGGCGAAGAAACCGGCCGTGAGGCCAGCCAGTACTCAACCCTTCTGAAAATACTCTATTTCTTAGACCTTTAGACTGTCGAGAAACGCATAGAATCATACAAAATCTAAAAAACAAAAAAAGTCACGGAATAGATGAACTACCCCCATCTCTGATTAGACAATGTGCAGATGAACTTGCTGTACCCTTTTGTGTTTTAATAAATCAGTCCTTTAATGAAGGTTCTTTTCCTGATCAACTTAAAAAAGCTATTATAAAACCCTTATTTAAGAAAAACTCGAAAACTGACCCCAATAATTACCGACCCATAGCTCTTCTACCTACGGCTTCAAAAATTTTCGAAAAGGCTATGTGTGACCGTGTGTACAATTTTTGCGAAAGATACAGAATCTTTGACGAAGGTCAAAACGGGTTTCGGAAACATCGATCAACCACTCTAGCTGTCTATAAATATATGCAAGAAGTTATAAATATTATAAATAATAAAAAATATGCAGTCGGCATACTTTTAGACATGACAAAGGCATATGACAAAGTACAGTTTAAAATTTTATTAGACAAACTATACGGAATAGGAATTCGTGGAACTACACATAAGTGGTTTGCTTCCTACTTAAAAGATAGGGAGCAATAATATATGTGCAAATAGAACATTTTAACCATGACCAAAAACAAATAATACAAGCAAGGTCCGATAAGAAGATTATAAATGCATCAATATCCCAGGGTAGTGTTATTGGATGTCTCCTGTTCATCATCTACGTCAATGACCTTCCCAAAATCATGAAAGAACCATGTGTGCTATTCGCAGATGATATATCTCTGCTTACCACATGCCAAACTAATAGCAATATCAACAAACAACTGAGCACAATATTAAATAAAACATCAAAATGGATGGATGAGCACAACCTTGAGATTAATTATAAAAAAACCAAACTAATGACTTTCTACCCTCAACAAAAATCCCCATTACCAGTTAATTTCACAACAAACGGCACAAAAATTGAAGTAGTAGATGACTTTACGCTATTAGGTCTCACAATAGACACACACATTACATGGAAGGCCCATATAAAAAAAGTACGATCAAAGCTCTCAAAATTCACCTACGCACTTCGAGAAGTCAAAATAACTACCGACTTGCAAACTGCACTAACTACATATTATGCCTACGCTCATGCATGGCTCAGCTATGGCATTTTAATGTGGGGAAGTAGCACAGACGCACCTACGCTTTTCATTCTCCAGAAGAAATTAATTCGGATCATAGTCAACATAAAACAAACCGATAGCTGTAAACCCTTTTTCATAAAACATAGAATACTCACCTTATCATCTATCTACATCCTAGAAACATGCAAAGTAAGAAAACGCAACCCGCGGCGATAAACATAAAGACCGATCTGTCAGATATAAAAATATGTAAATGTTTACTCTCTTCGCATATGAAACTACATTCCAATAGCCCCTACGTTATGTCAATAAAAATATTTAATAAACTACCAGATGCAATAAAAGATGAAACCAGCGATACGACATTTATGAATAAGATCAAGCAAATATTAATCAAAAAAGCATACTACACAATAAACGAATACATACATGACAAAAAAACTGATTAAACACAAAAAGACACCACACACAGTCGTATAGGTACATTCATTCTTATATAAATAAATATCATAATAATATAATATAATGTTAAATTGAACTTATGTAATTATTATTATAACTGAGCTCATAATTATTTAAAAATTGTTTGATTGTTAGGTATTATAATATGTTAGGTACTTAATTTGTTTATTTTTTGTTTTATTTAATTTTTATTTAAGAATTAATTTTATTGTTTTGATGTGCTCTACCGGGTCCGTAATTGTACCTTAGCTTTAAGCCATTGTAACACCTTTATACCTATATTATGGAATGCAAATATATATGAATATGAATATGAATATGAAAAGGGAGGATTCTCCAACCAGACAGCTATCGTGTCAGGCAGGCAACTGGCCAACGATCGACGTCGGAAAGTTATATATATATCGACCGCGCAGTAAATCCTTTTAGCGCGATGCAGGATTTAAGTGGCGTGAGGATTTTGTGTGACGTCAGGTCTTTGATGCGTAGTTCGCATGTGGCGATGTAGATGTCGCCACATACATATTGTAGGCGCCATGTAGAAAAGACTTTTTTTGTGTTTTATATGCACCCCTACATAATCAATTTTGATATTGGGACCTCTTATACACTGATTGATCTTAATCCTGGATTGGGTTCTAGGTCTATTTATTGTGTCCTTTAATGTAGGAAATAAGTTACTAAAGTTTAAGTTTGTGAAATAGAAAAGTGAGTAAATTATAATGTGTATTGCCCTAAGGGACCGTGCACGAAATCGACTGATTTTGATCAATTTTGTTTATTGGTTGTGAGAAAGGGAAAAAGAATTTAAGCAAACTATTTGTGATTTGAAAAGTTGAGTTCTTTGTTTTGCATGCGGCTGAAAGGGAGTTTTCAAATAAATTAAGTATTCATAGAAATTCAAAAATATTCGCAACAAGTTTTAAAAAATGACGCGAGACTGACGTTTGATCATTTTGTTACAAGAAACTACTTTTGATTTTGATATTAAAAAAATATCATCAACATCATTATAGTCTACTTGCGTGTGGCTGAACCACTTTTTTCAACTCCCATACCAATTATTTAGCAAACCCTACCAAGGAATCTAAAAATCTGACATTAGCCTTTAGCTATATACTTGAGATAAAATCAAAATTTTGTTTTATGATTATACAATATCTTAATAAGTAAATGAAAGGCAAAATATAGGTACCATATTATCGAGAGCGCAAAAGTGAGTGCTATGACTGACACGAATGGTTTAGCACCACGAAAACTGTACTTTTTTAGTCAGACAGACTTAATCTTTCAACTATTTCAATCGTTCTCACAATACGATAAGTAATTGACAAAAGAGGGATTTTTTCTTGTTTTGAAATATTATAAAGATGAAGTACGTAAGCCGATGTGTCTATTTTTTACAAATAGCTAAATTATTCCACTTTGCCAAAGTCAAAAATTTTGCAATGCCATAAATTTTGCAGTGGCATCTGCCCCACTAGGTCGATTTGGAGTGGCAGTTTCCACTAGTCTAAAATCTTGTTGGATTCTGCCTCACTAGGGCTGGCACCTAAGAATTTGTGTAGGTCATTTATGCTCGTATTTTATTTTATGTTTTTGGAAAAGAAAGATATCTATATCTAATTAAATGTAACTAGGGCTGATAAAGTTGGACTTATAGTGAGGCGAAATAAAAAAGGTTCGCCACATGATTACGTTTAATTTGTATAAAATAATAAAATGTACCGAATGTACTGAAAGTATAAAGGTAAAAATATTTCATATCAAAAACCGGCCAAGTGCCAGTCGATCTCGCGCGCGAAGGGTTCCGTACCATTATCTATAAAAACAAGCAAAAAAATTCACTTTTGTTGTACGTGAGCCCCTTTATATATTTATTTTATTCTGTTTTTTAGTATTTGTTGTTATAGCGGCAACAGGAATACATAATCTGTGAAAATTTTTGTCATAATCTGTGAATTGTTTAATTATCACGGTTAATGAGATACAGCCTGGTGATAGACGGACAGACAGACAGACGGACGGACAGCGGAGTCTTAGTAATAGGGTCCTGTTTTACCCTTTGGGTACGGAACCCTAAAAAAAGTGATAACAGTGGGATTGCAAAAAAATTGTTGTTTGGCTTTCCTAAAAAGTGGTGTGTCACTACATTAAAATAATTATTATTTCGGTATCAACATGACATGCGATGTACCTACCTACATGCACGATGACGCGAGGCGTGTGTGCAGGATGTGCACGGTGCTGCTCGATGTGTTCGCACTGCCACTGCTGCTGCTGTTCGGCGTGGGCGGCTGGATCTTATGCATGGCCGCCTACAAGATAGTCAGCGTGAGTATGTGCACTGTGTGCGACTGTCGCAGTGAGTGACGTCACACGGTCGTCACGTTCATCTCCAATCTGTTCTCTGGTTGCAGCTGAACGTGTTGAGCTTCGAGTTTGCATCCACCACATTGTTCATCATTTGTATTCTGACCGAGCTATTAATATTTTGTTATTACGGAAATGAAGTAACTGTGGAGGTACGCGGCGCGGCTTTTGATTGGATTGTAAGTAAGTGGGTAATGGATTTTAATAAGAAGTGAATGTTGTCTGGATTTTTTTTCAGAGCGCGCGCGTGTCGCATTCGATCTACAGCATGGAGTGGCGGCCCGAGCGGCTGTCGTTCCGGCGCTCGCTGGTGCTGGTAATGGAGCGTGCCAAGCGGCCGCTGCGCCCTACCGCCGGCCGTGTGATTCTGCTCTCACTCGAGACATATGTCACGGTAATAGGTGGCTCCGGAACTCCAGACAGACCGAGCCCCACAAGCCACGCTTGAGAGCTAACGCCTAAGCCAGTGGCTGTGACTCGGCTTGCCTCAGCCGAGCAAAAAATATATAAGGAAGACATTATTTGTATGAAACAATTACATTACATTTTGTGCGTAAAATGTTCTAATACTAGATAGAGATTTCGGAGGTCACGGCTTGCGAGGCAGAAGTCCGGGCGCGGCTCGCGTGGCGTGCTCGGGTCGGTCTGGCTCCGGCAAAACACTAACTGACATATCAGACAATAATACTCATTTCACTAAAACATTAAGGAAAGCAACGTATTTCCCGACTGCGCTACAGCAAAGACAGGGTTATGTTTTTTAGGTATTCTTTCTTTTTTTCCAGATTTTAAAGTCATCTTACAGCTTCTACGCAATGCTGCGACAAACTAAATAGGCGAACAAGGAATTATTAAGGAAGAAAAAGTATTATGAAACGTGGTTTTAGCTAAGTAGATGAAATCGGAAAATGTAAAAATTGTGCTAAAGTCACTGCGCATTGTTGTAGGAAATAGGTAGGAAATAGTACATTTAAATGTTATACTAGCAGTTAATAAATTAAAAAATAGCTGGAAACAAATAAAGTAGGTATCTACAAGTTATATTATTATATGGTTTATTTTTATTTGAATGACGAGGATGGCCCCTCTCGTAACCGATGAAGAAGATGCTCTGGAATTTAGTTGGTTCTTCATATGGCTGTTGATGACAAACTGCGTTGCATATTCCGAGGATGAATGCCCCAGAGAGCGTGTGCTTGCTTGGGCTTGCTCTTGCGCTTGTTATATAATACGTATATGAGGTATGTACAATGTTTTGGTACTTACTTACTTATCATTTGGTGGATATGTAGGTATTATAAAAATTCTATTAAAATCTTCTAGAAATCTTTTGAATACTGTTTTATTCTTCTTTAAGAATATATATAATACGGAATATCTCAGCAATTTAGGTGCTCAATTGATTCTATTTAAATATTACAACTCTGTATGGAATTACTTTGAAATCTAGGAACATAAACAAACACTATAGATTTTATTTAGGTAATTAATTAGTATAATCTCTTATGTATTGTGCGTAACAGCGTAGGTTAAATACATAAGAGATTAGGCACGTGTTATAGCGATATTTACCAGCCCATTGATTGTTATTTTTATTAGCATACATTATAAAACGAAATGAAATAACTTTTGCCTATTATTCCCAAAACTAAGCGAAGCCGATTGCGAATCATTTGAGTTGGGGAAGAAGTTGATAACTTTTGGTGCTTTCATTTGAATTGCGAATCTTATTACTTAGCAATAAGACTGTTTTTACCTGTCAAACAAAATGTCGATCGTGAGGTATTATAATGTGACTAGTTTTAATTAATAATGTTTATCAAATTAATTTTATAACGGTCGATAAATCAATCAAAATCATCAATTTTTCACGGTAAACAGAAAGATCTCATCAAGAGAGCATGCGTATAAAATACGTATAGAAGGAACCCTCCTCTATGCGAGTCTGTCTCGCCTTGACTGTTTAAATTTAATAGTTTAAAAAAAATAGCTTTTAATTGTTTTAGGTAAAACATACAACAAAAGAACGCTAGTACCGTCATTGAAAGCCCACATAGACACATTATAACAAGTCAACTATCAAATCAGAATGTTTGCAATGACACAAATGTAGCTGTTGATAATAGTATGGTAGAAAAAGTGTCAGATGAATTGGTTCCTGCTGAAGTTTGTAAGTTAGCTCAGTATGAACAATTTAAGATTTTAACACATGAATCGGCTCCAGCATCAGTAGTGGTTACCAAAACTGTTACTGACAATATTAACAAACCGCAATCAGCACCGATGCCCGCGAATTATAGTCCCTTATCTTTGTGTAGCAGTAAAATCAACATAAATGTAGAAAAACATATAGATTTTAGTTCACCGATTAGAGGGTCTTGTCCTATTTCTGGTATCGAATTATTGCCGAACTCACACAGATGAAGAACCTTTTTCTGATTCTGGATCTTCATGGATTCCAGACACCGACGAAGAAAATATAGGAAAACGGAAACGTAGATCTTTAACGAATTTGTTTACATAAGTGTTTTCAGAAAATACGTCTCCAGAAATCAAACGTGAGCAAAATCCCAGAAAGAAAAAGAAAGTGAAGAACGTTACACCTAAAAACCCTATTTTGTCAAGTGTTATGTGTAAAATAAGTGTAAGGTTCATCGATCACTTTATTAGTGATCGATGGTAAGGTTATGAGAAATCATGATATGATAATTAATAATTATGTGAGTTGAACGTTAACCTACCTACAATACGTTTTATTTTGTTGCCTAACTTCTGATTTGTCTAATAGTTAGAAAGGAGATATTTTAAAGGTGGTGCCATGATAAGGAAACCAGGATTTGATGATAGGATCCTGAAGAAATAGAGGGAACTCTTCAAATATTATAGGCAAACCTATAGCGATTTGGGTGTTTTTTATAGAAACTTGTGCAGTTGCTCTTGGAAAGCACTATTTGGTGAAGTGAAACTGATGATGAAGACCACAAATGGCCACCGGAATTACTCAAGAAGTATTTCACGGGTTGCGATTCGATTACTTTAATATGGTTGCAATACAATTTATGATCGTCACAATGTATATGGAGAAGTGGAGTTGATGGTGAAGTACCAGGAGAACTGCTCAACGATTTACGTCCCTGCACAGGGAAAAGCAATATTTTGTAAAAGGTGGAAGCACTTATAAATTACAAATTACCTATCCACTAAATTTTTTTACATATAAAAAAAATCAACCGACTTCCAAAAAAAACACTACAAAGTGAAAAATAACTTACATTTCGAAAGTCGGTGGCAAATAACTAAAATACAAAACTAAAGACACCGAATTCCGAAAGGACATTGCCTAATTTTGTATGGAAGTTAGACCAAGTGCTGCCTAGAATACTCACATAGTGCATTTTGTTCCTCAGACCATCACTAATATGTATTTCAAAGCGCATATAAAAAGGGGGGGGGAATAATCATAAGGCATCAAAAAATTTGTCCGCATCGCTATCAATAGGAAAAGGGCCCAAAAGGCTGGCAGCATTGCCACGTTGTATAGCAATGCTGATTCTTTGGCCAAAGAATAGGCCAGCCCTCTGGTCACGTGAAGAGTCGACCAGTCGCTTGGCAATGTCTTGAAAAACTAGGTGGGCACTCGGCCCCATGGCCCTAATGTTTCAACCCCAAACGGCTCAAACAATTATAAATAAATTGATATTGCACTTTTCCTATTGATAGCGATGCGGACGGATTTTTTGATGCCTTATGATTATTAACCCCCCCCCCCCCTTTTTTATATACTTGTACATATTAATATTATTAAGTCTTAGTTTTAAAAATCATGTAAATACGTATGTGTAAATAAAATTTTTCAAGCGCATAAAAATCTGTTCCAGGAGTCCAAAGAAAAATAGTCTCTTGTTTTGAATATTTTTATTGGAAACTTAATAGCAACAAATGTACAAAATCAACTATTAAACAGTTATTGTGCGTTCAAGTATAATTGTATTTTGATGTTGTAGTTCATAATTGTTAGGTATCAATCAGTTCATCGATAACGATGAACACGGTTAATAAATATATTGAATATTATTGTCTTAATTTTGTTAACTGACTAATAAGTTGTTTTAGTTATTGTCATTGCATCATTTATAATAATAATACAACTAATTAGTCAGTTTACAAAACTAAGACAATAATATTGATTAATCGTCTACATCGTTATCGATGAACTTTAAACATGATTGTGTCTAGGGATAAAGCAGGACACCTCATCACGTCTTGGTGCCTAGCAAACCCAATAAACCAGACCAAGCACATAGTGTGCGCGCAACAACCAATTGTCCTCCAACCCGTGAAACTCGTACAGCAATAGTTTTTTTACGGCCTCTAGTCCACTATTGTTTGCATCAACTAATATATAGCAATGGTAGATTTTTGAGGATATATGTCTACGCTTTAGGTTCGTTCTGAGTAGGTGAGTATTATTATTAGGCATATTATATGTTGTTCAATCAATTAGTGATCTGTTATATTGTTATACTAAAAAGCTGCCAGTGCTTCGAATATGCTCGCTGTAATAACCCGCAGCGCGTTTTATTTGGTATGTGCCAACCGCGAATAATATCAATTCCTCAGCTGTAAGAACGGGGAATATATTTAAATTATTTTGTTCAACATTTATGTCTGAAAGCCACTCTATTTCTGTGTAGTCTTTTAAAATCGACATAATCTGCCAAATTATTACTCACGTTCAAATGCTCTTGGGCTATATTTATAAAATCACGTGCTTGAGGGTTATCTATCAGATCTATATGGAAAGCATTAATTGAAGCTGCAGAGATTCTTAGGTCTACAAAAAAATGTGGCATTGATATGTTGCAAAATTCGTGCCGGAAGATTTTGAAATCTCGTTTTAGTCTACCATTCACTATTTCCACGGGCCATCGGCAAATGGTGCATATTTTTGATTTATTACTCTAGATTGTGGTTAATTGGGTGGATCCTCTAGTTTGAGACTGTGGCATAAAGGCTCTTTCAAACAGGCGCGACACGCGACGCGACACAAAGACACCGTTTGTCGCGCGACGAGCGGTGTCTTTGTGTCGCGTCGCGTGTCGCGCGTCGCGCCTGTTTGAAAGACCCTTAATGCTAACATATCCATGCTCCTCTAGATATTCGATAGAGTGACGGAACCCTCTGTCCAAAATAAAAACATCTCCAGGATTAAGTAACCAATGAAGGGGCCTGTCAACGCCACTTAAATGATAATTCAAAATGGAAGCGTCATTGTGGATCGCAGCGTGCGGCCCAGAAATATCTATTATATGTCCATCACAAGTTACAAATAGAAATGGTTTCAAAAGATTTCTGTGCTTTTGGACACTGAAAGTTACTTTTTGGAAATTGAAGTTGGCACTCTTTTGGATGTACATTTAAGTAACATTACATATAATAATGGCTTCACCGCGATTGCCAAATAAAATGGCAGGAACCGCAAGAGTGCGTACCAAAATCTGCTGTCTGGTTATATGATTAAACCCTAAGTATCGAGGGACAAAATCTCTTTCTAGGCTTTTCATAGCTATGTTCATAAGCCGTCCTAGATTTGACCGCGTCATATAAAAAATGTTCCAAGCTTTCATTTGATTCGCCCGTTCTTATTTTTGACAAAAATATACCTAAAGCTAAAAACCTAAATATACCTAAAAATATACTTAAAGCTATATACCTAAATGTCTATATGCTCAAAGGTCCCATTGTTGGAATCGACCATTCTGCAAACTGGCCTGCGTTCGCCTGTTCGCAGAATGGTCGATTCCTACAATGGGACCTTTGAGCATATAGACATTTTTGTTTGTGCTCCCTCTATGGTCAGAAGTCTTATACTCAAGGAGCTTTCTTGAACATATTTCCTTCTTTTTTTGTGTACCATTTCTTAAAAGTTATATGGATATACTATAAACACGTTAGTTAAGAAAAAAAAAAATGTATTTGTAACCCTAGCGATTATTTTCTCTGTCACTGTCCTATAGCTAATCCGTGAACAGCGTTGTGGGCTGCAATATTGCCTGTATTTTTTTATGTATTTCTTGTTCCTCTGTATTATGTTGTTTCTGTTCCTTTTGAATAAAATAAAAAATAATAAAAAATAAAGCGGTTTCAGAGTTACGACAGATTTTTGCTAGTGATGGAATTTCGTCATAAATTCTTTGGAACTCATCGCGACTTCGCCCAGTCCAGTAATGCAACTCTTCACTATGTTGCTCTTGTAGATTTTCAAAATCTATTATATAATTCCTGGGTTGTTTTAACAATTCCATCATTTCAGTTACTTGCTGCGGATTAAAATCAAAGCAGCGATTTTCCGCAGTAAGAATTACATTCCAATCGTTGTCTTCCAAGTGTTCCCGACATACGCGTGTGTATGGTGAAATGTAGTAATTGTTATTTAGTAATATTGTACCTACTTTTAGGTATTCGTTGACGCGTATTATTTCTACAACTAAAACTACAACAAACACGTTGAATTCTTGTTTGGTATATCCAAACAAGAATTCGACGTGTTTGGTGATCGGCAATAACCAGACAAACGAAAAGTCACGTTTTGTACTTCATTTGAATATTCCGACTTTTTTCTACCGGTTACTTTGAATTTCTACCTCTGCGGGCACTTCCTCTGCGGGCACTTTCTCTGCGGGCACTTCCTCTGCGGGTACTCCCTCTGCGGGCACTTCTTCTGCCGGCAAAGCTTCTATCGGAGGATGCCGAAGTCTTACTCGTCGCGAAAGTTTTCCTCGTCGCGCTGCTGTCGAACAGTGGCTGAACATAGGTGTTCACCATTATTAAACGTGACCAAAAAGGAAAAAAAAACTTTAATCAATATGCATTACAATTATTTATTTCTTTATGAATATAAAATAAACATGATAATGAAATGAAGCATCCATGCCGACAATGATTCAACAATATTCAACAATTTTTATAAAATGTAACTGAGTTTTGTCTTATGGTAAAACTTATTATTATTCGATAAAACTGTTTGATAATAAGCATTTCATTATTTGATAAAAGTCACTCACATTTTATAGTTATACCTATATAATGAAAACATTGTTATATACTGAAGTTATTTGATAGTTCGGTTTAGACATAAAATAACTCGAATGTGACATATAAGATTTAATCCTGCCTTTTAAGTAAAAAAAAAACTTGAAGCGCAATATCGCGGGCGCTACAAGCAGCGCGACCGTAGCATCCGTGATATCGCGCTGGTCTGCGCAAGCCTTCAATAACAAAACAAATCAACTCACGCAGATGACGCGCATGAGTGTTGTGGATCTGTCGGAATGGCAGCGGCTAGTTTTTTTGAGTGACGTTAGATTTTTTTCCTCGTGTATGATTTATTTTACAAATTAAAGTGTTTTGTATAATAAGTGATGATAGTATTATTCAGGAACAATCTCTTTATACTAGCGTTCAGCTGGTGGCCACAAACGACGCCAGTTGCCATTTTATAGTCACCCTGAAAAAACCAGTTCGACACATGCCTCATCAAGCGCATAGCTTGACCCGTTTTATTATAATAAATTTTCTTCTTATCGTGTGGTTAGTGACTAACCTGGTGTCAGAGTTTTAAAGCCGCCTAAGGGCCTCTGACTTGGCTTCACATGCCGTCGAGAAATATATCTGAGGTATGCCGGTTTCTTCACAAATATAATTAATGATGATTAAGAATAAGAAAACATAATATATTTACATACTAGGTTTTCTTCATCACTGCCCACGAATATTATTTCGTGTATAGCGAAACTTTTTAGTAGGTATTTTACGAGTCGAGCATAGCAGGTAGAGCATAGGGGACTAACCGTTTGTTTCATTATTGGTAAAAATAAAAACAAGTGGTGATATATCAAATTTTGGTATATTTGATTTTTTCGTCGAATTTGAAAAAATCTTTTTTTTTTAAAAGGTCTTTCTAGTTGGTCTCATTGTCATTTGGTCACAACCTGATGATGGGATTTTGGAGAAATCGAAGGAACTCTTCAAATATTATAGGCTAAACCTATAGCGATTTTGGTATTTTCATAGTTATTAACTCGTGGATTTGCTCTCGGAAAGCAGCATTTGGTAAAGTGGAACTGATGATGAAGGCCACAGATGGCCAACGGAACTTCTCAATAATAAGTAGGTAATTGCTGACCCCCTAAAAAGCGAGAAATAAAAACTTTTTATACAAAAAAACAAACGACTTCCAAACTACAAAGTGAATAAATAACTTTAAATTTCGGAACACGGTGGTAAAAACTAAAATACTGATCCAAGGACACCAACTTCCGAAATTAAAGTTATTTTTCATTTTGTAGTGTTTCTCGTGTTGGTTGTTTTTTTTTTGTTAGGTTTATAATAATAATATTTGTTTATATGTCTATTGTAAAACAGCCCAAAATACTGGTTCTTTATTAAACTTCAACGAATTATAACGTTGCTAAATTGAAAAGTATAACTGTGACGTAGCATGACAACTGTAGTGACACGTATTTTGTTTAGTCAGTTAACTAAGCCTCCGCTGTCCGTCCGTCCGTCTGTCTGTCTGTTAGCGGGCTGTATCTCATGAACCGTAATAGGTAGACAGATGAAATTCTCACAGGTTGTGTATTTCTATTCCTGCTATAACAACAAATAAAAAAAATAGAATAAACTTAAAAAAAATACCGGCCAAGTGCGTGTCGAACCACGTACTATGAAAGGTTCCGTAGATGGGATGAATTTATCCCAAAAATAATCTTATAGTTGAAAAACATGTTCTCCCATACATCGATATACGCCACGGTCGATTCTCAAACTGCAAATGTACATAAGTTTGTAATCGCTATTTTTTTTTTAAATGATAAATTAACAATTTTCGGATATTTTCCTTTACTTGTGCTAAGACACCTAGCTTCTTGCCAAATTTCATGATTCTAGGTCAACGGGAAGTATCCTATAGGTTTTTGATTTATTTTCAAGTATCAAAATATATCGCATAACTGGCCGTATTTCATCCTGCTCACTAAGCGAAATTATTTTGCCATACTACAGAAAATATTAAAATTATATTACTATTATTATGTCCTTTATTTCATTTAAATACATATGATTTATATTTTTAAATATTAAAACATATAAAATATAAAAACATTTAAAAATATAAAAAATAGTAGCCCACCGGTATCGGGAACAGGGTCCAAGCTACCGGCGGTCAGGGCTCCAGGGAGAGGAACCTTCTGACAATGCGAGCCGTGTCCAGGAGTACCGCTCTCTGGATCAAGCCCTTGATCCAGCTGCCCAACGAGAGCCTCTTTAGGTGTTGGTCGAGGCTCTTGGCGATTAAGCCATTGGCTGTCACGACTATCGGCACAATGATTGCTGAATCTACATCCCACATGTCGACAACCTCGCGAGCCAAGTCAAGATATTTGATTTGTTTATCTTTCTCAGCTTTTACGAGGTTCTCGTCATGCGGGACCGTTATGTCAATAATCATTGTGCGCCGCTCTCCTCGATCCACCACCACTATATCAGGCTTATTGGCAGCAATAGTTCTGTCAGTGATGATGGATCGATCCCAGTACAATGTGATATTTCCATTTTCGAGAACTGGGTCGGGCACATACCTGTAGTACGGCACTTCCGATTCCACAAGGCTGTATTTCAGAGCAAGTTGCTGGTGGATAATCCTGGCTACAAGGTTGTGTCTATGCAAGTACTCTTCATTAGCTAGACGAGAACACCCGGAGATAATATGTCGGATTGATTCTCCCGGACGGTGGCATGCCCGACAGATGTCAACCGTGCCGTCCTTCACAATGAATCTCCGGTAATTGTTCGTCATCATAACTTCGTCCATAATTGCACAGACAAAACCTTCGGTTTCCCCAAAGAGGTCACCAAAACGCAGCCAGGTTACGGACGCTGGTAAATCTACATCGGGCCCATGCAGGGCCCGGAAGTAGCGTCCGTGAAGTTCCTTACTCTGCCATATCTCCATGCGATCTTTAGTGTCAAGCACTACAGGCTTGCGCCAGTTCTCTTTAGCCAAGGAGAGCGGGGTAAGGCCCTTGTCCACCACGACCACATCTCGATGCATCCCCACGTCGACTCCAAGGAAATATTCCCTGAGACTGCATATCTCGCGATTGTGGAGGGTCTTAGCGTTTAAAAAGCCTCGACCTCCACACTTTCGCGGGATATACAGTCTCATTACTGATGACCGTGGGTGATGCATTCGATATGCAGTCAGCAACGTACGGACCCTCCTATCCAAGGCGTCGAGTTCGGTCTGAGTCCATTTGAGTATGCCGAAAGAGTATATCAAAACCGGCATAACCCAACCGTTGAAGGCGCGCACCTTGTTTCCGCCTGATAGAAGACTATTTAATACTTTTTTCAGGCGGCCAAAGAAGCGCTCCTTCAACGATTGCTTCATGTCAGTACCATTGATGCCCAACGCTTCCGACATACCCAAATACTTATAGGTTTCGGATGCGGAGAGGGCTCTATGTTCTATGTTCTATGTTATAGGGTTTGGTTTCCGCACTTAGTCCGTGAAGTGGACCATTGTGCGTGGGCCATGGCGGCCGTTAGATGGTTACTCCAACCAGCCCACCTCCCTCCAGAAGCTAATTAAGTCTCCTGGTCTGTTCAGGACATCTGTGTAGGATCTGGGTGACCCGAGGGTTTCTGTTCTAATCTGGGTGACGCCTGTGCATTCAAAGAGCACGTGCGCTACGGTTTCCTCAGCCTCCATGCACGCTCTGCACAGAGGGCTGTCCGTTATGCCTATTGTGTGGAAGTGTTTGTTTAGCGAGCAGTGGCCTGTGATGGTCCCCGTCACCAGGCGCAGGCCGTTCCTGTCCAGGCGCAATAAACGCCTGGTTAGCCTGCTATCCAAGGATGGCATAGCTTCCTTGGACTGCCTGCAGCCCGGTGTCGAAGTCCACCAGTTCCCCGCTTGTGTGTGGGTGAACTCCTGTAGCCACCTGCGTATTTGGTTGAAGGGGATGGGTACGATAGGCTCGGGTCCACACACTGCCGTGCTGGATCCTCGTCTAGCAAGTTCGTCGGCTGCGTCGTTACCTAGCGAGCCGCTGTGTCCTTTTATCCATTGCAGTGTCACTTTGTTGCGGCTAGATACCGTTGTTTGTTCTAGTGCATTGTGACATTCTAGTATTAGCTTCGAGGTAATATATTTTTTCTGTAAGGATTGCAGAACTGAGGCGCTGTCGGAGAGTATACGTATGTGGGTGTCCGTAACTCTCCTGGCTTCTAGGGCGTGGACCGCTTGTATGATGCCCACACACTCCGCCTGATAGACGGTGTTGAAAATGCCCAATGGTCTGGATATATTTATGTTGAAGTCGTGTGAGAAAACTCCGACCCCGGTACCAGAGTCGGTCTTCGATCCATCGGTGTATACTCTCATCTCTTTCGGACCTGAGTAATCACCCTGTTCTTCTGCGAGTATTATGCTGTAGTGCCTTTGAAAGTGATGTGTTTTCGGGGCTTTGTCGCAGGGTGATGCCATCATTGGCCATCGGTTGATCGCATCTTCCTTTATGCGTGCATGCCTAACTCTGCAGTCTTTGCTTAGGGTTCCTGATAAGTGGAGCCTAAAGGCAGCCAGGGCCGCCTCCTCCCTCACAATAAGGTGCAGGGGTGGCAGACCAAGCATTGCCTGTAGGGCAGCAGTGGGTGTAGTTCTCATACTGCTAGTGATCGCAACACAGGCAAACCGCTGCAGTTTTTCGAGATCTCTTTGGGCTGTGCTCAGGTCTGTCCTGGGCCACCAGACCAGTGAGCCGTATGTGATAATTGGTCGGATGACTGTGGTGTATAACCAGTGGGTGACCTTGGGACTAATCCCCCAGTTCCTGCCAAGCAGTCGCTTGCACTGCCACAGGGATATGCTGGCTTTTGTAGTGATGTAATTGGCATGTTTCGCCCAGTTCAGCTGTTTATCCAAAAAGATGCCCAGGTATTTGGTTTCAGTTGATAGGCTTAGAGTTGTTCCGAAGAATCGTGGTAGTTGTAGTGTCGTCAGTTTTCTCTTTTTTGTGAAGAGAATCAGTTCGGTTTTTGTAGGGTTTACTGAGAGTTGGTGCTTGTTGCACCATTCCTCTACTATTTTCAGGGCTTGTCGCATAAGGTTGCATAGAGTATTTTCATGGGTCCCGCTTATTATTATGGTTAGGTCATCGGCGTAGCCTACGGTGAAGTAACCTTTGTCGTTGAGTGTTTTAATGAGGCTGTCTACTACTAGGTTCCATAGAAGTGGCGAGAGGACACCCCCTTGCGGGCAGCCCTTTGCAACGGTGGCCCTCGTAGTGTCATTTACTGTGACTTGTACAGCTCTCAATTTGAGCATGTTGGTGATCCAGCCACTCAGGGTCGAGTCTATGCTGTGTCTGTCGAGGGCCGTGTTTATACTGTTGAACATGGTCTTGTCAAAGGCGCCCTCGATGTCGATGAAGGCGGCCAGTGCTGAGCATTTGTGGTCCACTGCGCATTCAATTTTAGATACCACGCTATGCAGCGCGGATTCTGTTGATTTGCCTGTGGAGTACGCGTGCTGTTGTTTGTGCAGTGGTTTTACCCGGAGAGGGCCATCTCGGATATATCTATCACAGAGTCTCTCGAGGGTTTTCAGTAAAAATGATGTGAGACTTATAGGTCTATAAGCCTTTGGTTGTGTGTAATCAGTTTTGCCAGGTTTGGGTATGAAAATTACTTTCACCTCGCGCCATGCGAGAGGTGTGTTTCTAAGTGCTATGCAGGCTCGATAGATCTCCACCAGCCATTGTGTCAGATAATCTACCCCCCACTGTAGCAGGGCTGGGAAGATGCCATCCAGCCCTGCTGACTTGTATGGCTGGAAGCTGTTGATAGCCCACTTTATCCGCTCTTCTGTTACTATTTTGCGGGCTCTTGACCAGTCTTGCTCCGTTGGGGTCCATTCTGGTTCAGCCTCCCATGTCCTGTCCTCCAGGATTTTACAGTCTGGGAAGTGAGTCTCGAGAAGGACCTTACTGGTTTCATAGTCAGTTAGTGTGTATGAGTTGTCGGGTTTTTTCAGCGCGCCGAGAGTTCGGTCCTGATCAGTTGATAGGATCTTCCTTACCCTTGCCGCCTCATTATTTGTTTCAATGGATTCACAGAATTTCCGCCAAGCTGACCTCCTAGCGGTTCTGATCTGTTTTTTGTACGTGTATTGGGTCTCTTTGTATATCTCCCAGTCGTCCGGGAGTCTTGTGTTTTTTGCTCTGTTAAATTGCTTACGTAGCGCATCTCTGAGTTTGCTAAGTTCAGCGTTCCACCAAGGGTTCCTCTCGTTCTTGCTTTGTGGCGCTCTTAGTTTACAGCATGCATGGTATGCTTCGGTTAGGTATTCTGATAGTTTTGTTACAGTGTATTCCAATTGTGCTTGGTCTCTAAGGGTTACTTGTGTTAGATGTCTAGCTAATAGGGAAGCCAGGAGGCGTTTATACTCGGGAACATTGGTACGCCTCGGGTTTCGCCTCGGAGTGGGTTTCCTAGTGTTTGTAGTTAGTGTAAATCGGATCCTTCTGTGGTCTGAGCAAGAAGGCTCGTCCGATACGTGCCAGTTTGTGATAAGGTTTGTCGCGTTTTCTGTGGCAAGTGTTAGGTCTATAATCGTTTGTCCACGGACTGTGACCCAAGTGGGTTCTGAGCCGCGGTTAACAATGTTAAGGTTAGTAGAGAATAAATAGGTGGATAGTACCTCTCCTCTGGAATTTGGTGCGGCGCTGCCCCAGAGCGGGTGGTGGGCGTTCGAGTCGGTGCCAATGATCAGGTCCAAATTGGCGCGTTCGCAGTGCTGTACCAGGTCGGCCATCTCTTTTGGCGGACAGTCTGTGTCCTCGCCTGGCATGTATACCGACGCCAACACAGCATCTGGAACGCTACCTTCGTTTTGGAGCCTGACAGCTGTCAGGTCTCTGGAACAGAATTGAGTGAGTGTCGTAAAGGGAATTTCTTTGGGTATGTACACACAGGTTCTCGGCTTGTCTGCGCTGTGTGTGTTGAGAATTAGCTTACCTCCGATGTTACCGAGGCCGCATATTCTATTGTTCCTGATCCACGGCTCTTGGATCAGTGCTATGGTTCGGGGCTTAACCTCCAGCGCCCTGCGTAAGCTAGCCGTGGCAGTCTGGCTGTGCTGGAGGTTGGTCTGGATGATGTTGAGGGGCGATGACGACGGTGGAGAGGGGTTAGTTGGAGATGGATCCATCGGACAGCCTCTCCACTACCTCCTCTCTGTACTTGTCGTCGTGTCGTTCGCCTGGCGACGAAGCCAGTAGACGGTCGCTCCAGCCAGGTGATTCGGGTGCTATGGTGTCGATGTCGTCAGCCATAGCCGCTCGGGCCATGACCTCCTCCAGTTGGTCGATCTCCGTATCATCAGTCTTTGTCAGCGTCGGTAGTGTCGTCTTCGTATCTGTGCTGTCGGTCTGGGCGTCAGAGGGTTGGGTCATGGGCCAGAAGCGAACGTATATCGACCCGAGCAAGTATGATATACGTCGCTCCCGAGCCCGGACCTTTACGGCTTCCTCCGGTGGCACACCCAGGGTTAGATAAGTCCCGTAGTTGTCGCCACCGACGGTAGTCGCCCTGTACAGTGTCCACCTGCCAATGTCATACCAAGTATTCTGACGAATTAGAATACTCTGGAGTCTGGGTACGTCACCTCTGTATCGAGGGATAAAAAGCGAGACTCGGACACGGGTGGGGACGTCAGATTGTCTCAGAACCGTGAGTGTCAGGTCAGTTGTTGGAAGTCTTATTAGTGGTACTTTCTGGGTCAGCCAGGTCAGGGCATAGTCGTCTTCGCACCACATCTGCACGGTGCCTTCCGCTACCCGTGGGTATCCGCGGAAGGCAGGGAGTGGTGCTGTCGCGTCCGTATCTATGACCAGGTTCTCAAGGTCCGTCTTAATGTGCTCGGCCTCTTCCTTTGTCAGGTCTCTGGAGGGTGGGGGGAGGCAGATTGCTACGGCCAGCCGCGCCGGAATGTCCTTTGTGGCCCGCGCGTAGGTCCTCTGTTCCCCTTGAGCGGAGTGGATCCTCACCCGTTTGGCGTCCCCCTGGAGCATGCTCGGCAAAGCCGTCTCGTCAGGGCGCTCCCTCTTCGCCGGCCCTGTACCGCTCGGTCCAGGCTGCGACTCAGAGGTGCCTGGCTCGGTGTTTTTTGCCGGCAACGCCGGGTGTTGGATACCACCTCGCTTGCCCCTACTGTGCTTTGGACGAGGCCGGTCGTGGTGTCCGTCTGTGTCTTTGAGTCGGCTGTCGGTCCCAGCTGACTCTGTCACGTGCGGAGGCTTTTCGCGCTGGGTTACCCCTTCGCAAGCTTGCCCCCGCACGCGCGGTTCCGCGTCCAGCCGCTTTGCGCGCTGAGTTTCCCCTTCGCGCTCTTGCGGCCGGTCGCGTGCGTCCGGCCCTTTTTCGCGCTGGGTTTCCCCTTCGCGGACTTGTGGCCGGTCGCGCACCTCTCTTTCGGCGTCCGATCGCGCTTCGCGCTGGCTAGTGCCTTCGCGGGTTTTGCGCTTTCGGTCGCCTATTTTCTTCTTCCGGGCCTGGATTTTTTTCGCGCTTAGCCAGCGGGCGTACTACATCGCAGGCAACCGGAAGAGTGTTAGAGTTACCAGGTCCGTCATCTTTCCCAGTCTCTATCGGTCTGTGCTGATCTTGGTCCTTGTCTGGGTTCGTGATGCTGTTCCGCACGATGCTCTGTTGCCAGAGGCTCGTGGGTGGCATAATTCGTGTGGTCAGTGTAGGCGCATTGGTCGCAGCCGAAGTTGGGTTAATGGGCGCGTTAAACGCAGCCTGTGTTGTGGGCGCTAAATCAGCAGCCGGCCGCGCTGAAAAGCGCGGCATTAGGTAATCAACATTGCAGTTTGAGGCCCCTCCCATATTACGATAGGGGCTAACCGCCGGAGCGGTGTGGGATTCCCCGGCTTGGCCGGGACCCACCTGGGTATTTGCTTCATCATTCTGCATTATCATGTTTGTGGGGGTGGGCTTTTTTGGAGACGAGGTTACCCTTCCTCTGGGACCGCTGGGATAAAGGGATAGGGGGGGAAGGCATTTGGTGGATGGAGGGTATGGGTTCTTTGGGGGCCACCCTAGGCCTGGGAATTGACCTAGGGATTTAGGATTGACGGGAAATGTATGGATAGGAAGGAATGTCTTGTTTTGGTAATGGATAACATAGGAAGGGGTGTATGGGTTACCCTAGGCCTGGGATTTGGCTTTCAGGAACTTCTCTTGTCCGGGATCTTTTTTAGAAGATGCTCCAAGTGTGGGATCGACCACCAACGGTCAATGTGACCGTTAGTTCCCGGTCCCACAGACGGAGTTGGGCTATCCGCAACCCGCCCACCCGCTCGGTTGCAAGAGAAGAAGTGCCTGGCAGGCTGGGTCGTCCCACCACGGATGTACGTATACATTCGCGTTGGAGCGATCCAGCCCCCCCCGAGTTGGGTTCCCACGGAGAGGGCTCTAAGGTTTATGGAATCCGAGAGTTGGGTTCCCACGGATTCCATAATCTCTCCTCGCTTTACATGCGTGACCGCACATTTGTCCACACCAAATTCCATCCTGATGGCGCTACTGAAAGTTTCAGTTACTTTCAGTAGCTCCATCAGTTGCAAATTGTTGGGGGCAAAGAGTTTTAGGTCGTCCATGTAGAGGAGGTGAGATATAACCTGACCACCTCTCCTCAACCGATAGCCAAGACCTGAATCCTCCAGCAGTGTGCTTAGAGGATTCAGAGCTAAGCAGAACCAGAGCGGACTCAAACTGTCGCCTTGAAATATGCCTCGCTCGATCCTTATCGGCTCGCTATTCCTCTGGATATTTCGACATCCTGGATAGCGAAGGACTGTCCTCCATTGCCCCATACATGACATCAGGAAAGTGCGCAGAGTTGTATGTACTTTATACAACTCCAGCACCCTCATGAGCCATGTATGTGGCACCGAGTCATAGGCCTTCTTATAATCTATCCAGCATGTCGACAGATCCTTTCGGGAACGGCGAACCTGTTGGCTAATGGCCATATCAATGAGGAGTAGCTCCTTAGTACCGCGGGACCCGTTCCTACATCCATTTTGAGAGGCAGACATGATGGAGTTGGTGTCAATATGTTTGTTAATTTTAGCTCTCAAAATGGATGTAAGAACCTTATAGACCGTCGGTAAACACGTGATCGGTCTATAATTTTTGGGTTCCGCGGTGCTACCATATTTATGGAGCAGGTGGGTAACTCCTGTCGTTAGGAACTGGGGTAGCGAACCAGACTCCAAAGCAGTCTGGTACTGAGCCGCCAAGCGAGCATGCGATCTTACGAACCATTTGATCCAAAAGTTGTGCAGCCCGTCCGGCCCTGGAGACTTCCAGTTAGGCAACGGACGGACTGCACGAGCTACATCTTGGGGGCAGATAGTAATAGCCCCCATTTCTGGTATTGGATCGCAGGCTCGCTCGACTTCCCGAGTCCAATCACCTTCGGTGTGACTGACAGGTACCGACCAGATGCTGCGCCAGAAAGAGCACATGGCATCATCATCCGGCAGATGCGTGTCAGCCACACCTTGGTCTGGTCGCTCCCAAGCCCTATAAACACCACCTTTCATCGCTCTGGAAGGTGCGATTCTGAGTGTATCGTTCTACTCGCCGCTTATACCTACGAATACGGTTTGCCCATGCATACACTTTCTGCTTCAGGAAGTCGATGCGCTCTGTGACACGAGTCATATAGTCCTGAGGGCTGATATCAGTCCCCAAGAACGCCCGCCTCACAAAGCGCATCACTCTAGGGCGAGTATTGCCCTCCCTGAAGCAGATTAGTTTGCCGATGAGCGTTCTGGCCCCACCAATACGGCGCTCAATTCTGCACTGCCAAGCTGGTGCGGCTGGTTTTGGTCGTGTAGCTCTAGAGTCATTAGAGAATTTGACGTGAGCTACACGACATACCGCTACAGCCGCGCAGTACAGAATTGAATGTGTATCAGTGAGGTCTTCGCAGTCATCAAAATAGTTAGACAACTGCGAATCCAGAACCGCCACCAGCGCCTTATTTTTGTTATGCATGGGCAAACGAGGTAAACGTGGTCTAAGTTCGGGCGACATGAACCGATATTCCTGAATCGCACCCTCTAAAGCACTCCTCAAGTTATCATTGCACTGGGTACTTACATTTGTAGCCCTGTCATCAATCCTCTCGTCAGCTTGACTTGTGATGACACTTGACATCTGTGATGGTACTATAACACTTCGCAATGGGGGGGCGATGACATGGCTACTTTGCATTTCACTTCGCAGGCGATCAAGTACAGTGTCATCCAACATATGATTACGCTGGATGACTCGCACCTGATCCGACAGTCGTTGTGCCGAAACGTTGACAGCTGGCTCAAGCACCTGGAAAAGAGAGAGCATCCGAACACGGTACGCGGTCAGATTGTTTCCCCCCTCTGTAGCCCCATAGTATGAGCGCATGACGTTTTCGTTAATGGATCGTGTCTATCTCATGCGCTGCACACTTCCGCCGGGAGCTGGGACCCTATCAGAGGCCGGTGGGCCTCGAGGTCCTAAACCGTCCGGCGGCCGGCGTCTTCCCCGTCGGCGAGCAGGTGGTGGCGTCGTGGGCGGGGAGAAATACTCGTCGCTCGAGCTCGACGCAACTGCCGCGGCCGGTGTCATCACAGCGTTCACAGTGGGGTTGAGTACCGGCGGCGATGAGGCGGAGCTGAGCGGCGAGTCCGGAGGTGGTAGGCGTGCACGTCGAGCTGCTGATCGTGTCAACATTTCTTTATTTGATTGATTTCTGTATTATAGGAGGTGACATGACAGCTCATGTCACCTCCTGTTCGGCAGTTTTTGGTTCATCTATGTCTGTATTTAGTTCTTTTTTGCAATTAATGGGGTTTCAGATTGTTTCTTAACATTAATAAACTATTGTACTGTGTCTAAACTGCGTTGAAAATTATAACTAATATTAAATACTGTGAAAAATGGGAAAATAAAATTTCAAGAAGTTTGTTGACTTTGGTGTTGCCAGCTTATTGTTATTATTATTATTTATTATATTTGCCAAAATATTCTGCAGATTTATCTGTTATGGTCTTAGCAAAAAGATTAGAAAGAAAGCAAGAACAAAAAGTTTTTTTTTTTGGGACACGCACCGGAAATACAACATGAAAACTAGGGCATGCTATCCGGATATCTGGATATCCAAATTATCCTAAACCTTCGAAAATGTTATCCGGATATCATTTGTTTTACTATCCGGATAAAAAGAGTAATACCGATAGTTTCTTTTATTCGTTTTCTATATTTTATTACATCAAAGTCAGTAATAATATAACATTGAACGTTGTGTTTTAATAAAATAGGTATTCGCAATCATTACAATTCATGGTATATCATCTAAAATCCATCTGATGACACAATTACTAGATTCATCATAAAGATAATTCAAAAATGCTTTTGCTCAGAGCTCGACTTCAGTTGTCGACAGCGATGATGATGACGTAGTGCTTAGTGATTACCAGCAGCAGAAACTGAAAAATCATTTACTATAACAAAGAAAATAAGCATAAAAATTCATTTCGATATATTTTGATCGAAAGGACCATGCCAAAAACCCTTTCAACTTCCACTGGGACTGATCTCAGTTGCAGGGAACGTAGTGCTGTTAAAGTAAATAATTTTTTGAAGTAATGACCATCATCGCTCATCAACTGAAGTCAAGTGTGAGTCAAAGAAGATTTAGAAACTCTTTGCTGAGCACAGATGGACACCAAGAAAAATTCATCTTCGTCAAATAAACAACCTCCTAATCACATTCCTCCAACCAGCATCGAAGCTAAAAAGGTTTTTCCTCCACTGGTTACATCCAAGTGTAACAAGATTATATATAATTATATATTATTATTATATGTAATATAATACGTATATAAAATCGTTACATCCACGATAAAGTTGCGAATGTGTAATTTTCGTATAAAACTGTTTTTTGTCACAACCCGCTCCCAATGGGGTCTACCCTTTATAGCAGAACTTTTTATGTCATAATATTATTTTGCATAACAGCGCATAGCATAAACTTCATTTCGCAGAAAATCGTTTGGCATACACTTATTTAAAATACATTAAAAACGCATAGTTTTGTAAGTCAGAATCATCTTTAGGCATAAATTTCATATCCATAATAATTAAAAGTAGAACCATCATATTGCAGAAAGTTCACTGTCAGAATCGTCTTTTGGCATAAATTTCATATCCATGTATGCATCAAGCATGTAGAATGCAAACATGCAAAAAAGCACACACCATGCATGCAGCATGCAAGCAAACATGCAGCATGCAAGCAAGCATGCAACATGCAGCAGGCATGGTTTCTGTCACGGCTCCGGCGCTGCGGGGCTCCGGCGGTCCCACGCAAGCTTCTCGTCGCAGATCTGCTCCTCAGCTCGCGGGCCGCCTCGCCCCTCCGCGCTTACGCGGGCTTAAATTACACTCTAGGGGTAGGGCAGACAAGACTACGCGCAGTCGGTTTTGCAGCGATTCGGTTCTGTCACTTCACTAACTTTTGTAGTACACGCTCTAAGTAAACGTTATGTGAAACGAAATGATGCGAAATTAAGCTTTGCCAAAAGTAATTATGCCAAATAAAATTCTGCCATCTTAAAAGTATGCCTTTGTAAATTCGGACATATAAACATTCGGCCAAACAATAATTATATTAAATGATTTTTATGCCATATATATATTCGTTTAAAGAAGATTATGCCAAGTGTGTTATGTCAAATAAATTTCGGAGTATCAAAATTCTGCCAGATAGAGGGTACCCCTCCCAATGTGGTAATACATACCGTGGCAAAGTTTCAATCGTGTCTGTAATATTATAGTTTACAAGATATCATAGTAGTAAATGTGCGAATCACAGATTTTACGAATTGCAGGTTTTCACGCTTGCATATTTTTAAAATAATTATCCTATTTCGTTTAAACCATTTCAGTGTTTACAGCCCTATTTGATTACCGGCAGTCAATTTTATTGGAGTTTTGAATTGTTCGGTTGACGTTAATTTTTCTTTCTTGCATTCTAAAAAAAAAAACTACAATGACATGAGTCATTGTAGTTTTTTTTTTTAGAATGGATGATATTTTTTAGACTATGAAAACACCGAAATTTATTTATCCAATGTTATATAGCTTTCATTTCATTGTTAATTATAAATGCGCTCACTGTGGTTCGGTGATTTATGAACCCAGTGTAGTTACAACTTATCGTGCTGTGAACTGGGTACGTATTCCTTCTTTCTCATGTCACTGGCAGGTTCTCGAAATACTGGTGATAGCTCCTTGGTATTAGGACATCGTTACATAATTTTAGTAGATCTGTCTTTTTCACCTTCGAAATAGGCAATCGGCCACTATAAACAGATTTAGGTATTATAATTTGTACTTTTCCTTTCTTCGCTTTTAATTTAAACTCAATGAAGCTTTCACTATTATAATCTTTTTTGATGAAAATGGATTTTGGAATTTCTTTGCAATATTGCACACACACAGAATCTTAAAACTTTGGAACATCATTTTCAGTAAGGGTTTGGTGCCTTTTCTTTAGTGGTTTGCTTCTACTGCGAACTGAAGTACTTTGGTACATGATTTTTGGAGAGTTTTTGTAATGAAAATGTCCATTGGAAACTTAAATAAGTTTGATTTACCTTTTTACAGTGGTGTCCAAAATATCCGTACTATCCGGATAGTTGTCTAGAAGTATCCGAAATATCCAGGTAGTCAAATGTGGCGGATAATTGCATGCCCTTATTAAAACTAAGAAAATTATACAAACAATATCAATTTCAGGAAAGAATATTAAAATTTAAAAAATAATGTATTAAAAAAACTTGCTCTTCTTGGTACATTCCTCATAGATATCAAGGAAGTATTTCCTTTAGGATCATTTGGCCATGAGCCTGGATGCACTCCACCTTCATTTTCAGTATCAAAAGTACCAGTAAAGTACCAGTATATGTTTGTGGTGAACTTTTAGATCACCTTTAAAAGTTGTGCAATAAACAACACTTCATAACAATATTGGATACCTTCTTTGGTTCTAATAAAAATGGTTTATAAAATGGTGTATAAAAATGGTACCCTAAAAATATCCGACATTATACCGAAAACGTTCTCAACTATTCTCAGAGCACGAGACAAACGATACTTAAAAATTCTTTCTTTTGTTCCCGTAGCGTGGAGACGGCTTCAACGTATTTTCAGTGAGAGCAAATGAACCAAATGAATTATCTGCCACAAACACGTAGGGAAGTGGTTCCTCCTTGAAGGGCAAATTAGTTGATGCTGGAAAATCCAGTTCATTTCTGTTTTTTTTTTATACATCTCTGTATTTCTATAAACTCCGCCATAAATTTTATTCTACCTTGACATCCGCAATCGACAAATGTGAAGTTATAGTCAACATTTACCAAAGCTAACAGAACAATACTAAAAGTGGCGATGTGTAGGTCGTCGGCCGTGTGGGCTGGTGCGCATCCGTGCGCAATATCGCGCACCGTGGGAAGGCCCTCGGTGCGCGGTGCGTGGTCGTGCGCCGTGTGGTCCGGTGCGCGTGCGTGCGCAATATCGCGCACCGTGGGAACCCGTCTTTACTGTCTACAAATTGCTCCGAGTTAACTTGAGCTAACGGTGGAACTGATACTTTAACAATATATAACTATACATTACCAATTTTCGAATTTTCCTCTTACTTGACCTTGATTCTCACCAAACTTCCTGCTGCTAGGCCCTTCCCTTTGGCCCAGTCACCACCACTAACTACCAAATAGGCCTTGATTTATTTGCGAGTTATAACATGGGATTCAATCATCGATCACTAATAAATGATCGATGGATTCAATAGATAAAAATAGCAAATGGGATCTAAAACTGGGATAACGAAACTAAATGTGTCAAAACATGCGGCATAAATTTTATTGCGATGACTTGGAAGTTTGATTTTCGTTAAAGCTCCAAGGGACCGTAGATCTAATTCAACGCGTTCCTGAGAAAAAGGGTCTTGACAGACAAGGAACCTTACCTTTTCATGTCTTACTTACTTTACTTTTCATGCTGTAACGGCTGAACGGATTTATATGAAAGGCATACGGATAGGCCATGACCTTGGTTAGGACATAGGATACTCTGAATCTCGGCAGTAGGTTCCTGTGGGATATTTTCGAAGCTTTACGCGGACAAAGCCGCGGACAAAACCTAGTAAATAAACAAAATATTGTTTTGCAATGCAGTGCCCTGCGGCTTGATACAGCAGTAATGTGCGCTTAGCTTTAAAGAGCCGAATTCTTTGTTAGAGCATTTTTAAACCAGCTAAAGAGGCAGTACACTTCTAGTAAGTAGGTATATCGAAGTATTTTGATTCATTTTAGTAAATTAATAATTACCGGTTAAATGTATGAATATTGAAAGCCACAATGGGTTAGTATTACGCCGAACAAGGCATGCGAGTGAATCAGTGCGGAGTGAGTGACATGCGATGGGGCGGCGCCGCTCACCGCCGGGCAGCTACCCTGTTATTAATCTGTTAACATGGCCGACGTTATAATTACAGACCCACTATTATTACCTCATTACTGAAACAGACTGCTATCACATTTGTTGCCGGACGCCCAGTGCAGCACCGCCTCCACACGGACCCCAAAATGTTCGCATTCTTAATAATTTTATAAATTAATTTGTTTTAGTTATAAATATTTACCTATAATAAAATACCGTGGGCTTAGGATGGTTTCAACGTGTGACAGAATAGAATAGAATAGAATATTTATTTATTTACACAGAATGTAAGTTTTAACAATAAGATGGATGAATGGTTTTGGACAGCACAGCGTCTTATTAAGTAATATTATAATATCTTGATGACCGAACTTATGTCGGTTTTTTTTTGAACGCCAGTGTCTAATAATTTCTTCTTGTCTGTTTATATGTGTGTGCATAAATGGTTAAATAAAAAAAGAATTGCTCGTTTAAAGGTATTAGATAGTTATTGCTTGATAAGACGCTGCGAATTTTCAACACACGTAAAGTGGCTCTTATTGAACCGCTTTTAGGTTCATAATGCAGTGTATTAAACATGTGTGTTTTTTACTTTATATTACCGCACTAGTGCGGTAATTTGCACCGCATATAACTATTTACTAGTCGGAGTAAGGACAAGGACATGCATGGTAGTACGTACCTAGTGTGTACTATCATGGCAGCATGGAATTAGTATGAACTGTCTTGTACTATTAGATGAGCATTCTCGGGTCGCTTACAAACTTAATGTACATTTTGTTGTAATTATATGTCCATGAAACTTATTGGTAATATGAAATAAAATGAAGTTCGAAATGAAAAATCAAAATTCAGACTAATTAGTAATAAAAAATGTTTTTTTTTTTATATGGAAAATGGTTCAATTGCTTTACAAAACTAAATTTATTTCATTCCTGTCGTAATTTGCTTCCCATACAAAAGGCAATGTCCACAGTTACACACATTAAAAAATACAGCAAATAATATAATATAATGTACGCAATAAGTAACCTGATTCAACAATTTTTTGTTAGGTGAACGGCTAAGTTATAAGGAATATACTATAAAACAATGTTTATTATAATTAATCATTTATTTATTTACCCATAAACACGTGTCTCATATTTATTTAATACTTAAAGCACATAAATGCACAGAGGCGGACTTAATGAACATCCATTAATAACATTAATAACAACATTAATAACTTAATGGTCACGGCTACGTCAGCTTAATTTATGTTGGGAAAATAAAATAAAATCATAAAAATGTATCTATTGTTTGTTAGCCGTTACTTATTTAACAATTAAATGTATTTTAAAAAATTCAAGCTCTTTGTCTCATGGAAAATGGAAAACTGAAATGAAACGAAAGTATGGCTCCATATTCAAATGTGTAAATAAATTAATTTCTTCAAAAAAGTCAAAAGGTATTTTAAAGTAAGGTTGAGCCTGGTAAGGTCAAATCGCCGTAAAAGCGTATTTTATTGCGTACTAGCTGAGACGACAGTTAAGGATCGGAGCAGGTGGCATTCTGTAGTTTCAACCCCCATGGGAAGAAAACAGATAAGACTGGATTTCTCAACAAGACGGTGAGGACACGACGCCAGTCCGTCGCTCATTCGGAATCGGTTGCCAGGGCTGCGCCAAAATGCATCGGCGGCGCGGCGCCCTAGGCCGCCAGCGCGACTGCGTCGCTCCGACTACAGCTCCTGTCGCTGTCATCCGTAGACGGTGTCACATAGACGTTTTAGTTTGAGTGTTTTTTTTTTAAATAGATTTATTTTTTATTATTTTTATCTAGTTTAGAATATAAGTAAAACAAATAAATGCTTAGTGGCAGCAGCGATGTGGTGGATGATAGTGATAGTGCACGTCAACCTTCGACATCACTACAGAGCACCCTGGGTAGATGTCCGCTGTGTACCCAGGCACGGTTTTTTAAAGGTAAGCGGGGTCTGAATGTGCATATCGGAAAGGTGCACAGACCTCCAAATGCACTCTCTTCAGACCCTGTCTCAACAGTCACACCAACTACACCTGCTACATCCAATTTTGACCCGTTTTGGAAAACCCTTTCTAAATTCAAAAACTCTGTACCCGAGTTCCCCGCGGCGCTAGACCTCTTGTGGCACAACACCTCGCAGGTTGCGTCCGTCTTGCCACCCGGGAGAACTCGCGAAGTGCTTGGGAACAGCTGTTCACCTTTCCTTACAGAATTCTACATGTACAAAAGAATTTGGCAACCAAAAAAACACTAACCGCACAAATTAAAAAAAAACTGTAATATTTCGGCTCATAATTTGGATTCCAAATTACCGACACAGAGATATACCCCTTCAAGAAGTATATCCCATTTCGTAGAATTGAAGTTAGGGGAAGGTGACATTAGTGGAGCAGCCAGGATTCTTTTTAGTAGTGATGTGGTGGCACCGTGTTCTCCAGAAACTCTCGCAACTCTGGAGAGCAAACACCCTGCCCCGGTGGATGGCATTTCATTTCCTCTGATCCGGATAATCACTCCCTCACCATTACAGGTCGAGAGTTGATCACAGCCATTTGTTCCTTCCGGAGCGGCTCCGCTGGTGGCCTCGACGGCCTGAGTCCTCAGCACCTAAAGGATCTTATCTGTTCAGGCGCCGGGGAAACTGGTGAGTTGCTCTTGAAGGAGCTTACGGCTCTGATTAACCTTATGCTCTCCGGCAAGGTGAACGAGGCCGTCATCGACGTTCTGTACGGGGCCAATTTATGCGCCCTGCGCAAGAGGGATGGCGGCATACGTCCTATTGCCGTGGGAACCACATACCGTCGTATGGCAGCCAAGATTAGTTGTAAATTTTATGGTGAGGCGGTTTCGGAAAAAAATCAGCCCCTGCAGCTAGGTTACGGCTCCAAAGGAGAGGTCATCCTGAAGGTTGACATAAAGAATGCCTTCAATTCAGTGAATAGGGACATCTTGCTGGCAGAAACTAAAAAATAAAAATACCCCAAATCTATAGTTTCCTTTGGCAATGTTACAGACACCCATCTAAATTACTGTTTCGGGACAACCTTCTGGAATCTGCTGTTGATTGTCAACAAGGTGACCCCCTCGGGCCAGTGATTTTTAGTTTAGACATTCATCCAATTATTCGACAGCTAAATTCCAAATTTAACGTTTGGTACCTCGACGATGGAACCCTGGGAAGCGATGTAGAAACTGTTCTAAATGACCTTCATTTCCTAAAAAATTAACTACATTCCATTGGCCTTGAACTCAACCTTTCGAAGTATGAACTATACTTAGCGGACAGTACTGACAGATATGATACACTTTCCAAATTTAACACTATAGCCCCAGAAATCAAAATTATTGAAAAAAGCACTCTTCGTCTCCTTGGGTCACCAATGTTTGAGGACTCCTTCCCCGGTTTTATTGAGGAAAAAATTCAAAATTTCAATGACGTTTCGGAAAGATTGTTCCAAATTAACATGCATTCGGCCATAACCTTAATCCGTTACTGCTGTTTTGGTCCTAAATTGACATATTTCCTCCGCGCTTCCCATTTATGGAAACACACTCATCTTTTAGACAAAATGGACCAAATTATCCGGCATACATTAACCTCGATCTTAAATGTGGCCATGGACGACCGAGCTTGGGCACAAGCTACTCTTCCTATCCGTATGGGAGGCCTCGGCGTCCGCAAAATTTCTAGTATTAGTTTACCGGCTTTCATATCCTCGGTTCTCGGTACTGAGAAATTAATCAGAAAAATCCTAGCTTCCACACTGTTTAATTTTGATGTGCCGTGCCTCACCGAGGCTATGGATGCCTACTCGCTTGCCCGAATTCAGATCCGCCCGACAATCCATTTTCCCAGAGATAGTGGGATGAGCCGCTCTGCAGAGTAGTACAGAACAATTTACTTGACACGTCTGTTACTACTGCGGAGCGTGCGCACCTGCTGGCTGTGGGTAAGTGGGAGTCGGACCTGTGGCTTCATGCTCTACCGTCGTCGAACTTAGGCACTTTGTTCGACGACACTACCTTCCGCATTGCTGCTTCCCTGCGTCTAGGAGCTCCTTGTTGTTCTCCTCATCGCTGTCACTGTGGCGAAGTTGTCAACAGCCTCGGACACCACGGCCTGTCTTGCAGCCGAAGTGCGGGTCGCTTAGCGCGGCATGCGAACATTAATGACATCATCCGACGAGCTCTTGTCACCGCCGGCGTTCCAGCTGTATTAGAACCCAACGGCTTGGCACGCGACGATGGCAAGAGACCGGACGGCATGTTTTTATTTCCATGGAAGGTGGGTAGGCCTTTAGTGTGGGACGGAACGTGTGTCGATACTCTAGCGCCATCCCATCTTTCTGGCTCAGTGTGCTGTGCTGGCGCTGCCGCTGCCGCTGCGGAAAACTTCAAGCGGCGAAAGTATAATAACCTTATAGGTCACTATATTTTCGAGCCGTTTTGGGTTGAAACCCTAGGGCCGTGGGGTCCGAGTGCTCACGGTCTGTTCAATGAAATCTCCAAACGACTGGTTAACACTTCCCGTGACTCAAGGGCTGGTTTTTACCTTGGCGAGTGGCTAAGCATTGCCATACAAGTGGCAATGCGGCCAGTCTCTTGGGTACATTACCAGTCGACAGCGACGCGGAGGAATTTTTCGACGCCATATTTTAGTTTAATTTTAGTTTAGTTTTAGTCTAATAGTTTTAGTTAGGTTAGGATACAACGTCTTTTGTATTTTACCAATAAGTTATTATTTAAATATTGTCAGCATTGAAATTAAATTCCAAGATCTACGTAAAAAAAAATGAACATCACACATAAACATCGCGGAAGTGTACATCTCCCACCTACACTACACCACCAAGGCAGAGGACATCGTGGAATAGGTGCGCCAAAAGACGGGGTACACGCCGAGTGTGCAGTTACTGGAGTCGCACCGCAACGTCAACTTCAAGGCGTTTGTGGTATGACTACCGAATTGTTTTCATGTATGAAGAGTTTTGGCTGCAGGACGTGGTGTTCCGTCGCTTCCACGGACAAGTACCGCAGAACAGCACAAGGATAAGCTACTGAAGTGAAGTGCTACTAACATAGTTTTAAGCTATTTAATAAAACAAGTTTTTAAGTTTTTTTTTTATATTAAAATATGTATATCTAGTTTGAGGTATTTTTCCATAGATCTATGTCGCGGGAAATAAATGGTATCATTATTATTTTCCTTTGCTACATTTCATACATATAAATTACATTTTTAAATATTTTGATGAAAAAGAAAAAAAAAACATTTAAAAATAAATAAAAAATGTGGCCAATCGGCATCAGGAACAGGGTCCAAGCTGCAGGTGCCAGAAGCGGACCTCGAGCGCATTCAGCAGGTCCACACTACAGCAACGCAGGTGGCACCACTTCTTGAGTACGAGCGCTACTCTTCATGGGCGCGCGTACAACGCGTCATGGCGTGAGTACTCATCTTCATCGGCCGATATCGCAAACCTCGGTCAACAGCAGAGTTACAACGGCTGGACCTAGAAGAAGCTCACAACTGTGTTATAAGGTTGTGTCAAGCAGATCCTAATAATAGCAACATAAAAACTCTCGATCCGACGATTACGGACGACGGACTACTGCGGCTAAGGGACTACTGCGTCTGAGCGCCGTCGTGAATAATCTGAGGGAGAAATACTGGGTCACCAAAGTAAGAACCTCGGTGAAAATGGTGGTGGCCAAGTGTCAATTATGTCGAATTTGCAGAGCCAGACCAGCCCCACCTAAAATAGGTGACCTACTCGCAAGGGTGGAGACGTCCAGGCGAGCCTTCGTCCGAGTGGGCGTTGACTACTTCGGCCCCGATGGAGGTGATAATTGGACGGCGTCGCGAGAAGAGGTGGGGTGCACTTTTCATCTGCCTTACCAAGCGCGCAGTTCACCTCGAATTGGCCGCCTCATTGAGCGCCGATTCCGCCTTCCACCATACTAGCTCATTTCGCGCCGCGGGCAACCGGCGCACATGTACTCCGACCAAGGAACCAATTTCGTCGGAGCCAACACCGAGCTACGAGCAGCCCTGAAAGACCTCAACCAAAGTCAAATCAGAGCTGAAGCCATCAGCCGAGGCATCGAGTGGCACTACAACCCTCCGGCGGCCCCACACATGGGCGGCTGCTGGGAGCGCCTAGTACGATCAGTGAAGAACGCACTACGAATCACGCTCAGACAGATTGCCCCCCGTGAATAGGTCCTATATACCTTTCTCACAGAGGCCGAGCTAATTATAGACAGCCGGCCTCTCAGCTACGTCTATGATGACCACAACCAGCCTGTGGTCCTGACTCCGACTCATCTGCTCCTGGGCACTGCCTCCGGGAGTACTCCGTTCCTGCCGGGAGACGTCGAGGACATCGACTCCCGCCGGCAGTGGTGGCGTGTGAACGCGCTCGCCGATATGTTCTGGCGTCGCTGGCTACGGAAGTATCTACCTACGCTGCAATGTCGTGAAAAGTGAATAAATAATGTACCAAATGTGCGTGTCAACGACGTAGTGGTGATCATAGACAATAATAAAGACCGAAGTGCGTGGACTAAAGGTATAATTAAAAGTGTATATAACGGAAATTACGGGATTATCCGTGTAGCTGACGTAAAGACAATAAGTGGGGTCCTGCGTAAGCCCGTAGCTAAGATTGTTGTGCTTCCCGCAGACCAGGTGTAATGCGGTGGAACCCTGTTACAGGGGGTGGAATGTAAGGGAAGCACAGCAAAGTTTGATTTTTATGTTTAAGTAGGTTTTAAGCTGTAATTAATCTACCTATAGACACCATTGTAACTAAAGTATGTAATAAATAGTCAACTGTATCTATTTGCTTTTTTTTTACATTTTAATCTGAGGTAGACAAGAAGCAACTTTTCGCGGCCACAACGAAAGTCCGAAGAGTAGTATTTTTTTTTTTGCCACGGCTTATATCTGTCGTTTAACCACGCCCTGCCACTGTTCAGGTGATATCTCACCTTCTTTACATGGATGACTTGAAAATCTTTGCCCCCAACGTGGACAAATGTGCAGTCATGCATGTAAAGCGAGAGGGGATTATGGAATCCGTGGGAACCCAACTCTCGGGTTCCATACACCTTAGATCCCTCTCTTCAACGGAAACCTACAAGTATTGGGGTAACGTCGGAAGCATAAGGTATCAATATTACTAACTTGAAACAATAAAGGAGCGTTTCTTTGGCCACTTGAATAAAGTATTAAATAGTCTTTTATCAGGCGGAAACAAGGTGCGCGACTTCAAAGGTGGGGTCATGCCGGTTTTGATGTATTCTTTCGGCATACTCAAGTGGTCTCAGACGGAACTTGACGCTCTGGATAGAAAGGTCCGTATATTGCTGACGGCATATTGGATGCATCACCCACCAGTGGCGAGGCGTGGTAAAACGACAGAGGTAAAGCGGAGTAACAGAAAAAAAAATTACGTCACTTCGGACTTTCATCGTGGCCGCGAAAAGTTACTTCTTGTTTACCTTGTTTTATGAGCTTCGTGAAATAAGTGGAAAAAAAAACATTTCCTACCAATCCCGAATACAAAAAATACTACAAATATGTTTTTCAGTCTGCACATATTGTGTTTTGATGAATTCGTCAGATTAAAATAAAATAAAAAACCTTTATTCCATAATCTACTAGAATCTGAGAAATATAACGGGCACAATACATTTTATTTAATTTACGACTGCCAATCAGTCATTGATATTTATTATCGTAAAGAAAAATATAAAAATGTTTGAAAAAACCATCACGTCGTTTGTAATTTATAGACATATCTGGGTGATCATAGCCTAATTTAATCATGTGATTCATATTTTCAAAATTTTATCTTGAAAAGCATGTTTACTCACAAAATAAATAATCTGTCAATAAACAGTCTAAAACTATTAATGCCACCACCCATATCCTACTGATCGTACTACGTACTTTTTCGCACGGCTTAAACCACTGAACGGATTGGGCTGAAATTAGGCACACGGGTAGTTATTATGACGTAAGCATCTACTAAGAAAAGATTTTTGGAAAATCGACCTTTAAGGGGGTGAAAAGGGTAGATTTTGTTTGAATGAAAAATCTCATTCCTTGAGTTAATATACTTGAAACTTAGCACGAATACTTATGTATGTAAATTATAAAATTTGCCATTTATTTTTTTTAAACTACCCCTTATAGGAGGATTTGGGAGGTGTCAAACTATGTATGGAAGAATTTTAACGCGCGGTCTGATTAACTCGGAACTCAGTATTTATACTTAAATCTGATAATAAATAAAAACGTGATTTTTTTTAAGGGATTTTTTTTACATCTACCCCTAACGGGGTGAAAAGAGGTATTCATTTTTACAGGGGAGGATTTTACTGTGTGGCTTGATTAATGTGTTTTTTTTTTTCAACACGGAATTATTTTGCTAGTCACGTTTATTTTCACGCTCTGAGTTTTTAATTCACAATACTAGTAAAAAGTACATTACTATACGTAAAAGTTATACCAATGTAAAGCTGAACTAAAACAGTGTCAGTGAATCCATATTCTAACAGAAATTGTTGAAGATACAACAGTTTTTAAGTTAGTGCAAAACATTAACTTTGAACAGCTGACCGGTACGGGTAAGTAAGTAAGTAAGTATTTGCATAAAACATGGTATACATGGTGTTAAAATAATTTACAATAAAGATCTTACATGTTTTGCCACAATTGTACTTAGCATGCATATGTTCACTTAATACTAACATGAGAATTTGTTATCCATAAATTCTTTAAGACTATAGAAATTTTTCAAGTTTAACCAGTCAAACAGTTTTCCCTTAAATAATCTGGAGTTTAAGTTTTTTATGCTACTCGGTATGTTATTATATGTATATACTAACACAATTATATAAGCAACTTTTATTATATTTAGCAAGCTTGGGAAGATCATGCAGAACGAGTCTCTGTGGATCACGCCGGCTCCTTGGATTAATTCCTTTATTTGGCTGATATAAACAGGTCTTTATGTTTATTAACGAACATACATATTTCCAATATATAAAGCGACGGCAGCGGTAACAAACCTAGTTTCTTAAATATGGGTTTACAAGATTCCTCCGAGTGCATCCCGTAAATTGCCCTAATGCACTTTTTTTGAGCAACAAATGCTCGGTTTATATCGGTACTATTTCCCCATATTATAAGCTCGTAACGTAGTACCGATTCTATATATGCATGATAGGCCATGAGAGCTGTTTTTAAGTTTGTAATATTTTTGATTTGTTTAAGAGCATATACAAATTTATTTATTCTCTTTGCAGCGTTATCCACATGCTCTTTCCAATTCAAATTCTCATCAATAATTACGCCTAGAAACTTCGTTTGTGCTACTTCTTTAATTTTTGATACGTTTAGTTTAATATTATATTTAGGATTATTACATTTATTGAAATTAATATAAACAGATTTATTTTTAAATTATTTATGTCAAGCCATTGTATTAATTTATCTATAGTATTATTAATGTCAGTCTCATGATTATTTCTAAAATTGTTACTTTTTTCTGTCGCTATAATAATAGCTATGTCATCAGCAAATAATATACATCGGTGGTCAGTTATATTAATAATATCATTTATGTACAGCAAGAACAGGACAGGCCCCAGTACACTTCCAGTACACCACATGTATTGTGTTTGTATTCTGATGAAAAAGGCAACTTAACTTGATTTTCATCAATTTTATCAATAATGACTCGTTGTTGTCGGTTACTGAGATATGATTTTATCCACTGAAGTGTAGGACCCCTGATACCTACAAGTTCAAGTTTTTTGAGCAACAGATTGTGAGAAACTAAATCGAAGGCTTTTGAGACATCAAAAAATAGCCCAGTGGTCAGATTTTTATTATTGATATTAGTAACTACAGCCTTTACCAGGGAGAATATTGCCAAAGTAGTGGACTTGTTTTTCTGAAAGCCATATTGTTCTTTGCTAATTACATGAAATTTATCACAATAGTCAATTATTCTTCCATACATGCACGTTTCATATATTTTGGACAATATGGGTATTAACGTTATAGGACGATAGTTATTAATATCAGATTTTTCTCCTTTTTTATATAAAGGCTTGACTATCGAGTATTTCAGGGCATCAGGAAAAGTTCCCGATGCAAACGATAAATTAATTAAATATGTCAGAACAGCAGTTAGTTGATTGGTACACTCTTTAATAATTTTAGTGTTGATTTCATCATAGCCCACAGAATTGGAATTAGATAATGACAGTATTTCTCGTCTAACCTCACTTTCTTCCATAGGTTTTAAAAACATCGAGTTAACGGATGCACTAATATGAGGTTTTATGTTTTCCTGACTGCTCGTAAGTGATAAATTAATATAATTATTATTAAAGGCGGTGGCAATTTCAATAGGATTTGTTAGTGTTGTATTGTTAACTGTAATTTTTTCCATATTTCCTATGCAATTTGTATCGTGTATTTCATTTTTTATTACTGCCCACGTGGCCCTACATTTTTTTTCACTCTTGTTTATATATTGAATATTTGCACTTTTTTTCGAATTAATTATACATTTTTTTAGAATATTGGAATGTGTATGTCATATAATTAATTTTGTTATTTGCATTTTTATTTTTATAGTATTTATATCTTAGTACACGTTTTTTTACAAGATTTCTTTAAGCCTTTACTTATCCAATTTTTTTTATTTGAATTATTGTTATTTATTTTTATTTTTACTTTTGGGAAGCAAAGAATGTAGAATAAGTATAGCAGCTCATGAAACTCACTAAATGTATTTGCATCATTTGAGATGTATATGTGTGACCAAGTTAAATTATTTAAACATTCCTTGAACTTACGAACATTGACCGAACTGTAATCTCTTTTATATATATGATAAGATGAGCATTTTTGAATCTTTTCATTTACAGGAAAACTCAACATTTGGGCTGTGTCATGGTCAGAGAGATAGAGAGGCAAAACTGAAGCGGAAGCATTTGGAATATTACTTAGAATATGGTCTATCCAAGATGACTTGCGCGAGGGCACATCAATGTGAATTTTCAAGTTATGGTTGTAGGATATGTCTCGTAGGTGATTAGTAACGTTACCTTTTTTCAACGTATTTATATTCAAGTCACCGATTATTACTAGACGAAATTTGGACTTGCATTTATTAGTTAGGTAGTTCAAAAGATTATTTAATTTACATAAGAACTGAGTAGGATCTGAGTTTGGAGTTCTATAGACGCAAATAACAAGCAACTTATAACACTCAAGCTCTATGCCACAAGCTTCAAATGTGTTTTGGGTAGCATAATTTTGTATATAAGATAAATCTTTGAAAGGAATGCCTTTTTTTACTAAGATACAGGTTCCTCCTCTTTGTTTTTCTCTACAAAAACTTGAAGCTAACTGATAGTTACATATTTTGATATAGCTCTCATAGCCTTTCTTTATAAAAGTTTCTGACGCAAATTACGTTAGGCTCTTTTTGTGCTACTTGTAACTCCTGGATTGTTATTTCTAACAGTTCCCGTTTTGATAGAATACTAGCAATATTTTGATGCAGAATATTGAACATATGGGCTTTAGGCACGAAAAAAATCGTCTTTACTTCTTAATACAGGGAAGTAAAAAGGTATTGTACCTCTGCTTACATTCCCGATAGATACGGCTGGGTTTACTGGTTGTTTATTTTTATCACAATATTGTTTATTTAAATAAAAAGGGATTGTTCCCTTTTTAGGCGTATTGTTACTAATGCCTACATTGCTGCTTGGTTGATTACGCATTACAAATTTCCTAATATTCCTTGGGCACAAGTAGTTGTCATTGTAGTCGTTACAATCTATCACATAATTTATAGACTTACAAGCCTCTGATAATGTAAAATGTCCACAATCAATATAATTACATTTTTTAAACATCTTACATAAGTTTTCTATACCATCATTCAATTTTGAGCGACTCTACTGAGTAAGCCGTGAGGCTGACTGACATAATCTCTTTAAACATCGACAAGGGCCACCGTTCAACTGGTGTCTTCCTAGATCTAGCCAAAGCTTTCGACACAGCGTCAATTCCTACACTGCTTAAAAAACTAGAATCCTGTGGTGTCAGAGGCCTGTCTTTAGATTGGTTCAGCAGTTATTTGTCTGGGAGACATCAGCTTGTCAAAATTGGGGATAGCGTCAGTGGGAGTCTTCCGGTTGCCTTCGGGAAGCCTCAGGGAAGTATTTTGGGACCTACCCTCTTCATCATGTACATGGACGACATTCTGAGGCTTAACATTTCACAAGCGAAAGTCATCTACTACGCTGATGATACTGCTGTTATTTTTCATGAAGCAACTTGGGAAGAGACTCTACATGCATCTGAGAAAGGGATGAGTATCATAGCAACATGGCTCGAGGAAAATCTCTTAACTTTGAACTTGAAAAAAAAAAACCAATTTCTTGACCTTTCACGTCACTCGTTCTAATAGACCAAACATCGACACACTAAAAGTACGCAACAGCAAATGAAATAGCTTAACAGCAGCAGCCACCTCCGCTAGCGATTGCACTTGCAAAAAATTGTCAAAGTAGAAACCACAAAATATTTAGGCGTAATAATTGATCAGAACCTGTCTTTTAAAGCACAAATTCGAACACTCACAAAAAAGACTCGCAAGTTCACACAATCACTATTCGTAAGTTTCGCAATGTAAATGAACAGTGGCTCCTAAGAACATATGTTTACAAGTTTACATCTCGCTATGCCAATCTGTCCTACAATACTGTATAAGTGTCTGGGGCAGTGCCGCCAAGACAAGTATGCTGGAACTGGAACGGGTCCAGCGGGCTATCCTCAATTATTATTTTTGGGCGCGGCAGAATAATTGGGCACTTTGATCTTCCGACCCAATCCTTATATGCATGAACATATCTGCTATGTCTCCAGAAAAAAATATAGGACCTAGGCGAAACTTCATCAGAATTCCAGGTAATAAATTTAACAGGTCAGGTCCTGTCAAAAGGTTGTCGTTTAGACAAGTACCGTGAGACATAAATTAAATTAAATTAAATTAAATAAACCTTTATTTCAGACTAAGGTCCATAATTTTGTTAGTATAGTGGTGTTAGTAACAATGGTGCTTCAATAAGTAGGTTAGTATAGCGGCCGCGTCGAAAACTAGTCTGTTTCCCAGGTTTATTGGGATTTACTACTCCAAAGTGGGGTAAATACGACGTGGACGAACTTTGTAAAATCCCCTCTACCTTTCGGGGGTATCCTTCCTCTAATAATCTATTTATCTGCTTGGAATACGCCTCCGCGAAACCGGTGTCTAATCATTCGTTTTTCAATTCCACACAACCTTTGCCGGGCCTGTTTATAATTATTCGATAATTCTACGTTGTCATGTTTCCATAACAACCTTACTTCCCACTGTGATTTATCTATTATACTTTTAAAGAATTTGTTAAGAAATATTCTAAATTTTTTAAAAGAGCCTGTTCCTTAGTAAAAGCCATAAACATTAAAAATAAAATAAAATCTTCTGGAAATAAAATTAAAACTACTTGGAATATTATTCATTTAGAAACGGGAAGAACGACAGTACGGAATCGTGACTTCCATCTAAAAATTAATGATGTAGATATTAAGGCAGACGTGAAGGTGGCAACGGAGTTTGAAAATTTCTTCACTAATATTCCTATTTTAACAACCAAAACACCTCCACTTCTGCTTACTCAATACTTAAAGAATGTGTACCAGAATGTGACAAACTTTTTGAATTCACAATCATTACTGCTAAAGACATTATAGAATCTTGTAAAAATCTTGATGTAAAAAAACTGCTCACCTTTGGGGATTATCAGTACATACCTTGTCCTCAATAATTGATGTTATTTCACCCTTTTTAGCAATCTTTTTTAACTCTTGTATTGCATCTGGTGTATTTCCTGATCTGATGAAACTTAGCAAAGTGATTCCACTGTTCAAATCTGGCAGCACAACTGATCCCACAAATTTTCGCCCTATTTCGATATTACCTACTTTGAGCAAAATCTTTGAAAAATTAATTTTAAAACAAATGTTGGGATATTTCAATGCATATAATTTACTTAATCTGAAACAGTTTGGTTTTACAAAGGGTCGTTCAAATACAGACGCGGGCGTGGAATTTCTGAAGAGCATATTCGGGCCTTTCTTATTTCTAATTTATGTAAATGATTTATCTTATCACATAAGAGATAATCACAAGATAGTATTATTCGCAGATGACACTTCCCTCATTTTTAAAATCAAACGTCAGTTAGTCAACTTTGAACAAGTTAACGATGCTTTCTCTAAAGTAATACTTTGGTTTAATGTAAATAATCTTCTCCCGAACGAAAAAAAGACTAAACTCATTAAATTTTCAATGCCAAATGTCAGGCAGCAAGAAAAATAACCAATGTTCAAGTTAATGGAACAGAGTTGGACCCTGTTGAGTCAACAGTTTTTCTTGGAATCACTATTGACAGAAAATTACAATGGGGCCCACACATAGAAAAATTGTCAGGAAGGCTAAGCTTGGCCGCCTACGCTGTTAAAAAAATTAGACAGATAGCTGACGTAGATACAGCCAGAATTGTTTATGTTAGTTATTTTCATAGTCTTATGTCATATGGGATTCTTCTCTGGGGAACCTGTGCGGACATTAATACTATCTTTGTTCTACAGAAAAGGGCTGTTCGAGCCATTTACAACCTAGGTCCAAGAGATTCCCTTAGAGAAAAAATCAAAGAAATAAATATTCTTACTGTAGCTTCACAACATATTTTTGAAAACCTATTGTATGTACACAAAATTATATCAAATTTTAAGAAAATGTCCGATATTCATAGTTTAAATACCAGGAATAAACACAACCTTGCTGTACATCGCACACGTCTCTACAAAGTAGGCAACTCGTTCATGGGTATACGCTTTTACAACAAACTTCCCAATGACATTCGAAACTTACCCATTAATAGATTTAAAATCTGTATTAAAATCAAACTTTGTAGAAAAGGGTACTATAAAATTTCAGATTATTTAGAAGATAAAAAAAATTGGGATTGAGCTGCTCGCTCTGCTAAGCCTTGTGATAAAACTTGACATTTTAATAATTATGTAAAATCATCAAAATATACCAGTTTTATTTATATACACATTGACATTGTTGAAAATTATATTCAAAATGACATGATTACTTTGTAAATTATTATATTATTTTAATTAATTATTGTGAATGTGAGGACTATGTGGATATCATTATTATTTTCATTTCTCAGATAGTTTTAATTATGGTCTGGCAGTTTGAGTAGTTTATGCGGCCTACCCAAATGTCTTTTCTTTGGTATTGTTCGTCGAGTTGAGCTCCTTAAGTTCTGAGTTGAACTTCACGATTACTGACAAATGCTTGCATTGACTGCATAGGTCCAATCAAATCTGTATGGTTCTTTCCTCAAAATACCATTTCAGACACTAATCTACATGGTCCTCATATGGCCTGACCAAGATTATGTCTGGACTTTGTTTCGGCCTTTCTTCTCAGAGTAGTCAGATAGGAAACACCGAACTCAACTAGCTTATTTTTTTTTTTAATATGGCGTGTTAAAGTGATTCCGATATCCTATTTACAGAATAAACAATTTCATTTCATTTCATTTCATTTCATTTAATTATCCGGTACACGGTGGCTAGTACTGTTCAATATCTCTAACGCCCTTAGATTGATTTTTACGGATGTTCTGAGACATACCTATAGCTTCTAGCTCAAATTGAGCTTTCACTAAGTCATGCAAGTCAGGAAGGGAGACTGCCATGCAATTAAGAGATTGTTCGTTATTACTATCGAACGGACCGTGTATAACCCAACCTAACTCGGTAAGGGAGGCAACTGGCTTACCGGATTTTCCTTGACGGACGTCCCGGCCGACGAGTAGCTGCCAGTTATCCTGCCCGAGCAGTATTAGCGGCTTAGCACCCCTCATTTCTACGCAACCCAGGTCGCGGAGGTGGGCATTTTCACTAAGCATAGCGGCAGACACGGTTTGAGAAGGCAAATTTAAATTGTTCATGGTGCGAAATTTAATGTCGTGACATTGTCCATTCGGACCTTTGACCTTCACCTGCACTGCTCCCGACGTTAGGTCAGTAAGCCCGTGGCCGCCAGCAGTCTTTAATGTTAAGGGTATACGTGGACCCTCTAAATTAGTAGCAATCGAACTATCTATCAACGATAATATCGTTGATAGATAGTTCGATTGCCAGACCATATTATGGTCGCGCCGTCGTCTAACAATGCGTAACATTGACTATTGTTGTCTTTGTCATGACACAATGTTATCGGAATTATCTTTAATAATGCTGTAACGGGCCATTCACCAATATTTGTAACGGTTTCGGTTTTACTTCCTTTGTTTTCGCACGCTTTGTTATCTCTGTTTTGTTTATCAGCGTGCAATAGCAATTGGTGTGCGAAGCATTTTTCGCATGTATTTGCCCGGCAAAACCTTTTAGAATATTTCCTCACTAAACATTTGAAACAAGGTATTTAATCCTTTAATAATTGTATCCCAACGTTGTTGGATAGTGAACTTTTTAAACGTGTCGCATTCTTCTATCGCGTGTTCGCGCTGGCATACGACACATACCTAGGGTACCGAGCTAGACTCATCACTTTGTGTATTTATTCTGTGAGTCTGCTGCGGCTTATTATTTTCGTTTACTTGACGTGCGGTATTCATTGGTCGCATTTGACCGAAAACTTGTTTCTATTGCTTTACAGGGGGTTTAGATGCACTAAGCTCTATCACAGACGCTTGTACATAGTATGACGTCGTACGTACGTCGACGTATGACGCGTTAATTATATTAGAAAATGAGATAGGACTTCTAGGTTAGGTGAGACTCTAAGTCCACTCTCTGCGCATTATCTAACCCCATGGCAAAGTCCCCGTACTGCGCACGCTGTATCAATGTAGGTTTACCAATAATTCAAAAACTAACTGTGGATTATTTAAATAACCGTCAGCTTTAATATCTTTAAGTAGGGCTAATACATTTCTCACGGTTGACGAGAATTTCCTTAGCTCGCGGCAATTCTCAGATATCCTAGGTAGGTCCCTAACTTTTTGGAGCGTACTTTTTAATATTAATGTCAGATGAACTTATTTTTTGTCAAGCGCGCGTATTATCTCGTTGGGATCCGTACCCGATCGTAAAAGATCTTCTACTGAGGTTTTAGCTTCGCCGTGTAAAGACGTTTTAAGCCGGGCTAAGTTCTCGTGAACTTTAAAACTTTAGTGCTCCGTGGTATCCCAGTACATATTTTTATAAGATATCCACTCAGCTAGATCGCCACTAAAATGTGGTAATTCGTAAGCCTGTCTAGGTACCGGTCACGGTCTTCCCATACACGTTATTGCCTCTGCTAGCCTATTAATCCCAGCGTCCCTTTCGCCTGATGACTCTCTCCGCCTTTCTTTTTCATCCACTGCGTACTTCATCTGCCGCCGTGTATCCGACTCGGGTATCGAAACCCGAGGTACACTTGCGGCCGGAGTGGTAAAGACGGGATATTTATTAGGCAATTGGAACGTCACTCTATCTGTATGCATTGGCATGTGCGTCTGTGTCATAGGTACTGTTGTACTTAAAAACGGTACTGACACAGGCGTCTCCAGTACATGCGACATTTTATCACGGTATACTAATGTATAACGTACTTACGTTATGCTTGAGTCTAATGACTCAAGCGTACTTACGTTTTGTATCTGACTCACGGTAGGGTTTTGGAGCGCGGCCATATCCATAGGCCTGCGCTCCGCAGACAGGGTACACAACACTGCATCCGGTTGGCACAACACTGTACTTGATTGACGTAACACTGTAACTGAATCACGAAACACTGGTACCTGTTGGCCCACTTGTGGAGTCATTTCGATCCACTGCTCGACACGCTGTGCTGTACCCACATTTGAATTGGAGTCATCACTCTCGGCAACCGCCTCTATTTTAGCGATATCAGCTTCCATCCTTTTCTTGAGAAAGCTTTCTTAATCTCGAGTTAGGTTCTCCTTTAGCTGCACTGTTTTTTGTGGATTTCAATAAAAAGATTTACAGCTTTGAGCTGTAATTATTAATTAAGTAATTATTAATATTAATTATATAAAGTTGAACTACTTTTTCTTTTATAATCGAGACCTACAGCTTCTCTTCTTAACGTCCAACAATAGTCTGCTAGCATAGCAGGGCTCCACTTTCCCTGATAACGCTGTTCCATGCCTGCTATATCCTGGTGGAACCGTTCACCATGCTCATCACTAACGTCTCCCATACACTGAGGTAAAAAAATTAAATGTGAGTCCAGAATATGTATTTTGAGGAACATTTTACAGCCGATAATGCGCAAGGCTTCAATCATATCTTTTACAAGTGTTTTATAGTTCTCAGCTCTTACATTTCCGAGAACATTAGTAAAAAGGTGTACCATAGATTTCAAAGCCTTGCTCTCTTCTTTATTCTATTTACTGTTAAAAGTATTGTCGTTTATCAACTTTCGTATTTGAGGCCCTATAAAAATCCCTTCTTTTAATTTTTCCTCTGTCATTTTTGGAAACTTATTTTTAAGATATTGAAAAGCATCAATTTCGCGGTTAAGAGATTTAACAAAAATTTTCATTATTCCTAATTTTAGATGCAAAGGTGGCGTCGAATGTTCTGTTGTTGAACTAATGGTGGATGGAGTATATTTTCTGATCCTGGGGTGAAACTTTTCCTGGGTGGCCAAACTTTTCTAACATAATGATTTTCTTTATCGCGACTATTCCAAAGACAAAAAAAAACAACAGTATTTAGTGTAACCTTGTTGCATGCCAAAAAGTATAGCAATAACTTTAAAATCTGCACAGATCTTCCAAGAATATTTCTCATATTTTATCTTCTCAAGTACAAGCCTCAGATTTTCGTAGGTTTCTTTCAAAGCAACTTCATTTTGTGCGCGATTGTACACATGCGCAAATTACCCCCACCAGTTTCGCCGAGCGATCTTAAACCGCCGCGCGATCTATACACAAGTTTGTTTCTGTATATCATATTCGTTAGATATAAGCCATTAAATAAGAAAGAACACGTTCGTGGGCATGCGTGGCAATAACACTGTATACATGTTACAACAAGCACACCATGGGTATAACTCATAAAAACGAAATAAGCCAGCTGTGAAACGTCTATGGTTGATGAATAGTCACCGCATACTTCTTGATATTACAACTCACTATCAATGGGCAAAAACTTTGTTGACCAGTGTTATTTTTCCGCTTCATATTCGATCGTTTTTCTTAAGAAATCGACGCTCTTGTAGCTATTCCTGGATGAGGCTCTGCTACGTGGTGATTTATGTCGATCTCTTACTGAGACCTGTCCTGTTCCTCTGACGTACTTCTTCCACTCTAATCGATTACTCGACCACGAGTCAGAGGAATGTTGAGGGCTGACGTCGATGCCAAAGTCGACGCGACAGACGGCGAACCAGGAGCCCTTTCTGATGGTAACCCGGAGTCCGTTTTCTCAGCTCACTGCGTGTTACAATGGTGATCTGCTGACTTATGGTTACTTGTTAACCTTATCTGGCTCGAAGGACCAAAATGTTATACACAACGGGCGTCAGGTGTTATAGGCGGGGGTATTCGGAAGGTTTTCGCTCAGTAATAAAACCACGAGTCACAATTAGGTAAAACACACTTATAATATCTGATTAATACACTCACAATTAGGTTAAAACAAAGCAATAATTAGATTGACATGATTTATTAAAGTTCTGAGATTTATAACTAGCAATTACACTTTATATTAATTATTTAGAGCGCGGCGAGACAATTTGAGCGACAGATGTACAAACGCGAAAGGATTTGACTCAAATGAGAGATTTCTAGGCAACTACGATATGTAATTTTGTTTTTTTTTTTTCTGTAGGTTTTTTTTTGTGTACAGAAAAAAAAACAAAATTCTTAGCTGACCTCTGAGGTCATAAAAATACATATGTGTACCAAACTTGAATTCACCAAAAGCCAAAAACTTCGTATTCAATATTCTAAAACTAATAAAACTTTGTCTATTGCTTATGTCAAGGCCAGAGACCAAAGACAATTTTCAAGTTTGTTTGCTTATGACCACAGAGCATGTAACTTTAAGAGGCGGAACTTAGAACATTCAGTTTTTGAGAAATTGTTATCTTTGTAGCTGCAAGACATCAACACATCCGTCCGCCTACACAGCGAATGCTTCACTGACCGTTAGTCATGACTATTTAACCAGTCAATCCTGTGGTTGCCTTAAGCTGCTAAAGTCAAAGCCTCCAGCCAGGGGCATACAAACTATGCTAAACTAGATGAACGCTCGCTAAGGGCACCCCCTGTGGGGTACGAGCCTCGGTTTAGGGCGTCACCGGAGGACATCAAAGACGGGCTGGATCAAAGTTTTGATCATGATTATTAATCGGGGAATTTTAAAGCTGCGTACACAGCTGCAACAACTGCTGGCACGTCGTTTTCGAGCAGGGGTTGGGGAGGAGTATCATTTACTCGGGGTCGCGGACGCGATCGCAAAGGACCTCGGCGGCGAGGTGGGAATGACGGGAGGCGTCTGTATCTGTGTACCGAACTTGTGGCCCTATTGCTCTCCTGGAGGAGGGTTATGGGGTTATCTGGGTCTGTGAGAATGTGCTTAAGACGACGGGTATGACTAATCCTACTTAGGACATACCTGGTGGCCTCGACAACCAGAGGGTTGCGATGTTTGACCGCGGAATCAAAGAAACGCTTTGCAAGGCGTTTTAGGAATTGGTGGATATTGGGAATTTTTAGGTCGAGATGGAGACTCTCGTTCCTAACATACCAGGAATAACCAGTGGCCTTATGGAGGAATTATAAGAGAGAACGGTTTTGGAGGATTTGCATGAGCAAAGACAGTACCCGCATATGTCATAATTGAACGAATGCACGCTGAATAGATTCGCAATTTGCACTTGAGTGACAACTTGCTACGTGCATTTAGGACGGAATGGAGTCTACCGAGAGCGAAAGCGGCTCGCGAACGAACCATCTTTATGTGCTCAGCGAAAGTGAGGTGATGATCAAGAAAAACACTTAAACATTTGGCTCGCTTCTCCCAAGGGATCTGCTTGCCGAACATGGTGAGGAGTCGGGGGAGGACGTCTCTATGCCTTGTGCGCGGTTTCGAAAAGAGAACTGCTTGACTTTTTTCAGGATTGACTTCTATGCACCACTTTCTAAACCAGGCAGCAAATCTATGGACTGAGTCTTTGAGAGTGCGGGCGATAATGTCGGGGGATCTAGATCTAAAGTAGATGGCCGTATCGTCTGCGAACTGAGCCAACTACGCCCTTCTACGATTATTAGGAATATCGCTAGTAAATAGCGTAAAAATGAGGCGAATAGGGCGGGAGAAGAAAGTGCTCCTTCAATGCGATAGCGTAATATGCGTTTCGATAGATAGTCTCATAAGATGAGTATGAGACGATCTGGCACACCGAGTTGGTACAGCTTATATAATAAGCCGTTGTGCCAGACTTTATCGAACGCTTTCGCAATGTCGAAGAATACTGCACCCGTCAGAGAACCGCGTTGGAAACCAGCGCTTATGAATTCAATGATACGGTGGGCCTGTTCCACGCTAGAGTTGCTCAGTTTGACAGCCGATCTGTTCGTTGTGGATGAGGCCCTTGGTCTCAGCGAAGTCTCTGAGACGCTTATAAATAAGCTTCTAATAGATTTTTCCGAGAACCTTGAGCAAACTGATGGGACGGTAACTTGAAGGCTTAGTACTGGGTTTACCGGGCTTTGGGATACCGATGACTGTGGCTTCTTTCCACGACTGGGGAAGGAAGGAAAAGAAGTTGTTGCTTAAGGCACCATTGAAGATGGTAGTCAAAAGCATTATTAGGTGCGCGGAAAAAGTTGGATCACCCTATTGGTGAGGCTATCTGAACCGAGGGCTTTACGGGCTTGAAGACCTTTGATAATGTCATGCACTTCGTCTGAAGTGACGGGAAGCAGCGGACAATCAGGGTCATCAACGGGAGGGAGAGAGGGTCTACATTCGACTTCAGTGTCGACCTTTAAGAGGTGACCTTGGTCTACTGGTAGGGAACTGGGTGAGCATTGAGCCTCAAGGCTGTCGGCCAGGCATTCAGCCTTTTCAAAATCCTCGAAAGCTATGGTCTTATCGGGACGGGTCAGGGGGGGCATGGAGGACGATTCAGGGGACTTGAGTTTCCTCTGAAGTTCCCAGAATGCCTTTTGGGTGGGCTCTAGTTTGCTGAGCATCTTGTCCCAGCCCGCGTCACGCAGTTCCGATATACTTGTCTTTACAGATCTCTGTAAATAGCGCTTATGGGCTTTGTTTGCGGGACAGGGGAAGTTGCTATAGGCACGAAAGGCCGCGTTCGCTGGAACTTCCCTTGAACATTCGTTAGGGACGGTTTGTAGGTGATCAGTGAGTGAGTCGATCGCGGACGGCGTGTCAGCGATAGAGTTGAAAAGGTCGGGAATAGAGTCGAATTGAGAGAACGTGTTGGGTTTCAGCTGTGTGCTTACTTTCTTCCAGTCCGTGATCCTCTTGGTGACAGGGGGAGAGATAGGGTTGGAGAGACCTATGCGGGGGTCTAATCTCATGACTACCAGGCGGTGGTCAGAGTCGACCTCATTCATCATTTCTATTGAATCTAGCCTTAGGTTGACGTTCTTAAGGAGCGCCACATCTAAGATATCGGGAGTATTGTTCGGATTTGTGGCATTGAAATCACTTGCTAAAATGAGCGAGAAAAATCGAAAGGTCATCAGAGAGAAGTTTGAAATTCTTCGAGGTGTTACCGGGGGGAGATAGACCGATACGAGAGTGATCGGCTCGTGGCCTGACATGCCTAGCCGACAGGCCGAAACTTCTAATCGCGAGAGGGGAGGAGGATTGATTGGGATGCAGTGAAGCTGCTTTTTATAATAAATCAGAGTACCACCTTTGTGGCATCGTGAACTATCGTTGCGAACTATTCGATAGTTTAGCAAATGATGGCTCTAGTGGTGGGAAGTGAACAATACTCCCATCGTTTCTCAATTCTTCTTCCAATAGTTACCTGCGTCGGTCCGAAATAATCGACGACTATGTAAGAGTACTTGGTAAGTCTCCCATCAGGGGTATCTCTGGCAAACTTTTCTTAGTCTTGCACCACTGACAATTATATGCGACTGGCTTTAGAGCCGCTCTCAAACCCAAGATCCAATATTTCTGTCCATTCTCGTTCATTACTGTGGCAGTGTGTCCGTGAAAAAACCTTTTATGATAGTGTTGCAGAATGAGGCGGGTGATCGGGATCTATGGAATGCAAATAAAGATATGAATATCTTCGGTTTTCCATCTAGAATGATAGGATTCATCATTCTTTAGCCTTCTTCGTGGAACTTCATTGTTCTACTTCTTCTTAGCTTGGCAATCCCATCATCTCCTATGCAGACGTTGATCTTCTTAGCATTTTTCAAGGGCTTTCCAGCCTTCAAATTCATAATTTCTGTCGAAAAGCTGTCGTTCTGACTCAGCTTCATTAATATTTCTTCGGCTCTGCTTAAGTGTTCTTCTTTTAGAGGTAGATACAATCACGTCTCTTCTTTGTGATTTTTTGTATCTTCTCCATAGTGCGTAATAGTTGGTTCCAGCTTGAGAACCTCTCTAGATTTAAAAACTCTTCTTCCACAGCTTTTATTGCCATCACCTTTTGCTTGTCCTTTTCTTCTTACATGATGTCTTCTGGCTTGAAGTCTTTGGCTTGGCTTGGCTTAGAGTCCGTCCAGTAGGTCTTCTTCAATATTTCGAGGTCCATCTCTTCTTAAATCGTGGTTGCAAGTCTGCTGCCAAGCAAGGCCGCTTGCAACTCTAACCTTGGAATTGATACTAGTTTAGTCGGCGTTACTCTCGCTTTTCCGGCAATCATGGAGACATGCACTCTTCCCCCAGACTTGACCGTCCTCCAGTAGGCTACCGCTACGTAGGCCTCTTCACTTGCATCGGTGAACGTATGCAGTTGTCCTTTTCTGCCGCAGGGTGAGATACACCTTGGAATTCTCAGTCTTGTTAGCGCCGACACTTCATCCAAGTATTTCACCCAGTTCTCTTTTTGTTTTTCATTAATTACTTCCCCCCAGTCTATTTTCGATCGCCTCGATTGATCGTAAATCAATTTCTTTCTTTGTATTAAGACAGGTGTTCCAGAACCCATTGGGTCAAAAGTGGACATGACTGCGCTTGTAACTTCTCTCTTTGTTGGAGTCCACCTACCGTCTAGCAAGTCCTCGGATGTATTACGCAGTCCAATATTAAAGGCTAGCGCGTCTTCCTTTACTAGCTATCTTAGCCCCAGAGTTTTTTCTTCCTTTGTTACTTGCAGAGAATCTTCTTTATTGATGTCTTCTACCTCTGATAGTACCCCCAAATTATTACTGGCCCAGCCCTTAAGATGAAAGTTTGCTCTTGCGTGAACCTCTTTTACTTCTTTTGATATCTTTTTGGCTTCAGCTGTAGATGCAAAACTCCGAAGGTAATCGCACATGTAGTGGTTTTTGTTTATTGCCTTCACCGCTTCTGGATAAGTCTTCTTAAAGTCTTCTGCGTTCTTGTTCATCACATATGTTGCTGTTGCCGGTGGTGATGCTGCTCCAAAGATGATTGACGACATCCTATACTCTTCAAGCTTGCCTGTTCTTTGACTTCCACGCCACAAGAACCTGAGACTGTCTCGATCATCTTCTCTAATTTTGATCCGAAAGAACATATCTTGGATGTCGGCCATGACAGCCTCTGGCCCTTCTCTGAAGCGTAGCAGGACGCCAAATAGAGATTGTAACAGGTCTGGACCTGATTGCAAGGCGTCGTTCAAGCTTTTCCTCCGTATTTAGTAGCTGTGTCGAACACTATCCTAAGCTTCTTCTTAACTGGATGCACAACAACAAACTGGAGTAAGTAAAATATTCTTACTTTGTTCGTGGTTTTTGGAGCCTTCTCTGCATACCCTTTTTCTATTAGACTCTGGATCAATTGCTCGTAGTGTTCTTTGGTTTCTTTGTCTTGATCCAAAATTTTGTCAATGTTGGCTAGTCGTCTGATTGCTTGATTGTAGTTATTGGGTAGGGTCTCGTTTTCTTTTCTCCACAAGAGACCTGAGACTGACTGCTTTACAGTTTCTTCGTAGTTTTCACGAGGATTTGCAAAGCTCTTCTATTGCTGTCATTTGTTGGTGTTCGATTTTGAATCCCAAGAGATTCTAACTGAAAATGTTCTCGGACGATTTCTTCTATGCTTTTTTCATTAGTTTTAGATCTGCCATAGTGAGTGAAATTCACTAAAGCATTCGCTCCTGGTTAGCATCCATGTAACACCCATCCTAGGTTGGTAAGTGAGGCTAGGGATACTGCGTATCTGCCTATTAGTTTTAGATGTCAAATAGCATGGCTTTTAGCTTTTAATATAAACTCAGACATAAGTAGTATGGCGAAGTTTTTTGAAAATAGCACCACAAAAATTAGTAATAATACAAATATTAAGGTGGTTTGCAATATTTTAAACTAGTCAGTAAGACAACAGAAGGTACCAGTAACAATGTTTTTAATCTCACCATCAACATGGTATCTTCTAGCCAACATTTACTTGACAACTGGCTTAGCTCAGTCTGCGCTTAGTGCTTGGTGTGGCAACACGCCGTGTTCGAGTTCGCGACAAGTCAATCGTCATCCTGAGGATGCCTCGTTGAGAGGTGAAATACGTGTCGATTTCTTTCAGGGTCTTTTTAAGACTCTTTAGAAATAACTAAGCGGAACAGGTAACTAAATACACATACATACATACATAAACTCACGCCTTCTTCCCATGGGGGTAGGCAGAAACTACAGAACGCCACCTGCTACGATCCTTACATACTCCTTTTGCCTCGTTTACGTTCATACATCTGGTCATATACTCCCGCCGGTTGCGAGTACTACGCACTTGGCCTTTCTGAAGAACATCACCAATAAGGTAAGTATATGTCCTTCTAGGGCGTCCCCGACCGGCCTTTCCCTTCACATCAGCCTTGTAAATACGTTTTTTAGTCGCCTTTCATTCATTCTCTCAACATGCCCAAACCATCTCAGCATACCCTTTTCAATTTTTGTCACAACATCTTCTTTTAAATCACACCGCTGTCTTATCACATTATTCCTCAGCCTATCATTCATAGACAAACCACACATGTTTCGCAAGGAACGCATTTCCACAGCATTTATTCTACTTTCATGCTTGTTTTACCACACCCGACATTCACTTCCATACATAAGCGTAGGCACCAGCACACCATTGTGAACAGCCAGTCGAGCTTTTTTAGACATCGCCATCGACTGGTTGGTCACAATCGCATGTATAGCACCATTCACTTTATTTCCCGCGTTTACTCTCCTTTCTACATCCCCATCAATTTTCCCATCCCTTGTAAACAGACTCCCCAAATATATAAACTCACTTACTTGCTCCACACTCTTATTATTTATTTTCACATCACACACCGATACATCCTCTCCTCTTTCAAACACCATGACCTTCGTCTTATTCACATTTATATTCATCCCTTTCACCTTATATGCTTCATCCATCACAATCACCATGTCTTGCAACTGTTCTGCTGATGAAGCAAGTAGAACTTGATCATCTGCGTAGCTAAGGCATTTGACAGGTAACTTATTCATCCTCAATCCGCACTCACTCTCTTTCAAATTTGTCAGACGACTATCCATGTACAAGTTGAATAGCCACGGTGACGCTACACAACCCTGTCTAACACCTCTCGAGATGCAGAACCAGTTCGTGTATGCCCCATTTATCGTAACACAAGCACTGGAATCCTTGTATAAAGATTTCAGCGCCCGTACCAAGCGCCAGTCCACACCGTACATGGATAGTGTCGACCACAGTTCTTCCCTCCATACACTGTCATAGGCCTTCTCCAAATCAACAAAGTCAAAACATTTATTTCAAATAGGCCCATGTATGGCACTTTTGAACGTCAAAATTTACAAAATAATATAATTGATTCTAGTCGCCCCTTCCAAAAGGTAGTTTTCGTATGGAGAAGAATGGGCAAGAAACTCCACCGTTACTCTTTTAAAATGTTTTACAATAGTTTGTATTAGTACGTACATTACTTAAATAATTATATGTGAAGACGATGCACCTAGAATAAAATTACTATACCACAATAGGTAAAAAGAATTAAAAATGAAGCAACGACAGATAATTTAATTATATGATAGATACATGGTGCTCACATATTTACAAACATAGTAAAAGTAGACGATTTTCCTAATGTTTTTAAAATTAATAAGTCAGTGTGTGAGGAAGTAATCACAGAATGTAAAATCAATGTCATATAATACAAAATTATAAATTTAACAATTAAATTAGCAACCTGTTTGATTTTGTCTTGATTCTAAATTGTCCTATGGAGCAGGACCAGCATTTTTCCAAGCACTCTTATCTTGGATATAATCCTCTAATTTGTAATATGCTTGTTTACAAAGTGTACTTTTAATCTGAGTTTTAAATTTTCTTTCATTTAATTGCAATATGTCACAAGGTATTTTGTTGTAACATTTAACACAGTACCCCATAAAAGATGTATGTACTTTAGATAATCTGAAAAATGGTTGATCTAGTTTATCTTTATTTCTAGTATTAAAATTATGTCTATCACTTATTTTATTAAACAGATGTGGATTTTTCCTTACGTACATAATATTTTCATAAATGAATTGGCAAGGTACCGTCATAATATTAATCCTTTTAAATAGTTTCCTGAGCGATTCGCGGCGACGTAGATTATAAATGGCTCTGACAGCTCTCTTTTGTAAAATAAAGATGGATTCAATGTCAGCAGCCCGACCCCACAGTAAAATGCCATACGACATAATGCTGTGGAAGTAGCTAAAATAGACCAATCTCGCGCACAACGAAAGCACAATAGACGTTTTTGTGCTGTGCTAGATGTTTTTCGGTTATGCACCTTAAGGAGAAGATCTGGTCCATACAGCCCATTCCCTCTCTAAATCCTGCCTGTACATCCCATATTTTCTCATCTGTCACTTTTATTACTCTATTTATTAAAACCTTCGCATACAGTTTGCCGACAACACTCAAAAGACTAATGCCGCGGTAGTTTTTACACTCCTGCTGAGAGCCCTTTCCCTTATATAGTGGTACGATTACAGCCTTGCACCAATCATCCGGCACACGGCCATATCTCCAACACATATTAAAGATTCGGCACAACAGGCTTACTACCACCCCATCACCGCCCTTCAGCATTTCAGCAGACACTCTGTCGTACCCTGCAGCTTTCCCAACTTTCATCCCTTTCAGCGCTCTTATAATCTCATCTACTTCTATATACTAAATATATCTAGTTACTAAATATGTCCACATCAATTGCATTTTACTCTATATTGAATGAGTAATGAAAGATGTTTTGGCAAAACTTACAACTGGTACTAAATCAGTAATTATTTGTGGTGACTTTTATATTATTATTTTGGAAATAAATTCAAATAGTAGTACATTATTAAGCCTCTTCAAATCATTCAATTTGTCAAATGTGTTTTTAGAACCAACACGAATAACTTCGACTACTGCTACATGTATTGAAAATGTCTTTTGTTGCTGCGACTATTTAGATAAAGCCATTTTAAATTATCTCCCTTTTGATCACACACTTTCGTCCTTGCGGTAGACGTGGTAAGTGCTACCTGATCTACAGTCCAGTTTTAGGAAACAGCGCAGCACTTCGGCATTACTGGATGTTACGGACAATATTTTATCAGCTCAAGATAAGGGCATATGTTCACTGATGGTACTACTTGATTTTTCTCGTGTATTTCATTGCATTAACGTCTCACTAATACTGTCAAAGTTAGAATATTACGGTTTTTACGACAATGCCATTGAATTGTTCCACAGCTACCTCAGTAATAGAAAACAAGTTGTAGAATTGCGTTTATCGGATGGTACTGCTTTGAATTCAGCTCTTACTGCTATAAAAAGAGGCATTCCTCAGGGATCAATTTTGGATCCGATACTTTTTATTCTCTACTGTGCAGACATAATAAAGTACCTTCAGAAATGCAAGTATCATATTTATGCCGATGACGTCCAACTGTATTTATCTTTCCATCCAAATGATTATGATTCGGCCATTAGAGACCAAACGATGACCTAGAAAGAATCGCCGCCTGGTCTGATGAGAATTGTCTGGCATTAATCCCACTGAAAACAAAGTATATGTTGTTTGGTACGAGGCAGCAGTTGAAGAAAATACCATTAAGCCTTAATTTAAATCTAATATGTGAGTCTATTGACCGTGTGAATGAGGCGCGGAACCTTGGTTTATGTATGGACAACAGCCTTAGATTTGAGAAACACGTAAGAAACTGCTTCTATCGTCTGAAACTTCTTTATAAAATGCGGCCATACTTGTCTGAAAAGCTTCGCGAACAGGTCGTCGAAACCCTTGTTCTTTCTAAATTAAACTACGCTGATACGGTTTACGGCCCACGCTTGCTGGCTCGTACCGATCGACTTATACAAAGAGTCCACAATGCATGTGCGAGCTTCGGCTACTCTGTTCCCCTATGAAGTCAAGACGAAAGTTACACCTAGCGTGCCTGCTTTTTGGTGTCGTTAAGTACCAGAAACCGAAGTATTTGTACGACAAGCTTAGTTGGATGGCTAGTAGACGAGATTGCGCGCCCAGGCAATGTGCACAACAACTTTCGACACAGTCTCATAGGACAGCAGCTTTCAAAGGCACTTTCCGATACGTTGCATCTAATCCACACGTTCAGAACACGTTTTACGGCAATATCTCATAGATTCGCAACAGAAACTGGATATGGTCGCCCTAAATGTTTCACTTATATAAAATGCTTACAGTACTTAGCTTAAATCATGATTCCTGTTGTATGAAACAAAATATTTTTGAGTATATTTTGGGTATGCGGGTGGTTGCGCACGCTCAGTGATTTTCCGTCCTTTGCTGCGTCAAATGTCCCCGACTCGATGGCGCTGCTGTGCCATCCGTGGTGCCTACGTGCCGCCGTAGTTGTGAGACCTGTGGGAAACACAAACGAACACATTACTTACTTCTTTATTTTAATTTTTTTACTACCATCTCAACGTTCAATCTTCACGTGTTGTTTTCGTACCTACCCATTGTGTCTGGCCTACTTGCGATTGTGACGCACAGCCGGCATCGAGATCGCATCATACATCAATAAAATCCTTGCCGAAGATTGCCGAAAATATTTTTGTTTGTGTAGGGTGTGGCATCTTTCGAAACTGCACAACTGAAACGCAAAGGAGCATAAATTGTTGAATACTAACGCGAGGCTAACAATACTGATCATCAAAAGAAAATTATGATATTATATGACGCTGACCTTCTTCTATTAACATTGTACCTACTTCATCTATTGTTATAGGTACTTTCTCTTTCTCCGGATAGTATAAAATTAACTATTTATGACAAATCTTTTTATTTTTTGTTTTCGTTTTTATTATCATTAATAACTATTCATATTTTTATTCAAACAACCACAGTATTTTTTCTTATCGTAAAACTGTCGGTGTATCTGTCCACTGCGGTCGGCAACCTGTAGCACTTTGTGAGTGCACCGGTGCACGGATTCTACATAACTCGCTAAGAACAGATTTTTGCGGGGGACAGTTTTTGTAGTTTCGTATGTATTTTTTTATCACACCTGCTCTGAAAATACATACTAATTATACCAATTAGAGGGAAGAAACGCCTTTATCCCGCCCTTCAAATCCTTTCATCCCAAGGTATGCAAGTTTGTATGAAAATCCTTCCGACCCAAGGGTGGGAAGTATGTATGAAATTCCATTACATACCCGGTTTTTCTTTTTTTTTTAATTTGTCAGCAGTCATACTGCCAAGAGACTTTAACTGTCTACTAATTCAATTTCAAGTAAATTGTTACTGGACACATACAGTTTTTTTTTTTACCAGTTACCAACCTCCTTGGTGCATACAGAAAATTAAAAACGAAATTATTTTTGTATATAAAACGCGCGGAATCACGGAAGAAGTGGCTGCATGACCTGATGATCTTAGTGGTTCCTCGTAGCTCATCACCGCAGCCTTCTTCAAGCCTTCAACTAACTCAAGATGTAAACATGTCTCAAAATATCAAGATACCCGGACAAAATGTAACATCTTATAATAGCTGCACTTTTAATAATTGTACTTTTAACTAAATATAAACATTTCTATGCATTTATGTCCATAATTTTCCTCGTAGGTGTAATAAAAAGCACTATACATCCCTCAGGATAAAGTACAGTTCCATACCTCAAATGGTTTGCGCCCCTCGCAAGCTCGTGGCGCAAATGCCATAATCTCGGTATGGAACTGTCACTTTCTTCCCTCTGAAGTAATGTACTATTGTTTTTGTATTATGTTTAATTACGTGCTTATTTATTTATTTAGTTTTTTAAGTATACAAATTATGTTATCCCCGTCACTTGTCCTTATGGGTTCATTAGAAAACCAGCGTCAAACAGCATCTGTTTGGCATTCATGCTGAAACGAACCTTTTTTTGCGCGTGTGAGGCACACAGTATTGTTTTTAAAACATTATTTTTTATTTTCACTTTGTTATTTGTGTTGTCGCGAGTTCATTTGTGTGTTGTTCAAAATTAAATATTTAAACCATTAAAATTACAAAATTCTCTAACGGCTCTCGTTACGATAAAGTTTCTTAGTACTTAAGCTTACACTACATCAATGATACAAGTAGCGCTACCTAGCGCTTTAAATACGGGGAGAGATGTTACGCTACGGTGTAACACAAGGACAGCTGAAACTACGCAGCGCCGAGACGGTGTGAGACGAGGACTTTACACCGTCTTACATTATACTAGACGTCGACTTAGCATATTTCGTGTGACCCGCGTGCAGCATCCGTTCCGAGGTTTCGCATTCTCGGTACAAGCATCGACCGTTTATCACTTAAAATTTGGAATTCTATTATTGTTATTTTTATATCCATTAAAACTAAGTATTATGAATAACTTGCATTTTTTGCATCCTCCGGCTTCAGCCTTCGTAATTCGCAGTAAAACAAAACCAGCGCGCGATTATCACATTACATTATTGTTAAAGTTTTCATTTTGTGGTTAATTATGTTCGTAATCTCGCCCTCATTTAGTACTATGTAGTTTGCACTTCGCACAACTCGCTGTATCACAATTTTCTGTAATATTTAGTCTGTGGTCCATCGTACGTGTGGTCTGTGGATATCTGTCATGTTCATTGTACTTTTTTGTGCCGCGCGCTGTGCACTGAATTCCGATGAAATAATCGTTCAGTTTTATTTCTGTAAGTAAAATGGGAAAAAACAAACGGAGAAAACGGGATGAGGCTATGATCGAGCTAAGTGAACGTTTACAAGATCTAGAAAAGCGGTTAAACAAGAGGAGTCCTCATAAACACACCGGTAAGTTTGCCATTTTTCACCATGATACATACCCACAAATTTCTAGAAATCGAGTGTTCAAATATGGTTTTTAGAAATTCCTTGTTAGCTAATACTTTTACAAATAGGACGACACCACTATTTAGCCTCCACATGAGGTTGGCCGTGGTACAGGTCGTGCCATTAAAGATGAGACTTGACCGCGCCTCCCACCGCTCTTTCCCCAGCCCCGATGACGCCCCAGCGGGGACCTCATACCGCTGAAGAGACCCATAAATCGTCTACTGCGCAAGTCAAACCACGTGGTGCGTCAAGTATCATCTTTAATGGCACGACCTGTATGTAGGTACGTAACGCTAAAATAACCTAATTTTCTTTTTAGCTTAACACTATGCGTTTGTTGCTTAGATGATTACGAAAATCGCTCCAGCCGAATACGTTCAAGAAGTCGTTCGTCATACGAGTGAAGCCGGCACAGTCAGACGCCTCGACGTCGCAGGTTACTATCTTCCTCACCGGATACTGAATACAGCCGTCATAGTATTCCACCTAGTGATGACGCTCAAACTAAAGGAAAGGGAGGGGGGGGCAGACTTGGAAGAGGCACCTCACAACGACTTATGTCAACAAGCTGCCGACATGAGGGAGACGCTCTCCACAGAAATTCCAACATTCAAGCCGCCAGGATCGCCGCGGCTGCTAGATCAGGTACAAACTGGCAGACTTAAACATTTTTCAGACCACTGGGATAGTATCACTACTAACCCCACTATACGCAAATGGTTCAGAGGGTATTCCATACCTTTAACCAATGATCCCGTTCAAGTCTTGGTGCCACAGAACAACACGAAAAAGAAAACTAACCTCATTTCTATAGAAATGGACAATTTGTTACAATTAGGTGCTATACAAAGGTGTTCAACTGTAGACGCCCAGTTTTTGTCCAGTATTTTCTTACACCCTAAGTCAGATGGTTCCTGGAGATTCATATTGAATCTAAAAAAGTTTAACAAATTTGTCTCTTCTACTCACTTTAAGTCAGAGGATTTAAGAACAGCAACAAAACTTATGACCCCTTTTTTTTTTTATGAGGGTGGGTAATCATCAAATAACTTCTCCCGCTCTGGGCGGAGCGGGAGGGCGTGTCAGACTCTTACTGACTAAAACCAACCCGTGTTCCTTCGGTTGCCCTGTCGCCGGGGGCCACGATCTCCCTTTCGGTTTTCTTCGCAACCCCGGCAGGCATCGGTCCTAGTGGACCCCTTCAATTATGCTGACATCTCTTTGAGGCGTGCGTGGAACACAACGCGCCGTCGACCCGGGCCTGGTCCTTATCGGACGGTGAGCCACCCATTGCTCACCGCCCGCAAGCCCGCGCCTACGGTGGCCGGAAAACGCCTCGCGATTCCCGACGCCCTGGGCGTCTCCTCCTGCGGCGGTTAGGGGCGTGAGGGCGCGAGATTTGCCTCTCCCTCACGCGTTCCGCCTCCTCCTTCGTGAGCATTACCGCTTCGCAGAAGGAGGTGAAACTTATGACCCCTGGATGCTTCATGGCCACAATTGACCTGAATCTGATAGGAAATATTTGCGTTTCCTATTCCAAGACAGATTGTATGAATTTAAATGCCTTCCCTTTGGTCTTAGTACAGCACCATTCGTCTTTACTAAAGTAATGAAACCAGTAATGTGTCACCTGAGGTCATTAGGTTTGTTGTCTGTCATTTACCTCGATGATATTCTCTATCTTGCCGATTCATATGAAAAATGCTTACATAATGTGCTTACTAATAAGAAATTATTAGAAAGTCTGGGATTTATAATTAACATAGACAAAAGTTGCCTCCAGCCTAAACAATACTGTCAGCACCTAGGGTTTATACTAAATTCTGTTCAGTTCTCCATAACACTTCCACAGAAAAAGATATTATCTATATGTAAAACTTTAGGAATAGTCAAATCTAAACAAATATGTAAAATAATTGAATTCTCTCAACTCTTAAGTACTCTTGTCTGGCTGTAGAATATGGCTGGCTTTATACAAAAGTAATGGAAAGCCACAAAACAATAGCCTTAAAAAAAAAATGAAAACTATGAGGCATACCTTTCTGTATCAAGCGAAATCAGATCAGATTTGGAATGGTAGTATATCCATATATATCAGGGGTGGCCAACTTGCTTAGACCCAAGATCTACTGTTTACTGACTGTGCTGTGACTGTGCGATCTACCAATTACATGCTTCTTGAATTTTTATGAAGCAGTGTACAATTACCTACGTGCTATTATTTATTTTAATAAGAGATCATAAAATTGAAAATTATTCTTAGTAACTACTTATTTATAGTAGTATGAGTATTGCGTCTGAGCTACCGCCTAGAAGAGAGGATTAATAACGTGATGGAACAGTGACTGAAAATTGATATAAGATGATGCGTGCAGCAGTTGGTGATTAAGTTGCGTGGTCTATTCTATATAATATATAAGGTATATTAACTTTTTTTTTTGCCACGATCGACTGGACTAATAGCCGCGATCGACCGGTTGGCCACCCCTGATATATATAATTGTAAAATTAAACGATTTAATTTTTCTTTTGAAATATTCCCAGATGCTTCAGGAACAGGTTGGGGTTTAGTTTGTAATGGTGTTACAAGTCATGGTCACTGGACACTTGAAGATAAACGTTTTCATATAAATTACTTAGAACTGCTAGCAGCATTTAAAGTGTTAAAAACTTATGCATCTGAACTATGATGTTGTGAAATTCTTCTTAGAATAGACAATACCACTGCTATAGCCTATGTTAATAGAATGGGGGGCACCCGCTTTCAACATTTAAATAGCCTAGCATGAGAGTTATGGCAGTGGTGTGAGCAATGGCAACTATGGGTATATGCATCTTACATTAGCTCGAAAGACAACACTGTGGCAGATAGAGAATCAAGACGTTCTCATTCTGAAATTGAATGGGCTCTATGTGACATGGCATATGAAACAATTATTACTAAATTTGGTAAACCCCAGATTGATATGTTTGCAAACAGATATAACAACAAGTGTAGGAATTATGTGTCTTTGCTACCAGACCCCAATGCATACTCCATAGATGCTTCTACCATTAAATGGAATGGAATATTTTTCTACGCTTTTCCACCATTTGACCTTATAATTAAGTTGCTATAGAAAATAATCAAAGTCAAAGTCAAAGTCAAATCATTTATTTCAAATAGGCCCATGTATGGCACTTTTGAACGTCAAAATTTACAGACTAATATAATTGATTCTAGTCGCCCCTTCCAAAAGGTAGTTTTCGTATGGAGAAGAATGGGCAAGAAACTCCACCGTTACTCTTTTAAAATGTTTTACAATAGTTTGTATTAGTACGTACATTAGTTAAATAATTATATGTGAAGACGATGCACCTAGAATAAAATTACTATACCACAATAGGTAAAAAGAATTAAAAATGAAGCAACGACAGATAATTTAATTATGTGATAGATACATGGTGCTCACATATTTACAAACATTGTAAAAGTAGACGATTTTCCTAATGTTTTTAAAATTAATAAGTCAGTGTGTGAGGAAGTAATCACAGAATTTAAAATCAATGTCATATAACACAAAATTATAAATTTTACAATTAAATTAGCAACCTGTTTGATTTTGTCTTGATTCTAAATTGTCCTATGGAGCAGGACCAGCATGTTTCCAAGTACTCTTATCTTGGATATAATCTTCTAATTTGTAATATGCTTGTTTACAAAGTGTACTTTTAATATGAGTTTTAAATTTTCTTTCATTTAATTGCAATATGTCACAAGGTATTTTGTTGTAACATTTAACACAGTACCCCATAAAAGATGTATGTACTTTAGATAATCTGAAAAATGGTTGATCTAGTTTATCTTTATTTCTAGTATTAAAATTATGTCTATCACTTATTTTTTAAACATGTGGATTTTTCCTTATGTACATAATATTTTCATAAATGAATTGGCAAGGTACCGTCATAATATTAATCCTTTTAAATAGTTTCCTGAGAGATTCGCGGCGACGTAGATTATAAATGGCTCTGACAGCTCTCTTTTGTAAAATAAAGATGGATTCAATGTCAGCAGCCTGACCCTACAGTAAAATGCCATACGACATAATGCTGTGGAATTAGCTAAAATAGACCAATCGCGCGGTTTCTAAATCTGTTAACTGTCATATCTTTCTAACAGCATAAGCGGCCGAGCTTAGCCGCCCCGCAAGAGATGTTATGATGTGACTGAGAAGGCAACAGGCATTGTTTTAGTGCCATGGTGGCCTGCCCAACCATGGCATAGAGCTGGACATTGAGCTGAACATTTCAGCTCAATGTCCAGCTCCATGGTTATATCAGAGAGAATTGTATTTGAACCTCGTAATAACTTACTACTGTCTCCTTCCAGGGATCCACATCCTTTACACAAGAGCCTCAAACTGGTTGCCGTCATATTATCCGGTGTGCGTTCTTAAGGAAAGGAATAGCTCCATCTTCAATGGACATAATGTTAGCCTCCTTGTCTAACAAAACCAGAAAACAGTACGAATCGGCACTGAAACAGTGGATAATCTTCTGCAGGAGTCAAGATGTGCATCCCTTATCAGACTCAGTACCCATGGTAATTTCGTACTTAACATCTAAGTTTGAGCAAGGACTATCATATAGCTCACTGAACACCATACGATCAGCAAATTCTTTAATCTTAGGCTCTCACTTGGGAACAGATGAGAGAGTGATGAGGTTTTTTAGAGGTATTTACTAACTAAGGCCCAAGAAACCTAAATACGACATAGTATGGGATCCCAAAATTGTCTTAAGATACCTATCAAATTTGTTCCCTAATCAAGACCTTAGTTTGGAATTACTTACTAGAAAATTAGTAACATTGCTAGCCCTTGTAACTGCGCATACGATCCAAACTCTATCACTTATTAGTATAGATAATATTACTATCAATGAAGATAACATTGATATGAAAATCCCAGAAATGATTAAAACATCTGGACCAAACAAACTTCAACCTAATTTAATATAATATACCATTTTAATATAATATACCATTTTTCAAAGACAATATGAGCATCTGTCCAGCCCTAACTTTACTTGTTTATTTAGATAGTACCAAAATTATAAGACAGGATTGCAATTCTTTGACCATTACACTTAGAAAACCTTACCATGCTGCCTCTACTGCATCTATAAGTAGGTAGATAGATAAAGAAAGTTTTGAATGATAGTAGCTTAGACACTGCTAAGTTCACGGCTCACAGCACAAGACATGCCTCCACCTCAAAGGCTTCTGAAGGAGGCATAATCATTGAGGTAATAAGGAAAGCTGCAGGCTGGACACAAAGATCTTCTACATTTGCTCGTTTCTATAACAGACCAATTGTCAGTGATCCAAACGCTTTTGCTCAAGCGGTGTTTTCAAGAGATAACTCTTTGTAAGATACTTTAATAAGTTAAGTGTTATGGTTGAGTGCCTAAATTAATACCTAGACAACTAGTCACCATTGAGGCTGTAATAATTAATAAGTAAACATTGAGATTGATTACTCTATAACGAAATAATGATGAAAGGAATATGTTACCTACAACTAGACATCGTTGAGGCTGTAATAATTACTAAGTAACCATTGAGACTGATTACTTTATAACGACATAATGATGAAAGGACTAAGTTACTTACAACTAGTCATCGTTGAGGCTGTAATAATTAATAAGACTAAGTTACGTACTTTACGTTTATTGAATAAACATGTTGATTATTAACACAGCTTTCTTCTTTAAACATCTACATAGTACTAAATGAGGGCGAGATTACGAACATAAGTAAATAGATCGGATTAACTTACCTAGTGACATCCGATCCTCAATTATGTGAAGTAATCTCGCCCTCATTGTATCCCAACCCTTCCCAGATTCTTATCTCTAACTCGTTCGAAAGTTGTGTGAATAAAATGTATGGCTATGTGTGTAATACTTTGAACTGATGAACATGATAGATATCCACAGACCAAACGTACGATGGACCACAGACTACCAAATATTTTTTGATGAATGTGTTCATCTTTAAAAATTGTGATACAGCGAGTTGTGCGAAGTGTAAACTACATAGTACTAAATGAGGGCGAGATTACTTCACATAATTGAGGATCGGATGTCACTAGGTAAGTTAATCCGATCTATTTAATTATTATCAAAAATACGAAAGCTAAGGTATTGTCACCAACCGACGTTAAAAAGTTACGTTTAAAAGAAGCTCCGAATAGTCAGTGGTAACAAAGGTCGGTTGAACTTTATAAATCTAAATGTATCATCGTTACATAATTACGTTATTGTAGCATAAGTTCTTACAACAAGTCTGTTTTATTCCTCATATGTGTTGAAAAACGTCTTATGAAACGCGTGTGCATTGATCATTACAGACTTGGCTCCCTTATAATACCGCCTTGAGTGTAATAAACAACATAGCACACTTGTATCATAATGTACTATTATTTCTCAGCACATTCAAACGCTGGTGATATCGTGGCATCTTCGTATCGTGACAAATCGTCTTCTACTTACAAGTCGTCCACGCATTTCCCTAAGAGCTACTCCTCTTAGGCCTGTTAGTTTCTAACTTGTTCAGAAGATTTTCTGCAGTCGATGCTAGTGCTTGCTAGAACAAGTGCAAGCTACTGCCCCGGGTCCCAAAATAAAAATGTGATTACTGAACCTAAATAAAGAGCTTACCCACCGCAAATAGTATGGTACATGATGGTTGGCCATCTTGTGCTTAATCAACTTGCGTGAAATATTCTATAGTTTACTATAGACTGACTTATTACTGATTACTGATGACTTATTACTTTACCCTACAACACAAGTGTATTGTAAAGTAATAATAATATCCTTACATATTATAAAACAAAGTCTTCCGCCGCGTCTGTCTGTTTGTCTGTCTGTCTGAACGCGATAAACTCAAAAATTATCAAACGGTTTTCACTAAGTGACGGACGGAGTGATTCTTGCGAAAGGTTTTAGTGTATAATTCATTTAGGTTTTGTGTATGGTTTTGTAAATTGGCTGAAATATGACGTAAACCGTTACAGATACATCAAATTTATGTTCTACAGGATTGAAGATCTTAAAAAGTTCAACAAAAACGTCCGCGATGGCATATATCTATCTTCTAAGATGACCCATAGTAACTATTTTTATCTTTCAGAATTTGATAAAAATTCCATTGTTATTCCCGAAGCTATTTTGACCGGTATCATATTAATGCTTATCCAATAAAATATATTATTTAAATTAGGCATTTAATTGAGATTAAAATATTTAAAAGACAGGTTTAAAATATATCACAGATTCAAAATTAGGTAGGAATCAATAAACTTTTCCTGGACTAATAAGTTTGTAATCCCGGTACTGCACGGTAGTACGTTCCCGTGGTATATTATCTGTGCCGTGGTATATTTTGCAACATCCACGCGGGTGGAGCCGCAGGCAAAAGCTAGTAATATAGTATAATGAACTTCATGGGATACAAGCAGGAGTAGTTTCCCCGAGTTATGTTGCGTCGTCGGCTGCGCTCTGTAACAGAAAGCATGTGTGGTGCGTAGGTTTCTGTCATCGGGCAGCGTGTCCACACACCTGCACATCCTGCGCGGGTGCGGCTACTGCCAGCTAGCGGGTGGTGCGCGCGGCTCGTGGCGCGACTCTTTACACGCGCTCTACCGCGGCTACACGCTCACGCTCACCTCGCTCTACCTGCTGCAGGAATGCATCTACGCCTACCAGGTCTCCAGCTGCAATCAATACGACACAACTTGCTACCGCCTCCGTGCCTTAACAACTGTATTATCTGTTGTTGCTAGGTTCGGCAAGATATGGATAAGTTGGCACGAGTCATGTTCTTGCTTCTGTGCCACATTACGTCTATCGCGAAGCAGCTCGTGTTTCACATAAGAGCGGAGCGGATTGATGAGATGCTCGGTGGGCTGGATGGTGGGTGCGGGGTGCGGGGGGTCGGGACATTTTCTGAGAAAGTTGAAGAGTCCAAGCGCGGCGTTGATTGCAGATCCACTGTACAACCAGGGCGTGGAGGCGTACGAGCGGCTGCAGCGCGCGACGGCAGTGCACGCAGCTCGCTTCGTGCGCGCATACGCCGGTTGCGCCGTGGTCACCTGCACGCTGTGGATCACCTTCCCCGTGATGTACCGCCTACAGAGAAATCCTGTCGAGTTCCCCTTTTGGATCAACGTCGACTATAATGGACCAAGAATGTAAGACAGACAAGAAATATAAATGGCCAGGCATGACCGTCAGGTATTGCCGCTGGTGTAACCGTGGCTGGTTGCAGGTTCACCGTGGTACTAGCGTACTCGTACTACGTGACCACGCTGGTGGGCATCGCCAACACGACAATGGACGCATTCATAGCTACCGTACTCAACCAGTGCAAGACCCAGCTCAGAATACTGCGGTGAGCGTGCACAAGCTAATAATACACACCTGCTAAGATAAATTACTGTACTCTTAAAAGAGCACTCTACTTAGGAGACTTGTGTTTGAAGCATAACATAATTGCGGTAGCTAATATTGCTTATTAATAATAGCAACAATAAAGAAAAGTTAATTGTGTTAACCAGTTCTGTTACCACAGTGCTTAGTGTTTGTAAGATGATGTAAGCGTTGCTAGTAATGTTACAGAATTAACTTTGAATGTCTCCCACAACGGGCGGAGGAGGTCACGCGATCAAATCGGGGGCAGGCGTATGACGCGGTGCTTAAGCAGCTGTTCAAGGAGTGTCTGGTGCACTACGAGAAGATTACTGAGTATGACTCATTACAAGGTTTCGTGTGTAATGTCTTGCAAGTAGAGCATATTATTAACTCTAACCGTTATTCAGGACTGCGAAGCTGTTACAAGACATTTTCGGCACTGCGATTTTGATCCAGTTCGGGATCGGTGGTTGGATCTTGTGTATGGCTGCATACAAGATAGTCAGTGTGGGTGCTCTTATCAAAAACTTACGTTTCTTGGTATGATTGACGGATTGCGATTGTTATTTATTCGAATGTTTGTTATTTGTAATTAGTTGAACGTGCTAAGCGTAGAGTTCGCGTCGATGACTCTATTCATCAGCTGCATTCTAACGGAGTTGTTCCTGTACTGCTACTACGGCAACGAGATCACCGACGAGGTAACATCAACACGTTAAAACACGTCTGGTTTGAGAGGGGATCGCTGGTGTGACACGTGTGCTGTGTGTTGACAGAGCGCACGCGTGTCGCAGTCGATCTACAGCATGGAGTGGCGGCGCGAGCGGCTGTCATTCCGGCGCTCGCTGGTGCTGGTGATGGAGCGCGCCAAGCGGCCGCTGCGCCCCGCTGCCGGCCTCGTCATCCCGCTCTCGCTGGACACTTTCGTTAAGGTACATACACACCTTTCACACCACGGCTCACAGCTAGCAAACAACTTCTGTACTCTTGATATTTTTTCTTTTTTCAGATAATAAAGTCATCATACACTTTCTACGCGGTACTTCGCCAGACAAAGTAGAACTTTAAATTAATCACTAAGAATAAAGAGGAGGAAGGCTTTAGGCTGCCTTCATAGATATTGTTTACTAGATATGATATGCACACGATACGGTTCAGTAATGAAATAAAAAATAAAAAATATATAAATGTTGTGTAATTCAAACCACTGTTCAAAAATAAAAAAATAAAAAATCATACAGTAGTAGGTAGTAAGGTAATAATATCAATTCAGCAATGTACTTTTGCAATTTTTTTTTTTTAATACGTTGCCCCACACTAGGAATTTCTCCTGTATCGTGGGTGAAACGCACCCGTTTCGCAGCAGTCAATCGCTTAACCACTGCGCCAACCGTGCCGTCAAATTAGAGTGCTGATAAATAATTACGTCGTTGTTTTCCCTCATTGCTCTGATCGGCTTCATTATAAATAAATAATAAATAAAAATATTTTATTGCCTCCCACACAGACGCCTTAAAAATATAAAGATTACAATATCTGATAAATCCTTTGTGGGAGACTGGTATCTGCACTAGGAAAACCTGTCACACAGATTACCAAGCCCCCCAAAAATAGTGTTTGATTATTAAATCATAAGAGAACACAGTAAACAAAAAACATAAAAAATAATACAAAAGTTATTATTGAAAAGTGATGAAAAGTGTGGTGTAGTGTGTGGTAGAGATTCATTATATTTGTTTAATGCGGCTATGAGCGTTTAAGGATGAGTTTTAGTTCAAAGTAGAATGTTTACGCAAGATTGTTTGAACGATAAACAGTTGCCGAACAGTAAGAACCTTGCGCTTATCGTAGAGTTCAGGGGTTGGGTGAAAAAACGGTAGAGCGTGGGCCACTTTTAGCACTGCTCTTTGTGCTCGCTCGATTTTAATCATAAACGATTTAGGGGCCCCACCTCGAACAGAGATGCAATAGTTTAGTGCAGATTGACAAAGTGCAAAGTATATTGTCTTAAGATCTTTCGCATCTGCAACACGTCGTAGGTTTTTAAAAATGAAGATGAACTTGCTAATACTCTTGGACAACAGATCGATGTGGGAATTAAAGTTCAGGTTTTTGTCAAGTACTTGAGAGAGTCCACCTTTTCGAGATTTGGGCATGAGCACGAGCAGGAAGAGCTGTTGTTACATGAGTGAGCCGAATAAAAATCACAGATGAATTTTGAAAATTTAAAGTTTTAGGAAGCATTGGAATGAGTTCAAAACTAGAATAAAGCCAAGAATGCCATCGATTACGATGAAACTAAGCATTAATATAGGGATATCACCTTCGAGTAAGATTAGCATATCAAAAGCTGCATTGTACGCTCTCGGGACGCGAAAGAGTGGTGGCAAAACGGTAAAGCAAAACTGTGACATTATAGACTTTGGCTTGAGTACTCTTTTGAAGGCGGAAAGAGAAGTTGATTACTACGACTGCGAACACAACGCGACGATATTTTTTTGTTAACCCAATAACATTCAAGCAATTTTTAATTTTGCTGAGATCCATTGTTTTAAAGTAAACTATCGTGAGTTGGTTGTGTAGTGTTGACTTAATAAGCTGGAGATTTTTACGAACATCAACGCGTTGATGTCTTTTTAACCGTCTTACGAATTTTCGATCAGGTCACGTGTCCTGACGCGAGTTTAAATTTTTTTATCCATTACAAAAAGTGCACAACGCCGCTAAAGAAGTTTTCACTTCAATAAGTGGGACCCATGAAAACAATCTATGCAACCTTATGCGACAAGCCCTGAAAATAGTAGAGGAATGGTGCAACAAGCACCAACTCTTAGTAAACCCTACAAAAACCGAACTGAGTCTCTTCACAAAAAAGAGAAAACTGACGACACTACAACTACCACGATTCTTCGGAATAACTCTAAGCCTATCAACTGAAATCAAATACCTGGGCATCTTTTGGATAAACAGCTGAACTGGGCAAAACATACCAACTACATTACTACAAAAGCCAGCATATCCCTGTGGTAGTGCAAGCGACTGCTTGGCAGGAACTGGGGGATTAGTCCCAAGGTCACCTGCTGGTTATACACCACAGTCATCCGACCAATTATCACATACGGCTCACTGGTCTGGTGGCCCAGGACAGACCTGAGCACAGCCCAAAAAGATCTCGAAAAACTGCAGCGGTCTGCCTGTGTTGCGATCACTAGCAGTATGAGAACTACACCCACTGCTGCCCTATAGGCATTTCTTGTTCTGCCACCCCTGCACCTTATTGTGCGGGAGAAGGCAGCCCTGGCTGCCTTTAGGCTCCACTTAAGGAAGCCTAAGCAAAGACTCCAGAGTTAGGCATACACGCATAAAGGAAGATGCGATCAACCGATGGCCAATGATGGCGAAAAAAAAAAAAAAAGTGAAAACACATCACTTTTAAAGGCACTACAGCATAATACTCACAGAAGAACAGGGTGATTACTCAGGTCTGAAAGAGATGAGAGTATACACCGATAGATCGAAGGCGGACTCTGGTACCGGGGTCGGAGTCTTCTCACACGACCTCAACATAAATATATCCAGACCACTGGGCATGTTCAACACCGTCTATCAGTGTGTGGGCATCATACAAGCGGTCCACGCCCTAGAAGCCAGGAGGGTTGCGGACACCCACATACGTATACTCTCCGACATCGCCTCAGTACTGCAATCCTTACGGAAAAAATATATTACCTCGAAGCTAATACTAAAATGTCACAATGCACTAGAACAAACAAAGGTATCTTGCCGCAACACGGTGACACTGCAATGGATAAAAGGACGCAGCGGATCGCTAGGTAACGACGCAGTTGACGAACTTGCTAGACGATCTATCGGTCTATCGTACCCATCCCCTTCAACCAAATACGCAGGTGGCTACAGGAGTTCACCCACACACAGCTTGCAAAACAGGTCTCTGCCAAGCAGCAATGTTAGCGCATTCTGACTGCGGAGCCAATCTAGCCTTAGTGATAGACGCCTCCGATACTGCCATGGGTGCAGTCCTTCAACAGTTAAAGGATGAGGAATGGCAACCCTTAGCTTTCTTTTCTCGTATGTAAAGTACAACTCAGCGAAAGTACTCTCCTTACGACCGTGAACTGCTCGCGATATATGTATGAAGCAATTAAGTACAGTTGTTTTATCTCACGAAAGCGGGTGAGCCATACTTGTAGTTGTAATGCCTATAGACACGCGCTCTTGTGTACGTAACTACAAGTAGCGTTAGCAAGCTCATCGCTAATGAACAAAAATAATAGTTATTCGATTTTTGCTATGTATAGATAAGACATGGTACAATAAAATAGAAACTCATATTCAAGAAACATTTAATTTTAGCAATATTTTGAATACAATTTATATTTTATTTAAATTAGTGTTTCAAGTAGGATCGTAACTAGACTCTTCTTCTTAGTCAGTTTCTTCTTCACTGTCATCTTGTAAATTTATTATTAATTCAAAATCAGTGTCAAAATATTTCATATATTCAGTTTCTTTTTTAATGACACTATTGAAAAATGATTTACATTAAACGACATTCTATCTGGTTTTAACCAGGTTTCACAAAAACATAAGATATCCATACGATATTTGTCTATTAATATTTCCACGTCTAGGATTTTCAGAGAAGCGATGTATATTTTGATGATAAAGTAAAATATTTCTTATTATGTTTCTCTTTTGTCGATTCTAAAAGTTTAAAGAATTTATTACAGCATTATCAGAAGTACTAGATAATACTGTTTCGCCACTTAAGCTAATCTCAGTTAAATCATTAATAACTGCGTGTATATTGTAAGCTAATAAAATAGCTAATACATGTTGGCTTTTCTTAGGTAAAAACATAATTATGCTCCTGAGGCAACACACAAGAAAAAAATCTAACAAAATTGCTAGTGTCAAAATACAATAAACGGTCACTATGACGATATGCCAAAATATGCATAAGGTTATTTAAGCTTATGCATATAAGTTTATGTTATCTTACTCATAACTTATCAGAATATGGCAATGCACATAATATTAATCTACCTAATTTTAATTTAAGTAGGGTCTCAATACCATTAAGATCTAAAAGGGACATAGTTAATGGTATACATAGTTAATTGAATTAAAAGAACTACAGTAGTCTACTCATTCATTGGTTTATGTTTTATTTTATGAAAAAGCTCAATAAAATGCAGGCTATGGTAACAATAGTTAAGTATAGTATGTTCAGAGCGATTATAACAATTATCCAAAACCTGCTCCTAATCTATCTGAATAGACCAAAACATTACTTTGAGTGGGATTGACAGTTTCTAAAGTATGAGTTAAAATGAGTAAAGCTGTAGGAACAACATGCTGTGACATGAGAGGTGGCGGAGTGGGAGCACAACTACAGGTGAGATTATTTGTGAGTGACGCACAACGCTCTGCATTGCACTTCACCAAGTCCATCAACTCACAGGCCCCTTGCAAGCGGTCACTTAACATTTTTGGCTATACTCATACTTACAAAGGATTTCCTTTACTGAATTTTCCCTGCTCAATAATTCCTTCTGAAGGTTCTGTATGTCAACATCATACATTTGTCTGCTACTTTCCAACTTATCATTACATACATTTAATTGGGTTTGTAAGTTGAAACGCTCTTTCCTATGATTAATGTTGCACTTATAAAAATCATGAGTTTTTTGTATTTTTTAATATTTCTAGTAATTTTAATATATTTCTTAATTTTATTATGACTAGTTAGGATGGGACATTTAGTTAAGGTATCTTCCCCAGTCAGGTCTATGGTAACGGTGGACTTCTTACACTCCAGTCCGGATACACTACCAACCAGCTCGTTGAAAAGATGATTGGTGCTGACAACCTGTTCGCTGGCTTTCAGAGAATTGCTGATGGTTTTTGTTTGAATTCTGCTTCAAGACCTGATATGCGTTTCAGTGCCTGGTCATGTGTATCACTGCACTGTTGGAAGTCTGACACTAGTTGACGGAGATGGTGATGCTGGTCAAGTATATCCATGTGCTGGGTGTGAAGTGTTTCTGTCATTTACCCCCTGGACTTTAATCTCTTTGTCCTCTCTTTCCTGCAGCAGTTGATTGGAAAGTTTTTTTGATGTCTCCGACTCCTTCAGTGCAACATTCATTTTGTCAGTGATGTCACGAACTGTGGCTCCGTGGGTCATCATATTCACAAATTTCCACAAATGGCACCTGGAATGTAATAAGAAACAGCTGAGTCTATAGGAATCTAAATGAGTTGAGGACTTGATATTAATATGATAGTTATAAAGAATTAAAAAGATGAAGTTTTACAAAAGATTATGAAAATGTGGAGGTAGAAAGTAAAAAGTTATTTTATTTATTCAGAGACTTATCACAATTTTTATTGTTTTGGTGAATACTATAACTTATTATATTAGCATTTATAATTAATTCATTATTAGCTAGTTTATATGTACTAAGAAAGTTAAGGATATACTAAGATTAGAGGTAACAAAGTTTCACCAGTTCAACAATAAGATTCGTTTTAAACAATGGTGAGTAGCAAATTAAGAATAAATATGTGTGAAGTAAAGTTTTAGTGTTTGTTAAATGTCTGGGGCCAGTGATTTCGTATGTGAATAATAATGAAACCATACAGTTGATCATGAAAGATTTTATTGGTGTTAAAATGATTGAGCATTTGATTAAGCATTATTTTTTCAAACAACTTGCTGAAAACCGGCAATACGGATACGGGTCTATAATTATTGGTGTCTTTACTGTCCCCGGATTTAAAAAGTAGTATTACCATATAGTAAGGTAATACTACTTTTTAAATCCGGGTTCATTAGATCAGCGAAGATTCCTTGATCCACACACAAATTAAATATTAAGGATGTAGATTGTATGATTGACTGTATTAACAGATGTAGAAACCGCGCGATTGGTCTATTTTAGATACTTCCACAGCATTATGTCGTATGGCATTTTACTGTGGGGTCGGGCTGCTGACATTGAATCCATCTTTATTTTACAAAAGAGAGCTGTCAGAGCCATTTATAATCTACGTCGCCGCGAATCTCTCAGGAAACTATTTAAAAGGATTAATATTATGACGGTACCTTGCCAATTCATTTATGAAAATATTATGTATGTAAGGAAAAATCCACATCTTTTTAATAAAATAAGTGATAGACATAATTTTAATACTAGAAATAAAGATAAACTAGATCAACCATTTTTCAGATTATCTAAAGTACATACGTCTTTTATGGGGTACTGTGTTAAATGTTACAACAAAATACCTTGTGACATATTGCAATTAAATGAAAGAAAATTTAAAACTCAGATTAAAAGTACACTTTGTAAACAAGCATATTACAAATTAGAGGATTATATCCAAGATAAGAGTGCTTGGAAACATGCTGGTCCTGCTCCATAGGACAATTTAGAATCAAGACAAATCAAACAGGTTGCTAATTTAATTGTTAAATTTATAATTTTGTATTATATGACATTGATTTTACATTCTGTGATTACTTCCTCACACACCGACTTATTAATTTTAAAAACATTAGGAAAATCGTCTACTTTTACTATGTTTGTAAATATGTGAGCACCATGTATCTATCATATAATTAAATTATCTGTCGTTGCTTCATTTTTAATTCTTTTTGCCCATTGTGGTATAGTAATTTTATTCTAGGTGCATCGTCTTCACATATAATTATTTAACTAATGTACGTACTAATACAAACTATTGTAAAACATTTTAAAAGAGTAACGGTGGAGTTTCTTGCCCATTCTTCTCCATACGAAAACTACCTTTTGGAAGGGGCGACTAGAATCAATTATATTATTCTGTAAATTTTGACGTTCAAAAGTGCCATACATGGGCCTATTTGAAATAAATGTTTTGACTTTGACTTTGAAGGCTAAGTATGGCGCTACGAGTATATGTAGTCTCAATAATGGAGGTAAAAACTTTGATAGACATTCCCCATAGATCTTCGGTTAATTTGATCTTTATTTGCTTGAAAGCTTTTATTACTGTTATGGGGTTTTTATGTTTAAATTTAAATTCAATCGGGCTGGATGAAACGTTTGCTCTTAATAAATCAATAGAACGCGAGGGCGAGGAATTTAAGGTTTCAGTAGTTATAAGTGGAATCCTGGTAAAGAAATTTACAAATTCTTGAGCAAGTTCTTTGATGGTGCTTATGAAACCACGTGAAGTTTCTAGTGTGAAATCATTATTATGTCTTTTATTCCTGTTCGTCGCGTCATTGATAATTTTCCAAACAGTCTTTATTTTATTATCGGCTGATTTGATTTTGTTGCTAATGTACAAGGCTTTAGCTACCTTGCAGGTATTTTTAAAAGTTTTAGAGTAAGTTGCAACGTATTTATTAAAAGTTTCAGAGTTAATATAAGGCTTAAGGCCATACAGCTCAAACAATTTTTCCCTACTTTCCGTGGTTGCCCAATCACTGAACAAAAAATTTAGGCAAATAGTTTTAGTTTTCTTTTTTAAAGTATTGTTGAACTCGGTGCGCACTACCGAAAATAATTCCACATTTATATTTTTTATAATATGACCCGGTATACCTAACTTACTAATTAAGTTACTATTAAATGTACTTAGATTGCTGGTTGTTATTTGTCTAGATTGTATCTGAATTCTTTGTAATGGTGTATTATTGGACTTGAAAGTAACCGTTTGACCTCTTTAATCAGAAGGGAGATAATTTACCGTGGCTTTATATAAGTAGTCACAGCAACAATAAACATTATCAATACATGTAGCAGTATTTTTAGTTATGCGGGTTGTTTCTGAAAACACATTTGATAAATTGAATGATTTAAATGATAATTGTCAAACCATAATATATTTAATGTAAACATTTTTAGTTATAGTAAGATTGTGCATATTTAGTACCTGTTTTGTAACTAGATGGTGTGATTGTCTGTCCCGTAAACTCTAATTTAATATCACTTTATTATATTTATTTTAAAACCGTCACATATGGGCCACTTCGGCTTTCCTACAAATACATTAAATCTATATTTTATGGTCTGACAGTTTGACACGTTACCCTAAATAATAACAAAATATCCTTTATCTTTAAAATTGTAAAAAATATTTAACCTCTTAGAAACCCACTCCATTTATATTTTATGGGAAACAAGTCCTTCCAATTCTAAGGACTTAAACCAAAGCAGGGAGAAACAACACGTGGTTCTCAAACTACATGCGAGCAAGCGTGGTCTTGCATGAATATAATAAAAAGGAAGGTATAGAAATCAACTAACAAATATAAATCTAGATTCATACTTGATATTTAAAACAACAACTTATGAACCAGATTTAGCGAAACTTGCAAAAGGGATGATAAGCCATTGATGCTACTATTTAATATTCAATAACTGTAGTTATATTATTGGATTAATTACTCTTGATTATGAGAATGTAGAGAAAATAATAAACAACTAATGACATTTTACAAAGGAACACATACACATACACTACTCATACACAAACACGAACGGGAACCCACCCACACGCACATGTACACACTTCCCACACACACACACAGCACGATATAATTTAAGAATAAATAACTTTTATTTTTGTTTTAAATATTTTTTCATAATTTTCATTTCTGTGTATTTAATTTTGTTTTTACTTCTTTAAAATCTTATTTTGTAGCACATCCGTTTGTCTATTCCTATGTTGACATTAGTACCTAAGTCAAACAATATGGGAGAGGGCGCTGACTCCTGACATACAGGTTCACCTAGTTCGGTAGTCAGAGGCTTCAAACAATTTTGTGTAACTTATTATGTCAAAGAACTATTTTTTTTTTTTTTTTTTTTTTAATCTAAGGAGCATGGATCCCGGTCTTTTGGAAGGCGTACGAGGGGCCGAAGCCAACTCGCAGAGGCCCCTTAGACAAATTTATATGGAATGAGACACCAACCGACAATTATCCCTGTTCGCACTATGCAAGTGCACCCAAGGACAACCCCCGGATGGTGTAGGACTATTGCAGTACATGGGAACAAAAAATTGGACTATGGGTTTGGCTGGCTATAGTGGATTGGTTATCAAGAATTATGGTAGGACTATGACCCCTGCCTGACCAATGATATATAATATACACGGATAAGATGGCAGGGGGTGACTTGCACACTCAATAATGGGCCCCCGAAAAACTGTCGCTAGCACATAGTGACGTAGCGACTAGGGGGCAACATGTCTTGAGGTGCTTGAGGAGTGGAAAGGTATTCCACGGCTTTCAGAACAATCCCAGAGCCCGGAAGATGGTCAAGATCCCTACGAGCACTTACTGGAATACTTCCTTCCTCCAAGCACGTTTGCTCTTGCAAATCTCCACTCAAGCCGGCCAATTAAGGCAAGAATGAGGTGGGAGCTCCGTTCCTCGTCAGTATTCACTCCAGCCGGCCAATAAAGGCAAGCCAGAGGTGAGGAACAAGACTTCTCCCGGGAGATAGAGTCCGTGGGGTCGCTACTGCCCAACAGCTCGCCACAAGCTGCCCTGCGGGTTTTTGTATCTCTCTTGGTCTGGCTCCTCATCCGAGACCCGTTCCGGCAAAGTAAACTCTACCGGCTCAGGCCTAAAGTTCGGAGCGCTCAAGCCCCACCACGACGTCAACGTAGAGATACGGCGGTGGGGCTATTATTATTATCCTTTATTTAATTTTTAAACACATTAATTATATTTTTAAATATTCATATAAAAACAAAAAATAATAAACATTTAAAAATATAAAAAATAGTATTATTATTATTATTAATTATTTTATTATTCTAGCGGCTAGCTAGAATCATAGCTACTCTGATTGACTTTGCGCTAAAACATAATTGAATGTTTAATAATAAAAATTGTAACTTTTGGCTATACCGTCTCAAAAGCTTGGCAATCCTTGGACCCAAAGCAACGGATATTATTGCAGCCACATCTGCTAATCATAAAGCCTCGAGACAGTTAAGAAACAATTAAGGCAAAGCAAGCAAAAAGTGTTTTAAGTATTTGTGAGAAATACTTAGAAAAGGGGCTGAGATAGAGGTGGTGTTTTGAAGAATTTAGGGTATTGAGGAATAAAATTGAGGCAATTGGGTTTAGACCACGATAGGAGACGGACGTCCGAGTCTAGGCTAGTTAAGTTAGAAAGATTGGTGAATAGCAAGAGGCCATGTTCGAGTGGGCTATCGCGAGATAACGCGTATTAGTTATTAAGTTAAATATAGTTGGGTTAAGGCACAGATTAGACTAATTCAGTAATTAATGTAATATGTGTGTGTGTGTGTTTGTTGGTGCGACTGGCGGTGAGAGAGCGGGAGCTGAGTCTGAGGCAAAACTGGTAATGTGTGCAGTACTTTGTAACTGAGTTGTAATCTAATTCTGTCACCATTATAATTATTCTTGCAAGTTGATTGCATTGTTATTATAGGTAACAGTTACGTGATATCGCTGACTAGCTGTTATTAATACTTTATTCCAGAATGTCGAGCTAACTCTTATCGTATTCTATAATTAACGCTACAACCCCGTGTATTACGTGTCCATATCCTAATCCGTACCTTGGCAGATTATTGTCACTTGCATTTGGTTATAGGGAAATGGTGAAGGCCTTCCACCATACTTGACTTGGAGTACTAATGCTCCTGACCTTTGACGACTGTTGACCTTGAGCTGACGCACTACATTTGGAAGGCAGAACCATAAATACTCGCAGCTCATTTAAAATTGGACTAGGCTATAACGCCTGTAATTGCATTATAAAACAACCAAACGTTGGTGATGATTTCTGTATCCAAAAAGGTCTCGCCACAGAATATTTTGCGTGAGGCTTGTTGACGCACATTCCCAGGGAGTGGGGGTAGGCTTCACCAAGTACCCCAAACTGAATTGGTAGACGTTCAAAGAACGCTAGGGACCGTGTCTCGATAAAAAACCCCGTCCGTTCTGTAAGACTATTACTAAATCGACACTAATAGCCGCACCGCATCCTCTAAACGGGCAGATTAAGGGAGTGAGAAGTGACGAGCCACCACTTCGGCGTTCACCAGGTACGATCGTAATGTATTCTGCTAGAGACTGAGTCTACGGTGCGATTGTGCTAGTTTTGTATTATCTTAATAACAGGGGGCCAGGCCGCCGTAAGGGTGTCTTCACATAAGTACGTGATTAAAACCACTCAATACTTGCCTTCCTCAATAACAGTGACTTCGCAGTACTCTGTCTTAGGATTGAATTAAATGCTTAGGAAGGGTCTACCCTTTATAGCAGAACTTTTTATGTCATAATATTATTTTGCATAACAGCGCATAGCATAAACGTCATTTCGCAGAAAATCGTTTGGCATACACTCATTTATAATAAGTACATTAAAAACGCATAATTCTGTAAGTCAGAATCATCTTTAGGCATAAATTTCATATCCATAATAATTAAAAATAGAACCATCATATTGCAGAAAGTTCACTGTCAGAATCGTCTTTTGGCATAAATTTAGAATGCAAACATGCAAAAAAACACACACCATGCATGCAGCATGCAAGCAAGCATGCAGCGTGCAAGCAAACATGCAGCATGCAAGCATGCAACATGCAGCAGGCATGGTTTCTGTCACGGCTCCGGCGCTGCGGGGTTCCGGCGGTCCCACGCAAGCTTCTCGTCGCAGATGGTTGTAACGCTCACCACAGTAGCTTCGGCTTGCTGGCCGGCTTCGCCGGCCAGCCTCAGCCGCGGCGGCGAGCGTTAAATTGAAGTCACCACAGATAATCAGTGATTTTTTTCCCGATGCAAGTTTATCTAGAACATCTTCCATTACTGACTCAAATATGGAGAAATTTTGATAATTTGGGGTCTGTAAACGCACTCTATAACATGCTTATCTACGAATAGCTCAACATAGGACAATTCAACGTTATGTTCAACCGACAGATCAATGATATATTTACAAGTCTTAAATTTTATGAAATTTTTAACTAAGATTAATTTTTAAGAACCCTCACGCAGGATAGATTATCTGTTAAAAAAACTGGCCACACTATAATTTTTATAATTGTGGCGGCTTAGTAATAGCGATATGCTGAGTTGCATTCTTGACGAAATATGAGGGAGCAAGTACTGACGCCGAGCTACTTCGCAGACACCTAAGCCTTGTTTTTAGCAGATTCGAACAGTTTGGAATAACTATTAATCTGTCAAAATGCTGTTTTCGTAAGCCGGAAATAGAATTCTTAGGTTATAATGTTAGCCCGGAAGGAATAAAACCTTTGAAAGATAAAGTAGAGGCTATACAAGGTTACCCGCGGTCGGAAACCGTCGAACAGCTGCGACGATTCCTGGGAATGGTAAATTTTTATAGGCTACACACACAGCAGGCGGCTGAGCACCAGGCCGAGTTAAATAAGTTTTTGCATGGAGCCAAGAAAAAAGATAAGTCAAAAATAACATGGGACGATAAGGCCGCGGCGGCTTTCGAGCAGTGTAAGGTAAGCCTACAAAGCGCCATCACACTGGCTCATCCAGAGGTCAAAGGTAGATTGTCTCTAATGTGTGACGCATCCAATACATGCGTGGGGGCAGTGCTACAACAGGGAGTCGCCGGGAAAACGAGGCCCTTAGGTTATTTTTCTAAGAGGCTATTAGAAGCCCAGCAAAAATACAGCACCTACGATCGAGAATTGCTGGCAGTTTATTTCGCCATTACACATTTTAGAAACATGATTGAAGGTCGAGAGATTACTATTTTTACCGACCACAAACCATTAACGTATGCATTTTCTAAAATAGGTACCGATCGAGAGACCCCACGGCGCACAAGGCAGTTATTGTATATCAGCGAATTCACGAGCGACATACAATACGTCAACGGAAACGAGAATCAGGTTGCTGACGCGCTATCACGGGTAGAGTCCGTAGTTTGCCCAACCTTATCGATTTCGACGAAGTCGCACGGGCACAGGAAACGGACGAGCAAATGGCGCGTATGTTAGCAGAATCGCGAGGTAACATTATATTAAAACAAATTCATTCACCATTGTGCAAAAAAACAATTCTTTGTAACATTTCAGAGAACCAGGTAAGACCATATCTCCCGCAAAAATTTCGTAGATTAGCTTTCGATACAGTACATAACATAAGCCACCCCGGAATTAGGGCCACATGGCAAATGATAACGAAACGTTTCTTTTGGCCAGAAATGAACAAAGACGTAACCAGGTGGGCTAGGGCATGCATTAGTTGTCAAAAAGTAAAAGTACAGCGGCATACAGTTTCCAAATTAAGTAGATTTCCAATGACAGACAGATTTGAGCATTTACACGTTGATATAGTTGGTCCACTACCAACGTCACAAGAAGGCTATCGATATTGCGTCACTATGATAGATAGATTCACTAGATGGCCAAAAGCGATTCCAGTGACAGATATTACCGCGGACACAGTAGCTAAAGCCATATACGAAGGCTGGGTATGCAGATTCGGGTGCCCACTGACATTAACGAGTGATCAGGGAAGGCAGTTTGAAAGCGAACTTTTTAAAAGTTTACTAAACATGTTAGGCATAAAAAAGACCCGTACAACAGCGTATCATCCGCAGGCGAACGGAATGGTTGAAAGAATGCACCGCTCACTTAAGGTTGCAATTAAGGCTAGGCTACAAGACAATAGATCATGGGTCGACGAATTACCGACAGCATTATTGGGACTTCGTGCGGCTTGTAAAAATGACGAAAATGTAAGTTCTGCGGAATCGGTATTAGGACAGACACTACGTTTACCAGGCGATTTTTATTGCGAAACCAAGAAAACCAAAGTAGATCATTTACCTACGTTCGTAAGCAAACTTCGAAGCGTTATAAATAGTATGCGGCCACAGGCAAGAGAGAGCAGCGATTCGCGGAAAATATTTATCCATAAAGATTTAAATACGTGTTCTCATGTTTTTATAAGGAATGATATGGTAAGAAGTCCACTAACCCCATCATATAACGGCCCTTATAAAGTAATCAGTAAGGGAAAGAAAACCTTTTACATACAAATAGGCCACCGTCAAGCAGCCATTTCCATAGACAGATTATAACCAGCGTATATTAATAATGAGGAAAAACCACCAGAAAACATATCTACTGAAAATGAGTGTGAACCAGATACAAAATCAAGTGAATAAAAATCGCTACCGCCCATGGCTAAAACCACACGCTGTGGTCGAGTTATTCAGCAACCGGCGCGATTTTTGCTCACATGACATAATAATGTAAATACATCGAATGTTGTTGAGAATTTTTATACGTATTAATTAGTAAGTAATTTTTGTAAAAAATAATAAGTCAAATACGTAGCATGTCATATATCTGTAAAAGTAAGGTGTTAAGATTTATTTTTTAAGCGACAGTAATAAAACAATAGGCAGCATACAACTGCTAGAATGCTGACAGGTATAAAATGTTATCGTAAGCAACATTGTAACCTTAGAGAGTTCTGAGTACTGTAATAGTGATGTAACCATGTAGTTTCACTAAGTTAAAAATAGAATAGAGTAATCTTTTTTTTTTGTGTAAAAGTTTTTAGAGAAAGGGGGGGTGTGATGTGGCGGCTTAGTAATAGCGATATGCTGAGTTGCATTCTTGACGAAATATGAGGGAGCGGGCGATCGGCTCGCCAGTCGCCTACATACCACCGCCCTGCCTCGTCGCGGACCTAGTACGTAGTTAGTTATAACGAAGTATTGTGGAACCTGAATTAAAGACATTTATTTCCTTGGAGTCCGATTCTTTATTTGTCACACCAATACACATAACACGCACAACATAATTAATTAGCATTTCATATTCTTAGTTTCAACCAATGTTCAGTTAAGCAAATAATTTCAAACTTTGTTTTTTCTAAAAAATAATTTAATTTCTAATTGTTTAGCAGAACAACCTTGAATATTTTGATGAAATAATTTCAAGGAATTCTGCTTAGACTCTTTTTTACAATTAACCATTTGAGAGCAAGAAGAGACCTTGTTGTTGGAAGGTATAACTATAGTGTTACTTGTATCTTCTATTGTCTTACTATCTAGTTTAAATTTACATTAACACACACATTACAATTATTTATACTAGTATACTAACATAGTTTTTAAGACCTCTGTTACTAACACTGTATGGACAAATTTTGTAATTATGTCTGAAATAAATGAATTTATTATTATGTCCTTTATTTCATTTAAATACATATGATTTATATTTTTAAATATTAAAACATATAAAATATAAAAACATTTAAAAATATAAAAAATAGTAGCCCACCCGTATCGGGAACAGGGTCCAAGCTACCGGCGGTCAGGGCTCCAGGGAGAGGAACCTTCTGACAATGCGAGCCGTGTCCAGGAGTACCGCTCTCTGGATCAAGCCCTTGATCCAGCTGCCCAACGAGAGCCTCTTTAGGTGTTGGTCGAGGCTCTTGGCGATTAAGCCATTGGCTGTCACGACTATCGGCACAGTGATTGCTGAATCTACATCCCACATGTTGACAACCTCGCGAGCCAAGTCAAGATACTTGATTTGTTTATCTTTCTCAGCTTTCACGAGGTTCTCGTCATGCGGGACCGTTATGTCAATAATCATTGTGCGCCGCTCTCCTCGATCCACCACCACTATATCAGGCTTATTGGCAGCAATAGTTCTGTCAGTGATGATGGATCGATCCCAGTACAGTCTGAGTCCATTTGAGTATGCCGAAAGAGTACATCAAAACCGGCATAACCCAACCGTTGAAGGCGCGCACCTTGTTTCCGCCTGATAGAAGACTATTTAATACTTTTTTCAGGCGGCCAAAGAAGCGCTCCTTCAACGATTGCTTCATGTCAGTAACATTGATGCCCAACGCTTCCGACATACCCAAATACTTATAGGTTTCGGATGCGGAGAGGGCTCTAAGGTTTATGGAATCCGAGAGTTGGGTTCCCACGGATTCCATAATCTCTCCTCGCTTTACATGCGTGACCGCACATTTGTCCACACCAAATTCCATCCTGATGGCGCTACTGAAAGTTTCAGTTACTTTCAGTAGCTCCATCAGTTGCAAATTGTTGGGGGCAAAGAGTTTTAGGTCGTCCATGTAGAGGAGGTGAGATATAACCTGACCACCTCTCCTCAACCGATAGCCTAGTCCTGAATCCTCCAGCAGTGTGCTTAGAGGATTCAGAGCTAAGCAGAACCAGAGCGGACTCAAACTGTCGCCTTGAAATATGCCTCGCTCGATCCTTATCGGCTCGCTATTCCTCTGGATATTTCGACATCCTGGATAGCGAAGGACTGTCCTCCATTGCCCCATACATGACATCAGGAAAGTGCGCAGAGTTGTATGTTCTTTATACAACTCCAGCACCCTCATGAGCCATGTATGTGGCACCGAGTCATAGGCCTTGTAATCTATCCAGCATGTCGACAGATCCTTTCGGGAACGGCGAACCTGTTGGCTAATGGCCATATCAATGAGGAGTAGCTCCTTAGTACCGCGGGACCCGTTCCTACATCCATTTTGAGAGGCAGACATGATGGAGTTGGTGTCAATATGTTTGTTAATTTTAGCTCTCAAAATGGATGTAAGAACTTTATAGACCGTCGGTAAACACGTGATCGGTCTATAATTTTTGGGTTCCGCGGTGCTACCAGATTTATGGAGCAGGTGGGTAACTCCTGTCGTTAGGAACTGGGGTAGCGAACCAGACTCCAAAGCAGTCTGGTACTGAGCCGCCAAGCGAGCATGCGATCTTACGAACCATTTGATCCAGAAGTTGTGCAGCCCGTCCGGCCCTGGAGACTTCCAGTTAGGCAACGGACGGACTGCACGAGCTACATCTTGGGGGCAGATAGTAATAGCCCCCATTTCTGGTATTGGATCGCAGGCTCGCTCGACTTCCCGAGTCCAATCACCTTCGGTGTGACTGACAGGTACCGACCAGATGCTGCGCCAGAAAGAGCACATGGCATCATCATCCGGCAGATGCGTGTCAGCCACACCTTGGTCTGGTCGCTCCCAAGCCCTATAAACCCACCTTTCATCGCTCTGGAAGGTGCGATTCTGAGTGTATCGTTCTACTCGCCGCTTATACCTACGAATACGGTTTGCCCATGCATACACTTTCTGCTTCAGGAAGTCGATGCGCTCTGTGACACGGGTCATATAGTCCTGAGGGCTGATATCAGTCCCTAAGAACGCCCGCCTCACAAAGCGCATCACTCTAGGGCGAGTATTGTCCTCCCTGAAGCAGATTAGTTTGCCGATGAGCGTTCTGGCCCCGCCAATTCGGCGTTCAATTCTGCACTGCCAAGCTGGTGCGGCTGGTTTTGGTCGTGTAGCTCTAGAGTCATTAGAGAATTTGAGGCGAGCTACACGACATACCGCTACAGCCGCGCAGTACAGAATTGAATGTGTATCAGTGAGGTCTTCGCAGTCATCAAAATAGTTTGACAACTGCGAATCCAGAACCGCCACCAGCGCCTTATTTTTGTTATGCATAGGCAAACGAGGTAAACGTGGTCTAAGTTCGGGCGACATGAATCGATATTCCTGAATCGCACTTTCTAAAGCACTCCTCAAGTCTTCATTGCACTGGGTACTTACATTTGTAGCCCTGTCATCAATCCTCTCGTCAGCTTGACTTGTGATGACACTTGACATCTGTGATGGTATTATAACACTTCGCAATGGGGGAGCGATGACATGGCTACTTTGCATTTCACTTCGCAGGCGATCAAGTACAGTGTCATCCAACATATGATTACGCTGGATGACCCGCACCTGATCCGACAGTCGTTATGCCGAAACGTTGACAGCTGGCTCAAGCACCTGGAAAAGAGAGAGTTATTATTATTATTAACATACAGAGTGAGCCCCAAGACTCCCATGCCATCACCAGGCAATGCGATCCTACTACTTGTGGACCCCACACTATGACAAGAATTCTCCAGTGACACATGGCTCCTCCTTCGTACAATTATTGTAAACATTTATAGCATTAGTGCTACAGTTATTTAAGGTGGCCACCTGTACATTAGAATTATTACTCATAGACGCATAGTACTAGAAAGCTGTAATTTGGAATGGGTATACATATTAATCACGCCGACAAAGTGGTAATATCATTTTTTTTTAACGTCCCTTTCACGTAAAGTGGGGATGATTTTTTTTTCTCATCTATCTCACAGTGTGGGGAACCGTTGAAAAGGTCATTCAAAATATTGTGAGTTTGTGAAAATCGTTTTTGGATTAAGGAATCCGTTTCTGAAATAAAGTAATCGTCCAACTAACATTTGCGGTTGCAAAAACATGTTCTCTCATACGTTCCGTATTGTTGTTCCGCGATTGTCGCGAAACCAATAACAGGTGGCAGCACAGTTGTACGTCTTTTTAACCGCCATTGTTGTGTTTATGATTACATTTGTGTCGATCCCAAATTTTACGAAAACTAGATAAATATGTATGAAACTTGGAGTGTAGCACTATTAAAAGACGACCTAAGGATAGGGGAAGCGTCTACCGCTGGTAAAAAAACAGCTTTAGGGGAAAAGTCAATAAATTATGAACGTTTTATATTTTATGGGTTATATTGTGTTTGTTGATTTTAAATTCGTTTTTTGTTAAAGACTGGAGGCATACGAAAGAAATAACCTGATCGAAGTTGAAAACCAACTTGGGCATGATCTTCCTGACTGAAAAGCCTCAGAGATAGCACTACTAGCACTGATCTAATATGATAATATAAACACACACATACTTTACTATAATTTACATATTATTCCATCACAAGTATCTGTATGTAATGAAAACAGAATTAGTTCGCTTAGGAGCATCACCTATTAAACACTTTCTCCCATAAAAGGCTTAAAAGATAGCATCATCGTCTCGATGAAATATAGGATTCCAATTTTCTTCTTATAAAAGCTTTGGCAAATACATGGGTCCCAGTTTTTTCGCAATAAACAACTGCGCAATAGGGCTCAATAATTAATTATGCGTAAGAGAAGTCGCTTGTTTACAAAAAATATATAGCTAGCTGTGGTGTCTTAATATTTGCAACGGCTTTTTATCTCTTTTATCCCTGGCTTCACGCAGTTTTATGTAATCTTTTTTTTTTTTTTTTTTTTTTTTTTTTTTTTTTTTTTTTTTTTAATAGAGGGTTTGATCAGACATGATCATGCCACCCTCATAGGCCTCACAAAGATTGACTTATCTACGCTTAATGGCTAATTTAACTAAATTATAAATTGACTTAGCCTCCTCTGACAAAGGACGGGCCAGAATCAAGTTACACATGCCCATTTCCCGCAGATCCACATCATATTCGAGCATTAAGCTGACCCTCTCCACCTCGTTCCGGGCACATTCGGCCAACACATGGTAAACATCTTCAACCACGCCACACTCAGCACAATTTGGTGAGTTGGATTTACCCATCAGGAACGCAAAATTGTTTAGCGGTATGTGCCCGGACCGAAGTCTTAGGGCTGTCACAACATCTGTTCTAGACAAACCAGACTCTGCGAACCACGGTGATCGCGTAAGGCAAGGCTGTATGGTCTTATACCAGATGCCTTTAGATAATGACCTCTCGTCGAAATGCTCCCTCCAAATCTCTGTGCACTTTTCCCTAACTAAGTATAAGCAGTCCGAGAATAAGGGTAAGCAGGTGAATGGTATTCCATTACAACTAGTCGGTCTAAATAAATTAACGAATAGGTCTAAATAAATTCGTTGAATTGCTTTCTGAAATTGGGTTAGATATTTCACCTTCAAAGAGCAAAATATGTGTTTTTAAAAGAGGTTTTCGGAGAGAATTAGTTGATGTAACTATAAACGGAATGACGTTGGAAGTGGTAGATAATGTGAAATATTTGGGACTATGGTTGGACAGATCATTGCGCTGGGCGAAGCACATAAATGAATTGAGAGGTAAAAGTCTGAGATTGTTGAATATTTTTAAAGCTGTGACGGGTGCGGGTTGGGGAATACATCCGATTGTTTTGAGACGGGTCTACATGGCTATGTTTCGGAGCAGGTTGGATTACGCTAGCGCGCTGTACGACAGTAGTTGTAAAACACACTTGGGTAAGCTAGACAAAATACAAAACCAATGCATGCGTATTATCGGAGGATTCATTAAAAGCACCGCCATACACGTGATGGAATGCGAACTCCACCTTCAGCCACTGAGTGCTCGTAGGTATTATCTTGCTGGCAAATTCTGGTTTAGATGCAAGTCCTTTTCAGGTAATGAGATTATTAAAATGTTAGATAAGCTAAGTAATTATTGTCGTAATGTTTATTGGAGGTACAAGAAAAAACCCCTTTTAGTTTCAATTCATGAACTTTTTAGAAATACTTCAGTTTATTCAACAACACAATTCGAAATGTTTACGTTGGACCTATGGGTTAGTGGTATAGATCTTTCTGTTGTACTGGAGCCAGATATTAAGACCATCTGTAAGCCAAAACAACAGTATAAACCTTACGAATTACAACAGATTTGCAATGAGTTTTTAATAAATACTTATTCACATTTTTATAAATTATACACAGATGGTTCGAAAAACGATGATGGTAGTAGTGGTTTGGCACTTTATGATCCTCAAACAAATAGCTCCATCCAATTGATGATTAACGCGAAAATTTCCATTATGTATACGGAGTTGATAGCCATAGCAGAAGCAATTTCTTACATTGATTCCTTTATGGCCGGGAAATATGTTATTTTGACAGATTCCAAGAGTGCTATTCAACATCTGGCTCGATGCACCTCGAATTTTCGAGGCACACCGATAGCCTATAGCATTTTGGAATCGCTCCGCAAACTTAGGATTAGAAATAAAATAGTGAAAATTCAATGGGTACCTTCACATGTGGGCATAACAGTTTTATGTAATCTCAAAGCCTAAGTAGTCTATGGATTTCTTAAAGACATTGCATTTGGTCAAGTTTAACGTGACTTTGGCCTCTTTTTTAATTATTTACTAGACATGTTATAACACTGATTAGGTAATTGCTATTATACATATTATATTTCTTAATGAGTTCAGTAAGGTGTGTTAGAATGACTTTCAAAGCTCTATTATTTAATCTTCTGGATTTTTTACTATACATATCATAATCATAATGACAGATTGAGATTGCTATCGAAAATATACGCTTATTGGTGTGATGCATTATCTAAATACAGCAGACTATTGAAGGTTTCAATTCGGGAATTGTACATCATACTATAATTATTTACTTTAAAATTAAATATAGGTAGACATAGGTATTGTTTTGTGAAAACAATAAAAATATTGAGGCTGATGACAAAAGTCGGAAGTCGTAGATGGTTAGAATTGGCCGAGTCGAACAGGCACTGTTGTTGACTTTTGGTTGCAGGTTAACACACCAGGACTTGTGCGAGCAGGATGGCCGTGTCGGAAATATGTTAATGATTTGACTAATCGGAACGCCAGCGCTGCCTAACGGCGTTCGATAGCGTCTACAACATAACACTTAGATCGGCCGAGTTCCTGGATGGCGGTCAAGCAGTGAAGACGTCTAGAAACTGTCGCGCATTGCGAATAGTCGTGTTGTTTACCTACAGTGTGTGAAAGAGGTTAAAAACTGAAAGCTTATAACAGGTGGCAGCACAGTTGTACGTCTTTAAACCGCCATTGTTTACTTTTGTGTCCATCACAAATTATACGAAAACTAGATAAATATGTATGAAAGTTGGAGTATAGCACTATTAAAAGACGAGGTAAGGACAGGGGAAGCGTCTACCACTGGTAAAAAACAGCTTTAGTGGAAAAGTCAATAAATTATGAACGTTTTACTATTTATAGGTGTAAAGAGATTGTTCCTCAATAATACTATCATCACTTATTATACAAAATACTTTAACTTGTAAATACACGAGGAAAAACCTAACGTCACTCAAAAAAACAAGCCGCTGCCATTCTGACAGATCCACAACACGCATGCGCGTCATCTGCACATGGCACACAACCTGCAACTCGCTGAGGAACCGGGCTGGCAAGTTACATAGGTTATTTTGTGTTTGTTGACCTTAAGTTTGTTTTTTGCTAAATACTGTATGCGTACGCTAGAAATAACCTGATCAGAGTTGAAAACCAACTTGGGCATGGTCTTTCAAATTGAAAAACCTCAGAGATAGCACTTCTAGCACTGATCTAAAATGATAATATAAACACACACATACTTTACTATAATTTACACAATATCACATCACAAGTGCCTGTATGTTATGAAAACAGACTTGATTCTCTTGGGAGCATCACCTATAAACCACTTTCTCCCATAAAAGGCTTAAAGGATAGCTGCGCAGCTGTTTACTGCGAAAATGCGGGGACTCATGTATTTGTCAAAGATGTTATAATTAAATTAATATTTAACAGACATGTAACCCACATCATTGTCCACATTTTAAGTATTCTTTCACATATTACATGTGAAAGAATTTCAAAATATATAGTTAGTTTCTTTGCAACAGGAGCCGAAATGTGGGCTTGAATTTTTTAAGTGACTAGGTCAAACAGGATATCACATGAAAGGGTTTCATGTACACTCTCTTTATTTTCATAAAATATGTGCCATAGACTTTAGACTTGTGCCAAAAAAACTTAATACGCGGTCCTAAACTTTGAATATTTCAAATTACGCTACCTCCAAGCGGCGAAGCACCGTGAGATAGGTTGATAGCTTGACTAATGGGTAGCTTAATTAGTCACTAGTGCGAACCACAATATTTTGAGAGTTATTTAGTTATATATTCGTGGGAGCAATAAGAAAATAAGAAACAAACAAAACAAAAAAGAGGAGAGTGATGCGGGATCAGAGTCCGACGCTGCATCTGACACAGAAGGCTCAACTCAGAGCTCGGAGCGTGAAGTGGTGGGGGCTGACGGGAGAATACGAAAATTCCTCCAGAAGCGCCCCAAATCAGGGGTTGGACAGTGGTACTCCGCCGATGATAGGCGGAAAATCCACACCAGCCGGTGGGGTAGGGTCCGGGAAAAAGGTGCAGAGAGAGAGTACACCACCAAGGAGGGTGGTGAGCCGAGACAGGCCGGCCCAGCCGAACTGACCCAGTGAGCCGAGAGACTCGCCACGGAGGGGCACCACCCTGGAGGAACCAGCAGCGGGACGGTCCTCTCAGAGGCGGCAGGTGGTGAGCCGGACGCCGCTGGCGGCTCTAGCTCGGAGCAGACGGCCAGGTTTGCGGAAGACGTGGCAGCTGCGGTCAGGGGTGAGGCCTTGAAGAGGATCCAGTAATCTAAAGACAAGGCCATACCCGCGGCCACGGCCTCTATTTTCCTTTAAACGGGCAGATGAAGGGTGTAAGAAGTGACGAACCACCACTTCGTCGTTCACCAGGTACGATCGTAATGTATTCTGCTAGACACTGAGTCTACGGTGCGCTTGTGCTAGTTTTGTAATATCTTAACCCGCGAGCACTCGCGCTATGAGCATTTTAATCACAGTAAATTTAAAACACGCGCCATTTTGTCAAAATTATTCGTACGTACATCGTTCATTTGGTAGCTGAGTTTCGTTCCGTCCCCCACCCCTGTATGCAGTTCACTTCTCGCCAGTGTGCGCCAGTCATTCGGACGAGGCGGTTTGTTGCGCCGTGTACCATCAGGCGGCGTTTTGCTCATCGCGCGGGTATCGACGTAAGTACTTTTTTTTACTCATGACTTTTTTTTTTCATCTTAGCGACAGTTTTACTGCTACTTTTATGTAATATTATGATTTTACATTACTAAAATAGTAATCTTTTATGTATTTCTATTATAGATGGATCGTGATCGAAGGGATGAACATGTTTTAGCATGGTTGATGGAGGAAGATTTAGAAGACATTGAGAACCCGTCTTTTAGAGCCGATGATATTGAAAGCGATCGAGGCAGTGAACACAGTCATCATTCCATTAACACCGAACAATCGTCATCGGAAGTAGAAGGTGAGGTTTCTTCAATTTCACCGGACAATCAGCTGTGTTACGTAGGCAAAGATGGGTGTACAAAATGGAACTATAATCCACTTCGTTCCAATGTGAGAACAAGAGCTCACAACATTGTCGAAAAACAACCAGGGGTAAAACCAGTGGCTAAAAATGCTAACACTATAATGGATTGTTTTCTCCTCTTTGTGAGTGAAGAAATGCTGACTGATATAGTTCGCTTTACGAATAACCACATCAGTAAAATCAAGGACCAATTCTCAAGGGAGAGAGATTGCAAAGAGATGGATATTGTAGAACTAAAAGCCTTTATTGGTATTTTGTACATGGCTGGTATAAAAAAGATGAATCACTTAAATTTGAAAGAGATGTGGGACAAAGATGGCACGGCAACTGATATTTTTAGAGCTGCTATAAGTCGCAATAGGTTCCTTTTGTTGATGAGAGCTATAAGGTTCGATGACATAAACTCCCGCTCCGAAAGGTCAAAGTATGACAATATTGCTCCAATTCGTGAATTATTCGAATCTTTTATCGCAAAGTGTCGAGCCAATTACCAAGTAGGAGAGAATGTGACTATAGATGAAATGCTGGAATCGTTCCGAGGACGATGCAAATTCCGCATGTATATACCTATATGCCTTATGTGATTCAAAGACTTTTTATACAAGTAACTTAGAAATTTACCCGGGAAAGCAACCGGGTAAATTTCACACAAATATGATAAAACTGCATCTGCAGTTGTGAAACGTTTATCACAAGATATTTTGAATACAGGCAGAAATATTACGGCTGACAATTATTTTACATCGATTCCATTGGCCGATGAATTACTGGCTGCACGGACTACTATCGTTGGTACACTCAGGAAGAATAAAAGGGAAATTCCACCATTTTTTCTTGACATCAAACAAAGACCAAAACCTAGTAGTATCTTTGGTTTTCATAAGAGCAAGGTTCTGGTGTCTTACGTACCAAACAAAAATAATAAAAAAAATGATCTTATGACAAGTACACTTCATAACGACGACCGAATCGATCCAACTACTGGAACTACCGCGATACCCGAAATTATCACCTTTTATAATAAAACGAAAGGAGGTGTTGATGTTGTGGATCGACTAAAAGAAGAGTATTCTGTGGCAAGAGTGGCATCTAGATGGCCGCTGAGATTATTTTTCATGATCCTAAACATAGCCCGAATCAATAGTCAAATAATTTACAAAGAAAATACGTATAATCATCACGCGCAGAGGCTACTTGAAACAACTAGCTCTTCAACTAACACAGCCACATATCCAAAGAAGAAGCACCTTCCAAAATATTTCATATCCTCTTCAGCAAGTGATGAAACGTTTTGTACCAGAATCTGAGTTACCAGAAGAAGAAAAACCAAGTGGTATCTGCGCGGTTTGCCCAAGACGCAAAAATCGCAAGACCAAAAAGAGCTGCATTTACTGCCAAAAATTTTTGTGTACCGAGCATAGTCGTACACTATGTGATATGTGTAAAGCTCGCGTATATGACGAAGATTAGTTATTTATACTTAGTTAAGTTTTTTTTTTTTTTAGTTTTTTTTTTGTTAAATTTTTTTCGTCAGACTGCCTTACAAGACTGGCAAATTAGTTCTTATGATTGTTAATTAAAATAAAAAAGATTAATATTGTTAACTTTTTGAATATATATTTTTTAGAATAAATAATATGTATTTTATTTAATAAAATATTTTTTGGTAAATCTTGGTAAAAAGGGGCTAGGCCACCGTAAGGGTGTCTTTCACATAAGTACGCGATTAAAACCACTCAATACTTGCCTTCCTCAATAACAGTGACTTCGCAGTACTCTGTCTTAGGATTGAGTAAGACATTTATTTAATGCTTAAGGAACGTGTTCCGTTAAATCGTAGTAGTTCCTCAGAGGTTCTATGCGTTAGGTCTAGCAGAGCACGTACAATGAGACAAAACGTTGTAAAACGGTTCCCGGTCTCACTGCAGTGGGTTCATCGTAAACAGACAAATTAACGTAGTTATAAATAGTGATTTAAAGCGCAAGCGTAACGATCCCTTTACCCCTTCACCTTACCATGGCTGTATTGCAGGTATTGGTGCTCAACTGCAAGAGGAGGAGACGTTGGCGTTCCAATATTTATAATACTAAAACATAATATTTTATTATATACTTTTGCATACCTTCTTATCTTCTTAGCTTCACATTATAATACTTATGTTTACTAACTGTAATTTCCTAATATTAGTCTCACCTTGTATCCATCCCTTCCCCTTAACTTAATTAAGTCGGAACAAGGCAGTTTAGATTATTGGAATCCATTTCTATCTTATATCGGTGGGAGGGTGACCAGCCTGGGACGAGCCCTACAGAATAGTGCGGAAAGGAGGGGCACTGTTCTTCCCCGTAAGGGGAACCGACCTAACCACTAATATTAGCATGATTAGGAAAAACGAAAATTTTATCAGCCTAGGGTAATTTTGGTACAGTCACAACAGGTAACCATAAGAGACCAAGCACAATTAGAATACCCCTTAACAAAACTATCTAGAATACCCAACTGAAGCATACCACGCATGCAGACTCTGTGATCGGCACATCCAAGACGGACCTCTCCGGATAATACCACTACACAAACAACAGCATACGTACTCCGCAGGCAAATCAACTGAATCAGCGCTGCACAGCGTGGTTGGTAAAATTGAATGCGCAGTGAACTACAAATGCTCAGCACTAGCCGTCTACATTGACATCGAGGGCGCCTTTGACAAAACCATGTTCAACAGTATAAACATGGCCCTCGACAAACACGGCATAGACTCGACCCTGAGTAGCTGGATCACGAACATGCTCAAATTGAGAGCTATACAAGTCACAGTAAACGACACTACGAGGGCCATTGTTGCGAGGCTGCCCACAAGGGGGCGTCCTCTCGCCGCTGCTATGGAACCTGATAGATAGCCTCATCCAAACACTCAATGACAAAGGTTATTTCATCGTAGGCTACGCCGATGACATAACTATAATAATAAACGGGACCCACGAAAACACGCTATGCAATCTCATGCGTCAAGCCCTGAAAATAGTAGAGAAATGGTGCAACAAGCACCAACTCTCAGTGAACCCTACAAAAACCGAACTGATTCTCTTCACAAAAAAAATAAAATTGATGACACTACAGCTACCACGATTCTTTGGAACAACCCTAACCCTCTCAACTGAAACCAAATACCTGGGCATCTTTTTTGGACAAACAATTGAACTGGGTAAAACATACGAACTATATCACTACAATAGCCAGCATATCCCTGTGGTAGTGTAAACGACTGCATGGCAGGAATTGGGGGATTAGCCCCAAGGTCACCCATTGGTTATATACTACAGTCATTTGACCGTTTATCACATACGGCTCTCTGGTCTGGTGGCCCAGGACAGACCTGAGTTCAGCCCAAACAGATCTCCAAAAACTGCAGCGATTCGCTTGTGTCGCAATCACTAGCAATATTTCTCATATTGCTATACCCACTGCCGCCTTACACGCAATGCTTGGCCTGCCACCTCTGCACCTCATTGTGCGGTAGGAGGCGGCCTTGGCCGCCTTTAGGCTACATTTATCAGGTACTCTAAGCAAAGACGATGATGAAGATGAAGGTGCAATCAAGCGTCGGCCAATGATGGCATCACCCTGCGACAAAGCACCGAAATCACACCACTTTCAAAGGCACTACAACATAATACTTACAGAAGCACAGTGTGACTACTCAAGCCGGAAAAAGCTGAGGGCTTACACCAATGGATCGAAGACCGACTCTGGTACCGGAGTCGGAGTCTTCTCAAACGACCTCAACATAAAGATATCCAGACCACTGGGAATGTTCAACACCGTCTATCAGGCGGAGTGTGTGGGCATCGGGCATCATACAAGCGGTTCACGCCATATAAGCCAGGAGAATTACAGACACTCACATACGCATACTCTCCGACAGCGCGTCAGTTCTCCAATCGTTGAAGAAAAAATATATTACCTCGAAGTTAATACTAGAATATCACAATGCCCTAGAACAGGTAACGGTGTCTAGTCGCAATACGGTGACACTGCAATGGATAAAAGGACACAGCAGATCGCTAGGTAATGACGTAGCTGACGAACTTGCTAGAAGAGGATCTAGCACGGCAGTCTGTGGACCCGAACCTATCGTCCCAATCCCTTTCAACTAAATACGCAGGTGGCTACAGGAGTTCACCCTCATACAAGCGGAGTACTGGTGGACCTCGACACCGGGCTGCAGGCAGTCCAAGGTAGCTATGCCATCCCTGGATAGCAGGTGAACCAGGTGTTTATTACGCCTAGACAGGAACGGCCTGCGCCTGGTGACAGGGACCATCACGGGACACTATTCGTTAAACAAACACTTCCACACGATAGGCATTACGGAAAGTCCTCTGTGCAGGGCGTGCTTAGAGGCTGAGGAAACCATCACGCACGTGCTCTTTGAATGTACAAGCGTCACCCAGATTAGAACAGAAACCCTCGGGTCACCCAGATCTTTCACAGATGTTCGGAACAGACCAGGAGTTTTGATTAACTTCTGGACGGAGGTGGGCTGGTTGGAATTAATGCCGTGGCCCACGTACAATGGTCCACCTGACGGACTAAGTGCGGAAACCAAACCCTAAAACATAGGACATAGAACGACGCCACCTTTTCCTGGCCCAAGGCCGGCAGGCTCGCCGCTAGCGGGGGGCGCTAGACGATGGCGTCTAGGGCGGAGAACCTGCTCCGTAGGGAAGCCATCTCCTGCCACACCAGGGTTAAAACCCGGTCCTCAGCAGGCACGAGCCGTCCCTGCCCATGCGTCTCCCCCCCATGTGGCATCTCCTGGGGGCCGGCTGATCGTATTCTAGCCAGGCCCGCTCGGAGCCCCTCGTTCACCTTTCGGAGAAGCTTCATTGCGTCTGTCAGCTTGGCGACCTCCGCCCGCATCTCGGACATCCCGTCCGACGAAGGCCCTAGATGAAGTGCCTTCGCTGCCGCCAAAATAGAGGCCGTGGCCGCGGGTATGGCCTTGTCTTTAGATTACTGGATCCTCTTCAAGGCCTCACTCCTGACTGGCTATTAGCGGCTTTGCGTCCCAATAGCGTGTCTCGATAAACAGTGACGATTTAGTAATAGTCCTACAGAACGGACGGGGTTTTTTTATCGAGACACGGTCCCTAGCGTTCTTTGAACGTCTACCAATTCAGTTTGGGGTACTTGGTGAAGCCTACCCCCACTCCCTGGAAATGTGCGTCTACAAGCCTCACGCAAAGTATTCTGTGGCGAGACCTTTTTGGATACAGAAATCATCACTAACGTTTGGTTGTTTTATAATTCAATTAAAATAGCCTAGTTCAACTTTAAATGAGCTGCGAGTATTTATGGTTCTGCCTTCCAAATGTAGTGCGTCAGCTCAAGATCAACAGATGTCAAAGGTCAGGAGCATTCGTGCTCAAAGTCGAGTATGTTGGAAGGCCTTCACCATTTCCCTATAGCCAAATGCAAGTGACAATAATCTGCCAAGGCACGGATTAGGATATGGACACGTAATACACGGGAATGTAACGTTAATTATAAAATACGATACTAAATAAGAGTTATTTAGCCATTCTGGAATAAATGGTCATTAACAGCTAGTCAGCGATATCACGTAACTGCTACCTATAATAATAATGCAATGAACTTACAAGAATAATTATAATGGTGAGAGAATTAGATTACAACTCACTTAGAAAGTACTGCATACATTACCAGTTTTGCCTGACTCAGCTCCCGCTCTTTCACCACCAGTCACACCAACAAACACACACTCACATAATATTACATTAAGTACTAAATAAGTCTAATCTGGGCTTTAATCCAACTATATTTAACTTAATAAATTAATACTCGTTATCTTGCGACAGCCCACTCGAACATGGCCTCTTGGTATTCACCAATCTTTCTAACTTAACTAGCCTAGCCTCGGACGTTCGTCTCCGATCGTGGTCTAAAACCAATTGCCTCGATTTTATTCCTCAATCCCCTAAATTCCTAAAAACACCACGTTCATCTCAGCCCCTTTTCCGAGTATTTGTCCCAAAGACTTCAAACGCTTTTTGCTTGCTTTGCCTTAATTGTTTCTTAATGCCCTGAGTAGGTCGGATTTCGGGGACATTTATGATTAGTAGATGTGGCTGTAATAATGTCCGTTGCTTTGGGTCCAGGGATTGGCAACCTTTTGAGACGGTATAGCCAAAAGTTACAATTTATATATATTTTATTATAAAACATTCGATTATGTTTTAGCACAAAATCGATTAGAATAGCTATGATTCTAGCTAGCCGCTAGAATATTAAAATAATTAATCCAATAATATGACTACAGTTATTGGATATTAAATAGTAGCATCAATGACTTATCATGCCTTTTGCAAGTTTCGTTAAATCTGGCTCATAAGTTGTTGTTTTAAATATCAAGTATGGCTCTAGATTTATATTTGTTAGTTGATTTCTATACCTTCCTTTTTATTATATTCATGCAAAACCACGCATGCTTGTACATATTTTGACAACCACGTGTTATTTATCCCTGCTTTGGTTTAAGTGCTTAGAATTAGCAGGACTTTTTTCCCATAAAATATAAATGGAATGGGTTTCTAAGAGGTTCAATATTGTTTACAATTTTAAAGAAAAAGGATATTTTGTTATTAATTAGGGTAACGTGTCAAACTGTCAGACCATAAAATATAGATTTAATGTGTTTCTAGGAAGTCCGAACCGTGTGCCAATTTTAAAATAAATATAATATTTTGTTATTAAATAGGAGCAAATGGCAGGCAGTCACACTGTGTTAGGTGTCTAGCTAATAGGGACTACTGGCCGTAGGCGTTTGTACCCGAGAACATTGGTGCGCCTTGGGTTTCGCCTCGATTCTGGTTCCCTAGTTTTAGTAGTTAGCGTAAAGCGGATCCTTCAGTGATCTGAGCAGGAGGGCTCGTCCGATACGTGCCAGTTTGTAATAAGATTTGTCACGTTTTCTGTAGCAAGGGTTAGATCTATAATCGTTTGTCTTCGGGCTGTGACCCAAGTGGGTTCTGAGCTACGGCTTACAATATTAAGGTTAGTAGAAAATAAATAGGTGGATAGTTCCTCTCCTCTGGAGTTTGGTGCGTCGCTGCCCCAGAGCGGGTGGTGTGCGTTCGAGTCGGTGCCGATGATCAAGTCTAGTTAAGCGCGTTCACAGTGCTGTACCAGGTCGGCCATCTCTTTTGGTGGGCAGTCCACCTCCACGCCTGGCATGTATGCCGATGCCAGTACAACATCTGGAACGCTGCCTTCGGTCTGGAGCCTGACAACTGTCAGGTCTCTTAAACAGAATTGAGTGAGTGGTGTGATTGGAATTTCTTTGGGTATGTAGACGCAGGTTATTGGCTTGTCTGAGCTGTGTGTGTTGAGTATTAGCTTACCTTCGATGTTACCGAAGCCGCATACTCTATTGTTTCTGATTGGCTCTTGAATCAGTGCAATGGTTCGGGGTTTTAGCTCCAGTGCCCTGCGTAAGCTTGCCGTGGCAGTCTGGCTGTGCTGGAGGTTGGTCTGGATGATGTTGAGGGGCAGTGACGACGGTGGAAAGGAGTTAGTAGGAGATGGATCCATTGGACAGCCTCTCCCCTACCTCCTCCCTATACTTGTCGTTGTTTCGTTCCACCGGCAACGAAGCGAGTAGGCTCTCGCTCAGCCAGGTGATTCGGGTGGAATGGTGTCGACGACGACAGCCATGGAAGCTCGGGCCATGACCTCCTCCAGTTGGTCGGTCTGAGTCGTTCTTCTGTGTCAGCGTCGGTTGTGCAGTCTTAGTGTCGCTGTCGGTCTGGTCGTCAAAGGTTGTGGGCCAGAAGCGTACGTATATCGACCCGAATAGGTATGATATACGTCACTCCCGGGCCCGGACCTTTACGGCTTCCTCCGGTGGGACACCCAGGGTCAAATATGGCCCATAGTTGTGCGTCGTATGCCGCCACCGCATCTGCCGCGGCTAAACCGGCCTCGTCGAGGCAGGCCAAGAGCAGAGCGGCTACGCAGGTGGCAAGGGGCCCCGGCCCTGACGGCGAGGGCTCCAGCTCAGGCGGCGGCAAAACGGTCGCCTCCGCCTCCTAAATCTTCTCCTCCGGCCGACGCCGGATGGCAAGTAGCCGGGGAGAAGAAGAAGTCACAACTCCCTTGCGGAGTTGTTCCCGGTATACGAACACACAGGGCAGAATGGCGGAGGACTGGGCTTTGGAGTCAGGCCTAGGCGTCCTAAACCGGGGTTCTGTCCCCACGTGTGTGCGGATGCGGGGTGAATTGGTGGTGGACATTTCGTTTGCCAGCCCCGCTCTGTCACCACGTATCGTGCCGTACCGCGCGTCATGGAGAGGGTGGAGACCTATTCCGACCACCGGTACATCCGGTTTGACGTCTTCGCGCGGTGGGCGCTGAAGCAGCTGGACCGGGACCTCCTCCTGGAAGCCTCCGGTTCCGGGAAGCCATGTCCGATATATGTGACGTGGCAATGCCCCGGGTCCGGCCCGGACGTGCCTCGCCGCAGGTGTACTGGTGATTGCAGGAGTTGGAGACTGCGCAGGGCATGCATTGCTGCGCAACGCCAGTACGCCAGGCACCGCCGGCTCCATATCTGCCCTCCGGATACGGAAGCCATTCAGGCGGAGCTGTACGAGGGGTATAGAGCGGCAAATACCGCCCTCAAGCGGAGATCCTGCGGGCCAGGATATACACGATACTGGCCCGCAACGATTTGCTAGAGACTCTGAACAGGGACTCGTGGGGACGCCCGTACAAGATGGTGTGGGAGAAGCTCCGCCCATGGGCTTCCCCGCTGACGCAGAGTCTCCGGCCCGGCTTGTGGGGGACGTGGTGAGCGCTCTGTTCCCTTCAAGAGGGGAACATACCCCCCGTCCATGGCTCCGCTTACTGCGGTGCCCGATTCGGATCGCATCGCTGACGACGAGAACGATGCTCCGGAGGTGACCGAAGCAGAAATGAGAGTGGCGGTACGCAAGCTGAATGTGTAAAATAGCACCCCAGGACCCGAAGGCATACCTGGAAAAGCCTGGGTCCTGGCCTTAGGAGCTCTCGTGCCTCGATTAAGGGGGCTCCTAAGCGCATGCATGGAGAGGGGTCAGTTCCCTCTTCTTTGGAAGACGGAGAAACTGGTCCTCATCAAGAAGCCAGGACGCCCAGCGGAGGTTGTGACAATCGTCGACAGGATCCGGTAGTTGGGACTCAAGGTGGCCCTGCACAAGTCCGAGACCATGTGATTTTCATGGTCCTCGGAATGCGCCACCGTCGGGTTCCGAGGAAATGGCGGGAGGGGTTCACATCGGCGACCAGACGACAATGAAGTATCTGGGACTCGTCCTCGACAGCCGGTGGAATTTCGTCGAACACTTCCGACGTTTGGCTCCCAGACTGGAGTGGGCCGGGGCTTTGTTGAAGCGGGTCCTGCTCAATTTAAGGGGTCCAAACGCTTTCTGCCGGAGGTTTTACGCGGGGGTCGAGCGGTCCATGGCCGTTTACGGGGCACCGGTGTGGGCGCATTCATTAAGGCTGTGGCCAGCCCGCCAGCTAAACGCATCCCAGAGGGTCATGGCCATCCGGCTAGCTCGAGGATACCGCACGATCTCCTGTGAGGCGGCGAGCCTCCTTGCTGGATTACCGCCATGGGATCTGGAGGCAAAGTTCCTCACGCACATCTGGGAGTGGCGAAAGGAGGCGAAACGCCGGGCTTAACTCCACTGCCTTGAGAAATCACGGCACACTGGACAGAGCTCCGGCGGGATTTCATGACATCATGGAGAGTGCGATTGTCGCAACCGCTAACATAAAGTCATAAAAAAACAAAAAAAAAATGTGCCAAATTGGGTATCAAATAAAAGGGCTTGACAAGCACATTACAAATATGTAAAATTATATATAAAATATATTTTATAAGTAAATAAATATGTTGCGCGGCTGTAAAATTAATACCTATTAGACTATAAAACCCAAACAAAAAAAAAAAACAGTGGCACTTTGGGAGTACCGACAGAAGTGAAAACTTGGAAAAAAATCGGCACCGCGGTAACAATGCGTTGATTTCTTTTACTCGATGCACCGCGGTAATCAACGCGTTGATGTCTCTTACTCCACGGTGTCTGTAAATTGCGTTACAGTATCGCGAAATCAATGGGATAGTTCCATCTCAAAAATGCCCAACGCACCTAAAGAAGTTTTCACTTCAAAAAATTTAAAACTGCTCTGCAAATAGTTTATCACGAAATTATAACCCCAAAATTATTTAAATGAAAGTAAGTTCAAAAACTAAAACCCGACAAATGAAAAATCACGCTCTAAAAAGCATGAAACAAGAAAATATTTCAGACATAAATTAAGAAAGCTACAAAAATGGACAAGATAAAGCCGTGGTCGCATGCCATTATAATTTTGTAAGTGTACAGGCATGCGACGACGGCTTTACTTTGACCATATTTGTACTTATGTCTTGTTAAGTTCATTCGTTACATACAAAAACTCAAATCTTTCCTTTTTATAATATTCGTATAGATGGACTGTAGCGACGTTGAGTCGTCATGACATGTATTATGAAATGAAACAATGGTATAAAACTCAATTTGTTTAATAAACATTATCAGATGATTGGTATGACAAGAGGAACGCTTACAGCTATCAAAACAGTATGTACAGTGAAGAGGCGACACTCTCTCACAGCGGGCCGGTGTGCGCGCGCGCCTCCTGGTACCTGCAACACACGGCGCTGTGAACAGGGGCGCGGGGGGAAGGGAAGGCAACCTGTGCGCATGCGGACTAGCCTAACTTGCAGCTATTGGACTGGGACTAGCTTAATATGGTAACAGCACAGATCACTACAATCGCCCGGACACTTCATTATGCAATCATCATTTATGTAGGTACGTAAATCGTGTCTTTATCGTTTTTATTTTCACATAGGTCCAAGATAAGTATCCACCTAACCAAGTGACCTCCTAGGTTGAATGCATACTTTTCTCGGTTTTCCAAGCGTACAGACGCGCGTCGGGCGACGGATGCGGACCGTGTATTGAACCTGTGCTATTAAGATCCTACGGTATCTACGCGCGGGCACTACAGCCGGCCGGGTGGCATATAAGCAGAATCCACCTATTGAGTTTTGAATGTGGCTTCTGATTGGTCGTTAAACTCCCATAGTAGCCTTTGACTACAAAATCCACCAATTGACTTCGAAACAACCTCTGATTGGTTGCTCTGATTCAAGCTTTGATTGGAAGTAGCGAGGTGTTGGTTGTGACCAATCGCGCTACTTCAATCCAATCGTGCTATTCAAAACTGGGTGAAATAGGTTAGGTAGGTAAGAACAGCAGAACTATCTCCACCATTGTCTAATTATCTAGTCGCAGATTGTATGATTCGTCATTTTGAAGTGGGTGAAATAGGTTAGATTAGAACTGTGACCAACGACGCGCGAGCCGAGCGAGCGAAGCGAGCGGTGCCGTGACAGCGGCTGAGCGCTACTTCCAAGTTGATCACAGAAATGTTTTCACCATTGTCTAATTATCCATGTTTTCGCAATATACCTACCAGCTGGATTTTGTAGACAAAGGCTACTATGGGAGTTTAACGACCAATCAGAAGCCACATTTAAAACTTTGTTGATGGACTTTACTTATCTGCGGCCGGGTGTCAGTGCGGAGCGGGACACGCCGGACGTGGGGTGGGGGAGCCGCGTTCATGCAGCTAGCCAGCATGCACTTGCACTGTTCGCAGTGCATCGTAGTGCCTAGGCACTAGTGTCGTTAGAAGCGCAGAAGCCATGCTGGGTGTCGGGAGCCGGGGGTCTAGTCGAGGTTACTCTATTAAGTATATTACCGAGTCTAACGGTCCTCTATATCGTCTTCTTCTTAGAAACGGTGGCTTTATCGGAAAGAGAAAATGCTAGTTTACTGTTCTGGAAACGTGTTGGAATCACAATGTACGAGTGCTCATTTATACAAGTCTAATGATCGTCATAAGTGTACAGAAAAACCTAAGAATTTTAGATAATTTCCGAAAATATGGCAAACATGTAAGATGCTAACCTAACCTAACCTAACAGTTGTGTATGACGGTGTGAGGGTCTGGGGCGACTCACCTGACGGTGGGCTGGCTGGTGTGGCGCGCGTGCTCGCGGCGCCGGCGCGCACGCGCCGCCTGCCTGCCGTGCGCCCGGCTGGCTTGTGAGCCGTACACCGTGTCTTCCGCACTCGACTCCACCGCCGGCAGCGTGTCTGCACAGACGCGCTCGTCAGCACACACTACACACACAGACTCAGACGGCGGCGGCGAGGGTCGGTGCTCACCGGACAAGTGCGCGGCGGGCAGGCGGTACAGCTCGGCGGCACACGTGGCGCACGGCGACCCGCTCGACTCCGAATCGCTGTCGCGCGACCGCCCGTACTCTGACACACAATACTTGTATTACAACATCGCCATTCTCGTACAACCCGAAGTGGATTGTGTGAAAGATGATGAAGTGGACGCTGAGCTGGTTGGCAACTAACATAGTCATTTAATGAAAAAAAAGATGAAATAAATTCGAACGTGGGCAGGACTGGATGATGACCATACGATTTCAAGCAATAATACTAGTTTAGATGCGCACTGTATATTAATTACCTACTGTTATTAGATTAACCAAATAAAATACTCTCAATAATATTTTGTGTATTCACTTTTTCAGCAGCAGTGGTGGTAGTGGTTTTCGAGCAACTGGCGACCACTCCTAGTGGTAATGGTGCCGACATACGAGTTGAACCCAGTAAGGCACTTTACCAAATGTGTTATTTTTTTTTTCACCACTGCTCTCATGCGATAACAACACATCGAGAAAACGATGAAAAAACTGGCATGTCCGACGTAGAATCAAAGATTCGAAGACATGGGTTGTTGTGCACTGTGCCCGCGGGCTGGATAACGGTCCACTCCCTCTCACAGAGAGGAGGCTTCTGACTCAGCAGTGGAAACGTTGTAGGCTGATAACCTACTAAGTACTATACAGGGCGGTCCAAATAGTGAAGTAAAAAAAGGTTTCTCATGCCCAGGGGTATCCGAAAATACCCCATGTATGTTCCGCGATTCTTGATAGTTTTCGAGTTATAATAATATTCCGCTTAAAAAAAATCAATCTTTATTTTGTTTTGCAATTTTCTTAGGTGCATCGTCTTCACGTAAAACTATTTAACTAATGTAGGTACCTATACAAACTATTGTGAACCATTTTAAAAGAGTAACGGTGGAATTTCTTGCCCATTCTTCTCTGTACAAAAACCACCTTTTGAATTTAGATTTTCGCGAAAACTTGTAAGTACCAAAATTTACCTTCATTTTCAACTTTTTTATTTTTCGGAATTTTCCTTTTATTTGTGCTATAAGACCTTGCTTATTGCCAAATTTCGTAATTCTAGGTAAATGGGAACTATCATATAGGTTTTCGACCCAAAACCTATAGGGTACTTCTGGTTGACCTAAAATTGTCAATTTTGGTTAAAAGCAAGGTCTTACAGCACAAGGGAAAATTCCGAAAAAATAAAAAAAATGTTAAATTTGGGTACTTTCAAGTTATTGCGAAATATTTAAATTTACCCATATCTTTTTACCAATAATAAATATGATACCAATTTTTTTTATGGAGGTATAATGGGTAAGTACGTGTGACTGTACCTGAATTACCCTAGGCTGATAAAATTTTCGTTTTTCCTAATTATGCTAATATTAGTGGTTAGGTCGGTTCCCCCCTTAGAGGAAGGGCCGCACTCCACCCCGTACGGCCCTGTAGAGCTCGTCTCCAGACTGGTCACTCTCTCACCGATAAAAGAAATGAATTCCCAAATAAGAACTCCGATACCTTGTCCCATTAATAAGGCAACGAAAGGATTGAAGGAGATTGTAAATAAGACAGGAATTCATAGTTATGAAAATACATTGGATGTGATTTTAGAAAGCTATTAAATAATAGAGGGATGCAAAGTATGTCGTTATAATAATATAAACTTGTGAGTAACATTTACGTTAGCGTAACAGGTATTTGGTCAGTCATTACTCACACGATACCTCACATCTGCACTCAGAATGCTCAGAGCAACACTTCCATAAGTGACGCATTGCGGCGGCATCATGCTCTTTTGGAGACATGGTCCTTAGCAGTTCTTTCGAACTGATAAACGTGACGCAGCGGCTTTCCCTGCGGCAACGTGTGACCGTCGTTGTCTTACAACGGGGCGGCTAGTTCCAGCGGCATGCGTCGGCATCATGCTCTTAAGGAGACATGGTCCCTATCAGTCCTTGGACTGAATATAAGATAGATGTGTTCACCCAAACCCCTGGAAGGTCACCCTTTGCACAACAAGCACATCTGCAAGACACGCGTTCATGTCAGTCTGACCGAATGATTGGTCTGAGATATCGAATACAACATTCAAGAATTACTAGCTAATAGAGTTGAGAATCGAAACTCAAGAATCATTATTTATTTAATAAGAGTTTTGGATAATCTCTCTTAAAGCCCTTTTAATTGGTCCAGAGGCAATGGATACAGAATTCAAGATCTAGGTACGAGATAATAGAGTAGAGAATCATAATTCAAGAATCATTAATTAATAGAGTTGTGGATCAACTCTCCTGAATGTCTATAGGCAGTCCCCAAAGCGCCCTCCCTTCACCACTTCCTAGTGTTTGAGCTGGGGAGAAGAAGTGGCGCAACAAACTCCCCAGCAACACGTCTCTGTCTGTTTAGTTACAAGAACTTCAAATATATTACCAGCCTTGGATAATTATTATAATGAAAGACTGACCCAGTCGCACCAACACACACACACACACATATTACATTAGGTACTATATTAGTCTAATCTAGGCCTTAACCCAACTATATTTAACTTAATAACTAATACTCGTTATCTCGCGACAGCCCACTCGGACATGGCCCCTCGGTATTCACCAAGTCTAATTTAACTAGCCTAGATTCGGACGTCCATACCCTATCGTGGTCTGAAACCAATTGCCTCAACTTAGCTCCTCCGTTCCCTAAATTCCTAAAATCACCACGTTCATCTCAGCCCCTTTTCCCACAGTTTCGCAGAATAGTTTAATGGCTGTTTTTGTACAAATTCTCGATTGCTTTAAAAGGGTCCGTTTGAATTGCCTGAGTAGGTCGGCTCTCGAGGCTTTATGATTAGCAGATGTGGCTGCAATAATGTCCGTTGCTCTGGGTCCAGGGACTGCCAAGGTTTTGAGACGGTATAGCCAAAAGTTACAATTTATATATATTTTATTATAAAACATTCGATTATGTCTTAGCACAAAATCGATTAGAGTAACTATGATTCTAGTTAGCCGCTAGAGTAATAAAATAATGAATCTAATAATATAACTACAGTTATTGGGTATTAAATAGTAACATCAATGGCTTATCATGCCTTTTGAAAGTTTGGTTAAATCTGGCTCATAAGTTGTTGTTTTAAATATCAAATATGATTCTAGATTTGTATTTGTTAGTTGATTTCTATACCTTACTTTTTATTATATTCATGCAAGACCACGCTTGCTCGCACGTACGAGTATATTGAGAACCGCGTGTTGTTTATCCCTGCTTTGGTTGAAGTCCTTAAAATACAATGGGTTTCTAAGAGGTTCAATATTTTTTTTCAATTTTAAAGAAAAAGAATATTTTGTTATCAATAAGGGTAACGTGTCGAAGTGTCAGACCATAAAATAGAGATTGAATGTATTTCTAGGAAAGCCGAAGTGGCCCATATGTGACGGTTTTAAAATAAGTATAATAAAGTGATATTAAATTAGAGTTTACGTGACAGACAATCACATACGGAACCCTCGGTGCGCGAGTCCGACTTGCTCTTGACCGGTTTTTTTTCCTTTTGACGTACACAACCCTAAAAATTACTTTGTTTTGTATTATGTTTAAAAGAATACCCTATGAATAGGCCATCCCGCCATCTATGAGCGATGTGATCGTGACAAGAAGTGTGCGTCGCGGGACTGTCACCGGCCGGTTACGTCTGTCTTACGGTAACGACCACAGAATATATCTATGGTTTTTATTAACTTCGCAATAACTACAGAAATAACTATTTCCAAGTCTTCGTTATAGTTTTCGTGTAAACACAATATAATAAATCAAAAACATGTCTTCACTACTAAACGGCGCGCGACTGTCACGCCGTGCTTCGTACAAGAGATGTGTACCGAGATGCATCGTCGAGTGCGATTAGATAACCCAAAACGCGTACTCCTGACGAATTTTTGGCGATTAGTCTACTTATAGGCAACCGGGTCCCCTACTTAAAAGCGCGTGACGGTTAAAACTCTACGGTTATTGTTTTAAGAAGTGGAATGGAGTCCGCCTGTATGCAGTAGTTATACACCTATTTTTTACTCGGCTACCAAAAACTTACTGCATACACACTATTAATTAGGTACAGTAAGCGTTCAAAAGTGCATAGGCACGTTAAGAGTCGTATTGCTGTGAACTCGCGGTATAGTCCGTATATCTGTACCTATGTGTAAACAACACGGCACATACCGTCGCCGTATCGTCACGTACTTGAGCCGCACTACCGAAACAAATATATATTTCCGTCGCTTTTGTTAGACACGGTAACACACACGCATCATGCGCTTGACCTCGGCCAGTTTATGGGATTGCTAAAATTCGAACAAAACTTATGTGTGCAGATAGCAGAACGCGTTAAGCGTTGGTCGAAGATTCAAACTGGCTTAGGTTCCGATCTCGTAAAACACAGCGCGGTTTTTTGCTAAAATAATTATTTTTGTTTGCAATAATAATATATTTTAACTATTGCTGCCTTTTTATTAATGCTGTTATTACAATAAAGGGTTTAGAATTAAAAATGCGTGATATGTGATAACAAAATTAAAAAATATTTATTCGTTATATTTATTTTACTTATAGCTAACAAATTGCTACAATTATTTGTCATTACTTCAGCTAAATAAAATGTGAAATAGATGTCAAGAAACTTAGAAGCAATTTGTATTATTTTGACATATTTGTATTATGAAATGTTTTAAATTTTAAATGGAGTTTTTTCACCATAAATATTAGCTAGCTTATTACTAGTTAGCTTTGATCATGGTCGAAGTAATTAAGCAATTAATAAGAATATTAGACTACTCAAAATGTAAAAAAAAAACTACTTACAAAATAGGTGATAAGGTTAAGTATGGGCTGTTTGTTTACATTATTTATTTCACATTTTATTTGGCTTTAGTAAATATTGGTTGGTATTGCGGTTATAGCTTAAGAATTCATTTTCTTTACAAAAAGAGGATTGAAACTAAACCTCAAATTTTTAATCGTAAAATAATAATATTACCAAAATAATTTTAAACATTTTCGGTCTATCTGCGAGAAATACGACAAACACCATATTAAAACGTGTTTTTTTAACTTTTTTTTTGCGTCATGTTTACCGCAAATAAAAGTTTTTTCTTTCTTTCTTTTCTTTCTTTAAAAAATCCTTACCACAAATTCATGCAATAACGAATCTATATTTTAAGGTTAAAATATAGCAGTGTCCCACTAGAAATCTTAATATTATCGTGCGAAACTTAAACGTTCTTGTTTATGCCTTTGGTCACCTGGTCTTCAGTGATGCAAGCCTTCAGAGTGCACAGCGAACGGTTCATAATGACGTGTTTAATAATTCAGCAAAATATCTCGTTGGTATGAAACCATTTTTTTCATATTCATTCACCATTTGACGTCGCTGCTCCTCGACAATAAGCTTCTTCCTCATACCTCTTAACCCTCACAGTATTTCTCTAGAACAAAGAACAACATTGTATTTATTACACATAATAATTATTTATCATTCGCTAATCGAATTAAACCTCATAAAGAATTTAAAACTTTAAAGGAATCTTCTGTCTCAACAATACCTCTGTTCTATCAACAATACCTTTGAATAAGATTTATGTTTAGTAAAATATGAAATACTTATTTAAATGATAACACTCACACTTAGTCCGGTTTCATTAGATATTTGTGTAATCACTTTTACGCAGCGCAATAATATTTGATCTCCCTTCAATATTTATATTTGACTGCATTTTGAAAATAATAACCACAACACCGCTAATACCTAATTACTCGTCACCAACAATAACCACGAACCAACAAAGTTTTATTAAGCGAATACGCGTAACGAACTGCGTCTGTCTACCCCACAGAAATCGAAATAATTTACTTAGTTTTCTGTGGTCTACCTGCTAAACTTTAATATTTATGTGAACAAGACGACCGAAACAAAAAACGAATGATTATTGAGCTAGTAATTATTAAAAAATAACAAAAACTATGAATAGTAATTATTAGAAAATTATAAGCAAACCGCAGATGAGATTTGAACCTTCGCTCGGCTCGCCATAATCGCACATACCAAAGCACGTTATCCACTGAGCTAGCATGCCATATACTGTATTGACAGAAATTATGAACTACTATTAGTTGCAGACAAAGTGAATGTGTGTGTGTCTATAGTATTGTAACATCTTATAGAAGAAGGTCGTAAGTCAAACCGAAACGTCAGTCTATTGCTTTGTGCGATTGCCTATGGACTTTTGGTCGGTACTGTACATATTATTTGAGTGGTGTGCGATATGTAGCGAGCATTTCGGAGGTTCTTGTGGGGCAGAAGCAAAAGCAACCTGGCGTGTGCGCGAGCAGGTTGGGGCGCGGCGGCGGCGCGGCCAGATCCAGCGACTCGGCGCGCCCAAACGTGCGCAGGTGCAGCGCGCAACCCGCGCCCGCGCCTCCCTCACACGCCGCGCCCGCGCCCGCGCCCCCCGACATACTGAACGTCGCATACGGGCTGATCTCGTGCAGGTCTCCCGTCGTCGCTACAAATCGATCCATCTTAATTACTTTTATTTTTCATTAGACATGAGTGCTGCATGCGAAAGCGAATATTATAATAGTAAACCCCAAAAAGTTAAGTAAAAGTTGTTTTTATAATATTTAGTTTTAATTCCGCAAAAAGTAGATCCAGGAAATCTCATTTCGCAATACATACGCACATTCGGTATTATTCCGACCGGCCTCCTTGTGCGACAATAATTTATAACATTTTTGTAATAAAAGTTTCCGGTTGTGTGTCTTAGCACAATTATATTTTTTTAAACATAATAATAATTAAAAGCCGAATTGGGTATGCACCATGATGTGGTCGCAGTGGACAAGGGGCTCACCCCACTCTCCATGGCTAAAGAGAATTGGCGCAAACCTGTAGTACTTACTACCGATGACCGCAAGGAGGTATGGCAAAGCAAAGAGCTTCACGAACGCTTCTTTTGGGCTCTTCATGAGCCCGGTGTAGACTTCTTAGCATCCGTATCCTCGCTACGGTTCGGTGACCTTTTCGGAGAAACTGAAGGTTTCGTCGGTGCAATTCCGGACGAAGTTATCTTGACGAATAATTACCGGAGACATTTATGAAGGACGGGATGGTTGACGTGTGTCGGGCATGTCGCTGTCCGGGTGAGTCCATCAGACATGTTATCTCTGATTGTTCTCGTCTGGCTAACGGCGCACAGTGATTCGATAAAAAAGGGAATTAGGATTTTTTTAAAACATTTTATGATGTCATCGTGTTTAGAATTTAATAAGGAACAACATTTATTCTACCATTTTTCATATGAATGTGTAGTTTTGAATATAATAGAACTTTTGTGTTTTTTTTTTGTATGTGATGCGAACTTCTTTCCAGTTTTTCTCGGAAGGGACAGATTTGTTAAGCATGACGCTATATAGGAATCATAGAACTATACTTCTAAATGTCAAAACAAAAAAAACCCTGTCCCTACGTGTCCCGCTTCGGGTTTTATATGAGTTTGAATTTTGCAAAGAATAAATGAATATTTAAGGTAGGTAAAATCTTTGAAATAACTATTACCGTGTTTAGTTGAAAATACCATAACTATGTCAATTGTTCAAGACGATATCTAATTATCATATATTATGTATCATGATGATGATGATGATGATACCTAATACTGATCCTTTATAATGATGTACTTATTGGAATGATAAAAATAAATAAAAAATAAGCAAATAAAAGAAGCAAAAAAAAAAACAGGAAGCCGAGGAAACGCGCGTTATTTGATTTGACCAATGAGCATGCGCGGTGCTAGAGTTGGCCATCAGATGGTAGGTACCAACCCATTTTCCGAAACTTTGTAAACAGGATGATGAATGTTATTTATATCTTAAACGTCAGTCCAAATTACTGGAAATAGAATTGTTTTTAGAAAATACCAAGTTTAATGTAATTTGTTTAACAGAGTTGAATTTGTTAAAAGATCATCAAGTGATGTCAATTAATTATGAAAATTATTGTGTATTTAGCCATTTCAGTCCATTTCAGAAAATGTATGATACATGGTGGTTCATTAATATTGAGTAAAAATTCTATTAAATCGAAAGAACGAAAAGACATCATCGGACTGTCTGTTGAACACAATATTGAATTGTCTTGTGTTGAGCTTGATAAGCATGTTATAGTATGCGTATACTGACCTCCAAGTTACCTGAATCTATCTGTGTTTGATTCTGTAATGGAAGATGTATTAAAAAAACTTGTACTAGTAGTAAGTCAATAATCATATGTGGTGATTTTAATATTGACTTATTAGAAAATAACTTGAATACTGTCAGATTATTAAGTCTTTTTAGGTCATTTGATTTGTCAAATATTTTTATTGAACCAACCCGAGTGACAGCTTCTTTTGCCGATTGTATAGATAATATTTTTTGTAATTGTGATTACCTACACAAACAAATTGTAAATAAGTTGCCATCAGATCACAGTGGACAAACAATAACATTTTGCTCCTACATACCTTAACAAAAATTACATATAAGGTTTAGGCCAATTACATGTAAAAGTTTAGAAAAATTAAATAATTCTTTGGCCAATAAATTATGTGTTCAGAGTTTTAATGATAAAGGTGACCCAAATGAGTTCTACGCCGAGCTCTTTTCACTATTAAACAAGCAATTTAATGACACTTTTCCACTAAAGACTAAAAGTATTTACACAAAGTTCTTATTTAGTGATTGGGCGACACCAGGTATTCGTAAAAGCAGGGAAAAACTATTTGAACTATATGGCCTAAAGCAACATATGAATAATACAAGCTTTCATAAGTATGTTGCAAAATATTCAAAAACTTTTAAAAGAGTTTGCAAAATAGCCAAAGCTCTTTATATTAGCAATAAAATAAAATCAGCTGATGATAAAATAAAAACTACCTGGCAAATGAAAAAGGTAGGAAAAAAACAGCGAAATACTGAATTTAATTTAGAGACTGCACATGGCCCCATTAACTCAGATATAGAAATAGCTCAAGAATTTGATTTTTTTTTTGCTAATATTCCCCTTAAAACTACTGAAGCTTAAAATTCCTCGCCCACGCTTTCTGCTGCCTTACTTAGACAGAATGTGAAGGCTTGCCCTTTGGAGTTTGGGTTTAAGCATACAAACGCCCAGGCTGTTATAAAAGCTTTTAAAAATCTTAAAATTAAATCAACAGAAGATCTCTGGGGAATGTCTGTAAAAGTCTGTAGATCTATAATGGAAACCATTTCGCCCTATTTAACTTACATATTTAATACCAGTATAGACCAAGGAGTCTTTCCAGATCTCATGAAACACAGTAAAGTAGTTCCATTATTCAAATCCGGTGATAGTAAAGAACCCAAAAATTATAGGGCTGTGTCAATTCTGCCAGTGGTCAGTAAGGTGTTTGAAAAGTTGATGCTCAATCAAATGTTACCTCACTTTACGGTTTCACCAAAGGGCGTTGTACCACTGACACTGGTGTCACCCTAATAAAGAACATTTTTAATGCCTCGGAAGAAGCATAAGATGCCATTGGAATCTTTTGCAACCTCTCGAAGGCGTTCGATTGTGTAGAACATGAGACACTTCTGTTGAAACTAGAGCACTATGGGATTAGGAATACAGCTCTTCATTTACTTAGATCATACCTGAAAGATAGAAAGGTTAAAGTTCAGGTAAACGGCGTAAACTCATTAGGGTCTGAAATGGCAATGGGCGTTCCTCAAGGTTTGATATTGGGTCCATTCCTCTTTTTAGTTTACATTAATGATTTACCCCAATTACTTCAAAATCAACCGAAGATGGTGTTATTTGCAGATGACATATCACTAATCTTTAAAGTAAACCGACGGTCACAAAATCTTAAAGATGTGAATAGCTCTATTCTACAAGTCCAAAATTGGTTTACGATAAATAATTTGGTACTAAATAAAACAAAAACCAAATGCATTAGATTTAAATTACCTAATGTCAGAAGTAGCGAATGTGACATCATATTGAATGGGGAAAAACTGGAATTTATTAATCAAACGGTTTTCCTAGGAATCACGCTAGACGAGAAATTACAGTGGGGACCTCATATAACATCTCTTGTGTGGCGGCTAAGCTCGGCCGCTTATGCTATTAGAAAGATAAGACAGTTAACAGATGTAGAAACCGCGCGATACTTCCACAGCATTATGTCGTATGACATTTTACTGTGGAGCCGGGCTGCTGACATTGAATCCATCTTTATTTTGCAAAAGAGAGCTGTCAGACTCATTTATATTCTACGTTGCCGCGAATCTCTCAGGAAACTATATAAAAGGATTAATATTATGACGGTACCTTGCCAATTCATTTATGAAAATATTATGTACGTAAGGAAAAATTCACATCTTTTTAATAAAGTAAGTGATAGACATAATTTTAATACTAGAAATAAAGATAAACTAGATCAACCATTTTTCAGATTATCTACATACAGCTTTATGGGGTACTGTGTTAAATAGTACAACAAAATACTTTGTGACATATTGCAATTAAATGAAAAAAAAAAAATTAAAACTCATATTAAAAGTACACTTTGTAAACAAGCATATTACAAATTAGAGGATTATATCCAAGATAAGAGTGCTTGGAAACATGCTGGTCCTACTCCATAGGACAATTTAGAATCAAGACAAAATCCAACAGGTTGCTATATGACATTGATTTTACATTCTGTGATTTCCTCACACACTGACTTATTAATTAAAAAAAAAATAGGAAAATCATCTACTTTTACAATGTTTGTAAATATGTGAGCACCATGTATCTATCACATAATTAAATTATCTGTCGTTGCTTCATTTTTAATTTTTTTAATCTATTGTGGTATAGTAATTTTATTCTAGGTGCATCGTCTTCACATATAATTATTTGACTAATGTACATACTTAAACAAAATATTGTAAAACATTATAAAAGAGTAACGGTGGAGTTTATTGCCCATTCTTCTCCATACGAAAACTACCTTTTGGAAGGGGCGATTAGAATCAATTATATTATTTTATAAATTTTGATGTTCAAAAGTGCCATACATGGGCCTATTTGAAATAAATGATTTGACTCTGACTTTGACTTTCAGCCAAGATGTCAGACGTTACACATCGTATGCGACTCTGTAAGGCTCGATCATTTTTTTACATTGACATTATTTTTTTTGTATTCTTTTCCTTGTCCCCTAGCTTTCTAAGTCAGGACAAGGCAAAATACTTCAACCATGGGGATTCATTACAATCGGTCGGTGGTCGGTGGGTCCGTAAGAGGTGTAGTGTGGCCCTTACCCCTAAGTGAGAACGGACTAACACTAATAATAGAACAAAAACAAAACAACAAATGAATTGCCAATCGTATTGGTCGAGCAGATGGGTGTGGGTGCGGTAACAGATTCTGGGAGGAAACATCCTTCCAAATTTTGGAGGAAACGCTCACGTTCGCGCTCCATCAAGCGCCCCGATACCCCGATACCCAGTAGAGGAAGTAACTCAGGGACCAAGCAAGGGGAGTGCGCTTCTACCCAAAACTCCACCTTTTTGGTCAGCACAAAGGGGGAAATCAACTCTGCCAGAAGAGAGGAGAGACGAGCAGTGGCTCTAGACGAGGTTACTAAAATAGCCAGTCAGGCCAGAGACCAGCGGTCTGCTCGCTTGACCGCTGCCGAGGATCTGGGCGTCAAATACGTGACGGTCCTAGCGGAGGCAAAAATCAAATTTAAGCTATCTGAACTTGGCATATCTTCCGTCCACCTCAAAATAGCCGCCACGGGAGCGTGGCTACTTGAGGTGGCGGGTGCCTTAAATGGAGAAAAGGCGAACGCTCTGGCCGCTAAACTAAAAGCAGTCCTTAATTCAGAGGACGCTCGGCTCTCGAGGCCTGTGAAAATGGCAAAAGTACACGTTGATGGGTTGGACGACTCGGTGACCCCAGAGGAGGTGATAGCGGCTATTGCTCAAATTGGTGATACCTGAAAATCTGCGGGGAGGCAAAATTCCCTATGACTTTGGCGGGGTAGGAACGATCTGGGTTCGGTGTCTGGTTGCAGTGGCGAAGAAGGTGGCCGACGGGGGACCTTTGCTGGTGGAGTGGGTTGAGGTGAGGGTTAAGTTTCGCTTATAGCTACCTATACATTCATGTGTGCAAGTTACTCACTCGTTAGTTCAGAAGCAGTGTCCAATAGATACACAGATCTATAGATCAGAGATATATAGATCTTTGTATAAACCACACGTCGTTTCATAAATTTCTAAACAGCAAACATTGACCTTATCACCTTAACATGCCCCTTAGCGGCGGCGTTGCGACATCTGGACGCTAACTCATTTGCGTTCAAGCGGTCGACGAGTCAACATACTCAATACTCAATACGTTTATTGCATTCCACAATGTGAACTTACGTGGTAGGTACATAAGGATATACATTCGTTTTGGAGCATTGTGGGCCCTGTCGGGCATAACAACATAAAAATTAAGAGGAGGGCTATTATAAATATTTGTTTACAGTTTTGTTTTAATATTAATTCTTTCGTTTTGTGTGGGTAGGTAGGCTTATAACTAATTGAATACATACAATCGTACATCTCGGTTTGTGTTTTCATCTATGCTTGGATCAAGTTATTAAGGAATTAAAACGAAATATTTTTACATAACCTTTTACTGTCATGTATTTCTGCAAACTAACTCTTGCTCTTGCCATAGTTACCAAAAAAAAAATTCTTTTCACATTCTTACTACCGAAAGTTAAATTTATGATGGTTAGTGGAGTTTCCCTGGAGAAGCACTTGCTCAAAACTACCTTGCAACTTGGGTTCTGGATTATCATGTAAATATTTTAAAGTGCTGAAGTACAAAGAATAAGTAGTTGAAATTATAACGTGTCACTTGTAGTTGAAATTATAAACTCACTCCCTCACGCAGGTCTGCTCGAGAGAGCATCAACTAATTCTCATTTTGTACAATATTAATTGACAAGTATGCGTTACCGTCGGGCGGAGTGAGGGCCTTCCCATTCCGTTTACTTGGCTCCGTGGTGTACAGCTGCGGGTGCGGCGCACACACCTGCAGCGAGCAGTCGCGGTGCAGACACCACGCAACCCGCCGCCGCCGCGCCAGCGCCAGCCCTGCACAGTCAGGGGCGCTGTCACGTGCACGTACTCGGCGTGCGAGTGCCTATCGGTAACCGAGCGGAGCTTACCGGTGAGGGCGGCCAGCAGTGCGGCCAGTCCGCCGCCTAGCAGCGCAGGCGCCAGGCCGGCGCGCCACAGCGCCACCGCGCCCGCACCCCCCGCACCCCCACTCGCGCCCTCCGCGCCTTCCGCCACCACGCCGTGCGCCGCCGCTGGTACCTCCACCGGCTCTCCCACGTGCTCTGCGTGCATTTTCACTAAACTATCATGCACCTGTAGCACAGGCTAGAGAACCACACGGTCAGTCATTACATTTAATATTTTCGTAAAAGCCAATATTGGTTACTATAAATAAACGTGTAAAGATAAAATTAAAATCCGAAATGACGGGTGTTGAAAATTATTTGTCTTGACTATAATTTCCATGGACTCGCCACCATGTCACACCTCCATTAATTGTGTGCGTGGCGGCCCGGTAGATCGCGGTGGTGTCGCCGGCCGGCGAGCGCGCCACCACGCGAACCTCGTACCATGCGCCCGGCCGCAGGCTGCCGGCCTGCACACACAGCACACGGTACACTGACAGTATGAGTAGCATGTGACGGCGACATGCAGTGAGAGGTGCGGTGTTACCTCGGCGGCTTCTCCGTCGGTGAGCAGCTGCTGCCAGGCGCCGCCTTGTGATGGGCGCAGGGCCAGCGCCCAGGCGGCCACGGGGCAGCGCCCGCCCCACGCCAGGAGGTTCAGGCGCAGCGTCGTGCTGTTCGCCCACACGAACTCCTTGCCCGGCGGCGGCTTAGCCTCTACGGACAGTAATTGCTTTCATACAAATTGCAGCGTGACCCCTGTTTTTGTTTTTTTCTAGTTCATGTAACTGGCCATCAATTTTCTGTTCTTAATTTGTAGGTTTCCGTACCCGAAGGGTGCCAAACAGAACCCAATTACTATGCCTCCGCTATCCATCTGTCTGTCTGTCTGTCAGCGAGCTGTATCTCATGAAACGTAATTGGTAGACACTTGAAAATTTCACAGATTATGCATTTCTATTGCCGATATAACAAAAAATAATAAAAAATTAAACAAAATTAAAAATTTAAGGGGGGTTTCCTTACAATAAACTTGTGAATTTAGAAAAAGAAAATCTAACCCGCCAGCATGTGGGGTAATATTGTCTAGAGCTCATCGAGTAGAGAACAATATAATATATATAATATGTAAAAAAACCTTGTCCGATTCGTAAGGGTGTTGTTAAGTATCGTACTGAAATTCTATTATGTGGAGATTTTCAGGAAAATCGAAGTTTTACGAAGTTTTTTACCGACACTTGATACAATTAAAGCACCTTGGACCTTTTTTAGGTTTTTGCTGTTCATTTTTAGGCTGATTTTTTTTGTGTTTGTATAAAGTGCAGTAGTGTCTGATGTTTTAACCTTTTGTAACAGTTTATTCTTGACTAAATCAGCATACTTCATACCTGAACTTTCCAACCCCATAATCATTGGCTTATACATACATATCAGGCAATCCTGCCAGCATCAGAGTACCACTCATCATCTACATGAAATTTTATATTTCTTTATTTGTGTGCCGCCGACATTATTTTAATATCGGGTTAAATAATATTAACTTCGTTTTGGCTTTGATATCTTTCTTCATGGAGTTGGGTTCAGCGGATACTGGTTTGTTGAAAATGCAGTCATATAAATCATCATGTTGCAAGTAGGCTTTACATGCAAAACTCCAACTTGTCCAATTATCTCTGGCAGTGAGTTTCTCAATTGATATCAATGAATTATTTGCCATAATTCCAACAGCATTTATCTGAAATCGGAGCCGGTAAAAAAGTGACGTTATATACGCATTTTTTACTTTGAGTTTTTCACTTTTAAAACGGGACGGCCCATAACCTCAGGAAATGATAACATGGACAATTAACTTTATAATATATAACTAAGGAGATGGAAAACGGTGGGCCCAAAAGTAATACGTCGAGAGATGATCTAAAAAAATTGTCATATTTTTACGCGACTGCCCCAGAAGGAGGGTTTTTCGAGAGTATGTATGTATGTATGTATGTCTATTTCTTTGGCACGCTCTGTAACCTAAACGGCTTAATGGATTTTAACTTATGAGGTGTTGTTAGATTCGTCTTAACTGTGGCAGTGACATAGCATCTGCAAATAAATAAAAAAGAAGGGGTTGGTTTAAAAAACATTATTGGTATCAAATAAAAACTAATAATGGGTCAATCAAATATACATATATATATTGTTTAAATTATAACATAATGCTCGTTTTTGTCTTTTCAGTTATGTGTTTTATAGGTAACAATGTATCGGATACTGTTAGCACACTTGATAGTTAAAAAACAAGAGAGCGCTCCATACACTCTTGACAAGTGACACGATTATTATGTGTCGGACTGCATTACAAATTGGTGCAGCGTCCATACTTTCATCAAAACTGAATTCAAGTTGATGATGAGCAGCATTGCCAACTGAGAAATACAAAAAGAATGCTTAAGGTTCATACGATTGACAATATGCCTTTCTTGGATGACTACAATTTTTTTTTTGTCCGTCAGCTATATTATTGGATATTAAACGAACTTACCTGAAGTGAAGATATATCCAAATTATACTTCGTTGCTTCGTCCTTCGAGATTAGATTACATTGTAGTAATACGTCTACGATATCGCCTTTCATCCACTAAGTTAGAGGTTTTTTTTTTGTCTGGTTAATAACTTCGTTTTCATTCTCTTTATGCCTGTAGGATCATTCATTTATTTGAAAGCCTGGAACCTTTTAATATTTCATTTAAGATATTGGGAGTTATAGGGCTGGGAGGGAACTAATTTGGAACTAAATTGCTCTTCGCACGAAACAACTCGTATAATTTGGATTGAACTTAACTTCGTTCGTTTAATCTCCAATTATACTTCGTTGCTTCGTCCTTCGAGATTAGATAACATTGTAGCTTTTGAAAGATAGTGAAATATTAAAACACTCATATTTAACTATTAAAAACGTATAATATAATAAACAAACAATATTTATTATTAAGTACCTATTGTTTTCTTAAACTAAAATGTATTTTCTCATTAATCAGAGGTAATTTATAAGTATTTAAATTTTAATAACATTCTAACATAATGCATCAATCAGAGCTTAGGATTGATAAAGAAAATTCATCAGATTGTTCATATTGAATATCTCTATGATAATATCTAGCGAAGACAGTGGAGGTACCACTCCACCAGTCTTTTTGGTAAATTGTTCAACTTAAATTACGGTTTGGGTACCATTTCAATCTAACACTATTGAGGAGTCCCAAGTGATATTATATTTGGGTGCTGGAGGACGAAGTCTGTAAACACCTTTAAATAGCCTAGTGTCACGGTCGTCAGACCCTACTCTCTGTCCTAAGATCAAAGACAGAGCGGAGCGATGGCTGTTTAAAGATCCATATTGTAAACCAGAATTAAATAAATCTGTGAAAAAATAAATTACATCGGAGGCATTGACGCCTTATGTATTTCAATATTTTGACTTTTATTAAAGCTCACCCAACGTCGAATTGCAACATCATATTGTTTTATTGAATTTTCAGGTGGTACTCTTCTGTTCCGTAGTGCCATCCTGATAACTTCCTTGCAATCAACGTAAGTTTTGGGAGACTGTTGGAAATAGAAAATAACACATTATCGGAAGTTGTAAACTGAATCAATTCGAACAGAGAATTTTTTGAAACAGTGGAAACCAGGATTGCGTGGACCAAAATAGGACCACAACAATACCCTCGGCCTTTTTTTTTTTTTTTTGGGTGGGAAATCATCAAATAACTTCTCCCGCTCTGGGCGGAGCGGGAGGGCGTGTCAGACTCTTACTGACTAAAACCCACCCGTGTTCCTTCGGTTGCCCTGTTGCCGGGGGCCACGATCTCCCTTTCGGTTTTCTTCGCAACCCCGGCAGGCATCGGCCCTAGCGGACCCCGTCAATTCTGCTGACATCTCTTTGAGGCGCGCGTGGAACACAACGCGCCGTCGACCCGGGCCTGGTCCTTATCGGACGGTGAGCTACCCATTGCTCACAGTCCGCAAGCCCGCGCCTACGGTGGCCGGAAATCGGCTTGCGACTCCCGACGCCCTGGGCGTCTCCTCCTGCGGCGGTTAGGGGCGTGAGGGCGCGAAATTTGCCTCTCCCTCACGCGTTCCGCCTCCTCCTTCGCGAGCATTACCGCTTCACAGAAGGAGGTGACGGCCTCCCATTTCCTCTCGCTCCGTACCATGGCCTGAACCAGGGCCGGACGCGAGAGATCACCGCCGCCGATCGCCTCCACGAGGACACGGCGATGCTCCGCCCAAGCTGGGCAGACCTCCACCGTATGCTCTACCGTGTCCTCCGGGCGATCCACACAATGGTGACACCCGGGCGTTTCCTCCCGCCTTATCCTGTGCAGGAACCTCCCGAAACAGCCGTGTCCGGTGAGGACCTGCGTCAGGCGGAAGGTGAGGACGCCGTAGCGCCTCTCTAGCCACTCCTCAAATACCCTCGGCCTGGTCGGTTAATATTTTTCTTAAGAGCGTTTACGACTAGCGCGGGAAGTTAAGTTTAGGCAATTCTTCGCAAATTTCACTCACACAGAAGCGGGCGTAGTTGTTGCGTGGAGTTGGCGCGCTCGCTCTCTTTATAGTCCGATTATCCCACTTAGATCCGTTCGATTTAGAGCAATAATTTTTATAATACATATTTGATTGGGATTTAAATCCAATTTTTTATCATACTTATGATTTATAGGTTTATGATAAATAAATAATTTGTATTATATTTAAATAAAACAGTTTATACGTATTATCTCGTGTTTATTTTAACATTTCTGTTAATTTGTGCCCAGTTGCCTAACCCTTCGGGGAATACAGGCGTGATGATGATGATGTTCTTTTAAATACACTTTTACAAATTATCTCGTAAAGAAGATTAAATGTACTAACAACAAAAATAATTTGAAGATAAGATACCTATCTTAACTGCTAAAGCAATCCAATGCATCAAATTCTAAACCATGGAAACATCGAGTTTGGTAATACCGCTCTCCGACTCCGCTCAAAATAAATGAGGTTAGTGAAAGCCGGAGACTTATAGATTTCCAATATTTCTTGGATGAAATTAAAATACTCAGAAACCGAAAATGTAACAGAAAATCAAATTAAAATAGTAACAGAAAATCGAATGTACCAACCATCTGCTTCGGAATTATTCCGGAAAAATCATAAATATTAGCAAAGATACATCAATTCTTCTAAATGAAAGAAGGTTGCCAACCGCCGATCACCAGAAAAGGCGCACAGCCGTTAAATGTGCATTACGGATTCGAAAAACGCATAATTGTCTCCTGCTGGGAAGTAATTTGAAAAAAGATACCTACCGAGTGTCATTAGTCATTTTTTTAAATTGTGCAGTTGAAACTTGATTCCCGCATATGACGCGTATTTTGCAAGCGTTACAGCAAAAGTATAGATAGCTGTTTATGTTGCTAAGTTCCAACCACGTGTTTTGGCAGCTCTATTTTGTTTTGCAGTGAGATGAGTCTTCTGCCTTCTTACAGAGGTTCTCGCTAGACTGCATGTAGTATATTGGTGACCTTATGGGGCACAATAGAGTTGTACTGTCGTAGTGCATAATTTTCTATACTGATTGACAATGCGTAGTTTTCTCTACTAATTAACGGCACCCGTATTTCAATGATTAGATATCTCTCATGTCATTTTTGCCTTCACTTGTAGAAGGTGATATAGGCGACAGCAATCATTTTGAATGTTGGTGATGGGAAGTGCCAGATCCTTTGAGAGCTGACCGGACATGACGTTCAATTCATCCCGTACTTGTTCTGGCGCAATGAGTTGCAAGTTCATGTTGCCGTTGTAAATGTTAGTAACGGTATCCAACAGAATCTCTTGAAAGTTTCTTAGATGCTCTATAAAGCTGTTTGCAGAAATAGCAGATATTACAAACTCAATTGATAGTTCTTGAGACTCAATTTCGTGCTGAATGTTGCTCGTTAGTTTGTCTAGGCTGAGCAGATGTTGATTGAAAAATTTGTATTGTTTTGCGATTGTTTCTTCCGATCTTCTTAGTACGTTTTATTCGGCTTCTATTATAGTTGTCTGATTTTTAGACAAAAGGGCCAGATAAGGGCCAGATGTTTCTCATTTTCTTTGATGAGTTCTATATCCTGTTGATATTGTTCGGCGAATTGGTCATCCAATGCACCGAACAGGGAACGTGCGATTGACCCGACACCGTTGATAAGGCCGCATTTGCTTCTCATATTCACCCGACCTTGCGGATTCAGCTACATACGGCTGTAGTGTTCGAGTTCAGCGTACTCGTTTTTCGACTTCTTCCAGATTTCTGTGTATATCTTGTTGTTGTATGTATAGTAAGCTCCTATCTTGTTCGGGCGTCTTCTCTTGTTTCGATGACGGTCAACTCTGACCTCCCTGTTAAAAAGTGCGCTGGCGTCAGACAATCTAGGTCTTCCATATTTTCACTCAGCGCACACAGAGTTTAGATATGCTTCTAGTTTTGTTAATATTGTGGTGAACTCCTCAAATGTTAACTTTTGCTCACCCACCACTTGTTTTAAATGGTGTTTCAAGTTTCTTACGGCTCGTTCGCACGAAGGCCTTGCAGGAGCGTTGAAATGCCACTGTATGAACATCTCGGCGATTTCCTTCTATAGTTGTGTGTTCCTGGTGTTCTCTAATTTTCCCGTATTGTTCCATAACCAGTTCATTAGCGCCGATAAAGTTCATACCATTACTGTACATATGACGGGGGGCACCTCTCTTTGCTACCATTCTGTTAAGGGCTGCCAAAAATGCAGAGCTTATAAGATCAGAGACCAACTCAATGTGCACTACCTTTCTTACCATGCATACAAAGATGGCTATGTAACCTTTAGTGGTTTTAGCCCCTCTTTTTTTATTCATCTTAACATCGACGAATCCCGTGTAGTCCACTCCTGTATTGTAGAATGGTGGGGCAGTGTTTCTTACAGTCAGCAGTTCACCCATGATCTTTTTGGACAGATTTTTCGGCATGTTACGCATTTTCTAACTTGCATTTTCGTGACCCGCACGCCACCCATGCTCCAGTATTTTTGACGAAGATTGCTGTCGTGAGGGATGATCATCGGGTGCTTCATATCTTCAGTTAACGCGGTGTTGTTCAATCTTCCCCCGACTCTTAGCAAGCCTTTTTGATCAATGTAAGGATTAAGAGGCAGTAACTTGCTATTTAATGTTACTCTGCCGTGTTTATGTAAATGACTCATATCCGTTTCAAATACTTTTTGTTGCGTTTGTTTCACGATTGCCTTAGTTGCACTGTTCAATTCTTGCAACGTAAGGTAGCTCGGTAATTGGCGATGTTTTGAATTCAATATTCGAACTGTTAAGTTCAATGTTCTGTATATCCATGTGACTATTCGAATGACATGATTAATATAGCTATGTTTTTTGCAATAATTGTTCTTTAATATTGATGGTTTCTGTGTTGGTTTGGACAGCATTGACTTATTTCATTCCCGTTGTTTTCACCTCTTAGTTTGATATATGTCGATATATGTAGACCCGTTTGACTAAGGTCCTTATTTCAAAGGATGATAGCCAAATAGGACCTGGCCACCACAGTTTGTTTTCCTTCAATTGATCGGCGTACTGGCCTCTGCTTGTAGCGTCAGCGGGATTTTCACTTGACTTGACGTAATCGTAACACGAACGCGGTATAGTAATACCGCGTTCGTGTTAATTTTATGGACTCGATTCTCTACATATGTTTTCCATGGTGATGGGTCACCTTGTATCCAACCCAGGACCACCATAGAATCAGTCCAGTCATAGACTCGAATATCATGTTGATGTAAGGATTCTTTAACCTTTTGCATTCATTTGCATAGTAGGTGCGCTCTATTTAATTCCAGTTGAGGCAATGATGTTGCTTTTCTGTGAGGTACAATTTTTGATTTTGCAGCGACAAGTATAAAGTCTGCTGATGAGTAAACTCATGCGTAAATAACAAACGCATAGACATCCAGGGAAACGTTAGTGAAGTCATGTAAAGGGTCTTTCAACAAGGATAGGTCGATGTTGAAATTAAATAAAACAAGCTGAATGTGAGATATTAAAGAAATTATTTTTTTATTTGAAAGGCCCATTTATGCCATTATTTATAAAATATGACATCGTTTAATTGTCCACCGCGGCTTCAAACGGTGGCACGGATCCGAGAGCTTCAATTTTCAATTACTCTACTGCATAGATCCGGCTGAATCTGAGCGATGGCCCGCGTTATGTTGACTTTCAGGGCATTGGTTGATTGCGGATTATTGGCATAGACCTACGACTTGAGAAAACCCTACAAGAAAAAGTCTAGTGGGGTCAAATCGCACGATCTTGGTGGCCAATTCACTTCACCTCTGGAGAGATAACTCTAACCTCGAACCGTTTATGCAGAATGTCCATTGTGTCGCTCGCTGTGTGGCACGTAGCGCCGAATTGTTGGAACCACGTGTTGTCCACATCCATATCGTTCAATTTAGGCCAGCCGAACAGTAACTTTTTGTGGATGCATTACCACCTGGTGAATCTCATTTGGGTTGTAGTCGTCCCATATATGGTAATTTTGCTTATTAACAAAACCATTCATCGAAAAATGCGCCTCGTCACTAAATATGATTTTTCGGCCAAAATCGGGGTCCTCTTCCAAACGTTCTGTAGCCCAGTCAGCGAACAAGCGGCGTTGTCTATGGTTATTCACTTTGAGCTCCTGGGTCAGTTGGATCTTGTACGGGTGTAGGCCCAAGTCCCGACGCAAAATTCGGCAAGTTGAAGTCTGCGAAAGGCCGAGTTCTTGTGCACGGCGAGAAATGGACTGCCTCGGAGTCTCCTGCACACTCTCACGGACAGCAGCGATGTTCTCGGCCGATCTGGCGTTCTTTTGATATAAGGGTGTTGGTTGGTTTTTAAAACATTCATGGTGTGCAGGTGGTACAGTTCTGACTGCTGCTCGAGCACAAATTACACAGTAATGAAACGATACAGAATTATAGCTCCAGCCACAGCGCCACCATTCACGTCCATACTAGTAGCAGAACTATTAGAGGTAAACAGCTGAAACTTCATATTGCACATATTACACTTCATTGTGTTGATTGCAAGCCAACTTTATGCTCTTTTAACAGTTATAAATTGTCAATAGTACACCTTGTTGCTCTATTGTGGTTATTGAGTGCTTAAATTTGATCCAAGAAAAATTGGAAATCTATAAGTCTCCGGCCTTCAATAATTTCATTTATTTTTAGCGGAGTTTCGGCCTGACTTACTACACGGCGCCATTGGCTTCGCATGATGTTTGTTTGCGACCAAAACGAAAGAAGAAGCAAGAAGCAAAAAATTTAGTTGATTGTAAAGGGACGGTGTGTACCCGGGTTGAATTTAACTCAAAAAAAGGTAATGCTAGTCGTTATTTTCATTTAAGCTTTACGATAAATATTACTGGCTAACAGGTTGTGTAGGTACACATAAACACATTGTATTGTTTCCCCTTTAGCATTTTGTTTACAAATTCTGATAAAAATAATGTTTGGACATATATCGGTTATTCGGATTTAAATAACTTTCACAAAGCGGCTGCTAAGCACGGGCTGTTATACTAGCATCAATCACTTAATTAGATACATATGTAGTTGAGGTGGACGTACCCGGTTGGGGCTCTTCCGCCATCCAAAATCGGAACTGACTAGATTTCGGGTTGAACTTCCATTCCATCTGGAATATAATAAGTACCAGGTGTAGGTATTGGAGAAAATAGCGCGGCAATAGCACAAGACTAAAAAAGGAGTAGACTGCAAGCTTCATACTAAAGGGCTTGCTACACGGCTGCCAACCGCGTCCCAACAGAGGTGATCTTGGTGAAGTTCGTGGTTTGCGACCAAATTTCAAACAGCTCTGCCTGTCGTCAACCAAGGTCACCTCTGTCGGAGAAGCGGTTGGCAACCGTTAAGCAAGCCCATACTAACGTTTTGCACAAGAACACTAACTACACACACAGCTTTGTGTACGTGCAGTGTCACAGACAAGGCGCGCGGGGTATGCACCGGCGCTCGCTAGAGGCCAAACCGGTTTGAACCGGCTCAGTCAGAAGACAAAGTTCAGGGGTACGCCTTAACGGCCGCCATTGCTCACGTACAATGGTCCACCTTACGGACTAAGTGCGGAAACCAAACCCTATAACATAGACAACATGGACAACATAGACTACGGGTACGCCGCGCGCCGTGTGCTAGCGGTACGAGCGAAGCGAACATTTAGTTTTTAATTAAAAATGCCAAATTGTTGTACTGCGTGCATCAATAATAGTAGGAAAAGCAAGGAGGTTTATTTTTTATATCCAAAGGATCTTGTCAGATGATTATCCATATCTACCCATACCTACTTATTTTTAATGCTTATTACAGAATTATTTAGTAACGAGGTAGGATCCTAAGTAACTAAGATGGCGATAAAGTTTTTCTCGTTTAGGTTTTACAGTCTATATTGGCGAGTTATTGTTTGTCTCCCATTTGTTTCGTATTTTTGTTTTAGTAGGTTTGTAGGTATCGTGCGGTCCATGGCCCTTTACGGGGCGCCGCGCCGGTGTGGGCGCGTTCAATAAGGCTGCGGCCAGCCCGCCGGTTGAACGCGTCCCAGAGGGTCATGGCCATCCGGCTGGCCCGAGGATACCGCACGGTCTCCTGCGAGGCGGCGAGCCTCCTTGCCGGATTACCGCCATGGGATCTGGAGGCAAAGGTCCTCGCGCACATTTGGGAGTGGCGCGAGGAGGCGAAACGCCGGGGCTTAACTCCGCTGCCGCGAGAAATCGCGGCACAGCGGACGGAGCTCCGGCGGGATCTCATGGCGTCATGGAGAGTGCGATTGTCGCAACCCAGCGCTGTGCACGCCACAATTGCGGTGATAAGACCCCTCTTTGAGGAGTGGCTAGAGAGGCGCCACGGCGTCCTCACCTTCCGCCTGACGCAGGTCCTTACCGGACACGGCTGTTTCGGGAGGTTCCTGCACAGGATAAGGCGGGAGGAAACGCCCGGGTGTCACCATTGTGTGGATCGCCCGGAGGATACGGTGGAGCATACGGTGGAGGTCTGCCCAGCTTGGGCGGAGCATCGCCGTGACCTCGTGGAGGTGATCGGCGGCGGTGATCTCTCGCGTCCGGCCCTGGTTCAGGCCATGGTACGGAGCGAGAGGAAATGGGAGGCCGTCACCTCCTTCTGCGAAGCTGTAATGCTCGCGAAGGAGGAGGTGGAACGCGTGAGGGAAAGGCAAATTTCGCGCCCTCACGCCCCTAACCACCGCAGGAGGAGACGCCCAGGGCGTCGGGAATCGCGAGGCGATTTCCGGCCACCGTAGGCGCGGGCTTGCGGATATGTCCGATAAGGACCAGGCCCGGGTCGACGGCGCGTTGTGTTCCACGCGCGCCTCAAAGAGATGTCAGCAGATTCGAAGGGGTCCACTAGGGCCGATGCCTGCCGGGGTTGCGAAGAAAACCGAAAGGGAGATCGTGGCCCCCGGCGACAGGGCAACCGAAGGAACACGGGTGGGTTTTAGTCAGTAAGAGTCTGACACGCCCTCCCGCTCCGCCCAGAGCGGGAGAAGTTATTTGATGATTTCCCAACGTCAAAAAAAAAAAAAAAAAGTTTTGTAGGTATCAAAATGTGTTTAGAGGCCGTCTCAGCACATGAATGTATAACTCGCTTTTTATTCATGTGATCTGTAGCAAGATTCCGTTTGACCTTTTCTATTAGAGACTTAACTTCGTTCGTGACATATTAAAACAAGGAAAGAAATTTTATAGTTTCGCAAAGTGTGTTTAAGATCCCGGTTTTTGTGTCATCGTATTTTTATTGAATTAATCGATTGAGTCTACAATTTTGAGGATTAGAGTAAAACTCCGGGTTCGCCAAGACTTGTGCTTTTTTTTTTAAATGTCAAAGTTTCGTAATACCCGACTTATGAAAAACGAAAAAAAAATCATTATAATTTAACGGAAGTACTTATTCCAGAATTTATTTATTGTATCGAAAAAAGGCATAATAGCCGACCGTTCTACTAATTCCTGTTGCTTTAGTATGAATGGGTCGAGAGATATGATTTTTTTTTCTCATTTTCGTTTTCATTTTTTTATTCATCTAAACCGCCGTAGTAGGTGGTCATTCCTATATTAAAAAATTGCTGATACTTTCTATCAAGTATTAATTCCAAAACCAAACTCATTGGTTTCCAGGAGTTATTGGAAGTTTTAGTAATATCCGAAATATCCGCACTTGGGCTGCCACTTCAACGAAAACATAATTTGTTTATTTTTATTAAGTTTTAGCTTTCTTATCACGACCATAACAAGATATCATTATTTTGTGGCTTAAAATGGCAAAGATTGAGTAATTTTATAAAGGAAATTAAAAAACAAATGGAGAAATTGGTATCATATTGATTGATACACCTTTTTTGGAAACCGTCTATAAATTCTAACCCAAAGGACTAAACTAATAGTACATAAAAGAAAATCCTTTCCGATGTCTCATAAGTATATTAATCAACATTTAACATGAGTATTACCTATATCAACATTTTGACAATTTTTTAAATATTTTTAGTCAATTTAATTCTTTTCATTATTAATTTTACAATTCTTTTAAATAATTTTCGTTTTACTTTTTGATTTTACAACTTATTTTGAATCAAATTTAGTAAACTTTTATATTTTATAATTCTTTTAAATCAATTTTAGTATACTTTTTGTGTTATAACATTTTTTTAGAATAATGTATTTTGTAGGTATTTTATTTATGTACATGAATTATATACCTATTATATAATTATTTTAAATCAATTTTTATCATGTATTTACATCAATTGTATTGATTTTTGATAAAAAATACGATAAGAGTGCGGCCCTGCTTAAATTATTTACGTTAACTAATAATAATAATAATAATAACCCCACCGCCGTATCTCTACGTTGACGTCGTGGTGGGGCTTGTGCGCTCCGAACTCTAGGTCTGTGCCGGTAGAGTTTACTTTGCCGAAACGGGTCTAGGATGAGGAGCCAGACCAAGAGAGATACAAAAACCCGCAGGGCAGCATGTGGCGAGCTGTTGGGCAGTAGCGACCCCTCGGACCCTATCGCCCGGGAGAAGTCTTGTTCCTCACCTCTGGCTTGCCTTTATTGGCCGGCTGGAGTGAATACTGACGAGGAACGGAGCTCCCACCTCATTCTTGCCTTAATTGGCCGGCTTGAGTGGAGATTCGCAAGAGCAAACGTGCTCGGAGGAAGGAAGTATTCCAGTAAGTGCTCGTAGGGATCTTGACCATCTTCCGGGCTCTGGGATTGTTCTGAAAGCCGTGGAATACCTTTCCACTCCTCAAGCACCTCAGGACATGTTGCCTCCTTGTTGCTACGTCACTATGTGCTAGCGACCGTTTCCGGGGGCCCATTATTGAGTGTGCCAGTCACCCCCTGCCATTTTAACTGTGTATTTTATATAAAATATTGGTCAGGCAGGGGCCATAGTCTTTCCACAGCTCAAGGTAACCAGTTCACTTAGCCACCCAAACCCATAATCAAATATCTTTGTTTCCAAATCCTACAATAGTCTTGCACCAACCGGGGGTTGTCCTTGGGTGCACTTGCATAGCGCGAACAGGGATAATCGTCGGTTGGTGCCTCATTTCACTCAAAACGTCTAACGGGCCTCTGCGAGTTGGCTTCGGTCCCTCGTACGCTTTCCAAAGGTCCGGGACCCCAAGGTCCCGAGAAATGTCATAGACCCTATAATAATAATAATAATAAACCCGCAGGGCAGCATGTGGCGAGTTGTTGGGCAGTAGCGACCCCACGGACCCTATCTCCCGGGAGAAGTCTTGTTCCTCACCTCTGGCTTGCCTTTATTGGCCGGCTAGTGTGAACACTGACGAGGAACGGAGCTCCCACCTCATTCTTGCCTTAATTGGCCGGCTTGAGTGGAGATTCGCTAGAGCAAACGTGCTCGGAGGAAGGAAGTATTCCAGTAAGTGCTCGTAGGGATCTTGACCATCTTTCGGGCTCTGGGATTGTTCTGAAAGCCGTGGAATACCTCTCCACACCTCAAGCACCTCAGGACATGTTGCCCCCTTGTCGCTACGTCACTATGTGCTAGCGACAGTTTTCGGGGGCCCATTATTGAGTGTGCAAGTCACCCCCTGCCATTTTATCCGTGTATACCATAACATTGATCAGGCAGGGGACATAGGCCTTCCATAGTTCTAAGTAACCAATCCACTACAACCATCCAAAACCATAGTCCAATATGTTTTGTTTCCATGTTCTGCAATAGCCCTGCATCAACCGGGGGTTGTCCTTGGGTGCACTTGCATAGTGCATACAGAGGATAATCGTCGGTTGGTGCCTCATTCCATTTAAGATTGTCCAAGGGGCCTCTGCGAGTTGGCTTCGGCCCCTCGTACGCCTTTCAAAGGACCGGGACCGCATGGTTCCGAGATATGTAAGCACAAGTATATAATAATAATAATAATAATAATTCTTTATTGGCACAAATATTTTTCAACAAAAGTAGTGAGGCCCTGACTCCTGCGCTAGGTATAGTACCTGTGTTACAGGAGCCAGTGTCTTCTCCCAATAATTATGAGTCCAGTTTTATGCAATAAGAATTAATCAAAAACACAAGTACAAAAATTAAAGTAAAAAATAAAAAATGAAAATAAAAGAGAAAATTATAAACACGAGAAACATTTCCCAACGTGGAGTTATTTAAAAGAGTGTTAGTGGTACAGTGTATGAATATGGTGTGTAGTGTTTGTGGTGTGTGAATGTGTAATGTAGGTATGTGGTGTGTGATGTTAAAGTATATACTATTTTAAAAGGAGTTCGGTTTGTTCGTAGTCATGCGTAACTAGCCATGATTTAACCTTACTTTTAGCTTCCTTCATTGTGAGAGGATTTATCTTAAGCTCTTTGTTTGTCATATTATATAAATGAATAGATAAATACTTATGTTGTTTTCTAGCTGATGTAGTTCGACATTTAATTGATAAACAGATGTTTCGTGTGGTGCGTTTTTTTAGAACACTATTATCGTATGGCGTGATAAGGTGCTGTTTGATGACGATATCTAAAATATACGTCTGCCGTAACTATTTATATTTATTATTATTTATATACAATATGTAACTATATTTATTAAAGTATAGTTTTCCTATAAAGCAAAATCAATGGTTGTTCCATCTGGAGTTGGAACAATTTCAAGGGACTGAGCGCCAGTCAACCTTTATACCGTAACCATACTCTGCACTTCAACAACCTCAGTAAGGCGTGACTGAGGTACGTCGTGCAGAACTACGGCCGGGGGGCTTGCCTTAACTGGCCGGCCCACGAGAAGGAACACTCTATAAAACCCGACAGCGAAGTCGTTTAAACCCTACGGATATCTGGCGACCTCCGTAGTATGTAGCCTTACCCCCGGAATGGGCGTCACTCGGGGGTGGACCTTCTATCGACCCTACTCGTGGGAATAACAATGGAAACTAATCAAAAACTAACAAATAAACCTGGAATTTCAACGCAGACGACTATAGCATTGCCAATTGACACCGATTCAGACGACGAGACGTTTTCAACTAACCAACAGAGCCCTAACGATGCGTATCAACAGACAGATGACCGTGAAGGACATTCTTCTGGTACAAAAATACTAACTCGAATGGAAGCCTTTATGCTGTTTAAGGGTAAAGCAAAGCAGCTGCCGCTTTCTGAACGAGTGAGTATGGTTGTCAATTATTTTGGCTCTGAATATCAACTTTCACAAACTGACGAGGAGTTAAAACAAGCACTTTCAGGATTTTGGCTTAGTGGTACTCTTGTTAGTGATCATTTAATATCAGTCCCTGTTAGTGGTGAAACTTCTTCAGCAACCGTTTCTAATAATGAATCTCTATTTTCTCCGAAATCCAAGAGGTTTATGGCTTTAAGCAGAAGCCAACAATATAGATCTAAGAGAAAGCTTTCGGAAACCTTAGACAACGAACCAAATGTCCAGAAAATACAAGTGTTTGTACGATCTATTAAAATCGGAGGATAAAATCTGCCACATTCATCATCTAAAGATTTAGAAACACTATAATGTTTACGTTTAGAATCTGAGACTGCTCCAACAGAAATTCCGAAAAAAGTTCAGACTTCTCCAGAACCATGCACACCTGTCGAAGCTCTGGCTATGATAACTGACAGATATATGTCCGTCGAAACATACAATGCAATTCGATTAGATCTTAAAAGACGCGGATTTGATGCATATCCCCCGTATTATAAAATTCAAGAGGCTTAAAAAACCTGTCATCCTGACCAGGTTCAGGTGTCTGAAAAAGAAGCATCTGTGCCTCTTGAAAGGTTAATAAACCACACTTTTATTCAGGTGATTAAATTATGAGATGAAGTCCTCATCAACTATTGCACCAAAAAAAGCATTCAAGATGTAGATTTCATTTTAAGGGGTAACTGGGGCTTTGATGGAAGCACTGGGCAATCTTTATATAAACAGTCATTCTCAGATGCAAAAGGTGACGAAAATAGTCTTTTTGCGACGATATTTACGCTATTGTAACTAAAGACAGCAATGATGTTATTTGGGTAAATCCTGCACCGTCATCATTTCGTTACTATAGACCGTTACACTTGCAGTATAAAAAAGAAACGAAAGAATTAATTACTTTGGAGAAACAGTCTATTCAGGATCAAATACAAAATCTTACCCCTATTATAACTGAAACCTCGAGAGGGCATACAATAAGTGGTTGAATATGAATTATACTGTGCAGTTATTGATGGGAAAGTCCTGAATGCAATTCTTTGTACACCATCTCAGTTACGTTGCCCATATTGCGATTTGACCTCATCCCAATTCAACGATTAAGAGTTAGCATTCTCCAAACCAGCCATAGAAGAACGTTTGGTGCATGGCATAAGTCCACTTCATTCTTGGATAAGGGTCTTAGAATTTGTATTAAACCTGGGATATAAAGCAGAGGTTAAAAAAATGGAGGATCCCTCAAAGGTCAGAAGAGAGCCGAATAGTCGAGGACCGTAAAAAAGAATCCAGGCTAAAATCAGAGAAGAAATGGGACTTTTGGTAGATGTTGTCCGTCCAACTTCAGGGACCACTAACGACGGAAACACTGCACGCACTGCTCTTTCTGATAGAAACCGAGGAACTTTTGCAAACATTCTGAACATTGACCAGTGGCTATTAGATGGATTATTTGTTATTTTAACAGTTTCGTCTAGCAACCTGCCAATTGATCCTGAAAAATTCGAAATTTTTTGCAAAGAGTTGGCATACAAATATGTTGCGAAGTATAGATGGCATCCTATGACTGTCACGCTTCAAAAAGTTTTAGTACATGGGTCGAAAATTATAGAAAAATCAAATTTACCTATTGGCATGCTCTCTGAACAAGCGGCTGAGTCACGCAACAAATTTTGGAAGTTTGACAGAGAGCATCATACCAGAAAAAAAAACTCGTGAAGCAACTATGTTTGACCTTTTTTACAGAGCTTTAGTCTCATCGGATCCAATTATCTCTGATTACAACCTCTTAGAGAGAAAAAATAAGGCTAAAAAAATCCCATTGCCACCGACTGCATTGTCTTTGTTGAGACCTGTTAATGAAGAAAATCTAGCCATCGATGATTATTCGCATGTTGAATTAATTGTAACTAATAATGAGAATGAATTTTAGTTCGGTTAGCCCATATAATATTTTACAAATTCATATAAATTTTCCTTTCGAATAGCCAACTCCATATTAGTTATTAGAAAGTATTTAAAACACCTTTTTTTTTCAATTAAAATATGTTCTTGTTGTTTTTTATTTTCAGATACTTGAAAGTGACAACCCTAAGGAAAATTTTGAATTTCCAATAACGCCTGGAAACCAATGAGTTTGGTTTTGGAATTAAAACTACATATAATAGAAAGTATCAGCATTTTTTGATGTAGGAATGACCACCTACTACGGCGGTTTAGATGAATAAAAAAATGAAAACGAAAAATGAGAAAAAAAATCATATCTCTCGACCCATTCATACTAAAGCAATTGGTAGAACGGTCGGCTATTATACCTTTTTTCGATAGAATAAATAAATTCTGAAATAAGTATTTCCGTTAAATTAAAATGTTTTTTTTTTCGTTTTTCATAAGTCGGATATTCCGAAACTTTGACATTTAAAAAAAAAAAGTACAAGTCTTGGCGAACCCTTTTTTTTTTTTTTTTTTGTGGGTGGGAAATCATCAAATAACTTCTCCCGCTCTGGGCGGAGCGGGAGGGCGTGTCAGACTCTTACTGACTAAAACCCACCCGTGTTCCTTCGGGTGCCCTGTTGCCGGGGGCCACGATCTCCCTTTCGGTTTTCTTCGCAACCCCGGCAGGCATCGGCCCTAGTGGACCCCTTCAAATCTGCTGACATCTCTTTGAGGTGCGCGTGGAACACAACGCGCCGTCGACCCGGGCCTGGTCCTTATCGGACGGTGAGCCACCCATTGCTCACCGCCCGCAAGCCCGCGCCTACGGTGGCCGGAAATCGCCTCGCGATTCCCGACGCCCTGGGCGTCTCCTCCTGCGGCGGTTAGGGGCGTGAGGGCGCGAAATTTGCCTCTCCCTCACGCGTTCCGCCTCCTCCTTCGCGAGCATTACCGCTTCGCAGAAGGAGGTGACGGCCTCCCATTTCCTCTCGCTCCATACCATGGCCTGAACCAGGGCCGGACGCGAGAGATCACCGCCGCCGATTGCCTCCCCGAGGACACGGCGATGCTCCGCCCAAGCTGGGCAGACCTCCACCGTATGCTCCACCGTGTCCTCCGGGCGATCCACACAATGGTGACACCCGGGCGTTTCTTCCCGCCTTATCCTGTGCAGGAACCTCCCGAAACAGCCGTGTCCGGTGAGGACCTGCGTCAGGCGGAAGGTGAGGACGCCGTGGCGCCTCTCTAGCCACTCCTCAAAGAGGGGTCTTATCGCCGCAATTGTGGCGTGCCCAGCGCTGGGTTGCGACAATCGCACTCTCCATGACGCCATGAGATCCCGCCGGAGCTCTGTCCGCTGTGCCGCGGTTTCTCGTGGCAGCGGAGCTAAGCCCCGGCGTTTCGCCTCCTCGCGCCACTCCCAAATGTGCGCGAGGGCCTTTGCCTCCAGATCCCATGGCGGTAATCCGGCAAGGAGGTTCGCCGCCTCACAGGAGACCGTGTGGTATCCTCGGGCCAGCCGGATGGCCATGACCCTCTGGGACGCGTTCAACCGGCGGGCTGGCCGCAGCCTTAGTGAACGCGCCCACGCCGGTGCCCCGTAAAGGGCCATGGACCGCACGACGCCCGCATAGAGCCTCCGGCAGGAGGCGTTTGGATCCCCTAGATTGGGCAGGAGCCGCTTCAATGCAGCCCCGGCCCGCTCCAGTCTGGGAGTCAAACGTCGGAAATGTTCGACGAAGTTCCACCGGCTGTCGAGGACAAGTCCCAGATACTTCATCGTCGACTCGACGCCGATGTGAACCCCTCCCGCCATCACCTGGGAACCCGACGGTGGCGCATTCCGAGGTCCATGAAAACCCATGGCCTCGGATTTGTGCAGGGCCACCTCGAGTCCCAGCTGGTCTTGGCGAACCCGGAGTTTTACTCTAATCCTCAGAATTGTAGACTCTATCGATTAATTCAATAAAAACACGATGACACAAAAACCGGGATCTTATCACACTGTGCGTCCGTCCATAAGTCACAGTAATTTTAATAAGTAACCAACATAAAAAAAAAAAACCAAGCAACGTATGCATCTGTGTATGTATAACTATTTCACAGTATAAATAAACACATAAATTTTACTATCGTGTTTTATTAGCGTATAAGCTTAATCAGCCTAGGTATAATGTTCCCACTCAGCGCGCGCGCAGACGACGCGAAGGTGAGGGTGGGAGCGAGACAAAACACTTGTATATCCTTATTTTTTAATAATGTTATAATGCCTTCTTCTATGTAATAATGCTTGCGGATTATTTTTTATGATTTTTAATAATATTTATTCTTATATCTCGTTGTGTATTTGTCTTACATTCTAAGCACTACCTGCCTATGTAATAAACAAATCACTGTACCTGACTTGATTTCCGTACGTCTTTTCTTCTTTTTTTTTTTTTCGGGTGACCACTGAAAATCAGCGCTATGCTGTGGGTTCCCCATAGCACTGCATCATGCTGAGTGGAAGCCTTCTTGTCACAGTCATGTCGTGCAGCTGCCGACTAATTTCTGTTTTATGCTCGTGATTTATTATGTACTTTTTGTTGTTTTCGTTTACTCTTGTCTTTTATGTATGCACGTGTCTCTGTGACAAATAAACCTATTTTTCTTTTTTTTTCTTCTTTCTTTCACTGCTGGGATATAAGCCTCCTGTTTCTGTGAGAGGGACTGGGCCGTAATCCACCACGCGGGCCCAGTGCGGGTTGGTGGATGTCACATAATTATTTTCGAATGTTTAGTTCTTGGACATGCCGGCTTCCTCAAGAAGTTTTCCTTTACCGTTTTGAGGGCAGTGGTGATGAAATAATTTACACAAAGTAAAGTGCCTGCTTGGGTTCGAACCCTAGACTCGTAAGTCTCGTTGCCACTGGGCCACCACTGCTCATTTTATTACCCAACTTCAAAAAAGGAGGGTCTCAGTTCAACAACTATGCATGTTTGTATAATTATTTCACAGTATGATTAATTAATTAGGTATTACTTAATTTTAAACAAACTGTTAAAATAATTAACCATTTCGCCTTTCAAAGCTAGGCTATTTTTAATGTTCCGTACCGTAATTTGAAAACAGAAAATTTACGGGATCACCTCAGTCACAGTGCCTGTTCGTCCGTCTGTCTATCCGTCCATTCATCCATCCGTCCGTCTGTACTCATGGCGATGAGTACTCGGAATCGTACTTGCGGAAATCAGGAGGAATCTCGACTCGTACTTGCCCGGTTTTGTTATTTTTAATAACCGAGTGGCAGCCCTATGAAAGTAGGTAAGAATTTTGAACTCTGTTAGGAAGCTTGGCTTTTGCTCGTTTTTTATTCTTGTGGCGATAGTCCTTAAAACTATCCACAACACTGTTAAGTATATTTTATACATACCTACGTACCTATTAAGTATTGATTTAAGTAGGTCATTAACTAGTGTGAAGGCAATATTCCTTTCAAATGTGCACAATCACTAATATGTAGGTATGTACATAATTTACCCAATTCGAAGAGGCAACCGGATGGCGAGTGGTAATCTGAGTCTTGAAGTGATACATAAAAATAACAAAAGTAAGGAAAATGAGTCACTTAAGCAGTTGGTTTCAGATTTATCTGTACAAGTTAATTTAATCGAGCAATACTCGCGCCAACTAAATATTGAAATTAACGGCGTACCTGAAAACAAAGCGGAAAATTTGGTGAAGACGGTTGTGCAGATGGGAAACGCGGTAGCAAGCGTAATCGGAGAAGAAGACATACTGTCGGCTGTACGAGTGCGGAAATTAGATCCCGGAAATGGTAACCCTAGAGTGGTTGTTGATAAGCTGCACACCACTCAAACGCGGGACGTAATTGGAAACGCTGAATTAACCTCGGCCATGAACTTCAACAAGGCGCACCCTACTGAAAAACTAAATTCGCAACACCTAGGGTATGGCGGTCCCGTCAGGCCTATATATGTGTCTGAACATTTGTTACCCCCTAACAAGCAAATTCATGCGGCTACAAGAAAGGCGGCTACTGCAAAGGGATACAAATACATGTGGATTCGTGACGGTAAAATCCTAGTAAGAAAGGCTGATGGAGAGCAAGCCAAACAGATAAGAAGCTTGGACGCTGTTGCATTACTCTGAAACCTTCAACAAAAAATCCTGATACAATACCATATACAAAACAACAACAATTCAACGTCTACTATCAAAACTTTAGGGGTATGAAAACAAAATTAAACATGATTGAATTATCCACCCGATCGCGCAATTATGATGTTATTATCGGCACAGAGACTTGGATAGATGACAGTATAAGTGATGGCGAATTGTTTGACTCCAGGTATAATGTTTATCGCAGAGACAGAGTATCAACCGTCAGTAACGGAATAAGAGGAGGAGGTGTATTGATTGCTGTTTTGAAGTCAATAGACTCTGCCCGGATGTCGCAGTGGGAAACAGACATTGAAAACCTATGGGTCAAGCTCAAGACTGTCAAAGGGAATAAATCCCACAACTGAAATATCTGTGCGGTTTATCTTCCCCCTCCAGTTCAACATCAGACACTTGACTCATTCCTAGACAGAGTCTCCTCTGTCATCGATACAACTGGCGACGAAACCCTGATAGCTGGAGATTTTGACAATTGACAAAACTTATTCCCACACTTCCAGTAACACAGCTTCTAACTATGCTAACGCATTGGGCTACTCACTGATAGACTTTATGTCACTGTGTAACATGGAGCAAATAAACTCTGTCAAAAACTGATATCACAAAACCCTAGATTTAATATTGTGTAACTTCTATGGAGGAATTGTTAGTGTATGCAATAACCCGTTATCAACAGTAGATGTCTACCACCCACCCCTCGAAATACTAATAAAAAACATGTTCCCCGCGTTATCGAAGTAAGATTCCTGTTAGATACAACTGTAGAAAAGGCAATTATACTTTAATCAACGCTATAATTAGTGAAATTGACTGGACCCATATTTTCTCAAACTTGCACTATGTCGATGTTATGGTGACACACCTATATAAGCACCTTAATGATACAGTTGACAAATACGTTCCAAAATAAAAATAAAACATTGTGATAAGTATCCCTCCTGGTTCTCTAAACCTCTCATTAGACTCCTAAATGAGAAAGAAAAACTTAGAAAACGGTATAAAAAATATAAAAATCCAAGGGATCACTTTGAATATAGACTATTGGAGGGGAGATCGAAAACCATGATTGTTCATGGTTTTCGATCTCCCAGTTGTTACAAAAACTATATGAGCTTAACTGAAAAAAACATTAGACATAATCCGAAACGGTTTTGGTCCTTCGTTAAAGCGAAAAAGTGCAAATCTAACGACATTCCCTCCGAGTTGTGTTTAGGAAATGAAACAGTATCTACTGGTGATGAAGTCTGCAGCCTTTTTCCTAAGCATTTCTCCAATAACTTTACTCCCTCGATTGGTTCACCTGCTGTAGCTCAAACAGGACCCAAGTATCATCAACATGCATTAGGTACCTAGTGTAGTATTCACGGAACGAGATGTCCTGAAAGCACTAAAAAAACTTTACATCTGCAAAGGGCTGGGGCCAGATCGTTTGCCGCCGGTGTTTGTAAAGAAGTGTGCTACTAGTCCATCCTTACCGCTTAAAATAATATTCAATCATTCGATTGCGACATCACAGTTTCCGACGGAATGGAAAATGGCAAATGTCGTACCAATTTTTAAGAAAGGAGATTCTAATGACGTGCAGAACTACCGTCCTATTTCACTCCTTTCAGTTTTCGCTAAACTCTTTGAATCCCTGCTATGTCCCTTACTTACATCACACATTAATCCTCAGCTAGCTCCTCAACAACATGGTTTCTGTGTTCGTAAATCTACGACTACTAACTTGGTCCACTACGTCAATAAAGTAAGTAAATTGATAGACTCTCGTGTCCAGGTAGACTCAATTTACACTGGTTTCAGCAGTGCGTTCGACAAGGTGGACCATAAAATTCTCTTAAAGAAGCTTGAAGATTTCGGCATATTTGGCCAGTTACTTCTTTGGTTTAAATCGTATCTCTCAGAAAGAAAACAAAGAGTGGTTGTAAAGGGCTACAAGTCACCAGTTTATTTCTCTACATCTGGAGTTACCCAAGGTTCGCACCTGGGCCCAATTCTTTTTCTAATGTTCGTCAATGACATAGTTCTCTCAGTAAAACACAGCAATTGCTCTATCTTCGCTAATGATTTAAAGATCTATAAAGAGATACACTCATCCGTCGATATTCATTTACTCCAGGTTGACCTCGACGCAGTTCACGACTGATGTTTAAAAAACCGCATGTCACTCAATGTGAAAAAGTGCTATTACATAACATTTACCAGAAAACAAAAACCTTTACCTACTTCTTACTCAATAAATGGGGTAATATTACAAAAGGTAGACACGATTCGTGACCTAGGAGTCAAGTTCGACTCTAAACTCACATTTGTCAACCACATTAATAACATCACAGCCAAAGCTGCATAAATGTCTGGCTTTGTAAAAAGAATATGTCGGGATTTCCAGTCCATCTCTACCCTAAAGGTACTCTTCAATACTCTTGTAAGAATCCTACTGGACTATGCATCTCCAGTTTGGAACCCTACTTACCGTGTTCACGTAAACAGGATTGAACGTATCCAAAGAAGCTTCACCAGAAACCATCGTTTTAGAAGCTCTAGTTGTCCACGAGATTCTTCTTACGGTCAAAGGCTCATTTATTTTAAAATATGCACTCTTGAACACCGAAGAGACGAGACAGAGCAAGTCCTTCTTTATAAAATCGCTAACGGTTTACTAAATGTCCCCGATGTTTTGGCGGAATTAAGTATAGCTGTACCTCGACAGAAAACTGTTCGATCTGGTCGCGAGACCTTACTTTTGCCACAACTCAAAGTCGTACTAATCTTAGTAGCACCGCTCCTATGAATCGTCTAATGGGAAATTATAATAAAATCGCTACACGAACCAATAGCATCGACATCTCTGACCCTTTTCGTCAATTCCGTTCGAGACTGTTAACCAGCTCGGAGTCTCAAGACCTCAGTGCGACACAAGCCGCCTATTAATAAAATTGTATCCACTTCCATTTCCATCTTTTTAAGTCTTTTTTTTGTTATGTAGTTAAATATTTCTGTATTTTCCATCGTATTTGTGAACATAATTGTTTTTTATTTATTGCAACTAAATCAACTAACGATAACTAAAACGTCCTATAGTCATTAAGTTCTCTGCTAGTGCTGTGCACTTCTGTAAGTGACGAGTTCACAATACCTGAAACTGTATGTGATTTTTGTATGTGTATGTTTAAGTGAGTAAGTCGTTGAGGTGCCAAATAAATATATAAATAAATATCGAACCCCACGTACCGTCCGAATGGACCCTAAATGGACGGGGGCGGAGATATGGGGGTGGGCTTAAAATATTTTTTTTTGACGACGCAACCGGATGGAAATGCGGTTGCTTTGAAGTTTTTATATAATTATATAATAAAACTTTTTATATAATAAAAAAATTGCCACTCTCCAACATCGTTAATTGAAATAATGTTTTACGCTGAATAAAATTCTTGAAACTCCTTACCGATGATTTATCACCGAAATTGAGGATGAATTTTATCAAAACCGGATGCCATTGATATACACAAATTCCTTGCACATATTAGAGATTAAATTTCGAATAACATGTCAAAAAAAAAAAATATATATTTTGCCCCCCCAATAACTAGTCGTCCCCCCGACCCCCCCGACCCCCCGTACTGTCCGAATGAACCCCAAATGGACGGGTCCATTTGGGATTCATTCGGACAGTACGGGGACAGTACAGACCCAGATTACCACTCGTCATCCGGTTGCCTTTCCGATTAAATTTTACGTGTCATTGCCTTGAATATAAGATGTACACAACATATATTTCTTTTGTTATAACATATTTAAGAAAACACTTCAGCTTACCTTCATCATCCGATAGCTCAAGCAACAGAATAATATTCGCCGATGAGCTACTGCTTTCGGAGCAGATTCGAACTCACGACCGTTTGGTACGTTTATCGATTTTCTTTTCAAGTTTTCGAATCTTTCTTCTCAAATAATCACTGTCGTCGTTTTTGTGACTACGTTTGGGCATCTTATTTTAAATTTTCAACGAAAAGGAGAAAGTAAGTGGTGATCGGCGACGCACTAAAACGCGAATGAATGACGCTAGATTGTGCTACAGACATAACGAGAATGAAGACGAAGTAACTACCACACAAAAAAAAAAAAAACTTAACTTAGAGGGTGAAAGGCGATATGTCAGACGTATTACTAAAATGTTATCTAAACTCTTATCTCGAATCTGCTAGATTGAGGAACAGATTGTGCTACAGGCATAACGAGAATGAAGACGAAGTAATAACCCACATAAAAAAAAAACTTAACTTAGTGGGTGAAAGGCGATATCTCAGGCGTATTACTACAACGTTATTTAATCTCGAAGGACGAAGCAACGAAGTATAATTAAAAAATATTGAACATGTATTTTTTCTTTTTTTACGTAATGAAAAGATTACGGCAATACATTGAGTTAAAATGTGCTATGACGTCACGAGTATGTCGATTTTAAGGTTTTTTAATAATGTTTTAATTTTAAATTGTCATTTAATTTTAATTATTATAATATTTCATTATTTTTTATTTCATCATATTTTGTTGTGTCACGTGCCTGTTGCCTTGAGTTGCACGTTCTTGATTAGAACGGATGTTGTTTTGATGTGTAAAAGGCGTCGAATTACCTCCTCGTTTTGACAATTCCTTTGAATACGATTCATGAAGCAATGTGTTGTGAAATTGGTTACATTCAAGGCAATGCTTCTTTGATAAGCATTCTTTGCCCTTATGATCATATAAGCAGTTTTGGCAATAATTCAAGTTAGCAACATATTGTTTTTTCTTCATTCGGGAAAAATCTGCAAATTGTTTGAAAAAAAAATATAGCATGTGCGCATTGCAGACTGGACAGTTTGGCCAGTTGTTTAGCAATTTCCTGTAACTTGCTGATTGCAAAACAGCCTTATTGCTTGAATATGATTGCTTGAAATGATAATGTTTGAATTGTGATGATTGGTGTTTGAAGAAAAGGAATTTTGATTATTGGTGTCCTGTTTTCTTCTACTTGCTTCCATGCTCATGAATTTCCTTCTAGAAAGGCTAGAAATTCATTCAACTCGAGTAATTCGAGGTTGTTTGATAGTTGCATTGTATTCGCTGAATGTGTCCGAATCCAATTTCTGACACAGGATGTGCACGATCAACAGATCCCACGACGTCACGTCTACGCCGAGGTTCTGTATGGCGTTCATCGTTTCAAGGGCAGTGTTACAGTACAATATCTTTGTGCTGTATCTACAATCTACATCGCAATCTTATGTTCTTTATCGCACGTTCAATATCTATTAAATGTTTCTACTATCTGTTTTCAACACGTAGTCGTTAGTATATAAGATGCACCTTTGGATAATTATAACCAGACTATACTACATCTTTGGTCTCATTTATACCTAACCATATACTGCCAAGAAGTTTGGCAAATTGGTGACCCCGACGAACGAATACGCAGCAAGAAACATGGCGCAACCACCGTGCAAGGCGAACATAAATCAGCAAGGAACACTTGAAGTAGCTGCTGGCACCTCGGTTTTATCCCGCATTCCGGAATTTTGGAAAGGCCAACCCAGATTATGGTTCACGCAACTAGAAGCCATATTAGCACCACAGAAGCAAGGAGACGAATACAAATACTGTACGGTACAAAGATATCAATAATTGGTGTAGAACATGTTTAGCCTGCCAGAAATCAAAAATACAACGACATACGATATCACCTCCTGGTGCTTTTATGACAGCGCAACGTTTTGAGCATTTACATATTGACATCGTCGGGCCACTTCCGATTTCACAAGGGAAGAGATATTTAATCACAATCATAGATCGTTGTACGTCATGGCCCGAAATATTTCCGGTAGAAGATATAACTGCAGAAACAGTAGCCAAGACGCTTTTCGAAGGATGGATTACTCGTTTTGGTTGTCCATTGCGCATTACTACGGATCAAGGCCGACAGTTTGAATCAAGAATATTTGAGTCACTCTCTCGATTTTTGGGAATACATAAAATTAGGACAACACCTTATCATCCGCAATCCAATGGAATGATAGAGAGATTTCATAGAACTTTAAAGGTAGCGTTAATGACAAGAGAATCCAACGAAAATTGGTTAAAAGAAATCCCAACAGTTTTACTCGGGTTGCGGAGTAGCTTGCGAGAAGACACAGGTTATAGTTCAGCAGAGATGACATATGGAACGCCAATACGACTCCCTGGAGGGTTTTTTGAGTCATCAGCAGCACAGTTATCAACGTACGAAGAATTTGTAAAACAAATTCAAAAGGGCATCACACAAATGACGTCAATTCCGAAAAGAAAAAACCATAACCAAGCTATATTTGTGCATCCCGAACTCAAAGAATGCTCACACGTATTTGTTCGGTGTGATAGAATGAAGAAAGCCCTGACGCCGCCGTATGAAGGACCCTACCCAGTAATTAGTAGAACAGATAAAACATTTTGCATTAGAATTAGGGATAAGGAAACAGTGATATCAATTGATAGATTGAAACCAGCTTTCATGATCAATGACGAATCAAACTACGTGCCAGATTCAAAGGATTGCGACAGACATTCACACACGTACGCTACACGATCGGGACGTAAGGTAAAGCCAGTGGTACGTCTATAAAAATCGCTGATAGAAGCAAGTTATTCGTATATATATTAGCATAGATCTTAACATATACCATTAATTCACAACTACTCGTAACAACAAGACATCTAAAATGGGAAATCAAAGTTCTAAGGACCAGATAACATACAATACGGACAGTTGCCTCAATCAAAACGAAGCGGACAAACTCCGTAACCTGATCCAGGAGGACTTACGGTGGACAAGAAATGTTGCGATGGGACAGATTATTTTAACAATCGGTGCGATCCTAATTTATGGCATAATGAAAACACTGGACAGAAGAATGAAGAGTTTAACGGAAAAAAATAATAAGCACTCGTGCAACAGCTAAGTCAAAATTACAGACGTCAGCAAATCGCACCACAACAGGCGTCATCAAATTCCACCGCGTACAATAGCATTATTATTTATATACATCAGCAAATAACTAGTAAGGTCTAGATCAAATTTATATTGTAAACACTATTACCATAATATTTACTTTTTTTTTTCTTTTAAAGGGGGGTGTACTGTTACAGTACAATATCTTTGTGCTGTATCTACAATCTACATCGCAATCTTATGTTCTTTATCGCACGTTCAATATCTATTAAATGTTTCTACTATCTGTTTTCAACACGTAGTCGTTAGTATATAAGATGCACCTTTGGATAATTATAACCAGACTATACTACATCTTTGGTCTCATTTATACCTAACCATATACTGCCAAGAAGTTTGGCAAAGGCAGTATCATGGATTCGTTTAATATGATTAATTGATGCTTGCTGTGAAATTGGCATATTTAATAAAATGCTAATATGCGATGTGAATATCATCCTTTTGTTGTCATAACGATGGCTCAATATATCCCAACAAATGATATAGTTGTCTGAGCTGATCGGGAGATGCCGTATGAGACGTTCTGCTTCACCTTTCACTTTCGACTTGAGGAACTGCATCTTTTGAGCCCCAGATAATGACGGGTTCTGTGAAGAGGTCCTTAAAAGATGTCCACTGATGGTAACTACCAATGAATGTAGGTATTTCTATTTTTGGCGTAGTATGCTCTCTATGTGAAATGAATGACATCTTCTTATTGATTGCTTTGATAGCATCGTTGTACATGCTTTCATATTTGAGATACATACGATAATACTCTTGATTTCGATCTCCCAGCTCAAGTCCCAATGCTGAGTGTCAATTTTCGCCCAACGAGACCTTACCATACTTAACAGATGATCGAATTCCCATTTCTCCGCTACAGTATCCATGTTGATACTTGAAACGGTATGTTCAAAGGCCTTGAAGTTGCTCATCTGTTTCCTCATCATCTCATCTGTCTTGCTGTTTGATCCCTGAGACTTTAAGAGTTGACCTGACGGTTGCTGTATGGTGCTTGAGGTAGCTAGAGGAGTGGCAGCGAGAACATCCTCCGTGGAAGACATGTTTTTGATAGAAATGATAATATATGGAACGATCTTACTTGATTGTCCGAGCGGGAGCTTTGCTGCTCACCAATTGCGGATCCCTGTTGATCCCTGCTGATTGCTATTGCCGTTGCTGCTGCTGCTGTTGCTGCTGCTGCTGCTGCTGCTGCTGCTGCTGCTGCTGCTGCTCCTGCTGCTGCTGCTGCTGCTGTTGCTGCTGCTGCTGCTGCTGCTGTTGCTGCTGCTGCTGCTGCTGCTGCTGTTGCTGCTGCTGCTGCTGCTGCTCCTGCTGCTGCTGCTGCTGCTGCAGCAGCTGCTGCTGCTGCTGCTGCTGCTGCTGATGCTGCTGTAGCTGCTGCTGCTGCTGCTGCTGCTGCTCCTGCTGCTGCTGCTGCTGCTGCTGTTGCTGCTGCTGCTGTTGCTGCTGCTGCTGCTGCTGCTGCTGCTGTTGCTGCTGCTGCTGCTGCTGCTGCTGCTGCTGCAGCTGCTGCTGCTGCTGCTGCAGCTGCTGCTGCTGCTCCTGCTGCTGCTGCTGCTGCTGCTCCTGCTACTGCTGCTGCTCCTGCTGCTGCTGCTGCTGCTGCTGCTCCTGCTGCTGCTGCTGCTGCTGCTATGTACTGCACTATTGCTGGCAGTACAAACACCTTCACTGCTAGTTTGCTTGATGTCACTAGTGAAATGCTTTACAGTACTTGATTGCTACACTGTAATGTACACACGCGACATCCGGGTCGAAGGACCAAAAATGTAGGGGTAAGGTACATTTAAATGATAAACTGATTTGAGTTCAACTTGTATATTGATAGTTATTAAAGAAAGCACAAACGGCCAAAACTGTTAAACGATCGACCCGCAGCGAATGAGTCTTTTTGTGCCCAACCGATGCTATGCGACTAATAATTGCTTACTCAAACACGTATGTTTTATTCATTCGCTGCGCGTCAATGTCAGCATAAAATTGATACAATTGATATTGTACGATTTGCTCGTACTTAAGACATAATATAATACAATTGTTTATCCTAATTATATTTACGTATAAAAATATTAACGCATAAAAGCTTACACATTTTTAGCATAACATTCTAAAGTATATAATTTATGCGTAAATAAATATTTATTTACGCATAAATTAAGTAATAAATAATTAGCCCATTTTGTCCCACTGCAGGGCAAAGGGGTGTGTAACGTGAAATAATAACAAAAGTTCTAATCATCATATGACCTAATTTCATATCATATACTTTTTTTTTTAATAAAACGATGAAATGATATAATGATTTATTTAGGTATATAATTTCATTTTACCTAATTTTATAAGGTATAATGAACATTTTCTATAATGCACATTTGAATTAATATTCAGTTACTATAATATTGAAAATCTATAAGTAACGTTTAATTTAGAAACGTCGTCATTTGGGTTAGGTTAGGTTAGAACAGTGACCATTAACGATCCAGGATCTCCTCTATTGTTGGGGAATCATTTAAGTCAGATGAGATGATTATTCATTACACAATTTTAGCTGAAAATGAGTAATTATGAAAATGAAATCAACTGAACGTTATAAAAAAAGACAATTATACAAATTGTAAATTTTATAAAATGAACGTTATACTAAATGTTATTAGAGAAAAATAAGGTTATATGAAATGTAACATTAGATCACATGAAATTAGGTTATTTATTTTTATAGCATATGAAAATTATATCATGTGAACGTTATTTCAAGTGATATTATACTATCTGTTATTATGCCATTTATTACACACCCGTTTTACATACATATTTCACTAGAGCAATATTGTATAAAACTGTGTAGACATTGGTGTCTAACATTGTAAGAGTTAATTATTATGCGTATTTGTTATTCCTGGAAAAATGTTTTTAAATATCATTATGCATCTATGTTGGCTCAGGATCGAGTTGAGTGGAAAAAGGAAAGGGAGGCCTTTGCCCTGGGTGTGTAATATATGGCATAATAACAGCTAAATACGCATAATAATTAACTCCTACAATGTTAGACACCAATTTCTACACATTTTTATACAATAGTGCTCTAGTGAAATATGTTTGTAAGACATATTGGCGGCCCACCGCACCTCGTATTTATTTTATTTTATTTCATCATTTATGTACATACATATAAACACAGACCAGGCAAAAGGAACAGAAAAATACGTACAAAGGTAATGCTAATTTCTAAAGAAATCTCTTTCAGCGTACCTGCGATAGGAAAGAGAATAAAAAGGAATGTAGACACCGTGTGTAAGAGTAGGGAGAAAGTAAAATATGATGGCACCAGCGATGGCTGAGCGATAGAGCCGTCATCATCTCGATTCGGTGGTACGGAATCCATAGTGCAGGTTTACAATAAAACACTATGGTACACCAAATCAATGTAGTATTTCACTTTCAGAATAATTAATACAGTAGGTACAACGCTAATAACGTTGACGCACTATTTTCTAAGTTCGAGTAAACAGTATAGCGTGAGAGAAGTGTAGCTCTGTCTTCGTTCGCTCACTTCCCTTACCACGACTCTGCCCACGTGCCGTCCCCTCTAGCGAGTTACGTGGTTTACCCTCACCTTAGTACTACAATAATAATCAATTAAGAGACTATTATCGCTCAAATTTTATAATCTACGACAAATATATGAAATCAAAACAATTCACTTAATAAAAAATAAAAAAAAATATGAGATTATACTTACTTACTTACATTCAAACATACATACTTCTAAAATAAATATCACTAAGATATTATTAATTATAATGTGACAAATATATATATATATATATATATATATTTATATATAAACTATGACGAAGTGGAAAGATAGCGTTCTTTCACTCTTTTTTTAAATATTGCAATAGTTTGGCAGTCCCTGATGTCGAGCAGAAGTGAATTCCACAACCATACCGTGTGCACAGTGAAAGAGTAGGAGTAGAAGTCAGTGGAGTGGGGAGTGGACTTAAGGAGATTTCTAAGATGCGACCTGCAAGGCACATCAGAAGGTCGAGCGTAGGAAAACCGCTCCCGCAGATAGGATGGAGTTTTAGGATTGTGAAGGAGGTCAAATAGCAGACAAAATATCCGAGAGTTCCTGCGAAGTCAAATAAGGAGCATCTTGCGTATCTCTTACTTGAGTATCTTGCGAAATTTAGAAACATGATCATACTTTTTAAGGTTAAAAACAAAACAAATATAGATATTTTGTAAACGCGCAAGTTTATTTAAAAGCTCCTTAGTGGCATCCAAATAACAGGCATCGGCGTAATCTATGATGGTCTGAATGAGAGTTTGAGCAAGGGAGATTTGGTGTTCAAGGGCAAGAAGCTCTAGAGGCATTTCAACGAATGAAACGTGAAGTGCACTTTGCAACTGACTTGAACAACATGCCCATGTTGTTCAAGTCAGTCCACGATAAGTAGGAGTTCATGGTCACTCCCAGGTTTTTAACCGTGTTTGCGTATACAATCTGAATTCCATTAAGACAGAGTGGAGACAGGCAACATCGAGCCTATTCCTCATATACCTGCTGCTGATAATCATGCCCTGGGATTTACTAGGGTTGATTTGCAGTCCAAAGGACCGCGATCACTCGCCAATCAAATCCAGGTCGCTGTTCATGGCATAGAGATGGAAGTGAGAAGAGATGACTCTGGTGACAGAGTTAATGAAAATAGAAAAAAGAAGAGGAGAGAGAACGCCACCTTGATGCACCGCTGCGATAAGAGAGCACCAATCAGAAGAAATCTCGTCGAGATGAACCCACTGCGAGCGGCCTTTAAGATAGGAGTTGAATCAAGAAATAGTGGAAGAAGAGAAATTTTAAGATTTAAGGATCCCTAGAAGGATCCCTTATCGCGCTGATAACGGTCCGAGCCGAGGTGGGGCAAAGCTCAGTCTGCGCTCAGTGCTTGGTGTGGCAACACGCCGTGTTCGAGTTCGCGACAAGTTAATCGTCATCCTGAGGATGCCTCGTTGAGAGGTGAAACACGTGTCAATTTCTTCCAGGGTCTTTTTAAGACTCTTTAGAAATAGCTAAGCGGAACAGGTTACTAAATATATCCACATCATCATTTTATAATGGATTTCCGCAAGGTCACCCCTGAATCAATTAACTACCCTAGAAGGATGTCGAAATCAACAGAGTGAGCACTGCTAAAGTCCAGAAGTACAAGAAGGGTGAGAGATTTGTGGTCTATAGCCCAACGAATATCATCAGTAACCTTGAAAAGAGCCGTTACTGTGCTTTGACCAGGCTGCAACTAGATTGGAGAGAACTAAGTAGGTTATTCGTAGATAGAAAGGCGGAAAGATGCTGATGAACGATGTGCCCAAATTTTTTAGAGAGATATGGGAAGATAGAAATGGGACGGAAATCAGTCGGTGAAACCGGCTTAGGAATTATGGGTAAGGGGGTGATATGGGCTTGTTTCCAGGCCTCAGGAACAGTACAAGAAAATAAGGAGAAATTAAAAATGTGGGTCAAGACGGGAAGTAGTGTGGGGAGGATAGGAGAAATCATTCTTGAGCAAATGTTATCATGACCAACTGCAGAAGAGGAGATAGCACAAATAGATTTTTTTTACCTCAATCTCACTCACTGTACTTAATTCGAAAAAAGAACACTGACACTGGAGAACAGGAAAGTTTATTAAGAGTAGCTGATTTGACTTGCAAATCTAAAGTAACAGGGGGGTTTGAGAAATGTTTGTTAAGAGCGCACACGTCAGTGTCATTACTGGAAACGACTGGAGACTTGCCAATGCCGACAGTTTTTAAAAACTTCTAGACTTCAGAGGAGTTACGGTTATCGAGAGAACTATGAAAGAAGCGTCTCTTTGCATCTCTACACATATGCCTGCAGCGATACGTAGCAACTTATACGCATTCAGGTTGCGCTCGGAAGGACAGCGTTTTAACCATCTTTTGGCTCTATCCCTACTTGCCATCGAATCCTTAATGGCAAAAGTAAGCCAAGGAGCCGAAACATATTTGACTTTGACTTTACAGATAGGGGCATGACGAACGTAATATAAGCTGAGTATCTTCCTGTTAAAAATGTGAACCGAATTGTTGATACATGAGCTCTCCATGACGTCCATCCAATCGATAAGGGGTTTTAATTTTAATTCGATAATGTTACTAGGCGTAATGACTATTAGCATAATAGTGATATGACATAAAAATATAATTTATACGTATGAAATGTAATAAAGGTGGTTTAAATAAAACTTTATGTCTCGGATAAGAGGGAAGATCCAATGTAAAAATGAAAAATTTCCCGATTATGTGGACCTAAGGACGTTATGAAAATTTATTTAAGTCATCTGAATATGCACACACTGTGTAGGAAATCAATGTGCGTTTGGAATTTCATCAAGTTTTTTTTTTTGTCGAAGGGTAGATCCTTCGACAAAAAAAAAATCAAAGTGTTTTATTTCACATAAACTTACAAGGGCACTTATGAAATGTCAGAAGCTAGGTGCACGGTTCCAATTGGTCATTTTCTATGGAGAAGAGCCGGTAAGAAACTCCACGGTTACTCTTTTCAAATTACAGTCTTCGACAGAGTCCTTGGGATATTTTAATAAACCTAATACTTAAATGGTCATCACTTCTATAAAACTTCATTGAAAACGCCAGTTCAATGTGTACTACTTGAATTTGAAAGATAGTCTGAATTAATCACAGTTTAAAAAAGACACAAGCAACAGGGTTCCGAATGCAGATGTCCACGCAGTGTTGATACAACCGCCCAGGCTGACGATGCTGGATCACAGCATACTTCTGGATTATTGTTTATTAAGGGTAATTTAGTAGCCCTCTTAATGTAAGTTTTGCACAACAATTTGTATTCATCAAGAAGATTTTAGGTGACTGGCTGTATTTGTGTTGGTGATTAAATTAGTTGAGAAGAACATCCCTAATAGTCCCATGCATATTGTTACGTCGTACGTACGAGATCTTTCGAGAAAGCACGGATTACAGTGTGTTTGCGCTAAAAACTTCGAGAAGCATTCCATTATTATTAGTTTGAAGTTAAGTAGGTAACTATCTATAAAAATATTAGGAATTGCCATTGTAATTTCGACCGTACGCCGATGGCATAAAGTACCTATTTCTTTATTCGGTACAAGTAGGTTATTATTTTTTATACCTACTACTTTTGTATTTCCTGGTAATGTTTATTTGATGATGTTTTTCTGGAACCGTTCTACACATCGCCGGAATGTTCTTGAATATTGGCGGTATAAAAGCAGAGAGCCGACACACGATGGGTCAATCATGATTTAAACCAATTTTAATCCAGCCTGTCCCTTCTTGCTGTCCTCCCCTCAGCGACGCCCTAAGCCGAGGTTCGTACCCCACAGGGGGTGCCCTTAGCGAGCGTTCGCCTAGTTTTAATTTAGTTTAGTTTTTTTGCCCCTGGCTGGAGGCTTTGAGTGTAGCAGCTTAAGGCACCCACAGGAAAGTCCGGTTAAGCAGCCAAGACCTTAGTGGTCAAAACTGCGAGATGCCCGTTAAAAAAAAAAAAAAAAAAAAAAAAAAAAAAAAAAAAAAAAAAAAAAAAAAAAAAAAAAAAAGTGATCAGTGGCGTATTTGTGATTAAGTTTTAAGTGTTTTGTGTTTAATAAAGTTATCTAATTGTCTGATTGGTAGTAATTAATTTATCCCATACCCAGCTCGTAACAATATATTACCGCTGGGTAAATTGGTGAGTAAGAAAAACAATCCTTACAATAGTGTCATTAAGAAATAAAAATATATGTTTGCGATTTTTTAAATTCAAGATGAAAAATAATAATCTTCTTCGTTTAGTATTTTCAATTATTTTGTTAAATAATATACGGTGATACGGAACCCTTCATGTGCGAGTCCAACTCGCAGTTGGCTGGTCTTATTCTAATTTTTAGATTTAATTAAAGTCGTAAGCAAGGCTGTTACGACTAAGTATAAAAAAGCTTTAGTCGCTGAAAAATATTAATTGTATCTAGTCGATGAGTTCTCGATTTCGATACATTGATGAGTTCTCAAATCATATCAAATCTTTTTATTGTGGGCATAGGTTACACAGACAGATGTTAGGTAAATTACAGTTACATTATGTCCTGCCTTATAGGCATACATATTGCCTTTGAACGTATTTTTCTGTTCCTTTCTTCTTGTCTGTTTATATGTGTGTGCATAAATGGTTAAATAAATAAATACAATAATTATGTCAACATGCAGTATAAAAACATTCATAGTCATCACTTACAAAGTAAATCTTATAAAATAGCAATTAGGCTGGTGTATGGTGACAAATTGTAGTAGGCACTAATTATTTAGAAAATCTTGGATCGTGTAGTAAGCTTTGTCAATTAGAAATTACGCAATTTATATTTGAATAGTGGGAGTTTCTTGGTGCTTAAAATATCCACAGGTATCTTATTGTAAATTTTAGATGCCATTCCAAAAAAACTTTTGCCCATAAGAGCAAAACGTATAACGTACGTTATATGTGGTAAACTAGATATTTTCAGTATATATCTTTTCAGGTAAACTAGATATTTTCAACATATAACGTACGTTATATGTGGTAAACTAGATATTTTCAGTATATATCTTTTTTATTTTAGTTCACCGAATAGATTTTTATTTATTTTAACAAATACTGTAACTTCATAGATATAAGCTGATGGAAAGGTCAAAATTTTAATCTTTTTAAAATATGGTTTGCATGATTCTGGAACAAAGGTACACTAATTCTTTATTTGTGGCGTTGCCCATATAATAGCGTATTTTAAGGTTGATGATACGTAGGCATGATAGGCAGTTAATAGAGCTTATAGATCGACAATTTTGATTAATTTATCTAGTGCATATGAGTACTGGTTCAGTTTACTGCATACTGTATCAATGTGTGTTTGCCATGTCATATCATTATCTATCCAAAGTCATTCAGAAAATTGGCTTAAAAGCCGCCAGTTTTTGTTCAATTTTAATAATCACCAGGTAGGTAGGTAGTTCATTCAGTAGAGTTAATGCTGTACATGGTGACTCATTAATTTTAATAAGTAACCCGCTTTTTATAGACCGTAAGGATATTGTGAGCTTATCTGTTGAGCGAACAGTTGAAATAGCCTGTATAGAATTGGAGCAGTTTATTGTATTAAGAGTCCTATTACACTTTTTACGCAAATTCATGATTTTTGACGTTGTAATTTTCAGCAACAGTAATATATTTTAATTATTTGATTATGAATAACGATAGTGCTATTCTCTTTCTTGTAAGTTGGAGTTACACATTTTAATTTTTCTTTTCGTGTAATTTACTATAAATATTTTACGAACTCAGTTTACAAGAAAATCCGTTGGCGATGGAACTTTGACGCTTAAATTCACTTTGTTCCATTCAATTCAAATAAAAGCTAAAATTACTAAAAGATAAGATGAATGGTTTACTGGTTTATTGGATTTTTTAAGCTCTCTGAAAAAAATAATTGTTTTGTATGTATGTTTTTATAGGTTTTTTATTCGTGTTACATTTCTTTGTTTCGTACCTGCTTAACTCTTTTATTTTTTGTTTTTTTTTTTTTTTTCTCTTTACCTTAATGCTTCACTATACACTATGTTCGCAGTAGTATTTGTAGATGGCATTAAAACATATTGGTTTTCAGGAGATCCTACTCGAGAAAGTGCAACATATAATTGGCCATGAGAAAAGCACTCTTTTCTGAGAATCGATCTCAGAAAAGAGTGCTTACCATTGAAAAAGTTTGACCCTGGGATTTATTTATTGTAAGGGCAAACGATACCTTGACGGGAAACTGTAATCTTTTAAAGGAAATAGGCAAATCTGTCGGTATCATCGGGATCCGCGGAATGTGAGCGAGCTGTCCAGCCGCCGGGCCGGTGATGATGGTCGCTACAATCACATTGGCTCGCAATTCTCTTATCAAAAGTCTTGTCCCATTGCACATATTAGGAGGGCTTAAATTTCTTAATATCATAATGGGCGTACCTACTTTTAATTTCAGTTCGTGGGGTGGCAAGCCGGCAGGATTGAGTGAGTTTAAAAATTCTTGTGGATAGTGTACTGTATCTTCGGTGTTACACACGGTGTCAATGGATTTAAAACATTTCAAATCACCGGGTACTTTTTCAATAATCATTTTGTTAATTTCATTTACTGCACCGTTTCTCGGTGCCACTATTGCTCTCGAACAGAGCCAATTGGAATTTCGTTCTGTTAGATTTTCGATGTCGGGATAGATTGTGTCTACCAGTATTTGTAGACTGTGAACCGTGCTCGTGACAGTCTATCTCTATTTTCAGCAAGGCGCTGCGAACGTTCACCGCTAGATTCTCTTGCCCGCGACTGTGAAACGTATTCTCTTTGACTTGCGAGACGTTCAGAATTTTCTGAAGAAGATTCCCCATTGCGACGTATTTTTGCTAATCTCGCTTGGGAAGTACTTTCAGATAGCTGCAATCGTTTCCTTTTAGGCATATTGTTTATCTTGGGTTTATGTTAAAAAAACCCTACCTATCGTCAGACGAAAATAAATACCAGTTTTTCGAAAATAATTCGAATTATTTAAGAATATATTTAAGATTTAAGAATATATTTAAGAAATATTGAATGAAATTATTTATAAGTATTTTTGAAAAGAACTTTTGATAATGAGTATTTAAATAGTTCCGAAATCAATTTTAATAAGTGCATTAATTCAGTAAATTTACTCGATTTGGCCGCGTCCGCTGCGTAGAGAGCCGACCGCGCGAGTGAACCGCGCGGCAACCTGCTTCATAGATGTGCACCCCCCTCCCCTGCGGTTTCGCCGTGCGAGTCGTGCGACACCATCATTCATTTTAATACCAATTACAATTGTAAATTCGTAATATCTTTTGAATGGATTGTCCGATTGGAATAAAATAAAAAGTAATTTATAGCTATTGAAACAATCTTGCTCAATAAATAGTTTATTTGGATAAGGATTAGTATTTGACGATAATATGATCAATAAACATAGGCTAATAATTTTAATTACTTTTATTCTATGGAAAAGTGGTTATAATGGCTAAAATATAAATGTTTGGTTTATACTATCGCGGACTTTTTTGTAGGCATTATTGAGTTCTATAACTTTTCTATAGAAGTCAACCATACATCTCTAACCATTTAGGCAGCGTTCGCGAGAATTGTTAACGTACGGCAGTTTTTTCGAAGCCTTACTCCACAATTTTCACTACCACGAAAAATCCTATCTATTTTCCGGGATAAAATATAGCCTATACGGATTCGGAAGAATCCCTCGAAGTAATGGTAAAAGAAATTTTGAAATCGGTCCAGTAGTTTTTGAGCCTATTCAATACAAACATACAAAAATACAAAAATACAAAGGTTTCCTCTTTGTAATATTAGTTTATAAACAAAATTTTATGAAATAAACTAATAAGGTATACAACTTCTATCTACAATGAATACGTTTAATTAGTTTTCGTTTCTCAATATAATAAGAAAAAATTACCATAAATAAAATTAAAGTACTATATATTCCGCGTCAATTCAGCAAATCACTTGAAAATAATGTGTAACTCCAACTTATAAGAAAGAGAATGGCACTATCGTTATTGTAATTAAATAATTAAAATATCATAATGTTAATGAAAATTACAACGTCAAAAATTATGAATTTCCGTAAAAAAATGTAATAGAACTCTTAAGTGTGTACAGACCCCCTTCAGGATTGTATGACTGCTTTGAAAAGGTAATGGATGAAGTGTTACACAAGATTTGTAACTCAAATAAGTCTATTATCACTTGCGGTGATTTTAATGTTAATTTATTAGAAAACTCAGGTTCTTGTAGTATGAAGTCTGTTTAAGTCCTACAATCTTGTAAACCTATTTTTAAAGCCCAGAAGAATAACCCCGACTAGTGACACATGCCTAGATAATATTTATACAGACGTTATACCAAGCCACAAAGAAATGATAAATTTACTAGATTCTGATCATTGCGGGCAGAGGATTACTATCCCAAACCAAAACAACAAAGTGGTTAAAAAGGATATCACTGTTAACCCCAAAACTGTAAGTCGCTTGGAAAATTTTAAAGTTCAAACTCATTAATAAATTACCAGTTTTGTCGATTCATCCTGATCCTAATTATGTGTATGATTTCTTTAAAAGCAATTTAATTCCATCTTTATTCCCAAGACTATCTCGGTTAATAGTAACCGATCTTTTAGTGATTGGGCTACCTTTGTTATTCATAAAAGTAGAACACTGCTTTATGTCTGTACCATGAAAGGACTTATGTAAACATAGTTGAATTTAATTTATATGTTAGAAATGATTCAAAATTATTTTAAAAAGTTTGTTGTATGGCCAAGTCGCGTTATTTGAGTTCAAAGATTAAAGATAGTAGTGATGTAATGAAAACGACTTAGAATATTATTAATAGTGAAATGGGAAGGTATAATAACCGAAATACTGACTACAGCCTGTCTATTAATGGCAACATAATAAAATCAGACTACCAAGTCGCCGCGGCCTTTGAAAATTTCTTTTCAAATATTCCCGTTTCAACTACTAAATCCCTAAACTCATCACCTTCTGTTGCTGAGTTTTTACTAAAGGAAAATGTTAATGTTTGCGATCCGGAATTTATTTTTGAACATATTACCTGTAGAGAAATAATTAAAACTTTTCATACTTTAAATGTAAAACAGACTGCAGATCTGTGGAGTAACTCTGTAGAAGTTGCCAAGTCTATTATTGACATTGTAGCACCTACTTTAGCTCTTATCTTTAATAATTGTATCGACTGTGGGGAGTTTTCTGACCTTGTGAAAAATAGTAAAATAAAATTGTACCCTTTATTTAAATCAGGTGTACATCAGACCCCACAAATTATAGACCTATTTCAGTACTACCTCCCAACCGGCAAAACAATCTTAGAACCCGCACTTTATAAGAGTGGTAGGCTTTAAGCGCTCTTATAATTGTTTTGGAACATGCCATCGATCCTATATTACTTTAAGGCAAGCCGGTATAGCCTCAAGAACGCTCATTCTCAAATCCAAGTCTCATATATGTATATAAGAGTATATTACTATGCAATTGTAAGCCACTTACTCCTATAATAGCATTTACTAAGACTAATTGCACTTGAGAAAACTTGCTCTTATATGCATATTTTTTAAGCTCGTTTGATTTTATAACAGACTTGCTAAATGCTATTTTAAGAATATCAGACTAATATCAGCATTGCATAAGAGGACTGTAAGTACGTGCATTTCTGATCTTATTTGAAATTATTATAAGATCAACAGCACTGGATAAGTATGATATTAGAGTGATTTTGTATCAACATATTTACAACATAAAAGACAAGACCAATATAAGAGCGTTTGATCTTAGATCGATTTTGGGAATAATAATTTGAATCATTTTAAGAGTAAGATTTTGTTGGCCATATTTTATTTTAAATTTTAATAGTAATAATGGATTACAAAAACTGGAAAAAACTTAAGAAAACTGGTGGCTACAGGAGGAAAGTTGTTAAGAAGTACAATGAAATGTTAAAAAGAAAAACAAATATACTGCTGCCAGGACAAGGTAGTGTAGAGAAAAATATCAGTGAGGGTTCTGCAGGTTTTGCTTCCGTACAAGAGGTCTATAATAACGACGGAAATTTAGTATGTACCATAAATGATTTCAGTGAAGATGAATCCCCGAGCGAGGACGAAACCGACTATGAAAAAACTTTCGCGTTAAAAAATTATGTCAAGACATGGGCGTTAAAATTTAACATATCACATGCAGCACTAAATGAATTGTTATTTATTCTAAACAAGAATCTAAATGATGTTCTACCCAAAGACGCGCGAACACTACTTGAAACAAACAAAGAGAAAGTACACATTAGTCATTCGGCTCCAGGAATGTATTGGCACAGTGGCTTGATTACAAAACTCATTGATATTTTAGGACGTTTATCATGCACTCCAGATATTATTCATTTAAATATCAATATAGACGGATTACCAGTATCTAATAGTTCAAGACAACAACTATGGCCCATATTATGTAATATTTTTGAGATGCCTAACGTATCTCCGTTTGTAATAGGTAAATATATTGTTATTTTTATATTAAATAGCATAATATGATATAATGTGGGTGGACAATTTGTGCAATGGGTATCGAAGAATTGCTAATAACAGGAAAAAGGGTAATTCTTAAGTCAAAAGAAATGTGTCTTGACTTGAAGTATTTTCTTGATTATATGCGTTTTTTCTGTGGAGTCCTGACAAACAAATATTTGTTTGATTTTATAGTTAACGAATTATCTAACATCTTTTACAGGAATTTATGCAGGAGATGCGAAGCCATCTGATTTAAATGCTTATTTGGGGCCTTTTGTAAACGAAATGAAGCAGCTTGAAGAAGGATTGACGATTACTTCTAACGCAGGAACTGAAAAAAATGTGGAAGTCACAATTAGAGCTTTTATATGTGATTCTCCAGCACAAGCAATGATAAAAGGTAATCTGATTGATTACATTATAGTAATAAATCAAATTATCAAAGGTGCTAATTTATTATGATATTGACGGTTATCAGTGTTTCATGTAGGTATGTAGTAAATTCAACGAAATACAATACAATAACTAATCATAATAACATGTGTCTTCTATTTCAGGTGTTTGCAACTTTAATGGCAAACATGGGTGTCTAAAATGTACAGTGGTGGGTGAATATTCTCATAAATCCAATACAGTGACATTTCCCAAATTTTATTGCCCTAAAAGAAATAACGACGATTTTCGTGAAAAAAAATATGGAGAACACCATAAGCAGGATTCACCATTAATGAAGTTGAATATCGACATGGTTGAAGATTTTCCCGTCTCTGATTCCCTCCATCTCATTGATCTCGGTGTCATGAAGAGACTATTAATTGGATGGAGAGATGGGAACTTTGGAACCTATCTAACGAAATGGCGGGCTAAAGATATAGAAAAAATCAATAGCTTCTTGGTGAATCGTAAAATTCCGAAAGAAATACATTGATCAGTAAGAGCAGTCGACGTCCTTGCTCACTGGAAGGGCTCCGAATACAGATCTTTTATGTACTATCTGAGTTTCATAATATTGAAAGATTTGTTGAGACTCGAAGCATATTCTCACTTCATGCATTTTTTTTGTGCCATAACAATATGCTCAAATGAAAGACATTTTCCGCTTTTGGAAGTCGCTGAAGGAATGTTGCAATATTTTACTGAACATTTTAAAATAATTTATGGTAAAGACTATGTAACCAGCAACATACACAACTTAACGCACTTAGTAGACGAGGTAAGAAAATTTGGGATACTCCAAAGTTTCAACGCATACCCATTTGAAAATAAACTTTATGGCATTAAAAGCATGATAAGACAAGGCAACAAAACACTTCATCAAGTAGCCAGACGAATAAATGAGAAGCAGCTATGTGAAATTGGAAAATTGATGGAAGATGAAACAGAACATCCGTATTTAAAGAAACATCGACGAGGCGAGTCGAGAGTGGTTCTGCATTTGAAAACATTTATTTTGTCTTCAAAACAGCAAGACAAGTGGTTTCTCAGTGATGAAAATCATGTAGTAGAATTGGAATCTGTGCGAGTCAAAAATGATATTGAACAAGAAATTGAAATACATGGCTATCGCATTGAAAACACGCACGATGCTTTTGAAGAACCTTTGAAGTCTTCATTTTTAAACATATATCAGTGTGAATATAAAAGTATTAGCAAGACGAAAAATGTTTATAAAATGTCAAACATAAAATGCAAATTAGTGAGTGTCTTTTATGATCAAAATTTGTATTTTGTACCACTGTTACATACTTTGAAATAAAAAAAATAATAATTTTGGTATCGTTTTAATTATTAGCATACAAGTAGTTGCTTCATAAGTATGTACCTAGTTAAATAAAAAAAATACAAATCTTATAACAATGTAACTATTCGTCACACAAATAAAGTAATTAGTAAAAAAAATTAAACATAAGCTTTGGAATCTCAATCAGTAAAATAAAAAATCAAAATGAACAAAATACATATAGACCTCATCCACCTCCATCAGGCGTGATTGTGGCGTTTGCGTTTCGGTTATCCTTTTGGAGTAAGGACACATTAGGTAGTGGGTTTGTCTCGCGTTCCAGATCTGGCAATTCCTTTTGACTTTGATCTGATGGGTGATTCTGCAAATTATCTTGCGATGAAGCCGGGAGACCTTTTTTCGTCTTTGATTTCCCTTTTTGCTTTTGTCTTTGAGCAGACATCCTCCCCTGTTCATTTTCAGACCGCACCGGTAGCGAGCATTGCGCAAAATTATCTTGAAAAACTTTGTCAACTGTGCTTTAGTGAAAGTTTTGTCGGATAAGTGAACGATATTAAAGAAAAAGTTAATTGTCTTTGTGAACCCTTTAAAGCAAATTTTCGTCGCATCTCCCTTTGAGACTCCAGTCCATGAACATTGTGTGAAAAATTTCCTATCAAAGATAGCATTGATGAGGGAGTACGCATTAGTTGTCCCCTTTCCCACACCTTGGTTTAAAATATTAGAAAACTGTCTGTACAGTTCATCTCTTGTATCGGGTTGGTCAAGCTTTCTTTCAAATTCTTCCATCTCCTCCAGATTACAAATTTTTAGGGTGCCAGATTCGCCAGGATTTGTGTTTTTTTTTGTGCTAAGGGATTGCTTGATAAATTCTTCTAGTTTTATGGAAAGTTCTGACAGTTGCGCAATAATGGTATTTTGATTTTCACACAATACACTTTGGTTTACAGTAATCGTTTGTATATCATTTTTAATAGTTTTAATTTCCTCCAGAATTGATTTTTCTTCAGATTGTATTTCTGAAACTGTTACTGTCCCAAAATTATCATTTTCACATGTTTCTGCTCTTTCTTCTAGTGAAACTGTTTCAAAAATGCAACTTTCTTCATTTATATGTATAATTGGAAGATTATTTGCTTTTGTTATTTCAGTACCAACAGTTACTGAGGCTGAAGCATCTTGATTGATGTTCTACAAAAATAGTACAACCATCATAAATACAATTACCCTAAAATAATATCATGTAGAGAAAAACAACATTTTCATGCGGGGCCATCCCACTTTCAAACATGGCAGTTCCGGAGAGCTGATAAAATAACGTTACTTAGAACACACCTGTAAATTGGGGTATCCGGGCCGTCGTGTCGCTGGAGTATCATTAGTAGTATAGGTTTTGGTTTGTGGTGAGACCGCCTGAATGGAAGTTGAGGCAGCCTGATAGATATCCTGAAAATAATACTTATTATAAATTAATATAATTTAGAGAAATGACTAGACACGTTTTGCCAATATACTACATAGGCCAAAAATAACAAGGAGTTAAAAAAAAAAAAATTCGCGGACTAGCTGACGGGATGCGTCAGCTAGCCCGCGAATTTTTTTTTGTTGTAACTCAGTGATCACCATACAACTTAATGGTTATATGTTGATCAACATATGTTTCGCGGCCGTAACAAGTATGTATTTACAGGATTATAATCATTAAAGTTATCAAAACATCTTTTTAAGACCAGGTAATTCCATTTTATGAAATGTTGATATTTAGGATTATACCTACTAACTTAGAGAGTTGTATTACTACTGATTCTAATGATATAATCCTGTAAATATATAATGCGGCAGCGAATCATATTTTTATCAACATACAACCTAATACTGCAAATTGCATAGAACGTTTAAAAATTGAATTTTGCGGACTAGTTGACGCATTCCCCTTAAGGAACTGATTTATTCTCACTGAACTGATAAATCGACTTTATTTACTAACCTCTACCATATTATTAAAAGACTTCATGGGTAGTCGTTTTCTTTTCAGTGGTGCTTGATTCTCATTATCGGTCTCCGTTTCTGAATTGTTACTCATTATTTAGCCTCAGCGTCATGAAATGTCGGAATATCTTTTCTTTTGATTATGCAGTTAATTTTTGACCATTGATTATAAACCGCAACTGAACTTTCATTTTTTCTTAGTTTCTCTTGTTTGTTGCTTTTAGGCCAAAATAGCACGCCATTATGCTCCCACTGCTCAGGTACTGTTGTTAGACTATGCTTTCCTCGCTCAATGGTCTGCACTATTTTGAATGGCATATTGTAAATCTTCAATACTTAATCAAAAGTTCAAAATCTGTAACAAAATCGTAAAAATGTAACAATAAGAAAAAATACTAAAATAACTACCTAAGTATTATTTGTAGCTAAGTGTTTCAACGACCTCAAAATCTTAACAAATGCGATGTAATTATTTGATCAGGGGTACAAAAACCACGAAAGAATGTCGCGCGACCATAATTTTCATTGTAATGGAACAAATATAAGAGAGATGTATGAGTGATTCTAATGACTATAATTCTGTAAATACATATTTGTCCTGGCCGCGAATCATATTTTGATATTTTGATCAAGATACAACCTGACACTGACTTACAAATTGCAAAAAAACGTAAGAAAGTTTGAATCTCGTGAGCTACTACTGCGGATCCACCTTATGTTGACTTCTTTCTACTTGTTGGCAAGAAAAAACACCGAAAGGAATAATCATAGCCGACATAAAAGATCGTGAAGTTCGGGTCAAAAGAATCTGTACACCTACCTACCTGATGAAGATGAAGTAATTAGGCTGGATGTTGTTTTTAATATTAATTGCAAAGTTCACATTCATCATCAATATAGTGGTCATAAATTGTGTACACAGAGCAATTTTCACACCAAAAAAAGTCGTAGCGTAATACTTTTCTCGTGTTCTTTTGATTCATAATGAAGTGTTTAGGTTTGTTCTTCATGACGATGTTGTAGTGGCCACATCCATGACATATTTCACTCAACAAGAAGTGTGTTTCATTCCAAGGCCATTCTAAATTTTTTAGCATACGGAAGTCTTTCTTGACTAGATAACGGTCTATATCCATATAAACAACCATTTTACATCACAAACGTTGTCCCTTGAATAAAAAACGTAGTTAACTTATTAAGTGTTCAGGTTAAGTTTTTTTTTTTCTCCCTGCCGATTTAAGGTTTTATGTAAAATTGCTAGGAACCCTAATTTATTTCAATATGGAGTTATATTTAGTATTCCGAATACTAAAATTAGATTAAACAATCTTACAATAGTCTAATAATGCGCTTGTAAAATGCAGCTATACTAATGGTGACACTATGAATACAAATGAACAAATAAAATAATTTAACGAGAACATGAAATACCATATTTAATAAGGCGCATGAATTTTGAAGCGTAAAACGAGGTCTACTTAACAGTAAATAATATATTCCAATACGACTACTTACCGTAAAACTTAAATACACGCACTTGATAATAACGACACTTTATATTATAAACAACTTCACAGCAACTTTAATTGTTTTCATTTATTGTTTTTTCTTCCGTTTTAATTTTGAAACCAGCACTTGCATGAATTTTTAAGTTTGATCTGTCGTAAAATCATAATGAGCTTGTTTTGCCTCAAACGATTCTAACCTTAGACCAATATAAGCCTATGCAGGCTTACAAGATACTTACGTAAAAGCAATATTAGCCTAAGACGGCTTAAATCAATTTTGGCTAGATTACTGTAAGCGCAAACAGCATTCAAATAGACTGATATTAGATTGATATTAAACTAAATATGCTTATAATTGGTGCCCAAACCCAGGCTTATACGATTATATAGGAGTGATGTAAGAGCAAAAAAATAGTTGTCTTGAGATTGTTGTAAGCCTACTTTTTGCTGGTTGGGCTGTCTTTAGTAAAATTTTTGAGAAATTAATTTTAGAGCAATTGCAAAGATTTTTTAATAGACATAAATTATTACATACCAAACAGTTCGGTTTTACAAGGGGTCGTTCAACTACTGGGTGTTGAACTTTCAGGTCATATTAATAATGAATGGGAAGATAAATGTGATGCCTTGGGCATCCTTTGTAATTTGTCCAAGGTATTTGATTGCGTTCTTCATGACACGTTAATCAGGAAACTCCGCCACTATGGGATCCGGAACAGCGCTCTGGATCTTCTTACTTCATACTTGAGTAATAGGATTCAGAGCGTTGACGTTAATGGAAAAAGATCTCCCGAATCTATAGTAGCAATGGGAGTCCCACAGGGCTCAATTCTTGGTCCTTTCTTGTTTCTTATTTATATTAATGACTTGCCTTACATCATAAAGGACAACCATGATATAGTGTTGTTTGCGGATGACACTTCACTTTTGTTTAAACTTAAACGTCAGCAGCTGGTTACTGACTGTTCAAGTCCATATGAACATATACTCATAGCCAATGTTTGTTTTTATGTTACATCTAGTTCCATAAACTGGCAACATTATTTGAGACTTCCTGTACCTATATTAGAACTTAGAAAATTTGTCTGGGTCATGGCGCACATTGTGTCCTGTTAAAATATCATAATAAAAAGATCTTATCTTTGAAATCAACGCATTTCATTTGAAACATGCGTAGTGGTCCTTCGAAATAGTGAATCAGTAAATTCAGTGCCTATGGAGGTGTTTATTCGTCTTGCACAGTGTGCCTGGCGAGTTTGTTCGAGAGCCGTTGCTCGTTAGTACCGGCGGCGGAGCCTCACCCTGCTCATAGTTTGGGTAAAAATCCCGAGTAATTCCGACTTTGCAACAGTTCCAGCCTTACATCAACGTGAGATCGCTAATTGTGAGCGATTTTCATCATCAAGGTGGTACATTTCAGATACCTACATTTCTTGGAAAAGTTTTGACATCCCGCCAACGACTTGTAAAATTGACATTGTCAATTTGACACTACGTCGTAAACAAATCTCAGTAAGAGAAGTTTTTTAACAACGAAAAGTTGCAGTTAATAATTCAAAAGTGCATTAAAAGTAATACCTAGTGTTAAAATATACAGTGAATTAGTGTTGCATTACAATGGCCGACCTAAAGAAATTAAAAATTACGCGTTGGCAGTACAAAGGAACATTAACACGTATGGAAAACCTTGCCAGTGATCCAACTATTATAAGTTCAGCAACAATTGATATGTTAGAAGCCCGTAAGGACAAATTAACTGCTGTTTTTAATCAATACGAAAGTGTACAATTAGATATTTTGAGCTTGGATGCTGAGGACTCTGAAGATGTTGGTGCATTTGAGGAAAAGTTTTATAACACTCTTGTCATTCTAAACGAAAATATAAAGTCACGTGCCAAATCAGATTCAGAGCCTTCCCAGACTGGCTATGTCGCTTCCTCAAAATTACCTAATATTGACATTCCTACTTTTGATGGGAAAGACTACACTAAATTTAAACCATTTTATGAGTTGTTTATTGCAGTCATTGATAACAACACAACATTGTCAGATGTCCAGAAGCTATGTTATTTAAGAAAATATTTATTAGATGAGGCTTTATTGGTAATTGTGAACCTGCCACTCACAAACAAGTCCTACTCAGAGGCTTTAGAATTATTAAACAAACGATATGATAATAAGTCAAGATTGATTTGCAATCACATTAACCTGCTTCTGGACATCCCAACAATGCCTAAGGGCACAGCTGCATCTATAAGGACTTTTTTTTCCTACATTCAGCAACAGAGTCATGCATTGAAAAATTTAAATGAACCAGTCAATGAGTGGGATCGACTTTTGATTTGTGTGCTTTCTAGAAAGATGGATTCATATACATATCGCGCTTTTCAACTAGACCGTAATCCAGAAACATTACCAACAATGACAGATTTTTTATCCTTTCTTGAAAAACGTGCTACAGCATTGGAAGAAAGTAACCCTCATAAAGTTAATATTAAAAGTAAAGGTAAGTCTGTGACACGTGTATCTAATTTATCGATTCCTTCAGGTTTAGTGTGCACTTTTTGCGATAAAAAAGAACATGCAATCTTCAATTGCCCTCAATTTAAAATGATCCCTGTAGATGCTAGACTGACTTTTGTTAAAGATAAAAAACTATGTTCTCTCTGTTTAAAAAGTCATGCTGACAAAGTTTGTAAATATAAATTTAAATGCAGAGTTTGTAAAAAATCACACAATACACTCTTACATTGTGATGATCAGCCAGAGACTCCAGTCTCACTTTGTTCAAATTCTCAAGTTACAACCTGTAATATTATGCTGCCTACTGTAATAGTAAAAATTGCTGACAAATATGGTCGTGATTTTAAAGTCAGAGCATTGCTTGACAGTGGCAGTCAAGGTTCTTTTGTAACTAAATCTCTTGTTGAAAAGTTACATATGAGTCCTACTCAGCAGGTTACCAATATTATTGGGATCGGCAATCATTCTTCAAAAATTAATCAAACTGTTAATTTTAACATAAATTCATGTCAATTAGATGATGTTAAATTCAATCTAACTTGTTATGTTGTTGATTCCATCACCACACCTTTGCCTCAACAATTTGTTGATGTTTCCAAATTAAAGATTCCTAAAAACATTCAATTGTCAGACAGTAACTTCAATGTTCCTTCAGAAATCTCAATCTTGTTGGGTGCTGATATATATTTTAACTCATTATTAAATGGTTGTATAAAAATTTCAAATGGTCCTGTACTCCAAAACACTGTATTTGGATATGTTATTGCTGGCATAATTGGGGAATGCAACAAACAAATGGTATGTAATAACCTTGTATCAAATTTTGTTATAGCTGATAATGTAAAATTAGAAGAGGTGATGGAAAATTTTTGGCTTACTGAAAAGCTACCTGAAACTGTTGCGAAATGTACAGATGAGTGTCAAAAATCAGAAACTATCTTTCAGCAGTCTGTGCACCTTGAAAATAATACATTTCATGTTGACATGCCACTCATCTGTTCCAAGGAAAGATTAGAGCTTGGAAACTCTTTTTCTATTGCCCTACAAAGATTTTGGTACTTGGAACGTAAATTTAAACAAAATCCTATGTTATTGAAGAGATATAAAGAATTTATAGATCAGTATGTTGCCATGAGACATGCCATTGAAATTGATATAAGTTCATATGATATTGATGGTGGCTCTGTTTACTTTTTAGCCCACCATGCTGTCTTCAATGAGGAGAGCAAGACCACTAAGTTGCGAGTGGTTTTTGATGGAAGTATGAAGACTAAGAACAATATTTCATTAAATGATGTAATGCTGAATGGGCCTGTGGTACAGGGTGAGCTTTTCGATATACTTCTTCTCTTCCGAACATATTCTTTCACTTTGATTTGTGACATAGAGAAGATGTTCAGGTGTGTTTTTATTAATGAACACTATACCAGCCTGCAGAACATTCTCTGGAGGGATCATCCAAGCAAACATATCAGGTGCTTACAGTTGCAGACTATTACATATGGGCTAAAGTCATCTACCTTTTTGGCCACTCGGTGCTTAATAGAGCTTGCCAATAGATATAGGGAACAATACCCTCTCGCTGCTAATGTTATTATATCTAACACTTATGTAGATGATGTCATTGCTGGTTGTGATAATGTACAGGAACTACACCTGCTAGAAAGTCAATTGATAGAGTTACTTAAATTGGGCAATTTCAATTTACATAAATGGTGTTCAAACGATTCTTCAGTTCTCAAAGACATTCCAGTTCAACGTCAATATTTTGATGAAGTTAATCTTAATACAGACAAGGTTGTTAAAACACTTGGTCTAAAATATGATGTCCTTTTGGATAATTTCACTTTTCAATCCCCACAGTGTGAGGAAGAAACTTTAAATACTAAGAGAAAGGTGCTTAGTCACATTGGTAAAATATTCGACCCTTTGGGTCTTATTGGGCCTATTATACTGCCCTGCTAAGCCCAAAGGCGGTATCTCTGAGATCCACCCTTTTAGTTTTTTTAAACCATTTAATAGCTTTAACAATTTCGCATCTAATGGTATAAGCGAAATAGCGCTATCTAATTTAAAACATTTAAAAAAACCACTAAGAAGTTTTTTATATCTCCATATTTCCTTAAATTTCAATTGACAAAAAGTCAATTTTCTCGAAACTTACTCCAGTTGAGATACCGCCTTTGTGCTTAGCAGGGCAGTATAGTAGTGGCCAAGTTAATAATGCAGGAATTATGGCTTTTAAAGATAGAGTGGGACTCTACTTTACCTCCTAAACAACTATTATTATGGAGAAAATTTCTTGCTGATTTAAAACTTATGGTCAAAATTTCAGTCCCCAGATCCATCAAAAGTCATAATTTTGTATCAGTTAAGTTAGTTGGTTATGCTGACGCTTCACAGAAAGCTTTTGGCTGCTGTATTTATTTGCGAGTTTTATATGAAAATGGGAGAGTTGAGACTAATTTACTATGCTCAAAATCGCGCGTTGCTCCCGTAGCTAAAAAATTTACCATACCTCAGTTGGAACTAAATAGTGCATTATTGCTATCACAGTTAGCAAGTAGAGTCAGTAGAGTACTTGCATCTAGATTGAATCTCTCAGTTTATCTGTACAGTGATTCCCAAATTGTATTAGCCTGGATACAGGCCGAAAAATTAAAATTTAATATTTATGTTCAAAACAGAGTACGACAAATTGTCGAGCTCACGCAAAAATCTTCTTGGTTCCATGTAAGGTCTGCTGATAATCCAGCTGACATACTCTCAAGAGGGATAGAGCCGCAAAAATTGCAAGATCAAGCTGAACTACGCTGACACTGTGTATGGTGCGTGCATTCTTGGTAGAAGTGAAAAGTTAATCCAGCGAGTACAGAATGCTTGTGCAAGATTTTGTTTCAATGTCCCTCCTCGATCTCACATAACTCCATTTTTAAATAAGGGTAATTTGATGAGAATGTCAGATCGCAGAAAACTTCATCTGGCTACCCTACTCTTTGGCACCATTCTCACAAAAAAACCAGAATATCTTTATAGGAAATTAACCTGGTCACGTAACATAAATAAAGTTTAAACAAGAGCATCTTCTTACCTTCTGTTGGCTTCAACGCACAGAACTGCTGCATTCCGTGGAAGCTTTAAATTCGTTGCCTCTCGCTGTTGGAACGACTTGCCACCTCCTTTTCGTGCTATAAAAACAGTTGGAACTTTTAGCACTAAATATAAGCAACATTTGTTACGAGTACAAAAGGAAACCAGTTACTAAACTCACCTTGGGACTGCACGCAGTTGGTGTTGGTGACCTTAGGCGGAATCTTATTTCCTAGCCGCACGATTTTGCTCAATCGCTTTGTTTTGCTCGGTAACTGAATCTTTTCCTCCGATTTACACAACACAGCACAGTCAGTCACAACTCAACGACACTTTATAATTATTATTTATTTGCACCACTTTCTTGCCTTATTTTATATTATTCACTCACTGCTTTATTTGTATTAATACCTCTTGTAAACAGTGGTATATTTTTTTTTTGATCAATATTATTTATTTTCTTTATTTACTCCATAGATATTTTGCACAGATAAATTGACAGCCGACGCCATAGATTATACACTCCAGCGCGCGTCCCTTCGCTTGTCACCACATCGTGGACAAGTGATGTTGGAACGTCGTGTCGGGTGTGCGTCGATTATTTTAATTTATTGAACAATAGTTTTGTTTTTCTTTTTTATTGTTTTATATTATTATTCTTATTGTTTTATTTATTTTGTAATCCCCTAGTGGGATTTATAGGTCCGTAGATATGTCCGTGGCATCACAGCGGGCCCTATCAGAATACCAGCGCTGCGATATTTATTTATTTTTAAATATCGCAGCATCATGCTGAGATAGGGGCCTTTTTGGCCTCGCACAGGTCGTATTTTTTTTTAAATCTAATGCTCCTTTTTATTTTTGTTAATGTTAGTTCCTTTTTTCTTATTGGTATCCTTTTTTATTATGTTTTGTATTTCCTGTGCGTGTCCCAAATAAAATATTTTTCTTTCTTTCTTTCTTTCTTTCTTCTTTCTTTCTTTTCTCTATGGTGGCATGGTCCACAATATTTATCAAAGGCAGACTTCTGTCACGAAAAAAAGCCAATATTAAATTATATAAATAGTATAGAGATTGTTGAAGAGGAAATTACTTGTTTCTTACAAAAGGTAGAGCAGTCCTCAATATTGGATCATTTTGAAAAATTCTCTGATTTAAATAAAATTATAAATATTGTCTCATACATATACAGATTTTATAATAATACTTTAAAAAGTAAAAAAGAGGCTATTGACTCGATTCTATCACCTAAAGAATTGCAAGATGCTCTTTTAATTATCATTCGTTGTGTACAGAAACAGCACTTTGCTGAAGAATTTAAACCGGATAAGAAAACAACTCTTGCAAATTTACACCCTTTCATAGACGCACATGGATTGCTTCGCGTGGGTGGCAGGTTGCTAAATGCAGGCATACCACATGATAAAATGCACCCCCTCATTCTTCCAAAAAATTGCCATATAACTTCTTTATTAATTAAAAGAGAACATCTCAGGTTATTGCATGCTGGTCCCAGACTAGTCCTTAGTTCCCTCTCGCAGAAGTATTGGATCATAAGTGGCATAAGAGAGGTCAAAAAGGTATATTGCATAGATGTTTAATATGTGTGCGTTTGAAGGCTGAAACTGCAAGGCAGCTTATGGGTTCATTACCAGCTGAGAGAATCACCGCTACTAGACCTTTTCAGCATGTGGGTATTGACTTTTGTGGCCCTTTTAATATAAAGGTTGGTAGAATCCGTAAACCACTCGTAACGAAGGGGTATATTGCTCTCTTTGTTTGCTTTGCCACTAAGGCTATTCATATAGAGGTGGTATCAGACCTTACCACAGAGAATTTCTTGGCATGTTTCAAACGTTTTATCTCCAGGAGAGGCATACCTACAAAGGTTTTTTGTGATAACGCAAAGACATTTAAGGGTGCACAGAATAAACTTAAAGGTTTATATGAGTTACAAAACTCAAAGTCTCATAGAGACTCAGTACACAATTTTAGTAAAACACAGTTTATTAAGTTTTTATTCATTCCCAGTTATTCACCGGAGTTTGGTGGATTGTGGGAAGCAGGGGTGAAGAGTGTAAAATACCACCTTAAAAGAGCAGTAGGCAACTTAACTTTGACCTATGAAGAATTTAACACAGTTGCGGTGCAAATAGAAGGTGTTTTGAATTCTCGACCTCTGCTCTCACTGAACCCAAATGAAGGCAAGTATTTGACCCCTGGTCATTTTTTGATTGGCACGGCTGTGTACAGCTATCCTGAGGTTGATTTAACAGAAGTCCCTATAAATCGTATACGATTTTGGAAGGTGATAACCAAGCTTAAGCAAGACTTCTGGAAAACCTGGTCAAATGATTACTTGACTCAGCTGCAAAGTCGTCCCAAGTGGAAACATGTATCACCAAATATGAATGAAGGTGATGTTGTCCTGGTAAAGCAATTGAATACATCGCCATTAGTGTGGCCTATTGCTAGAATAATAAAAGTTTATCCAGGAAATGATAAATGTGTAAGAGTGGCTGATGTAAAATTTAATGATAAGATTTATAGAATGAGTGTGTCAAAGTTGTGCCCGCTACCTATTAATTAAAAATATGTCATGTTCTATCACTGTTATGTCTGATTAATTAAACCTATTTTGTTTGCTGTAGTTCTGCTTCTTGGCCTGGCCCAACTATGTTCAACTCCATATGAACATATACTCATAGCCAGTGTTTGTTTTTTTTTTTATGTTACATCTAGTTCCATAAACTGGCAACATTATTTGAGACTTCCTGTATATAAGAACTTAGAAAATTTGTCTGGGTAATGGCGCACATTGTGTCCTGTTAAAATATCATAATAAAAAGATCTTATCTTTGAAATCAACGCATTTCATTTGAAACACTGACGATGTAAATACCGCAATCTCAAAAGTAGTTTACTGGTTCAATGTTAACAATTTACTTCTGAATGAAAAAAATACCATTGCACTTACCAATGCATTAAGTTTACCCTACCTCATGTTAGGTAGATAAAAACTAAAGTGTTGATAAAGGCGAAAAATTGAATCCTGAAGATAGCACAGTATTCTTGGGCTTAACTGCGGATGCTAAACTTTAGTGGGGCCCATATATAGATAGAGACTCAGCAGCGGGCTGGGACTCTATTTCGAACAGGCTGCTAAAAATGTCAAAGAATATTATCGTCCTACACTTTACCACGATCGTTGGACTATGTATAGAACAGGGCGTTTTTCCTAGTGTATTCAAAAGGGCACTCATCACACCTGTCTACGAGAGTGGAGCTCGAGACAGCGTAACAAACTACAGACCAATTTCTGTGTTGCTAGCGCTCTCTAAATTACTAGAAAAAGTATTAAATAACCAACTAATAAAATTCTTAGAAAAAAATAAAATATTATCTGACTCCCAATTTGGTTTTAGGGTAGGTAAAAGTACAGATGGAGCAGTTAGCTCGTTAGTAGATTATATTACAGCCTATCTAGATTATAAAAAAAAAGTGTGTCGGAGTCTTTATTGATCTGGCCAAGGCCTTTGACACTGTCTCGATCTCTGCTCTTGTTGACAAGCTGGAAAGGTGTGGAATAAGGGGAATGGTACTTAAAATCTACAAAGACTTTCTTACTGGCCGTCTGCAGAGGGTAAAGTGGGTAGTGCTGTTAGTTCGGATGTCGCAGTCATCTACGGAGTCCCACAGGGTAGCATTCTCGGTCCCAGTCTCTTCCTGATTTACATAAACGACTTGTGTCAAATGACACTTAATAAAGGCAAAATATTTACTTATGCCGATGACACAGCTTTGGTTTTTCAGGGAGATACGAGGGATGAAGTCCAACGAAATGCGGAGATAGGACTCCATAAAGCCAGTTTGTGGCTGAGGCATAACCTGTTAACGCTTAACATATCAAAAACCTCATTTGTGCAATTCACTAACGCTCGCATAAAACAGACCAATGTGGCTGTCCGGATTCACACATGCAAATCACCTTTCACTCAGCAGTGCTCGTGTACAACTCTGAGCAAATCTAAAACGGTTAGATACCTTGGTGTTCTTTTGGACGAGAAAATATCCTGGCAACCACATATCGAGTTGGTTTCGACACGAGTCAAGAAACTTATATGGGTGTTTAAAAATCTGAGGCATGTGGCTGACAGTGATATCCTCCGTACAGTTTATTATGCATTGGCTCAATCAGTTATTGGTTATTGCATTGGGGTTTGGGGAGGTGCATGTAAAACGCATCTCTTACGCCTGGAAAGAGCGCAACGGTCTTTGCTAAAAATAATGTCATTCAAACCATATAGATTTCCAACGAAGACATTATACGAGTTGTGCCGGGTATTTACAGTGAGACAACTTTTTATTTTCCAGATCATTACAAAAAAACACGTATCTACCCCATACAAACCAGGTAAACTACAAAATAAGCGAACAATTCCAAATGTAATTGAATCTGTTAAATGTCGCACAGCTTTTGCAAGACGACAAAATGCTTTTCTTTCTGTTTATTTATATAACAAAACTAATAGAATCTTAAATTTTTATCCATTAGCACTACGCGAATGTAAACTAAAAGTAAAGAACTGACTCTTTACTCTTGATTATGAGAATGTAGAGAAAATAATAAACAACTAATGACATTTTACAAAGGAACTCATACACAAACACGAACGGGAACCCACCCACACGCACATGGACACACCTCCCACACACACACACAGCACGATATAATTTAAGAATAAATAACTTTTATTTTTGTTTTAAATATTTTTTCATACTTTTCATTTCTGTGTATTCAATATTGTTTTTACTTCTTTAAAATTGTATTTTGTAGCACATCCGTTGGTTTAAACCTATGTTGACATTAGTACCTAAGTCAAATAATATGGGAGAGGGCGCTGACTCCTGACATACAGGTTCACCTAGTTCGGTAGTCAGAGGCTTCAAACAATTTTCTGTAACTTATTATGTCAATAAAGAACTATTATTATTATTACTCTTGAAACTTGAGCTGATGCACAGATTTATTAGGTAGCTTAAGTGGGTGCAAATGGTTTCAGAAACATACTTAACAACCTTTGTAGACATACCATCAGAACCTGTATTATTTGTGTTATTTAAAGATTTAATTATATTTAATATGTCTACAGGTATACTGGGTGCAACAAAAATTGAGTCTTTCCGTTTTAAAATATTTGTTAATACTTTGTTTCCCGAACCTTGACTTGCTTGAATTTTATCTACAAAAAAATTGTTCAACGCGTTAGCTATTTCTAGAGATTGATTTATTATTTTGTCAATGACATTTATATAGCTAATGTATTCTTTAGGTTAAAACGGTTTCGATTTATTTATTATGTTCCATGACATTTTAGCTTTATTTGTTGCAGTTTTAATTAAAGTAATTGTTTTGAGCAAGTCGAGTCAATCTTATAACTTTTTTGTGTAATTCTTAAAAATGTTTTTATTCGTCTTATTTTGTTTTAATCTGTAATACCAGAGCAATTGACGTTTCTTTTTGCTGCATAATTTAATGCCATGTGAGATCCATTTTGATTTTTATTTATTTATATATACTTTATTGTACACCACAAAAATACATAACAAAAAATAATCAAACACTACAAAATATACAATGGGCGGCCTTATCGCTTTCCGCGATCTCTTCCAGGCAACCTTGGAATGGACAGTGATTTGCCTGGACATAAAATGGGGCTGTCGTCGGTGCAAATAAGTATACAATTAAACTAGAATAAATACACGGATATATACATATCCTAAATAATAGATACATAAATACATACATACTTACAAAATATATAAGCAACAAAAATAAATGAAAACTAAAGATAATTACAGTTACGAGAACAAGATCACAACGACAAGTAATGTTCCTTGACGAGTCTCTTAAATACAGGTAACGATTGCGCGCGTTTAATTTGAACTGGCAATGCATTCCACAAACGAGCGGCCTGGACAGTAAAGGACTTGTCGAGGAAAGTTGTGGAATGCATAGGCATTTTAAGCTTTAAGTTATCTGATGACCTTAAAAATTTCGTGTGGGAGTCGCAAAGAAACTGGAAACGTCTCTTGAGATAGAGAGGGGTGGAAGGGGAAAAAAGCACGTTATACAAAAGCGAAAGAATGTGAACATTCCGGCGAAGGCGAATTGGTAACCACTTGAGCTTCACGCGAAATTCGGAAACATGGTCATATTTGCGCAAACCGAATATGAACCTTATACAAACGTTTTGAAGCCGCTCAAGTTTATCGAGTTGGTCTTGGGTAAGATCAAGATAGCTGGCATCGGCATAGTCAAGGATGGGTAGAAGTAGCGATTGTGCAAGCGCAATCTTGGTGGCAGTCGGTAGAAAATTACGTAATCTCTTCAAAGATGCAGCGGATGCAAATAGTTTACGGCTAACTTCCTGTAGCTGGGTAGTCCAAGAAAAGTTTTTATCGATGAAGATCCTCAAGTTTTTAACTTTCTCACTGAAGGGAACAACTGAATTGTCAAAAGAAACTTGGGGAAGAGTCGTCCAGTCGATCCTTGAGACCGTCCTAGAACTGCCTACCACCACCATCCATTTTGATTTTTTGTCAGTATTTTAACATAAAAGTTCTTTTACGCTGTGTGGTCTGACAGCGCAAATTCAATAACGCCCGTTTTACATTTTGCTCTAAAATTATGTGTGAAATTGTCAATGCAAGTTTGACTATAAGTTCTGGTAGGTTGCTCTAAAGCTAACTAGATCGAAATTAAGTAACAGACATTCGAAATCCAACACAACATAATTTTTCTTCATTATGTCAATATCAAAATCTTCCGCCATTATTATATGCTCATACTTTTTTTTACATATTTTTTGTAATATTTTTACCATTGTTTCATAAAATACATTTAGGATATTTTGTTTCGGTACTCTGTAGATACATAAAATAATCATATTGTATTGTATAAGCTCCACACCGCAACATTGAACTACACCAGTTATAGAGGCCTCAGCTATATGTGGAACTTCTCTCCATCGATGCCCGTTTCTAATCAAAATATAAGTCCCACCTCGTTTACTTTCTCTTCTACAGAAAAATGACACTAAAGAGTTATTGGGGATATTTAAATGGTTTTCGTATCCTGCCATCATGAAGTACTTAGTAACAAACAGCGCGTCAACACTAACGTCCTTTTCTGACAATTCATCTAGGTAAACAGTTAGAGATCGACCTTATTTAAAAGCCCTGCTATGTTTTGATGCATCACGTAAAGGCTTTTTTTAGTGACGAAAAAACTGCTTTTCTGTTTCTAATACGAGAGTGGGATCGTGAGACGTTAATGTTATTAGGGGAGTATTTACAGTCTTATTATTATAAATGTTTATGCACTGAATGTCATTAATTAACACTAGAAGATTAACAAAAATGGAATAGAACCCAAAATTGGCCAGACTGCCTGAAAAATGTATTACATAGTCGACATTTGCATTTGAGTCTAATACATGGGCATATTTTTGTATCCAAATCTCTTGACATAAAGAATAGTTATAGTTCATGACACGCCAATTATACAAATTTGAGTTCGTATTATATTTATATGTGGGTAGACAGATAATAATATTAGTATGAGTTATTTCACTAAGAGTCTTCCTTATATTTAATACGAGTTCAGAGTAATTTTTGCAATTTTAAGTCTTCTTCACTAATTAAAATCACACAGTAGTCACTCATCGTGTACTCCGCAATTTTTGTGTGTATCCCCTGCAAAAGGTCACATGTAGCTCCATCTGTTGTTATGTAGTGACAAAACTTAAATTGTTTCTTAAAAGTTTCTTCTATTATAGATGGGATCCTGTTTTGTTTATTAGCACTCAGAATGCACAATTTGTTTTGTTTAAGTTGTTGTCGAGGATGAATCACGGTCTTGGTTTTTGTTTTGGTGTCTATTGAATTTTTTATTTCTTGTATGTCTGAATTATTCATAATTTGTGTCTTTGTCCCCTGTCCATTTTTGTTAATATTTAGTTGATTTTCTGTGTTAGTAGTTTTATCAGTGCTTTCATGTTCTAGAATATCTGTTTGTGTCTGTTTTGTTTTACAGTTCCGGTGGGATTATTTTCTTGGCGTATTTTGGCTTGATTTAATTGGACTATTTGGGGCTACTTTTTTATACACGTTATTTTTTCTTATCAACTTGTCATTTTCATGCTTTAGTGTGCTATTTTCGACCGATAATATTTCTATTTCTTTGTGAGCGCTCTCTAACTGTTTTGCAATATTTTGTATCTCCTCTCTTCATAACTTGACATTTCTGACATGCTAGTTACTGGTGGTACATTCCAGTGCTTTTGGAATTACATTGTCACTGTCGGCGATAGTTAGCAATTCTGATTGTGTACGGGGCCTGGGACGCCTAAATGTTACGGTTAATCTTTCGAAGATATTCATCTCAGGAATTATTTTGTGTCAAAAATAAATAAATGAAAATGAACAGAATCATAAATCATGGGATGTATTGATTTAATTTCTGCTCATTAGATGGCACTTTTCTATAGTTTTAATAGGTTATTGGATCAGTTTCTAGTGAAAATATTGAAAATCAGAGTTGCCACGGAACACGATCCCTTCCAGCAGTCATTCACTGTGCGACACAGTGCTGGTGGGCGGGGCTTACCGCTGCTGTCGTCTGCCGCGGGACACAGTAAAACACAGATCGACACAAAACGCGGTCGTTTCCAATTACGCGACACCGTGTTTTTTCTTTATAGTTATTTAATTTTATTTATTTGTTTTTTTGAATAACGTGATTACCACTTAGTTGTAATAGCAATCATGTAATTGCATAAACATCACGCCTTGTTTTCCCGAAGGGTTGGGCAGAGGTGTCCTGTAGCAGGTTCACCCACATAATGCATATGCCATGTAATTGCGTTTAATTAAAATAGATTTTAATGTTATTAATTTATGTATCTTTTGTATAGATTATTTTCTATTTTTAACCAACTTCAAAAAAAGGTTCTCAGTTCGTCAGAATCCTTTTTGTGTTTTTTTTTACGTGTGTTCTCCGGTTATTCGAAGACGGCTGCACCGATTTGAAAAATTATTTTTCTATTTTAAAAGATATACTTTTTAATTGTTCCTATTGTCATTTGGTCGCGACTTGATAATGGGACCTTGGAGAAATCGAGGCAACTCTTTAAATATTATAGGCACTTCTATAGCGATTTGGGCATTTTTTATAGAAACTCGTGCATTTGCTCTTGGAAAGCATCATTTGGTAAAGTGGAACTGATGATAAAGGACACAGATGGCCACCCGAACCAATAATATGTATTTCACGGGTTGCAATTCGATTACTTTTAATATTGGTAAGCAATTGATGCTCATCACAATTATTAGATATTCATATGGTCTGCACCATATGAATAGTGAAGTACCTAGAGAATTCCTCAACAATTAAAGTCCCTGCATCGGGAAAAGCAATATTTTGTAAAAGGTGATGAGCAGTTGACATTAGGCTATTGTAGCTTAGATAACCAACCTACTAAAAAGTAAACACTAAAAAACTTCTTTACAAAAAATACAACCGACTTCCAAACTACAAAGTGTAAAATAACTTTAATTTCGGAAGTCAGTGGCAAAAAACTAAAATAGTGATCCAAAGACACCGACTTCCGAAATTAATGTTATTTTTCAATTTGTAGTTTGGAAGTCGGTATTATTTTTTGTAAAAAAGTTTTTATGCGAATGTGAGAATGCTGTAGGATTAGTGGACTGTAGATTTTTTACCAGTGTCTATTTTGTTAAGTACCTGGTACTGGTTGAAAGACCTACACTGTCCTTCCATACCTACTAACAGTCTATTGCTGTTATTTGAAAATATTGTAAAAGCCAATTATTTTTAAAAGAGTAACCGTGGAGTTTCTTGCCGGCTCTTCTCAATAGGAAACGATCAATTGGAACCATACACCTAGTTTCTAACGTTTCATAAGTGCCCATGTAGGTTTATGTGCAGTAAAATATTTTGATTTGAATTTTGATTTTTTTAAATTGAATTTTGAATAAGATAACATTCATTTAAAAGTTTAGATAATTTTGTGGTCACGAACCTAAAACCGATTGCAATCGATTCCCTGGTTCGGAAACCAAATGCGTAACAAAGATTTACCATCAGATGTACCATAACACTTTGAGGGACAGTACATGAGACACAATAGAAGTTTTATTGTTATGATGCCTATGGGCGCCTACAGTGTACTTCAAAGTGTTAAGTTTTCTCGTAATCTCTTTTCATAAAGGTCAAATTACCTGTTCAGCAACTGTTTTAATGTTATTTAATTTTAGCTTATATTTTTTATGCGTTTCTTTTTTAAATAATAAATTATAATCTACACTAATATTACACGCAGGAATAATTTTTTTGTTTGTTTGTTTGTACCAAATAGGCTCCGAAACTACTGGACCGATTTTAACATTTTTTTCACCAACAGAAAGTTAAATTATCAGGCAGTAACATAGGCTATAATTTATTTTCAAAAAATTTGAGATCTTTAAGAAAATTGCAATAATGTAGTAAATAATGAATTTGATAGGGTCATATAAGTCCCGAGGTGGTGGCGCGTAATGTTCCACGCGCGCCCCTCTTAGACGTCGCGGGGGAGTCAAATACCTGACTCCTCCCGCTTGACCAGACGCGCGCTGGCACCAGCCGGGGGCTGCGTTGAAGATTGCCAGTAGCCCCCGGTACAAGTGTGCGAGGGGTGGTTTTCGTCAGTAGAAGTCGACACACCCCTCCGTTCGCCCCAGGACGGAGGACGTGCATGAGGATTTCCAACCCGTTTTCAAAAAAAAAAAGTTTAATTGCTACGAGGTGTGGGTATAAGTCTGAAAGAGGCTACCAAGTGGGTGCGGGGCTGGAGCACGTGTTGAGACTCGAGACTGAATATAAAACGCGGTGACTCACTGTCCCCTCTGGTACGCGCAATGAGCGGCGCGGAGTGGTGAGACGCGCCCACGGCATTGTGCGCCTGCAGCGTGACGCGGTAGACCGCGCCGCACGCCAGCCGCGCCAGCCACAGCGACGTGTCGGCGGCCGGCACGCGACGCGACCGCGTTCCCTCCGCCACGTCCGCACTGTCACCACGGGACCACCACACTGTGTATCCTGCCATATGCATGATGATTTACAATTTATTTATTTATTTAGTGCATGGAGAACTTACAGCTAATAAAACAGACAAAAAAGGAGACCATAGTCACCAGAGAGCCAATTACAAATTCTCACCTCACGTATAGACATTTATTAATAATAATTTATGGTGTGTGCAGAAAAACAAAAAAAAAAAAACACATCGCCTTAATTAGAGAAGGAATGTAGATACTTGGTTAGCAATTATATGACTAGAGTAATATAGAAAACAGTAAAATAATAAAAAACAAGAACAAATAATAATAACCTACCGGTACTTGAATAATTTGAGGCTTAAGCACCTTCTGGCCAAATTCACACTAATTGTGAATGGATCAAAATCATATTCCTTGCAAATATCATTGTAATTTCTGTTTTCGCTCACAATGTAACTGTTCTGTCTATAATTCGAAGATGTATGAGTTAAGCGTATGGGTGGATTAAAAAGAAGTGCTTTACTTAGCACATTAAAATAAAATTTTGACAATAACTCAGGGTTATCAATATTGTTATTGAGGATTTTCAACAAGAATAAACAGTCTGCAATTTTACGTCGATCCACTAGTGGTAGCAGGTGATACTTCTTACAGAGTCCAAGATAATCGGTTGACTGATATGGAATCTTTTGATGAAAGCAGATGTTTTATCAACCGTCTTTGGATGTTTTCCAAGCAGTTAATGTATTTATAATATCGTGAATTTCATATCTGAGACGCATACTCTTGTGTTAGGCTGTATGTCAATGATACCTTGGTCATCTGATGCGCCTGTTGGGCCATCCGCCATATTGAATAAACAGTGTGTCTCTAACCGGCGCTTGAGTTCGACGTATCCCTTCCCGTAATAACTACCTTGCAAACCTAACAGTGGCGACGAGGATGAACGGAACTTACGGAATTTTAGTTCCTTTCGATCATAATGTTCACGACTGGCGGACGTACAAAGGCCGTATCACGCAATGGTTCATCGCAAACGATATCCACGCGGAAACCAACGAGAAGAGAACGAAAAGGCGCCTCATTGTGTTGGGCGCACTCAACGACGCGACGCCGCCTTCAAACTTGCCGCTGATTTATCTTCACCAACAGACATACAAAATGTGGCGTACGACAAAATAATTCGGCTAATGGATTGCCATTTCATACCCAAACGTTGCGGTTTCGGTGAGCGATATATTTATTTATTTATTTATTTGCTCTCATGCACATACACATTTTACAATATTTACTGTTGGTTTTTGTACATGAACCCTGTCAGGGCACTGCAAAGAACAATGTTGGTTTGCTGTTGAGTTTTTGAACAATTATCATAAATTTTGTCAAAACTTATAAAAATACAATCAAATACATTTCAGAAATAAAAGTAAAATAAAAATACATGTCAAGACGTCGATATGATTTCAATTAATATTAACAGTAATAAACAATATAAAATCAAACACAATAATACACATAGTCATATTTAGTCAGATTAATTTAGAATAAAAGAATAATAAGGAATAGGTTAAAAGTCATTTTACAATACAATACAAAATAAAATAGATTAGATTTAATGTCACTGGAATATACAATATTCATGTCCTTGATCAGGCCGGATCTAACAAAAATAAGAATAATAAATTATGAAGTACCTACATCTAAAAAGTTTGAAGGCTCTTTCAAACAGGCGCGACACGTGACGCGACACAAAGACACCGCTCGTCGCGCGACGAGCGGTGTCTTTGTGTCGCGTCGCGTGTCGCGCCTGTTTGAAACAGCCTTTATCCGTCATGAATTCGTTTACTGTGTAATAACATTTCCCTAATAAAAGTAATCTAAGTTTGCTATAGAATGAATTTATGTTCTCGTCATCTTTTATGCAATTCGGTAATTTATTATAAATTGTTGCGATTCTATAGTTGGGGCTATTTTTCATTATTTTTAATTTTGGTGTTGGTGTAATCAATTTGTTTTTGTTTCTTCGGTTATAATTCTGGTTTGCTTCTATGTTTGATCGAAAGTAATTCCTGTGTTTTTGCACGAACGTAGCTATTTGTAATATGTAAAGGGAGGGTAACGTTAATATTTTATTTTTTATGAAATGTGGTTTACAACTTTCCCATGGCTTAATGTTCATAAGGATGCGTATACATTTCTTTTGCATGATGAAAATATCGTTAAAGTCAGTACTTTCACCCCACAATATTATGCCATAGTTAAACCATGCATAAGCATAGGCATAGTATATTGAGAGCGCGGTCTCATAATTTGTGTTACTTTTTAATTTGCATAATGCGTATATAAATTTCGATAATTTAGTCTTCAGATGTTCGACATGCTTTTTCCATGTTAGATTATTGTCCAATGTTAAACCAAGAAGCGTTAGGTCGTCTCTTTCTGGGATATTTAATTTATTAATAAGGTTATTTATTAGTGGCTTTCGTTGGTATGTCCTAAATTATACTTCAGGTCTCGTCCGAAGACCATTTATTACTTGCAGCATTACGAGTTGTGGTGCTGTCTCTGTCACACTTCAGATCCAAGTTATAAAAATACTAAACCCATCTCTCTCACTCTCATGCACCCGCGCATGCGGCGGGCGGCGGCTGACCGGGAACGAGCCTGTAACTTGTCATTACGTGTTTTTGTGTTATCTAGGTCACACAAAAAGTTTTTAATTTTCTCCAAAAAAGGTGTTTTTAGTGAATTTACTATGGGAAAGCGTAAGCGTTCAGATCTAGATGATGACGAATACAAAAGTATCAAAAAGAAACTGAAAAAACTCGAACGTAAACTTCAAAAGTGCAAAAGACCGAGTTCGAGTAGCTCGTCATCATCAGATTTTGAGGGCCGCGAAGGTCCCTCGTATCGTGATGGATATAACGAAGAATTTCGGGATGTACAAGGTATGTAAGCCCAGTATTGTTTAATTGAGTTCATGTATTTTTCAAGCAAAAATTTCAAATACCCACACATGGTAAAAGATGTTCAACGGATTTCGATAATTTGGAAGATAATGTCAATGTTGAAAAATGGATGCTACCAAGGTCTCACTTGTATATCTTGTTGAGAGTACGTATTATTTTCTTCACGTAAATCGTGTTGAACGTATTTTAGGATACAAATAATCGTACCTACCTTGAAGTCCTCCGCGTATATCGCGTTGAGGGTTTATTTTACGTATAAATGATCAATATTTCAATCGATCAATACCCTCGCACGTATATAGTGACGAGCGCGCCTACCTACCTACACAAACATACCATGCTTCTTCATGTAAACTCCGCGTATATCGCGTTGAGTGCCCATCTTATCCGGAATAAAAACTAATACAGAATCATATTCTCGCATGTATAACGTGTCGAGAGAAGGTACCTACCTAGGCAGCTAGGCACATACGATACTGTGTTTCCACGTGAAGTGTGTTAAGCGTACCCGTGGGTACTAAGCAAATAATCAGACCTAAACAATGATTTCTATAACTTCAACGTAATCTGATGATCTGAACGAGAAATTTTGAAATATTTAGTAGGTGCCTATTTTTTCTACTACATTTTATGTCCTTACAGAAGAAAATGTACTTCAGGAAGAGGGTGAGATCATCGACACTGAGGGACCAGTATTGGAACCAACGACTATATCAGCTGTGCAAGACAAACCTGAGGAGGTTCTGAACCCAGAAATCCTAAGTAAGTAAGTAAGTAAGTAAATCATTTATTTATTTATTTATTTATTTTTTTTTTTTTTTTTTTTTTTTTTTTTTTTTTTTTTTTTCAATGATATTGGGCGAAGATCCTTCAGTACAGAAAGAACATGGTGAGGATTTACACACAGATATTGCTGCCCGTTGGTCACATACTTTAATGAACGGTTTGTCCAAAGAAATAAAGTCAGACCTCTTGAAAAACTATTTACCAGCCGAGAATTGTGCCAATATGAAGGCGCCCAAACTCAATTTAGAAATCGAGGCGGCGTTATCACCGTTAAATGTTAAAAAAGATATCTTCAGTCAAAGCAAGCAAAATCAGCTATCTAGCTGTTTATCCGCTATTGGAACGGCACTGAACTGGGCCTTGTCATCCAAGGACGCGCTACCGCTCGCACAAAAAATCATTAAGCCTTTGAGCGACGCTGTGACAGCCACTATCGAGAGTCACAGTCAAGGCGATATGCCATAATAAACAGTCTCAACAAAAAGACTCAAGATGTTGTGAAGAATACAAAACTCGATGAAACTTTATTTGGCGCTAACCTTGCGGAGCATCTCAAATCATCAAAAGCTATATCCCAGTCGGGAGCGGAGATGAAATATAGCGCGGTACAGCGCGCCACATACAAACCTCCGCCATCTACAAGAAAACCTCAGCGAGGTGCTTTAAACTCGAGGGGGATGTCGCGACCAGCAGTCGGCGAGCCGCGTCAGTACCCCAGTTCCCGAAAACCGACAGCAGCACCGCGGGATCAGCGTCGAGACACGTATCGACGCAGCCACTCGACGCGCCAGAGGACATCGAGACGCTGACTTCACCATTGCAGGTACCTATCGCAGGCAGACTGCAATACTTCTATGACCAATGGCGCACTATAACTGACGATCCTGTAATATTGTCCTGGGTTCGAGGATACAATATACCCTTCAAAAGCGAGCCTTTACAAATATCTTCTTTTCGAAATTCAGCTAAATCAATACCTGAAATCAAAATAATCGATCAATGTATAGAAGGTTTACTGCAGTCCGATTTTATATCAATTTGTGAACCCTGTAAAGATCAATTTCTATCTCCTATCTTCACGGTACCCAAGCCTAATGGCCAGCATCGCTTTATTTTGAACCTGAAACATCTAAATAAATTTATTCAGCTAGAACATTTTAAAATGGAAGATTTTAGAACAGCATTAAAATTAGTAAATCAAAATAATTTTATGTGTACGTTAGATTTAAAGGACGCCTATTTTTTGATCTCTATTGATAAACAGCATAGAAAAAAGCTACGTTTCGAGTGGAAGTCACAACTTTATGAATTTAATGTTTTATGCTTTGGCCTATGTACAGCGCCTTTTGTGTTTACTAAACTGATGAAACCTGTTTTACAGTACTTACGTTCACAAGGCCTTATTTCAGTCAATTACCTAGACGATTTCCTTTTAATAGGGCAAACATACAGCGAATGTGTTAGCAACGTCAGTAAGACAATGGATGTCTTACAATCTCTAGGTTTTGTTATAAATTTCAGTAAAAGCCAATTAATACTAAAAACAGATTGTAAATTTTTAGGCTTCATTTTTAATACTAATGATATGACTATCTACCTTCCTGAAGAGAAAAAACTGCGCATTCTTCAAAAATGTACAGAGTTTTTAAAGCTTAAAAGGTGTACCATAAGATACTTTGCCGAATTTATCGGTCTATTGACATCGGCATGTCCTGCCGTTAGATATGGGTGGATGTATACAAAGCTATTCGAAAGACAAAAATTTTTAGCCTTGGGAAACTCTGATGACTATAATAAGAAAATGATTGTAGAGAGTTCATTGAAACAAGATTTAGAATGGTGGAAATATAAAATTCTACGTTCAAAGAGCCCCATTTTTTCTAGTAATTACTGTATTGAAATATACAGCGATGCATCAACTACAGGTTGGGGCGTAGCCTGTGACAAACAAAGCTCACACGGTAACTGGACGCTATCAGAACTTACCTTGCATATCAATACTTTAGAATTAAAAGCCGCATTTTACGGTCTAAAAATTTTTGCTTCTGAACTTCGCGATAGCAACGTGCTACTAAGGGTGGATAACACCACCGCTATCTGTTACATAAATCGCATGGGCGGAATAGACTGGCAGTGCAGGAGAATGATAGGTAAGAAGTGGGGCCTATCCCCCAAAATCATACTGTGGCTGTACACAGCAGTGATCCGCCCTATGATCGCGTACGGGGCCGTGGTTTGGTGGCCCCGCACTCAGCTGGTTACAGCTTGCAACAAACTACAACGCATGCAAAGACTAGCCTGCGTGGCAACCACGGGCTGCATGAGGACTACTCCGACTGCAGCAATCGAAGCCATGCTGGGACTGCCCCCACTCCACCTGTTCATACAGCAGGAAGCGACAATGGCGGCGGTGCGTCTTAATGCAATTGATCTCTGGGGTAAGAGAGTCACACAACACACCGCGCTGCTTGAGGGACTCAACAATGAGTTCCCTATTACGAAAGCGGTAAATGACCGGGTGCCCAAACAATTTATCTTCGATAAAAAATACAGAATCCAACTCCACGAGGACCGCAGATGCGAGGGTTTGCGCCCCGCAGAGCTGCGAATCTTCACCGACGGATCCAAAACAGGTAGTGGCACAGGTGCTGGAATCTTCTCGGAGGACTTCAACATACACATAGCCACACCATTGGGTGTCCATAACACAGTGTTCCAGGCCGAATGCATGGGTATATCTCTTGCCGCTTCAGCCATCATGGCCAGGGAAGTTAAGGACCACTCGATAAGAATACTCTCAGACAGTATGGCTGTTCTGCAAGCGCTAAACAGTCACACTGTTGATTCTGGGCTGATATACGAGTGCCACCAACGCCTCAACCAGGTGGGTGACCTCAATAATATAACCATTCAATGGATCAAGGGACACAGCGGTTCGCGGGGCAATGACGCAGCCGACGAACTTGCCAGAAGGGGGTCGAGCATGGCACCAGTGGGGCCTGAACCCATCACGCCACTCCCCTTCGGGTACCTACGCTCTCTGGTAAGGAAACGAACCAGGGAACAACATCACAAAATATGGGTGGACCACGGTGAGTGCAGGCAGGCTAAGGAGGCTCTCCCTACAATCGACGGCCGCCTCACGAAACAGGTTCTCCGATTAACAAAACAGCAGCTGCGCACAGTTACAGCTGCCCTAACTGGCCATGGGTCATTTAATAAACACCTCTTTGTCATAGGAGTCACAGACAGTCCGCTGTGCAGAGCTTGCATGGAGGACGACGAGACAGCAGCCCATGTGCTGTTAAACTGCCCGGTGGTCGCCACATACAGGGCCAAGTACTTCGGTAACCCAGGTACCCTACGTGAGATTGTCAGTGACACCAAGGCGTTGCTGGCCTTCTTTGAGGAGCTGGGGTGGATCGAATAACAGATTTTCCCACCCGTACGCAAAATACGCGCTTTGACGTGGAGTTGCGGATACCAGCCCGTATTACCTATTACCTATTACCTATGGGCGGAATACAACACACACATTTGAACGATTTAACCCGTACTATTTGGCAATGGTGTGAGTTAAGAAATATTAACATATTTGCATCATATATAAAATCTTCTGACAATGTCATTGCCGATCGAGAATCTCGAAAAATCATAATAGATACAGAATGGGAACTTGCAGAGTATGCTTTTACAGAAATAACCAATAGACTTGGCAAACCAGACTTTGATCTTTTTGCAAGCTCCCAAAACTATAAATGTTCAAGATATGCATCATGGAAACTTGATCCTTATTCTGAAACAGTAGACGCATTTACATTTAACTGGGAACATCTATATTTTTATGCTTTTCCCCCTTTTAGTATGATAACCAAAATTTTACAAAAGATCATTACAGATAAAGCGGAGGGTATTTTAGTAGTACCTCTCTGGCGATCACAGCCTTGGTACCCGCTATGGACTAAACTTATAGTCTCTAATAAAATATACTTTGGACCTGATAAATATTTGTTACACTCGCCTTTCAGAACTTGCCACCCGCTTCATGCAGACCTTGTCCTGGTGGCGGCGAGATTATCAGGCAGGCGATGATAGCTCGAGGTATTCCAGAGGCATCGTTAAGTATTTTCATGGCGTCTTTTGCGGAAAAAACTCTCAATCAGTATAGTTCATCCCTTAAATCATGGTGGGCTTATTGTGAAAACAACAGCTATGATGTTTTCAATGCTTCAAGTCCCCAAGTGATTTCTTTTTTAACCATTAAATTTGAAGAAGGTGCTGGTTATAGTACTTTAAATACACATCGTTCTGCTCTATCTACTATTTTAGGATCAAAAGTAACATTAGATGATAGCATTCATAGATTTTTAAGAGGTGTGTTTAGGTTAAAACCACCACAACCTAAATACGCTGTCACTTGGGACCCTAATGATGTGTTAAGTTATGTATCAAATTTTTATCCTTACACTGATATTACGCTTGAAAATTTATCATATAAAACAATTTCTTTACTCGCAATAGCCTCTGCACAGAGAATGCAGACATTAAGTCTGATAAAACATACAAATATTTGTATGACAAATGATATGATTGTAATTAAAATACCTGATCTTATTAAAAAATCGAGACCTAGGACCCTTCAACCACTAATCAGGCTACCTTTCATTCGCGAAAATCCATCGATATGTCCTGCGACAGTATTGCAAGCGTATATTAAAAAAAACTTTAACCCTGCGCCGTGACAATGCTGACGATCACCTGTTCATAAGCTTGAGGAAACCTCATAAAAAGGTGTGTTCACAAACTCTTAGCCACTGGGTGAAGAAAGTCTTAGCAGATAGTGGTATCGACATATCGGTGTTTGGAGCGCACAGCACCCGCCATGCTTCGACATCAGCCGCTCATCGGCTGGGCGTAAACCTGGAAGTGGTTCGAAAGGCCGCAGGTTGGTCTAATACCTCAAATGTTTTCTTAAAATATTATAACAGGGAAATTCATAATTCAGTTAACAATGATTTTGCTGAAGTCATATTTAATAATTTATAATTTATTGATTAGTTAGGTACAGTCCTTATTCAGGTACACTTATTGTATTAACAATTCTGTTAAGATAGAGATAAATGTATCATGACGAGGTACGGATACTCTTGCTAAAAATAACTATAAGTATTTAAAATTATTTGTTACATATTTTTATTAAGGTTACAGGAACCCATTAAATTTATTTTTTGTTAAATGCTTTATGTATCATAATTATATCAATTATGTACAATGTCTATGTATTTTCCTTTTATTTGTCAGGAATATGACATTACTTTCTCTAAACATCTGCAAGTAATAAATGGTCTTCGGACGAGACCTGAAGTATAATTAGGAGTCAAACGAACTTACCTAGTGATGTTTGATTCCAATTATGCGAGGGTCTCGTCCGAAGACCATTAGGATCCCGCCCATCCCAATAGCTAACCCGTTGTCGTGGAAAAGTAAAATACAAATTACTGAGACAGGGTGTAACAGGGTTTCTCTGAAAGTAATGACAAGTTACAGGCTCGTTCCCGGTCAGCCGCCGCTCGCCGCATGCGCGGGTGCATGAGAGTGAGAGAGATGGGTTTAGTATTTTTATAACTTGGATCTGAAGTGTGACAGAGACAGCACCACAACTCGTAATGCTGCAAGTAATAAATGGTCTTCGGACGAGACCCTCGCATAATTGGAATCAAACATCACTAGGTAAGTTCGTTTGACTCCTAATTGTAGTAGATTACTTTTGTTAACATTAATTTGCAGATTGTGCTTCTCTAGCCATGATTTAACTATTTCATAAGTATTTACTATGTTGGTCAAAGTTTCGGTGTTCTCAGTGCTTCTAAACACTAGCAATACGTCATCCGCGAATAGAACGCACTTCGAGTCAATTATTTTAGGTAGGTCATTTATATATATAATAAATAATATACACCCCAACACACTGCCTTGTGGAATGGAATGGTTAATAAACTTTGTCCGTGATTTTACAATTTGTATTTCTTTTGTTTCTTTGTTATAATATTCTATTTCAACATACTGTTTTCTATTTTTTAGGTAAGATTTTAGCCATTTATAGCCAGTACCCCTAAGTCCTATGCCATTTAATTTTTGTAATAAAATGTCATGGGAAACCCTATCATAGGCTTTGGTCATGTCTAGGAACAAACCTATGGCATATTGTTTGTCATTGATGTAATTATATATTTCTTGTACGTAATTATAGACCGCAAGTGTGGTCGATCTTTTTTGCCTAAAGCCAAACTGGTTTATGTCCAAGAGATTGAATTTTTCCAAAAACTTGTTAATTCTATTGGACATTGCTTTTTCGAAAACTTTTGATATAGCTGGTAGAAGGGCTATTGGTCGGTAGGAACAGGGATCTTGAGGCTTGCCGCCTTTTTTAAATATTGGTCGTAGTTTAGCTTCTTTTAATTTATCCGGAAAGATACCTTCGTCTAAGGATTTATTTATTAGTTCGGTTATAGGTGGTGTTAATTCATTAACACATTTTTTAATTAGGAAAGATGGTATTTCGTCAACTCCGGCACTGCGCTTGTTCTTCATTATAATTTTATATCTCATATAATTTTTATGCACCGTCGCAGCTGCGGCAAGACTTCGGGAGCTTACAGTGCACTGCGACTTCAGCAACGTAGAAGAAGCGCTTCGGGATAAATTCATGATGGGTATGGTAGCGGGTCGAGAGCGCGAAAAGCTGTTTGCGCGGGACGTGGAGTCTTTAACGCTGACGAAAGCGGTGGAGTTAGCAGAAAGCGTGCGCTGTGCGCGTGCAGGCGCTGCTGCTGTCCTCACAACTTCGGGCTTCTTCACTTTGCAGCAGGCTGAGCTATACAAGATAGACAAAGAACAGGATAGTAGCAAAACGGCTAGTTCGTCAGATGAAAATAAAAGCGCAGTGTGCGGTGATAAAAACCACAAGTCGTCTCAGTGTCGGTTCAAAAGCTATAAATATCAAAAGTGCAACTAGAAGGGTCATTTACGGAGCCGTCACAAAAGTCACTTTGTTTTTGCACATCGCAAGAACAAAGTGACTTTTGTGACGGCTCAAGAGGCCGGTGTGGTAAGCTAGGGCGACGATGGTGTCATTATTTAATATTGTCTCGGCTCGAGGGGAATCTATGACAGAAGTGATTAAAATTAATGGGTTTAGGTTTAAATTTCAGTTAGATAGTGGATCTGCTGTATCTATGGTTTCGGAAAAAAAGTACAAACAAAATTTTAGCAAGATACCGTTACTAGCTGCGGAGCTAACCTTTCATAGTTACCCAAGTGACGTCATAGAATGTGTAGGTTACATGCGGCTGCCTGTTACATACCTGCAGTACACACACACGCTCAACATGTACGTCATACATGACGGAGGGCCGCCGCTTATAGGTAGAGTTTTTTTTTCTAAGTTTCAACTCAAGCTTACTAGTTGTAATTTCTTAAATATTCAAAATAGTATAGTTCAACAATTACAAACTCGTTTTCCCGATGTTTTTTCTGACAAACTAGGTTATTGAGTTAGGTTAGAAAAAGTATTAGAAACCGATATTTTTTAAGGCACGTCCGATTGCATTCGCTTTACGCGATAAAGTTAACAAAGAAATACAGTGTACAATATTCGCTGATAAAAAATTAATTACACAAGTATATTTGGCCCTATGTCAATCTATAATTCAATACTGCATCTCTTCATGGGGTGGCGCACCAAAAACATATCTACTTCCTCTTGAAAGAGCTCAGAGAGCAATTTTAAAGGTAGCAAACTTCCATTCCTTTTTCTTTCCCACATATCTGCTATGTAAATCCTGCAACGTGCTGACTGTTCGCCAACTTTTCATTATGCACTTAGTATTAAAACAGCACACCATGTTTACCTACACTGCTGGCAATACTAACAAGAGACGGAATGATATAGTATGCAAATCTAATGCAACCTCAAAACATGTCTTTGTAGAAAGATTTTTTACATTTTTAGGCCCATTTCTGTACAATAGATTAAATAAAAAACTTAGTATTTACAAATTAAATTACTTTAGTTGTAAAAAAATTATACTTGAATATTTCCTAAACATAAATTATGCACAGACAGAAGATCTACTTGTTGTTTGCAAATAGAACCGCTGAAATGCTTTTTTACTTTTATTTACCTAATTTTAATTTAGTTTATGCTTTATACTCTTAGTTAATTTATTACATTATTTATGACTTCGTAGCCTGAAACACAGGTTTAACCTAGTGCAGGCAATAAAGCAACTGTGTTCTATTTTAATTATTAAGTTACTTATTGTAAATGTGCACATTTTTATAAATATAAGAATTATTATTATTTTTTATTTTAACAAATCTCGGGACCATGGATCCCGGTCCTTTGGAAAGCATACGAGGGGCCGAAGCCAACTCGCAGAGGCCCCTTAGGCATTTTTAAGTGTTGAGGCACCAAGCGACGATTATCCCTCTATGCACTATACAAGTGCACCCAAGGACAACCCCCGGTTGGTGTAGGACTATTGCAGAACATGGAAACAAATCATATTGGGCTATGGATTTGGGTGGCTATAATGGATTGGTCGCATGGAACTATGGAATGACTATGGCCCCTGCCTGAATAATATTTTATGTAAAATACACGGGAAAATGGCAGGGGGTGACTTGTACACTCAATAATAGGCCCCCGAAAACGGTCGCCAGCACCAAGTGTCGTAGCGACAAGGGGGCAACATGTCCTGAGGTGCTTATAAGGAGTGGAGAGGTATTCCACGGCTATCAGGACAATCCCGGAAGTACGGTCAAGATCCCTACCAGCATCTTACTGGAATGCATCTTTTGTGTGTGTTCCAGGGTAGTGTGTGCGGAGAGAAATAATAGATGTTGTACGCTATATCAGTCTTTACTAGAGTTGATATTACAGGGTTGTATTTGCGACGCGTGTATAGCGGATAGCGGTTTCGGGCGAACTAGCTTCGCCGGGCGCTGCGCATGCGAGGAATATAAAACGACTGCGTCAGCGCCCCTACACTATTCCTCCCCTTTTTTTTAAAAAACTGTTGGTTTTTTACAATAAAATATGTTACTCTAAAACGTATTATTAATTACATCTATGGCTAAAAGTATTACTTATAAGTTACAATCAGCATTTGGTTTGAATAACAATGTTGTAACCGGATGTCTGGCGTGATCGCGTCACCTGATATTGACGCCTTATACATTGTTATGACTTACATATCTAAGTTTAAATATTTTTACGCTATTATTGCAATGGTATAAGCAGTGTACAATTTATTTGTACGTACAATTGATTCAAAAGGTTGCTATTATTACAAATTCTTACAATGCATTTTTATTTGCTAATGAAATACAAAGTCATTTGGAGGAATAAATCTTATATTTAACAATACTTGATCTTAAGCTAGTGCGGCTACCTGCTTTTAAAGGTGCCGTCTTGACATTGTACTTAATTAATACACATATAAAGTTACGACGTTAAGGGTAGTCACCGTGACGACATGCTCTGCCATAAAAAGAAATTAGCACCCCTGCGGAGTCCACAGCATTCGTCATGGTGACGCCAATTAAAAATACACACATAACATTAATTCACACATTTCGCAAAGTAGCACTTGCACCGTTAAACGTCACTTGGAATTTGGGACCTAAACTTTATGTTATTTGACTTGAATGGACGATGGTTACTGAGGAGCAGGTTATCTTAATAAATGACTTTGGGGTTAGGCGATTCTTGCGGTTTTTGGACCGTTTCTACCCTTATGCTCGGTGTGGCTAACGAACTTGCCACTATTTCCTTTTTCAACCACTTTCGAATGCTTTTGATGATCCTTCGTTTTCCTGCGTAGATTAACAATATGGTGAGTAATATTATGGTAGCTATCATGACACAGCCAATGATATTCAATTTGTTGTCCACTTGTGCAACATTTGATAGGTTTTCGTTAACAATTACTTTTTCTTTTGTCTGATTGGTGCCCATTTTTTTTAAATTAATTCGGTGTACGTGGTGTAATTTCGCGACTGTTTTGATTCTTACTATGTTTCAACTGCGATACCTAGTACTTATGTTCAATTAATTGACCTACCTTATAAAAATGCTAATTTCGATATTTAGAGGGTCTTTTGCTTATTCGTCCAGTTCGCGTTGTATATGTTTCGTCACTGGGTTTGCTTGTTTGAAACCTTACTTTTTTCTGTATTTTATTTTGTACCTGTTTGTGTTTTTTATTATCATTTTTTTCTAATATGTTTTTATTTACTTCCTCTGATGGCAATTCATCATCTATCAATATATATGCTGGTTTTAAGCGATCTATAGATATGTTGGCTTGTCTGTCTGGTAACTGTACGCGATACACTTTTTCGTTTCTACTTATGACGCGATATGGTCCATCGTATGGCGATTGTAATGGTTTCCGTACTGCGTCATTTCTAATGAATACATAATCACTGGTTAATAAATCTTTGTGTATGAAAATCTTGCGAGGTGACTTGTTTACTCTAGTGGACGGTTTCAATCCATCTATTACGTCTTTAATTTTTTTTACGAAATTGTTGTCATCATGCAACTGTACATTGCTATGGTCATAAAAGTCACCTGGTAGCCTAATATTACTGCCGTATAGCATTTGTGCTGCGGTTACGCCTGTGTCGGACCTAATTGTCGTGCGCAATCCTAACATTACTGTTGCTAGTTCATCTATCCAGCTTTTATTGTCTAAACGTGCCTTTAGTGCTGCTTTTAATGACCTATGCCATCTTTCTATCGCTCCATTGCATTGAGGATGATATGGAGTGGTACGGGTTTTCTGTATTCCCATGATTGACATTAATTCTCTAAATAAATTGCTTTCGAACTGTCTTCCCTGGTCACTTGTGAGTTTAACCGGGCACCCATATCGACTAATCCAACCTTCATATAAAGTTTTGGCTACTATCTCTGCAGTTATTTCTTTTAATGGAAATGCTTCTGGCCAACGCGTAAACCTGTCTATTATCGTCAAACAATATTTAAATCCCTCTGGTGTAGTTGGTAGCGGTCCTACTATGTCTATGTGAATATGTTCAAAACGCTTACAATTTTCAAAGGTACTTAAATCTGCATTGGTATGCTTTTGAACTTTCGCTTTTTGACATCTAATGCAAGTCTTGGCCCAATTTCCAACGTCTTTATTCATATTTGGCCAAAAATACCTATCACTAACTAATTTTCTACTTGCTCTAATGCTTGGATGGCTCATGTTATGTATTGAGTCGAAAACTAAACGTCGAAACTTTCTGGTCAAGTATGGGCGTGCTGAGTCGGTTGAAACTTCACAGACAATGTATTTCTCTGTATTGTATATAGTTATACGTTTCAACACTATGTTGTTATTGTTATTCGATTCGCTTTGCAATTTTGCTAGCTCGTCGTCCGTTTCCTGTGCGGCTGCAAGTTCTGCGAAATCGATCGTTGTGGGGCACGATATTGTTGCTACTCTGGATAATGTATCCGCAACTAAATTATCGTTCCCACTAATGTGTCTTATGTCCGTGCTGAATTCGCTAATGAACATGATCTGTCTGGCTCTCCGAGAAGTTTCTCTATCTGTACCTATTTTACTAAATGCAAATGATAAAGGCTTATGGTCTGTAAAAATAACTAACTGTTGACCTTCAACCATGTTGCGGAAATGAATTATGGCTGAATATATTCCTAATAATTCCCTGTCGTATGTACTATATTTCATTTGTGCCTGTGTTAATTTTTTAGAAAAATACCCTAATGGTTTCCACTTGTTGTTTAGCTTTTGCTGTAATACTGCGCCCACACATGTGTCTGACGCATCGGTCATTAACGCTAACGGAGTATTTGACGTTGGATATGATAACATGACTGCGTTCTTTAGGTCTTTCTTACATTGCTCAAAGTCGTATTCAGCTGCTGGTGTCCAGTTAATTTTTGTTTTATCTTTGCGTTTTGTATTTCCTAGGTATTTATTCAACTCTGTTTGATGATTAGCCGATTGAGGTATACTTGCCCTATAAAAATTCAACATTCCTAGAAATCTTCTAAGTTCCTCAACTGTTTCCGGTTTTGGGAAGTCTGCAATGGCTTTTACCTTATCTTCTAGAGGTCTAATTCCCTCTGTTGACACTTCATATCCTAAAAATTCTAATTTCTGTTTACCGAAGCTACATTTGGAAAAATTTATAGTTATGCCGTGTTCATTGAATCTTTCGAAAACTTTTTCTAAGTGTTGTTTGTGCTCTACTTCGTTATCTGATGCTATGATGACGTCATCTACATAGTTGAATAGGAAATTCAAACCTTGCAATACCGTGTGGTGCATGAAACGTTGAAACGTTTGTGCCGCATTACGTAATCCGAATGGCATGCGCATAAATTCAAATAAGCCAAAAGGTGTTATGACAGCAGTTTTTTCAATGTCATTTTCCGCGACAGGTATACAATTATATGCTCGGTTAATATCTAACTTTGAGAATATTTTCTTATTAGCCAACATATATGTAAAATCATGAAGACGAGGTACAGGGTAGCGATCCGGTTTGGTGATCGCATTTAAACGTCTGTAGTCTCCGCATGGCCTAATATTGCCGTCTTTCTTGGGTACAACGTGCAGAGGACTTGCCCAAGCGCTGTGGCTCGGCCTGCAGATCCCCAGCTCTTGCATGACCCTAAATTCGTTTTTAGCTTTTACGTACCTGTCCGGTGGTAGCTGTCTCGCTCGTGCGTGCACCGGGGTACCTGTTGTTTCTATAAAGTGACGAACGCTATGTCTAGGTGTCTCTTTATATGAAACTGGTTTAGTTACCTCGGGGAACTTACATAATAACTCATGATAGGGGCAGTCATCAACAATGGTTTTAACCGTGGGCTCAGTCGAGTCAGAGAGGTTTCCTCTCGCGCCTAAATTTGTTGCCTGGTCGACTAGCCTTCGTCCGTTCAAGTCAATTAGTAAATTATATTTAGCTAAGAAGTCAGCACCTAATATTGGTTGCTGTACGTCCGCTATCGTAAATAACCAACGGAACGCTCGTCTAAGATTTAGGTCTAGTTCTAACATGTGTGTACCGTACGTGGTTATTTCGGTTCCGTTCGCAGCATATAATTTATACCCGGCACTTTGTGCGTTATTTTTCTTGAAAACCACTCTGCGAGGTAGAACTGACACATTTGCACCACTATCTACTAAAAAGTTCAAACCTGAGTTCTTGTCCCGGACGCTTAGACGGTGATTTCCGTGCACGCGGTCGCAGCCACCCGTCGCTGACTGCACCGACACTAGTTTTCCGCTGGCTTCGACTTCTTCCAATTGCACGGATGTTCACACCTCGTCGCCTTGTTACGGAATCGGAAGTGGTACCGGCACAACCAGTTGGGGTCATCACTTGTCATCGCCTTGGTAGACCTGGAGTTCGATCCCGACCTGGATCTGCTTCTTCTAGATCTAAAGTTTCGCGAACGACCTCGGGGTGTACTCTCGAGCCTGCGTAATCTGTCACCAAGTTGTCTTATTTCGGCTATCACTGCGTCATCCTTTTTCGATGGGCTTGACGCTTCTTTTACACTAGCGACACTGTGGACCGGAGTTGCGTTTTCTGCTACATTGTCTGCGATCGACGCTAATTTTTCTAAGTTTGCCTCGTCGGATACTGCCAAAATGCTGCGTATAGACGGTGGTAGTTGGTTCTTCCACATCACCCGGAGTGTTTCGTCTGTCACCCTTCCCCTGGCTAGCTCCCTCATTTTTCGAAGAAGGTGTGATGGCTGCTGGTCTCCCAGCTCCATTCCGCAAACAAGCTTTTTGATTTGACATTCATCCGACTCTCTGTAAACTGAGAGTAACTTTGCCTTCAAGGTCTCGTATTTTTTTTCTTTGGGCGGTTCGAATATAATTGATGCTACTTGTTCTGTGACTTCCTGGTTGAGCTTCGAGACTAATATTCGGTACTTGGAGTCGTCGGACATCTTCTGCGCATTTATAATTGTTTCCGCTTTGGCGAACCATAATTCTGGTGACTTGGTCCAAAAATTTTCTATCTTGTCGGTCACGGACACGGGTGAAAGAACGTATTCTTCAGCGGTCGCTTTTTCTTCCATCTTCAAGCTTGACTTTGTGACTTTTTTTTTTTCAATAAGCACTGTGGGTTTTCACACTATACCGCGTGGATGTTAGGATGAGTTGCCAGTTCTCGATCAACGCACACACTTTAGGATCACGTCGGGGTCACCAATTTTGTGTGTGTTCCAGGGTAGTGTGTGCGGAGAGAAATAATAGATGTTGTACGCTATATCAGTCTTTACTAGAGTTGATATTACAGGGTTGTATTTGCGACGCGTGTATAGCGGATAGCGGTTTCGGGCGAACTAGCTTCGCCGGGCGCTGCGCATGCGAGGAATATAAAACGACTGCGTCAGCGCCCCTACACATCCTTCCTCCGAGCACGTTTGCTCTTGCGAATCTCCACTCAAGCCGGCCAATTAAGGCAAGAATGAGGTGGGAGCTCCGTTCCTCATCAGTGTTCACTCCAGTCAAGAATTCTCCCGGGAGATAGGGTCCGTGGGGTCGCTACTGCCCAACAGCTCGCTTCATGCTGCCCTGCGGGTTTTTGTATCTTTTTTGGTCTGGTTCCTCATCCCAGACCTATTCCGGCAAAGTAAACTCTACCAGCACAGGCCTTAAGTTCGGAGCGCGCAAGCCCCACCACGATGCCAACGTAGAGATACGGCGGTGAGGTTATTATTATTATTATTATCTATTTTTGGGCCACATAAGGGCATACCAGAAAAGTCAGCTAATGGGTTACCAAGATACGCAATGTTTTTTTTTATGCGCATACAATTACACAATTGAATACGTACGAAGTGCCGATAACAACGCGGACTTCTTATCACGGGCTAGTTTACACTATGAACAACCACGGGTGGGCGCGGAGCGGGAGGGCGGCGCAAACACAGCCGCTGCCGGTGCGCTTATCGACCGCGCGTCATACGTCTACTTTGCTGTAAAGTGTAGAGGATAGCTTGCCATAACGATGCTACTTTAAAAAAAGTTTTTACTTTATTACTTAATGGTTGGCCAACGAAAATGGTAGATTTACGTATGAAACCTTATTATTTGTATAAAACCCAATTATCCTACGAGAATGGATGTTTCATGAGAGAACATAAAGTTGTACTACCGGAAGTATTACGTGATAAAGTGTTAAAATAATAGCATAACTTACATTTAGGGATTGTTAAAACTAAAGCAGAAGTCAGATCACGCTTTTGATACCCAGGTATAGATGAGGCTTTGGAGATGATGATCAATTCATGTGATATTTGTAAACAGCTGCGGCCCTCTCCACCACGAGCGCCTCTCGCTCCATGAAAATACCCACCAACGCCGTTCCATCGACTGCACATAGACTTTCTCGGGCCTATCAATAACCTTGTGTTTTTGGTAGTTATAGATGCACACACTAAGTGGGTGGAAGTTTATGACGTAATGAATGATGAGCTGAACCAGACTGGGTATTTATTATTACATACTACCTTTTGTGGTATATACTTGTTTTGAAATTGTTTTATAGTGTTTACAAAGTACTCAACCGACTCATCCAGTAATCGAATTGAGAACTCATGTTCCCAATTAGTGCCAGAAATCTCGTTATTTAAAGAATCAAAATCGCCTTTGCTGTAGATATATCGCAACCGCAGCGCATGGTCAAGAGGAGGTATTTCAACTACAAAAGTGATTTGAAGTCGTGAGTGAGCGGGTCGCCTACCGAGTATGTGTGCGCCGCCGTCGTGCGGTTTGTCCCAGGAGAGGTGCAGCGAGTGCATGGCGGCGCTGCGAAGGCGCGGCGCGGGCGGCGCGGGCGGCGCGCGCACGCTCAGTGCCACACTCAGCGCGTCCGAGCCCAAAGCGTTGCGCACTACGCAAGTGTAGTTGCCCGCCGATGACGCATCCACCTCTGAACACGAACCGCACCAGTCACCACCGACGGAGTACAAATCAAAAGAATAAACATCAAGTATTATTCATCATCTATATCCTCACTGTGTATGATGAGATCGCCATCATCAGTAAGCGTGTGCGCGCTAGGTAGCGGCGACCAGCGCCAGCGCAGCGGCGGCGCACCCAGCGTGGAGCAGCGCAGGCGCACCCGGGAACCCCACGCCGCGAACACTACGCGACTGAACGAAGATATCCTGGCCGATACTGCTGGTTTTATAGAATCGGTAATATCATTCTAATGCTTGAATGTCCTTGAAAACTTTCTTAGCAAATATTGGAATATAAGAAACGATTATCACTAGGCGTATCCGGGTAGTTTCGCGTAGCAGGAGGGTACTAAGCAGCATGCAAACAGGTCGTGGCACCGCTGGAGTAGGGAGCGGGTGACATACGTGCGGGTGCCGGCGCGGCGGTGACGGGGCGAGAGGGCGCGCCGGCGCCAGCGGCGTTGGCGGCGCGCAGCCAGAACTCGTACACGGTGCGCTCGCGCAGGCCGCGCACCTCGCGCCACACCTCCTGCTGCGCGCCTAGCGCGTCGCCTGGGTCCGCGGCGGAATCCACACGCTGCGCCCACTCGCCGCCCACTCTTCGGCACAAAAAGCGATTAAAACACTCCAGTGAGCTAATGCGAATAAGGGTTAGTGGCGGCGGCAGTTTAGTAGCGGTCGGGCCATAAAAATATACGTGCATTAGCAGGTAACGTACGTACTTACTGAAGGGGTTCGTGCTTAAGTTACAGCCTCACGGATCGATCGATCAAAGATTAAGCGACTTGCCGAGTTCGTTCCGTAGATGGCTGACCATCCATTTCATACCGAGATTCAAGTATTCATAGTCTCAATGCCAAGACCCCTCCGTGCCTGGGAAAACACGTTAAGCCGATATTGGCCCCAACTGTCATTCGTAGATCTTTGACAGTAGTTACGGGTACTCAGAAGCCCGAAATTCTGACAATCAATCTGGACAAAGGGTATCGTATCACCCAGTTACTGGGTTGTTGATGTATTCAACAGCATCCGGTTACACTAAAAGCTGAACACATCTTAGTTGGGACAAGGCAAGGCCAACGATGAGTAGGCGACGTACTTGCCGAGCTCCCTGGTGTAGAGCGTGTAGTGCGTGAGGCGGCCGGGCGGCGCCAGCCACGTGACGCGCACTGCCGCCGCGCTCGCCGCCTGCGCACGCACTGCAGTCACCGCCTCCGGCACTGTCGACAATGCATTCAATTTGAAGAAAAAAAAGTAGCTAAGCGTTTCAAAACGGTGTTAAATAACATTATTATGTAAAAGAAGAAAAAGAAATTTAAGATCTTTTTAACCGACTTCAAAAAAGGAGGGGTTCTCAGTTCATCGGAATCTTTATTTTTAATTTCTTTTTTTTGTATGTTCCCCGATTACTCGAAAACGGCTAGACCCATTTGAAAATTTCCTTTTTTTTGTTTTTTTTTTTGTTCGCGTCACGATCTGATGATGGGATCTTGAAGAAATCGAGGGAACTCTTCAAATATTATTGGCACCCACCTATAGCGATTTGGGTATTTTTTATTTTGGTAAAGTGGATCATTTGGTAAGGTGGAACTGATGTTGTTGTTGATGTTGATGTTGCGATTCAATTACTTTAATATGATCGGTTGCGATTCGATTACTTTAATATGATTGGTAAGCAATTGATGCTCGTACCAATTCATATGGTGCAGTGGAGCGATTTGGGTATTTTTTATAGTAACTCGTGAATTTGGTCTCGAAAAGCACCATTTGGTAAAGTGAAACTGATGAATTGCAAACCAACCCACTAAAAAGTGAAAAAAAAAACATTATTACCAAAAATACAACCGACTTCCAAACTACAAAGTGAAAAATAACTGTAATTTCGGAAGTCAGTGGCAAAAAACTAAAATACTGATACAAAGACACCGACTTCCGAAATTAAATTATTTTAAACATAATACATTAATCATGGGTTTAATGTTCATGGCGAACAGTGGTGCACTGACCGTCGTCCTGGGTGACGCAGAAAACGGGCGGCGCGGGTGGGCCGAGCCCGGTGTCGGCGCGCGCGCGCACCCACACTGAGTAGTTGGTAGCGGCGCTCAGGCCCTGTAGCGTGGCTTCGCCGCCCAGCCCCGCGCGCGCCGTCTGCGCCGCGCCCGCCCCGCTCCTCGCTGCGCATGTCACACACATGGAATCTGTTCTACACGTACACTCATCGATAACAACTAGCACAAGCTTACATGTGGCGAAGTATAAGGGCGCGTAGTGCAGGTCGTACCCGCGGAGCGCGTGCGCATGCGCGACGGTCAGCGGCGTCCAGCGCACACGCAGCGAGCGCGCCGACAGCGCCTCGCACGACACGCCGCCCGGCGCCTCCTCCGGCACTGCGACACAGAGGACATCGTTTACACAGATGCGACGCGGATCGCGCACACAGTGACTCACATGCAAGTATGGAGACCTCCGTCCGCAGTGGTCGCGTACACGGTGGGCGAGTGGGGGCCGGCGCCGGCGCGGTTGTAAGCGCGCACGCTGAGTGCGTAGCGCGCGAAGGGGCGCAAGCCGGGCAGCACGAGGTCGGCGCTGCTCCAGCCCGCCACGCTAGCGCGGCCAGCCCGCTCGTCCGCATCGCCGTCGAGGCGGCCCAGCTCGCGCCACGTCGCCACATACCCCAGCAACTCGCCGTTCCAGCTGTCCCGTGGCGGAGCCTGACGAGTGTTACACCTAGTATAGTGCTGTGTGTTGCAGTGATACTGAAATGTTCTCTGCGCGCTAGTATACTCACCGACCACGAGACATGCAGTTCTCCTTGGTTGGACGCTCTAACTCTGACGTTTTGCGGGGATGCAGTTGGAGCTGGTGGAATATACGAGTCGTCACAATAGTGTTGTTACTAATATATTTTATTTTCACTTTTAACCCCATAATGCTGACCCATGAACCTTTTGTTTTCATTAATGTAGTTTTGTGGACCTACTTCTACTAACTGTAATTCGGGGGACAGTAAACGTTTACTCTATATAAAAATTAAGTTCAAAAACTTAAACCCGATTACTGAAAAATCAAGGTCTAAAAAGAAAATATTTCAGACAAAAATGGACACAGGACTTGATTTTTGTCTGAAATATGTTCTTGTAATTATTTTGAGGTTATAATTTCGTGATAAGTAATGTATTTGCAGAGCGGCTTTAATTTTTTTTTTGTTTGGATTTTATTGTATAATAGGTATTAATTTTACAGCCGCGCCGTACGTAGCACAGTCTTACTTTTGCTTGTTTTTAACGATTTAAACATATTTATTTAATAAACATATTGATTTAATAAGACAATATGATATATAAGGTGCTATAAAAATATCTGCCACGGCTGCAATGGGAGATAGTATTGTGTTTATAGATTACAATAGTAAAGATAAATTATTGATTATTTGTCATATTTTTTTTCATACAAAAAAAAGTACGTATAAATTTGAATTGATTTATTAGTATAAAACCATCCCGTAGTAAGCTGTTGCCGTACCGCACCGAATTCAATTCATAAACGCCGGCGACGTTCATACACTGTTGCCATTCTTATCAAACAAATGCCGCCGTGCACGGCGGCCGCTCTGTCTTCGGTCGCGCAGCCCCGCGCGCCCCCACCCTCACCCGCACTACCCCGTTCGTCGCACGCGCCAGCCGACCGCCCGCGCCCGCTCCCGCTCGCCAGTCGCCAGTCGGCCCCCGCCCGCTCGTAGCGACGGGAATATCGCGCGCGTTTCATTAAAAATGCCTCCCAGACGACGGTATTCCAATCAAGACTATCTTGAAATGGTATTGTGCTACCGCGAGTGTAACTCTGTAACTGCGCATGCAGTAAACTTGTACCAGCAGAGGTTTGGTGTGCGAGTGAGCCATCACACCATTCTGGACGCCGTGTACAGATTTAGACGACACGGCCGCTTTGACCCGCCTCCGGTTGACGCAGGCAGGCCTCCATACTCTGCCGAACTCGAAGAGGAAGTGTTAGACTTCTTCCGGCGTCATCCTCTTGCGAGCACCAGGGATGCTGCTCGAGTCTTCGACGTGAGCGACAACTACGTGTGGCGACTTTTAAATCGGGAAGGGCTCCATCCTTACCACTTCACAAGAGTGCAAGAATTGCATCCACATGACTACGCGGCTCGCCTCGCGTTTTGTAATTGGCTTCGAGAAGAACGCCGCAACATTCTGTGGACTGACGAGTCCACATTCACACGGGTTGGTATGTTCAACATACACAATGCGCATTATTGGACTGAGGCGAATCCTCGTGTTATGCGGCCTGACCACTTTCAGACTCGGTTTAGCCTTAATGTGTGGGCCGGGATACTCGGCAACAGAATTCTAGGTCCAGTGTTCTTGGACAGACTGAACGGAGACACGTATCTGCGCTTACTACGAACCCGTGTGAGAAGAATGTTGGAACGTATTCCTCTTGAAGAGATAAGAGGGCTGCACTTTCAACATGATGGAGCACCACCTCATTTCGCCATCAGCGTAAGGGAATTTTTAAACGGTGTGTGGTACGGCGGTGATAGGTGGATAGGCCGAGGAGGGCCAGTACCGTGGTGTCCACGCTCGCCGGATTTGACGCCTCTAGACTTTTTTTTGTGGGGTCGTGTAAAGGACCTTGTGTACGGCCAAACCGGTCATGACATTAGAAGTGTGGAAGAACTAAAAAGGCGCATCAAACGCGCATTTAGGCAAGTGAAAAGTGAAACGGACACATTAAATAAAGTGAAGAGACATGTGCGTAAGCGTGCCTACATTTGTGTGCAACGCGAAGGCGGACTAGTGCAACAGTTTTGTAGATAAGTAGGTAGGGAGTGTGTAAATAACTGTAAATACGGTGCAATTGTTGTAAATAAGATGATTAAACTTTTAAACACGCCAAGTTACTGTAATTTATCGTTATTTGATATTAATCTAAGTAAGGAAGTACCCTATTGTTTAAAAATAATAAGAAAAAAGTTGCGATTCTTACACTAACTTGACAGTCCAAAGCCTGTTTTAAGTGTGATGGGAAGTTTATCATCTTATTTACGTCAGTTTTTTGGAAGAATGCGGTAGCTGGTAAGTAATTGCTTTTTTAAAACACTTGGCGTATTATTGCGTACCTAGTAGATTGGGTAGTGACGAACTAGTCAGCTGATATCAATTTTCATTCACAGAACAGATGGAAAGAGATAGCAGTTGTTTTCATTGAAAAAGCGACACATCGCGCGTAATTTGTGAACCACATTATGCAGAGTAGAGTCAATGTTTATTTAACTACTTTATTTTCTCAAATTGAAATAAAGGTTCCTGGGCACGAAAGTTCTTCACTATTGTAATCTATAAACACAATACTACCTCCCATTAAAGCCGTGGCAGATATTTTTATAGCACCTTATATAATATGTCGTGGCCTGATCTTAGAATTGGTCATTTCATGAAAAGATCGACTATTTCATGAAATAGAACATCAACCGCTGGTCACATCATGATGTGGTCTGGCCAGATCATTGAATACTCAATGTTTGACGATATGCACAGTTAAACGCACGACTACTTCATGATGTGGCCAAACATTAGTGATCATATCGTAAAATAGTTAAGATTATCCACCGCTAGAGACGTTGATGTCGTTTTGTTTTTGTTGTGCATCATGGCGGCGGACGATAATTCGATTTGAAAAGCAATTATAAATATGCAAATGTATGATAAAAGTGCGGTGAAGTATCATTATTATACCAAGCTACGTGACTTTTATGAAAGTCACACGAAAACGCGCAACGTTATAAAGCCATGGAGTTTAGAACGTATTTCACAGGTTAGTATTTAACTATTCAAATCACAAAAAAAATAATAAAATTAATTTGAAGAAAAGTACAGGCGTACGAAAATTATTACTTTTCGTCAAAAGTCGAACACAATGAGGCCTGAAAATAATGTTTGAGAATGTGCAAATAGCACTCTTTCATATGATACACATACCCTACACTTCGAATTTTTAAGACCCCCGCCCCGCGCAGTACCTGTTGCAATAAAAATATACAGGGTGGCAGGAACATCGACGCGAAAACTGATACCATGGATTCAGTATTCAGTTCGCGTCGATTTCCCTACCACCCTGTATACATTTTTATTTCTTTCTTAATTTGCAAGATAGTTGGGCAAACATAACTAAAACTATTCCCAAGTTGATAGTATTAGTAGTTCTTGAGATATCTAGTTGCGATAGAAAGACGGACGGACAGACTGAGGCGCACACATAAGGGTTACTTTTTACCATTTTGGTACGGAACCCTAAAAACGGTTATATATTGTATAGCGATATTTACATATAGTGTACATAGTGCTAGCCTAGGCTCCATACATTTCTGGAACATTTCCTTTACTTACGATAGGGTTACTCAAATGGCTGCGTAAGCTACGCGATGGTGCTCGTTCAGTGATGCATTTCCTACGAGTTTATTTCAACTCTTTATTAGTGGCTTTTGTGCACATGATAATTATTCAGATTGATTACAGTTGTAATAGCAATAATTTAATTGCGTTTAATTAAAAGAGGTTTTTATATTTATTAATTTATATATTTTTTGTATAGATTCTTTTCTATTTTGTGAATGTGAGAACACTGTAGGCTTAGTAGACTGTAGATTTGTTGACCATTTTCTATTTTCTTAAGTACCTGGTACTTATTGAAAGACCTACACTGTCCTCCCATACCTAGTCACACTGTTATTAATTTGAAAGAATTGTAAAAGCCAATTTTTTTTAACCCTAGAAGCCCAATCATATTTTGCTATCTAAAAAGCCCAATCATAGGTCAAATTTACCTACATGAATAAATACACGTATATGATAGTTTATGATGTTAAATTTATTATTTTTCGTTATTATTTATTAATATTAATTATTCATGAAATAAAAAAACGCATAATTATGTTAATATCTATTTATTTATATTTTGAAAATACAAAAATACGTAAACATACAAAAATTTGGTACAAAATGAGATGCTTCCAGTTTTTTTCTTATAAACTTAAAATATAAAGGAAAAACAAAACAAAATCTTCTCTTTTTAACTAATTAATACAATTTTCATAATAATCAAACAGTTTCATAGAGCAATTATCACATTATAAACAGTTTTGACTTATGTCAATATTGTGCTCACGACAAATTGCTTTTTTGCATTTTGTGCACTGCGAATTAGTCTTTCGCTGTTTTTTATAAGAACAATAACCACAGTAGCGACGCTTTTTTGGCTCTGGTTCTTATGTGGTGTTCTCTGGCAATGGCTGCGGCTCCTTTTGAAGGATATTCGTGATATTGTCACGTACTGAACGCTTCAATGTAGGGGCTTCCAGACGCCGTTACATCCATGGCCGAGTCAAATCTGTGCTCAATTTTTTCATAAAGTTTTTGCGACTTAACGGTTTTAAAATTTTGAAATAATATATTTTTTTTAAATATAATATTTATTATTAAAAACGTAATAAAATACAACATTAAATCCTCATAAAATAGCTATCTCCAAATACTCAAAACAAATGTAAAAGTTACACAAAGCCCAAACATAGGTTAAATTGACCTACAACATTACAATAACTACAATATGGAGGTACTTACCAAGGCAACACGGCCGTCTCCTGTTGGCTCGTGGGGTGTACTAAGTTGGTTCGATCAATCACGGCGATCAAAAGAAGTGTGCGAAAGATAAAGCAATTATTCTTTTGCGTATAGGTAAAAATGACCTAGATTGGGCTTCTAGGGTTAAAAGAGTAACCGTGGAGTTTCTTGCCGGCTCTTCTCCATAGGAAACGACCAATTGAACCGTGCACCTAGCTTCTGAACTTTCATAAGTGCCCCTGTAGGTTTATGTGAAATAAAAATATTTTGAATTTTGAATTTTCTCTCTTTTCTTAACAAAGTTATTTGTGCTGGAACAACTTAGCCAATTTAAACCCCGGCCTCCTATACCTACTTTTGTAGGTACTTTGGTTTCCTGTATTTTTATATCCGATATAATAATAAGTAACATACTACTTAAATAAAAATAACTTGATGAGCTACCTTCTTCGAGTGTGGTGAACATCAAGGGATCAGAGTGCGGCGACAGTCCGACGTGGTTTGCGGCCGTGAGGCGCAGTGAGTAGGCAGCGGCCGGGCGCAGTCCGTCCAGCCGCGCGGACAGCGAGACCAGCCCGTCCGCGTCCACTCTGTGTGAACAAACACCTGCAGGATGTAGTGAGCGTGGCACAGATACTATGGGGACAGCGACGGAGGTGTGAACTGCGAAATGTTAGCGAGTTTATGAAGTATTCCCCTGTATTCATAACGTCTCGGCGTCTCAGCGGCGGGTAGCGCGTACAGCGCCGTGTACAGCGCGCAGTACGTGAGCGAGTGTATGTGAGTGTTCACCTGTCGTCGTGGGTGTGAAGCGTGAGATTGACGGCATTGCTGCGTGCCTCGGCGGCAGGCAGCGCGTGCAGCGCCGTGTACAGCGCGCAGTATGTGTGATGCGCGGGGGGGGGGGGCGGCCCACACCAGGCGCACCCAGCGCGCGCCCACGCCGCCCAAGCGCAGCCGGCTCGGCGCCGGAGGTGGCTCTGTCGTTGTACTCAAGCGTTATTTCACACAAGGTATGATAACGGTATACAGATACCAATGTGATAAACTTCTCTCAAAGCATAGCGAGAGTTCATAGCATGACGCAGCTCTGTACTGACCCTCCACGTGCAGATACATGAGCTGCTCGCTGTGGCCGTACGCGTTGTGCGCGTGGCAGCGGTACTCGCCGGCGTCGGCACGCTCGGCGGCGCGCAGCTGCAGCGTTGAGCGCAGCCCGCCGGCTGTGCGCGCCTCTGTCACCACCCATCTGACACACACTTACCAATGTAGTAACAAGCTGATACAAACAGAAGTCTGTCCTATTTCTTATTAAATATGCATAAAAAAGGTCTTACCAAATTTTCTTTGAAGGATCGCGTTGGTTTGACCTTCATTATTCTTTTTTTAGAAGAAAGCTAGGTATATCGAGAGCAGTGGTAACGGCCTCGACTTACGATTTGTAAGTGGTAAGTTCCACCCCAGGCTGGCGCTATTATGTGTAATTTATTTCATCACCACTGCTCTCAAAACGATGAAGGAAAACATCGTCAGTAAACGAGGATGTCTAAACACTAACCAAAAATCCGCACTGGGCCCAGTGGTGGATTACAGCCCACTTCCTCGCATGGAGAGGAAGCCTATGTCCCAGCAGTGGGAACATTAACGCTATAGAGTGATATATGCTATATCGAGAATGTAGCGCATGAGTGGCGTGTGACCTGTACGAGGCGAGGTTGAGGCGCGCGCCGCGGTGTGTCCAGTGCACCAACAGCGGCGCGTCGCCCAGCGCCAGGCATGCCAGCTCCGCGCCCTGCCCGCGCACGCACGACACGTTGCCGCCCGAGCCCTCGAAGTGCGCTGGCTCTACGCATATTCAATACTAGTAATATATATATAGGTACGGCAAAATTAGCTATGTAGATATTATAGTTCTGCAGTAATATAAAGTAACGGAAGCGACGTGCAACAATTAGTAAAAAACAGCAAGCGGCAAGTAGTAAATGGGTTCACATAATAACAAAGAGAGATTACGATCAATTACCGTGCACAGTGATGTTGACGTGCTTGAGCAGCGGCGGCCCAACTTGGTTGTCTGCGACACAGCGGTACACGCCCTGATGCGCGCGCGCTGCCGCGCCCACCGCCAGCGAGCCGTTGTGCACGCGCACGCCGTTCGCGCTACCCCACTGCCCCGCGCCCCACTGTGTCGCGCCCACCTGCTCCCACTGCTCGCTCTCGCCGCCCAGAGAACCTTCCTCGCCTGTTCGAAATGAGATGTCACGCAATAAATACTTACCACAAGACAAGCTCACACTCAGACAGTACTTTAAACAAACGAGTGACTGACCGCTACGTCTGTACCACGTGATGGAGGGTGTGGGGTAGCCCTTCGCGGCGCACTCCAGCAGTAGAGGACTCCCGAGGAGCACGGCCGCGTTCAGAGGCTCCGTGGCCCACGTAGGTGCAACTGTGGCGAACATTATCATGAAGTTATCATGAGAACAGGCTACACAGATGACGCCTGCGCCTGAGACGCACCGCGGCCGAGCGCACTCACCCTTGACGCTCAGCGTGGCGGTGTAGTTGACGGCGGTGGCGTGGTTGGACACGCGGCACGTGTAGGCGCCGCTGTGTCGCGCCGTCAGGTCCGAGAACATCAGCAGGGAGAACTCGTTCAGGCTCTTCTCTTCTATCTACACAATCACACATTTTATCGTTTCGTTTACATTTCTCGTGCACTCTCAATACAATCAGATTTTGCTGCTACATATACCCGGTAATAATACACTTGAGAGCGATAAAATCGCACGCCTTGACGTTTTTAGGGTTCCACCAACCGTATCACTCGTGTGGCTGTCTGTCTGTCTGTCCGTCTATCACAAGCCAATTTGCTCCGAATCTAATGGATTGATTAAGTTTAAAGGCACAAATGTATTTCTGTGACCCAAACAGGAACGTGTAACGTAAATAAATGCATTTTGAATATGAGGTCACTTTTGGGGGCAAATAAGAAAATGACAAAAAAAAAGTTTATCACACTGTATTGTGTGACATATCAATTGAAAGGACTTGTTACGAGGATTTCAAATATATTTTAATTATTTGACCATTACCCCCTTATCTCCGAAATTGCTGACCTTAATTTTTTTTTAAATATACAGAGAATGGTTCTTCAATCATAAATAACAGGAAAAGCTAGAAAAAGTCTATGGTCTTAGAAGAAACACGGTAAATCTATCAATATTGTGCGTACAAACTTATATTTCAGTTGGAATGTATGGGAGAACATGTATTTCAACTACAATGTTAAGTTTGTATTTCGGATAAATTCATCTCAACTACAAAACCCTTCATTGTGCGTAGTCCGACACGCACTTGGCCGGTTTTTTTTTTGTTAAGGCAGGTTGTTTTCATGAATGTGAATAAATATTGAAAAAAATCATACACTAATTGAAAGTTTACTTCAGTACCTTTCTAATAATTTCAAGTACAGTGTAAACCAGGGACCGAAACCCGTATGATTAATACCGGTATTTTTCGGTTCTTTACATATTTTAGATGTATTTTAAAGGTTACCATAATTATTAAATATTGTTTACAACCGGTATTAATGCCGGTACCGAAATAAAAATTACCTGTTTCTTCCAGGCTGGCACGTGGCACGGCAACGTGTATCTCAGTTTACTAGCGAGTTTTGGATTGTTTTGTTGGCTTGTTAAATCATAATCCTAACTAATATTACAGAAGCGAAAGTGAGTTTTTAATTAAAAGCATTTATTCAACTTGCCGTGTTAGTTAGCAAATCTTGCAAGCTGAATTAAACCCACTTCCGCTTATCCTACGAAGTTGAAATTTTACATGTTGGTTCAGTTTTGATGACAATGCATTTTTTATGATATCTACCCCGAGGATAGGCTCCAGACGAAGGAACTCCATAACAGTCAACGGTATAGACACGGAATTTAATATACCTACGCATTTAATTATGATAGTCCGTTCTAAAATCTACCATACCTGGCTACAACATCCAAGATTGGCTCTACACGAGGAAACTCTCAGCGATCAACAACTGAGACACTCAATTTTATATACGCATTCAATTACGATAGCCCGTTCTAAAGATCACCATGATCTGGCTGCTGCACCCAGGGTTGGCTCCAGAAGAGGGAACTTCTCAGCGGTCAACAGCACAGACACAAAATTTTATAAACGCATTCAATTATGATAGCCCATCCTAAAGTTCATCATGACCTGGCTGCTTCACCCAGGGTTAGCTCCAGAAGAGGGAACTCCTCAATAGTCAACAACAGTTCATACAAGACATTTAATTATGATAGTCCGTTCTAAACTTCACCATGACCTACTGCACCCAGGATTGGTTCCAGAAGAGGGAATTTCTCAGTAGTCAACAGCACAGTCACAAAATTTGACTGAGAATTGAGCGTACACGATCTTAATATATTGCTTACTTGGCTTATCCTAAATAAGGTGTGATTACACACACTTACATGATAATACTTATGATAATTACTTACATACACTACACCTCCGGGGTTACAGAGAAAAAAAAAAAAATCAGAGCGCTTAATTTTTTTTTTACATTTTTTAATACAACATTATAAATACAAATATAATATATAAAATATTATAAAAAAAATATACTTAAAGATTAATACAAATTTATACTATTACAGATATTCTATTTCACGAAGTCCGTTCAGCTTTGATTGTAGTAGTGACGTATCCCGACAAGCGCGCTTGTGTGTGTAAAAGTAGGTAACAAAAAAATCTGATATATATTCAAGTCGAGATTTAATAATCTAAATAAAATTTTGGTTTTAAAAGTATATACATTTTGTAAATAAATTAGATTAGGTTGCAATAAATACAAAAATATTAAGAATATGTAGGCATTTAATTAAGCATTGGTGTTACAGAATGGAAACGAAACAAGTAGGACTATTCAGTATTTTCAATCACTATCAGATAAATTTTCGATTTCCGATTCCGTTTTGCTGTCGTCAGAATCATCTGGTACATTGATCATAAATTCAAAATCGAGATCAAAATATTTCAAGTAGTCTTTTTAAATTTTTTCAACATGAGCACAAGTTTTTTGCCACGTTTCACTGCTAACTTGGCCCAAACTTTCATTGATCAGTCTTTCCGTATTCGTCATGTTTTGCTCGATATTTTTAGATGCGACATAATTTTTAACGATCCCCCAAATATTTTCAATCGCATTTAATTCTGGGTGATAAGGGGGAAGGCGTAAGACATCAAAACCCTTTTTTATAAAATCGTCAATCTTGTAGATTACGTGTTGGGCTTTGTACTTCTTTATTGTATCGTACAATTCCAATTTAAGAAGAGATTCATCAAATGCCCTTACCCTTATCCCTGAGCCATTGCTGCATATCGGCTTTCTTTGTAGATTGCGTCGGTAGTCGTTCAGCCCGTGTGTTGTGATAAGATGCATTGTCTAAGACAATGACAGAGCGCGGAAGTAAATTGGGTAGCAACTTTTCATTTAGCCATTTTACATAGTTATCATAGCTCATATTTGAATGATAATCACCAGCTGTTGAGTTGGCCTTATAAACCAAGGAAGCATTTTCAATAAAACCATCCTTGGTTCCCGCGTGCACTAAAATAAAGCGAGAGCCTGTGCAATTTTTTTTTAAAAACGGAGTTCTTTCCTTTTTTTTGCCCAGGTGTTGGTGTGTCGAAAGCACGTAGCTCTCATCGGTGTAGACAATGGGCCGACTTTGAGAGCGGTACTCTGTTATTTTTTTTAAATATTTTAACGTCACATTTGTATATCATGACGCTCCGTCAAGACTTTACGGTTGTTCTCTGTTTTGCGCCACTTGTAACCTAATTTCAACAGTAACTTGCGAACAGTTTCTAAATAACCTTCGAATCCGATTTTTTCATTCAATGCTGTTCTTAACTTAGCTAATGTTGGAATTTCTTTATGGACAATATGGAAATCTTGTACAGTATTGCGAACCACATCGGCTGTAAAATTATCTATATCCACTTTATTATCTCGCTTTCTCCTTTCCTTCATAGGTGAAGTGAATTTTGATGAAGTGGATGGCAATTCCTTCTCTTCTTTTAATATTCTTTGAACTGTTTTTTGGCTCACACCCGTAGCTTCAGCTGTACGGCGTGTAATGTCTCGTAAATGAGACAAATCACAGTTGAGTTCCATTAATGATTTTGTAAATTCATATTCTTCTCGCAGAAAATGTTAAACACTAGCTATCATGTTTCGACCCTAAAACAAAATGTAATCAAAATAATTAAGTAATATAAACATTTTATAACACAAAAACATTCATTTTATAAATACTTCTATTGCTATATTAAGTATCTTTGTATAACATTTTAATTGAAAACGTATAAATAAATATTACCTCACTATGGACAACTCTTCTTCGTTTTATTGCCATGCTGACCTTACTCCGTGAAACAATTTGGCGCGAACTAAAAACCACTACTGATCCGGACCGTGTCCCGATTGACACTGAGCGCTCTCGAGGTTACGCACACAAAAACAATGTGCATGTGCACGCTTGACAACATTCATAGCCAAACGGACTTCGTGACATAGAACATCTGTAACTATGGAACAATTTAGTTCTATCCTTATGAATTAATTCGATTTTATTTTGTTTTAGAATTTTGACATTAGGGCCCATATCCTCTAATACAACATAAGGGCCTTCAAAACTGTTATCCAATTTCTTTTTCCGATTACTTTTGACTAAAACTAAATCGTCTTTATTATAAGTAACAGGATTACATTGCTTATCATATGCTAATTTTCTATTTTCCTTACTAGTTTCTAAATTATGTTTTACTTCTTTTAGTGCTACTTGTACGTTATAGATGAAGCTTTCAAGATCATTTGTCCGTGTTGTTATCTGGTGAAGGCAGCGACACAATCTGTTGATGGCTCTCCGTATGGTTTCTTGTGAGGTAGATACATCGGCGACTCGTGGCACACCATCAGTGCCGGGAAATAGCTTCGAGACTCTTCCAAGGAGCCAGCAAAGCAAAGGAGTCCTATCATCTTTGATTAGGACTAGGTCGTCTATCTTTAATTCTTGGCACCGCACCTTCCACTTTGTGCGCTGCTGGAACTCCGTGACGTACTCTATCGACCACCGCTTCCAAAAGTGTTGACGAGCTTCTTCCAATCGCTGAAAACGATCAAGACTGTTTGTGATATAGTCCAGCAGGTACGGCGATGGTAAAGTCGTCAGCGGCCTACCAATTATAAAGTGGACCGGGGTGAGTGGAGATAGGTCTTGAGGTGAAGGACTTAAAGGACATAAAGGTCGGCTGTTAAGTGTCGCCTCGATCCGGGCAAACAACGAACTCAGCTCCTCGAACGTCAAGTGAATATTTTAAAGTATTCTGTAAAAGTGAAATTTCGCGGACTTGACCCCTGCTTCCCAAAAACCTCCAAAGTGATGAGCGTATGTTGGTGAGAAGCGGAATTCAATTCCTTCGCGAGATGTAGAGTCAATAATAGAGTCGCTATTGGACTTAAGAAAAGAATTTATTTATTTTGCTGCTGCAACAAAATTTCTACCATTGTCGCAGTAGATGACTTTTGGTTTACCTCTGCGGGCGTTTTAGTGTCAGCACAAATGCGTCTATTGTCAAGTCATTGACTAAGTCTATATAAACACATTTGTACCGAAAGCAAATAAAAATAAACAGATAGCTTTTGGTTATTTTACAGCCTCGTCCCTTGCGGTCCGTAATAAGAAATGGACCGGCAAAGTCGGTACCTATCGTGGAGAAAGGAAAGCCAGCTTCTACGCGATCTGCAGGTAAGTTTGACCGGCGTGCAACAGGCGTAGATGCTCCTGTTTGAATATTAACTTTTTTAAATAATGACTGGACTGCAACAAGATAGGATGACGTTTGTCATAATGGTAAGTAGATGAATCGATGCGCCCTCCGACTCTAAGAATCCCATTTTCATCTAAAAATGGATTAAGAGACGAGAGAGCGGCTTTAGAATTTAAAGATTTACCCTTTTGTAGTAGTCCTAATTCTATAGGAAAGGAATCTTTCTGGGATAACTTTATAGAAACGTTTTGAGCGTTTTCTAACTCGGATACTTGAAGTGGACCTCGTGATCTGTCTGACCTTTTGTGAGGCCTACAATTGTTGGTGAATCTTAAAACTCTAGCAAAATATTCTAATTTAACTACTCTTATTCAGGTTTTACTGAATAAGAGTAGTTAAATTAGAATATTTTGCTAATTTCACAGACAAATCTGGCATGGAAGATGCCCCCTCCCCCCCTAAAGTATGGTGGGTCTTAAGCTCTGGCAATTCTATAGAGTCTGCAGTACAGGCGGGCCAGGCATCTTCGAATTTTAGAAGAAACGATGGACCTTTCCTCCATATAGAGAGATCTACCTGGTCTGGATCGACACCACGCGAGACAAAATCAGCCGGGTTGATAGAAGTGGGTACACAACGCCAGTCTGTGGGATTTGATAGCTCATTTATAGCAGCTACTCGATGGGCAACAAACGTCTTAGTTTTATTAGAATTGAGCCAACCTAATACTACTTTAGAGTCTATCCAATACACCTGACGTTCAATAGGGCAACGTAATGCGGCTAAAACGGTAGCAGTTAGTTGAGCTCCTAATAGGGCAGCGCAGAGTTCAAGCCGTGGTATTGTAGTGGGTTTAATAGGTGCAAACCGTGATTTTGCACACACCAGACTAACTTGAGTAGCGTCGCTAGTAGAAACAGACCTCAAATATATACAGCTGCCGTAGGCACGCTGCGAAGCGTCACAAAAACAATGTATTTGTACAGAGGAATTATTGTCAATTAAAATGTATCTAGGAATCCTTAAAAAAGACAAACATGAAGATTTTCTAGAAAAATTTAACCAAGAAGACCTTATTTCTGGAGGAACAGGTTCATACCAATCAATTTTGTGACTCCATAGTTCTTGTAGTATAATTTTAGGTTTAATTGTGAAAGTAGACAGAAGACCAAGAGGATCAAATATTTTAAATGTTGAGGAGAGTATAGTTCTCTTCGTTACATTTTCAGAAGCCGAGACATCATGCTGAAAGTGCAATTCATCCGAAGACGGCATCCAATCTATACCCAGAGTACTAGTTGCATTACTAATCTCGAGATTACCACTTTCCAGGTTAACGGAGTCTGCGAGTAACTCAGGTAAGTTTGAATGATATTTACGCAGATGAAAACTTCCCTTTGCTAACTCAGAAGAAACTGAAAGACGGATTCGACGTAACTCCTCATCACTGCTTGCACCGGTTAGTAGATCATCACAATATAGATCATTTTGTATTATAGTTTTGATCTTCTGATCTGTGCACTCTTCACCTATCTGCCAAAGAGAACGAGTAGTGAGAAAAGAGGCACTAGCGAAGCCGTAAGTAACCGTATTTAAACGAAGCTTCCTTAAAGGTTTATCTTCACTATCACGCCACAGTATCAGTTGAAGATTGCGATCAGATTCTTTGAGAAGCACTGACCGAAACATCTTCTCTATGTCTCCTGTTAAAACATACTTATGCTGTCTAAAACGAAATAATATATTAAACAATGGTTCTTTCACTACTGGTCCCACCATTTGTAGGACGTTAACAGAAACGCCAGAAGAAGTACGAGCCGAGGCGTCAAACACGACGCGTAACTTAGTCGATTCGCTTTGTTCCCGTATCACTGGGTGGTGGGGCAAGAAGTAGGCATTTAACGGCCTAGACTCCGGAGCTTCGGATAGATGACCTAATTCTTCGTATTCGTTAATGAATTGACAGTATTGTTGTTTTAATTCTGTTTGTTTTCGGAAACGAGCCTCTAAATTAAAAAAACCTCTTTTTGTCTAGATTATAGGAATTGCCTGAACAATCTATGCTATCACGAAGTGGCAACCCTACACAAAATTGACCATTACTAGTGCGAGTAGTGTTGGTGAGATAAGGTTGCTCACACAATTTTTCTTCACTACTCGGGGGCATCTTTTGAGGAAAATTTTCAAGTTCCCAGAATCTAGACAACTCTTCATGTATGTTACTAGAAGTGTCATCATTTGAGACAAAATTGCACATGACTGAGTCAGCTTTATTTTTATTAAAACAAGGCAATGATCCCGTAACGAGCCATCCTAACTTTGACGCCTGAAGCTTAGGATAACCATGTTCTAATGAATGCTGCTGGGCGCTTATGATATCCCAGAATAAGTCAGCACCGATCAAAATATTTATTGGGGATGGTTCATTTAAATTAGGATCTGCTTACTGAAATCCATGAATATTTAATTTATGTAAATCAAAATGTGATTTAGGTAAGTTGCCGGTAATTTGAGGCAAAACTAAACATGAAACTGTCACATTAAAAGAACTTGTTTCAGAATGAATGCGTAGAATACAGCGTTCTGTGTTAATATTTAACTTAGTGTTACCAATGCTTACTATGGTAGTGTCTGATGGCTGAGGAATCAGGTTTAGATGGCACTTTACGGCCTGTGTGATAATTGTCGACTGACTCCCGCTGTCGAGCAAAGCTCGCACTATCATAGTCTCATAACCCAGCCAGGTTGGTAACCTTTACTCGAGCCGTACACAAAAGTACTTCAGGAGGAGCACATTGAGGACATAGTGCGGAATTAACTAAATTTGAATTTTCAGTTTCTTCAGATTTATGAAGAAGAGAATAATGTCGTAATTTGCAATGATGACATGTAGCTAAAAGATGACAACGTTTAGCTATGTGACCAGATCACAAACAATTCTCACATAATTTATTAGAAGCAACAAAGGCTAACCTATCCTCTATTGAGCTCGACTTAAAAAACGGACACTCATACATGCAATGACTATTCTTACAGAACAAACATTCCGGTGTTTTAGAAGTAGAAGTGTTGCTTTCGTCTGATGCAGCCACTAAAGACGGAATTATTATGTTTGTTTTGATTATTAGATAAATGGTTTTGTTTATTGTCATGATTATCATGTTTATGGCGATAAAATGTCTCCAATACATCAGCGCGACATTTAAGGAAACTGAAGAAATCATTAAGCGAAGGTATGTCACTCAAACTATTTCTATGTTCTTCCCACTTGAAATATGTACTATTATTTAATTTACCTGAAATAATATATATAAGTAAAACATCCCATTTGTCAGTAGCAGCCCCAGTGAATTGAGTGCGCATAAGTTTATAGTGACTTGTCATTTCCTTGAACGGAGTTAATGTTGAACAAAGACTTAAGATGGTTATTTATCAATTGACGCTTATTGTCGTAACGTTCGCATAAAAGTTTCCATGCTTCGGAATATTATTACTATGAGAAACCTCTAATTAGCGATCACTCGAGTGGCTTCTCCGTTAAGATAGGATTGTAAATAGTGATATTTATGAATACTTTCGATCTTATCATTATTGTGAACTAGCGAAACAAATTTTTCCTTAAACTCCAACCACTTAAAATACGTACCGTCGAAATTTGGAATTTTAATCACAGGTAATTTAAAACTTAACGCATTACAACTGTGATCGTTATGATGACACGTAGCCATAGAATATTTATTTTGAGATTTATCCTCATTACCCTGAACTATTGAATTATTCTTAATTAAATTTTGAGCTAACGCAATACAATGGTAGAAATCGTTTTCTAATAAGTCTCTAGTAACCAACTCGCTACTTTGACTATCTGTGTTGTTAATATCTATTAGATTCTGCACCTCATCAAAATTCAATGAACAATGCCTCAATTTTTGATAGCTTCAATTTGAGTTTACTTGTTTCTAATTCTGAAATGGATTCTAATAAAGCTAAACTATTGAGACTTAACTTACATTTCGTTACGCGTCCTCGAAAAGAACCGCGTTTGCTTATTAGTTCCTTTAGCTTTAAACGTTCGGACTTTGTAATAAAATCGTAATGAGCTAACACAAACAGATGTTAATAGAACTATACGAAATAGGTATATAGCATACGATACGCTCCTCGCTTTGCTGATCAGCTGATGCCCGCGGCTCACGTAGACTGCATACAATGGTGAGTTATGCAGGTGGGGCGCCGGCAGTGTCAGGTAACAGCGATGCTGTGTCACAAGTCACAACGCACGATCACTGGAATAGATTAATTCCGTGCATCTTAGTAAACTGATAACAACTAATTACTCGTATGACGAAACGACGACGGTTCCTAAGTTACAGTTAACTCGGGAAATATTTAGTATGTAAGTGATATAAAGGTTGAATTGAGTGATAGAAGATTATTGAGCGAATGTGTCGTAGACACGCGTGTTCTTATCTCGGACTGGAGGGTATTATTATAACTGAAACACCAAAACGGTATCCAGTGTGACCATTCATAGCCGTTTTTGCCTGAGTATGTCCTTAGAAAAGCGCCTAAATGCTTATGAGCATTTTCGAGAGTCGAAGTCACATTTATTCCGGATAATGCATTATAATAATAATAATATTAATTTATTTATTTCTCAGTTTATGGTACATTGAGATCTTAAATTGAACATTGTTTCACATAAACTACCATTGCTGGTGTAGAAATATTAACTATCAAGCTAGGTACATGCTGATCAGAACCAGGTACATTATTAGAATATTATATAAAATTATGTTTTGTATTAAGTTTATAAAAATTCAATAATTTTAGTGACAAATTAAAAGACTGGTTATATCACAAACTGCATGATTTATAATGACAAAATATTATTATTTAAAAATCAAAAATATAAATCATAACGTCGAAAAATAAATCATAGTGTCAAAGAATAAATCATAATGTCAAAATATAAAAGAATAAAAATCAGAATACATAGACATTTAATAAGTATGGACTGGAAATACCTACAAAAAAAGGTGCATACCTACAACTCAAAATGTCGCATAAAATGGCTGCCAATGCTAAGGTTGTGTCATTCAGGGAACATGGTGTTACTATTTCGAGTATCGATACTAGTACGTAATAGTATAACGAATCTTACTAGATATCACGGTTGAATCATATTTAAAAAAATATTAGCTAATAGTCCGTTGTAACAGAAAAAACGAGTATTGACAATTTATCACTTCTCAAACAATTTTCCGCATAATTATAATTTCATTTATAGAATTATTACTTAGCAAATAAAGTTTTCACAAATATTTATAACGCAAACCTAATGTTTGGCAAGTGAACGTTTAAACAAAGCCAAATATTTAGTATCGAGTGAGCATGCAAGTCTTATGCCTGTTTTCACCTTCACTAAGTGACACTTAAATGAATCCCTAATAAAAGTTCACTGTTGGATTTTCAACGGTAGACTCAGCGCTGAGAGTTGAAAAACAGTGCAGTTTTATTTAGGTATTCATTTAAGTGTCACTTAGCTGTCGGTGAAAACGGGCATTAGTGAATTAAATTTTTAACAATTTTATCATAAATGAACATTCGGAATAATACACATCCTTACATATTATAAAACAAAGTACACCGCCGCGTCTGTCTGTTTTTCTGTCCGTCTGAACGCGAAAAATTCAAAAACTACTAAACGGATTTTCAATCAATTTTCACTAATGGACGGAGTGATTCATGCGGAAGGTTTTAGTGTATAATTCATTAAAGTTTTGTGTAAATTGGCTGAAATTTGACGATTATTGTTGAAGATGTCGGATAAAATCATGCGGACTGGGATCTTTATTAGCGTGAGCCGCGGAAATCATAAAAGTTACATAAAATGTATGTACTACAGTATTGTTCATCTTAAAAACTTCAACAAAAAAATCGTATACACTACATAAAACTCTGCGGAACGGTCTCTCAGTGCTATGAACCAAAGAGTACAGTTTGCTGTAAACCACGGGCCGGACCTAGCAATATCATTTCAGCGCAGCGAAGGAACTAGTATCAGAAACTATTACGGAAACGGTACAACACTATTCCACCATGACATATCATTGTAAACAAACGAATGAAATTATGAAATAATAAAAAGGTCTGTTGGACGGAAATAAACCCATATATTAAAATTTAAGCCGTATTTAATGATCACCTAGCAATTTTTTCATCGAAAGTTTATCACTTTATGTACTATTGCATGAAAACCAGCTACTAACCTGTGCAAAGATAATTGAGGTTGATTTTCCTTCTTTCTTGCACCACACTTCACAATACAACACACAGGCATGTTGAATTGGTGTTTTCCAACGTATATATGTAGTTTTAAAGGAAAACTCCACGTAATTTTCTCACAAATCTCAATAAAACAAAAAGTAAACAACGACTTGACAGCAGAACTACCATGAACTTGTCGCATATTATGGCGGATATGGCACTTACCTACAACTGTTACTACGTCTCAACAAAATGTTGCCATTATGAGGAACAACTGAAATATTGTTGTCTCTTTTATCAAATACGATTACCACATTAGAAAGAGTGAAATAACACGATATTTCACATTCTAGTTCGTTTTTCACCCATATTTGTATAAGCAAACTTATGTATAGAATATCGCGGCGCCTCCGTGTTTTTACTATCTCAATGTCAGAATAGAAATTACAATGTCCAAGAATTCATAATAATGTCAAAGTACTAATGTCATTATTAAGATCTTATTAACAATGTCAAAAAGTATGATTTAAAAATTCATTGACGGAATAAAAACACATGTCTAAGAGCCAAGCAAACATCTTACATTTAAACTTATGAACTGGTAATAATCTCAGGGCAGGTGGAAATTTATTATAAATTTTAATTGTCATACAACTGGCATTTCTACTGTATAATTGCAACCTCTGAGCAGGTACTAGTAATTTTCCGGCATTTTTTTTGTTCAGTCTTTCGGAGACTTGTTCATTCAATTGAAACAAATGCTGATATTTTTTTACAAATTAGCGACTACATTATCCTTCCCTTGCACATGCACTATTTTAAAATCATACTCTTCTAGAACTAAACGAAACTATGAAACTTTAACAGTCTGCTAGAGCGATCCTTCATGCTAAGTAGATAAATAAGTGGTTTATGATCTGTAATTATTGTAAAATACCTACCGAATAAGTACGGCCTAAAGTACTTTACTGCCCAGACAGCAGTAAATTACTTTTGTATAGTGGGGTAGTTTAAGTCTGCTTATTTAATGGTCTACTAGTATATGCTACGGGTCTTAGGTCATTGTTGTACAAAACTGCACCAATAGCTACACCTGATGCGTCAGTCTGTAAAATAAATTCGTAAATTTCTGAGAAATCTGGGTACTGAAGTATGGGTGGCCTTACCTTAAAACTTTTGTTATAAGGTATGGAAAGAGTGTTGACATTTCACTGTCCAATTGAAAACTATATTCTTTCTTTTTTGTATATTAAAATACTGGAAAACAAATAAACATGATATCTCACCAGACAACTTAGAAAAATTTAAAAACCATCTTAAATGCTTATCTTTCTCACAAGTATATAAAGCCAAAGACGCCAATAAATCTTATGATCTTTTTATGGATGACTTTTCTTTGCTATACAATTTATGCTTTCCGAATAAAATTGTTACTGTGTATACCAATAAAAAAAATAAGTGGATATCTCGTGGAATAAAAATTTGCAGTCAAAAGCAACGGCAGTTACTTTGGACATATAGATTCAATCCTACCACGAAAAATAGACTTGCGTTTAAAAAATACTCTTCAATTTATAGAAAAATAATAACATTAACTCAAAAAGCTCAACATAACCACTTCATTAATACCTCAAAACTTAAATCAAAAGCTGCTTGGCAAGTCATTAACAAATCTAAATTTAATTTACCTCAAGAACCAATACTGTCAATTGAGAAAGATAATTTGACTCTTACACATCCTTTGAGTATTGCAAATGAATTTAATAATTATTTTATAGAGGCCATTGAAAATAATATTAAAACTAAGGGAACTTTTAATAATAATTATAACATTGAAAATTCGAATTCTCAATCACTATTTATGCTACCTGTTTCAGATTCTGATATAATCAAAATAATTAGCAGCCTGAAAAACACAAACACGGTAGGATTTGATGGCATATCAACTTAAGTAATTAAATACGTTAAGGAAATTATAGCGCCTGTACTGGCTCATATAATTAATCTTTGTATTTCAGATGGTGTATTCCCAAGTAGCCTAAAAAATGTCATTATTAAACCGCTATATAAAAAAAATGATAAAAGTGATGTTCAAAATTATAGACCTATTGCTACGATATCGATATTTTCAAAAATACTCTAGAAGGTAATTTATAATTCAATTTATTCTTACTTAGAAAATTTCAAACTTCTTTGCAGTCAACAAAAAGGTTTCAGGAAAAATACTAATATTAATATGGCTTTATTTGACCTGCTATCTAGTGCAATGACATCTGTAGATAAAGGCAATCCTGTGTGCGCTATTCTAACAGATATGACCAAAGCATTTGATTTCGTGAACCATCAAATTCTGCTGCAAAAATTACATGGATATGGCATAAGAGGAAACGTCTTGACACTCTTAGAATCATATTTGAGTGACAGAACTCAATGTATAGAAATTGCTAGAATCTGTCCTATTACTAAATTGGAGATAAAATATGTGTCTAAACCAAGATATATAAAATATGGTGTACCTCAAGGTAGCATACTGGGGCCACCACTATTCTTAATATATATTAATGATCTCCCTAAAACTATAGATCATAAAATGGTACTATTCGCAGATGACAGCACGGCCATTGTGGAATGTACGAATCCTAATAATTATCAAAATGACATAAATAATTCTCTGAGTGACATTATAAATTAGCTCGACAAAAATAACCTTATAATTAATTTAAATAAAACAAAAGTTATTCACTTTCACCAGCGCCGAAAGCATTCACCAGTTAACATTGCCTACAAAAACTATGTGATAGAAGAAGTTACACATGCAAAATTCTTAGGTATCACTATAGATAGTGAACTAACTTGGAAACATCACACAGAGGAGATCTGTAAGCGCCTTAGTAAATCTGCATATTTATTATTCCAATTGTCAAGGAAAGTAAATACTGACACTCCTTTAACAGCCTATCATGGATTGGTCGCTTCTACTTTAAGATATGGTGTTATTTTTTGGGGACAGTCAACTAATAAAGAACTTATATTCAGGATGAAAAAAAGATGTATACGAGCAATGTTTGGTCTAAGAACAACGGATAGTTGCATAAATTACTTTAGACAATCAAAAATTCTAACTTTACCATCTTTGTACATTTTAGAAACTGCACTTTTCGTAAAAGCAAATCCGCAATTTTTTCAGAAATTTTCTGACGTGAAAAGAACCCCAATTTGTTCTCAATATTAGAATTTTTTGTGTCCAATAAAGTGCAAAACTTCTTTACTGAAAAAGCGCTTCTTTGGTAGGGCACCCATTATCTATAATAAAATACCTGATGCTGTTAAATGTTTACCTTTAACCAAATTTAAAAAGTCCGTTCAAGGGTTTTTACTGGAAAAGTGCTATTACAGCGTAGATGACTTTTTAAATGATAATCTTCTGCAATAGAATTTGGAATGTGTACCTGTGTTATTATTTTTCTAATCTGTATTTTACTTAAATTGAATTTAAATTGTTGACATTTTAATTTAATCCTATGTTTTTATATTATTTTTTTGTAAGTCATTGTTTTAATTTATTATTAACGATTTTATAATTATCTTTTTGTAATAGTTGTCTTAGTGCGACTAATTTTGTACGCCATGATTGGCAAAACATGTAGCTACCTCTTATTATTTTTAAGACCTGTATAATTCTACACTCATGTTTTACAAAATAAATATCTTGTATCTTGTATCTTCTGCACAATCGATTTAAAGGTAATGTTATCTCAGCAAACGATGGCACAAATTTACAATAGTAATTGCAGAAAGCTACAAATCGTTTCACTTCATCTACTGTTTTGGGTACTGGGTAATTTTGTAAAACTATTGTTTTTTCTGGTTCTGGTAATACTCCATCAGCAGAAACTAAATGTCCAAGATACAATATTTTCTTTTTATTAAATTGGCATTTGTCCGGATTGAGCTTTAAGTTTACTTTTCTTAACCTTTCGAGTACATTTATCAAAATTGTATTATGAGAATTTAGATTTCGCCCAAAAATTATTAAATCATCGAGATAAATAAAACATTTGTCATACGTCAGACCAGACATAACTATAGACATTACTCTACTAAAATTACTACAGGAAGTTTTAAGTCCCATAGAAAAACGCTTTAATTGATACTGACCCGAGCTAGTTGAAAAATCAGTATATTTACGACTTTCAGAGCTTAAACTAACTTGATAATAGCCTTGATTTGGGTCTAAATGAGTGAAATACATTGAGAAAAAAAGTGAGTCTAAGATTTCGGTGATGTTTGGTAGTGCGAACTTATCATCGACTATTCTATCATTGAGTTTTCTATAGTCCACTACTAAACGCCACTTTTTACAGCTTTCTGACTTTTTGAGAACGAGTAACACTGGACTGTTCTACTCGCTTGAAGACTCTTCTATTATATCGTCCTTTAACATTTGTTTAATTTGTCTATCAATTTCTGGCTTCATTGATTGTGGCAATCTATAAGCTATTACATATGTAGGACTAAAGTTAGGCTTCAGTGTTATGGATTGTTCGTAAACGTTGGTGGTGGTTAGCTTATCTCCTGGCAGAAAAAACACATCTGAATATTTTGTACAAATTGTTTCGAGAGAACTCTTTTCTTCTGAATTAAGATGATTTAATTTTAACAACGAAAGTAAGGTTTCGGCCCTATTAGCATCGGCATTAGTCTTATCAAAAGAATAAATATTATACTTGCTTAAAAATTTTACTTCTCTGCCCTCCTATGCCGTTTATAGTAGTGCTATTATAACTTATACGCATCAAATCGGTTAATTCATTTTTCCTAATAATAGATATTGACCACCCGTATCTACTAAAAAGGAATGTTTTCTGTTATTGCAATAAAATGACACAAATTGACATCGTCCCGTACATGCCAAAATATAATTATTAAACTCGAAAAAACTCCCTTTTAGTCAAATTTTGGAAATTAACATTTTCATTAGAAGTTTGGGAAACGTCTTCTTGTACCGATGCTTGCGCGGGTTGTACGGGTTGCGTAGTTAAAACAACATTACGGTTGTTATTATTTCTTCGCCTATTACCACGATGGTAATATCGGCCATTGTTACAATTCACCTGTGAGAAGTTTTTACCGCGGTAATAATTCTGAAATGATCTTCCGTAACCACGACAATTATAATTATTAAAAGATCCATAATTGTGGCCACGTTGACCTTGATCCGTTGGTCCTGAAGAAGGTGTAAACTTACCTCGACCTCTTCTCGAATACTGCATGACGTCCGGCTTGAAGGACGGAGAAGGCGTATCAACGCCTTAACGATGACGACGATGTAACAACATCCTCGTCTTTTGCACCTTGTATTGCGTCCTTGAGATTGCTATAGTCGCGAGCGGCCACGATGGTGCTTAGCCTTGAATTTTTCAACCCATCTGAAAACTGCTTAATGGCCATTTTCTCATTTAATGGCTTTAGAATCGCGAAATTTGATGAATCTCCGTCTTCCTGTGAGATGTGTAAAAAGTTGTTCTAATTCAGACCCATACTCGTCAATTGACCTAAAACCTTGGTTCGTATTTAGGAGGCGGGACAGAATAGCGGTAAGCGATTTTATAGTTAATAAATATTTCCTTATATTCTGTATTAAATTAGGAACGGTGTCGTACTTATTCGATAAACGGAGTATCGCGTTTTCAGATAGTCGACCTTTAATTACGAATTTTATTAAAACCACTGCATCAATCAATCGTTTCATGGTGTCCTCCGTACCATCCAAAACGGGAATTAAGTTACACGTCGTTAGAACGTCAAATTCCATTTTTACAATTTTTACTTCACTCGGAGGGGAAGTACACAATTGAGTTATCTTTAAAAATACACTCTTCATATTATCAAAGGTGGTGGACAATGCTGTCACTATTTCGGGCTTAAAATCATGCGATAACTTAGAATATAATAATTGCGCTTCACTAAACAAATGTTTTGCTTCTTTCAACTTATTTATCGCAATAGAACCCGTAAATTTAGCTTGCCCTTTCTTTATTAAATATCTACAAATGTCCACAAAATCTTCATATATTCTGATAAACTCATCGGCCATAATCTAAAAATAAAACATAAAGGAATGTAATGACATCATCCTACCAACTAATTATCTTCACTACAATTCTTATAACTGTCTTCCAAATAAAGATTGTAAAAACATGCGAAAACATTCCCTTTTATGGCGCGGGGTTTCGGATTCCGTGAGTCGTCGTGCACGATTTATGAACTGTTACATATTAGCACAATAGAACCTTATACTAATTACTTACTTGCAATAACTCAATTTTGCAATTAACACGCAATTTCTTATTTATAAGATGTAAAGTTAATTAAAATATATGCTTATAGGAGCATCATTATGTATCACTTACAAGTTCCGTAGCATTGATTTTCATGATAGTTTATGTATTACATATTATTGTTTTTATCTGTTCACATAATAGATACGTGTCACAAGTCTGGAGTAACTATTTTTTTTTGTAGGTAGCACTAAACCGTATGCGTCAATTATTTTTTTGGAAAAGGTCCGGGTTTTTTTTTTTTTCACTTACACGGGTTTAGCGGTGTCATCATCACGGGGAGCGTGTTTCTTGAAATACATTGAGGTCTGCCTGCGAGATAAGGACCTGCGGTTTATCTGCCTCTCCATCCATTTGACATGCATCTTCTTGTTATAATAACAGATAGCATAGCATGCCGCTGCCAGTAGGACGATTGTCATCAGGGTGAGAAGGATATTTGTCATGCTGATGCTGTAGTAGCCCTGCTCGGTTGTCGCACCATTTTTCCCATTACCAGCTGCTGTGTGCGCGATGATCGTCTCTTCTTTCGTTTGAGTAGATTGACACATGATTTACGACAAAAAACCACTAATTTTATAACAATGTCCAATCGTATGATCACAATTATTTCATTTTATTTGTTGTCCAAATTTCACTCGCGATATGACCTTGAATGGCAGAGTCGCCATGAAGTGTCATCATAAATGAAAGACATCTGCATTGAATAACGCCTCGATTTATTGTGTCTTCACATAGATTGAGCGTACATGATCTTAATATTTTGTTTACTTGGCTAATCCTAAATAAGGTGTGATTACACAAACATACATAATAATACTTATGATACTTACATACACTACATCTGGTTCACCCAGTCTTCTTCTAACTGTCCACCGACTTATACTAACATTGCGAACTTCTCGAAGCTGTTGTCCCAGTTGAACCGCGTTCAGTTGCCAATTTCACAAAGACACATGTCACAACAAAGCAGTCATCACGCTCTGATGTTCTGCGTCGCCGAATGTAGCCACCGGTCTCTTGGAACCTCTGGTATACAGAGTAGCGGCTCAAATTTAACTGTCGAGCAACTTCACTTTGATTATGGCTTAGTTCGAGCAAGGCAATAACTTGAGCGGTTTCTGCGGGCGTGCTATCCATATTTTTCCAGGAAATCCGTATGCGCTACATATAATTATGTAGTATAGGAGAGATGTTATATGTATAGTAGATATGTTATTACGTTAACCTTTGGTGTGAAACTGATTAAAAATCCTTTTTTTTCTGAAGGGCATCTCATAGCTGAACTCTGAGGTCATGAACCGGTCAATGAATAAAAATAAAAAAAACCGACCTTTTTATACCTGCGGGTAAGGGTGCAAGTAGTGACAACGTAAATGAGTGAATTTGGGGAATTTGGTGTACGGTTGGTTTTTGTAAGTTACGTGAAGGTCAATGATTTTAATTTTGTGTCTTTGTAAAGCTAAACTTGTATGCTTTAATTTTGCCTAATGATTTATACTCGATATCTTTAGATTTAAAAGAGAAATCATTAATAAACTAAATTATAATAATAATAATATAATAATAAAAATGTTATTCAAGTATAAAGTAAAATTATGATTTACATTAATTACAATCGAGGAAAATTTTATTCTAACTGAATGTAGACCTGCCTGATCTAGGTTTATGAAAACCTGTGTTTCAGGCCATCAATTTACATCAAACATCTATATAAAAGACAACAATACATTTATTAGAAGCTAAATTAAAAAGGAGACATAATATTTTCAATTACTTAAACATTAACTATTTGGTATATTATTTTAAAACTAAATTATGTAAGATATATTATGTTTAAATAAATTAACTAATAGCATTAAAATAAATAAAGTATTCTTAATTTGGTAAAGGAAGAGACTTATATTAGAGTAGGTAGATAGAAATTTTATTTTAAAATTTCTTGTAGTTTTTCCGTGTCTACATAATTGAGTTTTGCCAAATATTCTTGTACAAGTAAGTTACACCTATTATAACTTAAACTATAAATCTTTAGCACTCTGTTAAACTGGTTATACAAGTAGCCCCCTAAAAATAAATAAAATCTATTAGTAAAAGCATGTTTAGTCTGAGAGTTAGCACAAACAAATTACAAGGGGTGTGCTATTTTATTGTTCTCAAGTGTATGTATGCGCTTCTACCACGCGTCGATGGTCACCTAAATCGTACTTGTTATAATTGTGAATATAATATTTGTAAAGCATAATATTTGTGAATATAATATTTGTAAATATTATATTCACAATTATAACATGGCAATAATTCTGACCTGCAAGTTAGGTGGCAGCGGCGCACCATCCTTTAGCCACGAGAAGTACATGGGCTTGTCACCGGATGAAACGCCGCACAGCACCTGCACTGAGCTGCCCTCCGTCAGCTCCGAAGAAAATATAAATGGTGAAATTTTTGGCGGATCTACAAACGAAACGTACGATTCTTTATTGAAACGGTTTTCTGGCTGACGATCGAGTTAGTGCGTCGTAGGGAGTACTGACTGCGGATTTGTACATCGATGTCGCGGCGCGCAGCGGGCCCGGCGGGCGCGGCCACGGCGCAGGCATACAGCCCCGCGTCGGCAGCCAGCGCCGGCGCCAGGCGCAGCGCCGCACCGCGCGCGCTTACCCGCCCCGTGCCACTCAGTGCCACGCCTGCGCCACGCCGCCACCACGAGATCGAGCTGATACACATCATCAAACAGCATTTTAGCTCAGAGATCACACGTGCATTTGCTGCGAGGCCTTAGTGCGTTTGTCCATCGCAACCGATACCGGGACTTCACCGAGAACAAGATAACGGTACTGAAGTAGCCATACGTACATTTACTATGGCCGCATGTCCACCGCACATCCATCATCGAGTGCCGTAGTTCCGACCGCCGAAGTTTAGAGTAGTTTGGCGCAACCGCTAGAACTCGGCCCGAAATTGTGGCAGGCCGATGTGCTGGCAGTACAAACCACTTTTGATTTTGTTCACACACTGCCGTCGCATCGGCGTCATTCGCTCGGCTTTTTTTTGTTCATCATAACATACTGAAACCCCAAGTTCAGTCGCGGTGGACACACGATCGCCGTCACGGAGATGGCTTAAATATTACCATTTCTCGGTGACAGCTGCAGTAGACAAACGCCCTTACACTAACAGCCCTCTTACCTAAAATTATATCTAAAGTATGTAAGCGGGTTCTCATTACTAACCTACCAGCTCAAAGGTAACCTATACGCGCAGCACAGCGGCAGCGGTCGACAAGGCATCAAACTAATTCCAGCAAGACAGACGAGATGGCGCTGTCCCGCAACTATAAAACCTACATTCAAGTCGCTACACGAAGAACTCTATAACCATCTCTTGTCGTCCGCATCATATTTTTAACGAGCTACTATTTGAATTATAAGGTTTTCAACCTTAAAAGGTCTTCATTGTAACTAGAAGCATTATAAGAAATAATAATATTTTAAACCAGGAAGATTCGCTTTATTTCCCCTGAAGAACACAGAAACCAAACAGTAACCTTTGAGTTTTCTTAGAAGTCAGACCCTATTAGTTTTATCAAAAACATCTGTTCAGATTCTGGTCAGTAACTATCCAAATAAAACATTATTATTTTGAAACGAGTCAAGGTACTAAAACTATTTCCTCGTATCGTGAATTTGGTAAGGGACTCGTTTAAATTATATGATGTGTCCAGAGCCTATCGCTAATGTATTAGAGGAATCATCCTAACAAAATGCACCTCTATGGACCTGATCGGATATCCAGCGTAGGGGCAGTAGATGGTGGCGTTGGCGCCGGCCACCACGCGCACCGGGCCCAGCGCGCGGATCGACGGCGGACCTGCGCATACACACACAACACTTATTAGCTGGGTCCACACCAGACGATTAAGTGCGCTCCGATTGGGCTCGGCAGGAGCGTAATCCAAATACGCAGTGGATGTGAACGTGCCGCGCGGAATTCGAGCACACGCGGGGAGCGCCCTCTTAAGATGCCCATAAACGGGACAATTATCGTAACGATTCGTCGCTCGATGTTAAAATCGAACGACAAATTGTACGTGTACTGTGGCAATATGGCATCCGATTTTGTGGTCAAAAGATCGATTGGAGATCTCAACAGGCAACCCCGAAAATATTGACTGCTATCTGAACATCGTTCGATATATCGCACGTGTATGGCGTGATCGAATGCGATCATCGTCAGTCTGCCTCTATCTTTCGCGCGAGTAGCACGTACGGTACCTGTAAATTTTTTGCGATGTTGTGGAGCAAGGATTTCCTGTTGGAATTTATAGAGTTACTCCGAGAACACGAGGTTTTATGGAAAATAAGGACTACCATAATCAGATGAAACGAACTGGATGTTATGAGGTATTACTTAGAAAAATGAAAGAAGTAGATCCCAGTGCAGACATAAGTAAAGTGCAAAAGAAAATTAACAACCTGCGTACTGTTTTCCGTAAGGAGCTTAAAAAAGTGGAGTCTTCTCGTGCATCGGGAAGTGGTACTGACAACATTTATGTACCAAAGTTGTGGTACTATGAGAAATTAATGTTTTTAAAAGATCAAGAGCAGCCATATGGAGCGACAAGTAGTTCAATGGATACAGTAAGTACACAATATTTATTATTTCTTATTATGTTTTATACATTTATAAAATTATTTATTTATTATTTCTAAAATTATTAATAAAGTTCTATGAAGTTGTTCTGCCAAGGTACAGATCCGGCATTATTAAAATAGTCGACAAATAATTATCTCACTTGATTACCAGTATCGTTACTACGTAATGGTCGCCTTCGGAATCCTAGTAAATCACACCGGATCAAATTCATTATTTTCAAAGTTTTCTCTATCAAATACAGTTAACGGTGTATAGGTGTTAGGACTATTACGGCGTAAGTAATTATGCAGAGCACAGCAAGCCATTACGATTTTTTTATGTTGTCTAAATCCATGTTAATTTCTGTTTTTAATATACCAAACCTGGCAACTAAAATGCTGAATACATTTTCTATTATTCTTCTTGATCTAGATAAACGGTAATTAAAAATTCTCCTTTGAATGTTCAGTTGTTTTTTATTAAAAGGTTTCATAAAATTATTCCTTAACATAAAGGCTTCATCGCCTACGAAAACATAAGGCAAAGTCGTACCATTTACTGTAGTAGGATTTGGTAATTTTAAGGAATTATTTAAGAGGTTTTTGTAGAAGACCGTTTCATTTATAACACCACCATCCGAGACTCTGCCGTTTGTACCAAAATGAAAATAAATAAACTCTAAATCCTTATATGTTTTCCGTCTACAGCGCCCAAACAGTTAGGAAAATCCCATCTATTTTCAAAATGCACCTCTATATCGATACCTTTAGGCTCAAAGGGCGTAACCGCCATTTTGGCCAAAATGAGATTTTAATGCAGTCATACTTAGTTTTTCGTCCTCTTTCGATTGGTATATTTAAAATATCGTTATTCGCAAAAAAGTGGTGGATACAACCATAATTTTTGGATACTAAACATTGATTTTCTTTAAATTTAGGCCGTAAATGTTAATATTTAATTTTTCATTATGGCAAACGTCGTAACAGGTAAACGAAATTATAAACTTGGAAGTATATCCTGTGGTCTGTCTCTTTTGGCGTTTACGCCTCTAGTTGTTTTAGATTTTTGTTCATACTTGTCTTATACAACCCGAAATCTTATCAAGTTTGGTGGTTACGCCCCAAAATATACTAAAATATTTACATTTTGGCTTATACGCCCTATTAAAATATTTTTGACGAAGCAATCATCCAAAGATTTTATAGAGGTCGGTGGTTACGCTTCCAGATGCTTTTTAACTCTATTCATAATTTGACTTATACGTCCGATTATTATATTTTTACGAAAACGTCTTATACTATAAACTCAAAGTTTTATGCTATTGTTCGGCCCTAAATCACCTACGTAATAAAGTTAAATATCGTTTATCTTACTGTCTTCCAAGGCAAAAGCAAACGACGCAATTGTTCTGAGGGAGATAGCTATCTATATCGGGGACTGGGCGGGGTGGGGTAGGGGAATTGTTTACGAAAACCACGTGGCGCGTGCCGGCCGGCCTTTCGGGGCTGCCATTGTAAGCAAACGACCGAGCGTAATACACGTTTTCAAAGTGTTCTGTGGTTAAAATCGTTGTATTTACAAGATGGACACTGAAAATAAGCTAAATTTTTTGTTGAGGCGTCGCAAGCAGTTGGCATCACTAGTCGAACATCGACGGAGATTGCTAAGGTAAGTTTTTATCTTTTAAGGTCTTAGATACATTTATTTTTAAATACTCGTACTTAGATCTCAATCATGGAAGCCGAGCTCTCAACCGTAGGTATAGAAATAGGTATATTTCTTGCTTACAATGATTTATAAATTACAAGACTTAAAGTTATTAAGGAGTTTACGCCATATGACTTTGTGTAACTTGTTGTATAGCGTAAAACATCGAAACGAGTTATTTTTCGAAAATCCTTGCACTGAAGGCAAATGTATCAAAAAATGTAACGAAATTACGGAAGCAAAACGAACTTCTTTATTTAAACACTTTTGGAGTTTGGATAATCAGCGCAGACGTGACTGGGTAGTTAGATGTTGCCGTTATGTTCCAATAAAAAGAAAGAGGACGAGTGCACCGGAAAGTCGCAGAAATGCCACCTATGAATATATAATTAATGACGGAGAGGATCACAGACAAGTCTGCCAAAAGTTTTTACTTGCCACCCTGGACATCAGCCAAAAATACTTACTGTATACAATTAAGAACACTCAAGAAGACATGGCTAAAAAAGACATGAGAAAACCAAATGTCACAGCTAGATATACAGAAGCTGCAAAAAAAATTGTTACAAAATTTATAGAGCAATTGCCTGTACTTCCATCTTATTACAGTCGGAAAAGAAGCAATAAAATGTATTTGCCTCAAGAGTTTAAGAACACTGCACATATTTATCGCATTTATTTAGAAGACTGCAAAAAAGATAGCCATGAAATAGTGAGTGAGGCCATATTTAGGCAGATATTTCAAGAGTATAATATAAGCGTGCATACGCCTAAAAAAGATAAGTGCGTTTTGTGCACAAAATACGAAAATAATAAGGAAGAGAATAATCCTCAAGACGCAGAGCTATTAAAAGCGCATCTTGAAGAAAAGAATGCCACTTATAGAAGATTTAAATTTCACCAGAACCTTAAACCACTTACGGATGATACCATTACTGTTTCTTTTGACTTACAAAAGGTATTGAACACTCCCCATGGAGAAAGCATGTTGTTATACTATTCACGAAAATATTCTGTGTACAATTTTACTCTTTACGAGAGTAACAAGCAAGATGCTTTTTGCTTCACCTGGGGTGAGTGTGATGGCAAACGTGGTAGCAATGAGATTGCTAGCTGCCTAATCAAATATCTCGTTGAAGTAGATAGAAGAGGAGTGAAGAACCTTTTATTGTACTGCGACTCATGCAGTGGCCAAAACAAAAATAAAACAGTGTTGGCTGTCTTCAATCACTTTTTAAAGACTTCTGTAAATCTGGAAGTCATTCAGATCAACTTTTTACTCCCCGGTCACACCTATATGCCTGTGGATTCGGTCCATGCTGTCATCGAAAGAGAAGTGAAAAGAATAATTGTTTGGAGTCCATCACAATGGGCGACCTTTTTCGTAGCAGCCCGAAAAAGGCCGAGACCCTATCATGTCAACGTCATGGCATATTCAGATTTCTTAGATTTAGGAGATATGGCTAACCAAACATTTACGCCTTGTACGTTAAAAAATATTTCCTTCAAAGCAATAAGAACAGCTACTTTCAAAAAGAAGAATCCAAATAAAGTTCAATTAAAATATTCCATGAAAGAGAGTGTGGCAGAGAAACAAATACAATTATTTGAAAAGACACAAAAGAAAGGAATTAGCAAAGCATTAGCAGTTAAGGGAAAAGGAAAAGGTAAAAGAAAGGACACGAAAACAAGGAATAGCAAAAATAAGACCATTGAGAATAGTACAGATGAAAATGTTGTGAGCGATATATCCGAACACGAAAACTACATTATAAAGCCGTTGTATAAAGCTAAACTACCGATATCAGTAGCAAAATATAAAGACCTTATGAAACTGGACCTTGTGACAATGGAACAATCCCCAAGACCTTTCATGAAGAGTATCGTCGCCTCCGTTCTACTGATGATGTACCCGATACATTACCTGAAACAGATGACGAAGACGAAGATACAGAGGAAGAATAAGTTTTATGTTTTTATGTTTAAATCCTTGTCGTTCGGGATGCTTGCTCGTTACAGTTAACTCTTTTTTCCGTTTTTTTTTTTAATATCATAATTATAACATTATTAATTTGGCAAATTTCTCGCTTGTGTAATTTTAAAAAACCAAAGTATAACTCTTTAATATAAGGTATATTGTTTACTTTGTGTATATTATTAATTATTGTTTGTATTGTTTCTTAGTAATTTTAATAAAAATATTTAAAGAAAAAGTAGGCGGTCAGTTTACTTAAGATTTTTTATGCATGTATGCGAAATTAGGAATCATTAATCAGTAATTCCTAATTTCGCATACAAGAAATGCAAAATACTTGTTGTAACATTTTGTAGTTAAATTAACAACATAAAAAATTAACTAATTTGCTTTATTAGAGGTTGTGTTTTGTTTAGCTTTCAAGTATTATAAATATTAGGGGTAATAATGATAAAAGAAACTTGTCTCATTACATTAAATGGATATTATATTCCTACTTGCATAAATAATAATAAGTGTAATACATTTTTATATTATTATTAATAAGATAGTAACTAAGACGACTATTATTATTGCACAATTATTGTTTTCACGATGATTGATTCAATTACAATTATTGCTGTGATTAAACATTTTTGATACAATATTAATTCATTTATTTTTAATGCTATTTTTGGAATGCTCCGTTATTATAAGTAGGTGAAGCACTAAACTATAAAACAAAGAACCTGATCGGCAAAATTTACCTGAGCTTATAATGAGAAATCATTGATAAGAAGTACCACAACTGTCACTTACACCACATATTGGACAAAACGTTTGCAGCTTACATAATTTGTTAGATAGTAGAATACAAAGAGATTGTAACTTACATCATAAATTGTTAGTTGATTTCGTATGAATTGCTATTACACCCTTAGCTGTTTGTACAGGAGCCTTTTTTTTTGACGTAACCGACTGCATTATTAATTTTTTAGGGTGTATACGAAGTCTATTTTTTTATTTGTTAGATTTACTTTAAATATTATCCTACGATGTGCTTTATCTTAAAATTCTAACAACTTTTGCCTTTTGCTTTTTTTTATAGCTATAACCACAAAAAAGTTATGTCGGAAAACTGTTTTGTTTTTCTGTTTTATGGCTCTCCTGAAAAGTCGTGTTTTGGTGGATACGCCCTTTGAGCCTAAAGGTATCGATATATATTTAACACTGAATTGTCTGATTTAGTTATGATCTAGTTAATATTTCAACATAGGAGAGGTCCCTTTATTTACACTTTCGGTTGTCTTACTTATATCACTGAACTCACTGATCACTGGCACTGTTTCACGCGCGCACTCAGTAGATCCCGGTCCTGTGAGGTCAGCTTGCGCCTCCGCCCCCGGGGCTCGCTCGCCCGCCGGTGCACGTACCGCCAACATCTCAGGCTGCAGCGGCGCAGGTGCGGCTTGGCACTTACTTCTTATAATTAAGTATAAGCATATGCCGCCTAAGACGAGAACCAAGGCCAAGGTAACGTACACGACGGAATAATGGTGGATGTCGTGCACATTTAGTTGTGTAGAAGATTGTTCTTTTATATTGGTTATTTCCGTACCTGGCGTGAATAAGTTGATATGTCATTTATGCATACTTTTCAGGGCAGCCTATTTAAAGTTTACGATCTTCTGGTAAATCGAAAATAATGATGATTACTTTTTAATAGTTGAATTTAGGTTCTTTAAGGAGCTGTTTTAAGTCCACGTTACAAAATAAATGTAATATTTGTTAATGCATTTAAAAACAGACTTATCCAATTGTTCACCGACGACTTATCAACTTATTCCCTGAAGGAAGATAAAAATTCTAACTGTCATAATTGAATTTAAATAAAAACCAAATGAAGTAATAACAAAGTTTAATCGCAGAAACAAATTAAGATCCTTTATTCTTTTTTAAATTTATGAAATTTAACCAAATGACAAGAAAAAACACTTTAAATTACTTATTCTTCTGTGTTTTCTTCTTTATCAGGATCTTCTTCGTCAAGATCGGGGTCGATATTTTCTGTATCATTATCCGTTTTTATATTTCTATAAAATTCATGAAATACTGGATCTATTAGAGGCAATAGATCCAGCAAATCTTTTTTCTTCTCTCGACTTACTGGCAATTGCTCTCTGGACACTGGTTTTAACTGTTTGTTATCTACAATGTATTTGCCTCTTTTCTTGAAGTTTATTGCTTTAAATGGAGTGTCACTGTCAAGGTTTGTCTTGAAGTATATTTCTCCAATGGGCTTTCTATATTGCAACCACTTCACAGGTTGCCATAGGAATTTGCTTCCAGAGACGTCTTTCTTTTTAATTGTGAACGGCCCTTTTTTTGAACTTAATTCAGAGAAGTTTAGAAACTGTTCTTGCTTCATAGGTATCACTTCAAAGGGGTTTTTAACTTTGGAAGACCGAACCAGTTGTATCCAATCATTAAGATGGTTAATTTTAATCTATGTCTTCTTTTTAGTTCTCTCAATTATAGCATGGTCCGAGTCACATTCCATATGACTATGTCCGCTGATAAGAAACTTATGGTTGATCACTTCTAATGTTGGATGTTGATGCAATAGAAATATGAACATCATAGCAACTGTGTTGTTTTTATTTTTCCCCCCACATGTGTCCGAATAAAATGTGACCTGTTTTACATTTGCAGGTAAATTATGAAGCAAATCCCATAAACAAGAAGCGATTTGGTTAGCACCTCGTACGCCAATCGTTTTGTCCCACATATAACAAATAGTTTGATCATTAGCTAAGTTATGAATTGTTAGATTGAAGGACCACAATTGCCTTTTATAAAAAGAATCTGAAGTTAATATTTTCGGTTCATTCTTTTCCTACAGTAGTGACTCTCGTAATTTGGAAATGACAGTATATGGTTTATAGCTGTAGTAGTATCGTCAATCGTTTTTTTATTTTTGGGTGGTTGCCTTCCTCTCTTATCAGCAGTTATTACTCCGCTTACAGAGTGTTTTTTCTTATCTATTATAATATTTACAAATCCTTTGGTTTCCCCATACGTTTTACATAAGCATTCTTTACAAATTGGTTTGTGTTCATTATTTATAATTAGTTTATATTTGCAATTATAATCTCTCTGAACTGTTCTGCTATCAGTCTTTTGTGTCTTCTTTGGTAATATTGTTATAAGACTAGCTACGTACATTGCTCTCCGATCTCTACTGCCCAAAGCCCAATATTCGTCAAAACATTGTTTCCTTTCCAATTCAGAAAATCGTTCAGAACATTTTAATCTACAAGTTCTTAGTGAACTCAATTTCCTCTCACCCACTTTTTTTCCTTTTTCCGTTACATAGCCTTTACCAGAATTCCTTAGTCTTTTAGATTCTTCCCTCTCCTTCCTTGATCTACCCTTTTTTTTCACTTTCGAATTTTCTTTAGTTGGATCTTCATTCCTTGCCTCTGTCATACTGTTGATATCGGCAACAATATAATATGTATTTCAGTATATTCATAAAACTATTTTATAATAACTGTTCCTATTTTACATTGATTTTAACTTATTATACTCACCTGAAGTAGAAGCTGTAGCTATATTTTGTGTATTATCGTTCGAAATGTTAGTGATAGTTTCCTGGTTTTCTGCTCTTATTTTTTCATTTTCTACAGAAACAGCACTTTCCACTAGGTTGTTATCGATTTTATCAGTATTAGATGTATTTTTTTGTAAATCTTTAGGAGATAAAATATCATCACAAGATTCGCAATCAGTTTCAGAGTTATCCTGTACAGCATTTGTTTTATTTGCCATTAAATCAGGAGATTGCATCAAGTCAATATTTTCAAATTCTAGGTCTGGTTCATTTAATACATCATAAAGTTCTTTCGAAATACATAGGGGACGAAGTATGATCTTCATTTTCAAGATCTTTTAATAATGGAGACGATCTCAATCCTTCTGATGTGTCACTTCTTACATCAAAATTAGACTCATCTGAAATAATATGATTTCGTTTAAAGTATGTATAACATTTATATCCAATAATAAAAAAAGAAAGATAAATAATTGCCTGGAGTTGAGTTCTTATGTCTTAGTTCCTGCATCAAAGGAGTCAATGGAGAAAAGGGGGGAGGAAAAATAGAGGGTGGCTCATTTGAAAATAACATTTCAAAACTGCATGTATCTGAAAAGATATTAACATAATAGATTATTTTTCAACAGCATTCTCAGACTTCAAACTTACTAAGTTACTTATAACATCTTTAATTCATTAAGCTATTCATTCCACATTTTCCTATAATATTTAACATCTTGATTTGAAAATATTTTTTTTATTATAGAACGTCTTAATACAGTCTTACTGCCGCACACAGAGACGTCATTTTACTTTAATGTCAATTATAGCAAAACCTAAGGTACTTAACATCATAAAGATATAGACTATTATTCAATGACAAAATGACGAAAAACAACAAACAACAACTGGCGAAATGTGGGTGTGCCTGTGCTACAGGGACACCTCTTCCCAACCCTTCGGGGAAACAAGGCGTGATGTTATGTTATGTTAAAATGAGTAAATCAGAGATTAGCGTTAATGGGCGCCTCTGAGTGCGGCAGTTAAAGTGATTAAAACAACAGAATTCCATCACCTGTCACGCGATTCCCTCCTACACCAGAAAACCCATTTGACAAAAAAATAGCTAAGAACGTAAGAGTTAAACTCATAATTTAATAAATTAGCAAATATGGTAAAAATACGATACAAAAGCATAAAAACTGTCTGACCTTTTTCATCCACCAAAAGATTACGAGGTGACTTAGACATAACAAGTTCTCGTAGCTCAAGCAATTTACGCTTTTTATGTAATAAGCCCTTGAAAGCATTCTGCTAAAATATTAAAAAAAAACAACTGTACAATCAGTATTTATAACAAGCACACAATGCAAATTTAATTTTATATTATAACCTATCTGATAAACACAGACGTATTTTTGCGTACTTACTTTTTCCTCATTATCACTCATAATTATTATAAGCCACAATAATTGTTTTTCTTTATAAAAATAATATAAAGTTGTTGTAATACAAAACACTTAAGTAACGTACTAACAATAAAACCTTCTCAGACGACGAGATTCTCGATACTGACAAGTGCCGACACGATCTTTTGAACGAATGAACTGATTTTGATCATGTACCGACAGATCGGCAGTGACTCGTAATATGAAAGGCATTAAGTATAAACCAGCCTTATATGTTTACAATTGAGTTCAAATTACCTTGCGCTTAAAGTTTTCCTAAAAGTTGATTTTGAGTCAAATTCGGTCATCAAACTCTTAAAACGATGAAATGATTTTATTTTTATAAAAGTTAAATTATATGCGTATTTTAAGTATTCTCAAAGTAAGTAAACGTAACAATTCACGCTTTGTTATTATAAACAATATAATGTCCATTTTAAAGAGTTTCATAAATGACTCGTGTGATTTTATAATGATAAAACTAGACAATTCGAAATGTTCTAAAATATCACAACTTTTGATAGCGTGCATAACTAGACAATTCGAAATGTTCTTAAATATCACAACTTTAGATAGCATGCATAACTAGATAACTCGACATATATGTGCGTGTTTCGTACTCAAAGACGTTCATAACTTGATAACTGATTTTGTCATATTACACTCGCAAATCCACAAACGTATATGTTGATATATTAACTAATGCATGTTCTGACTTATGTTGATAAATCGAAATGCAATAATATAAACGCTGTCAGTTAAGTATGATTAATTTGACATGTCGTTTTATCAAATATTTATTGCCATAATTGTAAATACTCACTTATGTACGAAAGCAATAATTTGATTTTGTTTGAGTATTTCGAGTTGAGTTTTTAATACCGGTAGGGTATAAGGTCACAGAAGCGTTTAAGCTAAAAATAAAAAAAAACGACATCTCGAGTTGTCAACGTATTCACGCGTGGTACGGATTTGGTCTCTAAGCTGATTCCACATATGGGTGTGGTTTTCCGGTACGTCGAAATCATTGGGCAAGGTTGTGTTTATTATTGAGTTTAATATGGAAACCTCTGGGACTTCGATATTTGATCGCATGTTCAAATAGCGTAAGTAGTTGTTATGTGTGTGAATACTGTACGTATCCGATTTCAGTGTGCATCCATAACCTAGGTCAATGATACCACTGCCTCGTATAACTGTCGTTGTTGTGTCAGCAATACAGGAAATACGGAGTTCACATGACTCACAACAGGTGTAAAACCAGGAGTTTAAATGGTGTAAGTTGACCCAATAATTGTGGCACGTGGACACGTCTTGTTTACAAGCGCTCCTCATATTACTTACAGTGCGGATATCGCATAACGACTGTTTTATTCCCAGATTGTAAACAGGTTTGTCAATGGAGCACAGTAGCCGATTGTTACTGATGATATGAAAGCATGCTTGTAGATCGCTATCTGATATGAGAAGAACGAGGTCCTTTTGTATATTGTAGGCAATATATGGTGAGCTTGGGATAGTGCGAACGTGATTCGACCCCCTTTTCTGAGGGATAGGTATGATTCTATCTAACTCGAAGATATCGTTGCTCACAAGCGGAATCTTTATCTCTATAATAAGATAGCCTTCACACAGCGTTGAAGACGCCTTCATAATCTACAGCTCGGATAGGTTTGATGACTCGATTGGGGTCATTAGATTTCCATGCAATTGCCCGGAGATTATGTTGATCTGACGAGCCAGCTGTTCGGGAGTCAAAAGGTACGGGTCGATGTGACCGTGGCTGATGTCTGTCACGGTGTTGATAAGTGTGTGTTGGATTCGCATTAGGTTTGACAGTATGATACTCGCTGCTAGGGCGGATGATGTTACATAAATGCCGTTTCTGTTGTCCAGACGTACCTTATTGATTTTGTCCGTGACGTTTTGAAGATGTTGTTTTATAAATTTGAACTGTTTGTTCATAGTCTCCTCACTGCATCGCAGAATGTTATATTCCGATTCCAAGACCAAGGTTTGATTCTTTAGTAAATTTTGAAGATGATTTTCATTATTATTTACTCTTTCTATGTCCTGCTTATACTGTTGAGCGAAGTTTTCATCTAATACTCCGAACAACGTGTTTGCCAGATAGCCTACTCCGTTGATTAAACCACGTTTTCGCCTTCTTACGTGTGGGTTTTCGAGGAGTTTTGATAATGCTCAAGTTCATTTACTTCGTGCTCTAATTGTAGGATGACGCTGTCGTATTGCGAACCCATGCAGTCGGCGGTTTGTTTTAAGTGCTTGACATAGTTTTTAATGTTCAATGCTCCGTGATAAAACGTGGACATGTTATAAAACACGATGAGTTTCCAATCGTCCTTGATAATTTGGAGGTTGGATATCTTGTCGAAGTAAAGTCCTTGGTTTGTGGTAATTTGCGTAACGTTGTATGTCGTCACTTTCTGTTGTAGACTAGGAGATGCAAACAAAAGCATTAATAGAACACTGATGAAAAAAACTTGCAAAGTTTTTTGCTTTCGTGGTCGTGGAGACCGCCTTTTGCCTTCAACTTGATCTGATGATGGAGTGGAAGACTCATCCTCACACTGGTTCATGGGTTTGGATGGGGATACCTCCTCATTTACAGGCAAGTATACAAGCTTGTTTACTGGACGCTGTATGGTGTTATTGCTTGTTTTGACAGTGACTACTCTCACATACCCGTCCTTTCCAGGATGAAGTAGGTGCACTCGTCCCATTGCCCATTTACCCGGAGGAACATTCTCTTCACGGATGAGGACGAAGTCATCGACTTCAAGGTTACGTCGGGCCTGTTGCCACTTGGTTCTGGTTTGTAGCTGCTGCAGATACTCTGATGACCACCGTTGCCAGATATTCTTTGTGCCTGGACGAGTTGCCATCGCGCCTTTAGGGTTGATGATTCCGGATCAGTTTGAGGCCGTGATAAAATCGGTGCCCCAGTCAGGAAGTGTCCCGGAGTAAGGCAGTCATCGTCTGAATTTTCCGTGAGTTGACATAAAGGTCTGGAATTTAGACACGCCTCTATTTGGCAAAGTAACGTCGAAAACTCTTCGTACGTAAGACGTTGATCGCCTATGACCCTTTTCAAATGATATTTCAGGCTCTTCACAGCCGCTTCCCAAAGTCCACCGGCATTAGGCCAGGCTGGTGCATTAAAGTGCCACTGGATGTTCTGCTCACTGATTTTGTTAAAGAAGTCCGGATTGATATTCTGGATAATCTCCTTATACTCCTTTTTCATGAGTCGATTAGCGCCTACAAAGTTTGTACCGTTGTCACTATACATGTGGCCGGGTGGTCCACGTCGGGAGCAGAATCGACAAAACTCTGCTAGAAAGGCGGCCGTACTCAGGTCTGAAACCAGTTCCAGATGGACCGCTTTCGTTGACAGGCAGACAAAGACTGCTACGTATCCTTTCGTTGTTTTGATCCCGCGGCCTTTATTGACTTTCAGTTCTACGTGGCCTGTAAAATCGACACCAGTATGCGTGAATGGCCTTGACGGAGTGACTCTGGCTCGTGGTAAGTCTGCCATAATTTGCTGTTGAATTTCGTTGTTAAATCGGCGACACTTAACGCATAGTCTTAACTGCCGTTTTACCGTCCTGATTCCGCTAATAATCCAGTATTTATCCCTTATGTAGGAAAGTGTTAGTCGGGCACCACCGTGTAAAGTTGTTATGTGTGCCTGGCTAATGACAAGATCAGTAAGTCGACTGTGGCTTGATAGGATGATGGGATGCTTCGCCGATTTGCTTATACTGGCGTGTTTTAAACGTCCACCAACTCTTAATAAGCCATTTTCATCTAGCCAAGGGTTTAAATTGCAAATCTTGCTTTTCGAACTCACGTGTTGTTTACACTTAATTTGTTGCAATTCTTGCTGAAATTCCTGTGATTGCACTTCTTTTATAATTAATTGGTAAGCGTTGTTTATTTCTAATAATTCCAGAAAACCATATTTTGCAATTTGTTTGTCGCGAGTTCGCTTGATGAAACGTGACACCCAGCCAGTAATCCGCACAATTCGTGTCAACGAACTATAATTTTGCAGTAAGTCAGTAATAAATGTTACATTATTATCCACAAAGGGTGTGTTCACACAAACCGCTTTTGTTTCTATTGTTGGGGACTGGTATACGATCTTAACTGCATCTTTCCTCTCGCAACCTTTTAGCCTTTCAGGCCCTTCCCACCACAAAGATTGGTTTAACAATTGATGAGACGTTATGCCTCGGGTAGCACAATCAGCTGCGTTTTCTTCTGAGCTGACATGACTCCAGAATTCTGCCGGGACTATGTTGGTTATCTGCTTAACTCTGTTAGCTACAAATGGCTTCCATCTGGATATATCTCCGTGTAGCCAGCCCAAAACTATCATGGAATCTGTCCATGCATGAAGCGTCATTTCTATATTTGGTAAGGAATCAATGACCTTCTTTACAAGTTGAGATAGAAGTAGCGCGCCGCACAGTTCCAGTCTAGGGAGCGTTGATTTCTTTGCGACCGGTGCTAGCTTTGTTTTTGCAGCAACAATTGTCGATGTGTACTCGCCCTTATTGTTCTTGGTGACGAGGTAAATAACGCAAGCGTAAGCTTTGTCTGATGCGTCGCAAAATGCATGTAATTGACTGGTTTTTTCTGTTACCTAAGAATCTTGGTATGCGAAATTTGTCGATGCAGTTGATATCTTCTTTTAATTTAAGCCAATATTCTTGCATGTCCTTTGGTAATTCTTGATCCCAGTTGGCTTCAATGGACCACGTTTGTTGAAACAGTAGCTTCGCTCTGATTGTAAGCGGTGATAACCAGCCAAGGGGATCGAATAGCTTTGATACTTCTGACAATAATTGCCGCTTTGTAATTACTGCATTACTCTTGGGGATTACATGACTTTGGAACATGAACGTATCAGATGATGGGTTCCATTTTAATCCAAGAGTCTTTCTGGATTCGAGACACTTAAATTCATAGGGACTGTTCAATTGGTCGGTTGTTAAATTCTGCAGAACTTCTGGCTTGTTACTTGACCATTTTCGCAGGTTCATACCGGCACCCTGGAGCATTTTAATAAGTTGTTGTTGTAGCTCTTTTGCTTGATCAGCGGTGTTCTGTCCACTCAGTAAATCATCCATGTAGAAGGAGTTCTGCACAGCTGCTGCTGCTAGTGGTTATTTCTCGGCATCATCTGCCGCGAGTTGTTTTAGAGTCCGCATAGCCAAAAATGGAGCTGCCTTGGTCCCGTACGTTACAGTGGTTAATTGATATTGATTCAATTGATCATTCATTGAATCTCTCCAAATTATCGTTTGCAGAGGCTGATCTTGCTCTCTAACGAGTATCTGACGGAACATTTTTTCAATATCCGCAGTGATTACATATTGGTATTACCTCCAATTTATGATAAGTGCTAATAGGTCTTGTTGTAAATTGGGTCCACTGTACATTAAGTCGTTCAGACTATTACCCGATGTAGTTTTGGATGATGCATTAAAAACTACTCTCAACTTTGTTGTTGTGGAATCAAGTTTCCATATACCATGATGTGGTAAATAATACGCCTGATCGGTTATACTTTTGACTTGCCGCATGTGACCTAATTCTTTGTATTCGTTCATAAATTGTTTGTATTGACTTGAAAATGGTGTATTTTTAGACATTTTTGACTCTAATTGTTTAAATTGCGCTATAGCCTTAAACTTTGATGATCCGAGTTGCTGCTCAAAGCCTGGCATCATGGGTATCCCAACTTCATACATGCCATTATGTAATCGTATTGTGGTGGTTTTGTAGAAATCTTCACAATATTTATCACCAATAGTCACGTTTGATGATGATGAGTCGTTAATATCCTCCAACTCCCAAAACTTGGCTATTTCTTCAATGTTATTGATGGCGACATAACAGTTGAACTTTTTGACATTTCCTGATAAGATCCAACCCATTTTAGTTTGTTGAGCTATTGGGGCCTGCGCTGGGCCCTTGATAAGACCGCTTAATATAATTTCCGAATATACACTGGCATCCAGAAGAAGATCGATAGGTCTTGATACGTTGTACTCCGGGTCTGCTAACTGAAGATGTTGCAAGTGAGACCAAGGCTGTTTGCGGAATGATGAGTTCGGTAGGCTGCTTATGACCTTTGATACAACCAACGCCTGAGTCTTCAGGGTGTAATCTTCGTAGATGGACTTGCAGTCTAGTGTTACAATTCCTTTGCTTTGTTTGGAGACTGGACCTACTCCTGAAATGGAGGCATGATATGGTCGACGTTGCAGGCCTAGCATTTGCGACGCATTTTCTGAAATCAATGAAATTTGGGACCCCTGATCTAGAAGCGCTCGTAAGGTGACATATGTACCATTTCCAGATAATACAGTTAACGACAGCGTGGTTAACAGTATTTCTTCATTATCAGCTGCGACGTGATTGACATTATGCTGCGCCGGTGATGGCTGCACGGTAGCGCTCGTCGTCGCTGCAGTTTGTTGATGTGGTATACACGCATCATGCAGTAAAGTATTATGTTCACTGTTACACCTTTTGCAACGTCTTGCGCTGTTGCACTCACTGTCAGGATGATAATAAAGGCAATTCTTGCAATATTGATTCGTTGTTACCAAGGTCAATTTATCACCCGGGGTCATTTTCGTAAATTTCCTGCAGCGAAATATAAAGTGACGTTTATAACAAATAGGACAGTCTGGCCCTTGAGTAGCGACGACTTGATACTGTTTCTTGTAGTGGTTCCCATGATTTGTAGGTTTATCCCGCTGTTGACCAGACTCCCGTTTAAAGACAGGCTTCATTGTTTCTCTCTCTCTTCGGTGTAAGGGTTCTAGGGCTGTGAACTTGTTTTCGAGGAACGTCATAAATTCTGTCAAGGATGAGAGCTCCCTGGGTGATGTACGCGCCTCTTTGTAGTCACGGTATGTCTCCTGGTCCAGTTTCTTACTGAGAAGATGTACTAACAACGGATCCCATGTATTTGTGTTCACACCAAGGTTGTGTATAGCGTGGATGCACTCCGTGGTGGTATCATATAACTGCTTTAACTCATAAGCTGTTTGTTTGGAGATAGAAGGCTGATTTAAAAATATCTCTATTTGATTTGTAAAGAGTATTTGCGCATTATTATATCGGTGATTTAAAATTTCCCAAGCTGTGTCGTAATTTTCAGACGAAATGTGAAGATGTTGAATAAGGCGTTCGGCCTCTCCCTAGATCTTTCCTTTCAAATGTTGCATCTTCTGAGCCTTGGTTATTGTGTTGTTGTCGTGAATAGCTTCTGTAAACAGGTCACAAAATGTTGGCCACTGCGTGTATTTCCCCGTAAAAGTAGGAATCTCAAGCTTCGGCGTTGCCTGTTGTACATGAACCATGGACGATATTTTCTTATTTAACGAACGCTTCGTAGCTTTGTAGCTACGCTCGTACATGCTAAATTCATTCTCGTACGATACATCTCCACCTTGAAGTATGTGGTCGATTCGTAGATGTAACGTATCGATAGTGTTCCACTTGGCTTGTATAGCTCTAAGCTCGTCTTCAAGTTCCCATTTTTCAGATATTTCGTCTACGTTGATGCTCCTTACCAACCTGCTGAAAGACCGAAAATTGGTTCTCTGTTGAGCCAACAATTCAGTGGCTTCAGGGTTTGACTGCGTACCTTTTTCATCCGAACCAAAGGCAGTAAGTAAGTAAGGTTCGAATAGACTGGTAAAGGCTCTTACCCTGTTGATAAATGTTTGATGCGAAATATTGAGGTTCCGTATCCGGAAACTCAGATAGTTTCAAATGATTTTGTTCGAACTCTCCCCAGAGGTTATCCAACGACTCTATTCTCTTTTGGATGTATTCCGGAGTTTTTCTCGACAACGGATCCTTACCAAAGTTGATCTTTATCCTATTGAAGCCTTCTAATATTTCCGATTGACGAGCGCTTAAAACGGCCATCATGATTTAATAAAAGGAACAATCTTACTTGGACACTGACGAGTTGTGATACCAACTGTGGGCTGCTGACGCTGCGGGCAGTACAGAGTAGATTCAGCTCCACCGATGTCTTCTTGGACGATTCACTGATGGTTCACTGAATGGACTGAGTTGAACGCTTTACGGAACTGTCGCGAAATGCTCAACGAATATAATCAAGTGTGTGGCTGCGTTTTCAACAAACCTTGATCTGTAAACCCGATGGATTGTTACGCGTGATCACAAAATCTAGCCGGTCCGATCCGGCTCGAAGGACCAAAAAAAAAATTTACGACGATAGTCTGTACACTTCGTTCAAGCGTACGAATGATTGTTCTGTACACTTGTGATGATGGAAACCCGGGAATGATGAATTAAACCGCCCTTGTCGAGTGTGGTAAAATCACTGATTTATTTTACTTAGCCAGTTTACTAAATGATCGCGCGTATGCAAACGCTGATGCAGCTTAACCTACTTAATGTTACGAAATGTGCGGGTTCACCGTACAGATATACTATTATGTAAGATGTAAAACAATAATTTGTCGATAGTATAATGTTTTAAATATATTTATATTTCATTATACCTAATTATCATCACCAACAGCGCTATATAATCAACTGCTATGGTAAATTATACTTGCCTTACAGTAATCCTTTAATGCACTGAAAATGGCTTCGCACGTTTCTGGAATGATCTTTCACAAAGACTGTGGTGAAATCAACGTTGTTTTTAAATCTTCGTAAGTCCTTCCAGTAGCCAGGAAAAGCAGTGTTGCAGTTAGACGTTCGTGAGGAGTAGGTAATAGCTTGCCTCATATTGGTATCATTTTTTATTATTAACTAAAACGTCCTACAATCATTAAGTTCTCTGCTAGTGCTGTGCACTTCTATAAGTGACGAGTTCACAATACCTAAAACTGTATGTGATTTTTGTATGTTTATTTTTAAGTGAGTTAGTCATTGAGGTGCCAAATAAATAAATAAATAAATTATTCTGGAAGATACCTTATGCAAAATCTCTAAGTATGTTTCCTCTGACATCCTAAGGTAGTTATGCCAATCTTTAGGATGAAAACGTAATTCCTCAAGAAGATTGATGTCTTTTCAGAAGCCATCTCTTAGTCCATTCTCTCCTAGTCTTCCTTATATTTATTGTAGAAAGTCTTTTTTTATATAAAATGAGCGCCAATGCGCTTAAACAAAGTAGTTGCGACTTCATCGCTCACCCACGTACGTGCTACACGTTTTCACTCCGCACAGAGACTGAGAATCGTACGATCACATCGTTCGTGTGTGACGGACGGAAATCGAAAGATAAAATAGTACGATTTTCTTGACGATCGATCGAAACGACAAATTGTCCCGTGTATGGGCACCTTTAGTGGAGCGGTCGATTCGAGCGATGCGATTTTTTGACAATGCTCAAAGGCGCCTCACTCGTTTGGAGTGCTCGGTGTGGACGGTTGTTGTCAGATCGGGTGATTGAGCAATATGGATAATGCATAAAGTCGCCGCCGCGCCGCGCCATTTAATGTCCATTTATAAAGAACATAAGTGCTAATGGAATTTAAATGATAAAATTTAGACAATTAGGGGTACCAGAGAAGACGCAGAATATAGGACACAGATAGAGAGATGGTAGATACAGCTGCCTCTGCAGCTCCATATACAGCGTGTGTTCAACGGAACCTAATCTGGCTAAAAAGTGGATCAGTACTGGTGCGCGCGGCAGGATCGTGGGTTTCCTAAAACGGATCGTGCGAAAGAATCTCCAATCCACGATCGCCGCTCCATGATCGTGGATCGTGGAGCGCCAATCCAAATTTAGATTGTCCGGTGTGGACCCAACTATTGACAAACGGTCCGAAGAGTGAGTAAACCACCCATACTATTATGTTGGAAATAGGTATTTTTTATTAGCTATTGCGAATGAAAGCATAGTAAACAGTTGCGTAGGTACCGTATATGTTGAGTCGGGCGGAATGCTGCGCGTGTCCCAGCGCGTTATGCGCGCGGCACGTATAGCGCCCGCCGTCCTCCGGCGCTACCACGCTGATGTTCAGCGTCGAGACTACGTCGCCGTTCAGCGATGTCTCCTCGTTGATGAAGTATCTGCAGAACGATTATGATGTAGTTCGGAGGCTGATGTGCGTGTTGTGCGCACTACAGTGTCACGCACCTGTGCTGCGCGCGGTAGTGGTCGAGCGGCTGGTCGTCGAGCAGCCAGGCGAGGCGCGGTGGCGGCGCGGCTGACGCGGCACAGCGCAGCGACACGGCACCGCCCGAGCGCAGCGCCTGCTCGATGAACGTGTAGTGCAGCTCCGGCGCTGACTCTACACAATATTCTTTATTTTATTGCGCACTAGCTGTTGCTTGCGGTTTCACTCACATAATATATGAAAGCTTAACAAAAGTACCCTACTTAGTCGTTTTTTCGTGTTGGAGCAAAAAACATCCAAAGTAAAGATCATATGTTTGTCCAAAACATAAGTATACACGCATGGCATGCAAGATGTTACAATTAAATTATATCGCAGTCCTGTTTTGCCTTAACGGCGTACAAATTTAAATACGTAGGTTATTAGACAAACATCAAATAATTATAAATTTATCCATAAATCAAATAATTAACAATCCAAATAAGAATTTAAAAATATAAATGTACTACAGAATAGTGTCATTAACTCATGGAAAATAATAAAATTTGTCAATTTAGTGTCAAAGTAATTAGGAATGCACAAATGTTTATTATCATTTGTGCCAGAATTCGACAATAAGAACAATTACAATGTTGCAGATGGTTACAGAGTTAACCTTTTAAATGAATATCATCACGCCATACCTTTATGGAGCTAAGCTAAGTCAATCATGACATTTACTGGGTAGGTTTTTACGATGGGGCAAAAGCAGGTACCTATTGTCGCTACAAGAAAACGGCGTTAGGAGACTGTCCTTAACTTTTTGAAATATTTTGATCTGCATTTACAAATTTTGAAGAATTGTACAGCAAGAAAATGGGCAATTTTTACCAAAAACATTTTTGATGCCAATCGATCCTGTTTCATTACATAAGGATCAAAAAACTTTACGGCACCAAGTGAGGTTAGGAATAGAAACGTCAGAAATGGCAAAAAAATAAATCCCATAAATTTCATAGGTATGAGACTGAGAAAAGACAGAACACAATACATATACCAGAGCATGGCAACACTCAAATAATTCCATTACTTCAGACGCAGATATATGACAGTGACCTTGAGTGGTTAGCTTGCGTGTTCTGTACCGAGCTCACGCAACGCGTCGTACGTCCAACCAGTAATAGGACTCGCCCATAAAGGAGCGCTGTCCCGCTCGCTTAGGACAAATTAAAAATAATTTAATAGAAAAACTACCAGGTTTGTCTTATCATAACGACCCGAATCAAGCTTACACTTTACTATTTCACCTCATCAATTGTGAGTTTAGGAAGGTTTTCACCTCAAAAACATTGCCTGTTTGTGTCTGCGTTATAAATAGTGATTGGGAAACACCAGGTATTTACAAAAGTAGGCAAAGGTTATTTGAATTTTATAAGGAAAAAACATATAACCATGATGAAACTTTTATCGAATTTGTTAAGAAATATTCTAAAACTTTTAAAAGAGCCTGTTCTTCAGCTAAAGCCATAAACATTATAAATAAAATAAAATCTTCTGGAAATAAAATTAAAATAACTTAATATTATTAATTCAGAAACGGGAAGAACGACAGTACGTAATCATAACTTCCATCTAAAAATCAATGATCATTAAGGCAGACGTGGAGGTGGCAACTGAGTTTGAAAATTTCTTCACTAATATTCCCATTTTAACAACCAAAACTCTGTCATCGTCGTCCTCCACTTCTACTTACTCAATACTTAAAGAATGTGTACCAGAATGTAACAAACTTTTTGAATTCACAATTATAACTGCTAAAGATATTATAGAATCTTTTAAAAATCTTGATGTAAAAAAAACTGCTGACCTTTGGGGATTATCAGTACATACCGTGTCCTCAATAATTAATGTTATTTCACCCTTTTTAGCTATCGTTTTTTTAACTCTTGTCTCTGGTGTATTTTCTGATTTGATGAAACTTAACAAAGTGATTCCACTGTTCAAATCTGGCAGCACAACTGATCCCACAAATTTTCGGCTTATTTATATTTATACATATTATATACTTTATTGTGCACCACAAAAATACATAACGAAAAAAAAAAACAAACTACAAAATATACAATGAACGGCCATTCGATATTACCTACATTGAGCAAAATATTTGAAAAACTTAGCCAGTAAGAGTCTGACACGCCCTCCCGCTCCGCCCAGAGCGGGAGAAGTTATTTGACGATTTCCCACCCAAAAAAAAAAAAAAAAAAAGGATATTTCATGGTTTACTTCATCGGAAACAGTTTGGTTTTACAAAGGGTCGTTCAACTACAGACGCGGGCGTGAAATTATGAAGAGCATATTCGAGGCCTGGGAGGAGTCGCAAGATGCTCTTGGCATTTTCTGTGACTTGTCCAAGGCCTTCGATTGCGTTCATCATGATACACTCATCAGGAAACTGTACCACTATGGTATGAGGGACAAGGCTCTTGACAACGGAACAACAAAAAAGACTAAACTCATTAAATTTTCAATGCCAAATGTCAGGCAGCTATCTACCAGTGTTCAAGTTAATGAAACAGAGTTGGACCCTGTTGAGTCGACAGTTTTTCTTGGAATCACTATAGATGGTAAATTGCAATGGGGCCCACATATAGAACAATTGTCAGGAAGGCTAAGTTCGGCCGTCTATGCTGTAAAAGATACAGTCAGAATTGTTTGTTTTAGTTATTTTTAGTCTTATGTCATATGGGATTCTTCTCTGGGAAACCTGCGGACATTAATACTACCTTTGTTCTACAGAAAGGGGCTGTTCGAGCCATTCACAACCTAGGTCCAAGAGATTCCCTTAGAGAAAAAATTAAAGAATTAAATATTCTGACCGTAGCCTCAAAAAATATTTTTGAAAAACCTATTGTATGTATACAAAAATATATCAAATTTTAAGAAAATGTCCTATATTCATAGGTTAAATACCAGGAATAAATACAGCCTTGATGTACATCGCACACGTCTCCACAAAGCAGGCAACTCGTTCATGGGTATGTATACGCTTTTACAACAAACTTCCATTGACATTCGAAACTTACCCATTAAACGATTTAAAATCTGTATTAAGGGCCTATACTACCTCAAATGGCCTAGCATGATCCTCCGTTATATCGAAAACACTGCAGCATTAATTTTGAAATAAATATATGTTAAAGTTAAGGATTAATGTTAAGTACTAAGTTAGCATTTTTTTTTTTTGGGTGGGAAATCATCAAATAACTTCTCCCGCTCTGGGCGGAGCGGGAGGGTGTGTCAGACTCTTACTGACTAAAACCCACCCATGTTCCTTCGGTTGCCCTGTTGCCGGGGGCCACGATCTCCCTTTCGGTTTTCTTCGCAACCCCGGCAGGCATCGGCCCTAGCGGACCCCGTCAATTCTGCTGACATCTCTTTGAGGCGCGCGTGAAACACAACGCGCCGTCGACCCGGGCCTGGTCCTTATCGGACGGTGAGCTACACATTGCTCACAGTCCGCAAGCCCGCTCCTACGGTGGCCGGAAATCGGCTTGCGACTCCCGACGCCCTGGGCGTCTCCTCCTGCGGCGGTGAGGGGCGTGAGGGCGCAAAATTTGCCTCTCCCTCACGCGTTCCGCCTCCTCCTTCGCGAGCATTACTGCTTCGCAGAAGGAGGTGACGGCCTCCCATTTCCTTTCGCTCCGTACCATGGCCTTAACCAGGGCCGGACGCGAGAGTTGCAGGGTAATCTATTTAAAAAAAAATTGGCCGTATGGCTACAAGAGAGTTGTTTCTATAGCATTAAGGAATTTATGGAATTTAAAAATTAATGTTAGGTATTGAATGAAAATGAATAATTGACTTTAGAATAATTGTAATAATATTAATTGCATGATAATAATTACATAAATAGACGTAATTAAATAATTTGCACGCTTGCTTGCAGGCAGAATACAAAGACTTTTAGGACATAAGATCTTTCCTTGAATTTGTATGTATTTTCTAGCAAATAAACATTTTTGATTTGATTTGATTTGATTTGAGATCACCGCCGCCGATCGCCTCCACGAGGACACGGCGATGCTCCGCCCAAGCTGGGCAGACCTCCACCGTATGCTCTACCGTGTCCTCCGGGCGATCCACACAATGATGACACCCGGGCAAGTACTATGTTAGCTGAAAACACGATTCCATAAAATTTTCTCGATAGAAAAAAAATCCAAAGTTACCTCCAAACCGAACAATAAACCGCTGGTATTAAAAAAATAATCCAAATTAGATCATGAAACTTTGCATAATAACTGAACTAACTATAAAGCAGCGACTATGTTTTTTATTTTTTTTTAATTACGATTATTTTCGCCGTAAAAAGCAATTACCTAAATTATTGGCGCCTCAGAGCCGCTAGAACCCCACTCCGTCTCGTTCTCACTCAGTCCGCAAGCAGTATGTTGCGAGCGAGGTAAAAAGTGAATTTGAGCTGAGGTAGTACGGGCTCTTAAGGCGAGGTTAACCCGAGTGCAGTAGGCATTCAACGCTTACCCCAGCCCCCACAACGAGTAGCGATACGTAACAAATTACGATGCGCGGGTGACGCGCGCGCCAAGCGCACCGCTCATGAGTTCACGAACTCGCGTAGGTAGTAAGTTGGGTCACAGCTAAGAGCAATGCAGTAGATCAACTTGAACTGATTAATATAAGTTTATTTTATTTTATTTTTCTATTACATATTTTTTAAGGTAGATAGGTAGGTAGGTATTGTATAAACTTGAACCTTATGAATAATAATTAAAAATAAGTATAATTAGGTACCTTCTTATATTTCTTAAGGTGGACTTAAAATCTGACTGACACGAAGGTCATGGATACGGGTACCATTCAAAACTACGCGTCACGCGCTATTCGACTTTCCATAAGGATGTGAAATCTTCGTGCTACAGTATACAAAATCAAATAGTAGGTAGGCACATTTACTTTAGGAGAATTATATTACAATTCTTGAAATACAATATCAATATTGTAATTCAAGAATTAAGAGGTATAAATGTTATTTTGTTTATAACACAATATGATGGCTGGAAACTCAATTAAAACTAAATATATATATACTAATATATATATATAAATATTGTTTTATTCAAATATTTATGATAATAAAATTAAACACTTTTCTCTAATAAGTTTTGGAGGTATGAGAAACAGGGTGTAAAGTTCACTCATACTCTATAGAACAGGGAGAATACTCCAACCAGAGAAGAGAGGGTGTCGTATCTGGCGGGCAACTGCCTAACGATTGATGTCAGAGAAGGTATATATATGCTATCCATGCGGTAAACTTTGTTACGAATCATTAGTTGATACACATATTTTAATCTAATATTAATGCCCAATTTAAATAACTTATTTAATACCGGTCAATATAGCTTCGAAAACAATAATAATATTTTTATCAAATTCTGGAAGAAAATAATGGTTACTGTGGATCATCCTTAGAAGATAGACATTTGTCATCGCGGACTTTTTTGTTAAACTATTTAATACTAGCTTCTGCCCACGACTTCGTACGCGGATCCTGTTGCTTATGCCAGCGACAACGGGGTCGTCAAAATCGAAGATCTGAAACGTCTGATGTAGAATTCTAAGGCCCGGGGACGGGAAAACAACGGGATGAGCGAGACGATTGGAGTCGTTCCAGATCTTTCATTTTTGTATGTCAACAGGAAATGCCCATCAGACTAAACAACTTTTGCTAAGACGTCATTCCTTATTATGTTATAGTATCGCTGGGCTTTGTAGTTCCACAACAGGTGTTGCAGATCTTCAAATTTTTTCTCACAGCAGAAAATGCTCTTCACGGGGAATATTTTTTGCTATGGCACCATTTTTATATCTCTTATATCTGTTCATTTTCCAAAATAAATTATGTATAGCCTAAGGCGATCAGAATTCAAACGTTCGTTGCGCTCTTCTTCTGTCTCTTTATGCCGTACTCCAGCAATTCTTTCTCTCTCACTTTCTAACTGATTATGAATATTTTGTTGTGTGCGTGTTCGGGACAATGTATGATAATCTCGATCAGCAGTTAGTCGCGCATCACGTTCATCACTCGTTTCAAAAGACCTGTTAGTAGATGTGCGAATTCGCTGAGAACTCAAGCGTGATTCTGTATCGGTAAACGTCTCCGACTCGCGAGACAATGCGTGACGTTCACGATCAGCGGACAGTCGTGCATCATGTTCCGCACTTGTCTCTAGAGACCTAGCAGCAGATGCGTAGATACGCTGAGAACTCAAGCGCAATTCTCTATACGTAAACGTCTCCGACTCGCGAGACAATGCATGACGTTCACGATCAGCGGACAGTCGCGCATCATATTCTTCACTGGTCTCTAGAGACCTGGATGTAGATGCATAAATATGCTGAGAACGCAAGCGACCTTCGCGATCCGAAGAGGTTTCTACGGAGCGAGTTGCAGCCTGATGTTCTCGAGCAGCATCAAGTCTATCCTGACGCTCTTCGGTAGATTCTTGGGATCTTATGATCCTCAATCTTTTAGCTCCTTTGGAACGTTGGGAAAGATTTGACCTCTTTTTAGTCATGGTTATAGTTTTATTCTGAAGATACCTGATCAATTAAAACCTAAGTGACTGCTCCCCTGCGTTACCGGGTAGGCTACCGTGTCACGAAGATAAATGGAAAGGGAAATTAAACACTCAAATAACATAAGCCCGAAGGCATATTTACTCGATAAAATAAAATAATAAATGGGAGTTTTAGCCAGTAGAGTCAAATTTTCAATGATTCATAGAATTTCCATCGAAAATCAGTCCTAAACTGTTACCGCTTTCACCGCGTGGAGGTACTCCCAGCTTATGTTATTTTATAATTATACAGTGAAATTAGTGATAGCTTTGATTTCCACATCAGGGGTTCCAGATCTACAATCTTTATACGTCAACAGAGAGTGCTCATCAAGCTGAACAACTCTTGCTAAGACGTCATTCCTATATATGTTATAGTGTAGCTGGGCTCTTGAAGTTCCACATCAGCTGTTCCAGATCTTAAAATTTTATACGACAACAGAAAGTGCTCATCAGGCTGAACAATTCTTGCTAAGACGGCATTCCTATATATGTTAGTGTAGCTGGGCTATTGGAGTTCCACATCAGCTGTTCCAGATCTTCAAATTTTAAACGACAACAGAGAGTGCTCATCAGGTTGAACAACTCTTGCTAAGACGTCATTCCTATATATGTTATAGTGTAGCTGGGCTGTTGGAGTTCCACATCAGCTGTTCCAGATCTTCAAATTTTATACGCCAACAGAGAGTGCTCATCAGGCTGAACAACTCTTGTTAAGACGTCATTCCTATATATGTTATAGTGTAGCTGGGCTCTTGGAGTTCCACATCAGCTGTTCCAGATCTTCAAATTTTAAACGACAACAGAAAGTGCTCATCAGGCTGAACAATTCTTGCTAAGACGTCATTCCTATTAGTGTAGCTGGGCTGTTGGAGTTCCACATCAGCTGTTCCAGATCTTCAAATTTTAAACGACAACAGAGAGTGCTCATCAGGCTGAACAACTTTTGCTAAGACGTCATTCCTATATATGTTATAGTGTAGCTGGGCTGTTGGAGTTCCACATCAGCTGTTCCAGATCTTCAAATTTTATACGACAACAGAGAGTGCTCATCAGGTTGAACAACTCTTGCTAAGACGTCATTCCTATATATGTTATAGTATAGCTGGGCTCTTGTAGTTCCACATCAGCTGTTCCAGATCTTCAAATTTTATACGACAACAGAGAGTGCTCATCAGGCTGAACAACTCTTGTTAAGACGTCATTCCTATATATGTTATAGTGTAGCTGGGCTCTTGGAGTTCCACATCAGCTGTTCCAGATCTTCAAATTTTAAACGACAACAGAAAGTGCTCATCAGGCTGAACAACTCTTGCTAAGACGTCATTCCTATATTTGTTATAGTGTAGCTGGGCTCTTGGAGTTCCACATCAGCTGTTTCAGATCTTCAAATTTATTCTCTTAGCAGAAAATGCTCATCACGTGAAACTATTTTTGCTATGGTACCATTTTTGTATCTCTTATAGTTTAGCTGGTCTGTTGCGGTCCTGCATCAGGTGTTCAAGTTTCCAAGATAAATTATAGCCTATATGTTGCCCAGACTTAACACCTATACAACAAAAAGAAAATTATTCAAATCCGTCAAGTAGTTCCGAAGATTACCGTGTACAAACAAACAGACAAACAGACACACAGACAAACAGACATATTTTTTTTTTTGGTTTCGTGCTCTATTACTGTTTCTAAACCCCCCTCAATTATTATTTTTTTAATATATTCAATGTACAGACACAGTTTTTTTACTGTTTTATTATATGTATATAGATTATTGTGAATGTGAGGACTATGTGGATATTATTATTAAGAGCGTTACTCCAGAGCGGGGAAATTTATTCACACAGCTTAACAGTCAGCACGCACACAGCGTCTGTGTTGTAGCGCGTATCATACACCGCATTGAATCAACTTGATACTTTGCCAGCTTTTAGTTAGTTAGTAGGGATTTTTTCGTTTTTGCGTAAGGGAGTAAATTTTTTAGTTTATTGTAATAAATGAGCAATTAAATTATTATTAGTTATTTCAAAGTAAATAAAACCATTTTCGTGTAAAATGAAATTTTAATACTTATCATCTCTAAGTTTCATGAACCTAGCTTTTCGGGGATCAACAATTTTATTGTTTACATTTATTGTAAAAACTGACTAGTCGATGTTCCACGTTTTCACTCCAAAATTGATCGTCCCTGATTACTTTTTCTGTCTTCAATTCGAAATCTTTGCCTGTCCACACAGCAAACAGACAGTAATTTCTGTTAGTTATGTGCAACTGCCCCTGTATTTGATAAAAACCAGTGATGGCGTCGATTCATAGAATCATCTATTTTCCAAAATTTTTTTTTTTTTTGGCTAATTGCTACATTTTCCTCTAATCCAAATGCCGAACTAGAACATTTAATTTCGAGGATGTTTTATATATTTTATTTGTATTATTTATTTCTTAACAATTGAATTTAAGAATAAGAAAATAAACTGGTTGTTAGAAAAAGCTAAAACCTACTCGTATAGAGAAGCAAGTGAAACGAAAACAATAGATATAGAAATAAATGTAATGGTACTGCATACCAATGAAAAATAACTCCTCATTAACAAATAATCCACATTTCTATACCGTGATATTTTCTTGTACCTGCAGCTGTTCTATGGCCACTTTTTTCGCTTACTTTTCCATTCGTTTATTTTTCGAATACTAGGGACATGGTCCAAGGAATATGAGTAAAGACATTGTTTTATTAAAGGTGCTGGGCTAATAGTCGATCGCCGTTTGCACACTTTATAAAATAAAGATGCTGTCGTCAATAAACATCGTCTTAGCTCTAGCCAAAGTGCACTCTCTACCTGAAGTACAGTATCCATTTGAACTTCTTGTCTATTATTTACCTATAACATAAAATTCGGAAATATATTTTTAAGTTTAATATTATCAGGAACAATGTTCAACATATAACTGAACTTATGAAAGTATATCGTAAATACACACTTGTTCTTGAATATTTTTCAAAAACTCGTCTTTTACCGTATTGTATTCTTCTGTAGGCATATCCGACCGCTCACGTTGTCCTCCGTAGGAGCTTTTGTCTCTATCAAACGGTATTTTTTTTCTTAGGAATGCGATGTGTATGTGTATTCAAACGAGCCATTTCAAAACGCTTCATTACGTTTCCTATAAATGATGGGTAATTAACTCATTTTATATAATAATAAATCAGATAATTTACACGGTAATATAAGTAAAGGTTTAAAATAATACCTGGGCTTTTATTAAACTTTGATTTATACAAGACGTATTGTGGCCGTGCGGAATTAAAAGAAACAACAGCTGCGTTACATCGTGCAGTGTTGGATTTTTTTTAAAGAATAATTTACGCGCTTTCCACCAACTTGTTTCGCAACAATGCTGTTGAACTGTTCTGCTCTGTTATTATTCAAATTGTAAAGCAAATTTTTTGAATGCAAGGCAATTTTGTTATAGGTTCCATAATTTTTTTAAACAATGTCTTTGTCTTTGGTACTAGATTTTCTTCTTTTTTTCATCAGAACAGTAATATGCTTCACATTCTTTGTGGTCCCCGAAAGTATGTTTAGGGCTATTTAAAATATCTTTTTTTAAGCTGATAATCTTGTCCGACAATGTAGAATTTTGGGCGCTTCTAAAGCGTGCAGCTGATCTTATCGCAGTTCGCAGTCGCTTCATTCGACACACTGTCAATAACTTTCTTTCTGCCAGTGGAACAGCCGTATCTTTACCCAAGTTGATAAGTTTACCACTGAAATACGCAATAAATGATTTGTGCATTCAATTTACTCAACATTCACTTTAGAGTATGCTCGGCTGTCTAATATTTTTTTGTCGGTACTTGCGTCTCCTTCGGCTATCAACGTCTTGTATATTAAATTTCGTTTAGCAACTGACGTCTTGAAACCTTCGACAATACCAGACTGTTCCATGCTGGTGGAAGATCCAGTATAGTTTCTATGGCAATCGTGTGCACAAGTGGAACAATGTTTATTTTTTACAGCCACGTGAAGTACTTTGTCTGTTTCGTGTCCCACAATAGCAGATACTCCAGATGATGCCGAGTAGTTACTTTTATAGGACCTTTTTGACCAACAATAATAATTATTGTTGGTCAAAAAGGTCCTATAAAAGTAACTACTAAAAAATAAACATTGTTCCACTTGTGCACACGATTGCCATAGAAACTATACTGGATCTTCCACCAGCATGGAACAGTCTGGTATTGTCGAAGGTTTCAAGACGTCAGTTGCTAAACGAAATTTAATATACAAGACGTTGATTATTAGCAATTGCCTTCACGATTGGAATCCCATCCTTAACTTGGCCACACGGTATTGCCTTTTCTCCTTCTTCTTTTGCAGCTTCCTGCATACTTACCCAATCATTATAATTCCATTTACAGAACCATAATTAACATCCATCCTACCATTTGAACGATCAGATGTTTGTAGTTTTAATTCTATGTGGTACATATTGCACTGCATTCAAAAATCTGAATGTAAACCACCCTGAACTTCTTTTACAAATTAGAAATTGTCTATAGTACAGCCAAAAGCAGCATTGTGGTTATTTAAAGCCTTGATTTGATCAATAAAAAACATAAAATCTATAATACGACGTCCTTGTAATTTGTTATCCGATGAAATATTTTCTTCAATAGCCTGCAAATTTATAACAACATAACTAAAATACTTTATTTGTGCTGAAATATGTATATAAATGACTAATTCTTACAAGATTCCCTGGGTCACAATCTTGAGCTGGAGATAATGGTGCAGTGTTCTGAAGGTTCAGGGTCTTAGCAACGCCAATTTCACAAACTATTTGATTATCCTTAGTGGATTTAGCCGTTCCTGATGCCTGCAACTTTTCTTGAAAATCCAGTGTCTTTTAACTAAGGTTTTATTTTTGTTGAGTCTGAAAATAATATGCATAATACAAAATCACAACTCACACACACCTTGTTTCCCCCTTAGGCTACGTAGAGGTGTACCTATAGTATACCCACATTTCGCCAGTTATGTTTAAAGGCTCCTACAGACAGGGGCGACGCGACACCGGTAGAACAATTTCCGTGAAGTTTTCATAGAAATTGTTCTACGGATAATCGCGTTGCGCGACAAGTCATGCCTGTTTGTAGGAGCCTTAGGTCTGAAAATAATATGTAGTTATAATATAGCGACACAAACCGTAAGCACTATGACCGGCGATCGATTGTCGGCTTGATATAAATACATAATAAAGAATTGTCTTATTTATTTTTGGTTTAATATCTGCTCAATTAAAATAAAGGAAATACGTGTTTGGTTAGATATGAAATTTCAAAAAAGTGCCACAATATATAAAGAAGTAAATAATTAAAACTTACAACATCATTTGTGTTTACGTCCTGGTTTTGAAGTATTTCAACTTCTTTTTTCTGCCTATAAAAACGAATCACATATTAACTTTATCTTATTGCTACTGGTTCATTTAAAAAAAAAATGGCTCCTCGGTAATTTACCTTTTAGCTTCATTAGCTTTGGTCAAACTTTCATAATTTTTATTTTTACTTTTCCCCTTATAGCACCTTTTATTAGCCATAAGTACCTGAAAAAATAGTAAAACGAAAGCATACATAAAAAAGTCTAATTCAATCTTCTTAAGTTAATTGAATACCAATACATTAAAATATGTACTCACCAAAGTTTTGTTAAATAATAAAAATATATTATTATAATAAAAATTATCAATACGTCTCAGTCGCGCTAAAAACTCGCGAAACGATAATATTTTACGCAGCGCGCGGCGACGGGAACGACATACAACCTACCTCTGAAAGGCCTCGGCCGGCACTGACTGAGCGCTGGCTAGTGGCTAAGCTGGCTTGATGCCGCGCCGATTATATAGCAGTACTAAAATAATTCATGGTAAATTAAAAATATAATTTATTAAAAAAAAAATGTTAACCATGTTTTAGAACGTAAATGATTAATATATTAGGTCTAAAAAAACAAAAATATCTCAGATTTCATCATAAACTAACACGTTTAATATCACGAAAAGTGGCTAAAAATAATACTTTTGAATTTACTTCTCTTGAATGAAAATTTACAGTAATCGTTTTTTATTTCGGACATGCACTAATAAATATTATTGTTTTTTTATATAGTAATGTTGTTATAAGTTTTTCATTTATGGTTTCACTAATATCTCGCATCTGCGTAGACCGTCGACCGCTAGTTTAAAAAAAGGCTTGAATAAAAACTGTTCTAATGAGAAAACTATACAAACATTTGAAAAGGTTTTTCGGCCATGCACTAGATTATTAGATTCCCAATACTATGACGTCAATATCTTGTCTACAAATTAAACACATTATCGTTTTATTGTCCGTCGGAAATCACCAATTTTGACTCTCGCGTCGTTCTAACGGATGAACGCTCTTAATTTTATTTCTCTTCTGTTTTTAATGATGGTCTGGTAGTTTGAATAGTTTATGCGGCCTACCCAAATGTCCTTTCTTTGGTATTGTTCGACGAGTTGAGCTCCACGATTACTGACAAATGCTTGCACTAACTGGACAGGTCCATTCAAATTTGTGTTGCTCTTTCCTCAAAAGACCATTTCAGACACTAATCTACATGGTCCTCATATGGCCTGACCAAGATTATGTCTGGACTTTAAAAGAGACTGCGACCTCTGAGTTTGTTTCGGCTTTTCTTCTCAGAGTAGTCAGATAGGAAAAGCCGAACTTATCTAGCTTATTTTTTTTTAATATGACGTGTAAAAGTGATTTCGATATCCTATTTATAGAATAAACAATTTCATTTCATTTCCCAAATTAAACGTATTTTTAATTTATTATACATAAAACAAAAGGTATTTTAGTAAAACTCGTATACTAAAAGATTAATAATTAAATTATCTTGAAAATGGTGAAGGTTTCGGAAAAATACGCTTGATAGATTTTGCGCGATTCTCAGTTTTTAATGCACGTTAGACCTAACTTTACAAATTAATTTTACTATGTAATATAAACATAATCCAAAATATGCCTATACCTAAATAGCAACAAAATGCTCTAATTTAACATATATTTTTTCCAAATCATTAACATAACTTGTTTAGACGTCATCTTCAGTATAAAATTATTAAAAGTCGGTTATCGTCGCTTTCACAGGGCTGAATAGGGAACGAATACATAATAGCAGATGTAAACTGCTGACTGATGACAAATGTATTTTTTTTAATGATTATCATACCTTTACGGTGTTAAGCTGTCCATTATGACATATTTGTGAACGGCTACTTTAGTCAACTTGAAACAAAGCAAATTTAGTTTACCGGTTCGACGACCGCTATGCAAATCTGAGTTCTGTTCCCAACAATTGATATAATGTTCTGTCTTTATCCCAAATACAAACTTTACATTGTAGTTGAAATACATATTCTTCTATATATTCCAACTGCAAATGTCAGTTTGTACGCACAATATTGAGAGCTGCCATGTCATTTTAAGACCATAGACTTCTTTTAGGTTTTCCTGTAATCTACGAGTAAAGAACCATATTATGTTTTTTTTTTTAATTTTTGGTTGTGTAGTTTCGCAGATAGGGGGGGATGGTAAATTTTCATCGAATTTCTTAAATATCTTTAAAAGTGTTTATATTAAAAATATATCAAAACTATGTTTAAGATTCTCGCAACAAGCCCTTTCGTTTGATATGTCACACGGTACTGTTAGCATAACTTTTTTTAAATTTTCTTGTTTGCCCCACAAAAGTGACCCCTTTATTCAAAATTCATTTATTTACGTTACACGTTCGCATTTGGGCCACCGAATTATTTTGGATCACACGAGTGATCCTATAAGGGTTCTTGGTGGTTTTCTTGTAAGTTATTAATTTCACTTTTCGCAAATGTAGATTTCTTGAAAAAGGGCCCAGGCAGTTGAAATTCAGACCGCAGCTTCGGCTTACTGGCCGGTTTCGCCGGCCAAAGTCAGCGGCGGCGGCGGGCTTTCAAACCACCTGCTCCTCAGCTCACGGGCTGCCCCACCCCGCCGCGCCTACGCGGGCTTATATTACACTCTAGGGATAGGGCAGACAAGACTGCGTGAAGTCGGTTTTGCAGCGATTCGAAAGTGATCGGTTCCCGACTTTTTGCCGAAGCCTCTTTTCAACTTTTTTCATTTGCCATTTTTTCACCACACCGAAACAACATTTTACGGAATATTATTTGGTCACAAATATACAGCCGGTTAATTAGTAGCATTTTCAATATTAAATTAAAATAGTGTCATAAAAAGTCAATACAACTGTGTGCTACAAAATTTAGTGACAGAGTAAATGAGCGGTGGTGAAACATAAGTAAAAATATCACTGACCGCTGTACCCCTTGTACAGTGGTCAGTGACATTATTACCGATGTTTACAAAAAAATCATTGATTTTATTAGTGGAAGATATATGATCCAGTGTATTAATTAGCTGTCTGGCCTCGTTTTTAGATTTTTGTGTGTGGGTAATGTCTTTTATTGTATTCCATAATATTTTGTTATTCGTTTTAGCCGCAGTCTGAAGTTCTTCGTATGTTCAACTGTCTGCCTAACACTCTGTATTATTTTAGTGATAGCTGTTCATCAGGCATAATCTGTAAGGATGCAACAGTCAGTGTATCAGTGTTGTGCCATGCCACAAGCGTTCATTAATTCACTAAAAACGAAAAACTTCGCAACGAGCTCGAGACTGCATAGACGAGCTGCTTCTCACACGGACAACTACGTCACTTGCTCCCGCGTTACCAGTCCTAACTCTTTTTTTTACAGGGAAGTTTAATAAAAATGTGGCTTTTATTTTAGTATATTATGTTATCTTACGACTTCCACGCGAACGAACTCGCGGGCAAAAGCTAGTTAATTGATCGAGCGAGCGAAGCGTCTCTGCTTCAAGTCTGGCAAAATTTGCTTTCGTGTGTCAGTTTGTTGGTACTCCTCTACAGGTCGTATTTCACATTCGATTTGGACGAAACTTGGTGTACAGGTTTTACGACTTTATAGTTTTTTTTTGTTGTCAGGGATTTTTGAATGCAAGGCTACTTCCTCCAAAAAAGTGGCTACTGGATATCTCCGCCTTGTGAGATCCGATATCGATGATTCTTTTTTTATTTGAAAGGTAGTAAATTAAAATTGGTTTCATTATAATTTGGTGAAGATCTGATGAACATTTTCGTAGTGGTAAGCAGAATAGATCCTTAAAATGCAATAAATTGTTCACTTTTAAATTTTTATCGTCGTCCCTATATCTACTAGGTAAAGACTGATGGAGCACCTTTTTTTCTGGGTCGAAAATTATCAAATAACTTCTCCCGCCCTGGGCGGAGCGGGAGGGCGTGTCAGACTCTTATTAACTAAAACCCACCCAAGTTCCTTCAGTTGCCATGTTGCCGGGGGCTACGATCTCCCTTTCGGACTTCGTCGAAACCCCAGCAGCCATCGGGCCCAGCGGACCCCGTCAGTTCTGCTGACATCTCTTTGAGGCGCGCGTGGAACACAACGCGCCGTCGACCCGGGCCTGGTCCTTACCGGACGGCGAGCTACCCATTTTGCTCACTGTCCGCAAGCCCGCGCCTATAGTAGCCGGAAATCGACCTGCGATTCCCGACGCCCAGGGCGTCTCCTCCTGGGGCGTGAAGGCGTGAACTTTGCCTCTCCCTCACGCGTTCCGCCTCCTCCTTCGCGAGCATTACTGCTTCGCAGAAGGAGGTGACGGCTTCCCATTTCCTCTCGCTCCGTAAAATGGCCTGAACCAGCTGGCTCGGACGCGAGAGATTACCGCCGCCGATCGCCACCGCGAGGACATGACGATGCTCCGCTCAAGCCGGGCAGACCTCCACCGTATGCGCCACCGTGTCCTCTATGCGACCCACACAATGGTGACACCCGGGCGTTTCCTCCCGCCTTATCCTGAACAGGAACCTCCCGAAACAGCCGTGTCCGGTGAGGACCTGCGTCAGACGGAAGGTGAGGACTCCGTGGCGCCTCTCTAGCCACTCCTCAAAGAGGGGACTTATTGCCGCAATTGTGGCGTGCCCAGCGCTGGGTTGCGACAATCGCACTCTCCATGACTTGATGGAGCACCCGGGACCACCTCCTCATTACAAAACTAGAGAATACTGAACATTTTCTGAATTCTCTAAAACAAGGGTTTAAAACCCGTATTAATCTTAGTTTTACAATAAAGTCACTAGGTGGCGCTACTGTGCACCACTAGATCGCGCTGTCATTGTCGCTTGCAAAATGGTTAGGTCCCATCGAACACTTAGTGTGACTGAGTTTTGTTAGGTGTAAAGTAGCTTGAAAAGAGTGTTTAATAAAATTATCGTCTTGCCACCATAATAATATATGCTTTTCAGTATCCTATAGCCGCAGTCTGTTTTTTTTTTTAAGTTGGAAGCGTTTATAAATTATAGGATTTTAAATTGACTTGGGTATTCTCTCTACTAAAGTTATTTAAAATGGAATATTATAAACAAAAATCATGGTAAAAGTCCCGTTTTAAATAAATTTTGTGTTATATTAATTGTTGCAAAAAAGTTTGTGCTCGCGGGGTCTACATACAGTTCGCAAAACTATAATATATTCCGTACACGTCCAGTCCGCAAGTAGTCGATCGGATATCGGGACGTTAGCCTATTATAACTTACAAGTGGTTCGATAATAAAGGAGTGTTAGATGGCTCACCCCCGAGGCGCAGTTCGGCGGAGGCCTGCGCGGAGTCGGCTGCGCGGCGTGCCACGCACTGGTACACGCCGCGGTGCGTGCGCGCCACGCCGCGCAACAGCAGCATCGCGCCAGCGCCCGCTGCCGCGCCGTTGTGCAGCCATGACAGCGCCGCGCGCGCGTCCGACGCACTACAGTTGAAGCGCACCGTGCTGCCCGTGTCCGCCACCTGCGCATCGCGATTATGCTGTACACGGAGTCTCTCAAAACCCCACGGTTCCTATCCCCACTACCATGAGTCACGGGTCCGGGAGATACTCGTACATTTCGGCTGTGAAATATCAAAACCCAGTAGGTATCTCCATAAAACTAAATTTTACAGGAGAGCCGAAAAACGATTTCATATCTTTGACAGCGTGCCGTTTCAATAATATTAGCCGTACCTTCTTGGAAGTTATTGCAAAATTTGAGGTACATAACAGGCTTTATAAAAAAGTAGTTTTAATGCATCTATCACAAAATATGTGCGTAGAGAAGCAGTTACTAATAAAAACATTGTTTTCTTAGACCAAACTTTTTGAGTGTGATCATTTCAAAACCTAGTAAGATCACTTGCTTTGTTTTCATCTAGTTCTATAATATACTGTGTGGGCACTAAACGCAAATTAAATACCTAGTAAGATCACTTGCTTTGTTTTCATTTAGGTCTGAAATTTACTGAGTAGGAACTAAATGCAATTTTATAAACTTAGTAAGAAACATTACAGAATAAAACAACATAAAATATGGCCAGTAATAAGCAGTTTTAATTAAAAATATTAAAAAAAAACAAAACAGATAATCGGAAACCAAACACTTATATTTGTTCACATTAAAAAATCAAAAAATAATCACTCAAAATATTTGAAAACAGTCAAATAAAAAAACTAAATTAATTATTCGCTTATTAATAATTGTCCACCAGAAACTAAATCAACTGAATTATTATTAATCGGTAAACTTTGCCAAAACTCCCTTCTGTTCATTGACATAAGCTGTAATAAAGTTTTTACTATGTGTGTTTGCATTTATTCTGAAATAAAATGTTTTATAAAGCCATGCCATCACCAAAACGTTGCTAGTGTGTTGGAAACAAAAAGAAAATAGAAATAACTTTAGAGAACGTTCTTTTGTAGCACTAGGTATCCACAGGGTGTTTTAGAAGTGCGTGGTCATATTTAAGGGTTTTAGTGGTATTTTTTAGGGTTCCGTACCCAAAGGGTAAAACGGGACCCTATTACTAAGCCTCCGCTGTCTGTGTCTGTCTGTCTGTCTCTCTCCAGGCTGTATCTCATAAATCGTGATAGCTAGAAAGCTGAAATTTTCACAAATGATGTATTTCCGTTGCCACTATAACAACAAATACTAAAAATTTTAAAAAAAAAAATATATATATTAAGATAGATGATAGTACGGAACCCTTCGTGCGCGAGTCCGACTCGCACTTGGCCGGTTTTTAGAAGATACCAGAATATTTAGAGAAAAAGTCAATATTATTTCTCTAATCAGCTTCCCAACACAACCCTTAAATATAACCACGCACTTCTGAGTCAACCTGTATAATACCAAAGTAAAGAGGAATAGTGACCTCCCCCTCGGGGATAATGGTCGTGAGCGCATAATAATATGTATACGTAGTAGGTTGCAGTAGAAACTGTGATTTAATCATTACCCTCGTGCTGCAAAAACGTATGAAACCGAGGTAACAGAAGGTACATAACATAGCATAGCTATAACAGAAATGTTTTGTGCAAAATTAATTGAAATGAAGTATATTTGTGCATAAGCAAGATGTAATACCCAGTTTCTAAACATTCAATATTGCATTTGAATATATTTTGTATCTTTAAACTTTAGTTATAGAAAAAAAGACAAACTTGAAAATACCATGCAATCACATATTCATTAAAACAAAACAAGACACAAAACAAAATCTCGCCAGTTACCAACAAATCGTGCAAATGCTTGTGTAATTATTTTGAAGTTAGATCTTTTGTTCATAAAAAACCTTGAAAAACAAAAAACCTTGACAATATTATACACTGAAGCGTACTTACATTTCACTATGTTGTCCTTTTAAAGCACTCAAGATCAATTTCGACCTAAAAAACTGTTTTTTATACATTTTTTATAGACAAAAACATACACGTATAACGACTTCTTCTCACTTACTAAAGTTACGCGGGAGTTTTGACGTTTATTTCAACCATTTCATTGACTTAGTATCTACATGAACCATTTTATATCCAAGTAACTACAAGCACTTACTAGGTTTTTAAAATGGTTGATGTTAGATACTATGTTTTAATCTTGTAATTTTTGCACTTTGAAAACGTTTACTGTAGATACTAGGTTTCCGATTTTGTGCAACTTCGTTTTTTACTAATTTTTGGGAGTTTTTGCTATCCTAGTATGTGGAGAGTGGTCTATAAGGTCGAAAATTGCAAAAACACACATTTTTTAAATTTGTCAGATACTAGGTTTTGAAATTGGACAGCCGATTTGTTTGTGATTTGTCAGCAATCAGAACACGATGATGTTTAGGGTTCCATACCCAAAGGGTGCCAATGGGACTCTGTTACTAAAGTGCCGCAGTCCGTCCGTCCACATGTCCGTCTGTCACTTTTAAATCAGTGTAAAAGGTGAAAGGGTAGTCACTTTAAATGTTCACAGTATGTATTCACTACTATGGCCGCTATAACAAAAAATAAAATAAAGTTAAAAATTAAAGGGGGTTCCCAAACAAGAAACGTGCTGTAGAAAAATCTGTAATGTTCAATATATTATGTAGTGTACGGTGGTACAGAACCCTTCGTGTGCGAGTCCGACTCGCATTTTTTGAAGTAGAGGCAGACAGCTGAACTTCAGTGCTACACCGTACGAGGCCAACTTTAGTTCTGCCAACATAAACCTACTTTCTCTTTATTGTTCTTTCCGAGCAGCGCTTGAGTGGAGCTATGTGTGAGCTCCTACGTCGTGTAGCGTGCGGTGTAGGTACTCACGAGCACGGTGGGCGTGACGACGACGCTGAGCTCATCCTGCACGTGTAGCGTGGTGTGCGCGGTGGCGTCGCCGAATACGTTGTAGGCCTTGCAGATCCACAGTCCGGCGACGGTGGGGGTCGCGCGCCATAAGCAAAGCGCCGCGCCGCCGCCCCACGCCCAGCCGTCTGCCGCTGCCGCCGGCTGCAGGCGCCCGTCGCGCTCACGGTACCAGCTGCACAAACACTGCACTGAACGGGCTACTTGATGTACCTCCACAACAAACACAATTTTCACCAATACCAATGAGGAGGTTCAGATGCCTACCCTTAGATACAGGTTGAATAATGAAATGGGTCAGCATGGAAAAATCTGAAACTATAAGGTACTCACTACAATTATTGTTCGAGTTTTAATCTAAGTTTGACTAGGTGGTGTCCGACTTCAAAAAGGAGGAAGTTCTCAATTCGACTGAATTTTTTTTTTTCTGTGGGTATGTTTGTTACGCAATTGCTCCGCCAATTATGAATTAATTTTGATGATTATTTTTGTTTTATTTGTTTGGTTATACTTTAGAGGTGCTCCCGTGTAAATGTTATTAACTTTGCCTGAGTAGTTTCTGAGTTAGCTTCTACATACAGGGTGGCAGGGACATCGACGAGAAAACTGTGCCATGGATTCAGTACATGATTCTGAACCGTTAATATTTTCCGGCGGTTATTAAAAAAAAAAAACAGCTATTCTACATTTTCACCGCGTAGGTATTGCACCTTTCTATGAAACAGCAATTTTATTTTTAAATAACCGACGAATTATTTCAACGTAGAGGGGTTCAGAATGATGTACTGAATCCATGGAATAAATGTATTTTCTTTCTGTTTACGACTTGATTATTTGTAAAGCTTCCTGCGTGCTCAATAGATGGCGTTGGCATCAAGTTAGAAGTCGCTATGGTCTTGTTTCCGTAGACGCGCGTATAGGCGGATTTGTTCAAAAAATGACCACAGAGGGTGCCATTCTCAGATCAACATTTCACTGGAGGACAGCAAGGTAACGCCCCGGCGCACAGTGGTTCGAAATCGACGCTCCGTGGACATTGAAATCAAAATTTCTTTAGACGAGAAATAAAAATCGGAATGGCTTTATTTCAGTATTATTTATAATATTTGGTAATATGACAGCTATAGACAGCACCATCTCCGAAAAAAAAAATATTTAATATTTTTTTGTATGAAGAAAAACACAAAAGTCGTTTTTTCTCATAACTTAATAAAACTTAAAGCCTGCGGCTTACATGGGGTGTTGTCCTACATGAGGCGATTCCGAAATGCTATAACACGCACACCCATGCGCGCCGCTTCACTCACAGCAGAGTGTTGAATTTCGAGAAATTCAGTTAGAGATTTTTACGTTGATTTATGTGTGATCTTGAAAATATACAAAGTAATTGACTTTAGTTTGCTAATTTGATTAGTTATAATGAGAAATAATGGAATATACAATATAAAAATACTAAAAAAAACACTCAAATTGAGACTTACAATATAAATAGATTTTGCAATCTTTCTTATAATAATTTAATTCGGTGTTAGTAGATACACAGTTTGACTTCTTAATTAACATTTAAAAAAAAAGTACAAAAACTTATAACTAATACAGAAAAATACTAAGAATAAGCAATTGTATAATTGAGAAATATATAAAATTTACACAAAAACATCAAACATTAAAATTTTGTCTACTGAGTTTCGTCATCGCTATCAAAGAATTCAAAATCAGAATCCATCATACTTGGCACCTCAACAAATTCAATGTTTTCCTTATCCATGGTATCCGGGTCAATTAAAAGAAGAGACTTCATTTCTTCAGTTAAATCATTTCTACTCTTATTTGTCAGTTTAGGTCGAATGCTTGACAAATATGGGTCTGAGGATACGATGAAACCATTAAAGATGTCATGGTTTGTCGCTCTGCGACAAAATTTCCGCGTATGATGTTCCCTGAGTTTTCTAAAATCTTTGTTTCGGGCCTCAGATGCCTCTTCTGATAGCTTTCCTATAGGCAAAATGTTGAAATGTTTTATTATTTCAGCTCCATGCAGCAGAAGTTTGTGGATACTGGAAGGCATGAAATACCAGCCATACAGTTCCACATACAGCTGCGCAGTTTCGTCGAGATAATTGGCAAACAAATCAATATTAATAGACTGTCCTGATGATACAACACGGAGAATAGTTGCGAATTTTTGGATGAGCTCCTGACTCAATCCAGTGATATTTGCAGTCTTCTCAGGACACTGGAAAAATTTTCTAGCCGTGTTGCCATCATTCGTGGTCCCAGCACCTTTATATAAAAAATACTGATATGAGAACATTATAAGATAAGTTTTATAGTATTACACTAACTAAAAAACCCTTTGATATTATACAAAATAAATAAATCAACTAACCTTGTTTTACGATATCCACCAGGAGTCCCATTTCCTCTCGAAATTTTCGCTGTATCGTCTGTTTGCGACTTTTCAAAGCTGCTTTACTAGCTTCATCTCTGGCTTGCCATTTTTTAAAATCTAATCGGTAAGCGATATGCAGCAGGCATTCCATGGATCTGATCCATGCATGCAAAGTCGACAAACCGTACTTGTAAATATCAGATGATACAGATTTCCTAAAATATGAATAAAAAGGTTAAAAGTGTTTTTCAATAAGAAAAAAATAAAAAAAATTAACATACATTTCCAATATTCAACTTACATGTGAATCTTCTCCAAATCATTCATTTCACTTGGTACAGCTTTACAGATGTCACATGTTTGCATCGAGGTTTGTGACAGGTGAGACGTTATTTTGCCATCTATCATGGTCATTAACATTGAATGTTTAACTTGTATATTATTTTCAATGATAGATGGCTTCAATTCTTTAATTTCAGCATCGATCAAACCCATTTCCTCCTTCATGTCCAACTTATTTTCGCTGACAAACTTGAAATAAATTGGTCTGCAAAGCATTGTAGAAGAAGGTTTTGGGTTTTCCCAGACCAAATCCTCACCACACATCAATTGCAAGGGTACAAAAGAGCTCATGAAAACACTAGAGTCGTCTTCATCTGCATTCATGCATTGCTTGTAGTTGCTTTGATTTGACGCACCATCGAAGCCCCATTTGCAGATCTTGCAAATGGTCCAAGTTTAATGTTTTGGCAAGTCGAGTAACAGTGATGTCCAAAATAGCTTGAAGTTTTACTTTAACTCCTCGTTCGGTCACTTCAATATCGCTCTCAGGAGGATAGCATGCCTTCTTGGCATTTAAAACCGAATAATATGATGGGTACAAATCTACACCACTTTCTTTCGCAGTTTCTCTTAAAGTTATATACTGCCACTTCGACAATTTCAAAGAAATAAATATACCGAACGCTTTCTCTGCTGAATACTTGTTAGTAGTTGTCTTGCCTTTCAAAAAATTCTTGATCTCTGCTGCTTTTTCAGGATGCTCGGTAATATATTTTATTAAATCTTTCACGTCCTCATTCTCCTCACCACATCTCACTGCAGTAGCATATGCAAGTTCCTGAGAGTCGTGCGTTAAAAGTTCTTCTATTCTTCTCTTCTTCTGTTTTTGGCATAATTCTGAGAAAGGTTTTCTTGGGCTCCTTTTTAGTGTTGTAGTGCTAACAGTACATGTAGTTACTTTGGACGTGGATGCACCATCATTTATACCACTAGCACTTGAGGTTGAAGGTTCAACAGTATCAGTAACAGAGTCGATTGATACCAATCCAATTTCTTCACTTTGTACAAATCTGTCTTTAATGAAGTTGGGCCATTTGATCTCTTTTTCTAGCCATGTCTCATACTTCTTGACAAATGTATGCATTGTTCGATTACACGATTTCCAATTTCTATGCAAAACACACATATACACTTGACAAAACTGTTTTAATTTTTTTTGTTCTTCTTCAGACAAATTTGTCGCTTTGGTTAGAAGTGCTTCTAACAAAATACTAGGCTGCGAAAAGCAACTTTTTGTTTTCACAAATATGAATATGTCCAAATTTGTATAAAATCCTTCCATGATAATAAGTAAGTACGTAAGCAAGAAGTTAATGTTATAGCGCGAACAGTTGCTGACAAAAACTAATGATTTTGACGATGTTGTCCCTATTTATATAAAAGTACCCTCTTAATCGTATCTTAATTAATAGTAGTTAGTTAAACACTTCGTAAAAATAGCCCTTAACTAATGTATCTTAACTCGTTAACAATATTTGCAACATGCACTAATGAGATGAGACTAAATTACCATCGTAAGTTAATTAGCATGCATTAAGCAGTGATTTCCTGCTAAACTTGAGATTACGAACAGCTTACATCAAACAATCATTACTATGTAATTATCGTTGCCCATTGGTATGTGCACCTATCCCAAAGATATCAAATAATATAGTATTAAATTCCTTCGAGAAATCCACTGAATTTCTTGAAGTTCATTACTCTGCTCTGAGTGAAGTGGTGAAATAATATATTTCTCAATTATACAATTGCTTATTCTTAGTATTTTTCTGTATTAGTTATAAGTTTTTGTACTTTTTTTTTAAATGTTAATTAAGAAGTCAAACTGTGTATCTACTAACACCGAATTAAATTATTATAAGAAAGATTGCAAAATCTATTTATATTGTAAGTCTCAATTTGAGTGTTTTTTTTAGTATTTTTATATTGTATATTCCATTATTTCTCATTATAACTAATCAAATTAGCAAACTAAAGTCAATTACTTTGTATATTTTCAAGATCACACATAAATCAACGTAAAAATCTCTAACTGAATTTCTCGAAATTCAACACTCTGCTGTGAGTGAAGCGGCGCGCATGGGTGTGCGTGTTATAGCATTTCGGAATCGCCTCATGTAGGACAACACCCCATGTAAGCCGCAGGCTTTAAGTTTTATTAAGTTATGAGAAAAAACGACTTTTGTGTTTTTCTTCATACAAAAAAATATTAAATATTTTTTTTTTCGGAGATGGTGCTGTCTATAGCTGTCATATTACCAAATATTATAAATAATACTGAAATAAAGCCATTCCGATTTTTATTTCTCGTCTAAAGAAATTTTGATTTCAATGTCCACGGAGCGTCGATTTCGAACCACTGTGCGGCGCGGCGGCGCAAACAATACGACGTCACAGGTGACGTGCAGTTCAGATAGCGGCCACAGAGGGCGCCACTTGCAGGTTGAGAACGGTGCTTGTGTAAAGTGCATTTTTGTGAGTACATTTTATTTATTTACCTTGTCTACGAATTAGACAAACACTTGTATTTTGAGTAGTGATTTGAGACTTGTATTATTGTGTTTAATAAAATTGTACAACTTATACATTTTTTGACGGATGTTATGAACTTATAAGTTTACTGCTTAAGTTTGCAACACTTGCAACAGAAAGATTGCATATTTTATCTCTTTTGAGAAAGTTGTATTTTGTATTATTTTTATTTGTATACGTACATTGACATGTAGGATTACTTTGCAGTACAGTATTCGGAAGTAACGAACTATGTAGGAAACTTTATAAGATTATGTCAGAACCATCAGATATTGTGAATATCCTTGCCCAGCAGTTGGAACTTAATTCATCAACTACTTAATGCACAGGGGCAGCTATGGATATTCTACGTAAAAGTGCAAAAAAAGTAACCAACAAAAAAAAAAAAAACCTATTTTTTCCTTATAGATATTTTACCTTTTCCTCTAATCTTTGTATCTCGTTTTTCAAATATTTGTATTCTTCCAAAAATGGTTGTAGTTTCTCATCTATATTGTGCATGATGGTTTCATTATTGTTCCTTGTAATACATAGTTGCGGTTTGTTGGTTAAGTTCCGTTTTCATCATCTTAAGCAGTTGTGCCATCTCTAGTGATATTCCCGTAGAACCCATGTTGCAAAACAAAAGTTTTATTCTGCGTGTATTGGAACGTATTTTGCCCGTTGAGCTAGCAACACTGGGTTACGTTTTCCACTGACAGGTGTCACTGTCAAATGTCACTATCAGGTTACGCTGTTTAGTTGTCTAATGATGATTAAATGTTTCTAACTTCAATTCTTAAGGTATTTTATTTGTAATATTATTGATTTATTTTTTTCGGGATTTTCGCGTACCTCTTTATAATGTCTGCGCAAATCTATCTTCTTGTTGAAGAATTTTGTAATGTGCGGCCGGTATTGGTTAATTTTCACTGTTATTTCAATTTAAAACTGGGTGCACCTTTACATACACTGTATTGACCGAAAACTATAAAAACCGCTTTGTGCAAAGAGTATAAAATGTATCGATTTAAAATACTTAAGTGCAGCATGCTAGTGAATTGAGTAAAGTATGTTAGTTACGTGTACTGCGGCGAAGGGTGGTCGGAAGCGACGCAGGGCAGGCAAACGGGCCGGCCGGCCGCTATGCTGAGCTCGCCGCCCGCCGCTACTAACCGCGGTGCCGACGACGACGACGCCGCTGCACACACACATGCACGTTAGCATGACACACGGACTCACACACACGCACGGAACGGGTACTGACCGGTGACAGTGAGGGTGGCGGGGCGCGCGCGCTTGGTGGCGGCAGTGAGCGCGTGGAGCGCCAGGCAGCTGTAGGCGCCGGCGTCAGTCGCGCTCACGCCCTGGATCAGCAAAGTGTTGCCCGCCACCAGGTAGCGCGACTCTGTAACCACACACCACACGTCGCTCATTACCTGAGATCGGAATTGGGTGTGTGAAAATACCTAAAGTTTGCAGCGAGACATATCATAGAGCTGTTACAACCACTTAAGTTAACCGGTTTTGAATTTTACCGGTTTAGTTTCGGTTTTTTGTTTTACATGTTCTTTACCTTTGAAAAACCGAACTATAAATATTGGCAAGCTGCTAATACAGTTTTAAATTAATTTTTGTTTTGAACTTTTCCGGTTCAAATACGGTTTTTTAGTCCTAATTGTTCTTTGTCGGTCAAACACAGAATTTTACATATCTGCAAATGCTAATGCGGTTTTAATTTCTTTTTTTGATCTGTATCTTAAGTTAAAAAGTTTTGCTACAGATTGATTCAAGGAAAACTAACATTTTCGCGCATGTAAGCGTGGCGTTCACTTTAATGGCGTCGCTCCGTTTTTACTTGCCCTGCTTGCTTGACCTCAACGGAGTTCAATTCCGACTTATTACTATTAGGTATTCTGTGACAGTGTTCGTCCTTCGTGCATCGATCTGTATTCAGGGGTTTACTATGAAATATAAGCAGAAAATTTATTAGAAAATATTTGTTTCAATCACTTCTTTGTTCGCTCATATAAATGCCAGGCTAAACGCTGGTCCTGCTCCACAAGGGCGCATAAACTAATTGATTAGCATTTGAAAATATTGTTCGAGTTGCTGAAGATTTAAAACTACTCATCTTTGCATTGTATAAATTCAATCCCTTAGCATTGTATAATTTCATAACACGTGTGAGTATTATGTACCTACTTTAAAGCTACCATTTACTAGGTACGTCTTTCATTGACTTGAATGTGCCCTTGCGGCTGAGAATATGTCATGCTCACTCTAATGTCTCGCTGACGGTGGCGTGTGTGTTGGATCATTTAGCTTCCTTCAAAATGGTTGAGTTGAATGGTGCTAATCCATGCGTCATGTTCGTGAACGGGCGCTGTCAGTAGGGACTGGTCATCTTCTAGCCGCCATGGCTTATTTTAATTTGATTTTTGAATTGTTTTATTTGTTTTATTTTTTATTACGGACGCTTTTATCGTTTTGCATCGTTCTCACATTTATAGGCGGGTACAGACTGCTGCAACGCAACATGCAATGCAACACGAAACGAGCATTGCATCAGTGTAGACGCGGGGCGCGCACAACGTGCGCACGAACCGCGCATGTACCTACTCACATCTGTTTCCGAGATGCGCGCGAACGGATCGCTCAGTCTGCAAAAGAACACGCAAAGGAATGGATCGTGACGACCAATTGCGGGCTCTGATGATAGTCAGTGCTTCATTATTAATAGTGAATCATGTGATAAAACGCAGAAGACATCGACGTTGGTGGCGTACAGAGTTGTATAGTCAGAGAGCTGGTGCAAAACTAATGGCCGATATGAGATTAACTGGACAATTTCAAAATTTCTTAAGGATGAGTCCAACGACATTTGAAGATCTACTCAGATTAGTCGGACCAAGAATTTTTCGGAATCGCACACAGTTAAGGGCTCCAATTTCAATCCAAGACGAAGTGTTATTGCCAGTCTGGCAATAACACTTCGTTTTTTAGCTAGTGGTGACTCTTACACAAGTTTACAGTATACCTTCAGAGTATCAAAACAAGCCATAAGTGGCATTATTACAGAAGTATGCTCCGCCATAATTGAGGAATTAAAAGATTATATCAAGGTAAGTTTTATTCTTAATAAGTCAATTAAAGAACAGTATTATCACATCAAATCATTAAAGTCGTCCTAGGATTGGTTAGATTCTAGTGACGTTACAGACGATGGCTGTTGGTTCATATATTCTTCGTTCCTTGCCGTGGTATAGCCATAGCGTCCGGCTTGATTTGTATCTGGAGTTTGCGCGGAAGGCGAGGGACGATTAAATTCGGAAGTTCCAGGACGATTAACATATCCGGTCAGATCCACATAATCTTGTCCTTTCTTCTGTGATGCATAATAGGATTCTTGGTATGAACTGGGGTAGTTATCCTGCTGTCGATATGATGATTCATAATAACCTCTGTCAGCCTTCATCAAAATTTCAAAAATTCCATGTTCGACCGAATTCCTGGTTTGAAGGGAATAAGTATTCATTTTAGCTGATATATAGGAAGCGAAAGTTGTAGTTAAATCTGGAGCGCCTGAATTTCCCAACTTATTGGCAGTAGTTTGTAATATGCCCACTACATCGGCCAGTACACTGCTGCTTTCATCTTTTTTTGCTTGTTTAGCTCGCGTAGGTTCATACCGTGTACGTGGAGTAGCAAATTCGTTCTGCAGATTTTCTTCATTAATCGGTTGTTGAACCGCCTCCTGAAAAACATAAAAATAATTTATAACTGTAGGTCCCATCTCTTGATATAAACTACTAGATAGTAGATATAACTCTCCAGGAAGGTAGGTATCGTGGCACCGATGGACAAATGTCGAAACGACTAAATATTTAGTTCGTTTTTTAGTCTAGTTCAATATAGCTAGCAATAAAATCAAGAGATGCTCACTATAATGGCACCTCAAAAATTGTCACCAGCGAGTGTTGGGCTACTAAGTACAATGACTGTCTCGTAGCCATAAATTAAATAAAAGTTTTTTGTTTTAGCTTCCAACGACAGAAGAAACTTGGTTGAACATAAGCAAACAGTTTGAAGAGAAGTGGAATTTTCCACACTGTTTAGGGGCACTGGACGGAAAACATGTTGTGCTTGAGGCACCTATCAAAAGTGGAACTGAATTCTACAACTATAAAAACTTCTTTAGCATCGTTCTTTTTGCTTTGGTTGACGCCGATTATAATTTTCTATTTGTAGATGTGGGATGCCAAGGAAGGATTTCAGATGGTGGCATCTTTAAAGATACAAAACTCTGTGAAATGATAGAAGATCGTACAATAAACCTTCCATCACCTGATTCACTCCCACGGAGACATATTCCAATACCATATTTCTTTGTGGGTGATAGTGCCTTTGCTTTAAGTGAAAATCTGATGAAACCATATGCTGGGGCACATCCAAAAGGCACTTCAAAGAGAGTATTCAACTACAGGCTAAGCAGAGCCAGAAGAACTGTTGAAAATGCATTTGGTATCATATCGTCTGTCTTTAGAGTTCTCAGAAAACCAATGCTTTTACAGCCTGATAAAGCTGAGCTAGTGGTTATGGCAATTGTCCTTTTACATAATTATTTGAGACGTCACTCTAGAAATACATATATGAATGACACTGAAGATGAAGTTACGAATGAAGACACACGTAGGCAAAATAATGAAGATATGAGATCACTACTACCTATGAGAAATATTCCTCGACGATCGCCTGCACATTTGAATGCGTTAAGAGATGAGCTCTCCGATTATTTTATGAAAGAAGGGAAGGTTCATTGGCAAGACAGATGTTCGTAAAAGAATCAATCCAGTTTTACTTACCGTGTTCGTTCTCTTTCTCGGTTTGTTACGGTTGTCCAAGAACTTCAAAGAATCAAAGGCAAACCATCGACTTTTGTATGTCTCCGAGGCACCTGAAAAAATAAAATAATAATCATGAAAAAAATTAAATAAAAAACATAATTCAGTCAGTTTTAAACATAGTTGTTTTTAAGTAAACTTGACTAATAATAATTAATAATATTTAATAATTAATTTGTGATTTCAATCCATTAAAATATTGTAGTTGTTGTCAAAGTTGTCATTTTGTAGAGAAAAAAGCCAATTTCAATATTAGTCGGCTAGGCCAATTTACATTTCAATACACAAACATTTTTGCGGTTTCCAACCTACGATTGTACTAAGAATAAAGTATATGAATAAATAATAAATAGTAAATTATTATTATTTATTTACCTTTTCCTGTTCCTTTCGATTTCCTTTCCTTCGCTTTTTCACGACGGTAGGATGATAAAATACTAATCATTTTACTGTAACATTTTTCTTGTGTTGTTTCCATCAAATTAGCAATTTCCATCCATGCATCCTCTTTAAAATGTTTTTTATAAAAATTCTCATGTTGTGGATTCCACAAAATTTCCTTTGATCTGTACACTTCAATTAATTGAAGCACTTTTTCTTCACTCCACGTAAATGTAACCGCCTCCTCCGCCGCAGTAGCGTCGTCTTGTTCCATGTTCGCGCGCGTCTAGCCGTACACACCACACAATCTGTCCACACTGACGCTCCGCGCATACTGCGCGCCTCTTTGTGTTCGGGGAAAAAACCGACAAATTTCGGGTCGCTACGCGCAAGAGTTGCAACAATCTGTTCGTGCGCGTAGTAGACGCGGTTCGTGCGCGCAAGGCGTCTACACTATGGGAATTCTGTTACTTTACATGATACATTGCAGCAATGTGGACGTCAAATTCTTGCATTGCATGTTGCATTACATGTTACATTGCACCAATGTGTACCCGGCTTATGACTTTAACATGAATGATGTAACCATTATTTTATAAACATATTGTGATTTTAAAGAGTGTCCATGGAGTGTCTTGCCCATTCTTCTCCATAGGTACCTACTACGCTTTGGAATGGGCAACTAGCTTCATCTTTCTGACTGACCGACCCCTTGACAATTCAAAAGTGCCTGTAATTGGTTTATTTGAAATAAATGCTTTGAGTTTGAGTTCTTACTTGAACGATACAAACATATTCACAAATGGACGTGCTACTAGATCTCTCCGAACATTTAAATCATTTTTCGACCGAAAGTGCTTTTTAGTAAAATATAAACCCACAACATTAAACCTCAGTGTACCAGTGACAAACTGTGAAAAAACTATAGTGAAATACCAAGTGGATAATCTTTAAAAACCTAAATTAACATCTAATCATCAATCAATTTGTAAGACATGGCTGCTTCGAGTCCAAGCCTTACAATACACGCTCGGGCGTAAGTCAGGGATCCGTGTTAGGGCCGCCTCTTTTCCTGATCATGATCAATGACCTCATAACTAATGTTAAGTTTGCCAAGTGCCTGCTATATGCCGATGACCTTAAGCTAGTCGCACAAATCCGAACGGACGAGGATTGCAAGCTCCTTCAGAGGGATATTGTCGCCATCTATGAGTGGAGCATTGTGAACAAGCTATTTTTTAATAAAAACAAGTGCTATGTCATGGCATACGGTAGGGGGTTGCGGTCAATCCATTATGACTATAATTTGGGAGGTGAAGTAATTACTCGTGTCACCAACATAAAGGACTTGGGAGTGACTTTCGACCGCTGTCTGACTTTTAGAGATCACGTTTCTGCCCTTGCGAGGGAATCTTTGAGGCGCTTAGGATTTGTTTTGAGAAATGCTCGTGACTTTCGCAATTCAAATGTTATTAGGCTGTTGTACACTGCTCTGGTTCGAAGCAAACTCGAGTCCAGTTCCTGTGTTTGGCATCCCTATACCGCGACCCAAACATTTATGCTAGAAAAGGTTCAGAAAACATTCCTAAGATGCCTCTTCCAAAGGTTATACCATTTCTTTCCATACACTAAACTAACGTCCCTAAAAGATAGTTGGTAGGGTACATCCTACCAACTATCTTTTAGGGACGTTAGGTTTTAACTCGTTGGAGGTGTGAAGAGGTCTTGATCACGTCACGGTAGCCTGTAAGACCTTACGGGGACGTATTGACTGTCCAGAGCTCCATGGCCTTATCTGCCGATTATTTGTGCCCGACAAATATATTGGACACCGTCAGAGCCGCCGACACAATCTGTTTGCGCATCTGTCATGCGAGACTGTAGCCAGAGCCGAATCCCCAATTTATCGTACCCTAAAGATGTTAAATGCCCTTCTGATTGCCAACCCAGAATGTGATGTGTTTACGGATGAATGGAGTAAAATTATGCGTACGTATAATTATGTTCTGTGAGATAAAGTATGCTAGGAAGTCCACTGTTCCATGGTAGTTTTAAATTAAATTAATATCAAGAATGTAATTCTTTCTATGTTAATTAATGTTATTGGTGTTGTACCGTTTTAATTAACTATAAAAAAAAATAAAAAAAAAACGAATCTAAATAAAACTGTTACAAATATACGACTAACGATAAACACGATACACAATTTCTTTAGAGCAATTTTTAAATCTAACTGGCTGTTTACATACTATATTAACTACATATTTACACTATTTATTTATTAACTATTTACAATATTTTTATATACATATATTTATTAATTATTTACATTACTTAATATATAATATTTACTAGCTTTCTAATGAGAGCTCAATATTTTCAGAAGGATCAACGTTTTCAGAATCAATTTCCGACTCGGGAGCGTTGAGACCTTCGCCTGGATTGTTAAGGGAATTGAAATATATCACCATCAGTTTGTCTATGTTCTCTTCTTTTAACCGGTTTCTTTGTACATTTAATATCCATTTGTAAGTGGAAAAGGATCGTTCAACGTCTACGGAAGTGAGAGGTGCAAATTTGTAAAATGATTCATATTCTGTTTCAATTCCCTTTTCAATATTTTCACACGTCGTTTTAATAACATCATAATCGGGATTTCGTTGTAAGACATTTTCATATTTATTTTGTACAATTGTGTGCAATTTAGAGCACACCTAACATTGTCCAATATTTCTAAAGTTTCAGAAAGAGTCAGATTCGTTTTTTGTAAGTTAGTAAGCGCATTTTCTATAATCGAAAAATTATCTTGAATGAACTTTATTTCAGATAATAAGTTTTCATTTCGCATAACATTTTTAGCGTTTGTAATACTTAAGGCCTCACTGCTATCTAGTCTATTTACTACGTTGGAAATCTTTTCAAAATGTTTACTATAATATGTTACTGCTTGCAACCATGTACCCCACCGATGACGACGTGATCACAGGTTGCGGTGATAACGGCAAGTCAGGGTATATTTCTTTTAAAATTTTTATCCTGTTGGAGCCTTTAAGAATACTTTTTTTACATTTGCTATTAATATATCAACATTTGCATACTGCGAACGAACTTGTTCTGCAAGTCTATTCAGTGCATGTGCCAAACATGTTACGTGAATCATGTTAGGGAAGTCTATTTTCAGTAGCCGTCCAGCTCGTAACATATATGCTACGCTGTCTGTACATAGCATGAGCACATTATTTAATTTTTCTTCAAAAGAATCGCCCCACATATTTCTTAAAGAACTCGTCACAAATTCTGACTTCGTTGCTCCGTTTACTTTTTCCAAAACCCGACAGGCAATCAAGTACGGTTTTGTTGGTAGATTTTTAATTAATGGCATTACCAATAAGTTTACAACAAATTTAAAACCGCATTAGCATTTTGCAGATATCTAAAATTCTGTGTTTGACCGACAAAGAACAATTAGGACTAAAAACCGAATTTGAACCGGAAAAGTTCAAAACAAAAATTAATTTAAAACTGTATTAGCAGCTTGCTAATGTTTATAGTTCGGTTTTTCAAAGGTAAAGAACATGTAATACAAAAAACCGAAACTAAACCGGTAAAATTCAAGCCGGTTAACTTAAGTGGTTGTAACAGCTCTATGATATGTCTCGCTGCAAACTTTAGGTATTTTCACACACCCAATTCCGATCTCTGCTCATTACTCACACCCAAATACTTTCTGCGACACAGGCCGCGGCCGGTTTAACGTATTATTTGCAATACTCTATTTAATTGAACGTTTAATCCCTTTTCTCGCGCGTTTGCTACAACCCAACCGCCGAAATAATATTGTGACCTCTAGGAAGTCCGCTTGTGTCAACCTAGGCTGTTACTATTATACGTAGATTTCACCCCCTTTGTGCCAAACCCATTTTGCAATTTTTTCATTTGAATTTTCCTTGTCTAGTTTTAATAAGTAATCTTAGGTAATTTTTTAAAGTAATTTAACATAGCACTGAATATAAAATGCGTGGAAAAAACCATGTTTAAGTAAAAACCCTATTCCCTTTAGTAATGCGAACCATTCCAGGAAGTCAGCATTAATTAATAAAGAGATATTAAATAAAGCGGGAAGGGCGTCGTAAAGTGGTGCGGGAAGTGGGGGTGCAGGGAGAGGTGTCGGGTGACATGCGCGGGAGCCGCGACGATAGATTTTTGGAGGAGTATCGTAGGTTTGGAAATAATACTCGGACTCCAGATTGTATGAATAATGAAATGAACGAATATTTATTTTGATATGTTCCTACTTATATACTATTTACAATTATTAACTAACTAGTACGACCACACATATTTACAAAAGTTTTGACCAATCAGATCACAGCACACTGTTGTCCGTTTAATCCGAACGGTGTCGCCATAGCCGCGCCCGCGCATCTCGCCGCGCGGGACACCGCGGTTATAAATATAGGTGACACACGCGGTGCACCGGCTGTCACTTAAGTGCAAACTGCGCATCTATACATCGTGTATCCGACCCATTATGACCTATGCGGGTGCAGTATTCGCCCACGCCAAGTCCCATTCCATCCATAGGTTGCAAGCCTTGCAGAACCGTTTCCTCCGTAAAGCCACGGGAGCTCCCTTCTATGTCAGATCCTCCATCTCGACTGTAAAATCCCTACGATTCACCAGTTCCTAAAACGCATGTCCAAGCGTTACTTTGACTCCGCTCCTAGACATCGTAACCCCTTGGTTGTCGAAGCAGCCAATTATGTCCCTTCCAGAATTAGTCAGATCCGCCGTCCGTGGCATGTACTTTCCGACCCTGATGATCCCATCACTCTCCTCCAAGAGCAGAATAGGGCCACCAGTACAATATACAAACACAGACGCCTCCCGTCATTCCGACCTCGCCGCCGAGGTCCTTTGCGATCGCAACCGTGTCCCTGAGTAAATGATACTCCTCCCCGACCCTTGCTCGAAAACGGGGTGCCAGCAAATTGTTGCCGCTGAGCACGTAGCTTTAAACTACCCCGCATAATAATCATGATATAAACCAATTTTGATCGAGCCTGTCCCTTCTTGCTGTCCTCCCCTCAGCGACGCCCTAAGCCGAGGTTCGTACCCCACAGGGGGTGCCCTTAGCGAGCGTTCGCCTAGTTTTAATTTAGTTTAGTTTTTTTGCCCCTGGCTGGAGGCTTTGAGTGTAGCAGCTTAAGGCACCCACAGGAAAGTCCGGTTAAGCAGCCAAGACCTTAGTGGTCAAAACTGCGAGATGCCATGTTAAAAAAAAAAAGAAAAAAAAAAAGCGGTGCACCGGCATTCATCGAGGCGTCAGCGTCCAGTGAAGGTGTGTGGGTAGTGCTCGTGCGTGCAGCAAAAAACTGGGGCGAAGCCCGGAGTACGATGGTGACGTGTGGCGTCAGCAGTTCCTGTCATGTACTCCTGTTCTATTCCTCTAACAGTTCCCTGTTTTTTGTACAGAATGTCGCAAAACGTGCTATGACCAAAAGTTCTTTTGAGAACTGTTGTGATTCATGTTTCTTGCAAACGAGTCAAAAGGTGGTATTATGAGTGGTGGCTACAGTACTCCCCTTCAAGCGAAGCGTACCGGTAGCTTGATGACACGGCCCGTGCGTGTTGTCTTGATGGCGGCGGGCTGTGACGTCACGTTGGCCGGAGGTACTTATGTATGCTGCTTGGTAACAGTTGGAGTGGTACAGCTCTTGGTTCGCTTGGTAATGGTAACGGTACTGGTCCTTGGTATGGTAGTCTTGGTTGATGGTAAGGTATTGGTAAGTTCCGTGACGACATACGCAGGCTTCAATCGATCGATTGATATGTTGGTTTGCCGATTTGGTAGCTGAACGCAATATACCTTATCTGTTCGGCTTATAACTCGATAGGGGCCTTCGTATGGAGTCTGAAGTGGTTTTCTTACTGCATCTGTTCTGATGAATACGTGGCTGCACTTGCGTAAATCTTCATGGACGAACATGCGTTTATTATTGCCGTGATGCTCCGTGATGGCTTGTGGCTTGTTTGCTTGAATAATATCACGTAGTTTTTCAACGTAAGTATAATCCATTGCAGGTGTGGGGGTACTTGCAGAAAAAAATTCGCCGGGTAGACGTAGATTGTAGCCGTAGGTAACTCGTCGATCCATTTGTTACTTGAGTCGGAGACTTTGGTGCGTAATGCAGTTTTGAGGGAACGATGCCACCGTTCGACGATCCCATTGCTTTGAGGATGATAGGGTGTCGTGCGAGTTTTCTTGATTCCCATTTGTTTCATTAGGTTTTGAAATAGTTGGCTCTCGAACTGGCGACCTTGGTCGCTTGTTAGTGTGGTCGGGCATCCAAATCTTGCTATCCAATGTTGATAGACGATATCGGCTATTCGAACAGCTGTAATTTCGTCAGTGGGTATCGCTTCGGGCCACTTCGTTAATCGGTCGATCATTGTTACTAAGTAACGGTGACCTTGAACTGTTGTAGGTAATGGTCCGACGATGTCGATGTGTAAATGTTGAAAACGCTCGCTTGGCGGGAAGGATGAGATGTTCGAGAAAGTGTGTCGTTGTATCTTGCTTTTCTGACAATGTATACAGGTTCGAGTCCAACGGCTGATGTCTGCGTTCATTGATGGCCAGAAGTATTTTTGAATTGTAAGTTTGCGAGTCGTGCGCGTACCGGGATGACTGATATTGTGCACGCTGTCAAAAACTTCTTGTCTGTTTTTTTCGGGTATGTACGGACGTATATATGGAGTAGATGTTTCGCATAGTAACTCGACGTCGGTGTTTGGTGTCGTTATTTTCTTTTGTGATAGTAATTTTTCGATGTTGCTGTCCTTTTCTTGCGCGCTTGCTATGTCCTTATAGTTTATTGTAGATGGGCATGAAATCGTTTCTATGCGGCTGAGTGTGTCGGCGACGATGTTTTGTTTACCGCTCACGTGTCGTATGTCGGTAGTGAATTCGCTGATAAACAAAAGTTGTCTTGTTCGCCTCGGTGTTTCTGAGTTTATGTTAGTCTTCGACATTACGAATGTTAGCGGCTTGTGATCGGTGAATATCTTTACATTGCTCGAATGTTTGAGTTGCTTCGTTAGTCCACGTGATTGGAGTTTTGTCTCTTTTCTTGACATTGTGTAGGTATGAATTCAATGGTGCTTGTAGTGATGCAGCGTTAGGTATGTGATCGCGATAGAAGTTGATCATGCCGAGAAATCTTCTTAGTTCTTCGATTGTAGTCGGCTTGGGATAGTTGGTGATTGCTTGGATTTTATGTTCCGGAGGTTTGATGCTTCTGTAGATACGGTGTATCCTAGGAACTGAACTTCTGGTTTGCCTAGGTTGCATTTGACGGGGTTGATAGTGATACCGTTATCTTCTAACCTCTTTAGTACGCTGTGAAGGTGTTCTCGATGTTGAGCTTCGTTTTCGGATGCCAATAATAAATCGTCGATGAATGGGAAGACAAAATCCAATCCTCGTAGTACTTCATGAATGTACCGTTGAAACGTTTGTCCCGCGTTTTTTAAACCAGGGCACATACGTGGAAATTCGAATAATCCCATTGGAGTGATGATAGCTGTTTTCTCAATGTCTTCTTCTCTTACCCTTAGTTGTTGGTATGCACGGTTGAGGTCTATCGTAGAGAAGATAGTTTTTCCGGATAGATGATGAGTGAAATCTTTGATGCGTGGAACGGGGTAACGATCTGGTATGGTGATCGAGTTGAGTCGGCGATAGTCACCACAAACTCTAATATCGCCATTCTTCTTGGGTACGATGTGTAGAGGTGATGCCCACGGGCTTTTACTGGGTCTGCATAATCCTTGTTCGATCATGTTTTCAAATTCCTTCTTGACTGTTTCGAAGCGATGAGGTGGGATTGGTCGGGCGCGACTGTATATCGGTTGACCTTGTGTTTCAATGAAATGTTGCACGTTGATATTGGAGTTTCATTTCATCGATCTTAATCTTGTTATGCCGGGGTATTGAGCTAGGATGTCGTGGTATGATTGCGACATGTCGATGCTGCGTACGGTAGGCACGTTTGATACTCGTACCAGGGCGTTGACCTTTAAGCTCGTAACACCGTCGATTAGTCTTCTGTTTTTCAAATCGACGATGAGTTGATGATGCTTGAGGAAGTCGGCTCCGAGAATTGGCTTGGAAACGTCAGCTACGATAAATTTCCATTTGTAAGGGCGTCGTAGATTAAAATCGAGACATAATGTTTTCTCGCCATACGTAGCTATAGTAGTGTTGTTCGCTGCGTATAGTTGAAATGGTAACGGCGTCGCTACTTGTCCCTTTTTTCTCGGTAGCACGGATATATTGGCTCCAGTGTCGACTAGGAACGATAGTTTCGAGTTTTTATCGGTGATGTATAGGCGGTGAGATTTTTCTAGAACGCCGGTGTCCGCCTCTGCCAACGTCCTGTCTAGTTTTCCGCATTATGCTTCTTGAATGAGCAAGGCGATGTGCAGCGTCTAGCTTGCTCTTTGAAACGTCGGTGATAGTAGCAGAATGGTGATGGCGATGTGGATCGATTGCGTGATCGTGATGTGTGACGGTGACGAGATGGGTAGCGGCTGCGACGATGGTTGTCGTATTGTGGTCTCGCCTTTAGCTCCGCTATTTCTAGTGATAGTTTTCTTATCTTGTTGATGATAAACTGCGTATCTGCTTGTGGTGCGGATGGTGGAGGTGGTGCAGGTGACTGCATGGCTGTGACTTCTGTTGATGCAGTCTGCTTCATCATTTTATCGGCGAGTAGGGCGAGTTCTTCGAGTGCTGTCTTAGTACTGAATGATTCACTGACTGCGAGGACTGAGCGTACGTGTGATGGAAGGTGGTTGGTCCACATAAGACGTAGGGTGGAGTCGGGAACTTTGTCTCTGGCAAGGTTTCTCATGCGACGGAGTAGTTGGGTCGGCTTCTGATCTCCGAGTTCCATGTCCAACAGCAGCTTTTGGAACTGGCGGCTGTCTGATTCTTCATACGCAGATATGAGTCTTTCCTTTATAGCTTTGTATTGATCCGTCTCTGGTAGATTGTACAGTAGATCTACGATCTGCTCGATGTCCTGTTTTTCCAGCTGTGCTATGACCATCTGGGCGAGCTGTGATTGGCCTTTTCTTAGATCGTTGGTTGCGGCCTCAAAGCTAATGAACCAGAGTCGTGGTCGATCACGCCAGAATGGTGGAATGCGCATGGTGAGAGATATGCCGGCAGCTTCAGCCTTCGTGACGGTGTGTGGAGTCGATGGGTTTGACTGTTCTTCCGCTGGACTGGGATCTGGCATCTTGGAATTGGATTATTCTTCGGCAGTTGAATAATTTTCTTTAGATGTATTCTGATCGGGTGCGTTCCGTTCAGGTTGTGTTCTGTTCGGGTGCGTTCTGCTCGGGTTGTGTTCTGTTCGGGTGCGTTCTGCTCGGGTTGTGTTCTGTTCGGGGTCACCACTTTGGAGGAGTGTCGTAGGTTTGGAAATAATACTCGGACTCCAGATTGTATGAATAATGAAATGAATGAATATTTATTTTGATATGTTCCTACTTATATACTATTTACAATTATTAACTAACTAGAGTACGACTACACATATTTACAAAAGTTTTGACCAATCAAGTCACAGCACACTGTTGTCCGTTTAATCCGCACGGTGTCACCATAGCCGCGCCCGCGCATCTCGCCGCGCGGGACACCGCGTTTATAAATATAGGTGACACACGCGGTGCACCGGCCCATTTCGTTCTAAATGCACGCAGCAAATTGTCACTTAAGTGCAAACTGCGCATCTATACATCGTGTATCCGACCCATTATGACCTATGCGGGTGCAGTATTCGCCCACGCCAAGTCCCATTCCATCCATAGGTTGCAAGCCTTACAGAACCGTTTCCTCCGTAAAGCCACGGGAGCTCCCTTCTATGTCAGAAACGAGATCCTCCATCTCGACTGTAGAATCCCTACGATTCACCAGTTCCTAAAACGCATGTCCAAGCGTTACTTTGACTCCGCTCCTAGACATCGTAACCCCTTGGTTGTCGAAGCAGCCAATTATGTCCCTTCTAGAATTAGTCAGATCCGCCGTCCGCGGCATGTACTTTCCGACCCTGATGATCCCATCACACTCCTCCAAGAGCAGAATAGGGCCACCAGCACAATACACAAAAACAGACGCCTCCCGTCATTCCGACCTCGCCGCCGAGGTCCTTTGCGACCGCGACCGTGTCCCTCAGTAGATAATACTCCTCCCCGACCCTTGCTCGAAAACGAGGTGCCAGCAAGTTGTTGCCGCTGAGCACGTAGCTTTAAACTACCCCGTATAATAATCATGATTTAAACCAATTTTGATCCAGCCTGTCCCTTCTTGCTGTCCTCCCCTCAGCGACGCCCTAAGCCGAGGTTCGTACCCCACAGGGGGTGCCCTTAGCGAGCGTTCGCCTAGTTTTAACTTAGTTTAGTATTTTGCCCCTGGCTGGAGGCTTTGAGTGTAGCAGCTTAAGGCACCCACAGGAAAGTCCGGTTAAGCAGCCAAGACCTTAGTGGTCAAACTGCGAGATGCCCGTTTCAAAAAAAAAAAAAAAAAAAAGCGGTGCACCGGCATTCATCGTTGCGTCAGCGTCCAGTGAAGGTGTGTGTGTAGTGCTCGTGCGTGCGGCAAAAAACTGGGGCGAAGTCCGGAGTACGATGGTGACGTGTGGCGTCAGCAGTTCCTGTCATGTACTCCTGTTCTATTCCTCTAACAGTTCCCTGTTTCTTGTACAGAATGTCGCAAAACGTGTTTCTTGCAAACGAGTCAAAAGGTGGTATGATGAGTGGTGGCTACAGATTTATTTGCGTTGGCCGCTTGCCGCTATCCACCGCGACGTTATTCCATTTCAAGCATCGATCACTAATAAAGAACTAGATACACAATCAGTGACAAAAATGTCCTTACCGAATGATCAATGAAAGTTTGGGCCAAGTTAGCAGTGAAACGTGGCAAAAAACTTGTGCTCATGTTGAAAAAATTGAAAAAGACTACTTGAAATATTTTGATCTCGATTTTGAATTTATAATCAATGTACAAGATGATTTTGACGACAGCAAAACGGAATCGGAAATCGAAAATTTATCTGATAGTGATTGAAAATACTGAATAGTCCTACTTGTTTCGTTTCCATTCTGTAACACCAATGCTGAATTAAATGCACATATTCTTAATATTTTTGTATTTATTGCAACCTAATCTAATTTATTTACAAAATGTATATACTTTTAAAACCAAAATTTTATTTAGATTATTAAATCTCGACTTGAATATATATCAGATTTTTTTGCTAACGTTACCTACTTTTACACACACAAGCGCGCTTGTCGGGATACGTCACTACTACAATCAAAGCCGAACGACTTCATGAAATAGAATATCTGTAGTAGCATTCGAACGCTCCGACGGTAAACATGTCTCAGTGCTCGTTTATAAATTGTAAAAATCACACATCCAGGACGCTAAAAAAGGATGGAGTTTCATATTTTCGCTAAGTATTAACATTATTATTAGGTATATAACTGTTATCACTGTACCGTAAATGCTGATATTTTGATAAGAAATCACTGTAAAAACTTTTTTTAAATTAATTCCATTGATATATAAACACCCAAGATGCACAGTCTCGAATAAAAGTAACGCTCGAAAGTGTCCCGAAACTCTATTTCTGTCTCTTTCTATAAGCTACAAGCATATATTATTGCAAGTTCAACCTTACGCCAATTGTTTAAAGTTGTTATTTTAACGCAGGTACTTAAAGCAATAAAATTTTACGACCGACCGTGGTCGGTAGGACAAGGTATTGAGTGGAGTCGAACATGACTTTTTTTTTCATCTTACGTTATTAGTTAGTATTTTAAGAGTTTGTAAAATTGTGTTTTAAACAAATAAATATACTTTTATTTCTGCATTAATATGTTTTTTGGTAGCCTATGGGTATATAAAAAAACAAATAATAACTGTTAAAATTGTTTATTCAAATATAAAGAACGAAGTTTTACGAAGACGTTTTATGCCTTTTAAAGTGATATACATATCTTCATCCAAAAATGCTCGGAACAAACGACGCTTGAATTATTCGACTTAAAAAAATCTTCTCGCCTTTGTTGGCTGACGATTGATGTCCGTTCTCCACATCGTATTGGGTCACGATGAAAACTAAAATATAAAAATTAGAAGTTTCCATGAAGTTTCTAATGTGACACTTACAGACTACAGACTACGCGACACTTCAGTCTATCCTTAGCATGCCGCATGTCGCGAACTTATAAGTTGGCCCATAAATGAATCGTTATACATCATAATATTTACGAACATTATAAAAATGTTAAATTGGCTACCTCCTGACCTACACGTTATGTAACGTAAATATATATATTTTTCAAAAACTACATACAAAAAAGGTTCAAAAGTACATAAATTAATAAATAAAAAGAAACACAAACAAAAAAAAAATCGACTCTACTTATTAGAACAGGGTCATTTTTATAATGCGACTAAAATAAAAAGGAGACTGTAATGCGTTGTTCTAACACTGACCAAGCAGCCATTGAAGTTAGCCGTATTTTACTTTGAGCGTTGAATGAAGTTTTTAGAAAAAATAAATCAAAATCACACATTGCTTGTTATAATCGGTCATAAAAACAACAAAAACTACTCAATAAGTTTTTTACTTAACGAAAATACGATATCCCATACTTTTTTAACCTTCTTGACGTAATATTTTTACAATTTCTCACAGAACACTTCGGCATTTTTAACGACTGCTTCCAGACGCGAGCGACGCGAGACTATTTGAAATGAGCGCACAATTTAGAATATTGCGCTCATTTTTTGGGGACGTTTTTTAGACGTTGAGTGTGCATCTTGGGTTTTTAAACATCAATGATTAATTCATATTAAACAGCAGGAGTTATAAAGCATCTCAATGGTAAAGACCCTTATTAAACCTATTAATCATACTATCGCATGCTCACTTAAATTGTTCAGGTTATGTGCGTTGACTCTGTTCCATTTGTTGGAGACGCTATTGTTTTTTATTTTTATTATTAAATAATGATTGTTTTGTTTTTTTGTTTAATGATTATAGTAACATTTTATAAATTTAATTTTGATTAAGTACATGTAATATAATTAAAGATGTGAGTTTATATTTTTATTTTTTAGCTTCCTCGAGATCCAGTTAGGTGTGGAGAATGGATATCCATTATAGCACGTCAAAGATCCGACGAATTTTTCAAGCCGACCGCGTGACCCAAGGAAGTGTTGTATGTTCCAAGCATTACGCGGTCAAGATGTATGGAATAGCAGATATTTTTTATAATAACCGACGAAAAATTTCAAGTCCCCCCCGGACTTGAAATTTTCAGAATCGTGTACTGAATCCATAGTAACAGTTTTCACGTCGATATCCCTGCCACCCTGTATACACCATGGAATAGAATAAAATATGATTTAATACGTACACAATTTTTTTTATCCATTAAACTTAACGAAATTAAAAAAGATCATTTATAATTACAGTATAAACAAAAAAATATTAGACAGTTCGACTCCACTCATTCCTTGTCTTAGCGGCGAGCCTAGGTCCTAAATTTTTATTGCTTTTTTTGGCACTTTGTAATGCTAACTTTAAGACACGCCTGTAAGGTTGAATTTGATTTGATGTATGTTGACCAGTGAACCGGTCGTAAAAAATTATTGCTTTTTGTACATAGCTTTGTGAAAACAACTTTTAGCGTTGCGTTTAAGGTTGAATTTACATTAATGTACATTTATTTCAACTAGAATTACCTAAACACAATTTTACTTGGCATTGTGTATCTAGTTCTTTATTAGTGATCGATGATTTCAAGAGCACTCGCCACGATTTATGCGCGTCGATAATTTCTCTCCTTTATTAAAAGGAAAATGTTCCTCAAGCACTCGACGTGCTAGATTGCAACATTCATATTTCTGTAAAACGTAGTTTGCTTTAAAACCTACTTTAAAACCGTTGGTCATATGAATCTAGAAATTCATTTAGAAGCTCTCTTCTCAAAAGTGCGAGTCTTACTAAATTTTCGCAGAATATATTTATTATACCTTCAAAGCAAGTTATAGTTGCAGCAGAGGTTTACAGACTGATATGAATTCCACGTGAGACGAAGAGGGATATTACACTATCATTTAACCCTGCAGTGATCGCGCCCTAAGAAATAACGTGAGTGGTCGCGCGGATTACATATGTAGGCCAATTAGTTTTGTCGTTTTTTAAATTAAATTATTTTTTATTTATTAAAATATGACAGAATATCTCTTCTAAAATTAAAAAAAAAAACAATAAATTAATAAACATAAATCATTTAAAGTCTTGCAGCTATGACAAAACTTGTCCTCTAAAGGTCCTTTGCTACGTAGTAGTTCCTTGGACCAAATGGACCGACGGACTAACAATGGCCGAGTTTAAAATACCCTCTCCTGACACAAAAATACGTCGCCAATGCGCGAGCGCAACTGACCGGGGACGGGGGTTACTACACTTAATGTACATGGTGTCCCAACTAACACACTTGAATAGTTAATAAGAAATTTCGATTTAAGCAACCATGGATTACTATGTAATTCGCACGACCACTACAGGTGTGATTGTCTGCCATTTGCTCCTATTTAATAACAAAATATTGTATTTATTTTAAAATCGGCACGCTGTTCGGACTTCCTAGAAACACATTAAATCTATATTTTATGGTCTGACAGTTTTACACGTTATCCTAATTAATAACAAAATATCCAATTTCTTATCTCGACTCACAATACTAGTGCCAGCATCTGGTAACGATTTAGTCGGGATCAGGCAATTCAAACGCACCCTTTTAAACAATTGAGAATTTGTACAAAAAAAGCCATTAAACTATTCTGCGAAACTGTGGGAAGACGGGCCAAATGTTTTAAAGAATTTAGAGGATTGAGGAATAAAATCGAGGCAATGGCTTTCAGACCACGATAGGGTACGGTCGTCCGAGTCTAGGCTAGTTAAGTTAGAAAGATTGGTGAATACCAAGAGGCCATGTCCGACTGGGCTATCGCGAGATAACGCGTATTAGTTATTAAGTTAAATATAGTTGGGTTAAGGCCCAGATTAGACTAATTTATTAATTAATGTAATATGTGTGTGTGTGTTTGATGGTGCGACTGGCGGTGAAAGAGCGGGAGCTGAGTCTGAGGCAAAACTGGTAATGTGTGCAGTACTTTGTAAGTGAGTTGTAATCTAATTCTGTCACCATTATAATTATTCTTGCAAGTTGATTGCATTGTTATTATAGGTAACAGTTACGTGATATCGCTGACTACCTGTTAATAATACTTTATTCCAAAATGTCGAGCTAACTCTTATTTAGTATCATATTTTATAATTAACGCTACACATTCCCGTGTATTACGTGTCCATATCCTGATCCGTACCTTGGCAGATTATTGTCACTTGCATTTGGCTATGGGAAATGGTATAGGCCTTCCACCATACTTGACTTTGAGCACTAATGCTCCTGACCTTTGACGACTGTTGACCTTAAGCTGACGCACCACATTTGGAAGGCAGAACCATAAATACTCACAGCTCATTTCAAGCTGAACTAGGCTATAAAGCCAATGCGTAATTGCATTATAAAACAACCAAACGTTAGTGATGATTTCTGTATCCAAAAATGTCTCGCCACAGAATACTTTGCGTGAGGCTTGTTGACGCACATTTCCAGGGAGCGGGGGTAGGCTTCACCAAGTACCCCAAACTGAATTGGTAGTCGTTCTAAGAACGCTAGGGACCGTGTCTCATTAAAACCCCACCCCGCCATTTGTAGGCATGTTACTGAATCGACACTATTTATTGAGACACGCTATTGGGACGCAAAGCCGCTATTAGCCGCACCGCACCCTCTAAATGGGCAGATTAAGGAAGTGAGAAGTGACGAACCACCACTTCGGCGTTCACCAGGTACGATCGTAATGTATTCTGCTAGAGACTGGTTCTACGGTGCGCTTGTGCTAGTTTTGTATTATCTTAATAAAAAGGGGCTAGTCCGCCGTAAAGGTGTCTTTCACATAAGTACGCGATTAAAACCACTCAATACTTGCCTTCCTCAATAACAGTGACTTCGCAGTACTCTGTCTTAGGATTGAGTAAGACATTTATTTAATGCTTAGGGAACGTGTTCCGTTAAATCGTATTAGTCCCTCAGAAGTTCTATGCGTTATGTCTAGCAGAACACGTATAATGAGACAAAACGTTGTTGACAAAACGTTGTTCGGTTCCCGGTCTCACTGCAGTGGGTACATCGTAAACAGACAAATTAACGTAGTTATAAATAGTGATTTAAAGTGCAAGCGTAACGATCCCTTTACCCCTTCACCTTACCAAGACTGTATTGCAGGTATTGGTGCTCAACTGCAAGAGGAGGAGACGTTGGCGTTCCAATATTTATAATACTAAAACATAATATTATATTATATACTTTTGCATACCCTCTTATCTTCTTAGCTTTATATTATAATACTTATGTTTACTAACTATAAATTCCTAATATTAGTCTCACCTTGTATCCAACTCCTCCCCTTAACTTAATTCAATCGGAACAAGGCAGTTTAGATTATGAGAATCCATTTCCATCTTATATCGGTGGGAGGGTGACCAGTCTGGGACGAGCCCTACAGAACAGTGCGGAAAGGAGGGGCACTGTTCTTCCCCGTAAGGGGAACCGACCTAACCACTAATATTAGCATAATTAGGAAAAATGAAAAGTTTATCAGCCTAGGGTAATTTAGGTACAGTCACACTGGGTTAATTTAATATCTTTCTATGATCACAGATCTATTCTATGAGCACAGATCTATGGCACATAATGTAAGACATGAATCATTTATGAGCTTAGTGTAATATCATCGTCGGTTGCGTCCAGTTAGTGGCGAGTGCAGCGTGCGGTGCATATACCTGGCGAGGGCGGGTCGATGTGTAGCACAGTGTCGCCGCGGTACCAGAGCGCTGGGCCCACGAGCGCGGCGTCGCGCGTGGCGGCGCACGTGACGGCTGCCACGCCGCCCGCCGCCGCCGCACCCGCCTGCGCTACCGCATCCCAGTCCGCCTCTGAAACTGCATAACACGACAGTCACACACCACACACAGCGACCTTCTCGTCAGAATGTGTACTCGTACGATGATACCTGGTACGAGAGTGACGTCCCGCGACAGCGTCACACCATGCACGTTGGCGGCGCGGCACCTCACCGTCGTCGCTGCCTCCTCGTATGCGCTCGACGGCAACATCTCTAGCGTGCCATTGTTGTGTATTCGTCTGTTTAACACAATATTAATAACAAGTCATAGTCAACTGAAACTGGAATACTGATTTGGGTACGGAAAAAGAAGAGAATGGAAAAAAAAATGCAAGTGACAAAAATAACGAGAACAAATTTGAAAAGCGGAGTGATAATGATACAATTAAAAGGTTCAGCGAGGAGCGTCACAGAGCCACAGTACAAAGACAAGGAGAGAAGGCCGTGGCTTGAGCCGAGTAATGAAACCGTTTTGTCGTAGATGCCTCACAACCGTTGAATATTAAAATCAAGTAATTATGGCCCAGAGAGAAAGAAAAAACTTCGACTTTATTCATTTCAAAAAGTTTCATTTAGTACCTAGCTCAGTGCGGCCAAATTGAAGCAAGTTAGCAAATAGACGTGGAACTTATTTTTACAAGCAGTGTTGTTCCTACAAATTGAAATGACTAGTGATTATAGTGAATCTCCGACATGAGTATGAGTAACATTATGTGATGGTCGCGTATAGCACGTACCGCAGCCCCGGCTGATCGTGAAGCGCGGTGCCATCGTCGGCAAGCCAGGACACGAGCGGCGCGGGCTGGCCGCTAGCGACGCAGCGCACTTGCACACCGGCGCGCGCCACATACTGCACGCGCGGCGGCGGCTCCTCCGCCAGCGCCGGGCCCAGCATCGACAACTCACCGCGCGACTCTGGTACACACACACACTCCCAAATCCACAAAAACGAACATCAATTTTATGTAAAAATTAGGAAAATTCAACTCTAATTTTATTACATTATGTGTTCTTGAATATTTCTGTCTAGATACCAAGCTTGCTTAAGAAAGAGATTATAAAGAAGAATAAAATTGTAGTAAAAAATAAGTTCGGAACTCGGAACGAAGTAAAGTAAAGCAATAAAAGTATATTTTTTTTCTCTTTATTTAACTTCTTCTGGCAACAATCACAAATGTATCCCAAGATGCGAGTCCGAGCGGGACGCGCGTGGCGGCGGCGGTAGTTCCGCGCCCAAACAAAGCTACTTAAAAGTCTAACGGCGCAACTTCAGTCTTAAAACCGTTTAACCTAAAAAAAAAAGTTATCGTTCCGCGTTGGACGGGGGCGGTCGGCTGCGACGAACCGGGGCGATGCCGCTATGGCGACCGGCGGCCGGGGCAGCGCGTAGATCGGAACGGCAAAAGTTACGCTGTCCCCGGCTCACAGAATACTCCTCAAATGTGTAATTAGTTTAAGTTCGTTGCCGCTTGTTTGTAGGCACTGATATAAGAGAGAAGTAGGAGTTAGTTCTGTTTTACTTTCACAATAAGCTGCCGCTACCGCGAAGCGCCATAAACTTGCAACTAGTGTCGCTTACGCGATCGATAGCGATGCTCTGTCTCTTTGTTGTCAGTTTCACGTGTCATAACAATAAATACAAACGAAATACATCGTCGACGTACTTTTGGTTTCGGGGCGTGAGAAACCTTTGTAATGTAAAACTACCTGCTCAAGATTTTATTGAGGAATAAAATGAAAACACGTATTGCCGATTTGGAGGCGAGTTTTATTCTATCTGCTAATGCGTACATGGCTCATCCGGTGGGCACAGACCGCTGAGCTTGCAAATGATAACTATAGCTATACCTTAATCTAGAGCAGACGGGTGAGGTGTATTCATAACTCCTCCGACCCTAAGAGCGAAATTATCGGAAGGTTCGATTTGAGAGTCGTTCCGACAATTTTGCCAAAACAATAAACATTTCGGCGATTTTAGCCAAATTATATAAATCAAAAAGGTAAGAAAACTGAAAATTACTAAACCTAAAGTGACGTATCCTAATTTTTCACTGAAGTTAAAGTCTTTTCTTTCATTCAAAACACTTTCGATCACTTCACTATGCTTTAACGAAAAGGCCATATATTTCACTTCGTCTAAACTTATTCCTTTCATATTAACTACACTTGATTTGGAGACAGTGGCGTTCACGTGCAACTGGGGTAACGTGACAATGGGAATCTTCTTCACAAATTCCAACTCCACAAAAATACGACGGTGAAGGTGAATTCCATAGATTTGCAGGTCACATGGCTCGTCATTGTCACCAGGTAAGTGCCGAATACAAGTTGTTTACTGATCTCTTCACCGCATTGTTTAGTCAGTGTCGTTTTCAATCTACTATAAAGGAGCCAGCTAGCTGCGTTGACTTGCTGAACCCTGACCTTCTCAATTTGGATTTCATGTCTTTTACAGGGAGTATGGTCATCTTTGAATTTCATCAATTGTTCTACACAGGTAAGTTCATAGTATAAGGCTTGATTATCCGCAGTGCATAAAAACTGATCGCCAGCAGAGAGTGGTCGACATGGTTTTATTAGAGGTAAGTATTTCATTCCTTTCGCCAGAAGGTAAGGATATTTGGGAATAATGGCTAAGGTTTTATTTTCAGATTCATGGAAGATTGGTAAGGAATATATCTTAAAATAGTTATAAGATGAGTTATCTGTCAGTGGAATTTCCAGTATAAATGTTATCTGATTATCTTTAATAAATGATTTTACACAAATGGTCTCCTCTATTTTCAATAAATTTGTTTCTGTTGGAGGATACACTAAGTTTCCAGAGGTAGAAATCAATTCTAAATGATACAATAATTCTGTAGAGTTCACAATTGATTGATGTAGAATCGATAATTTACTTAACGCTAATGCCGTTTCGATTTCACTTAGTCTAGCAAAGATAGTACGAAAACTACTTGTGAATACAGAAAATAACCCCGTAAGGTAAGTTAAGAAAATCCAGTTGTTTTGCTTAGCAGATAAATCTTTCAAAAGTAGTTCAATCTTTGTTAGGCGATTATGAACGTTAACAGTATTCTGATTAATTGTTTCAGTTACATTAATGAAACTATCAAACATCTTGGAGACTACTGTTAATTTTTTTGAAGTAATTATTTGATTATGATTTAACTTGGAAATAAGTTCTTCATATCTAACGGCATCATCGTGATCTAGGTTACCAGTTATTAATTTTATAATAGAACCCAATGGATTTATAAGTCCTCTTTTAGAACGTTTCTGCGGAACTAGTTGTCGATATTTTTCTATAGTTATATCGCGTATAAACTCTGTATGTATTTTCATACTTGTAAATTCTTGAGAATATGATGCATTCCAATCGATAAGTTTACACATTTGTTGGTAGTTGCTGAACATATAATTGAAATCATTATAAATCTGTTCTAAACTTATGAGCTTGATTATAGTCCAGTGATCAGTTTGAATGTGTGCAAGACCTTCTTTTACCGGAAATATTCCTGGATTTCCTTCAAGATTTTGCAGATGAAGGGCCAGCGAGGGCATCACTACCAACAGGATGCCGCACCACCTGCGGAGGGCGTTTTACATTTTTAATAGGGGTTTTAGTAATTCTTTCTCCTATTTGTATTGGTAAAATGTTTCTCTCAGCTTGACCTATAACTTTTGCTTTTACGTATCTTGGTTTGTCTTTACTTTTGCGCTTATTCACGTCTTTTGCAAAAATAATTTCACCTTCATGAAACTCAACTCCAGCTTCACCACCCTTCCTTTCCCTATGCTTTTCTTTCATTGCTACCATTTTATCTGTCAAATGTTTATGCATGATCAAAGTCAAAGTCAAAGTCAAAGTATCTTTATTGTGGTATCTTTTTTATGTTGTGTGTGTGTTCTTAATCATTTTCTGAAAATATTGTTTTTCTAACTCTATACTATACGGGTTATTTGTGTCAGTATGTCCAAAAACAATTTCGAATGGAGTAAGTTCGGTAACAGAGTGAATGGAATGGTTATATGCCATAACCGAATATGTCATTACGGATGCCGCATCGGTACATCGTTTTTCATACTTTGCTAATCTATATATTTCAATTATGGTGGAGTGAAATCGTTCTATCAGACCCATTGAATTGGGGTTATTGGGTGTACCAATATGAAGTTGGACTTTATGTAAGCATAAAAATTCCTTCATCAAATCGTTATTAAACTCAGATCCTGGATCGGAACTTATCTTTTTAGGAACGCCATAGTATGAAAAATACTTCATTAGAGCACGGACAACTTCTGGAGTAGATTTATTTTGGATTTCGATTGCCTGACCTAGTTTACTAAAGGCGTCTATAAGGGTTAGATAAGTTTTACCTTCAATACTAAAAAGATCTATAAATAATTCCTGAAACGGAGCACTCTGTGTTTGAGTCAGCTGTAAATTAGGTTTAATAGGCTTCCTATCATACTTCATTTTCTGACATGCCTCGCAAGTATTTATAACTGCCGCTACTGTCTCCTGCATTCTATCCCAATAATAATTCCTATGAAGCCTAACTAATGTCTCTTTGATGCCGCGGTGGCATGTGTTTCCTTCATGATGCTCAACTATTATAGTTTTCTGTTCTCCTTCGTCTTCTACATAAATAACTCGTTCTGTGCATTCATAAAAATTTATCGAATCTTTCCTAAACAGCTGAATTATTATATTACCGAATAATTTACGATGCTCATTATCTTCGAAATAAATGAAATACCTAAATTTTGGTTTAATGCATTGTTTCAAAAATTCTTTTATTAATTCTGGGTTATCTGTTGGTAAGAAAACTTCTAATATTTTCTGTTTGTCACGCGAGAGATTCTTTACTTGCATTTCATTTTTGAGCCATGAGAACACTAAAATTTGATTTGGCTTAGTGTCTATAGCTTCGTGTAAAATTGGTATTCCGGTGGACTCGTTTAAAGCTGAATGAATTGTATCTGATTTACTAGCTTCAGAAATAGGGTATTCATTAATGTTTTCGTCTACAAATTCTATAGAACTAGCAGTTGCTGTTCGACTTGTGTCTGATATGGTTATAGTAGATGAATCGCTGCGTTCTCTTTTCCTTTTAGCTGTGGACTTTTCTGTAACTAAATTATCTAAGTATTCCGTATCATTTCATCAACGTTAACTGCAAGTGATTCACTATCGTCGTTAGAGTTTAAAGCATATATTTTTATTCTAGAAAAGGCGTCGGCATTAGTATTTTGTTTGCCATTTTTGTAAATCAATTCAAAATCATAGTCTTGCAAACGGAGTCCCCAGCGTGTAAGTTTACTGCTTGGGTCTTTCAGAGATCGAAGCCATACTAAAGGACGGTGGTCAGTGTATATATAAAATTTTCGACCATATAAGTATGGTCGGAAATGTTTAACTGCCCAAATTATAGCAAGCAATTCCCGTTCGATAGTGCTATAACGTGATTCGGTATCGCTAAGGGTGCGACTAGCGTAAGCAATAGGTTTATCACTGCCAATTTGTCCTTGTGACAAGACTGCACCCAGAGCTACGTTTGACGCATCAGTCGTAAGAATAAAGGGTTTGTCGTAGTCAGGGTATTGTATAAGAGGGGCATGCGTCAAGAGTTCTTTGCATTTGTTAAATGCGTCAATGTATGTCTGGTCTATTATAATTTTGTTACGCTTTTTCAAACAAGATGTCAATGGTTGGGTAATTTTTGCAAAGTCTTTGATGAAACGTCGGTAGTATCCTACCAGTCCAAGAAAACTTTTAATCTCAGTTGCCGTTTTTGGTAGAGGATAGTTCAGTACAGCCGCAATTTTATCGTCATTGGGTTTTAGTCCTTCTTTGGTAATTGTGTGTCCAAGGTAAAGTACTTCTAAAGTCAATCACCATCCTGTATTTAATTTCACCAGATGCGTCCATCTTCTTAGGCACCAGGTGAACAGGGGCATTCCAAGGAGAATGGGACTCTTGTACTACATTGTCTTTTATTAATTGGTCAACTTGTCTGTTTCGTTTTGAACAAGCGGAGCCTGTCTATACGGTTTCACATATATAGGGTCTTCGTTTTTAGTCCTTATGTGATGTTTTACCGAATTAGTAAACGTTAAGGGAATTTGGTCACAGTAAAATATGTCTTTGAATTCATTGCAAAGTCTATAAATCTTTTCATGTTCTTCTTCGTTGGTATGGTCAAGTCTGAGTTTACTCAAATTATCTTCAAGTAATTTGTCTGTCTCTATGTCAATATTATCTTTAGTAAAATTAATATTACATTCATTATTTTCATATTTAGTCACTGTAAACGGTTGTTTTATTTTAAGTCGTTTTGGACTATCAGAAGAATTTTGGATAACTGTATATGCGTATCCATTCACACAATTTATTATAGCGCTGGGCATACGCAGACCATTCTCAAATCCTTGAAAATCAAGAATAGCATCACCTGAATATTGATTGACAGGTAACTTAACTCGTTGTTCTGTTCGCGATGGTACTTCAATTATATAATTTAGGTTATTATTAATTATTGGAATACGCGTAGTGCTAGTTGCTAATACTTGGTTCTTTAAATCAATTACTGCATTTAATTGTAATAAAAGGTCATTACCAATAAGTCCGTCATATCGTGCGTCAACGTCATACAAATAAAATTTATGCCAAGCGTTAGTTACAAAAGTAGGTAAGGGAGGAATCTCCATTACTTCATCGTGTCTACTAGAAGCATGGGTGCTTACCACTTGAAAATGTTCTTTCCTAATATATTCACTGAAAAATTCATAAGCCTTTTGAGGACTAATTAATGACTTCATGCTACCCGTGTCAATCATCATTCTGGCGTCTATTTCTTCTAAGTATATGTAGGGCAGCTTTAAATTAGGATCGCAATTTAGTTCTAAGACTTCTTGTCTTTCAACGAGGCTTTTTTCTGAAAATCCACATTCTGACTGTCATTTGTTGGTTCTAATTTGTCATCAGGTATGTTAGAATCTTTCGTGCAACTTACGGTATCATAGTAATAGTTAAGGTCATTTGAGTAGTCATAGTCATTCGTTATATTATAATAGTAAGATTCGTTACAATAGGGATCGTATACATATTCGCAATCGTCTATAATAAGTTCATTTAAATTATAACCTTGTTGTTGCTTAGGTTGGGCCGTTCTCATAGACACATCACTATCTTGATTTTGGGGTTTTAGTACCTGGGGGAGATTCGATCCAACTTGTTGTGGTGGTTTGTAACCGAATTGTAGGGGTGGCCTATAACCAAACGGTTGAGGTGGCCTATAACCAAACGGTTGAGGTGGCCTATAGCCAAACTGTACTGGTAGCCTATATCCGATTTGTTGAGCTGGTCTATAACCAAACTGTTGCAGTTGCAAACCCGATTGAGGACGATACTCGACTACTGGCTTGAATGGTTGACCTTGACCCATAGTTTGTGGTATCTTATTTTGTGTATTTATATTTAGGGGATTATTAAAATTAAATTTAGATTGAAAAGGTAAGGTGGGTTTGTTCTCGACTGGTTGTGTTATCGGTGACCTTGAACTTGATCCCGAAATTTGACTATTGCCATGAATGCGGTTACGCATATTATATTGATCTAAGAAATTTACTTCTTCAAGTACGATGCTCAAAGCTGCTTCTAAGGTTGTAGGCGATTTAAGCCTAACGATACGCACCATATTTTCTGGAAGGTTATATCAAAATACATTTAGAGCCGTATTGTTGTAGATAACCAACTTAGCACGTCTTAATTCTACATCATCAATTGTATTCACCTTCGACATTAATAACGAGCGTACATTTTGGATTCTATTACAAAAGTCTAAAAAACTTTCACCTGAATTAATTTTTAAAGATTCTAATTCAATATTAATACACGCTTCACTACGAGGGTCTCCAAAATGTTGAATCAGTAATTCTTTGAATGCGGACCATGTAACAATATCCTCACGTTCCGATAAGAGCGCAGCTGCATCCTCTTTTAATCTACTCGTTAAAACATTAAAAACGTAAAGATTTTGTTCCACACTGCCTTTAAATCGATCAACCACATACTGACATTTTCTTAAATAAAGGTTTAACTGTCTTTTGTCACCATTATACAGTGGGATTAATTGTACAATTTCGTTTGGTATTGGCTCAACAGCAACTGTTGTCATGATTATAGAGTAATGTACAGTTCAGAGATTGCAACTCGCTTTAAAACAATCCTATTAAATTTCACACTCACTTAAAATAGAACAAACACACAGTTAAAATACTATAATAATCGGAATTACTGGATGAATTTAGAAAATAAACTCTTGAAAAATTCTACATAAAAAAAATGAGAAAGATTTTGTAAAACTTTCCTTAAAGTTACTTTACCTTACTACACCATTATTAAATTTAAAGTTACTACAGTTTATTTTAGTTAATTCAATAAATCAAGATTAGAATCTTAAACTTAATGTTAAAAATGTGAACTCTCTAACATTGGCACTACTCTATGTTATGTTCTAAGAATTAAATAGAGATAAGACCATATAATTTCATACAGAGTTATCAAACTAAACTAAACACTAAACACTGTTATAATGAGCAAGTTTTGATCTCGAAAATAACATTTAAAACTTATGAAAAATATAGGAGGATTAGGGGAACAGGGGATTGGCGAAAAGAGTTACTCACCAACCGTCCGCGACTCCCATACTCGGTGATTTGTGCACTCACGCGTATCAAAAGAATATTTCTTTGGTTCGAAGGATTTCCTCTGATTCGTAGATTTTACGACCAATTATTTTCTGACGAATTTGGACGCCGGAAAAACGCGAAAACTACGGATTTTTAAGAGAAAATCCTACCGGCTGCGCCACTTTTGGTTTCGGGGCGTGAGAAACCTTTGTAATGTAAAACTACCTGCTCAAGATTTTATTGAGGAATAAAATGAAAACACGTATTGCCGATTTGGAGGCGAGTTTTATTCTATCTGCTAATGCGTACATGGCTCATCCGGTGGGCACAGACCGCTGAGCTTGCAAATGATAACTATAGCTATACCTTAATCTAGAGCAGACGGGTGAGGTGTATTCATAACTACGTCGATGGTATTTATGGTTATCGGTGTAACAAGCGAGGATAACAAAATAAACTTAATATATTATTCACTTTATTTAACACTTACATCGCATCGGCACAAAAAAAAATCTGTGAAAATGGACAAATGTGAAAATCTCAGCGAAACCGGAAAGGGAATGATATCGTAAAGGGATGCTCGCCGGTATTGAAACATGAAAAGTTGCGGAGTGTGGCCAGACAGGCGCAGTGCCGTTACGCCGACACGCCGACACGACGAGTGCACAGTGGTGGCATAGTGAGTGCGGCGGCGGCAGTTGGGAGTTGGGACACAGCACGAGCAATACTAAGCGTACTTCGTATGAACAGTACGGTAATTAGCCATGCTTTGCAAGGAAAAGCATAGCTTGTCAACAAATGAACGAGTTACATTTTTTGTGCAGTGACATGGTCAATTTGTACCAACTCGTGGGAAGTAAGTGTAGATATTGTAAAATAATATTTTGTTAGTTAATGATTTTATTTATTTTTTATTTATTTTCCGTCTTGGTAAGTAGTAGAGCAGTCACGTCTGTAATAAAGGAGCGCGCAACTTGACGCGTCCTCTTCAACAGTGATTGACACTTGATAGAGTGCGACGCGCTGCTCGCCCGCTATCAGTGACGCGTCTCGCGTCCGTCGCGCGCACGTCTACTGCATACTAAGCACTCTACATAGATATGGTTCTAGATGGTGGACAGTGGTATTTCCTAGGGTAGCACACGAAATCAAAATTTTCAATTCTGGTTTTTTGCGATTTGCAAGTCCGTATCTACATGTTTGATCAATATATATGATTCGCGGCGATAACAAATATGTTTACAGAATATTATCCATACTAATATAATACATTCGAAAGTAACTCTGTCTATCTGTCTGTCTGTCTGTCTGTCTGTATGTTACCTTATGACGGGTAAACCACTGAACGGTTTTCGATAAAATTTGGCAAGGAGATAAATGGCATCTTGGAGAAGGACATAAGGTACTTTTTGTCTTAAAAATAATCCTAAAGGGATATATGGCCATTTATGGGATGAAACTTTCTATGGGAAATCCAGCATTTCTTATATTAGGGATATGAAAATTCAAATTTATGTTTTAGGTAAGAAATAAAGAATTACATATTTCATCGTTTTTGTAAAATCATCCCCCAAAAGGGTATAAAATAGGGGACAATTTTAAAATTCATATGTAATATTACTATTTTTTGTTTCTTCTTTTCAAGTGATTTAAGGGTTTGGAAATATAGTCACAGTCCGTATCTTCAACTAACATTTAAGTTTTTATTTAATTACAATTTAAAGTCATAAACTAACTTTTCTTACAAGAGTATATAATAGTAAAATGAATAATAAGTATGTAAATGAAGTTCTTTTACACTTCATTTAATTTGAATTTCCCGCGCATAACTGGCAAGACATACTTTAAAGTATTATCTGGGTTGGCAGCACTTTTTACTCTATGTTTGCTATGGAAATCTATCTCTGAAGAGATTCTCGCTGGTTTTGTACAATTACAGCGTTAGCGAGGTTTTTATTAGAAATAATTTCAATTACTATTGTGAAAGAATTAATATTTGAAGTAATAGCTTTTACTGTTGTTTGTCTTTACAGGTTAGTAAATAACAGTTATTTGTATCATGTAAAAATAAGTTGTATTTGCAAATATGGTTTCTGATGTTCATAAAATCTCTTTACAGAGCAACAACCTTAGTTTTTGTTTCAATAAACAACATATTACAAAACAACATTATTTATAGCTGTTGTAAACTATGGAAAAGCTTAAATTTGAATTTGTTGTAAAACCGGCTGAAGATCCAAAGACAAATGTGATCTGCATAACCTCAATTATGGACCCCGATGAAAATATGTTTTTGATTCCGGAACAATTACAACCAATCAAACTGAATACTGAGGTAATTAAAACTCAAACTTTTCAAAAAGTAAGGGCTACACTGCAAAAAAGACACGAAGAAAGACGAGTATGGATTTCATTAACATCAGAATTGCGTGATACATATACGGATGAAGATGGAAATATGCAGTTCAAGGGATATTTACTGGAGGAAAGTACATCTAAAACACAACAGGTTTTAACGAATGAAATGTCAACAGAAACTCTTACAAAAATCTTAGAAAGTTTCGCTGAATCGAAGAAAGAATCGAAGCAGTCTAATTTAAAGAAGTTATCTGAAAAATTTTTAACAGAAAAATTCACAAAAAAAAAACATCAAGTGTAACACAGTGGATGGATATCTTCGAAGCTGAATGTAAACGTATAGGTATAAATGATGATATTGAAAAGATACAAGTGTTTCGGTTATTTATAGAGGATTCTTGTCAAGATTGGTATAATTCTATGCTTATAAAATACGCAATCAATTCAGAATGGTGTTATTGGAAAAAAAAAATTGTTAAACATATGTGGATAAAGGCTGGTCACCAATAAGGTATGCTTTTTTATTTAAATACAGGCAGGGTACATTACTGGAATATGCTTTAAAGAAAGAAAGGCTTTTATTAGAGGTAAATAAATTACTTGATAAACGTACTTTAATTGATTTAATTGTAATTGGGTTACCTAATTTCATAGCAGATGAAATTGACAGAAATACATTGAAAGATACTGAGGATTTATTTAGTAGTATCGGGGGCCTAGAACATTTAATGGATAATAAGACAATGGGAAAAAAATAATAGATTGGGAAAGTAAGACAAAAGAAAAAAAAATAAAAGGTGGACCATGCAGAATCTGTGAAAAAGAAAAGAAAGGGACTCGGTATCATTCGGAATCTCTATGTTGGTTTAAAAATAAGTATGATGATCGCTCTAAATAATAGCCAATTAGAAGTGTTAATAATTCTGAATTAGAAATGAGTTTAAATCAAATAGATCCAAAAAACTAATTATTTCACCATTAATCAAAACCAAGTTAATAATAAATGATTCCATAGAAACGTTCGGGATTTATGATTCAGGATCAAATGTAAGCATAATTAATTCAAAATTATTATCATTAAAAAACAACCCAAACAACAATAACAATAATCAAGCAAATTTAAAAACGATTAATGGTGTAAAAAAGTCTATGGGAATAGTAATGTTAAAAATAAAAAAAAATTAAATAGAAAAAGAAATGAATATTTTTGTCATAGACGAACAAAATTTTGACTATAATTTTTTAATTGGATTGCATAAAATTTTTCAACTAATTCAAAATGAAAACTTAGAAATCACAAAAACTGAACAAAGAATTAAAAAGGAATGTCAATATTCCTGGCTTTACAGGTGACAAAATTGAAAACAAACACCGTTTCATTGATGAAAATAATGTTAAAGAAGTAACAGTGAAAGATAATTTATATATAAGCGATAAGTGTAAACTTTAATGAACACATAGAAGTTACAAACTTCAACATTACAGTAAATCATTTAGATGGTCAGCATCAACAAAAAATAAATGAATTAATAAGCAAATATATATATGATGTAGGCTTAGTGAAAGGCACATATCGATTTATTAGTAGATACGAATTGTAGCAAAAGACCGTAAAGATGCAATTTTGAAGATAAAAAAGAAATAGAAGAGCAAGTTTCAAAATTATTACAAAATCAATTAATTGAAGAATCTTATAGTCCTTCTGCAGCTCCTGTAACTTTAGCCTAAAAAAAGAAGAAGGAAAAAAATGTAGACTATGCATAGACTTCCGCGATTTGAATAAAATAGTGGTTCGTCAGTCGCAACCATTTCCACTTATAGAGGATTTAATGATAAAAACAAGAAATTATAATTTTTTTTCAACGTTGGACATAAATTCCGCTTTCTGGTCTATACCTTTAAAAGTGGAAGATAGGAAGAAAACAGCCTTTGGTACTCAAGAAAATCATTTTCAGTGGATTTGTTTACCATTTGGTTTGAAAAATTTACCTGCAGTATTTCAAAGAATACTAAGTAGCATTATTAGAAAACACAAACTATCCAATTTTACAGTAAATTTCATCGATGACATTTTAGTTTTTTCCCAGACATTCGCGGAGCACATTAACCACTTATCTTTGCTATGGGAAGCTATATCAAAAGAAGGTTTCAGATTGAAATTTTCTAAATGTACGTTTGCACAGGACTCTGTAAAACACCTGGGCCACATTATAAAAAATAATACCATTACTCCACTAAAGGATAATTTAATAGCCATAAAATAATTTCCTGTTCCAAAAACAAAGAAAAATGTTAGACAGTTTTTAGGAAAAATAAACTTCTATGGAAAATATATACAAAACATATCAATCATATTAGATCCTCTACACAATTTGTTAAGAAAAGACCAAAAATTTATATGGACAGGAGAATGTCAAAAATCTTTTGATACAATTCAAAAACTACTGTGTTTAAAACCTATTTTAGAAATATTTGTTATTGAATCTTCCTATGCATATTTATACAGACGCTAGTATACAGGGTTTGGGGGCTATTTTGAAACAACAACAGGAAGATGGAGAAGAAAGGCCATGTGCATATTTTTCGAGGAAATTAAAAGACAGTCAGAAAAGAAAAAAAGCTATTTATTTAGAATGCTTAGCGATAAAAGAGGCCGTAAAATACTGGCAACATTGGCTCATAAGAAAAAAGTTTAAAGTGTTTTCAGACCATAAACCCCTAGAAAAACTGAATATTAAGGCTAGAACAGATGATGAACTAGGAGAACTCACATACTATTTATCACAATTTAATTTTGAGGTAATATATTCACCAGGAAAGGACAATTTAAGTAGAAACCCAGTATTAGAACCACACGTAAATCAGGACGAAATTTTAAAAGTTGTGAATTTTATTAAACTAGAAGACATACAAAACGATCAAGAGAAAAACGAAGAAATAAAACTGTATAAAAATAAACTAATATTAAAAATAAAATATACTTCAAAAGGATAGGAAAGAAAAACAAAATTATACTTACTGAGGAATTTAGTAAAAATTTAATAAAAAATGTACATGATACTTACTGCCATATAAGAGTAAAACAAACAGAAAATAAAATCAAACATTCTTTGTAGCAAAGAATTTAACAATAAAATTAATGTAAAAAAAATATATGAACATTGTGAAATATGCATAAAAAATAAATCTAGAACTAAATTTAAATATGGCTTGATGTCTCATCTGGGTCCCGCTACTTACCCGTTTGAAATCGTCTCTATAGATACCTACCATCAGTGGGTTTGGTGGTTCTCGCTCTACTAAAACATATCTACATCTTCTGATAGACCATTTCACCAGATTTGCCTACATATTGACAACAAAAACCCAAAACGCAGATGATTTTATTAAACTCATAAAAAAAAGTTATTCCTGAAAATAAAATTGGAATGGTTTTATCAGATCAATACCCGTGCATAAATTCTAAAGAATTTAAAAGCTTTTTAAGAAAAAGAAAACATACCTATTATCTTCATTGCAGTAAATGCACCTTTCTCGAATGGATTAAATGATCGGTTAAATCAAACATTAGTTAACAAGATAAGATGTACAATTATAGAAAAAAATGATAAAATATCTTGGACAACTATCGCTTATAAATGCACCCAGAGATATAATGAAACCAAACACTCAGTGACAGGATTTTTTCCAACTTATTTAATGGAAGGAAAAGTTATTGATATCTTACCAGATGAGATGAAAAGAACATAAAACAAAAAATGAATTATTAAGAGATAGGAAAATAGCTTTACTATAAATTCACACAATTATAATAAACAACAATTTGATAAAAACAGAATAAATAAGCAATTAAATGTAGGAGACTTTGTATATGTGGAAAATGGTAACCGATTAAATAGAAAAAAACTAGATGAATTAAAAATTGGACCTTGTTGTTGGAAATAATTACAACAATGATGTTGGTATGTGCCTAATACACATCATGGAGTTCGTATATGTGTCCCAGTATAAACTCTGCTGATATAGAATAAGTTTTCTAGACAGATGTCACTTTCATAAACGTGCTTGTACTGCTGATCGTTTTGCCTGTAGTGATGCACAATATATTTTGGAGTCTAATATGTTATTTTATTGAGTAGTCCACGGAATTTCCAACATGGTAGCAGAGCGTGGTTATTCGCTACTCTAATAACCGTTTTCCAAGTGTGTGCGTGTGTTTTCGTAAAATTATTTTCAAAATTTATTCGCTAGGAAACAAAAGATGGCAACGGCCATTCAGAATGTTTCTATTGAAAAATTATCCAGGATCCAAGATTATCCATCCTGGAAATTCATGATGCGGATGGTGCTCATTCATGACGATCTTTGGGATTGTGTGGGCACAACTGAAAATAAAAACGAAGATGCCAAGAAACAGCAGAAAGCGCTCGCAAAAATCGCTTTAAACGTGAAGCCTTGTGTATTTCCACAAATTAGAAATGCCAAGACGGCTCGCGAAGCATGGAGCAACCTTCAGAAGGCATACGAAGACCGAGGCTTGTCACGACGGCTCGGATTGCTTCGCACATTGTTCGCCACCAAATTAAGCGAATGTGCGAGTATGGAGGCATACGTTAATAAGGTTATGGATACATCGCAACAACTGAGCGACATCGGAGCGGCTTTGGAAGATGACTTCGTGGCCGTGATTTTACTCAGCGGTTTGACAAGCGATTACGACCCGTTGATTATGGCTCTAGAAAATTCGAACACGTCACTGTCAAGCGAAAATGTCAAAGCGAAATTGCTTCTGGAAAATGCAAGACGCGATGAGAAAGGCGAAGATGCTACGGCTTTAGCAGCCCGGAAAGCACCCAAACGAATTAAGTGCTTCAGATGCAAAAAGAGTGGGCATATCAAGAAGGATTGTCCTGACAACTCTGACGGCAAGAAGAGTGGCCGGAAAGGCCAGGCGCATCTCACAGCGTTGGCCGCAGGCGTCAAGCGAGACGTTTGGTACGTCGACAGCGGTGCGGCGCAACATTTTTGCAATGATCGCAGGTTTTTATCAGATTTTACAACTGGAAAGCCAAAGAAGGTCTTAATTGCCAATGGTGAAGCATTGCAAACAGCTGGAAAAGGAACTGCGCAAGCTGTGTTAAAGGACAACAGTGTGAGATCGATAAGTAATGTGTACTTAGTCCCTAAGTTATCTGCTAATTTATTATCTGTTAGTGCGATGGATAAGAAAGGTTACGAAATTGTGTTTCGTTCTGGCGTGTGTACAGTCTATGACAACGGGCAGGTTTTGGCTACAGCTACTCTGAGAGATGGTATTTATGAACTTGATGCCATTGAAACTGTTTCTGTTTCGTGTAGCGAGCTATCCTCGCAGGCCATGTGTTCGTCTTTATCTGTAGGTACAGGTGACAGCAAAGCGGTGCCGGCATGTCAACTGAAGGATGACAGTCGTCCTGTTGCCGTCAGCGTGGAGCAAACGCCGCAGTACCCTGCTACTGGAAGCCAGTCAACGCAACAAATTTGGCACCGTCGTCTATCACATCTGAACACCCGAAGCATGGAGTTACTGCGAAAAGGTATGGTCAAAGGTATTTCTTATGACAACAAGAACTTTCAGTCGTGTGTTTCTTGCATGTTAGGTAAACAGACTAAGTTGCCATTTCCAAAAAAATCTGAGACTAGGGCCAAGGAAATCCTTGGAATAGTTCACAATGACGTCATGGGACCACTGCCGTGCCCGTCTCTAGGTGGAAAAAAATATTTTCTGTTGTTCATTGACGACCTGTCACGAAAAACATTTGTTTATTTTCTTAGGAGGAAAGATGAGGTTTTCGAGTTGTTTAAAGAATTTAAAGCTCTCGTAGAAAACCATACCAATAAGAAAATAAAAGTTCTTCGTAGTGACAATGGTGGTGAATATGTCAATTCTAAATTTCAGAAGTTCCTGAAGAAGCATGGGATTCGACATCAGACCACGGTTCCAAGGTCATCGGCTCAGAACGGAGTCGCGGAACGCGCGATCAGAAGCGTTACGGAGAAAGCCAGGTGCATGCTCCAGGAAGCAGGCTTGAAAAAGCAATTCTGGGCAGAAGCGGTCAACACCGCCGTCTACCTGAAGAATCGCTCTCCAACTAAGGCTGTGATGGGGAGTACACCGGAAGAAAAATGGACAGGTAAAAAGGAGAATCTGAGTTACCTACGCATTTTTGGATGTCAAGCTTATGCCCTACAGCACAAACGGGACAAATTGGATCCCAAAAGTAAGAAATATATTTTTGTCGGATACTGTGACGAGTCAAAGGGTTACAGATTGATAGATCCGGCGAGCCCGAAGAATATCATTAAAGCAAGAAATGTCAGTTTTCTAGAACATGCTTTTTGGAATGACACTTCATCAGATATGAATGACAGTTCACGTTACACTCAGATTGGTTTGTTTCCAAACAATGTAACTGTCGCCGATAATATTCCAGTGCAACCCGCCTTGCCCGATTTACCCCAAGAACCCACAGAAATATCTAACGAAAACTGTCAAGATAACAGGACCATTGTGATAGATGATTCTGAGAGCAGTAGTGAGAGCCCAGATGATCCTGCGGATGAGACGTACCTCCCAGGAGATTCCACACTGGAAGGCTACGAGAACTCTACGGACGAAACTAGTGAGTTTGAGTCAGCTAGTGTAGCACGCACTGTATGCAGTGACACGGGGGACCCTCAGACAGTACGCGAGGCACTGAATGGCCCAGAAGCGAGTAAGTGGAAAGCCGCGATGGCGGAAGAGTATAAATCCTTCATCGATAATAAGTGTTGGACTCTGACTAACCGCGATACGAAGCAACGGCCTGTCAAATGCAAGTGGATCTTTAAAAGAAAGCTTGGCCTTGACGGGGAAATATTGAGGTACAAAGCGCGCCTAGTTGCAAAAGGTTATACCCAGAAATACGGTATTGATTACGAAGAAACGTTCTCCCCTGTAGTAAGATATTCTACTATACGTACGTTGCTAGCTTTGGCAACAGAACATAACATGAATATCGAGCATCTGGATGTAAAAACGGCGTTTTTAAATGGAGACTTAAAAGAAACCGTTTTTATGGAACAGCCAGAGGGCTACAAGATTAAAGGCCAAGAAGATAAAGTTTACAAGTTGAATAAGGCCATATACGGACTGAAGCAAGCTTCGAAGTCTTGGTATGAGAAAATAAATAGCGTTTTGACGAGCAAAATGAAATTCAAACGTTTATCTTCCGAACCTTGTGTTTATGTCAAGTCGAGCGGGAAATCTATGATTATAATTGCGCTCTATGTTGATGACATAATGCTATTTTCTTCAGCTGGTTGCCGAGATACGGCAGGAATCAAAGAAGAATTGAAGAAGGCCTTCGAAATCAAAGATTTAGGGCCAGCACATCACATTCTTGGAATGAGGCTTTGCAGACAGAACAAGGAAATAACTCTAGACCAGTCAAGCTATATTAAGAAGGTGCTAGAACGATTTCATATGTCAGATTGCAAACCTGCACAAACACCTATGGAGGCAGGTCTGAAGCTCGTGAAATCTACAAAAAAGGATTGTACGCACGACTACAGAGGCCTGATAGGATGTCTGATGTACATAGCGGTATGTACCCGGCCGGATATTGCGCACGCTGTAAGCTCGCTCAGCCAGTTCAACGACGCGTACGATGAGACTCACTGGAAGGCGGCAAAACGTGTTCTTCGCTATCTGAAAGGTACGCCTGATCATTATTTAACTTTTCAGAAATCAGGGTTGGACATTATTGCATATGCTGACGCTGATTTTGCGTCAAATGAGGTCGATCGCCGATCTTATACCGGCTATGTGTTCAAAGTGGGAAATTCTACCATCTCTTGGGAGAGTAAAAAACAAAAAACCGTGGCTCTTTCAAGCACAGAGGCCGAATATATGTGTCTGTCAGATGCTTGTAAAGAGGCTCTTTTTCTACGCAAGTTTCTGTTCGAAATTTACGGGGTACAGTATAGGATTACATTGTTTAATGATAATCAGTCTGCACTGAAGTTGTGCACTAATTCTATGTACCACGCCAGAACGAAACACATTGACGTAAGACATCATTTCATCAGGGAAATCGTTGAGGAAGGTACAGTCGTTATAAAATACCAATCTACTGATGAAATGGTGGCCGACGTTTTAACGAAACCGTTGGCAAAGGAAAAACACGATAAGTTTGTATGTCGTTTATTTATATCGTTAAATAAATGACATAATGGTTCTAAGCAGTAAGTAAGGTATAGGTACTTGCAGAAGTATAATTTGTTTTAGATCCGTATCACATAGTTTTGAATATTTACTGTTTATATGTGACGGATACTTTGATAAATTTATACTTTTGCTATGTCTTTTGCTGTTGTAATGTTTTATTATTTTTTAGACAGCGGATGTATCTATGCTTAGATTATTTATAGTGTTCAACGTGTGTAATGTGATTTACATGAGTTTATATTGGTTCAAGGGCCAGTGTTGGAAATAATTACAACAATGATGTTGGTATGTGCCTAATACACATCATGGAGTTCGTATATGTGTCCCAGTATAAACTCTGCTGATATAGAATAAGTTTTCTAGACAGATGTCACTTTCATAAACGTGCTTGTACTGCTGATCGTTTTGCCTGTAGTGATGCACAATATATTTTGGAGTCTAATATGTTATTTTATTGAGTAGTCCACGGAATTTCAAACATGGGCAGAGCGTGGTTGCGATCCACGGACCTCTGAAATATATAAAATATTAGAAATATTAGAAAAAATATCTAACTCAATTTATAAAATTGATACAGGATACAAAAAGTTAGAATCAAACTTGTTTCACATTACAAAATTGATACCAGTACCAGAGGAGTTTTGTATACCTGGGGGAGGGAGATGTAAATGAAGCTCTTTTACACTTCATTTAATTTGAATTTCCCGCGCATAACTGGCAAGACATACTTTAAAGTATTATCTGTGGTGGCAGCACTTTTTACTCTATGTTTACTATGGAAATCTATCTCTGAAGAGATTCTCGCTGGTTTTGTACAATTACAGCGTTAGCGAGGTTTTTATTAGAAATAATTTAAATTACTATTGTGAAAGAATTAATATTTGAAGCAATAGCTTTTAATGTTGTTTCTCTTTACAGGTTAGTAAATAACAGTTATTTGTATCATGTAAAAATAAGTTGTATTTGCAAATATGGTTTCTGATGTTCATAAAAAAAAAAAATCTCTTTACAGAGCAACAACTTTAGTTTTTGTTTCAATAAACAACATATTACAAGTATTTTAAGAAAGGCACTTAGAATCATATAAACCTGTTCTAACGTAGTGTGCAAACATTTTCCAGCTCGCTCCACTCGCTGTTGCAACCTACATTTTCTTTTTCGTCAGACTTCTCTGCGTAACTCAACAAAGTAACTCCTATTTATGTACGTATAGCTAAAAGAAAATCTTAACTATCCGGTATGGGGTGCAAAAATTTTTTAGCTCGCTACGCTCGCTCTTGCATGCCACATTTTCAAACTTTTCTGTTTTAGTTGACAAAATAATTCCTATATCTGTATATTTGTTCAAAAGAAAGTTTTAACTATGCAGGGTGCAAAAATTTCGAGTTCGCTTCGCTCGCTCTACCACCTTCTATTAATCTGATGTTCCAGTTTTTCTGTTGTCGAAAAAGTATCTCCTATTTCTGAATCAAAAGTCAAAAGAAAACCTAACCTTTTCAAGGTAACGCTCTAAATATTTTAACGTCATTCTCGGGCGGGGGCCTCATTAAGCTTGCCACCCCGGGCCCCGGACAGGCTAGTCTGCCACTACAAGACACTAGTGATGTAACGAATGTTGGATTTTCACATTCGCGAATTGGAATGCGATTGCGAATATTTATCTTCAACATTAGCGAATGCGAATGCGAATGAGAATATTTTAAAATTTCAAAAAAAGCGTGCGTAAAGTGTTTGACAGGTTTGACGTTTCGTGTCGACCATGTTTAAATTGAACATAGCCGAGCCGATATTGGTTAATTTAATGAATTTAGTCACAGAAAGTTCATTCTAAAAGTTTTGTTTTGAGGTTAGTTTTATGTTATTTATCAAATTTAACTGATATTTAAGGGACAAAGTGGCATAAAAACATGAGTAAAGCACACATCAACGAAGTTTGGACTTATTTTACAATATGTGATTTATATTTCATTCATTACAAATATATTTAATTCCTCAGATATATAAAGTGGAATGAAAAAATATACATTTAAAGCCAAAGGTTATAAATAATGAATCATTAGATATTTAAAGTTTAATAATTTTGTTTCAAGTACATAATTGTTTAGTTTTTTAGTAAATAGAAACTGTAAACTTTATTTAAAAATGGTAGTAAAGTAATAATATACTACTAAATAAATGCAAACCTTACATAGTTGTAACAAGTCTGATTTATGTTAGATTTGATCAGATCTCTGAAGTTCTGTTTTCATAAATGAGACATTAATTTAGAATGTAGAAGTATGATTTAATAAAAATATCTAAGTGTTATCTATTGTATTATTATTTCATATGCATGCATATAATAATTTCCTTTTTGATTATTAAAAACATTCGCTAAATATTAGCATACTTTTTGCGAATGCGAATACGAATGCAAATATTGAAAAATATGCGGATATTCGCGAATGCGAATGCGAATGCGAATATCCGTTACATCACTACAAGACACGGCCTATGAATTTTTGATCCCAGATTGAAGAACAAAATTAACTTTGCAGTTCATATGTAACGATAAATTACCAATTTTCGGATTCTCCACTTTACTTGACCTTGCTTCTCGCCAAACTTAGTGCTGCTGGGCCAGCGGGAAGTACTAAATAGACTGCATGGTTTATTTGCGAGTGTCAAAATATGCGGCATAAATGGCCGTAATTTTTATTGCGTTGACTTGGAAGTTTGATATTCGTTACAGCTCCAAGAGACCGTAAATCTAAGTTTTTGATATCTGTTTAAAAATATACGTTTAAAAATGTACGTTTAAAAATATCTGCAAAGCAGCTAAAGCTTCATTCATTAGCAACAAGATTAAATCAGCAGATAATAAAATAAAGACAGTTTGGAAAATTATTAACAATGAAACAAACAAGAACAAAAGACATAATACAGATTACACACTAGACACTTCCCGCGGTCTCATTAGCGATAACATCGATGTTGCTCAGGAATTTGCAACTTTCTTTACCAATATTCCAATTAAAACTACTGAAACTTTAAATTCCTCCCCTTCACTTGCTATTGTTTTATTAAAGGCAAATGTTTCAGCCTGTCCTGTGGAATTTAAATTTAAACATAGAAACCCTGTGGTCATCGTAAAGGCTTTTAAGCAACTAAAGATTAAAATGACCGAAGATCTGTGGGGCATGTCTACTCAAGTTTGTCAATCAATTATTGAGACAATTGCACCCTATTTAGCTTTAATATTTAATTTATGTGTAGATCAAGGGATATTCCCGGATTTAATGAAATACAGTAAAGTTATTCCACTTTTCAAATCCGGGGACAGCAAAAATACAAATAATTATAGACCCGTATCGGTTTTGCCGGTTTTCAGCAAGGTCTTTGAAAAAGTAATGTTAAATCAAATGCTCAATCATTTTAATCATAATAACATCCTACACGATCAACAGTATGGTTTCACCAAAGGACGTTGCACAACCGACGCCGGTGTCACTTCATTAAATGTATTATTATTATTATTATGTATGTAAGGAAAAATCCACATCTTTTTAATAAAATAAGTGATAGACATAATTTTAATACTAGAAATAAAGATAAACTAGATCAACCATTTTTCAGATTATCTAAAGTACATACATCTTTTATGGGGTACTGTGTTAAATGTTACAACAAAATACCTTGTGACATATTGCAATTAAATGAAAGAAAATTTAAAACTCAGATTAAAAGTACACTTTGTAAACAAGCATATTACAAATTAGAGGATTATATCCAAGATAAGAGTGCTTGGAAACATGCTGATCCTGCTCCATAGGACAATTTAGAATCAAGACAAAATCAAACAGGTTGCTAATTTAATTGTAAAATTTATAATTTTGTATTATATGACATTGATTTTACATTCTGTGATTACTTCCTCACACACTGACTTATTAATTTTAAAAACATTAGGAAAATCGTCTACTTTTACTATGTTTGTAAATATGTGAGCACCATGTATCTATCATATAATTAAATTATCTGTCGTTGCTTCATTTTTAATTCTTTTTACCTATTGTGGTATAGTAATTTTATTCTAGGTGCATCGTCTTGACATATAATTATTTAAGTAATGTACGTACTAATACAAACTATTGTAAAACATTTTAAAAGAGTAACGGTGGAGTTTCTTGCCCATTCTTCTCCATACGAAAACTACCTTTTGGAAGGGGCGACTAGAATCAATTATATTATTCTGTAAATTTTGACGTTCAAAAGTGCCATACATGGGCCTATTTGAAATAAATGTTTTGACTTTGACTTTGACTTTGACTTTAAAACACATATTTAATGCATGGGAAGAGGCACAAGATGCAATAGGCATCTTTTGCGAACTATCCAAGGCATTTGATTGCGTAGATCATGAAACGCTGCTCTTGAAACTGGAACATTACGGACTAGATAAACTTGCGCTGAGCTTAGTAAAATCATATTTGAATGATAGACTGCAGCAAGTTCAAATAAACGGTGTAAATTCATTGGGTTTAAAAGTCAAAATGAGTGTTTCACAGGGCTCGATATTGGGTCTATTCCTATTTTTAGTATACATAAGTTATTTACCTAATTTACTGAAAACCCGACCACAAATGGTGTTATTTGCTGACGACACATCACTGATTTTTAAAGTAAACAGACATGCACAGGAGCTTGACGACGTAAATAACGCTATGCTTAAGGTCCATAATTGGTTTACTGTAAATAATTTGGTATTAAATGAGAAGAAACATAACTGGCGAAATGTGGGTGTACTATAGGTACACCTCTGCCAAACACTTCGGGGAATACAGGCGTGATGTTATGTTTATGTAAATGAGAAGAAAACTAAATGCATAAGATTCGCGTTACCGAATGTTAGAAGTAGTGAATGTCACGTTGTATTGAATAAGGAGACACTAGAATTCGACGAAAAGACTGTTTTCCTGGAGATAACGCTTGACTCTAAACTACAGTGGGGTCCTCACTTAACATTACTTGCAGGGCGGCTAAGTTCAGCCGCTTACGCTGTTTGGAAAATCCGCCAACTAACAGACGTAGATTCCGCGAGACTGGTCTATTTTAGTCATTTTCATAGCATCATGTCTTACGATATTTTGTTGTGGGGACGGGCTGCAGATATTGATTCTATCTTTATTCTGCAAAAGAGTGCCGTCAGAGCCATCTACAACCTCCGCAGACGCGAGTCTCTAAGGGAACTGTTTAAGAAAATTAACATCATGACGGTACCTTGTCAGTATATATATGAGAACATTATGTATGTACGAAAAAATCTCCATCTTTTTAGTAAGATAAGTGACAGGAATAATTTTAACACTACAAATAGGAACAAATTAGATCAACCACATTTTAGATTGTCTAAAGTACACACTTCTTTTATGGGGTACTGTGTAAAATGTTATAATAAAATGCCACTCGATATTCTTCAACTAAATGAGAAGAAATTTAAAACATGCATTAAACGCACACTATGTAGACAAGCAGTTAGATGATTATATCGTAGATAAAAATGCTTGGCTTAATGCTGGTCCTGCTCCACAGCCGCTTGGGCTCACTAGTTAAAATTTTAATATTTAGAAGAGTTGCTTCCCCTTTAAAAAAAAATATATTTTGACATTAGGAACTTAATGTTTATTTTTGTTTTACCAACTTAATTGTTGAATGCTCCAATTAAGTAATGATTTTCTTTCTTTTTTATGGTTAAATTCTTTTATTTTTTAGATACATTGAAAACTATAGTTTTGTATAATTTAGAAGCATTTATATTTTTGTAAATGTGAGACCATGGAGCCGTTTATTAACTTATTAAGATGTATGTTGACTTGAAATAGCATGGCAGTTGAGAATAAGTCATGCTCACTTAAATGTCTCGCTGATGGTGGCGAGTGTATTGGATCATTCGGTTCCCTACAAAATGGTTGAGCTGGATGGTGCTGATCCACGCGTCATGTTCGTGAACGGGCGCCGTCAGTTGAAACTGGTCATCTCTTATCTGCCAGGGCTTATTTTTAATCTTATATTTTCAATTGCTTTTGATTATTTTTTGTACATTGTTCTCACATAGTATAGAAGCAACAAGAATGATGTACCCAGGACTTTGTAATATCTTTATTTAAAAGAGTGTCCTTGGAGTTTCTTGCCCGTTCTTCTCCATAGAGATCTACGTTTTGGAATGGGCAATTAGCTTCAGCTTTCTGACTAACTGACCGACTCTTTGACAATTCAAAAGTGCCTGTAAATGGTTTAATTGAAATAAATGCTTTGAGTTTGAGTTTGTTTCAATGTGATACCTTCACACGTTCTTGAGAAAATATATCTTGACAGGCAAACGAAGTTTTTCTTTAAGAACCCTAAAACAAATTTAGTATCTGCCTGTTACCTTTTCATGCCGTAACGTCTGAATGAATTTACATGAAAAGCATAAGGATATGCCATGACAGGACATAGGATACTCTGAATCCTGGTAGCACGTTCCTGTGGGGTATTTTCCGACATCTCGGCGGGCGAAGCCGCGGGCAAAAGCTAGTAACCTATTAAATCATCGATACAACTCTCTTAGTTTAAATTACCCTATTAATAGAATAGAATTTAATATCATTTATTTCTGAGTATACACAATTATTATTATATCGTGTATTTCACGAAATTATGACATTTGAGGCCAATTCTAGCTTAAGAGAGTTGTATTGATGATTCTTATGATTATAATTCTCTAAATATATATTTGTTATGGTCGCGAATCATGTTTTGATCAAATTACGACCTGACACCTGACACTGACTTGCAATTAGCAAAAAACGTAAGAAAATTTGAAAGGAGAACATTCACCATCCATACATTTTTGGGCTAAAGTTGAAAGTGCCGGCCAAACAAAAAAAATTATTAAATTCCGTTAGAACATGTTATTTTCTTTACTTTTCACTATGGGACCAAATTTGTAGGGCCAATTCCTGCACTGTTATATGAGTTTGAAAAATACTGTTTTCAGTATGGTTTAGATAAAAGAATAACAATTATCTTATTAGAGTAATAGCTTTTTATGTCACTAAACATTACAGGTATTATCTTTTACTGTAAAACTAAGGCTCTAGGGTTATTCTCCACATAACTACATTATGGGAAATAGTTATTTTTTTCTCTAGTACTAATATTAGCTGATTGAAATAGGTATCAGTCATAGGTATCACTAGTATTAAGTGGTCTTCGGTTTATTTAGTGGTTTCTATTTACGCAAAAACAGTAACCTAACCTAACCGTCAATAACCTAATACTAGTACTGTCGAAAAAAAATAAAAATATATTTCCCATACTGTAGTTATGTGGAGAATAAGAAAATAGAGCCTAGTTTCACAATAAAGGCTCTTTCAAACAGGCGCGACACGCGACGCGACACAAAGACACCGCTCGTCGCGGGACGAGCGGTGTCTTTGTGTCGCGTCGCGTGTCGCGCCTGTTTGAAAGAGCCTTAAGGCCAGGTATTCCTGGTTTTGCCTGTTTTAGAATTCACTTTTGATAGGCAAATTATAACATTTTGAATCTGAAATAAATATATATTTATGGATGCATTCTTTCTCTTTACCATGTACCCGTTCAATACACGATGCAATACAATTTTCTCGATAGAAAAAAATACTGAAGTAACTTCGAATTGCAGTTTTTTTACAAGCAAATTTCATTTTAAACGAGTACTATAATACTCCATATTTTATAAATAATATCAATTTATAGGTAATTCATTTTGGAATCGATTCTACCCGATCGTTTTTTTTCATTAAATTTATATATTTTTTTATCGATTATTTCAAGTAATTTTCGATTAACGCGTCGCTTGCCAGTGTCCCGCGGGACGTTACCGAGGAGAGACCTATGCCAAATATTTACGCGCGCGCTTCGCTTCTGTTCCGTAAATAATAGACACAGTAGTCGAGGTCAAGTGTCCAATCACAGCACACAAAAAAGGACTTTCTAATTTTATACAGGAAAACAAAATACAAATTTTAAAATATATAAAAATACTAAAACTACTCCGGTAAATAAAAATTCTAACTGGTACTACCAGATACAAGGCCAGCTACATGTGTCTGAACGACAAAAGTGTCTTTTGGCTATATGGGCAGGCGAGAATGAAAATGTTTTTACAAAATGCATAGAAAAGGATGACATATTTTGGGAAACCAAAATGAAACCGAAATTAATAAAATTTTATATGAAATGCTTGCTGCCCGAAATAATAGACAGCAGAAAGGCACGTGGCATGCCCATTAGAAATTTATCCCTCCAAGATAATGAAATTGTTCACCCTGATGATAACGAAAACGTTGACCCTCTAGATTTGCAACTGGGACAAAGCACACATCAATTACATTTAAAGGATTTTTAAAGAATTAATGGCAATTAATTGAATATAGTTGTATACGAGGGCGGTCCGATAAGTACTTAGACTTATCCCCCGATGGCGCCACTATTACAAGAACAAAATTAGTAACATGTAGTAAATTCTTGTTGAGCTACTCAAAACATTTCAGCTGAATCAGACTTGTAGTTTTCATTTTGCATTTATATTGCATTTGAAATACCCGACCTTGAAACGAAAATGTCAATAAATTTAATAAGTATAATTTACAGCTGCTACACTTAGAGCCTCTAGCCAGGAGCAAATAAACTATTCTAAATTAAAGCTAGGCGAACGCTCGCTAAGGTCACCCCCTGTGGGGTACGAACCTCGGCTTAGGGCGTCGCTGGGGGAGGACATCAAGAAGGGACAGGCTGGATCAAAATTTGATTAATATCATGATTATTAGGCGGGGTATTTAAAGCTACGTGCTCAGCTGCAACGACTGCTGGCACCTCATTTTCGAGCAAGGGTCGGGGAGGAGTATCATTTAGTCGGGGACACGGTCGCAATCGCAAAGGACCTCGGCGGCGAGGTAGGAATAACGGGAGGTGTCTGTTTTTGTGCATTGTACTGGTGGCCCTATTCTTCTCCTGGAGGAGTGTAATGGGGTCGTCTGGGTCGGAGAGAACATGCCTCGGACGGCGGATCTGACTTATTCTAGATGGGACATAATTTGTTGCTTCGACAACCAGAGGGTTGCGATGTCTGGGAGCGGAGTCAAAGTAACGCTTTGACATGCGTTTAAGGAACTGGTGAATCGTGGGGATTTTACAGTTGAGATGGAGGATCTCGTTTCTGACATAGAAGGGGGCTCCCGTGGCTTTACGGAGGAAACGGTTCTGCAAAGCCTGCAACCTATGGATGGAATGGGGTTTGGCGTGGGAAAATACTGCACCCGCATAGGTCATTATGGGTCGAATGCACGATGTGAAGATTCGCAATTTGCATAATAGTGACAATTTGCTGCGTGTATTTAAAACGAAGTAGAGTCTATCTAGAGCGAAAGCGGCTCGCGAACGAACCGTCTTTTTTGTTCAGAAAAGGAGAGATGATCTAGGATAACACCTAGGTATTTGGCGCGCCTCTCCCAAGGGATCGGTTTGCCGAACATGGTGATAGGTCGGGGGAAAGAGGGGGGTCTAGTTCTCGATTTTGAAAGGATAACCGCTTGACTTTTGTCAGGATTGACTTCTATTCGCCATTTTCTATAGCAGACCCTCTAGATTTGCAACTGGGACAAAGCACACATCAATTACATTTAAAGGATTTTTAAAGAATTAATGGCAATTAATTGAATATAGTTGTATACGAGGGCGGTCCGATAAGTACTTAGACTTATCCCCCGATGGCGCCACTATTACAAGAACAAAATTAGTAACATGTAGTATATTCTTGTTGAGCTACTCAAAACATTTCAGCTGAATCAGACTTGTAGTTTTCATTTTGCATTTATATTGCATTTGAAATACCCGACCTTGAAACGAAAATGTCAATAAATTTAATAAGTATAATTTAGAGTTTATTGCATTTAAAATATCTATTATTATTTATTACAAAAAATTGAAAGTCGTGATTATTACAAATTATAATAAAACAAGCTTTTAATGAATCAAATTTCTTATTTTATTTTTAAAATAAATCAATAAGAAAAGTTGACCTACTGCCTGCTTATTTATAATGTGACACTTCCCGCGATTTAAGCGCACGGCTCGCTTTGCGACAATCTCGGGCAACTCTTGGTAGCGTTAAATGCCTGTTTCGCTTGGTCTACCCGCCCTTAAAAGATAATAACTGTAATTTTTACTGACATAAAACGCTATAACTATAATTAGATTACTGTTATTCTTTTAACTAAAACATACTGAAAATAGTATTTTTTAAACTCATATAACAGCGCAGGGAATGGTCCTGCAGATTTGATACCGTAGTGGAAATTGAAGAAAATAACATGTTCTAACGGAATATAACTTGTTTGGTTGGCCCTTTCATAATTTAACACAAAATTAATGATCTCCTTTGAATGTCGCGGGCTGACAAGCTTGTAAGCACTAGTGTGAAAGCTCTGTCCCATGGCATCGTCTACACTTACGAGTTACTAGGAAAAGTGTCAGCAGTAGCGGCAGCGGCGACGGCGGCATGTCGCCGGCGGCCGCACCACGCCGCACCGTTCCGCTCTGAAACGCACCGCCCCACCTGGACATACAAGGCAAGAATATAGGCATTTGGCATGCGAAAGATTAAAAAAGATAAAAAGGGTTTTTTTTTTTGTTTTTGGGAGGGTGATATTTGTAATGACGTCATTCGACGAGAGATGACCTGTACCCAAATTTTAAAGAAAGAAAGAAAACACTTTTATTTAGCACAGACCATAAAACAAACAATACAATTAAGCAGCAGATAAAAACTTAAAATCAAATAAAAAGTGTAAGTGGTATGTAAGACGTAGACGTAGACGCAGGGGAGTGTGCGTCACGGTTGCGCCAAAAAAGCCCAGTTCAGCCAAAATGCCAGACAACTATAAGTGTATGACGCTGGTTTTCAACTGGCCCTGAGAGTGTGATGTGACGGATGTAACACAGTTTTATAATGTAACGTGTGTATGCATACTTATATAAAAGTACTTACTTTTAAATAAAATGTTAATTGTATTGATAGCACACAAGCTTTGTTTGTGGACTGCGAGGGCATATGTCGCGCGTTCAAACCCGACCGTCTTTAGAATCGTCTTTTTGTGTTTCTTATTATTTAAAAGATCATTTATCCTCTTTTTGTTTTTTTTTTTTTTTAACATCGCAACTCGCAGTTTTGACCACTAAGGTCTTGGCTGCTTAACCGGACTTTCCTGTGGGTGCCTTAAGCTGCTACACTTAGAGCCTCTAGCCAGGAGCAAATAAACTATTCTAAATTAAAGCTAGGCGAACGCTCGCTAAGGTCACCCCCTGTGGGGTACGAACCTCGGCTTAGGGCGTCGCTGGGGGAGGACATCAAGAAGGGACAGGCTGGATCAAAATTTGATTAATATCATGATTATTAGGCGGGGTATTTAAAGCTACGTGCTCAGCTGCAACGACTGCTGGCACCTCATTTTCGAGCAAGGGTCGGGGAGGAGTATCATTTAGTCGGGGACACGGTCGCAATCGCAAAGGACCTCGGCGGCGAGGTAGGAATAACGGGAGGTGTCTGTTTTTGTGCATTGTACTGGTGGCCCTATTCTTCTCCTGGAGGAGTGTAATGGGGTCGTCTGGGTCGGAGAGAACATGCCTCGGACGGCGGATCTGACTTATTCTAGATGGGACATAATTTGTTGCTTCGACAACCAGAGGGTTGCGATGTCTGGGAGCGGAGTCAAAGTAACGCTTTGACATGCGTTTAAGGAACTGGTGAATCGTGGGGATTTTACAGTTGAGATGGAGGATCTCGTTTCTGACATAGAAGGGGGCTCCCGTGGCTTTACGGAGGAAACGGTTCTGCAAAGCCTGCAACCTATGGATGGAATGGGGTTTGGCGTGGGAAAATACTGCACCCGCATAGGTCATTATGGGTCGAATGCACGATGTGAAGATTCGCAATTTGCATAATAGTGACAATTTGCTGCGTGTATTTAAAACGAAGTAGAGTCTATCTAAAGCGAAAGCGGCTCGCGAACGAACCGTCTTTTTTGTTCAGAAAAGGAGAGATGATCTAGGATAACACCTAGGTATTTGGCGCGCCTCTCCCAAGGGATCGGTTTGCCGAACATGGTGATAGGTCGGGGGAAAGAGGGGGGTCTAGTTCTCGATTTTGAAAGGATAACCGCTTGACTTTTGTCAGGATTGACTTCTATTCGCCATTTTCTATAGCAGACGCCAAGGTTGTTGACAGCCCTTTGGAGGTTTAGCAGCATGTTAGCTGTATTGTCTGCGAACAGAGCCAACTGCGTCGATCTGTGTCTGGGGATGTCGCTGGTGAATAGCGTGAACGCGAGGGGGGCTAGTACTGAGCCCTGAGGGACTCCTGCCCTTATGGCGCGGGGGGAGGAAAGGGCTCCGTCGATACGGAAGCGAAAAGTGCGGTTCGACAAATAGTATCGTATGATGAGCACAAAACGATCTGGCACACCGAGTTTGTAAAGCTTATAAATTAAGCCATTGTGCCAGACTTTGTCAAACGCCTTCGCTATATCGAAGAATACCGCGCTCGTCTGCCGGCCTTGGGTGAGAGCACCGCTGACTTGCTCGACGATACGATGGACCTGATGCACGCTAGAGTGCTGAGTTCGAAAGCCGAACTGTTCGTTGGGGATGAGGCCCTTGGTCTCTGCATAGTCTCTGAGGCGCTTATAAATAAGCCTTTCATAGATTTTACCGAGAACTTTAAGCAGACTGATGAGCCGGTAACTAAATGGCTCGTTTTTGGGTTTTCCGGGTTTAGGGATACCTATGACAGTGGCCTCTTTACACGTCTGGAGAAAAATGTTATTACTCAGAGCACCATTGAAGGTGGTGGTCAGAAGCATAATTAAATGAGCTGGGAAGAGTTGGACCACCCTATTTGTGAGTCCGTCTGAGCCGGGGGCTTTACGGGTTTTTAGACCTTTGATAATCTCGTGTACAGTATCGACCAAAAGTCCATAGGCAATCGCACAAAGCAATAGACTGACGCTTCGGTTTGACTTACGACCTTCTTCTATAAGATGTTACAATACTATAGACACACACACATTCACTTTGTCTGCAACTAATAGTAGTTCATAATTTCTGTCAATACACTATATGGCATGCTAGCTCAGTGGATAACGTGCTTTGGTATGTGCGATTATGGCGAGCCGAGCGAGGGTTCAAATCTCATCTGTGGTTTGCTTATAATTTTTAATAATTACTATTCATAGTTTTTGTTATTTTTTAATAATGACTAGTTCAATAATCATTCGTTTTTTGTTTCGGTCGTCTTGTTCACATAAATATTAAAGTTTAGCAGGTAGACCACAAAAAACTAAGTAAATTATTTCGATTTCTGTGGGGTAGACAGACGCAGTTCGTTACGCGTATTCGCTTAATAAAACTTTGTTGGTTCCTGGTTATTGTTGGTGACGAGTATTTAGGTATTAGCGGTGTTGTGGTTATTATTTTCAAAATGCAGTCAAATATAAATATTGAAGGGAGATCAAATATTACTGCGCTGCGTAAAAATGAATGTAATTTACACAAATATGATGAAACCGGACTAAGTGTGAGTGTTATCATTTAAATATTTCATATTTTACTAAACATAAATCTTAATCAAAGGTATTATTGATAGAACAGTGGTATTGTTGAGACAGAAGATGCCTTTAAAGTTTTAAATTCATTATGAGGTTTAATTCGATTACTGAATGATAAATAATTATTATGTGTAATAAATACAATGTTATTCTTTGTTCTAGAGAAATACTGTGAGGGTTAAGAGGTATGAGGAAGAAGCTTATTATCGAGGAGCAGCGATGTCAAATGGTGAATGAATATGAAACAAATTACAAACAACGAGATATTTTGCTGAATTATTAAACACGTCATTATGAACCATTCGCTGTGCACTCTGAAGGCTTGCATCACTGAAGACCAGCTAGGAAGCCGTTTTCGACAGAAAGGCATAAACAAGAACGTTTAAGTTTCGCACGATAATATTAAGACTTCAAGTGGGACACTGCTATATTTTAATCTTAAAATATTTACCGTACCAACTTAATAAACAACAGATTCGTTATTGCATGAATTTGTGGTAACGATTTTTTAAAGAAAGAAAAGAAAGAAAGAAAAAACGTTTATTTGCGGTAAACATGACGCAAAAAAAGTAAACAAAACACGTTTTAATACGTGTTTGTCGTATTTCTCGCAGATAGACCGAAAATGTTTAAGATTATTTTAGTAATATTATTAATTTACGATTAAAATTTGAGGCTTAGTTTCAATCCTCTTTTCGTAAAGAAAATGAATTCTTAAGCTATAACCTCAATACCAACCAATATTTACTAAAGCCAAATAAAATGTGAAATAAATAATGTAAACAAACTGCCCATACTGAACCTTAAAATCACCTGTTTTGTAAGTAGTTTTTTTTTTTTTCATTTTCTGTATTCTTATTTATTGCTTAATTACTTCGACCATGATCAAAGCTAATTAGTAATAAGCTAGCTAATATTTATGGTGAAAAAAATCCATTTAAAATTTAAAACATTTCATAATACAAATATGTCAAAATAATACAAATTGCTTCTAAGTTTCTTGACATCTATTTCACATCTTATGTAGCTGAAGTAATGACAAATAATTGTAGCAGTTTGTTAGCTATAAGTAAAATAAATATAACGAATAAATATTTTTTAATTTTGTTATCACATATCACGCATTTTTAGTTCTAAACCCTTTATTGTAATAACAGCATTAATAAAAAGACAGTAATACTTAAAATATATTATTATAGCAAACAAAAATAATAATTTTAGCAAAAACCGCGCTGTGTTTTACGAGATCGGAACCTAAGCCAGGTTGAAAAATAGACCAGCGCTTAACGCGTTCTGCTATCTGCACACATAGGTTTGGTTCGAATTTTAGCAATGAGATAAACTGGCCAAGGTCAAGCGCATGATGCGTGTGTGTTACCGTGTCTAACAAAAGCAACGGAAATATATATTTGTTTCGGTAGTGCGGCGCAAGTATGTAACGATACGACGGTGTGTGCCGTGTTGTTTACACATACAGATATACGGACTATACCGCGTGTTCACAGTAATACGACTCTTAACGTGCCTATGCACTTTTGAACGCTTACTGTTCCTCATCAGGTTCGATGGGGGCAGAGGAAAATCAGGGTCGTCAACGGGAGGGATAAAGGCTCTACGTTCGACTTCGGCGTCGATCTCATCGAGGTGAGCTTTATCTACTAGTAGGGAGCTGGGAGAGCATTGAGCTTCTAAACTGTCGGCTAGGCACTCGGCTTTGTCGATATCGTCGAAGGCAATTGTTTTGTCCGGGCGGACTAGAGGGGGCATATGGGCCGACTGGGGGGACCTGAGTTTCCTCTGGAGTTCCCAGAAGGTTAGGTGGGTAGGCTCAAGGTCGCTCAGCATCCTGTCCCAGCCCGCTTCACGCAGCTCCGCAATACGTGTCCTTACAGATCTCTGTAAGTAGCGCATGTGGGCTTTGTTAGCAGCGCAGGGAAACATGCTGTAGGCACGGACAGCTGCGTTCTTCCCAATCAGTAGGGCGCGCACGTCGTCCGGGAGTTTCAAGTAACAGGGATCTGTTGCAGGAACCTTCCTTGAGCAGTCACTCAGGACGGTGTGTACGTGCTCCGTGAGTGAGTCGATCGCAGCTGTCGTGTTAGCGATTGAGTCAAACTGGTCGGGGATAGAGACTCATAAGGGGGACGTGTTGGATTGCAGCTGAATGCTTACTTTCTTCTAGTCCGTCACCTTTCTAGTGGAGAGAGGGTGGTTAGGGTCAGAGGGACCTATGCGGGAGACAAGATGTATGATGACTGGGCGGTGGTCAGAGGTAAGCTCGTGCACCATTTCTATCGAGTCAATACGTAGGTTTACGTTCTTAAGGAGCGTTATGTCAAGGACGTCAGGGGTGTAGCTGATGGTATGGGGATAATAAGTGGGGTTCATCAGAGCGATGATGTCGAAGTTAAGAGAGGAGGAGAGGTCGAACAAGTGTCGGCCCCTAGAATTAGTGGTGTGACTATTCCAAGAAGGATGTTTGGCGTTGAAGTCGCCTGCCATAATGACTGAGTCACTCATGCCGAATAGTAGCTGTAGGTCATCAGAGAGAAGTTGGTAGTTTTCTGTGGCTACAGATGGGATATGAAGGATCATATTTTATCCTCAATATGAATTGTAGTTATAAAGGCGACCATAAGTTTGAAGGACACATAGCAGCGCAAAGACTAGTCGGAGACAGACGTGTGTTACTTATGTGCGAATGTTCGCGAGATAGCGCCATGTCAAACTTATAAATGTTGTAACCGGCAATTATAAATACGGAGAATCTATTTTGGTTAAGTAATTATCTAAACAATACAAGGGGTGAGTTGCATTATGTATTAGTAAGTGGTATTAACCCATTCGGGAATGTTATTTGAGTTTACATTTTTGGTGTCATTTGTTCCGGCATATCGTCATGCCCTTTGATTGTTGGAGAATTCTTGTGGAAATTTGCCATAGTGCACATGCTAAACCATATGTACAATTTCTCATAGTTATATATCTATTACCGATATTGTTCACCACTTCTGTGGCGCAGACTAACGCTAGCTGGCAGTACTAAAGACTGGAAGGTTTCCATGCTCCTACCGCCACCTGTCTAAAGCCCTCCTGGCGCCCTTTTTATTTAGTGGTAAGTTAGTTTTAATTAATTATGTTGTGATGCCACTATTACTGCCTCTTACGCTGGCACATCTTATAAGCATTTAAATAAAACCGTGTTAAAATCATTGTGTAGTTTCACAATCAAACCACCCTCAACTATAAGGTCGTAACAAGATATAACTCGGAATGTAATAATCGTAAATCTTTATTTATATCAACATCATAATACAGGTACTGTTTAAAAAAATGCACAATCTTAAATAGAGAAAGGTGTGTGAGGTAGGAGGTTCCTGAGTTACAGATCACCCGGCTCTCTTAGATAGGACATGTTAATTTACAAAACAGTAGAGTCAAGATATTATTGGTAAAGCAAAAGTTTGAAAAACCTAAGAAAATTAAAACAAAATCAAAGGAACGCAAAGCAAGTCAACATAAAATTCAAAGAAACATACAAATTATTTAGGTAATATTACAATAATATATATAGCTAAATAAGAAATAAAATAGTAATGAGCTATACAAAAAATGAAGAATTGAAATGGGAAAATAAATAATATTGTGTGTGTTGAATGTTTGTACTTATTGTAGGTGTGTGAGTTTGAATGTGTGGGTATTAAGACATTGCTTTTAATAAATTTTCTGTGTACTGACACAGAAAATCGTCGTAGTCCAGATTGAATAGCAAATTTTCTTTTACAAATAGATTTAGTATGGGTATAGATATATATTTTGTTATGAATAGAATTATAAAGAAAATGGCCAAAAAAAAAAACAGAAAAGTCTTTTGGGAGAAACTAGTATTATAACGGATAATTGAACAAACATTTGGTGATCGTCTATTTTGTGTTGGTAAATAATGATCTAAGGAAACTTCAGTGTGTTTTTTTAGTAATGTCATGAGAATGAACAATTGCCGGACCGGCACTTGGTAGTATTGGTAAAGTTCGGAAGTTGGACAGAGGATAGGGAAAAAGCAACTTTTAATATATTCTAATTCAATTCAAATTCAAATCATTTCATTCGAGTAACATAGACTCATATTATTATTAGAATAGGTACACATTTACAAATAAAATTAAAATAGAATTGAAATAAAATAATATTTTTTTTTATAAAAATAAGATTAAAATCAAAATTAAAAATAAGTACAATAAAAAAATAAACTCAAATTAACAATTAAAAAACAAATAAGATTACATAACATTTTTCGTCATAAATTGCAGTTAAAATGTCATTTCAATTTAAAAAGAAAGCGACACGTAACACGCTTGGAAATATAAATTTTATACTCCCAAGCGCGCCACGTGCCGCACACAACAATGACTCATGATGAAACAGTCAAGTCTTCCCGCGAGCGCAGCCAGCATGCTGTTGTCGTTCCCCCGCACTCGCCGCACCAGCGAAGTGCTTCGCTTGCGCATTGTTGCGTAGAATCAATCAACAATCAATGGGCTTCCGCAAATATTGTCGATGCGCTGCAATAGCGGGGGAGCCCCAACATCATCCTGAACGCGTTTTTAAACTGGACACGAAGGGCACTGTACGATTTTTGCGTATAGTCAGTCCACAGACTGTATGTTTACGTTTTGGTGCAGTATGCTCTAAAAAAAGTTAGTTTAACTTCACTTGAACACCTAGCAAACCTACGGATTATCATATTTGCTCTGGCCGACAGCACCCTCCGCTCCCGTTCAATGTCCGCATCATCTTTCAGGGTGTGTGTCACTACCCTGAAAGATGACACTTTCTATAGGTGAGCCATTCAGTTTAATTGGTGGCATTTCTATTACTTTTCCAGGTCCACCCTGGAGGTACCGCTCCAAGTAGTAATGCAATATACTAGCAAAGATTGGCATAGTGCAAAGTAAACTGTTTTAATAACGAATGTATCAGATATATGTCTTAGATTTTTAAATATGTAGATTAATTTTCGGATTCTTTTGACTAGGGTTTCAATGTGTTGTTGGAAGCTAAGACAATAAACTATGATTATGCCAAGATATTGGATAGAATGAATTCGTTTTAACTAATACAGGATAAGAACAATACAATACAAATAGAAATATTTTATTGGAACAAAAACAGGTTTACATGTTTTTTGTGTTTGTTAACAGCTACATTAGTTTAAAAAAACTGTGTTACAGCCATTAGCGTCCACCTTCGAGAGGGGAGACGTCGGCATTCCAACATTAATGACATTTATAATACAAAAACAATAAAATAAAAATAAATTTGATGTAAAAGAATTCAAAGTTAAGTAGGTATCTCAAATATTTAACTAAACTAAAATATTATTAATTATGATTACATTTAATTACCATTATTTTTAAAAACTATATTATTAAAATATTGAAATTATTAAAACATTCAGAATAAATTAGAATAAAATGTTCCAGTTGTTTAATCTGATATGTGTGTGTGTATGTAAGTACATATGTATGTATGCAGGGTGTATCTGTATGGGTCTGTATTGTATACTTAGGTAATAGTCATAGGTAAGTATGTGTCACCAGATTTTTTAACTCCTGATACGTCAGGCTTTGGAGCCACTTGTCCGTAATCGCTCTACACTCCCGTGAGGTAAGTGAATAGATATTTAAAATCTTATTTACTCTTGTTGTACTGCCGTTTCACCAAAACAACATTGGCCAGCTCAGTCTGACACACTCTGTCCGCCCTTTGTTTTTTTGAACTGTGATTGGGGTCAAAAGTAAGTTCCGAGTATTTACGTAATATAATGCTTAAGAAAAATGCTTGCCTCACTGTGGGCACTTTACAGAGAGCGTAGACTTCGATGGTAGGGAAACGAATGGGTTTGTGTGCCACAACTTTAAGAGCTGCCCTCTGTGCCCGTTCCAGTCTAAGCAGTAAACACTTACTAGCGCCACCCCAAGCCGCAATAGAGTAGGTTATGATAGAGTGCGCTAAGGCAGAGTAAACTATTTTCAAAGTATGAAAGCCGGTAGAAGATCTCAAATTTTTCAATACAAATATTAATTTCCTGACCCGTCCCACCAATGACCCGATCTGTTCATTCCACGACATAGTACTGTCGATAATAACACCAAGATATTTTATGCTATTAGCTCGCATAATCACATTGCATCTACATGAAGTGTTAGTTATCGAACAGCATTTGTATGCAGTTAGGCTGTAGGGTGAAGCCGGTTGGGATGTTGTTCTTGGTGCAAACGTGATAAAGTTAGTTTTATTCAGGTTTAAGGTAAGGAGATTGCTAGTTAGCCAATTCATAACAACCTGTAAGGCAGATTCCGCATAGGAGCGAGTTTCAAGCCAATCATTGAACCAGTATTACAGTGTCATCTGCGTACATTATCATTTCAGAGTTTCTTAAACATAATTTATAGAGGTCATTTATATAAATTAAAAAAGGGTAGGTCCAAGGACACTACCCTGTGGGACTCCATAATTCGGTTAGTATAAAGGCTCTTCCAAACAGGCGCGACACGCGACGCGACACAAAGATACCGCTCGTCGCGCGACGAGCGGTGTCTTTGTGTCGCGTCGCGCCTGTTTGAAAGAGCCTTAATAATATACCAATCAACATTTGACCTTCCAAGTAATGTTTGACAGTTGAGAGTATTGCAATTAATACTAGTCAATATTTTTAAGGTTTTAATTTTTAGAATTTTTAATTTAGATTTTTTTTTTTTAATTTAGAATTTTTTAACAAATAGTGGCAGTCATCAATGTTAGAAGTGGCGGATTGAGCTACAGTAACAGAATCCAAATTATTAATCGAATTTGAATGTGAAAGAGTAAAGATAATGTAGAGACAATGAGGTAAGAGTTGTATAAAAAAATTAGAAAATTGTGAAATTAACATAATATAAGGCTTTTTTTTTTTTAAACGTTGCCCCACATTTTGACTTTGTACTACTAACATTTTTTGTTAACATTAGTAAAATCAACATATTAAAGTATTGACTACTCATTAATTAGTTTTTTTTTTTATTAGTAATAAAATCCTAAGAATTAACATAAACAAAGCTAAATGAAATCGAATAAAATATTGCAGCAAATAAAAATTGCTAGCCAGAGTTCGCATTCTGATTTAAGCTTATCTAAATCAGCCTCCGAAATTATATAAATACGATTATCTCCTTCATTTTTCCGAATGAATATCTTACCGTGGGCGTCCCAACGATATGCAAAGTTATATAGATAGGCCTTAGCAAAGTCACGCGCTAAGAAAAACGGCCTCTAGCCTTTGCTTGTTAGATTTTCAGCTATGAAAATTGGTTTATTGGAGCAATGGATATGCAGATGTGATCTATTCAATTTATTTTCTTTATGTTGCTTGTTGAAGTTTATTGTGTGTTAAAAATATTCTCTTTAAGTAAAACTGAGTTGAAGACCAAGATAATAGGTTTGTTTCCTTCGATTTTTGTATTAATTCGGAAGACGTCTTTTATGTCACTATTTTGAATAGTTGAATAGTTACATTTATGGCTCGTCCGACTGTATTCATAAATGAGCAAGATCATCTTTCGTTTCTCCTCTTCTAGGAGGAATGTTTCTGAGACAAGAATTGAAAACCTTGAAAATGAAGATTCTCCAGCATAGAGATAAGAAACATTCGTTTTCTATTAATCCCAGCTGTTTTTTTTAGGTTATTATAATCTCAATCGATTGTATAATTCCAACATTTTGCTTCTTAATATCGCTTATTGTAGTTAGGAGAGCGTCAAGCTTAAAGTTCTGTTCATGTTTAAACTCGGCAATTACGTTCCTTATTTCTGACATAAAATCAGTATTCTCGGAATCAGGCGGCTGCTTACGCGATCGCGTACGACTTGCTGTGGCCGTAGCGTCCGTATTGCTGACGTTAGTAGTCATATCAGAAGTACAGTTTTTTGGTCATCTTAGCTGCCTTATGTTGTTGGTGGTGTTCGTTTAAACGGCATGCTTATAATATGGTGAAAAATATTTAACAAATTATTATAGAAAATTGTTCAAATCAATCCAGTTAAATGTTGAGAATAATATTCTGTATTGATACAAAAAGAGATGCATTTCACGAGGCCCGAACTCGAGCACTCGTGTATGGCAGGCGCGCACTAAACATATAGAGCTAATGTGGGAGTAAAATAATCGAACCGAAATTACAGTTCTGCATGATATAATTTTTAAAAAGTTTGTTGGAAAGTCATTAGTCCAAGCTTTGATTTAGAAAACAAACGCACGGTTATATATTTTTTTTACTCGTTATCTAAATGATAATGTTAGTTTAAACCTATTGAAATATGCCTGTTTATGTGCTCCCTGAGTTAGTATTTCGGTTTTAAGTCACTTTTGTAGCACAAACACAATTTCGGGATGAAAACTGATCACATATTATGTAAGAGAGTTGATAAAATCACTATTTATAAGTCCACAAAGTTTGTTAACTTCAGATAACACTAGAGATCATTGCTTGCACTTAATGGATCGTATTTATGCTAAAATCAGCACGGAAAAACTAATTTAAACATTTTTTTAAAATAAAAACAGATGAAGCGCGATGTTTGCGTGATGGCAGCGCCATCTAAAACTTCGAAACTTACCCATTAATAGATTTAAAATCTGTATTAAAACCAAACTTTGTAAAAAAGGGTATTATAAAATTTCAGATTATTTAGAAGATAAAAAAGCATGGGATTGAGCTGCTCGCTCTGCTAAGCCTGGCGATAAAACTAAACATTTTAATTATTTTGTAAAATCATCAAAATATACCAGTGTTCGGTACAATATTTGCAACCGAACAGCTCAGCACTTTTGCCTGCGCTCATTTCCATAAATGCATGTATCGCAACTATCGTAAGTTAGTGCGTGTTCGGATACCAATCGCGTAACTCTAATCAAACCATCTTAGTGCTACTTTATGTTAGATTTACCATTTCTTAGTTCAGTAGTATCTAATATAATCTTTTAACCATATTTTTGCGTATCAATAAACCAGTGTTCGTAAACCAATAACCAAACCATTTACCCGCCGTCCGATAAAACCAATCAAATCAACCAACCCAGAAATTAGTGCTAAACCAATAAAACATTAATTTATACATGGTCCTTCGAGCCTAAGGAACTAGGTCCGCGAAGTGCAGTGAAGTGTTTGTGCGCCGGGACCTTCTAACCAGTGTTTGTGTGAATCAGTTGGTAGGGAGAGTAGAGTAAGTAAGCAGTGACTTCAAGCTGAGGAAACAGCACTTCATGTTAGCAGCAGTCGCGTAGGGAGAATATAAGGTCAGATCAAACCATTTTATTCACTTTATTTTCATTTGCGTAGTTATTTGACCGTGAAAATAATGGAGCAGTTATCAGTCAGCCAAACGGAGATTTATGATTCCTTGGTTAAACTTCTCACTAACATCAAGAAAGACGGAGCTGATCGGAAAACCATAGATTACTGCAGGCGGAAGTTGGAGATATTAGAAAATTATTGGAGAGAGTATCAACGTAACCATAAAAAGTGCTGTGAAGTCGCCGATTTTAGCCATGTGTATTTTACCAAAAATTGTTTTGATAAAGCGGAGGAGGTGTATCTGTCGATCAAGCAATTAATAACTAAAATCATGGAGAACTTGTTGTCTAAACAACAAGAACCACAACAGTCGCCGGTAGAAGCGGGAACATCGAAACAGGAAGAGGATTCGTCTCGTTCACAGGCTCTGCAACAGCAACGTAGGGATATGCGTGAAGACAGCAAGCTAGAAGGAATGATAAGAAAGCAGACAATCCAATTCAGAGCTTTCATGAGAACAGTAGCCAGCATAGAAATCGACCAACTGCAAAACAAGTGGGAGTTCGATGATGCATTAAAATCTCTTCAAAGTCGTTGGGCTACTATAGATAGCCTGCACTGGGATATAGAAGGTGAAAACGGAGATGAGGATGTCTGGTACCAAGAAGAGTTTAACAGATATGAAAAAATGTATAACGATTTGAAGAAAACCATCAACTCTAAAATGTGGTCTGTATCGCATCGCGACAAAGCTACTCCACAAATGGATATTCCAATATTCCAAGGCAACTACCATCAATGGACGTTGTTCAAAGACTTATTCACAGAAGCCATTCACAAAAATCCATCTTTATCAAACGCACAAAAAATGCAGTTTTTAAAGAGCAAAATATCAGGAGAAGCTGAGCGTCTGATGCACCATCTACAGATTAGCTCAGAGAATTATGAAGTATGCTGGGAAATACTAAACCACAGATATGGTAACAGTAGACTAATTTTCACGTCTCATGTCAACACATTACTTAACATTCCTAGTATGCAGCAACAAACCATCGGAGCAATTAAAAAACTGCATGACGTGACCAAAGAATGTCTCCACGCAATACAGAACCTAGGAGTGGATATCACCACCTGGGGACCCCTATTGGTAGTTTTGTTAGCGCAAAAACTTGACAGTGAATCATACACTGAATACATTGAGTCGGTGAAGAATCCCAGGGAATTACCAATCCTTCAAGAATTCCTAGATTTCTTGGAAAAGAAGTTTACCGCCCTAGAAGCATCAAGGCGTAAACAAGAAACAAATAACCAGAAGATAAACACTCAACCACAAAACCAAAATTATCAAGCAAACCAGAAGAAATAGTTCAAATAATAATCAGCAATCATCAAACAAAAATTATCCAAGTATCATGAAAAACCATACGAAATCGTTACATGTGTAGCGGTCAACACCTGCGCATTGTGTAACGCTGACCACGAGTTATGGATGTGTCCCCAATTTTTGCAAATGTCGGATGAGCAAAATTTGAAAACTGTCAACCAACTAAACTGTTGCGCAAATTGCCTATACAACCATTTTAATAAAACTTGTTTATCGAATAAAACATGTCGCAAGTGCAACGGTAAACATAATTCATTATTGCATGATGCAATTACAACCAAAACTAGACCAAGTACATCAGCAAAACCAAATCATAAAGCTGCACATACACTTTCGACATCATGCGTGACTAATAATGAACAAGCATCAGCCTCAACCCATGTATCTTGGGATGACGTGTCCGAGGCACTCTTAGCTACGGCACTAGTGGAAGTTCCAGGACACAATGGCGAATACCATACCATGAGGGCTTTGATTGATCAGGGTTCTCAAATTTCCTTAATAAGCGAAAAGGCGGCTCAAGTTTTGAAAATACCAAGAAGCTCTTGTAAAGGAAATGTATTTGGCATAGGTGAAAAAGAAAACAGCTGCAAGGGAGTAATGACCATACGAATAAAATCAATTTATAATGAGTTCTTATAATGAATAATCTTTTAAAAAGTTTACCAAATTATTATAGAGATTATTCTAAAATGGAGACAGTACCAGTTCGTCTACACTGATGACATCGAAAGAATGTATCGACAGATAATGGTACATCCAGAAGATCAGTCCTATCAGAAAATATTATGGAGAGACTCACCATTACAACCCATTCAGACATACCAACTTGCAACCATAACTTACGGCACAAAGCCTGCACCCTTTTTGGCTATGATGTGTTTAAAACAGCTAGCTGCCGAGGAAAAACAAAATTTCCTCGATGCAGCAAAAGCATTAGAAGAGTGTTTTTATATGGACGACTACTGCGGCGGAGCAAGCACTATAGAACAAGCAAAACAACTTAAAACAGAACTCATCAAACTACTCAGCAAGGGTGGGTTTAATTTACGAAAATGGGAATCGAATGAACCAGAATTACTCGCTGACTTAGATAAAGATTTGCAGAACCAACAAATCTACGAGTTTAAACAAGCAGATTCAAAGAAGACATTGGGCTTAGGATGGAATCCGAAGCAGGACAAATTCATCTTTGACTCGAAACTGGAGCCCTTATCATCAACAAAACCAACAAAAAGGTCACTTCTCTCCGACATCTCAAAAATATTCGACCAATTGGGCTGGCTCACACCATTAATTCTGTACCTTCAGTGAAAAGTGATATATCTTGACCTATAACAGTTTTAATATTCTTACACTAAGTTTAACAGTAAAAAAAATGCATTTTTTTGGTCTAATTGGTACCTCTCTAAGATTCAAATTGTGCAAGCTTATTTTGGTGTAAAGTGCTCTAACTAAGCATTTTTTACATTTATTAATGTGTAATAAAATACATTTTAAATAATATCAATGTGAACTGAACAAAAATTTTAATTACCTTAATGTATATTAATACAAATGTAAGTGACTCTTATTACGCGATCTAAATATTTAGATGTGAATTAGTACAAACTGATATATTTACAGTTATATTAATAAACATTATATCAATACCTCTGGTCATCTTTGTGAAAACCGGTACAATTATATTTAAATCTTAAGGAACGTAGTTATTTTTATCAAAACAATGTGTATGATGATACAAGTCTTCCTATATCAATTTACATTTTTTTTCTAATCAAATACGGTGTGATACCTGATTTTGATTTAATTTGTATCAATATGAACATCATTTTGGAATAAGTGTATAATAATATGAACATATTTAAATCAAACATTGTAAATGTCAATAGAACTTAAATAAACCTCATAATGAGTGTATTGTGATACATGTTCTCGGCGGCGTAGCAGCCAGTGTATCGCGCTCGCCGCTCGCGCCCCGCTTCCCCGCGAAGAGTGAGACGCATAGATTGGAAATTAGATCGAGTGAGTGTCAAACTGTTGAAGACGTTAGTCTTGCTATTGCGTTCTAGCTAGTGTGTTGTGTTTTCTATCGCAAAACGATGCGTAAGGTGAGTCGACTTATATATATCATTTTACACAAATTACATTGCATTAGTTGTGATACTTATGTGACGCTTAAAATATCTCATAATATTATTTATTGATAAGTACATAACTTAATTAATTTAACATTTTATAAATTAAATACATGAGTGACAGATGTGGCTAATGTCTAAAAAGAGACAATAATTATTATTATTTGATGCTTACTTAATTGAGTCCAGGGTGTTACAAGACATGTTATAAAACAAAGTATTTAGCATGTTTTATTGGTGACGATGATGTGTTAATAACACATGTGTTATAGTTATATAACGGGTTATTTTAATATCTAAAGTCTTGTTATATTATTATATTACAATTTTACACAACAATGTTAAACAAAGTGGTATATAACCAAAGTTTGATCACATGTTACTTAATCTGGACTCATTTTTATACTTCTATTATTATAAATAACGTACTTAGGTACAATAACAATAATTAAAGTGCCTTGTGATTTGTTCTTTTTCAGACAACGGTGAAAACTCGAATTGATAAGATTATGGAGGGCATTCAGAAAAAGGAGCACAAAGATAATATGAAGAAATTAGATCAAGATGGATATGAGATGAACTTGCTACAGGGCAAAGACCACGATAAGGAGAACATGGAAGAATTAATTAATGTTACAAAGGACGAAGAATATAATGATCAGGAAACACAAGAAAGAATAATAATAATAGAAGCAGAAAATCAGGATAGGCAGAAGATGGAAGTTATAATAAGCGATCGACTTGGACATCAGATGAAAGAAACCAAGAGCGTGATACAGGAGGAAGATCAAGTTGTATGGAAAATAAAAGAAAAAATAAGCATGATAGAGGAAGAGGACCATAATGGCCGAAAGATGGAAGAAATAATAAGCGTGATAGAGGAAGAGGACCATAATAGACGAAAGATGGAAGCAAGAATAAGCGTGATAGAAGAGGATCAAGTTGAACAAAATATGGAAAAAAATGTAAGTATAATAAGCAGTACAGCGTCTGAAACTGAATTGTCGCCGGAAATTTTTGACTTTAGTTCTGGTAGTAGTGAAAACTATGTACCTAATACAAGTGATACAGATGAAAGTGAAACTAGCACGTCTATAAAACCAAAGAAAAAATACACCAAATTGAATGTCATAGTTCCTGAAAGTTCTCAATCGGATAATACCGTAACAGATTCAGAACCTGGGTGTTCAAATTCAAATAAAAGAAAAACAAGGAAGTCATTAAAAGAGAGAAGAGCAGACAGAGAATCTAGATTATTATTAAGAAACGCGGGGAAAAGTTATGTCACAAAACTAGGTAAATTGAAACCTGGGAGAAATTTAACTCCTTTAACAGATTGTCGTATGAAGTGCAATAGTCGTATACCTCATAATGTGAGAGAATTTATTTTTAAAGAGTATTGGCTTTTGGGTTCATATGATGAACGAGCAAGATACACCGAACGGCTTATAAATATTAATAAAAAAAAATGCATACTATGGGAGGAAAAAATAAACGAGAATACAGCAATACATACAAACTTATTCATTTCACTGAGGATTATAAAATATGTAAAGGTTGTCTTTTGAAAACACTAGGTGAGAGTAATCGCTTTCTTCAGACTGTGTGCGAAAAAATAGAAGAATAGTAAAGTATGGTCGTGTACTTAAAAGTGAAAGAGGACGTGCTGCGAGTTATAAAAAAAATTCTGAAGAGCGACTTAAGGAGATTGAACAACATATCAATAAATTTCCGGCATATGAAAGCCACTATTCTCGAGCCAAAACCGCTAAAAAGTACCTCAGTGCAGATCTTTCACTAGATGCCATGTATCGTCTTTATTGCAATGAAAATAATAATCCAGTTTGTAAAACTGTATATGGAAAAGTATTTAAAGACATGAATCTAGCCTTCAAAAAACCTAGCGTAGATATATGTAATAAATGTAACTTGTTACAAAATAAAGTTAAATATATGACAGATCCTGAAGAGATCCAACAAGTTCAGGAACAATTAAAAAAACATCAGGAGGATTATGAACGTGCCTATAATGAAAAACGTAAAGACAAAGGCATTGCTAAAAATAACTGTAATACTTGTGTGATTGCCTTTGACCTATAACAATGTTTACCCACGCCTATGTTAACTACCCAATCAGCATTTTATAAAAGACAACTTTGGGTCTATAATCTCACTATTCATGATTTTATATCTAACAACGCGTATTGTTATATGTGGCCAGAATCAAGTGGTGGCAGAGGCACTAATCAAATAGCTTCGTGCCTATACAATTTTATTACTGTGAGACTGCCTTTACTCCATCCACATGCCGAATATCTAATTATGTATTCCGATTCATATTCTGGGCAGAATAAGAATTCTATAGTTTGTACAGCGTTATTGCTAGCTATAAAAGAGTCTACTCAACTGTCAGTGATAGAACATAAGTTTCTCGTACCGGGCCATACGCACATGGGTAATCTGTTTCTTCTAATACTACATCAAGCTATAAGATATTGTTTACCAATGGCAGTAATCAGTACTCATTTTAGTGAAGTAGACAAAGAGTCAGAATTTTTGAAAACTTTAACATCAATTTTCTCAGAATCATGATTTTCCAGTTATATAGTTCAGTTATATATTTTCCAGTTGTATAGTTTTTTTATAATTTAAAAAGAATGCCCTTTGTATCACCTAACACAACATATATTGAAGGCGTTTTATGTGTTAATTAATTTAAAATGATTTGAACCATTTTACACATTGTTTAACGGTTGGTGTTGGATGATTTTAAGCTTCGTATTTTGGAAGTATGTACTTTAAGAAGTTATATAAACAAAAAGTTGTAAAATAAATATGATTAACTTCGAATTCGATTAACTAAAAATCGTTTTCAGACATTTCTATGACTGAGAATTTATTATTCCTATTGGAGGAAACTCTCACCAGCTGACACCAATCGCGCGGATGATGAATGTTCATCAAAGTTCGCTTTTTAACCTTCTCAATAAGTGCATGATCACTGTCTACCTCCATGTGCGTATGGCCCGGTACGAGAAACTTATGTTCTATCACTGACAGTTGAGTAGACTCTTTTATAGCTAGCAATAACGCTGTACAAACTATAGAATTCTTATTCTGCCCAGAATATGAATCGGAATACATAATTAGATATTCGGCATGTGGATGGAGTAAAGGCAGTCTCACAGTAATAAAATTGTATAGGCACGAAGCTATTTGATTAGTGCCTCTGCCACCACTTGATTCTGGCCACATATAACAATACGCGTTGTTAGATATAAAATCATGAATAGTGAGATTATAGACCCAAAGTTGTCTTTTATAAAATGCTGATTGGGTAGTTAACATAGGCGTGGGTAAACATTGTTATAGGTCAAAGGCAATCACACAAGTATTACAGTTATTTTTAGCAATGCCTTTGTCTTTACGTTTTTCATTATAGGCACGTTCATAATCCTCCTGATGTTTTTTTAATTGTTCCTGAACTTGTTGGATCTCTTCAGGATCTGTCATATATTTAACTTTATTTTGTAACAAGTTACATTTATTACATATATCTACGCTAGGTTTTTTGAAGGCTAGATTCATGTCTTTAAATACTTTTCCATATACAGTTTTACAAACTGGATTATTATTTTCATTGCAATAAAGACGATACATGGCATCTAGTGAAAGATCTGCACTGAGGTACTTTTTAGCGGTTTTGGCTCGAGAATAGTGGCTTTCATATGCCGGAAATTTATTGATATGTTGTTCAATCTCCTTAAGTCGCTCTTCAGAATTTTTTTTATAACTCGCAGCACGTCCTCTTTCACTTTTAAGTACACGACCATACTTTACTATTCTTCTATTTTTTCGCACACAGTCTGAAGAAAGCGATTACTCTCACCTAGTGTTTTCAAAAGACAACCTTTACATATTTTATAATCCTCAGTGAAATGAATAAGTTTGTATGTATTGCTGTATTCTCGTTTATTTTTTCCTCCCATAGTATGCATTTTTTTTTATTAATATTTATAAGCCGTTCGGTGTATCTTGCTCGTTCATCATATGAACCCAAAAGCCAATACTCTTTAAAAATAAATTCTCTCACATTATGAGGTATACGACTATTGCACTTCATACGACAATCTGTTAAAGGAGTTAAATTTCTCCCAGGTTTCAATTTACCTAGTTTTGTGACATAACTTTTCCCCGCGTTTCTTAATAATAATCTAGATTCTCTGTCTGCTCTTCTCTCTTTTAATGACTTCCTTGTTTTTCTTTTATTTGAATTTGAACACCCAGGTTCTGAATCTGTTACGGTGTTATCCGATTGAGAACTTTCAGGAACTATGACATTCAATTTGGTGTTTTTTTTTTTTTTTTTGAAACGGGCATCTCGCAGTTTGACCACTAAGGTCTTGGCTGCTTAACCGGACTTTCCTGTGGGTGCCTTAAGCTGCTACACTCAAAGCCTCCAGCCAGGGGCAAAAAACTAAACTAAATTAAAACTAGGCGAACGCTCGCTAAGGGCACCCCCTGTGGGGTACGAACCTCGGCTTAGGGCGTCGCTGAGGGGAGGACAGCAAGAAGGGACAGGCTGGATCAAAATTGGTTTAAATCATTAAATTGATTGAATTGATTATTATACGGGGTAGTTTAAAGCTACGTGCTCAGCGGCAACAACTTGCTGGCACCTCGTTTTCGAGCAAGGATCGGGGAGGAGTATTATCTACTGAGGGACACGGTCGCGGTCGCAAAGGACCTTGGCGGCGAGGTCGGAATGACGGGAGGCGTCTGTTTTTGTGTATTGTGCTGGTGGCCCTATTCTGCTCTTGGAGGAGTGTGATGGGATCATCAGGGTCGGAAAGTACATGCCGCGGACGGCGGATCTGACTAATTCTAGAAGGGACATAATTGGCTGCTTCGACAACCAAGGGGTTACGATGTCTAGGAGCGGAGTCAAAGTAACGCTTGGACATGCGTTTTAGGAACTGGTGAATCGTAGGGATTCTACAGTCGAGATGGAGGATCTCGTTTCTGACATAGAAGGGAGCTCCCGTGGCTTTACGGAGGAAACGGTTCTGTAAGGCTTGCAACCTATGGATGGAATGGGACTTGGCGTGGGCGAATACTGCACCCGCATAGGTCATAATGGGTCGGATACACGATGTATAGATGCGCAGTTTGCACTTAAGTGACAATTTGCTGCGTGCATTTAGAACGAAATGGAGTCTACCTAGAACGAAAGCGGCTCGCGAACGAACCGACTTTATGTGCTCAGAAAAGGAGAGATGATGATCTAGGATAACACCTAGGTATTTGGCGCGCCTAGCCCAAGGGATTGGTTTGCCGAACATGGAGATAGGTCGGGGGAACGGGGGGGGTCTAGTTCTCGGTTTAGAAAAGCTAACCGCTTGACTTTTGTCGGGATTTACTTCTATTCGCCATTTTCTAAACCAGGCGCCAAGGTTGTTGACAGCCCTTTGGAGGTTTAGCAGCATCGTAGCTGAATTTCCCTTACAGATGATCGCTGTATCGTCTGCGAACAGAGCCGACTGCGTCGATCTGTGTTTGGGGATGTCGCTGGTGAATAGCGTGAAAATGAGGGGGGCTAATACTGAGCCCTGAGGGACTCCAGCCCTTATGGGGCGGGGGGAGGAAAGGGCTCCTTCGATGCGGAAGCGAAAGGTGCGATTCGACAAATAGTCTCGTAAGATGAGCACGAGACGATCCGGCACACCGAGTTTGTAGAGCTTATAAATTAAGCCGTTGTGCCAGACTTTGTCAAACGCCTTTGCTATGTCGAAGAATACTACGCTCGTTTGTCGGCCATGGGTGAGAGCACCGCTGATTAGCTCGACAATACGATGGACCTGATGCACGCTAGAGTGCTGAGTTCGAAAGCCGAACTGTTCATTGGGGATGAGGCCCTTGGTCTCTGCATAGTCTCTGAGACGCTTATAAATAAGCCTCTCATAGATCTTGCCTAGAACCTTGAGCAGACTGATGGGCCTATAACTGGATGGCTCATTTTTGGGTTTTCCGGGTTTAGGGATACCTATGACAGTGGCCTCTTTCCACGTCTGGGGAAAAATGTTATTGCTTAACGCACCATTGAAGATGGTGGTCAAAAGCATAATTAAATGGGCTGGGAATAGTTGGACCACCCTATTGGTGAGTCCGTCTGAACTGGGGGCTTTGCGATTTTTCAGACCTTTGATAATCTCATGTACCTCATCTGGTTCGATGGGGGGCAGGGGAAAATCAGGGTCTTCAGTGGGAGGGATAGAGGCTCTACGTTCGACTTCGGCGTCGACCTCATTGAGGTGAGCTTTGTCTACTGGTAGGGTGCTGGGAGAGCATTGGGCTTCAAGACTGTCGGCTAGGCACTCGGCTTTGTCGATGTCGTCGAAGGCTAGTGTTTTGTCCGGGCGGACTAAGGGGGGCATATGGCCCGAGTGAGGGGATCTGAGTTTTCTCTGGAGTTCCCAGAAGGCAAGGTGGGTAGGCTCAAGGTCGCTCAGCATCTTGTCCCAGCCCGTTTCACGCAGCTCCGCCATACGTGTCCTTACAGATCTCTGTAAGTAGCGCATGTGGGCTTTGTTGGCGGCGCAGGGAAAGCTGCTGTAGGCACGGACAGCTGCGTTCTTCTCAGTCAGCAGGGCGCGCGCATCGTCCGGGAGTTTCAGGTAACAGGGATCTGTTGCCGGAACCTCCCTTGAGCAGTCGCTCAGGACGGTTTGCACGTGCTCCGTGAGTGAGTCGATCGCAGCTGTCGTGTTAGCGATTGAGTCAAATTGGTCCGGAATAGAGTCTAGTAAGGGGGACGTGTTGGATTTCAGCTTTTCGCTTACTTTCTTCCAGTCCGTCACCTTTCTAGTGGGGAGAGGGTGGTTTGGGTCAGAGGGACCTATGCGGGATACAAGATGAATGATAACTGGGCGGTGGTCAGAGGTAAGCTCGTGCACCGTTTCTATCGAGTCAAGTCGTAAGTTCACGTTCTTAAGGAGCGTTATGTCAAGGACGTCAGGGGTGTAATTAACCATATGGGGATAATAAGTGGGATTCATCGGAGCGATGATGTCGAAGTTAAGAGTGGAAGAGAGGTCAAACGAGTGTCGGCCCCTGGGGGTAGTGATTTGACTGTTCCAAGAAGGATGTTTGGCGTTGAAGTCCCCTGCCATAATGACAGAGTCGCTCATGCCGAAGAGTAGCTGTAGGTCATCAGAAATAAGTTGGTAGTTTTCTGAGGCCTGAGCTGGGATGGGAGGGATGTAGACCGACACTAGGGTGATCGGCGAGTGACCAGTCATGCCTAGGCGACAGACTGAAACTTCTAGTCGGGAGAGAGGAGGAGGGTCCATAGGGATGCAATACAGATCCTTTTTATAGTAAATGAGAGTGCCACCCGCGTGACAGCGCGTTCTATCATTTCGAATTAAACGATAGTTAGCAATGGAGGGGTTTCGTTTATGGGGCTTTAGGAAGGTTTCCTGTATGAGGAGAAGATCTAACTGATGATCGCGGAGGAATTCTGAGATTTCATCTTTCTGATTAAATAAGCCATTGGCGTTGAAAGTTCCTATTTTTAGGGATCGGGGTTTAAACCTTTCATAAGAGGCGTTATACATTATGAGGGTCTAGTGAAGGATGTGAGGGCGGAGGTGATATCTTCGTAAGCCAGGAATACATTCTGGATTTGCTCGAAGCATCCTGATTTCCTGGCTTCTACAATGTCTAGGGCCATTTGTTGAGCCCTGGGGGTACAGAAGGTCATGAAGGTGGAACTAATTATGCTGAATGCATTTTTAGCGGGGTCCGAGTAAATGTTATTTTTGTTAGCCACGGGAGTGGGAACGGGACGCGGGGTAACCGGGTTTACGTTGGGTTTAGCGGAGGTCGCGGGGGGAGCGCTACGCTGTGTAGGCGCTTGGGGAGCGGGGAAGCCGGGGGGAGGAGGAGGGCGGACTCGCGGGTCCATTAGGGAGTATAGCGGGGTGTGGGGGGGAGGGGGGCGCGGGGTAACCAGAGCCGGGAAGGTCTGCTGGTGGTTGTAATTTAGTTGAGACCACGGGCTAGGTCTCTGAGGGCTAAGCCTCTGAGGCATCTGGGCTCAGGGGAAAGGTTGATGTACCTGTTGCCGTTGCTGCCTAGCGTCTAGACGCTTAGACAGCTTTGCTGTGTTAGCCTTAGGGGCTTTGGGACATCCGCGGTAATTAGCCGTGTGGCCTTCGAGGCCGCACAGCACGCAACTTGGCGGGGTGGCGCACAAGTTGCGATCCTTTGGTCGAGTGCAGTCTGCCGTGCCATGGTCTCCCAGGCACTTGACGCACCTGGGTTTCGCATGGCAGTGCTTCTGACTGTGGCCGTAAAGTTGGCAACGGTGACATTGCCCTATGACGCTGTTTTTCCAGGGTTTCTCTATGGAGAAGCCCACTAATTGACATATAGTCTTAACGTTAAAGATGGGGTGATGCCCCTCGGTGGGGGAGCACACGACAATAACCATGTCGTACGCTTCCTTGCCGCGCGAACGGTGCATTCGGTGCACTTCATCGACGGGGATATTTTGCGACTGAAGGTCGGCAAGGATGTCGGAGGAGGGAATCTCTTTAGGGATCTTCTTAATGACGACCCTAATCTGTCTGTCTTCTGGGAGGGAGTAGGTGTGGAATGACACACCTCTCTCTCTCAGGACCCTGGTTAAGTCCCTATAGTCCTTCGACGTAGGGACTAGTACTTTGATACCCTGTTGGGTTGAACGGGCGCTTGTGTAGCCTATTTTTAGGTCTACACACCATTTTGAAACAGCCGTCCACTTATCCTTGTCTTGGATGAAGACAGGAGGTGGCGGCGCGACCTTTTTAGGGCCGGATGTTTGCGCGGAACGAGGTGCGTCACCTTGTGAAGATGACGCAATCGGGCGGGGGGCGGTGGAGGGGGAAGCTACGAGGGTGCAAGTAGCGGCGGGAGTGATGGTGGAGTTGCCTGAGGGGCGACTATGATTGAGTCGTCGATGACGACTACTTTGCTCGCTTGGGATGAGCTCTGCTTCTTCTTCTTCCTCTTGTTCCCTTTCCCGGTGACTGGCGTGAAGCCTTCGTCATCCGAGTGGGAAGAGGAAGAAGAATGAGCAGAGGCTAGGGCCTCTGAGTCGGGGGTATAAAATGGATGGGGGTCGGGGCGCGGGCTACGGCGGTCGCGACTTCTACTACGTCCATGCTGTCGGAGGGACAGGGACTAAATTGAGCCTCGATTACATCGCTGAAGTCAGCGATGGATTGGGACCTAGTTATGGTCTGCTGTGAAGCAGCGAGACCTTCGAGTTCGTTACCGAACTCATTGATAAGGGTCGGGTCCTTTTTAAGGACTCTATTGAGAAGATCTAATAACTTGGAGTTTAAACTCCTGAGGGAAATGAGGTCGTTACGGAGTGACTGAATGTCACTCTGTACGGCCTCCATTATGATTAATTAAAATTGGGACCTAATTTTCCCTAATTAAGATCCTAACAACCTAATTCCCCGGGCGGACTACCGGGGATGTGTAAACCCTCCCTGTCGGGTATAGACAGGGAGGTTGTGTGCCTATTGGTGAGCCCTAAGCTTGCTTTTTGCCCGTTGCCTATCTTATTGTGCAACGGGGTCCTGACCAGTCTAGTGCGCCGGGTGTAGACACACCCGACCGACACTAGGTGTGTTGCTGAGGAAGGAAAACTGTCACCAATGCCGACTAGGAGACCCCCCAAGGCCGAACACTGGGACCCGGCCAATTGACTGCCTAACCCTGAAGGGGCTCGGCGGGTGTGATTGGGTCAACACCCCCTCGGTTTCGTTGCTCATGCGGGAGGACTTTGGGAAAGAGCCGTGCGAAGTCTCAAACATCACCTCAAACGCGTGATTGGTCAACAAAAACTTACGTTTGAAGAATACACCACCCTATTAGCAAAATTAGAAGCTTGCCTGAATTCGCGACCAATTTATGCGTTATCAGAAGATCCAGAGGATCTTAACTTCCTAACACCAGCCCATTTCCTATCAGCACATCCAGGTTTAACTATGATTGACACAGCAGATGACGCCAGAACCAGGTGGCATCTAGTGACAAAATTATTCGACGACTTATGGAAGAGATGGAAAACAGAATACTTGGCCCAACTATCAACCCGAAACAAATGGGCGAAACAACAGAAGAATATCAACGTGAGTGATTTAGTTATGATACATGACGATAATTTACCAGCAGGAAAATGGCCAATGGGTCTTGTGATGGAGGTTCATCCAGGAAAAGATGAACTTGTCAGAGTAGTCACTCTAAAAACCAAAAACGGCTACATGAAGCGTCCTGTAGTTAAATTATCAGTGCTACCTTTAGACCAAACGGAACCAACCATACCAAAAGAACAACCATTATATCAAAGTACTGAACCCGAAAAAGAACCACGTAATCGCCCATCGAATACGAGAACATTATAGTACCTATCCCAAGATAGTGAACATTGCGCTAGCACTGTTGCTGTTCGTAGGTATATTCATATTACCAACAACAGCTTCATACAATATTACAAAATTCGATACCAACAAAACATTGTACTTTGACACTGTAGGAAAAGTACAATTAATTCGGGATAAGTGGAAATTAGTCACATACTTTGATATGCCTCCATATTGGCAAGGGGACAATGCTATCAAAGACTTTACAAGCTACCTTGACCGAACATGCGAAACAATTATGGAATCGAGTCACTGTCACCTGATACTCCTACTAATACGTCACAATTACAACGAACTGCAATATTACAACCAGCTGTTGCTTAGCCAGCATTACGGCGAGCGCTTACGAACACGACGCGGCCTTATCAATGCTGTTGGCTCAATTGCAAACTCACTGTTCGGAGTATTAGGAAACGTTAATAGATAACATATCAGAAATATACCATGGCCAAATCAGTCTGCATCTCCTAACACCACCCCAGCTCAAACGGGAGCTACAAAATATTATCTATGGACAAATGCCTCAAGATTTAGCGCTACCAATCGAAAACATAGAGACAGATTTCCAACGCATCTACAAGTTACTGAGAACAAAAGCTCGAGTCACAGAAAAATATATCATTTTCGAAATTACATTCCCGCTCATAGCAAGAGAAAGTTTCCAAATATATAGAATAATACCAGTTCCGAAACAGATCAATTACAGTATGACAATTATAACACCAATCTCAGAATACGTCGCAGTAAACCTGAAAAAGGATGCATATTTTGTACCCACCATACATGACCTTGACACATGCTTGTATCACGGTAAATCTTTCATATGTGAGCTCTTCAAGCCAATCCAAAATTTGGAAAATAATGAAAACTTTTGCGAAACAAGCCCAATAAACAAAAAGTGCAAAAGAGAAACCACAACGTGCAAAAATAGATGGGTTGAATTACACTCAACGTCACAATACTTATATTTTTGCTGTGACACATATTCCATCAAAATCATATGCGACGATCAAGTTACTGTTCGCCAGCTGACTAGAGCAGGGGTCATTAGTATGACTCAGAAATGTTTTATTAAAAGTAAAGATTTCACACTGTATTCTTTACAACAGCAATCCAACTAGTTGAACTTTTCACCAGACATGCTCGTACCAGAGCTAGATCAGATAAATCATATTGTGAACATAGCAATACCAACGGACACCACATTACCAGAGGACATGAGTCTGAATAAATCACTATCCATTCTTGGAGATCAGATCAAGACGCTGAAAACCACCAAAGCAGAGGTTGATGATGTTTCAGTTCATGACATCCACCAATATACCATCATGTACATACTGCTGGGACTTGTCCTATGCGCGGCAGCAGTCTGGATCTGGAGAAGAACAAGTTGCTGCTCGCAGTCTACGGCCAGCCGGGCGCAGCCTCACCACAGACAGGAATCTGTGGCAACTACATCTCAAGCAACCAGAATGAACAGTGAAGTGCAACCGCGAAAGCAGAGTAATGCTGACCGTCAGCAAAGTGAAAGTGAACATATAGATCTTAATTCATATTTCGCCAGACGATGGCCCAGTGCTATGCGTAATGCGGTTAAAACGCAAAGAGCTACGTTGCCTAAAGCGACAAAAGAACGTTTACTTACAGTAAAAGGCTCATTAGTTAAAAAAATGTAGTTTTAGTGCAACTAGAATTTAAAGCTTACTTCGTTACCATTGTATTAGGATAACCATAGTTTATATTTTTTACTTTTTACCATTTCTTGTTTATTTTGTATTATTTACCTGTCATGCATATACCTAAGATGATTCGATGAGCAAGTACTTTACAATCTTTTATCTCATCTTGTGCTCGGGAATATGTTCGGTACAATATTTGCAACCGAACAGCTCAGCACTTTTGCCTGCGCTCATTTCCATAAATGCATGTATCGCAACTATCGTAAGTTAGTGCGTGTTCGGATACCAATCGCGTAACTCTAATCAAACCATCTTAGTGCTACTTTATGTTAGATTTACCATTTCTTAGTTCAGTAGTATCTAATATAATCTTTTAACCATATTTTTGCGTATCATTAAACCAGTGTTCGTAAACCAATAACCAAACGATTTACCCGCCGTCCGATAAAACCAATCAAATCAACCAACCCAGAAATTAGTGCTAAACCAATCAAACATTAATTTCTACAACCAGTTTTATATAAACATTGACATTGTTGAAAATTATATTCAAAATGACATGATTACTTTTATTTTAATTAATTATTGTGAATGTGAGGACTATGTGGATATCATTATTATATTCATTTTTCAGTTAGTTTTAATTATGGTCTGGCAGTTTGAGTAGTTTATGCGGCCTACCCAAATGTCCTTTCTTTGGTATTGTTCGTCGAGTTGAGCTCCACGATTACTGACAAATGCTTGCACTGATTGGACAGGTCCACTCAAATCTGTGTGGTTCTTTCCTCAAAAGACCATTTCAGACACTAATCTACATGATCCTTATATGGGCTGACCAAGATTATGTCTGGACTTTAAAAGAGACTGTGACCTCTAAGTTTGTTTCGGCCTTTCTTCTCAGAGTAGTCAGATAGGAAACGCCGAACTCAACTAGCTTATTATTTTTTTTTAATATGACGTGTAAAAGTGATTCCGATATCCTATTTACAGAATAAACAATCATTTCATTTAATTTCATCTCGTGATGTGCCTAAATGTTACGAGACCTTCAAGGACTCGTAATACTCTCAAGTCTCGTCCAAATATCGATCACTGCCCAAGAAGTTTCACTTCAATAATTATGTCGATGGTTGAATGAATATGAAACGAATAGTTTCATACCAACTAGACGTTTTGCAGAACAATTTGATACTTCATTGCGCACTGTTCGCCGCGCACTCATGCCGAAGGTTTGCATCATTGAAAGTCAGCTAAAAAAGCCAAGGATAATAACCGAGTTCACACGAAAAATTATTGATACAGGCATGTGTTATCTGTAATATATTAATTTATGGTTGTAATATTGAGGTTAAGTTTCAATCACCCGTTTCAAGCACTATGGGAGTAGCACAGGAGTTTCAGGGTTGCAAACTTGGTTACAAACTATTCTCAGGGGACCTAACAACATGGGGTAGTGTGGTCTATGGCCCTTTACGGGGCATCGGTGTGGGCGCGTTCCGGGCCAGGAGCCAAAGCTACTAAGCTTCATTTCCAAAGGACACCGATTAAGTCTCCTAAAAGTTTTTCATGACCAGCATGAACACACATGTGCAGGCAAAAGACCATTGACCTAATTCTGCGCATTTTTGGTTTCCAGGGACTTTGTAAGGAAATAAGACAAATCAAACAATGACCTACATGGTCATTGTTGGATTTGTCTTTCATCCAAGAAAGTTCCTAGAGCTCCTCATTACCCATTTAACACGGTCCACCTATTTCAAATGATAAAAAGTATGTACTGCATATTGTAGATGCTTACTTTAAGTATTGTTTGTTTTCTATACTAATATTATAAAGAGGAAACCTTTGTATTTTTGTATGTTTGTATTGAATAGGCTCAAAAACTACTGGACCGATTTCAAAATTTCTTTTACCATTACTTCGAGGGATTCTTCCGAATCCGTATAGGCTATATTTTATCCCGGAAAATAGATAGGATTTTTCGTGGTAGTGAAAATTGTGGAGTAAGGCTTCGAAAAAACTGCCGTACGTTAACAATTCTCGCGAACGCTGCCTAAATGGTTAGAGATGTATGGTTGACTTCTATAGAAAAGTTATAGAACTCAATAATGCCTACAAAAAAGTCCGCGATAGTATAAACCAAACATTTATATTTTAGCCATTATAACCACTTTTCCATAGAATAAAAGTAATTAAAATTATTAGCCTATGTTTATTGATCATATTATCGTCAAATACTAATCCTTATCCAAATAAACTATTTATTGAGCAAGATTGTTTCAATAGCTATAAATTACTTTTTATTTTATTCCAATCGGACAATCCATTCAAAAGATATTACGAATTTACAATTGTAATTGGTATTAAAATGAATGATGGTGTCGCACGACTCGCACGGCGAAACCGCAGGGGAGGGGGGTGCACATCTATGAAGCAGGTTGCCGCGCGGTTCACTCGCGCGGTCGGCTCTCTACGCAGCGGACGCGGCCAAATCGAGTAAATTTACTGAATTAATGCACTTATTAAAATTGATTTCGGAACTATTTAAATACTCATTATCAAAAGTTCTTTTCAAAAATACTTATAAATAATTTCATTCAATATTTCTTAAATATATTCTTAAATCTTAAATATATTCTTAAATAATTCGAATTATTTTCGAAAAACTGGTATTTATTTTCGTCTGACGATAGGTAGGGTTTTTTTAACATAAACCCAAGATAAACAATATGCCTAAAAGGAAACGATTGCAGCTATCTGAAAGTACTTCCCAAGCGAGATTAGCAAAAATACGTCGCAATGGGGAATCTTTTTCAGAAAATTCTGAACGTCTCGCAAGTCAAAGAGAATACGTTTCACAGTCGCGGGCAAGAGAATCTAGCGGTGAACGTTCGCAGCGCCTTGCTGAAAATAGAGATAGACTGTCACGAGCACGGTTCACAGTCTACAAATACTGGTAGACACAATCTATCCCGACATCGAAAATCTAACAGAACGAAATTCCAATTGGCTCAACTGACAGAAGAATTTATATTGACATAAACTTTGATGCAACATTATCTTTTTTTCTAATATTGATGTTTATAATTTATTTTGTTGTTTACTAATAATGTTTTTGACTTCAAATTAATCATTCATAATATTTGCACGCCATATTAGGTGGCAAACATGACTGATCCTTTCCTTTTTATGTTATCCTGCATGCGTTTATATTATTGTATGTGTACACATGTTTGAGCAAATAAATATATCTTATCTTATCTTATCTCTGTTCGAGAGCAATAGTGGCACCGAGAAACGATGCAGTAAATGAAATTAACAAAATGATTATTGAAAAAGTACCCGGTGATTTGAAATGTTTTAAATCCATTGACACCGTGTGTAACACCGAAGATACAGTACACTATCCACAAGAATTTTTAAACTCACTCAATCCTGCCGGCTTGCCACCCCACGAACTGAAATTAAAAGTACGCCCATTATGCTATTAAGAAATTTAAGCCCTCCTAATATGTGCAATGGGACAAGACTTTTGATAAGAGAATTGCGAGCCAATGTGATTGTAGCGACCATCATCACCGGCCCGGCGGCTGGGCAGCTCGCTCACATTCCGCGGATCCCGATGATACCGACAGATTTGCCTATTTCCTTTAAAAGATTACAGTTTCCCGTCAAGGTATCGTTTGCCCTTACAATAAATAAATCCCAGGGTCAAACTTTTTCAATGGTAGGCATCGATCTCAGAAAAGAGTGCTTTTCTCATGGCCAATTATATGATGCACTTTCTCGAGTAGGATCTCCTGAAAACCAATATGTTTTAATGCCATCTACAAATACTACTGCGAACATAGTGTATAGTGAAGCATTAAGGTAAAAGAAAAAAAAAAAAAAAAGAAAAAAAAAAGAGTTAAGCAGGTACGAAACAAAGAAATGTAACACGAATAAAAAACCTATAAAAACATACATACAAAACAATATTTTTTTTTCAGAGAGCTTAAAAAATTAATGTCCACCCGTGCAAAGCCGGGGCGGGTCGCTAGTATGATATAAATAGGCAAGATTCCAACGAATTAAATGTTTTTAAACGCAGTTTCCCGATTCGGTACTCCCAAAAAACTAGCAATTCGCCCCTACTTCGCACGAGTGCAACAATGTAGAGAAGTGGTGACATGTTAAACCATAAATTATAAATTTACTAGATTCTGATCATTGCGGGCAGAGGATTACTATCCCAAACCAAAACAACTAAGTGGCTAAAAAGGATATTACCCCAAAACTGCAAGTCGCTTGGAAACTTGTAAAGTTAAACTCATTAATAAATTACCAGCTTTATCTATTCATGCTGATCCTAATTATCTATTATGATAATTTCCTTAATATATACTGTAAGCAATTTAATTCCATCTTTATTCCCAAGACTATCTCGGTTAATAGTAACCCATCATTGGGCTACCTTTGGTATTCATAAAATTAGAACACGGCTTTATGAGCTGTACAATGAAAGAACTTATGTAAACACAGCTGAATTTAATTTATAATAATATTTTAGAAATTTAAAAAAGTTTGTTGTATGGCCAAGTCACGTTATTTGAGTTCGAAGATTAAAAATAGTAGTAATGTAATTAAAACGAATTGGAATATTATTAATAGTGAAACGGAAAGGTAAATAACCGAAATACTGACTACAGCCTGTCTATTAATGACAAAATAATAAAATCAGACTACTAAGTTGCCGCGGCCTTTGGAAATTTCTTTTCAGATATTCCCGTTTCAACTACAAAATACCTAAACTCATCACCTTCTGTTGCTGAGTCTTTGCTAAAGGAAAATGTTAATGTTTGCGATTCGGAATTTCTTTTTGAACATATTACCTGTACAGACATAATAAAAACTTTCAACACTTTTAATGTAAAAAAGACTGCAGATCTGTGGGGTAACTCTGTAGAAGTTGCTAAGTCTATTATTGACATTGTAGTACCTACTTTAGCTCTTATCTTTAATATTTGTATCGACTGTGTGGAGTTTCGTGACCTTATGAAAGATAGTTAAATTATATCTTTATTTAAATCAGGTAGTACATCAGATGCCATAAATTATAGCCTTATTTCAGTACTACCTTTCGTAAAATTTTGGAGAAATTAATTTCAGCGCAATTGCAAAGATTTTTTAATAGACATAAATTATTACATAGCAAAAATTTCGGTTTTACAAGGGGTCGTTCAACTACTGGGTGTTGAACTTTCAGGTCATATTTATAATGCATGGGAAGATAAATGTGATGCCTTGGCCATGGGCCATCTTTTGTGATTTTTCCAAGGCATTTGAATGTGCTCTTCATGACACGTTAATCAGGAAACTTCGCCACTATGGGATCCGGAACAGCGCTCTGGTTCTTCTTACTTCATACTTGAGTAATAGGATTCAGAGCGTTGACGTTAATGGAAAAAGATCTCTCGGATCTATAGTAATAATGGGAGTCCCACAGGGCTCAATGCTCTTGGTCCTTTCTTGTTTCTTATTTATATTAATGACTTGCCTTACCTCATAAAGGATAACCATGATATAGTGTTGTTTGCGGATGACACTTCACTTTTGTTTAAACTTAAACGTCAGCAGCTAGTTACTGACGATGTAAATACCGCAATCTCAAAAGTAGTTCACTGGTTCAATGTTAACAATTTACTTCTGAATGAAAAAAAAACTAAGTGCATTAAGTTTACCCTACCTCATGTTAGGCAGGTGAAAACTAAAGTGTTGATAAAGGGTGAAGAATTGAATCCTGAAGATAGCACAGTATTCTTGGGCTTAACTTTGGATGCTAAGCGTTAGTGGGGCCCACATACAGATAAGTTGTCAAAAAAGCTAAGCTCATGCTGTTAGAAAAGTTCGTAATTTAATTGACATAGAGACAGCTCGTTTAGTGTACTTTAGCTATTTTCATAGTGTAATGTCGTACGGTATTCTGTTGTGGGGAAATGCCGCCGACATTCAAACTATCTTTGTTTTGCAGAAAAGAGCTGTTCGATCAATTTATAAATTAAGTCCGAGACACTCTCTCAGAGATAAATTTAAGAAGATTAATGTAATGACTGTGCCTTCTCAGTCTATTTTTGATAATCTTTTATATGTCCATAAAAAATAAAATTGTTTAAAAAATCCAATGATATCCATAACATAAATACTAAGAACAAACACAAATTTGTTGTACCTACAACAAGGCTCAAGATAATAGGTAGCTCCTTTAGATGTCAATGTATACGTTTTTATAATAAACTTCCAAGCCACGTACAGGATCTAAGCCTTAATAAATTCAAATCATTGACTAAACGCAAGTTGTGCCAGAAGGCTTTTTATACCGTTAAAGATTACATTGAGGACAAAAAGGCTTGGGATTGAGCTGCTCCAATTTATTTATTTTTTACTTTCGGAACTTTGTTTATTTTGCTAACTTTAATATTATATACACAATGACATAAATATTTACTTTTAAAGTAGAATATTATTTTAATTATTGTGAATGTCAGTGAACTTGCTACAGGGACACCTCTGCCCAACCCTTCGGGGAAACAAGGCGTGATGTTATGTTATATTTATGAATGTGAAGACAATATGGGTCATTCCTTTTTGTTTTTTTTTTAATTTTTTCTCAGTTCGTTCTAATTATGGTCTGACAGTTTGAGTAATTTATGTGGCCTACCCAAATGTCCTTTTTTGGTATTGTTCGTCAAATCGTTGAGCTCCTTAAATTCTGAGTTGAGCTGCACGATAACTGACAAATGCGTGCACTGACTGGACAGGCCCTCTCAATTTGTGTGATGCTTTCCTCAAAAGACCACTTCAGACACCAATCTACATGGTCTTCACATTATCTGACCAAGATTATGTCTGAGTTTGTTTCGGCCTTTCTTCTCAGAGTAGTCAGATAGGAAACGCCGACATCATCTAGTTTTTAAAATATGATTGACGTGTAAAAGTGTTTGTACAAACCTACTTACAGAAATAAAATCATTTATCATAAAGATTTCCGTGCTTCATATGAGTTAAATACGAATGTCTAAACTTCTTCCGGAATCAATTCTCTAACTGATAGAGAAAACCACATCAAAATCCATTACAAAGTTTAAAAGAACTAAGCAGTCACATCTGGACAGGCCCGACAAGCGACTTTGTTTTATAATACGATATTGATATTGATAAGGTGCTTTTAAAATCGCATGTTAACGAGATATCAGACTTTACTTTTTGTTAATTTATAGGGTTTTATAAGCTCGGGGGAGGCTGGATCGCTCCAACGCGAATGTATACGTACATCAGTGGTGGGGCGATCTAGACTGCCAGGCACTTCTTCTTTTGCAACCGACCGGTGGGCAGGTTGCGGATAGCCCAACTCTGTCTGCGGGACCGACCACTGTCAGTTACATTGACCGTCAGTGGACGGTCCCGCACTTGAAGCATCTTCTAAGGAGATCCCGGACAAAAGAAGTTCCCGAAAGCCAAATCCCAAGCTTAGGGTAACCCACATACCCCTTTCTATGTACCCAATACCAAACCAGGCCATCCCTCCCTATCCATATACATCCCGTCGATCCTAAATCCCTAGGCCAACTCCCAGGCCTAGGTTTACCCCCAAGGAACCTACACGTTCCATCCACCCACACCGCTCCGGCGGTTAGCCCCCATCATATTATGGGGGGGCCTCAAACTGCTTTGTGGACACCTTGATGCCGCGCTTTTTAGCGCGGCCGGCTGCGGATTTAGCGCCCACAATACAGGCTGCGATTAACGCGCCCATATACCCAACCTCGCCCATAAAACGAACCCGGACTAAGACCAAGACCAACACAGACTTACAGGGACAGGGAAAGATGATGGACCTGGCAACTCTAAAACTCTTCCGGTTGCCAGTGATGAAGTACGCCCGCTGACAAAGCGCGAAAAAAATCCTGGCCCGGAAGAAAAGAATTGACGACCGTAAGCGCAATATCCTCGAAGGCACTAGCCAGCGCGAAGCGCGATCCGACGCCGAAGGGGAGGTGCGCGACCGGTCACAAGTCCGCGAAGGGGACACCCAGCGTGAAAAGGGGCCGGAGGCACGCGACCGGCCGCGAGAGCGCGAAGGGGAAACTCAGCGCGCAAAGCGGCCGGACGCGGAACCGCGTGTGCGGGGGCAAGATTGCGAAGGGGTAACCCAGCGTGAAAAGCCTCCTCACGCGACAGAGTCTGCCAGGACCGACAGCCGACCCAAAGACACTGACGGATCCCACGACCGACCTCGTCCTAAGCACAGCAGGGCAAGCGAGGTGGTACCCAACACCCGGCGTCGCCGGCAAAAATGACATAGCCTGGCACCTCTAAGCCACAACCTGGACCGAGCGGTACAGGGCCGGCGAAGAGGCGCCCTAATGACACGGCTTTGCCGAGCATGGTCCAGGGGGACGCCAAACGGGTGAGGGTCCACTCCACTTAAGGGGAGCAGAGGACCTATGCGCGAGCCACGAAGGACATCCCTGCGCGGCTGGCCGTAGCAATTTGCCTTCTCCCCCCTCCAGAGACCTGACTAAGGATGAGGCCGAATATGTTAAAATGGACCTAGAAAATCGTGTTATCGACACAGACTCGACAGCACCACTCCCTGGCTTCCGCGGATACCCACGGGTAGCGGATGGCACCGTGCAGATGTGGTGTGAAGACGACTGTGCCCTAACCTGGCTGACCCAGGACGTGCCACAAATACGATTACCGAACACTGACCTGTCACTCACGGTACTGAGACAATCAGACGAGCCCACCCGTGTCCGAGTCTCGCTTTTTGTCCCTCGGTATAGAGGTGACGTAGCCAAACTCCATGGTATTCTGATCCGTCAGAATACTTGGTTTGACATCACCAGGTGGTACTGTACAGGGCGACTACCGTCGGTGGCGACAACTATGGGACTTATTTGACCCTGGGTGTCCCACCGGAAGAAGCCGTAAAAGTCCGGGCCCGGGAGCGACGTATATCATACCTACTCGGATCAATATACGTACGCTTCTGGCCCACGACCCAACCCTCTGACGACCAGACCGACAGCCACATTAAGACTGCACAACCAACGCTGACACAGACGAACGACCCAGACATAGACCAACTGGAGGAGGTCATAGCCCGAGCGGCCATGGCTGACGTCGTCGACACCATTCCGCCCGAATCACCTGGCTGGAGCGAGCGCCTACTCGCCTCGTCGCCGGTGGAACAACACGACGACAAGTATAGTAATGAGGTAGGGGAGAGGCTGTCCGATGGATCCATCTCCGACTAACTCCTCTCCACCGTCGTCACCACCCCTCAGCATCATCCAGTCTAACCTCCAGCACAGCCAGACTGCCACGGCTAGCTTACGCAGGGCATTGGAGGTAAAACCCCGAACCATCGCACTGATCCAAGAGCCATAGATCAGAAGTAATAGAGTATTCGGCCTCGGTAATATCGGAGGTAAGCTAACACTCAACACACACAGCTCAGACAAGCCAAGAACCTGCGTCTACATACCCAAAGAAATTCCTATCACACCACTCACTCAATTCTGTTCCAGAGACCTGACAGCTGTCAGACTCCAGACCGAAGGTAGCGTTCCAGATGTTGTACTGGCCTCGGCATACACGCCAGGCGTGGATATGGACTGCCCACCAAAAGAGATGGCCGACCTGGTACAGCACTGTGAACGCGCCGAACCAGACCTGATCATCGGCACCGACTCGAACGCATACCACCCGCTCTGGGGCAGCAACGCACCAAACTCCAGAGGAGAGGTACTATCCACCTATTTATTTTCTACTAACCTAAACATTGTAAACCGTGGCTCAGAACCCACTTGGGTCACAGCTCGAGCACAAACGATTATAGATCTACCCTAACACTTGCTACAGAAAACGTGAAAAATCTCATGTATCGGACGAGCCTTCCTGCTCAGATCACAGAAGGATCCGCTTTACACTAACTATTAAAACTAGGAAACCAGAATCGAGGCGAAACCCGAGGCGCACCAATGTTCCCGGGTACAAACGCCTACTGGCCTCCCTATTAGATAGACACCTAAAGGCTCATGCAGACCAGCGCGACTTGTCGCGCGACGCGATTCTGCGATATTATATCCGTAGAACAATTTCTATGAAAACGCGCGTGACACTTCACACAGGAGCGACCTGTCGCGCTGCGACACAGATGTATCGCGTCACGTGATGCTAGAACATTGCGACACGCGAATCGCAGCGCGGCACCGACAAAGGAATGTTTCTTTGTTATTATCGCGCTGCGAATCGCGGCGATATCGCGTATCGGAGGCGATTCGCAGCGCGACACCTGAAATAGGAACATTTTGTATGGTGTCGCCGCGATATCGCGTTGGCAGCGCGACGCGACACCAAGAGAGTATAAATAGCGGTGCAAACCGAGCTGAGCTCGGTAGACGATCTTCGTCAGAGGACGAAGGCAGATCTGTGCGCGTTGGCTGAGGGTGGGGTCCTAGGTTCGATTCCCCGGTCCGTCATTTAAACCCAACCTAACCTAGGTAGATACCTAAAATTGTCCATGCTAACCAAAGGCTTCGTTTTATTTAAAAAAGTAACAACAGCGTCACGGGTCGATCAATCATAGGCCGTAGACCCGTAGTGTGAGATTCTTTTAACCATGTCGACTTAACGCATCGACCGCGTTCGGCGCTCTGATTGGCCCTTCACCGGTGAAAGGCCAATCGGAGCGCCGAACGCGGTCGTTGCGTAAGGTCGAGATGGTTAAAAGAAACTCACACTAGGCCCTCTGTCTGTACTTCGCTTGGCAGAGGTTGATGGATGAGTGACGATCTTTACATACCGAAACTCTTCCGTGCCTCGTGGTCCCAGCTGCCATTCGAAGATATTTGACAATCGTTACGGGTCGTCAGAAGCCCGAAAGACTGACAAGCAGTCTTACCAAGACGTATCGTACTCGTATAACCCAGGTATTAGGTACCTACCTAATGAAGGTCAGTACCCTAATTGTGTAATACACAATCAATCATAATTTGTTTCGATTTAAAACAGATTGCTAATCCATTGCTTTATAAGTTGGAAAACAAATTGTGCTCAACAAGGTAAATAGGTAACGCAATGAATGTTGTTGAAGTGTCAAAATGTATTGTTGTCATAATTATTTACGAAAATAAATTACGCAATTAGGGTACAGATAGGTAGTCAGTCCATGTAAAATACTGGTATTCATTCAGCTGCATCCGGTAAGGCTGGAAGCTGACCCCAATATAGTGGGGAAAAAGCTAGCAGACTGACAGACTATTACCAAAGTGAAATAAAATCATAAGCAAAATAGTTAGTCATTGTAATGTGACTCTTTTCTCCATGATTTAAGGTATAAATTAGGATGTTTGACTAATTTTACAAAAAAATAATCATTTCTCCATTTCAAACTAAAAAAGTCCTCCCATATCAATCATTATAACTTATGCCTTATTGCAATCTCATAAGAATTACTTTGCATTGACGTACTAATGCATTGGCAGCACGCGCGGCGGCGGCGGCGGCGTGGTAAAAGGACTAGGTACATTTTGAAGCTACCGCAAGTCAGCCGCTCAGTAGTGGCTCAGTCCTGCGCCGCGTGGCTGCTTCTATGTGAAAGATATACGCGCGACGACCGCGCTTTTTTTAAGGCTCTTTCAAACAGGCGCGACACGTGTGTCGCGCCTGTTTGAAAGAGCCTTAAGTCTTGTGGCCTGCGTCCGCGCGAAAACGGCACCTGTTTTTTTTGCATTTTTTAACCAACTTCTAAAACGAGTAGGTTATGAATTCGGATGTTTATATAGGTATTTTTTTTGTTTGGTTGAGCTTATCTCCGTCGTTTTATTCTATTCTATTATATAGACGGATTAGCAAAATAATTTTTGTTTGAAAGGGTATATTTCCGAGGTGGTCCCACTGTAATTTGGTCACGATCTGATGATGGGATCCTGGAGAAATCGAGGGAACTCTTCAAATATTACAGGCACACCTATAGCTATTTGGGTATTTTTTATAATACCTGCCTAACTGGTGCAGTTGCTCTCGGAAAGCACCATTTGATGGAAGTAGAAGTAGTAGAACTGATGATGAAGAACACAGACGGTTAGTATTTCACGGATTGTGATTCGATTGCTTCAATATTATGGTTGCCAAGAAATTTATGCTCGTCACAATACATTATGGAGAAGTGGAGCTGATGGTAAAGTACCTGGAGAACTCCTCAACGATGAACGTCCCAGCATCGGGAAAATAAATATTTTGCAATAGGTGACGAGCAGTTCACATTAGGCTAAATTAGATAAATTACAAACTGAAAACGGGCTAAAAAAAGGGGTGGCACTCCGGGAGTGCTGACAGGACTGAAAACCTGAACAAGATCGCCTTGGTGGAAGAAAAATACTTTTATAGAATATTGGTCCGTAATCTTATTCAAATTAAGAGCACAATCGCGCTTACAAAAAAGTAATACTTCCGAAACCTTTAAAGTAAAAATACTTGCATAGAACATTGATCCGTAACTTGATATAAATAAAGAGCACAATCGCGTTTACAAAAATCTCAAAAATGCCCAACGCACCTAAAGAAGTTTTCATTTTAAAATATTTTGTCAAACATTTTTATTCGAATCTGCAGGAAGTACCAAATTTAGTTGGGCTTTTCAACATTAGTCAGCCAACTTGCCTGCAAGTTGGCTGACTGATGTTTTGCAGACTGCAACTAGGGACGCGGTATCGAATAGAAAGTATCGACACTATACTCATGAGTAGTACTTATCGAAAAAAAAATATCGTCCTCATAAAAGTATCGAAACAAAAGTATCGATACTTCAAGGTATCGAGTACTTTTCTTAGGGCTTAATGCGCATAGAGCTTAGGTCAATATCAGTCAGTAAATAACGTCAGTTTAACTTCAGTAGGGCAGGACATGATAAAACAAATGGTACTGGTACACAAACTTAATACAATAATAGAAAAAGACAACTGTAACTTCAAACAAAATTAAATTATTAAGTACTTTAGGCATTTAAAGTTCCCATTCCTCCTCTATACAATCACTTAACAATAGAAGTTTATTGAGCCGTTTTGGAGGTAAGCGGTTTCGGATTTTTATGATTGTACTTCCTGCTTTAGAAAATAATCGTTCTGAAGGCACTGACGTTACAGGAATTGATATTCTCGTGCCAATTTGTATAATTTTGAGAATACAATTTTCATATCATCCCATTGTTTCGAGGGATCTAAGGAAAGTGGTGAAAACTGTGCAGATAAGTAATAGCTTAATTCATCCTTATTTTCAGACTGTGATGAAGATGAAGAACTTGGTTTTTGTTTTATTTTTTCGTACTTCTTATGGTGACTCAAGAAATCGGTGTTGTTTCGATAGAAGAATCAAATAATAGTCAAGCAAAATAATGATCAACCGTATTAATATAGCAGAAAAACAAAGCGCGAAACAAATACGATAAAATTAAATGACAACGGTGAACGATTGAGTGAATGAGTGATTGATTAGTGTAGTAAATGAATGAAGGAAAGGTTAGACATTTAACTGTGAACGGAAGGAACTATTTCGAGCAAAGATCGATGTAATGTTTTAGAAGATTCAGAACGAGTGAACTAGATGGCGTTGCCATAACCATAAAAGCCGTAAGGTCGCAAGTTTTAAATGGGTAATTTCTATGATTACCCAATTAAAATTTAATTTCTTATTGAATACGATACTTGCCAAAAAGTACTCATTGTGTAAAAGTATCGAATGAAAGAAAGTGAAAGTAAAGTAAAGCGACACTTTAATTTAAATAATAATAATAATAATAACACCGTGTCAACAAAACCTCTTAATATCTCGTAATTTTAACAATAATAAATTTTCACTCACTTTTACAATAGTTTTTCCGTACAAACTGAACCTGGATCCTGAAAACTATACAAAAAACTAGTAAAGAGTTCAAACTGACCAAAATGAAATAGAATTATTCTAAAAACTGCCGAATCGGAGGTGACATGACAGATGTCACCTCCGATAAAACAATGAACGGGAAAATGAAGAATTAATGTTGACACGATCAGCAGCTCGACGTGCACGCCTACCACCTCCGGACTCACCGCTCAGCTCCGCCTCGTCGCCGCCGGTACTCAGCCCCACTGTGAATGCTGTGATGACACCGGCCGCGGCAGTTGCGTCGAGCTCGAGCGACGAGTATTTTTCCCCGCCCACGACGCCGCCACCTGCTCGCCGACGGGGAAGACGCCGGCCGCCGGACGGTTTAGGACCTCGAGGCCCACCGGCCTCTGATAGGGTCCCAGCTCCCGGCGGAAGTGTGCAGCGCATGAGATGGACACGATCCATTAACGAAAACGTCATGCGCTCATACTATGGGGCTACAGAGGGGGGAAACAATCTGACCGCGTACCGTGTTCGGATGCTCTCTCTTTTCCAGGTGCTTGAGCCAGCTGTCAACGTTTCGGCACAACGACTGTTGGATCAGGTGCGGGTCATCCAGCGTAATCATACGTTGGATGACACTGTACTTGATCGCCTGCGAAGTGAAATGCAAAGTAGCCATGTCATCGCCCCCCCGGTGCGGAGTGTTATAGTACCATCACAGATTATTACAAGTCAAGCTGACGAGAGGATTGATGACAGGGCTACAAATGTAAGTACCCAGTGCAATGAAGAATTGAGGAGTGCTTTAGAGGGTGCGATTCACGAATATCGGTTTATGTCGCCCGAACTTAGACCACGTTTACCTCGTTTGCCCATGCATAACAAAAATAGGGCGCTGGTGGCGGCTCTGGATTCGCAGTTGTCAAACTATTTTGATGACTGCGAAGACCTCACTGATACACATTCAATTCTGTACTGCGCGGCTGTAGCGGTATGTCGTGTAGCTCACGTCAAATTTTCTAATGACTCTAGAGCTACACGACCAAAACCAGCGGTACCAGCTTGGCAGTGCAGAATTGAGCGCCGTATTTGTGGGGCCAGAACGCTCATTGGCAAACTAATCTGCTTCAGGGAGGGCAATACTCGCCCTAGAGTGATGCGCTTTGTGAGGCGGGCGTTCTTAGGGACTGATATCAGCCCTCAGGACTATATGACCCGTGTCACAGAGCGCATCGACTTCCTGAAGCAGAAAGTGTATGCATGGGCGAACCGTATTCGTAGGTATAAGCGGCGAGTAGAACGATACACTCAGAATCGCACCTTCCAGAGCGATGAAAGGTGGGTTTATAGGGCTTGGGAGCGACCAAACCAAGGTGTGACTGACACGCATCTACCGGATGAAGATGCCATGTGCTCTTTCTGGCGCAGCATCTGGTCGGTACCTGTCAGTCACACCGAAGGTGATTGGACTCGGGAAGTCGAGCGAGCCTGCGATTCAATACCAGAAATGGGGGCTATTACTATCTGCCCCCAAGATGTAGCTCGTGCAGTCCGTCCGTTACCTAACTGGAAGTCTCCAGGGCCGGACGGGCTGCACAACTTCTGGATCAAATGGTTCGTAAGATCGCATGCTCGCTTGGCGGCTCAGTACCAGACTGCTTTGGAGTCTGGTTCGCTACCCCATTTCCTAACGACAGGAGTTACCCACCTGCTCCATAAATCTGGTAGCACCGCGGAACCCAAAAATTATAGACCGATCACGTGTTTACCGACGGTCTATAAAGTTCTTACATCCATTTTGAGAGCTAAAATTAACAAACATATTGACACCAACTCCATCATGTCTGCCTCTCAAAATGGATGTAGGAACGGGTCCCGCGGTACTAAGGAGCTACTCCTCATTGATATGGCCATTAGCCAACAGGTTCGCCGTTCCCGAAAGGATCTGTCGACATGCTGGATAGATTATAAGAAGGCCTATGACTCGGTGCCACATACATGGCTCATGAGGGTGCTGGAGTTGTATAAAGTAGATATAACTCTGCGCACTTTCCTGATGTCGTGTATGGGGCAATGGAGGACGGTCCTTCGCTATCCAGGATGTCGAAATATCCAGAGGAATAGCGAGCCGATAAGGATCGAGCGAGGCATATTTCAAGGCGACAGTTTGAGTCCGCTCTGGTTCTGCTTAGCCCTGAATCCTCTAAGCACACTGCTGGAGGATTCAGGTCTTGGCTATCGGTTGAGGAGAGGTGGTCAGGTTATATCTCACCTCCTCTACATGGACGACCTAAAACTCTTTGCCCCCAACAACTTGCAACTGATGGAGCTACTGAAAGTAACTGAAACTTTTAGTAGCGCCATCAGGATGGAATTTGGTGTGGACAAATGTGCGGTCATGCATGTAAAGCGAGGGAAGATTATGGAATCCGTGGGAACCCAACTCTCTGATTCCATAAACCTTAGAGCCCTCTCCGCATCCGAAACCTATAAGTATTTGGGTATGTCGGAAGCGTTGGGCATCAATGTTACTGACATGAAGCAATCGTTGAAGGAGCGCTTCTTTGGCCGCCTGAAAAAAGTATTAAATAGTCTTCTATCAGGCGGAAACAAGGTGCGCGCCTTCAACGGTTGGGTTATGCCGGTTTTGATGTACTCTTTCGGCATACTCAAATGGAGTCAGACCGAACTCGACGCCTTGGATAGGAGGGTCCGTACGTTGCTGACTGCATATCGAATGCATCACCCACGGTCATCAGTAATGAGATTGTATATCCCGCGAAAGTGTGGTGGTCGAGGCTTTTTAAACGCTAAGACCCTCCACAATCGCGAGATATGCAGTCTCAGGGAATATTTCCTAGAAGCCGACGTGGGGATGCATCGAGATGTGGTCGTGGTGGACAAGGGCCTCACCCCGCTCTCCTTGGCTAAAGAGAACTGGCGCAAGCCTGTAGTGCTTGACACTAAGAACCGCATGGAGATATGGCAGAGTAAGGAGCTTCACGGACGCTACTTCCGGGCCCTGCATGGGCCCGATGTAGATTTACCAGCGTCCGTAGCCTGGCTGCGTTGTGGTGACCTCTTTGGGGAAACCGAAGGTTTTGTCTGTGCAATTATGGACGAAGTTATGATGACGAACAATTACCGGAGATTCATTGTGAAGGACGGCACGGTTGACATCTGTCGGGCATGCCACCGTCCGGGAGAATCAATCCGACATATTATCTCCGGGTGTTCTCGTCTAGCTAATGAAGAGTACTTGCATAGACACAACCTTGTAGCCAGGATTATCCACCAGCAACTTGCTCTGAAGTACAGCCTTGTGGAATCGGAAGTGCCGTACTACAGGTATGTGCCCGACCCAGTTCTCGAAAATGGAAATATCACATTGTACTGGGATCGATCCATCATCACTGACAGAACTATTGTTGCCAATAAGCCTGATATAGTGGTGGTGGATCGAGGAGAGCGGAGCGCAATGATTATTGACATAACGGTCCCGCATGACGAGAACCTCGTGAAAGCTGAGAAAGATAAACAAATCAAGTATCTTGACTTGGCTCGCGAGGTTGTCGACATGTGGGATGTGGATTCAGCAATCATTGTGCCGATAGTCGTGACAGCCAATGGCTTAATCGCCAAGAGCCTCGACCAACACCTAAGGAGGCTCTCGTTGGGCAGCTGGATCAAGGGCTTGGTTCAGAAAGCGGTACTCCTGGACACGGCTCGCATTGTCAGAAGGTTCCTCTCTCTGGAGCCCTGACCGCCGGTAGCTTGGACCCTGTTCCCGATACCGGTGGGCTACTATTTTTTATATTTTTAAATGTTTTTATATTTTTTATATGTTCTAATATTTAAAAATATAATTTATAAGTATGTATATGAAATAAAGGACAAAATAATAATAAATAATAATAATATTTATTGAATAAAAACGTTTACAAAAAGTGTACATTTAGGCAACAGTAAGATTTCCCAAACAATTATAATACCTAAAAATAAATTAAAACTAAAACATGTTAATTACAAGTGCAAGTCAGTAATGATGTTTCGGAATTACAGTATTAGGTAGCGACCCGCCCGATCTAGGTTAATTCAAACCTGTGTTTCAGGCCATCACTTTGCATTTTAATTAAATTGGTACAATAAAATTTAAAACTAAACTAATATAAAACAATTAATTAATAAATATGAGAAAAAGCATATTGGTACATTTATATCTAAAACTAAACCTATGTAAATATACAAAAGTAAATACTTACGAGGGATAAATTATCGTCATGACAAAATTTCTAGAAGATTTTCTGTGTCTGTGTAATTGAGTGTCGCTAAGTGTTCTGCTAACAATTTACTACATTTTTTGTAACGTACACTATAGAAGCTTAGTAACTTGTTGAGCCTATTATACAGAAAAGGTCCTAAAAACACATAAAATCGATTAGCAAACGCATGTCTAGTTTGAGGCTTTATGCAAACCAAATCCTTCCTTCTCTTGTCGCTAGATGATGGGTCAAAAGGAAGTGCAGTGTGCTGGTGTAATACTATGTTTAGTACAAATAATTGCCGTATTGTTAGTACATTACATGCTATGTAGAGCTGGTGCGTAGGAAATGTAAAAGGGCGAAATGTTGCAACCTTTAGAATTGCTCTTTGAGCACGCTCTAGAGGGAGTAAAATTGTTTTTGCAGCACCGCCCCAAGAAGTTATGCAATAGGTAAGAATGGATTGACACAAAGCTAAATAAACCTGTTTAATTAATTTAAAGTCTGCTATGGTCCGCAAATTCTTAAAGACATATATTAATTTGCGCACTCTAGCACAAAGTAAATCGATGTGTTTACGGAAGTTTAAATTGGAGTCAATAGTGACACCCAGATATTTTAAATGGTCAGCTTTAGCTAAAGTGGGGCAGGAACATGCAAAGTATCGAGTATAAAAGTATCGGTTTCGAATGGAAATGTACTCGATACCACAAAGTATCGATACTTTTTTCGTGTCCCTAACTGCAACTCATAAGTATGTACCTACTTAAGACATCTTAAATCAAAATGATCTATTCAATGCAAATATTGTTGGATGAAATGAATAAAATGGTTAACACTTTCAGGGACACTTAACGCCCATAGGCGTCATAAGTTTCTAACATAAAACTTCTATCGTGTCTCGTTCAGTGTCCTAGAATTCGTTTATAAACAATTTATTTTATTTTATCACTATTGATAGGTACCTACTTAACTCTAAATAGGCGGGCAACGGGAGTTGAAATGGTCTGCATTTGTCGTAGGTAGGTACTTTTTAGCGGACGCGGTCTGTTGCGCGGGCGGCAGGGTAGGGATCCGCTAGCAGTCGAGTGCGTGATATCAGCTGTGCGAGAAACAGTTCTAGTACATCGTCTGAATGCGCACGGCTGTGTTACATTACAAGTGCCAGGAGCTTACGCGCAGTTGCTACTTGCGACCACTAGACCAACGAGACAGTTTGTTAGTAGTTAAGGGGCCGTGCACGAAATCTACTGATTTTGATCAATTTTGTTCATTGATTGTGAGAAAGGGAAAAAGAATTTAAACAAAACTATTTATCAAATCATAGATAGTTTTGTTTAAATTCTTTTAAAAGTCGAGTTCTTTGTTTTGCTTATTATGGCTGAAAGGGATTTTTCAAATAAATTAAGTATTCATGGAAAATCACTAATAGGTATTCGTAACAAGTTTTCCGAAAAATTGCGCGAGACAGACGTTTGATCATTTTGTTGTGAGAAACTTCTTTTGATTTTGAAAATTATAAAATATCATTATATGGTCATATGGCTGAACCACTTTGATCAACTTCCATACAAAATATAGCAAAAAATAATATTTAAAAATCTATATTTTTTTAAAATCCTGTCGGTCATGTATTTTTTTCTATTATTTAGCAAACCATATCAAGAAACTTAAAAATCAGACCTTGGCCTTCAGCTATCCTTGAAATAAAATCTGATTTATTATTTTAAATTTAAACAATATTTAATTGAGGACGCGTAGTCTGTGTATTGAATACTGACCTACACCTATATTTCGCAATAACAGCAATCTGGCTAATTCGCGAATCGAATAACATTTAAACAAACGTGCTACTCCGCATGTAGAATTTAATTTGTTATATTCATCTACTGCGTGACTGTTAAATAAATAGAATGCACTATCGAATCTCCAAAAAGAAACTGTATAGTCTTGCCCGGTAAATACCACGCTATCCGTCTCATCATTGTGGTTTGCGTCGAAAACATTGGATTCAATTATGTTTGCAAGAGTTAAAATACCGTATTCATTTTCTGAAATTTGAGGAAATACTCCATTTGTAATCCAATTGGCGGTCATATTTTCAATTTGAGCTCTATTGTTTCCGACGACAATCTCCGTAGGCAATTCCTCGGGGTTCAAAAATATGACACCCTTCGGTAGAATTGGTTTAAGCGACATATATTAAGTGTCTCCACTTTGGAGAATGACATCGATATCATGACAAGTCAGATTCCGATGTCTGCAAACTGCCAATACTGACGCGCAAGCGGACATTGCCACGCATTGAGCGTTATTACCCTTATAATTGCTACTCCCTTGGTGTGTAGTTCCTAAAACATTAACAAAAATACAAGGTCAAGTGCAAGGTAGATATAATGTTACAAGAGGGAGAATATTTTGTAATGACAAAAATCATCTACACCACCTTTTGTAAGGCAAAGCGTCTTTTTTGTCCCCATTGATTGGATTAATGGGTTACAGACAGCTCGCTGACAGAGACGACAGTAAGCAAAGAACAACATATTTATTTTTATTTACTGGGGAACCTGCTTCCAATTTTTAACTTATTTTTATTATGTATAGCGGCAACCGAAATCCACATTCTTGATCATGAGCTGCAGCCCGCTAACAGACAGATGGACAGACGGACGAACAGCAGTCTTAGTACATAACAAGATTCTGTAGTTTTTACCCTTCAGGTACGGCACCCTAACAATTAATAATGTTTGTATGTTTTACCTCTAAACTGTCTTAAACAATTGATCAGGTTGTGAAGAAACTGGTAGGATTTTAGAACGCGAGGGTTTCTGGCACAAAACAAATAATATAAAAAAAAAAAAATATATGTATTTCCCACTCATTTTTTGTGCAGTACATTTAGGAGCAGAACAAAGGAAAAAACCAAAAACATTATGTATGCATTAAATATTCGAAAAATATCTATTTCACATTTTAGCACAGGATGACATTGAACTGACTGCAAAATGAGCTCAAAAGTCTGCATGGCTAATAATATGGTGTCTCTTATAAGCATTATTTATAATGATCAGTACCTAATTATGTCAATTTTCTAAATTATTTAAAAACAAAACAACAAAAAAAATATCCCTAAGTATATTAGCTGGCTGATGATGAAACTGCTTTTTAAGTACCTATAACTTATTAATTGATATGTACTTACCTACTTAAATTAATCAAACATTAATTTGTGATAGCATAGAATTATTTGATGAAGGAGCTATGAGATCATATATTTATACTTGAATACTATTTCAGCAGTCTCAACATTAGTAGGTAATGACGCTGTCGCAAACTTGCGATCGTAATAATACCTAATAACGAAAAAATTCTGTTGCAATAACGACGCTCGTGAGAAACGCAAGTCTCTACATCCAAGTTAGCGAGCCAAGATGTACAATAACTTAACATATCGGTACCAATGATTCTATTTTACATGAAAACTCGTACTTAAGTAAGGCTACAAACGTGTAAAAAAAAATTAAATATTTAAGGAAATTAAAATTTGCCTCCTTGCAACATTGGTTTAGTGTCAAACTTGTCAAATCATTGGTTTTGACGTTTTGTTTATTTTGTTTCTGTTCTATTAACAATAGACCTGTATAAAAATGTACTCTGTGCAATGGACAATGGTATTTTCTCAAGCATTTTTTATTGACAGCTAAGAGTACAGTACCTCTGCTTTGTGGCTGAAGCTGCTACCCCACTGGATATACTTCTACATTCACGGTCAGTGGGTCGTCTTTGGGGCGGATTTACAGTGTTTGAAGAGATGGCTGTAGGAGCTGCATGAAACATTAGTATTCCGTCAGGATACAGAAATAAGCAGATTCAAGGGATTTTTCATTTTAATCATGCGGATTCCTTGTGTCGTACCATATCAAAGCTTTGGGAAGTAGTGTGTAGCGAGTTGTTCACACTAAAAAGAACCTCCGGAGCTGGGGACTACCAGTAAAAGAATGACATAGGTCAAGCAGAAAATCAAACTGAGTGAAATAGTGTAGTGTATGTAATATTGATAAGATTCTTTCAATATAAATGTATGTAATCGCAGTGTTCCAATATTTAATATTACCGTACTATAGTTGTAAGGGATACACAGCAGAGTTATTACAAGTTTAAGTGACACAAAAGAAATGCTTGTATGCAAAATAATTCCAAAATATTCAATAAGTATACAAAGCTCATCAAACAAGGTTTGAATAACTGAAACATGTTTGAAGGAGAATTACCCGTTTATTTTAAGGTTATTCCATTAATTTATAATGTTATATCGAAGAAAGTAGTTAACCAATCCTATATTTTTTTTGTACCAATGGCAAATTCAACCAAATTAAATTTATTATTAAATCATTTAATTCAAGCAACAAGACTCGATAGTGTTATTAACAATATACTTACAAAAAACTATGTTAGTAACACACTAACAATAGTTACCATTATTCATCTCATTCTTCCTATATTAAAAAATGCAGTGTGAAATTTAATTTTAACGTTGATTTTCATGTTAGTATTTCAATAATTGATAATTTTGCCTTGTTTGAAGAAAGTATTTGTGTATATTATTGTGTTTATTGATACAGATGTTTGTACTTTAGTATTTTTTTGTATTATAATTAAATGATGTGTGTATTATTTATTGTCTTGTTTAAAATTTTTACATAAGTAGATAGTATAGCTATGATGTAGGTACTGTGATATGTAATATTCATTACTTGTGTGTTCTGCACTGAAATAACTGTAATGTCCTATTTCTTCACATATTATGCAAATAAAGATACATAGGTACATGTATACGACCTTCATTTTGCCTTCATTACATGTTTAATACTTTACTTTTAAGCTAGATTTTAAAATATGTGAGCGGCTTTTTAGTTGCAACCAATTAATAATTTAAAAATCATTATCTCTGTCTCTATGTCTGTTATCGTGGACCGAGCCTGACTAAACCAACTTGTTCATGTGATTGGCAACTGTGAGATTGTTCAATCTTATATGTTAGTAAGTACCTTGGTTCCATAATCAATTAATCACACACTGGGGGGTGTGAGGATGAGATTCTAAGAAGATGTGCTAACACAACATCTGCCGTTGATAAGCTCAAAAGAGTCTGGGCCAATCATAATATCACCAAAGCCACAAAAGTCCGCCTGCCGAGAAGTTTGGTTTTTCCAATATTTCTGTACGGCGCAGAAACATGTAGGTACGGTTCGCCTCAAAGACCGACGCAAAATAGATGCACTAAAACTTGTTGTCCATGGGCAAGTAAGGCTAAACGCTGCAACACAAACGTCCATGGTCCAAAGCTCCCGAGACGCCAGTACCTAGGTTTGGAAGCCTGCTAATAAGGTTACGTTATTCACTTAACAGAACTATTCAGAAACTCACCAGAAATAAGACATTCTGAATTTTCCACAGCTGTGCCTCCGCGACGCGGAACAGTTGTTAACTCTTCAGTACTTGCTCGTTTCATGTTGGAAATTGATTATTTTGATAATAATTATCAGTCAATATCAACTTGCAACTTGCAACAAGAAACCTCGATTCACGAGTTCACGACAGAAGCAGGACGCTTCATTTTGGCGCTCTTTTCAAGTTTTTTTTTAAATTCAATGTCAAGTTCAAAATTCAAAGTGATGGACTCTATGGTCGATTGTTTGATTGTTGGAAATATGTTAATCGACTCTTTTTTTAAATAGGTCATATTTAAATGATTAATAATTTCTCGATTATCTCAAAAAAAATATTATCATATTTTTTTTGAGACCTAGAAAACAGGAAAACTTTATTTTAAAAGTTCGTTAATTATCCATAGTTTAATTTTTAACTGGCGAAAATTTCCCCGGCTTAAACGTACCCCAAGCGAAAACTTATACCAGCGGACGACCGTAAACGGAGCAGATTCAATTTTAGTCAGATTAATTTTTCACCTCGCGGTGTGCTTAAACGGGGTGTTTGGCGTTTAGGCAGTCAATTTTAAACTGAATAATTGACTTAAACGCACCCCAAACAAAAACGCTGTCCGCCATGTTAGTATTCCTCCCCCCTTCGCTCCACTCGGTCTCGCAGGTTCGCTCCACTCAGGACCTACCTACCACCGGAAAGCTATCGTGACCTTATCCCTACGCTACGCTACGCTTCGCTTTACCGCTACCTAGTTTCCGAGATACGATGAGGGGAGGGGTGAAGGGGGGGAGAGGGGGGAGTCTTGAAAAAACTAATTTTGACCTACTCTGGGCCCACGGACATGAATCTGAAAAAGAAAATGTTCCAAGTCTTAACTTCCGAGATCCGCCTAAAGGGGGGAGAAGGGGGAGAGAATGGGGGGAATTTTGAAAAATGGTTTTTACTTTTCCGAGCCTCTTCTATACGAATCCATAAAACAACAAAACACGGGACTCTTAGTTTCCGAGATACGATAGGGAGGGGGGAGAGTGGGGTGAAAAAGGGGAGGTTTGGGATTTTTCCCATACTCGTGAGAGTTACTTCTATACGAATCTGTAAAAATATACCCACTTCCCCCTTCACCATCTGGGAGAACAATTATGTCAGTCAGTGGTAATCGAGCTTTATATAGTATAATAATAATAATATAATTAAACGCACCCCAAACAAAAACGCTGTCCGCCATGTTAGTATTCCTCCCCCCTTCGCTCCACTCAGGACCTACCTACCACCGGAAAGCTATCGTGACCTTATCCCTACGCTACGCTACGCTTCGCTTTACCGCTACCTAGTTTCCGAGATACGATGGGGGGAGGGGTGAAGGGGGGGAGAGGGGGGAGTTTTGAAAAATGATTTTGACTAACTCTGGGCCCCTTGATATGAATCTGAAAAAAAAAATGTTCCAAGTCTCTTAACTTCCGAGATCTACCTAGAGGGGGGGAGAAGGGGGGCAAGGGGGCAACTTTGAAAAATGGATTTTACTTTTCCGAGCCTCCTCTATACGAATCCGTAAAACAACAAAACACGGGACTCTTAGTTTCCGAGATACGATAGGGAGGGGGGAGAGTGGGGTGGAAAAGGGGAGGTTTGGGATTTTTCCCATACTCGTGAGAGTTACTTCTATACGAATCTGTAAAAATATACCCACCTCCCCCTTCACCATCTGGGAGAACAATTATGTCAGTCAGTGGTAATCGAGCTTTATATAGTATAATATAATAATAATAATATGTGATTTGCAAAATGGTGGTGCTAAGTGATTAACACCCACTTTTTGAAAGGTTAAGGTCAAAGTCATTGCTAGAGCTATTATGAAAAAAAAAAAGATTATTATTTTAACAAGTAAACCTTAACAACTAGTTATTGGAACCTCCTTTTAAACAAATAAGCCTGTGTTAGAAGACTCCGCTCTTCCATAACTTGAATAAATATTATAAAAATTATAACATTATCATTTCCTTTATATTAAAATACGAAAGGAAATGATAATATTTATAAAACAGAGAGAATTATAGCTAAATATGCAACACCCACGCAAGCATGCGAGTGTGTGAGTGAGAGTGAGAGTGCGTGAATGTGTGTGAATGTGAACACGAATGAATCAGAGTGTATGCGTGAGGTTGAGAATGGTACAGGAAATAACTAGGTGTAGGGTTATATTTTATTCCAGCAGCGCCTCCGGATCGTCGTAGGTAAGTGGTTTTATCCAATTAGGAGGTAACAATTTTTTTAAAATTAATTTTGTTTCTTATCATATAAGTCTATTGTATAGCTGAGCGTTCTTACCAGACTGACCCAGAAGGATGGTAATGTTTTTCGAGAGTATGTATGTCTATTTCTTTGGCACGCTCTATAGAATAAACGGCTTGATGGATTTTAAGATGGGTGTTGTTAGATTCGCTTTAATTGTGGAAGTAACACGGATCTATAATATTTATATATTTCATCTGCATTTACAAAAAAAAAGGGAGGGTAGATTTTTTTAAAAATAAATTACTAAAAAATTACAATATTGGTATCAAATAAAAGCTAGTAATGAGTAAATTCCAAATAAAACTGAAAAGCTTGAAATAAAGAAAATTATTTAAAAAACAAAAACTCGACTGCAAAAACACATAACTGAAAACAGACGTTAGCTTTTTCGTAATCGACTGACAGTTGACAGTTCCTGTAATAGAAGGATGTTAGAAAGTAAAACAAATGGCTCTGCTTGTACCTAAGCATACATACATTTTATAATTTTGTTACCGACATATACCACCACTATAAACAAAATAAAGTGGAACTTCTAAACAAAATGCTTTCCTTTTATAGCCTTAATTCGTAGCATATGCATGATCTTATAATGCTTAGTTGACAAAAGACCTTTGGTTAATAAATCAGTCATCTGGCATTTCCTCAGTATTCAATATTTTTTTTTTTTTTTGACTGCATCTTTAACATTATGAAATCGAAAATCTATAATATATGTTTTAAGCGTGTGTGTGCCTGATGACTGTTGTTGCTAATTTTAATGCACTTGTATTATCATACTTTAATTTAATTGCACATTGTCTACCAGTAACATATTTCTTTAGTAAACAGTTTAAGTTAACATATTAGCCTCAGTGCTGGATAAGGAGACAGACAGCCTTCTTTTTTCTACTTTGCCAGAAAATCCTAGAACCATTTATAATAAATACATTGCTTTAATTTACAAAACCTTCTGGAATTGGCATGTTAATATTTTCTTTTAAATGCCTATTTAAAAATGCTGTTGTTACATCTAGATGTCTAATGTCCGTGTTCGACTGTACACTTATAGTAAACAACATTCTCAGTGTGAGAGGAATGTTTTACGACAGGAGAAAAAGTGTTCTCATAATCAATGCCACGACATTGTGTAAAACTTTTAGCCACGAGCCTGGCACAATACCGTGTGTGTGTCAAGTTTTTACTGTAAGACCCAGTTTCACTACAAAATTGACCCATCACTTTGTATATCTAAAATTTCCCACGCGTTATTGTCCTCGAATGATTGAAACTTTTCTCGCATAGCATGTCTCCACAGATCGATCCAGGTCCATTCCAGGCTACTGAGAAATCTACCTGTTCGACTTCTGGACTTATACTGGAATTACAGATATTAACATGCCCAAGACGTTCCGGAGGTTTCCACATTCTCTTGCTCTTCTCTTGGAAGTTGGAACTGGTTGTAAATCACTACTTGAGATAACTATGACTTTACTTGAGGTTGTTAGTGTGTCATCATGCATATCCTGATCCATTTAGTAAATAAATGGATCAGGATATGCAAATGTATTTAACTCCGAATCATAGAACTATTCATTCATTGAAGACTCCCCCACTGAATCTCTGCCATCTTCATTTTTGTTGCTGACAGTTCATGTGCTTCAATTTCTACATCATCCTGTATCCAACCTGCTGTTTCTTCTCTATTGCTTTCTGTGGTTTTGTTTTTTCTTCCATCACTATGACATCTCTCTTCACAGATATTAAGGTCATATACACGATATCGTTTCACTGTATCTGAAAATCCTGCAAGGATGTGCATTTGCGCCATTTTAATGTCTTCTCTTTCGGTATGTAAACCATAACAGGGCCACCAAAAACAAATACGTGACTTGAGTCTGGTAACTTTTTATACCAAGCTTTATAGCTCCAGCGGCATCCTGAGAGCATTCGCGCAGAGGTTCGATTGCCAGTACCTGAACCATTGCTCTATGGTTCACATACTAGGCAATCGAGATATGTAATATGTTTTGTCTTTTTAATATTGTATGTGTTTTTATTTTGTGTGTTTTTTATTTTGTTGTACTTTGAAATTTTGTATATGATCCACTGTTGGTCGAAATAAAAGATTATTATTATTATTATTATTTCTTTATTCCATTTAAATACTTATTAATTAAATTTTTAAATATTAAAACATATAAAATATAAAAACATTTAAAAATATAAAAAATAGAATTCCGCCGGTGTCGGGAGCAGGGTCCAAGCTACCGGTGGTTAGGGCTGCAGAGACAGGAACCTCCTCACAATGCGGGCCGTATCGAGGAGTCCTACTTTCTGAATCAGGCGTTTGATCCAACCGTCTAACGAGAGCCTCGAGAGATGTTGATCGAGGCTTTTGGCCATCAGGCTATTAGCCGATACGACAATCGGCACAATGATAGCTGAGCTCACATTCCACATGTCAACAACCTCGTGTGCTAAGTCGAGATATTTTATTTGTTTCTCTTTCTCAGCTTTCACGAGGTTCTCGTCATGTGGAATGGTAACATCGACTATCATTGCGTGGCGCGCTAATCGGTCTATCACCACTATATCAGGCTTATTGGCAACAATAGTCCTGTCAGTAATGATAGACCGATCCCAGTACAACGTGACATGGTCATTTTCAAGAACTGGGTCGGGCACATACTTGTAATACGGTACCTCAGAGTCTACAAGTTTATATTTCAAAGCAAGTTGCTGGTGAATAATTACTATTATTATTTATACGGTGTTTTATTTCCCAAACTAGAACTAACCGACTGGTTCTTTAAGCATATTGCTGTATTTGCTGCTTCAGCCCAGAACTTTTTTCTCGCTTAAGAATTAAGCAGCGTGCTTTCTTTACAACAGTTTTTTTTTGCCCGTTCTCAATCACCGTTTTGTTCTGGTGTGTATTGATTTGTTTTCCGGTGGATGATTCCTTCTTTGAGTAAGTATTTTCCAGTAGCGTAGTATTTTTTTTTTTCAGTATTCGCTTTGACATTTTTGAATATCTTGAAGACTTCACTCTTATTTTTATGAAAGTATATGAAAGTCATCAAATCAAATCAAATCATTTATTTTGCATACGAGTACAGTCGTCAATGAGCAAGACAAAACACTGAGCGCCAGCAATAACTTAATTTCCATAGGAGCGCACACAACATCAGCATGATCTGACTGAATACATACCGCATCAATGGACCACAACAACCATAATTTTACTTCATAAGAAAAAGGGGAAAATATTTGATATTTATAACTACAGACCTATCTCGCTAATGTCTAATGGGTATGAAATATTCTCTAAAATTATACTAGAACGATTATTATCAAAGACTTAGAACGAGAATCAGCCAAAAGAACGTCGTAGATTACTAAGAAATTATCATTATCTCTATTATTGGAATTAGATAACAACGAACTGAAAATAATCTTACGCTTGACCATGTAAAGTAAAAAATTAAAGCTCTATTTCGTCGTATTAAAAGATTAAAAGAATGTTGAAATATTGATTTGGAACATTCCAATAAAGTAAACACAGTTTTTGAGATTTATTCAAAAACTATGTTTGTTGTTGTATGTTGTTTATGATTCATTCTTTTCGCAAATTCGGGCACTTCCCCAACACTAGTTTAGTATAATAACAATGTATGTTTGTCCTTTCGGTTGTATGTGCTGTACTGTACAATGATAAAGAGATATATAAATAAAATATTTTGCCTTAAACTGTCAAGCTACCGAATACCAAATATACAACGTTCTTACATTGTTACAACGAGGACGTTAATTCATTAGGTACCTTGTCGGGCAATATTATGTTATTTGGTTTTAGGTAAATACCTACCTACAGCCAAATGTTTGGTAATTTTGCGATAATATGTAGGCTCAATAATCCCTGGAGCAGCAACCCCACAATTCATATTCATTCATTTTTACATCAATACAACTGCTTGATGTCATATGAGTTTATTGTATCTCATCATAGAATAACGTATGTTTGTAAAATAGTTATAACTTTGTCTCCTAAGTTCAGTAGAATTGAAATAAAGGCATTTTTATTTTATTTGCATTATTTTTTATGATTTAAACTACCTATGCATATAACCATATAATATTTTTATTTTTCTAAGATTGAAAGTTCTTTTTTATAACTTACTTTAAAATGATTATTTACAAAAAGAACTAAACTTACATACCACGAGACCAATCCAATCCAGTGAGCAACCTATCACATGACAAGCACAAATAATGATCACGACTAACTATGAACACAACACAAGAAACTTGTAAACTGGTTGTTGAGAGCAACCAGTCCGCGCGGGAAGTTGTGGAGAAGTGTCTGGTGCCGCGCGGAGTTCGGGACGTCGTGCGCGTTCTGGGGCCTAGCGCCGAGTAAAGGCCGCGCCACTGGTGCACAGCGGGACGTGCTGCCCCGCGCGGGTACAATACACCTACCAATTGTATCACGATATTGGCTGTTAAATGATTTAATCATGTCGTAATCACTGCCACAAAGAGCGCTACACAATTGTGGCCGATACGCTACGACGCTACTACGTATCGTATACAGCAATTATTTTGTTGTGGAAGCCAATACGGGTTAAGAAAATAGATTGGAAACAATAGGGTCGTCATTAATGGGGACTATATTTATTTTTTGTGTCATTTGTATCAATTTCCTCCAACACTGACTCAATACTTGAATTCTTTGTTTTAACACAAATGAGTTTGTTAAAAAACTTGTGCCGTGACTGATTTAATGTAGTGCATTTAAGGGCTCAGCAAGGACTGCTAAAGGTTGATGATGATGATGTAAGAATTAGAGTCATTCTGAGAGATGGAATCCGGAATCAGGTGATCGGACAGAGAACTAGAGGAATCGACACAGATCACTGGAGTGGAAACCGCAAATCGGCAAAGGTTGCATGGGACGCCCTCAGAACGTGGGGTGATGGTCTTCGCAGGGTAACCAGCAGGAGTTGGATGACAGCTGAGGATTGAGTAAGATAGCGTGCGATGGAGAGGCCTATGTTCAGCAGTGGACGGCTCTATAGGTCTCTAGCTCAGCCGAATATCAACGTCGCTGTCTTGTATCGCACACACCTATATCAGCTCCGCACGTCGCCGTTCAGATAGAAACCATAAATTATCTAGCTCTCAGAAATATCGATAAAGACTTTGTAGGTCAGCGTGTTATTTATCCAGTACCTGCTAATTATTATGAGTAATGTTTTCATAATTTACCAAGAGAACATATTTTAATTAGTCACACCAACTTCTCAATTACTCGCTGTTCGTGATGTATTCAATTATAAATTCTAATATATTATAATGAAGCTTGTAAATAGACGTCATACATATTTAAATTGGAAGACGTTTTGCGTCTCCGGGCAAGTGCCAGTGGCGTGGGCAGGTGGCGGGCAGGCGGCGGGCAGGCGGCGGACAGGCGGCGATGGATTCAAGTGTTCTCTCATTTCACTGAAGCACTAACAAACTTAAAAATAATTCAAACGTTATCAAAATGAAAAGGAAGGCGCAGACAGGGGCCAGGGCGAGTGTGGGGGCGGGGAGCACGAGGGGGTAGCTTCATGCGGAGACGTCGTCCCTCGAGCGTGAAGATTCCTGATGAAAAGAAAATGAAACGGAAATGATACAACGCAGACACTGCACCGACCGACTACTCACGACATGACACTATTATTTTTAAAGTTTTTTATTTGACATAAAAGTTCCATGGCCTTTATATTTCATAATTTTAACGAGACGCCTTCGCAACCTGAATGGTGGGCAGCCTCCACGAAAACACTAGTGCGAGGAGGGGGAGGGGGTGCGAGCGGCGTCGCAGGCTCTATAGAAAATGTAGCGACAACTTCGTTATCTGCTGGGAGTCTCCGCTAGTTCACGAACATTCACGAAACTAAAAATTATAATTATAGTACCTACTCGCGATAACTAGTTTCTATCAGTCATTCAAATCAAAAGTCCGATACTGATACTGGCTGCTGAACAAACAGAGCTTTGAGTATTACTGTTAGTACTTACTGTTTGTACTTACTGTAGATAGCTCCTCATAATTTGTAAACGTTCGCTTTCAATTTTCTTGAGCGGTCTTGCAAAAGTTCTTGTACGCTTTGACCGACGCGAATGACGTGATGCTTTTCGCCGCGGGGTTGCGCGGCCAAAGTTGCCGCGCGATTCTACAGCCCTTTAGAGTTGAATAAAACTCGCAGAGCAATAAGATGGTCTGGAACTTTATCGATGAAGTGTCAATTAGGAGAATTGCTTACAAAGAACTAATGCATGTATGGACTTTGTCGGGAGTTACCTCCGATGTGGACGAGGTTCAGCTATTCACCCGTTCCCCAGTGGTATACTTACTCCGCAAATCCTCCCTGAAAGCCCGTTATGGTGAATAAAGACTCTTTCAAACAGGCGCGACACGCGACGCGAAACAAAGACACCGCACGTCGCGCGACGAGCGGTATCTTTGTGTCGCGTCGCGTGTCGCGCCTTTTTGTAAGAGCCTTAAGTGGAATATAAAATAAAAAGTCTGGAATTCCCCCGGGGTGAGAAATTGTAATCGAAAAAAATTATATCCAGAAATCCCCTCACTTAGGTAGTAACAAAAATATTTTTATGTTATTTGAGCTTAAATAGTAATACAGACATGTTGTTTTTTATTTATGGCACTGATTTAAAGCGATATTGTAGTTTTGGTGACTAAAAAAAAACACAATGCATTTTGTTTATTAACAAGTTTGGCAGTGACAACTGAGAAGATAGTAAATAAAAATGACTCATAAATCAATAACAAATATTTAAATGGTTAATTAAATTACGTGTGGGCAGTTGACTAATCGGAATTAGTCTGTAAGGAATCTAGCTTGGAAGTACCGCTCACCTTATATTAATGCCAGGCATGTATCCTAATATGATTTTAATAAAGACAAGACTAGATAGTAAGCTTAATTTCTATTGAAAAGCCTCTATACCTTTCCTGGCGTTGTACGTTAGCAATTTTTTGGCGATGAATTCGGTCAACGTAGCGTCGTCTCAGCGCTGCTCAGTGATATTAAAATATAATACAATCCAAAGTTCATCCCTTCCAACACAAAAGGAAAGTAATAAACATGAAGGGGCTCCGCGCTAAACATCGCTGTATCTGTACGCCGACAGTGATACAGTCGCAACATCGCGAGCTCGGTGAGCTTCTGAAAGATTCAGCGCCTATTGTAACGCATTTGTTCCGCGTACAGAATTTAAGCGTTGTATACTTTATGACAATCTTAATTGTATTGCAGTACACTCAGGCGTGTAAATATGCTAAGTTAAGTAAGGTTTTTCAGTAGGATGAGCAGTATGAATGCGGTGTGGTGCGGTGCGGTGTGGTGCGGAGCGGTGCGGTACGATGCGGTACGGTGTGATGTGGCGCGGTGCGGTGCGCACAGACGTGTCGCAGCGTCCGACGACGCTACACTCACCGAATATTCACGACGTTCGCCTCGCGACTGCACTGACGAAGCCCTGAAATAAGCTCTCAAGAGACGCATACAAGACATAGTACATTGAAATATTTATTCGTTAGTACTAAAGACAAAGTTTGTTCTGCTCTCAGTTTTTTACTCCTAAAAGATAAAGTAATACAAAGCCTGGTAAACGAACCTTTTTACCTTTTTACCTTTTTTTTTCTTTTCTTTTTTTTTTATCTTTTTTATGTCCAGGGTACCTTCATGCACAGTTAACAAAAGCATGTACGCATAAATTACATACCTATGTATACCGAAAATCTAGATATGTGGGAGACGCGAGCTCTGTGTGCTCTGTAGCGTGTCCAGCAGTCTGCTCACAATAACAGTACTCGCTCACCACTCGCCACTTTTATATTACATCAGTTATTCCGGACGCCAACCTCTGCGCATCTTAAAGTAATAGGAGCCATTTGACCAAAAGAAATTACCAATTCGGTCCGAGAGCGCACCACTTACTAATTCTATTTAGGTACGTATATAAATTGGTGTCCGTATTCTTAATGAAACTGTCCTCGAGCGGCGCCGGCAATGGAGCGGACCGCGAGCAGATCGGGGCGGGAATAAAGCGGGGCGGCCGGCACCGCCGGCGGGTCTCGTAAAGTTATTTAGCGTGAGTGCGAGGCGCGACTCGCGAGTGGCCGCTATTTAATGCTCGCGAACCTCCTACAGTCCTACCTGTTGTGTACGTGATGTTTTAAGTCGGCTCTTTGTGTTTGGTAATGGATGAGACGATAGCAAAAAAAAACGACCAAGTGTGTGTCAGACTACGCACAATGAAGGGTTCTGCATTTGGGATGAATTCATCCCAAATACAAACTTAACATTGTAGTTGAAAAACATGTTCTTCCATACATTCCAACTGCAAATGTAAGTTTGTACGCACAATATTGAGAGATTTACCATGTTATTTTAAGACCTTATAGGTTTTCCTGTAATCTATGAGTAAAGAACCATTCACTGTATTTTTTTCAAAATTGTCGGCTTTGTGTTTTGGAGATAAGGGGAAGGGAATGGTCAAGTTTCTTCCATTTTCTTAAATATCTTTATATTTATTTATTTTGAAATTATACAAAAATAAATAGAGATCCTCGCAATAAGCTCTTTCAATTGATAAGTCACACGATACAATTTGCAATACTTTTTTTTTTTCTTGTGTTCCCCCAAATGTGACGCAAAATTCATTTATTTACGTTATACGTACGTGTTTGCGTCACATAAATACATATGTGTACCAAATTTCAAAATCGGTCCATTCGATTCGGAGCGAATGGCTGTGACAAACGGACAGACAGATGACACACGAGTAAGTGCTGAGCGGAGCAGGTTCAAATGGGTGTCCTAGCAAAATTTTGTAAACCTTGCAATGCACGCGGCGACGCTCGCCCGTTAATTATTTTCAATATAGGCCATATTGAAAATAATTAGAACTTTGATGGGCCTAGCCTATTTCCCCCGCACGCGGGGAGTGCTGGTCGGCCACCACATTGCCGCACCGCCACAAACTTATCTAAACCAGTAGCCAAAGTGGAACTAATGAAATAACTGACTGAAATTTAAGAATGTTACTTATTTAGCATGTGCTTTGGCTAAGCATTATTCTTGTCACTGTCGCACAATTGTCATACTAAAAGTGCTTGATAAAGACGGAAACATATCTAAGAAAAAAGTGCGTGCTAAGTTACGTTAATTTATCTCGGTCTATGAAATGTTTGCACATAGCGAACTATGGAGTAGACAAATAATACAAAATATTAATTTAACAGCAAAAATATTTATTAACTTTACAGGATGATATTCCCACACACAAAATGTTTGAGATTTTTTTTTGCGATTTCTGTCTTTTCTAGTTCTTAAACCTCAGTGGGTCCCTTAAAGTTTTTTGTTCCTTAAAAGTAATAGGATTGATTAACATAAAAAAAAAGTTTTTGTGAAAACTGCCCATTTTCTTGGTGACTGTAATATTTTTTTAAATCTGTGACTGCAGATCAAAATGTCTCAAAAAGTTAAGGACAGTTTCCTAAGACCTGTTTTCCTGTAGCTACAACGGTTAAGGTAGCTAGTTGCCCTTACTGCCCCATCTCAAAAATCCATCCTGTGTACAGATTGTCTCAAACGTAGTGATCCAAAGGAAAATTACATGAGGCATTAAGTAAATGTTTATTAAATTAAATTAAATTTTAATGTTTTTATGTGATTTAATATATTCTTACGATAATTGAATGAAATAACAATGAATAATGTTTTAAAGAATACATTAATTTTGAATTGTTAAAATTTAGTTTTATTTGTTAATGTAAATGTTTTGTTGCACTTATTACTAATTAATTTGAAATTATAATCTAAATATTTGTGCGCTGTTGACGGCAAGACATAGCGTTTATTTTATTATTATTAACATCTGTACATTTTTGTTTACCTATGTTCTACAAATAAAAAAAATTGAATTTGAATTTGAAGATTTTAGAAGATTACGTTAAAAGTTGGCATGTTCTCAACAGTTCAGAAAATTTCGTAAAATTAACCATTTGCAAGAAACTTTACACTTTTAAGAACAAAAAATGCCAAACGCTTTTCAGAGATGTTTTGGAAAAATAAATAAAAACACAAAGTTTTTCGGATAGTTCGACCTTGTTATGAAACCCATTTTCTTTCAGCGCCGTCAAACATTATATCCTGAAAAAATGATTCAGGTATTATTTGAAACTATTTTTTGTAACGAAGAATAATTAGTTTGAAAGACAATTGTATTTTTAGGGTTCCATACCTCAAAAGGAGAAAAACGGAACCCTTATAGGATCACACTGTCCGTCTATCATAGCCAATTTGTTCCGAATCATCGATTATGTTATTTTTAACCAACCATTTTTAAGAAAATATTTTCTGGCGGCTTGTGAACCTTATAATGTCGAAAGTAAAGAATTTGTGGGTGGAAATCGTTTGTTCCTACTATCTCCAAGAAGGCAATTTAACACCACCTACCTTGTCTTAACTCCCGGGTCAGCAGGAGAGCTTCAGCGTGGACGGCACTTCACAGATAGGCAGTTTAGATGTTCTCTGGGTTCAAAGGTCTTGAAAGTTCGTAAAGTTAAAACGCGATTTACTTTGTCGACACCACCATGAACCTTCTCAACGCAGTCTGAACTCCATTGGAGGGGCTAAGGTAAATGAGATTTCAGCAAAACTAAATCTCCAATCTTTAAGTTAGGCGGAGTTGAAAACCAATTCACTCTCTGCTGAAGAGTGTGAAGGTAGTCATCTGAACAACGCCTCCAAAGGGCCTGTGAAGCCTTCTGAATGAATTTCCAACGTGACAATCTATTTTGAGGAACGAACGTCAAAGTCATATTCCGGTACAGCTAAAAAAATTGACCTGTGGTTAATACTTCGAACTCGTTTGGGTTGTCCGATAAAGAACACATAGACCGTAAATTTAAAACGACTTCAATCCTACAGAAAATTGTGCTTAATTCTTCAAAATTGAGTAATCTGTCACCTACTGCACGATAGAGGTGATGTCCTATATGACGTGACGTTAATCCGTTAGAATTTTTATCAGCACTAGTTTTACTATTCCAGTAGTTGGCAACTTCTTTTAAATGTTTAGCTGCTGCAATAAAATTGATGCCGCAGTCAGAATATTAACAACTGCAAAGTCCGCGGCGACCTACAAAAATGAAATTGTGACTGTACCTAAATTACCCTAGGCTGATAAAATTTTCGTTTTTCCTAATTATGCTAACATTAGTGGTTAAGTCGGTTCCTCCCTTAGGGGAAAGGCCGCACTCTACCCCGAACGGCCCTGTAGAGCTCGTCTCCGGGCTGGTCACTCTCCCACCGATATAAGCAATTAATTCCCAAATAAGAAGAACTCCGATACCTTGTCCCATTAGTAAGGCAAGGAAAGGATTGAAGGAGATTGTAAATAAGACAGGAATTCATGGTTATGAAAATACATTGGATGTGATTTTAGAAAGCTAATAAATAATAGAGGGATGCAAAATATGTTATTATATAAACTTGTGAGTAACCTTTACGTTAGCGCAACAGGTATTTGGTCAGTCATTACTCACACGATACCACACATCTGCACTCGGAATGCTCAGAGCAACACTTCCATAAGTGACGCATTACGTCGGCATCATGCTCTTTTGGAGACATGGTCCCTAGCAGTTCTTTCGAACTGATAAACGTGACGCTGCGGCTTTCCCTGTGGCAACGTGTGACCGGCCTTGTCTAACAACGGGGCGGCTAGTTCCAGCGGCATGCGTCGGCATCATGCTCTTAAGGAGACATGGTCCCTATCAGTCCTTGGACTGGATATAAGATAGATGTGTTCACCCGAACCCCTGGAAGGGCCCCCTTTGCACAACAAGCACATCTGCAAGACACGCGTTCATGTCAGTATGACCGAATTATTGGTCTGAGATATCGAATATAACATTCAAGAATTACTAGCTAATAGAGTTGAGAATCGAAGCTCAAGAATCATTATTTATTTAATAGAGATTTGGATAATCTCTCTTAAAGCCCTTTTAATTGGTAAGAGGCAATGGATACAGAATTCAAGATTTAGGTACTAGTTAATAGAGTAGAGAATCATAATTCAAGAATCATTAATTAATAAAAAATTATAAGACAATCCCAAAGCGCCCTCCATTCACCGCTTCCTAGTGTTTGAGCTGGGGAGAAGAAGTAGCGCAACAAACTCCCCAGCAACACGTCTCTGTCTGTTTAGTTAAATGAACTTCAAATATATTACCAGCCTTGGATAATTATTATAATGAAAGACTCACCCAGTCCCACGAACACACACACACACACACACATATTACATTAAGTACTAAATTAGTCTAATCTGAGCCTTAACCCAACTATATTTAACTTAATAATTAATACTCGTTATCTCGCGACAGCCCACTCGGACATGGCCTCTTGGTATTCACCAAGCCTACTAATTTAACTAGCCTAGATTCGGACGTCCGTATCCTATCATGGTCCACCAATTGTTGGACCAATTGCCTCAACGTTATTCTTCAGTTCCCTAAATTCCTAAAAACACCACGTTTATCTCAGCCCCTTTTCTGAGTATTTCTCACAAAGACTTAAAACGCTTTTTGCTTGCTTTGCCTTAATTGTTTGTTAATGGCCTGAATAGATTGGGTCTCGCGGACACTTATGATTAGCAGATGTGGCTGCAATAATGTCCGTTGCTCTGGGTCCAGGGACTGCCAAGCTTTTGAGACGGTATAGCCAAAAGTTACAATTTATATATACTCCATTATTAAACATTCAATTATGTTTTAGCGCAAAGTCGATCAGAGTAGCTATGATTCTAGCTAGCCGCTAGAATAATAAAATAATGAATCTAATAATATAACTACAGTTATTTGATATTAAATAGTAGCATCAACGGCTTATCATGCCTTTTGCAAGTTTCGTTAAATCTGGCTCATAAGTTGTTGTTTTAAATATCAAGTATGACTCTAGATTTATATTTGTTAGTTGATTTCTATATTCCTCTTTCTATCTTCCTTTTTATTATATTCATGCAAGACCACGCTTGCTCGCACGTATTTTGAGGACCGCGTGTTGTTTATCCCTGCTTTGGTTTAAGTCCTTAGAATTGGCAGCGCTTGTTTCCCATAAAATATAAATAAAATGGGTTTCTAAGAGGTTCAATATTTTTTACAATTTTAAAGTAAAAGTATATTTTGTTATTAATTAGGGTAACGTGTCAAACTGTCAGACCATAAAATATAGATTTAATGTGTTTCTAGGAAGTCCGAACAGTGTGCCGATTTTAAAATAAATATAATATTTTGTTATTAAATCGGAGCAAATGGCAGACAATCACAAAATTAAATGAAATGAAATTTTATTTGCAAGAATTGTAGTACATACAGATGGTCGGGTTTTAACAAGATCTAAAACAATTCGCTAAAACTAGCATGCAAAATTACATAAATTAAATAAGAAGCTAATAAAATTGGAACAGACATCATAGTTATTTTAATAAGAATAAAAATGTTAATCATTTGTCAAATTATAATAGTAAAATAACATGATGAAATCTTTAAAATTTAGGTACTCATTCACAGAATAGAAAGATTTTTCTATGAGCCATTTGAATAACGCTGTTTTAAAACGATTGATAGGCAGTTCCCTATAATATATGATTTCGGTAATTTATTATATATCCTTATAACCATTGGAAAGCAACTTCTGTGATATAAGTTGGCTTTTCATTGAAGGAATAATTAGCCTATCAGGATATCTTGTATCGTAACAGTGTCTCCAAGACGACCAAAGCAGTCGAATGCCGCCAAAAAACAATTACAACTTAAATCTGTGAGAACTTCTAAGTGTACCTTAGTTGAAAAGCACACGAACAAGCATAAATATGACTTATGGACCTTTGCATTGCGTCTCAAACTCTCTTTTTTCACAAAAAGAGGGCCACCCAAATCAACGTGGTCGAAGACTTTACCAGGCTTAAGTTTGGGTGCGGGTAGCGGACCCATTGGAGGCTGAATTAAGCTAGGTCAGCATCGAAAATAATTCTTGCATTTTGATAGACCGGATCTTGATTAGATCCGGTCTATCTTCTTCTTCCGGTCTATTCTACGTGCACTAATCATCAAATAATTTTTACATGGTATGTCTTGTAAGGTACGAGGCCCAACATGCAACTATAGTGTTTTAAGGTAGATCAAAATTTACCCATAGAATCGGAGTCCACCCCCCACCCCGAGGAAATTGTGAGAATCTACAAAGGGTGATAGTTTACGAAGGCAAGCAATGTTTTTATTTTTATGTTCTAGCAACGATTCGATTTCAATACGAAAATGATTTAATTGTATCCCTCGAATTATGATATCATGAGCTTTCTTTAGCTCTGAAACACTGAGAGGCCCTTACAGCCTTACCTTACCTTATTATTCAATTACCTCTGCCACCAGGCCATAAGACGTTGCAATTTATTAAATGTATCTTCTAAATTATTTGTAAATGATATATTTTGATAGTCACACGCAGTTAAAACGATCGTATCACAATTAGTTTTAATATCAGGAATGGTGAAACCTTCCTTTACACAAAATGGTTTCATTGGCCATTGTTGTTGGTTTTCATAAAGCCATGTTTGACCGTGAACCCAATCCGTAGCATCTTTTACGAAACGAGCTAGCATTGCTCCGCGCGCGCAAACATCGGAAGCGTTATTTTCGTTGTTCACGTGAAACCAACAATTTGGTGGCACCACGGAGATCACTTGACTAAGACGGTTAGCCACAAACGTTTTTAATTTATAAGGTGGCGTTTGCGACCATGCTAAAACGTTGTTTGAATCACCTAACGCAATAATAGAAACCTTAAAATTGTTTAAGTTTTGAACCACAAAACGAACTAGCTTTGATAATAATATAACTGCAGCTTCGAGCTCAAGCCTAGGTATTGATATAATTGGATTTAGAGGTGCGACTTTATATTTACTCATCAGTAACCTAACTTCTAACCATCTCGTCTTCACTACGTAAGTAGATGCAAGCTGCATAGCCACGCGATGACGCATCGCAGAATCCTATTATCTGCACTTGATTGAAGTGAGGTATTAAAACATGACGCTCAATTCGCAATTTACTTAGAACTGGCAGTTCGAAAATAAACTTATTTTACTGGGAGGTCAGCTCAGTTGGCAACTGATCATCCCAGCCAAGGCCGAGTTTCCAAAGATCTTGCACTATGCACTTTGCGACAAAAGTACATGGCGAGAAAAAACCTACTGGGTTAAAGATGCTCGCGAGTAGTTGTAAAACGGAACGCTTAGTTTGTTTTGCGTCAGTTAAATTATAATTAAAAGAAAATGAGTCACACGAGGGTAACCCAAAACCCAAAACCTTGAGTTGATGAAGATAACGTATCGTCCTGAACTGTCAACTCCTTCTGTGAAGCAGTAATGTTCGCGAAGGAGGAGGCGGAATGCGTGAGGAAGAGGCAATTTCGCGTCCTCACGTTCCTAACCGCCGCAGAAGACGCCCTAAGCGTCAGCAATCGCAGGCCGATTTCTGGCCACTATAGGCGTGGGCTTGCGGATGTTGAGCAATGGGTAGCTCGTCATCCGGTAAGGACCAGGCCTAGGTCGACGGCAAGTTGTGTTCCACTCGCGCCTAAAAGAGATGTCAGCAGAACTGACGGGGTCCGCTAGGGCCGATGCCTGCCAAGGTCGCAGGTAAGTCCGAAAGGGATACCGTGGCCCCTGGCAATACAGGCAACTGAAGGAACTCGGGTGGGTTTTAGTCAGTAAGAATCTGACACGTCCTCCCACTCCACCCAGAGCGGGAAAAGTTATTTGATAATTTCCCACACAAAAAAAGGGCACTAAGAGATGACTCACTGGCAACGAGGAATCGAATCAAGACTGCTAGTTACCTTTCGACTATTCAAGTTTCATAATGAAGAGCCATTTTACCCTGTCCGGGGTTGTATTCATCAAATCTTTACTTATTAATTTATATAAACTTTAAAAAACATCTTAAATCGCTTTCCGCGATCTCTTCCAGCCAACCTTGGAATGACTGTCTATTCCGGATACGGAATTCAATACGGAATCTAAGTAGAATTTCTAAATCCCGGTAATATCTGGAACAACATTAGCATATTAGTCATAAACATGATAGAACAGCACAAGCCGTGGTGCCAGTGCTATACTATACATGTACAATAAATTACTATGTATTTATGATAACTCAGCTCGCGCGCGGGTCACGTTATTATACCTACTGAGTTTATCGATATATGGAAATGCAGGGTTGAACCATCAAGTTTAAAATTATAGTCAGCTTTCCGAGCTCCTAAACTAGGTACGCAGACCTGTATCTTAGGAATCAGAGATTTTGCGAATTCAATTTATAAAATACAACCGTGACTTTTCTGTTTGTTAACACAGCAGATGGATTTAATTATTGTGGTTGTGTCTCTATCCAGTGTGTATATATGAGTGTAGTATGTGTGTAGAGAGGTGTGCATGTGAAGTGTGTGGTGTGTGTGATCGATCATACATACAAGTACATATAATTATTGTAGGTAACAGCTCGTTTCCGACTCATTCTAGGTGGACGATACTCATCATTTTCCCACTTTCTTCTTCTTCTTAAACGTACTATGGCCGTGTGTGCGTCGTGTGTACGGTGCACAGTATATTTTTTGGCCAAAATTTCGGACATGTCTTTTTTATGTGATAACTTTGTTTGTAATGTTTTATAAAATTAATGAATAGAACTCACAAGCGCCTATTTCTCATTATGACCAAAAAAACCACTTCATTATTTTTTATGATAAAATTGTAAATCACCATTAACTTTTGAAATATTTCACGAATTATCTTCTTGTTTTTCCTGATAAACAATAATCTTAAGACACATAATACTGATTGATTTATATATTTGTTAAACGAGTTTTCAGAGATTTATTTACAATTAATGTTTTTTTTATTTTATTTTTTTATGGTCGTATTTTTAATTATTTGGATTCTATTTTTCTATAGAATTGTTAGAAAAAAGTGAATGAATCCATGAAAAAAAAATCAGATCCAAATATTGAAGGATATCGAACTTAGAAGCTTCTAAAGTTTTCTATGGTAATTATGATTTTAGGGTTGTCAATATTTCTAAATAGAATTTATTGTAAAAAGTTACCATAACTTTTAATTCGTAAATAATATATTAACTGGTGGTTGGGGCGTGTGCATCGGAACACTTTATTTACACAGAAAAATAGTTTTTAAATGAACAGAAAAACAAAAAAAAAATACTTTTTATTTCATTTTTGGATCGAGCTGTGGTTTAGCCCAGTTTTCCTAGACGTGCTTAGATAATAAAAAAAAACTATGAATTTCATTTGACATGCCAATCCTGCCATACTAATTTGGAATTTTTTGAACATAATCTACATAATTATTATATCTAATATTATAAAGAGGTAAAGTTTGTAGGAAACGATCTCTGTACTGAACCTATATTGAAATTTCTTTCACTAGTATTAAATTACATTATGCCATTTTACTTAATTGTTTTCTGATGTACATTCTTCAGCTTGATCTGACGAAAGAATTTCTGTTACATTGTCGGTATGTCCTTCAATAATTTCAAAATTTTCGTCATTTTCTATTGCCACAAAATCGTCTTCTGCTGAGATTTCATACGGTTTCAGTAACCTAACTACGCTGGGTGGTAACGGTAAGGATTTTAGTTTTTTCAACCTATTCTGTAGCCTTATGTAGGAAATTTCTGGATCTGACGATTCCAGTGCTCTGTGAAACAAGTCTAACATGGTTTTTTCGCGGTCGGATTTTCGGCTATGGTGTTCTCTGTCGTAACGCCAGAACTTATTCCGCGCTTCACCGGCTTGCTCTGATAATAAGCCCACTGGAAGAGCTGAGTTATTAATAATATCTTGACCGTGAATGAGAATCTTATGTATTGTTACTGTCATTGGGTACCAACCATATTCTGCCACGTATTTAGATGCAACGCTTTTGCAAAAATCTCCAAATTTATTAGCATTTACAGGTAGACCACAAGATAAAGTAATCAGAATCGTGTGAAGATCGTCCAACAACCACAGACCAAGGCCTAATATTTCAGCAAAGACTGCACGATTTTTATCCGATAGAACTGCTCGGGCTGTGTTGCCGTCATTTGTTGTTCCAGCATTGGGTCTCACAACATCAACTAGCACTTTCAAATCTTTTCGCACTCTCTCTTGCACACGTTTTTTTGTTTCCTCAACAGTTTTTGATTCCATTGAATCTTTGCCTACCCTCCATTTCTTTACAGGAAGCTTGTAGCCCAAATGAAGTAAGAACTCTAACACGCGAATCCATGCATGCAAGGCACTTATTCCGTATTTGAAAACCGATATATCAATTGGCTGAGAATAAATTATGTCTAATTTGTTGAATTGCGTTGAAGTTGCTTTGCAAAATGGACATTTAAGTTGAGAAGAGGTTTCTGTTATTATATTTAGTACTTTGCCATCTATGCATGTCAAATAAAGTTGTGGTTTTGCCCTTATTTTCTTATTGTTAGATGTAGTTGCTTCTAAAGTAGTCAAATCCCTAATTTGGTTTTCTATCAATTTCTGTTCATTTAGTATTAAATCTTTTGTCTCTTTCCGATATTGAATATGAATCGGACGGCAAAATCTGTATGATTGTGGAGTTGGGTTTAACCAAAGTACAAAGTCTTTTTTTGTTTTTATCCGTAATGGGATGAATGTAGTGGCAAATAAAGTGTTTTCAGGCTCTTGATTATCAGAAAAATTCTGTTTATAAAATGATTGACCCGAACTACCATCAAACCCCCAACTCCCCTCAAAAATACAATCTACCGTATCTAGACCTTTTTGTTCACAATATGCTGATATAATTTCGTCGCAGGAGTTTATTAATCTTTGAAGAGTGTGAGAAAGTAAACTAACAAATGGAACAAAGGCTTCTCTTTCTGTTACTTGAATCGCACTATCCGGATAACATTTTTGTTTTGCATCGAATTCAACTTACGTAAATGGTGGTGAGTTTGAGTGACTGCAGCGGCCAAGGGAAGACCTCCAATCCTCCATGAACTTAACTTCGCACCATTTTACAATACTCGCGTTTTAATAAATTGGCGTGCTGGCTGGCGGCGGGTGGCGCGGCTCACGGGAGCCTGGGACGAAACTAGGAAAAACACACCCGTCACGTGCAGACACGTGACGTTGACTAAAAAGGGAAAAAAAATTGCGCGCGCGCCACGCTGCCTAGCGCCCCACCCCCTAATCAAGATCTACGTTTAGCTAGGAGACGATCCAAATTGAAATTACGGAATTCACCGTTTTTTTTTTTTTTTTGGGAAGTTTTCCTTCTATTTTTATTTAAAAATAGAATTTTCGAATGTCACCTAACACTCAAAATACAATTAGAATGTGATAAAAATGTCTTCTTGTATAATCTTACTAACATTAAAAAATAACTTCAAATATTTTAAAAGTTCAAGTTTAATAAATTTACGAGGTGATAACCCTAATCAAAAAAGTTTGAATTACAACAATTCCCATATCCTGCTATATTAGGATTCCTTTGTTTGTAAGGTCATAAGTGTAAATAAAAAGAACATTTCAGTCCTAGTTTCAAATCCTAATACGTAATAATATGGCGGTAAAAAAAAAAAAATCAAAAATTTACAAAATCAGCTATAACTCTGTTATCTTGAACAAATAAAGCCTAATTTTTTTTACTATCGTAAAGTCTTTAAATCACTGTTCAATACCATAAGTAAAGTCTTAAAAAGATATCAAACTTTTGAGCTACAATTGTTTCTATGGTTTTTCTGGAAACCATAGAAATTTTTTTCAAGTACTAATTTTCTGTCTTTCATGACAAATAGGCAATCGGGTGTTCTCGTCTCGTATTTATAATTGCAAGTCCTAAGATATAAGATAATAAAAAAGCCATGTCCGAAATTTTGGGCAAAAAATATACTGTGCGGTGTAGGGGCGAGGGGCGAAGGGCACGCACCCGGGGGGTGATGGTGGGGCGGCGTGACATTAATATGGAACTGCCGCAGATGCAGGTGACTCCGATATTGTTTCTAAAACTATTTGTGGTACAGCTCAGGAGAGCAAGCGGTTGAGAAAGCTAGTTATTTCAATGTCAAGTTGTTGTGCTGTTAGTACTCTAAGCAATTGCTTAAACATAAAAAAGGTATGTTCGGTATGTTCAATTAATGAAGTTTGAGACTTTTTAAGTACCTATGTTAACAGTATTATTTTGTATAATTAATTAAGAAAACAAAGACTACCTTCTGCAATGGAAATGAATATTTAACATAAAACATTCGAAAAAATACTGTTGTTTCATACATTTTGTTGATTTATCCTACTTATAATAAATATATATTATTATAAATGTAGTATTATAAATGTGAAAATTTATATGTTTGTTACTCAATCACGCAAAAGCGGCTGAACGGATTTGGATGAAATTCGGCACACAGATAGTTTATAATCTGGATTAGCATAATAGAATACTTTTTATCCCGGTAGTACGTTCCCGTGGGTTAATTTCCGAGCTCCACGCGGCCGACGTCGCGGGCGAACACTTAGTATAGACAAGAGCGCTGATTTCTTTTCACAATTTCAGTGTTGATCCTATAGTAAAAGGTGTCTTGGTGGTGTATAATGATGATAAACAACGACCCTTTAAGAGGTTTGAAAGGGTGAATAAGAAGTTAGCTTGTTTAAAATGGGAAGAACACCTTTACATATCAATTTAAATATGGCTAAAGAAAAATAGAACTACTATTGATTGGGCAGAACGCAAATATTCTGCGGGCCCGCTAGTTTTCGTGGCGCGCAACGCCACTGGATGCACGTGTTGGCAACGTCCTGCCGCCCGGGAGCAAGCGCCGCGCTGTGACTGAGACACGCGCACTCCACAACAATTGAGCGCTTAAGAAGCTATACCTATTGATTCGAACAGCAGTTTGTATTGGAATCTTGCGTGGTATGCAAGCATATTTGTACCTTATCATAGTTAAAATACATCACGTTATCCTGCTACTCCTAATTAGTTTGATACATAGGCAAGTTTTATTCCATCCATAGACAATTACATGCTACGAAGTGCTTACAATATTGCTATTAACAATGTAGCAAATGCTACGACTTGTCTTTTAGCAACATATCTGCCGAGTAAACACGACAGAAAGTTCGGCAAATAAGGGTTCTATGAAAGTAACACGATGCAATTTCTTACTGCATTTATAAATCGCGTGACGAGGCGATCGTCAAAATTATTGTGATACTAGCTTTCACACGCGACTTCACTCGCGTGCGTGAACTATGGAGTCGAGGCACATACTAAAGGATTAAAAATGTATCCGAATGTAATCTTTAATCTACTTGTACGCCTATCCAAATCCGTTTAGCAAAAAAATGTACCTGATAAAAATTATGTTCCTAAGCACTAGTAATTATTATTATCATTGGTCATATGGCCTGACTGAGACTGTGACCCCTGAGTTTGTTTCGGTCTATCTTCTTGGAGTATTCAGATAGAAAACACTGAATAGGGGGTCTAAAACAGCCGCTTTGGCGGAATCATAATAAATACGATAATATGATAATATCTTGATAATGCACTGGTCACTACGATAATAGTATCGTAGTGACCAGTGCATCATCACTGCATAGGCAGTGTACAAGTTTTTCAGAGATCGTGCGTGTGCACGTTGTCACAGCTTGCTTGCAACGAGTAGGCCTTTTGTACGAGTTGTCCGGTGACAGTGTGTTCCCTATGCATGAGCCACATCATATGGTCAGACCATTTACCGCAGCGCTAGTTATATCTTGTATCTCGATGTTCATAGGCAGAAAATAAGTGTGAAAAATACTGCTTGTAATAAGCAGTGCAGTGCGATCCGCCATTGCAATCGGACGCACTTATACACTATAAGCGGAAATTATTTTGCGTCGAGCGCGGCAAATGCTGCTGCCACTATGCGTTTGGAAGAACTCGTGGTGAACGAGATCTTGGCATTTCTCCAGTACCAGCTGAATGTCATGGAAGAGGTTAGTGCAATCCAGATCTTTACGAGTCACTAGAAATGACTGACTGAATGCCGTCTAGGACCGTGGTTGTCTAGGATCGCGGAATGTTTAGCACGCCAACTAAGATATGTTGAGCGGCAACTGCGAGCTGTAAGCTGTGAGCTTGTGAGTCAACTGTACGATGCGGTAAGTCTTCCCACTTCCAACATTTCAACTCAATTGTAACTATTAAGTTTTAATTTCGCTGATATTTATTTGAAATATTTACTACCTATCATCACAAATCTTTGTCTTCAAAGGAAGAGGACTTTAAACAGGGTGGATTTTCGAGACGAGGCAGTAAGGGTAAAGGTACCTTAACCGTTGTAGCTACAGGGAAACGGTCTTCAAAGACTATCCTTAACTTTTTGAAACATTTTGATCTGCATTCACAGATTAAAAAAAATACAGTCAGCAAGAAAATTGGCAGTTTTCACAAACACTTTCTTGTTGCCAATCGATCCTGTTTCTTAAGCGTGGTTTAACCAGACTTGATAAATCGAATGAATGCCAAGATTTGCACTAGCCCCTGGAGCCTCATGTTGCATGGTTAGCACCATAGGAGGCCATTGCATATCAGGGAGTGGACCTGGTGGCACGGTAATGGTAAAGAAGATCGTGCTCTTAGGATATGGATGAATTTGCGAGCCATACCAGATATCCATCCTTGAGAAGCAAAGTACTACTAGAAAGACGGGTGATATTTATCTATGGATGGGCTTCTTTTAATAACGTCGCTGCCAGATTGCTTTATTTCCAGCTTCACCGGCGCATCTTTTGGCAGGATTGACTGCTTTTTCGACTCTTTTCTATGTTTCTGCTACCCTATGTCACACGTTGCTGTTTCCATTGTCGTCGTCTGGCTACTATCTGTGTCAGGTTTCTTGTAAATCTCGCTAGCAGCCTTCTTAATCGTCAGCCGTCTTCAACTTCGCACATAATTAAATATGTAAACACTTCTTCACAATAGTAACTTTACCACCCAACTAAACACAAAACTACACTTGGCTTCGAAGTTATAGGCTTCATAATCCAATGTCAGAGTCAAGAGCAATAAAATCTAAAAGGAATGCTTTGTTGGTCAACGACTACTTGCAACCTTCGACGACTCACTCCAAATGTCTAACAAAAGAATGCGAATTCGCAAAAAACAAACCATCTTGGAACACTGTGTAGTGACACAAATAATTACATACGTATTATAGTTTAAAGTTAGTCGAAAAAATTGTAAATACAGCATAAAAGATGTATGGATTTATAATGAGACCCACTCATGACTTTAGGCGGACCTCTTCAGCAGACCCCTGAAAGATATGGAAAGATCTCACCGGGTAAGCTTGCAACTGGATCCTGGAGCAGTTATTCTCTCGTACTTAAGCACTAGACTGCTCACCTAAGATCAAGAATGGTTAGTCTACCCACTTTTGTTCCGTTTTAATGTATTTTTGGCGACATAAAGTCACAACCGCAGCAATAAAAATAAAAAAAACACTTCTATTTCGAGGCTCGGCTTGAAACTCAAACTTGCAACATCTGGTGTGCACATTTCACTAGACATAAAATAAAAAAACTTAGGCGCAGCACAATTGGGAGCGTCTGTGCTGTTCAACGTCCAACGACCGAATCCAATCGATCTGGTTTCTTATAAGGATGTGACTGTTCCTAAATTACACAAGGCTGAAAAAAAAAATCGTTTTTCCAAATTATATTAATATTAGTATTTCGATCTGTTCCCTCTTAGGGGTGTAATTGTCTGCCATTTGCTCCTATTTAATAACAAAATATTATATTTATTTTAAAATCGACACATGGTTCGGGCTTCCTAGAAACACATTAAATCTCTATTTGATGGTCTGACAGTTCGACACGGTTCCCTAATAAATAATAAACAATATTTTATGGGTAACAAGCCTGCTAATTCTAAGAACTGAGACCAAGGCAGGGGTACACAACACGCGGTTCTCAAACTACGTGCGAGCAAGCGTAGTCTTGCATAAATATAATAAAAAGGAAGGAATATGGATCAACTAACAAATATAAATCTAGAGTCATACTTGATATTTAAAACAACAACTTATGAGCCAGATTTAACGAAACTTGCAAAAGGCATGATAAATTGATAAGCCATTGATGCTACTATTTAATATCCGATAACTGTAGTCATATTATTAGATTAATTATTTGATTATTCTAGCGGCTAGCTAGAATCATAGCTACTCTAATCGATTTTGTGCTAAGACATAGTCGAATGTTTTATAATAAAATATATATATAAATTGTAATTTTTGGCTATACCGTCTCAAAGGTTGGCAATCCCTGGACTCAAAACAGCAGACATTATAAGGGCCACATCTGCTAATCATAAACCCAACCTACTCAAGCCATTAAGAGGCAATTATGGCAAAGCAAGCAAAAAGCGTCTTAAGTCTTTGGGAGAAACACTCAGAAAAGGGGCTGAGATAAACGTGGTGTTTTAGGAATTTGGAAGGATTGGTGAATACCAAGAGGCAATTGGTTTCAGACCACGATAGGGGACGTCCGAGTCTAGGCTAGTTAGAAAGATTGGTGAATACCAAGAGGCCATGTCCGAATGGGCTATCGCGAGATAACGCGTATTAGTTATTAAGTTAAATATAGTTGGATTAAGGCCCAGATTAGACTAATTTAGTAATTAATGTAATATGTGTGTGTGTGTTTGTTGGTGCGACTGGCGGTGAGAGAGCGGGAGCTGAGTCTGAGGCAAAACTGGTAATGTGTGCAGTACCTTATAAGTGAGTTGTAATCTAATTCTGTCACCATTATAATTATTCTTGCAAATTGATTGCATTGTTATTATAGGTAACAGTTACGTGATATCGCTGACTAGCTGTTAATAATACTTTATTCCAGAATGTCGAGCTAACTCTTATTTAGTGTCATATTTTAAAATTAACGCTACACATTCCCGTGTATTACGTGTCCATATCCTGATCCGTACCTTGGCAGATTATTGTTACTTGCATTTGGCTATAGGGAAATGGTAAAGGCCTTCAACCATACTTGACTTTGAGCACTAATGCTCCTGACCTTTGACGACTGTTGATCTTGAGCTGACGCACTACATTTGGAAGGCAGAAACATAAATACTCACAGCTCATTTAAAGCTGAACTAGGCTATAAAGCCAATGCGTAATTGGATTATAAAACAACCAAACGTTAGTGATGATTTCTGTATCCAAAAAGGTCTCGCCACAGAATATTTTGCGTGAGGCTTGTTGGCGCACATTTCCAGGGAGTGGGGGTAGGCTTCACCAAGTACCCCAAACTGAATTGGTAGTCGTTCTAAGAACGCTAGGGACCGTGTCTCATTAAAACCCCGCTCAGCCGTTTGTAGGCATATACTGAATCGACACTATTTATTGAGACACGCTATTGGGACGCAAAGCCGCTAACAGCCGCACCGCATCCTCTAAATGGGCAGATTAAGGGAGTGAGAAGTGACGAACCACCACTTCGGCGTTCACCAGGTACGATCGTAACGTATTCTGCTAGTGACTGAGTCTACGGTGCGCTTGTGCTAGTTTTGTATTATTTTAATAAAAAGGGGCTAGTCCGCCGTAAGGGTGTCTTTCACATAAGTACGCGATTACAACCACTCAAAACTTGCCTTCCTCAATAACAGTGACTTCGCAGTGCTCTGTCTTAGGATTGAGTAAGACGCTTATTTAATGCTTAGGGAACGTGTTCCGTTAAATCGTATTAGTTCCTCAGAGGTTCTATGCGTTAGGTCTAGCAGAACACGTACAATGAGACAAAACGTTGTAAAACGGTTCCCGGTCTCACTGAAATGGGTACATCGTAAACAGACAAATTAACGTAGTTATAAATAGTGATTTAAAGCGCAAGCGTAACGATCCCTTTACCCCTTCACCTTACCAAGACTGTATTGCAGGTATTGGTGCTCAACTGCAAGAGGAGGAGACGTTGGCGTTCCAATATTTATAATACTAAAACATAATATTATATTATATACTTTTGCATAGCCTCTTATCTTCTTAGCTTCATATTATAATACTTATGTTTACTAACTGTAATTATTATATATTATTCTGACCTTGTATCCATCCCCTCCCCTTAACTTAATTCGATCGGAACAAGGCAGTTTAGATTATGAGAATCCATTTCTATCTTATATCGGTGGGAGGGTGACCAGTCTAGGACGAGCCCTACAGAACAGTGCGGAAAGGAGGGGCACTGTTCTTCCCTGTACGGGGAACCGACCTAACCACAAATATTATCATAATTAGGAAAAACGAAAATTTTATCAGCCTTGGGTAATTTAGGTACAGTCACAGGGGGAAGAACTGTGCCCCACTTTTCCGCACAGTTCTGTAGGGCTCGTCCCAGACTGGTCACCCTCCTACCGATATAAGAAAGAATTGTATTCCCATATCCTAAACTGCCTTGTCCCGGCTTAGATAAGCTAAGGGACGAGGATTGGATAAAAGGTGAATTTAATATTGGGAATTCACAGTTAGTAAACATAAGTATTATACATTTATAATATTAATGTAATATGAAGCTAAGAATACAATAGGGTAGGTATGCAAAAGTATATAATAGTATAGTATTATTATAAATGTTGGAACGCTAACGTCTCCCCTCTCGCAGTTGAGCACCAATATCTGCAATACAGCCTCGATAAGGCGCAGGGATTTACGCTTGCACTTTCAATAATGATTTATAGCTACGTTAATTTGTCTGTTTACAATGTACCCACTTCAGTGAGACCGAGATCCGTTTTACAACGTTTTATCTCAATGTACGTGTTCTGCTAAACCTAACACATAGAACTTCTGAGGAACTAATACGATTCTAACGGAACACGTTCCCTGTATGAAATAAATGTCTTACTCAATCCTAAGACAGAGTACTGCGAAGTTCAACTGTTATTAAGGAAGGCAAGTATCGAGTAGTTCTAATCGCGTACTTATGTGAAAGACACCCTTACGGCGGTCTAGCCCCTTTTTATTAAAATAATACAAAACTAGAACAAGCGCACCGTAGACTCAGTCTCTAGCAGAGTACATTACGATCGTACCTAGTGAACGCCGAAGTGGTGGTTCGTCACTTCTCATTTTCTTAATCTGCCCAATTTAGAGGATGAGGTGCGACTATTAGCGGCTTTGCGTCCCAATAGCGTGTCTCAACAAATAGTGTCGATTTAGTAATAGGCCTACAAACAGTCGGGTTCGGTTTTAATGAGACACGGTCCCTAGCTTTCTTAGAACGACTAACAATTCAGTTTGGGGTACTTGGTGAATCCTACCCCTTCTCCCGGAAATTTAGGTCAACAAGCCTCACGCAAAGTATTTTGTGTCGAGACCTTTTTGGATACAGAAATCATCACTAACGTTTGGTTGTTTTATGATGCAATTAAAGATTGGCTTTATAACCTAGTTCAACTTTAAATGAGCTGTGAGTATTTATGGTTCAGCTCTCCAAATGTGGTGCGTCAGCTCAAGATCAACAGTCATTAAAGGTCAGGAGCATCAAGTTCTCAGTGTCAAGAATGGTGGATGGCCTTTGCTTTTTCCCTTTAGTCAAATGCAAGTGACAATAATCTGCCAAGGTACGGATTAGGATATGGACACGTAATACACAGGAACGTAGTGTTAATTATAAAATGCGATACTAAATAAGAGTTATTTTGCCATCCTGGAAGAAACGATCATTTACAGCTAGTCAGCGATATCCCGTAACTGTTACCTATAAATATCAATACAATCAACTTGCAAGAATAATTATGATGTTGAGAGAATTAGATTACAACTCACTTACAAAGTACTGCACACATTACGAGTTTTGGCTCGGATACAGCTCCCGCTCCCCATCTCCAGTCGCACCAACAAACACACATATTACATTAAGTACTAAATTAGTCTAATCTGGGCTTTAACTCAACTATATTTCACTTAATAACTACTGATAGGTACTCGCTATCTTGCGACAGCAGCCCACTCGGACATGACCTTTTGGTGTTCGCCAAGACTTAAGAACTTAGTTAGCCTGGACTCTGACGTCCATAGCCTTTCGCGATTCAAAATCAACTGCCTTGACTTCATTCCTCTGTCCCCTAAATTCCTAAATCACCACGTCTATCTTCACCCCCGGGCCTAAGCCCAACCGATGGCTGCCATATGGCGGCGCCGGCATTGTCCGTTGGGATGGGTTTATTCTATTGTTTCTTAGAATTTGTAGAAAGTGCCAGCTCGCTTCCCATAAAATATAAATGGAATGGGTTTCTATATTGTTTTAAAATTTTAAGGAAATAGGGTCTTTTTTATTAATTAGGGGTTACCCTAATTAATAAAAAAGACCCTATTTTCTTAAAATTTACATTTTTTCCCAACTTTATGGTCTGACACGTTAGTGTCAGACCATAAAGTTGGGAAAAAATGATGATGTGGATATATTTAGTAACCTTTTCCGCTTAGCTATTTCTAAAGAGTTTTGAAAAGACCCTGGAAGAAATCGACACGTGTTTCACCTCTCAACGAGGCATCCTCAGGATGACGATTAACTTGTCGTGAACTCGAACACGGCGTTTTGCCACACCAAGCACCGAGCGCAGACTGAGCTTTATCGCCCGTCCAACCCACTTATATACTGCTCGCCCCACCTCGGCACGGACCGTTATCAGCGCGATAAGGGGCGAACAATCGCAGTAAAGGTGACCTTGGCATACTCGTATTTAATTCGTTCAACAGTGTAACGTTTCTTGTATTATTTTTCATTATTTCTAAGCTCTCTAGTACTGACATTCTGAAGCCTTTATCACATGTGTGTAAAATTTCGAAAGTGTTATTATTATTTAACGAATGACCTGTATCTATTAAGTGTTGAGCAAAATGGGATTTTTCTTGATAACTGTTCCGGAACGCTGCAATATGTGCCTTATATCTTGTCTGAAAATTACGACCGGTTTGACCTATATAAATACCATTACAATCATCGCAATGCAACTAAAAAACCATAAAAAATCAGGTGTTTACAAGTTACATTGCGATGATTGTACTGGTATTTATATAGGTCAAACCGGTCGTAATTTTAATAATAATGATGGTAGTCGGGTGACTATGGAGACGACTCTGGAACCACCAAGGAACGCTTGAGCCGGAATATCGGGAACTCTGTACACAGCAGCGCAACACAACACGACCGTCCACCGATGTCGGGCGCAGAGTGGCATGACTTTTTTTTTTTTTCTGTAGGGCATCTCATAGCTGACCTCTGAGGTCATGACTATTTAACCGGTCAATCCTGTGGTTGCCTTAAGCTGCTACACTCAAAGCCTCCACTCAGGGGCATACAAACTAAGCTAAAAAGCTAGGTGAACGCTCGCTAAGTACCCTTGTGGGGTACGAGCCTCGGCTTAGGGCGTCACCGGAAGGAGGACATCAAAGATGGGACGGGCTGGATCAAAGTTTTGATCATGATTATTAATCTGGGAATTTAAAGCTACGTGCACAGCTGCAACCACTGCTGGCACCTCGTTTTCGAGCAAGGGTCGGAGAGGATTATCATTTACTCGGGGGCGCGGACGCGATCGCAAAGGACCTCGACGGCGAGGTCGGAATGACGGGAGGCGTCTGTATTTGTGTAGAGTACTTGTGGCCCTATTGCTCACCTGGAGGAGGGTTATGGGGTCATCTGGGTCGGTGAGAATGTGCCTAGGACGGCGGGTACGGCGAATCCTACTTGGGACATAACTGGCGGCCTCAATAACCAGAGGGTTGCGATGTTGGACCGCGGAATCAAAGAAACGCTTTGCTAGGCGGTTGATTTTATGATTATATTTATGTATTTATACTCGTGAGAGCGGTCACAATGTATGTCACCATGGTTCGAGAGACCATACATTGCTACCGTGACTTAATAATTATATTTATGTATTTACTGTGAGAAGGAAGGTACACAAAATTATGGTTAGTAAGAAGCTACTGGTTAGAGCTTATACAGTTAGTTATGATAATAATGTCAAGGAATTGTATTGTTTTAGTTTGTAATCAGACTATAGCCCCAACAGACGTTCTGTTTAGTCGTAATTTTATCCTTAGTAGTAAGAATATTGTGAATGAAATATTTTTGGACACAAGACTGATGGGGACATAAGTAATATAAATAAGTAGTATAATAAGAATCGAAGTTAGCGAATACATACTCACCAGAAATATAGATGATTGGGAGATGGAAGTCGAAGTTATAGGTCATTCATTGGAAGTCGTACAGTGGCTGGCAAGTGAGAGTGCTTGATCAGTGAAGCTTGCGGTGGAATGTGTGGCATATGCAAAATGTGATGTTAACATAGTAGGAGTCGCTCATTGGAAGTCGTGCGATGGCTGACAGGTGAGAGTGATTGATCAGTGAAGCTTACGGTGCAATGAGTGACGGATGTATATTGATATTGAAAGGTATGAATGAGCTAATGAAAATGAGAAATTAACAAAATGCGCTCATGTAATATCTTACCTTTTAAGCGTTTCCTGTATTTTTGGAGTAAATTGTCACTGTGTAATTATTTCATCGTTTCTGAAAATTTTGTTAACCGATGCTCTAATTGAATACTACAATAATTAACGCCAAACATTCAGGTCTATAACTTTGATTGGAGAAGCAAGCATCATAGTGCTTATTGTGCGATTTATAATTTGACGACAAACGTTTTAGTAAAAAAAATGTTACTTTTTGGTTTTAATGTAATTAAATCTTGTTGATAGGGTACAGATTATTTTGTAAATGTTTATTTGATTATTTGATATTTTCTGTAACCGACTTCCGATACTGTAAATAACGTTTCCGGTAAGTGAACGGAAGTCGATTACAAACTTGATTAAAAATAATATTTTATTCCGGAAGTTAGTAGACACGCGACCTATTTGTAGTTTTTAGATGTAGAAAGGTATAAAAGCAAATGCCAGTGCATTTTAAAGTTAGTTCCGTGTAGAATAAACAGCCATAACGTGTAAAAAATGTAAATGTGAGTACTATGTAGCCGTTTATAATTTTATTATGATGTGTTTTGGACTTTAAAGAGAAAGTCGTGATTTCGTTATCTACCAAAACTGTTGTAATCAGATACAGGTAGAAGCACCTGAATAAGTGATTCTAAATATGTATTTTTATTTATTGTAGGCAACGAAAACGAAATACATAATAACAAGTTGGTAGCGAGAGCTTTTTTTTATGGTTGGGAAATTATCAAATAACTTCTCCCGCTCTGGGCGGAGCGGGAGGGTGTGTCCGACTCTTACCGATTAAAACCCACCCGTGTTCCTTCAGTTGCCCTGTTGTCGCGGGCCACGATCTCCCTTTAGATTTTCTTCACAACCGCTTCGGGTCCGCTAGGGCCGATGCCTGCTGGGGCATCGGCCCTAGCGGACCCCGTCAATTCTGCTGACATCTCTTAAAGGCGCGCGTAGAACACAACGCGTCGTGAACCCGAGCCGGGTCCTTATCGGACGGCGAGCTACCCATTGCTCACTGTTTGCTCTACCGTTTCCTCCAGGCGATCCACACAATGGTGACACCCGGGCGTTTCCTCCCGTTTTATCTTGAACAGGAACCTCCCGAAACAGCAGTGTCCGGTGAGGACCTGTGTCAAACGGAAGGTGAGGAAGCCGTGGCGCCTCTCTAGCCACTCCTCAAAGAGGGGACTTATTGCCGCAATTGTAGCGTGCCCAGCACTGGGTTGCGACGGTCATACTCTCCATGACGCCATGAGATCCCGCCGGAGCTCTGTCCGGTGTGCCGTAATTTCTCACGACAGTGGAGCTAAGCCCCGGCGTTTCGCCTCCTCGCGACACTCCTAGATGTGCCTTTGAGGACCTTTGCCTCCAGATCCCATGGTGGCAAACCGGCAAGAAGGCTCGCCGCCTCACAAGAGACCGTACGGTATCCTCGGGCCGGCCGGATGGCCATGACCCTCTGGGACGCGTTCAACCGGCGGGCTGGCCGCAGCGTCAATGAACGCGCCCACACCGGCGCCCCGTAAAGGGCCATGGACCGTACGATGGTAGCGAGAGCAAAGTACCTGACGGCGCGCGCACGCGGCTAGTGAAGATGACTGACACATTATGTGTTCACCCATAAGCAAAAGAACTATCTAGCTACGTGAGAACCTACTTAACGACCTTTCTACAATTTTTTACGTGACTCTTTATTTTTATCAGTTCTTAAGATTAAGTTCAGATAAGCAAATGACGTTGCATATTAGTGCATTAAAAAATATCTGTGATTATTTGTGAAGTTAATTTATATACTTAGTTACCTTAATTTATCATATGATCATCATCATCTACATAAGTAGGTACTTCATACTTTTTATTACCTACGCATTATTATTTTTGAAATGAATATTCTATCTGTAGATAAAAATATTTAATTATAACTACTTTTTTTACCACTTGTGTACCCGTCTGTACCAAACACGTATAAAGGCTCTTTCAAACAGGCGCGACACGCGACGCGACACAAAGACACCGCTCGTCGCGCGACGCGATGTACCTTTGTGTCGCATCGCGTATCGCGCCTGTTTGTAGGAGCCTTTATTCTCACGTATTATCCAGTAAAATTTAGAAGGTTGGTTTAATGTACTGCGCGGCCGCTTTTTATAACATTCTCGATTTGGTCGGGTTACCACGCATACATATTTTTTTTCGATTATCTCGTTAATTAATTAGTGCAAAAGTCTGAAATTTCACAGGTATATTATTGAACTGTATGTCTAATTATTGATATAAGATTCTGTTACCACTACAACAGAAAACTCGGTTAATGTCCGGAACAAATTGAAGTTTCATCATAACTTTTTAATTACGTATAATGTAGGATACTAATGAACCTTCAGTACCATTTATAAAAAGTAATTACCTACGAGTATATAATAACGTTTCAAGTTAGTCTTTGAAGCACTTATTGGAAGTGCTAGGACCTATTAAAGCATATTTCTCTTTACTGAAATAACTTCAAAACGGTGCATTATTGTGATTTTTTTTATTGTGTAACAAATTATAACTAATTAGCCAGATGTCATGTTCAAAAATTATAATCATCCGGTTAGTCAATTCCGAGATGCAGCAATCGTGCAAACGTTCATGCAGCAGGATTTTAAATATCTTCGCAACCATAGTAAATACAAATACAAACAAGTTACATTTATTTCAAATTCATATATAATTCTTCAAATAACATTTATCATTCATCATTTAAGTAAGGTGATAAATAAATAAATGTTTTGAAATAAATATATTTCAACATACCGTTAGAAAACAAAAAATCTGGTTGCGGTAACGTTACTCCAGCCGGAACTGTTTTTATCAAATAATTAAAAAACTATCAGCTAATAAATAAAAAAATCTGCTTACCTATTACAGAAGCTATATATCTAATTATCTATTGCACTTAGATGACGATTTTGGACATTTTGTGGCTGGGGTAACGCACACTATATTGATAATATCGCACATCTGCAATGAAAGTGTCACAACACAATAATTGTAGTTTTTGGGAAATCACAATTTTGTTTATGTTAAACTTAAAATGCCTTTTAAATTTTTCTGCGAGACCATATCAGAGAACTTAAGATATATTTAAGAAGACACACCTTTCCGCCAAATAAGCCCCAACGATGTGGCGGAGGTAGCGGGGCACCCTATGGTACCGCAGTACATCCCAAATACAACTCCAGGGCAGGGTATTGAATGCGTTGGAGATGTCGAAGGACACCGCCAGCATCACCGCGCCCCGGGATATCGCTTCCTCCGCCAGGACTCTCACCCGCATTATTGCATCAATAGTGGAGCGCCCATGCCGAGAGCCGAGCTGACTTTCGTCCAGATCCGGCCCCTCTCTGTATAAGTGACCGACGAGGTGGGCTGCAATTATCCGCTCAAAGAGTTTACCCACCTCGTCTAGCAGCACTATAGGCCGATATGCGGACGGCGAATCTGCTGGGCGCCCCTCCTGAGCAGGACCAGACGATCTGACAATCTTCCTCTGAGCAGGGAACCGGCCCTGCTCAAGGCAAGCTGAGTAGAGTCCTCTCAGCTGGGGCTCTAGCCTTTTCAGAGCGATGGCGAGCGCCTCCGGGAACTCAATCGGGCCCCGGGGTAACGGTTTTGGCCCGGAGCCCAGTTACGACCGCACTCATCTCCGCCTGTGTCACCTCAGGGACGTTGACCTCCTCATCTACCAACTCTGCGGCTGTGGGCAAAGCCATCGGCGGCGGTATATGCTCTTCTCTAACAGGGAAGAGGGCTGCAACCACATCCTCCAGCAACTGCGGCTGTAAGCTCTCAGTGAGTGGAGGCGCCCAGACACGAAGTTTCCCTCGGACCACACGATAAGGGTGCCCCCACGGATCTCCATCTAGGATCACCAACATCTCTTCCCTGGTTCGAGTCTTAGACTCGCCGACGCCCAGCAATAGAGTCTGTTTCGCTGACCGGTACACCTCATACAGCGCCGCTTCTTCTTCCGGAACCCGACGACGTCTCCTCCAGTATCGAGTGTACTGGCGTCTAACCTCCACGCAGGTCACGCGCATCTGCTCGATTGCCTCGGACCACCAGTAAAACTGGCGCCTTGTGGGCTGTGTGTGGATGCGAGGCATGGACGCGTCGCAGATTTGCGTCATCACTTCGCGGAACCACTTTACCTCCTCTTCAACGTCGATGGGTTCATTCGTCGATGACTCTCGGACCCAAGCCTGAATAATAGCGGCTTCCTCGAGAAGTCTCTGTCGAGTCTTTTATATGACCAGTGAGGACCATCCATTTACGGGGCCAACGGTCGGCCGCCATCCGCAGTCTGAGTGGAGACGTCGAAATGAATATATCGTTGATCTAACAACGTCTCCACCTCTACGGCAAATCGCCTGTCGCGGACACGACCCGCAACAGCGGAGCTACTAAACGAGACGTCCAGTATAGACCCACACCGCTGCCGCACGTAATAGGTAGACCTAGAGCAAGTCATCCAGCTTGGTATACACAATTTTGAGTAAGAAGTTGACAGAAGTACTAAAAAATACTGCCACCTACCCTCGTCAATATCAGAAAGCTTGTTGGTATTGTTGATATTTTCTTTATAAGTTTCAGATTCATTCATGCCAACGGATACTAATTCTGGAGTGTCATCGCGTAAACCTAAATTAATAATGAACTTGTTTCTTGAATTCTGCTTCATTTTGACCTAATAAAGTAAAAAATAAAAACATAGTTGTAACATCCTAAGCATCCTAAAATAATGAATAAGCACTATATAAAGCAGAATTAAAGACGCATTATTATATAATACCCAATTAAATACTTGTCCTAATCGCTAGTACAGATAAAACAGTTTTATCTAAATAATAACTCGGTATAATCCAATGCTAAAGCAAGAAAAGTGTCATTTCACATGATGAGACTGTATTTTACCGAAATCAAAGCAAATATATCAAAAATTACCTACCGTAATATCTCTATTACGGTAACTAATTTTTCATATATTTGCATAGATTATAACAGTAATACACCCACTAGATACACGTCCGTTCTGTATGAACTTTGATGTGACACTGTTTAAGGTAGAAAAGTAGCTCAGTGAAAAAGGGTGTTAAGTGCCATCTCTCGGCGAGGAATCACACTATAATTATGACGTTTTTTTAACAGATAAAGTTTGCAATTCCCTTTCTCATGGCATGCTTATCTCAATTTCGTATTTTTATGTGTTGTGACTCTCTTGTTGCCGATGTGCGATATAATGATGTAGTGAGCGCTGCGCGGCGAAAATGACATGAAAATGAAGCAAATAATAATATCTGTTGATTCAGTGGGGTAGAACTTCAGTTGCACTGAAACCAACCTCATTTGCTTCAAGACAAATAAAGAGGAATTACTCTCACAGTGTATGTTCGTGACAGTTATATCAACTACTTTATTATTTGGCAAGTTCGTAAAATATAAATTACGCGATAATTCTAGTAGAACATATATTATACTGTTAACAAATACTTTTACGATGGAATTATCCTGTATCGTTAGGTTTAACGTACGGGTATTAAGTTTATTTTGTTGTAAATGTAAAAGCTATAAAATTTTAGCATTTTCAACTAAATCTATGCAACAAGCTCCTCCAATACTGCATCGTTCGTTGGGTATCTGTCATATATAGCCGCGAGTACTTCCCTGCAACACAGCGGCGCATGGTGGCGCGCGCCTTTGTGCCATTACACGCCACCCGTCATGGCACATTACATCGCCACGTCACAATATAAATGAGTACAGTATGAAAACTGGGCCTATTTGTTGAAATAATTACCTAAGCTCCATTTTTAAAAAGTTCGCGGTGACCATTCGTTTTGATATAGCACCCGCAACTGACAGCACCGCGACAATCACTTGGGGCCTCGTTAATGAGAGCGTCTGTGTGAGTGTGCCGTTTCGAACGTTTACTATGTAGTTTTCTGTACTGTCCTAATTTATACTGATAATCTCTTTTGCAGCCCATTTTTGTTCGTGTGAGAGATGTTCTAACCCAATTAAAATGCTCCTTAATATCATGAAGCGAAATGTAACGAAACTGAACTCATGAAGCACTAGAAATAAAACACTACCTACGTGTAATGGAATCGGTGCATTCGTAGAGAGGCGTATACAATCAAAGGCAGCTAAATCCACTATTGGTAATTTATGGTTTGAGAATCCCATTTTATGCGTCAAAGAAGTTGCTACCAATTTCAGAAAATATTTGGCATCAAAAGCAGTTCAATCCATTACAAATCCCGTCCAAAAAGTCAGGTTAGTAACAAACAATGGTACCTATAAATCACTTTGTGATCTAGAATCAAAAACAGCTAAAATGCAACCGACCAATCAGAGAGCTCCGTTAACCTTCTTTCAATATGGCGACTCCATACTGTTGAGTACTCACGGCGTCTTATTATTTAGGTATTTTGAAAACCTTGTCTTTTTTAGAGATTGAACTGAATGTAATGGATATGCCTGTAAGAAGCTTTACCGGAGAAGTCCAGGAAATGTCCAAAACATCCAGAGAAATGGAAGGCAAATTTGGCAAAAAAATAATGATTTTTTTGAATAAATAAAAATTATTATCTTATCGCTTTTTTAATTATTTATTATTGTTTCCCACACTCTTCTCGAACTTTTTCCTTACGCATAGTAGGTGCATCACTAACTTTATCACGGGATCCATTTATTGTTAGAATTGAATACAGCTATAGGTATCCATTTTAACAAATACGGCTAAATACAAACAAAAAAAATCTTCAAAAAGCTTGTTTTAAAAAGATTTCAAAATTATATTTTATTTTGTACTTTTTACCATTATAATTTGTTTAAATATTTGTCCTACCACTTTCATAAATCCAACGAGCCCAACACTACAGGGCTATCTTGTAAGGTCCAGGAGGTTTCTGTGGCCACCTTCCGCCTCTTTAATCTGATCCTTGATCCTCACCTTACGCTATAGTTTTTGTCACGACAAAACAAACGAGTCTAAACACAAGGACGCTTTAATGTTTAGTTGAGGAAATCCTATAGCGAAATCCTATACTTCCAGCTCCATCATCAGATCCTGGACTGCATTTTGGGTTAATTTACTGTGTGTGCCTGGCATTTGCTCCTGTTTAAATAAAAAAATATTATAATTATTATAAAACCAGCACATGGTTCAACTCAACTTAGAAACACATAAATTCTCTATTTTATGGGAAACAAACTATTGACAAGTCACGCGAAAAGGTCGGGTGCAATAATATTACGAATTCTAAAGAAACTAGCAAAATATCCAATTTCTAATCTCAACTCACAATACCAGTGCCAGCATCTGGTAACCATTTAGTCGGGCTCAGGGAACTTAAACGGACCCTTTTAAAACAATTAAGAAATTCTACAAAAACAGCAATAAGTCGGTTCTGCGAAACTGTGGGAAGATGGGCTGGACGTGGTGTTTTAGGAATTTAAGGCACTGAGGAATGAAGTCGAGGCAGTTAGTTTTGAATCGCGAAAGGCTAAGGACGTCAGAGTTCAGGCTAGTGAAGTTAGGAGACTTGGTAAATACCAAGAGGTCATGTCCAGGACTATCGTATGGGACCGAGCATTATTTATTAAGTGGATACTGGGTTTAAGACAACTTTAGTTAGCGAACGACGCGAGTTTTGAGAGGCATCGGAAGACGGCCGTGAACAGGGAGCTGTGTCTGAGGGAAAGCTGGAAATGCGTGCAGTATTTTGTAAGTGAATTGAAATCTAATTCTCTCTAAGAAATTATTTGGTAAGTGTTAACTTTAATTAACTTTTATCTTTAGTATGTACATTGTAGTTAAGAACTTCATCATTATAATTGTTCATGAAAGTTGATTTATATTGTTATTTATAGGTAACAGTTACAATGGTCGGTCATTCCAGAAAGGTGAAATAGGATAACTATTATTTTAGGGTCGTGTTTTATCGTTATAAACCACGATCCTAAAATAATAGTTTATACACGGCAATGTAGCGTTCTACGATTCCGTGTATTACGAGTCCATATCCTAATCTGTACCTTGGCAGATTACTGTCACTTGCATTTGGCTATAGGGAAATGGCAAAGGCCTTCCACCATACTTGACACTGAGCACTAACGCTCGAGACTTTTGACGACCGTTGACCTTGAGCTAACGCACCACATTTGGAAGCTTAAGCCTCACGCAATGTATCCACGTTGCGTGTGGTTTGTTGACGCAAATTTTCATGGAGTGGGGGTAGGCTTCACCAAGTACCCCAAACTGAATTGGTAGACGTTCGAAGAACGCTAGGGACCATGTCTCAATAAAAATACCCGTCCGTTCCTTAAGACTATTACTAAATCGACACTGTTTATCGAGACACGCACTGTTTATTGGGACGCAAAGCCGCTAATAGCCGCACCGCATCCTCTAAAGGGAATGAGAAGAGACGATATTCCACTTCGACGTTCACCGGGTATAATCGTAATGTATTCTACTAGAGATTGAGTCTACGGTGCGCTTGTGCTAGTTTGGTATTGTGTTAATAAAAAGGGGCTAGGCTGCCGTAGGGTGTCTTTCACATAAGTACGCGATTAGAACTACTCGATAGTTGTTTTCCTCAATAAAAGTTGGAATTTGTAGTACTCTGTCTTAGGATTGAGTAAAATATTTATATAATGCTTAGGGAATGTGTTCCGTTAGAATCATATTAGTTCCTCGGAGGTTCTTTGCGTTAGGTATAGCAAACCACGACAGTGAGACAAAACGTTGTAAAACGGTTCCCGGTCTCACTAAAGTGGGTACATTGTAAACAATCAAATTAACGTAGATATAAATAGTGATTTGAAGCGCAAGCGTAACGACCCTTTATCTCTTATCCCTTTGCCCTATCGAGGCTGTATTGCAGATATTGGTGCTCAACTGCGAGAAGGGAGACGTTGGCGCTCTTGTGACTGTACCTAAATTACCCTAGGCTGATAAAATTTCCGTTTTTCCTAATTATGCTAATATTAGTGGTTAGGTCGGTTCCCCTTACGGGGAAGAACAGTGCCCCTCCTTTCCGCATTGTTCTGAAGGGCTCGTCCCAGACTGGTCACCCTCCCACCGATATAAGATAGAATGGATTCCGATAATCTTAACTGCCTTGTTCCGACTTAAATAAGTTAAGGGACAGGGATGGATACAAGGCGAATCTAATATTAGGAATTTACAGTTAGTAAACATAAGTATTATAAAATGAAGCTAAGAAGATAAGAGGGTATGCAAAAGTATATAATATAATATTATGTTTTAGTATTATAAATATTGGAACGCCAACGTCTCCTCCTCTTGCAGTTGAGCACTAATACCTGCAATATAGTCTTGGTAAGGTGAAGGGGTAAAGGGATCGTTACGCTTGCGCTTTAAATCACTATTTATAACTACGTTAATTTGTCTGTTTACGATTTACCCACTGCAGTGAGACCGGGAACCGTTTTACAACGTTTTGTCTCATTGTTCGTGTTCTGCTAGACCTAACGCATAGAACCACTGAGGAACTAATACGATTTAACGGAACACGTTCCCTAAGCATTAAATAAATGTCTTACTCAATCCTAAGACAGAGTACTGCGAAGTCACTGTTATTGAGGAAGGCAAGTTTTGAGTGGTTTTAATCGCGTACTTATGTGAAAGGCACCCTTATGGCGGACTAGCCCCTTTTCATTAAAATAATACAAAACTAGCACAAGCGCACCGTAGACTCAGTCTCTAGCAGAATACATAACGATCGTACCGGTCTGGTGAACGCCGAAGTGGTGGTTCGTCACTTCTCACTCCCTTAATCTGCCCAATTAGAGGATGCGGTGCGGCTATTAGCGGCTTTGCGTCCCAATAGCGTGTCTCAATAAATTGTGTCGATTCAGTAATATGCCTACAAACGGCTGGGTGGGGTTTTAATGAGACACGGTCCCTAGCGTTCTTAGAACGACTACCAATTCAGTTTGGGGTACTTGGTGAAGCCTACCCCCGCTCCCTGGGAATGTGCGTCAACAAGCCTCACGCAAAGCATTCTGTGACGAGACCTTTTTGGATACAGAAATCATCACTAACGTTTGGTTGTTTTATAATGCAATTACGCATTGGCTTTATAGCCTAGTTCAGCTTTAAATGAGCTGTGAGTATTTATGTTTCTGCCTTCCAAATGTAGTGTGTCAGCTCAAGGTCAACAGTCGTCAAAGGTCAGGAGCATTAGTGCTCAAAGTCAAGTATGGTGGAAGGCCTTCACCATTTCCCTATAGCCAAATGCAAGTGACAATAATCTGCCAAGGTACGGATCAGGATATGGACACGTAATACACGGGAATGTGTAGCGTTAATTATAAAATATGATACTAAATAAGAGTTAGCTCGACATTCTGGAATAAAGTATTATTAACAGCTAGTCAGCGATATCACGTAACTGTTACCTATAATGACAATGCAATCAACTTGCAAGAATAATTATAATGGTGACAGAATTAGATTACAACTCACTTACAAAGTACTGCACACATTACCAGTTTTGCCTCAGACTCAGCTCCCGCTCTCTCACCGCCAGTCGCACCAACAAACACACACACACATATTACATTAATTACTAAATTAGTCTAATCTGGGCCTTTTTTTTTTTTTTTTTTTTGTTCCGGGGTGGAAAATCCTCATGGATGTCCTTCGCCCTGGGACGGGCGAAGGGGTCTGTCAGACTCCTACTGACTAAAAACCACCCCGGTGTTCCCTTCCCACACTTGGACCGGGGATCATGGGTTCTAGTGCGCCTTCCATGATCCCCGACTGGTGCCGGCCCGCTTTTGCGGACCACTTCATGCCCGCGGGTGGAGTGAGGTGTTACACTCCCCCCGCGACGTCAAAAAGGGGCGCGCGTGGAACACTACGCGCCGCCACCTCGGGTCCTGCTGGATGGGGGGTGGCGGACGTCCCCGAGTCCGCCATCCCTCCGGATCCGTTTACGGGGGCTGGAAGAGGGCATTGTCTGCCCTCCGTCGACGCCCAGTCCGCCTGCTACGGATCAGGAGAGTGGTCTCGATCTCCCTCTCCCTTTCCGCAGCCTCCTTCTGAGCCTCCTTCTGTGTGTGAAACCGTAGTTTCACAGAAGGAGATCACTGCATCCCACGACTCGGCACTCCCGACCATCGAACGAGCGACAGCCGGCAGCGCCAGGTCAGCTCCGACTTCAGATACGAGAGCACGGCGCGGCTCCTCCCATGCGGCACACTCTGCCAGTGTATGCTGCGCCGTGTCCTCCCGACAGTGAGTGCAGTGATGGCACCGAGCGTCCGGCTCCCTGTTTATGCGACACAGGTAGTTCCCGAAGCAACCATGCCCCGAGAGCACCTGCGTCGCCCGAAACGACAGGGAACCGTGCTTCCTCCCGAGCCATTCGTCGAGCACTGGTCGGATCGCGTTGACGGTAGCGAGGCCGGCGGTAGGGCGCAGAAGCCTGTCCCGCCATTCCGTCACCAGGACCTCGCGGAGCTGAGACCGACGAAGCTCGATCTCACGCTGCATCGGTCCACCTCCCCGCGTTCGCGCCTCCTCGCGCCACCGGTGCAGTGAAGCGAGGGCCCTCGCTTCTAGGTCCCAGGGCGGGGATCCGGCCAGTGCACAAGCCGCCTCGTAGGAGATCGTGCGATACCCCCTGATAGCTCTGACGGCCATCGCCGTCTGCGGTTTTCGCAGTATTGCGATGCTGCCAGCCGTCAGGTCAGAAGCCCACACCGGGGCCCCGTACAGGGCGATGGATCGCACGATCCCCAAGTACAACCGCCTACAGGCGGTGCTCGGGCCCCCCAGATTGGGAAGCAGCGTCGATAATGCACCCACGGCGCCCATCAACTTGGGCGTCAGTTGCCGAAAGTGGGGGCCGAAGTCCCACCGGCTGTCGAGTACCAGTCACACATATTACATTAATTACTAAATTAGTCTAATCTGGGCCTTAACCCAACTATATTTACCTTAATAACTAATACGCGTTATCTCGCGATAGCCCACTCGGACATGACCTCTTGGTATTCACCAATCTTTCTAACTTAACTAGCCTAGACTCGGACGTCCGTACCCTATCGTGGTCTGAAACCAATTGCCTCGACTTTATTCTTCAATCCCTTAAATTGCTAAAAACACCACGTTTATCTCAGCCTCTTTTCTGAGTGTTTCTCACAAAGACTTAAAACGTTTTTTGCTTGCTTTGCCTTAATTGTTTGTAAATGGCCTGAATAGATTGGGTCCCGCGGACACTTATGATTAGCAGATGTGGCTGCAATAATGTCCGTTGCTCTGGGTCCAGGGACAGCCAAGCTTTTGAGACGGTATAGCCAAAAGTTACAATTTATATATATTCCATTATTAAACATTCAATTATGTTTTAGCGCAAAGTCGATCAGAGTAGCTATGATTCTAGCTAGCCGCTAGAATAATAAAATAATGAATCTAATAATATAACTACAGTTATTGGGTATTAAATAGTAACATCAATGGCTTATCATGCCTTTTGCAAGTTTCGTTAAATCTGGCTCATAAGTTGGTGTTTTAAAAATATCAAGTATGAATCTAGATTTATATTTGTCAGTTGATTTCTATACCTTCCTTTTTATTATATTCATGCAAGACCACTCTTGCTCGCACGTAGTTTGAGAACCGCGTGTTGTTTATCCCTGCTTTAGTTGAAGTCCTTAGAATTGAGTCCTTAGGGCTTGTTTCCCATAAAATATAAATGCAATGGGTTTCTAAGAAGTTCAATATTTTTTTACAATTTTAAAGAAAAATGTTATTTTGTTATCAATAAGGGTAACGTGTCGAAGTGTCAGACCATAAAATAGAGATTTAATGTATTTCTAGCAAAGCCGAAGTGGTCCATATGTATGTGACGGTTTTAAAATAAATATAATAAAGTGATATTAAATTAGAGTTTACGAGACAGACAATCACACTCTAACATATTTTATAATACTAAAACATAATATTGTATTATATATTTTTGCATACCCTCTTGTCTTCTTAGCTTCATATTATATTAATATTATAATGCTTATGTTTACTAACTGTAAATTCCCACTTTTAAATTCACCTTGTATCCAATCCTTGTCCCTTAGCTTATCTAAGCCGGGAAAAGGCAGTTTAGGTTATGGGAACTCATTTTTTTCTTATATCGGTGGGAGGGTGACCAGTCTGGGACGAGCCCTATAGAAATGTGCAGAAAGGAGGGGCACAGTTTTTCCCCCTAAGGGGGAACCGACCTAAGCACTAATATTAACATAATTAGGAAAAACGAAAATTTTATCAGCCTAGGTTAATTTATTTATTTAAAGCACCTTTAAAGACTCATTCAAGGCAATGTTATAAGTTGAGTTACAAAGTACACAAATTTCCAAAAATAAATAAAAATATATTACCTGTAAGCAGAATTACAAGCCATTATAATTATGATTAGAATGCTTTTTATAATATAATTTAGGAATTATAATTTAAGAACAGTCCTACTTATCAAAACAAAACCAAATGGTCGAAACAAAACAGGGCTATCATGTTTGGTTGAGGAGTGCTGTGACCAGCTTGCGGGTTCATCATCAGAACCTGGTCATCACTTAGTTAGTGTAATAGCACTTGTCAATACATAACCAATGAGTCCAGACACGATTGTGATGTCTTGTTTAATTGAGAAGTTCCGATGGCTACTTGCCAGCTTCATCATCAGACCCTGGACACCATCTTGAGCTATAGTTCATGTCAAGACAAAACCAACGACTTCACACTCAACGACGGACGCTATCTTATTTAGTTGAGGAGTTTCTATGACCATTTTCGGGCTCCATCATCAGACTAGCTTCATGGTATCATATTTTAAAACGTCTTGGTAGTTATATAAGTTTACCAAGATGCTAGGAGGTGCGTGAAAAATGTATGACAATTGGAGTAACTGGAAACACATATGACCGAAGCAAGCTAATAAAAAGCTTGTAAATCTCAACCACAAATATTGTCTGTCAGTGTGCTAAACCTAAAGCTCATTATTTTATTTCTTTTTTAAAAACATTGCCCCACACTAGGAATTTCTCCTGTATTGTGGGTGCGTTTACAAACATTTAAATTCACATACACAAATACCCAGACCCGGAACAACTATTTGTAGGTCATACAAATATTTGTTCCGTGCGGGATTCGAACCCGCGACACGCAGCGCAGCAGTCAATCGCTTAACCACTGCGCCAACCGTGCTGTCAAGCTCTTGACTCCTACCCTTCGTATTTTTGAGTTACGTCATACAATGATGCCAGTTTAAAATAAAATTGATTAGTTTTATTTTCTTGTGTGTAAAATAACTAAAAGAGCATTAAGCTGCTTTTGAGTTTATACGCCTGTAGAACAACGTTTGCGTTCGACAAATGTGAAAATTGCGCAACTTAATATTAATACCATTACTACCGTTACAAGAGCGGTGTGGAGTCAGATTAAATAACTCCTTGACTTTTTCACGGAAAAGAGACGCTTCGCGTGCTATCCAGAACAATAAATACCTTTAAACGTTATTTATAATGCCGAGATACCGATAGGGTTGGTACTGACCGACGACCATCGCTACATCTTTATACATATAACAAGCATTTTAGAACTCAAATTGGCTGTTCACCTCAGTATGGAAATTAAAACATTTTGATCACGCTGCCATTAGAAAATAGGTTATATCCGCAACTCCACGTCAAAGCGCGTATTTTGCGTACGGGTGGGAAAATCGATTATTCGATCCAACCCAGCTCCTCCAAGAAGGCCAGCAACGCCTTGATGTCATTGACAATCTCACTTAAGGCACCTGGGTTACCGAAGTACTTTGCCCTGTACGTGGCGACCACCGAGCAATTGAACAGCACATGGGCTGCTGTCTCGTCGTCCTCAATGTAGGCTCTGCACAGCGGCCTGTCTGTGACTTCTATGGCATAGAGGTGTTTATTAAATGACCCATGGCTAGTTACAGCAGCTGTAACTGTACGCAGCTGCTGTTTCGTTAGTCGGTGAACCTGTTTCGTCAGGCGGCCATCAATTATAGGCAATGCCTCCTTGGCCTGCCTGCACTCAACGTGGTCCAACCATAGTTTGTGATGTTGGTCCTTGGTTCGTTTTCTTACCAGACTGCGTAGGTACCCGAAGGGGAGTGGTGCGATGGGTTCAGGCCCCACTGGCCACACTGGCCACTGGGCACAGCCGACGAACTTGCCAGAAGGGGGTCGAGCATGGTGCTCGACCCCCTTCTGGCAAGTTCGTCAGCTGCGTCGTTGCCCCGCGAGCCGGTGTGTCCTTTGATCCATTATTGAGGCTTCCCATCTGGTTAAGGCGCTGGTGATACTCGTATGTTAGCCCAGACTCAACAGTGTGACTGTTTAGCACTTGCAGAACAGTCATGCTTCCTGGTCAACTTCCAACTTCCCTGGTTAAGATGGCTGAAACAGCAAGAGGTACACCCATGCATTCGGCCTGGAACACTGTATTATGGACTCTCAATGGTGTGGCTATGTGTATGTTGAAGTACTCCGAGTAGATTCCAGCACCTGTGCCACTACCTGTTTTGGATCCGTCGGTGAAGATTCGCACGCTACCATTTCGAGGAGGCCTAAGTTAAGTGATTACTATGAAAAATTCAAAGTCCGGTTGATTAACTTTTTGTTCCGTTTATATTTTTTACGTAAAGTACTCACTCTATATAAAATTTCCTCTTTTATTATGCTGAAAAGCTTGTTCGGAAAATATTGTCATGAATTTTGTAAATTCGAAAAGAAAATATTCTACAAGTATGTTTAATGTCTAGTTCTTCTTACAATAGAAGCTTGCCGAGTGTGGCAACCCTACCAAAATCCCAAGCGCCACAGCACCGCAGCCTAACTATTTACCTTTTATGAGTTTCCACGCGTCACCTGAGTTTTTGTACGGGACCCGCTGACGAGATTAATAGGCCCATACATTTACTTACACCTACTAAAATCCCGGCTTATGCTGACATAAAACTGTTCAGAAACATTGACGTCGTGTAGGCTTAGGCTGTTACCGAACAATAAGCTGATGTATTTTATTACTGTTACACACATAGTGCCGCACGTCGTCGGTCGATTTGATAGTGCGACGTTTCGAGCTTATTTCCAACGCGTATTACACGACGTTGACAAAGCACAGAGTGTGTCAAGAACACAGATTACCTCTGCAACTGATGCTAGTGTTCAGAATGTTTGCGAAAATCCCATTTATGTGAGGAAAATTATCGGACCGAATGAAAATTAAACGTAGACACAATGCAAAATTACGTTGCAGTATTTAATTTTAAAAAGTCGTTCTTAGATAATATCTCTCATAAATTCGTAGTTAGCGTTAATACGTTGCCTCCTTCCGGGCATCGAGCGAGCTGCCGCGAGTCGATTCTAGGCTAAGCCAATACTTTCACCTGTCTCCTATACGTGCCGGTATCTGCTAACATAATAGGTACTCCACCAAAAAATGCAATCAAATTGTTCATACACACATACCCTTCTATGCACACTCAAGGCTGGAAGTTGCTTCGGTGTCGGAAATGTTCTATTCGAGTATGTAGGTACATACTCTACCTCTACGGCCACTGACATGCCGCCATAAAGAACTGATATGAAAGTTCTCTTCCACATTTTCATTTTCATTGTGATGGTCAAATATCATGTTTTACAAGTTTAACTTGGTATTGGAGCCAGTAGCTAAGTACATATCTCTGAAGTTCGATCAATTCAAATCCGTACATACTAGTAACCATAGCCACAACTACAATAGCGCGTCTATCGTGTGTACATACCGAGTATGAGTAGGTACTTCTTTTGTGACATCAGTTTTCAGAGCGTTTAAAAGCCTTTGAGTGAGGTTAACTTGACATCGTGCGCTCACAAAGGACGTCAAGGGTCGCACACGATCGGTCAGGCGCTCGTCTGACTGCGCCAAAGCCACGCATTTCGACCAGTGAGACCGTTTATATCGTGTAAACTGTGATTTCACGGTTCATGGTAAAACGCGGCGGAATGTGGAGGTTTTGGAGTTTATGTAGCATGTAACTGTGACGGTATCAACTAATTACTCGTAACGTACGAGGCTTCACAATCGGTAGATAGATTACATTATCAAGTTGCAAGTATAAATATACTGCGGACTACGGCATTGTGCGACTGGCCTGGTTATGTTGTCAGGGACCAGTTTTTTAACCGCCTATGTCTGTATAGTGTGATAGACGTGTCTATTATAATTTGTGCTACGTCATCTACAAATGTCGTCCAATGTGTTTTAGTGTGAAATCAGTGGCGATCACCCACACTGAGGAAGAAGACGGGACAAAGCACCGGCCGGTCTCACACTATAGTGCGCGCGGAACTAGTTGGCCGCGCCTTAGGTGCGACAGGGGTGAGGGGGCGGATTGCCTACTGCTCGCAACGCACATGAGATTAGACAGTGATGACCAATCTCGAGATATCGTGAACAATAATTGTTCAATTATTGAAAATAATAAATAAAAAAAAACAATTGAACTTTTAGAAGTTTATATTATACCTAATTGTATTGTAGTTAATAGTAAAATAAACCAAAAACAAATTAAGTATATGAAATTATTCTGACATATTTTAAGGATATATAGGTAAAATTATTTAATTTTTATATACTTATATGAAATTACTCTGAATCACTTGATTTTGAACTCTCTAAACTTGATTCAGAATCATCTTGTAAGTTTATAATGATTTCGTCCACCATAGTATCAAATCTCATATCATGATTCCAGTATTCTTGTTCGTTTTTTTCTACGTGGTCATCGCATTTTTTCCATTTTTCGGCAGAGAATTCGGAAAATAACCTTGTTATTATTGTAATTTTCTCGTCCAATGTAGCATTAATGTGATCTCTGGCCAGGCAATTTTTAATATTTGCCCACACAAGCTCGATCGGGTTAATGTCTGGATGATGTGGAGGTAGTCTTAGAACAGTATAGCCTGAGCTTTCAGAAGTTCGTCAATCGTGTATATTTTTTCTGATTGGGTCGTATTAATCAACCTCAAGAGTTCGGCTTTGATCATCGTGGGAGAAAATGGTACGTTATGATTTTGCAACCAGTTCTGCATATTAATTTTTAAACTGGACATAGTGAGTTCCTTCTCAACTTGCACACAATCATAGGCAGTATTATTCATAATTATGACCGAGTTAGGTGGAAGTTTAGGTATTAATTTACGATCAACCCAGTTGTAAAAATTTGTGGAGTTCATGTCTCCATGACAATCCGCCGTTTTTTAATCTGATTTAAAAATTAGCAAAGCATCGTCAACTAACCCGTTCCGGCTACCACCGTGAACTATTAGTAAACGCCTTCCTTTGCCTCTATCTGTATAAATTCCAGGCTCCGACGAAGATTGCCAACATTTTTGGACATTGTGACTTTGGTTAACGTAAGTTTGTTCCAAAAAGAATATATTTCGTTTGTTTTCTCTGAATTTTCTTATGGCCCTCAAATATTTCATTCGCCATTCAACAATGTTTGGTCTCTCTATTAAAAGGGATCTCTTTGATTTACATTTTTTTAATGAATATCCCAGTTTGTGCAAAAGTTCTCTTAAAAAAGGTAATCCGCAATCTAAAATATTATCCTCTTTTAACACAGCATTTAGTTTTCGTAGACTTGGTTTTTTTTTTTCTCTACCGTATAAAATTGATTTATTTTTCTTCTTATCACTCCTGAATCAAAATCATCAACTTGTATTTTCTTTTTTATTTCTTTTGGTCTCTGCGGAAAAATAAATTTTGCTTCCCCTGTATTTTGCAAGGAAGTTTTACTTTCAGCAATCACTACCCTTACACTTCGTTCTGATATCCCTGTTACTTCTGCTACTAATTTATGTATATTCGCATCAATTTTATATTCTAAACTATTGACATCGTCTTTCCGTTTTTTAAAAAACGTATGCACTTTAAATATTATTTCCTTAGATTGTCTTTTTATCGGCGGACTCATCTGGCTATTGCAATCTTATATGCGTTTTATCTAAATTAGATAATACGACATCCTGTGTCATCCCTCCCTCTGCCTCACCGTGCGTCGGCGACACGCAGGTAATGAGAAAAGTTGGCGTTGGCAAATTCCAAGGTGTTCGTGCACCTCACATTTATTTATTGAACGACCTTTGAGCCCATTTTGGATTTCACTAGAAGATCTTAAAGGCATCGATGTTTGGCTATTACAATTGTATATTTTATGTCCGAATGATAACTAGCCCGAACTTAATTTCACCTCATATAACATGCCATAAAATTGAAATCGCTAAATACAATATACCCTAAATTTAGTTGTCAATCAATAACATACAAAATAACTACCATAACTAACCAAACTACTAATACTTAAAACCGTTTTCAATAAAACTTATAAGTTCTAAATTCAAATTATATAATGTTTATTTCATCATAATAATGTTTTTAAAATAAATTGTATTACAAAGCTTTTGCTATCACCTTCTCTCAGGCGTTACGTAGATCCGAGTTACGTATATGACAGCGGGCAATATATTTTTTTCTACTAACTTGTTTTGTGATAGTTCACTTGTTGTGTAGTTTTGTTCGAAGTAGCAGGATAAATAAACAAGTATGCAGCAAGCATGCAGCATGCAGCATGTAAGCGAGCAATTAAGCAAGCATGCAGTATGCAAGCGATCATGCAATATGCAGCAGGCATGGTTTCTGTCACGGCTCCGGCACTGCGGGACTCCGGCGGTCCCACGCGAGCTTATCGTCGCAGATGGTTTAACGCTCACTACACTCTAGGGTAGGGCAGACAAGGCTGCGTGGGGTCGGATTTATAGCGATTCGTTTCTGTCAATAAAACCATTTCTTTTAGGACTAACAATTTAATTATAAATGAACATTCGGAATAATACAATACTAAGGACATACGAATTTATTTCATACAAAATTAGCTGTGCAATGTTTTTTGGAGTAATTAAAGCAATTATATAATATTGATTCAATAATACACTACTCTTTAACGAGAGGTATTGATACAAATAAAGCAGTAAGTGAATAATATAAGGTAAGGCAAGAAAGTGGTGCAAATAAATAATATAAAGAATCGTTGTGTTGTGACTGCGTTGTGTTGTGTAAATCGAAAAAAAAGAGATTCAGTTACCGAGCAAAACAAAGCGATTGAGTAAAATCGGTCTGCTAGGAAATAAAACTGCGCTAAGGTCACCAACACCAACTGCGTGCAGTCCCAGGGTGAGTTTAGAACTTTTCGTACTCGTATTAAATGTTGCTTATATTTAGTAGTGTCGTGATATCTGTGATTTAATTTAAAAAATGTATTATTTTAACATCGATTTATAATATCCACTGTGGCAACACTGTCAGAGTACAAATTATTAATATTATAAGAAACTTCTAAATGTATTTTCATTATAGCAACTGAATGTATTGTTTTACTTTGGCAACACATAGAAATGACGGTTATGATATTTCTGGGTGGGGCAAAAATCGTTTTAAATTGTAAAATGTAATGGATAGTTAGTCTTCGTTCGATTGTGAAATAGTACAGTGGTGTAGATTAAAAGTATTAGCAAGAAAAGAGTGTTTTCTTTATAAGTCAGAAGTGACAAGAATCACGAGCCATATGTAGGTGAAATCGTAAGTAGTTTTATGAATTCTTTACTTTATTCATTATTTTCGTCCTAGATAAGTTCAGTGAGCAGTGAGTGTGGTTAGAATGTCGTTTCATGATTCGGTAGCAATCATTGTGACGTACTCCCCAGATGGTTAAAATTTAAATCATAGTAATTGGGCCGATGCACGTGCTACCTTTGGTCGAGGCTACTCCTCGATAGGGTTATCGTTGCGTTGGACTAGGACTGATTATAAACAATAAGTAAATAGTTGGACCAGTGCACGTGGTACTCTTGGTCGAGACAATTCTTCGATAGAGCTATCATTACATTGGACAACTTGGAAAAGAAATAAATTAGAAATTGTGCGAGTGTATGTTGGGAATTTCTCCACGAGATTTCACTTTAAATAATCTGAATAGTAATTTAAGTCTGTTCCGTTCACAGAATTTTCTGAGCAGCTATATAGTTTGTTGATGGTACTTGGTGCACATTGTACTCATTCTAAAAACAACAAAATTGAACAGAAATAAAAAGAAAACTAATTTAGACTACAGACAAACAAGTGGCTAAGAAGGATTCGGTCGTTGGACGTCAAACTACACGGTCGCTCCGGGAGCGAGCTCGGTCCCAATTTTTTTTTGTTTTTACGATACCTTTGGGGCCTTGCACATGCGCGGGTTGCTTGCCGGCAAAATCGAACAGTAATTCTTTGTTTTGATACTGGTGTGACTTTAACAGCCACCAAATAATTACATTAAATTAGTGCTAAAGTCGAGGTGTCTATCTACGTGTATTGCTGACCTCAGGCAAGCATCATAACGAAACGGATGAGACCTTTCCATATCTTTCAGGGCGTTACGTTACTTCCCTCTGCAAAATCGTTATTTTATTGATGAGTGGAGGTCATTATAAAATCCATACATCTTATATGATGTATTTACAATTTGTTCGACTAACTTTAAACTATAATACGTGTGTGATTATGTGCAGTGCAGTGTTCCAAAACTGTTTGGGGTAATTTTCTTTACGAGTACGCAATCTTTTTTAGACATTTGTAGTGAATCAAGGGTCGCAGCTAGATGTTGACCAGCAAAGCTATCCTTTTAGATTTTATTGCTCTTAACTCTGACATTGGATTTTGAACCCTATAACTTCGAAGCCAAGTGTAATTTTTGTGTTTATTTGGATGATAAAGTTATTTTTGTGAAACTTTTTTTGTTAAGTTTACATATTTAAATATTTGTGAAGTTGAAGACTGCAGAAGACCGTGATAAGATTAAGAAGGCTCCTAGCGAGATTTACAAGAAACATGAAACTGATAGAAGCCAGACGATCACAATGGAAACAGCAACGTGTAACACACCATAGCAGTGACATAGAAAACAGTCGAAAAAGCAGTTAACCCCGCCAAAAGATGCACCGCTGGACATGAATTAATCTGGCGACGACGTCGTTAACAGATGCCCATACATAGATATCACCCGTTGTGTGTCCAGGGCTCCAAAATTGTCTTTAAGTACAAGGGAGTTTTTTTTTCGTGAGCTGTGAGTGTGTTTTTACTGTCCCGGGCACGCATACCTCAACTTTAAAAACAAAAGTCCGTACAGCCCCTTTTTGCAACCCACCCAGATGTGTGCCCGCACTGACCCGTAGACCGCATAGCAATTGGTATTTTAACTTTTAAGATACTCACTATTTGTGTATATTATGGAATGCCATGTATCTCAACAAATGTGATGTTTAATCTGACGGTGAAAGTGTACAGATTGTGCAAAATACGACATGCTTTTTGTCATTTACTAGTTTTATTTATTATTTACTCAAACTGCTGTCTACAGGGCGATTGGTAATTACGTACATTCCTTGAAAAGGGGATATCAAATCGAATTTTTACGCTCGCGCTGTTAAGGTTTTATGGATACTTTCCGTCTTGTCCAAAAACTGCTAATATAAGAAATCTACTCAACTCTGGACGCGAATTTCATACCTTTCTGATATTCTGCTCGAACTACGATCGAACGAAGGTATTGATATTTATTTTCATTAAAAAAACGCACCACCTTTGCGGGTTTTTTACAGTCTTTTCCTTTATTATTCTCAAAAACAAGGGTCATAACAAATATCTGATTCTACAATGCTATTGATTGATGAGCGTAGGTAAGCGTTACCATAGCGGCCGAGCGCTAGCAAGCACGTTAGCTATATAGGAAGAGTCATTGTGCTGTTCAGATATGCACGCCCGCGATAGTACGAACAGAAAAACAAGAATTCGGGCGACGCGGGTCGGAATTTTTGTCGGTGCCTTATTAATTACTTGTGCCGAATAGTGTGTATAACTCACAACTATATTATTTGCAATCGCGTCAACCTGAGGTGAACAGCGGCGAGCTACAAGGCCGCTTGTACCGCGTCGGAGCTGAACATAAACAACGAGGAGCCGGCCGATCGTGCCCTGGACATTGCTGCGGACAACTCATCAGAATGAAGAAGAAAAGAAACGAGAGAGAGTTTAACCCCGCCAAAAGATTCACCATTAAAGCTGGACTTGAACCATCCTAATAGAGAGAATTATCATGAAAGAATTGATTAACCACGCTAGGAATAAACCAAAAGACAAAAGAAAATTCATGAAATGTTAGACTGAAAAGCCGTAACCAAAAGCATCAAGAAACACAGTATGTGCTATCTCGTACATGTTCACTGTCACCGCAAACCACACCCATACATACAGGCAGTACAAGACCAAATCAAAGAAAGCCAGCCTATCTATTTACACATGAAATGATATCCTAAAACAGGACATGACCTACTTCGACAAGGAAATCACTTTTGGATGGACACGGTTGAAGACCAAGATAATTTTAAGAAGACTGCTAGCGAGTTGTACAAGAAACCTGAAAAGGAACCAGCCTAGCGGCGCCGTCGTAAAAAGATGCCCATCCATAGATAAATATTACCCGTCTCTCCACTATTCTATTGCTTACTTAAGGATGCATATCCGGTAGGCTCTCAATCCCTCCTTATCCTAAGGGCACGTCTTCCCTACCATTACCGCGCCCCCCGGTCTACTTCTTGATATGCAATGGCCTCTGTAACCCTATGAAGCATAAGGCTCCGGCTAGTGCAAATCTCGGGGTTCATTCGATTTATCGAGTCTGGTTAAACCACGCTGGGGTCGGTGCATTTCATTCATTCAGACAGACAAGTGGCTAAGAATAAATAAAATAGTTAAATTATTTACAGCAGCATAGATTTTGTTGATTGTGGCAATTCAAAATTATTTATTTGCATAAGGTTCTTAAGATGCCTTTAATGTCGGCGTGCAAATTTTAAATATTTAAATGATAAATTTGATTATATTTACGACTAACCACTGCATTAGCTATTATATGTATAATATAATATACATAGATTTTTGATCTTATGTGTATACTAGTAGGGTTGAGGTCACATAGAACAATCAAACTGTCTACTAATCCAAGATGGTTCTATATTCACTCAAATTTACAAGACCCTAACCAAATCGCGGTAACGAAACCATAGCGACTTCTGATTTGACGCCAACGCCATCTAGTTAGGTCGTGTACAACTTTGAACAAAAATACAATTTATTATGTTGACCTGATGAGCGGCTATTGATCGTGCATGATCATTAACATACCGCCCACCAAGGACATTATTGACGGAATGTCCTTTTTAAACTGCACTTTGGCGCAAACAACATAACAAGATAAAAACTTTTATAATATGGTAAACTTAAGCTACTAACATAAAGTTACATTTGTCGAAAAATAAATGACAAAGTTCAATAATAGTAAAAAGAAAGTTAAATTGGGGAAAATATACAATTTCATTGTGTAAGGCAACTAAAAATATCTTAACATGGTATAATTATGTAAAATGTAAACAATGTACAATATAGCTTAACATGTGTAAAACATCTTTGTATGAATAAAAAGTTTGTAAAAGTTGATCTAAAATAAAATAAAATTAAATTTATTGATCTGTAACCGGTAAATACAAAGTTTGGATGTTGGCCTCTTAATAGTAGAGGTCTTAGTGCGCAATGTGACTACACGGGTGATATTATCATCACCGGGATGCTTCTCTATTACGTGACCTAACAACCATCGCCTTGGCGGCATATCATCTTCTTTAATTAAAACAATGTCTCAAATTTTTGGCTCAGGGACCTTTGAAGACCATTTTTCATAAGGTTGGACAAATATTCTTGGGACCAGCGCTTCCAAAATGACTGTAACATCCTTTGAATATATTGCCACCGTGACAAATAACTGACATTTGTGCTCTCATAATTAGCATCTGGTACATTTACTATCGGCTCTCCGATGAGGAAATGTCCAGCAGTTAAAGGTCAAGATCAGTAACGTTAATGACACTAATTGGACGCGAGTTCAAACAAGCTTCCACTTGATTGAGAAGTGTGCTCATTTCCTCGTACGTCAAGGTAGCATCACCAATGACCCGCTTAAGGTGAAACTATGTAGACTTCACCCCTGCTTCCCAAAGTCCGCCGAAATTAGGACTATGTCGGGGAATGAAGTCTCACTCAGTACCGTTGGCCTCGATTTGTTCTGCTACTGATGCCTGAATAGATGTCAACTGTTGCAATTCTCTGGAAGCACCTACAACCGTTGTACCGTTGTCGCTCCAAATCTTGGCACAATGACCTCGCCTAGACACGAAAAGTCTAAAGGCAGCTAAAAAGGCTTGTGTGCTCATGTCACGACTTCCAAATGAAGAGCACGGGTGGTCATACACACAAACAAACATATGCAGCCCTTGTACGAACAGTGTCCACGACCCTTCGTTGTTGTAATGTTTATAGGGCCAGCATAGTTGACAACGCTATGCAAAAACGGTCGCGCTGGAGAACACCTTACAGATGGAAGAGAACCCACCATTCTGGTTCTTGATGCTAGTGCGATGTTTAGCGCAGGTTACATATTTGCGCACATGATGTTTGAGTAAATTCCTGACTCCCTATGACCCAGTAGGCTGTCCTTAAATAATTTGCCATCAGCTGAGGACCCCCATGCATAGTTTTTAAGTGAGCATCTGCCACTATAAGGTTTGTCAGGTGACAAGAGTTTGGTAGTACTATTGGGTGCTTCCCCAACCTTTTCTCATTAATGTATTTAATTTTTTTTTTGCGTCATGTTTACCGCAAATAAACGTTTTTTCTTTCTTTTCTTTTTTTCTTCCTTTATCTGTTCACTTAATGGAGCCTTCTCAAGTCTACTTCGAACTTTGATTATACCTTTGCCATCAAGATATGGACAGTTTAACTTACTGGATTTTAATTGTAAATAGCCTTTGTCCTGTAATTGTAAATATTCTATTGTAAATATTTCTCTTTGTTTTTGTCTTATACAACATTCTAAAGCTGCTTCTAGTTCTAATTTCTGTAAATATTGTTGTTTCAATGTGTTGTTTCTTAAAAATCGTCTGCAATAAGCAATAATTCTAACTAATTTTTGTAATGAGGAATAATGTTCGAACATGAAACACTCTGGCACTATCGCAATGTGAGCTTGTATTGATTCTTCCAAGTCAGTATTCATCTCATTTGGCCTTTTGTATCCTATGGATTTTTCGGTGAGAAACGGTGCTCCGGAAAACCATAAAATTTTGTTCATAAGTGCACTCCACTTGGTTATATGCCTCTAGAGGCGCAGTCCGCTGGGTTGTCCTGTGTTCTTACATGATACCATTGAGATGGTTTCATGTTGTTCAATATTTCAGAGGTACGGTTGGCTACAAACGTCTTCCAACTGCTTGGATGACTATTGAGCCAAGCTAACACCACGGTTGAATCTGTCCAAGCCTAGATTCTGTCCCTCAAAATACTTAGGACATACATACATCTGCTGTTTCTGTCAGGAGATTTGATGGCAGAACTGCTCCACACAGCTCTAAACGAGGAATGCTAATTTGTTTGACGGGAGCTAGGTACTCTGGTTTTTGCAACCAACAACGAAATATGGATTTTGCCGACAACATCCGCAAGTAAATAACGGCTGAGTATGCTGTTTTTTTCAACATTATCGTTTGACTTAGTGCCAAGCCAACAAGGAATCCGTACTTTACTAAGTTGTGACAACTCTTTACGGTAAGTATCCCATTCTTTTACTAATTGAGTGTTAAGTTCTTCATCCCAACTAACACCTGTAAGCCATAATTTTTGGATGAATGTTTTTGCTAAAACCACACTAGGAGCTAACCAGCCTAGAGGGTCAAACAATCGAGCTATGTCCGAAATAATTGATCTTTTAGTTACAAGTGCAGTCGTCAGCGGAGGAAGATTCACCGAGTATTGGAAGGTATCTTCGTTGCAGTTTCAGGTAAGTCCCAAAATTTGTATTGTGCTACCTAATTTGATTTTTAACCCTTTCTCGTCTTTACATTCTTTTTTCTTTAATTAATTGTTTTGTATAATATCCTTTTGTTCTAATATTTTGTCCTTATTTTCATTTGTTCTAGTTTGATCTGTTTGTTCTTTAACTTTATTTCTTTCAATTTTATCTATTCTCTTCAGTATTTCCTGACTGTTGCTGTTCCACTTTTGTTATATAAATCCACCCTTTTCTAATAATGCTACAATTTGCTTATAGATTTCTATGCCTTCTTCTACACTATTGCATCCTGTCATAAGATCATCCATGTAGAAGCTATTTAAAACTTTATCTGCAGCAAGTGGATAATGTTTCCCTTCATCAAAGACAAGACTCAAAGTTTTGACTGATTGATACGGCGCAGAGGCGGTTCCAAAACTCACGGTTACAAGTTCGTAATCTTGAATCTCTTTGTCTGAAATGTCACGCCAGAGTATCCTTTGGAACATGACATCTTCTTCTGCTACTCGAACTTGGCGGTACATTTTAATAATATCCGCTACAAGTCCAATCGGATGAATCCTCCATCTTAGAACCGTGTGACGTAAATGACGGCCTGCAGCCTGCAGTGACGGACCAACCATGAGCGTATCATTATGTGACACTCCTTTGCTGTTCTTTTTAGATGCGTTGAAAACAACACGAACTTTAGTTGTGGTTTTGTGGTTTTTAATGACTGTGTAGTGCGGCAAATACATTGTTTCTTCGCTTTTACTATCATCTTTCACGAGTCTCATATGCCCTAACTGAAAATATTCATTTATAACTTCTGTGTACTTTTCCTTTAAATCTTTGTTCTTTACTAATCTTCTTTCTAATGCTTTAAACTTTAATTTTGCTATACCACGTGAATTTCCCGATTTGCAAGGAGGATCTTCGTCTCGGAAAGGTAACTTAACAATGTATCTGCCATTGCTATCTCTCCTAGTGGTCTCACTATAAAATTCTTCGCATTTCTTTTCTTCTGGTGTAAATATCTTTTTATTAGTGCTAATTTCTTCAATTTTCCAGAATTTCTTTAGTATATCCATTACCTTGCAATGCATTACATTTGTGGTTTTTATTTTATTATTTGCACTAGTGCCTTCAAGACCAACAGCACCAAACAGCACCCATCCTAATGTAGTTCTTTGTGCGATCAGTGTACCAGAAGGAGTCTTCACTAAACCTTCCCTAATGATGCAGCTATAAACATCAGCACCCAACAGAATATCGATTTTGTTAGGTGTGTTGAACTCCGGATCAGCTAGCATAGGTAACATAGGTTATTAATACCTAACCAGTCGAATGTGTCTGAGTTAAGACTTCGCTCAGGTAAGTAAGAGGTGATCTTATTTAAAAAATAAGCACTTAATGGAAGCTTAAAGCTCAGATCGACACGAGATTTAATCGTTAATTGTACCATGTATTTTGACATGGTTGACCTATTTTCTCCTAATCCTGACACAAACCCTTGAATTGGAATCTTTTTCAGGCAATGATACTGCACTGTGGCCTCTGTTATAAAACAAGCTTGCGAACCTTGATCGAGCAAGGCTCGGAGCGTCTGGTATTCACCCGTCTTTGACGAGGCCTTTATTAGCGCAGTGGCTAATAAAACCCGTCTGGGCTTTACTACCCTCCCTGTAGAGCAAGAGACAATTTGAGTAGCACTAGTTGATGAACTAGCACTGTTAGTAGTAGGCTTTTCTTCAGGGTCTTGGCCTTTATTATTCAAATGAAACAAGGAATGGTGGCGTTTCTGGCAAACTCTATAGCTAGTATTTTTCTTGCAGTTATAAACAGTATGGTTACTGCCTAAACAGTTGACGCAAATTTTGTTCTTACGAACGAAATCCCGTGTAGCTTCGAGAGATTGTTTGGCAAACCCTTTACAGAAACAGAGCTTGTCACCCTCTGAGCAGAATTCGCATTCATTGGTGATGACGAGTCTGTGGCTAACAATGTTTTAGGCGTATGATTGTTACTGACCTGATGACCTGAACCCCTTTTTAGTTCTATGCACTCAAACGCGCGGAAACGTTGCTCTAAAAATACTTTAAATTGATCAAAGGTAGGGAAATCATTGCTGGAATCGTTGCTGCTGACACTTAATTCCCATTGCTTACGCGTTTCAGGATCTAATTTAAATGTCACTATATGTATGATAATAACATCCCATGTACTCACATTTATACCTAAGTTTGTTAATGCATTTAAACAGTCACTAGTGGTGTCTGAAAGCTCCTTTAATGATGTTGCCGATTCAACCTACATACGTTTAATACCAAATAAACGCTTCAAAATACAGTTAGAGAGATATCTTTTATTACTGTACCTTTTGTCTAACAGATCCCAGCACTGACTGTAATTGGCATCAGTTATTGGAGTATTCTGTATCAATTGCTCAGCTTCACCAATTAGATGATTTTTTAAATAATGCAGCTTTTGCACATTATCTAGAGAATTATTTTTATGAACTAATGACACAAAAAGATCATGAAATGTCGTCCATTCGTAATGTTTGCCACAGAACATTGGAATAGCAATCTTGGGCAATTTGACCAGTGAATGAGCAGACTTAAGGGCGGGTAGACCAAGCGAAACAGGCATTTAACGCTACCAAGAGTTGCCCGAGATTGTCGCAAAGCGAGCCGTGCGCTTAAATCGCGGGAAGTGTCACATTATAAATAAGCAGGCAGTAGGTCAACTTTTCTTATTGATTTATTTTAAAAATAAAATAAGAAATTTGATTCATTAAAAGCTTGTTTTATTATAATTTGTAATAATCACGACTTTCAATTTTTTGTAATAAATAATAATAGATATTTTAAATGCAATAAACTCTAAATTATACTTATTAAATTTATTGACATTTTCGTTTCAAGGTCGGGTATTTCAAATGCAATATAAATGCAAAATGAAAACTACAAGTCTGATTCAGCTGAAATGTTTTGAGTAGCTCAACAAGAATATACTACATGTTACTAATTTTGTTCTTGTAATAGTGGCGCCATCGGGGGATAAGTCTAAGTACTTATCGGACCGCCCTCGTATACAACTATATTCAATTAATTGCCATTAATTCTTTAAAAATCCTTTAAATGTAATTGATGTGTGCTTTGTCCCAGTTGCAAATCTAGAGGGTCAACGTTTTCGTTATCATCAGGGTGAACAATTTCATTATCTTGGAGGGATAAATTTCTAATGGGCATGCCACGTGCCTTTCTGCTGTCTATTATTTCGGGCAGCAAGCATTTCATATAAAATTTTATTAATTTCGGTTTCATTTTGGTTTCCCAAAATATGTCATCCTTTTCTATGCATTTTGTAAAAACATTTTCATTCTCGCCTGCCCATATAGCCAAAAGACACTTTTGTCGTTCAGACACATGTAGCTGGCCTTGTATCTGGTAGTACCAGTTAGAATTTTTATTTACCGGAGTAGTTTTAGTATTTTTATATATTTTAAAATTTGTATTTTGTTTTCCTGTATAAAATTAGAAAGTCCTTTTTTGTGTGCTGTGATTGGACACTTGACCTCGACTACTGTGTCTATTATTTACGGAACAGAAGCGAAGCGCGCGCGTAAATATTTGGCATAGGTCTCTCCTCGGTAACGTCCCGCGGGACACTGGCAAGCGACGCGTTAATCGAAAATTACTTGAAATAATCGATAAAAAAATATATAAATTTAATGAAAAAAAAAGGATCGGGTAGAATCGATTCCAAAATGAATTACCTATAAATTGATATTATTTATAAAATATGGAGTATTATAGTACTCGTTTAAAATGAAATTTGCTTGTAAAAAAACTGCAAATCGAAGTTACTTCAGTATTTTTTTCTATCGAGAAAATTGTATTGCATCGTGTATTGAACGGGTACATGGTAAAGAGAAAGAATGCATCCATAAATATATATTTATTTCAGATTCAAAATGTTATTATTTGCCTATCAAAAGTGAATTCTAAAACAGGCAAAACCAGGAATACCTGGCCTTAAATGCACTACTAGAAGAACCATCCCCATGTGGTAGTGGTTCACTTACAACTATAATTTTATTGAGCGTTGTTTTATTAAACTTTTATAAGTTATGTAGGTGTCCTCGGTTGTATCATAAATATTGTGACTGTACCTAAATTACCCCAGGCTGATAAAATTTTCGTTTTTCCTAATTATGCTAATATTAGTGGTTAGGTCAGTTCCCCTTACGGGGAAGAACAGTACCCCTCCTTTCCGCACTGTTCTGTAGGGCTCGTCCCAGACTGGTCACCCTCCCACCGATATAAGATAGAAATGGATTCCCATAATCTAAACTGCCTTGTTCCGACTGAACTAAGTTAAGGGGTAGGGATAGATACAGGGTGGCACTAATATAAGGAATTTACAGTTAGTAAACATAAGTATTATAATATGAAGATAAGAGGGTATGCAAAAGTATACTAATATTATGTTTTAGTATTATAAATATTGGAACGCCAATGTCTCCTCTTGCAGTTGAGCATCAATACCTGCAATACCGCCATGGTAAGGTGAAGGGGTAAGGGGATCGTTACGCTTGCGCTTTAAATCACTATTTATATTTATATTAAAAAAAAAAAATGTTTTAAAATATTTTATTTGAGTACCAACTAGTAAACATTAGTTTTTGATTGGAATCTCCTTTTAAGCATGATGACGCCTGTGTTAGGTGACGCCTTAAGCTTTGTTGTACAATTAACAAAATTATTAGATTTTTAGTTTCTAGAGTAAAGGCTCTTTCAAACAGGCGCGACACGCGACGCGACCCAAAGAGCCTTTACACATTTCAGTTATAGCTAGTTTACTATACTTACATATTTTACTCGAGCGCGCTAGGCGTGCTTTATTGCCAATTACATAAATAAAGTGTAATTAATATAAATTCAAGCACACGCTCGTGAATTTAAGAAAATGTATACATTAATGCGAGTGTGTTGGGTGTGCGGAGTGTGTGATGTGTGAGGGGTGTGAGAGGTGGGACGAGTGTGTGGTGTAAGAAGAGTGAGGGGTGTGTGAGGTGTGTCAGGTGTGTGGTGTGTGATTTGTGCGGGGTGCGCGAGGTGTGCGAGGTGTGTGGTTGGTGTTGATGTGAGTATCAGGGAGGATGTGCGTGTGGGTGTGGCGGTGCCAGTATACCTAATTTCCACTTATTGTAACAATAATTAAATATCGGAAAAGGTGCGTGATTTTAACCATTCTATTCATTATATCTACATTAATTTGTCTGTTTACAATGTACCCATTTCAGTGAGACTGGGAACCGTTTTACAACGTTTTGTCTCATTGTACGTGTTCTGCTAGACCTAACGCATAGAACCTCTGAGGAACTAATACGATTGAACGGAACACGTTCCCTAAGCATTAAATAAATGTCTTACTCAATCCTAAGACAGAGTACTGCGAAGTCACTGTTATTGGGGAAGGCTAGTGTTGAATGGTTCTAATCGCGTACTTATGTGAAAGACACCCTTACGGCGGCCTAGCCCCTTTTTATTAAGATAATACAAAACTAGCACAAGCGCACCGTAGACTCAGTCTCCAGCAGAATACATTACGATCGTACGATCTGGTGAACGTCGAAGTGGTGGTTCGTCACTTCTCACTCCCTTAATCTGCCCATTTAGAGGATGCGGTGCGGCTATTAGCGGCTTTGCGTCCCAATAGCGTGTCTCGATAAACAGTGACGATTTAGTAATAGTCCTACAGAACGGACGGGGTTTTTATCGAGCACGGTCCCTAGCGTTCTTTGAACGTCTACCAATTCAGTTTGGGGTACTTGGTGAAGCCTACCCCCGCTCCCTGGAAATGTGCGTCAACAAGCCTCACGCAAAGTATTCTGTGACGAGACCTTTTTGGATACAGAAATCATCACTAACGTTTGGTTGTTTTATAATGCAATTACAGATTGGCTTTATAGCCTAGTTCAGCTTCAAATGAGCTGTGAGTATTTATGTTTCTGCCTTCCAAATGTAGTGTGTTAGCTCAAGGTCAACAGTCGTCAAAGGTCAGGAGCATTAGTGCTCGAAGTCAAGTATGGTGGAAGGCCTTCACCATTTCCCTATATTCAAATGCAAGTGACAATAATCTGCCAAGGTACGGATTAGGATATGGACACGTAATACACGGGAATGTAGCGTTAATTATAAAATACGATACTAAATAAGAGTTAGCTCGACATTCTGGAATAAAGTATCATTAACAGCTGGTCAGCGATATCACGTAACTCTTACCTATAATAACAATGCAATCAATTTGCAAGAATAATTATAATGGTGAGAGAATTAGATAGAGAGAACTTAATAATCAATACTCGTTATTTTGCGACAGCCCGCTGGGACATGGCCTCTTGGTATTCACCAAGCTTTCTAACTTAACTAGCCTAGACTCGGACGTCCGTATCCTATCGTGGTCTTAAACCAATTGCCTCGACTCCATTCTTCAGTTCCCTAAATTCATCAAGCCCCACATTTGGCTCAGCTTCCCACAGTTTCGCAGTATAGTTTAATGGCTGTTTTTGTACAAATTCTCAATTGTTTTAAAAGGGTCCGTTTGAATAGCCTGAGCCTGACCAAATGGTTACCAGATGCTGGCAGTAGTATTGTGAGTTGAGATTAGATATTGGATACTTTACTAGTTTCTTTAGAATTCGGTGAAATATTGCATTCAACCTTTTCGTACTTTGTTTCCCGTTAAAAAGAGAATTTATGCGTTTCTAAGTTGAGTTGAACCAGGTGCTGGTTTTAAAATAATTATAATATTTTGTTATTAAAATAGGAGCAAATGACAGACAATCACAATATCAACAACCTTTTCATCAATATTATCTAATTTAAAGTTCCGATAAAGTTTAGTATTGGTATTTTTAAATGATTCCCAATGAAATGATGATGTGGATATATTTAGTAACCTTTTCCGCTTAGCTATTTCTAAAGAGTCTTGAAAAGACCCTGGAAGAAATCGACACGTGTTTCACCTCTCAACGAGGCATCCTCAGGATGACGATTAACTTGTCGTGAACTCGAACACGGCGTGTTGCCACACCAAGCACCAAGCGCAGACTGTGTGTGTGTGTGTGTGTTCCGAGCCGAGGTGGGGCGAGCAGTATTTAAGTGGGTTGGACGGGCGATAAAGCTCACCCCGCGACCTGGTAGCGGACCCTGACCCCATCGCACCGGATTGACGCCGCGAGTAAGCAGCACCCAGGTTACACGCAGCTTACTCGAAATAATAAGACTCTACAGATGTACACATACATCCGTTGTGTGGCGTGTTCTAGGTTAATATAGGCGCGTCACACAACCGCATACAGACAACCATCACTATGCATGCATCTCAACACAACACTTGCGGGCGCGATGCGGGTCGCGACGCGAGTATACACTGAGCGGTGTTACTCTACAACACTAGCCGCTCATACATACGAGACTGCCTGCCTCTCAATCCGCAAACGGCTCGATCTGTGAACGGGGCGAGAGGTAGACTACATATTAACATGTAGGTGTGTCGAGTCGGCATCCTCGTCGCTGGTCGTCTTCGCTGGGCCTCCCCCAGGTAACTGGAGGTCTCACCTGGCGGGGACTGACCGCCGGGATGTCGTGAAGAAAGCGGCGCTACAGAGCTAGCGCCGTGGCGCGCCTACAATAATATTCAGAGCAACCATTTACATAGACGCATTTTGCCTCACAAAATGCGTCTTACTTTCTTTACGCCGCCCGAGGCGAACCAAAAAGAGGGGCCCATATCTATGGGCCAACGTATGGCCACCGCAGGCGAAGGGCGAAGCCCTGACCCTGCTCGCCACGCCCCCTTGCGGGGGCGTCGCGACATCTTCCGATGATAAAGCTCATTCATTATGGATTTCCGCAAGGTCACGCCTGAATCAATTAACTATGATTCCCAATGTTTTTCTAATAATTCTTGTCTAGTTTCAATATATTCAACAGTTAATCTTTCTTTAGGACTCTTTTTAAAATTTACTAATCCTTTATTAAAAACACTTTGAAAGCCCCTTAATACAACATTCTGCTAGGTCGGCATGGATTTGCGCACCACTGGCTTAATCTGTGCACGCAGCTGTCAGAAAAACTATTTGTATGACATTTTGACATCTCTGATTGTATTACTAAACGCTTTTGCGCCATGATAATTGTTATGCGCAATGGGCGTTAAGTAATAGAATCAATGATATTATAATAGTAAAACAGAATTGTGTTAAGTAATAACAAAGGATGTATTGGGTGGCTATGTAGGTAATGTTTTCCAAACCGTGTCTTATTTATGTCACGTGACCACGTCAATTTCCTATAAAGATATTCTGGATTTTTTGTGAGAATGGTGCCAAAGAGTAGGGTAGCCAGATGAAGCTTTCTGCGATCTAGCATTCTCATCAAATCCAACCCAAAACTTCTACCGAGAATGCACGCACCATACACATTGTCAGCGTAGTTCAGCTTAGATAAAACAAGTGACTCACACAGCATGACACATATATCCACTCTTATGTAAGGCCGTACAGGGTACAGAAACTTTAACCGGTAAAAACAGTCGCGCACAGCAGCATTGATGGGTGTCTCAAAATGCAGGTACTCGTCAAACACCACCCCAAGATTACGGACTTCTTGAACCCTATCAATAGAATCCCCATCCATCTCCAAGTCCAGATTGTACCCTAACATTTTATTTAGAAGGTAAAATGAAGAAGATAAGTATATGGTCTTAAAATAACATGGTGAATCTCTCAATATTGTGCGTAAAAACTTATATTTGCAGTTGGAATGCCAAGTGCGTGGTCCGATACGCATTTGGCCGATTTTTAGGGTTCCGTACATCAAAAGGAAAAAACGGAACCCTTATAGGATCACTCGTGTGTCTGTACACGCTGCAATAGTAAATATGTGTAACTATAACCTAAGATCCCTCTCCTCAAACGCTACCTACAAGTATTTGGATATGTTGGAAGCGTTAGGTATCAACGCTGCTGACATGAAGCAATCGCTGAAGGAGCACTTATCAGCCGCCTGAATAAAGTATTAAATTGTCTTTTATCAGGTGGAAACAAGGTGCGCGCCTTCAACGGTTGGGTCATGCCGGTTTTGATGAACTCTTTCGGCATACTCAAATAGACTCAGGTGGAACTTGACGCCCTGGATAAGAAGGTCCGCACACTGCTGACCGCAAATCGGATGCATCACCCAAGTTCATCGGTAATGAGACTGTATATCCCGCGGAAGTGCAGAGGTCGAGGCTTGTTAAATGCTGAGACCCTGCACAATCGTAAGGTATGCAGTCTCAGGGAATACTTCCTAGAAGCCGACATGGGGATGCACCGAGATGTGGTGGAAAAAGATAAATAGATTAAGTATCTTGACCTGGTTCGCGAGGTAATCGACATGTGGGATGTGGATACAGCAATCATTGTGCCGATAGTCGTGACGGCTAATGGCATAATAGTCAAGAACCTCGACCAACACCTGAGGAGGCTCTCGTTAGGCAGCTGGATCCAGGGCTTGATCCAGAAAGCGGTATTCCTGGACACGGCGCGTATTGTTAGGAGATTCCTCTCTCGGGAGCCCTGACCACCGGTAGCTTGGACTCTGTTCCCGATACCGGTGGGCTACTATTTTTCATATATTTTTAAATGTTTATTTTTTGTTGTTTTTATATAAATATTTAAAAATGTAAATAAAGGAAATAATATATGTAATACTTAATATATTTTTAAAAACCAAGCCAAGTGCGTGTCGGACTACGCACAATGAAGGGTTCCGTACATGGGAAGAATATATCCCAAATACAAACTTAACATTGTAGTTGAAATACATGTTCTCCAATACATTCAAACTACAAATGTTAGTTTGTACGCACAATATTGAGATATTATGCCCGTCTTCACCGACAACTAAGTGACACTTAAGTTAATCCCTAAATAAAAGTGCACTGTTGGATTTTCAATTGAAAATCCCCCTTCATTGTGCCTAGTCCGACACGCACTTGGCCGGTTTTTTTAATATATTAATTATTGTATATTTACATCTCTCATTCTATGTTAACTCGCCAATATTTTATTCAATTCACAAATCAAAGTTAATATTTCTGACACATTGGTTTTACACTCTGCGTTTACATAATTCAGTTGTTTAAAAACGAGTTAAACATACAAGGAAATTAAGCGATACCGACCAGCATACTGGTGCTGGCGCGCGACACGACGACGCACAGGACCCGCAGCGCGGGCACATCCCCGACACAGAACGTATTCATCCACCATTAGCATTTTATGCTTCTGTGTTATCTTATTTCGCTGTTTGCTTTAATAAGAGGCGGCGGCAGCGGGCGTTCAATCGCGCGATTGAAATAAAATGCAACGCTATGACTCCTGCGACACCCGGTAATGCTCAATGTTCCAATGACATTGATCCAATGACAATATTTTTAGCTTTAGGAACATTTTATAAACAGAACGAATTGGTGCACTGCTTATAAAATTAAATATATACATACCAGTTTCAAATTAAAGTTATCTTCATTAAAACTCGAAACACATTTTAGTTTCTCGTAAAATTATTATTAGAACATGTAGTGATACAACGGTTACGCGTCTATGTCAAAACTTGTTGAGATCTGTAGCTTCATACTCAAAGACGTACTCACGTTCATACATTGTGTGACTGTACCTGAATTACCCTAGGCTGATAAAATTTTCGTTTTTCCTAATTATGCTAATATTAGTGGTTAGGTCGGGTGGAGTGCGGCCCTTCCCCCCTTAGGGGAAGGGCCGCACTCCACCCCGTACGGCCCTGTAGAGCTCGTCTCCAGACTGGTCACTCTCCCACCGATATAAGAAATGAATTCCTAAATAAGAAGAACTCCGATACCTTGTCCCATTAATAAGGCAAGGAAAGGATTGAAGGAGATTGTAAATAAGACAGGAATTCATAGTTATGAAAATACATTGGATGTGACTTTAGAAAGCTATTTAAAAATAATAGAGGGATGCAAAGTATGTCGTTATAGTAATATAAACTTGTGAGTAACCTTTACGTTAGCGTAACAGGTATTTGGTCAGTCATTACTCACACGATACCTCACATCTGCACTCGGAATGCTCAGAGCAACACTTCCATAAGTGACGCATTGCGTCGGCATCATGCTCCTTTGGAGACATGGTCCCTAGCAGTTCTTCCGAACTGATAAACGTGACGCAGCGGCTTTCCCTGCGGCAACGTGTGACCGTCCTTGTCTACAACGGGCGGCTAGTTCCAGCGGCATGCGTCGGCATCATGCTCTTAAGGAGACATGGTCCCTATCAGTCCTTGGACTGAATATAAGATAGATGTGTTCACCCAATCCCCTGGAAGGTCGCCCTTTGCACAACAAGCACATCTGCAAGACACGCGTTCATGTCAGTCTGACCGAATTATTGGTCTGAGATATCGAATACAACATTCAAGAATAAAATCAGCTAATAGAGTTGAGAATCGAAACTCAAGAATCATTATTTATTTAATAGAGTTAGGATAATCTCTCTTAAAGCCCTTTTAATTGGTCAAGAGGCAATGGATAACGAATTCAAGATCTAGGTACTAGATAATAGAGTAGAGAATCACAATTCAAGAATCATTAATTAATAGAGTTGTGGATCAACTCTCCTAAAGATCTTAAGACAGTCCCCAAAGCGCCCTCCCTTCACCACTTCCTAGTGTTTGAGCTGGGGAGAAGAAGTGGCGCAACAAACTCCCCAGCAACACGTCTCTGTCTGTTTAGTTACAAGAACTTCAAATATATTACCAGCCTTGGATAATTATTATAATGAAAGACTCACCCAGTCGCACCAACATACACACACACACACACACACACATATTACATTAATTACTAAATTAGTCTAATCTGGGCCTTAACCCAACTATATTTAACTTAATAACTAATACTCGTTATCTCGCGACAGCCCACTCGAACATGGCCTCTTGGTATTCACCAAGTCTACTAATTTAACTAGCCTAGATTCGGACGTCCGTACTCTATCGTGGTCTAAACCCGATTGGTCCTCACCAATCCTTCAAAATTCCTAAAATCACCACGTTCATCTCAGCCCCTTTTCCCACAGTTTCGCAGAATAGTTTAATGGTTGTTTTTGTACAAATTCTCGATTGTTTTAAAAGGTTCGTTTGAATTGCCTGAGCTCCACCAGATGTTGGCACTCGTATTGTGAGTCGAGATAAGAAAATGGATATTTTACTAGTTTCTTTAGAATTCGGTGAAATATTGCATTCGACCTTTTCGTACTTTGTTTCCCATTAAATAGAGGATGAAAAAGGATGAATTAAGTAAGCGACAACGGAAGTATTTAAAAATAACTTTATTCCGACAGAGTTACAGCGAAACAGTAATTCATTAAATCTAACAAAATATTGATCTTATATACTAACTTAATTGCTAACGTAGTACATGCACAGCGTGATCAGATTGACGCATGTTCTAGATAATTATAAATGCTGATCGCGCAGTGGGGAAATTGGGAAATAATAATCTAGTAAATACTTATTGTCTGACAAAGCTAATATTGGTAGGTTGGGGTTCCTTAACTCCTCCCTCCCTAAGAGAGAAATTATCCGAAGGTGTCGCAGACGGTTTCGGAGAATTTCGACAAAAGTTTATGAACTGAAATTTATACATTATAAAGATAACTATTGCTATTACAATAACCACATACTCTAAGATGGTCCATATACTAATTTCTATTGTCACTGTTTGTGTCGTATCGTCTATTTCACTAAATTTTGCACTTTGTAACACTTCTTTCACATCACTGAAGTCCACATTTCTTAAATCCACTTTCTTTGATCTTCTCTGAATGTCCTGTTGTAGGTCTGGCATCTGGATCAATGGCAGCTGGAGACTGGAAACTGTAGTGTTTGTGGTGGCGGCAACGATGACTTCGCCTATTTGTGTCTCGCATTGTTGGCCAGGTGTCACGATGTAGGTCCCAAGAATAGTGTACTTCAGGATTTCTGTATTGCAATTCTCGGTGATGATGAGATTTTCCTCTGAGTAAACCAACCATTGGTTGTCGGTTATTTTCTGTATCTTAGTTTTTTCTATTTCAATATGGTTCTGTATGCAGTTTTTGTAGTTGTTCTTCATCAGCATTATTTGTTCAATGCAGGTCTCGGTTGGAAACTGGGCTAAATTAGTTTCAGCGCAAAGAAATTTTCCATTTTCAATCTCAGTACATGGGCTTACCACGGGCATGTATTTCAATCTATTCACCATCAGGTAAGGATATTTGGGTATTATTGTAAAGGTATTTGGAGAATGGAATATAGGGATGGGTATAACCTTGTAATAATTATATGTTTCGTTATTTATTAGGGGAACTTCTAAAACAAAAACTAACTTGTTGTTATTTATATATGATTTAAGTATGATATTACGTTCTAATTTTATTAAATTATGTTTGCTTACTGGGTATATTGTTCTAGCATGTTTAGCAATGACTTCTAACGTATTATATAATTCTGTACTATTTATAATGGATTGGTGCAATGTATTCAGTTTGCTAAAGGCTATTGCCGTTTCAATCTCTTGTATGTTTTCGTAACAGGTCCGAAAGTTATTTAAAATTTGATACATAGTATTTAATATTTGGAAAAGTTTGTTAAACCTGAACTCATGTTCAACTAATTTTTCCATTTCATTGGTATGTAAACCCAAGTTTTTAATATTTGAATTTATTATTTCAGAGTCATTTACTAATTTATCAAAAGCTTTTTGCATTGATGATACTTTACGTTCGACCACATGCTCTTTGTTCTGTATCATTTGGATTTCTCTATCATATTTAATTGCATCGTCTTCATCTAAATTTCCTGTGATAGCTTTTACAAGTGAGCCTAATGGATTAAACAGAGCTCTTTTATTTCTATAATGGAAAGGTAAGATTTGAAAGAATCTATCCTTAGTTAGTTTAATAAGATATTCTATTTGGCTTTCTATTCCTATAGTTTCGTTACTAAGACTATTTTCCTTAATTTTAATTTTCAAGTTAATAAAATCCCGAATATTATTATCTATTTGTAAGTGTAATGATTCTAAATCTACACTTTTGTATATTGTCCAATAACTATTCCTCTTCACTGCTACTCCCCGCTTTATCGCTGCTATCCCCGGATTCTGACCGAGGTTTTGGAGGTCCAGCGTGAGTGTTGGCACCACTAGTACCAGAAGTACCAGGCACGATCTGTGGAGGACGTTTTACATTTTTTAAGGCTACTCTAGTTTTCCTTTTCTTTACTTCTACTGGGACTATATTTCTTTCAACTTCACCTATTACTTTCGCTTTTTCATATCGAGGTTTTTCTTTAGCTTTTCTAGTCCTAGTGTCTTTCATGTAAATATTATCGTCTGGTTCGAGTACCGGTGTCGTTTCGCCACCTTTTTTATTAATTATTTTAATTTTATCTGATTCTAATTTTTCTGTTATGAATTCATAGAGTATTTTAAGGCGTTTTCTATGATCTAACAATAATTTCTGAGTTAAGTTCTTCTCTCTATCCACGTTAAATACATTATCGGAATAAGTGTGGCCAAATACTAGTTCAAAAGGCGTAAAATCTTTTGCTGAATGTATGGTGTTGTTATAAGCCATGATGGCATAAGTCATAACTGATGCTGCATCTAAATCGCTTTTATCGTATTTTGCTATACGATAAATCTCAATAATGGTAGAATGAAACCTTTCTACTATTGCCATTGAACTGGGATTATTTGGCGTCCCAATATGAAGTTCAATTTTGTAAAAGCTTAACATTTCTTTAATCAAAGTATTGTTGAATTCTGTACCGGAATCGCAACTAATTTTCCTAGGCAGACCATACATGCTGAAATATTTAATCAATGCCCTAACTATCTCTGGTGTACTCCTATTCGGTACCTCTATGGCTTGTGCTATCTTACTAAATGCATCCACTATAGTTAAATAATATTTCCCTTCAATATATAATAAATCCATAAAAGCTTCCTGAAAAGGGGCATCCTGGGTTTGTGTTAACTGAATGTGGGGTTTAATCGGCTTTCTATCATATTTCATGCGTTTACATGTTTCGCAAGCATTTATGATTGCCGTGACTGTCTCTTTCATGTTTGCCCACCAATAATGTCTTTTAAGTTTGGTTAAAGTTTCTTTAATACCTCTATGGCATGTTTTCCCGTCGTGGTATTTTAAAATAACTTCTTTTTGATCTTCTTCAGATCCTGTCAAATTTATAACTCTTTCTGTACACTCGGTTAACTTAACTGAATCCTTTTTAAATAACTTAATTACCATGTTTGAAAAAGTTTTTCTAAAAGATGTGTGTTCGAAGTATATAAAGTACTTATGTTTTGGATCAATATACTCTTTCAAAAAGTCTTTAACTAATATATCGTTATTTGTCGGTAAGTGAACTTCGAGAATTTTTTGTTTATTATTTGAAATATCTTTTACGTCTAATTTATTTTTAAACCATGAATGAATTAAAATCTGTTTTGGTTTAGTATCGACAGCTTCGTTTAAACTAGGAATGCCTTCGTGTTCTCTATTTGAAACTGAGTTGGCAGTGACCCCATCATCAGAATCCGAAAGTTCTATCGTTTCTATTGGAGTTTCGAGGTCTTGCAATTCGTTTTCTATAATTTTTTGTATACGTTCCTGCCTATCTCCTATATTTACGAATATTAAATCTAAATCGTCGTCAATTGCATTAATCTTAATCCTAGATAAAGCATCTGCATTCGTGTTTTGAGGGCCTTTCTTATATTTTATTTCGAAATCGTATTCTTCTAACCTTAACCGCCATCGCGTGAGTTTACTATTGGGCTCTTTCAATGAATACAGCCAAGCTAATGGTCTATGGTCTGTAAATATGGTAAACTTATTACCATACAAATACGGTCGAAAGTGCTTAACTGCCCATATTATGGCTAAAAGTTCCTTCTCGATAGTGCTATATTTTACTTCTGTGTCGCTCAAGGTTCTACTAGCATAGGCTACAGGCTTATCTGAGCCTATCGTTCCTTGTGACAATACAGCCCCGATCGCAAAATTGGATGCATCCGTGGTTAAAATAAAAGTTTTACTAAAGTCAGGAAATTGTAACAAAGGTGCATTTGTTAAAAGCTTTTTACATGTCTCAAAACATTCTTTATATTCCCCATTAATTACAATTTTGCGACCTTTCTTTAAACAAGCTGTTAATGGTCTAGTTATTTTGGCAAAATCTTTGATAAATTTCCTATAATAACCGATTAGTCCTAAAAAGCTTTTAATCTGTGTAACCGTTTCCGGTATAGGATACCTAAGAATAGCGTCTATTTTATCATTATTTGGTTTCAAACCTTCACTTGTAATAGTATGCCCTAGGTAGAGTACTTCCTTTCTAAGAAAATGAGACTTATCTAATTGAACTTTTAAATTTGTTTGACGGAAGCGGTCAAAAACTGCTCTAAGTTTTTCTACATGTTCAGGCAAGCTTTTAGAAAAAATAATGACGTCATCGAGATATATTAAGCAATGTAAGCCTTGAAGGCCTCGTAAGACGTTATCCATCGCTCGCTGAAAAGTTGCGGGTGCGGTCTTTAACCCAAACGGCATTCTGTTAAATTCATAATGACCTGAAGGTGTGCTAAACGCAGTTTTAGCTCTATCTTTCTCCTGAACCTCTAATTGATGGTACCCGCTAGCTAAGTCGAGAGTTGTAAAGTATGTACTATTACCTAGCATGTCAAATAAATCGTTAATGTTGGGCAAAGGGTATTTATCATCAATTGTGATTTCATTGAGCCGTCTATAGTCAACTACCATCCTCCATTTTTGTTGGCCTGACGCGTCTAATTTTTTCGGCACTAAATGTACGGGAGCACTCCAGGGGGAATGAGATTCCTGGATAATGTTATCCCTTAACATTTTCTCGACTTGACTACTGATCTCTTTTGTTTGAATAGGTGGCAATCTATGTGCCTTAATGTTTATTGGGTCTTCATTTTTTGTTCTTATTCTATGTTTAACCTGATTTGTGAAGGTTAACGGAATATTTTCACAATAAAATATATCTTTGTATTCTTTACAAAGTCCCTCAATAACCGTTCGTTCTTCTGAATTCATATGATCTAACTGTAATTTGTCTAAATTCTTTGTTAGCAAGCTGTCCACTTCTATATTATTATCTATGAAATTAACACTAACAGATGGGTCCTGTATGTATGGTTCCACTTGAAAAGGTCCCGTAACTACTAATTTTCTATTTTCATGGCTATAATTCTGAATAACAGTTGTTGCATAGCCTTCAATACACGTAACTAATGCGGCGGGCATTCGAATCCCTTCCGTAAATTGCTTAAAATCTAACACAGCTTCCCCGTTCAGTAAGTTGACTGGGAGTCTTACTCTAAGTTCACTACGAGATGGTAGATTATATATCTCTCTCATAGGCGGTGAATATATGATAGGAATATCAGTATTTTTTAAATGTAATATCTGATTTTCCATATTAATCTTTGCCTGTAATTGCTTCAGCAAATTGCTACCTATTAACCCATCATACCTATCGTCGACACTATAGACATAAAACTTATGGAACTCTTGACTTCCAAAGGTAACCGGTAATGGAATAATAGCCGTTTCACCATGAACACTCGATGCGTGAGTGCTAACAACTTCGAAGGGTTCATACTGTAAATAATTTTTAAAATATTTATTCGCTATATACGGGCTTATAAACGATCTAACACTCCCCGTATCTATCATAAAAACTGCCTTTAATTCTGGTATAACTATATGTGGTAAATTTAAGCGTTTATTACAATTTATTTTTATTCGTTCTCTAGGGTAGAGGCCGTTATGCAAAAATTTCCCGCCCCGGGTTCTTCAGGAGAAAATTCTTGGCACTCATTGTACGAATAACTTGAACTCTGTTCATTATTATTAGAATTATTTATGTAATTAACACGTCGCGAACTTGCAGTACGCATGGTGACATCAGTATTCGCACCCGACGTAGATGCTTGCGCTGCAAAAGACGGCGTGCTCGGTGCATGTGCCGCGAACTGTTGGTTCGGTTGTGCAATCGGAACAAATGACCTACTTGACTGCGATGACGCATTATTGTTGTTTGTACGATTAAAATTGTCTTGATTTCTTTGAATATTATTATGTTGTTTATAATGTCTGGGCTGATGCGAATTGTTCGGTGTAGATGTGCTGTTTGTAGCACTATTCGGTACATGTGTACTTGATATGCTATGTGAATCTTTCTTTTGATTATTAGATTCAATTGCATTTTGGTTATTAGGCAAATTGGGTCTGTTATTTCTGCTAAAATTACGTCTGTCGTTTGTTTTCGACTCATAGACTGCCTGGAAGTTTTGTTCTTCTAAAACTATTTTTAATGCATCCTCTAACGTTGTGACGTCGCGCAAACGAACTAATCTAACTAAAAATGGCGGTAAATTAAACAAGAAAGCATTCATTGCTCTGTTACTATAAATGATTTGCTTTGCCTTACGTAGAGATTCATCAATGATAGTTTCTGATATTTTAGCAAATAAAACACTTCTCATCCGCTGTATTCTATGGCAAAAATCTAAATAACTTTCACCCTTATTTATTCTACACGATTCTAACTCCATTGCTAAACAATCCTCTGTGCGTGGATCACCGAAGTGTTGGTTTAACAACTTCTTCAGCTCGTCCCACGTACCTATAGCTTCTCTTTCGCCTACCAAACTGGCTGCTTCGCCTGATAACCTACTTGTTACTACATGAAATAAATATTCATTTTGGGCTGCGGTTCCTAAGAACGTAGACAAAATGTATTCACATTTTTTTATAAATAAAGGCAACATTCTAGTGTCGCCGCTGAATATTGGTATGATGTTAACCAATTCCTGTGGGACACGGGTTACGTTTTCCATTGTGAAAAGTTATGAAAGAAACAAACGCGGAGAAAAAAAAATCACACTAATGTGCTACTAAACTATCACTACTCTAAAATATTAGTACAATTAAAATCTATGCAAATATTATCACGGCGTTGTCCAATCCCTAATAATACACAAACACATAGACTATTACAAGGTTGGGATATAGATGGAAGAGCTGAGAGGAAGGTGAAAAAGATTTACTCACAATTCCGCAGCTAGCTCCATGCTCCCTGAATTACTGCTGTGGCTGGTCCTCTTCCGTAACTCGAAGTGGCTTCTTAATGAATTTATTTGTTCGGCGATCTCTGCTAAACCGTAGACACGGACGTCGGCTACTCCACGTAGAATTGTATACACGGCAAACTGACTACAGAGATCCTACCGGCTGCGCCAATTAAGTAAGCGACAACGGAAGTATTTAAAAATAACTTTATTCCGACAGAGTTACAGCGAAACAGTAATTCATTAAATCTAACAAAATATTGATCTTATATACTAACTTAATTGCTAACGTAGTACATGCACAGCGTGATCAGATTGACGCATGTTCTAGATAATTATAAATGCTGATCGCGCAGTGGGGAAATTGGGAAATAATAATCTAGTAAATACTTATTGTCTGACAAAGCTAATATTGGTAGGTTGGGGTTCCTTAACTAGTGCCATGTGCCGATTTTAAAATAAATATAATATTTTGTTATTAAATAGGAGCAAATGGCAGACAATCACAATTGGTAGTTGTATCGGTATAATACATGCGACTATTACCGTAAGTCGTGAAAACGCGCTTGTGGCGAAGTGGAATCAGCGGCTTACAGTAATCTCATCGGCTCGAGCCGCGCGCGCGATGCCTTACGTGTCGCTACGTAATATGCCACAGGCTAGCGGTACCCACATACTATACGCCTACTGCGTTTTTACCCAACTGTATAGTCAAGGATATAAAAAGATTTGCTCTGAGATTCATGAGATGCCAAAACAGACGCCATCCAGTTTTGGTCCCAAAAAATATATACAATTCCAGACAGTAAGTGGCATTAAGACTTCATGCACACAGCAAACTCATTCATTAAAATTTCATGCAGCTGTTCTGCAGAGATCAGCATTTTATTTAGGGATTTTACAGCTTACTACCGGCATAATGAAATGGAAAGCATCAGGCTTTAACATGCTAATAAACGAAAAGCTGGCATTATTTAATGGCGTTTCCGGACGCGATGCAAATTGACATCTTAGTACAAAGTACAGTGTACACTGCGCGGTATTCGCGAGCACTAATAAAAGTATTGATTGTTTTGCTTAGTAATCGGATTAACTCAAGTCGCGAGCGTAGCGGACTGCGGTGTGAGCGGTCTGTGCGGACTGCGGTGTGAGCGGTCTGTGCGGACGGCGGTGTGAGCGGTCTGTGCGGACTGCAGACACATTTTAAATAATTATGCTTTGTGACGAACTAAAACGGCAATGATGACATTTTTTTAAGATGTTTAAAGCATATTTAGGTTAGAGTCCGTTCGTCGATTATGGGGATACTGAAATACTGCACCTTAAATGCATGCGAGATCTGATTCAATGATGATTGTAAATGAATGCACAGGTAACAACAAAAATCTCATACGTAACTTACTCGAGGGCTTGCACATGTAACTTAGTGAGGGCTTGCACACGCTTGCACTATCTTTTTATCTTATATAGGATCTCACCAGTTTTAATATTATTATGTACTTTCTTATAAGAGAGAGAGATGCCATATTGGTATCTCACCTGCCGCCCATCAGCTGCCAGTCCCGCTCGCAGTATTAAGTTCCCAGAGCGAGGATGATACGTAATTACGCAACGTCTTTGTTATGAGATAGTGTTACCGGCTCCAGCGCGTGCCGCGTCGGACAACGGACTGCGCTGTCCGAACGCGTTAACTCTTGTCGTAGTTTTACTTACTCTGGATATTTCAATAGAGGACAACTTGTTTTGGGCTGTCAGCAACGCGATACTTGTCATGCTTACAGCAAAGAATAATAAAGTTTGCTCACTGCAGCTATAAAGGCACTTTCAAACAAGCGCGACACGCGACGCGACTCAAAGACACCGCTCGTCGCGCGACGAGCGGTGTCTTTGTGTCGCGTCGCGTGTCGCATCTGTTTGAAAGAGCCTTAATGTTATTTTCTCAAGTTTGCCATAAAAAAAAATCTGCCGTAACCAGAAACTGTCCTTTACCGATGACAGGTTTCGTCAGTTATGTTTAAGTCCCATGTAATAAAGGGTGAGCCTATTACCATCAACTGGGCACAAATCCAGACTCCGATCCGGGCTTACTACTGTGAAAGTTCCAGATGGAAATACCCAATAACACTTTGCCCTAGTGGGGAGTCGAACCCAGGACCTCATGCTCAGTAATAGCGCTTACAACCACTAGGTCAACGTGGCAGTCATAACAATTCAATGATTTCATTGTCGTAATATAGGTACAGGGTTGGCATAAAACAAACAAGTTGTTTTAAAACACGTATTTTAAACAGTGTTTAAAACAGTTTGAAATAAAACAACGTTTTTTATTAAGTGTTTAAAATCACAGTATAAACAAGTTTAAAATAATGTTTTAGACATTAAGAAAGAAAAAACCAGCCAAGTGCGTGTTGGACTACGCACAATGAAGGGTTCCGTAGTTGGGATGAATTTATCGCAAATACAAACTTAACATGTAGATGAAATACATGTTCTCCCATAAAACCATCCATCCATTTATTCTGATACCTAATTTATTAAAACCGACACACACTTCCTTTCCATTATTCTAGCGTATGGCATTGGTGGGTTGCAGATGAAAATCAGCGCCAAGTGGTACACTTTGCGAAGAAAATCGAGAGGGAGATCGTGGCCCCGGCAACAGGCAACCGAAGGAACACGGGTGGGTTTTAGTCAGTAAGAGTCTGACACGCCCTTCCACTCCGCACAGAGCGGGAGAAGATATTTGATGATTACCCACCCAAAAAAAAGGTGGTACACTTTGTGTTATCATTTGACACTATGCTGAGCTATGATAATGATTAAGGTGTATTTTTTTTCTACGGTAATGCCAATAAACGCATTTTTCTTTCCATATATTCCAACTGCAAATAAGCCAATAAGTTTGTACGCACAATATTGATAGATTTACCATGTTATTTTAAGACCATACACTTCTTATGGGTTTTCCTGTAATCTATGAAGGACCGTATTCTCTGAATTTTTTCAAAATTTTAGGCTCAGTAGTTTCGGATATAATGGTAAATTTTCACCTATTTTTAATATCTTTAAATATATTTATTTTAAAAGTATTTTTTTTCTGTTTTAATAAGAATTGACGTTCTTAGTAATTGATTAAAATCTAGCCTTATAGACTAATAAGTAATTTAATTCTAACTTAATATTTTACGAGATAGATTATGTTATAAATAAGAATAGTGTCAATTTGCACTTTTACACAAGGTCAATTTCGTAGCAGTTTCTTAGGGTCTGATAATTGATAAAACACTTTGTTCATGTGTTATATGTATAACACAGTATTGTTACTATTTATCATTAATTCACTATTTACACAATGCACTAACTCAAATGGTTTAGTTCTCTTTAGCCTACGCACTATGTCCGTGTTGTCTAACAGCTAAATAGCCTCGACATTCACATGTCGGTGAAGTCTGTGTGTGTGCAAATTTTTGAATGATGGTGGTGACGAGTTTCATTTTAAGTTCACGGTGGAGGTCGTCATTTCTAATGTACCATGGTGCATTTACAACATCCCTGAGTACTTTGTTTTGGAATTGTTGAATTATTTTGACGTTGATTTGTTTAGTACAGCCCCAAAGTTGGATGCCATACGTCCAAATTGGTATAAGCATATGTTTATAAAATATAAGTTTATTATGTATTGATAGGCAAGATTTTCTTCCGAGTAACCAATACATACTTTTATAACGTATGTTTATTTCCTGTCTTTTGTTTTTGACGTGAGATTTCCAACGCAGTTTCGCGTCAAGAGTTATGCCAAGTTATTTGGCTGTATTAGTATAAGGCACTTGCATGCCATTTATATAGATTGGGTGGTAATCGCGGTGTTTATTAGTGAAGTCAATATGAATTGATTTTGATTCATTCATTTTGATCTTCCACTTTTGTGTCCAGTCATAATCTCTGTTCACAACTTTTTCGACTGCTTCTTTGTGGCTTGATCTGGTAGCCATAATAGCAGTGTCATCTGCAAAGGTCGCAATAGTGCTATTTTCCAGCTCAGGGATATCGCATGTGTACAGTAAGTAGAGGATTGGGCCTAACACACTTCCTTGAGAATGAGAAAGAAATGTAGACAATAGTGTGTGAGAACAAGAAGAGAAAATATGAATATGCGAAGTCTTAAACTAAAAGAAACCAACATATAAACGTAATAAATTAATATATACTTAAATACATAAAGCTTAAATATCTAAACATACATACTACTATTGGTATATAAATACTCACAGTTGAGAAGATAGGTAATGCTCTTTTACTCGATATTTGAAATGAGAAACATTTCTTTTTTAAATCACGAATGCTGAGTGACACGAAAGTGAGTTCCACAATCTTACTGCATGGACAGAGCAGAAATAACATTAGTAGCTTGTTTTATGAGGATGAGATTTAAGGAACTAAGGTGTAATCTACACGGTGCGTCGCTAGGGCGAGCGTAAGAAAAACGTTCACGCAGTTAGGAAGGATAAGCTCGCGGGCTTGCGGACGGTGAGCAATGGGTAGCTTGCCGTTCGATAAGGACCAGGCCCGGGTCGACGGCGCGTTGTGTTCTACGCGCGCCTCAAAGAGATGTCAGCACAATTGACGGGGTCCGTTAGGGCCGATGCCTGCCGGGGGTGCGAAGAAAACCGAAAGGAAGATCGTGGCCCCCTGCAACAGGGCAACCGAAGGAACACGGTTGGGTTTTAGTCAGTAAGAGTTACATGTTATTTGATAATTTCCAACCCAAAAAAAAAAAAATGTTAGGATGGATAAGACGGGTTATGTAAGATGTTGAAGAGGACATAAAATCCGAGTGTTCCTGCGAAGGCGAATTGGGAGTCACTTGAGTTCCTTGCGAAGGTGAGAAACATGATCATACTTTCGAAGACCGAAAACAAAGCGAATGCACAAGTTTTGCAGGCGCTTAAGCTTTTTTAATAGCTCCTCAGTAGCATCCAGGTAGAAAGCGTCGGCATAATCTATAATCGGCTGAATATTTGTTTGTGCCAAAGAAATTTTAGTCTTCAAGGGCAGACTGCAAGACTTTGGAGGCATTCAACGAATGTAAGGAGAAATGTACCTTTCGACTAACCTCATTGACTTGAGCACGCCACGAAATATTGGAGTCAATAATTACACCCAGATCCTTGGCGGTTTTGGTATAGTCAATGCAAACACCATCGAGATATAAAGGCATCAGAGATGCAACATCAGCCGCATTGCGAACGAATCTACTGCCTATAATCATGGCCTGAGATTTAGTTGGATTAATTTGTAGACCAAATGACTTTTCCCAAACGCTGATACAAGCCAGGTCATGATTCATGACAGCAATTGCAGAAACTGCATCAGCTAATATAAAATGTCGGTAGACTGCAAGTCATCTGCGTATAGATAAAAACTAGAGGAGATTACACCGGTAACAAAGTTAATGAAATTTGAAAATAGAAGAGAGAGAACGCTACCCTGAGGAACACCCTCAGTGAAGCTACACCAATCAGAGAAGGACTCTTCCAGGCGAACACATTGAGAGCGTCCCCGAAGATAAAAACTGAACCAAGCTAAAGTGGAAGAAGATAAATTGATAGATTTGAGGATACCTAGTAAAATTTCAAAATCCACTGAGTTGAAGGCGCTACTAAAGTCAAGCAATACAAGAATAGTAAGGGACTTATTCTCTATTGCCCAGTGGATATCGTCAGTTACTTTCAAAGCGCGCTTACAGTACTGTGACCTAAGCGAAAACCGGATTGAAAAGGGGAAATGATTGAGTTTGACGCCAAGAAAAATGATAATTGTCTATGAACTATATGCTCAAAAACCGTAGAGAGAAATAGGAGAATAAAACTAGGTCTAAAGTGGGTTAATAAAGTAGGATTGTTAGTTTTGGGTAATGGTATTATGTGAGCCTGTTTCGAAACTGACGGAAAAGACCAAGAGGAAAAAGAGTGGTTGAAGATGTGAGTGAGAACAGGAAGTAACGAGGGAAGGATAAGAGTTATCATACTCTTATTTGCCCCCCTAAAGTGACCTCCATATTCAAAATTATTAACGTTACACGTCCGTGTTTGGGTACCAGAAATACATATGTGTACCAAATTTCAACTTAATCGTTCCATTAGATTTGGAGCAAATTGGCTGTGACAGACGGACAGACAGACAGACCGACAGACTGACACACGAGTGATCTTATTGATTTGAGGTACGGAACCCTAAAAACTGTTCTTTTCCAACTCTGTATAGGTAACTATTTTATTTATTCTTAAATAATCGATTGTTGAATTCCTAAACATAGTTGTGTGTTAAGTTTCGGAAAAAAAAAACCTGCACGGTCGTTGAATTTGCATTGAAGTGATCCTCATCCACTTTGTGGTGTCCTTTACCGATGTATTCAGCCTTCGTTCAATTATTACAAACAGTTTAGTTCGTAAGAGCGCGGGGCGCCGGGCGCGGTGTACGGGGGTCCTACGCTGGGTGACTGCGAGCGCACCCCGTGAAATTAAGAGCCTAATCAACATGGCGCGCTATAAAAGTTAGAATGGCGTGAACACAGTTACTCTCAAGGTCGAAGCCGAAGAGTCACCGTCTGTGCTGTGATCCCAGATAACCGTCTCACCTAAGTGAGATATTGTACTGTGACAGTTCGCATATTAGGTTTCAATATTTCATAGGACAATCGATATCCATTTTATAGGGCACAATTCCAGTCCAATCAAAAACTTCTCAACCATAATAATAATTCTTGTTATACCTTGAAATTGGAAGCTCGTACCTAAAGACCAGCCCGAAGCTTTATTTATTGGCTCTTAATCAATCAAGTAACTCGTGGAAACTTGAGTAATGCTGTGAGGGCGAATAGCTGAGTCAGTCATGTATCGGCGCGCAATAAGCTCTTCATTCATAAGTTATTGCCCACCCCGCTCTCCACGCCTCCGCACCCCGTGGTGCCTGCAAATTGATCCTTTGATTGAGTTCGCTGCGGATTCTTGAAAATTAATGTACGTAACTAGATACAATATCGATTTCCTCTCCCAATAGGATTTACAAGAGCGCCAATGAGCTATCTCTCAAATTCTGAATGACACGGAACTGCACTTTGATAAGTGTTTATTTGGGAGAAGATACATGACACATGTGAGTATGTCTTGGAACTGTATAGTTAGGTAAGTTAACATTCAATTTTTATTTTTTTATCATATGAAATGTGATTTTAATGATGAATACTTAACCAAACTAAACGGTCTGTATGTCACCGTTTCATTAACCGTATCCCAAAATATTGGGTAGGCAACGCCAATTTGTTATATTATTTTTCTAGTACATTACTAGTATTATAATGATTAATAAACCCAAATGACAATTACATAACTAACAGAAAAATAGAACATACGAAAACAATATTCACATAGTCTTTATATGACAAAAAATATGATCACTACTCTCTTAACTATAGATGGGCGTGTATCAGAAGCATGTTCGATGCATCGGCACGTCTGACACAATCATAAATCGCGGGTGGGAGCAATATTTCGTGAAACGGTGTCATAAAGTCACGGGCCCGGATCCCATGCTTGGTATTGAGCACTAAGCACAGTAAGCACAGCGAGCATATCGGTGGTATTGAGCGCTTGCCCTATCCGCTCACACGCCTCGGTAGACAAAGGTCGCGCGGCCGCGTGCGGACTGCGATCGATCAGGACACACTGCTCTATGCAATTGGATTAGTCACGTGCGATTAAACACATAGAATATGCTGATAATGTGATCATCATGGCTTTAATGCCTGAAAATTACGTATCATCTGGAGGATACGTAATACCATTCGCTACTTGCATGAACCACAACCTTAAGGTGATGCATGGTTTTCTGAGCACGCTGTGAAAAATCACGAAGTTGATCAAAAGATCGTGGTATTAAGATATTGGTATTAAGTTTTATTTGATATTGTGAACGGCGTACTTCAGGTTAAGTATAAAGCAGGCGACCCCGCTACCTCACGCCAGGTGTTCGTAAAAGACGATCGAAGGCTTAATCAGGGTTCCGTTTCACGCTAAGCTCATTTTGTGTAAAGCTTCAACAACCATAATAAACACACTACAGTGTACCTACAGGATCAAAGATAACTCCAATTCTACCGTCTTTGAAGTTCGGGACGCTAAGAGATGGTGCGCCTAGGCGACCATCATTTAAAGCGTTATCGCCTCTACGACATTAAGTCATAGAGTCGACATTGGCAGGTAGCCAGGGTGTGCCAGCGAGAGGTTTGCAGCAGCATTAAGGCTCGTGCAGACTAGCACGACACCGGTATTGTTCTACCGTGAAGGTTTCTTTGAAAAAGATTTGTTAGAGTCGCAGCGCGCCAGTCTGCATGAGGCTTCATGTAAGGGACAACGCTTGGTCACCAAATATGTAGGTGTAGAAGGTTATATTCGTATATTTTGGTATTCATAAAAGTAGAACACGGCTTTATGAGCTGTACAATGAAAGGACTTATGTAAACACAGCTGAATTTAATTTATATGTTAGAAATTATTCAAAATTATTTTAAAAAGTTTGTTGTATGGCCAAGTCGCGTTATTTGAGTTCGAAGATTAAAAATAGTAATAATGTAATTAACACGACTTGGAATATTATAAATAGTGAAACGGGAAGGTCTAATAACCGAAATACTAACTACAGCCTGTCTAAAAAATGATGATGTGGATATATTTAGTAACCTTTTCCGCTTAGCTATTTCTAAAGAGTCTTGAAAAGACCCTGGAAGAAATCAACACGTGTTTCACCTCTCAACGAGGCATCCTCAGGATGACGATTAGCTTGTCGCGAACTCGAACACGGCGTGTTGCCACACCAAGCACCGAGCGCAGACGGCGCAGTCTGCGCTCGGTCGCTGCGCAGGGTCTTTTCAAGACTCTTTAGAAATAGCTAAGCGGAAAAGGTTACTAAATATATCCACATCATCATTTTATAATGGATTTCCGCAAGGTCACGCCTGAATCAATTAACTATACAGCCTGTCTATTAATGACAACATAATAAAATCAGACTCCCAAGTCGCCGCGGCCTTTGAAAATTTCTTTTCAGATATTCCCGTTTCAACTACTAAATCCCTAAACTCATCACCTTCTGTTGCTGAGTCTTTGCTAAAAGAAAATGTTAATGTTTGCGATTCGGAATTTCTTTTTGAACATATTAACTGTACAGACATAATTAAAACTTTTCACACTTTAAATGTAAAAAAGACTGCAGATCTGTGGAGTAACTCTGTAGAAGTTGCCAAGGCTATTATTGACATTGTAGCACCTACTTTAGCTCTTATCTTTAATAATTGTATCGACTGTGGGGAGTTTCCTGACCTAATGAAAAATAGTAAAATTATACCATTGTTTAAATCAGGTAGTACATCAGACCCCACAAATAATAGACCTATTTCAGTACTACCTTGTGATTTGTCCAAAGCATTTGATTGCGTTCTTCATGACACGTTAATCAGGAAACTCCGCCACTATGGGATCCGGAACAGCGCTCTGGATCTTCTTACTTCATACTTGAGTAATAGGATTCAGAGCGTTGACGTTAATGGAAAAAGATCTCCCGGATCTTTAGTAACAATGGGAGTCCCACAGGGCTCAATGCTCTTGGTCCTTTCTTGTTTCTTATTTATATTAATGACTTGCCTTACCTCATAAAGGATAACCATGATATAGTGTTGTTTGCGGATGACACTTCACTTTTATTTAAACTTAAACGTCAGCAGCTAGTTACTGACGATGTAAATACCGCAATCTCAAAAGTAGTTCACTGGTTCAATGTTAACAATTTACTTCTGAATGAAAAAAAAACTAAGTGCATTAAGTTTACCCTACCTCATGTTAGGCAGGTGAAAACTAAAGTGTTGATAAAGGGTGAAGAATTGAATTAATGTTTTACTTTCGGAACTTTGTTTTTTTTGCTAACTTTAAAATTATATACACAATGACATGAATATTTACTTTGTGAAGTATATTTTTTTTTTTTTTAATTATTGTGAATGTGAGAACTATGTGGGTCATTCATTTATTTTTCTCAGTTACTTTTAATGATAATCTGGCACTCACATCTGTATGGTTCTTTCCTCAAAAGACCATTTCAGATACAAATCTACATGGTCCTCAAATGAAATGCTCTGACCAAGATTATTTTCTGGTTTTTATATACACATTGACATTAATGAATTTTATATACTTTTAAAGTATTATATTATTTAAATTATTGTGAATGTGAAGACTATGTGGGTCATTCCTTTTTCTTTTTGTTTTTAATTTTTTCTCACTTAGTTCTAGTTACAGTCTAACAGTTTGAGTAATTTATGTGGTCTACCCAAATGTCCTTTCTTTGGTATTGTTCGTCGAATCGTTGAGCTCCTTAATTCTGAGTTGAGCTGCACGATAACTGACAAATGCGTGCACTGACTGGACAGGCCCTCTCAATGGTCTGCGTAGGTTAGAACCAGTTTCTTCGTAACGTCGGAGAACTCTTTGTACTGTTGACAGCGACACACCGACAGTCCTGGCTGTATCGCGCTGACTCCGGCCGGTTTCCGGCATTGTAAGTATTCTGGTGCATTCTTCAGGCGTAAGCGACATAATTTCAGCTTGAATAATGAATATAGAGCACTATCAACATGGTTTATGTACCCACATAAATGACAGATTACAAACAAAAGCAAAACCAAATGCTGTAATTTCGTAGTTCCATCTTCGAAAGTGGCCCTTTTTCAAATTTGATTTTTTTATGATATAACTTTACAATAACTAAGAAGTTTTAATACCTTCATTTAAGGAGTATTACATTGTCTATTAAATACAATTTATTGCATTAACACAGCATTTTTAGTTTCCGAGATTTTTAGGATTCTTTAAGTGACCCGGATTCATTGCTCTCGAGTGTAGTATTAACCTAGTGTAGGAAAACTAAAGTGTTGATAAAGGGTGAAGAATTGAATCCTGAAGATAGCACAGTATTCTTGGGCTTAACTTTGGATGCTAAGCTTTAGTGGGGCCCACATATAGATAAATTGTCAAAAAAGCTAAGCTCCGCAGCATATGCTGTTAGAAAAATTCGTAATTTAACTAACATAGAGACAGCCCGTTTAGTGTACTTTAGTTATTTTCATAGTGTAATGTCGTACGGTATTCTGTTGTGGGGAAATGCCGCCGACATTCAAACTATCTTTGTTTTGCAGAAAAGAGCTGTTCGATCAATTTATAAATTAAGTCCGAGACACTCTCTCAGAGATAAATTTAAGGAGATAAATGTAATGACTGTGCCTTCTCAGTATATTTTTGATAATCTTGTATATGTCCATAAAAACATAAAATTGTTTAAAAAATACAGTGATATCCATAACATAAATACTAGGAACAAACACAAATTTGTTGTACCTACAACAAGGCTCAAGAAAATAGGTAGCTCCTTTAGATGTCAATGTATACGCTTTTATAATAAACTTCCAAGCCACGTACAAGATCTAAGCCTTAATAAATTCAAATCATTTACTAAACGCAAGTTGTGCCAGAAGGCTTTTTATGCCGTTAAAGATTACATTGAGGACAAAAAGGCATGGGATTGAGCTGCTCCAATTTTTTTTTAATGTTTTACTTTCGGAACTTTGTTTTTTTTGCTAACTTTAAAATTATATACACAATGACATGAATATTTACTTTGTGAAGTATATTTTTTTTTTTTTAAATTATTGTGAATGTGAGAACTATGTGGGTCATTCATTTATTTTTCTCAGTTACTTTTAATGATAATCTGGCAGTTGTGAGTACTTTATGCGACCTACCCAAATGTCCTTTCTTTGGTATTGTTCGTCGAATCATTGAGCTCCTTTTAAATTCTGAGTTGAGCTACACGATTACTGACAAATGCGTGCATGGAATGGACAGGTCCACTCACATCTGTATGGTTCTTTCCTCAAAAGACCATTTCAGATACAAATCTACATGGTCCTCAAATGAAATGCTCTGACCAAGATTATTTTCTGGTTTTTATATACACATTGACATTAATGAATTTTATATACTTTTAAAGTATTATATTATTTAAATTATTGTGAATGTGAAGACTATGTGGGTCATTCCTTATTCTTTTTGTTTTTAATTTTTTCTCACTTAGTTCTAGTTACAGTCTAACAGTTTGAGTAATTTATGTGGTCTACCCAAATGTCCTTTCTTTGGTATTGTTCGTCGAATCGTTGAGCTCCTTAATTCTGAGTTGAGCTGCACGATAACTGACAAATGCGTGCACTGACTGGACAGGCCCTCTCAATCTGTGTGATGCTTTCCTCAAAAGACCACTTCAGACACCAATCTACATGGTCTTCACATGATCTGACCAAGATTATGTCTGGACTTTAAAAGAGACTGTGACCTCTGAGTTTGTTTCGGCCTTCCTTCTCAGAGTAGTCAGATAGGAAACGCCGACCTCATCTAGTATTTAAAATATGATTGACGTGTAAAAGTGTTTGTACAAACCTATTTACAGAAATAAAATCATTTATCATTCATCATCACCAATAAATAAATCATCACCGATGGCGTTCTTGCCTTCAAATATAAGTAAGTTTAAATAAACTTTAAGTAAAGCTTATTTTAAGTATCTACGTTGTTAATGCTTTGTTTAGATCTATTCTTTGCAGGAAAATCATCTACATGTGAAGCAGTGGAACGAGTACATTTTTCCACCACGAATCCTTACACTGTGATTGATCCTGATTCCTAATGTACATATGGCACTTTGGAACATTGGTTGGAGTGTTCATGACGTTCTGTTATGAGTTATTATGCAACGTCAATACACTTGGTTTCATTGGAGACGCAATACCTCGACTTCACTCGGGTTACAGTCCCACAACTCGCAGCCGGCTGTTTTTCCACCGCCCCCCAGCCGCAGCCGGCTGTTTTTCCGTCACCCCCTCATGCTGACCTTTATGTTATACTACACCGTAAAATGTTAGTACTCACCGTTACCTGCGTCATTTGTTACTTTCCTGTGGAATATGTATTGGCAATGAATGAACTGGTAAGCTCACAGACTAACAAATGTGAATATTGTCAACCACCATCTATTGAACGCACACCGGACTATTCATTGACAATATGTGACACTACCATACCGCAGTCTAGTGCAGTTTGCCATAATCAATTACTAACTGTTCGCCTAAAAAGAGTGTAAACAAAGAAATAGTATTATTTTGTGATGAAATTGGAAAGGATCTAGGCCACTTGTTGACAAATAAATATCCAGGACACTCAATAATGAACTGTATGCCTGGTTGTTCTTTATTTGACATAATTAAAAAAGTTATGAAATGCAATTTTAGGGGTAATGTGAACAAAGGAGAATTACTCTAATATTATAGATTATTGTGCAACCTAACTTTAAGAAAAATTGTGATGTTCACATTCCCATACAGCCAAAGTTTGCCACAGGAAGAAAATAATTTTAGATCTGAAATTAATATGACATTGCATAATTTGACAAGTAATAATCATTTATTCCATTTAATTGACACTAACAATAATGTTGGTAACCACTTTTATCTGACAAAAGATAGATTTTTTATGGATAGGTACTATCTTTCAAAGAATTGTAAAAGACAGCTGTGTCGCTATCATATTACTTTTCTATTACAGCCAAGAATTTGGCTAAGCAAATTGCTTCTATTGAGCAATGTATGTAGTATTTTATTGTTTTAAGACTCTTTAGAAATAGCTAAGCGGACTAGGTTACTAAATATACTTCTATTGTATTCTGTAAATACACTCGAGAGCAATGAATCCGGGTCACTTAAAGAATGTTAAAAATCTCGGAAACTAAAAATGATAGGTTAATGCAATAAATTGTATTTAATAGACAATGTAATACTCCTTAAATGAAAGTAAAAAAAATATGACTCACCATACATTTTATTAACACAAAATTACATAAAGAAAAAAACTGCTGATCTCTCCTTAAAACAAAAATAGGAAACATGAAATTTTTGAACTTTATTACGATTTTCTTGAATTTACTTTGTATTGCCTCCTCGTGCTTCCATTACTGCGTTTACGCGGTTTGGCATGCTGTACACCAAGTTCCTTATACGATTTTGGGGAATATTCTCCCATTCCTCTGTGAGAGCAATTTTGAGCTCACGAAGCGTGATTGGGGGAGGGTTTCGTTGTTTTACGCATCTGCCTAGCTCGTCCCAAGCATGCTCGATCGGGTTGATATCCGGGCTGCGCGCTGGCCACTCCATACTAGTAATGTTCATCTCTTGAAGGTAGTCATTCACAATCCTACCTGTATGAGGTCGGGCATTGTCATGCATAAATATAGCATCCTCACCTAAATTGACCATAAATGGACCAACGTGATCATTGAGGATTTCTTCTACATATCTTACGCTAGTTAAAGAGCCGTTTTCTATGATCACCAGCTCTGTGCGACTTTCAGAAGAAATTCCGGCCCACACAAGTACAGACCCACCACCGTAGGCTACTTTTTCTTCGATGCATGCTTGCTTGAATCTTTCCCCTGGTCTTCGATACACTCTGTGTCTTCCATCGTGCTTGTAGAGCATACATTTTGATTCGTCGGAGAATATAACTTTTGACCAATCTTCAATACTCCAATTTACGTGGCTCTGGGCATATCTTAGTCTTGAAATACGATGCCCACGCTCCAGTTTAGGGCCGTTTGCAGGTCTAAGGGGTTTTAAGTTAGATTCAGCAAGCCGACGTCTTACTGTCCATGCACTTGGGTTACTTCCTCCGAGGCGTCGAAACTGATTTGTGAGTTCAGTTCCTGTGAGAAAGCGATTTCGAAGCATGGTGTTCACCAAGAATCGGTCTTCTCGTGCTGTGGTACACCTGGTTCTGCCCGTTCCTGGTCTGCGTAGGTTAGAACCAGTTTCTTCGTAACGTCGGAGAACTCTTTGTACTGTTGACAGCGACACACCGACAGTCCTGGCTGTATCGCGCTGACTCCGGCCGGTTTCCGGCATTGTAAGTATTCTGGTGCATTCTTCAGGCGTAAGCGACATAATTTCAGCTTGAATAATGAATATAGAGCACTATCAACATGGTTTATGTACCCACATAAATGACAGATTACAAACAAAAGCAAAACCAAATGCTGTAATTTCGTAGTTCCATCTTCGAAAGTGGCCCTTTTTCAAATTTGATTTTTTTATGATATAACTTTACAATAACTAAGAAGTTTTAATACCTTCATTTAAGGAGTATTACATTGTCTATTAAATACAATTTATTGCATTAACACAGCATTTTTAGTTTCCGAGATTTTTAGGATTCTTTAAGTGACCCGGATTCATTGCTCTCGAGTGTAGTATTAACCTGGTGCATCAAAATATTCAAGGATTTATGAACAAAGATTTAGAAGTACAATTATTTATGAATTTTAACAGTATTGAGATTCTTTGTATAACAGAACATTGGCTTAAAAGCCACCAGTTTTGTTCTATTTTAATAATCACCAGGTGGCTCATTATTTTAAGTAAGTAACCAGCTTAAATTTATAGACCGTAAGGATATTGTGAGCCTATCTGTTGAGCGAACAGTTGAAATAGCCTGTATAGAATTTGAGCAGTTTATTGTATTAAGTGTGTACAGACCCTCTTCAGGACTGTATGACTGCTTTGAAAAGGTAATGGATGAAGTGGTACACAAGATTTGTAACTCAAATAAATCCATTATCAGTTGCGGTGATTTTAATGTTAATTTATTAGAAAACTCAGGTTCTTGTAGTAAAATAATAAGTCTGTTTCAGTCCTACAATCTTGCAAACCTATTTTTAGAGCCCACAAGAATAACCCCGACTAGTGCCACATGCCTAGATAATATTTATATAGATGTTATACCAAGCCACAAAGAAATTATAAATTTACTAGATTCTGATCATTGCGGGCAGAGGATTACTATCCCAAACCAAAACAACAAAGTGGCTAAAAAGGATATCACTGTTAACCCCAAAACTGCAAGTCGCTTGGAAACTTTTAAAGTTAAACTCATTAATAAATTACCAGTTTTGTCTATTCATGCTGATCCTAATCATCTATATAATGATTTCTTTAATATATACTGTAAGCAATTTAAATCCATCTTTATTCCCAAGACTATCTCGGTTAATAGTAACCCATCTTTTAGTGATTGGGCTACCTTTGGTATTCATAAAAGTAGAACACGGCTTTATGAGCTGTACAATGAAAGGACTTATGTAAACACAGTTGAATTTAATTTATATTCTGGAAATTATTCAAAATTATTTAAAAAAGTTTGTTGTATGGTCAAGTCGCGTAATTTAAATAGTAGACAAGCAACAGAAGGTGATCCTTCTGTTGCTTGTCTTTGCTAAAGGAAAATGTTAATGTTTGCGATTCGGAATTTCTTTTTGAACATATTAACTGTACAGACATAATTAAAACTTTTCACACTTTAAATGTAAAAAAGACTTCAGATCTGTGGGGTAACTCTGTAGAAGTTGCCAAGTCTATTATTGACATTGTAGCACCTACTTTAGCTCTTATCTTTAATAATTGTATCGACTGTGGGGAGTTTCCTGACCTTATGAAAAATAGTCAAATTATACCTTTGTTTAAATCAAGTAGTACATCAGACTCCATAAATTATAGACCTATTTCAGTACTACCTACTTAAAGTAAAATTTTGAAAAAAAAAAAATTGAGTAATTGCAAAGTGTTTTTAATAGACATAAATTATTACATAGCAAATAGTTCGGTTTTACAAGGGATCGTTCAACTACTGACGCCGGTGTTGAACTTTTAGGTCATATTTATAATGCATGGGAAGATAAATGTGATGCCTTGGGCATCTTTTGTGATTTGTCCAAAGCATTTGATTGCGTTCTTCATGACACGTTAATCAGGAAACTCCGCCACTATGGGGTCCGGAACAGCCCTCTGGTTCTTCTTGCTTAGTACCTTAGTAATAGGATTCAAAGCGTTGACGTTAGTGGAAAAAGATCTCCCGGATCTATAGTAACAAAGGGAGTCCCACAGGGCTCAATTCTTGGTCCTTTCTTGTTTCTTATTTATATTAATGACTCGCCTTACCTCATAAAGGATAACCATGATATAGTGTTGTTTGCGGATGACATTTCAATTTTTTTTAAACTTATATGTCAGCAGCTGGTTACTGACGATGTAAATACCGCAATCTCAAAAGTAGTTCACTGGTTCAATGTTAACAATTTACTTCTGAATGAAAAAAAAAAAACCAAATGCATGAAGTTTACCCTACCTCATGTTAGGCAGGTGAAAACTAAAGTGTTGATAAAGGGCAAAGAAATGAATCCTGAAGATATTCAGTATTTAGTATTCTTGGGCTTAGCTTTAGATGCTAAGCAAAGTCAAAGTCAAAGTTGAATAATTTATTTCAAATAGGCCCATGTATGGCACTTTTAAACGTCAAAATTTACAAAATAATATAGATAATTCTAGTCACCCCTTCCAAAAGGTAGTTTTCGTATGGAGAAAATTGGGCAAGAAAATCCACCGTTTTTCAAATGTTTTACAATAGTTTGTATAAGTACGTGCATTAGTAAAATAATTATATGATGCACTTAGAACAAAATTACTATACCACAATAGCTATAAAGAATGAAAAATGAAGCAACGACAGAGAATTTAATTATTTGATAGATACAAGGTGCTCACATATTTACAAACATTGTAAAACTAGACGATTTTTATTTTTATTTTCATAATCTGAAAAATTGTTGATCTAGTTTATCTTTATTTCTAGTATTAAAATTATGTCTATCACTTACTTTAGTAAAATGATGTGGATTTTTCCTTACGTACATAATATTTTCATAAATGAATTGGCAAGGTACTGTCATAATATTAATCCTTTTAAATAGTTTCCTGAGAGATTCGCGGCGAAGTAAATTATAAATGGCTCTGACAGCTCTCTTTTGCAAAATAAAGATGGATTCAATGTCATTAGCCCGACCCCACAGTAAAATGCCATACGACATAATGCTGTGGAAGTATCGCGCGGTTTCTACATCTGTTAACTGTCTTATCTTTCTAATAGCATAAGCGGCCGAGCTTAGCCGCCCCGCAAGAGATGTTATATGAGGTCCCCATTGAAATTTCTCATCTAGCGTGATTCCTAAGAAAACCGATTGATTAATAAATTCCAGTTTTTCCCCATTCAATATAATTTCATATTCGCTACTTCTAACATTAGGTAATTTAAATCTAATGCATTTGGTTTTTGTTTTATTTAGTACCAAATTATTTACCGTAAACCAATCTTGGACTTGCAGAATAGAGCTATTCACGTCTTCAAGATTTTCTGACCGTCGGTTTATTTTAAAGATTAATGATGTGTCATCTGCAAATAACACCATCTTCGGTTGATTTTGAAGTAATTGGGGTTAATCATTAATGTAAACTAAAAAGAGGAATGGACTCAATATCGAACCTTGAGGAAAGCCCATTGCCATTTCAGACCCTAATGAGTTTACGCCGTTTACCTGAACTTTACCTTTCTATATTTCAAGTATGATCTAAGTAAATGAAGAGCTGTATTCCTAATCCCATAGTGCTCTAGTTTCAGCAGAAGTGTCTCATGGTCTACACAATCGAACACCTTCGAGAGGTCGCAAAAGATTCCAATGGCATCTTGTGCTTCTTCCCAGGCATTAAAAATGTTCTTTATTAGGGTGACACCGGCGTCAGTGGTACAACGCCCTTTGGTGAAACCGTACTGTTGTTCATGAAAGATGGAATTTTTATTGAGATGACGTAACATTTGATTGAGCATCAACTTTTCAAACACCTTACTGAGCACTGGCAGAATTGACACAGGCTTCTAATTTTTGGGTTCTTTACTATCACCGAATTTGAACAATGGAACTACTTTACTGTATTTCATGGATCCGGAAAGACTATTATATTATATATATTATATTATATTATATTATACTGGTCTTAAATATGTAAGCTAAATAGGGCGCAATGTTTTCGATTATAGATCTACAGACTTTTACAGAAATTCCCCAGAAATCTTCTGTTGATTTAATTTTAAGATCTTTAAAAGCTTTTATAACAGCCTGGGGGTTTGTATTCTGAAACCTAAACTCCAAAAGGCAAGCCTTCACATTCTGTCTAAAAGGCAACAGAAAGCGCGGGTGAGGAATTTAAAGCTTCTGTAGTTTTAAGGGGAATATTAGCAAAAAAGTTTTCAAATTCTTGAGCTATTTCTATATCTACGTTAATGAGTCCATGTGGAGTCTCTAAATTAAATTCAGTATTTCGCTGTCTTTTGCTACCTATTTCATTATTTATTATTTGCCAGGTGTTTTTTATTTTATCATCAGCTGATTTTATTTTATTGCTAATATAAAGAGCTTTGGCTACTTTGCACACACTTTTAAAAGTTTTTGAATATTTTGCAACATAAGTATGTTGCAAAATATTCAAAAACTTTTAAAAGCTTAAGCTAGCTTAAGCTTTCATAAGTATGAAAGCTTGTATTATTCATATGATGTTTTAGGCCATAAAGTTCAAATAGTTTTTCCCTGCTTTTACGAATACCTGGAGTCACCCAATCACTAAATAAGAATTTTATGTAAATACTTTTAGTCTTTAGTGGAAGAGTGTCATTAAATTTCGTGTTTAATAGTGAAAAGAACTCGGCGTAGAACTCATTTGGGTCATCTATATTATTAAAACTCTGAACACATAATTCAGCTGAAAGCTTCAGTGGGGCCCACATATAGATAAATTGTCAAAAAAGCTAAGCTCCGCAGCACATACTGTTAGAAAAATTCGTAATTTAACTGACATAAAGACAACCTGTTTAGTGTACTTTAGCTATTTTCATAGTGTAATGTCGTACGGTATTCTGTTGTGGGGAAATGCCGCCGACATTCAAACTATCTTTGTTTTGCAGAAAAGAGCTGTTCGATCAATTTATAAATTAAGTCCGAGACACTCTCTCAGAGATAAATTTAAGAAGATTAATGTAATGACTGTGCCTTCTCAGTATATTTTTGATAATCTTTTTGATGCCCATAAAAACATAAAATTATTTTTAAAATACAGTGATATCCATAACATAAATACTAGGAACATACACAAATTTGTTGTACCTACAATAAGGCTCAAGAAAATAGGTGGCTCGTTCAGATGTCAATGTATACGCTTTTATAATAAACTTCCAAGCCACGTACAAGATCTAAGCCTTAATAAATTCAAATCATTCATTAAACCTGGTTGACGTCCACGCAGACCCAATATCAACGTTTGTCAGACGTAATTAGTATTAGTTTTTTATGTTACTATCTAGAATTTAAGTACATTAAGTCTTTAAAATTAAAGTTATAGGCACAAATATTATGCATGCGGTGTTTGCCTGTAATTGGTTGTGCAGTTAGATTTAAGACACTATTAGCCATATGTTCCTATCTGTTTATTATCTGTAACAACTGTTGGTGAACCTTAATTAAATAAATAAAATAAACGTAAGTTGTGCCAGAAAGCTTTTTATACCGTTAAAGATAACATTGAGGACAAAAAGGCTTGGGATTGAGCTGCTCCAATTTATTAATTTTTTACTTTCGGAACTTTGTTTATTTGTGGGTAGTCAACAGTTATTATTTGTTTTTCTTATTATTAATTTATGTGATTTTTAGTATCAGTTATAGTGTAATAAATCGGAACGTAATTTATTAAGTACTCGGTGGACGCACTAATTGATTTTTGGCAATTTATTTCAATAGTTGTAATCGATGGTTTTATTCAAAACAATTAATGAAATGTTACTTTAATTTTAAAAGGATTTACATTGTGAATTCACTATTGTTTATTTACGAAAATTATTCTTGTATTATTTGATGACTTTATAATGTCAGTTTTATTAAATTTAGCACATTTTAGTGTTTTGTATCAAGTAAACAAGTGACGCAGTTGTCATGGCGGGATGTAATGGTGGGATTGCAAGGTGGGGGCATCGTCTTATAAAAGAACGTGCACTCGTAATGCGAGTCAGTCTATCTTCCGATTTGACTCAATAAAGAGCCCTGCTCCCGACAAAACTGTCGGTTTATCTGGTACAGCACTGCTGTATATTCACATAGCTGTATTGGTTTGCTGATAGCAAGCGATACACTTTTTCATTGGGTGGCTTGGCCACTATACGAACTGGGACCTTAAAAGTCTGTTCGATTGTTACTACCTATTTCACCTACTTTATCATGTTTCTAATTACCATTTGTATTGTGTTTTACCTTATAATGTAACTATGTAGTACCTACTATAATAAAAACCCTGTAATTGTTTATTCAGTCTTGTTTATCCCAATAAAATGGGAACTCCAAACCCTGACGAAATACCTCTCGGCACTCCAGATCCTACATATATATATTTATTTATTCTTCTCAGTTACTTTTAATGATAATCTGGCAGTTGAATACTTTATGCAACCTACCCAAATTTCTTTTCTTTGGTATTGTTCGTCAAATCATTGAGCTCCTTAAATTCTGAGTTGAGCTATATGATTACTGACAAATGCATGCACGGACTGGACAGGTCCACTCAAATCTGGATGTTCCTTTCCTCAACAGACCATTTCAGACACAAATCTACATAGTCCTCAAATGAAATGCTCTGACCAAGATTATTTCCTGGTTTTTATAAACACATTGATATTAATTAATTTTGTATATACAATGACATGCTTATTTACTTTTAAGTATCATATTATTTATTATTGTGAATGTGAAAACTATGTGGGTCATTCCTTTTTGTTTTGTTTTTTAATTTTTTCTTAGTTAGTTCTTATTACGGTCTGACAGTTTGAGTAATTTATGTGGCCTACCCAAATGTCCTTTTTTTGGTATAGTTCGTCAAATCATTGAGCTTCTTAAATTCTGAGTTGAGCTGCACGATAACTGACAAATGCGTGCACTGACTGGACAGGCCCTCTCAATCTTTGTGATACTTTCCTCAAAAGACCACTTCAGACACCAATCTACATGGTCTTCACATGATCTGACCAAGATTATGTCTGGACTTTAAAAGAGACTGTGACCTCTGAGTTTGTTTCGGCCTTCCTTCTCAGAGTAGTCAGATAGGAAACGCCGACCTCATCTAGTTCCCAACAAAATGGTTGAGCTGGATGGTGCTGATCCACGCGTCATGTTCGTGAACGGGCGCCGTCAGTTGAAACTGGTCATCTCTTAAGTATCTGCCAAGGCTTATTTTTAATCTAATATTTTCAATTGCTTTTGATTATTTTTGTACATTGATTGATGGTACTTCCTTCCTTCCTTCTTCCTCGCGCAAATTTGGGAGTGGCGCGAGGAGGCGAAACGCCGGGGCTTAACTCCGCTGCCGCGAGAAATCGCGGCACAGCGGACAGAGCTCCGGCGGGATCTCATGGCTTCATGGCGAGTGCGATTGTCGCAACCCAGCGCTGGGCACACAACAATTGTGGCGATAACCCTCTTTGAGGAGTGCCTCTTTGAGAGAGGCGCCACGGCGTCCTCACCTTCCGCATGACGCAGGTCCTCACCGGACACGGCTGTTTCGGGAGGTTCCTGCACAGGATAAGGCGGGAGGAAACGCCCGGGTGTCACCATTGTGTGGATCGCCCGGAGGACACGGTGGAGCACACGGTGGTCTGCCCAGCTTGGATGGAGCATCGCCGTGTCCTCGTGGAGGCAATCGGCGGCAGTGATCTCTCGCGTTCGCCCTGGTTCAGGCCATGGTACGGAGCGAGAGGAAATGGGAGGCCCCGGGTCGACGGCGCGTTGTGTTCCACGCGCGCCTCAAAGAGATGTCAGCAGAATTGAAGGGGTCCACTAGGGCCGATGCCTGCCGGGGTTGCGAAGAAAACCGAAAGGGAGATCGTGGCCCCCGGCGACAGGGCAACCGAAGGAACACGGGTGGGTTTTAGTCAGTAAGAGTCTAACACGCTCTCCCGCTCCGCCCAGAGCGGGAGAAGTTATTTGATGATTAGCATCCAAAAAAAAAAAAAAAAGGGGTCGTTCAGTCAGAAAGATGAAGCTAGTTGCCCATTTCAAAGCGTAGTAGGTACCTATGGAGAAGACGGGCAAGAAACTCCACGGATACTCTATTAAATCAAAATATTGTTACATCATTCATGTAGAAATTAAACATGTGAGAACAATGTATAAAGACGTGCACGTTAAAAGTATCCATAATAAAAATAAAAATAAACCGCGGCAGCTAAGAGATGACCAGTCCCTACTAACGGCGCCCGTTCACGAACATGATGCATGCATCAGTACCATATTTTGTAGGGAACTTAATGACCCAACACACACGCCACCATCAATGAGACATTTGAGTGAGCATGACATTCTCTCAGCCGCTAGGGCACATTCAAGTCAAAGAAAGATGTACCTAGTAAATGGTAGCTTTATGGAATGTACATGGTCACAGTGCTCACACTCGACTGATATATCGATAAAACAAAAGGGTTTCTAAATATAGCGGGGCCTTGACCAGAAGCGTTGGTCTCGCGTTCGAATTTCATTATAAATTCTTGTTTTTTTTAGATGAGTTTAATGAACTCGAATGTACACAATAAGAAAGCAATGAGGGTTTTTCTCATATTTATGTTCAGATTTCAGGATAACGTAGTCGCTCGATATACATATTGGTGTAGCCTCCTATTTGAGTCAAAGCTTTTCGACCGTCATAAGGGAAAATCGTCTCTTCGTCGATTTTGTGAAAATTTTCTTCAAAACGATTTTCTCTCGTACGAAGGAAAATGCTTTTTTAGATCACATTCAACATCAGACGTGAACGTAAATCCTAACTGAGACCTGTTGTATGCAGATATTTTATATAAAATAGTTTGAAACAGTTACAGTACATCAAAAGGAATGACCCACATAATTTTCACATTCACAATAATTAAAATAATATAATACTTTAAAAGTAAATAAGCATGCAGGCTACAGATATTCCCCAGAAATCTTCTGTTGATTTAATTTTAAGATCTTTAATAGCTTTTATAACAGCCTGGGGGTTTGTATGCTGAAACCTAAACTCCAAAGGGCAAGCCTTCACTTTCTGTCTAAGTAAGGCAGCAGAAAGCGCGGGTGAGGAATTTAAAGCTTCTGTAATTTTAAGGGGAATATTAGCAAAAAAGTTTTCAAATTCTTGAGCTATTTCTATATCTACGTTAATGAGTCCATGTGGAGTCTCTAAATTAAATTCAGTATTTCGCTGTCTTTTCCTACCTGTTTAATTATTTATTATTTACTATTTAATTCATTTTTATCGTAATTATTTTTTAACTTGCCTGCCTAAGAGCGCCACATACTTGTGTATATTCTAGACGTAGTTTATTATTGTTATTTTTCTAGTTTAGTATGGATAATAACTTAATTACCGACATAAATAATACATTTTTAACTGTATGAAAGACATGTGACGTTGAGGATTGCACACAATATCTTTACAATTATAAAAAGTCACTAACCGTACCGTACCCAAAACATTCGTAATATTTATAAGAACATCGATAGCTTTAAAATTTTCCTTCATAGACTTAAGTTTGATTGTGATTTATTGGAACTAACCGAGTGCTGGCTAGCTAACCGCATCGATAACCTTCCAGTAATACCTGGTTACAACTTATTGCATATCAAAAGAAATCAAAATCAATATGCTGGTGTAGCAGTCTTTGCTAAAGAATCATTAAAGGTAACAGTCGACGAACCTTCTTTACAAGACTGCATGATTAATTGCTTAATTATCAAAATTGGTACAACCACAGCGATAATCGCTATGTATAGGTCCCTTTCCGTTAGAAACTTGGACACTTTTCACAATTCCTTAGACCAGATTTTTCAAGGACTTAGCTCGTTTAAGAATGATATACTAACAGGTGATTTAAATATATATATTGGCTCCGAAAACTGCAATGCAGGGACCCAAGATTATCTTAATATCTGCTCATACTATGGTTTTCTCCCCGCTCACATATTGCCTACTCATCAGAGCGGTTCCTGTCTCGATCATATGATGATTAAAACAAGTCTATCATATATTACTCTTGTTACTAACGCAACAATTACTGATCATAATGCTGTCCTACTTACCGTAAATTTAACGCTGCCTAAGCTAAATCGTCCCCAGACCAAAAGCAAATTAAACACAAATAAACTCGAATATGATTTATGCACTGCCTCGTTGGTCTAGTGGTCGCAAGCGCTACTGCTGAGTTTGAGGTCCTGGGTTCGATTCCCGGGTCGTGCAAAGTGTTATTGGGTTTTTCCATCTGGAATTTCTCAGTAGCAGCCCGGAGTCTGGATTTGTGCCCGGTTGATGGCAATAGGCTCGCCCCCTATTACATGGGACTTAAACATAACTGGCGAAATGTGGGTGTACTATAGGTACACCTCTACAGGCGTGATGTTATGTTATGATTTATGCAACCTAGACTTTAGCCTAGTTTACAATACTGCTGACGCTAATTTGGCTTTATCGTACTTTATAAAATATGTCCAAGTATTTTATGTAATTTTACGTAACACGACAGTTTCTACTGTGAATAAGAAACTTTATAATATTAAACCTTGGATTACTCCTGGACTAATTCGGTGTATAAGACACAGAGATAAACTTCATCAGAGAACTAAGAGATACCCTGATAATCTAATAATTCAAACCACTTATAAAAGGTATAGGAACTTCTGCAATAATCTCCTAAAGAAGTTAAAAAAATAATTACGATAAAAATGAATTAAATAGAGCAGGTAACAATACCAAGCAACTTTGGAAACATATTAAAAACGTCACCAATATGTCTAAACAGCGTGAATCAAATTCGAGTTTACTGCTTACTAATACTTCACCACTCTTGTCAGCTAACAACGTCAATAACTTCTTTGTCAATGTTGGGAAAATTCTTGCTGAACAGATTCCGAAACATTATTGTGACCAATTACCTTTCCAAAAACCAAGCAATAGCTGTAATCTGAAATTTTTTGCTATGCTGGACACTGACGAAGACGAAATAACCCGAATCATTTCTGGACTAAAAGATGACTGTGCTGTTGGATGGGATAACATAAGCAATAAGGTTCTTAAACTCCTTAAGCATATTTTGGTACCTCCCTTAACGCATATACTTCGAATCTGTCTATCCAAAGGAATTTTCCCTAGCTGTCTTAAAAAGGCAGTTGTAGTCCCTGTCTTTAAATCTGGTAATAAAGACTTAGTAAATAATTATAGGCCAATATCGTTACTTCCCTCATTATCAAAAATATTTGAGAAAATTATAAACAGTAGACTAAACTATCTAGAAAAAAATAATATGTTGTCCCCTGCGCAATTTGGTTTTAGAGTCAAATTATCTACAGCCGATGCGGTGCCATAGCCTGACCGATCATATTACAGAAGAACTCGGCAATGGTAACCAGAGCCTGGGAGTTTTCCTTGATTTAGCCAAGGCCTTCGACACAGTGTTTGTTTCTGTTCTTCTAAACAAATTAGAGGCCATAGGAATAATGGGAACGCTGCTGAAACTATTTGCAGACTACTTAGGTGACCGATATCAATGTGTTAGAAAAGATAATATCACGAGCGATGAACAGAAAAGTACTGATTTTGGTGTTCCCCAGGGAAGTATTCTGGGCCCTACGCTATTCCTGATTTATATTAACGACTTATGTAATTTGAATATTAAAGACGGAAAAATCATATCATATGCCGACGATACGGCGTTAGTATTTACCACTAAAACCAGTAGCGAACTGTTCGAAATTGCTCAACTAGGTTTTAATACTGTGACTAATTGGCTTCAAAGCAATTTACTAACATTAAATGCTGACAAGACAAAATGTATACACTTCTCCATGCGCAAGCCTCAATTTAACATTAGTAACCCTCATTTATATGCCCATCAATGTGGAAACCGTTCAGTCAACATGTGTAATTGCCCTTTTATCTTCAAAACAAGCAGCATAAAATACCTCGGGGTAATAATGGACGACCATTGTCTTTCAGAAAACATATTGATAGTCTAAGTAAAAGAGAGCACAAATTAATATATGTTTTTAAAAAAATGCGAACTTTTGCTGATACAAAATTAATTACACAAGTGTATTTGGCCCTATGTCAATCTGTAATTCAATACTGCATCTCTTCATGGGGTGGCGCACCAAAAACATATCTACTTCCTCTTGAAAGAGCTCAGAGAGCAATTTTAAAGATAGCAAACTTCCATCCCTTTTTCTTTCCCACAGATCTGCTATATAAATCCTGCAACGTGCTGACTGTTCGCCAGCTTTTAATTATGCACTTAGTATTAAAACAGCACACCATGCTTACCTACCCTGCTGACAATACTAACAAGAGATGGAATGATATAGTATGCACATCTAATGCAAACTCAAAACATGTCTTTGTAGAAACATTTTTTACATTTTTAGGCCCATTTCTGTACAATAGATTAAATAAAAAACTTAGTATTTATAAATTAAATTACTTTAGCTGTAAAAAAAATATACTTTAATATTTACTAAACAGATTATGCACAGACAGAAGATCTACTTGTTGTCTGCACATAGAACCGCTGAAATGCTATTTTACATTTATTTATCTAATTTTAATTTAGTTTATGCTTTATACTCTTAGTTAATTTATTAAATTAAGTATTTATGCACTTATTAGCCTGAAACACAGGTTCAACCTAGTTCAGGCAATAAAGCAACTGTGCTCTATTTTAATTATTAAGTTACTTATTGTTAATGTGCACATTTTTCAAAATAAAATATTTATTATTATTATTATTATCTGCTTTTTCTACATTAAAAATTTGCGTATTTTTTCATAATAATAATTCTTCTTATATAATGATTAAAGGAGCGCTTTTTGGTCATTATATTCCACCTAGGCATATTTATTTGTTAAGAAGAATTCCCAGAAATCTAATAACTTTATAAAACAACGCAAAGAATCATAATTACCTACTAAAAGGGTCGTGAACGCTGTAACTGAAAATTATCGCAGGTCATATAACGCGCGCGGTGGCGGCCGTAGCGACGTACTAACAATAAATAAGCTCACGCACAGTGTTACCTTAAGGCCGATATTATTCGGTAAAGCCAACCAAAATATTAATAAAAATAAAAAGTCTCCTACAAAGCGAACGCTTGCGGTGAGGATACACGAGCGAACGACAATCAGCCTGAACTTCTTTTATCTGAAGAAAAAAACATCGTTCTCAAATGCTAAATTTTCGAAATGTGTTAGAGGAATGTTTTTTTTTATGACATGGCAGCAGAAATGTCAAGAAATATAAATAATTGATAATATGTAAGTTTAAAGTACAGGCTGGCCCAAAAGTCGTGGATCAAACGCAACTAGGGGTTATATGGGGTCATCAGCTGCAAAAAATTGTTCTACGGGAGGTCCTTAAGGTCAACCCCTGCAGAGTTATAATTTATTTTGTGTTTTAATGAGAAAATTGACTTTTTTTAACTAATTCTTATTAAAATTCGAAGACATCTACATCCTGTATCTTTTTTATAATTTTCCCTAGATTGGTACTGATGAGTCCTTGCGTTAGACATGCTATTTATGGTTGTTTATTGGATGTGTTGAAGATAATATTAAGTATTACGATTTTTTTTTTTCAAATGATAACTTTTATTTACTTCGGACCCCACTGTGAAAAAGTTTTGGCGCATTTAATAGGGATTCTGAAAAGGTATTACACATGGCTATGCGTGGCTTTGATATCTTTCAAGGACGATTATTCGTAGCAAGGCCAAGTTAACCCAACTATAAAACTCGGTTAGGCTTATTTAGGCTACAGTGTTATCATATTCACAAAATAGAAAAGAATCTATAAAAGACAAAGAAATAATTAAACAAAAAAAAAAAAAATAAACCGTGGCACTCGGAGTCCCGACGGAAGAGAAAACTTGAACAATTTTATTGTGCAGGAAATAATGTATCGTGCGTTAATGTCTTTTTAATGGACAAAAGCTGGTATCGTAACAGTGTTGCGAATTCAATGGTTTAATCTCAAAAATGCCCAATACGCCTAAAGAAGTTTTCAGTTCAAAAACTTATTTTAAACGGAATGACATGATTGCTATTACAACTGTAAGTACAATTGGTCGTATCCATTTCAAATCACTTCTGTTCGCTGCTGAAACTTGCTTATTGTAATTGACCAATAGGAACTGCTATGTGTAACAAAGGATTGTTGTATTTATGGATGGAATATTTACTAATCTATAAAAAAATCTGCGATTCCACATATTTTGTAGGAACTCGCGGGAAGATTTTTGACGCAGGTGAAGCTATAGAGCGGCACCGCTATCGATACGTAGGTACATATAATGTAGAACAGTTAGTGAGACTTTAGCGAAACCTCAGAGATAGTTGGTTGCTATATTGTAAGTTAGTGTTCTGTTTGCGGCTATCGTGGTACAGTACCGACCAAAAGTCCATAGGCAATCTCACAAAGCAATAGACTGACGCTTAATAAATATTGAAGGGAGATCAAATATTATTGCGCTGCGTAAAAGTGAATGTAATTTACACAAATATCTAATGAAACCGGACTAAGTGTGAGTGTTATCATTTAAATATTTCATATTTTACTAAACATAAATCTTAATCAAAGGTATTGTTGATAGAACAGAGGTATTGTTGGGACAGAAGATGCCTTTAAAGTTTTGAATTCATTATGAGGTTTAATTCGATTAGTGAATGATAAATAATTATTATGTTTAATAAATACAATGTTATTCTTTGTTCTAGAGAAATACTGTGAGGGTTAAGAGGTATGAGGAAGAGGCTTATTATCGAGGAGCAGCGACGTCAAATGATGAATGAATATGAAATAAATGTTTTCATACCAACGAGATATTTAGCTGAATTATTAAACACGTCATTATGAACCGTTCGCTGTGCACTCTGAAGGCTCATCACTGAAGACCAGCTAGGAAGTAGTTTTTGACAGAAAGGCATAAACAAGAACGTTTAAGTTTCGCACGATAATATTAAGACTTCAAGTGGGACACTGCTATATTTTAACCTTAAAATATTTACTGTACCAACTTAATAAACAACAGATTTATTATTGCATGAATTTGTGGAAACGATTTCTTTAAGAACGTTTCAATATGGTGTTTGTCGTATTTCTTGCAGATAGACCGAAAATGTTTAAGATTATTTTAGTAATATTACTATTTTAGGATTAAAATTTGAGGTTTAGTTTCAATCTTCTTTTCGTAAAGAAAATGAATACTTAAGCTATAACCTCAATACCAACCAATCTTTACTAAAGCCAAATAAAATAAATAATGTAAACAAACTGCCCATACTTAACCTTAAAATCACCTATTTTGTAAGTAGTTTTTTTTTAAATTTTTGGTAGTATTCTTATTTATTGCTTAATTACTTCGACCATGTTCAAAGCTTAATATTATAAAAGGTGAAAAGAATCCATTTAAAATTTAAAACATTTCATAATACAAATATGTAAAAATAATACAAATTGCTTCTAAGTTTCTTGACATCTATTTCATATCTTATTCAGCTGAAGTAATGACAAATAATTGTAGCAATTTGTTATCTATAAGTAAAATAAATATAACGAATAAATATTTTTTAAATTTTGTTATCACATACCACGCATTTTTAAATCTAAACCCTTTGTTGCAATAACAGCATTAATGACAAGACAGCAATAGTTAAAATATATTATTATTGCAAAAAAAAATAATAATAATTGCAAAAATCCCCGCTGTGCTATACGAGAACAGATCCTGAGACAGTTTGATTATCAGACCAACGCTTAACGCGTTCTGCTATCTGCACACGTAAGTTTATTTCGAATTTTAGCAATGCCATAAACTGGCCAAGGTCAAGCGCATGATGCGTGTGTGTTACCGTGTCTAACAAAAGCGACGAAAATATATATTTATTTCGGTAGTGCGGCGCGAGTACGTGACGATACGACAGTGTGTAAAGTGCAAAACTGCGTTCTCTGTAGTGTGTGTGGCGTGTTGTTTACACATACAGATATACGGACTATACCGCGTGTTCACAGCAATACGACTCTTAACGTGCCTATACACTTTTGAAAGCTTACTGTACATCTTAATCGATTATTGGCAGGCGAGCCCTGCTCGACGTATCGAGTATCAGCTCGGTCGGCGAACGATTTGAATATAATTGGCTCGGTAAACTGCGGCTTTTTAAAGCACTAGCTCATTCACCTCGGTATAAATAGTATAATTTGAGAAAAATCTCAGAAAAGGTTACCAGTCAGTTAAATTCAAAGTAGCATTTAAAATTTTTCATTCTTGTTACTTAAAGAAGAAGACTACGATTACTAAGAATCTATCCAAAGCTTGTGAGCTTTTTATCATTCGGTTCCCTACAAAATGGTTGAGCAGGATGGTTCTAATCCTCGCATCATGTTCGTGAACGGGCGCCGTCAGTTAAAACTGGTCATCTCATATCTGCCAGGGCTTATTTTTAATCTAATATTTTCAATTGCTTTTGATTATTTTTTGTACATTGTTCTCACATATAGAAGCAACAAAAATGATGTACCCAGGATTTTGTAATATCTATATTTAAAATAGTGTCCTTAGAGTTTCTTGCCCGTTCTTCTCCATAGAGATCTACGTTTTGGAATGATCAGTTGATTCTTTGAGAATTCAAAAGTGCCTTTAATTGGTTTAATTGAAATAAATGCTTTGAGTTTGAGTTTATAACTTGGCGAATCAAAATAGTTATAGTAGACACCAATCACAGGTTTAATGTCCATGGATGAGTTATTTAAATGGTTGGAAATAGCTGATCCTCTAAAATACTATGTCTAAGTATAGTCCTCTACTACATAAGGTATTCAACACATAAGCAGGATACCTGTGTCACACAGTTCAATACCCGCCATTACGTACGACAAACGTGTACCTGATACTCTCTATATTATATAATATACAATAATAGTGTATAGGAAGTCGGCTCTCTGTACAATAATGTAATTAGCTGCAGTATGTTCAACACCATTTACACTGTTTAGTTAGGTGATTATAATGTAAGTGTGTGTTATTTTTATAAGTAACTGTCGCGTTATCTGATAATAATTATCTATAAGATATATTGCTTTCATTGCTATAATTGATAATTAAACGAACTTACCTGAAGTGAAGTTCAATCCCAATTTCACGAAGGCTCTGTCCGAAGAGATCAAGAAAACTATGTAGTTACGCATAGGTACTGCTTTCCTTTTGGATCTAGTTAGATCCATGAGCACCCTTATGCGTTTTACCACGCGTTTTACCATGGATACCGTTCCTTTTACTTTAAATTAAATGAGTTACCGAGAGAGGGCACCACTACTTCTGCGTGATGATCTGCTGGCGAGTACGTGAGTGCGACATGTTGCGACGACGGCCGACCTTGACATGTCCGGCCCGCCTAAGCAATTCTTCCTTAACGAACGCCTTACAAAAACAAACCGTCAGTTGTTTCGGAAAGCACGGGACGCTGCTATTCTCTTCGACTGGAGATTCGTGTAGACCAAGCGCGGCCGCATTGTTGCCAGAAGGAAGCCTGGTGACCCCGCACAAAGAATCCGGACCGACAAAGACATATCTAGCATATTTGGACCTGTCAATGAAACAGCCTGATTATTTTCTGGTTGTATTTTTCTTTATGTTATTTTGTGTTGATTACATGTTAAATGTTTGTACTTGGGAGGATATGCGTCGCTACTTTTTCTATCGGGTGCTTGTCTATAGCTCGACAGGTGAGCATAGTGAGTTACAATTACTATTATTATTTACATTATTTTATATTTTTTTCTTCATATTATCAATACACTTACATTTATTACAGCATACCCTAACAATATCCTAAATTTATGTATAATCAATTTATTTACTACGATTCTAATCTACGTTAATTACAATTACAGTATAATATCACTACACTATTTGCGCTGTAGCATGGTGCGGGTGACAGTTTCAGTAACATTTCGTTTCACTCTTGAAAGTTGCCGCGATTTACAATTTATGACTTAATATTTCAGTTGTACCACATTCGTAATATATTAAATAATTAATAACTGTAGTAAATTAAATTAAACCCAACCAGAATGTTCTAATCAAGAAATAAAATCAAATTGAATGAAAAATTAAGCAAAGTGTTATGCGTATAACGTAACGCCATAGACGTATTTAGTGATGGGATGTACTGCTACGATGGATAGTCGATATTTTTTATAATAAAAAACGTATATTGTGCGTAGGTCAATTTTTATTTTTAAAAGGTCTAATTATACAACAGAACATTTATAGGGTAAGGTTGCTTAAAAGGTTGCTAAAAAAAAATACATGTTATTCGTCTAAACTCATATCAGAGTCAGGAACATCTGAATTGTCACTCAATTCATCATCTGAATCTGTGACGGATATTATTAACGATGACTCAATTATGTTGTCAATATGTATGTCACGATCCCAATCAGACATAATGTCCCTTTTTGTTTTATTCACGACCTTCGACCAGTCTTCAGGTTGAACATTGTTGATGGCCTCTTGTAATAGGGCCAACATCTTATTTGCCGTAAATGGCGGCGAAGTATTATTTCTTGCGGCGTAACCTAAAAATAAACGAACTTATAAAAAAAAGTATTCAAATAATCATCAATCAGCCTAATCTAGTATCTGGTAATGTTTTTAAACTAGGTACATGCTACGATCGGAAAGCTGATTTTTTTATAAAGCTTCAAAATGGGAATTGAAATTAAAAGCATACCTTTTATTTGGGCCCAAATCAGCTCAATAGCGTTATACTGGCAATGGTAGGGTGGTAGTCGAAGGACCTGGTGGCCTTTTTCTTTTGCCATCTCGTCCAGAGCATAGGTAGGAGTTGGTGGCTTATGGCGTCGGACTAAGGCAATAAGCTCCGTCTTTAACATTTTTATATCTGCTGTAACTCCGTTTTCACTCAGCCACTTCACCAACTCGCTTTTGCGGTTGGATTGGTTTGGGGGTTTATTAACTTGCACCGAATGGTAGGGTGCGTTGTCCATTATTATGGTCATAGGCTCTTTTAAATTGTTTAATAGACCTATGAACCAATCTTTAAATTTTTCGTAATTCATCTCCTCATGATACTCCGTAGTTTTTTTTGACTTAAAAGCCAGCAAACAATCAGGGACGAATCCACTTGCTGTACCTGCGTGACAAATAATAAGGCGTTCGCCTTTGCCTTCCGGCACTTTGGTACACGATTGTGCCGTATCGTCGGTCCAACTTTTACCCACTGTGTGGTTGGCGTTTAGCCACGTTTCATCCAAAAAGACAACTTTGCTCCAATCACTTATGTTTTTGGCCTTCCTTAAAAATCTACATCTTGCTAGGGCAATGTCAGTCCTATCCATAATAATCTTTCTTTTGTTAACTTTTTTGTAAACAAAGCCAATATCTTTTATAACTTGCCGTAGCGAAGTAATACCTCCTTTGAACAAGTCAGCTTCTTTTAATGATTTTAGAAGCTTGAGCAATGTGGGTAGCTCCATTCTTCTATAATAATCATAAATATGATTTCTAATAGCAACCTTAGCAAAATCATCCAAATCTGTGATTGGCTTCACCTTGGTCCGCTTTTTGTTGGGTGTCGATAATTTATTTTCAAACATCCCATCTTGGCCAATTTTCTCACGTGTTATACGCGAAACAGTATTGCGGCCAATATCAAGAGCTTCGGCTACTCGTTCTACAATATGATTCAATGGTAACAACGGTCCATTATTTTGTTGTTCTCTTTCAAAGTAGTCTCGGAGGCGAACAACAAGCTCCCTGGCCTGACTACCCAAAACAGTTTTTTTTGTATGCTTAGGCATGGTAATAACAACAAACTCAACAAACTTATAACAAATAACAATTTAACAAAAATGAAAACAAACAATGAAATCGTAATACGTGTCACATTAAGTCACAATATAACGCGCTTGCACTCGTACTCGCACTCACAGCATCGCACGGGTAAACAACATGGCCGCCGCGCCGATGCACCATAGAGCAAAAATGTTGTCAAGAAAAAAAAAACTTAAACCCGATTTTGATTATTTTATATAAGTACAAAGATAATTATGTAGCCATAAAACATTTATATTGACAAGTTTATACACGTAGCACACACGTAGTTACACTGCACAACTGAATAATACACTAATTTTCATAACAATATTAAAGAGAACTAGATTCACGCTGCGAGTATCGTTAGCGATAAAAATGAATTGCATAACCTCACATCCCTACGTGGTACTGACAAATGTCAACGTCATACGGGCAACTGTCACCCGCACCATGCTACAGCGCAAATAGTGTACATCATTTAAGCTCATTGCAGCCCACTGTTGAAAATAGTTTCTACCTCCACATATACTTGCTCATACTCTACATAAATATACAGATACACAAGATGTACACACAATGCACAGATGAAAAATTACTCCTAGTAAATAAATTAAGTCATAAGGCTAAACCAATATCTGTTGTATTTTGTCCGCTCACTAACATATTAGAGGAATATTTTAACACAGATTTAAAAACTATACCACGGTCGATTATTGGAGATATGACTGATGTCAATTCTATGGTGCAAACATTCAACTAATTTGTGATCCAGCTATTTGATCTTCACGCTCCTCTAAAAAGAAAGACATTTAAAACCCGCCCTACTCCATGGATAACTGAAAACATCAGGTTGATGTCAACTTTGAGAGATGAAGCCAGGGACAGATTTCGAAAATCTAAACTACCGGGTCATAAAGAGTATTATCTGGATCTTAGGCACCAAGCAGTAATTGGCACTAATTAACGAGAAGACGGCATATTTCGCCAAAAGCATTAATGACCAAATTAAGGACCCGAAACTATTGTGGCGCAATTTAAAATCGGATGTGCTTCCGGACCATACGCAAAGATTGCTGCCAAGTCCCTACAACAACCCTAATGTCATTAATGCAGCGTTTCTGGATGACCCAGGTAATTGTCGTCACTACATCTCACAATTGTCCTATTTTGAGTCTAATAGGTTTGTCCCTGCCACATTCACACTCACAACAATCAATCCTGAGTTGATCCTGAATATAATCAAGGGTCAAATGCACAGGGTGTCGACGGTATAAGTCTCGACATGATATCTCTCACACTGCCAACTACCTTGCAAGTCATTACAGACATCATTAACCGGTCCATACCCAACTAGATACCCTTACATACAAAAGCCCACCTATTTTTTCAAGACCGCCAAGCGGCTGGTCGGCTCTTCACGTGACCAGAGGGTTGGCCTATTCTTTGGCCAAAGAATCAGCTTTGCCATACATCGTGGCAATGCTGCCAGCCTTATGGGCACTTTTCCTATTGACAGCGATGCGGACGAATTTATTGATGCCCTATGATTATTTCCCCCGCCCCCCTTTTTATATACTTGTACATATTATTATTAAGTCTTAGTTTTAAAAATCATGTAAATACGTATGTGTAAATAAAAGGACCATACCGCCGGTCCGCACAGGTTCCCCAGAGAAGAATCCCATATGACATAAGACTATGAAAATAACTAAAATAAACAATTCTGGCTGTATCTACGTCAGTTATGTTATCTGTCTATTTTTTTTTTACAGCATAGGCGGCTGAACTTAGCTTTACTGACAATTTTTCTATGTGTGGGCCCCATTGTAATTTACTGTCAATAGTGATTCCAAAACAAACTGTCGACTCAACAGGATCTAACTCTGTTCCATTAACTTGAACATTGGTAGATAGCTGCCTGACATTGGCATTGAAAATTTAATGAGTTTAGTCTTTTTTTCGTTCAGACGAAGATTATTTACACTAAACCAATGCACAACTTTAGACAATGCATCGTTAACTTGTTCAAAGTTGACTAACTGACGTTTGATTTTAAAAATGAGGGAAGTGTCATCTGCGAATATTACGATCTTGTGATTATCCCTTATGTGGTAAGGCAAGTCATTTACATAAATTAGAAATAAGAAAGGACCAAGAATTGAATCCTGTGGAACCGCAGATTCTGCAGATCTCTTGCCATTAACAGCGACCCTTTGAATTCTGTTTTTCAGATAAAAAGTCAGAAAGTCAAAAGCCTTGTCCCTCATACCATAGTGGTACAGTTTCCTGATGAGTGTATCATGACGTACGCAATCGAAGGCCTTGAACAAGTCACAGAAAATACCAAGAGCATCTTGCGACTCCTCCCAGGCCTCGAAGTCAAAGTCAAAGTCAAAGTCAAATCATTTATTTCAAATAGGCCCATGTATGGCACTTTTGACCGTCAAAATTTACAGACTAATATAATTGATTCTAGTCGCCCCTTCCAAAAGGTAGTTTTCGTATGGAGAAGAATGGGCAAGAAACTCCACCGTTACTCTTTTAAAATGTTTTACAATAGTTTGTATAAGTACGTACATTAGTTAAATAATTATATGTGTAGACGATGCATCTAGAATAAAATTACTATTCCACAATAGGTAAAAAGAATTAAAAATGAAGCAACGACAGATAATTTAATTATGTGATAGATACATGGTGCTCACATATTTACAAACATTGAAAAAGTAGACGATTTTCCTAATGTTTTTAAAATTAATAAGTCAGTGTGTGAGGAAGTAATCACAGAATTTAAAATCAATGTCATATAACTCAAAATTATAAATTTTACAATTAAATTAGCAACCTGTTTGATTTTGTCTTGATTCTAAATTGTCCTATGGAGCAGGACCAGCATGTTTCCAAGCACTCTTATCTTGGATATAATCCTCTAATTTGTAATATGCTTGTTGACAAAGTGTACTTATAATATGAGTTTTAAATTTTCTTTCATTTAATTGCAATATGTCACAAGATATTTTGTTATAGTAACATTTAACACAGTACCCCATAAAAGATGTATGTACTTTAGATAATCTGAAAAATGGTTGATCTAGTTTATCTTTAATTCTAGTATTAAAATTATGTCTATCACTTATTTTACTAAACAGATGTAGATTTTTCCTTACGTACATAATATTTTCATAAATGAATTGGAACCGTCATAATATTAATCCTTTTAAATATTTCCTGAGAGATTCGCGGCGACGTAGATTATAAATGGCTCTGACAGCTCTCTTTTGTAAAATAAAGATGGATTCAATGTCAGCAGCCCGACCCCACAGTAAAATGCCATACGACATAATGCTGTGGAAGTAGCTAAAATAGACCAATCGCGCGGTTTCTACATCTGTTAACTGTCTTATCTTTCTAACAGCATAAGCGGCCGAGCTTAGCCGCCCCGCAAGAGATGTTATATGAGGTCCCCATTGTAATTTCTCGTCTAGCGTGATTCCTAGGAAAACCGTTTGATTAATAAATTCCAGTTTTTCCCCATTCAATATGATGTCACATTCGCTACTTCTAACATTAGGTAATTTAAATCTAATGCATTTGGTTTTTGTTTTATTTAGTACCAAATTGTTTACCGTAAACCAATCTTGGACTTGCAGAATAGAACTATTCACGTCTTCAAGATTTTGTGAACGTCGGTTTATTTTAAAGATTAATGATGTGTCATCTGCAAATAACACGATCTTCGGTTGATTTTGAAATAATTGGGGTAAATCATTAATGTAAACTAAAAAGAGGAATGGACCCAATATCGAACCTTGGGGAACGCCCATTGCCATTTCAGACCCTAACGAGTTTACGCCGTTTACCTGAACTTTACCTTTCTATATTTCAAGTATGATTTAAGTAAATGAAGAGCTGTATTCCTAATCCCATAGTGCTCTATTTTCAGCAGAAGTGTCTCATGGTCTACACAATCGAACGCCTTCGAGAGGTCGCAAAAGATTCCAATGGCATCTTGTGCTTCTTTCCAGGCATTAAAAATGTTCTTTATTAGGGTGACACCGGCGTCAGTGGTACAACGCCCTTTGGTGAAACCGTACTGTTGTTCATGAAAGATGGATTTTTTATTAAAGTGAGGTAACATTTGATTGAGCATCAACTTTTCAAACACCTTACTGAGCACTGGTAGAATTGATATAGGCCTATAATTGTTGGGTTCTTTACTATCACCAGATTTAAACAATGGAACTACTTTACTGTGTTTCATGAGATCCGGAAATCGAATGTGCTTTTCAGTAATCCACGCCCGCGTCTGTAGTTGAACGACCCTTTGTAAAACCAAATTGTTTCAGATGAAATGTCCTTTGTTCACATTTGACGTTTGTTTTACAATTAATTTTTCAAAATTTTGTTCAATGTAGCTAATATCGAAATAGGCCGAAAATTTGTGGGATCAGTTATGCTGCCAGATTTGAACAGTGGAATCACTTTGCTATGTTTCAATAGACCAGAAAATATACCAGATGCAATACAAGAGTTAAAAACGATTGCTAAAAAGGGTGAAATAACATCAATTATTGTGGACACGGTATGTACTGATAATCCCCAAATCAATCAATCAATCAAAATATTTATTTCGCATATTTATATCCATAGGTATTAGTAGTAATAAACTTAACCTAATATTAGTACAGGTACCACGCACGCGTCTGAGCAGCGTGGCGCTTCGCTTAGGGATGATTGCATAAAAACAATCAGTGTGCGCCTAAGCAAACATAGTCGACGCGCTACAAAAACAAGGCAGCCCAAACAACACCCTAAACGCATTGTTATATTGTAGACGCAGAGTCGCGTACGTGTAGAAGGATTGACAATACGCTTTAAAAAGCGTTAGCTTAACTTGCTTACTACAACGTGCAAATCTACGCGCCAACATGTTGCAACGCACACACAAAGCCCTCCGCTCCCTCTCAACTTCGAGGTCATTGTTCAATTTGTCTGTGCTCCAAATATTTAAACTGCTGCACAAGCCTCAGTGGTATCCCGCCTAGTGTTAGTGAAGTGGGACAATTATACCCTTTCTTACCGGCTTTACATAAATCAGCTTGCTTTTGGATGCATTGTACTTGAGTCCAAGGGCCACAGCATATGTCTCACATTTTTTTAAGAGCTTTCTTAGGGCACCAATCAATGGGCTCAGCAGCACTATATCGACAGCATAACTTATGTTGTTTACACAAACACCATCCACGTGACAACCTATATTAGTACTGCTGAGCTCACCGATCAGTCGGTTCATGTACAGGCTGAAGAGTCTAGGGGAGCTAAACCCCCCCTGGCTCACCCCGCACTCCAACCGGTATACGTCCGACTATGCCTCTCCCCACCTCACACTGTTCTTTTGGTTGCCGTATTATATTAAAAAACTGATGAGATCTCAGGAGGCAAATTCGATTTAGTATTAAATTTTTGCCACAGAAAATCATAAGATACGAGATCAAATGCCTTCGACAGATCCAAGAAGCAGGCGTAAATCGGTGTTTTTGTGTATACATCAGTTCATCCGGTAAATAAGAATGACTTACACAAAAGTTGAATAACATTGCAATAACCTTAGGCAAGTGTATTCCCGCATATTTCAGGTGCTCGATGCTGAGACTGTCGTGTCCAGGAAACTTTCCCCTCGACATTCTTTTAATCACAGACGCAACTTCCTTAGTCGAGAATCGAATTTTAACGTCCCCGTGACTAACTGCCTGGCATCGAACACTTGTGCTGTCTGTGTGAGTGGGGGTTGTACCCTGAAATGACGTTGAAAAGCATTAGCAATGTGTACGGGCTCATGCGCATCTCCCACACTCATAGGTAGACTCGGTTTAGGGTTCAGATTATTCGTATTTTTCCAGAACTTGCTGAAGTCCTTTTCAGCGTGATTTTTGCAATTATATCTGTTTTTATTTATGCTTCGTTATTCTGGCAATATTTCGATTTCGCCTTAAAGTTTTTTTCGGGATTCGCATATTTTATTATACAAATACCCAGATTTCAGTTTTCAGGTTTCGAGTCAGTAAAATTTGACTCGTCACCGGTCACCGTCACTACAAGCGATGCTGAACCGCGCCCCGCCTTCCCAGTCTCCCCCGGCGTTGGGATGCCGACCAATATTAGCACGTTAACACCTGGATGAATGCTGTTAAAGCTCCTGCAAATCATCAGCGGCAAGCTAATAATATGGGGGATGCTCAAAGGCCATCTGAAGTAGTTCGAAGTTCGTTGCCGTCGGTAACAAGCCAAGGACAGGCCGATGAAGAAGGCTTCATTCGCGTGGAGAAGAGTAAGAAGAAGCCTGCTTGTCGCAATCAGTGCGGTACCGCATTGACTGGTCCCGACATGTTGCTGCGTCCCGCTATTCCATCGACGCAGCTGTACGTGTCACGTCTACATCACACCACGTACATCCCTCACCAGGAGGTCGTGGACTACATCAGGAAGCAGACCAAGTTCACCTTGAGAGTCGAGAAGTTGTAGTTGCGCCATAAGATTAACTTCAAATCTTTTGTTGTGCGGGTTCCGACTCATCACCTGGCGACTTTCATGAAAGAGGAATTTTGGCCGAAATGGTGTCGTGTACCGGCGTTTTCGCGGAAGGCTACATGACATCACGACTTAGCACAATACATCGCCGACCGAATGTAGTAACTAGTTTTTGTAGCGATGTTTTTATTATGTATTAGTTTATTATTTTGTAAGATTATTTTGTGTATTTTATCTATGGGCCTTAGTTGCCTGAAAATAAAGCAATTATTATTATTATCAGGAGTGTTCTTTTTCTCAGCTTTTAGGCTGGTTTTAGCTACTTTTACGGGCCAAAGCCATATGCAGTAAATGCAGCATGTGGTGTGTATTTAAGATGAGGGTGTGTTTTCTTCCTCTAACTGCATGAATTTCCTAACTATTCTGCAGGTGTTTAAGATGGCAGCTTTCTGTAGATTGATATAAATGGAGTCTTCTAAATCTATTAGTTAGAAAAGATGGGTGGGGATAACACCTGTCGTGGAGAGAACTATAGGGATAACGTACACTTTTTATTGTCTCCAGATTCTTATGACTTCTTCCTTAAGTTCAGCATATTTACTTATTTTTTCAGTTATGGTTTTTTGGAGGTTATGGGTATTGGGAACTAAAATGTCTATGAGGTAAGTGATTATTCTTATTTTGTCTTGTAGTGTTATTACTGGTCTGTTGTAGTGGATAGTCCTATTATTATTTATTTATTTTTTTAATTTCTTTAACATATCTCGGGACCGAAGGTTTCCGGACCTTTGAAAGGCGTACAAGGGGCCGAAGCCAACTCACAGAGGCCCCTTAGACATTTTTAAGTGTTGGGGCACCAACCGACGATTATCCCTGTATGCACTATACAAGTGCACCCAAGGACAGCCCCCGGTTGATGCAGGACTATTGCAGGATATATTTATTTATAAATATATTTATTATTAGGGACAAAAACAGTTACATGTTAAAAAATACAGAAAATTACTTAAGCTAGGAATTGTCAAACATGCAACCCACACCATTGTCCACGAATTAACTAAAAGTTAAAAGAAGTGATAAAAGAAGTGATAATATAAAGCGATAAACATAACAAAACAAAAGAATCGTTGTCATATTAGCGCTGAGATTGCCTAATGTTACTAATTTACTCTGCGGACAAAATATCCAGAGCCATTTTCTTAAATACTTGCTTAGATGGATAAAATATATCAAGGTCCATGAAACGCGAGTTGTATGCATCAACAAGACGGCGAAGAGGTGCTCGTTGTCACAACTTACTTGTAAGTTCGATACAGTCAAATTTGTTATTACATATACCGTGCAGGGTTATGACATCAAGTAATAACCGCCTAGACCCCAGATCTGGAACTCCATACCGTTTCAATAGCTGCACATATGGAATTTTTGACTGGAAACACTTATAATTCATCGATCGCAGGAATTTCTTCTGTACCATTTCAATACTAGAGCCGTATTTGTCGTAGAAGGGGTTCCAGATTGGAACGGCGTACTCTAGCTGTGATCTTACCAGATTCTTATAAAGCAGTAGGAACGTAGAGGGTCGTACAAAGTCACGTGAAGATCTCATGACGAAACCATACATCTGGTACGCCTTATTTATTATGTTATCGACGTGCTTATCGAAGTGCAAACTGGCATCCAGTGTAACACCCAAGTCACGAACGGAATCAACTTTATCCAAGCCAGCATTATTAATGCAATAATTAAAATTAATTTTATTTTTCTTCTTAGTAAATGAGATGGCATGACATTTGGGTAGACTGAGAAAGAGTTTATTTTTGTTACAGTATGTATATAATCTAACAAGGTCCTCTTGAAGAAGCATGCAATCCTGTATATCTTTGCAAGATCTATATATTTTTATGTCATCAGCGTACATTATGTAATTCGAGTTGATGAAACAACTTTCAATATCGTTGATAAATATAATAAAGAGCAACGTGCCTAAAATAGATCCCTGTGGAACGCCAGAGGTGACAACTATAGGGTCAGATTCATAACCATCAACCGCCACTATTTGCACCCTATTAAAAACATATGAGACAAACCATCTAAGTAGGTTACCACGTATTCCATTATATGCAATCTTCTCCAGAAGCAGTACATGATCCACCTTGTCAAAAGCCTTCTGAAAGTCTGTGTAGACAGCGTCCACTTGAACACGTTGATTCATTTTTTCAAAGAGATTGTTGACATATGTTAACAGATTTGTCATGGTAGAGCGATGTTTAACGAATCCGTGTTGTTCGGGTATGATAAGCCGATGAAAATGAGGATAAACAGCACCGTGGACAAGACGCTCAAAGACCTTGGACAAGATGGAGATGATTGAAATAGGGCGGTAATTCTCAACATTATTTTTGTCACCTGTCTTGTAAACAGGAGTGATAAATGCCCGTTTCCAGTTGGCAGGAAAAACTCCCTCCCGCAAACATTTATTAAATATTATACACAAGGCAGTGCACAAGTTATCACATGTCTTTAAGAAAAATATCGGTGGTAGACCATCGGGGCCCGCTCCTTTGGACGAATCTAATGACTTTAGTGCCGATCAGATAACTGTAGGGGATAGGTATATATCAGATAGACAGGATGTGTTATCTGCATGGTAGTTAGAAGCTTCTCAGTTATTAGGGTCGAGGGTTGAGGGTTCGTATACAGAAGAGAAGAAAGATGAGAATAAATTGCAGATTTCTGCGGCATCACCAGAGGAAACATTTTTAAAATACATACAGGCTAGATAATTGGCTTTTCTATTTCGCGATGAGACGTAAGACCAGAAATGTTTAATATTCTTCGGAATGCTATCCTCCACGGATTCTATGTACTTTCTGTAACACTTATTATACTCACCGTGGAAAAGTTTGCGATAGGCAGAGAAACTTAGGTAATCAGAAAGATTATTGTATTTCTTCCATTTTATCCAAGCGCGTTCTTTAGCTTTAACGATACGTATTAGAGACTGTGAAAACCAAACAGGAAAATTAGAATTTTTAGTTTTGACTAACGGAACATGTGATCTGATGACACCGTATATTATCTCATAGAACAAAGCAACAGCTTGCTCCGATTCAAGATGAGAGAGTTCCTTGTCCCAATCAATTTCATCAAATTCGCTGTTAATACAAACGTAATCGGCCTTATGGAAGTTGTACCTAAATGCCGTGCGGCATTTCATGGGAGTGAATTTCATATTGACAGGTTAGTGCAGAAAAAACTGGATGGTGACTATCAGGGATAAGTAGAGCATCGCACGATGCTACCAGACAGTCGGTATTAGAGATAAATAAATCTAGAATACGACCCAATTCGTTTTTTATGACATTAAATTGTGATCCATTAACTAGGTTCATGAAATTTAGTAATACTCTACCAAGTGAGTTAGAAACTTGCGCTATTGCCCTACCTCCTTGGTCGGACCAATCAATGTCGGGAAGGTTATAATCTCCAACAATAAAGTAAGAGTCAGTAGTAATATCATTAGCTAAACCCTGCAACATGTCAAGGTACTGCAAATATGCTTCCTCACAAGTACGTGGTGGTATATAGTAGCACTGAAGATATGAAAGTTATTGCGTTGGGACTTAGGCAGTCTGACTACAACCTGTTCTATATCTGCGAGGGCGAATTGTGTAATTAACATAGTAGGTTGAAGTTCACGAAGCAAAGCCACTAAAACACCACCTCCATCGTGATTTTTTGTCGCAGAGCGGTTACGGTCACATCTAAAAACTATGTAACGTTCGTCAGTAAATTCATTATCCTGGATGTCAGGAATCAACCACGTTTCAGTTAATATGATGATATCGTATGAACTCGCCATTATATTCATATATAGTGTTTGTAACTTTGTGCGGACCCCTCTGCAGTTTTGGTAATAAATTACAATGTTATTCGAAGACATTGCTGAGAAATAATACACATAAAATAATATCACAACATTTCTCGGTACATGATAATGAAACAGTAGTTCGAAACTTGGGGCCCAGTGCGAAACGGTACAGAACACATAGAGGAATATTTATGTTGGGTACCGTTAAATGACTCAAGATTAGAGTTTTTCTCGTTAATTTATATTTATGTACGATGTTATTATATATTTTCAGACATAATTTATGTTTACCTAATAAATAAATGTACAGATTATACACTGATATCCAGTAGTTACTTAATAACACACGTGAGAAGAACCTACAATACAGAAAAACATACTGCAATGAGATTTTTATATAGGGAGACAACAAGCAATTAGAGACATAAACAAAATACATACAGAGTACAAAGCAATCATAGACCAGCATAAGAACTGCATTTGAGAGCAAATGGTGAAAGAATATATCAGACCAAAAAACAGCAGCACAGTTAAAATAATTAAATCGTGGTTTCATTGCCGGTCTTCCCGCTAATCTTTTTAAGATCATCAACGGAACGAATTGCAAACGCGGAGATCCCTTCCCGTTCACGCACCAGTATTGTCGCGTTCCTGATCCAGACATACTTAAACCCGTTCTTGTTAGCGAGGATTTTGGCTTCGCGAAATAAGGTCTTATTTTTTAGAGTAAGATGTTCGTTCAAGTATATGGGTACCGCAGCGCCTGCGATGCCGATCTGATCCGACTTGACACTCTTCACTTTCCGGTAGGCGCTGAGTATATTGTCGCAGACGATCCGCGATTTTGCTGTCGAGCATGTGGAACTCGATGAATTGATATAATGTCCGTATGTGACACCGGGAAATTGACAGCACCACCTACTGATTCCATAATATTTAATAAGTTTTCACTTCGCTTTTCAGGCAGATTACAAATTTCTATATTGCACTGACGTGCCTGCTGCTCCATGGACTCAATCTTTGCCTCAAGTAAGGCCACCCTTTGGTCATCACTATTACTGGCTATTGCATGGCAGCGCTTCACATTTTCCTTAAGTTCACCCTCTAACGTATCCAAGCGGGCCTTCATTTCATCATAGCTTGTGCTAATGAGCTGAATAGATTTTTCAAACTCCTTGTTGGACTTCAGTATTTCAAGGTTTTGCTGCTTCAAGTCGGCGACCTCTGCGACTAATTTATTCAGGATTTTGTCCTGATCGGACTTTAAGGATTGCAGCATACTCTTCAATTCTTCGAATCTATTCTGTTCAACGAAGCTATCTTCACCACGAAAACGTTTATTACTCGGCCTTGTAGTGATATTAGCTGGATCGTAGAATGCGCCCTCAGAGGCCGAAGTGCCAGGAGAGAGATCCAGCTCAGAGCGCGTCTCCACTAGAGTACGGGTGATTGGAGAACTTTGTGGAGGTGAGCGCATTGTACGATGCATGGCTGGTAAAGTGATGCAAACGGAGACCAGTAGAAGATCCAAACGCAGGTGAGCAGATGATAGTACTAAGTAATTTCGACCAAGCTCCTAGATGTGAGGGGGCATCCGCAGCAAGCACGACGCCGCCCTCGACCGACACCTGAAACAAAAAGTCGCAAGTTCGCGCCCGGCAAAAGGCAAAAATTTTTGAAAGTTTTCTGTGGTTTTTTAAACTATAAAAATTTAAGCGATAGCTCGCAGAAATCTTCTATCCCGCTCCAACTCCACCTACTTGGCGTTGACCACAGGCAACAGCTTCACAAGAGCAACAAGGAATCACAAATACGAGCATCAGCCAATCACAGCACTAGAAGACACACATCGATTAATATTCACAGCGCGATATGTAACACGACCGACCGCTTCAAAGCAAAAGAGCAAACTGCAATATATAGAAACATAGATATTGGATTATGGATTTCGGTGTCTAAGTGAACTGGTTATCTAGAACTACGGAAAGACTATAGCCCCTGCCTGACCAATAATTTATATAAAATACACAGAAAATGGCAGTGGGTGACTTGCACACTCAATAAATGGGCCCCCGAAAACGGTCGCTAGCACAAAATGTCTTAGCGACAAGGGGGCAACATGTCCTGAGTTGCTTATGAGTACTTCCTTCCTTCCTTCCTTCTATAATTTTTCCATATAAATCATCTATTACTAACTTATGTCTATCATTATCACAATTCTTATCAGCACAATCACGGATATCATTACGAAAATCTACTAGCCGCAATTTAGAGTTACAAAAACTACGATATTGCTCTATTTGTGCGCTGTCTCTTTCACCCCAAATAGTTTTATTACACTAAAAACCGGTTTCAACATTTTGGCTTTGATTAAATCTAGGTTACAATCAACTATTAATGGCCGGTGGTCAGACCAAAACACGTTATATAAAACTGAGGCACTTACAACTGACTGGCGCTTGAGATCAAGCCACCGAAGGCAATTATCATGCCAGTCACTTACATAAGTATATGTGTCTGCTAGCAACAAATCCAAATCAACGCAGGTCCATGACTGCTCAGTACAGAAATCCAATAATTCGTTTGCAAGACGCTCACTTGGATGTGCGTTGAAATCACCCAACCCAAATACAGTGGTCAAAGGTCAGCAGTTTTTTAAACATCAAGATTTTTAAAAGATTCTAAAATGTCTTTAGCAGTAATGATAGTGAATTCAAAAAGTTTGTCACATTTTGGTACAGATTCTTTAAGCATTGAGTAAGCAGAAGTGGAGGATGACGATGACAGAGTTTTGGTTGTTAAAATAGGAATATTAGTGATGAAATTTTCAACACAGTTGCCATCTCTACGTCTGCCTTAATGTCTACATCATTAATTTTTAGATGGAAGTCACGATTACGTACTGTCGTTCTTCCCGTTTCTGAATGAATAACATTCCAAGTTGTTTTAATTTTATTTCCAGAAGATTTTATTATATTTTTAATGTTTATGGCTTTTGCTGAGGAACAGGCCCTTTTAAAAAAATTAGAATACTTCTTAACAAATTTAAAAAAAAAAAAAATGATGATGTGGATATATTTAGTAACCTTTTCCGCTTAGCTATTTCTAAAGAGTCTTGAAAAGACCCTGGAAGAAATCGACACGTGTTTCACCTCTCAACGAGGCATCCTCAGGATGACGATTAACTTGTCGTGAACTCGAACACGGCGTGTTGCCACACCAAGCACCGAGCGCAGACTGAGCTTTATCGCCCGTCCAACTCACTTATATACTGCTCGCCCCACCTCGGCTCGGAACGTGATCTGCGCGATAAGGGGCGAACAATCGCAGTAAAGGTGACCTTGGCATACTCGTATTTATTTCGTTCAACAGTGTAACGTTTCCTGTATTATTTTTCACTATTTCTAAGCTCTCTAGTACTGACATTCTCATTTCATTCATTTAATAATAACACATTCGAAATTTTACACACATGTGATAAAGGTTTCAGAATGTCAGTACTAGAGAGCTTAGAAATCCTTGCGGAAGGACGCCTGAATCAATTAACTAAATTCTTTAAAACTTTCATCATGGTTATATGTTTTTTTAATTATGCAATTCAAATAACATCTGCCTAATTTTGTAAATACCTGGTGTTGCCCAATCACTGAATATAATGCGGTCACAAACAGGCAATGTTTTTGAGGTGAAAACCTTCCTAAACTCACTATTGATGAGGTTAAATGGTAAAGTGCCTAAGTCCGCCTTTGTACCGTTTTGAGTGTGAAAAGTTTAAATAAATAAAGTGTAAGCTTGATCCAGGTTGTTATGGTAAACCGGGTAGTTTTTCCATTAAATTATTTTTAAATTGTCCTAAGGGACTTTTATTTACAGGAACAAAACTCACAAGTTTTCTTTGTGCTCTTACTGTTTTCTGAGGGAAAGTTACTAACTGGCCACAGTAACCAGAGCCATTTATAATTAAATGGCTAGAAGGTTGTGAAAATATTGTCAATACAGGTAGCACTAGTGGCAGTTATTCTAGTCGGCTCAAAGAATGTATTGTACAAATTATATGACTTAAAGTCAAAAATTTATTTACTAAAGCAGATTTTTCCAGGATATTAATAATGAAATATCCACAGACTTCCACTGTTTTATTACTGTTACAAGTCTTTAATACTATTTCTTCTATATATTTCTCAAAAATATCATATGAAGCACATGGGGGCCTGTACACGCTCATTACAATGAACTGCTCAAGCTCGATGCAAGCTATTTCAATAACTCGCTCAACAAAAAGGCTCACAATATCCTTACGTTCTTTAAATTTCATATTGTTATGAAAAATTATTAAAGAGCCACCACCTATCATATTAACTCTGCTTAATGAGCTGGCAACCTGGTGGTTGTTAAAGCTGAACAATGAACTGGTGGACTTTCAACCAATGTTCAGCTACAAATAGGATATCAATATAACTACAGTTCATGTACAGCTCTAATTCTAATTCTATACCTTACGGGACCTGTATTCTCGAGGGCTGATTCCAGTCCCCGAGAATGCCCGCCTTACAAAGCGCATCACTCATGGTCGTGTATTGCCCTCCCTGAAGCTGTATAGTTTGCCGATGAGTAAGTACCCTGGCCCCATCGATACGTCGCTCGACCCTGCACTGCGAGGCTGGTATGGCTGGTATTGATCGAGTAGCTCCATCACAGTTTGGAAACTTGACATAAGCTAAACGACATGCTGCAACAACCGCGCAATACAGGATCGAGTGTGTATTAATGAAATCCTCACTGCTCTCGAAAAAATTCCTAAGCTGCGAGTCCAAGGCACACACCAGCACCTTATTCTTTTCCTGCAAGGGTAGGCGTGGTTATAGGGGCCTAAGCTCGGTCAGAGTGTACCTATACTCGTGAAACGCGATTCTCCAGTGCGCTCCTCAATCGGACGTTGCACTGGCTACTTACTGTGGCGACCCTATCATCCTCCTCTTCAACACTATGATTGAACTTCGGCAGGATTGCATGAATATTTGACGTTTGTGCCGCAGTTTGTGTTTAAATTGAGACGATATGACTGCTCAGTACCTCTGAGCGCAGGCTATCAAGTGCGGCGTCGTCCAACCTATGATTGCATTGGATGGCACGCACCTGATTCAACAGTTGTTAGGCCGAGACGTTAACGGTTGACTCTAGTTCCTGAAACAAAGACAGCATGCTAACATCTGTAGACCCATAATATGCGCGGCCAGTGTCGTCACAGTGCTCACGGTGGGGCTGGGTACAGGCGGCGGCGAGGCAGAGCTGAACGACGAGTCTAGAGGTGATGGGCGTGCTCTGTGTGTCGCTGATCTCGTCAACATAATAAGAATTTTATTTTCATAATTTTTTCTGTATTTGACTCGGTATTTTTTTTTACTGCATTCTATTGGTTTTCGTTCATTTTGTTCGTTTTTTATTATAAAGTGATCTTCAGGGTTTTAGGTTTGTTTTGGTATTCTTTTGTACTGAAAAACTGCGTCTAAAATTGGTACAAATATGGAAATTAAGAAAAAAAATTTTTGACGTTCTCTTTACGTTGGTGTTGCCAGCTTATTATGTATTATTATCTTACATACACTTGTATGTAAAATAAAATTGCACCCAAGGACAAGCCCCGGTTGGTGTAGGATTATTGCAGGATATAGAAACAAATATATTGAACTATGGGTTTGGGTGGCTGAAGTGGACTGGTTACCTGGAACTATGGTAGGACTATAGCCCCTCCCTGATCAATGTTTTATATTTATACATAAAATGGCAGGGGGTGAGTTGCACACTCAATAATGGGCCCCCGGAAACGCTCGCTAGCACATAGTGCCATAGCAACAACGGGGCAACATGTCCTGAGGTGCTTGAAGAGTGGAGCGGTATTCCACGGCTTTCAGAATAATTCCAGAGCTCGAAAGATGGTCAAAATCCCTATGAGCACTTACTGAAATACTTCCTTCCTCCGAGCCCGTTTGCTAAGCCAGCCAATTAAGGCAAGAATGAAGTGGGAGCTCCGTTCCTCGTAGTGTTCACTCCAACCGGCCAATGCACTATGAAAGCGCACCCAAGGACAACCTCCGGTTGCTGCAGGACTATTGCAGAACATGAAATAAAACATTTTGGGCTATGGGTTTGGTTAACTATAGTGGATTGGTTATTTAGAACTAAGGAAGGCCTATGGCCCTTGCCTGATCAATGTTTTATTATGTACACGGATAAAATGGCAGGGGGTAACATGCCCTGCCGGGGTTGCGAAGAAGTCCGAAAGGGAGATCCTTGGTACCCGGCAACATGGCAACTGAAGGAACATGGGTGGGTTTTAGTCAGTAAGAGTCTGACACGCCCTCCCGTTCCACCCAGAGCGGGAGAAGTTATTTGATAATTTCCCACCCAAAAAAAAATCAATAAAGGGGGTGACTTGCACACTCAATAATGGGCCCCCGAAAACTGTCGCTACCACATAGTGACGTAGCGACAAGGGGCAACATGTCCTGAGGTGCTTGAGAAGTGGAGAGGTATTCCACGGCTTTCACAACAATCCCAGAGCCCGGAAAATGGTTAAGATTCCTACGAGCTCTTACTGGAATACTTCCTTCCTCCGAGCCCGTTTGCTCTTGCGAGTCTCCACTCAAGCCGACCAATTAAGGCAAGGATGAGATGGGAGCTCCGTTCCTCGTCAGTATTCACACCAGCCGGCCAATAAAGGCAAGCATACCTATCCAAAAACACTTGAAACTAGTTAAATTATTTAATAATCTGGGAGGAACGACTAAACGTGGCAGATAGTGGAAGCACTAAAACGCGAATGAGTTACCGAGATAGGGCACCACTACTTGTTTCATGTTTTTGCTTATCTTGTAGATTTCAAATTTAGTGGTTGGATAGCAGACCCTACGCGTTACTACATACCTAGTTTTCTTGATCTTGATGACAGAGAAGAGTGTAATGTCAAAGTTTAATAGTCATCTTTATTTTAATGTCAAGTCAAATGTTATAGGTACTCTTTCTAAATCCATGTATCACATGCCATGTACATAAAGATAAAAATATATCAGCAACACTATACGTCTCATACAATACATACAAAATAAACGGGTTAAAATATTTAGTGTAAGTAACATGAATTTGGGACACTCTTAAAATGTGTAATTACATTTGAGTGCGTTATCTTAGGACAAATGCAATTAAGGAGTATAAAGAACGCGGGTCATTGTGAACTATTACGTAGGGTCCGGCGCGCGGCGATTGGCCGTAAATAAATAATGTTGGATCAGGCGCTACACGTATCTGATTGGGTTGCCGCACCCTTTGACAGATCCAATTGAGAGCCACACGCTCGGTAAACAGTATCCTCACACACAAATTGCTCCGGCACCGTCACACATACACACACACTGACATTTATAGTTACGTAAAACCTAATCAACCCACATCCACTCAGTGTCGTCTACAGACTAGTGTTCTGACACGCCTCCTCTCACAACGGCTCTGTGCTACGTCACGCCATAAATTAGCTGCTGACTTGAAGTCGCACTATTAACGTGTGAGTACGTTCCTATTCACAGTACTGTACTCCATTTTATCCGGGTGTGCGTTACCTATGTCTTTCCAATTCCCTCTACTCCAATGACGTCAAACAATCGGAGACAGGATTGACCAACATCGGGTGTTTCCCACACAAATAATATTTGTATCTCGTTGAGTGATAGGATTTCGCTGTATTAGCGGACACCTCAAATTTCCCTCGCTCGTGATCAATGTGTGCGTATCGTTCTGATATAAATTCCTTGTCACTGGTGTGTGTCGATCCTCAGGTACTGTGTGATCTGTAGGTACGTCCGCTGATCCTTTGAGGCACTTCACGGTAGACCGCGCGTGCCGAAGGGTTGAAGGGGAGGTGCGAAAGGGCAACTGATAAATACAAGCATGTTTGACGACGTTTCGGACAAAACATTTCAGTCTTAGGATTTGTCGGGGAGCGTTCAGTCTTGTTTGTACTAAATTACACAATAAATTTACAAAGAAATAGAATTGTGGATTGAAAAAACAATGTGAACACATGTAGACTTTTGTGATGTCAATCGTCACATGGTAAGAGTGTAGTAAATGAGACGTCCTGGATGCGTAACTAGTTGAGGAGCGTGGTTTTAGGAGACCATTATTTTCTCTGAAACCGTGGGAAATAGCAGTTACAGTAAATACATTACAATTTACGACTTATGTAAATACATAAAACACTTAGGTGACCCTTGTAAGCTCATATTCGGCACTAAATAAATAATAAACACTAATTTACTCAGTATCACAGTTAAATGGCTGCGGCTGTTATTTCGTGGCAACCATTTAGATAGCTATTAAAACATGTTTTTGGACCGCGCGGCTGGGGCTAAACAGCGGCTTGAATTCATTACAGACAAGCACAGTTTTTGTCCGGCCTCGGGACACCGTGTGTGCCCCACTTTTTTTTCCTACCAGTCAACTACGTTGCATAAAGCATTCATAAAATGAGACGTTTTTTACTGTCAAGCCCCGCGGTTTGATATCAACGCGCGCTCCACGTCACTATCTATCGATTAAAAAAAAAAACCAGCTACGTGGGTGTCGGACCACACACAATGAAGGGTTCTATAGGTGGGATGAATTTATCCCAAATACAAACTTAACATTGTGGTTGAAAAACATGTTCTCCCATATAGTCCAACTGTAAATATAAGTTTGTATGCACAATATTGAGAGATTTACCATGTTAAGACCATAGACTTCTTATAGGCTTTCCTGTAATCAATGAATACGGAACTATTCTCTGTATTTTTTTTCCAAACTTTAGACTCAATACTTTCGGAGAGGAAATGGTAAATTTTCATAAATTTGCTTAGATATCTTTAAATAAATTTATTAAAAAATTATAGAAAAAAAAGATCCTTGCAACAAGTTATTTCATATGATATATCACACAGTACAGTTTGCAAAACTGTTTTTAAAATTTTATTATTTGCCCCTAAAAGTGACCCCATATTCAAAATTACATACACATACACATATACACACACACACATATGCACATTTACATATTATTTACATAACACGTCCGTGATTCGGTCACAAAAATACATATGTGTACCAAATTTCAACGTAATCGGTCCATTAGACTCGGAACAAATCGGCTGTGACAGATGGACAGACAGACAGAGAGACACACGAGTGATCCTATTAGGGTTCCGTTATTTCCTTTTGATGTACGGTTCCAGTTTGGAACCCTACTTACTTAGCGTGTTCACGTAAACAGGATTGAACGTATCCAAAAAAGCTTCACCAGATACCTTCGTTTTAGAAGCTCTAGCTGTCCCCGAGATTCTTCTTATGGTTAAAGGCTCATTCATTTTAAAATATGCACTCTTGAATACCGAAGAGACGTGACAGACCAAATCCTTCTTTATAAAATTGGTAACGGTTTACTAAATGTTCCTGATCTTTTGGCAGAATTAAGTATAGCTGTACCTTGACAGAAAACTATTCACTCTGGTCGCGAGACCATTACCTTTGCCACAACTGCAAGTCGTATTAACCTTGATAGCACCGCACCCATGAATCGTCTAATGGGAAATTATAATAAAATCGCTACACGAACCAATACCATCGACATTTTCTCTAACCCTTTTCGTCAATTCCGTACGAAACTTTTATCCAGCTCAGAATCTCAAGACCTGCCGCGACACAAGCCGCCTATAAATAAAATTGTATCCACTTCCATTCTGATCTTTTTGCGGCGGTGATCTCTCGCGTCCGGCCCTGATTCGGGCCATGGTACGGAGCGAGAGGAAGTGGGAGGTCGTTATCTCCTTCTGCGAATCAGTAATGCTTGCGAAGGAGGAGGTGGAACGCGTGAGGGAGAGGCAAAATTCGCGCCCTCGCGCCCCTAACCGCCGCAGGAAGAGACGCCCTGGGCGTCGGGAATCGCAAGCCGATTTCCGGCCACCGTAGGCGCGTGCTTATGGACGGTGAGCAATGGGTAGCACGCCGTCCGATAAGGACCAGGCCCGTGTCGACGGCGCGTTATGTTCCACGTATGCCTCAAAGCGATGTCAGCAGAATTGACGGGTTCTGCTAGGGCCGATGCCTGTCGGGGTTGCGAAGAAAACCGAAAGGAAGATCGTGGCCCCGGCAACAGGGCAACTGAAGGAACACGGGTGGGTTTTAGTTAGTAAGAGTCAGACACGTCCTCCCGCTGTGCCCAGAGTGGGAGAAGTTATTTGATAATTTCCCACCCAAAAAAATCTATCAACTAACGATAACTAAAACGTTCTGTAATGATTAAGTTCTCTACTAGTGCTGTGCACTTCTGTAAGTGACGAGTTCACAATACCTAAAACTGTATGTGATTTTTGTATGTGGATGTTTAAGTGAGTAAGTCGTTGAGGTGCCAAATAAATTAACTAAATTAAAAATCAATGTTGCCTATCCTGTTTTGAATGATTTAGTTGATTAGTTGACGAGATCCGTCAGGCCATAGAGTGAAACTGTCCACAGACGATATTAGCCCTTATCTATCAGTAGAAATAGAGATATAAGCCGCGTGAGTCGGCCGTCGCTTATAAGCGACAGCCGGGCTTCACGGTCGGGTCGTTTCGCGGCACTTACAAGTGCAACGGGAACTGGAACTTTGTTCCAAAAAGATATAAAAATTGTTTGTTTCACTATAATCGAGTAACTTCATGAAGTACTACTATGTAAAGCGATAGTATTTTTATAATAGCTTTTAATCAATGGAAACAATTGGTTTTATAGGAAACTTCAATTTCTTTGTCTGGGGATTTCAGAACCTTGCAGTATGAACGTTTTCATTACTATAGCGACAAATAGGAAAAACGACACAATTTTATATGACTTTTGTGTTGGTCTCAATTTCACATTGTCTGTAATTCTTCATTACGCATTCGCGCAATAATAACGCCAGACGCGCAATGTACGCGATCGTGTGCAATCCACAGCGATGCGGTGCTATCGCATCCGTCATCGTTAGTGCGATTATAAATAATGACGACGCTTCAACGCGATTTAGCGCTGTGACAATATTGTACGTGAAAAAAAAAACAACCGACTTCCAAAAAAACACTACAAAGTGAAAAATAACTTAAAGAAGTCGGTGTCTTTGCTTTTGTATTTTAGTTATTTGCCACCGACTTCTGAAATTTAGGTTATTTTTCACTATGTAGTGTTTTGTTGGAAGTCGGTTGTTTTTTCTTTTGATAAAAACAACTTACATTTTATTGTCACTACTCGTGTGTCTTTGTCCAAACCAGGATGTAATTAAACAATTTTGCCTAAGAGCCAACGAGCAGGGGGTAAATTATCCTCCTTTACTAAGACTACATCTTCAATATTTGGTTCTGAAAGATCCTTAGTCCATTTGTAACGCTGTAGCAAATGAACCAAGTATTCCTCCGACCATTTTCGCCAAAAGCTCTGCATCATGCGTTGTGTCACTTGCCAACGTCTTAAACTATTTACATTTGCACTTTCATAATTTCGTTCAGGCACCGTTATCAGAGAATCTCCCGTCAGAAAATATCCTGGTGTTAAAGGAATGGGATCCTCAGAACTAGTAGTTAATACGGATGACGGTCGAGAGTTAAGGCACGCTTCTAATTGGGTCAAGAGAGTTGACATTTCCTCATAAGTGAGGGTGGAGTCACCTATAACTCGCCTTAAATGGAATATGGTAGATTTCACTCCACCTTCCCACAAACCACCGAAAGGAGAGAGAGGCAGAATGAAATGCTAAGTGGTACCATTATTACCTAACCACTCTTTAATATCAACAGCCGACTAGATGCCGAAGTTCTTTTGACGCACCGACAAAATTTGTCCCATTATCACTCCAAATGTCACTGACTAAACCTCGTCAAGCCACAAATCTTTTAAACCCTGCGATGAAACCTTGAGCTGATAAATCACTAATAGCTTCTAAATGCACAGCCTTGGTTACCATGCAAATAAATAAGCAAATACATCCCTTATAAGAATGGTGGCCTCGACCTTTGGACATCCGGATGTTGATGGGACCAGCAAAATCCACACCGCTGCGTTGAAACGGTCTTGTTGGAGTGACTCTAGTAGACTTTAACTGTCCCATGAATTGGTTTGAGTATTCGCCGAATACCGCCTACACTTTACACATTTACGTAAATAAGCCTTAACTAGTGTTTTGGCCGAAACTATCCAATACTTAGTACGCAAATGACTCGATATTAGTGTTTGACCTCCATGAAGAGTCTTATGGTGAGCCTCATCAATGACTAAATTGATAAAGTGAGTCCTTGAGGTAATATGATGGGATGTTTTATGTTTTCATCTCAATTAGCCTGATGAACGCGACCACTGACACGAAGAATTCCTTCTTCATCCAACATAGGGCAAAGTGGTTTTAATTTGCTTTTTGCTTTGATACTTCCTATATTCCTTATATCCCTAATTTCTTCAACCAAACTCAAGTTGCTGGACATGTTTTATGTAAACCTTTGTTGCTTCTATAATTTCTGCATTTGTTAAATTATTCTCATATCTTGGTTCACTGTCACATACGTCAATACGCAATAACCCGCACTAATTTATGAAATTTGAAAATTTTTGTCCAAACAAGATCTTCATGAGGCATTTCAGTGACGACATGAGCCTTGAGTATCTTCGTTCCATGTTTGTTTCAATGGACTTTGGCCTTGTATATTCAATTATTTTTTCACTAAGCCAGGAAGGTCCTTGTATCCACAACACATTGCAAGCAAGCTCTTGTGGAGTTGTGCCTCTGGGCGCAATATCAGCAGGGTTTTGTAATGATTGGACATGAGCCCAATGTGAGTTGTCGAAATGAGAGAGAATAAAAGAAACTCTATTTCCAATAAAAATAGTCCAGCGGCTAGGATGACTACTAAGCCAAGCCAAAATTACTGACGAATCAGTCCAAGCATGTATTTGAGAGTAAACAATTCCCATTACTTCAGCAACTTCAGTGATTAACTGAGAAAGTAATACTTCTCCCATCAACTCCAAGCGAGGAACTGATTGTTGCTTACCTGTCAAGCAACAATCAGTTCCTCGCTTGGAGTTGCAACCTTTGTGCGGGACGTGACTAAACTATCATGAATGTTTCCATGTTCATCAACTACTCTGATGTAAACTACCGCAGCGTACGCAGCAACTGAAGCATCGCAAAAGCCATGTAACTCTACTTGCAGGTCATTGGATCTTATTTTTACCCATCGAGGAATACTAAACTGTTTTGTTTCCAGTAAATTTAAACCGTACGTTTTCCATTCAGTTGGTGACTCTTCATCCCAATCTCAACCTGAAAGCCAAAGCTTTCGAATGAAGATTTTTGCATGAACGATGCAAGGTGCTAACCAACCAAGTGGATCATAAAGACGGGAAATATCTGATATAACCTTTCTCTTTGTTATTGGAGTTTGCTGTGGAAGTATCTGCACTGAATATTTAAACTCATCTTTGTCACGGTTCCAAGATAATCCTAATATTTTCAATAATTAATTCATATAAATTTCCTTCTTTTCCTGATTTTTCTCTTCTTCCTTATTTACTTTTTTATATCTTGCAATAATCTTGTTCAACTCATCACAACTACTAAACCATTTTTGTAACTGAAAACCATTTTTGGCAAGTATTTCATCTGCTTTCTTGTGAATATATAGTCCTTCTTCAATTGATTGACACCTTGTCATTAAATCGTCCACATAAAATTCATTTTTAATTTTTTCAGGTACTTCAGGACAAATTCCATTTTCATCAATTATCACTTAGTGCAAAGACTTTATTGCAAGGTAAGGAGCCGATGCTGTACCAAAGGTGACTGTTAGTAACTCATCACTCACTCTCTCACTGTTGTCTTTCATTTCAGAATCTGGATTAACACGCCACAATACTCGCTGAAACCTTAAGTGTTCAGGAGATACTTTAATCTGTCTATAAATTTTAAAAATTTCAGCACTTAGACTTATGGAATGAGTTCTCCACTTCATTATAATGTGACGTAACGGTGATTGCAATGTGGGACCGACCATGAAATCATCGTTCACAGATACTCCATTCAACCCTTTCATCCAAGCGTCAAAAACTATACGAACCTTAGTAGTCGTACTATCTGCACGAACAACGACGTGATGTGGTATAGTAGTAAAGTGCTGTGGACATTTTAAGATCATCTCCGTTAACAGGCTCCATATGACTAAGATGTAGGTATGCGTTAAATACTTTTGACTATCGAACTTTCATTTCAGGATTCCTCTTGAACTTATTTTCAAGAAACTGAAACCTTTTTATGGCAAGGTCTTTAGAATTACCATATTGACATTGCGGGTCTTTATCACGAGAAGGAAGATTAACTACATACCAACCCTCTTTATCTCGGAAAGTAGTTTGAGCAAATATGTCCTCACAACGTTGCTCCTCAGGAGTAAGTAATTTTCGTTCAGGTGTACCTGACTCTATTTCCCAGAACCGTATCAACATCACCTTATCATCAGTTGTAACTATGCTACTATTGACATGATGACGACAATGTAATTTTAGACTCAGTTTTGTTTGAAACTGTCCCAGAAAAGATTCAACCGAACACTGTATCTTTTGCAACAAGTAAGCCTGGTGGACCTTGAATTAATCCTTTTTTTTTTAAATTGTCCATAAATTTCAACACCGAGTAAAACATCAATCATATTTGGGGAGTGAAATTCTGGATCAGCTAAAGTAAATGCCTTTAACTCAGGCCAGTTGAAATAATTCAATTTCTTAGAAGGCAAAAGTGACGTAATGGTACCTAATACAAATGCTTTAACTTGGACACTAAAATTGGGATCTAGGCGTGAGCCAATAGTCACTGTGACTGTAAACTTAGCGGCTAAAGCACTCTTTTCACCGCCTATTCCTGATATAACCGACTTAACTGGTGTCTTCTTGAGTCCAAGAAGCTGCACTGCTGATTCCGCTATGAATGATACCTGGGATCCTTGATCAAATAGCACCCGCAGCAGCTGTGACCCATTCCTTGCCTGTGCTTCGACAAGAGCCGTGGCCAACAAAACTTGGGTAGGTACTGTGCCCTTTGAGAAATGAGAAACTATATTACTAGATGTAGATGGTTCGCCTACTGGTAACGATGCCTGCACGTTTGACACCGCTTGTTATACTTCTACCGCTGAATTAGAGATTTCGCTAGGAGTGGTTGAGTTTGAATCCGAACTACGATGCAATAAGGAGTGATGTATTCTTTTGCAAATACGACACGAGGAGATTTGACGTCATTTTAATCGACGTTAGAAGTAACCCTTTATTCCCATTATCTGCTACTATCAGCATCGAATTTGAGAGTAAAGATGTCTATTATTAAAACATTGTTGTATAACCTACTTGCTAAGATACTTTTTGTTAGGTTTTAAATGTCATTTGTAATGTCGATAAAAATATATTCGAAACTTAAATTCTGTACTCGTTACTTGAAGTTTGAATAGCAACCATTGTACAACGTTTACTAAGTTTTTCATTTTGCTATTTCCACAGTATTTAAATAGGAACGTGATTCTTCAGATTACAATTACAACACGTTATCAGCACGAGGGCTCTGTATATTTTATCTACGATCGAATTTAAAAGGAGATTGGTGGTAAAATTGTAGATTCCTAGTTTACATGTCGTCTGCAGTTTCTGGTATGTCACTAAATGGTATTCCGATACTTTGTATTGAAGAAGGATACACTGTGTGGAAATTTAAAATGCGAATGTTATTAATCCATAAAGGATTGTGGGAAATTGTAAGCGGAGTACTTGTCGAAGGGAAAAAGACGCCTGACGATGTACGGAAGGATGATAAGGTTCTTTCTAAATATGCCTTACTGTAGACGGTGCTGCTATTTCGATTGTTCGACCAGCTAAGACCGGAAAGTAAATAATAAATAAATAAAATTGTTTATTTCAATTACAAAAGGCATTTAGACACACTAATGTTGGAAATCACCTTTTAAGCAAGGAATTGCTTGTGTTAGGAGACTCTCCGCTTCCACTTATACTTATCTTATGCAATTGAACGTAGACAATGTAAACATGCAGAAAAATTTAATAAATGGGTAACTTTAAATTATACAAAATGACTGATTTGCAAATGAATGAGCTTTATGCATAGAAAAAGGGCTAAGTCGCGCGTATACGTGTGATTATGTGTGAGTATGGGTGAGAGTGTAAAGAGTGAGTGTGTGTAGTGTGTGAGTTATAATTAGCATATTTAGTTATATGTGGTATCCTTTAATGTCCTGCCCATATGAATATAAATACGAAAATGTGTTTATTTTTATTAAGTACTAGCTGCGCCCCGCAGTTTCACCCGCATAAGTCTATCCCGTAAAAATATCGGGATAAAAAGTATCCTTTGTCCTTCTCCGGGTCAAGGTCTATCCATATCCCAAATTTCATCCAAATTCGTTCTGCCGTTTTAGTGTGATGTCGTGACCAAGGGAAATAGGGATTCATTTTTATATATATAGATTTATGTGTTTGTTTGCCTATTACGCCTTCACGCCAAAACGGCTGAACAAATCCGGATGAGGTTTGGCACTTAGGTGGACCATATCTGGGTTCACTGGGTTAGGACACAGAAGACTACCGTCCCGACGCCTCCAAGGGAGCGGGATCCACTCGGATGAGACCGGAAGGCGCTGCCAGTATAAGTTTAGGTGTAAGTGCAGGCTCAAGTGTAGGTGGTAGGTTGTGGATTGTAGATTAGCCCTGCAACAATGTCTTGGGATCGGAAGAAGCATAATAAGTCTTCTTCCACTAACCATGTACACAACAACACGCAAGCAAATAATTTTGTCATTGAAGCGTAGATACAAAAGACTCAAAATCGTCGTAGGTTTTAGTTTCAAGCCATTCGATTGCAGCTTTTTTACAGTCGCGGAGCTTCATGGTGTGTATAGAAAGAAAGAAAGAAAGAAATAAAAATAGGTTTATTTGTCACAGAGACACGTGCATACATCAAAGACAAGAGTAAATGAAAACAACAAAAAGTACATAATAAATCACGAGTATAAAACAGAAATTAGTCGGCAGCTGCACGACATGACTGTGACAAGACTGACTGACAGACTGTGGGCTTCCACTCAGCATGATGCAGTGCTATGGGGAGCCCACAGCACAGCGCTGATTTTCAGTGGTCACCCGGAAAAAAAAAAGAAGAAGAAAAGACGTACGGAAATCAAGTCAGGTACAGTGATTTGCAGTGGTTTGATTTTTTTTTTTTTCTATACGTATTTCTTTATTCAGCAAGTTGTAGAGGTGGGACGATTGCCTTGAGTATTGTCTTTTAGTGAAAGTAGATCTAACCTTGACAGTTGGAGCGACTAAGTAGCTCCTTCTCTTTCTAGGCCTAGAGGGATCATATGGGAGGGATGTGTGCTTTTTTAGTATGAGTTGAAGCAGATAGTTTCCTTACAGACAAAAGATCAGATTGTAGGTAGAGGCTTTGGGTAGGGAATCGATAGGGTTTAAAGAACATGACCTTGAGCAAGGATCTTTGCGCCCTCTCCAGTTCTAAATTTATTTATTTTTGTTGTCCCTCGCCAGCAAGGCAAACAGTAAGTGAGGATCGATTGGGCCAGTGATATGTATACTTGCTTCAGAAGCCGCTTTGAAGCCACATGTCGCAATGCTTTAAAAGTCCAGATAATTTTCCTAACCCTTTTCATTATGAGTTCAGTGTGAGCCAGGACAGGCGTTGGTCAATCATAACCCCTAGATATATAGTATGCTGTAACTTGTCAATTTTTACACATGAGCAGTCGGGGGTTGGGGGGTCGGGACAGTTGTGGATTTTTATATGGAATTCATGTGACGGTTTCGAGATATTATACTTAGTAAAGCAGATGTAGTTGGATTTAGAAGCATTTAGCATGAGGAGACTATAATTTAGCCAAGCTGCTATCTTTGACAGGCCACATTCAGCTAGTCTTCTAAGTCTTCTAGTGAAGACAATGGCAGTATCGTCGGCGTATGAGAATATGATCCCGCCGTCAATCTTCATGTTGCATAGGTTATTAATGTAGATAAGGAACAAGGTTGGCCCAAGGACACTACCCTGACCGACACCGAAAGTAACTGTTGACTTGAAACTAGTGTAATTCGCGATTTTAACCGTTTGTTTGCGATTGCTCAGGTAAGATTTAAAAAGATCAAGAGCAAGGATAGGAAGCGTGGGATACTCTTATGAAATCCTATGAGGATCGAAGTTTAGGTCTTAAACTATCGTTGGAACGGAAGTTATACAGGTACTCTTTATCTGATTTTTCTGATTAAGAAGCTTACTTAACGGCAATAACTACAACAGCACTAGACCTGGACGATATTGTCAAAACGATAGAAGATAGTTCTTTAGCAGCTATTATATTGGGAGGTCTAACGTCTCCCTACGAGCCCATGATAATGGTGCTTGAGAATGGGAGCGTTGAAGTCACAACAGATTTGGTGAGGACTAAGTTGTTGAGCGAAATTACGAAGGAGACTAAAAATGATGTAGCTACGTTGCATACTAACAAGCAGGTGATTTGCTTTCGATGTAAGAAGCCAGGGCAAAAGAGTCTTAATTGTCCTCCCCAAAAAAAAAAAGGAGAAAAAGGCAAAGGCGAGTTGCTCTACAGAAAGTTGTTCTGAACATAAGGGACTGACTATTTCTAGTTCAGGGAATATGGATGCAGGTGTCACGGAACTGCCTTTGTCTGCACAAGTGTTCAGATATCTGAGAAGTGGATTATGGACTATGGTGCGTCTACTCAAATGACTCCACATGCTGAATGGTTTAATAGTTACCGTACCTGTGATGGGAAGATAACTATAGCAAATGGTAAAAAATTGCCGGTTGTGGGTTTAGGAGATGTTGCTATTGACACAAAAATCGATTTCAATATACTCTCTTCAAAAAGGCAGTAGAGAAAGGTTTCTCGATTGTTTTCGATACGAATGGCTGTATTTTTATAATTCTAATGGTTCTATTTGTGGTGGACTGTACACTTTAGATTGTACAGTAAAACCGCAAGGTTTTTCAGCTTATAATGTTCACACTAATTTGTCCCAGTTTCAGCTTTGGCATAAGCGTCTAGGACATTTCTGCCGTATTGGTATGGATCTCCTCAAAAAAGGTCTAGCTGTTGGTGTTGAGTATACTGTGGTTGACAAAGAACTATTGTGTAAAGGGTAAGCCCGGAAACCTTTCAAAGGGATAAAGTATAAGAAGGCTTTGTCACCATTAGAATTGACGTTTGTGGTCCCCTGACTACTGAATCTTTTAAAGGTAATAAATATTTTATTATTTTTGTAGATAACTATACACGTTTTATATCCCTTTATTGTATGTCATCTAAGACAGAAGTTCAGAAGTATTTTTGTGCCTTCCAAGCACTTGTTGAGATACAGACTGGCACTAAGATTCGAACCCTTCAGTCAGACAATGGTACTGAGTATGTCAACAAAGAGCTGACAGACTATTTTCAGGCTCAAGGGATTCGACATGAAACATTTGTACCATACAGCCTGCAACAAAATGGGGTAAGTGAACGTTGCAATCGTAGTATTGTGGAGAAGGCCCGTTCCTTGCTGGCACAAAGTTCTCTGTCGAAAGCTTTTTGGCAAGACGCTATTGAGATTCGTGTTTATTTAAAGAATAGGTCACCTCATCGTGCACTTGATGGTAAGACGCCATATGAAATGTGGTGTGGTAGTAAACCCGACCTGTCTCATTTAAGGGTGTTTGGTTGCCGAGCTTTAGTTCACGTGCCTTCATGCCAGAGAACTAAGTTAGACATGAAAGCTTCTGAACATATTTTTGTTGAATATTCAGACGATCCAAGGAGTTATTATTTCCGTAGTGCGGAAAACCCTTGGAGGTTGATTAAGTCACGGGATATTACGTTCTGTAAAAATAGTTAATTGATTCAGGCGTGACCTTGCGGAAATCCATAATGAAATGATGATGTGGATATATTTAGTAACCTTTTCCGCTTAGCTATTTCTAAAGAGTCTTGAAAAGACCCTGGAAGAAATCGACACGTGTTTCACCTCTCAACGAGGCATCCTCAGGATGACGATTAACTTGTCGTGAACTCGTACATGGCGTGTTGCCACACCAAGCACCGAGCGCAGACTGCGCTCGGTGCTTGGTGTGGCAACACGCCATGTACGAGTTCACGACAAGTTAATCGTTTCTGTAAAAATATTTTTTCAGGATTGAAGGATAATTCTGTTCAGCCTAAAGTTGTTGTGAGCCCTAATGTCATTAATATTTTTTCACAAACTTTTTCAGATACCACATTGCCACAGGAGATTTCTGTCTCATCGGTTTCTACTTCTTCACCTACTCCAGAAGATGTCTACATCTTGTCTATAGCATGGAGGTAGAGAAAGTTGACGTTTTTGTGGACGCGACTGATGCAGCTGGAGGTTTTGGTTCGGGTGAACAACGTTTTCTGTCCCTGGTTCCTTCAGATGAACTAAACGATGTTTGTCCTGAGAGGAGGTATCCTGACAGAGTACGTAAACCTCCAGATTATTATTTATACGGAACTCACGGTGTTGATTTATTGTGTGATGATCCGAAAAGTTATACTGTAGCTATTAATAGCAATGATAAAGATAACTGAATCTCCGCAATGAAGAATGAATACAATGCCTTATTGAATAAGCAGACTTGAACATTAGTGGATAAACCAAATAAAAAGGTTATTCCATGTAAATAGGTGTTCAGGATAAAGGGGGACGCGAATGGTGCAATAGTCAAGTATAAGACGCGACTAGTTGCGAAAGGTTTTAGTCAAGTTTGGGGGACTGACTATAACAAGACTTTTGCCCCTGTGGTTCGAAATTCATCTCTGCGTACCCTTAAAGTGTTGGCGGCAGAAATAGATTTAAAGATCGAATACATGGATGTTCATACCGCATTCCTCAATGGGGACTTAGAGGAGGTGTGCATGCAGCAGCCTGAGGGTTTTGTTGAGCACGGGGAAGAAGGTAAAGTCTAAAATCCATTTATGGTTTGAAGCAGGCAGCTCGAGCCTGTAATATCAAGTTGCATCAAATTTTATCGAAATTTGGCTTTGCATGATCATCTGCGGAATCGTGTGTTTACTTGAAAAAGTTTGGTAATAATTCCATAATACTTGTAGTCTAAGTTGATGACCTAATTGTCTTTTACAAAGAAAAAAAGTATGTTTGATGCTGTCAAAAATGACTTTGAAATATTTTTCTTGCTAAAAGATTTGGGTGTATTGTGGTATTGTTTAGGCTTAAATATTAACCGTGTTGACGATAAAATTGTGGTCAGTCAGAAGACCTGTATCTAGGCAGCGTTGGAGTGGTTTAATATGCGAGATTGTAAGGAGATGTCTACACCTTTGGAGAGTAACAAGTTGGAAAAAGGTAATCCAACATCTCTTGGTTAATATCCTTACCAAAACATGATAGGATGTCTCATATACCTAGCTGTGAATATGAGACCCGATATAGCTTATGCCACAAGCTATTTAAGCCAGTTTAAGAACTGTTATGATAAGAGGCATTGGTTGGCTGCTAAAAGGGTTTTACAATATTTGAAAGGTACTATGGATGTCTGTATTACTTACGGGAAAATTGGTAGACGCCTGTGTGGATACACGGATGCTGACTGAGCGAACTGTGTACATGACCATCGATCATACAATGGTTACTACTTCACGCTAGCAGGTGGATCTATTAGCTGGGAGTATAAGAAGCAGCCGACGGTAGCCTTATCGTCTACAGAAGCTGAGTATATTTCCTTGATCAGTGCTGCAAAGGAGGCTATTTTCCACAGAAGGTTAGTGTGTGACATTACTGCTTTGCTGATAGGGTGTTGCTATACAATGACAGTCAAAGTGTCCAGAAACTTGTGCTCAATCCAATCCACCACAATAGAACCAAACACATTGATACGAGATATCATTTTATTCGTGAAAAGGTTACTGAGGGTCTTATAGATATAAAGTTTATACCTACGGATAAAATGACAGCCGATGTTTTGACCAAGCCCTTAAGGCGCATAGCTCATCTTAGGTGCGTTGGTAATGGCGTCGGGAATCGCAGGCCGATTTCCGGCCACCGTAGGCGCGGGCTTGCGGGCGGTGAGCAATGGGTAGCTCGCCGTCCGATAAGGACCAGGCCCGGGTCGACGGCGCGTTGTGTTCCACGCGCGCCTCAAAGAGATGTCAGCAGAATTGACGGGGTCCGTTAGGGCCGATGCCTGCCGGGGGTGCGAAGAAAACCGAAAGGGAGATCGTGGCCCCCGGCAACAGGGCAACCGAAGGAACACGGGTGGGTTTTAGTCAGTAAGAGTCTGACACGCCCTCCCGCTCCGCCCAGAGCGGGAGAAGTTATTTGATGATTTCCCACCCAAAAAAAAAAAAAAAAGGTGCGTTGGTAATATGGGTTTAGTGTTAAATAGGTAGAATAATTTTCTATTTATTTATTTTTCGAAGGTTTAAGTTTTGTATTTCTGTTTAGTCTGGTAGTAATGTATTATTCTTTTCTATTGTGTTTAGCATTACTATTTTACCTGTTTTATTTCCATTAAGGGCGGATGTTGTAAAACCTACTTGCTAAGATACTTTTTGTTAGATTTTAAATGTCATTTGTAATGTGGATAAAAAGATATTCGAAGCTTAAATTCTGCTCATCTTAGGTGCGTTGGTAATATGGGTTTAGTGTTAAATAGGTAGAATAATTTTCTATTTATTTATTTTTCGAAGGTTTAAGTTTTGTATTTCTGTTTAGTCTGGTAGTAATGTATTATTCTTTTCTATTGTGTTTAGCATTACTATTTTACCTGTTTATTTCCATTAAGGGCGGATGTTGTAAAACCTACTTGCTAAGATACTTTTTGTTAGATTTTAAATGTCATTTGTAATGTGGATAAAAATATATTCGAAGCTTAAATTCTGTACTCGCTACTTGAAGCAAATATGCGTCAATAGCAACCATTGTACAACGATAACTAAGTTTTTTAATTTGCTAATTCCACAGTATTTATTTAGGAACGTGATTCTTCAGACTACAATTACAAAAAATATCCCACGAAGTGACATTAACACCTAAATTGGTCAGAGCATTCAAACAATCTGTTGTCGTGTCCTTTAAATCTTTTAATGCAGCAGCTGATTCATTACTTTTATTCATTTTTTGACCAAGCAATCGCCTTAATAATGTAATGTGAAATATATCGTTTTTTGTTATAACAAGATTCAAGCCGAGCCCAACAAAAATCATAATTTAATTAAAAAATCGGAATATGGCGCAGAAGTTGCTCTGCTTCTCCCGACAATAAGCCTTTTAAATAATGCATATTTTGTACTTTATCTAAACTATCATTGTTGGGAATTAAAGATGTAAATAAATCTTTAAAAGTGGTCCATTCTGCATAGTTTCCCGAAAAAGTGGGAATAACAATTTTTGGCAATCTTATATTATTTGTATTGTATGTTTTTGTAGTTGATTGTACTTCACTACATTTTGGAGACAGTTGTCTAATAGATTCTTTCAGCTCAGATTTTTAAGAAATATATATTTCTTCAGTTTGGTCATAAGTTCCTGAAGCAAAATAACCATGTTTACTATCAGTTTTGTCTATTATGAACCGATGAGTTTCTGTGAAATTAGACCACTGTTTTTCTAAAGTTTCTAATCTAGTTTCCAAATAGGACAGTGTAATACGTTCTTTAGGAGATTTTTTATAATTAATTAGGCCTTTCTCAATATTCTTTTTAGTATCAAATTGTAAATTAATTAATGACTCCATGACTTTACTAACTTATTACTGTAATACAACAAAACATCAAACGACATTAAATATGAAATATTTCAAATACCTATTGTTACAAATTAATAATAAGACTTTCACAAATGCAATAATGATAAAATGTTCTTGGTTCATCATAACTTTAAAAATACCTACTGGAAAACACAAATTAATTATTCTTCGTTGAAGCTAAGGATTCAAAAACACTCTCGATAAGCTCTCGACAATGTCGTCCACACTAGTCGAACACTCTGTTAGTCGCTGGATGACCAACGATTGTTGAATTACTCGGTATCAAAGTATATTACACCTCCAGACTCACTCAGGTTACAACGACTTATCGCTGCTTACTATGCGCACACCGCGCAGCATCTTAGCGACGGGGCTAGTAATATCCACGCAATCCAATAATTTTCTTCTTATTGCTTACTTACAGAACTTCTTAAAAATACCCATTAGGGTTGGTTATCCGACTCGAAGGACCATGTTCGACGTTATATGAAGTTAATAAAATTCGGTACTGTACTATATCAGTAGGCATTATGTATTCTTGAAATCATATAAAATAAAATACAAAATTGTATAAAAACTTAAAATATCTTTTTCTCTTTTCTGACGTTTTGCCAATCAACAAACTTAATTACCATGGAAACTACATAGTAAACTTCTTACAGGTCTAAACAAAAAGTATGTATATATTTAATTAAATAATAACACTTAAAAGGAAAACTATCACCGTTAAGTAGGCTCTACAAGGTAACGAGTAATAATCGACCAACTTACATTTGCAGTTGCACACAAACAAACAACAATATTACAATGGTTCTTGCCGGCTCTTCTCCATAGGAAACGACCAATTGGATCCATGCACATAGCTTCTGACTTTTCATACGTGCCCTTGTAGGTTTATGGGAAATAAAATATTTGATTTTGAGGCTATAGTTTTTCCAATGGACATAATCTTTGCGACCGACGAATCTTGTTCGGAAACTTAATAACCCTCCGTGTTGATATAGATCCTACTAAAGATACATAACATATGGATGTGGGTCAGTAATAATCGCTGTCAATAACAACATGGCTGTAATTACGCGGTGTGTCCGGAATGTGAGCGCTCGGCAGCAGTACATAGTATGTGCATGTATGTGTAGGTAGGAAGTGTTTGCGCGTAAGTAATATCAGACGCGGTCAGACACACGCACGACGTGCTGATACGTACTCTGTATTGACTGATATCTGAGATTTACTAGGAATTTCACAAATGAGCCACCCAAAACAGCATTTTTTTTTGTTCATAATTATTATTAAGTTATTTCAATAGACTTGGTAATGAACACCACGAACATTGCATATTGAGATAGGTTTTCGTATTGGGTAGTCATAGGGAAGTGAATAGAAGGTGATTTAGCAAATAATATAATATTAGCTAGATTTGTATGACGAACAGCAAATAGAAAATTAAGAAAAACTTTACAAAATTTTAGTTTACTCTCGTAACGTCGCGTCGATTGGGGCCGATTTATAGCACCTTCTTCCGAGCGAACGATATCACGTTTTAAAAAAAAAAAATCTGTCTGATGTGGTTTGAAACACGAATGAAGTTCCTCTTTGTGCCGGGCGGTCGCGGCGCTCGCCCGCATCTCGAGTGTTGATGCAACAACTCGAGCGGTCCGGCAAGTCACACAATCTATGAATAAACAAACCAGTTTAATTGCTACAGAACAGAACACTTGTCGATCTAGTTTGATGTTGTGTACATAACATTTTGCTACTGATGTTCAGGTGTAATTGATATCTTCAAAAATAAACCTATGTACAGGCTGAATTGTTCGTGGGGTATAATATTAATATGTATTATTTATCAGCTTACATTTACCATTGCAGAACCAAATGCTATAAACGCGCCTATCCTAACTTAATCGATACTAACGTCTCTAACTAATTATAAACAATGCTTTCCTTATAGAAACAGAAAATTGTGTATTAAACTGTTGTTTTAATTAATAAGTAAAAATATGTCCTTGAAGGCAAATACTGTAGAATTGCATATGCGTGGAGACCGCTGTATTTATAGTTCCATTTGTAATTTTAAACAAATAATTTTGACAGTCTACGATGAACTTTAAAATTAGTTAATGACTAGTTTATTGTACCAAAACCTATAACGTATTCAGCAAATGTAATTAGGAACCTTTAAAGCACACTTGATGTTCTGACAGACGTATATCCACTACACAAGAAACGGTTTCATTTCCAATTTACGCGGTGGAAACAATTCCACGTCGAGAACACATCCCCCTCTCATCTCCCACAATCATAGCCGCGATTCTCTCGAGACGCACGGCATCGCTGCCCGGCGCGCGGTGCTCTGCCCGATGTGTGCCCGGCGTGTGCCCGGCCTGGGCCCGGCATGTGCCCGGCGTGTGTCCGGCGTGAGTCCGGTGAGCTACCCGGTATGGCCGCATAGGCTCGATCGCGCCGGTTGCCACCCGACTTTGATCGATTTATTCTCTGTTTACTCTATACATTGATGTTTGAGCTCGAGTGCCGGCCACGTCCCCACAGTCGGCTATTAGCCTACGGTCCCAACGGATTACAACGCGTTAATTGGCCGTGATTTGCATCGCATCGCTCCTACAGAGACACGGTTATTCAATTGCTGGTAGGTGTCTATCGCAAAGTAAGAAGAGATTTAAGTCAATTCTTGCTAAATAGCAACAGTTGCGTTGCTATTTAGTAAGAATTGACTTAAATCTCGGCACTAAAATAATACTACTCTCTTTAGATTGTACACTTTATCGAACGTTGATCGATCTGAAAATTGAGCTTGGACCTACTTCAGAAAAACATGATAATGTTTATTAATTTTATTAATACATAATATTAAAACAGACGAACATAATAATTAAACAAAGTAAAACTCGTATACACGAAGTTGTAGCTTTGTTACGTAGAAATTAAATTCATACCAAATACTCGTAGCGCCGTAGCAGTTGCTACGTAGCCGCGTAACATCACTATACTGATGTCAATTAAATGAAATCATTTGCACAGAACGATATAATTCTATAACTATGAAGATAATTTAACTAACTTTCACATTCATTATCCAAACTCACTGAAGTAAACATTTCCAAGACATCTCGAATGCCAAAGTTCAAATAATGATCGCAGATATTAGATGATCTATTCACAATCGAGAATAGCGTTGATCAAATCATTGAGACTACTGATTATGAAGTGTGGTTTAATATTCTGCGCGAGTGTGTGCGTGGCTGTGTGGATGGCTCATAGCTGGATGGCTTGCTAGTAATATGCAATATGTTTACGGAGTAGTTTCAAAATAACTTATCGTGTTTGGCAACTCTACGGGCTGCCCTCTATCTCGTGATAACGCTGCGCGCGTCACGAGCGGCCGAGAAATAATTTACCCAAACAATTTCTAACTACACGTGATCCGTGGATGCGGTTATGCACGACACTCACTTGTTCACTTTCTCTATTTTAATAACAAATATTATATTTATTTTTAACCGACTTCAAAAAAAGGAGGAGTGTCTCAGTTCGTCGGATAATATATATATTTTTTTTGTATGTTCCCCGATTACTCGAAGACGGCTAGACCGATTTGAAAAAATCTTTTTTTGTTTGAAAGGGTATGGGTAGGGCTTTCAAATTGGTTCCATTGTCATTTGGTGACGATCTGATGATGGGATCTTGGAGAAATCGAGGGAACTCTTCAAATATTATAGACACATCTACAGCGATTTGGGTATTTTTGATGAGCAGTTGACATTAGGCGATCGTACCTTAGATAAATTACAAACCAAAGCTCTAAAAGGGGATTTTTTTTTTTACAAAAAATACAACCGACTTCCAGACCAAACTACAAAGTGTAAAATAACTTTCATTTCGAAAGTCGTTGTCTACTGATCTAAAGACACTGACTTCCGAAATTAAAGTTATTTTTCACTTTGTAGTTTAGAAGTCGGTTGTATTTTTGTAAAAACGTTTTTTTTTTTTCGACATGTGTTTCGGGCTACTTAGACATACATAAATTCTCTATTTTATGGGAAACAAACTATTGACACGTACCGCGAGACGGTCGGGTGCAATAAATAATATTACGAATTCTAAAGAAACTAGTAAAATATCTAATTTCTAATCTCAATTCACAATACCAGTGCCAACATCTGGTGAGCATTTAGTCGGGCTTAACAATTGAGAAATTGTACAAAAAGCAGCCATAAAACTATTCTGCAAAACTTTAGGAAAATGGGCTGGACGTGGTATTTTAGGGTACCTACTGAGGAACGAAGTCGAGGCAGTTGGTTAGTTGGTTTTGAATCGCGAAAGGCTAAGGACGTCAGAGTTCACCGAGTCCAGGCTAGTTAAGTAAGGAGACTTGGGGAATACCAAGAGGTCATGTCCAGTATGCGTGCAGTATTTTGTAAGTTGTAATCTAATACTCTCTAAGGAATTATTTGTAAATAAAAGTATCAACTTTAATTAAATTTTAAAGTTAAGAACTTCTCCATTATAATTGTTCTTGCTAGTCGATTTGTATTGTATTTAAAGATAACAGTTAGGTGATATAGCTGACGAGCTATTAATGATCGTTTATTCCAGTATGGCGAATTAACTCATTTTTGGTGTTTTATAATTAAAGTTACATTCTCGTGTATTACGCGACCATATCCGTACCTTGGCAGATTATTGTCACTTGCAAGTGCAATACAAGTGCAGAGTCAAGTATGATGGAAGGCCTTCAGGCCTTCCAATATACTTGACTCTGAGCACTAATGCTCCTGACCTTTGACGACTATTGATCTTGAGCTAATTTGGAAGGTAGAACCATAAATATTAACCAATGGTATTTTTCTATGGGCGTGTGTTGCCTGCAATAAATGATGTTATTTTTATTTTTAAATGTCTTTGACATATCTTGGGACCCTGGGGTCCCGGACCTTTGGAAGGCGTACGAGGGGCCGAAGCTAAAGACTCTTTCAAACAGGCGCGACACGCGACGCGACACAAAGACACCGCTCGTCGCGCGACGAGCGGTGTCTTTGTGTCGCGTCGCGTGTCGCGCCTGTTTGAAAGAGCCCTTACTCGTAGAGGTCCCTTAGACGTTTTTAAGTGTTGAAGCACTAACCGACGATTATCCCTGCTCGCACTATGCAAGGGCACCCAACGACAACCCCCGGTTGTTATAGGACTATTGTGGGGTATGGAAACAAAGATATTGGACTATGGGTTTGGGTGGCTAAACTGGACTGGTTACCTGGAGCTATGGAAGGACTATGGCCCCAGCCTGATCAATGTTTATATGTACACGGATAAAATGGCAGGGGGTGACTTGCACACTCCATAATGGGCCCCCGAGAACCGCCACTAGCACAGTGTCGTAGCGAAATTATTATTATTATTATAATTTAAAAGGTCTTTGACATTTCTCAGGACCCTGGGGTCCCGGACCTTTGGAAGGCGTACGAGGGGCCGAAGCCAACTTGCAGAGACCTGCACGCGTAGTATGACGCTTTCTATTTCTACGAAGAATAGACATGGCTCTTTCTATACAAATTGACATTTCGTCTCTCCATTTTTGACATCGCACCGTAGAAATCATTCTACAATCTGTCATTTTGTCTTCCGCTTCTAACGATCTTTGTCTAGGTCCTTTTACATGTAGACTATTTCAGAAGAAAGTTTTCTATCCAAACTGTCAAAATCACTAAGGTAGTGAAGACAATTTGATTTTTTAATCGCCATGCTAAAGACGGTAGAAAACTTTTTACTCGACGGCCACAAAGTATATACGGTTATCTACAAAATCATGAAACGCTCTCCTTTAAAGGAGAGCGTTTTGAACGCAAAACTGTGATAAGTAATAATTATCATAATTAAAATTCACACCAATACCTCGAATTCATGTGCAAAAATAGTATTGTATCTTTTTTTCTTTTGCTTATATCTCGAAAATGGTGTGTCTAATCGCAAAAATAATAAAAATTTCGACCCCCTTTATAAAACCTCCAAACCCCTAAGACTGAACACGTAGGTTATAATTTTTCTTATTTTCCATACAAAAAGTGAAAAATTCCATATAAAATACGTCGAGTCTTCGCGCCTCCGGCTCTAAAAAAAATGACGGGGTAGGACAAACAAGTACCACGTGGACTCGCGATTGTCAAATACGAAAAAAAAAATCCTATGACAAAACAAACAATTCTGAGTCGAATTATGAAAAGAGTGAATTGCGTAAAAAGTGCAGTTGTGTCTTTCTACTTTACTGCCGTCCTGTCTACACGGAACGTCATTTTTGTCTATTCTTCTGTCGACACAACTCGTTTCTACGGTGGTCATGCTACGCGTGCTGCTAGACGTTTTTAATTAAATGAAGCATCAACCAACGATTATCCCTGTATGTACTATGCAAGTGCACCCAAGGACAACCCCCGGTTGTTGTAGGACTATTGTAGGATATGGAAACAAAGATATTGGACTGTGGATTTGGGTGGCTAAAGTGGACTGGTTACCTGGAACTATGGGAGGACTATAGCACATGCCTGATCAATGTTTTATATTTACATGGATAAAATGGGAGGGGGTGACTTGCACACTCAATAACGACTGCCTTCTGGATCAGGCTCTTGATCAAACCACCTAACGAGAGCCTCAAGAGATGTTGGTCGAGGCTTTCGGCCATCAGGCCATTGGCCGTTACGACAATCGGTACAATGATAGCCGAGCTCACACTCCACCTGTCGACAATCTCGTGTGCTAAGTCGAGATTTTTTTTTATTTGTTACTTTTTTTCAGCTTTCACGAGGCTCATCATGTGGAATGGTAACATCGACTATCATTGCGCGGCGCGCTAATGGATCTATCACCACTATATCAGGCTTATTGGCAACAATAGTCCTGTCAGTGATGATAGACCGATCCCAGTACAACGTGACATGGTCATTTTCGAGAACTGGGTCGGGCACATACTTGTAACATCTCAGAATCCACAAGTTTATATTTCAAAACAAGCTGTTGGTGGATAATCCTGGCCACTTGGTTATGTTTGGGCAAATACTTGCCGTTAGCCAATAGAGAACAACCAGAGATGATATGTCTGATGGACTCACCCGGACGGTGGCATGCCCGACACACGTCAATCGTTCCGTCCTTCATAATATGTTTCCTATAGTTATTCGTCAAGATAATTTCGTCCAGAATTGCACAGACAAAACCTTTAGTTTCCCCGAAATGGTCACTAAAACGTTGCCAGGATACGGACGGTAGGAAATTTACACCGGGCTTATTAAGAGCCGTACCACAGTTTTGTGCCAGTTCTCAGCCATGGAGAACGGGGTGAGCTCTTTGTCCACTGCCACCACATCACGGTGCATACCCACTTCGGCGTTAAAAAAAAAATCTCTGAGATTTCATACCTCGCGGTTGTGGAGGGTTTTCGCACTTAAGAAGCCTCGACCCTTCGAGCTCTCGACACTTCCGCGGGATATACAATCTCATCAACGATGATCGTGAGTGAGATTCCATAATCTCCCCTCGCTTTACTTGTATGACTGCACAGTTGTCCACACCAAATTCCATCCTGATGGCTACTGAATGTTTCAGTTACCTTCAGTAGCTCCATCGGTCGCAATTTGTTGGGGGCAAAGAGTTTCAAGTCATCCATGTAGAGGAGGTGAGATATATAACCTGGCCACTTCTCCTCAACCGATAGCCTAGATAAAAAAAAAAAACAAATATAAAACAACCAAACGTTATGATGATTTCTGTATCCAAAAAGGTCTCGCCACAGAATACTTTGCGTGAGGCTTGTTGACGCACATTTCCAGGGAGTTGGCGTAGGCTTCACCAAGTACCTCAAACTAAATTGGTAGACATTCGAAGAATGCTAGGGACCGTGTCTCGATAAAAATACCCCGTCCATTCTCTAGGACTATTACTAAATCGACACTGTTTATTGAGACACGCTATTGGGACGCAAAACCACTAATAGCCGCACCGCATCCTCTAAATGGAGCAGATTAAGGAAATGGGAAGTGAAGTACCACCACTTCAGCGTTCATCAGGTACGATACCTTGCCAATGACAGTAGAATGGCTGACCTGATGATGGCTTGCCGATGGCTTGCCTAGTCAGCATTATTGACTCAGAAGGATTATCCATTAGGTTTGGACGTCAGTTCGGTCTGAATCTCGGTACGGGTCTGAAGTCCTAGATCATACTATTTCTAATTACAATATATGTAATTCCAATTCCATTTTAATTCAAGTTCATTATCCTTAATAAACTCTTTCCAGATTATTTGATTTTCTTTTTTTTAAAACAAGTTTCCGGACTCTCGTATAACATTTGGTGGCAGCGGTGGGATACGAAAATCCCCTACCTGAGTACGTCTCTGAAAATAAATACTAAACCTGAAAGTGCCAATAAAAAAAGGGTTTAAAAGTGGCTTACTAAATCAATACTATGTCGAATGTGCAATAATCAAAGTGCCTGATCGACACCCTGTCTTGTGTGTTGCACCCTGCAACTGAGACCGGATTTCACCCTGTGTTGGTACAGAAGTCTACTACAACTGCTGTTCTGCTGTTTACCGTGTAATGTTGCATGTTTTTACTTACGGTTTGGTTGTTAAAATGTTGGCCTTTTATCATACGTTCTCTTTAGATAAATGCATGACCATTGCCGGTGTGTTAAATATTCCTGAGGCTCTGTATTTCATTGTTATTGATATTTTCTGTAGATTTTCTTGTTGTGACACTTACCTATGTCAAATGTTAAACTGTCAGTTTCTTTTTATTTTTCTGTTTGGCTTAGTCTATGATGTTACTTTTTGGTTTATATAGTTTTAATTATTTTTATTGATATCGCTAAAACATTGTATTAATTATAATTTATTTTTTATATTATGATTGTACGAAATAACTACAATAACTATTGTTCTAAATTTCATTTATGAAATTTACACACTCCAAGGAAGTCCGATATTTGAAGAAACCATTGTTTGAAAATGGAAAAGAATATTGATTTTGGAAACGAGCTGAAGGGTATAAAAGCAGAGGCCGTCAGAAGTAACAGCCCATTCTATCTCCGATTCTATCTCCGACTTTACTAATAATAAAAGGGTCTGACTCTCTTACAGTCCATCTTGGCCTGCCCTGGCCATTCCGGGGCTCACCCACTCCCTGCCGGAGCCAACTCTTCTTTCCCTCGGAGTCATCGACCCGCCGAGGCCACCACCAGCCGTCAATCACTCCCTGCCGGAGCCTCCATCTCCCGAAGACCACCTCCCGCTACAGGCCACCTCTGAGGCCTAACCTCCTAAGCGTGCAGTGCCGATCAGTAGTGTTAAACTGTGTTTTTGTACTCCCCTTGTATTTTTAATTATATTATAATATTCAATTATATTATTATATTTTCCCTTAGCGGTTGTAACGTTACATTTCCCCTTCTGGGAAAATGTAACGTTACAACCGCTGGAGAAGCAGTCAAAATGATCCTGAATATCCTCATAATGACGGCGTTCCTGTGAGTGATCTTGAAAATACTTCGGTTACTACTATATCTTAGTGCGAATACCAGAATTAACTCAGAGTCACTATTCCTAGCTACATTTATTTTATTTCTACATACTCTATCCTATTGTACATTATTCGTAATACATTGTAACTGATAAAGACCTTACTGCACCGCTACTGTATATTTTGTTTAGACTACGCGTTTCGATTACGCGTCTATCACACCGAGTCACTTGTACACGGTAGCATAACGTGGATACGATTTCTTATAATTAACTAGCTTATAATATTTTATTTTGTAAAATTTAATCATGACTGCAAAGGAGGAAAGTTCCAGTAGCTCTAAAAGTATAAAGGCCGAAATGGAAGAAAAAATAGAACTCGGAATTCTATTTTAATTTATTAAGCCATTCGATGGCTCCAGGGAAAAACTAAACCCCTTCATTACTAATTGCCAGAGTGCTTTTAACACCGCTAAAAAAACGCGGAAACCTTTTTTATTCAAATTTATTCTAAGTCAACTAATAGATAAAGCTGAAACTACATGCAGTGTCAAAGAGTTCGAATCCTTTGAACAATTCATCGAGTTCTTAAAACAACAATTTGGGGAAAGAAAGCATTACGCTCATTTTCTCACTGAACTTCAGGACTGTAAGCAGAGCTCTGCTGAAACAGTCAACCAGTTTGCATTAAAAATGGAAACATGCTTGGCCAAACTACTTAAGGAAATAAACATTTCCATTCCGACAAAAAAGAAAACTGAACTAGCAGGACGTGTAGCTGCGATGCAAGATCTTGCGCTTCATAGTTTTATAATAGGTCTCTTGCCACGGGTATCACAAGTCGTTAGATGCCGAAACCCAGACTCGTTAAATTCCGCTATAAGCTTCGCAGTAGAAGAAGAAAAAATCATCTCTAATATTTACAAAAGATTTGCATCCACTACTTACTCCAGTAACGATAAATCCAAAAGTACGAATTCTCGCCGTGACTTTCAATCGCCACGTTTTCCAGCCCCGCGAAATTACCAATTCGATCATTCAAAAGCAGTAAATACCAACGACACGATATGTCGCTACTGCAAAAACATAGGACACACTATTGAAAATTGCCGCAAAAGATAATACAACAATAGTAGGAACCAATCTGCGGCTAATACTTCATATGGTCGTCAACCTAACCCTACACAAGCCCGCAAGGTTTTTAACGTAAATCAGGACTAGGAGGAAGGGACCGACGAAGTCGACCAAAACGATTTAAACGAGTAAAATTTCCCGGCCGGTGTCGCGCGGGAAATTCGACCTACTATATCAAAGCCGATGCCTCTATTCCCACTGAATCCCCTGAATCACGTAATAAATCCACCGTTTATATAAAACCAATTACTAAATCCACTGAATCACGTACTAAATCCACTGTTTCTATGAAATCAATTACTAAATCCACTGAATCCCCTGAATCACGTACTAAGCCCACTGTTTCTATGAAACCTGCAATTACTAAATCTCCCGAATCACGTACTAAATCCAATGTCTCTATTAAGTCAATTGCTAATTTCACTGAATCCCCCGAATCACGTAATAAATCCACTGTTTCTATGAAACCAATTACTAAATCCACTGAATCCCCTGTATCACGCATTAAATCCACTGAATCCGCTTTTTCTGCCAAATCATTTACTAAACTCTGTAAATTATCAAATCCAAATGCAAAATCCACCGATTCTATTCTCGTTGCAAAACCCTACACTTCATCTTCGGACAACTTGCCACTCTCGCCAGATCTGAAACAAAAAATAGACGCAAAAATTTATAAAATGTTTAAAATAGAGAAAAAAGATACTTACTACACGTAATAATCCACACCTCGGTCGCTGATAGGCCTTTATCCTTCCTAATTGACACAGGCTCCTGCATAAGTCTGCTGAAACTAAATTCCATGTCTAAAGTCCCAAAATTAAGTGATGATAAAATAACCATTAAAGGAATCGATGCTGGAAATGAAGCAACCTCTACTCTAGGCAGCTTTAAAATGCAAATATTCAAGAAAAATAACAAACCTTATGTCTATGAATTTCACGTTGTCAAAAATATTAGCCTAAGTTTCGATGGCATCATAGGCAACGACCCCCTGAAAGACCTAGGTTGTCAAATCGACTATTGTCATGAAACCTTACAGATAGATGAAGACTACATAAAATTAAAATTCGCTGAACCATTATATAACATTCCGCCTCGCACAGAAACTGTAATTGAATGCACAATAAGTAACCCAAATATAAGAGAAGGTACAGATGTTCTATGTCACGAAGTCCGTTTGGCTATGTTGTCAAGCGTGCACATGCACATTGTTTTTGTGTGCGTAACCTCGAGAGCGCTTAGTGTCGATCGGGACACGGTCCGGATCAGTAGTGGTTTTTAGTTCGCGCCAAATTGTTTCACGGAGTAAGGTCAGCATGGCAACAAAACGAAGAAGAGTTGTCCATAGTGAGGTAATATTTATTTATACGTTTTCAATTAAAATGTTATACAAAGATACTTAATATAGCAATAGAAGTATTTATAAAATGATTTTTTTTTGTGTTATAAAATGTTTATATTACTTAATTATTTTGATTACATTTTGTTTTAGGGTCGAAACATGATAGCTAGTGTTTATCATTTTCTGCGAGAAGAATATGAATTTACAAAATCATTAATGGAACTCAACTGTGATTTGTCTCATTTACGAGACATTACACGCCGTACAGCTGAAGCTACGGGTGTGAGCCAAAAAACAGTTCAAAGAATATTAAAAGAAGAGAAGGAATTGCCATCCACTTCATCAAAATTCACTTCACCTATGAAGAAAAGGAATCTCTTCTTAAATTGGAATTGTACGATACAATAAAAAAGTACAAAGCCCAACACGTAATCTACAAGATTGACGATTTTATAAAAAGCAAGAGTTTTGATGTCTTACGCCTTCCCCCTTATCACCCAGAATTAAATGCGATTGAAAATATTTGGGGGATCGTTAAAAATTATGTCGCATCTAAAAATATCGAGCAAAACATGACGAATACGGAAAGACTGATCAATGAAAGTTTGGGCCAAGTTAGCAGTGAAACGTGGCAAAAAACTTGTGCTCATGTTGAAAAAATTGAAAAAGACTACTTGAAATATTTTGATCTCGATTTTGAATTTATAATCAATGTACAAGATGATTCTGACGACAGCAAAACGGAATCGGAAATCGAAAATTTATCTGATAGTGATTGAAAATACTGAATAGTCCTACTTGTTTCGTTTCCATTCTGTAACACCAATGCTTAATTAAATGCCTACATATTCTTAATATTTTTGTATTTATTGCAACCTAATCTAATTTATTTACGAAATGTATATACTTTTAAAACCAAAATTTTATTTAGATTATTAAATCTCGACTTGAATATATATCAGATTTTTTTGCTAACGTTACCTACTTTTACACACACAAGCGCGCTTGTCGGGATACGTCACTACTACAATCAAAGCCGAACGGACTTCGTGAAATAGAATATCTGTATGATATTAGACCAACACATCTCTGATTCGTTATTAGTTGCCAATTGCATAGACACTCAAGCTTGTTTGAATCCCCATGAATCATTGTCCCTTACTAATGCCTCCACAAGAACGAATAAATTTCTCAAACATGTTAGGATTTCTCACCTTAATGAAGAAGAATCTAACGCACTATTACAAGTTTTCCGATATTTTCCACATTCCAGACGATCAGCTCACATATACCACAATTGTTGAACACAACATAAGAACAAATATAGATATCCCTATCCAAACTAAATCTTATAGATTCCCTGAATGCCATAAAAAGGAAGTGGAAATCCAAATTAACAAAACACAATAACACCTTCAAATTCACCATGGTCCTCACCCATTTGGGTTGTGCCCAAGAAGCTGATAGAAAACTCAACGATGTCACTATAGGGGAAACATACCCTATTCCACAAATAACAGAAATTCTAGATCAATTAGGGAAAAGCCAATACTTCACAACTTTAGATTTGGCCTCAGGCTTCCATCAAATTCCAAAATCTGAGCAAGACGCTCCTAAAACCGCTTTCTCTATACCTCAAGGCCATTTTCAATTTACGAGAATGCCATTTGGACTAAAAAATGCCCCTTCAACCTTCCAAAAACTAATGAACACATGTTTATGTGGACTTCAAGGCTCACGTTGCTTTGTTTATTTAGATGACATTGTAGTCTACTCCCCTGACTTACGAAGCCACATTCAAAATCTATCCGCTGTTTTCGATAGGCTCAGAAATTATAACCTAAAGCTCCAACCAGATAAATGCGAGTTTCTATGCAAGAAAGTCGCTTATCTTGGTCACCTTATCAACAAAGACGGTGTACAACCAAAGCCTAGAAAAATCAAATGTATCACCAAATTCCCTTTACCAAAATGCCCAAAGGATGTGAAATCTTTTCTTGGACTCGTTTCTTACTACAGACGCTTCATACCAGACTTTTCCAAACTCTCAAAGCCATTAACATCCCTTCTGAAAAAAGATACACCATTTAATTGGAAAAATGAGCAACAGCTTGCTTTCGAAAATTTACAAAATAATTTAGTAACGTCACCAGTACTAGCATATCCCGATTTTACCAAACCCTTCATTCTTACCTGTGACGCTTCCAACTACGCTGTTTCTGCTATATTATCGCAACGTCCAATAGGAAAGGACCATCCAATTGTTTACGCGTCTCGAACGCTCAATAAGGCTGAATGTAATTACAGCGTTACCGAAAAGGAATGCTTAGCCATTATCTTTGGAACTAAAGCCTTTCGCCCCTATCTTTACGGAAATCGATTTACTATAGTCACAGATCACAAACCCTTACAATGGTTATTTAACTGTAAAGACCCTGGTTCTAGGTTAGTACGCTGGCTACTGAAATTAGAGGAATTTGACTATGATATTGTATATAAGAAAGGGAAAATTAACACTAACGCTGACGCATTGTCTCGATTTCCAGTTAACCCTATTCATGGTAAACGTTCACCAACCCCTGACCCTCTACTATTAGATCTTGACACTGAATCCGATGACCTCTTGGAGGACCATCTTATAATTCTACCATCCCCTATTCCGTTCACGTTCGAGAATAACGACCTATTAACTCAAGAAACAAATGCCGACTCTAACATACTACAAAATCCTATACCACAAGTTGAACCAACGCTATCTCCAGATCTCACAGATCTAGGACCGAACTTAGGGTAACTTAGGGTAAGCACCTTGACCTTAGCCCTGACAGTGCGGACCTCAACCTTGATTTTGACTCATTACAAATCCCTTCGCCAAACGAGCAACTAAATCCAAATGACGACAATTATTCTAAATTCCTAAAATCAATTCCAAATAAACAAAATATCTCCAACACAATCCTAAAAGAGCACAACGAAAACCTCCTAAAAACAACCTGCAAAATAACATTAATCCCTACATCTATAGATTTAGACGAGTCAAATCCCTACATCTCCGAAATTCTCCTAAATTCCGACAACCAAGACGAAATCCTTAATTCCGAAAAAGAATTATACCATTTTCTAAAAACTAAATATGACAACAAGACTGTTTACTTTATCTTCACAAAAGTTCACCACTTCGACGAATCATCTTATCCTGCTATCTATGACACTCTGAAACAAGTAAGAAACGAAATCCTGAATTCTGAACAAACTACAGACATTGCTATCTCAGACTTTAAAAATCCATTTGACCATCACTCCTACACAAAAATTTACAATATCCTAACTCACATTTTTAACAATCCAAAAATTCAAATCCATGTTTACCTAAATAAAACAATATACCCTACTCTGAGCGAAAGACCTAAAATCATGCGTGAGAACCATGACATTCCTACAGCTGGACACTTAGGATCGACACAAATGTACAACAGAATCCGGGAACAATTCTATTGGAAAGGCATGAGAAGTGACATAGAAGACTTTGTCAAGAAATGTAAACTATGTCAGGAAAACACAGCACTGAGAAAATTAAATAAAGCTCCAATGGAGATCACTAGTACATCCACAGCTCCATTTCAAGAGTGGCATTAGATATAGTAGGACCCCTACCCGAATCTGGCCCCGCCAAACTAAAATATATCCTCACCTTACAAGAGACCTTACTATCGCTTATCCTATAAGTAGTACAACCGCTGAAGAATCTAGCGATTGTCTTATCCATTTCATATCCCTATTTGGAATTCCTAAATCTATACTAACTGATCAAGGTACCAACTTTACGTCCGACCTTTATAAACTATTTGCCAATTTCTTAAAATCAAACAATTATGGTCATCACCTTACCACCCTCAGACACAAGGAGCCTTAGAACGCAGTCATTCAACCCTCAAAGAATATTTAAAATCCTTCATAAACGAAAACCAAGATAATTGGCCTACATATGTGTATACAGCTATGCTAACCTATAATACAACAGAACATTCAACTACAAAATTTACTCCTTACGAGTTATTATTCGGTCACAAACCTTTTATTCCTAGCTCTATCTATGAAAACGAACCTAGCACAACTTATTCAGACTATATTAAAATGTTACAACATAAATTTAAATACACCAGAGGAAAAGCTCTGGAAAACATACTTAAATCCAAAGAGTCTTCTAAATCCTATTACGATTCTCACACTAAATCACCACCACAGTATAAGGCTGGTGACTACGTCTATCTTAAAGCCCACCTGAGGCTTAGAAAGGCACTATCGCCTATCTGGAAAGGACCATACAAAATAATCAAAGTTCACAATAACAATACAGCTACGCTCCTTATCATCAGACGCCATGTAACTCACCATTTCGATCAAATGAAACCCGCAGTAACTAAGGATCCTGTATTACTGAAGAATCTCTCTTAGATTAGAAATAATTAATTATTAGCATGTAAGTATTAGCTAGTAATTATAATAGGTATTTAGCGTAGTCTAACTGTTTCTATTCATTCTATTTCAGCGCCTCGGTCAATGCGCATCAGGACTTTATCAAGCCTCTTCCTTCTAGTTCCGGCATATACTTTGATAGACTAGGAAAACTTAAAGCCATTAAAGGAAAATTAAATATTGTTAGTCATGTAAACATTTCCCTCATAAATCCTCATCTTTCTAACCTCAATGATATCTTAGATGTAGTTAGAAAAACATGTCAGAAATCGAGCAACCTTCAATGTGAAAATATACTATCCCCACTCACAGTTCGATACAACGATATTAAACGCTAGTTCGACTCTAATTCCCATTTAATATCAAAACGTAGTAAGCGTTCAGCATGGATTGGCGGAATAGGCACTATTTTCAGACATGTTTTCGGCACTCTAGACGAAGACGATGCATTAAAATACGATTCCGCGATTGAATCTATTCAAAACCACGAGAAAAAACCTTGCGGAACTAATGAAAGAAAACATTTTAATTACTACTTCTACTTTGGAATCTTACAAACAAACGATTAATAAACTAAAAGATAACGAAATTTCACTTAAATACACTTTAAATCTACTTATACTACAATTAAATAATATCACGGAAACTTCTAAAATTCTAATATCTGAAACAAAAGTCCATTCCATACTTGCTAGCCTCGAAAGCTCTCTACTAGCATTGTCGTTTCAGCTTGAAGACTTAACATCCAAAACATCCTGCATCTGAACATAATAAGTCCGGCGCAATTATACAATGAATTTGCTGATAGCGACCGAGAGATACTGGAATTTCTATAACACTAAGTCTAGACAATATTCACTTAATATTAGGCATATCAGAAGTTGCGTGCTATTACTATAAAAACAAACTTGTATTCGTTTTACAAATCCCTTTAGTTACTAATGACGAATTTAACTTGTATCATAATTTAGCATTACCGACCCCTCATGGATTAGATAATCCAAATACTTTTAGTCTAATTTTACTTTCTAGTTCGTATATTGCTATTTCTAAAGATAAGCTAAACTTTTGTAACCTAGATAGTCTAGATAAATGTAAAACAGTAAGCTCTGAGTTCTTTCTGTGTGAGATACCTACGGTATTATTGACAAGCGGCAATCCTACGTGTGAAAGCGAACTATTAACGAAAACAATTAGTGCTATCCCCACCCAATGTGAAACCAAGACGATTGTCGGCGAATTGGACATTTGGAAATCACTTATGAATAATCAGTGGATTTTCGAGCAATCTCGTTCAAGTAAAGTGTCAATGGATTGTGATAACTCCGAATTACGCGAAATCATAGTGTACGGAACCGGTATATTACGGATCCCAAATCAGTGTACAGTATATACAAAAAGTGCGAGACTTATAACGTCAAAAGATGAGATCAACATAGACATTCCTATTCCTAGTTTAGACTTTAGCATTATCAATGACTCATGTTGTAAAATAGACACTAAGACTAATGGTTTAAATAATAATATATCCCCTATTTTACTACAAAACATCAATTTGGATGATCTAACTGTAAATAAACAAAATGATAAGATATTTTCAGATTTAAACAAAATGATCAATGAAGAACCTATCCTCGTAAAATACGGGACACATTATTCTATATTGACTGTGTGTATTTTAATAATAGTTATGTCTTTTATAGCATTTAAATTATATAAGATTATTTCTAAGCATAGATCTAAGCTCTATATCTTTTGTGGTAAACCGACGACCCATACCGATGACGATAACGATAATATAGATACTGAACCTGAAAACTCTTGTAAGCACGTTTGTACAGAAGTGCTCAGACACGTGCTCAACATGCGTCATTTTATGCCTCATAATGTTATTTTATATTACATTATTTGTTGTCAAATAATTACAGATTATTAATGGCCTAAAATCGTTATTTAGCTGCAAAACAATATTTAAATAATTTCAACTGTCAAGCTCGCAATCATGGCGCCATCACCATCCCCACCTTTCTTGTATAAAACAGCGTGCCACCATCATTGCGAGCTCAGTTTTTGTGCGACGTTCGTGGAGTGATCATCACCGAGTAAGTTGAATGTTGTATTTATTTTTAATATTATAACTGTATAAATTAATGCTATTAAATAATGAATATAATTGTTGCTATCCTATGGTAATTAATGGTATTCTATGATTGTTATTAATAATAAAACAAAGTATACTCTGAACTAGCCTTTTATTTTACAATTCAGAAGTGGGATAAGTAGCTCATTCTAACATTGTGTATTTTTTTTTCTTTTCGATCGATGAACATGGATAAGCAAAGAGTGCTTGCCTCTCCAATTTTGGGAAGTGGTCATGCGAATCCAATCGAAAGTGCAGATGACCATGGACACCATCACCCCTTGGAACAGCCATCAAGACTGGGTTTGCAGCAAACACGAGGCCACGTGATGGGCCCGACTTGTCATCTACCAAGCAACAGTCGATCGCGCAGCCCTTTGCGCAGCAGCCAGCGGGGCAGCAGCCAGCGGCGCAGCAGCCAGCGGCGCAGCAGCCAGCGGCGCAGCAGCCAGCGGCGCAGCAGCCAACGGCGCAGCAGCCAACGGCGCAGCAGCCAACGGCGCAGCAGCCAGCGGCGCAGCAGCCAGCGGCGCAGCAGCCAGCGGCGCAGCAGCCAGCGGCGCAGCAGCCAGCGGCGCAGCAGCCATCGGCGCAGCAGCCATCAGCGTAGCAGCGAGCGGCGCAGCACAGTTAGCAACGTCCAACAGCTTTCCGCCGCAATGCAAGGAACCATAAGTAACACTACTGCTTCTAACGGAGGCAGTAGTGATTTAAATATTTTAGTGCAGGCATTGAGGTCTGTCGCCGGGGGTCATGAGAACCTAGGATCTTTCAACAATACTATACCCGAGTTTGACCCTGCAAGAAAAGAGCAAACAATGGGTATGTGGCTGCACAAAGTTAATGAGTGTGCCGCCATTTATTCATGGAATGATAAACAAATAGTGCATTATGCTCTGCCTAAACTTCAAGGCATAGCAAAACGTTGGTATGAAGGATTACCATCGGTGCTCTTTTCTTGGGACGAATGGCAAACAAAATTAATATCGGCTTTTCCCTCGGAAGAGAATTACGGTCAAATGTTAGCAGATATGTTGGCTAGGCGTGCACGTTACGGAGACTCCCTTGAAGATTATTTTTACGACAAAATTACTCTTATTAACCGATGTAGTATAAGTGGTAAACGAGCAGTAGAATGTGTTCTACACGGCATAGATGATCGCGCTGTTAGGTTAGGTGCCGAAGCGGCTCAGTATGAGGACTTGGATAAACTACTCACTTATTTAAGAAATACAAGAAGTCTAAAACAAAATTCTGATCGTAAATCTAATATTAAAAACCAGCCCATTACAAACTCCTCGGATAATAAAGGAAAGAATCCAAGCGCCAAAGACAGAATCCTTCGTTGCAATAATTGTAAACAGGAAGGTCATTTTGTAGGTCAATGTACTCAACCAATCAAAAAGTGTACTAAATGTATGAGAATTGGTCATGAGGCGGAAAATTGTTTTTCAAAAATAATTCCGGCTCAAAAATCTGTTAACAAGGTAGTTATCAATGGTAAAGTTTCAGTTAAATACTTTAAAACTGTGCGTATTAACGACATAAAAATGAATTCCTTTGTTGATCTTGGTAGCGAGTGCTCTATGCTTAAACAATCTGAATTATCTAAATTAGGGAAATTAGAAATAAAAACCAACGATCTACCTATACTTAGAGGGTTTGGTAATTCTGTTGTGCATACATTAGGTAAGGTCAATACTCTTAATTGAAATTGACGGGGTCAAGGCTGAAGTTGAAATTTTAATCGTTCCAGATTGTGTTATGCAGGTTCCCCTTATGATAGGTCAAACCTTTACTGAACAACCTCATGTATTAATTCAAAAAACAAGTGATCGTTTCGAAATTTTACAAAATCAGATCAATAATATCCAATACCAAAAAGTAAACATTTTTAATCGTGAAAATATGCAACTATTAGGTTTAACAATTTTAGAAGTCTATACAGAACCCAAATTCACTGGTGACCTTTACATTGGGGGAGGCTTGCGTAACAGAGATAACGTTTTTCATTTTGTTCTAACTGGAATTTATCAATTTAACAATGAGGGTTACGGACAAATTGTTGTAAATAGCCTAAATTCTGAGCCTCTTTGTTTAGAAGAGAATACTTTGATTGCACGGGGTATCACCGCTAATCAAGAAAATGAAAAAAAGGTTCTGCACATAGCCGATTCGAAACTACAAGATCAACAAATGAGTGCAATCTGTTCTTCGGACCTAAAAATTTCTGGTGAATTAAGCCAAACAGTAATTGATGACTTACTTTCCTTGTTAAATAACTATCGACATTGCTTTGCGTTTACATTATCTGAATTGGGGCACTCCTCGGTTTGTGAAATGGGCATTGACCTGCATTGTAACACACCTGTAGTCTATAGGCCTTACAGATTAGCAATGAAAGAGAAAGAAATAGTCCGGGATATGGTAGATGAACTAGTACAAAACAATATAGTACGCCCTTCAGTCTCCCCTTTTGCTAGTCCTATTGTACTCGTACGAAAAAAAACTGGCGGTTACCGCCTTTGTATTGATTATAGAGCTTTAAATAAAAATACTGTACGTGAGAATTACCCGATGCCACTCATAGATGACCAAATCGATACATTAGCTGGTAACATATATTTCACAGCCCTTGATTTGGCATCAGGGTACTATCAGATATCAATCAGAGAGCAGGATAGGCATAAAACAGGATTCGTCACACCGGAAGGACATTTTGAATTTAACCGAATGCCTTTTGGTTTGGCAAATGCTCCAGCAACGTTCCAACGAATGATGCATCAGGTTCTAGGCAACTTAAGGCATAAGGAGGCGCTAGCATATTTAGATGATATAGTCATTCCATCTAAATCAATACAAGAGGGTATGAGACAATTAGAATCAGTATTGATTTTGCTATCGGAAGCTGGTCTTACTCTCAATTTGTCAAAATGTGTTTTTTTGGCCGTTCGATAACATATTTAGGGTTTAATATTTCAAGTGAAGGTATCCAACCCGGGTCTGCAAAAATAGAGGCAGTAGAGAAATTTCCCGTACCAAAAGATCAACACAACGTTAGACAGTTTTTAGGGCTAGCGAGCTTTTTCCGTAGGTTCGTGAAGGGGTTTTCGGTTATTGCAAAGCCATTAACACAGTTACTCAGAAAACAGTCTGTTTGGGTATGGGGGCCCAATCAATTAAATGCATTCAATACCTTAAAAACAATTTTAGTTCAAAAACCGATACTAGCCCTGTATAATTCAAAATCTTTAACAGAATTGCCCACCGACGCATGCAAAATAGGTATAGGTGGTATACTATTACAAAGAAATGAACAGAATATTTTAAAACCCGTAGCTTATTTTAGTAGGCAAACTAGCCCTGAAGAACAAAATTATTGCTCTTATGATTTAGAAACTCTGGCAGTAGTAGCCTCGTTACAGAAATTTCGGGTATATTTAGTAGGGATACATTTTAAGATCGTGACCGATTGTAATTCGTTAAGATCCACTTTCATGAAACGTCATATGATTCCCCGGGTTGCCAGATGGTGGACCCAAATGCAAGAATTTGATTTTGAAATCGAGTACAAAGCGGGATCTTCTATGGCTCATGTGGACGCTTTGAGTCGCAATCCATCCATCAGTAGTAATCACTCGGAAAATATCGTTAATTCTATAACAGAAACAGACTGGCTCTCAACAGTACAAAATTCAGATTCAGAACTTCAACGGATTATCGGGATTTTAAGTAACTCTGAATTTGGCGATATTTTAGAAATAAAGGAAAAATATAAAATTAAAAATGGTAAGCTTTTTAGAATCACACCTGATGGAGATAGATGGGTTGTACCTAAAGGCGTCCGATGGCAAATTGTCAAACAGAATCATGACGATATCGGCCACTTTGCTTTAGACAAAACGTTAAAAAACATTAAAACTCATTATTGGTTCCCAGGTATGCGTGCTTTTGTTACAAAGTATGTATCCTCTTGTCTAGAGTGCGCGTATAGTAAAGCACCTGGTGGAAAAAGACCTGGTTTTTTGCACCCAATCCATAAAGTAGACGTGCCATTTGATACTATACACATGGATCATACTGGACCATTTGTACGTAGTAGTAGGGGTAATGTGTATATTCTTGTTTTAATTGACGCTTTTACAAAATACATCTATTTGAAATTAGTGAAAAATACAAAATCAAAAACTTCTATTAGAATTTTGCGCGAATTTATTAGTAAATTTATTTTTTGTTATTTATTACTAAGCGAATTATATCTGACCGAGGTACGTCATTTACAAGTGATCTCTTTAAAAAGTTTGTTTTGGATAAAGACATCAAACATGTTTTAAATGCAGTTGCTACTCCACGGGCCAACGGTCAGGTGGAGAGATATAATAAAGTTATTGTTGACTCATTAACAGCTAAATGTGTTGGCACTTCTGAAAGCAAATGGGAAGACCACCTGCCCGATGTCCAGTGGGGTATCAATAATACCTTCAACAAGGGTATCAATAAGACACCTGCAGAGGCTCTTTTTGGGATAAGGCCACAGGGCTCAAGTGATAGTAGAGTAATTTCTGCAATTGATGACGATATTACTTCAACAGACAAAAGTCTTGAAGAAATTCGTACTGAAATATCTTCTCATATTGAATCCACGCAGGAAACTCAAAAAGCAACTTTTGATAAATCTCGTTGCAAGTCTATTAAATTAATATAGTATTGGGGATTTAGTAAGGATTGAACGGCAAATTCCCTCTACGGGTGGTAGTAAAAAGTTAATCCCAAAGTATCAGGGCCCTTACAAAATTACTAATGTTTTCGATCATGACCGTTATCAAGTAGAGGACAGGCCTCTTACAAGAAAAGGAAACAAAAAATACTCTAATATAATTGCTGTGGATAAATTAAAGCCATGGATTTGTTTCAATAGACCACATGATGACGTCTTAAGTGAAAAGTCGGATTATGGAAATCCTACTTGAATTGATTTAATTTTTAGTTTAAGTTTAAATAAATATAGACCAATGGGGTCAAATATATTGATAATGACCGATGGGGTCAAATATATCGATAATGACCAATGGGGTCAAATATATTGATAATGACCAATGGGGTCAAATATATTGATAATGACCAATGGGGTCAAATATATTGATAATGACCAATGGGGTCAAATATATTGATAATGACCAATGGGGTCAAATATATTGATAATGACCAATGGGGTCAAATATATTGATAATGACCAATGGGGTCAAATCTATTGATAAGGACCAATGGGGTCAAATCTATTAATAAGGACCAATGGGGTCAAATCTATTAATAAGGACCAATGGGGTCAAATCTATTGATTAATTAATGGAGTCTGCATATTAATTTAGATCGATGAGTCTATAATTTTTATTTTTGCATTTAAACATAATTGTTATTGCACTGAATTGTTTTCATAATAATATTGTTTGTTTGATTTGCAGCTAAGTACGTGGACGTACTTCCAATTTGCTTGGATGGCCGACTGTAAGCACGTTTGTACAGAAGTGCTCAGACACGTGCTCAACATGCGTCATTTTATGCCTCATAATGTTATTTTATATTACATTATTTGTTGTTAAATAATTACAGATTATTAATGGCCTAAAATCGTTATTTAGCTGCAAAATTATATTTAAATAATTTCAACTGGCGCCATCGCCATCCCCACCTTTCTTGTATAAAACAGCGTGCCACCATCATTGCGAGCTCAGTTTTTGTGCGACGTTCGTGGAGTGATCATCACCGAGTAAGTTGAATGTTGTATTTATTTTTAATATTATAACTCTATAAATTAATGCTATTAAAATTATTGAATATAATTGTTGCTATCCTATGGTAATTAATGGTATTCTATGATTGTTATTAATAATAAAACAAAGTATACTCTGAACTAGCCTTTTATTTTACACTCTTCAATGCCATTACCTAGATTACGGGAAATTGTATAACTTCCTGAATTTCGACTTTTATCCCCGAATTTCAGTCTTAAAGGGGGGGCTGTTATACCTTGCCAATGACAGTAGAATGGCTGACCTGATGATAGCTTGCCGATGGCTTGCCTAGTCAGCATTATTGACTCAGAAGGATTATCCATTAGGTTTGGACGTCAGTTCGGTCTGAATCTCGGTACGGGTCGGAAGTCCTAGATACAATATATGTAATTCCAATTCCATTTTAATTCAAGTTCATAATTCTTAATAAACTCTTTCCAGATTATTTGATTTTCTTTTTTTTTAAACAAGTTTCCGGACTCTCGTATAACAGATCGTAATGTATTCTGCTTGAGACCGAGTTTACGGTACGCTTGTGCTAGTTTTGTATTATCCTAGTAAAAATGGGCTAGGCCGCCGTAAGGATCTTTCACATAAGTACGCGATCAGAACTAATCAACACTTGCCTTCCTCAATAATAGTTGAACTTCGCAGTACTCTGTCTTAGGATTGATTTAGACATTTATTTAATGCTTAGGGAAGTTAGAATCGTATTAGTTCCACAGACGTTCTATGCGTTAGGTCTAGCAGAACACGACAATGAGACAAAACGTTGTAAAACGATTCCCGGTCTCACTGAAGTGGGTAAATTGTAAACAGACAAATTATCGTAGCTATTAATAGTGATTTGAAACGCAAGCGTAACGATCCCTTTACCCCTTCATCTTATCAAGGTTGTATTGTAGATATTGGTGCTCAACTGCGAGAGGGGAAACGTTGGCGTTCCAACATTTATAATACTAAACATAATATAATATTGTATACTATTGCATACCCTCTTGTCTTCTTAGCTTCATTTTATATTAATATTATAATAGTTATGTTCATTAACTATGAATTCCCAATATTAAATTCACTTTGTAACCATCCTTGTCCCTTAGCTTATCTAAGCCAAGACAAGGCAGTTTAAGTCATGGGAATCCATTTATATCTTATATCGGTGGAAGAGTGACCAGTCTGGGACGAGCCCTACAGAACTGTGCAAAAAGGAGGGGCACAGTTCTTCTCCTTAAGGGGGAACCGACCTAAACACTAATATTAACATAATAAGAAAAACGAAAATTTTATCAGCCTAGGTAATTTTGGTACAGTCACACCGTTAAGTGTTCCTAATTGTTATATATATTTGTAGTTTAATATGATTTGCAAGTCCATGTGACTGTAGGTAGAATATGGCAAACTTTATTATAAAAACCATCTGTGTACAAATTGCCCATGTTTGCAAAGGAATAAATTATTTGATTTGAATGGAAATTGTTACATGTAATTGGTGGTATTGGTTAATATTAACTATTCAACGTAAAGAATAATTTAAAAGAAACACTGAAACACAAATATTATAATAATAATAATAAAGGAAATAATAATAAAAATGGCTAAAGAGAACTGGCGCAAACCTGTAGTACTTACTACAGATGGCCGCAAGGAGGTATGGCAAAGGCGCTTCACGGGCGCTTCTATCGGGCTCTTCACGAGCCCGGTGTAGATTTCTTAGCGTCCGTATCCTGGCTACGTTTCGGTGACCTTTTCGGGGAAACCGAAGGTTTCATCTGTGCAATTATGGACGAAGTTATCTTGACGAATAACTACCGGAGACATATTATGAAGGACGGTACGGTTGACGTGTGTCGGGCATGCCATCGTCCGGGTGAGTCCATCAGACATATTATCTCTGGTTGTTCGCGTCTAGCTAACGGCGAGTACTTGCACAGACATAACCAAGTGGCCAGGATTATTCACCAGCAACTTGCTTTGAAATATAAACTTGTAGACTCTGAGGTACCGTATTACAAGTATGTGCCCGACCCAGTTCTTGAAAATGACCATGTCACGTTGTACTGGGATCTGTCTATCATTACTGACAGGACTATTGTTGCCAATAAGCCTGATATAGTGGTGATAGACCGATTAGCGCGCCACGCAATGATAGTCGATGTTACCATTCCACATGACGAGAACCTCGTGAAAGCTGAGAAAGAGAAACAAATAAAATATCTCGACTTAGCACACGAGGTTGTTGCCATGTGGAATGTGAGCTCAGCTATCATTGTGCCGATTGTCGTAACGGCTAATGGCCTGATGGCCAAAAGCCTCGATCAACATCTCTCGAGGCTCTCGTTAGACGGTTGGATCAAACGCCTGATTCAGAAAGCAGTACTCCTCGATACGGCCCACATTGTGAGGAGGTTTCTGTCTCTACAGACCTAACCACCGGTAGCTTGGACCCTGCTCCCGACACCGGCGGAATTTTATTTTTTATATTTTTAAATGTTTTTTTTAATACTTTTTATTTTAAGAAATATTTAAAAATGTAAATAAGTAAGATATCAAATGAATAAACAAAATAATAATAGTATTTATTTGACGTAAAAACTACACAGATACAGGTTGACACTTAGTTACACGTGGAAATAGCCTGATACAAAATATTGAACAATGACCCCCATGCTAGGAAAACCTGTGTTACAGGGGTCATCCATTCGTCCATTATGGATGTTGTAATAGTAACTTACAATTTAGTAGTGTGCACTTATGTAAAACAAATAATTAAAAAAATATATAAATTATATATAAAAATAAACTAGACTAATACAATCGATTTTGGGGATAAGAAACGGGGGAAAGACGGTAAAAGGAGTTTAAATTCATTATGGGTGCGTGTTGTATGGGTGGGTGTAGGTGTGTACACGGTGGAGCATACGGTGGAGGTCTGCCCGGCTTGGGCGGAGCATCGCCGTGTCCTCGTGGAGGCGATCGGCGGCGGTGATCTCTCGCGTCCGGCCCTGATTAGGGCCATGGTAGGGAGCGAGAGGAAATGGGAGGCCGTCACCTCCTTCTGCGAAGCAGTAATGCTCGCGAAGGAGGAGGCGGAACGCGTGAGGGAGAGGCAAATTTCGCGCCCTCACGCCCCTAACCCTAACCGCCGCAGGAGGAGACGCCCAGGGCGTCGGGAATCGCAGGCCGATTTCCGGCCACCGTAGGCGCGGGCTTGCGGGCGGTGAGCAATGGGTAGCTCGCCGTCCGATAAGGACCAGGCCCGGGTCGACGGCGCGTTGTGTTCCACGCGCGCCTCAAAGAGATGTCAGCAGAATTGACGGGGTCCGTTAGGGCCGATGCCTGCCGGGGGTGCGAAGAAAACCGAAAGGGAGATCGTGGCCCCCGGCAACAGGGCAACCGAAGGAACAGGGGTGGGTTTTAGTCAGTAAGAGTCTGACACGCCCTCCCGCTCCGCCCAGAGCGGGAGAAGTTATTTGATGATTTCCCACCCAAAAAAAAAGGGTGTAGGTGTGTAAGTGTGAGTGTAGATATGTATGAGTGAGTGAAGGTGTCAATGAGTGGGTGCCTGATTTATTGAAGTTATATTATGGTTTAAGTAATTCTTCTGTGTTGTTATAATTTAGAGTTAGCAGATATTCCTTAATTTTTTGTTTGAAGTAGAATTTGTTCAAACAATGTATGTTTAATGTGTTGTGGAGTTTATTGTATAGTAATGTGCTTAAATAACGGTTATGCCGTCGTGCAAAGGTGGTCTTCGCACAAACTTGGGGACAAACGGGTTTGGGTCGTCTTCTGAGCGTAGGGCTTTTACATCTATTGGGTGGTGTAATTTTATGTATACGCGTGATCGCACGAAGTATATACATCTGGCGGACTGTCAGTACCTTAAAGTCCGAATAAACTTGCTGCGTGGGATACCTAAAGGGTTTGCTCAACAGGACTTTGATTACTGCACGTTGGGTTCTTTCAGCAGGTATGAGGATTGTTCTGGCTGCACCACCCCACGCAGCGATACAGTAACTTAGTGTTGATTCGCATAGGGCAGTGTATACCATTTTTAGGATATTGTTATGGGCACAAGTTCTTAATTTTTTGAACACGTAAATGAGTTTCCTAGTGCGCGCAGATAGAGATTCAATGTGGGTCTTCCAGCTTAGACAGGAATCGAGGTAGGGGCCGAGATACTTAACGGAGTAGGCTCTCGACACTGTCTGGCATGAACTGCTGGGATTATTGCTGTCATACTCGTCACAAACATGGGCTTTGATTTGTAGTGAGAGGTCAGATGGAAGGGTAGAGGGTCTGGAACCAAAGGTTATAAAGTTGGTTTTGCTGACGTTCAAGGTTAAGCTATTATTGCCCAACCACATCATAACTTGGGTCAAGGACCTTTCAGCGGCCTCCCTAGCCGTTTCCCAGTCGTGTCCGCTGGAGAGTAAGACAGTATCATCGGCATACGCTATAATGTGAGTAGAAGGGAGATTAAGTAGACTGAGTTCATTGACATAGATTTGGAAGAGGAGGGGACTGAGTAAACTTTCTTGTGGCACACCGAAATCTAGTAGTTGTTGACTGCTGATGTACTCACCTATTTTAACGCACTGGGTTCGGTCCGATAGAAAATCCTTAAGCAATTTGAGAGCTGTGCCGCGTATTCCAATTTGTTCTAATTTTCCGAGTAAAATAGGGATAGAGACAGTGTCGAAGGCCTTTGAAATGTCCAAGAATATTCCAATACATTTGTGTTTACAGTCAATTTTGTTGACAACAGAGTCCAGTAGAGCCAGCCCAGCGTCTTCCGTCGAAACCCCCTTTCTGAAGCCGTACTGGTTTTCAGCAATGATTTTATACTTGTTCAGAAAGTTGAGGAGATTTTTATGAATAATTCTATCTAGTATTTTGGAAATTGCTGGAAGTACCGAGATTGGACGATAATTATTAACACAGCCCCTATCACCTGTTTTGGAGATTGGATGAACAATGGCTTTTTTAAGGGTCTTAGGGAAAGTGCCAGTGGATATTGCAAGATTGTAAATGTGCGTTATGGCCGGAACTAGTTTGTGACTGGAAGATTTTATCAGTTTGAGTGGGATATCATCCCAGCCAGAGGCACTGTCTACGCGGAGATCTTTAATGATAGCCTCGACCTGTTCCTCATCAGTCTCCAGTAGGAAAATTGAGTTAGGCATAGTGACTGGGCGGGGAGGAGTACATTGAGCGTTACTTAAGTTTTGCGGGATGTTGTTAGCCAAGTTTCTACCGACATCAGCAAAGAAACTATTCACGGTATTGACTGACACGATTGGGTCATTGTCTATTAGGACAATATTAAGACAATAGTCTAACATCTTTCGTGACTTGTGCTGCGGTATAAGCTAGTAATCGCCTGTCGATATTGCATAGAGAGTGTAGAGATTGAATGCAGTGTCTCTTGCAATACATTTCCGGTTAATATCGCTTCTATAATATACTCCGTACGTTCTATCAGCCAGAAATGTATAGCAATATCGTGACCTGTGACGTACGATACATAATTGCTTGCAAACCACATAATAGAAGCGTAATTTTACCACTAGTTGATTTATACTGCGAGACTGATTGTGAATTATGCAGGCGGCTTAGATGTCATAGACACATATTATTTATGCATGTGATTAGAATCAAATATAATTTCAGGATACTGCAATGCTATTTGATTAGATACTAGACGTGCAAAGTAATGACTTATAAGTGTAATGTTCTTGATAATTCATAAGTGATCACGAAAATTGCACACAAATGCAGTCGTGGAGTGCGCCGTGATCCCATAACATATGGACAGACGGACAGAAAGCGCTCGCAATATTGCGGGGCATGTTACTTCGATGCATTAAGAATGAAGCGCTCAGTGACTTGTGAGCGACTGCCGCTCTCAATTCTGGACGCTTGCATGCGTTCGGAACGTCACACTGCCGGCAGAGGCATCTCATACCATCCGTGTACGCATAAGCGCTGAGGCTCTGTGTTGCATACCGTATGCAAGCTAGTAACTAGCAAGTAGCATAATGCTGAGCGATAGCCGATTTGCGTGGATGTGATGCATGCTTCCCTCAACCTTTTCTCATTTTTGTATATAAAACTTTTTTTTTGCTTCATGTTTACCGCAAGTGAACGTTTTTTCTTTCTTTCTTTCTATAAGAAATATGAATAGCCAGCTGCGTTTTGCGGTTTCAGCTGCATAAGTCTCGATCCCGTGGGCATATCGGGATAAAAATAGTCATACAAAAAGTGCTTTAAAGAAGGTTTAGATAAAAAAAACAGCCAAGTGCGTGTCGGACCATACACAATGAAGGGTTAGTTGGGATGAATTTATCCCAAATACAAACTTAACACTGTAGTTGAAAAACATTTTCTCCCATAAATATTCCAACTGCAAATGTAAGTTTGTACACACAATATTGAGAGATTTACCATGTTATTTTAAGACCATAGACTTCTTATAGGTTTTCCTGTATCTATGAGTAAAAAATCAGATACTGTATTTTTTTTTTCATTTTAGGCTCAAAAGTTTCGGAGGCACGGCAATCACAACAAGCCCTTTCATTTAATATGTCACACAGTACAGTTTGCAAAACTTTTTTTTAAACTTTCCAATTTGCCCCCGAAAAGTGACCCCATATTCAATATCACTCATATAAATGCATTTATTTACGTAACACGTCCGTGTTTGGGTCACAGAAATTCATGTGTACCAAATTTCAACTAAATTGATTAAGTAGGTTCAGAGCAAACTGGCTGTAACAGACGGACAGACAGACACACGAGTGATCCTATAAGGGTTCCGTTTTTCCTTTTGTAAGAAACCCTTAAAACGATGAATAGTGCCATCGGAAAGGATTCGAATTATCTCATCGAACAGGATATCTTTAAACCGAAAAAATACTTTAAAATGTATGTAAGCAAAACCTGATCGTTTGCCGTGCGTCCGCCATATTTTAACGTCGTGTTAATTGCCGGTCAAAAAACTCGACCAGTGTTTTTGTTGTTTGATGTGGCTGTGACTTTACGTGTCGATAAATAAATACATTAATACAGCGCAAAAGTGAGGTGTGCTAGGGGTTTTTGAACCTATGCGAGCAATCCAGGGCAAGCGAGGGTCTAATCGTTTGCCGAAGGTTCCAGGGCCACTCAACGACGGATCCAGAATAATCCGATGAGATTATTCCATATCTTTTAGGGCGTTGCTTCCCTCTGCAAAATACAATACTTGACCTGAGTAGGACTGCGTCAACAGACGCCCGGAGCTCACTATTTCATAAACTACCTACCTACTGATCACTCAGTCAATAAATCGAATTCCTGTATTTCAAACTCAACGATAAACTTGGCTCCAACGATAGATTCAGATACCAAAACGACTTGCATTTTGAATAGTTTCTAGCAAGTGTAGTGACCAACAGGACCGAGTTCAATTCTCCGCTCCATTTCGATTAAGTCGCTAAAATCCAGTGGCAAAGTTCGGTATATTATTTGATAGATTAAGGTACAATATCGTGAGCGCGAATCTGCAGTTGATTAGTGACTGGCAAAGTTTGGAGGTTTGATGCTACGCGCAAAATAATATTTTATTTTTAAGCTTCAGGTATAAGATTGTGATAAGATATGTGCATAGTAAAAGTAGAATGGCAAGATAAAATAAGGTACTGTATGACTCTAAAAAATAACAGGGTCGCTTCTGATTTCATACAAAAACATTTTCCACAAAACTTCTTAGTTTGACCTGAGTCATAACTTCTTGCATGTTGATAATTATAACTTAACTCGCAGAAAATATTCTAAACGAATTGGCAATTTCTCTAGCTGTACAAAAGAGTCGCGTCCGAGGCAACCCCTTTTTTGCTTTTATTTTTCGTTGAGCAATTTACCCGAGTTTTTGTGACGAAAGGGATATGAGTATTTAAGCTTAAGTCCATTCAACAAAAACAAAAACTCCGTAACAAGATAAATTTCTATAGAAAAATAAAAACTGTCTTGAAACTAAACCTGCACGTGCGGGCAACTGGAGGCGCTGCGCGGTATTCTGACTTTTAAACAATAGTTTTACAATGCTAATAATAGCGCCCATGACAAAAGATGGCAACTGTCTGTTTAGAGCGATAGCCCACCAAATAAACCATATAATGGGACTAACTTTCGACCACATGTCTGTCCACCGAAACCTCACTACCTAAGTTTTGGATAACTGGGTGACGCCAGAATTTGCTTAGCACTTAGAAATAACAGTCAAGATTTTATTCCTAGCAGCAAGATTTCTCAGGAACAAATGATAACAAAATACATAACCGCGCAGTTTAACGAGATGTTCTGGGGAGGAAAAGACATCCTAATCGCCGTGGCTGAATTCTATCTCGTAAATGTGCATGTACACATAAATCACGAGAACACACTGGTGTATTCACTTGCCGGTGTATCAGTACCCGGAAACATACATATCCTTTACAAAAACCAACGTTATTATAGCTTGGTCATGATTGCCGAAGAACAGTACGAAAATAACCTGCAAAGTCTAACGCAAGAAATAATCCACAACATACCGAAACGGTAGGTTTATAAAAATACAAAAAAGTGACGAGCAAGGACAATCTACAAAACCTCGATTCCGGAACAGCCCCCAATTAGCTAACTCATTAACACCGTGTGAACAGTTAGCATCAACATTACGTACACCGATATCGGATGAAGTTGCGGATGACACTGGATACATGTTGTGCGGGTTCTGCGTATTGGTGTGACAAATAAAGAATCGGACTCCAAGGAAATAAATGTGTTTAATTCGGGTTCCACAATACTTCGTTATAACTAACTACGTACTAGGTCCGCGACGAGGCAGGGCGGTGGTATGTAGGCGACTGGCGAGCCGATCACCCGCTCCCTCATATTTCGTCAAGAATGCAACTCAGCATATCGTTATTACTAAGCCGCCACATCACACCCCCCATTTCTCTAAAAAAATTTTTACACAAAAAAAAAATTTACTCTATTCTATTTTTAACTTAGTGAAACTACATGGTTACATTACTATTACAGTACTCGGAACTCTATAAGGTTACAATGTTGCTTACGATAACATTTTATATCTGTCAGCATTCTAGCAGTTGTATGCTGACTATTGTTTTATTCCTGTCGCTTAAAAAATAAATCTTAACACCTTATTTTCTAAATGTTTGCGGTCTCATCATTGCCTGAGGCTCCGAGCCGACTTAAAAGTATACATATATGATATAACAATTAAGGGTTGTTACCATAACCTCCGCTCTGCAATAACTAAGTAACACCTCGAGGGTCGGCAGCATTGGTTATGGTAACGCCGTTCACTAAATAGATTACATATATATGACATGCTACATTGACTTACTAATTTTTACACATTTCACAACGTCGCTTTGCTAAACGTATCCCGTGACAGTCGCGGTAGGTGCTGGGTTTCCCACTGTGCCGGGTTGTCCTGCCAGTATCCCCGGCACTTCTCTTCTCAACCATTCTCTCGCGTGGCCTACGCAACCCCTCTTGATGGCGTAACATAATAATATGCCCATAATTGCGGCGATGATGATTAGTGTAATCCCGAAGTAGTTCAGTTTGCTTTCTAACTGCTGTCCTGCTACTACTTGGGCCTGTGACATGGCTATGTTCTCTTTATTTTGGTAATTTCCTATCTTCAAAACTCTAAACTGTACTTAGTTTGCGCACCAAGTAAGTATATTTGGCTTAATCGTAGTGAAATGTACAAAAATTTTCAACAACATTCGATTTACTTACATTATTTTTGTCATGTGAGCAAAAATCGCGCCGGTTGCTTAATCTTTCGACTACAGCGTGTGGTTTTAGCCATGGGCGGTAGCGATTTTTGTTCACTTAATTTTGTATTTGGTTCACACTTATTTTCGGTACATATGTTTTCTGGTGGTTTTTCCTCATTATTAATATACGCTGGTTTTAATCTGTCTATGGAAATGGCTGCTTGACGGTCGCCTATTTGTATGTAAAAGGTTTTCTTTCCCTTACTGATTACTTTATAAGGGCCGTTATATGATGGGGTTAGTGGACTTTTTACCATATCATTCCTTATAAAAACATGAGAACACGTATTTAAATCTTTATGGATAAATATTTTCCGCGAATCGCTGCTCTCTCTTGCCTGTGGCCGCATACTATTTATAACGCTTCGAAGTTTGCTTACGAACGTAGGTAAATGATCTACTTTGGTTTTCTTGGTTTCGCAATAAAAATCGCCTGGTAAACGTTGTGTCTGTCCTAATACCAATTCCGCAGAACTTACATTTTCGTCATTTTTACAAGCCGCACGAAGTCCCAATAATGCTGTCGGTAATTCGTCGACCCATGATCTATTGTCTTGTAGCCTAGCCTTAATTGCAACCTTAAGTGAGCGGTGCATTCTTTCAAGCATTCCATTCGCCTACGGATGATACGCTGTTGTCTTTTTTTATGCCTAACATGTTTAGTAAACTTTTAAAAAGTTCGCTCTCAAACTGTCTTCCCTGATCACTCGTTAATGTCAGTGGGCACCCGAATCTGCATACCCAGCCTTCGTATATGGCTTTAGCTACTGTGTCCGCGGTAATATCTGTCACTGGAATCGCTTTTGGCCATCTAGTGAATCTATCTATCATAGTGACGCAATATCGATAGCCTTCTTGTGACGTTGGTAGTGGACCAACTATATCAACGTGTAAATGCTCAAATCTGTCTGTCATTGGAAATCTACTTAATTTGGAAACTGTATGCCGCTGTACTTTTACTTTTTGACAGTTAATGCATGCCCTAGCCCACCTGGTTACGTCTTTGATCATTTCTGGCCAAAAGTAACGTTTCGTTATCATTTTCCGTGTGGCCCTAATTCCGGGGTGGCTTATGTTATGTACTGTATCGAAAGCTAATCTACGAAATTTTTGCGGGAGATATGGTCTTACCTGGTTCTCTGAAATGTTACAAAGAATTGTTTTGTTGCACAATGGTGAATGAATTTGTTTTAATATAATGTTACCTCGCGATTCTGCTAACATACGCGCCATTTGCTCGTCCGTTTCCTGTGCCCGTGCAACTTCGTCGAAATCGATATGTGTTGGGCAAACTACGGACTCTACCCGTGATAGCGCGTCAGCAACCTGATTCTCGTTTCCGTTGACGTATTGTATGTCGCTCGTGAATTCGCTGATATACAATAACTGCCTTGTGCGCCGTGGGGTCTCTCGATCGGTACCTATTTTAGAAAATGCATACGTTAATGGTTTGTGGTCAGTAAAAATAGTAATCTCTCGACCGTCAATCATGTTTCTAAAATGTGTAATGGCTAAATAAACTGCCAGCAATTCTCGATCGTAGGTGCTGTATTTTTGCTGGGCTTCTGATAGTCTCTTAGAAAAATAACCTAAGGGCCTCGTTTTTCCGGTGACTCCTTGTTGTAGCACTGCCCCCACGCATGTATTGGATGCGTCACACATTAGAGACAATCTACCTTTGACCTCTGGATGATCCAGTGTGGTGGCGCTTTGTAGGCTTACCTTACACTGCTCGAAAGCTGCCGCGGCCTTATCGTCCCATGTTATTTTTGACTTATCCTTTTTCTTGGCTCCATGCAAAAATTTATTTAACTCGGCCTGGTGCTCAGCCGCCTGCTGTGTGTGTAGCCTATAAAAATTTACCATTCCCAGGAATCGTCGCAGCTGTTCGACGGTTTCCGGCCGCTGGTAACCTTGTATAGCCTCGACTTTATCTTTCAAAGGTTTTATTCCTTCCGGGCTAACATTATAACCTAAGAATTCTATTTCCGGCTTACCAAAACAACATTTTGACAGATTAATAGTTATTCAAAACTGTTCGAATCTGCTAAAAACAAGGCTTAGGTGTTTGCGAAGTAGCTCGGCGTCAGTACTTGCAATGATGACGTCATCTATGTAACAGAATAGGTACGAACATTCCCCTTTCTGTTCTCCGTTTAGTTACTCTAATCCCTGTTACACTGTATTGTCTAATCCCTGTTGCTGTTTTCTCTATATCCTGCGGTGCTACGCGAATATTATGATAGGCTCTATTAATATCTAAACGTGCAAAAGTTTTCTTACCTGCTAGTCCATAGGTGAAATCCTGTAGCCTTGGGATCGGGTATCTGTCCGGCTTCGTGATCGCGTTGAGTGCACGATAGTCGCCACAGGGTCTGATTTGGCCATCCTTCTTAGGCACGACATGCAGCGCGCTTGCCCATGGACTCTTTGATGGCCTACATATACCTAAATCTTGCATTCCATAGGGTTTCTTACCTGCTAGTCCATAGGTGAAATCCTGTAGCCTTGGGATCGGGTATCTGTCCGGCTTCGTGATCGCGTTGAGTGCACGATAGTCGCCACAGGGTCTGATTTGGCCATCCTTCTTAGGCACGACATGCAGCGCGCTTGCCCATGGACTCTTTGATGGCCTACATATACCTAAATCTTGCATTAACCTAAATTCTTCTTGCGCCATTTTATACCTACCTATGGGGTGGCAACGGCCTAGCGCGGGAAAATACGGGAGGGCCTGTAGTTTCTATGTGATGGTATGTGTTATGACTTGGAGGTTCTTTGTCGAAATTGGTTTGGTTATTTCTGAGAACTTTTCGAGCAAATCTTTGTACGGGTTGTCATGTTGAATGCTAGATATGGTAAATTCGGAACATTTCACTATAGCTGCTTCTCTACTTATATGAGTGAGACCGTCAATCAACCTTTTTTTATGTAAGTCTACCACTAATTGGTGTGCCCTTAAAAAATCTGCCCCTATGATTGGCTGCTTCACATCGCAAACTATAAATGACCATTTGTAACTTCTACGTAATCCTAAGTTTAATTCTATGGTCACTACACCATAGGATTTTATTTCTGAATTATTTGCTGCGTTAAGTTTATACGTACACTCTCGTTTTTGTTTTGTTTTCACTTTACTTACTGGTATCACTGATACATTTGCGCCCGTGTCCACTAAATACACAATACCCGTTTTAAAGTCTTTCACACAAAGTCGGTGGTTTCCCGCGGCACAATCGTCCACCGTTGCTGACTGCACCGCGTCTATTTTTCCTGCTTCTGCTGCTTCCTGGTCCAGCTACACGGTGATTCACACGCCCGCGCGTCGTTCCTATAGCGGTAATGATGTCTGCATAGCCAGTCGGGAGATTCTGGTGTGCGTCGAGTTTTGGGTCGAAAGCGTTGTTGCCATCGTCCGCCTCTTGAGCTGCCTGCCGTGTTTTCCTTCCGCTTTCTGATTTCATTTATCTCCCCGCGTAATTCTTTCATTTCCATTGTTAATTCCTTCAAGTGGTTGGCTATACCGTCATTCGTTGACGTGCTTGGCGTTATAGATGCGACCTCGCCGTTTCCCAAGGTTTCTAATATTTTATCCGCCTTCCTAGCCACATCCTCCAACTTGGTGTCCTCGCTCATTGCCAGCAGTGCGCGTACGTTAGGTGTTAGCTTGTCTAGCCACAGCCTCTTTAGTGGTTCCTCTGTTAGATTACATTTCTTTGCTAAAGCTGTCATTTCTCTAAGTAATTGCGACGGTTTTTGTGTTCCCAGGTCCATTTCATACATTAATTTGTGAAATTGTTTATCTGCACTCTCTTCATATACTGACAATAAACGCTTTTTGATCGTTTCATATTTGCCTGTTTCCGGCGGAGCTTCAATGATGTCGGTTACTTGGCGTAAAACGTCTGTAGGTAATTTTGCGAGCACCATGTCATACTTTTGGGTGTCGCCTTGTTTCTGTGGGGCCATCATTGCCTCGAATTGGATGAACCATGATCTTGGTATTTCTCTCCAAAATTCCGGAACTCTCATTTGCACTGTAACCATTGATACGTCTGCATTTGTAGCTGCCCCCGGGGGGCCGATTACCACTTGCGGGTTCATTTTGGAAAACGATACACACGCGTTGCTTTACCTAAGCACGTTGCGTTTCACTTTGCACCACGCGGTCTTTATGCCTCTGCCTCGTAAGCTTATTGAGTCGCCGTTGTCACGCGGTATCTTGAAATCATCGAAAGGTCACCAGTGTTGTGCGGGTTCTGCGTATTGGTGTGACAAATAAAGAATCGGACTCCAAGGAAATAAATGTGTTTAATTCGGGTTCCACAATACTTCGTTATAACTAACTACGTACTAGGTCCGCGACGAGGCAGGGCGGTGGTATGTAGGCGACTGGCGAGCCGATCGCCCGCTCCCTCATATTTCGTCAAGAATGCAACTCAGCATATCGTTATTACTAAGCCGCCACAACACAATACTTAGAAATCAGCCTTCTGCCGCAACAAAGTACACTTGCTCAGACCTGCGTATTACAACTTGAATGTCCGTGGGGCCTCGAAACCAGCGAAAAAAGATAAAATAGATACGGAGCTTTCAAATAGGGGCATTCACGTAGCCTGCCTACAAGAAACAGGAATACATTTAGGAACGTACAACTCCACCGATTTCGAATGGCACCCATCTGAAACCGCAGGTAAAGCTCACCGGGGACATGCAATTGTAATAAGAAAGGATGCCCAAGTTGAAATAATAAATAGGAAGAACGATACTGACGTGATGTCAATCACTCTTCATGTTGGTAGAGGAAGTGACAAACCTACTACGCTTTATATAATTAACTCTCACATCAACAGTTGTACCTCTAAAGTAATCAGATCCTTCACAGGTGTATTAAACTTGATTAGACAAAAACCAAGGAAATGTACTTTAGTAATCCTAAGCGACTTTAACGCCCATATTGGTAGACCAGATACAATAAGTTTCCAATGCAAAGGGCTGATTCACCAAAATCTTCATCATGACTATTCCAATTACAACGGGGAAATGTCAATAGATATAGTCAACAGGGAAAAACTGCAAAGAGAAACAACAAAAACTAGATCATCATATAACTATATTATTTACCTATATTCTTTGATTATATAACTATATTCTTTAATTATATAACTATATTCTTTGATAACCTGGTCAAATAACACGCAAAACTCACGATTGGATCACATTATCACGCCACAGGTAACAGAAAAAATAAAAAAAAAAACGCTCGCTGCGCTCGGTGCTTGGTGTGGCAACACGCCGTGTTCGAGTTCTCGACATGTCAATCGTCATCCTGAGGATGCCTCGTTGAGAGGTGAAACACATGTCGATTTCTTTCAGGGTCTTTTAAGACTCTTTAGAAATAGCTAAGCGGAACAGGTTAATAAATATATCCACATCATCATTTTATAATGGATTTCCGCAAGGTCACGCCTGAATCAATTAACTATCTTAACTATCAGAAAAACTCTTTAATTATAATAAAGGCGAATGGGCAGGTAGGGCCTTATCCAACCATAAAATAATTTGGGGGCAGCTAAGAACAAGTCATAAAAGAAGGATACAACAATTTCGACCAAGGATTTCAATTACAAACAATGTTACTAAGCCGCTTTCAACATCAAATCCACTAAAACAAAATACCAAGCTTGCATAACCAAAAAAAAACTGGAAACATGGGAATCGACTCAACGGATGAAAGCATCGAAATACCACGGTGTGCCATAATAGCTGCCTAGGAAATCTTGATTTTTCAGCCGAGTCACACTAGGGATAAAAGAATGTCAGGCAATACTTCAAAAGATTAAACACCAAGAAGAAAACAAAGAGTGCAGTGCCTTCTTTACTGGACTGGGGAAAAACATCCTTCAAAACGCATGCAGGTACAGATGTTCTATGTCACGAAGTCCGTTTGGCTATGAATGTTGTCAAGCGTGCACATGCACATTGTTTTTGTGTGCGTAACCTCGAGAGCGTTCAGTGTCGATCGGGACATGGTCCGGATCAGTAGTGGTTTTTAGTTCGCGCCAAATTGTTTCACGGAGTAAGGTCAGCATGGCAACAAAACGAAGAAGAGTTGTCCATAGTGAGGTAATATTTATTTATACGTTTTCAATTAAAATGTTATACAAAGATACTTAATATAGCAATAGAAGTATTTATAAAATGAATGTTTTTTTGTGTTATAAAATGTTTATATTACTTAATTATTTTGATTACATTTTGTTTTAGGGTCGAAACATGATAGCTAGTGTTTATCATTTTCTGCGAGAAGAATATGAATTTACAAATTCATTAATGAAACTCAACTGTGATTTGTCTCATTTACGAGACATTACACGCCGTACAGCTGAAGCTACGGGTGTGAGCCAAAAAACAGTTCAAAGAATATTAAAAGAAGAGAAGGAATTGCCATCCACTTCATCAAAATTCACTTCACCTATGAAGAAAAGGAGAAAGCGAGATAATAAAGTGGATATAGATAATTTTACAGCCGATGTGGTTCGCAGTACTGTACAAGATTTCCATATTGTCCATAAAGAAATTCCAACATTAGCTAAGTTAAGAACAGCATTGAATGAAAAAATCGGATTCGAAGGTTGTTTAGAAACTGTTCGCAAGTTACTGTTGAAATTAGGTTACAAGTGGCGCAAAACAGAGAACAACCGTAAAGTCTTGACGGAGCGTCATGATATACAAATGTGGCGTTTAAAATATTAAAAAAAAATAACAGAGTACCGCTCTCAAAGTCGGCCCATTGTCTACACCGATGAGAGCTACGTCCTTTCGACACACGTGCGAAACAACACCTGGGCAAAAAAAAAAGGAAAGAACTCCGTTTTTTAAAAAAATTTGCACAGGCACTCGCTTTATTTTAGTGCACGCGGGAACCAAGGATGGTTTTATTGAAAATGCTTCCTTGGTTTATAAGGCCAACTAAACAGCTGGTGATTATCATTCAAATATGAGCTATGATAACTATGTAAAATGGCTAAATGAAAAGTTGCTACCCGATTTACTTCCGCGCTCTGTCATTGTCTTAGACAATGCATCTTATCACAACACACGGGCTGAACGACTACCGACGCAATCTACAAAGAAAGCCGATATTCAGCAATGGCTCAGGGATAAGGGTATAGCATTTGATGAATCTCTTCTTAAATTGGAATTGTACGATGCAATAAAGAAGTACAAAGCCCAACACGTAATCTACAAGATTGACGATTTTATAAAAAGCAAGGGTTTTGATGTCTTACGCCTTCCCCCTTATCACCCAGAATTAAATGCGATTGAAAATATTTGGGGGATCGTTAAAAATTATGTCGCATCTAAAAATATCGAGCAAAACATGACGAATACGGAAAGACTGATCAATGAAAGTTTGGGCCAAGTTAGCAGTGAAACGTGGCAAAAAACTTGTGCTCATGTAGCAAAATTGAAAAAGACTACTTGAAATATTTTGATCTCGATTTTGAATTTATAATAATAATAATAATAACCCGCAGGGCAGCATGTGGCGAGCTGTTGGGCAGTAGCGACCCCACGGACCCTATCTCCCGGGAGAAGTCTTGTTCCTCACCCCTGGCTTGCCTTTATTGGCCGGCTGGAGTGAATACTGACGAGGAACGGAGCTCCCAGCTCATTTTTGCCTTAATTGGCCGGCTTGAGTGGAGATCCGCAAGAACAAATGTGCTCGGAGGAAGGAAGTATTCCAGTAAGTGCTCGTAGGGATGTTGACCATCTTCCAGGCTCTGGGATTGTTCTGAAAGCCGTGGAATACCTCTCCACTCCTCAAGCACCTCAAGACATCTTGCCCCCTAGTTGCTAGGTCACCGTGTGCTAGCGACAGTTTTTCGGGGGCCCATTATTGAGTGTGCAAGTCACCCCCTGCCATTTCATCCTTGTATATTACATTGGTCAGGCAGGGGACATAGTTATCCCATAGTTTAAGAAAACAAATCCACTATAGCCATCCAAACCCATAGCATATGTTTTATTTTCATGTTCTACAATAGTCCTGCACCAACTGGGGGTTGTCCTTGGGTGCACTTGCATAGTCCATACAGGGATAATCGTTGGTTGGTGCCTCATTCCATGTAAAATTGTCTAAGGGGCCTCTGTGAGTTGGCTTCGGCCCCTCGTACGCCTTCCAAAAGACCGGGACCCTAAGGTTTGTGCATGGGCGAGTTGTATTCGGCGGTATAAGCGGCGGGTTGATCGATACATGCAGAATTGCGTGTTCCAGAGCGATGAGAGGTGGGTATATAGAGCTTGGGAGCGACCTGAACAAAATGTGACAGACGTGTGCCGCCCGGATGATGCTGCCACAAGTGCATTCTGGCGCAGCATCTGGTCGGTGCCCGTTTGTCATACTGAGGCTGGCTGGATGCAGGATGTCGAACGAGTGTGTGAAACTATACCAGTAATGGATGCTGTGTTCATCACACCATTAGACGTAGCCAGAGCAGTCCGTCCGTTACCGAATTGGAAATCACCGGGACCGGACGGACTGCCCAACTTTTGGTTAAAATGGCTGAGTAGTTCGCACACTCGCCTGGCATCCCAATTCCAATCATCCCTAGAGTCTGGGTCGCTACCTCAGTTTCTAACAACAGGCGTTACCCACCTGCTCCATAAGTCAGGTAATCCCGCGGAACCCAAGAATTATAGACCGATCACATGTTTGTCGACGGTCTATAAACTTCTTACATCCATTTTGAGAACGAAAATTAACACACACATTGATAGTAATTCAATTATGTCAGTCTCTCAAAATGGATGTAGGAACGGATCCCGCGGTACTAAGGAGCTTCTCCTCATCGACATGGCCATAAGCCAACAGGTTCGTCGATCCCGCAAGGATCTGTCGACATGCTGGATAGACTATAAGAAGGCCTATGACTCGGTGCCACATACATGGCTCATGAGGGTGCTGGAGTTGTATAAAGTAGATACAACTCTGCGCACCTTCCTGATGTCGTGTATGGGGCAATGGAGGACGGTCCTTCGCTACCCAGGATGTCGACAGACCCAGGGGAATGACGAGCCTGTATGGATTAAACGGGGAATATTCCAGGGCGACAGTTTAAGTCCACTCTGGTTTTGCTTAGCTCTGAATCCTCTAAGCACACTGCTAGAGGATTCAGGTCTGGGCTATAGGCTGAGGAGAGGTGGTCAGGTCATATCTCACCTCCTCTACATGGATGACTTGAAACTCTTTGCCCCCAACAAGTTGCGACTGATGGAGCTACTGAAGGTAACTGAAACATTCAGTGGCGCCATCAGGATGGAATTTGGTGTGGACAAATGTGCAGTCATGCATGTAAAGCGAGGGGAGATTATGGAATCCGAGGGAATCCAACTCTCGGACTCCATACACCTTAGATCCCTCTCCTCAGCCGAAAACTATAGGTATTTGGGTATGTCGGAATCGTTAGGCATCAACGTTGCTGACATGAAGCAATCGTTGAAGGAGCGCTTCTTTGGTCGCCTGAAGAAGGTATTAATTAGTTTTCTTTCAGGCGGAAACAAGGTGCGCGCCTTCAACGGTTGGGTCATGCCGGTCTTGATGTACTCTTTCGGCATACTCAAATGGACTCAGACCGAACTTGACGCCCTGGACAGGAGGGTACGTACACTCCTGACCGCAAACCGGATGCATCACCCACATTCATCAGTGATGAGACTATACATCCCGCGGAAATGCGGAGGTCGAGTGTTTTTAAATGCAAAGACCCTCCACAACCACGAGGTGTGCAGCCTCAGGGAATATTTTTTTAAAGCCGATGTGGGTATGCACCGTGATGTGGTCGCAGTGGACAACGGGCTCACCCCGCTCTCCATGGCTAAAGAGAACTGGCGCAAACCTGTAGTACTTACTACAGATGACCGCAAGGAGGTATGGCAAAGCAAGGCGCTTCACGGGCGCTACTTTCGGGCTCTTCACGAGCCCGATGTAGATTTCTTAGCGTCCGTATCCTGGCTACGTTTCGGTGACCTTTTCGGGGAAACCGAAGGTTTCATCTGTGCAATTATGGACGAAGTTATCTTGACGAATAACTACCGGAGACATATTATGAAGGACGGTACGGTTGACGTGTGTCGGGCATGCCATCGTCCGGGTGAGTCCATCAGACATATTATCTCTGGTTGTTCGCGTCTAGCTAACGGCGAGTACTTGCACAGACATAACCAAGTGGCCAGGATTATTCACCAGCAACTTGCTTTGAAATATAAACTTGTAGACTCTGAGGTACCGTATTACAAGTATGTGCCCGACCCAGTTCTTGAAAATGACCATGTCACGTTGTACTGGGATCGGTCTGTCATTATTGACAGGACTATTGTTGCCAATAAGCCTGATATAGTGGTGATAGACCGATTAGCGCGCCACGCAATGATAGTCGATGTTACCATTCCACATGACGAGAACCTCGTGAAAGCTGAGAAAGAGAAACAAATAAAATATCTCGACTTAGCACACGAGGTTGTTGACATGTGGAATGTGAGCTCAGCTATCATTGTGCCGATTGTCGTAACGGCTAATGGCCTGATGGCCAAAAGCCTCGATCAACATCTCTCGAGGCTCTCGTTAGACGGTTGGATCAAACGCCTGATTCAGAAAGCAGTACTCCTCGATACGGCCCGCATTGTGAGGAGGTTCCTGTCTCTGCAGCCCTAACCACCGGTAGCTTGGACCCTGCTCCCGACACCGGCGGAATTCTATTTTTTATATTTTTAAATGTTTTTATATTTTATATGTTTTAATATTTAAAAATGTAATTAATAAGTATTTAAATGGAATAAAGGTATAATAATAATAAATTTTATTCACAAACTTTTTTACAAGAATCTAATGAAAACCCTGACTTCTGAGCTAGGTAAAAACCTGTATTACAGAAGTCAGTGCCAGAGGGCACTGACTTCTGTAATACAGGTTTTAATAAAGGTATAATAAAGGTATAATAATAATAAATTTTATTCACAAACTTTTTTACAAGAATCTTATGAAAACCCTGACTTCTGAGCTAGGTAAAAACCTGTATTACAGAAGTCAGTGCCCTCTCCCACTTTCTACTTGATACAAATTGGGAATAAAAAATATAAAAAGAAAAAACAAGATGAAATAAATCAAATAAGTGATGGGTTAGGTTTACTCATGTTGTGTTTATGCATGTAGATAACGTGTTTTGTGTGTACGTGTGTGTGCGAGTGTGTGAGGGTGTGTGTGTGTGTGATGGATGTTAGATGTAGGTGAGGTATGTGGTAGTATGGAATATTAATCTGTGAGCAATAACATTTCTGTTTGGTCGTAGTTTAATTGAAGTAGCCAGTTCTTAATTTTCATTTTTGTTTCTCGAACAGTAAGTGGATGAATGTTTATTATTTTATTTATTTTATTGTATAAGTAGGATGACCTATAAGATTGCTGTCGCCTAGCCGTAGCTGTCCGACATCTGACAGGTAAGCACACGTTAGTAGTAACCCGTTTTCTCTTATACACATTTACATCACAGGGAGTTTGCTTGTGTTTCTTTAATATAATTTGGGATATATATAATTGTCTAACTGTTAACAATTTGCAATTTTCATATAATTGTTTAGTCGGATATCTGAAGGGTTTAAAAGTCATTACTTTCAATAATGACCTTTGAGCCCTTTCTAATTGCATCATGTGGGTTTTACAGGCACCACCCCAGACCCCTACACAATAGCCAAGTATGGATAGAGCTAAAGCATAATATATATTACGTGGAAGAGGAAGTTCCACGGCGTGCCTAAGCTTTTTGAAAACCCAGATTAGCTTCCTAGTGCGACCCGTAACAAGACTTATATGGGGTTCCCAACTTAGCCTCTCGTCTAAGATAACACCTAAGTGTTTGACCTGTGTAATTTTATTAATAGAAAGACAAGAACAGCTATTACTATTAGGATAATTACAAGAATGAACTTTAATATTAACGTTTTTAAGGTTAGTTTTGGAAAATGAAAATTGCATGAATGAAGTTTTAGATATATTGAGAGTAAGGAGATTGGCTCCGAGCCATTGGCCAAGTCGATGGAGGCCGTTCTCGGCAATGCGACGTACCTCATCCCAAGTCTCTCCATGGAATATTACGGCTGTATCGTCAGTATACGTAAATATTTTACCGTTGCAGAGTGGTTGAAGACATAGGTCATTGATGTACACCAGGAAGAGACTTGGGCCAAGTATACTGCCCTGAGGAACGCCATAGACAACATTTGCATCAGAGCTAACATAGTTTCCAATCTTTACCTGCTGTCTACGGTTACACAAAAAGTCCTCAAACATTTTTTGGGCAGTTCCTCTTACGCCAATGACATCAAGCTTGTTCACAAGTGCTGAAATCGAGACTGTGTCGAATGCTTTGGCTAAATCAAGGAAAACTCCTATACACTTTTGATTTTCGTCAACTTTAGATGATACAAAATCAGTAAGCTGACTAACCGCATCATCGGTGCTTTTGGACGCCCTGAAGCCAAATTGAGTGTTAGCCAAAATATGTTTACTTTCAAGAAATTGAATGAGTCTGCTATTAAGTGTTTTTTGTAATAGTTTTGAGAGCGCAGACAATACAGAGATAGGCCTATAATTCGACACATCGTCTCGATTCCCGCCCTTGTGCACAGGAGTAATGAGCGCTTTCTTAAACACATCCGGGAAGATACCTTGAGCATAGCAAAGTTCAAAGAGGTAAGTGAGAGGAGGGACTATAATATTTTTGCACAGTTTAAGTAACTGAACTGGAATAAAGTCCCAGCCAGTAGCACAGTTATTTTTAAGGTTTAATATTAATGCTTCAATTTCAGCTTCATCCGGCGGTAAGAGAACAATAGAATTAAGGTTGCGAGGGACTATAAAATTGTAAATAGGGTTATGCGTAGGAGTAATGGCATCGGCAAGATGTTTACCTATTTGTGAAAAATAATCATTGATTTTATTAATATTGTTAGAATTAGAATTTAATAAGCCATCTGCAGTTGATTTAACATCAATATAGTTAATTATGGACTTTATTGCTTTCCACGAATCTTTGGGAGTTTTGGCGTTTTGGAGTAAGGACTTTTCAAAAGTGGTTTTCAATTTTCTTAACAGAGAATTACAATAATTCCGATAACGTTTAAACGTAGTTTCTAAGGTGTAGTTAGTAGGGCTCTTTTTGTGTTGTTTATGGAGTCGGTCCCTATGTCTAATACAGCGCAAAAGCCCACTTGTAATCCAGGGTTTAAGAATTCTTTTTTTACAAGTTGTTTGGTAGACTTTAGTATTCGCTTTTATAATGTTTGATAGTTTATCTACCAAAGCAGTGGCGGCAGCCTTTGCATCAGGAATAGACTTAATAAAGGAGAAATCGAGAGTCTCTATTTGTCTAACACACGTTTGTATGTCTAATTTTTTTGCACTATAATTTTTGATCATAATTCTACGTGTGGTAATGCTTAATGAGACATTCACTGGAAAATGATCTATTAAACAGGAATCAATGACACATACAGTTGCAGGACAAATAGTTTTCATCATGGCGTGGTCGAGGCAGTTGAGCATTCTGGTGGGATAGGTATGAGCAGGCAATAAGCCAATTTCTGCCATTAAGTTCAGATACGATGCGCTGCATCTGTCGGTGTTATTAATTTTAATATCAATATTGATGTCTCCGATCAGTAATACATTATTGCTAGAATTTAAAGGGCGCAAAATATTATCTAACGAGTCTAGGAAACTATCTATACAATGTTTAGACGGCGACCTGTATACGGCCAGTATAAATATATCGGGTTCAATTTGTAATAACAAAAAGTTAGCACCTGAATAGTCCGGCTCCACCACAGAATACTTAATTGATTTCCTTACATATATTACGATACCGTCGCTTTTGTTTAAATATTTTTTAGAAATATATGTGTTATAGTTATCAATAGATGGGACATTTTTATTTGCGTGCAGCCAACTCTCAGTTAAAATAATGACGTCATTTTCAAATGCTAGACTGTGTAATAGTACTAATAGATTGTCTAAGTTTTTATATATGCTACGAATGTTTAGGGAAAAAATATTCAGAGACTTGTTGTTATTACCAATGAGAGTATTACACGTCAACGTGTCGCAATTATAAGCAGACGCAATGGCTAAATTATCCAATTCAGTAGAAGTATTAATGATTGAATGAGTCATTGTGTAAGTAAACAAAACGCTGTCGCAGTAAAATTATGAACCAAGAATATATTAATACCTGCCGTGCGATAACCACAAATAATATACTCCCCTGTACATGTGTTGTGTATACATATCGATGTAAAAATATCCATTCTGTGTTTGTTGTGAGTGTACGAGTCATTAAGATGTTTGAAATAATATATAGTGATTGGTGTAAAAGGTTATTAGGGATTGAATACAAAGTGTAATAATTATATAATAAGTGTAAGGTAGGTATCCCGGTACAAATGTACATAGATGTAAAACATTTATTTTTTTGCTCATTGTTGGTGTGCAAGTGATTAATCGGTTTGAGGTATAGTTTTGTGTGTAAAAAATTCACATGGAGTAAATACAAAGTGTAATAGTTATATAAAAAAGTAAAGACAAACAGAGAAGTACAATAACAAATTCCTAGTCACTTATTTAGTCGAAGAATGTCTAAGTCTTCTTCCTTGCGTATTGGAATTTGCTTCCCACCCTCAGCCTGTCGGAGATATATTTTACCGTATGACGTCCAACAGTACTTAAAGGCATTGTCTTTGGCAAATGTTCGCGCGAGATAATATAAACGCTGCGCCTTCAAGGTTAACTTTTCAGCTACATAGACTGGTTTTGCAGGACCCGCTAGCTTTAAATGAGTTGTGTTCAATTTACATGTTTTGTTTTTAATATTAAATTGCCGTACTTACGCCGTTATTATAGTTTCCTTGGTGGCAGCACTTGAGAACTCCACGATAATTTGTGACGATGACGGGTCATCTTTTTTGTTGATGCGAAACACATCTTTAATATCCTGATTTTGGATCGGCGTGTTAAGGGCAGTAGCCGTTGACTTCACAAGCTCACAGAGATCAATTTTGCTTTCGCCAGATCTTTTGGGCACATTTTTTATTTCGATTCTGGTAGATTGTAGCTGTCTTTCTAGATTTTCAACTGTTTCTTCCAGACGTTGAATAAGACAACGGTCTGCCTGACGTTCCATTTCTAGTTGGCCTATTTTGACGATCAAATCATCGTACTGCTTGGAAATAAATGCAATACTGGTTTTTATGTCTTCATTTTTAACTTTGATTCAGATTGTGCTGCAGCTTTAGCCATCAGTTGACGGATCTCCTCCATACAGGTAGGCTCCTCATCCCGTTTACGTTTGAACCTTGAGGTGACATTGTCATGGTCAATTGCGGTTAGGTTCGGGGTTGAACCGGATTGGGTTATCGCACGAGATGAGACGTTGGGTTCAACGGTTTCTTCCTTAGAAGGCGTATTGGGAGGTGTACGCCGAAGAGGCATAGTAAAGCAGGTATATTATATTACTCTCCATGCGCAGTCGTTCATAGAATTGTCTCAACGCAATGTGCGTTAACTTATAAATCAGCTGATACCTCCAACAATGAGCGCAGTATGCTCACACCTCGCGTTAATACCTCCTAGCGATATTACTATGTAAGTACGGAGACGGAGATAGTAAATAATTTTAATTTAATTTTAACACACGTCCGCTCTCCAGCACGGTTCTGGGCGAAGGGGGGGGGGGGGATTTATAATCAATGTACAAGATGATTCTGACGACAGCAAAATGGAATCGGAAATCGAAAATATATCTGATAGTGATTGAAAATACTGAATAGTCCTACTTGTTTCGTTTCCATTCTGTAACACCAATGCTTAATTAAATGCCTACATATTCTTAATATTTTTGTATTTATTGCAACCTAATCTAATTTATTTACAAAATGTATATACTTTTACAACCAAAATTTTATTTAGATTATTAAATCTCGACTTGAATATACATCAAATTTTTTTGCTAACGTTACCTACTTTTACACACACAAGCGCGCTTGTCGGGCGGAACTTCGTGAAATAGAATATCTGTACTTTATTTATTTTGTAGGAAAAACAAGCAAATATCAAAACGCCGGAAAAGAAACGCTTTTATACCAATGTCCAAATCGGAGCAAATTCTAAAAAAATCCAAGGGCCCTCCTATACCAACGGTTAACATAACAAAGCCGTTAACCGTTGCGCATAATATAGGACCCACGGTGGATGACGTAATGGATATCATTAACAAAATGCGAAACGGGACAGACATTAAAAAAAAATAGATGCAACAATAAAAGAACTAGTCAACTACCAAGCGGCCTTTTTAAACAATAGATTTACAGATGATCACATATTTACGTTAAAAAGGATATTTGACGAAGAATGGCGCGCAGGTAAAAGAATTTATGTACTCGCTCTGGACACAGAAAAAGCTTTTGACAACGTTGACCTCCAAGCACTGCGAGAAATTTTAATACAAAGAACTAAAAAGCCACTAACCAACAGGATAATCAAGGTTTGCATGAATGAACGAACACATATCAAATGGTGTAGTCAGCAAAGCAGTTGGATTATCAAAGGAAAGAGAGTTAAACAAGGTTGCCCGTTGTCCCCTTGCCCTTTTACACTGGTCATGGATGAGGTCCTTAGAACCCTCGAAAAGGAAACTCAATTAAACTAGGCCAAGATCGTGAAATCTCAGCCCCCCTGGTGCTATCATTCGCGGACGACCTCATCTTTATTACAGATGATCTAAAAGGGTTAGAAGGAATAGTATACCACATTAAACCCCTACTATCTAGTGTCGGCCTCCAAATAAACGAAACTAAAACAAAAATACTCATTAAAGACCCCATAACTAAACAGAAAGCGACTTACATGTCAATGAACCTATTAAATCTACAAACGGTCGATGAAATTAAATACCTGGGCACATACATAACATCTGCATTAAGCAGGAGAAGAACAATAAGAAAACGGTGTGAACAGGCCACCAGAAACGTCAAGTCGCAGTACCATTCATAATAAACTCAAAAATGAACTGGAAACTCATGTATCGAATGGTGATCGTACCTTGCATGATATACGGTTTGAAAGTTTCGGCAATCACCCAAGCTAACAGGTCAAGACTGAGAAGATATGAGAAAGTTATCATGAGAGATTAACCACGCCAGAAATAAACCAAGACGAAAGAAAATGGACGAAATCTTAGACGGAAAAACAGTAACCAAACGCATCAAGAATCACAGGATTTGCTTTCTCGCACACGTTCACAGACTGCGGCAAACCGCATCTGTTACACGCAGCAATGCAGTACAAGGCCAAATTCAAGAACGTTGGCCGTCCTATTTACACATGGAACGACAACCTTAAACAAGACTTGACGTACTTCGACAAGGAAATCAACTTTTGGATGGACACAGCTGCAGATTGATATAAGATTATGAAGACTGCCAGCAAGATCTACAAGAAACCTGAAACGGATAACAGCGAGGCTTTTGACGAAGACATAGAATCAACTAAAAAAAACACAGCACAGCAACGATATAGAAAAGAGCCGAGAAAGCAGCATAACCTAATCAGAAGATTCACCGGTGAAGATCGACCTGAACCAACATAACGGCGACGTCGTAAAAAGATGTCCATCCATAGATAAATATCACCCGTCTCTCCACTATTCCATTGCTTACTCAAGGATGCATATCCGGTAGGCTCGCAAATCCCTCCTTATCCTAAGGGCACGTCTTCCCTACCAATACCGCGCCACCCAGTCTACTCCTAGATATGCAATGGCCTATGTAGCACTCCAGGGGCTAGTGCAAACCTTGGGGTTCGTTCGATTTATCGAGTCTGGTTAAACCACGCTGGGATCGGTGCATTTCATTCATTCATAAAATATATGGAGGCAAAACCTGCGACTTATACACTACTTCGTTATAATAATCGTACATAGCACTTGACATGTATGTACAAACACACTCGTGTAGTTGTCCGTAGTATCGTCGATGGTCCTCGGCCAGACACAAACAGTAATCAAATTGGCACGGCTCTGTGCTCGCAACTGCCGGAGATTGTAGGCTAATCTACTTTTATAGGTTATCTAGTATTCCACTCTGGATATATCAGATAAATGAGACTTTTGGCCATTTCATCGCAAGACTCGTAAAAGTTGATTATAGATAGAACAATGACTAAGGACATTGTAACTGTATATTTAGCTCGACATTAACTTACTTAACGTTTCTTACTCTGATTTATTGGTAACTAGCTTTTGCCCGCGATTCCGTTCGCGTGGATGTCGGAAAATATCACACGGGAACGTACTGGAATTAAAAGTATCGTGTCAATCCTAACGTCATACGTTTGAATTCAAATAGCCTAAATGGTGTGGTAATTGCTGTTTTCTAAGCGTCTTCTTCATTTATCGGTATCCAGTAGTACGCCATTTAAGATCAAGTTAGTAGTATACTATTGGGCATTCTGTCCCACCTATCGCGCAGTTGAACTAGTTCGCCTACGCTCCGTTGGGACAGAATGCCCAATAGTATATGGATTTGGATAAATTTAAGCATTCTAAATCCCACCTATCGCTCAACGAAGTAAATAGTGGTATAGAACGCTCAACAATCGACCGATGATCGTCGGGCATTCTGTCCCACCTGTCGAACTAGTTCGTCTACGCTCCTTTGGGACAGAATGCCCAATAGTAATCGGATTCAGATAAACTTTAAGCATTATAAATCCACCTATCGTTCGGCAAAGTAAATTCGCTGTACAAAGAGTAAGTACATTTACACCTTTTGAATATGGTGGAGCGGGAAAAGAGAAATAATTGGAAGGCTGCACAATACCTTGAGATTCTCGTCACGGTCTTTTGTAGCGATGTGGGCAGTTAACACGACAAATTGACATCGATTTTTCTTCGGAGCATGGAATGAGCTCGCGCACACGTTGTCAGCCATATTTTTCTACATTGTCTTCTTCTCGCTCGAACGACGGTGTTGGGTATGTGCAGGAGAGGGATGGGAATAGGAAATCCGTCATCAACCAAACAAGTAAAACAAAACTAAAGTCTTTTTAATTATTTTTATTTATCAATAAAAAACCTTGGATGTTCTTCAAACAATTTGTCAGCCGAACGCACGAAATCTTGTAATTTACACCACTGTGATGTGTCCGTATTGGTTTGGAACTTGATACGGACAAGTGCCTTCTTCCACAACGTCATGGAATCGGTATCACGCGCATCGCCTGTTTTGTAAACTTTACAGTCAACATAATATTCACCATCGGTGTCCGCATTTCGTCGCTCGCTGCCATTAGCCACCCGGTTTACGAAGAATGATGATAAAACCGGTTGATTGCTCGATGACCCATCATTGACTTCTGTATCAGTTTCAGTATTCCGACTGATACCGAATACATCGATAGAACTGCTTGATTTTTTCTTACTGAAACAACATAGAAAAGAAAGTGGTTAATCACATTATTTCTTAAAACAGACATTTTACTTTTGTATTAAGAGATCAACAGTAACATTTTGTAGAAGCTCGATGCCGTTCGATTAGCACACATACAAAATCCAATCGTGGTGGTCATGTCACCGTTTGAACGCTTGAATTAGTGACTGAACACTAGAATGGAACACAGTCAACAACGCGATGCGTTGAAGCAATCGAACGCAGCAATTTAGTAAAACATGATCAACAGTCTGTGATGCTGAATATAGCATGCTCGACTCTAAATTTAAAAGTCGCACAGCGTTATCGAAATATCAAGATAAAGTATCAAGATAAAGTATTTTACTCAACATTGATCACACAACAAATTTTGATTAGATAGGTACCTTGGATTTGATAAGTTCGTTAATGACCCTGACTTGCGCTTCCTGCTGCTGTTGTTGACAGGCTGTTTGTGTGTGGGTTTAGCTTTCTTTCCAATGACTGCAGTTGGGTGATAGACCTCGCACTCAGATTCAGACCTGAAATAAAGACATAATAATATTTTAATAAAAATATTCCATACCTACGACCATTCTCCAAATGTTTGTTTTTTATCCAATACACGATACAATACAAAACATACACTGTTTTACATGAAAAATGCATATAAATATTATGATTTATTTATATGTGTATGCACAATGATTAGTCAATACGATTTCTTTCAGACAACCTTAACATCATCATCAGCCGGAAGACGTTCACTGCTGAACATAGGCAACCTTACCAATAAGACAACCTTAACATGGACAACAAAATATTATAGACAAGTAAAAGAAGGATAGTACACAGTTTAGAAACATAATTACACTTACATTTCTTATTATACTTGCATTTTTTCAATCTGCGATTGTTTCCACGAGATGCTTGATGAGTTGACTGCAGCAAGCGCAGGTTAAGATGTCAGCAGGTAATCAACAACAAAAGCAACAACAACGGGTAATTAGGTATATACTAATAACTTAGCGCTCGCAATGTACTTGAAGACTGTCTCCACATTAAAATTCGACTGTGTCTAGTTCTCCGATAGCATGATGTTTTAAGTCAAAATCGTGTGATAATCCACTATAATTAAAAATGGTCGCAAACCATTAAGTTGTAATAAATAAATCAACTGTTTTTCTTATACGTATTATATCAAAGCAAAAATGTTATTTCAGGAATTAAAGTACAAACAGTTTCAATACGTATAGTATCGATTACTGTTGATGTAGCGAAAATACTTAGGGTTGGCAAACTATCGCAAGGACTGTCACAACTGGTTACCTCGGTCCTGGAACGTAAATGGCATATGATAGAAAAACAGTCGGGTTTTAGTTCAGAACAAGTCTGATAGTACCTTCTCCTCCACCCAAGGAGGGAGGTCTCAACGGATGATTTCCCGATTTAAAAAAGGGTTGACAAACTAGATTGTGATAATAAAAAGATAAGTTCCAAAAGTTTAGCAGAGTGTTACTTTTTGGACTTTATTTTAAATTATTTTGAGGTTATCCTTTTATAATAAAGTATTTGCAGAGCCGCTTTACTTTTAGGATTTAAGATTAGTAGTCTTGGACATACATACATACATACTGACTGGTTAAACTCATAACCCTCTTTTTTGCTTCGACGTAGTCAAGTGATGACCAAACTTCTATAAGGTAATATTGTGCATGCATGCCATCCTTAACCAAGATAGCTGTTCGCGCGCGAACTCAGGGACGCGAGAGGTGCGGTGTGGTAACACTGCGCATTCGCATCGCATCGCACCACACGCCGCCGGCGCGCCGTGCCGCCGACCGGGGCGTCGGCGGCGTGTCTTCAGCATAATTAATAAATCTATCATCAATAAAACCATAACCTTCCTTTTACCTCGCCGTAGTCGGGTAGTGCGTGGCATCCTTACCTAAGATAGCTGATTTATGCGAATGTGACTTTGCTGACCGAAAAAAATAAGGTTGATCAAAGTCCAATAAAAGTAATAAGTAATAAAATATTTATTTGCTTGTTTTTCTAAAACATTTACGTTTTCATTATTCACGCGAAATAGACGTCAATAATTTGGAAAATAAAAGTAAATATTTTAACATTTTATCACGCGCGTTAAGCGTATGACATTCTAAAGTACCTACTTACTTTAATTATAATTATGTATATTTTCTTTCAGGAAGAGCTAATTACATGGAATTATGTGGAAAACTATGGTTTGAAATTTGTTCTGCACTAGATGATAAAGCAATATTATTATCAAATAATTTAAAGGAAAATAAAAGGTAAAAGTACTTTCTAATCACGAGTGATAATATTATGTTTTATAGTACATATCTATATATTTAATTTAATCGTACATTGTGTTTGTTATTTTCAGAAAACGTTTTATAAACTTTTGGAATCTTGCGAAATTGAATTTCACAAAAGTTAGTTTATCATACAGCATTACGTTGACAACTGACAAGATTGGCTTTGAAATCAGTGTCAATAATTTACAAAAACAAAATATATGAAAAAAAGGAAGGTAAATATAAATACTTAGCACTTTTCTCCAAAAAGCTAAGCAGAGGAAAATAGTGTGATATCAGAAAAGACTTAATTTAATAAACTCTTACACTTTTTTTTCAGGAAGCATCGGATTGACTTCGGTTATGATTTTTACCTGAGATCAGACAAGTACAAGTCAAGGAGCTATGCTGGAAAATTGAACACAAATACTATAAGCCTATAATAATATATTGGTATTTAAGGTATTTATTCTTCTGTACCAATTGAAAGGGTTGAAAATCTAAAGGATCCATGCTATTTTTGATTTTCAGACTTGTCATGCAGATTATATTTTTGTAAAAAAATACATACATAGATCGTTTAGTTTTCAGTAATTTCATACCAAATTCATTTAATAGTGGTACTTTTATGTTTGTACATTTATAATTTCATCAAAATGCCTCATTGCTCGGTTTGCGATATTAATGTAGATAGTCGTTGCTGGACCAGTCACTTACGAACTAATAAACACAAAAATAATAGTACAATGCCTATTCTTGAAAACGTTGAAATCTTACGTTCATCGTTTAAAGGACGTATTATTAGTTACCGAGTTATTGCATCCAAAGATGAAGCAAATAATCTTCCGGAATCATTTCTTAGCAATATTCGCGAACAGGTTAAATCTTTAGTCGATGACTCACTTAAAAGACAAATCGCAGTAAAAGTTAATTTTGAACTTTTTTCTTTATTTCTATTGTATAAAAATGATTTACAAGAAATCAAATCTTTTGCCACCAAAAATTTTGTTATACATTCGAATTATGATTTTAATACTTTTTATGACACAGTTGTCACGTCGTTGTTGAAAAAAATTGAAGAATTTGAAGAGAGAGACAGTGGATGGACATTCTTGAGTAATTTACATTTAGAAGTCAATGTTAATAAGTATCAGCCACTTAGTGGATCTCATTTTATAGATTTACCTAAGTTTATAAAAAACAAAAAAGCATGTTTGAATATTCACAATAATGATAATGATTGTTTTATGTGCTGCGTTGTAGCTGCTTTGTACCCAGCAAATCGACACCCAGAGCGAGTAAAATCTTATCCTCACTTTCGCGATGTTTTAAATGTTAAGGGCATGTCTTTTCCCATGACTTTTTCAGATATAGCAATTTTTGAAAGAAATAATCCTTTTCTGAATATATTCGTTTACGGTTTAAAAAACAATAAGTAAATAACAGGTCCCTTATACAGGCCTGACTCGTGTAAGGATAAATCTAAGAGTATTCATCTACTGTTCTTAGAAAATGATCGTTCATCCCATTATTGTCTTATTAAAGATTTACCTCGTCTTGTTAAAACTCAAATCACGAAACATCATAGTAAATTATATTTTTGCGAAAGTTGCTTATTGTTTTTTCCTACTCCTAAACAATTCGAAGATCATCTGTGTGAGGGAACCGTAACTATTTTACCTGAAAGGGGGTCTATATTACAGTTTAAAAATTTTGATAGAAAACAAAACATTCCATTCGTCATATACGCTGATTTCGAAACATTGCTGGAACCAACATCCGTTAGTGAACCCGACACTGCTAACACATCATTTTTACAACGACACGTGCCTGCAGCATTCGCCTATAATATTGTTTCTTCGTTAAATTATACTTTTCATGATGAGGCATTTAAAAGTTATCGCGGTGTTGACTGTGTTCCAAAATTTATAGACTTTCTTTTTAGTGATGTTAAAAAAATTTACAAAATATTAACCGAAACCCAGGTCATGACATTTACAAAAGACGATGCACGAGATTTTCAAAAAGCCTATAAATGTTACATATGTGGAAACCTACTTTGGACCAATAAAGTTAGAGATCATTGTCATATAACAGGACGATACCGTGGCGCTGCTCATAGACATTGTAATCTACAGTATAAAATACCTAAATTCATACCATTATTTTTCCACAACTTATCAGGATACGATTCAAATTCAAATTCAAATTCAAATTTCTTTATTGCGAACTAAGTGTAGGTATACAAAGATGTTATAATAGGTAGGTTCTTAGAACTTAGTTGCCTGTTCAGGCATTGCAATTTACACAGCTATCCAAAAAAAAAAAAAATCCGTTAATAAACAGTTTACATTATATTATATTAATACCATTATTCATATATTTATCATTTTTATTATTATTATATTATATTCATTATATAAGTCATGCATTAATCATTACATTATATTAATTATACATTTATCACACTACATTAGATATTACATACAGTATTAAAAATATTTAGGATACATTGATAATTTTAAAAATAATGTCGTAACACAGTAAATTAAATTATTTTTCCTCAAGAAATTCATTTACCGAGTAGTATGCCTTTTTAATGAGGTAGTCTTTCAGCTTCCTCTTAAAACCAACTAACGAATGCATGTTCCTAATGTCTTGGGGTAACCTATTATATATTTTTACACCCATACAAAAAATGCTATTGCTAAACACTGCAGTGTGAGATGCTTTATTTCGCAGTGTCTTTTTAAGTCTACTGCTTATTAATGTGTCATAGCTACTGATGTTTGATCGTACTAGTATTGCGGCCTCGTAGATATATAGAGCCGGGAGGGTTAATATTTTGAGGTTAATGAAATAAGGTTTACATGAATCTGTTTGGTGTATCCCAGATATTGATCGAATACACTTCTTTTGTGCCTTGAACGCAGTTTCTTTATCAGTTGAGTATCCCCAGTATAGTATCCCGTATGATATAGTAGATCCCACATAGGCATGATATGCACTTAGTAGTGTAATTTGGTTTGACACTTTTTTAAGCATATAGAGAGCGTAAGAGAATTGGTTTAGTTTGGTACATACACTATTTACATGTGTTTTCCATGACATATTAGAATCTATGTGGATCCCTAGAAATTTTGTACTTGTAACCTCAGATACAGTTGTACTATTATGTTCAATAGATAATGGAGTAGATTTTGTATTTTTATTTTTGAAATTCATGTAATGGGTTTTTGTAAGATTTATTTTTAAGTTATTTAATGTAAGCCAATTTATTAATTTAGATAGGGAATCATTAATTTCTAATTCATGATTTTTATTTTTGTTATTTGTGAAAAGAGCCGTACTGTCATCTGCAAATAAAACCATAGGGTGACGAATAGCATTTGGTAAATCATTTATATAAATGAGGAATAGTAGTGGTCCCAGTATTGATCCTTGAGGTACACCGTATTTTATCAATCTTTGGCTCGATGTATATTTCGTTTCTGTTTTTGTGGAGGGACATAATTGTGCTATTTCAGTGAACTGCATTCTATTACTGAGATATGATTTGATTATTTCTAGTGCTTTTCCACGAACTCCGTATATTTCTAATTTATGTAGCAGTAGTCCATGGTCAACATAATCAAAAGCTTTGGTCATGTCCATGTACAATGCTGTAACTTGATTTTTTTTATCTAGTTCCGTTATGATTTTATGTAAAAACTGATGCATTGCTGTATTAATCGATTTACCTTTTCTGAATCCAGCTTGATTATCTATTATTATTTTATTTTTTTCGAAATATTCACTAAGATTATTATAAAGCACTCTTTCAAATATTTTAGCCATTATTGGAATGAGAGCTATAGGTCTATAGCATCGTACATCCTCCTTGTTATCTTTTTTGAATATTGGTGTAACCACGGTAGTTTTCAAATATGTCGGGAAAATTCCTTCTTCAAGACACTGATTTATTATGTAGGTGATGACAAGAGCAATTTCGTACACTACACGTTTTATTATTTTTGTGGAAATTCCATCCCAACTTATACTGTTAGTGTTTTTTAAAGTCATGATTATTTTAACAATATCATAGGGGGTAACTGGTGTTAAGAAACAGGAGTTTGGTTTGTTATAGGTTAGAATCTTAGCGTAATTTATTGTATTATTCGATAATTTTGAGATGTCATCAATAAAAAAGTTGTTGAATGCTTGTGCTATAGAAACAGGGTCAGTTATAGTTTGGTTATTACATTTTATTAGATTAATTTTTTCAGGCGGGTCATTATTTTTGTATTTATTGATTATTTGCCACATTGCTCTAGACTTATTTGTAGCTGTTTGGATATGATAGTTGTTTTGCGACCTTTGGGTGAGTTTTATGATTCTTTTAAACCTTTTTGTATAATTTTTAAAATCACTCTTATCTCTGTTCTTACCTGATAGTCGATATATTTTAAGTAGCGTTCTTTTATGGAGGGAACATATTTTTAGTCCTTTACTGATCCATTTAGTATTTCGTATGATTGGGACTTTAATTTTTATGTTTGGAAAACAAAGGTCATAAAAAAGTTTAAATAGTTTATGAAATTCTTCATAAGCAGCATTAGAGTCATTTTTTTCATAGCAAACACTGTAAGTAAGGGCTTTTAAACATTTAGTAAATTTTTCAATATTTTCGTTGCTATAGTCTCTTTTAATTTTGCCATTTATTCATAAAAAAATTAGGTGAAATGCCAGGAAAGTTGAGAATTATTCCAAAGACAAAAGAAAGGTATATTTCATTTTCCAAATTCATACAGGTAGCTGATAATGAATACGTTCAAGTAAGATTTTTAGATTCATTTAATTTTTTAGGAGCTAGCTTAGACAAACTTGCGAAAAGTATGCATAATGATGATTTTATTGCTCTACGTTCTCATTTTCCCAACAAGAACCAATTTAATTTGCTTACAAGGAAGGGAGTTTATCCTTATGATTACATGACTAAATGGAAATGTTATAAACAAACAAGGTTACCATCGAAGCAAAACTTTTTCAGCGTTCTAACTAACCAAGCTATTTCAGATGAAGATTATAGATATGCTTGTTTGGTTTGGAATGAATTCAATATAAAAGATTTAGGTGATTATACTGATTTATATTTGAAAACAGATGTTCTTTTACTAACTGATATATTCCAAAATTTTCGAAAAACTTGTAAATAGCATTATAAACTAGACCCTGCATTTTACATAACCGCACCTAGTTTATCATTTGACGCAATGCTACTAAAAACAGGCGTTCAACTTGAACTCGTTTCAGACTTAGCCATTGTACGAATGATTCAAAAAGGTATTAGAGGTGGTTTGTGTATGTGCTCTCATCGCTATGCAAAAGCTAATAATAAGTATTTATCAAAATGCGATGCATCAAAACCACAATGTTTTATAGTTTATTTGGATTGTAATAACCTTTACGGTTACAGTATGTGTCAATATTTACCATATCGATACCTTTAGGCTCAAAAGGCATATCCACCAAAACACGACTTTTCAGGAGAGCCATAAAACAGAAAAACAAAACAGTTTTCCGACATAACTTTTTTGTGGTTATAGCTATAAAAAAAAGCAAAAGGCAAAAGTTGTTAGAATTTTAAGATAAAGCACATCGTAGGATAATATTTAAAGTAAATCTAACAAATAAAAAAATAGACTTCGTATACACCCTAAAAAATTAATAATGCAGTCGGTTACGTCAAAAAAAAATCAAACAGCTAAGGGTGTAATAGCAATTCATACGAAATCAACTAACAATTTATGATGTAAGTTACAATCTCTTTGTATTCTACTATCTAACAAATTATGTAAGCTGCAAACGTTTTGTCCAATATGTGGTGTAAGTGACAGTTGTGGTACTTCTTATCAATGATTTCTCATTATAAGCTCAGGTAAATTTTGCCGATCAGGTTCTTTGTTTTATAGTTTAGTGCTTCACCTACTTATAATAACAGAGCATTCCAAAAATAGCATTAAAAAATAAATGAATTAATATTGTATCAAAAATGTTTAATCACAGCAATAATTGTAATTGAATCAATCTTCGTGAAAACAATAATTGTGCAATAATAATAGTCGTCTTAGTTACTATCTTATTAATAATAATATAAAAATGTATTACACTTATTATTATTTATGCAAGTAGGAATATAATATCCATTTAATGTAATGAGACAAGTTTCTTTTATCATTATTACCCCTAATATTTATAATACTTGAAAGCTAAACAAAACACAACCTCTAATAAAGCAAATTAGTTAATTTTTTATGTTGTTAATTTAACTACAAAATGTTACAACAAGTATTTTGCATTTCTTGTATGCGAAATTAGGAATTACTGATTAATGATTCCTAATTTCGCATACATGCATAAAAAATCTTAAGTAAACTGACCGCCTACATTTTCTTTAAATATTTTTATTAAAATTACTAAGAAACAATACAAACAATAATTAATAATATACACAAAGTAAACAATATACCTTATATTAAAGAGTTATACTTTGGTTTTTTAAAATTACACAAGCGAGAAATTTGCCAAATTAATAATGTTATAATTATGATATTAAAAAAAAAAAAAACGGAAAAAAGAGTTAACTGTAACGAGCAAGCATCCCGAACGACAAGGATTTAAACATAAAAACATAAAACTTATTCTTCCTCTGTATCTTCGTCTTCGTCATCTGTTTCAGGTAATGTATCGGGTACATCATCAGTAGAACGGAGGCGACGATACTCTTCATGAAAGGTCTTGGGGATTGTTCCATTGTCACAAAGTTTCATAAGGTCTTTATATTTTGCTACTGATATCGGTAGTTTAGCTTTATACAAAGGCTTTATAATGTAGTTTTCGTGTTCGGATATATCGCTCACAACATTTTCATCTGTACTATTCTCAATGGTCTTATTTTTGCTATTCCTTGTTTTCGTGTCCTTTCTTTTACCTTTTCCTTTTCCCTTAACTGCTAATGCTTTGCTAATTCCTTTCTTTTGTGTCTTTTCAAATAATTGTATTTGTTCCTCTGCCACACTCTCTTTCATGGAATATTTTAATTGAACTTTATTTGGATTCTTCTTTTTGAAAGTAGCTGTTCTTATTGCTTTGAAGGAAATATTTTTTAACGTACAAGGCGTAAATGTTTGGTTAGCCATATCTCCTAAATCTAAGAAATCTGAATATGCCATGACATTGACATGATAGGGTCTCGGCCTTTTTCGGGCTGCTACGAAAAAGGTCGCCCATTGTGATGGACTCCAAACAATTATTCTTTTCACTTCTTTTTCGATGACAGCATGGACCGAATCCACAGGCATATAGGTGTGACCGGGGAGTAAAAAGTTGATCTGAATGACTTCCAGATTTACAGAAGTCTTTAAAAAGTGATTGAAGACAGCCAACACTGTTTTATTTTTGTTTTGGCCACTGCATGAGTCGCAGTACAATAAAAGGTTCTTCACTCCTCTTCTATCTACTTCAACGAGATATTTGATTAGGCAGCTAGCAATCTCATTGCTACCACGTTTGCCATCACACTCACCCCAGGTGAATGAATGAATGAATGAATGAATGAAATGCACCGATCCCAGCGTGGTTTAACCAGACTCGATAAATCGAATGAACCCCAAGATTTGCACTAGCTCCTGAAGCCTCATTGAAGATTCATAGGACTACAGAGGCCATTGCATATCAAGGAGTAGACCGGGTGGCGCGGTAATGGTAGGGAAGACGTGCCCTTAGGATAAGGAGGGATTTGCGAGCCTACCGGATATGCATCCTTGAGTAAGCAATGGAATAGTGGAGAGACGGGTGTTATTTATCTATGGATGGGCATCTTTTTGCGACGTCACCGCTATGTTGGTTCAGGTCCATCTTCACCGGTGAATATTTTGACGGGGTTATGCTGCTTTCTCGGCTCTTTACTATATTGCTGCTGTGCTGTGTTACATTTAGCTGTTCTAAGTCTTCGTCAAAAGCTTCGCTGCTATCCATATTTTTTCGTTTCATATTCGTCGTGTTTCCTAATCGTTTACGTTTCTTGTAGATCTTGCTGGCAGCCTTCATAATCTTATATCGATCTGCAGCCGTGTCCATCCAAACGTTGAATTTCTTGTCAAACGTCAAGTCCCGTTTAAAGTTGTCGTTCCATGTGTAAATAGGGTGGCCTACTTTCTTGAATTTGGCCTTATACTGCATTGCTGCGTGTAACAGGTGTGGTTGCCCCGCCTGTAAACGTGTGCGAGATAGCACATCCTGTGATTTTTGATGCGATATGTTACTGTTTTTCCGTCTAAGATTTCGCGCAGAAGAAACCCCTGCATTTTTGTTTTCCTCTTGGTGTTTAATCTTTTGACGTATTGCCTGACATTATTTTACACGAGTATGTCTTTTTAGGTTATCTAGTTGTCTTCTTTGTAAGAATTTAGCCTTTTGGAGGTTAGCAAGAGCTATACGATGATCCCTAGAGTGACTCGGCTGAAAGATCAAGGTTTCCTGGGCAGCCGCTTTTTTAATACTCCAGTTATGGTACACGATGGTATTTCGATGTTTTCATCCGTTGAGTGGATCCCTATGCTTTCCAGTTGTTTGGTTATGCAGGCTTGGTATTTTGTTTTGGTGGATTTGATGTTGAGAACGGCATAATAACATTGTTCCTATTGTAATTGCATTGACATTTTATTATACGTATATGTGATGATTTATTCTGTTGCAGTATTGTGAAATTTTATTTGATGTTATATGGGTTTATTCAATTATTTTTTTTGTCAAGAGGTGCCATGAGGTCCCCATTACAATCTCTCGTCCAGCGCGATTCCTAGGAAAAATATTTGATTAATAAATTCCAGCTTCTCTCCATTAAATACGATGTCACTTCTTATTACTTCTTACATTCTTCTTAATTTAAATCGAATGCATTTGGTTTCTTCTCATTTAGTACCAAATTATTTACCGCAAACCAATCTTGGACCTGAAGAATAGAGCTAGTCACAACGTCATTATTTTGTGACCGTCGGTCCATTTTTTAGATCAATGATGGATGATTTTGAATTTTGAATTATGTATTTTATAATCATTTATTTCTGAGAAAGCTTGCTGTTAGGAATAAAATCTTGAATTTATTCCTATGTGCTAAGCAAATTCTGGCGTCACCGCAGTTATCCGCAACATGGGTAGCGAGGTCTCGGCGGACAGACACGTGGTCAAAAGTTAGCCCATTATGTTATTTATTTGGTGGGCTTCTTTGTTCATGGGCGCTATTTATTACCATTGTTAAACTATTGTTTAGGTGTCAGAACGCCGCACTGCAGCCGCATGTGCAGATTTCGTTTCGAGACAGAGGTACACAATTTTGACAGGGTCGTGCGCTTGCTGCGATTTATTAGTTACACTCTTCGTTTTTCTATAGAAATGTATATTGTTCTGAAGTTTTTTGTTTTTGTTGAATGGACTTAAGCTTAACCACTCATGTGCCTTTCATCACAAAAACTCGGGTAAATTTTTCAACAAAAATCAAAACAAAAAAGGTTGCCTCAGACGCGACTATTTTGTAGGGCTAAAGAAATTGCCAAATGGTTAAGGGTAGTTAGTAGGAGTTAAGATTTATGTTATAATTATCAGCAAGGTTATAGCTCAGGTCAAGCTAGGAAGTTTTATGGAAAATATTTTTTTGTGCGAAATCAATACCGACCGACATTGTTAATTTGTTAGAATCATACGTACTTACGTCTTCGTATGTTATTTTAGAATATCTTGCCATTCTACTTTTACTATGTCAAATACCCATAAACCTATAGCTTAAAAATAAAAGTTAATTCTGCGTATAACATCAAACCTCCCAACTTTGCCAGTCACTACGCAACTATAGATTCGCGCTCACGATGTATATACCGAACTTTGCCATAGAATTATAGCCACGTAATCGAAATAGAGCCGAGAATTAAACTCAGTTCTCTTGGTTGCTACACTTACTAGAGACAATTCAAAATGCAAATCTTTTTTGTATCTGGATCTATCGTTGGAGTTAACGTTAACCTTGAGTTTGAAAAATGGGAATTTGATTTACTGAATGATTGGTAGGTATGTAGTTTGTGAAATATTGAGCTCTGTGCATCTGTTGATGCAGTCCCTAACTCAGGTCGAGGTGTGTATTTGCAGAGAGAAGCAACGCCCTGAAAGATAAAGATATGGAATGATCTCACTGGATTATCCTGGCTATGTTCAGTGGCCCTGGAACCTTCGGCAGACGATTAGACCCTCGTATGCCCCGGCACTTGCACTCCAGGCGAGCGCCTGGGATCGGAAACGCATGTAGGCCTAGCACACCTCACTTTTGCACTATATGAATGTATTTATTTGTCGACACGTAAAGTCACAGCTACATCAAACAAAATAAACATTGTTCGATTTCGTTGACTGGCCATTAACGCGGCGCGGGCGCAAGCTGCGCTAAACGTACAATAAAAACTAAGACGCGGACTCAAACAAAAAAAAAAGGGACGCGGAGCGCTCGAGACGTCCTTCCTCTATGATGTCCAGTCAAGCTCTCCTGCCATCACACTCACCCCAGGTGAAGCAAAAAGCATCTTGCTTGTTACTCTCGTAAAGAGTAAAATTGTACACAGAATATTTTCGTGAATAGTATAACAACATGCTTTCTCCATAGTGTTCAATACCTTTTGTAAGTCAAAAGAAACAGTAATGGTATCATCCGTAAGTGGTTTAAGGTTCTGGTGAAATTTAAATCTTCTATAAGTGGCATTCTTTTCTTCAAGATGCGCTTTTAATAGCTCTGCGTCTTGAGGATTATTCTCTTCCTTATTATTTTCGTATTTTGTGCACAAAACGCACTTATCTTTTTTAGGCGTATGCACGCTTATATTATACTCTTGAAATATCTGCCTAAATATGGCCTCACTCACTATTTCATGGCTATCTTTTTTGCAGTCTTCTAAATAAATGCGATAAATATGTGCAGTGTTCTTAAACTCTTGAGGCAAATACATTTTATTGCTTCTTTTCCGACTGTAATGAGATGGAAGTACAGGCAATTGCTCTATAAATTTTGTAACAATTTTTTTTGCAGCTTCTGTATATCTAGCTGTGACATTTGGTTTTCTCATGTCTTTTTTAGCCATGTCTTCTTGAGTGTTCTTAATTGTATACAGTAAGTATTTTTGGCTGATGTCCAGGGTGGCAAGTAAAAACTTTTGGCAGACTTGTCTGTGATCCTCTCCGTCATTAATTATATATTCATAGGTGGCATTTCTGCGACTTTCCGGTGCACTCGTCCTCTTTCTTTTTATTGGAACATAACGGCAACATCTAACTACCCAGTCACGTCTGCGCTGATTATCCAAACTCCAAAAGTGTTTAAATAAAGAAGTTCGTTTTGCTTCCGTAATTTCGTTACATTTTTTGATACATTTGCCTTCAGTGCAAGGATTTTCCTTAATTGTTTTACCTTCTTTTACAGTACCTTTTCTTGTTTCGTGCAATTTTCCTTTTTCTTTTAACATTTTACGTATTTGTCTTTGGTTGGGACGTTTCGATATCTTTTTTACTAAAGTATCATCTTTTAAATCATTATCGCGTCTTTTTACTTTCTTTTTTTTTCTTTTCCTTTTTAAATACGCTGGAGTCATCTGAGTTTTCAAAGTCAGACCATAAATCAGAACTTCCAGCTGAAAAATCTTTTAGTTCTTCATCAGATAAAAAGTCGATATATGCCTTATTTACTGTTTTACAGAAACGTCTTTTACTTTGTTGCCTAGGAGTGCTTAAAATATGTCCATCATTTGGTTCAACGGTATGTAGCGTGTCTCTGGAAGTTCTAGGAAAGACATTCATCTCTATATCGATGATAACAGACGGTGACAACGTAGAAGGTGCTCGATAAGTATGTTGAAAAACGTCATCTGTTGCGGTTTCGGAAGTTCCAGGAAAGACATTTACCTCACTATCGGTAATGATGGACGGTGAAAACACAGGAGTTAGGCAGGTACCCGCAGGTACAGAGTTCATCAAGTCTTTGGAAGTTCCAGGATAGACATTCATCTCAACATCAGTGATGACCGACGGTAACAACACAGGAGTTAGGCAGGTAAGTACAGGAACGGAGTCTTTGTCAGTTTTAGGAAAAGTATTTATCTCAACATCGGTGATGACGGACGGTAACAACATAGGTTTGAGGCAGGTAAGTTGAGGAACGGAGTCCGGCAAGTCATGGTTAGTTTCAGGAAAAATGTTTATTTCATCGGTGATGAAGGACGGTGACACCACAGGAGTTTGACAGGTGAGTACAGGTACAGAGTCCATCATGTCTTTGGAAGTGCCAGGAGAGAAGTTCATCTCTTCACCGGTGTTAGCACATTGAGAAGATACTGCACGAACTTGCCAGGTAAGTTGAGGCGCGGAGTTCACGCTGTTTTTGGAAAGTTCAGGAGAAGTATTCTCAATGTCAACTCTGGCGCAGGGAGTTAATTTTGTGGCTTGTTTGCCGATATCTTGTTGCTGGTAAGCTGGTTTGACGATTAAATCAGAGATAATATTAATATTTTTGCTTGGAACTTGGTTAATATTTTCTTTCGCTTTTAGTGGACTTTTAAAAGATGCTTTCGTGCGGGATACTAAAATTGTGGGTACCTTAATGATTAAACTTCGCTGAATCGGTTCGATATCAGTATCATCGCTGTTATCTATTTCGTCAACGCTGTCGTCTGTTTTGTCAGCGCTGTTGTTGCTAAGAAAATATTGTCCTTGGTTGTTATTGTTCACTGTGTTGAGGCAGGCCTTTTCAGAAGAAGACCTGGAAAATTAATATAAAACAATATTATGTATAATCATTAAAAACTTTTTCAGCATTATACTTCACAAAACTCTTTGAATAAAGAATGTATTAATAATGCGATTATCACCATGGTTCAATTATTTAGGTATATTGCGCAAAAAAGTACCATTAGGTATTTAATTAGCTACGGCGTACACATCACTATGTAATATTCGCACACAATAATTGATAACGCGTGTCAGTAGGAATTGTGCGCGGAGCAGAGCCTGTGCGATGCACTTTAAGAGAGTGTCAATAAGAATTTTGCAACACAAAATATAATTAAATTAGCTATTCTTAAAGACGTACACGACGTATAAAATCATTCATTTGGCACCTTTTGTTGACGTATGCGACGTATCAACCCATTTGTTGGCAATTTATAATGACGTATGCGCACGAGACAAACAGTGTAGGTATAATCTTTCGGTATTAAAAACCATTTAATTGGGCATACTGTTCCATAGTTTCGTACTTTAAAGTATCGAAAACGATTAAATCTCGTGTCATTTACTTAGAAAAATAACTCGTTTCGATGTTTTACGCTATACAACAAGTTACACAAAGTCATATGGCGTAAACTCCTTAATAACTTTAAGTCTTGTAATTTATAAATCATTGTAAGCAAGAAATATACCAACGGTTGAGAGCTCGGCTTCCATGATTGAGATCTAAGTACGAGTATTTAAAAATAAATGTATCTAAGACCTTAAAAGATAAAAACTTACCTTAGCAATCTCTGTCAATGTTCGACTAGTGATGCCAACTGCTTGCGACGCCTCAACAAAAAATTTAGCTTATTTTCAGTGTCCATCTTGTAAATACAACGATTTTAACCACAGAACACTTTGAAAACGTGTATTACGCTCGGTCGTTTGCTTACAATGGCAGCCCCGAGAGGCCGGCCGGCACGCGCCACGTGGTTTTCGTAAACAATTCCCCTACGCCACCCCGCCCAGTCCCCGATATAGATAGCTATCTCCCTCAGAACAATTGCGTCGTTTGCTTTTGCCTTGGAAGACAGTAAGATAAACGATATTTAACTTTATTACGTAGGTGATTTAGGGCCGAACAATAGCATAAAACTTTGAGTTTATAGTATAAGACGTTTTCGTAAAAATATAATAATCGGACGTATAAGTCAAATTATGAATAGAGTTAAAAAGCATCTGGAAGCGTAACCACCGACCTCTATAAAATCTTTGGATGATTGCTTCGTCAAAAATATTTTAATAGGGCGTATAAGCCAAAATGTAAATATTTTAGTATATTTTGGGGCGTAACCACCAAACTTGATAAGATTTCGGGTTGTATAAGACAAGTATGAACAAAAATCTAAAACAACTAGAGGCGTAAACGCCAAAAGAGACAGACCACAGGATATACTTCCAAGTTTATAATTTCGTTTACCTGTTACGACGTTTGCCGTAATGAAAAATTAAATATTAACATTTACGGCCTAAATTTAAAGAAAATCAATGTTTAGCGATCCAAAAATTATGGTTGTATCCACCACTTTTTTGCGAATAACGAAATTTTAAATATACCAATCGAAAGAGGACGAAAAACTAAGTATGACTGCATTAAAATCTCATTTTGGCCAAAATGGCGGTTACGCCCTTTGGGTATCGATATTCAGATTTTAGATTTTTAAATGAAAATGAAATAAACCAATTACATGTTGAATGTATTGAGGATAATGCGACATGGGGTTTCATACTAGAAGTCGATCTATTTTACCCTGAATCCTTACACAGCGATCATAATGACTTACCTTTTTGTTCTGAAAAGTGCATACCGCCTGGAGGTAAAACTAAAAAACTGGTTTCAAATTTATATAATAAATATAACTATGTTATTCATTACGTGCATTTAAAAAAATGTTTGAAACACGGTTTGTTACTGCGTAAAATTCATAGAGTTATCACGTTTAGACAGAGTCCTTATTTAAAGCAATATATTGAATTAAATACACAACTACGTCAAAAAGCAATCAGTACATTTGAACAAGATTTCTTCAAGTTGTTAAATAATAGCGTTTTTGGAAAAACTTTGGAAAACACTGAAAACAGAGTGTCTGTTCATTTGGTTAATCAGTGGAACCATATAAATAATAAAACCAAAAAGTCCATCTACGCTGAGAGACTCGTGAACAACCCTTATTTTCATAGCGCATCAGTTCTATCCGAGAACTTAGTAGCGATACAAATGAAACCAGATCAAATAATTTTAGACAAGCCTATTTATATTAGTTTTACTGTTTTAGAACTGTCTAAATCACACATGTACTGGTTTCACTATAATATAATCAAACCTTTTTATAAGGAAAGAGTGAAATTATGTTATACAGACACGGATTCTTTTATTTACGAAATAAATACGAATGATTTTTATCGCGACATTAAACATAGCTTTTTACAATACTTTGACACCAGTAATTATGATATAGAAAACGAATTTATGTTACCTCAGATGAATAAGAAAATTCCTGGTCTTTTCAAAGATGAAATGGGAGGAAAAGTTATAACAGATTTCATTGGTTTAAGATCTAAACTTTATTCAATAAAAACAGAGGAGAAAATAATTAGAAAAGCAAAAGGAATTAAATCTTCTGTAGTTTTTGATCTAAGTATCACAGATTACAAAAACGTTTTATTTAATAGTGAAGTCATTCGTAGAAAAAATATTGTGTTTAAATCCCTTAAACATGAAATATTTACCCAAAGTGTAAACAAAATTGCATTATGTAACAACGATGATAAACGCGCGATATCTAGTGGTAAGATCGCAACGCAGGCATGGGGTCATTGCTCAATTTTTAAATAAGTTATATTGTTTATGTAACTGTTAGATTTAATTACATTGCATGTGAATTTAAGGGTTTAATAACTAGAGTAATAATTATGAATTAGAATAGAAATAAGAACATTGGCACTCAACTATGAATTTGTTAATGATGTTTAAGTATAGTATATTATGTATAGTTATTATTATGTATCTGTAGATTATAAGTAGATACATAAGTATAATTAATGTTTATTAAATAAAGTTAAATATTTATTTTTTAATTGTTTTATTTCTAAACATAATATTTAATTAATTATTGCTAACCATTAAATTATGAGCGAATTAGGTTCATATCAATAATTCGTAGGTAACATCGCAGGGCGATGCTAGTTTACGATACTGAAATTGTGATATATTGTATTTTAATAACCCTATAAATGCAAGCTTGCTATTTGTTGAGGTTCGAGTTTATACATGCTGCAACAAAGTTTCACCTTATGGGTATGTAGATAAGATTTACTTTCAATAATATTTATAAATGCAAGCGTGCTATTTTGTTGAGGTTCAAGTTTATACATGCTTCCACAAAGCTTCACCTTTATTGGTATGTAGATAAGATTTACTTTCAACAATATGTGTTATGATCATAATGTGCTACATATTTACAATATAATTCAAACAATCAGAGTACATATTTAGGTTATTTATAAAATATTACTCGCACCGAGTACTTGTATACAATATTATTTTTGTTTTTTGGTCTATCAGTGTACGTCATAATCATGTCGTCGGTAAGTTAAATACTCGTATGTTATTATATTTTAACCAGTCAATTACCGTAATTACAGACACAATTAAAAAATCATTGTGTCGATACCAAATGTGGTATCTCAGGGACTTAGAGGTTAAATTTTAAAACGAATTTTAAATCTTAATGTAGGTACCGAATATTGTTCCACTGATTAAGATGTTAATCATTTTGTTTCAGATTTGCGACTCAGAAGTTCAGTTCGAGCAGTACGCATAGGATCCTTACGAGGGACTTTCTGAGATGATTTGCAACGAGCCCCCGCACTGCAGTCAAATAACTAAAGAAAAGAAGTCCAGACGACAACGTCGGGTAAAGCCTTTCCATAAGAAACAAACAAAAACATCTTTCGTGATGAGTAAACTGCATCGACGTGGGATAAAACTGATAAAGATATCAGTTATTGATCTTTGCAATAACAATACTAGTGACAGTGATAGCGACAGTGAGAACGTGATAATAAATGCACAATACATTGTTAAAGATGCTATTGATAGTGTTTTGGACGATACGGAATCGTTAGTTAAAAAAAATTCAAAAGCTTTGATAGACAGTGATTTTTAATTTTATATTTTTAGGTTTACCGATTGTTATAATTATTTTTGATTATATGTGTATAAAATGCTGAATCTTTATGGTTAAGTAATTCATGTTATTTTTATAAGCTCTTTTAACTATTTTTATTGTGGAACAATGTAATTAGACAGGTAAACTAATGAAATAAACACATAGATATTTAATATTAATTTTTTTATTTAAAAAACCTAAAATACATTTTCATTACAAATCCATTTTTTAAACAAATAACACGTTTTCAGAGCACAATGCTTTAAAAAGATTACTAAATTTATTTATTTTTCCTCACAGTACTTGTAATACAACACAGAAAAAACATTTTTATAATTAAAAACCATCAACAATCTTTTATGTTAGTTACAACATATTAATTACCACTCTAAATATTTTCTTAAACATAATACATTTTTAAGTGCACATTGCTTTAAATGATTATTACAATTTAAATCCGAATCTATATTACAGTATTTTTTATGCAAAATAGATAAATTAGGACAAAGACTTTCATCAAGTTCTGATACATTACAATTAACACATAGCTCCTTTATCCACTGCACCTTCTCCAACCCTTTGACAATAATTTCTTTATTTTGTAAGTATGGAACGATTATACGATGGAATTCCTTATAGTCAACATATCCCTCATTCCAACAAATGCCTCTGTTTATTTCTAACCATTTAATTTGTTTCTGTTCATTGCTTGTTAAGTATCTGAACAAGTATGGAGGCTTAACTAAGAAGGTTTGGGTATAATCACGAGTAGCCAAAGCTAATTCTTTTACTATAAAATTGTTGTAGAGGTCCTTAAATCCTTGAATATCTACTAATATAGTTTCAGGATTCATGATATTTTCCTCACGGTATTGCTTAACGGTTTATACTCAATTATGCAGTCGTTTAATATAAGGCAGTATGCTGAAGTTTGATCGAGTATAACCGAATCAGTTTCAATTTCCACTCTTACATCCACAACAGGGCCTGCTTTCAAGTTATCTGCTTGCCTGGAGCAGTCAATAACGAAGAGCGGAGCCAAGTCCTTAAATTGTTTTTCGCTTAACAAAGGCTCCGCGCGGCGTCCGTAATATGACTGTTGAAATCTAGTGTATTGCTCGTATAATAAAGCAATTCTCTTATCAGCAAAATTCGCATTAAGATTTTCATATGGGAAGTAGTTTGAATTGAGGTATACTTTAACATCACGAATATGACAGTGATCGAACAGAGACATATCAGAGTTTGCATTGTTTTTTCTGTTTGTCTGTAAACCGATAATAACATATCTCGGTTTCTCTATTTGCGATGAAGTTTTACTAGACCAGGTATGTTTCGTTGTTTTAGGTAAAGTAGGATATTCGTACAAATCCCAATTTCTAAAAATCATCTGGAGCGGCCGGTCTTTCTCTAGCAGTTTTAACAAACTTATTTTCTCTTTATCTGACACTTTAACATGCGGTACACGCCAAACAATTTTATTTATCTGAACATCATCTACGACTTCACCGGTATTCAGTTTTACAGCGTTGAGGTTAGTATTGCTTCGTAACAATATCAATTCGTGTCTACTATTTATCACTACTTTCTTAAAATCTTCTGCAAATCCGAGAATGTTACAAAGTGGTATGGAAGCAGAAAAATTACCTCCATTAATATTTTTTATGCCGTCGATATTCCAACCCCATGCATAAGATATCTTCGATTCACTCTCATTCATAGACACTAATGATTTCATCGTAGTAGTCACACCAGCGTTTTTTATTTTATCAATTTCCACTCCATTTAATTCGTATCTTATATCTTGAAACAAGTAGAGCAGAAAATTATTTGTTAAAGTAACACTACTCGCTTTATCTTTTGAATCTTTTTTGCTAACGATTATAGTTCGTTCCAAATACAAAGTGCTCGCTGACGGTAGTATATACAGATCCTGTTGATTAATAGGTATGCGGATTTCATCGTTCCTGTTGAAGCTTGTTACGTAGGGTTTGTAAGAATGAAATTCAATTCCTTCAACAGTGTTGTCGTAAGTTGGAGCAGATAAAACATCTAAGATATTCATTTTAGCAAACCAATTGCTTTAAGAAATTCATTATTTTCTCTTGTTAATTTAATTTTTTTCTTAGACCGAGGTCTTATTTGTTTGATCACTTTAGTTGAACTGACGTTCCCAATTTGTTGATGCACATATTTATTGTAGTCAATCATTTTTTCTTCTAAGATGTAAACATAACTGCACTTCTTCACCACGTAAGTTTATTAATCGATTGTTTATATCTAATAGCCTGATATGTATACAGCTTATGTTGTTGTGATTGATTGGAAAGTATATGGCGTTTTTCGGAATTTCTATAATTCTATATCCAGGTGGCACATTGAGTGCGAATTCGTGTACAATGTGACTGGGTTTTCCGTTTATGTACGAACCACTTACAATATCACATTCTATCCTGATCACAGTCGTAGGCAAAATGTTGACTGGTAACTCAGACACATGCCATTTATCGGCTTTTAAAATCTGTTTATTAAACCCTAATAATCTCCTAAAAGTTCCTTCTTTAGTAAAATTGATATCTTTGGTACAGTATATCAAAGTTTTTAGAGTATTGTTATTACACTGTACTTTTATTTCTGATTTTAAATAATCGCTGATATCTTGTAATTCATAAGTGCCTTCAGGTATTTCAAGCACTTCGTTAGAGCCGTAATATAACTTATTATTCGTTTTGTCAATGTTTGGAATTGAATTAAATGTTGAGAAATGCAATAAGGCACACTCATAAGGTCCATAAAGTTGTAATGTATTAGGATAATATGTACATAAATCGGACGAGTTTGCAGTTATCGACAAGGTGAGTGACATGATGAAAATGATTGAAATAAAAGAAATACATAATATTTATACGTATTTATTCCAAAATTTCCGTAGATATTCTAAACATAAGTGTCCACAGTTTATTGTATTAAATTGTTGAAATCTAGTATAGTTATAAAAAACATTACAATTTTTAAAGTACTGCATTAATTCCATCGGTAGTTTCAAATCCCCAAAGCTATCAAAGTATTCACAACAATTGTTTATTTTAGCAATAAGCTACCCAATGCGTTCCCACATTTCGTGAATCATCTAAGTTGACGATAGCACATTCAATGCGTTTTGGTGTTCTTGGTAACCGATCCTTCATATAGACTCCTCGAAAGTATGGACGTGCATGCTCTCTGATATCAATATTAGTTAAAGGACGATTAGGTAGATTTTTATTTAGTTTTTTGAAGACTTTATAAACAACCCTTTACCGTTTGTATGAGGCTTGATATACAACCCTTTGCCCAACGCTAAAGCTTCCATGGTCTTATTGTGTCGTTCTGATTCTTGCAAGCTTTTTTGGGCTGTCTTGTATTCGTTTACGGTTTTTGCAATACCAGCTGCACCGCCTGCTAAACTTCCTAAAGCAGATAATCCAGCGAAAATTGGAATTAAAGATAAGACTCCTCCTGTCTTTGGTATGGGTATAACTCGTGGTACGCGAATCTTCTGAATGTCTGGAAATATCTTTTTCGCAGCTGAGTAAGCAATGTTGATTAATGTTTTACTATTTTTAGGTTAAAGTTTCTTAATTTTTGACTTAATTTTTGACACAAAAGCATTGAATGTTTTAATGCCAGCACCTGACTTTAGTTTGGCTTTCATAACTTTACTCACTATCCATGAGCTAAGTTTTTCACCTTTCCCTGCATCTTTTGATTTTAGTCTTTGTTTAGCCATGTTTAAAAGTTGTAAATCCGCTTTATGACGATTAGATAAGTCTGTGTGATTTGCATATGCAATGTCGTGATGCATACAAGCTTCGTCTAGTTTATTCACACCTCGATCGCCTCGCAGCAATCGCTTCTCAAGTTTTGTTCCCGGTCCACAATAGTTATAACCAGGCAAATGAAGTTCGAACGGCAGATTATTAATCACACTATTGACTAGTCCACCGCCTTGCATAGTGAAAAGTGTAATGAATGAAAAATCCTTACAAACATGGTTATATTCATAATCCTAATCCACAACTGCATCTTTTTCAATCCTCCTGTTTTCTTCGTTGCTTAAGCCCAGCCATTTCACGTAAACTTTCTTTCCTTTCCTTCTAAGAACCTTTTCGATCAAATAGACGCCTGGATAGCTAGTTTTTTGAAGTTCTTGTTCATAGAAACATCCTCTAATGGTTTGCTTTCGATGATCTTCTAAATGATATGTTACTGGTATGGTTTTATTAATCTTTTTTACAGTAAATATTTCAGTTGACCAATTAGGAGTGTAACCTTTATCAAAAATATGTTTATATTTACTGATCCGAACATTTTCACCTACTTTGAACTTAGGTTGACATCGGCGTGATGTAAGTTTCTGAGTTTTTTGAATATTTTCTCTTATCTTTGACTCGTTCAACTTATTTATCTCGAATGGTTTAAATTTAATTGTACGATGTTTTGTACTATTATAGGTTTTTAGAATAACTTCTAATGGTAAACCTAACCATTTGTAATTCCCAATGAGACTAAAGTACTTATCCAATTTATTTTTAATCGTTTTAATAACCCGTTCTACAATCGAAGCTTTCTTGGTAGAATACGAAGAGTAGTGGTTAATATTGTAGCTCTTCATAAGCTTTTGGAATGTTACGTTATAGAATTCTGTCCCAGAATCTGTTTGTAAATGGTTAGGTTTTCGATTGCCGGTAGTTAATATTCGCTCAAATGCACGACTAACATCAAGTTTACATTTGGATTTTATTGGTTCTGTCCAGGTATACTTCGAGAAACAATCAATTACCACTATAATATAATTATATCCTTTATTAAACTTTTTTAGATTTTGCATATCTATCAGAGCAGCTTGCTATAAGTCATCTATGCCTTTTAAAATAACTGAATGTCTAACTAAGTTTCTTGGTGCTGCTTTGTGTAGTTCATTAACAATTTGTTGCTTCGCCATCACGGAATTTTTTCAAGTAATTTTTGGACTTCTGCTTTGTTATAAAACATATCTTCCAACTGAACTAAAACTTCAGGTATCTTCGCTTTTAAAGTGGCTTGGACTGTTATTTGTGCATCTTTTGTGATTTGAGCACGCAACAGTCCAATCATTCTATTCTGTTCCTTTATTATCTGATCGTACAATCGATCGACGTAATCCTTGTTAACAGCATCATCTGTATCTACAGGAGATCTAATTCCTCTCAATCTACATTTTTTCAAGTCAAAATCGCCACTTTCAGATTTTAGCAATGCATTTTCATTGACCTCTAATAATTCAGAGAAACGCATTCTCTTATGAATATGGTGTCCAAATTTATCTACATTCATATTTAAGGTGTATTATATTTAAAGGTTGATAATAAAATGAACGGTGAAAATTTCATACCATTTATTTATTACTTAATAATTTTACTTTCACGCAGTTCTTCAATAATAGATATAATTTCGTTGTCTAATCCAGTGTTACCAGCGTCTCGAGATGCAATTAATAATTTTAACCTATCCACAAGTTCATTAGGATTATCCCAATATACAAAATCTATATTTTTTTTCCACATTTTTGTCAAGGGGGGCTACCCTTGACAAAAATTTCCCCATTGCTTGGCTGTTTTGAATAGTATTCGGCAGTTTGAAAAGTGGTTTTATAACTTGCAAATATTTTTGACCCTTATTACTTTTTATTGGTTTGTTTGAATCAAAGTCTCGACGATGTGCGTTTGTAGCAATCAACATCATTTTATAATTCTGCATATCAGACTCTGTAACTGTGCTTAAATCTATGTCCTTTTTCATTAATAATTGTTTCAGTCCTGGAGTACTTCGATATTTCCGTCCAGTAACGGTGATGTAATCATCGCTGATCGTTATGACAGCAGAACCTAACATCAATTGTCCTCGCTCCGCTCGAACACCAAATGGAATATCCGTGAGTGCTTCTGCAGATACTGACCAGGATGATGTATTACGCTCTTGATTATTGTCTCCAAATGATTGGTACGACTCATCACTGTCAATATCACATTCATTTTCTTCTACATCACTATCTTCTTCGTTATTAGAACTGTCTTTCCGTAAAGTATTGTTTTTAAATGGAACTTTTGTTTCTTCAAGTTCTTTAGATCGCAAGAGGTCAGTTTGCTTCTTGGTGCTAGCTATAAAATTAAGAGACTCTGTTACAGGTCTAAAGACTGATTCCAATGCCTTCTTATTTTCAGTCTCCAAATCTCGCATCTTTCATACTTTTTTCTTTACAGCTTCTGCAGCATCAACAATTAGCTTTTTCAGTGATTTTTCCATTACCACGATTTTGCGGACTATAATAGTTATCGATGAAGAGTTAGCCAAGGAATAATGATATCATGTAAGTACCATGTCTTAAATATTTGTATTTCTAATCAAAGACTACGAAAGTGTCAAATTTATTTCTATAGCATCCGTTATTTTTGTTGCAATCCTTATTAATTACAACATAATTAAAGGGCTCACTCCATATTTTAGAACACATTTCACGAAATTCAAGCCATGTCATATCAGTGTTAATATGTTCTTCATAAACATGTCTCAAGTTAATATCATCTTGTTTGAATAATATAATTAAGTTAGCATTATCTCTTACTAACTGTTTAGGGATATTGCTATATGTTTGATTGAGATAAAAACAGTCGATGTGTTTGTGCCTACCCATTGCGAAATAATCACGCATGTTAGTTTGATTCTCGCAAGCAACGTCATCAAATATAATCACAGAGTTGGGTTTTGCGTCCTGAATGCTTATAACTTCCTCATTCCCTTAATATTTCTGGAATGAGATAATTGGTACCTGTTGTAAAACTCTTTCTAAAAAAACGTACTTTGGTTGGTGTAAGGTTTTTGAATAGACATAAACATTTTGAAACCGTAAACCATTTTAATTTATAAGAAGTCCAATAAGTAAATTTGTTTTTCCACAATTCGATGGTCCGCAAATGATACATCGTATTGAATTAGGTAACAATTCTCCATGACGAAAACTAGTTTTACAAAAATCATCGCAATTAGTGCTTACATGCAGCGATTGTGGTTGTTTTAAAAATTTCATGATTACTGTTGTCAACAAACTGATTAACAATGAGTGCATGTGTATATTACAACATTATTTATAAACTTAAACAGTAACAGATTTCGCGTTCGTTTATCCGAAGTGAGAAAAAACTCGAACGATCATCGGTTGATTATAGAGCGTTCTATACCACTGTTTACTTCGCCGAGCGATAGATGGATTTAGAATGCTTAAATTTATCCAAATCCATATACTATTGGGCATTCTGTCCCAACGGAGCGTAGGCGAACTAGTTCGACTGCGCGATAGGTGGGACAGAATGCCCAATAGTATACTACTCAAGTTTAAAAAATATCTTGTTTTGCAGCTGGTAGGTAAAGTCTAGTATGCGGGGTATCGGGTATCGATCGGGATGTGTTATATAGTTTTAAGTTTGTTCTATGGTTTTGATAATCTGTCATCTTGACTTGAAAAATAAAACGTCAGTATGCTACTAGCTATCCGTCATTTCGTTTCTCCTTAATAAGTCTTAGGGCTTCGCCCTCTGCAATATCCGCATACGTACCAGGTTGAGTGACCACAAACCGTAGTCCTCTGTCCTTCTTTTTCACAACATGTAGTGTGCTCGCCCATGGACTCTTAGATCTGCAGATGCCCATCTCCAGCATGTGATCAAATCTTGCAGGCTTGTACTTATCGGGGAAGCTGGTGGGATCGGGCGAAAAGACAGGGCAAAGACAAGCTGCGCACTGTAGCCAGTAAAAGCTTTTGCACCAAAGCAACTTTTGTATGGGTCCATGTATCTTTAAGAGGAGGTTCCCTAAATTGTATGTTAATTTGCATTAATATTCTGAAAAGTTCACGCATACAATCAAAATTGAATTTTAATATATGATTTATTTTATCTTTTTCTTGCAACATATAAGACAATTACGTAATTGGAACATTTTCGCTCGATCTATTTTTCATTCGAAAATCATGTCTTTTTTAAAAGATTATTTGAAACAAAAACAAGATTACTCTGCTTTTATGTCTAAAATTATTGACAGTAAGAAAATATAGTTTATTATCCAAATATAAGACATTTTTTCTCTAGATCAATTATTACTTTAGTTATAAAAGAAATAAGAATTGAGTCGACATTTAGTTCCGTGCTTGAACACGACCAAAGAACGTACGCGATATTCAACTTTATTACTGACTAGCTTTTCCTCGCGGCTTCGCCCGCGTGGATGTTGGAAAATATCCCACGGGAACATACTACCGATGATACCGGGATTACATACCTAAAAGCCAAAGAAAAGGTCATAGACTCCTACCGCTGCGCCCGCGTTACAGTCAACCAAAATTATTTTGTCACGCGTAATTTTGAATCTGTCTTTTAAGCTTATCTTTTAAACTCTTAATTTAAATGAAATGATACCAAGGCATATTTTAATCTAGATTAAATGCTCAACTTAAGTAACATAGTTTATTGGATAAGGATTAATATAATATAATACTGTTCAAAATAGCTTCGGAAATAACAATGAAATTTTTATTAAATTCTGAAAGATGAAAATAGTTATTGTAGGTCATCCTTAGAAGATAGACATATGCTATTGCGGACTTTTTTGTTGAAATTTTAATCCTGTAGAGCATAAATTTAATGTATCTGTAACGGTTTACGCGGCACACGCTAGTAAAGCTTCCAGGCGGCAAGATTTTCCAATATCTCCGACAATAATCGTCATGTTTCAGCCAATTTGCACAAAACCTTAATGAATTATACACTAACACCTTTCACAAGAACCACTCTGTCTATTGGTAAAAACCGTTTGAAAATCCGTTCGGTAATTTTTGAGATTATCGCGTTCAGACAGACAGACAGAGAGACAGACGCGGTGGGGGACTTTATTTTATTTTGACCGGTTTTATATTAATCCTTATCCAATAAACTATATAACTTAATTAATTAAGAGCATTTAATTTAGATCAAAATATGCCTTGACATCATTTCATTTCAATTAATAGTTTAAAAGATATCACAGATTCAAAATTACGCGTGACAAAATAATTATGGTTGACTGTAACGCGGGTGCAACGGTAGGAGTCAATGACCTTTTCCTCGGCTTTTAAGTATGTAATCCCGATTTCGGTAGTACGTTCCCATAGGATATTTTTCAACAATAACATCCACAAAAAACACCCAAGCGGGCAAAAGCTAGTAAGCTTTTGCCCGCGGCTTCGCCCGCGTGTATGTTGTTTTCTATATACATTGAATCAGCCGGATTATTGCAACAAACCAATGGGAACATAATCATGAAGTTAAAAACTAGATAGGTACTCATGAACTGTGAAGTACGCAATATGCAATTGTTTTCTAAAATATTTTGTAACATACGAGTAACTAGTTGTAATTTGACTTAAATATTATACTATTACTATTATTACTATTACTATTTATTATTTATTATTCTTAATGTATTGCATGACAATTTGATGTTTTGTATTTTATATAACTATGTTTTGAACAGATAATATGAATTTTGTGTGCCTTAATGGTGGGACATATCAGACTTACCTGTAACTAACACAATATCTTATGAACCTATGATCCACAGTAAATGATTTGAATTTGAAGAGCTGGGGGTTAGTCGTTTATACAAGCTGAAATTTTAATGGCTGTTTTTCCGCAGAAAAATGATTTTGTCTTGACAGTACAATAGATTTATAAAAAATAATTAAAAAATGGCAAATTTAGTTGTGAAAAACAAAATTTGAAAGCAACGTAGAACAAATAGTAAAAATACCTACAGTGTGAACGACTGACTGCGCGAGACTAGGGCGAGAGACGCGCGGTCGTTGACCCTCTCGCTACAGCTGATAACTATCTACTCCTTAGTTAACGAAACACAATACATTCCTAAAAGTTTTTCTAATTTTTTCTTCATACTTTAACGGGCGTAGAACCGCCATAAATACTTTTTAACACGCTTTTATTAGGTCGACCTGTATGTATGTAACTTTGTAATCAAATCTAAGAAAACAAATTTAACCATCTTCTAAAGATCGTAGTGTTATGAAAATTGGCAGTTGTATGTGATTTTGATGACAATACAATAACATGGTACTGTCCTGCTGATCTGATGATGGAGCCGGAAGATATGAACTGGAACTTCATGATGGATGATCGTATCATAGCCGTGTTTGGACTTGTTACAAAGGTCTTGTAATGAATGTTGACCATGATTAGGTTTCAAGGTCTTATGATGAAGCCGGAAGATAGGCACTAGCATTCCATGATGAAATATCGTTTCATAGTCGTGTTTGGACTTGTTAGAAAGGTCTTGTAATGAACTTTGACCACGATTAGGTTTCAAGGTTTGAATACAATAATATGGTACTGTCGAGCTGATCTGATGTGGAGCCGGAAGATATGAACTGGAACTTCATGATGGATGATCGTATTATAGCCGTGATTGGACTTGTTAGAAAGGTCTTGTAATGAACTTTGACCACGAAATGAACTTTGACCACGATTAGGTTTCAAGGTCTGAATACAATAATATGGTACTATCGAGCTGATCTGATGTTGGAGCCGGAAGATTTAAACTGGAACTTCATGATGGATATTAGCATACGATGTATGTATCAAAAACAACACAGCAGTAAGGTGCCGATTTAATTTTCAACGTCAGGAATGCAGTGAGACCCGGATAGTTGCACATTCGTCTGATGATTTTATTCGCAGTGGAGGAAGAATATGTCTGCTCAAACGTCGGATAGAAGATGCGTGGGTCAACAACTACAATCCTGATTTGTTAAAAGTTTGGACGGGAAATATGGACATCCAACCATGTGGGTCGAATGAAGCGATAGCATTGTATATATCGTATTTTGCAAAAATGGATCGACATGACAGTTCCAATTTGGAGTACGTCGCTATTGTAGAACCTGTACGCCAAGGCTATTTATAACTTTACCGGAGCCGCAAATCTTGGAGTCGCTCCGTCTTTACGGGGTTCTGAACCCCCATGTCCCACAGGTCCGGACGATCGTAGCGGCGACACATCGGCTACTCGATTATGGGCATTTGAAGACATCGAGTACTTCAAACGGGATCCTCTTTGAAGTACGCCTTTGGCTGCGGCTAAGTTTGAAAATTGACCATTGTAATGTTAATTAAATTCAGGGTGAGAGCCTGGTGATCCGTCACACAGGGTATCCTAGTATGGACGCCAGTCTCTCGCAAAGGATCATATTTTATACATTTTTATCAAAACGCTTAAATTATTGTCCCTATGTTTATTATTATGTGAAACTTTGTGGTTGATTTTGTTACATAAAAAGATACTCATTTAAATTAACGACTTAAAAAAAAAAACACTGTACTTTAATCGCGATTTGAATCACTGATTTAAATCAGGTGATTTAAATAATCTCAAACCTGGGTGATTCTACCCTTTACAACTTTCGGTATGAATATATCTCCGACTCGGGGAAAATAATTACAAATTCCTATACAACAGTAGACAGACTATTTCAATGCATTTATGTTTTTTTTTAATGAATCGGTTATGTTAGACGCGCATACTGTGTGATTTTGAACCGGTATCGACTCACTCAGAATATTGTGATGAGATTATTAGTAACAGTAATAGTGAGAATATGGAGTTTACAGAAGAAGTTATACAAAATACACACATCAAAAGTGTCTAGGGATCAAGCATTTTTATGCGGATTTCTTGAGATTAAGATGTGGCTTTGTAATAAATTTATGATTATATAAATTTATATGGATCCTTTTTGGTGCATTTCATAATTTGAAACAGGAACTGTTAATCAAATTCGATTAAAAGATGAAAATCAGCTGTCAATATTTTCCCTATAAAAACATACAACGCATTGAAGACATTATTAGTGCTACTGTTTCCCTACTACTGATTAAAACCAACGTTATTATGGAGCGGCGACGTCATTTAAGCAGGGAAGAAATGCTCAGAGCCGTGGGAATGATAGAAGCTGGTTCCCGGCAACGTACTGTGGCTTTAGCTCTGAATACAAGTCAGAGTGTTATCAGTCGACTTTGGACACGTTACCGAAGCACTGGTACCGTGGCTGAGCGCCATGGAGGACGGTATCGCTGCACCACACGGAGACAAGACCGATACATTCAAATCTTAACTCGAAGAGCTCCAACAATAACCGCCATGATGTTAGCCGTGAGGCTTCATCACTCTTCAGGGAACTTAATTAGCGACCAAACAGTCAGAAACCGCTTGCATGAAGTGAACCTTCATTCCCGAAGACCGCTACGGGTACCACCTATAGCAATGCACAATCGTAGGATTCGATATCAATGGGCTCTTGAACACAGAAATTGGGCAGAAGAACAATGGCGTTTCGTGTGCTTTTCTGATGAGTCTCGTTTTGGTATGAGACCGGATACAAGACGTATACGACACAGGAGAACCCCTGGACGCCAACAGCGATTAAAATCCTGCCAGGAAGTCCATCCTTATAGTGGTGGAACCATCATGGTATGGGCGGGTATTTGGATCGGCGGAAGAACTGAGTTGATTTGGATCAGAGGCAACCTCAACGCTCAAATTTATGCTGAGACGATTGTATCTGACGTCATCGTTCCTCTACAAGTGCAAATCGGTCCCTTATTTCAGTTAATGCATGATAATGCACGACCGCACACCGCAAGAGTTGTAAGACAGACTCTCGCCGCAGCTAACATCAATGTCCTGCTCTGGCCTGCTCAGTCGCCAGACTTGAACCCGATTGAGCATGCATGGGATATGCTACAGAGAAGAGCTCTGCCGAATATGGAGGGTATCCAGTCGCAAGAAGACCTTTTTTTGTTGTTGCAACGAACATGGGCGGCCATTCCACAGCGTGATTTGGATGAACTCATTTTGAGTATGCCAAACCGATGTTCTTGTGTTGTTAGTGTTCGCGGTAGAAACACGGATTATTAATTGTTTAAGTTACCCAATAAAATTTTAAAGAAAACTGTTATTTCAGTCTTTTTTTCGAACTTTAATGTTAGTGGTTCAAATGTCAAAAATCCCTTTATTAGGAAAATGGCAAATTTCTTTATTAATGCAAAGGTGACTTGGTTTATCGTTACTGTGACAAACGAAAACACTTTATTTGATGAATCCTTAAAGAAAATTTTAATTAATATCAATCAGGAGAAAAGTTATTGCAAAAATATATGTTGATCCCTAGACACTTTTGATGTGTGTAGTAGGGAAAGTGACGCAGTGAGATTGAGTAAAAGAAATAGACAGATAGAACAAGATGAAATATGGACAAACATTACGAGACGGGGTAAATGTTTTGCCAGAACTAGTCATGTTCTTGATGAGATAAGAATACCTCCAGATAAACTAGAAATTAGCATAAAGTCTAAAGAAAAGTTACCAAAACAGTTTCGATTAGCAAAATTATTAAAAACAGAAAATATTCCAGACATAACAAGTATAAAATATATTAATGCGTTTAAGGTTCTTATCCAATTGATTAACGATGAGAGTGCGAATAAATTAATTGAGTCAAAATGCTTGAAAGAAAAAGGACGAGGTCAAAAAATACGGGAGATTAGAGAAACTTACGGCGTTATTAAAGATATAGACTTAGAATTATCTGAGGAAGAAATACTAAAGGGTTTGAGCTGTGACACAGAGATCATAGGCAATAAAAGATTAAAACGGTGCAATACAAACAGTGGACAATGAGAACCCGGAGAAACAGTCAGAATAACCTTTAAAGGATCTTGCTTACCTACCTACGCATACGTCTTTGATACCAGGCTGAAAGTGAATCCCTACCTATTCACCGTCACGCAATGCTCACGCTGTTGGAGATATGGGCATACAGTTAGAGTATGTTCATCAATCAAGGAGATATGCCCAAAACATATAAAGTCCCACCTTAATTGTGACACTACGGCCTATAAATATAATAACTGCTATGGAAATCATATGGCGTTATCTCGCACATGCCCAATTTATTTAGCAGAGTTTAACTGCACATACAAAAGAGCTTTAACCTTGTACGTGCTGCCAGAACCAAATTATGAGGAGAATTTCAAAGAAAAAGAACAGGAAACTAAAAAGAATGGGAAATGGAAAAAGAACATCACCAAGTGTTAAGTCAAGAAACAAATACAGAAGTGGGATCTATAACACAACCTCAAGATAACACAATAAAGAAGGTGAAAAGTTTAAACTAAAGCAAAGATGAAGTCTACAGTAATACGACAAGACAGTAATAAAAAAGGTAGGGTCAAACCGAAGAATAAACAAAAAACAGATACCGTGATTAATTGGGCGGCACTTTCTGACAGTGTCTCTGAAATACATCACGTAGAAACAAATAAAAAAACTGATAATTCAAACAAAAAGAAGAAAAGGAGTTGTAAATGGCTATGGAATAAATTAAAGGGAAAAATTTGGTATAGCGGGATCTGGAAAATAAAGTGTTAGATTGCGCAAAAGTGATCTTTGACTGGTTTAAATCGTTCATGAAGGATTACATAATGGAGTTGCCTTTCTTATCTAACATAAAACAAAGGAACAATGGATAACAATAAACACAGACATTTAAAAATCAATGTTCTACAATGGAATGCCTAGAGTTTACGACCGAAAATTACGGAATTTGAAGCTTTACTGAATCAGGAGAAAATTCACATAGCAATACTCAGTGAAACTTGGTTTGACCCAGAGAGTATAGTTAGACTCAGCGGATACAATATATTTAGGGCAGTTCGTGACTATAGGTATGGAGGTACAGCTGTTTTTACCCATCTTTCTATCAAGGTAAATATTTCAAACACACAAATTAAAATTGTACACATAAAATTACTCCACTGCGTTCATCTGGAGAATATCATTTCTATCTATTGCCCATCCTTAGTGCACACGTGTATGAAGTTTTGACACGATTAGGATGAAGTTTTTTTCAATAACACAACACAAAGCTCTCGTTGCAGGTGATTTGAACGGTCATCATTGAAACTGGTCTTCCAGAAATGATACATGAGTAAATCAGATTTTTTATTCTGTCATGGACAACAACCTATGTACACTTAACGACAACACATATACACGTTTGAAATTGGTCAATGGGGCTATACAAAAATCTTCCCCAGATGTAACTATTGTTTCAACAGATTTTGGATTTAAAATTAAAATGGTGGGTCATGAATGATAACCTGGGAATGGAATCATAACGGAGTGACCGTTATGATAATTAAGACTTGCTTAGAAAATAATAAATCAATTATGTTTAAAAAACGGAGGAACTTTAAGAAAGCAGATTGGCAAGGTTACACTCGGAAATTCTATTTTCCGAGTGTAACCTTGCCAATCTGCTTTGCCAATCTGCTTCTCATGAATCTGCATATAATACATTTATAGATATTGTAAACTCTGGAGCTGATCAATGTATATCTACGATTAGAGTGAGCGATAATCCTCTTCAGTCAGACAAATACATACCAAAACCATATTGGAATCAAAATTTATCACATATTGTTGCACAAAGACGCCTTGTACTGGCAACTTTTAGAGGCAATCCCAACCCACAAAATCTTGAAGCTTTACAAAGAAAAGTGATTAAGGCCGGTAGGTCCCATTTGTTCTATGGAACATGACGTAATAGAACAAACTGAGAAAATATTGTCCCTATTTGTACTATACAACAGTTTGTACTTTTTGTCTCAAATTGTTTCCATAGAACAAACTAAGTATATTAACTTCTTGAAGTTGATATGTAAACTGGCCACTCGAGAATGATTTGCTACCACTTGTCTTAGTGACATTGATGATTAGATGGTTACTCACCGACAGAAATTTTAACGGATTTTGAGAGAGCTGCAGTCGCAGGGTACTCGCTTCTTTATTGTTGTTTGTTTACAATGATTGGATTGGATCTTTGCTAATCGTAATGGAAATTAACGTAAATTTTGATAGTTTGAATTTTCTGCAACGGGGTCGTGGAAAAGTTTTACAGCATGGTGATAAAGAATATTACCTACAGACAAATTATACTACACTATTTGCGCTGTAGCATGGTGCGGGTGACAGTTTCAGTAACATTTCGTTTCACTCTTGAAAGTTGCCGCGATTTACAATTTATGACTTAATATTTCAGTTGTACCACATTCGTAATATATTAAATAATTAATAACTGTAGTAAATTAAATTAAACCCAACCAGAATGTTCTAATCAAGAAATAAAATCAAATTGAATGAAAAATTAAGCAAAGTGTTATGCGTATAACGTAACGCCATAGACGTATTTAGTGATGGGATGTACTGCTACGATGGATAGTCGATATTTTTTATAATAAAAAACGTATATTGTGCGTAGGTCAATTTTTATTTTTAAAAGGTCTAATTATACAACAGAACCTTATAGGGTAAGGTTGCTTAAAAGGTTGCTAAAAAAAAATACATGTTATTCGTCTAAACTCATATCAGAGTCAGGAACATCTGAATTGTCACTCAATTCATCATCTGAATCTGTGACGGATATTATTAACGATGACTCAATTATGTTGTCAATATGTATGTCACGATCCCAATCAGACATAATGTCCCTTTTTGTTTTATTCACGACCTTCGACCAGTCTTCAGGTTGAACATTGTTGATGGCCTCTTGTAATAGGGCCAACATCTTATTTGCCGTAAATGGCGGCGAAGTATTATTTCTTGCGGCGTAACCTAAAAATAAACGAACTTATAAAAAAAAGTATTCAAATAATCATCAATCAGCCTAATCTAGTATCTGGTAAAGTTTTTAAACTAGGTACATGCTACGATCGGAAAGCTGATTTTTTTATAAAGCTTCAAAATGGGAATTGAAATTAAAAGCATACCTTTTATTTGGGCCCAAATCAGCTCAATAGCGTTATACTGGCAATGGTAGGGTGGTAGTCGAAGGACCTGGTGGCCTTTTTCTTTTGCCATCTCGTCCAGAGCATAGGTAGGAGTTGGTGGCTTATGGCGTCGGACTAAGGCAATAAGCTCCGTCTTTAACATTTTTATATCTGCTGTAACTCCGTTTTCACTCAGCCACTTCACCAACTCGCTTTTGCGGTTGGATTGGTTTGGGGGTTTATTAACTTGCACCGAATGGTAGGGTGCGTTGTCCATTATTATGGTCATAGGCTCTTTTAAATTGTTTAATAGACCTATGAACCAATCTTTAAATTTTTCGTAATTCATCTCCTCATGATACTCCGTAGTTTTTTTTGACTTAAAAGCCAGCAAACAATCAGGGACGAATCCACTTGCTGTACCTGCGTGACAAATAATAAGGCGTTCGCCTTTGCCTTCCGGCACTTTGGTACACGATTGTGCCGTATCGTCGGTCCAACTTTTACCCACTGTGTGGTTGGCGTTTAGCCACGTTTCATCCAAAAAGACAACTTTGCTCCAATCACTTATGTTTTTGGCCTTCCTTAAAAATCTACATCTTGCTAGGGCAATGTCAGTCCTATCCATAATAATCTTTCTTTTGTTAACTTTTTTGTAAACAAAGCCAATATCTTTTATAACTTGCCGTAGCGAAGTAATACCTCCTTTGAACAAGTCAGCTTCTTTTAATGATTTTAGAAGCTTGAGCAATGTGGGTAGCTCCATTCTTCTATAATAATCATAAATATGATTTCTAATAGCAACCTTAGCAAAATCATCCAAATCTGTGATTGGCTTCACCTTGGTCCGCTTTTTGTTGGGTGTCGATAATTTATTTTCAAACATCCCATCTTGGCCAATTTTCTCACGTGTTATACGCGAAACAGTATTGCGGCCAATATCAAGAGCTTCGGCTACTCGTTCTACAATATGATTCAATGGTAACAACGGTCCATTATTTTGTTGTTCTCTTTCAAAGTAGTCTCGGAGGCGAACAACAAGCTCCCTGGCCTGACTACCCAAAACAGTTTTTTTTGTATGCTTAGGCATGGTAATAACAACAAACTCAACAAACTTATAACAAATAACAATTTAACAAAAATGAAAACAAACAATGAAATCGTAATACGTGTCACATTAAGTCACAATATAACGCGCTTGCACTCGTACTCGCACTCACAGCATCGCACGGGTAAACAACATGGCCGCCGCGCCGATGCACCATAGAGCAAAAATGTTGTCACGAAAAAAAAAACATAAACCCGATTTTGATTATTTTATATAAGTACAAAGATAATTATGTAGCCATAAAACATTTATATTGACAAGTTTATACACGTAGCACACACGTAGTTACACTGCACAACTGAATAATACACTAATTTTCATAACAATATTAAAGAGAACTAGATTCACGCTGCGAGTATCGTTAGCGATAAAAATGAATTGCATAACCTCACATCCCTACGTGGTACTGACAAATGTCAACGTCATACGGGCAACTGTCACCCGCACCATGCTACAGCGCAAATAGTGTAGAGGAGATTACTCTCTGCAAGATTACAGTGTAATTATGAGTGAAGACGGTATGTCATCCACGGGCCGTTGCCAGGACTGCCTACATCTTCGGTGCCCAATGCATAATGACTATGAATCCATCGAAATATATGATTTATATTGTAAATTTTGTGCTGGAGAACTCTTTCTACAAAATAAGTATTTTCCGGGGACTATTTAATATAAGAATGTTTTAGTTAAAAGAAGGAATGGTTTTAGTTTGTTTTTATCGTGCACTGTTTAATATAAGAATATATTAGCGGTAAGAAGAATTGTTTTTAGTTTGCAGTTACAGAAACACGTATTGTTAAACTGCTGTTTTGCTTTTATTTTTCAAAATAAAAATATTAGGTATGTAGCGAGTAGTGTCATTTTTTTGATAGTGAACCGTACCTGGTATTAACGGCAGTGATTAATGTCATTCGCGTCTTATATATCTCATCATGGAAGAATTTGGGAAAAGCGATTCCCATTTAGTTCTGTGCATTCACAGACAAAGAAAAACAGTAGCAAAAGCTAGTATGTAGTTCTATAGTACAAATAGGGATAATATTTTCTCAATTTGTTCTATTACGTCATGTTCCATAGAACAAATGGGACCTACCGATTAAGCGCAAAGGCTAATACGACAAGCCAGGAATAAATCATTTCAGGGATTTTGCAATGACATAAATAGTGTTTCCTTTTCAGGAGAAATGTGGAAGCGCATGAGATGGATCCAAGGGTACAAATCAGCTACATCGTTTGTTAACCAAGGTAAAGCCGAAGGATTGTTGCGAAGACTGGCCCCAGATTACGTATCTCCACCAACTCCTACATTTATCTCTTGTAACACGCAATGGGCCAACCCGGTTTCGGTACGGGAAGTAATTAACTCAATTAAAAAAACTGATTCAGCTCCAGGTCAGGATAATATTTCATATTCTATGATGAATCATTTACCCCATTTAGCTAAAATCATGTCGACTTCCATTTACAATAAGTTTATGCTATCCGGATTCGTACCAGAGCAGTGGAAAAAAGTTAAAATTATTCCTATACCGAAGCCGGGAGGAGATCTAGGCTCAAGTGCGGATGTTAGACCTATTGCGCTTATATCTTGCTTTTATAAGATACTTCATACCATCATAACACGCAGACTTGAATGGTTTCTAGAGAAAAATAATTCATTATCCCATAACACGATGGGTTTCCGAAGATTTAAGTCATGTTATGATGTTGTCTATCTAGGTTGGTTACACGGTGTGATTGTCTGCCATTTGCTTCTATTTAATAACAAAATATCCTTTTTCTTTAAAATTATAAAACAATATTGAACCTCTTAGAAACCCATTCCATTTCTATTTTATGGGAAACAAGCCTTGAGCAGTCATTCTAAGGACAGAAACCAAAGCAGGGATAAACAACACGCGGTTCTCAAAATACGTGCGAGCAAGCGTGGTCTTGCATGAATATAATAAAAAGGAAGGAATAAAAATCAACTAACAAATATAAATCTAGAGTCATACTTGATATTTAAAACATCAACTTATGAGCCAGATTTAACGAAAATTTCAAAAGGCATGATAAGCCATTGATGCTACTATTTAATATCCAATAATTGTAGTTATATTATTAGATTAATTATTTTATTATTCTAGCGGCTAGCTAGAATCATAGCTATTCTAATCGATTTTGTGCTAAAACATAATCGAATCTTTTATAATAAAATATATATAAATTGTAACTTTTGGCTGTACCGTTTCAAAAGGTTGCCAATCCCTGGAACCAAAGCAACGGACATTATTGCAGCCACATCTGTTAATCATAAATGTCCCCGAGACCCAACCTATTCAGGCCATTAAGAAACAATTAAGGCAAAGCAATTAAAATTTAAGTCTTTGTGAGAAACACTCAGAAAAGGGGCTGAGATAAACGTGGTGTTTTTAGGAATTTAGGGGATTGGTGAATACCAACGGGCAATTGGTTTTAGACCACAATAGGATATGGACGTCCGAGTCTAGGCTAGTTAAGTTAGTAGGCTCGGTGAATACCAAGAGACCATGTCCGAGTGGGTTGTCGCAAGATAACGAGTATTAGTATTAAGTTAAATATAGTTGGGTTAAGGCCCAGATTAAACTAATTTAGTACTGAATGTAAAATGTGTGTGTGTGTGTGTGTTGGTGCGACTGGGTGAGTCTTTCATTATAATAATCCAAGGCTGGTAATATATTTGAAGTTCTTGTAACTAAACAGACAGAGACGTGTTGCTGGGGAGTTTGTTGCACCACTTCTTCTCCCCAGCTCAAACACTAGGAAGTAGTGAAGGGAGGGCGCTTTGGGACTATCTTAAGATCTTCAGGAGAGTTGATCCACAACTCTATTAATTAATGATTCTTGAATTATGATTCTCTACTCTATTATCTAGTACCTAAATCTTGAATTCTGTATCCATTGCCTCTGACCAATTAAAAGGCCTTTAAGAGAGATTATCCAAAACTCTATTAAATAAATGATGATTCTTGAGTTTCGATTCTCAACTCTATTAGCTAGTAATTCTTGAATGTTGTATTCGATATCTCAGACCAATAATTCGGCCAGACTGACATGAACGCGTGTCTTGCAGATGTGCTTGTTGTGCAAAGGGTGACCTTCCAGGGGTTTGGGTGAACACATCTATCTTATATCCAGTCCAAGGACTGATAAAGACCATGTCTCCTTAAGAGCATGATGCCGACGCATGCCGCTGGAACTAGCCGCCCCTTTTTTTTTTTTTTTTTTGAGGGTGGGAAATCATCAAATAACTTCTCCCGCTCTGGGCGGAGCGGGAGGGCGTGTCAGACTCTTACTGACTAAAACCCACCCGTGTTCCTTCGGTTGCCCTGTCACCGGGGGCCACGATCTCCCTTTCGGTTTTCTTCGCAACCCCGGCAGGCATCGGCCCTAGTGGACCCCTTCAGGAACTAGCCGCCCCGTTGTTAGATAAAGCCGGTCACACGGTTGCCGCAGGGAAAGCCGCTGTGTCACGTTTATCAGTTAGAAAGAACTGCTAGGGACCATGTCTCCAAAAGAGCATGATGCCGACGCAATGCGTTACTTATGGAAGTGTTGCTCTGAATACTCCGAGTGCAGATGTGAGGTATCGTGTGAGTAATGACTGACCAAATACCTGTTACGCTAACGTAAAGGTTACTCACAAGTTTATATAATAACATACTTTGCATCCCTTTATTATTTATTAGCTTTCTAAAATCACATTCAATGTATTCTCATAACCATGAATTCCTGTCTTATTTACAATCTCCTTCAATCCTTTCCTTGCTTTATTAACGGGACAAGGTATCGGAGTTCTTCTTATTTGGGAATTAATTGCTTATATCGGTGGGAGAGTGACCAGCCCGGAGACGAGCTCTACAGGGCCGTACGGGATGGAGTGCGGCCCTTCCCCTAAGGGGGGAATCGACTTAAACACCAATGTTAGCATAATTGGGAAAAACAAAAATTTTAGTAGCCTAGGGTAATTTAGGTACAGTCACAACGGGTTGAAACTGGATTTTTAAAAGTGTACCAGCATTTGGCTGTTGCATAGACATTGAAAGTGCCTACAATAACATAAACTTGACATCTCTTTTAGGTATTTTGGATAACTTGGGGGTGGGCTCTATTCTTTGTTATTATTTTTGGCAATATCTTCATCTGAGACATTTATTCATTGAACTACGGGATAACAGCCTAATATGTCGAATTACTGGTATAGGCATTGCTCAGGGAGACCCTTTTTCCTCTTTACTATTTAATGCGTCCACAATTAATGTTTGTAGTAGCATAACTAATGTTTACATTTCGCAATATGCTAACGTCTTCATTTTATATGATATACAGAAGAGATTATCCGATTCTGTATCCCATATACAGAACGCGTTACATTTTTTTTTTTAATTTGATGACAGATTTAGGTTTAAATATTTCCAATAAGAAAACAAAGGTGTGCCCTTTTAATAGAGGGAGAAGAAGGAATAATATCCATCTAACTATTAATAACAGCCTTATTGGACAAATCAATTATGTCAAATACCTTGAAATGTGGTTGGACAGTTCAATAAAGTGGGGTAAACAAGTAAGTGAAATCCGGGAAAAAGTTTGTGGGTTTTTAAATCTTTTTAAAATATTAGCTGGTACTAAATGGACTGTACATCACTTACATCTTAGAAGCCTATATATAGCTATTATTCGAAGTAGGGTGGATAATGGTTGCTTTTTGTACGGAAACTGTGCCAGCTGTCATTTTCTTAAGCTTGACAAAGTACAAAATCAAGCAATGAGAATCATAGGAGGTTTTATTGAAAATTCAAAGTTGTCTGACCGATGCCAAGGTTTGTACTGGAGAAACTAAAAATTGCCAGTATTAGCGGATGTCCACTAGCCCGATACTAGATATTTATTCCTTGAACAGTTGGGTAACCAATATAGATTTATCTAATGTAATAAGTGATGCAATTAAGGGCATAAGTTCGGCAAAAAGACTGATTAATGTAACGTATCTTAACAATACGTGTATAAAAATGATAGATGATAAGTTTAGTCGACACTATAAAATATTTACGGACGGCTCCAAGGATGTTTCAGACTGAGGAGCTACTTTTTTTTTATCCCCAATTTGATATTAAAGCTAAATTCAAAATTAATGCCAAGATTTCAATTATGTATTGTGAACTCATAGCTATCTCTGAAGCCCTGTTGTATTTACTGAGTACAGATCAAAAAAACTTAGTCATATTTTCAGATTAAAAAAGCAGCCTTCAACATTTGGCTCGAGTACCGAGACTCGAGTCTTCGAGGGATCCCGATAGCCATAACTATTTTAGACAATTTTTCACACATTGGAATCATGGGTAACGAGGAAGCAGACTTAGCAGCCTAAAAAGCATAGTATGAGGGTGTTAATTACACATGCACACCGTTATATTCAGATTGGCTTGATCATGTCAAAGATCTATGCAGACAAAGATGGCATGAATATTTTGATGAACGATCAAAGTTAAAGGGAATCTGGTATAAAACCATCCAGTCTGAATTGCTACGTTACTCATGGTTTGAAGGAAGGGAGATAGATAGGAAATATGTAGTAGCTCTGTTGAGGATGCGTTCCGGCCACATCTCATCGAACAAGTTTAAATATTTAATGGGCAAAAGTACATCACCAAATTGCGAAGTTTGTGGAGTGATATTTACCACGTGCTGATGGAATGTGACCATAACAGCAACGATAGACAATATTCGATTGGTGTGGGATTTGACGTGGGGGCATGCAAATACGTTTTATTGACTGTTGTTGGTTATTTACCAAAACGAGTAGGAACGACACTATTAAGTAAGTGATAATATTATAATAATACCAGTTTATTACCCATTGTTTTGTTTAAAGTTGTAGATTTTTTCTGTTATGGGGGTGACATTATCACTAAGTCATAAAACTCTTTCAAATAAATAAAGATTTAAAAAAAAAAACATTACGAAAGTTGTTCAGGAAAAGTTCAATTTCATCAAAATAGTTTCGATAGTTTAGCCAGTACAAAGAACCAAACAGACAGAAAGCTTGACCATCTTGGGCAGTCAGCACTCCCCTATTAACTTTGCTGATAATCTCTCCACAATTTTTTTATATAGTATCTGTGTGTGTTTGTGTGTGTGTGCGTGTGGTGTGTGTGTTGTGTGTGTGTGTGTGTATGTGTGTGTATATAATGTGTGTGTGTGACCGCTTAGATTTTCCAAATTACACAATGGATTTTGATGCGGTTTTTATCAACATTTAAAGCATTTGTTCTGGAAGGTTTATGTATATTTAACGTTAATATTTAACTTAGACATAGGATAGAAATCTCAATCTTTTGACATGTTGCCATTGCATCCGTGTGAAGCAGAGGCGAGCGCTAGTAAGCTTTAAAACAGCCCAACAAGAAGCAAGCAAATCAAAACCAAAACACAATCAGCAGCTTTTCTTTTATTTTCACAGTTTCAAGTTAATTGTAAAATGTAGCATCATTTAATCTAAATAATAATTTATTCATTTTTCGTTTTTAATTTAATTTAAATATATTTTACCTTAATCACTTCTGTGCACCAGTGTACTCTACTACTACGTATTGCTGCAGTTGTCGATTCGTTCACAAATAAATTGAATTCGTGCGAATCGCCTCAAGAAAAACTAATATTTATTAAAATGTTCGATTCGCCCGGATTCTGGCGAGTTAATTTGGGCGAGTCACAAATAAGCCGATTATATAAGCGCATCGTCCGATAAGTCCGTCACATTGTCGATGAGTTTTTTTCTGCGGAGATCTACCAATAATTTGAAGTGATGTAGAAAGTCGGCTCCCAGGATAGATAGATGTTTTGACATCAGCCACGATGAACTGCCATAGAAAACCACGACGTAGATCAAGATTCAGTCTGACCATCTTTTTAACGTAGGTATGTATGGGCGTATTTTTTTTGCATATAATCTATATGTGCTATTTTTCTTTTGCTTGTGGCGGCTAACACTGAAATATAGGCGCCTGAGTCCACAAGAAACGTTCTCTAGTATCTCGATCGAAAACACAAAGGTGGTTGGTAGAACACGAGACATCGACGTCCACCACCGTCGATGTCGGAGCTAGTTTAACGACGGCTGAATTCTTCTTCCTTTTACATCACGGTGATTCCACGATACGGATTTCGATAAAATTTGGTAAGGAGATGGCATCCTGGGGAAGGACATAGGTTACTTTTTGTCTCAAACATAATCCTAAAGGCGGTAGAGATTTAAAGGGAATAAAGTTGTATAGAAAACCCGTCAAGAGGATGATGATGATGTCGGTATTACGTGACAATGGCGGCGCTAGAGTAGGTATTTCAAATTAATGGTGATAATATTAAAAGTAATCCTACCTTATATTATAAATGCGAAAGTGAGCGTGTTTATTACGCTTTCACGCTAAAACGGCTGAACGGTATTGGATGAAATTTGGCACATGGGAAGACCATAACGTGGAGCGGACATTGGCTTTTTTTTTGGATCGCAGATCGCGATCGCGATCGCGGGCAACAGCTAGTATTTATGTAAACCACAGAGGATTTATAAACGCTGTCACTGGAATATGTAGATAGGCACTTGCTCCGCTGTCCGCGTGCTGTATGGCGGGTTTGTTGCTTGCCATTAGCTAATTGCTCAAAAAAGTCATCTTTTGAGCGGCGCCCTCTAGTGAGTGAATTGTTAACACCGCGACGTCACTCGCCGCCGATATCACACACACCGGGAACGCTTCACGTACACATTTAATTAGTGAAAGTGAACATACCCGCAACACGGCAAATAAATACTTTCGCACACTGATGCAGCTTCAGTCAAAGTGTTTGTATTTTTTGTGGAGGCGTGTGCAGGATTGTTACAAAAGGTCACTGATACAGTGTGTGCTGATAACAAAAGTGCGAGTAGGGGATGGGGTTTTGTCTGGTGTCGTGTGACTGTTAGACAACACATTGATTTCATAAAGCTTGTATAGCTCCTAATTACTTCGTTGTTCTTGGAAATCACTTCTAAGTCATTACTAAAATACATTGTGGCGGCATCTACATTGCCACATGAAAACTACGTATCAAAGACCTGACGTCACACAAAATCCTGACGTAACTCAGATCCTGCATCGCGCTAGCAGAGTTAACCGCGCGATCTACATATATATAACTTTCCAACATCAATCTATGGCAATTGTCCGCTAGACACGACACCCGTCTGATCAGAGGATCCTACCTTGTTCATAAAGGATGAGGGAACTTTACACCCTGTTCCTCATACCTCTAAAACATAATAAATAATGAGTTAAGTAAAATATTTGTGTGCGAGTGAAGCCGTAACAATGGAACGCAGATCTCTCTGCAGACGGATACATTACTGTGCTCACTCAGGACTTCGCGAGAGATATCGACGAAATTACCGCTTGGCAAGAGGCCCAGCCACCGATACCTACCAAGTTATAACAATACACAGTTACAACAGATAAATAGTGAATAGGGATTGTTTTAAGTTTGCTAACCTATTTTATACATCAATAAATTGGTACCACATGTATTCTTCTCATTATGACGCGACCAGTTTCTAACGCATGCGTTTCAGTAATAATTAATCTTAACGCCATTAAAGTAATGAGAGAAGCGTCTCATTAGCTCCGCCCGAGTCTGGCGCTAATTGTTTTAATAAACACACCACTACGTAATTAACTTTAGACATTATTGCTATCGTGTTATGATGTTAAAATAATTGAATAAACGTTTACTTAAGTACAATTAATTTAAATGCTTTTGTGTATAACTGTACACGTATCTACAATATGCCGAGGGAAATATAAACTAATTGCAAGGGCATGGAGCACTAGATTATTTTGTAGACTCTAGCTTTTTAATGATACCTGGATTCTCAGCGAAATTGTCGGCCTGTTAAAGGGTACAGAATAATTGGGAATCAAACGAGCTTACCTGTTAAGCGAAGTCTTGATTCTAATTTTACGAACGGCGATCTGAAATATAATTCATTTAACAAAGTAGTAATTCTTATGCGCAGCGTAGACATCGCGTTTGTTTAGATATATAATTTTTTTAAATAGAATTATCGTCCTTGGTGGCAACACATACAGGAATGTCACTAATTTTAGAGATCCTTATGATGGAGAACAAGCTCTGTTTTCTGTACAGAGTAGTTCCGCATACTTACATTCACTAAGTTTTCCTGGAAAGATAAGTGAATAAAGTAGGCTAATTATTGCAGCTTTGGGGCTATTAGCTGGTGGCGGGTGGGTAATTATATTTCAGATCGCCGTTCGTAAAATTAGAATCAAGACTTCGCTTAACAGGTAAGCTCGTTTGATTCCCAATTTTACTTCACGGCGATCTGAAATATAATTCATTTAACAAAGTAGACGTTCAGAGTTGTCTGCAATAATTTAGTTAGTTAATAAATTACGGCATATTCTGATTTATTAGGTACTTTTATCATTCTTTCTGAATACAATATTTTAGTTTTATGTAATTTAAGAAGGTTGCTTTGTTTTATGTGAATGTCATGTACATCTGTAATTGGCATGTATATAAGTCCATACTGTTAACATTTAATATTTAATGTTCAATATATATCAATAATTTAGTTAGTTAATAAATTACGGCATATTCTGATTTATTTGGTACTTTTATCATTCTTTCTGAATACAATATTTTAGTTTTATGTAATTTAAGAAGGTTGCTTTGTTTTATGTGAATGTCATGTACATCTGTAATTGGTATGTATATAAGTCCATACTGTTAACATTTAATATTTAATGTTCAATATATATGCTGTTGGCGTATCCATTTTAAATAAATTCTTAATAACGTTGCTTAATTAATAGTGTTTAACTATTTTTCATCAGTAATGAGGTATAATCATCAACACAATGTTGGTTGGCACTGTGTCTATTTCAATTGATGCCAGCACTAAGTTGAGCTACTGTATGTTTTGTGCTGTGGGAGGTGAATTATTAGTATCACTCTCACTTCCTACCACATTTAACCCAGCTTGTGTTTATACAAATTTTATAAAGTTGTTCTGAATTAATATACCAGGATGATATTATGATATGAATACTTTAAAAGTGTGAAACTGGGTGAACCTGCTACAGGGACACCTTGCCCAACCATTCGGGGAAACAAGGGGTAATGTTATGATGTTACTTTAAAAGTTTTCATGATTGAGAATAGCATTCTCAGATCTGTCTGTAAATAGTTAAATTATTTGGGATACTGTTGTGCTTAATGAGTGAGTATTGAATTGCACAATCATCTTGCTGTCAAGGTAAGTGTCGAGCTCAGTGGGTCTAGAAGATGAATTGTAAAGATTATCATTAGGGTATTTTAAAGAATGTCAGTTATCTAGTGATCTGAATAAGAGGCACCATGGCTGTGAAGTCCTTAGTTGTTAAACTTTCATAGGGTGTAACAGGATCTTTTAGCCCCTGAATGTTGTAAGCAGGGAGGTATTTTTGGTAAGCATTTGTGGAATTGTATTGTACCTAAATTGAACTGACAGACAAACTTAGTTTTTTTTTTTTTTTTTTTTTGAAAAATGTAGTAGGATTGTTTGGTCAAATTCTTGTGATCAGTTGATGTTATTTCTGCTTAGGTAAGTATATACTTTATGATATGGTTTCATTTCATTTTAGGATGGACTAGTTTTCCATAACTTTAGTTATTAAAGGTATTTTGGAAACTGAATTTCAAATACGGAATAGGCTTTTAACTTGTAAGCACCAATTAATAAGGGCAGTATATTATGCCCTGGATAGAAGAGAGGTTTGAACAAATTTGAGGTGAAAGGGTCTATTTCAGATGCTTAGAGTTTTTCCTCAACAATACTAATTTCCATATGAGTTTCACGTATTCTGCTAGCAGTCATTACTTGACGACTTTAGAGCTAATCGAAACTAGATTCATTTTAGAAGTATAATAAAGATATGAACTCTTTTCCTTGATTTCATAAAGGTAATATGGTATATTATACCTATCTATTTTGATATGCTAAGCTATGATTGATTAGTGTACAAGGTGTCAGTTTGTAACATACTTGTAGTTATTACTGGGATTTTTATTTTCCTTCAGTATGATTGGGTTAGACAGTCTTGATGATTTTTTGTTCATAGTGAAACTGAATATTTTGTTTGGGACTGACTGAAATGTATTTTTCAGATAAATTCTTTGTAGATCTATCTTGTATTGTTTGTAAATGCATCTCAATATTTAACAAGTTCTTTGATGGTATTGAGAGGATCATCATCTGCCTGGCCTTTTCCCAACTATGTTGGGGTCAGCTTCCAGAGAATGGCTTTGAGAGGTTAAGATATTGAATTTGGTAGGTATCAAATATTTTCTTCTCTATCTATGTCCATAGGCAATAGCAGAATCAGAGGAAAATAACTGCTTTGCCAGCATTTATTCCAGTATTGGTCTTCTTGAATTGTTATTTTGGAATATAAGCCGGGTTGTTGTTGAGGTCAACCATAGATATTGATTTTTATTTTCAGTGACAAAAATAGTTCATTTATTTTTCAGACATAGTCCATTCCAACCGATTAGATTAAACCAAGACATCATAAGATATTGTGGTGGTGGTTTTCAATGGTGTGATTCCTGTTATTAACCCGGTAGAAGGATGTTTTATTTTGCTATTTACAAAAGTAAGTAAATCAACTAAGGTTGTGCTTGTTTTACATTTTCGCCATAGAACTGGTAAGTTTCACTATTATCATGAGAATGTCTTGTGGTTTTAATATTTATTGAATAGTTGTTATTGTTTGTAGCTAAAACATTGTGTACTCAAGTTTGTGATTGTTTCAGTTTGTTTATCAAATAGGATGAATTGAAGTTAATGTCAATTAGAGATTATATAACTTTTGTTCTGGTTTTAGTTTGGTGGCAGTGGGCATTGCCAGCTGGTTTTGCTGCATCAGCCAAGTTAATCAACAATTTGTGTTTGTCTTATGTTCTTCATAAGCATAGCACTGCTTTTCCTATGATAGGGGTAATAACCAGTATGGTTTGTTTCTGGAATATCTCAATCCCTTGTTTCCTCAGTTTAGAGGAATCTAAATGGGATGAATAAGTATGGGAGCATGTAATAATACTTTGTATTAGGTTTAGTCCATTGCACTTGTATCTGAAATCAAGAGTTTCCAGAGGTAGCATTTGTCGTCAGCCATTGTATCACAGAATCATGTTTACAAAGTATCTTGTGTATTTAAATGTATGCCTGTAAAAATTGCACAATTTTGCATTATTGTTTTAGTTTACAAAATAGATATCATTTATCAGTTTTTGGCAGGATAATTAAGCCACCTAGAGCTAGATAAGTCACTGAGTATCTCGTACACAGTGATATCTTTTAATTAGCTATATTTTGTTTGTTAAAAATGGCAATCCTCGATATGAAAGCTAGATCACGTAGTATTGAGATAACATGCTATAAGCATCTCGTGCTAAGCATGTGCACACCATGTCAGATATGTACCAGTTAGCAACATAGAATCAATGTTGTTGAGAGTACCTTGTACTCGTTGATAACAATCTAGTTAGCGAGGCAGAATTCCACGCTCACTATAGGAAGTATAATGCTTTTGCAAGTTTATAACACACAGACAGTGTGCAGGGTTAAGTAAGGCTGTCTCGCAACCTTCATGCTTGTCAATTAAAAGTATATAGAACCACCTTTGACAATTCCTTAGCCAAGATCATAGAAATGTGACTTACCCCTGGTGACGAGTACATACCAGCGTTAGCTATGTAGAATAACATCGCTAAGTGCATCACGTGCTACATTGGTAGTTTCATATTCAGCTAGTAACGTAGAATTTGCGTTACTGAGAGCATCTCGTGCTTACTGGAGGGGTAATGCTGACAAGCGCGTACCAGCTAGCTATGTACAGTTACATCGCTAAGGGCATCACGTGCCTCTCTGGTAGCTTCTCATCCAGCTAGTAACGTGGAGATAACGTTACTAAAGACATCTCGTGTCCACTGGAGAGATAGGTAATGCTTTAACGAGTTGTGTTGTGTTAATGTCCACCATAGTGCTTGTAAAACACTGTCAGTATCACGTACAAAGTGGTCAGTTAAAGCCAGGCATTCTCGCGCATTAGGATTGTGGGAGGCCTCCGGATCTAAGTACATCTAATGTGGGTCAGGAACTCAAGGCTAAAGCTGCTTCTAGTTAGTTCTGATGTAGGTAATTTATCAGCTTTCTTGTTAATATCGTTGATGGACGCTTTGTCCGTCTCAGGTTTTCACTAACGATGCACTTATTGCACTTTCTATCACTTAACATAATTAACATTTGTTATTTTAGTAAAAAGTTCCGTAAACTTATTTTAAATGAATAATTTTAAGAGAGCAAATTTTTTCGTCGCGATGAAAAAACGCGCGCGAAAGAAAAGTGACATTCCTGTATGTGTTGCCACCAAGGACGATAATTCTATTTAAAAAAAATATATATCTAAACAAACGCGATGTCTACGCTGCGCATAAGAATTACTACTTTGTTAAATGAATTATATTTCAGATCGCCGTGAAGTAAAATTATGCCAGCAATAGCCAGTTGTTACAATTAATTAAAAATACAGAATATAACTGATGAGGATAAATAAATACGAGCACGTGGTACCCGCCGCGCCGGGAACCAAAGAGAAACACGTCGCAGCTGCGGAGCTTCACACGCAGCTACAGAGCCTTACGTGACACCAGTGCGCCACATCATCCTCTACATCTCAAACCTGAGTTTGTTAATTTCTACAGTCTTACTGAATTATCTGTATCTCTTGATCTTGTGAATCTGATCGTTAAAGATCTTAAGAATAATGCTAGAAAGAAAGTAAACACATTGTATTTATCCACAGACCAAATAAAAACCCAAGACATAACGCTGCGAACATGGAAGCATGCCAAAACTACACCTCCGCTCTATGCATAAATGATAACACGCACAGATATACAACCAGTTACAATCAAACTACATTTCACTAAAAGCACACGTGTTTACGAATCCGGCTCACGTCACTGTTGACAGCGCTATATCTTTATCCGTTTAGTCATGATCTTGCCATCACCGATTTTTTTGTGGTAGGTAAAAGGTATAGAGAGGAAGTCTGTATTTACTATCGACTTAATAATAAAGTTAAAACGACATAGAAGAGCGAATGGGATAGTTCTTGAGGTTTTATTTGCATCATACAATTCCGTTCAGACGATAACAAAAGAAACCTAAGAAAATAAACACACAATCAATACGAGTTGGTGGTAAGTATATTTAATTAATACGTCACATATTGTACTGCTGGTAGTATTCGCCGCCCCGGGCATTTTCTTTGTGGCGGTGTCCGTCCAGAGGGCGCGGGAGGGGCGCAGGAGGCTGCTCGCATTGCTCACGATAACGAGCCTGTTACAAACATGCCGCTCTATTAGCTCCTTTGTTCTGCTCACGGCACATATTCGTTTCCATTACAATATTAAAAACCAAGAAATATATTGGATTTTTGATGCTGTTACTTTTGTACCATTTTGGAATGAAACGTGAAATCCAATGTTCTCGTGAAATGTACGTATAAATAGCAGTCAGACAGTAACAGACAACAGACGGGCTCGGAGAATCCGTAAATCCGAAGCATTAGAGATGGAGTTCAAATTTCTACAATAGGGAGAAAATACTCACATACATAAATAATAACAATATATAATTAATTGTAAAACTGGATAAATTTTTATAAACACAAATAAATAAATATTTTATTCAGTATTACATTACAAACATTGATTACATTCGCACAAAGATCGTACACAAAAATCAATTCAATCAATTTTTGCATTTTTGTGCCTTAAACTTTGAAACAACGACTACGAGTGAGAATACTCGGACATAAACAAGCATGAGTAACTGCTTAGACTAAAATGTTTCTCTATCTGAAGCTTGAATCCAGTGGCCAATAAACAAGTTTAAAGGCATATGAGGTATAGAACGAGGCCGTGTCGGGCATTAAGCATGGCGTGTAAGTGCTGTAAGTAGGCAAACGGTCCGCAGAATGGGTTGTGTGCGATAAACGCGGGCTACGCATGCTAAGTGCGCCCACTCGCGCCGAGTGGCTGGTGCGAGTCCTACTTGCGCTATTACTACGCAGATTAGAATGCTTCGCATTATGTGAGAGGGCGATGTTATCTCTGTACCGAAGGGGTTTACTACTGCTATAATAATAATAATAATACGCGCAATAGTGCACTCAATCTATCCAAATACACATACTTAACACTACAAAAAGCTGTCATATTAAACACTTGCCGGATAGTAAGAAATTTTTTACAACTTGACTTAAGATAATAATTTCACTGCAGTACAGAGCAATTTAGCTTCTCAGAATAATAATTAGAATCTCACCTTGGTTCACACCCGTAAGATTCTGAAAATACCAGGAACTAACCTGAGAAAATTAAATTTAAATACCAAAATAATGATACTATTTATTTCAGGCATCACAGGCCCATAGAAAAAATACCTTAACCTAGTGATACATATTTTAGTATTTAAAACAAAACTTAAAAACTTGTGTTACTAAATAGTTTAAAACTATGTTAGTAGCACTTCATTTCACTAGATTGTCCTTTAGGTAGGAACCCTTATTAGGGCTTGATAAGTCCAATAAAACATAATTATATAAACTCCATCGCATAGCTATAATAAATTATGTTAGTGGCTTATTGATGTCTCTATCCCTAAGTTGAAGCATTTTTCCATTCATTGAATCTCCTCTGGTTGAGAAGCTGGGTCGATTAATTATCAGCCTCCCAATTCAACTCGCACATAACTGAGAACACATTCATAACAAACTGTTTTTGTAGTAATGTGTAATATCGAATTATGTGCACTCATGTCTAAAGACTGGTTTGTATAAAGAAAGTTACGCAAAGTATCGGTCGATAGTAACAGCAGTAGTACCAGCTGGTTGACGTCAGTTCAGTTGAAACGCGCATCGACGTCGTAGCGGAGCGGAGCGGAAGATGGAAAGTTATCTCGCTTCGGAGAGCCACGAACATTGCGGTAAATTTTACTTTAATAACCAGTTCTGATCCAATATAAAACAAAAAATATATATACGCACAACTGACGCGAGACCAACGCTGTTGCTTCTCTTATAAAATAATAGAGTCGAAATCTCCGAACAACCAATAACTCAAACCAATTATCTCTCAGGAATTATAAGTAATAGGCTCGCCCCCTATTTATTTATTTAAACTTTTCACACTCAAAAAGGTACAAAGGCAGACTTAATGCCTTAGGCATTCTCTACCAGTCAACCAAGGGTGGTGAAGAGATTGGATGGCAGGTGCTCTGTTTGAGTGGAACAAAGAAAAAATTATTAAAAATATATCATTAGAAAAAAATAGGTAGGAACAACAGTACATAAATAGGTTATAACTTATAATACACATACATACATATTTAATATAATATACATAATATATTTATTATATATATACATATATACAAATTCAAGGGAGAGAGATGTTGTATTTTGAAAAAAAAAAACTGCAATTTCCGCTTAAATGCATAATGACTGGTGGCCGTCCTGATATCAAGAGGAAGCGCATTTCATAGAAGAATGGACTGAATATGAAAGGAAGAATGAACAAAGTCAGAAGTATGAGAATATGAGAAGGACAAAGTAGGAGAAAATTGTTAGAAGATCGCAAATTCTTAATGTGTGTAGAACATAGATATTGGAAGTGAGACACAAGATAAGCAGGAGGAGTGGGAGAGTTGAGAAGGGAGAAAAGCGTGGTCAAAGCGCGCAAACTTCTTCTTTGGCGAATGGACATCCATTTGAGCTCAGACCTATAGCTCGAGACATGATCTTATTTCCTGAGACTGAAAATGAACCGGATACAATTGTTGAGCAGTCTGTCGAGCTTGTCCAGCAAAACCGAATTCAAATCAAAGTAGAACACGTCACCATAGTCGATGATAGGGAAAATCAAAGCCTGCGTCATGGGTTTCGTCTTAGCGGGCAAAAAGTTTCTCATACGATACAGGGATCGCAAAGTACCGTAGACCCTTTGACTAACACCAGAGACCTGGCATTGCCAGCTAAGCGTCGAGTTAAGATGCAAACCGAGATCTTTCACAGTAGAGGTAACGGGTATGACGGTACCATTGAAAATACGAGAAGGAAGTGAGCTAAGCGTCACCTTACTCATTATGCGTGAGCTCCCAATTACAATGGCCTGACACTTTGAGGGGTTTACTGACACCCCAAAACTATCAGAACACTTTTTAATGGCATCTAAATCTCGGTTTAGATCTGCTATAGCGTCCGACAAACCTTCAACCCGCTCAACTGTATATAATTGAAGGTCATCGGCATAAAGATGATACGAACACCGAATACAGTGAGTTATAAAATTAATGAAAATAGAGAATAACAATGGAGAGAGAATACCGCTTTGTGGAACACCAGCATCCAGGTCGCGCCAACTCGACGAGCGCTCATCAACGCGAACCAACTGCTGACGTCCCCGAAGATAAGAAGAGAACCACTCTTGCACCTCGGGCGAAACCATAAGATGAGAGAGGATAGAATGGAGAATATCGTGGCTGGCGGCGTTAAAGGCATTGGAGAAATCAATTAATGCCAAAACGGTAACCTTGGTATCCTCCATCGCTTCTCTAACGTCACCCGTCACTTTAAGGCTCGTGCAGACCAGCGCGACTTGTCGCGCGACGTGTCGCGTGGCGATTCTGCGATATTATCGCCACGCAACACCTTTCACACTAACGCGATATCGCGCGCGATTCGCAGCGCGACACCGACAAAGGACACCTAGAAAGTATAAATGGCGGTGCATTCCGAGCAGAGCTCAGTAGTAGACGGATCTTCGTCAGAAGACAAAGTCTAGTCCGTGCTTGTTTGTTCATTGTGGGGACCTAGGTTCGAGTCTCCGATCGGTCAACATAACCCAACCTAACATAAGTAGGTAGGTACCTCAGCGTAGGTAGTGTAGGTACCACACTACTACTAACTAACTAACCACACTACTAACTAACTGGCTAATTCGGTCTTTTTATACGAAGTATACCTATTTATTTAAAAATCGAGATTTTTAATTTAGTTTCCAATCTATGTGATTTCGAAAAATAACTTAATTTATACACAGGTATAAAGTTTACTTTCGGTTGCAGCCCGTTTTTATGGCCTGTTGTTTATGAGTAGGTAGAAACTTACGTAGGTACTTATCATTTTGAAATCATCTTAATTTAACCACCCGTTAAGTTGACAACATACGAGTAAGTATATTGGCACCGACTACTAGGTACCTACTTACTTTTAATTTACTTATCAAACTAATTCCGTATCTCCGTGAATTCTACTCTAATAAAATTATGCTCAATATGACAAGTAGGTATAATACCATAGATGAATAAATACGCATATAACTGGCAAAATGCGGCTGTACTATAAGTAGGTAGCTACACCTCTGCCTAATCTTTTGGGGATTACAGGCGTGATATTTAAGAAATACCTACTCCGATGTTCATAAATACTCGGATATTGGGATAAATAGTATCTTATGTCCTAATCCAGGTCATGATCTACCCATGTGCCAAATTTCATCCAAATTTGTTCAGACTTTTAGCGTGAAAGCGTAACAAACAAACAAACTCACTTTCGCATTTATAGTATTAATTAGGATAGTAGGTACTTAAGGGTCCGTGCACGAAAAAACCCTCTTTTGTCAATTACTTATTTAATTGTGAGAAAGCTAGAAATAATTGAAAGATTAAGTATATCTGACTATAAAAGGACAGTTTTCGTGGTACTAAATCATTCGTGTCAGTCAGGTGTAGTTGCATCACTTTTGCGCTCTCGAAAATATGGTATATTTCGCCTTTGATTTACTTAATGAATATAAATATTGTTTAAATTTAAAAAAATAAATCAAATAAATAAATTTAAAAATTAGATTTTATTTCAAGGATAGCTGAAGGCCAAGGTCTGATTTTTAAGTTTCTTGATATGGTTTGCTAAATAATAGGAAAAAATACATGACCGACAGGATTTTAAAAAAATATAGATTTTTCGATATTATTTTTTTGCTATATTTTGTATGGAAGTTGATCAAAGTGGTTTAGCCATATGACCATATAATGATATTTTATAATTTTCAAAATCAAAAGAAGTTTCTTATAACTAAATGATCAAACGTCAGTCTGGCGTAATTTTTCAGAAAACTTGTTACGAATACCTATTAGTGATTTTCCATAAATACATAATTTATTTGAAAAATCCCTTTCAGCCATAAGCAAAACAAAGAACTCGACTTTTTAAAGAATTTAACAAAACTATCTATGATTTGATAAATAGTTTTGTTTAAATTCTTTTTCCCTTTCTCACAATCAATTAACAAAATTGATCAAAATCAGTAGATTTCGTGCATGGCCCCTTAACTACTAATAAACTGCCTCGTTGGTCTAGTGGTCGCAAGTAGCAACTGCGCGTGAGCTCATGGGACTTGTAATGTAACACAGCCGTGCGCATTCAGACGATGTACTAGAACTGTTTCTCGCACAGCTGATATCACGCACTCGACTGCTAGCGGATCCCTACCCTGCCGCCCGCGCAACAGACCGCGTCCGCTAAAAAGTACCTACCTACGACAAATGCAGACCATTTCAACTCCCGTTGCCCGCCTATTTAGAGTTAAGTAGGTACCTATCAATAGTGATAAAATAAAATAAATTGTTTATAAACGAATTCTAGGACACTGAACGAGACACGATAGAAGTTTTATGTTAGAAACTTATGACGCCTATGGGCGTTAAGTGTCCCTGAAAGTGTTAAACATTTTATTAATTTCATCCAACAATATTTGCATTGAATAGATCATTTTGGTTTTAGATGTCTTAAGTAGGTACATACTTATGAGTTGCACTTAGGGACACGAAAAAAGTATCGATACTCTGTGGTCCATTCGAAACCGATACTTTTAAACTCGATACTTTGCATTCGATACTTTTACACAATGAGTACTTTTTGGCAAGTATCGTATTGAATAAGAAATTAAATTTTAATTGGGTATAATCTTAGAAATTACCCATTTAAAACTTGCGACCTTACGGCTTTTATGGTTATGGCAACGCCATCTAGTTCACTCGTTCTGAATCTTCTAAAACATTACATCGATCTTTGCTCGAAATCGTTCCGTCCGTTCACAGTTAAATTCCTAACCTTTCCTTCATTCATTTACTACACTAATCAATCACTCATTAATTCAATCGTTCACCGTTGTCATTTAATTTATTTCGCGTATTTGTTTCGCGCTTTGTTTTTCTGCTATATTAATACGGTTGATCATTATTTTGCTTGACTATTATTTGATTCTTCTATCGAAACAACACTGATTTCTTGAGTCACAATAAGAAGTACGAAAAAATAAAACAAAAACCAAGTTCTTCATCTTCATCACAGTCTGAAAATAAGGATGAATTAAGCTATTACTTATCTGCACAGATTTCACCACTTTCCTTAGATCCCTTGAAACAATGGGATAATATGAAAGTTGTATTCTCAAAATTATACAAATTGGCACGAGAATATCAATTCCTGTAACGTCAGTGCCTTCAGAACATTGATTTACGCAGTAATATATGTGTCAATGCTTCAGAACGATTATTTTCTAAAGCAGGAAGTACAATCACAAAAATCCGAAACGGCTTACCTCCAAAACGGCTCAATAAACTTCTATTGTTAAGTGATTGTATAGAGGAGGTATGGGAACTTTAAATGCCTAAAGTACTAAATAATTTAATTTTGTTTGAAGTTACAGTTGTCTTTTTCTATTATTGTATTAAGTTTGTGTACCAGTACCATTTGTTTTATCATGTCCTGCCCTACTGAAGTTAAACTGACGTTATTTACTGACTGATATTGACCTAAGCTCTATGCGCGTTAAGCCCTAAGAAAAGTACTCGATACCTTAAAGTTTCGATACTTTTATGAGGACGATATTTTTTTTTCGATACTACTCATGAGTATAGTGTTGATACTTTCTATTCGATACCGCGTCCCTAGTTGCAGTCTGCAAAACATTAGTCAGCCAACTTGCAGGCAAGTTGGCTGACTAATGTTGAAAAGCCCAACTAAATTAGGTACTTCCTGCAGATTCGAATAAAAATGTTTGACAAAATATTTTGAAATGAAAACTTCTTTAGGTGCGTTGGGCATTTTTGAGATTTTTGTAAACGCGATTGTACTCTTTATTTATATTAAGTTACGGATCAATGTTCTATGCAAGTATTTTTACTTTAAAGGTTTCGGAAGTATTATTTTTTTGTAAACGCGATTGTGCTCTTTATTTGAATAAGATTACGGACCAATATTATATATAAGTATTTTTCTTCCACCAAGGCGATCTTTTTCAGGTTTTCAGTCCTGTCGGCACTCTCGGAGTGCCACCACTTTTTTTTTCAGCCAGTTTTCAGTTTGTAATTTATCTAAGTTAGCCTAATGTGAACTGCTCGTCACATATTGCAAAATATTTATTTTCCCGATGCTGGGACGTTCATCGTTGAGGAGTTCTCCAGGTACTTTATCATCAGCTCCACTTCTCCATAATGTATTGTGACGAGCATAAATTGCTTGGCAACCATAATATTAAAGCAATCGAATCACAATCCGTGAAATACTAACCGTCTGTGTTCTTCATCATCAGTTTTACTACTTCTACTTCCACCAAATGGTGCTTTTCGAGAGCAACTGCACCAGTTAGGCAGATACTTTAAAAATACCCAAATAGCTCTATAGCTATTTGGGTATTTTTAAAGTAAGTATGTGTATTTTTGTACTATGTGTGCCTGTAATATTTGAAGAGTTCCCTCGATTTCTCCAGGATCCCATCATCAGATCGTGACCATATTACAGTGGGACCACCTCGGAAATATACCCTTTCAAACAATAATTATTTTGCTAATCCGTCTATATAATGAATGACGCAGAAAAGCCCAACCAAACAAAAAAAAAGATAAGTATAAACATCCGAATTGATAACCTACTCTTTTTAGAAGTCGGTTAAAAAATGCAAAAAAAACAGGCGCTGTTTTCGCGCGGACGCAGACCACAAGACTAATAAAAAAAGCGCGGTCGTCGCGCGCATCTCTTTCACATAGACGCGTAGCCACGCGGCACTGAGCGGCTGACTTGCGGTAGCTTCAAAATGTACCTAGTCCTTTGACCACGCCGCCGCCGCCGCCGCGCGGGCCGCCAATCCATTAGTACGTCAATGCAAAGTAATTCTTATGTGATTGCAATAAGGTATAAGTTAGAATGATTGATATTTGCGAGGACTTTTTTATTTGGAAATGGATAAATGATTATTTTTTTGTAAAAATAGTCAAACATCCTAATTTATACCTTACAACAATGAGAAAAGAGTCACATTGCAATGACTAACTATTTTGCTTATAATTGTATTTCACTTTGGTAGTAGTCTGTCAGTCTGCTTAGATTTTTCCCAACTATTTTAATTGCGTAATTTATTTTCGTAAATAATTTTGACAAATTTGTTTCATTTTGACACTTCAACAACATTCATTGCATTGTTTACCTTGTTGAGCAGAATTTGTTTTCCAACTTATAAAGCAATGGATTAGCAATCTGTTTTAAATCGAAACAAATTATGATTGATCATATATTACGCAATTAGGGTACCTCCACTAGTTACCTAATACCTGGGTTATACGAGAACAGTCTTTCGGGCTTCTGACGACCCGTAACGATTGTCAAATATCTTCGAATGGCAGCTGGGACCACGAGGCACGGAAGAGTCTCGGTATGTAAAGATCGTCACTCACCCACCAACCTTTGGCAAGCGAAGTACAGTCAGAAGCCCTAGTATGAGTTTCTTTTTTAACCATCTCGACCTTACGCATAGACCGCGTTCGGCGGGCGCTCCGATTGGCCTTTCACCAGTGTAGGCCAGTGAAGGGCCAATCGGAGCGCCGCCGTACGCGGTCGATGCGTAAAGTCGACATGGTTAAAAGAAACTCACACTACGGGTCTACGGCCTCTGATTGATCGACCCGTGACGCTGTTATTACTTTTTGAAATAAAACGTTAAATAAAACTAAGCCTTTGGTTAGCAGGACAATTTTAGGTAAGTATCTACGTAGGTTAGGTTGGGTTTAAATGACGGACCGGGGAATCGAACCTAGGAGCCCACGCTCAGCAAACGCGCACAGCCTTCGTCCTCTGACGAAGATCGTCTACTGAGCTCCGCTCGGTTTGCACCGCTATTTATACTCTCTTGGTGTGGCGTCGCGCTGCCAACGCGATATCGCGGCGATATCGCGGCGACACCATACAAAATGTTCCTATTTCAGGTGTCGCGCTGCGAATCGCCTCCGCTACGCGATATCGCCGCGATTCGCAGCGCGACACCGACAAAGGACACCTAGAAAGTATAAATGGCGGTGCATTCCGAGCTGAGCTCAGTAGTAGACGATCTTCGTCAGAAGACGAAGTCTAGTCTGTGCTTGTTTGCTCATTGTAGGGTCCTAGGTTCGAGTCTCCGGTCGGTCAACGTAACCCAATCTAACCTAAGTAGGTACCTCGGCGTAGGTAGTGTAGGTACCACACAAGCACGACGAAACTGGCGAATTCGGTCTTTTTATACGAAGTACCTATTTATTTAAAAATCGAGATTTTTAATTTAGTTTCCAATCTATGTGATTTCGTAAAAATAACTTAATTTTTACCCAGGTATAAAGTTTACTTTCGGTTGCAGCCCGTTTTTATGGCCTGTTTATGAGTAGGTAGAAACTTACGTAGGCACTTAACATTTTATCATCTTAATTTAACCACCCGTAAAGGTGACAACATACGAGTAGGTATATTGGCACTAACCTAGGTACCTACTTTCTTTTAATTTACTTATCAAACTAATTCCGTATCTCCGTGAATTCTACTCTAATAAAATTATGCTCAATATGACAAGTAAGTATAATACCATAGATGAATAAATACGCACATAACTGGCAAAATGCGGCTGTACTATAAGTAGGTAGCTACACCTCTGCCTAATCTTTTGGGGATTACAGGCATGATATTTAAGAAATACCTACTCCGATGTTCATAAATACTCGGATATTGGGATAAATAGTATCTTATGTCTTAATCCAGGTCACGATCTACCCATGTGCTAAATTTCATCCAAATTTGTTCAGCATTTTAGCGTGAAAGCGTGACAAACAAACAAACTCACTTTTGCATTTATAATATTAATTAGGATAATAGGTACTTAAGGGTCCGTGCACGAAAAAACCCTCTATTGTCAATTACTTAAGCATATCTGTATATCATTCGTGTCAGTCAGGTGTAGTTGCATCACTTTTGCGCTCTCGAAAATATGGTATATTTCGCCTTTGATTTACTTAATGAATATAGATATTGTTTAAATTTAAAATAAAAATTAGATTTTATCTCAAGGATAGCTCAATGTCAAGGTCTGATTGTTAAATTTCTTGATATGGTTTGCTAAATAATAGGAAAAAATACGTGACTGTCAGGATTTTTAAAAAATATAGGATTCTCAATATTATTTTCTTGCTATATTTTGTATGGAAGTTGATCCATATGACCATATAATGATATTTTATAATTTTCAAAATCAAAAGAAGTTTCTTACAACAAAATGATCAAAAGTCAGTCTCGTTTATTATATTATATATTAGTTATTTTCCATGAATACTTTATTTATTTGAAAAATCCCTTTCAGCCACAAGCAAAACAAAGAACTCGGCTTTTAAAAGAATTTAAACAAAACTATTTATGATTTGATAAATAGTTCTGTTTAAATTCTTTTTCCCTTTCTCACAATCAATTAACAAAATTGATCAAAATCAGTAGATTTCGTGCACGGCCCCTTAACTACTAACAAACTGCTTACGCGCAGTTGCTACTTGCGACCACTAGACAGTGGTCGCAAGTAGCAACTGCGCGTAAGCTCCTGGCACTTGTAATGTAACACAGCCGTGCGCATTCAGACGATGTACTAGAACTGTTTCTCGCACAGCTGATATCACGCACTCGACTGCTAGCGGATCCCTACCCTGCCGCCCGCGCAACAGACCGCGTCCGCTAAAAAGTACCTACCTACGACAAATGCAGACCATTTCAACTCCCGTTGCCCGCCTATTTAGAGTTAAGTAGGTACCTATCAATAGTGATAAAATAAAATAAATTGTTTATAAACGAATTCTAGGACACTGAACGAGACACGATAGAAGTTTTATGTTAGAAACTTATGACGCCTATGGGCGTTAAGTGTCCCTGAAAGTGTTAACCATTTTATTCATTTCATCCAACAATATTTGCATTGAATAGATCATTTTGATTTTAGATGTCTTAAGTAGGTACGTACTTATGAGTTGCAGGCAATTTGGCTGACTAATGTTGAAAAGCCCAACTAAATTAGGTACTTCCTGCAGATTCGAATAAAAATGTTTGACAAAATATTTTGAAATGAAAACTTCTTTGGGTGCGTTGGGCATTTTTGAGATTTTTGTAAACGCGATTGTGCTCTTTATTTATATTAAGTTAAGGATCAATGGTCTATGCAAGTATTTAATTTAAAGGTTTCGGAAGTTTTTTTTTTTGTAGACGCTATTGTTCTCTTTATTTGAATAAAGTCACGGGCCAATGTTCTATGCAAGTATTTTTCTTCCACCAAGGCGATCTTGTTTAAGTTTTCACTCCTGACGGCATTTCCGGAGTGCCACCACTTTTTTTTTTGTTTAAACGTTTTTATTTCTCGCATTTTAATGGGTCAGTTTTCAGTTTGTAATTTATCTAAGTTAGCCTAGTGTGAACTGCTCGTCACCTATCTCAAAATATTTATTTTCCCGATGCTGGGACCTTCATCGTTGAGGAGTTCTCCAGGTACTTTACCATCAGCTCCACTTCTCCATAATGTATTGTGACGAGCATAAATTGCTTGGCAACCATAATAACCATAATAACCGTCTGTGTTAAGTAGAAGTAAGTAGTAGAACTTCTACTACTTCTACTTCCATCAAATGGTGCTTTCCGAGAGCAACTGCACCAGTTAGGCAGGTATTATAAAAATACCCAAATAGCTATACTTAGGTGTGCCTGTAATATTTGAAGAGTTCCCTCGATTTCTCCAGGATCCCATCATCAGATCGTGACCAAATTACAGTGGGACCACATCGGAACCCTTTCAAATCAAAATTATTTTGCTAATCCGTCTATATAATAGAATAGAATAGAATGACGGAGATAAGCCCAACAAAACAAAAAAAAGATACCTATGTATAAACATCCGAAATCATACCCTACTCCTTTTAGAAGTCGGTTAAAAAATGCAAAAAAAACAGGCGCTGTATTCGCGCGGACGCGGACCACAAGACTAAAAAAAGCGCGGTCGTCGCGCGCATCTCTTTCACATAGAAAAAGCCACGCGGCGCAGGACTGAGCCACTACTGAGCGGCTGACTTGCGGTACCTAGCTTCAAAATGTACCTAGTCCTTTGACCACGCCGCCGCCGCCGCCGCGCGCGTCGCCAATCCATTAGTACGGCAATGCAAAGTAATTCTTATGTTTTTGCAATAAGGTATAAGTTAAAATGATTGATATTTGCGAGGACTTTTTTATTTGGAAATGGAGAAATGATTATTTTTTTGTAAAAATAGTCAAAGATCCTAATTTATACCTTACAACAATGAGAAAAGAGTCACATTACAATGACTAACTATTTTGCTTATGATTTTATTTCACTTTGGTAATATTCTGTCAGTCGCCTAGCTTTTTCCCAACTATTTAATTGCGTAGGTAATTTATTTTCGTAAATAATTATGACAAATTTGTTTAATTTTTACACTTCAACAACATTCATTGCGTTATTTACCTTGTTGAGCAGAATTTGTTTTCCAACTTATAAAGCAATGGATTAACAATCTGTTTTAAATCGAAACAAATTATGATTGATCGTGTATTACGCAATTAGGGTACCTCCACTAGGTACCTAATACCTGGGTTATACGAGAACAGTCTTTCGGGCTTCTGACGACCCGTAACGATTGTCAAATATCTTCGAATGGCAGCTGAGACCACGAGGCACGGAAGAGTCTCGGTATGTAAAGATCGTCACTCATCCACCAACCTTTGCCAAGGGAAGTACTGTCAGAGGCCCTAGTGTGAGTTTCTTTTAACCATCTCGACCTTACGCATCGACCGCGTTCGGCGCTCCGATTGGCCTTTCACCAGTGAAGGCCAGTGTAGGCCAGTGAAGGGCCAATCGGAGCGCCGTACGCGGTAGATGCGTAAAGTCGACATTGTTAAAAGAAACTCACACTACGGGTCTACGGCCTCTGATTGATCGACCCGTGACGCTGTTATTACTTTTTGAAATAAAACGTTAAATAAAACTAAGCCTTTGGTTAGCAGGACAATTTTAGGTAAGTATCTACGTAGGTTAGGTTGGGTTTAAATGACGGACCGGGGAATCGAACCTAGGAGCCCACGCTCAGCAAACGCGCACAGACCTGCCTTCGTCCTCTGACGAAGATCGTCTACTGAGCTCAGCTCGGTTTGCACCGCTATTTATACTCTCTTGGTGTGGCGTCGCGCTGCCAACGAGATATCGCGGCGATATCGCGGCGACACCATACAAAATGTTCCTATTTCAGGTGTCGCGCTGCGAATCGCCTCCGCTACGCGATATCGCCGCGATTCGCAGCGCGATAATAACAAAGAAACATTCCTTTGTCGGTGCCGCGCTGCGATTCGCGTGTCGCAATGTTCTAGCATCACGTGACGCGATGTATCTGTGTCGCAGCGCGACAGGTCGCTCCTGTGTGAAGTGTCGCGCGCGTTTTCATAGAAATTGTTCTACGGATATAATATCGCAGAATCGCGTCGCGCGACAAGTCGCGCTGGTCTGCACGAGCCTTTAAGCAGAGCCGTGGCTGTACTGTGCCCAGGCCTGAATCCAGACTGAAAAGAGCTAACAATGTTGTTCCGGTGAACAAACCCTGTAAACTGCTTGTGTACGCAGGCCTCGAGCACTTAAGATAGGAATGGAAGAATGGAAGTGGGTCGAAAGTGACTGGGTAGGGAGGGATTTGAAATTTTCGGGAGTGGACGTACATAGGCCATACGCCATAGGGATGGGAATTGTCCGGAATCAAGAGAAAAGTTGATGATATGGGTAATCGGAGGAAGAAGGATATCAAGGATCTAAACGACTATACTACGACTGATGCCGTCATGGCCCATAGCCTTGGATTTTATGGACAAGATGGTCGTTTTAATTTCGTTCAAGGTGACCGGAGAGAAGTGAAATGGTTCTATGATGGGACTGGGTAGGCCAGTAATGTAATCGACCGTCTGAGACAACATTTGGGAATCCAAATGACAAATGGTTGATATCATTAAGGCCAATTGTATTAGGAAAATCCACATGACGTGGTCTGCCAATACCAAGAGTACCAACTTCCAGATATCAGCAGGTGAAGAAGAAGATATATTCTCGAGAATATGGTGGCGTTTAGCGTTGCGTATCATCTGATTACACCGATTTCTAGCAGCTTTGAAAAAGTTCCCATTATATAGGAATTACTGTTATATTACTATGGTAATACATGGGATTTAAACATAACTGGCAAAATTTGAGTGTACTATAGATATACCTCTGCCCAACCCTTCGGAAAATACAAACGTGATGTTATGTGTGAGTAAATTACAAGTTGTATGAGAGTACACGTATACATTCTTGCATAACCATAGTCAGTCACCTGTGAATATACTCGAGCAGTTTCCTAATCCGGTATTCAGAAAGACAAACAAGCGTACCACCTATACGTATCGAAAGAACGGACAACCGTCCCGAACTGCAACTATTTAACCAGGGAGCCATCCCTTATGGACTCAATACATTTAGACGTAATCTAACGGACCAATATGAGACGGGGTTTTATGTTAGTAATATGTGGGATGAGCCCGGTTCCTTTGTGTCAGTATCTTACTGTTATATAATTATGCGTGGTTCTGACGATTGACTCTACCTTACTTCAAAGGACCATTTCTATAGTAAGCTCTTCTCGAGTATATGGCTCACGTTAGGCATATCTCTATCACTTCACTACTTTTGACAAATATACATTACAGTGTGTGCATCCTCACTGGACAGCCCGTTTATGTATATAGAGTCCCTAACAAACTTAGTAACGTCCCTAACTGCAAACTAAACAAGTTCCGGGATACACTCGGCTGGATTAACAGGCATCCTAATAAACTTTATATTTTATCCTGTTCCACACACACTGCTACAGACAGTCTCTTCCCAAACATGTGCCAAATAAATATACGCCATAATTGCAAAACCAAAATATCTCGAGCACCGACATTTTTAACCGACTTAAAAAAAGAGGTTTTCAGTTCATCGGAATATTTTTTCAGTAGGTACAGTAAGCGTTCAAAAGTGCATAGGCACGTTAAGAGTCGTATTGCTGTGAACTCACGGTATAGTCCGTATATCTGTATGTGTAAGCAACACGGCACACACCGTCGTATCGTCACGTACTTGCGCCGCACTACCGAAACAAATATATATTTCCGTCGCTTTTGTTAGACACGGTAACACACACGCATCATGCGCTTGACCTTGGCCAGTTTGCAGCATTGCTAAAACTCGAACAAAACTTATATGTGCAGATAGCAGTGATGGATTATGGATGGAATTGCAAACAACAGTCTTGTTTTTTGTTTTACTTTTTTATTTGCGTCATGTTTACCGCAAATAAACGTTTTTTCTTTCTTTCTTTTCTTTCTTTAAAAAATCGTTACCACAAATTCGTGCAATAACGAATCTGTTGTTTATTAAGTTAGTACGGTAAATATTTTAAGGTTAAAATATAGCAGTGTCCCACTTGAAGTCTTAATATTATCGTGCGAAATTTAAATGTTCTTGTTTATGCCTTTGGTCAGCTGGTCTTCAGTGATGCAATCCTTCAGAGTGCACAGCGAACGGTTCATAATGACGTGTTTAATAATTCAGCAAAATATCTCGTTGGTATGAAACCATTTGTTTCATATTCATTCACCATTTGACGTCGCTGCTCCTCGATAATAAGCCTCTTCCTTTTAACTTTTTTTCCTTTTAACCCTCACAGTATTTCTCTAAAACAAAGAATAACATTGTATTTATTACACATAATAATTATTTATCATTCACTAATCGAATTAAACCTCATAATAAATTTAAAACTTTAAAGGCATCTTCTGTCTCAACAATACCTCTGTTCTATCAACAATACCTTTGATTAAGATTTATGTTTAGTAAGATATGAAATATTTAAATGATAACACTCACACTTAGTCGGGTTTCATTAGATATTTGTGTAAATTACATTCACTTTTACGCAGCGCAGTAATATTTGATCTCCCTTCAATATATATATTTGACTGCATTATGAAAATTATAACCACAACATCGCTAATACCTAAATACTCGTCACCAACAATAACCACGAACCAACAAAGTTTTATTAAGCGAATACGCGTAACTAACTGCGTCTACCCCACAGAAATCGAAATAATTTACTTAGTTTTCTACCTGTGTGTTTAGTGGTCTACATGCTAAACTTTAATAATTATGTGAACAAGACGACCGAAACAAAAAACGAATGATTATTGAACTAGTCATGATTAAAAAATAACAAAAACTATGAATAGTAATTATTAGAAAATTACAAGCAAACCGCAGATGAGATTTGAACCTTCGCTCGGCTCGCCATAATCGCACATACCAAAGCACGTTATTCACTGAGCTAGCATGCCATATACTGTATTGACAGAAATTATGAACTACTATTATTTGCAGACAATGTGAATGTGTGTGTGTCTATAGTATTGTAACATCTTATAGAAGAAGGTCGTAAGTCAAACCGAAGCGTCAGTCTATTGCTTTGTGCGATTGCCTATGGACTTTTGGTCGGTACTGTACATTTGCGCCAACCACAATAAAAATCAACGTTCATCACATAATTGTCTTCTTCAATGCCCCACTCACCGCACTGACTTCATTCACTGTTCCTTCCACCACCAGCTCCAATGCACTATATGAATTGGGACGAGCATCAATTGCTTACCAACCATATTAAAGTAATCGAATTGTAACCCGTGAAATACATATTATTGAGTAGTTCCGGTGGCTATCTGTGTCCTTCATCATCAGTTCCACTTTACCAAATGGTGCTTTCCGAGAGCAAGTGCAAGATTTACGATAAAAAATACCCAAATCGCTATATACCGATATATATGATGAGTTCCCTCAATTTCTCCAAGATTCCATAATCAAATCGTAACCAAATGACAATGATACCAACTTGAAAGTATACCCTTACAAACAAAAAAAGATTTTTCAAATCGGTCCAGCGGTCTTCGAGTAATCGAGGAACATACATAAAAAAAATAAAATCAATGAACTGAGAACCTCCTCCTTTTTTGAAGTCGGTTAATAAACTTGAAACTTGGCACAAAAAGTACTAGGCTTGCATGAATTCAATATAGTATTTCAATCACTTATTGTTCGAAAGGGCTACCGTGGCCCCGGCAATGTAGGCAACTGAAGGAACACGGGTGGTTTTTAGTCAGTAAGAGTCTGACACGTCCTTCCGCTCCACCCAGAACGGGAGAAATTATTCGATAACTAGCTGACCCGGTGAACTTCGTTCAGCATAACAGTCAATGAATGGGCATGTTTAGGATTTTAAAATTAATACAAAATTCCTACTCTACCTAACCTACCTACCCGTTCCCGGGGTTTCTTCTCAGAGTAGTCCGATAGGAAAAGCCGACCTCATCTAGTTTTTAAAATATGATTGACGTGTAAAAAGTATTTGTACAAACCTACTTACAGAAATAAAATCAATTATCATTATTTTATAGTTTATTAAAGGTATATGTATATCTCTATATTTAAATAAATATGAATTATTCCTCAACTCTCGCTATTACACCTACCACTGTTTGTCTCTGCATCACACAAAGGTTGAGAATGCCTCAGGCATTCTGCCCGCTCATTTGTGTGCTTAAAAAGTATTAAATAAATAAATACACTGCTGTGACGCTGTTTGACATTTCCCGTATATAATGGGATCCTCGTTACTCGTTGCCTTTCTATATTTTTATGCTCTGTGGTTGATCTGTAGTTTTTTATTTCATCTACAGGGTGTATTACATTAAGCTACATTCCGAGGGATGGCTTCAGTGGTAGGCTGTAAAGTTTAAGAGCAGCCCCACTTTCATTACGCTCGGTATTCGCGTATTCGCCGCGTTATCATAATTCCAGAGTTATTGCGTAGACAGGTGGCAGTCAGGTCGCCCAAACAGACGTACGTCATTACATTTGAGGTGAAATTCTTACTCACACATACAGATGCAGAGGTGGTCGGGTACTTAAACACACAAAGCACATTAAAGTACAATCTGTGTGAGCTCTGAACATAACAATAAAATAACTGTTTAATAGCAAAAGATTTCTTGCGCAATAACACCAAATGGAAAACTTGGAAGGCTCTTAGAATACAGAAGTGTTTCTGTATTTGCATGAATATAAAAGATATCCATAAGGAAAACTTTGTAATACTTTTCATTATTGACTTTGTTTTACGTGATTAATCCTGGATTTCCCTGAGATCCTCTTTCCAACTTATTATTGTCGTTTATTTTGTGTGACTTTCCTTTATGTAGACTTTTTGTTAATAGAATTCGGTTATTTTTACTCATGACAGAATTATACTTGCCAATATTATATGCTACGAAACTCATATTGTATTCCTCTCAATATCAATACTTTATTCACTCCCCTGTTACATTTGAATGTAGATAGCTCACAGAATAACAGACACGCAAAGGTAATCTCCAAATGTAAATACGAGCTTGTGGAAGAATTCTTCTCATTACATGGAGTGATTCTTCCCCTCTCGCTCGCGTTAAGTTGGAGTGCAATTAATTACACGTCGAAAGCGCGACTCATTTCGGATGAAACGAGAAAGAATATAATAGTGTCGACTGTTTGCCGAGAGGCGAATGTGCCATTGTGAGCACTGTGAGCGCGCCACAGAGGGCGTCGTCGCTCCGTGCACGCACACAGTCGTAACACTAGCTTACACAGTGCCCTAAGCACGACAAACGTGTGTCTCCAGTGTGTCCTCTTACTTCTTCTGTAATACGAGGAAAGCCTAAAATGCGCATGTGTGCGTGCATTGGCGATGAATATGAGGAGTAAAGTATTTGTATGTTTGCCATCTGTGGCGTTGGAACATTGTTTATGTAGCTCGGCGAGTTTATGTAGCTCATCGAAACACCGTGATGGTTCAGATGCTAGACAATTAGCTTTGATTGCTGATATGAAACAAATTGTTTTCTGTACTGTCGACATTAATTCTTGAAACATACGTTGAAATGGAAAACAACTATTTATGTGCTACGTAAACAACATACGTTTGTAATAGCTGAATAATATAGAGTGCCACAACGAGCAGGGATCACGTGATCCTCTAATTAATGTGCAGCTTGGAATTTGGCTCGATGTATGAATGGGGACCACGAGGACGCTTGGATAGACTAAACGCAATAGGCGGACGACAGAGTACCCAGAATATGGCAACACCTCTAGTTCATTATTTTAATTGCATATATTATTTTCATATTATATGTGATTATTAGCGGACTGTCTCGTTGGTCTAGTGGTTCCAAGCGCTACTGCTGAGCATGAGGTCTAATTATTATTATAACTGATGTCATAATTATTTAAAAATTGTTTGATTGTTAGGTACTTAATTTGTTTTTTTAAATTTTATTTTAAGAATTTATATTATTGTTTTTGCTGTGCCCTACAGGGTCCGTAATTGTACCTTAGCTTTAAGCCATTGTAATACCTTTATACCTACATTATGGAATGCAAATAAATATATGAATATCATTATGATTATGAGGTCCTGGGTTCCGTTTCTGGGTTGAGTACTGGGGTTGGTTATTAGATTTTTCCGTCTGAAATTGCTCAGTAGCAGCCCGGAGACTGGATTTATGCCCGGTTGATGGCAACAGGCTTGCCCCATATTACATGGGAGTTAAATATAACTAGAAAAAGGTGGGTACTGTGTACTATAGGCACACCTCTGCCTAACCTTTCGGGGAATACAGGCGTTATGTGTACGTATGTATTATCAGTCAATTGCTTTGCTGCGCGCTCTTCTTAAGACCCACAATTTATTATGTTTTAATGATAAAGATAAAGATGATAATAAAACAAGGCAATGAAATAACTTCTCCGTCTTGTAACGTAGTTTAAAATACAACAACGAGTCGAGGCCCACGGGATCGAAATTGCGACTGAAGTACTGTAAACCTATACTGAATATATTATCTCTTCTTTACCGCGTCATTACTAATGTAGTCCTCGCGACGAACAGAGTCCTAACTCATTCAAATAATGAAAGTATTGTATAAGTAACATAACATAACATAACATCACGCCTTGTTTCCCCGAAGGGTCGGGCAGAGGTGTCCCTGTAGCAGGCACACCCACATTTCGCCAGTTATGTTTTAAGTCCCATGTAATAGGGGGCGAGCCTATTCCCATCAACCGGGCACAATTCCAGACTCCGGGCTGCTACTGAGAAATTTCAGATAGAAAAACCCAATAACACTTTGCCCGACCCGGGAATCGAACCCAGGACCTCATGCTCAGCAGTAGCGCTTGCGACCACTAGACCAACGAGGCAGAGTAGTATTATGTAAAAATATTATATTTTTGCTATAAGCTTTATGAATACATCTTCTTCTTTAAATCACGCGAAAATATATCATGTCGTCTGTATAAGGTAGTATTGGAAGCACGGATAATTAATAGAACATCGCGTTTATTTCTATCAGATCAAAGTACGCTGCAGCTTTATTATTTATCAATATTAATAAGAATAACTGTTTGTATTGTGCTTTGTAGTATCAATATTTATTTTTGCAGTTATACCTCCACCTCCCTGATTTTTCCTTAAATAAATATAATGTTCTTTCTTTCCTCAAAGCAGTAAGGAGGTGGATAGTTGTAGCGGGTTCTAGTGCAACTTGTTCAGTTGTACGTTTTACTGAGCGGCACGTCTTGCCTCAAGTTCCCAGCATTAGATATTAAATAAGGAGTGTGGCACGTGACGCGCTTACCGCGACTGGTGGGCGGCGCGGCACGTCCGCTCGTGTGCAACTCGCCTAACCATAGTAATTATTGTTGTTGCCAGCAGCTGTGCGATTAGCAGTCGTTCCAACGTAGCAAGTTTAAGAAAACTCTACAAAGGAACATAGGTATAGGAAATTCTTGCTGAGCTTTCTAACAATATAAACTGATCACTGTTGTGGAAAAAATCGGAATATATCATATGTATGAAGGCCATCACATTTCAATGTGAGTTTTATCCGTAGTGGACTTCAACCATCGTGTCACCGTTCTCGTTGACGCTGAACGGAAAGAGTTAAATTCAATTAAATTCAAATCTTTATTGCATATCACATGTGGGTGTGTAGTTAGGTGTGGGTGTGGTGTCGAATCTATATAATGATCTACGGAGGCTCATTGGTTTATTATTACACACACCGGAAAATTTAGCGGAACATTTAAAAAATACGTAAAACTAGTTTGTTTAATATTGCTGGCTGGTTGTTAACTCGTTTTATTTTAGAAATAATTATTTCAAATTGAGAAAACAATTAAACTTCACCTTTCATACGATTGTTTTAATTTTATTCGTACTTAGATCATTCCGAGCAAATTTCCCTTAATCATCATTTCATGGTTTTGGTTAAAATTTTCCTTAAAATTCAGTTTCCTTTGTTTTTTTTACTTTTAAATCTTGATGTGGATATATTTAGTAACCTTTTCCGCTTAGCTTGATTTCTTCCAGGATCTTTTCAAGACTCTTTAGAAACAGCTAAGCGGAAAAGGTTACTAAATATATCCACATCATCATTTCATTATGGATTTCCGCAAGGTCACGCCTGAATCAATTAACTATTTTAAATCTTTTTAAGAGTCAAGGACTTCATTATCCCCGCTATGAATCCAACTGAGATTGCCGGGGCATTAGAAATGAGGAGAAATGGTCAAATCTACAGAGTGATCTCAGGAATTCTTCGCCGACCTGTTTCAATAATTGTTGAGACCTCTGCTCTCAACATCGCCGCTCGTCGGCGGCAGTGAACGAGAGATGCGAGGACAGCGGCGAGTCAGCTGGCTTCAAAGCCAAGCACGGGCCGCCGCGCCTCGGCAGTCAGCTGCTGCACGCCTTCACACACGGCTGCGCTTACGCTTACGCGTCTTTTATTAACATTCTAAATACTAATCTCATGTTGGCTTTCCGACACCTTTTGTATTTTCCTTTTCATAAACCTACATACTTATTATACAGTCCACCCTTTCATTTAACACTACCAAGAGCTATCGTCGTGATCATTGGTCTTTCGAGCCGGATCCAAGTTCTTTTAAATCAAGTTGACGGAAGGCAAAGAATATATAGACGTAAAGGAGAACGATATAATTAGACAAATTTTGAAACTACAGTGGCATATCGTAATCGCAACTTATGACGTATCGCAACTTTGACCAAAAAGAACTTCTGAAGGCCAATGGTAACCCCAAAGCAACTTGGGACCTTATAAAAACTATCAGTTACAATTTCACCTCAACCATAAATAAGTCAGGAGAACTTCTTAATATGTGCACCGATCCAAAGTCCTCTGTCAATGCTATAAACAAGTATTTTGCTGGGCAAGTTGTGCAGAGTCAACCTGTAACTCACCCAAATTTTGAATTTAACAGCTGAATAAGTCCTCAAGGCAAATCATTTGTATTACTTGAAACTAATTCCTCAGAAATAGAAAATATAGTTATAGAATTAAAACATAATTGTGCAGTGGGTCACGATGGCATACCAGCCTCAGTTATCAAGGCAGCCAGACATGCACTTGTTCCCGCAATAACGCATATCTGTAATTTATGTATCTTAAAAGGTACTTTCCCCGACCATTTTAAGAAGCCATTAGTCACAACAGTATTTAAGGGTGGGGATGGTGACCGTGTCGAGAACTATAGGCCTATATCTGTACTCACCACACTGTCCAAAATTATGGAGAAGGTTTTGAGCAAAATATTGCTTAGCTATCTTGAATGCTACAACACAATTGCGCCAAAACAATACGGTTTTAGGAGAGGCGTATCAACAGAGGATGCTGTTCTTGAACTTACAAGCCAAATTGTTAAAAATCTTGATGCTAGGACTAAAACTCTAGGTATATTTATTGATTTAGCCAAAGCTTTCGACACGATCTCTACTCCCATCCTTCTTCGTAGTTTAGAAAGCTTAGGAATATGAGATATCGCTCTAAATCTCTTCCATGACTATCTTACAAACCGTAACCAACGAATTAAGGTAGGCAACTACGTCAGTGACGATGTAAATCTAACCTTTGGCGTGCCACAGGGCATCGTGCTAGGGCCCACTCTTTTTCTTCTATTTGTAAACAGATTGTGTCAGCTGTCAATCCCACACTGCAAGATACTTGTATATGCAGACGATACTGCGCTTATCATAAGTGGAGAAACATGGAAATCTGCTAACCACGCAGCTGAAAATGCTCTTGGCATAGTCATGGATTGGCTTTTATTGAATCTACTGACGCTAAATGTCTCTAAAATACACTATGTCCCTTTCTCAGCGAACACTGTACACAGGCTAGTATGCCAGACATTAAAGCCCATAGTTGTCAACCTACACTGGCCCGTTGCAGCTGCCCTACTAAACATAAGCTCTTGTGTTAAATACTTGGGCTTGCATATTGATAACACATTAAGTTGGCAAAAGCATATCAGTGTGAAAGTCTCGCGTCTTCGTAAACTAATGTTTCCTATGAAAAAACTAAGAAGAGTAGTTGCCGACCGATTGTTAAAAACGATCTATTTTGCCCTAGCTCAGTCACTTCTTACCTACTGCATATCTGTCTGGGGTGGTACATTTAAAACGTATTTACTTCGTCTTGAGAGGGCACAAAGAGCAGTCTTGAAAGTCACGCTTCACAAACCGTACCGGTACCCGACTACGCAGCTTTATAAAGACATATCTGTACTCACTGTCCAGCAGCTTTGTGGGCTCATTATCACCTTACGTGTACACCTATGACCTAAGGCTGCTAGAGCAAAATAAACGTCGTAAAGATCCCGTGTGCCTACCTGTCATCACCAAAACTATGCTGGCGAGGCGAAGCTACCCGTATCTTAGGAGCCAACTATATAACACTATAAACGAAACCTGCAAAGTATATCCTTTACCTGAATTTCAATGTAAAACTGTTGTTGGTGGTATTCTTCAAAAGTTGACGTACGATGAGACTGAACAACTCTTTGTAAAAAATAAATACTGACCCGCTTAAAAACAGATCTGAATTGCTCCTTTATTATCTCTTTTTATACTGTGACGAATACTTACGATGCACACAACTAAACCCATGCACAAATCCACACATACATCTACACCACATACACCAACACCGCACACACCCATACATACACCCACACCACACACAAGCACTCCTTGCTAACATAAAAAAAAAATGTAAGTGATTAGTACCTAAGATAAACTAAGTTTATGCTTACAATAGTGCAATGAATTAGAAGAGGAAGGCGCCTGTGTCTGTAACACATTTTATACTATCACAGACACAGACGTTCACTCTGTCTCAAATAATGCTTAGCGATGTATTAATATAGTGGCGTTTGTATGTTTTGTTTGAGATGGACAAATTGTATTTGGCGTTTTGAATAAAAGGATTTATTATTATATTATATTATTATTATTGTCGGGAGTGTTTTTTTTTCTCAGCTCTTGGGCTGGTTTTAGCTACATTTACGTGTGGTGTGTAATTAAGATGAGGGTGTACTTTCTTCTAACTGCATACATTTCCTAACGATGCTGCATATGTTAAGGATGGCTGCTTTCTGCAGATTGATGTGAAGGGATTCTTCAAGATCTATTAATTGAAAGCTACAGAGGAGATGGTTGGGAATAACCCCTGTCGTGGAGAGAACTATAGGAACTACATAAACTTTTTCTTGCCTCCAGATTCTTGTAACTTCTTCTTTAAGCTCAGCATATTTACTTATTTTTTCAGCGATTGTTTTTTGTAGGTTATGGGCGTTGGGGACTGCAATGTCTATGAGGTAAGTGGTTTTTCTTAATTTATCCTGAAGGGTTAGGTCTGGTCTATTATAGTGGATGGTCCTATTTGTAAGTATGGCGCGATCGTAATACAGTTTATGTGTGTCATTTTCTAGTATAGTTTGTGGCGGGTATTTATAGTAGGGAGTGTTAGTTAAGACTGTGTTTGAGTGCTAGTTTTTGATGGATGATATTTGCAACCTGATTGTGCCTGTGAGTGTAGTCAGTCTATGTAAGGATTATACATGCTCCGGTTATATGCTGTATGGTTTCTGATTGAATGTGCCACACTCTGCGCCCGGCACCGGTGGCGGACGGTCGTGTTGCGCTGCGCTGCTGTGTACAAGAGTTCCCGATTTTCCGGCTCAAGCGTTCCTTGGTGGTTCCCGAGTCGTCTCCGTAGTCACCCGACTACCATCACGTCTATTAATTGGGGTCTTTTTCAAGACACAATTAATATCGACTTTCTTTAAGATTGTCGTTCAAAACGTTCGTCGAGGCAATTTTGGCCCCTTCCGGGCAAAACCACAGTTTCGTGGTCCTCGGTGGATACCTTACGGTGCCAACGAAACCGAGGGGGTGTTGACCCAATCACACCCGCCGATCCCCTTCAGGGTTAGGCAGTTAATTGGCCGGGTCCCAGTGTTCGGCCTTGGGGGGTCTCCTAGTCGGCACTGGTGACAGTTTTGCCTCCACAGCGACTCACCTAGCGTGGTCGGGTATATCGATACCCTTCACACTAGACTGGATAGGACCCCGTTGCACAATAAGATAGGCAACGGGCAAAAGCAAGCTTAGGGCTCACCCATAGGCACACATCCTCCCTGTCTACACCCGACAGGGAGGGATTACACATCCCCGGCATACCCACCGGGGAGTTAGGATTATTAGGAAGTTAGGAAAGATTCCCGCGTAAAGTCTCTCTCTCCCCCGTCAGTATGAAGGACCCGGTAAAGTGCCTAGCGCTCTTTATCAAGTTCTTCCAGGGTGTACTCGAAGAAGAGCCCGCCCTGAAGACAAAGTATGGAGCTCGGTTCGCCAGGCTCCAAGCTGAGTCAGAGTCCCAGTCATGTCCCTCTGACAATAGCATCGCTAGCTTTAGCGATGCTCTAGAATCCCCCCCGGCTACTGAGCCATCTAGACCCCTTAGTCCGTCAGAGTCCATGGACACTGACGCCCCCATCAGCGCCGCTTCCTCAAAGCGGCCCACCACCCCGTACCCTTATGGTTCGGACGACGACGAAGCAGAGTCCGCCGCTTCTTCTTCTTCCTCATCCTCCTCCCAATCCGACGATGGTTTTACAACCGTCCAAGGAAAGGGCAAGAAGAGGAAGAACAAGAAGCAAAGCTCGTCCCAGGCCAGCAAGGTCGTTGCCCTTGAGGACTTAGACTTTGCTCCCTCGTCGCCCGCACCACTGGTACCGTCCTCAAAAATCTCTCCCGCTACCCCCGCGACTTGCGCTATAGTAGCTTCCCCCACCACCCCTCGTCCGATTACGTCATCCGCTAGCTGCGCTACAGTAGCTTCCCCCTCCACCGTTCGTCCGATTGCGTCATCCTCCGCGAAGGATACCCCCGCGCCTAACGCTAACACTAAAAAGATCCCTCTCCCGCCTCCCTTGTTCATCCAGGACAAGGCAAAGTGGACCGACATATCCAAATGGTGTGTCGACCACAAAATAAATTTCTCCAGCGCCCGAAATACCCAGCAGGGTATTAAAGTCAATGTCCCCACGTCGCGCGACTATAGGGACCTAACCCGTCTTCTGAGAATGAGAGGTGTGTCATACCACACCTACTCACTCCCAGAGGAAAAACAGATCCGCGTAGTGATCAAGCGTATCCCTCGCGAAATCCTCCCATCCGACATTCTAGAGGACCTTCAGTCACAGAAAGTCCCCGTAGATGAGGTCCATCGCATGCACCGCTCTAGAGGCGGAGAGTCATACGACATGGTCCTCGTCATCTGCCCGCCCGTAGAGGGCCATCACCCGATCTTTCAAATTCGTTCCCTGTGCAAGCTCACAGGGTTCGAAATTGAAAAACCCCACAAGAGTGGCATTGTCGGCCAATGCCACCGCTGCCAGTTATATGGTCACTCGCAGAGGAACTGCCATGCTACACCTAGATGCGTCAAGTGCCTAGGTGAGCACGGCACTTCCGACTGCCCCCGTCCAAAGGATCGTTCCCTTTGTACTGACCTTCCCAGCTGCGTCCTATGCGGCAAACAAGGCCACCCGGCCAACTACCGCGGTTGCCCCAAAGCCCCTAAGGCCTCTTCTCCCAAACTGGCCAAGCGTTTCGACGCCCGCCAGCAAAGGGAAGCTCCCTCCTCTTATAGGATTCCCTCATCCCATTTGCCCCAACGACTAAGCCCTCAGAGGCCTAGTCCGTGGAGTTATCTCCATCACCAGCAGTCTTTCCCTGCCATGGTGCCCTCTCAATTCAGAAACTTCCCTCCCCCTCCCCCCGCTCCCCTCCCCCGCCTTATGGATCCCCGTATTCGCGCCGCCGCGCCACCCGCGCCCCCTGCGCCCTCTGCGCCCCCTGCGCCCTCTGCGCCTCCGGCGCCCGCCGCGCCCCCCGCGAAACCCACGTCCGCTCCTAAAGCTACGCGTCCCTCTCAATCCACTCCCGTGGCTAGCCCCAACGTCTCCGTTGACTCGTTCAACGTAATTACGTCAACCTTCTTGGCCTTCGTCTCCCCTCGCGCAAAGACAATGGCCAACGAAATCCTTGCGGCCCATGGCAATCTCCTCCAGATCCAGGCCATCTACAACGCGTACCCGGATATTACGCAAGCCCTAACCTCCCTCGCTACTAAACCCCATTATGGATAACACGGTCTTAGCTAGGTTCAAACCGCGATCCCTAATAATAGGTTATTTCAATGCAAACGGCATTAAAAATCAACGCGAAGAGATTGCGGCTTTCCTCCGCGATCATCAAATAGACGTTCTCTTAGTCCAAGAGACTTTTCTAAAACCTTGCAACCGTAACCCATCAATAGCTAACTACCGGATAGTTCGCAACGATAGGTCACGTTGCCATAGAGGAGGTACCCTGATTTACTACAAAAAGCAGCTTCACTGCATCCCAATTGACCCTCCTCCCCTCTCACGATTAGAAGTTTCGGCCTGCCGCCTCGGCATGTCAGGCCACCAGCCGATCACTCTCGTGTCGGCCTATCTCCCCCCCGCTAATACTTCGGAGAATTTCCAACTCCTCTCTGACGACCTCTCGATTCTACTCACTATGAGTAACTCGCTCATTTTAGCGGGCGATTTCAATGCCAAACATCCCTCCTGGAATAGTTCGGTAACTACTACAAGAGGCCGACACTTGTTCGACCTCTCCCACTCTCTGACCTTTGACGTCATCGCTCCAATGACTCCCACCCACTTTCCGGTTAACGTAAATCATGCCCCTGATATCTTAGATGTGGCGCTCCTTAAGAACGTCAACCTAAGACTAGACTCCATAGAAGCTATTAACGAGCTCGACTCTGATCACCGTCCGGTAGTCATGAGATTAGACCCCCGCATAGGTCTCCGCGACCCAAACTCTCCCCCTATCACTAAGAGGATCACGGACTGGAAGAAAGTAAGCACTCAGCTGAAATCCAACACGTCCCCTCAGTTAGACTCTATTCCCGACGTGTTCAACTCTATCGCAGACACGACGTCCGCGATCGACTCACTCACTAATCACGTACAAACCGTCCTGAACGAATGTTCAAGGGAGGTTACAGTGACGGACGACCGTCACTGGAGCTTGCCGGACGATGTGCGTGCATTACTGACTGAGAAGAACGCGGCCGTCCGTGCCTACAGTAGCTTCCCCTGCCCCGCAAACAAAGCCCATATGCGCTATTTACAGAGATCTGTAAAGACACGCATACAGGAGCTGCGTGACGCGGGCTGGGACAAGATGCTCGGCGAACTAGAGCCCAACCATCTGGCATTTTGGGAACTTCAGAGGAAACTCAAATCCCCTCAAACTTCCTCCATGCCCCCCCTGACCCGTCCCGATAAGACCATAGCCTTCGAGGACGTTGAAAAGGCAGAATGCCTGGCCGACACCCTCGAGGCCCAATGCTCACCCAGCTCCCTGCCAGTAGACCAAGCTCACCTCCTAAAGGTCGACGCTGAAGTCGAACGTAGAGCCTCTCTCCCTCCTGTCGACGACCCTGATTGTCCACTGCCCCCCGTCGCTCCAGACGAAGTGCACGACATTATCAAAGGTCTTAAAGCTCGTAAAGCTCCCGGTTCAGATGGACTCACCAATAGGGTGATCCAATTATTCCCTGCCCACCTGATAATGCTTTTGACTACCATCTTCAATGGTGCCTTAAGCAACAACTTCTTTCCCCAGTCGTGGAAAGAAGCCACCGTCATAGGTATCAGAAAGCCCGGTAAACCCAGTACCGACCCCTCTAGCTACCGTCCCATCAGTTTGCTCAAGGTTCTCGGAAAAATCTATGAGAGGCTTATTTACAAGCGTCTCAGAGACTTCGCCGAGACCAAGGGCCTCATCCCCAACGAACAGTTCGGCTTTCGAACTGAGCACTCTAGCGTGCATCAGGCCCACCGCATCATTGAGTTCATAAGCGATGGTTTCCAACGCGGCTCTTTGACGGGTGCAGTTTTCTTCGACATTGCGAAAGCATTCGATAAAGTCTGGCACAACGGCTTATTATACAAGCTGTACCAACTCGGCGTGCCGGATCGTCTCGTACTCATCTTACGGGACTATCTATTGAATCGCGTATTCCGCTATCGCATTGAAGGAGCACTTTCCTCTCCCCGCCCCATTCGTGCAGGAGTCCCTCAGGGCTCCGTGCTAGCTCCCCTCATGTTCACGCTATTCACTAGCGATATTCCAAACCCAGGTAGAAGGACGCATTTCGCTCTGTTCGCAGACGATACGGCCATCTACTTTAGGTCTAGATACCCCGACAATATCGCCCACACTCTCCAAGGCGCAGTCAATCGACTCGCTGCCTGGTTTCGAAAGTGGCGCATAGAAGTCAATCCCGAAAAAAGCCAAGCGGTTCTCTTCTCGAAACCGCGCACAAGGCTTAGAGACCCCCTCCCCCGACCTCTCACTATGTTCGGTAAGCAGATCCCTTGGGAGAAGCGAGCCAAATACCTAGGTGTTTTCCTCGACCACCATCTCACTTTCGCTGAGCACATAAAGAAGGTTCGTTCGCGAGCCGCTTTCGCTCTCGGTAGGCTCCATTCCGTCCTAAACGCACGCAGCAAGATGTCACTTAAGTGCAAATTGCGAATCTACACAGCGTGTATTCGTCCCATCATGACCTATGCGGGTGCCGTCTTTGCTCATGCAAAACCCCATCATATCCATAGGTTGCAAACGCTCCAAAACCGATTCCTCCGTAGGGCCACAGGCTCCCCCTGGTATGTTAGGAACGAGAGTCTCCATCTCGACCTTAGAATTCCCACGATCCACCAATTTCTAAAACGCCTTGCAAAGCGTTACTTCGATTCCGCGGTCAAACATCGCAACCCTCTGGTTGTCGAGGCCGCCAGCTATGTCCCAAGTAGGATTAGCCGTACCCGCCGACCTAGGCACATTCTCACCGACCCTGATGACCCCATAACCCTCCTTCAGGAGAGCAATAGGGCTACTAGTACTCTACACAGATACAGACGCCTCCCGTCATTCCGACCTCGCCGTCGAGGTCCTTTGCGATCGCGTCCGCGCCCCCGAGTAAATGATACTCCTCCCCGACCCTTGCTCGATAACGAGGTGCCAGCAGTGGTTTCAGCTGTGCACGTAGCTTTAAATTCCCCGATTAATAATAATGATCAAAACTTTGATCCAGCCCGTCCCATCTTTGATGTCCTCCCTCCGGTGACGCCCTAAGCCGAGGCTCGTACCCCACAGGGGGTGCCCTTAGCGAGCGTTCACCTAGCTTTTTAGCTTAGTTTTGTATGCCCCTGGCTGGAGGCTTTGAGTGTAGCAGCTTAAGGCAACCACAGGATTGACCGGTTAAGTAGTCATGACCTCAGAGGTCAGCTACGAGATGCCCTACAGAAAAAAAAAAAAAAAAAAAGATTGAATGTGGCATCTGCGGCATTTATCATTTGTGATGGTAGGGTCTTTAATGATAAATTTTCTGTAGTTTTTCGTGTTGATGATTTGGTCTTGTATAGCTATGATAAAGCCTTCTGTTTCATGGAACAGGTTTCCTATTTTAAGCCTTTTACTTGATGCTAATTTGTTAATGTGAGACTGCTCTAGGTCATGAGGGTGTCTACCGTGAAGGACTTTCTTTTTCCAGTTTTCATTTTTTGCTTTTCAGGGTGTCAGCGATGTTTATGTCTTGTATATTTTGTTCATTTAAGTTAAGCGGGGTGTAATTAAAATCGTTTAAGTCAATGGCTTTGTGTGTGTTACTAGTGCGAGATTTTGTGTAGTAAAATGTTTTTAGACTAGTGATTTGTTTCTGCCAAAGGCGATGTATGTCGATTAGGCCTCTCCCTCCATTTTGTCTTTTGATGGTGAGTCGTTCGATCGCAGATTTAGGATGTAGGTTGTTGTGTTTTGTGAGTGTTGTGCGTGTGATTCTTTCTAAGTGTTCGATGTCAGTTTTTGACCATTTTATTATTCCGAATGAGTAGGTCAATATTGGTATGGCAAAGGTATTCAAAGCTTTTATAAGATGCTTTCCAGATAGCTGTGTTTTGCAAATTGCGTTAATTCTTCTCCTTTATTCCGTATTTAGTGTTTGTTTAATTGTTGTGTGGTCGAGTCCTTTAAGTTGCTTTTATCCTAAATATTTGTATAAATTTGTTGGTACCATAGCTGCTATTGTATCGGTGTCGTTGACTGCATAGTTGCCGGGCTTTACTTTTCCTTTTATAATATGCAGTGTCCTGCACTTATCTAATCCAAATTGCATATTAATATCCTGACTAAATTTTGTTGTCACTTCTATAAGAGTTTTCATTTCTTTTTCGGTTTTAGCATATAATTTAATGTCATCCATATACATGAGATGCGAGATAATAGTTTCTCCGGTATTGTTTTTAAAATTATATCCAGCGCGACACCTATTGAGTAAGTGAGATAGTTCAGAGCGAGACAGAACCAAAGCGGGCTCAAGGAATCTCCCTGGTAGATACCCTTCCTAATATGTATCTGTCGAGTTAAGAGAGTGCCCAAACGATTATTTATCTGAAGTGTGGTTTTCCAACGTGTCATTACAATGCGCCAAAACTCAATTATTTTGGAATTAATTTTATATATTTCTAGGATTTGTATTAGCCATAGAGCCAAGAGTGTGGAATGCTATCGAAAGCTTTTTGGTAGTCTATATAAGTACAGTGTAGGTTTCTATTTTTTGTGCTGGCATGTTTATGGATAGTAGAGTCTATAACTAACAGTGCTTTGCATCCCATGTGGCATCTCCTGCATCCCTTCTGCTCCTCTGCTATTATATTGTGGTGTTCAATGTGTGAGTTGATTTTATTAGTGATGGCTGATGTTAGTAATTTATAAATTGTGGTTAGGCATGTAATTGGTCTATATTGGGAAGGCTCTGATGTGTTTTTAGTATTAGGTAGCATGTATGTTATTCCTGTGGCAATGAATTTGGGTATATTTTGTTCTCCTAAAACTATATCTATTATCAGTACGAAAATTATATATTATACACATAGTATTAAAAAAACATAAAACCCTACCCTTAGATACTAATACATTAACTAGAAGAAGGAAACATAACATTGCTTCCAGCCCTTTTGTAAGAACAGAATTTGCAAATATTCAATTCGACAAACGCTCGTCTTTCATATACAATAAAATAAATAAACAAATAGATATACATACTAAACCATATATAGAATGCAAATCGTTGCCGATTAAGTGGATAAGTTAAGCTACGATGAAGTAGAGAATATTCTACTAAATATAAGGTAAAACCATTTCCGTATAAACCCTATCACTTATTGACCCTCAGTATGTCAAACTACCTAAATATTATGTGGTCTTTCTGGTGACAGTGGGTACAAAAGTGAACGAACTGTGTTGCGACATAAAGTCTTTGTTAGAAATAAAGAATTACGCATTTCATCGTTTTTTGTAAAATCATCCCCCAAAGAGGTAAAATAGGAGATGATTTTAAAATTCATATGTAATATTGATTTTTTGTATCTTATTTTGAAGAGATTTAAGGGATTAGAAATATAGTCATAGTCCGTATCTTGAATTAACATTTAATCTTTATTTCACTAACATCGGCCAACTCTGTCAAAAGTTATTACTGTTTAAAGTCATAAATTAAGTTTTCTTACTAGAATATATAATAGTAAAATGAATAAGTAAGGCATTTAGAATCATATAAACCTGTTCTTTTTATTTGAAAACCGGATTCAGAATGACCAAACACGGATTGAAAAACAAACTTAACTTTTCAATTGAAAAATAACTTTTAAAAGAATAATAAAATACAAACTAAATGTTTCTTCAAGATACCACTGGCAACCTAAGGGCCGGGCGCCAGGAACGATCCGCTCCAGGTTCCTGGTCCATTGGGGCCTCCAAAACTTGAGAAATACTTTTTAATCAAATCCCAAACAAGACCAAAATATGTTCAGTAAGTAAAGGGCAGTTTGTATTTACCATGCGTAGGTGGCCCTCCTACGCATGGTAAATATTAACGTAGGGTGCAAACATTTTCCAGCTCGCTCCGCTCGCTCTTGCAAGCTACATTCTCTTTTTCGTCAGACTTCTCTGCGTAACTAAACAAGGTAACTCCTATTTATGTACGTATAGCTAAAAGAAAATCTTACCTATCCGGGATGGGGTGTAAAAATTTTTGAGCTCGCTTTTGCATTCCACATTTTCAAACTTTTCTGTTTCAGTTGACAAAATAATTCCTATTTCTGTATATGTGTTCAAAAGAAAATTTTAAATATACAGGGTGCAAACATTTTGAGTTCGCTTCGCTTGCTCTACTAAAAGCAAGAACTAAAACTCTATTGATCTGATGCTCCAGCTTTTCTGTTGTCGAGAAAGAATCTGCTATTTTTGTATCAATAGTCAAAAGAAAACCTAATCTTTTCAAGGCAGCGCGCTAAATATTTTAACGTCATGCTCTACTAAAAGCAAGAACTAAAACTCTATTGATCTGATGCTCCAGCTTTTCTGTTGTCGAGAAAGAATCTACTATTTTTGTATCAATAGTCAAAAGAAAACCTAACCTTTTCAAGGCAGCGCGCTAAATATTTGAACGTCATTCTAGGGTGGGGGCCCCATTTAGCTTGCCACCCCGGGCCCCGGACAGGCTAGTCTGCCACTGCAAGACACGGCCTATGAATTTTTGATTCCAGATTGAAGAACAAACTTAACTTTGCAGTTGTAACGCAAATGTGCGCAGTGTGTGTAACGATAAATTACTGATTTTCAGATTCTCTTCTTTACTTGACCTTGCGTCTCGCCAAACTTAATGCTGCTGGACCAGCGGGAAGTACCAAATAGACTGCACGGTTTATTTGCGAGTGTCAAAATATGCGGCATGAATGGCCGTAATTTTTATTGCGTTGACTTGGAAATTTGATATTCGTTACAGCTCCAAGAGACTGTAGATCTAAGTTTTTGATATCTGTTTCAACTTGATGCCTTCACACGTTCCTGAGAAAATGTGTCTTAACAGGGAAACTGAAGTCTTTCTTTAAGAACCCTAAAACAAATTTATTAACTGCCTGTTTCCTTTTCATGCCGTAACGGCTGAAAGGATTTAGATGAAAAGCATACGGATAGACCATGACCTGGATTAGGATATAGGATACCCTGAATCCCGGTAACACGTTCCCGTGGGATATTTTCAGACATCCACGCGGGCGAATCCGCGGGCAAAAGCTAGAATACTATATGACGAAATTAAAATTTCATTTTATTTCATAATCTACATCAGCCTGTTGTAATCCACTTTTGGCCAAAAATGTATAGCATGCGTTGGCCACGCCGGAAGTAACTTCAAAGTGAGACTCACGTTCGACTACGTAGCTAGTGGCTTCAGTTAATTGCACGTTAAATAAACAAGCTCAGTCTGAACCTGCGCTGTCTGGCAGACTCTGTTAAAGTTGAAGTAAATAGATTTCATTGAATTACATTACAGGCGTTTTTAATTCCCCACTGTTCAGATCAACCTCACCTTAATTGCTCTCCGTAATTTAACGCCATAACGTAAGTAAACACAGAAAACACGCTTTTTGAAGTGAAACTTCTTTACGCACGCTTGACTTGGGGAGTAAGCTGGCGAACGCGTAACGTAAGCGTTACGAAAAGTGTGATCGGGCAAGGCGAACGGAAGTTGAGTGGGGGATCTATGTAAAAATATTAATTTACCAATGAAAACATGAAATAAATTTAAATATTTGTAAAAATTAATATATGTATATGTACATACATGTATATATTGTACACACACATATATATATATATATATATATGTATATATATATATACATACAGATGGAGTGAAGAAGTTTCTCTTCAGTCGTGTGGTCATAAGCACACTCGTTTTTTTTTTCAAATTATTATTATGTCAAGTAAACAAAGATAGGTAAGTATTTTTTGCAGATTAAGAGCGGATGATATTAACAAACTCTGTTTTGAATACCCGCAATAGAATTCTTTGTTTCAAGTATCCCTACGCCGCACCTCCCTCTATACATTTGCGAACGTTCACTAAGTCACACTTCAGATTCACAGCAATCACTTTTCATAGGTAGATCTTTGCCACTGAATTACAAACAGCCATGTGGGTACCAATAAAAGACATTGGTACTTCTGTTCCTATTTGTGCACACGAGGTCGTAGCTTCTAGCAAGGAATTCTAATAGAGACACACTTTTAGAGCCAACTGAGCGGAATAATCGCGAAGAAGAAGACTTTCAACCGGTAGATTATACCTACTGGTATGGTATTCTATACTAACGCTAGGCTTCAGTTAATATGGTAATATCAGTCCATTAAAAAAAGAAAAGATAACTCTTTACATATTACAATAAATAAAAATAAAAAAAAAATTGTTTCACGTACAACTTAATACCTATCGTTCGGATATTTTTTCAATTATGTAGTCGTCGGCTGGAAGTGGAACCGAGCCGGCCAGGCATCCGGAACGCTTCGAACGAATTTAATTTACATTTTACTGTTGTACTTTCTTTTATTTAAAAAAAAAAGAGGTGGCACTCCGGGAGTGCCGACAGAAGTGAAAACTTGAACAAGGTCGCCTTGGAGGAAAGAATACTTGTATAGAACATTGGTCCGTAAGTTTATATAAATAAAGAGCATAATCGCGTTTACAAAACCTTTAAAGTAAAAATACTTGCATAGAACATTGATCCGTAAAATAATATAAATAAAGAGCACAATTGCGTTAACAATCGCGTTTACAAAAATGAGGTGTCGTGATGGTGAAAAGAAAAGAGTAAAGTGATTGCAGTATCGTGGGATAAAATTCTACTCATCGGCATGCCGGACAGAGAGAGAGAAAGTGTGAATTTGGTCAACATGAAAAGCAAGCGAAAACTTTAAAAAAATTCGTCATGGGTGTCGATTTGACCATTAAAAGACATCAACGCGTTTATTACCGTGGTGCCGATTTTTTTTCAAGTTTTACTTCTTTCGGCTCTCGCAGAGTGCCACTGTTTTTTTTTCTGCCGGCGTTGTCTCTCTCTTTCTCTTTCTTTCTCTTTGAATTAGAAGAAGACAGTCGTAAGTATTAACACTTTTTAGCGTGACGATTTCTGAAAGTTTACAAGCCGCGTTAAAGAATTTCGTTCCAATAAAAATTTAAACCCGATTATTGAAATTATATTTGATATATTTTATATACGTAAGATGACATGCAGCGTATTTAGTATTATACCTACAAGCCGTGCGTCCGATGGGCTCTCCCATCAGCAACTACTCAGGAGCCTTAGGAGATGAGTTTCAAAAAAGATAGTACTGTGGTGCCTTGCGAATTACGCATAAAAAATCTGACGTCATACAAAATCTTGACGTCACACAAAACCTGCATCGCACTATCAGAGTTTACCGCGCGATCGACATATATATAACTTACCGACATCAACCGTTGGCTAGTTGCCCGCCAGACATGACACCCATTTGTTCGGAGGATCCTCCCTTTTCTTTAGAGGATGAGTGAACTTTACACACTGTTCTTCATGCCTCTAAAGTACAACCAACTTTTACTTAAAACAGAAATATAATTATTTACTTCCACGTTTCTAACTTCAATAATGATGAACTTCCTTAAAAACTTACATCCCTTGTTTCCATTTAGGGGATAACTTTCAAAAATCCTTCTTTTACCTTTGTGATATAAAAAGGTAAAATTCATATTTCTAGACCCAGTGGTATATAGCTTTGCTTTGTCTCTCAGTGAATGAATGAATTAAATATGAATAAAAAAAAACAAAGATTTTTTTAAAGTTGATTATTTTATGTCAAAACATAGTTATAGGTTGGTACCTACATGTTGTATCAACCGAAATGGCGTAGATACTAGTTAGTATCTTTCAGTATTTCAAATCGTCAATAGGAAGTTCGTCAAAATTATATTTGTTGAAATCATTTTGTTGGACTTCTTGAGCAAAACCGTTCTTGAAATTAAAATCACCTTCACATGTATATCTCTCATTGAAATATGGAAGAGAACAGCAAGTTGCGTCAACACGAAATAAATTGGGATTAAGGCAAGAGAATAATGCTCATCTCTCATTGATTCTTATGCCGTTCAATAAAAAGTAAGGTTAAATGACGTCGCGTTAGCAATGAAGCGCAGCCAGTGGCGACACGCGACAGGGAAGCTCCGGCTCAAAATTAAATCAAGCTTTTATTAAGTCGCTGTTTGCAATGCGACAAAGCGCTTGTATTATACAGGCTAAATAAAACATGGCCTAACAAAAGTTGACCCAATTATACGCGACGATCGCGCCATTGACGAGCTCTAATTGAGACCAATAAATACAAGATATTTAATTAAAGGGAGGAACGATGTAATTTTATAGGCAATGGAACAGTAAATAAGTGAAATTCATTAAAATACAGCCGCTTGTAACTGACTGGTTCAATGCAAACGCTCGTTTAATACTCTGTGAATATTTTTTGCTGAAAAAAGTCCAATGTATTTAAAATATTTGTTGAACATTGACGTTGGTCAACTGCTATTTCATGACGTCATGTGGACTATTTTTGGTTTTATAAACTATACTACAGCAATTTATTAGCGTGAGTTTTACAACATTTGTTAGAATACCGCTAGCTAGATTATTGGAGTGTTGGTAACCGGACCGAAACAATTGCTACTCTACATAATGCAAGTCTTGGAAAGAGACCGCAAATTTTTCTAACTCATAACTTCAAACAGTAAAAGTTCTAACCGTTTTCAAAGGGTTTCACCTTGTGAACGTAGAGACAAATCCAGTTTGAACAAAAATGTATTAGAAGGACTAAGTTTATCGGATTTTGTATTGGAAAAATACAGTGCTAAAGGAAAAGTGCAACCACTGTAACAAATGAGCATCGTAGCATAGCTCTATTGTGACTCCTAAAGTAGAAAGAATTAGCGAGTACGTAATGTATACGATGTGCAGATTGCCGCGCAGCGAACCGCAGCGAACAATCTATTACCAACATAATGAAACGTACTCCAGTAGCATTTGTGAGCGGAGGCACCGGCCGGGCGCGGCTCCGGCTCGACAACATCGTTAGCTTATTAAATACTAGCCGCGGAGTCCTTTGAAATATAATATTTTAAACTGGCTTTAATTAAATTACCTAATTATTTTATACCATTGGAGTTGGCACCTAAAATTGGCTTACCAGATTTTTATTTTATTTAATAAAACCAGCCAAGTGCGTGTTGGATTGTTTCGGGAGGTTCCTGCACAGGATAAGGCGGGAGGAAACGCCCGGGTGTCACCATTGTGTGGATCGTCCGGAGGACACGGTGGAGCATACGGTGGAGGTCTGCCCAGCTCGGGCGGAGCATCGCCGTGTCCTCGTGGAGGCGATCGGCGGCGGTGATCTCTCGCGTCCGGCCCTGGTTCAGGCCATGGTACGGAGCGAGAGGAAATGGGAGGCCGTCACCTCCTTCTGCGAAGCTGTAATGCTCGCGAAGGAAGAGGCGGAACGCGTGAGGGAAAGGCAAATTTCGCGCCCTCACGCCCCTAACCGCCGCAGGAGGAGACGCCCAGGGCGTCGGGAATCGCGGGGCGATTTCCGGCCACCGTAGGCGCGGGCTTGCGGGCGGTGAGCAATGGGTGGCTCACCGACCGATAAGGACCAGGCCCGGGTCGACGGCGCGTTGTGTTCCACGCGCGCCTCAAAGAGATTTCAGCAGATTTGAAGGGGTCCACTAGGGCCGATGCCAGCCGGGGTTGCGAAGAAAACCGAAAGGGAGATCGTGGCCCCCGGCAACAGGGCAACCGAAGGAACACGGGTGGGTTTTAGTCAGTAAGAGTCTGACACGCCCTCCCGCTACGCCCAGAGCGGGAGAAGTTATTTGAGGATTTCCCACCCTCAAAAAAAAAAAAAAAGTGCGTGTTGGATGACGCACAGTTACGCACAGTATTGAGAGATTTACAATGTTATTTTAAGATCTCTTATACTTCTTATAGGTTTTCCTATAACCTATAGGTAAAGAACTATTCTCCTTATTTTATTTAAAAAAACATGGCTCAGTAGTTTCGGAGATAAGGGGGGAATGGTAAATATATTTAAAAGCATTTATTTTAAAATTATTTTAAAAAGTTGAGATCCTCGGAACAAGCCTTTTTTATTTGATATGCCACACGGTGCAGCTGGCAATTTTTTTTCTCATTTGCCCCCTAAAAGTAACCCCCATATTCAAAATTCGTTTATTTACGTTAAACGTCCGTGTTTGGGTCACAAATATACATGTACAACTTAATTGGTCCATTAGATTCAGAGCAAATTGGCTGCGACAAACGGACAGACAGACAGACACACGAGTGATCCTATAAGGGTTCCGTTTTTTTTTTTCACTTGAGAACAGTTGTCCAATTTGGCTATTTTTGTATTTAAATATTCGTAATAGTCCGAATTAGGTTCATGGATAAGGAAAGAAAATTTGGAAAATTCGGGAAAACAGAAACAGCATTTTCTATGGGAGTTTTGCATGAATTATTGTAATTTCATGTCAAACATTTACAAAAAAGAGATATAATTTGTAGATTTTAAGAGTTTTATAATAATATTATCCTATCCTATACTAAAATTTGTATACAGGGTGGCAGGGATATCGACGCGAAAACTGAAACCATGGATTCAGTAAATGATTTTGAACCCCCTGCGTTGAAATTTATCACCGTGTGATTGTCTGCCATTTGCTCCTATTTAATAACAAAATATTATATTTATTTTAAAATCGGCACATGGTTCGGGCTTCTCAGAAACACATTAAATCAATATTTTATGGTCTGACAGTTTGACACGTTACCCTAATTAATAACAAAATATCCTTTTACTTTAAAATTGAAAAAGATATTGAACCTCTTAGAAACCTATTCATTTATACTTTATGGGTAACAACCCTGCTAATTCTAAGAACTGAGACCAAGGCAGAGATAAACAACACGCGGTTCTCAAAGTGCGAGCAAGCGTAGTCTTGCATGAATATAATAAAAAGTAAGGAATGGAAATCAACTAACAAATAGAAATCTAGAGTCATACTTGATATTTAAAACAACAACTTATGAGTCAGATTCAAACAAACTTTCAAAAGATATAATAAATTGATAAGCCATTACTGCTACTATTTAATATCCGATAACTGTAGTTATATTATTAGATTAATTATTTTATTATTCTAGCGGCTAGCTAGAATCATAGCTACTCTAATCGGTTTTGTGCTAAGACATAATCGAATGTTTTATAATAAAATATATATAAATTGTAACTCTTGGCTATACCGTCTCAAAGGTTGGCAATCCTTGGACTCGAAGCAACGGACATTATTGCAGCGACATCTGCTAATCACAAGTGTCCTTGAGACCCAATCTATTCAGGCAATTCAAACGAACCTTTTAAAACAATCGAGATTTTGTACAAAAACAACCATTAAACTATTCTGTGAAACTGTGGGAAAAGGGGCTGAGATGAACGTGGTGATTTTAGGAATTTTGAAGGATTGAAGGGCAATTGAGTTTAGAGCACGATAGAGTACGGACGTCCGAACTAGGCTAGTTAAATCAGTAGACTTGGTGAATACCAAGAGGCCATGTCCGACTGGGCTGTCGCGAGATAACGCGTATTAGTTATTAAGTTACATATAGTTGGGTTAAGGCCCAGATTAGACTAATTTAGTAATTAATGTAATATGTGTGTGTGTGTGTGTGTATGTTGGTGCGACTGGGTGAGTCTTTCATTATAATAATTATCCAAGGCTGGTAATATATTTGAAGTTCTTGTAACTAAACAGACAGAGACGTGTTGCTGGGGAGTTTGTTGCGCCACTTCTTCTCCCCAGCTCAAACACTAGGAAGTGGTGAAGGGAGGGCGCTTTAGGAACTGTCTATAGATGTTCAGGAGAGTTGATCCACAACTCTATTAATTAATGATTCTTGAATTATGATTCTCTACTCTATTATCTAGTACCTAAATCTTGGATTATGTATCCATTGCCTCTGACCAATTAAAAGGGCTTTAATAGAGATTATCCAAAACTCTATTAAATAAATAATGATTCTTGAGTTTCGATTCTCAACTCTATTAGGTAGTAATTCTTGAATGTTGTATTCCATATCTCAGACCAATAATTCGGTCAGACTGACATGAACGCGTGTCTTGCAGATGTGCTTGTTGTGCAAAGGGCGACCTTCCAGGGGATTGGGTGAACACATCTATCTTATATTCAGTCCAAGGACTGATAGGGACCATGTCTCCTTAAGAGCATGATGCCGACGCATGCCGCTGGAACTAGCCGCCCGTTGTAGACAAGGACGGTCACACGTTGCCGCAGGGAAAGCCGCTGCGTCACGTTTATCAGTTCGGAAGAACTGCTAGGGACCATGTCTCCAAAGGAGCATGATGCCGACGCAATGCGTCACTTATGGAAGTGTTGCTCTGAGCATTCCGAGTGCAGATGTGAGGTATCGTGTGAGTAATGACTGACCAAATACCTGTTACGCTAACGTAAAGGTTACTCACAAGTTTATATTATTATAACGACATACTTTGCATCCCTCTATTATTTTAAAATAGCTTTCTAAAATCACATCCAATGTATTTTCATAACTATGAATTCCTGTCTTATTTACAATCTCCTTCAATCCTTTCCTTGCCTTATTAATGGGACAAGGTATCGGAGTTCTTCTTATTTAGGAATTCATTTCTTATATCGGTGGGAGAGTGACCAGTCTGGAGACGAGCTCTACAGGGCCGTACGGGGTGGAGTGCGGCCCTTCCCCTAAGGGGGGAACCGACCTAACCACTAATATTAGCATAATTAGGAAAAACGAAAATTTTATCAGCCTAGGGTAATTCAGGTACAGTCACAACCGGTTACAAAACAAAAAAATCTGCTCTACTGTAGTGCTCTAGTTTACACAAAAGTTACACTGTTTTGTTAATTTTTTTTAAATTCCTTAAAAATTATTAAAAATATTTAGATTTTTTCAAATATGATTTCTAAAAAATTAACGATATTTATTTCCTCATTTCGATATGTGCAGATTATAAAGACTGACACTGTATTGGGGTTTACCTCATGGTAGCATAATATTAGTATGTACTGTACATGGAATAGTATGAACTATACCTATACCTACTATTAAATGAGCATTCTCTATTTTTCCGGCTAGGTACTCAAATCATAAAAAACAAAGTCCACAGACAAACAAACCAGTTCTACCCTATAAGATGAGATGCTCGTTTTACATAGATTTAGTACGAAACAGTGGAGCAATACTTATACAAGGTAATTTATTCGAGCGGTAGCCATGTGCAAAAAAGGTTGGGTTTTTTCTCGTAAGACAAATAGCACGAGCTCACTGGGACCTACGTTATTCTCTTTAGTTGGGACTTACTATTTACACGGTGAAAGGTACAAGATTTGTATTAAAAGGCAAATGTTAACGAGATAGTACTAGGTGTATCATATATGAAGGATATTTGACAAGAGAGCTATTATTAACTGACTTAAAAAAGGAGGTTATCCATTCGGCACAACGATACACGACAAAAAAATACACCGTGACATTTTAGTCGTCTTACAAAAGCAGCCCACCCCATGAATACAATGACTACTAAACATGCATTTAAAAAAAAATATACAGACCGTGACATTTTAGTCTTAGGGCCACTCGATGTACCCGAAATAAAATAACTTTAGGAGCAATATTTTTTGTTTACAAAATATCATTTTTTGAAGTGAAAACTTCTTTAGGCGCGTTGTACATTTTTGAGATGGGACTAAACCATAGATTTCACGACACCATGATGACACCTCATTTTTGTAAACGCGATTGTTCTCTTTATTTAAATTACGTTCAACGTTCTATGCAAGTATTTTTACTTTAAAAATTTCTGTTTTTTTTTTTTTTTTGTAAACCCGATTGTGCTCTATATTTAAATAAGGATACGGACCAGTATTCTATACCAGTTTTTATCTTCCACCAAGGCGATCTTATTCAAGTTTTCACTCCTGTCAACACTCCCGGAGTGCCACCACTTTTTTTTTAATGAATGTTTAATAGTCATTGGATACATTAAGTGAGCTGCTTTTGTAAGACGACAAAAATTTCACGGTGTAAAAATGTTCGTATGTTTGTCCACGCATTTCTCCGTAACTATTAATTGGATCATGATTATATTTTTATTGGCTTACATTTACTTCAACTTAGGGAACAGAGCAAGTTTCATCAAAATCGGTTCAGTAGTTTTCAAGATACGGACTAATACGTATAAGTCCCCGTCAAACTGGTTTTTTGATATGAGCTACAGATATGGTGTAAAAGGGAAAACATCTCAAACCCTTGGTCAATCACAACTAAAAAGTGAAAAATAAAAACATTTAAAAATACCTTCCAAAAAAAATCACAAAAAGTGAAAATAATTTTAATTTCGAAAGTCGGTGGCAAAAAACGAAAATACAGAACCAAAAACTTACGAAATTACAAAATTAAAGTTATTTTCACTTTTTTGTGTTTTTTAGATAAATACAAAAAGAGATTTTAGACAAGTAGCACGAATACAAACAGATGGTTCAATAGTGTTGTATGTGTACATGCATTTCCCAATAACGATTTGCTGAAGATTGAAATCCTCGAGCTGCTCGCCAATGCCGTGTGTCGCGGGAATATTTTGTAGTTCTGTACAACTAATTTAGTTCATGGACTAGAATGACCAGAGACAATTTAGTTTTACATTCTTATAATAGATGGCACTACATGTACCTAATTATTATTAACTATTAATAGGTATTTTAAAATTTATGAAAAATAACAAAAGAACGTGAGAGGAAGTGATCGATGTGAAGTAGCAGGCGATAGCTACATTAGCTACTAAGTTTTTTTACAGGACAAAAATCATGCTATAATAATTATGTAGGAACATATAGCATGATTTTCAATTTCAATCCTAATATTATAAATGCGAAAGTGAGTTTGTTTATTTGTTACGCTTTCACGCTAAAACGGCTGAACAGATTTGAATGAAATTTGGTACATGGGTGGTCCATGACCTAGATTAGGACATAGAAGAAATTAAATAAATATCTTTTTATCCCGATATTCTCACGGGATCGAGACTTATGCGGGTGAAACAGCGGAGCGCAGCTAGTAGAATATAAATGCTCCGAAGGTCACACTTGTGGCAACAATTATTTCATTTTATCATTTTTAATCAAAAACCCATTTGCATTAATTTCACAAACACTTTTGAATACTTCCCTTCCTTTTATTTAACGTTCTAATAATAAAAATGTTGATGTCTCAGGGGCGAGGTGTTCAATAAGCGCATCAACGTTTTTCATTTAAATTATTTACGTCGCACGAGGGACGGACGCGCGCTCTAATCATCAAAATAGGACCCCATCGCGTCAAACCTTTCAGAATGGACACCTGAAATGTGTCAAATAACATTATCAACGGATAAAATGGTAATCAGTACCTGAAACATTTATCACTATGAGTTTTCCAAAAAAAAAAAATAAAATGTTTAATGTGAGATACGAGACGTAGCACCAACTACGAGACGTAGCTCGGTTATGCGACTTAGAAAAGGCTACGTAAGCTACCAGTAGCAGCACCAAATACGAGTCGTAGCATCGACTACGAGATGTAGCATTGACTATGAGACGTAGCTCGGTTATGAGACTTAGAAAAGGCTACGTAAGCTACCAGTAGCAGCACCAAATACGAGTCGTAGCATCGACTACGAGATGTAGCATTGACTACGAGACGTAGCTCGGTTATGCGACTTAGAAAAGGCTACGTAAGCTACCAGTAGCAGCAACAAATACGAGTCGTAGCATCGACTACGAGATGTAGCATTGACTACGAGACGTAGCTCGGTTATGAGACTTAGAAACGGCTACGCCAGCTACCAGTAGCAGCACCAACTACGAGACATAGCATCGACTACGAGACGTAGCATCGGCTACGAGACTTAGCATCGACTACGAGACGTAGCATCGACTACGAGACGTAGCATCGACTACGAGACTTAGCATCGACTACGAGACTAACTTAAAGCTTAAAAAGTCTATGCATTCCACAAATTACCTCGACAAGTCCTTTACTGTCCAGGCCGCTCGTTTGTGGTTTTATTTGAACTGGCAATGCATGCCAGTTCAAATAAAACGCGCGCAATCGTTACCTGTATTTAAGAGACTCGTAAAGGGTCATTATACATCATTGTGATCTTGTTCTCGTAACTGTAATTATCTATAGTTTTCATTTATTTTTGTTGCTTATATATTTAGTATGTTCGTATTTATGTATCTATTATTTAGAATATGTATATATCTGTGTATCTATTCTAGTATATTGTATACTTATTATTTGCACCAACGACAGCCCCATTTTATGTCCAGGCAAATCACTGTCCATTCCAAGGTTCCCTGGAAGATCGCGGAAAGTGATAAGGCCGCCCATTGTATATTTTGTAGTGTTTGATTTATTTTTGTTATGTATTTTTGTGGTGTACAATAAAGTATAAATAAATAAATATAGAAAAATACTGCTATGCCCAATACTTTCCAATACTTCTAATACCGCTTCCTTCCATCTAGTATTTTATACCTAGAGCAATGAAAATCCTGAGGTAGTAAAAGCGACTGCACACAGATAAGTTAGCGCTCGCTTTGCTTCCCGCGGGCGGGTGCGGGGTGCGGGTGGCGGTGGCGGGCGGCACGCTCGGACTCACAAACCATCTAAGTTATATTTGCCGCAGGATTGCTGACCGCCGCCGCCACCTCATATATCTCGTACATATAGACGTTGACTCGCTTTATTTATTACGTGATGGTTTATCTTGATGGAGTTACTGCTCCCCTCTCGCTCTGATTGTTTCTGCGAGTACATTACTGAACGAAGATGAAGGATTGTTGCTATATGCGGGAACGGGAAATATTTATACACAGAAAAAACTTGTTTTATACGTAATTATTTATTTGTGTCCCTGTGAGCCATGTAACGTGGGTGTAACACGACTTTAGTAAACGAAAAGTCCTAAATAAAGGATGAAAAATAAGTATTCGGGAAATACGTCACTCGAAAACTTGCTTTACTTACGTACCTAATTGAGGTGTAAATGTATGTAAGATTTAAGGATACCATTTTAATTGGATGAAACTTTTAAAATCCAATAATGAATTCCATTCTGCAGAAAAACTTTTGACTTAATTATTCTAAGACCAATTATTCCTTTATCCAATAAGTATCTATCGTGATTATTTCCTATTGAATTTACTTAAACTAAACCTTAACTTAAACCGTATAATACTATGTTTCTAATATGCAAATCGAGTTATCAAGTAGCAGCCATTGATTAATTATTTTCTGGGGGGCGTCAATTGAATTAGAGATTAACGCTGAGCTCGCATAGCCTCCAGCGCTTAAATAGCTGTGTTAACAGATTAATATTATTCATTTCCAGCTTTAAATCTAGTTACTAAAATCTATTTAATAAACAAAAGTTTAAATCGAAATTATCTAAAATAGCGAAAGTGATAAATGAGGATGTATGAAGACATACTCTTATGTAACTGACGGAAAAGTTTAACATTTCAGGGAAAAGGTTTTTTGAATAAAAGCCATGCCTTACGAAACATGAGTATGAAACAGCGCAAGCGAACAATTACGCAAGTGATGCATCACCCGAGCGTCGTGTAGTTTAATTTTAATTACGAGCGCTCGGACCGCTCGCTCCGTTGCTAGCCGCGCTAATGACGTACCGTATGTTATATGTTAGTTTAACAATCATCTATTATAATTCTACTGTATTTGCGTTGCATTAGTATAATCGCCGAGTGTGCGTAATATTCGCTGCATTGTTAATGTAACGCTTTCACGTACAATTTATCAGGAAATGGAATTAATGAACCCGACTCATGACCGCTCACTGTTCCGTTACATTAATTATGCTTTAACTGAACCCGAAACTTTGAGTCGTATATGAAATACTGGTATTTGGCAGGTAGACCGCGTGATAGCGGTGACAAACAATACACATTACACGCTGAAACAAAGTGCGTATAAATGAAAATTTGCTGAAAAGCGTTCCGGTGTTCGTCACCTGCGCGAAGTGCGTTCGAGTGGAGAAATTAATATCCGGCCGGGAGCCGCATCGTTTCCGGGTCAGCGCGCCGCCTGCCTCCCACCACTCCTATACTCCTCCCACGCCTCTCCGCCTCGCCTGCTCCGGGGGAGAGCGGTCGCTGAAGGAGGATAATTAAACTGTTTCATTATGTCAGAGAGGCGGCGAGATAAGGCGATCGGTTGCAAATTTTTAAGTTTAGTTTTATTACACTCCCTCTATAGTCTTGTGCTATGCAATAACGCGCTAACGAAGGCGGAAATGTAATGAATACTTAAACAGTGCCGTTGGAGTTATTGTAGTTTTCTATTTTAGCTTTCTTAACTCTTGTTTTTTTTCTCACGTCGGCGGAAATGCGCAGGAATGTATGAGCTGTATGACCACAAATTACAGTTTACACACATAGTAGGTTCATATGATATATATATATTAACTTGTAAAGAAATATTTAACTACGGGAATTAATGTACATAGGTACTTAAATCATAAAAAATGTATCATTTTATGTTAAGTGAAAATTGAATGGTGAAAACTACGTTAAGTAACGGCATCACAACCACGACTCAACACACTACTTTCGCTAGACATCACTGCACCAATAATGTTTTAGCGCTGTTTACTGAAACAAGAAAAACCTTCATGCATGGTAATATCAGCACCATGCGACAGCGCGGCAGCGGCCACACGTAATTAGTTCAGAGTAGCTAATGACTCATACGTGAGTGCAGGCACTGTTTACCCAACGAATGTAGATTAAACTGATACAACATTGCAATAGTGGTAAAAAAATAATTGCAATCTAATAGCCCCTTCACACATGCACGAAACTTCGTATTTTGCTGATCGTGATTAATCATAAATCAAAAATATATGTAATAACGAGTCGTCATGATGAATGTGTATGTGTACTGTACACTCGAATGACGTTGACAGGGGCGCTGCATGGTCAACATTTGTGCAATTGCTTTGTGAAATGTATAAAAGTATACCATACTCTTGGGATAGATTGAAGTGATGGGGACACTACATGTGGACGCCAAAACCGCCAACCAAACATTCTAGCATAAGCATAATCAGCCTTCAATGTTTCCACTTCTGGGACACAGGCCTCCTCTCTGTGATCTCACCTTAATCCACCATGCGGCCCCAATGCGGGTTGGTGGATGTCACGGGTCTTCAATTGCTTTTTTCTAAAACTTGTTGTTTGTTTTCCTTCACCTTTGTAAGAGCAGTGGTGTTGAAATTGAAGCACTTTACTTTGTGTATTTAGCACAAAGTAAAGTATCTGCCTGAAAATATAAAAAATACCAGGCACCGGAAACGTGAGAACAATAAACAATATAGAAATAACTTAAAACAAACAGAATCCCAATATGGTTGGTCACCGCGGGGTGATAGACCAACACCCCCAAAAGCGGCAGTGAAGCCCAACAGATCACTATCCAAAAAACAATTTTCTGAAAATTCAAAGCAAAGATCTAGGAATAAATTCAATATAGCTACACTAAACACAAGATCTATAAAATCCCAAGATTCTTTACTAAAACTAGAATATGCATTGGAAACAATTAACTGGGATATAATAGGCTTGAATGACGTGAAAAGAGCAAATGAGAAAACGGAAGATCACGACAAATACATATTATACCACATTAATGAAAAAGCTGGAATATACGGGGTAGGATTTATGATCAAGAAATACCTGAAAAACGCAATAATAGAGTTCAGAAGAATATCAGACAGGATAGCCATTTTGAATATAAAACTCCCTAGGTATAGACAACCAACTTCAATCGTACAAATATATGCTCCAACGGAGATTACCTAGAAAGACATAAAATATTAATTTTACAAAAAACTAAACCAAATTATGCCAAATTTGTGAGGAAAAGTTATTATAGTGAGAGATTTTAGCAGTCAAATTGTAAAGAGGAACAAGAACGAGGACAATTTAATGGGAAAGTACACAGCCGGTAAAAGGAATGACAACTGTTAAAGATTGATTAATTTTGCATTAGAAAATAACTTACGCATCATGAATAGCTATTACAATAAGAAACATAATACAAAATGGACATGGTCACCTGATGGGAAAATAAGGAATGAAACAGATTACATTCTCACAAACAAGCCAAGAGTGTTTTTGAATATTGATGTTGTCAATCAACTCAACTACAACACAGATAATAGAATGCTTCGAGGACAAATGTACACAATAGAACCAAAAATACAAAGGAAAAACATTCAAAGTAGTAAAAAACTATTGCCCTTACCAATTGCAGAAAATTCTAGAATCATTAGAAACATATTTAAAAACAACAAAGAGGGCCAAAGATGTCCAAAGAAAACAGAAAACAAAACTAGAATAAATAACGACACTAAAGACAAAATAGGTACAGAAGCTTAATCCTGCAGAGAAAGTCTTTGTAGAAAGACAGGAAAACCAACAAAAAGAAGACAGAAACCTAAGTAAAGAAATATGTCTGCAAATCAGGAAACATAGACAGAAAAGAAGGAGCAATATAACAAATGATTACATAGAAAAGTCAGGAGGACTCAAGAAAGCATGGCACGAGCTAAGAGAAAATACTAACTGGATAGAAAATATGACACATCATAAAGATAAGAAAAACAAGACAAATCGAATCGAAATACTAGAAGTAGCAACGGATTATTACAGTGAGCTGTAAAGTGATGACATAACACCAGACAAAAACCATAAATTAATTGACATGCATAGTAACGCAGAAATTCTATGTATAATGAAAGAAGAAGTAGACAAGGCTATTAAATCACAAAAAAGAGGTAAGGCACCGAGAAAAGACTGCATTTTTAACAAAATTCTATAAGGGTCATCTGATGTAACATTAGACACTTTCACAGACCTATTTAATGAAATTTTAGACGCAGAATATATACCCATCAGTGAACCACATCAACTATAATACTATTTCATAAAAAAGGAAAGTAAGATAATATAGCAAACTACAAACCCATTAGCCTGATGTCTAACGTATACAAAATATTTTCTAAAATATTTCTAAACCGTTAACAAAGACTCTGGATGAAAATCAACCCAAAGTGCAAGCAGGTTTTCGCAGAGATTTTTTAATGACCGATCATATACACACCATAAAACAAGTTATCCAGAAATATAATGAATACGGCATGACTTATTATTTGGCATTGGTAGATTATAATAAAACGGTTGACTCTTTAAGACACTAAAAAAAATATGGGAAGCGCTTGCAAAACAAGGTGTTGAAAAGAAATACATAAGAGTAACTAACAACATATACAAAAACATGAAAGTAAAAATACGGACAGAAAGAGTGGGAGAGTACTTTCCTATAAAAAAGGAGTCAGACAGGGAGATCCACTATCACCCAAACTATTCTCAGCAGTGCTTGAATACATATTTAGACGTCTCGAGTGGAGCAAATATGGATTAAATATCAACGGAATGAAACTAAATCATCTAAGATTTGCAGACGATCTTATTTTAATCTCTGAAGATCCAAGAAGCCTGCAAGACATGCTTGAATAACTTATGAACGAAAGTGATAGAGTCGATCTCACTCATTTATTGGCGAGCGATCGCACGGAGTAGTCGAGTGTCTATTATTTAAATATCTACCCCTAACGCAAATATTCTAACAAAAACGTGTCTAAATGCGATAATTGTGAAAAAACTATTACAAAAAAATTACCTGGGCTCGAGTGTAACAAATGTGGCAAAATTGTTCACACAAACAAAATATGCACAGGCTTATCCTCTAAGCAGCTATCGGCCCTGCGAAATGCAGAAAACCTGGAATGGACATACAAAAAATGTCACAAGGAGTCTCTTTATCAAGTCCTTCGTTATTCCGGAAGATGATAAAAATGAGGACGATAATGTTAGTGAGCTGGATGGAAATAGTGCTGCGATGAATAAATTGCTACGAGATATTTCACTCGAGGTTAAGAAACCAGTGAAGAAAGAACTGGCATCTGTAAATGAGTCACTCAGCACTTGTTGCATAAAAATGCTATAAATTCTACACTGGATATTCTTACGGAGAAAGTTAAAGACATGGAGAAGAAAAATACATACCTCACACATCAAAACACCCATTTGGAATTAAACAATTATTCATTGGAACAACATATCAGAAACGTTGAGCAGGAACAATTGGGCAATGTACTGGAGATCACTGGTATTCCTGATAATGAGAATGAGAACCTGGGCATACTCTCAAGTAATATAGCTTCGAAGCTTAACATTGAGAAACGCCAAGTTACAATGGTCAAAAGACTTAAAGGCAGAAATGGTAAAGAAGGCGTTATTCAGATGATGTTACAACAAGAGGAGCAGGTGGATCAGCGGATACGTACAGCGTGGAAGGAAACAATTGTTGTTCAAGATGTAGTCCCTGAGGTCTATCCTTACTTAGCTAATTCAAAGTATTGTTTCGATACACTCTTACCAAAGCAAATAAATCACTACTATGGCAAGCTTAACAAACATTGAAGGAAACGTACAAATACATCTGGTTCCAGAATGGCAGAATATTGGTTCGTAAAATCGAAAACGACAAACCGATTGTCATTAGGAACACTATTGATATTGATAAAATGGCGGTTCAGAAAAAAATTGTCGATAATAGTTAGACTCATTGATCATGTCAGTTTCTTCACCGCAAATATCAGAATTCTTTGAGTGTTAAACCATCAACAAGTTTAGTAACCACCTTCCAAATAGCAAACAAAAACTAAATATTGTCCATATTAATATTCGCTCGATTGTTAAAAATTTTTTTTTAGTCCTTCAATTCATTGATTCTTCTAAAATTAATATTGACGTTATTATTTTAACAGAGGTAGGTATTTCTAAAAACAGTAATCTCATTCAAGTCTTTAATATAAACGGCTATGAAATGTATCATACACTGCGGGAGCAGCGTAGGGTTGGTGGCATTGTGATGTTTGTTAAACTTACCAACAACTTTCAAATCATAAATTATGTATCACTAAAACACTGCGAATACATAATTGGACACTTGACCACATTCTATCACTACACGACATCAATCTGCACAGTGTGTAATGAATAAAACGAAAATGTAGGACATATTAAACAAGCTATCTTTTCGAATTTGTAAGTCAGTAGATGAAGCAATAATCAGAGCATTCAAGAAAAATTATTTAACTATAAGTACAATAACCAACAATTTCAGCAAGGGATTTAGCGAAAACGTAAAGAAAATATTACCTAAATGCAACATAAAACTAATCCCAAAATCAGAATACATATTTCCAGTTAACAAGTCCATGTTATTTAAAAAAACCTACCGTTCGTAATATATCAACTATTATAAAAAAATCTTAATATTAATAAATCACCTGGTATAGATGGCATTCGATGTATGGACGTGAAGGTTATAAGTAATAAGATAGTTAAGGTTATTGTTAAGCTAATAAGCACTAGTATACAAGTTGGAACATATCCTCAAGAATTAAACTCAGGTATCGTGCGACCAATTTATAAAACTGGATCTCATAGTAATTATGGCAGCTACAGGCCCATTATAATATCACCAGTTATAGATAAGGTAGTAGAAAAATAGGTGTGTCAACAAATTATTACATAAATCATACATTAAATCATACAATTATTAATCATACATTAAAAACGATGTTTTATCGGGTTCTCAATTTGGCTTTCAACCTAATAAATCAACTTCAATTCTGCTTTCTAAATTCACAGATGAAATAAACCAGCACCTCAATGATAAAAACATATCATCCTGTTATTCATTGATTTTAGCAAAGCCTTTGATACTCTCAAGCATAATACACTTATGAACAAGCTCGATAATACAGGGATTCAAGGCCCAATATTAAACTGGTGCAAAGATTATTTAAAAAACAGAACATGCCGTGTAAAAATCAGCAATGAACTTAGTAACGAACTTGTAGTAGATACGGGAACAGCATAAGGCTCAGTTATGGGACCTTTTTTATTAATAGCATCTTGCAGGTCAACCTAGGAGGTTGTCGGCTGCTTAACCGGACAGTTATGGGATCCTTGCATTATTTAACCTACGTCAATGATATGGAGAATTTAATAAGCAATTGCTCAGTCTATCAGTACGCGGACGACACCCGTCTCGTAGCAGCTGATAGAGACTTATCTAAGGCTGAGCAATCAATTCAAAATGTCTTTAATAATTTGTGCAAGTGGTCTCATGATGCTGGACTGGTGCTTAATGCTGGTAAAACTAAGAGTATCCATGTTCGGTCCAATCACTTACTCAACTCTGACAAGGCAGTTAAAATAATTGCGCACACTCACCAATGTTTGCATGAAGTGCAATTTTCTAGACTTGGTTGCAAATTTGAACCACTGGAGCAGGTTACCAACTATAAATATTTAGGGTTAGTCGTTGATGACAGATTTAACTGGGGCTATCACATAGACTCCATTTGTGATAAACTGAGAGAAATGCTAGCCAAATTTGCAATAATTAAATACAAAGTACCTTTTAAAATATTACTTAACCTTTATAATGCACTCGCGGAGTCAATAATTTCATATGGAGTTACTAGCTATAGCAGAACATTTAAAAATTACCTAGATAAAATACACAACCTACAACTTCGTTTATTAAAAATAATAATACCACATAAAATTTAAAAAAAAACAGTTTATGCTGGTGAATACGTAACAGGTTTCTTTAAATATTGAAAAATCTTGCCAATACACACTAAAATAAGAAAGTGGTTATTCATAGAACAGTTCACCAACAAAGAACTGCAAAGTAAATTCCATCATAGCATAGCAACACGAATGGCAGCCCAATCCAAACTGGTAGTACCGAGATACAAAAATTATTATGAGGAAACCAACGAATGCTTATTTGATACCTACTCTAATTAATGATGTTCCAACAAAAATTCATTCGGAAATAATAATTATAAAAATAAATACAACAAATTCTTTGATTCTCTAGGAAAATGCAAAATGCGACTGCGTGACCAGCGCCGTCGTTGTTTTTGTGCTTTATTAGTTATTATTACAAACTATCTTACAATGTTTTATAAAGTATGCTTTTAATCATAAATTTCGTTAGTAGGTATTAAGATTGCTTCAAAGTGTTTCAACATCCGGACAAACCTATTGAGGTTTTTGTGATGTTTCTGTTTATATTTTGTTTTGTTCCTTAATTAATAAACGATAAAAAAAAACTCTCAATGAACGCTGCAAAAACCAAATTAATGACTAACTTTGACAAAACCTCCATCACAGTCAACAGCATTAAAATAGAACATGACAAAGAATATACATACCTTGGACAGATATTATCACCAAACGACCTTACTAAAAAGAAATAAACAACAGAGTACAGCTAGCATGGAATAGATATTGGTCCCTTAAGGAAATCGTCAAAAATTCTCAAGCCATATCAAAGCTAAGGAAAAAAATGTTTAACTCATGTATTTTACCTATCATGACTTAAGGATATCAAACATGAAATCTGACGAAGAAAAATAAGCGCAAACTTGAATCCTGTCAACACAGTATGAAGCGTAGCATGCTCAATGTCAAGTTAAAAGACAGAATAAAAATAGAAACATTGCGAAAACAAACGAAATATTCAAGATGTAATATACTGCATAAAAACAACTAAAATGGAGGTGGGCAGTAGGGTGTCCCGAAAAATTTTTTTTTCGCTTTTCCCTACTCAAGCCCCCTCAAAAGTTGCATTAGGTATTAGTTTTAGATTACCGTAAAAATAATAAAAAAAACATAAAAAAATATCTTGAGGGTTCTACCGGCATTTTTTTAATTTTTTTTTTTCACTTAAATAACCCTCCAGTCAATGTCGTCTATTCTATTTTATGTACATTATTCCCATTTTATTTTTTATTTCATTGATAGTGAAACCCTAAGTTATGATTTGCAGGCAACGACAGGATTTTTTCTGTTAGGAATTGGTTTGGAACAAACTCGCAAAATTCATGTTTTGACTTGTTTTTCTTAAATTCTCTACTTCTACTGTGAGGCAGTTCGTCTCATTTCTATTGCGGTTTTATTGCTGTAAGGTGTCGCTCTGCACTTCCTTGTGATAAAATACGTGTTTTTGTTATATATAATAATGGGTTCAAGACGAAGTGAGACTACTTGTGCTATTTTGGGATCATATAAAGAACTTGACGATCGCCAGTTACCAGTGATAAGTGACGTTATAAAATTCATTTTGTTTACTAAAAATGAACTAAAACTACAGAAGAATGGGAAAGATCCTTCTAACACAGAAGTTTTTTCAATCGTTTCTGGAAAACTTGATACGATTTGGACCAAAGCTTCGATTCCTATCGTTTCCAACGTACGAGTTACCCAATTGCTGAAATCATATTTCGACAAATACCTGTCATTGATAAGATATCCCAAAAATAAAAGAAATGATAGTTACGAAAGCAAAGTGAAGTGCTTTTTGGAATCGTCGAACAAGCTCTTCGATATTGCTGCTTGTAAGTGCACTTCGTTTGACATTTGTTCCTGCATAAAACCTAAGAAAGTTCCTATTTCTGAAAGAGACTTTTTACTGGATCAAAGAAGTGATAGAAAAATGGCAATAACGGTATAGACACAAAAGAAACAGCAAGACTTTTAAAGAAACATCAGAGACAAGAAAATTTGAATCGGAAAGAGTCAGAGCACGCATGTTTTCCCAGTGCATCACTAAAAACCAATCCTGTTCCGGTGCGCGAGTTGCCGCCTCGACCGCAGTCGCCTGTAACAGAGCTTTCTGCGAATAGTGACGTGCCTGTAAATGAGACTCCATCTACTTCGTTGAATCGGAACACTCTGGCGCTGCCAACAGTAGCTAAGGTATGTGATCGGTATGGACTATCAACGCGATCTGCGGCTGCGGTCGCTTCGGCGGTCTTAGCTGACGTAGGATTGGTATCTTCCGAAGATCTAAGTCTTGTTATTGATAAGAATAAAATTCATAGAGCTGTTTCAAAAGCACGGACCAAGGCCAGCAAAGACATTGATACGATTGTAATAAAAAGTATCTACTTTGATGGACGAAAGGACAAAACACTCATAAACGAGAAAATAGGCGATCGGTACCACCGCAGAGAAGTCTTGCAAGAACACATTTCAGTTCTCACAGAGCCGGGATCTATTTATTCGGGACATATGACGCCAAGTCGTGGCACTGCCAAAGGGATCGTCTCTTCTATCATATCTTTGTTAGAAAATCAAGGGTTGAACTTGGAAGAGGTGATCTGTGTGGGGTGCGATGGTACTGCTACGAATACAGGTTGGAAGGGAGGTGTCATTCAATACCTGGAAAACTATTTAAAGAGACCGTTGCAATGATGTGTTTGTATGCTTCACGCGAATGAATTACCGCTTCGTCATTTGTTCATGTCTCTGGATGGTAGCACATCTGGGCCAAAAGAATATTCAGGACCTATTGGAAAACAGCTAGCTGCTTGTGAAAGTAAATCTCTAGCGTCTTTTTGTGCAGTGTCTGGCAATTTGCTAGTATTACCTGATAATATTGTGAAGGAACTAAGCACGGATCAAAAGTATCTGTACGAAATGTGTCATGCTGTGATGGCTGGTTCCTGTTCCCTTTAGCTAGTGAACCGCCAACCTGGAAAAATGGCGCATTCGAGATGGCTCACTACTGCCAATCGCATATTCAGACTTTACGTAAGTACTGTTTCGCCGTCAAATAATTTGCAGCTGTTTGTGAACTACGTGGTCAAAGTTTACGCTCCTGTTTGGTTCCTAATCAAGCAAAACACATCATTTAAAGATGGAGCCAAGCATATTTTTCAAATGGTTATATACTCTCGATTTTTGCCTGATAGTCAGAGATCTATTGTAAATTCGGTGATCGAAAGAAACGCTTTTTTTGCGCACCCAGAAAACTTGCTTACTGCCATGTTATTCGACGATAGAGAGCATATTCGAGAGCTTGCATCTCGAAAAATATTAAAGGCCAGAGAAGCAGAAAAGAGCAACTCTCGCAGGGTATTTAAAGCACCAAAGCTTAACTTCTGTGCGCGAGACTACACCGATATAATATTTTGGCAAGAGTGTGAAATATCAGCTCCACCAATTTTGCGACACGTCTCCAACGATGAACTTAGAATTAAGGCTAAAGAACACATCCTTATTGACTTTCCCTGCCACACACATTCAGTGGAAAGATGTGTAAAACTAGTGACGGAGGCTTCTCAAAGCGTCACGGACGCTACAGCTCGGGATGGTTTTATTAGGAACAGATTAAAATCTCGCTCAGAAATGCCTAATTTTGGTCACAAAAACCAGTTCCGTTTTTAAAGTTGCCATTGATTATTTTGTCTTTCAACTATTTTAAACCTTGCTTTAACTCATTGTTGTACCCTTAAATTTAATAAAAACCATTTAAATGTTATTTTTGTATGATTTATAGTTTATATTAGGAACCCCTAAAAATAGCAAATTTGAAAAACTTCAAGGACTGGCTAATTAAATTTTATAATAATCGTAATATATGTGTCAAAACGCAACTTTCAACTTTCAACTTTCGCAGCTCAATTTTTTTTTCCCCCATACATGAACGGGACACCCTAGTGGGCAGATCATATGATGAGGAGTAATAGGGATAAATGGGCTTCAAGTAACCGAATGGTGTCCAAGACAAAATAAAGGAAAGAAAGGGAGGTATCGTCCTCCCATCTAAGAAGATGGGAGGACAATATTAAGAAAATAGCTGGTGTTGCTTGGAGGAGGATCACCCATAATTGGAAAGGGGAGCTTTAGGGGACGCTTTGCGGAAACGCTAGATAATCGCGATACCGGTGTCAAATAATGATTATTTAAGTTTAATTAGTTATCATATACTGTAGTTTAGTTTACTTTCATTCATGTTTAATAAGATTGTTGAATAAAGGCTATTATTATAAAGTACCTGCCCGGGTTCAAACTCAAGACGTAGTCGTAAGTCGGGGCTGATACCACAGGTCTCCTTCTCTCTCGCAAACATTCTAATTGAGAAGAAATTGTTCATGACAGCTCCTAAATAACAACATTGTAGGTATAGGGCAGACCCATTATGGACCGGGGTTATACCTGGATGGATAATAGACAATCTCCTGTCACAGACTTGTATGTGAGTACAGGATAATTTCGTGATCACTCTGCCGAATGTGTTCGTGTCGGATTGTTGCTTAGACAAGCAACGATCAACGTACTTATGCCCCGGTTTCTGAGCCACTTTTAACGGTGGTTTATCTATTCAATAAAGCTATAGGTTCAATAACTCGTGAAAGTGTGTTTCCGAACAGCGCAATGTAAGATAAACTCCGTTTAAACTTAGGTTAACTTAGCTGAACCAATGTGTGCCGCTTGTCGGTTCCATAACTATATTTTTGACGTTTAATTTTTTGGAGTACATTAACTTTTAGGTTATTTAACGTATATTAATTAAATAAATTGGTATTGAAAGCTAAATAGGATATTAAAAAAAAAATTAAAGGAGAAATGAGTGTTCTTCTTCTTTAGCCACTTCAATAAGAAGCATCTTCTCTCTTTCAGTAAAATTTTTACTGCGTTTTCCAGATTCCATTACCTATGTTATTTGTAGAATGGTTAAAGCACTTCGATTCGAAAGACAAATAAACTTTTAACTTAAAATCAAACGGCAAGGCAAAAATAATACCACGCGAAACAAAAACAATGAAATGAGACAGATGATGAGATTATACAAATATTTAATAAAAAAAAAAATAACAATGATGTCGTTCATACAACCGCCCATAAATAAAGACTTATCATTTTTTTAAACTAAAACAGTGTTAAGCTACATAACTAATCTTAGAAAAAAAATATAATAAATAAAAAGCGTAAGTATTAAGAGGAATAAAAATAAAAATAATAATTTTAGATGCGATCTCTTAAACAGACCCATCAACTAAGGAACGAGTTTAGTTGCGTATTCAGAAACGCAGTGACGTTTATCCTAAGCTTAACTTTAATGAATCAATAGCTATTGAGAGTTTATCTGGAAACTTCAGAAACCGGGCATTAGACAACTAAATTGATTTTGTTTAAACAGAAATACCTACGTAAAATTAAATCTTTTCACATTGTGACTGTACTTAAATTGACCTAGGCTGATAAAATTTTCTTTTTTCCTAATTATGCTAATATTAGTGGTTAGGTCGATTCCCCTTACGGGGAAGAACAGTGCCCCTCCTTTCCGCACTGTTCTGTAGGGCTCGTCCCAGACTGGTCACCCTCCCACCGATATAAGATAGAAATGGATTCCCATAATCTAAACTGCCTTGTTCCGACTTAATTAAGTTAAGGGATAGGGATGGATACAAGGTAACACTAATATTAGGAATTTACAGTTAGTAAACATAAGAATTATAATATGAAGCTAAGAAGATAAGAGGGTATGCAAAAGTATATAATATAATATTATGTTTTAGTATTATAAATATTGGAACGCCAACGTCTCCTCCTCTTGCAGTTGAGCACCAATACCTGCAATACAGTCTTGGTAAGGTGAAGGGGTAAAAGAATCGTTACGCTTGCGCTTTAAATCACTATTTATAACTACCTTAATTTGTCTGTTTACAATGTACCCATTTAAGTGAGACCGGGAACCATTTTACAACGTTTAGTCTCATTGTACGTGTTCTGCTAGACCTAACGCATAGAACCTCTGAGGAACTAATACGATTGAACGGAACACGTTTCCTAAGCATTAAATAAATGTCTTACTCAATCTTAAGACAGAGTACTGCGAAGTCACTGTTATTGAGGAAGGTAATATTGAGTGGTTTTAATCGCATACTTATGTGAAAGACACCCTTACGGCGGCCTAGCCCCTTTTTATTAAGATAATACAAAACTAGCACAAGCGCACCATAGACTCAGTCTCTAGCAGAATACATTACGATCGTACCTGGTGAACGCCGAAGTGGTGGTTCGTCACTTCTCACTCCTTTAATCTACCCATTTAGATGATGCGTTGTGGCTATTAGCGGATTTGCATCCCAATAGCGTGTCTCAATAAACAATGTCGATTCAGTAATAGGCCTACAAACGGCCGGGTGGGGTTTGGGGTAGGTACTTGGTGAAGACTAACCCCACTCCCTGGAAATGTGCGTCAACAAGCCTCACGCAAAGTATTCTGTAGCGAAACCTTTTTGGATACAGACATCATCACTAACGTTTGGTTGTTTTATAATGTAATTACAGATTGGCTTTATAGCCTAGTTCAACTTTATATGAGCTGTGAGTATTTATGGTTTCGCCTTCCAAATGTAGTGCGTCAGCTCAAGATCATCAGTCGTCAAAGGTCCGGAGCACTAATGCTCGAAGTCAAGTATGGTGGAAAGCCTTCACCATTTCCCTATAGCTAAATGCAAGTGACAATAATCTGCCAAGGTACGGATTAGGATATGGACACGTAATACACGGGAATGTAGCGTTAATTATAGAATACGATACTAAATAAGAGTTAGCTCGACATTCTGAAATAAAGTATCATTAACAGCTAGTCAGCCATATCACGTAACTGTTACCTATAATGACAATGCAATCAACTTGCAAGAATAATTATAATGGTGAGAGAATTAACTCACAACCCACTTACAAAGTACAGCACACATTACCAGTTTTGCCTCGGATACAGCTCCCTTTCTCCCACCGCCAGTCGCACCAATACACACACACATATTACATTAAGTACTAAATTATTCTAATCTGGGCTTTAACCCAACTAAACTTAATTTAATAACTAATACTCGTTATCTTGCGACAGCCCACTCGGACATGCCTCTTGGTATTCACCAATCTTTCTAACTTAACTAGCCTAGACTCGGACGTCCGTATCCTATCGTGGTCTAAAACCAATTGCCTCGACTTTATTCTTCAGTTCCTTAAGCCCCACATTTGGCCCGTCATCCCATAGTTTCGCAGAATAGTTTAATGGCTGTTTTTGTACAAATTCTCGATTGTTTTAAAAGGGTCCTATTGAATTGCCTGAGCCCGACTAAATGGTTACCAGATGCTGGCACTAGTATTGTGAGTTGAGATTAGAAATTGGATATTTTACTAGTTTCTTTAGAATTCGGTGAAATATTGCATTCGATCTTTTCATACTTTGTTTCCCATTAAATAGAGAATTTATGCGTTTCTAAGTTGAGTTGAACCATGTGCTGGTTTCAAAATAATTATAATATTTTGTTATTAAAATAGGAGCAAATGACAGGCAGTCACAACATCAACCATCAACCGTTCGGACATACAGCAAATCGTTTTTCAAATTATAAACATGTATACGCAGTTGATGTATACTTCAAATACGATTGTGCTGCCTTAGGTAGGTACCGCTCAGGATTGGATTTCAATTTTTATCCAGTCCATTTTGCTTTCAAAAACTGTGCTTGGAATTCGGCTTCGAGTTTCATACTTCGTGTAGTTCGAATCGTATTTGAGTCAAAGCCAACTGCAGTCAGTCACAGACGTAGGTACGTACAAGTTGTTGCAGGGAGCTACACAAATAAGTGCAGTGAACCGAAAGATGATTGCTCAAATAATTTTAATCTCGTGTCGTGAGACATTCTTTCTAATTCTTGAAATGATTTTGAAAACAGATGGGTAAACCCGAAATAATTAAAACCAAAGTGCCTACTGTGCATGCCTGCATATAACTATTTAGATACATGTATACATTCTACGAAAGATACACATTACATGCAAGCAGGACCACAAAGAAAGAGGGTGGACACAGTCAGGTGGACCCTGAGCTCATTTGTGGCGCACGTTTCATTTTTCATGAGCGGATGATAAAGTGCCTGTTACGTGGCGGCAGGAGCTCGCACGGTACGGTCACTGTGGTGCACCGTGGAGGTAAATTCATTCTTCTCGTCGCTTATAGGTAGGTATGTAGCTATGATTATGGTTACTTTATATTACATACAAGGTTCTGCTCGCGGCCTCGTTCGCATGGACGTCGTAAGACACCACAATATACAAAAATAACGCCAAATCTTTAGAAAACTTCCCTGTGTACTACGTTTGTAGGTTTGGTGTCAGCAGCCAAAATATACGAGAGTCGGGAGCTGTGACGTGGAAGCAAGCGACGTACTTGTCTGCATGAGAAACAGCTCGTCCTGGTTGACACATGCAGCCTTCAGTAGCAATTTCCCATTACTTGCGAAGTTTTTCGATTTTAGTAAAGTAAAGCCTTCGTCCCTACATGCATATACTACCTAAGGAAACAAACCTGATATCCTGACTGATAAATTCTTAAAGATTATTCCCGAGGAACCCAGCTATTACTCAAATAATATAACAGTAGATTGTAACCACACGGGATTTTCATTAACAGTCACTTAACCATGTTTACCTATGTACGTTCTACAAACGATCATATAATAATAAAATTAAAAAGAGTCACTAATAAAAGCATTCACAAGAATATGGTAGATAGATACCGTATTTATTCAATCACAAAACATATCAATAGTTGAAAATCAAACGCTAAGCTAATTGATTTTTTCGATTTCGCCTAAAATAGCCGATGCTTAGCCCCATGAATGTATAGCGTGGTGATAATCACTTTTAAGGTTAAATCTGTAACTATCAACAATACTCTAACCTTTTGACCCTGTTAGCTCCATAGTTACAAGAACTTCTTAAGATTGAGTTGCGTTTTCTGTCTCTGAATCAGATATCATCCGTTATTTGCTTCTCCTTCATTTTTTCGGTAGTAATAATTTCGTCTTCTTGTGTTTTATTCTTCACAGTTTTACTGTTAAATCCTCTACTGGACCATTTTTAACCGACTTAAAAAAAAGGAGGATGATCTCAGTTTGTCGGAATCTGTTTTTTATTTTTTTATTTTGTGTATGTTCCCCGATAACTCGAAGACGCCTGGACCGATTTGAATTTTTTATTTTTATTTGAAGGATACTTTTAGTTGGTCCCATTGCCATTTGGTCACGATTTGATGATAGGATCTTGGAGAAATCCAGGGAACTCTTCAAATATTATAGGCACACCTATAGCGATTTGGGTATTTTTTATAGTAACTTGTGCATTTGCTCTCGGAAAGTACCATTTCGTAAAGTGGAACTGATGCTGAAGGACATAGATGGCTACCGGAACTACTCGATTTGCGAATCAATTTCTTAATATGGTTCTTAAGCAATTGATGCTCGTCACAATTCATATGGTGTAGTGGAGCGAATGGTGAAGTACCTGGAGAACTCCTCCTCCAATTAAAGTCCATCGGGAAATGCAATATTTTGTAAAAGGTGATGAGCAGTTGACATTAGGCTATTCTAACTTATATAAGCCAACCCACTAAAAAGTGAAAAAAAATAAAAACTTTTTTTACAAAAAATACAACCGAATTCCAAACTACAAAGTGAAAAATAACTTTAATTTCGGAAGTCGATAGCACTTTGTAGTTTGGAAGTCGGTTGTATTTTTTATAAAATAGTTTTTTTCAATCTAAAATCTTCCATGTCCTGCATTGGACATTGCATTTTCGACGTTAATATTTTGTTCCGTATTTTGCGAATGCAACAAAGTCTCTTAATCTTCTTCAGATCTTGCTACTCCAATCATATCTCTAGGGATTACTGACGGTAAAATGCCAAATTTTCATTGGACCAAACATTGCTTCGTAGGGGGAACATTTGATTTCCTCGTGATATGCTCTATTTTTTATTGCCTGGATGAATTTCAAACCCTCTGATCACTTTGATGACTGATTGGTTTCCATCCAGCATATTTTCTATGTCTTGATTGGCACGCTCCATTGATCCTTGACTTTGGCTATGTCTAGAGTACAAACTTTCAATAACTTGGTTACAAAATACTCAACCATTATCAGAATGAAGTATGTTTGGCACTCCAAAAATGATAAAAAATAATTAATACCACCTGGTATGCAAATTCTACGGTGCATTTAGTTTGAAGTACACGTAGGATCACAAATTTTATAAGATGGTCTTAGTAAACTAAAATGAATTTGTACTGTCTATCAGGTTTAGTATGTAGATCTATGAGATCTACTTAACATGGTGAGTCATTTCACTATGAAGTTTCTGCTTCTTTTCAAGGTTGAGCTTCAAATATGACATAATAGTCTTAATTTTTACATGTTTATACCTTTTTTTTTTTGGGTGGGAAATCATCAAATAACTTCTCCCGCTGTGGGCGGAGCGGGAGGGCGTGTCAGACTCTTACTGACTCAAACCCACCCGTGTTCCTTCGGTTGCCCTGTTGCCGGGGGCCACGATCTCCCTTTCGGTTTTCTTCGCAACCCCGGCAGGCATCGGCCCTAGTGGACCCCTTCAAATCTGCTGACATCTCTTTGAGGCGCGCGTGGAACATAACGCGCCGTCGACCCGGGCCTGGTCCTTATCGGACGGTGAGCCACCCATTGCTCACCGTCCGCAAGCCCGCGCCTACGGTGGCCGGAAATCGCCTCGCGATTCCCGACGCCCTGGGCGTCTCCTCCTGCGGCGGTTAGGGGCGTGAGGGCGCGAAATTTGCCTCTCCCTCACGCGCTCCGCCTCCTCCTTCGCGAGCATTACCACTTCGCAGAAGGAGGTGACGGCCTCCCATTTCCTCTCGCTCCGTACCATGGCCTGAACCAGGGCCGGACGCGAGAGATCACCGCCGCCGATCGCCTCCACGAGGACACGGCGATGCTCCGCCCAAGCTGGACAGACCTCCACCGTATGCTCCACCGTGTCCTCCGGGCGATCCACACAATGGTGACATCCGGGCGTTTCCTCCCGCCTTATCCTGTGCAGGAACCTCCCGAAACAGCCGTGTCCGGTGAGGACCTGCGTCAGGCGGAAGGTGACATGTTTATACCTGCGGTTACATTCCGTATGCATTTTTGTCCTTCGACCGTGTTTAATAGTAACATGCATTTCTTCAAGAATTTTGAATAAATCGTCGTAACAAATTTAATACTTGATTTCTCCATTCTCTTCCTTTATCGGCGGAATTAAATTTTCTTCGCTGCCTAATTTTATTGTGTATAGCCAAAATATTATAACGCAAACGCTTTATCCACCTGTAATGAACGGCTTTCTTCTTATTCACGATCTTTGCAGTTACTTCCTTAAAACACCTTGCGTATTTCTCCTTACCGAAATAAAAGTTATTATCTTTCTTACTTGCCACGAGCTCGTCCATTATTTCATAAAATCTCTGCTTTACACTCATTTTGATTCTAAAATTACTTCCAGACAGTTAAAATACAAATAAATCAAATTAACTTCACTTTCGATTCATAAATTACTTTCGGACATCTAAAATAAGTATTTTTACCACACGAAGCAACGCACGCTTTACTTGTGTCAAACAAATGTACAAACACGCTATGAATGTGTTTGTAAACGCAGGCGCCGCGCTCTCGGCATAGTCCGAGACACGAGTGAAGTCGGAAGCGTGTGTGTATGTATGTGCTGATGCTACTCGTCTTCACGCACACATTCACAACGTCTTTGTACACTTGGTTACAAGTTAAGGCTCTTTCAAACAGGCGCGACATGCGACGCGACACAAAGACACCGCTCGTCGCGCGGCGAGCGGTGTCTTTGTGTCGCGTCGCGTGTCGCGCCTGTTTGAAAGAGCCTTTAATCACACGTCACTTCGTGAGATAAATATTGTAGTAATCAGTATGGAGAACATAAAATAGAACAAGTTAACATTCTACATTGATTAAATGGTCAAATAAAACTTGTGCTAGCATGGTTACCAAAGAAGAACACGAACCTAACTTATAAAAATTCAAAATAACAGAAGCTTGTATTTTTAGTTTAAACAAAAACGTAACTTGTTCAGATTAAATCGGAAACAATTTATAGTATTTTACTATTTTCAATTCCCAGCACAACGAATAACATACAGAGTTGTACTGCATTGTTGTAAGCGGTGCATGGAGTGGAGTACTCTCGAGCAATTTATTCAATTCAACTGCAGCGGAACAATGTATCGACACGAGTGCCATTCGATGCTCCAAGGAGCCGGTTTCAATTATTATTTTCTGTCTGTGGCCGCATTGTTGGGAACACAATAACGTAGATATTGAATATTCTACGATTTCTGCGCCCTTGGTACCGATAGTCGAGAGCCTTAGGATCGTTGCATGCCTCTCATAGCGGCTAAATTGTTGTTTCTTGAACGTGTACTTGTATTCTAGAGCAGTGCAAAGATTCGCTTTTCAGAAAATGTCCCACATGAATTCAGCTTTAATCGTCAAAGTTTATTTAAACTCCTTGGCAAAATTGTGGTATAAAAGAATTGATAGTTAATTGATTTAGGCGTGACCTTGCGGAAATCCATTATAAAATGCTGATGTGGATATATTTAGTAACCTGTTCCGCTTAGGTATTTCTAAAGAGTCTTAAAAAGACCCTGAAAGAAATTGACACGTGTTTCACCTCTCAACGAGGCATCCTCAAGATGACGATTGACTTGTTGCGAACTCGAACACGGCGTGTTGCCACACCAAGCACTGAGCGCAGACCCGTCCAACCCACTTATATACTGCTCGCCCCACCTTGGCTCGGACCGTTATCAGCGTGATAAGGGGCAAACAATCGCAGTAAAGGTGACCTTGTCATACTCGTATATAATTCGCGAATCAATTATTATATTATTAAGCGGAACAGGTTACTAAATGTATCCACATCATCATTTTATAAAAGAATTGAGCAAAGTTGTGTCAATGATAAATCAACCTTCAAGCCGTAAAAAAACTAACTGGAACTTTTTCTGTGACCACATTTTTTATCGTCTCTACTTTATTAATTAATCAAGTTAACAGAAATCGAGTAATGGAAATAGAAGTAGAAATAATCACGTTTTGGGAATTGGGACCAATCATTTATCATAAATCTCACTTTAAAACTAAAACGCCGCCATCGTTTAACTATGAAAACGGAGATTTCAACCGTGAATTTTTTCCAACATTCTAAAACCCAAGCCTAATTCAAAATCCAGCAATCGCAGGGAGGTCGTGGGTTGTAGTAAACTCTCTTGTTCAATAACTGGTTTGTGCAGCGCTGCGAATGATAAACCGAGCCATAACTCAGCGGACTGGCAGCGGCTACCAGGGCGGCAGGCGCGCGCGGCGGTCGCGGCACCCTCGCACACGATTAACTCATTAGATTAGTTACTTCATGCTCCGTTGCGCGGGAATTGGATCGGCTTTCTCAGGATTCTGAATTTAGTTGAAACGATCGTAATATTCTCGGTTTTATTATAAAGATAGCTCTTTGTCTTGGACTTATGATTGTGTTGAAGTTCGGGATTAGAACACTGCGAGTGATAGGTCTGTTCAATATCTGATGGATTCATCTTTTTCAACTCAATTATAAGATAATTGATAAAATCTCATAAGTCACCACAATAAATGGTTCACTCATACATATAAGACTGTAAGTACTGTTCAATACATTTTTCGTTTTATGATTTTAGCGAAAGCCGCGTTCTTTTCTTTACACGTCTATCATAAGTTGCTCTCAGCGGTGAGTAAGTAAATAAATATAGAACACACTCGAATTACCAGCGCTTCCTCGCTTATTACGAATAGTATGACGCGCACGTTATGAATTCATGATCTCGACAACACGAGCATTATGAGTGGAGAGACTTGCTGTTTTGTCGACTGAGAGTGAACTTCATAATGCAGAATCCATTATACGTAAGCCGTTTTTAATCTAAAGAAACAATTGCTGCAACTGACATTTTAATAATGTAGTCTCAGACGGCAAACATGTCTGATAACAGTTATACTAGACATAAAACTCTCTCTAGACTTTAATATCGGCTGCTTTGTGTTTGTGTCATTTTCTCATCGTCATATACATATATCTTCCAGAGTAAACTCACAACACGTTTGCCCTTCAAATGCACGACAAATAAGATTTGTTGTAGCAGGTAAAAGTTGTTGATTATTATAACATTTAAAAAAATGTCATAGTCATCTGCTTTGTTATCGTGAGGAGCTAACTTATTGTTTGTTGTTCTGATAGGTATAATACAGCTGTTTTATAATTATCTGTATTCCCTTTGGAGTAACTTAGTTTTTAACGTGAAACGTCTTTCATTTCAATCGCTTATTACTTTGGAAGTATAGCACCTACCAGCATTATTTGACTACCATAATTTAGAGGATAGAAGCCATTACTCGATAATGCAAATGTCGCTGGCGTAAATGGTACTGTAATCGTGAGCAGCACGACGCATTCGGAAATAAATTTATCATCACCTGCTGTGTTAATTTAGTGATTTCTCAGCATTGATCGGTTCGAGAGATAGTTGCGTTTAACAGAGTTCACGACGTTAAAGAAGGTTTAATAGATAAAACTCATACTTGTGACTATTAAAAGTTGTAAAGTTAAAAAAGCTGTTGTTTTTTCAGAATTTTGTCGACTGCTCTACTATGGCACCGCCGCATAATGTTTGTTGTACATAATTTTACTAAACAGCAATGATTGCTAACTTTACTTTAATGTGCTATATAAAACTGCTAGCTATGCATAGCGAGGCAGTCAACCCACAAAATTCTATCCGAGTAACATCTTTTCTGACTAATTGTAATTATGATGTACAAGTATAAATATATATAAATTCAGTGTAGCAGAATCACAGTGTTTTTATTAAAAAGGACCCACGGAGCGCCATCCTGACAAATTGGTGACAGAAGTGGTATCCTAGGAAAAATTGTTGAGGACTGGGATCTATAGGTATAGGCGTCGCGAATTTGTTTCCACTCGTCTGCACCATAGTATTTGTTGGCTCCGTGGTCTAGTAGTCCTTTCGGTAAGTGGTTGATGATAAGCCTTAGGTTCCTCAAAAGCCTGAGTCCGCGCTACTGCATTCCACGTGATCAACGATCAGCCTCTACGTATTAAAACCTACAACGGAGATCGTGAGTCATTGCCCGCATTTTTGACGAATTGCGAAAATGCAATTTCGCTAGCCAGTACAGATCAACAGAATTTTATGTGTTTATATTATTTCACAACTCGAAGGTCAAGCATAATTAGGAATATGCTTAAAATACTTAATATGTGGTCTGAAAAAACAAAAAAATTAAAATCCACTTTCGGGGAGAAAAAGCACTGGACCCATTTAATTGTAGATTTACAAAACTGCAAGCAAATTGCCTTTTTAGGATGTGACGCAATATTCTATTCGACTTGAATCATGTCTCACACGTATACTATCTGACGTTCATAACAGCTGTGAGAAGGACAAAGAACTTATAGGTATATTAGCTGCTGTTCCTTATTTGATTTGGCCATAAATACATTTTTGTTAGGTTTAAATTCAAACTTTTCACACATTGTGTGATGTTGGAATCCCAAAACATTGTCCGAAGCTATTTCTTATGCAATCTTTCTCAAATTTCTCAAAGATCACTCAAACAATGCAAAATTTGTCAAAACTTCGGATTATTATCATAAAAAATATTCTACACCATCAAGTCAATTCAGAAGATCACAATTTTAAAAATAATCATGTCTATTTCAACAATATTAATAAAATGTGCGCATACTATAAAAAACGAGGTCATGCAATAGGCGAACGTCGCAAGCTTAAATTTAAAAATGATTCTCGCAACGCGACACTATCCAGTACACATGCACTAAAAACTCATACCTCTGCAAATTATATCCATTCTAATGTGCATGTTGTTGACTCTTTAAATGAAAATCAAATAAGCAATCATTTAAACTAAATAGAGTTCCGGTTCCGTGTCTGCCGAAACCTCTTATGATTATCCCTCAAAACAGGTTACCGCTAATAAAGTTATTAAAGTCCTTCAAACTGTGTTCCTAAATTATTTCCAACACAGATTAGTGCAACTAAAGATACTATGTGTCTTTCAAACTGTGTTCCTACATTTTCTCTAACACAGGTCAGTGCACACACAGTCTTCCAGTAATTTATTTAAAGGTCGTGTTTTAAAATTATCAAAGCAAATAAATTCTAATGAAATTAAATATCTTCCTACTGAGTTCCCACAGAAATTCCAAAGCCATTCTCCTTGTGGGCAATTCTGTGTTGCACAAGTTAATGCGTCGCCGGTTCAGTTTAGTTGCAACAAAGAAAGTTATGAAAGACTCAGTTCGATAAATTACTTTGTGTTCCTAAATTATTTTTAACACAAGTTTCAGAAAAAAAAAATATTAATAATTCTAAATGCAATTTCTCATCTCGTGAAAATCTGAGTTCTTTTCCTAGAGATTGCTCACTTGAGAATACTATTAACAATTTAAATCTACTTCACGTTTACTTAAACCTAACTTTAACGATAAACTTTTAACGGTTTTTACTTGACACTGGGTCTACGATTTCTACTGTGCTTCCTTGGTTTTTAAAGCAATCAGTTCTGGAGCCTGACACAATTGAGTCTCAATTTTCCAACTTTACTGATATTTTAAATTCAATTTACTTATCTAGTAATCTAATAAATGCAACTATCAATACAAATTTAAATAATTCAAGTTTACATTTATCAAAGCAACGATTAATTTCGTGTCCTGTTTCACAAGACTTTGTCAACACTGTTACACACTTCAAACAGCTGTCAATGGTACCAAATTCCGCTGAGTTGCAATCAGCTGAACGCGAACTTGTAACCGAACAGTTTGTTGACTCAAACTATACATTATTATTTCTCATATCTGCTAAGGTTCATAATTATTATGAAAAATCATTTTACAAAACTATAAGCATTTCATCTATTTTTATAAACTGAAATAATCTTAATCAATTTATTAATTTAAAAAACAAACGAAAGAGTTAGCTTTTTTTGCTTTTGAAGATACATTTACTAAACTAGTTTGCCTGAAAATAATTTCAATTTTTCTTTTTTACTGCATGTTTTTATTCATTCTACTGTGTTTTACATGGCTGTAATGGATGCTAGATTTACGATTCATTCGGTTTTATGATGTTAATGTTTAAAGGTCTTTACAGGAAGGTTAATACAAGTTAACAAAAAGATTTTGTTCTAAATGTAAACTAACATAATCCAAGCAATGTTAAATAGGCTACATCATTTCTTTTAACATACAACATGTATGATTGTTAGTGTGACTCCTAATTTTACATTTTAAAAGATTGTGCTGTTATGTAGGATTTGCAGACCCACAGTTTTAAATTTAAGGTACCCAGGCGGTTACCTATCATAAGCTCGAAAAATATTTGACCGAATTTCATTAAACCTAAAAATGTTCAACTATTATGGTTTCATTTTTTTTTACTTCATCGAAGTCACGTCTGCCTCTGTATCAGTTGACCTATTATCAATTCGATTTTTTCGTTACTCCGACATTGCATTTGGTCGAAAATCTTTTTACCGAAACTACACTTAACCGAAATAACATTTGTTCGAAGTATTATGTTTCCGAAGATAATGTATTAGCACTTACTAAAACAGGTGATTATGAACAAAAGTGATTTTAAGTCCCAGTAAGAAGAATGCAAACAAGAATGCTTGCTTCATGCATGCAGCATGCAAACAAGCATGCAACTTGCAAGCAGGCATTCAGCTAGACTTTTTTCTGTCATGGCTCTGGCGCTGCGAGGTTTGGGCGGTGCCACGCAAGCTTATCGTCGCAGATGGTTTTAACGCTCACCACCGTAGCTTCGGCTGCGTGTAAAATGTACGGTTCTTACACTTGCTGAGTTGTTAAGGTTGTTGTTTAGGTTGAAGCGCGTAGAGAAAAGATCACTTAGTTCCCGTTAGGTTTATTACGTATAATTGTGTTTACAAGTAAACTGTTGACGATTCCTTTCTCTAATGTTAGTCACCGCGTAGCAGTAATCGCACTGGTCGTCCTTGGGGATATCTGATGTGTTTTGAATTTCTACATTCTCCCAAAATTCTCGAAAATCGACAATTGATCATATTTTTTTTTTTCCTGAGCAACCGGCAGCAAGTTCGTCATGCTCCCTTAGATGTCACTGCTTGCGGTAGCGTCGGGGGTCGGGTTGCCTCTTCCCCTCAAATATGGAGAGGTGACTGGTCGTCTTGCTGATCATGGTTTTGTTATTGTTACTAGTAATTAACTGTTTATTTTGCTTGTTGTTTGTTTTACCTTTTCTTTCTGTCTTTCTTTATTTATTTTACCTCGATGGTCCTAGTTTATCATTTATAACTTCTAATTACAGCTTTATATAGCTTTATGTAAGCGGGCACGCCCTTTATGCCTGGAGGCTTTATTTAGATATTTAGTTCTGTTTGTGGGTGTGCCTGCTACAGGGACACCTCTGCCCAACCCTTCGGGGAAACAAGGCGTGATGTTATATATATGTTAGTTCTGTTTACCTTATAGTTTTTTTTATTTTTTATTTCTGCTTGAGTAAAGTTCTCGATGTTTTTGGTTGGTATATTGGCGTGTTGCGCTGCTATATGGCCAATCATTTATCGTTTCAATTATTTTTGGTGCTGCATAATGTAATTTTTTTTTGCATACTATTGTATCGAGTAATTTTTTTCTAACTTGAACAGACAGCTGTGCTGCTGGGGAGTTTCTTGCGCCACTTCTTCTTCCCAGCTAAAGGTACTAGGAAGTGGTGAAGGGTGGGCGTTTTGGGGGACTGTCTTATGTAATTTTGACTTGCTGATTTTCAGCCTAGTTTGAATAAATGACGTTTGAATTTAGAATTTTGATAAATAACTATTTGCACACGAGTGAACAAATAAAAAAAAGAATAAAAGTAAGGGAAGGAAGAAAAAAAATATTTAAACAATAATAAGGAAATAAAATGTCAAAACTACAGTTCTTATTTAAAAATAAAGTCACTAATAAATTTTACCAACGAGCCTCTACACTTATTAGCAGACAAGGTGAACAAATCCAAGTTTGCGAACACAGTGCTGAAATTTTAAGCTGTATGACGAAGAGGTGCGCGAACTCCAGCGTTAGTTTGGCAGGAGGAAACTGCAAAAAGCGGACGTGCACCTGTCGTCCAATGATAACTATAAGGAATTGTTTCATCTATGCCAAGTATCTTAATAGCAATAACTTTAGCTAGCTAGTTAACTTTTCTTACATTGGTTAGCCCCCGCACAATATGTTATTTTTGACACCCAAAAAAAATATACATCATCATTTTGAGCCACAAACCGACGGTAATTATGTTTTTTGCTGAAAATCTTAAAAATAAAGGCTCTTTCAAACAGGCGCGACACGCGACGCGACACAAAGACACCGCTCGTCGTACGACGTGCGGTGTCTTTGTGTCGCGTCGCGTGTCGCCCCTGTTTGTAGGAGCCTTAATTCTACTCCAAAAAATATTAGCGATAGAGAAGTTTTACAGAATTATTTGATATTATGGCTACAAAAGGGTATTCACTAATAATTTTCGGTAACTCTATTACTTAAGAAAAATATTTTATTGATATTTTTACGTCACGTCCGGGTGGCAGATGCTCGTGGGGCTGGACAAAGTTGGGTGGTGGCGGATGATTTTTTTCCACAACTGTATTCTCACTTTTGGCGGTTGGTCTTGGAAAATGACTATACAGCCTTCTCTTTGGTCTTGGATGACCTGAGTACAACGAACAAAACTCGTCCAACTCTTTAGTCTACCCTTATAGTAGTAGGTATGTTATGTTTTAAGTTTAATATTTTAGCTGACCATCATTGTATATTTTGATCTGTTTCATTTTGACGAAAAATACAATACAGTTCCTACCAATGCAGTTACCTAACACAGAGGTGTAATTCTGCCTACCCCTCTCTCCCAGGAATACTAGTGTGATGATATTATGTAAGTTAAATGAATAGAATAGAATAGATTACATTCATTCAAATACACGTCGTGTAGCATAATATAACATAAATGCGAAATGCGGATGTTCCACACAGTTCTGCCTACCCCTTCGTGGTATATAGGCTATGTTATTTAATTACTATATTATATAAGTTCATACATTCGACACTTTCACTGACGTCACGGCCAGAGGCGTATTATTTTTGTGTTTGATAGTAAAAACAGACAAACCGCCTATACCCGTGTAAATTTGCGTACATTACTAAGAATCCACGTGATTCAGTTAAGTATTGCACTCATTTAATTTTTTTTAGTGTCCAGTCAATAACAAATTTAAAAAATATTTGAAGACCCCCCCGCCGCTCACATCGACGCGCATGTGTGTGCGACGACGCGCCTCTGGACGATAGTTCTCTATACCGCCACTCGTATAGTGTCATGGTACTCACGGTAAGCGTCATAATACAGGTAAACAGACTCATTTGACATAATTGTCTGCCTGTGAACGGTACCGACTTGCTTTTTGTGGCAGTCTGGCTACAAGCGTGGTATTATTTTGTATCAAAATTTGTAGTGCCATTATCAGAATGTCAACTTTATTTCAGTGTCCGTGAAAGTTTTAAAACAGACTGAAGGACAATTTAAAGTTAAAACAAATGAAACCCCAACCCCAACCATAAAATAAAAATAAATATTGAAATAAGATAAAACACGACATATTGAAATTGTTCCTCCGCACTATTTTCTCAAACAGAATCACTCACCTATCTCATGGAATACGAAAGTTATTTAATATTTTAAATATTCGGCCATCCGGCTGTCAAAAATAATTATTTCGTCTAAAATGCTGTTTTAAATTTGGCCTTCAATTTGTGTCGTTTATTTAAACCTAACCTGATAGGTTTCGTTTATTATTATCTACATCTAAATATACAGGAAATATAAACATATTGTAATAAGTACTTCGGCATGGGTTTTTGGGGCAAATTTTTATTTCTCTATATTGTATCATTTTAAAATATATTTTCCGTGTTCCATGAGATGATAGGTGAGTGATTATTTTTGTGCGAATAGTGCAAGGAATGGGCTTTTAATGAATGTAAAAATGGGATACTTATACGGCAGCATTACAAAGAAAGGAAATACAAGTCTCTGGAGAATATCAGTATATACTTTTTCTAAGTACTAGTGGGTTACTAGTAAAATTATTGTTGAATGCGCTTTTTGTTTGTTGTTTTTATTTAATTTTATGGGGCTACCCCCATAAAATTAAATAAAAACAACAAACTTACCTACCACTTAACTCATTCAATTTATCTTTAATATTTTTTGGACTAGCATTGTTTTTCAGATTTTGACCAAAAAGAAAAGATTACTTTGAAATTAATTTTCTCGTGTGAACTAAACAGAACCGGCACACGGGAGTAATTGTACTCTTGCATTCTTAATCATAATTACTGTCGGATTGTGGCTGAAAACGATGCATTTTTTGGGCGTCATACATAACAGGTTCCGTCGACTACGTAGACAAAAAAAAATATCCTATAAAATTATGGTTAAGATAGATGAGTCTTTCAATTATTATGGATATGAAATTTATGGGTAAAGATGATTCTGACTTACAAAATCCTGAGTTTTGTGTGTATTATGATAAATGAATGTTTGCCAAACGATTTTCTGCGAAAAAAGTTTATGCTATCCGCTGTTATGAAAAATAATATTATGACATAAAAAGTTCTGCTATAAATGGTAGACCCGCTACTTGCACCGTTTTAGTAATATGTGTTCATGTGGGTACTTGTAATAAAATACTTATAACTTACTTTGAAATGTTCAGCAATTAAAATACGCGTATTAGGAGCTTATACACTTTAACACGTGGACAGTAGCGTGTGGGCCGTCCGGGCCGTATAGCCACACCGGATACTGGACGCGTGCCGCACGGGCCGGGCGTGCCAATGGCGACCGCAAATTAAAGCGTGGCCAAAGCAAAAATTACACGCTGTCAAACAGAACCGTTTGAACTCGAATACTAACACAAAGCGATTCGGATCCTGTGATTAGTGGTAGCGGGTACACTAGGTACAGTGGAATGCAGGCGAACGTGAGTTAATCAGTATTTACGGTAGATAATAAGTATACATATTTTTAAAGAAAGAAAAAACGTAGTAAGCCTCATTGTAATATGAAAACTACAAAAACTATTATTATACAGGTCTACTAGCTACTAATTGAATTCAGCTTTTGACATGTTCATAATAAACTAAACTAAATCATTGTACCCTCATTTCATCTCCATAATATAAGTACCGCCGACATTTAGTTCCCGAGAGACCGATCTAGGCACAAAGAAAGACGCACTTTAAATGGTAATTGATAACTCAGATAGGCATCACCCCAATCTTCTGGCCTCCAGCGAATACGTCCTCAGACGAGAACTCAATTAAGTATCCTTCACAATAGGTTTAAGGAGACATAAGGAGCGTCCTTTTTAAACAAAACGGTCGTAACATAATTCAGGCTACGATGAAGGGAATATGATTTCAAAAGACTTTATGAATATTATCTGACTGGTACCTTTTGTTCTGAAGCAAATTGTTTTCAGTTGTGAAACGAGTCCACATTCCTTGCTTGGCGAGCACAGTTGGACCCTGTAGTGCTGCTGAGTTACTTCGAGTGTTTTATATGATAGTGCTGCCTTTGTCTGCAGTAACTTTGAAATATATGCAGTTAACGTCGGTGTAATGCGGGCTGCGGCAGATGTACTTCGTCTGTTTTCAATAGAGTAGATATGATTACGGTCTGTACCCAATTCATCGGCTACGTACCTAATCGTCTGTAATCTCTTGAATAGAGAGCTACGCTTTGATACACCCGCCGATATTAGGCCCCTTGTGAATTATGCAAGCTTACCAAGCTCGTCATTCGTATCAGTATAAATGCGTGCAAAAGCTCCGATAGTTACAATACTGACCATTGGCCTGGGAACACTGAGAATACAAAAGTGAACGATGAAAATTCTACGGTTTTACGTAAAGATTATAAAAGATATGCTGTATTTTAGTTTTCTAACAATTTTCCTGAAACGATACGCAGGCAACATGGAAACACGTCCGAGAGACAACAATTCAATGAAGCGACAAAAGATAAAATATGAAGGCAAACGCCGACCGTAATAGAAGTACCTAAACATATACGTAGTAGACAAGAAAACAACAAGGTTTTATATCGAGAATATGGGGTTTTATATCGCCGATGTAACACAATTGCACACAATATTATAACGCAATTGAACACAATGTTCGTACCTGAACTTACAGATTGAAATAAAAACAGCTCGGCGGGTTATTTGCTTATATTCAGCTCATAATGCTCTCGGGCAATATATTGCCCGAGAACCGAGTCTTCTTGATGCCACTAATTCTCTGAGTTCGTTTGTAGCTAGGGCAATGATGCGATGAGAATTTACATTGTAATAAAATGTTGAATACTAAGCATGACCTAAACATGGTTAAACAATAAAATGTAGCGCTTGCTTACTCTACGGGAAACCCGGAGATATTAATCTGACATGATGGTTATCTTAAGCCTAAGGTAAGTAAGTACATATTCTGATGGTTTACAAGATGCCTGATGTCAAGTGGTTGACACGCAATCGTCGCACGAGCAATCACAGTGGATGACATCAGCGGCCGAGGGTCGTAGTGTGCCCGCGTGGGGCCGGCCGCGGTCGGCGCAATCAGACCTTGTTTGTGTACCAGCTATATTAAGCACACCCTACTATAAGCAATGCTTAGATACGTGCAGATGGTTCATTGCAAACATATGTATATTTAGGTCAAATACACTGCAAACATTGAAGTCTCTCATTTTATATCAGTAACTCTTCTTTCTAGTTTTTCCCTAATTGACATTGGATACTATATTATCTACGGAACACTTCGAATGTTGAAGTGTTCGAACACATCGTTGTTGACACATCTTGTAAACAACGATGTGTTGCGGAAAACACTGGGAACGACTATCTTTTTGATTTTTAACCGACTTCCAAAAAGCAGGAGGTTAATTATGTTCGTAGCGTATGTAAGTATGTCCACCGATATCTTCATCAATCGTGGACCGATTTCGATTTTTTTTTTTTTAAAGGGTTTGCTCTCGAGGTTTTTGATTTAGCTTCAATAACGAATTTTTTGCCACTTCGTATGTGGATGATATGAAACTGATAATTATACAGCAGATAGTGAGTGGTATTCAAATTTGTGTGAGGTAGATACCACAACTAAAACATGAAAGACATATTTTGTTTTTACAAAAAAAAAAAAAAAAAAAAACATATCCGACCTCCAAAAAAACACTACAAAGTGAAAAATAACTTTAATTTTGGAAGTCGATGGCAAAAAACAAAAATCCTAAACCAAAGACACCGACTAAGTTCAATGTTATGGGGTTTGGTTTTCGCACTTAGTCCGTCAGGTGGGCCATGGCGGCCGCTTGGTGGTTATTCCAAGCAGCCCACCTCCCTCCAGAAGTTAATTAAAACCCCTGGTCTGTTCAGAACACCTGTGAAAGATCTGGGTGACCCGAAGGTTTCTGTTCTGGGTGACGCCTGTGTATTCAAAGAGCACGTGCGCGACGGTTTCATTAGCCTCCATGCACGCCCTGCACAGAGGGCTGTCCGTTATGCCTATTGTGTGGAAGTGTTTGCTTAGCGAGCAGTGCCCCTTGATGGTTCAGGCGCAGGCCATTCCTGTCCAGGCGTAATAAACGCCTGGTTAGCCTGCTATCCAGGGATGGCATAGCTTCCTTCGACTGCCTGCAGCCCAGTGTCGAGGTCCACCTTGTGCGGGGGTGACCTCCTGTAGCCTGGAACCTGCGTATTTGATTGAAAGGGATAAGTACAATAGCTTCGGGTCCACAGACTGCCTTGCTAGATCCTTTTCTAGCAAGTTCGTCAGCTACGTCGTTACCGTGTCACCGTGTTGCGACTAGATACCGTTACTTGTTCTAGTGCATTGTGACATTCTAGTATTAACTAAGGTATTTTCCATAAGGATTGGAGAACTGAGGCGCTATCGGAGAGTATACGTATGTGAGTGTCCGTAACTCTCCTGGTGTCTATGGCGTGGGCCGCTTGTATGATGCCCACATACTCCGCCTAATAGACGGTGTTGAACATTCCCAGTGGTCGGGATATCTTTATGTTGAGGTCGTGTGAGAAGACTCCCGACTCCGGTACCAGAGTCGGACTTCGATCCGTCGGTGTAAACCCTCAGCTCTTTTGGGCCTGAGTGGCTTTGTCGCAGGGTGATGACACCGATTTCCGACATTAAAGTTATTTTTCACTGCGTAGTGTATTTTTTGGAAGTCGGTTGTTTTTTTTTTTTTTGTAAAAAGTTTTTATTACACTTTGTTTGTTAAAAATAATATGTATAGATTTTCTAGAGTATCAAGTCAGCGTCGATATGACCAGTTAAATTTAGTTGGATCTAGAACCGAATTATTTAAGAAAAGCATTTTTGTAATGGCTCCAATAATTTATAATAAATTACCAAAATGCATAAGAAGTGTAGAAAATGTTGGCCAATTTAAAAGTAAATTATTTTTATTTCTAGTAGAGGAGACCTATTACTCCATAGAAGATTTTTTAAATGATATTATTAATCAATGGCTATTGACATTTTATTTTATTTTTTGACATTTATCAAAATTATAATATACGATATACGAATATAAGAAACTGACTTAGACTTTTGAAATCATTTATTTAATCTTAATTAATTCTTTTGATTATTATCATTGCATGTTATTAAAATTATAGTACTTATTTAGATTATATAACAAATTATTTGTATACCAATCGCATTAGTAGAACATTGAGATCACGCTAAAATGTATATTTTTAAGACCTTTTATTTACCTTTGTTCACAAATAAAGTTTGATTTGATTACTAACTAATTGCGTAACACTCAGAATAAATCAATTATTCTGAGTGTTACGCAATTAGTTTACAGTTTCTAAATCGAGAATATTAAGTGCAGTGAGTTACAATATTTCTACAAAAGCCGCTTGGAATAAAAACAAGCACTGCAAAGTATACAAAAGAACCGCAAGCCGTATAACTTGAACCGTGTACACATCGCCTAAAGCCGCATCTACAAACAAAGAATCGGCTTTAAAGAGTGTAATATCGCGCAAGTGAGACCTCCTCCGTAGGCATGATGGAACCCTGACCCTCGACACAGCCCACGGATTTGCAAGTAAAAGCAGAATCGCGTCTCCATTCTGAATTTCTTTATAAAACTGTATTATACATAATAGTGCAAGCGATTCCTAGCGCGACAGAATATCTGTGTAGGCACATAGTGTGCACAAGCCGAGCGATGTAGTTCAATATTCATGCGGCTATCAATTCACACGAGTACGGTCAACATAAACGGCGTGTATTTATGTTTCTTCGGGGTTGAGACTATGCGGTGGCCAGTGGTTACGTTCGCACGATGTAAAATATGTGCAGAAAGATCACACTATTTACGTTTGAAAAGGCTTTCCAGTCAGGTTTCAGGTTCTGGAATAAGGGTCGTTTTCAAAATTAATGTACATTTTGTTGTAATTATGTGACCATGCCACTTATTGGTAAGATAAAATAAAATACAGTTCAAAATATAAACATATAAATCAACAAACAGAATTTTTTATATGGAAATTGGTTCAATTGCTATTAAAAACAAAATTTTATTCCTGTCGTAATTTGTTTCCCTTATAAAAATGCAATGTCCCACACCCACTGAAAAAAAAAAAAAGCAAATACTAAAAACTGCACGCAATAAGTAACTTGACTCAAAATAAAAAAAAAATGCCCACAAGCATGTGTCAATAAACCATTCCCTTGTGTTATTATTTCTTGTTACTTTGATATTTTATAATAATAGAAGGAAATTCTAAATTAAGTATAGCATGTGCGTCAAAATAGTTAAAACGAGAGGGCGCTAGTAATTTTTTGGCCAAGCCATTTAGTTTTGTAACTGATGATTTCGCTTCGCGTGCCTCGTAAAAAGGACAATGAAAAATTGTTTTTAAAGTGCCAAATTACATGAATTCAGTAAGTACTATACAATACAGTGCAGCATGTTAGTGTAGTTGATCTTGATGGTAAATTATAATCAAATGCATGTTTCACGAGTAACTTGAGGGTAAAATTACAAGATTTTTTTTTGTAAGTAAGGGACACGTTCATTTTGTTCATATGTGTATTATATTTGTGTCTCGTTATGTTTAGGGCTTGTTACAGTATATTCACTTAAATATGAACAGTAATTCCATTTCCGTATTTGGAAAGATGTCGTTAACTCCCGCTGAACGGCAAAAACCGAGAGCCTTTAAAATTAAATCATCCACAAAAATGGAAGGAAAGGACAAGAAAAGAATTTGATTAGATTCGTCGACTTCGTTGTGATTCTGCCCTTACTCTTCATTTGTGTTACTTTTGTGTCACGATAACACAAAATAAATACAAAAAAACTGTACATTAATTTTGAAAACGACCCATAAAATAATTAAATTGTATGTATATTCAAGCAAATACTCTAAAAACTAAATGAAATAATCAGTGCTGAAATGGAGGATCCACCCTCACCTGATCCAAGCTCGACTAACGTTACGGGTTAGTTAACAGAGTATATTTATTATGGCACAAAAATAGATGTTGTTGCTCGTTCTCTGAAAATAATACACGAGTACCTTTTAGTGTGACCTACATCAAGTGACGAGTCATCCTAATTTTGTTGGATCCCGATAAACAAGGCTCGGAACCGGTTTAAAAAAATACGTGAAAACCGGTGAAAACCGATTTCTTTGGGTTTTACTTCGAACTTTTCTTAAGAACGTGAACGTTTTAAGAACTTTATTTTAATCTAAATTAACCGGATTATACGACGAGCGGCATGTCGGTAAACATATTGCAACTTGTGACTACTTGTGAGGATGCCGCGTTGAACAAAATCTAAACAATAAACCGGTTAATATTGCTCTAACCGTTTAATCTGAAAAATCCTCCAAAACCGGTTAAAAACTGGTTTATACGAGCGATATCGAAAGTAAAGGTTTTTGCATGAAGTACAAAATAACTATTTGAAAATTTAACTAAACATACGTTGTTTTAAATGACTTTCACGTCGGCTCGACCTTCTGTCACGACATAGTCAGTGGGAGACGTAATATCCGCGCACATCCGTCGGTGCGGATATTAATATCCGGACGGACCGCATCAATTTCGGCTCCACACCGACCCCGGCACTACGGACCATTTCAATGATATACTTTTTGATACACCAGCACTTTCCACTTCATATGTTAATCACGGATCTAAGGAAACGATAGCCATAAATAACCGCAGATAAATTGAAATAAACCACACGAAGAAATGGGTCATTTAACCGGTAATACGTTCACTAGCGACAGATCATAGTGATGCAAACGATTGTTTTCACAGTAAAATTAGAGTAAACACGTGAAAGGTAACTTACTTGTACAGAAAAATCGTACATCGGTCAAGAATTTACGAAATGAGGAAAATAAGCTTAAGATTAATATGCAATTCTAACAGGAAAGCGAAACCTACATATGTGCAGCGGTGTATTAGGCGGTGATTGCTGATGAGGTGCTGGTAGCGTGGTTCCGAGGAAAAGTAAATAAAAAAGGCGGACAAGTAATTTTCAGGTCTACACTACATTAAAAGGTTTTTTACCCATAGATGAAACTAATGTGAATCGGTAGAGTAGTAAACCATATGTTAGATACTGAAGTGAAAAAAATAGGACGTCAAGTTTTTTAAATATTTACTATATTTGTTTTTAACACTTTTTTATGTGTGACCTGCAAAACAATAAAAAATGACACAGATTACTTCTTCTTTTATACGGATTAGATGGATTACATGTTTTTATCCTAAAAACCTTGGTACCTCTCTTCATAAATCTTCAAATCTTGATGAAAACGTTCGCCATGTTCATCGCTTACGCTTCCCAGGTTCTCAGGAAAAAAATCCAGGCACGGATGTAAAACAATATTTTTTAATGACATACTCACCCCCATCTTATGGTAATTCTTCAACAAATTGGAAACAACTTCTTCATAATCTTCTGATATATGGTTGCCCAAGATATTTTTTACTACTGCTTTAAATGAATACCAAGCATCTTTTTCGACACTGGATAAATGACCATCAAAATTTTCATCTTTTAATATCTTTCCTATTTGGGGGTCCACAAAGATTCCTTCTTTGACTTTGGCATCAGAAAGATTGACCACATCTTTAGATTCAAATTCGGGAAGACTTCTACAATTTTCACATACCACTTGAGGAACCCATTTTTTATCAATATTTATCACCGAGATTTGGAAATATTGGAAATAGGCTCATTTTTCAGCTTCAGTAATATATCTCCTGTTTTTTTATAGGAAATTATCCCATAATCGACCAGAGTCACAATTGGAAGGGGAGTGTTGCCACAGATATCATATAAATTACATTTAATGTTGGTGTTGCAATATACTTATTACTAAAATACCCAACATGCTGCGGCCTCACAGAAGTAGCAATGAACTTACTTTATTATGAAAAGTTACTTAAAATTTAATTATATAATAAACTCAAAGTTTACATTTGTTTATTTATAATAAGTATATAAAAAATAGACATTAAATGATTTTAAAACCAACCTAAGACTTATCATGAAATCACAAGAAAAACATAGTTATTTTTTTACATTAAAAGTTAGGGAAATATCTAAGAACTATCATCGTATTCTATTGGTAGTAGACAGATTTTATCGATGGCCCTGGAATTAGTTTTTCCATTTGGAATCCAACTTCCACTACCCTAATTGTACCATCATGTCCTGGAAATAAATTAACTACTCGTGCCATGGGCCACGACATAGGAGGAGTATTATCCTCCTTTGAAATGACTAAGTTACCTAGTTTGACATTACATAGGTACATTATCATGCCACTTAGGTCTATTTTGTAACATTTTTTTTTAAAACGTTGCCCCACACTAGGAATTTCTCCTGTATTGTGGGTGCGTTTATAAACATTTAAACTCACATACACAAACAGCTAGACCCGGAACAAGTATTTGTAGGTCATCCAAATATTTGTTCCGTGCGGGAATCGAACCCGCGATACGCAGCGCAGCAAGTCAATGCGCCAGCCGTGCTGTCAAATAGTATTGATACCACACTTTGCTGTTTTAGAGAAGTACACAATTGCCAAAACTTGAGCCTATTTTGTGGAATGTTACATACATTATTTTCAGGGTACATTGACATTGCACTACCTATAATAAAGTGAGGTGTTAGATAACAATAATCATCAGTGCTTGAAGATAAAAGTAAGAGTGGTCGAGAATTAAGCACTGCTTCGATTTCAGTAATTAATACCGTATTAAGGCTCCTACAAACAGGCGCGACACGCGACGCGACACAAAGGTACGGCGCGTCACGCGACGAGCGGTGTCTTTGTGTCGCGTCGCGTGTCGCGCCTGTTTGAAAGAGCCTTTACGTTGTTCATAGGTTAAAACAGTTTTTTTGCAATTTTCTTTTTAAGTGAAACTTTGTGCTCTTTGCTGCCGCCTCCCAGAGCCCCCAAATGTAGGCGAGTAACATGGTATTAAGTGAAATTGTATCCTGCGCATGGCGGTAGATTTTCGACAAGTGACAAATGCGTAGACTGTCTGGACAGGCCCTCTCAATCTGTGTGATGCTTTCCTCAAAAGACCACTTTAGACACCAATCTACATGGTCTTCACATGATTGGACCAAAATTATGTCTGGACTTTAAAAGAGTCTGTGACCTCTGAGTTTGTTTCGGCCTTTCTTCTCAGAGTAGTCAGATAGGAAACGCCGACCTCATCTAGTTTTTAAAATATGATTGACGTGTAAAAGTGTTTTTACAAACCTACTTACATAAATAAAATCATTTATCATTATCATTTGAACCTGCACTTTGTAATTCTGAGAAGCTTGCAGTTTGTAGAGCTCAACTAATTGACTCCTTGGACATTTAAAGGTACTTTCATCATTGCAGTGAATTTTGGTGAGCAACCTTCGTCTAGAGATATATCTCCTTAAGCACGCTAAAAACGTTTCCGTGGTCAAGTCTGACGCGAGTTCAAATCTTTTTTTTTTTTTTTCCTTTGGGCATCTCGTAGCTAACCTCTGAGGTCATGACTACTTAACCGGTCAATCTTGTGGTTGCCTTAAGCTGCTACACTCAAAGCCTCCAGCCAGGGGCATACAAAACTAAGCTAAAAAGCTAGGTGAACGCTCGCTAAGGGCACCCCCTGTGGGGTACGAGCCTCGGCTTAGGGCGTCACCCTAGGGGACGGGCTGGATCAAAGTTTTGATCATTATTATTAATCGGGGAATTTAAAGCTACGTGCACAGCTGAAACCACTGCTGGCACCTCGTTATCGAGCAAGGGTCGGGGAGGAGTATCATTTACTCGGGGGCGCGGACGCGATCGCAAAGGACCTCGACGGCGAGGTCGGAATGACGGGAGGCGTCTGTGTCTGTGTAGAGTACTAGTAGCCCTATTGCTCTCCTGAAGGAGGGTTATGGGGTCATCAGGGTCGGTGAGAATGTGCCTGGGTCGGCGGGTACGGCTAATCCTACTTGGGACATAACTGGCGGCCTCGACAACCAGAGGGTTGCAATGTTTGACCGCGGAATCGAAATAACGCTTTGCAAGGCGAAATTGAAAATTGGAAGATCGTGAAGAAATTTTAGAAATTAGAAATTGGTGGATCGTGGGAATTCTAAGGTCGAGATGGAGACTCTCGTTCCTAACATACCAGGGGGAGCCTGTGGCCCTACGGAGGAATCGGTTTTGGAGCGTTTGCAACCTATGGATATGGTGGGGTTTTGCATGAGCAAAGACAGCACCCGCATAAGTCATGATGGGACGAATACACGCTGTGTAGATTCGCAATTTGCACTTAAGTGACATCTTGCTGCGTGCGTTAAGGACGGAATGGAGCCTACCGAGAGCGAAAGCGGCTCGCGAACGAACCTTCTTTATGTGCTCAGCGAAAGTGAGATGGTGGTCGAAGAAAACACCTAGGTATTTGGCTCGCTTCTCCCAAGGGATCTGCTTACCGAACATAGTGAGAGGTCGGGGGAGGGGTCTCTAAGCCTTGTGCGCGGTTTCAAGAAGAGAACCGCTTGGCTTTTTTCGGGATTGACTTCTATGCGCCACTTTCGAAACCAGGCAGCGAGTCGATTGACTGCGCCTTGGAGAGTGTGGGCGATATTGTCGGGGTATCTAGCTTTCGCAATGTCGAAGAATACTGCACCCGTCAGAGAGCCGCGTTGGAAACCATCGCTTATGAACTCAATGATGCAGTGGGCCTGATGCACGCTAGAGTGCTCAGTTCGAAAGCCGAACTGTTCGTTGAGGATGAGGCCCTTGGTCTCAGCGAAGTCTCTGAGACGCTTGTAAATAAGCCTGTCATAGATTTTTCCGAGAACCTTGAGCAAACTGATGGGACGGTAGCTAGAGGGCTCGGTACTGGGTTTACCGGGCTTTCTGATACCTATGACTGTGGCTTCTTTCCACGACTGGGGAAAGAAGTTGTTGCTTAAGGCACCATTGAAGATGGTACTTTCTGTGTGCTTACTTTCTTCCAGTCCGTGATCCTCTTAGTGATAGGAGGAGAGTTTGGGTCGCGGAGACCTATGCGGGGGTCTAATCTCATGACTACCGGACGGTGATCAGAGTCGAGCTCGTTAATAGTTTCTATGGAGTCTAGTCTTAGGTTGACCTTCTTAAGGAGCGCCACATCTAAGATATCAGGGGCATGATTTACATTTACCGGAAAATGGGTGGGAGTCATTGGAGCGATGACGTCAAAGGTCAGGGAGTGGGAGAGGACGAACAGGTGTCGACCTCTTGTAGTGGTTACCGAACTATTCCAGGAGGGATGCTTGGCATTGAAATCGCCCGCTAGAATGAGCGAGTTACTCATAGTGAGTAGGATCGAGAGGTCGTCAGAGAGGAGTTGGAAATTCTCCGAAGTAGTAACGGGGGGGAGATAGACCGACACGAGAGTGATCGGCTCGTGGCCTGACATGCCTAGGCGGCAGGCCGAAACTTCTTATCGTGAGAGGGGAGGAGGGTCAATTGGGATGCAGTGAAGCTGCTTTTTATAGTAAATCAGGGTACCTCCTCTATGGCATCGTGACCTATCATTGCGAACTATCCGGTAGTTGGCTATTGATGGGTTACGATTGCAGGGTTTTAGGAAAGTCTCTTGGACTAAGAGAATGTCGATTTGATGATTGCGGAGGAAAGCCGCAATCTCTTCGCGTCGATTTTTAATGCCGTTTGCATTGAAATAGCCTATTATTACGGATCGCGGTTTGAACCTAGCTAAGACCGTATTATCCATAATGGGGTTTAGTAGCGAGGGAGGTTAGGGCTTGCGTAATGTCCGGATACGCATTGTAGATGGGCTGGATCTGGAGGAGATTGCCATGAGCCGCAAGGATTTCGTTGGCCATTGTTTTTGCGCGAGGGGAGACGAAGGCCAAGAAGGTTGACGTGATAACGTTGAACGAGTCAACGGAGGCATTGGGGCTAGCCACGGGAGTGGTTTGAGAGGGGCGCGTAGTTTTAGGAGCGGGCGTGGGTTTCGCGGGGGGCGCGGCGGGCGCCGGGGGCGCAGAGGGCGCAGGGGGTGCAGAGGGCGCAGGGGCTCGGGTGGCGCGGCGGCGCGAATACGGGGATCCATAAGGCGGGGGAGGGGAGCGGGGGGAGGAGGAGGGAAGTTAGTAAATTGAGAGGGCACCATGGCAGGGAAAGACTGCTGGTGGTGGAGATAACTCCACGGACTAGGCCTCTGAGGGCTTAGTCGTTGGGGCAAATGGGATGAGGGAATCCTATAAGAGGAGGGAGCTTCCCTTTGCTGGCGGGCGTCGAAACGCTTGGCCAGTTTGGGAGAAGAGGCCTTAGGGGCTTTGGGGCAACCGCGGTAGTTGGCCGGGTGGCCTTGTTTGCCGCATAGGACGCAGCTGGGAAGGTCGGTACAAAGGGAACGATCCTTTGGACGGGGGCAGTCGGAAGTGCCGTGCTCACCTAGGCACTTGACGCATCTAGGTGTAGCATGGCAGTTCCTCTGCGAGTGACCATATAACTGGCAGCGGTGGCATTGGCCGACAATGCCACTCTTGTGGGGTTTTTCAATTTCGAACCCTGTGAGCTTGCACAGGGAACGAATTTGAAAGATCGGGTGATGGCCCTCTACGGGCGGGCAGATGACAAGGACCATGTCGTATGACTCTCCGCCTCTAGAGCGGTGCATGCGATGGACCTCATCGACGGGGACTTTTTGTGACTGAAGGTCATCAAAAATATCGGATGCTGGGATTTCGCGTGGGATACGCTTTATTACTACGTGGATCTGCTTTTCCTCTGGGAGTGAGTAGGTGTGGTATGACACACCTGTCATTCTCAGAAGTCGGGTTAGTTCCCTATAGTCGCGCGACGTAGGGGCGGAGACTTTGATACCCTGTTGGGTATTTCGGGCGCTAGAAAAGTTTATTTTGTGGTCGACACACCATTTCGATATGTCGGTCCACTTCACCTTGTCCTGAATGAACAAGGGTGGCGGGAGAGGGATCTTTTTGGCGTTAGGCGCGGGGGTATCCTTCGCGGAGGATGACGCAATCGGACGAGCAGTAGAGGGGGAAGCTACTGTAGCGCAGCTTACGGATAACGTAATCGGAAGGGAGGTGGTGGGGGAAGCTACTATAGCGCAAGTCGCGGGGGTAGCGGGAGAGATTTTTGAGGACGGTACCAATGGTGCGGGCAACGAGGGAGCAAAGTCTAAGTCCTCAAGCGCAACGACCTTGCTGGCCTGGGACGAGCTTTGCTTCTTGTTCTTCCTCTTCTTGCCCTTTCCTTGGACGGTTGTGAAACCATCGTCGGATTAGGAGGAGGAAGAGGAAGAAGAAGAAGCGGCGGACTCCGCTTCGTCGTCATCCGAACCATAGGGGTACCGGGTAGTGGGCCGCTTTGAGGAAGCGGCGCTGATGGGAGCGCGAGTTCAAATCAAGATAGACCCCCCTTTTAAAGTTATTTTTCAATAACTTTTAATGAATATTCTGAAAAAAGCGGCAGTAAAGCTTTTGTCGCGAAACATACTTATACACAGATATAACCTTTAACTATTAAGGATCGTCTTATGCGAGTGACTTTACTTTTTTCGTTAGTAATTCCAACAATACAAGTGTTACTTCACAAGGGCGTTAAACCTAATAGCTGAACAACTTTTGTAGTTATAAAAGAAACCTGAGATCCACTGCCCTGTAACGCCTTGATAATGTATTCGGTGCTGTTCCTTGCTACAACTTTGATTCTAGCTGTAAGTAAAAGCACATTATTATTAACATTGCTTGACAAGGTGACAGCTGGTGTGGTTTCACCTGAATTGCAATGCAGCAGGGTGTGATGAGGCTTCTCGCACTCTGAGCACCGGAAGTGAAACCTACATTTGCCACCATGTAGGTATACCTAAACAAATCACACACAGTTTTTGTTCTTTGGCAAACGTCAGTCTGTTGTTTGCTGGCAATATTTGATTTTTCACAATTATATAATTTGTGGTCATTGCACTTACAGAAGATGCATGTTGCTCCTACGGAGGCGACTGCTGTTACTTTGGTTAATCTCATCTCATCCCACCATCTGCTGGGTGTCAGGGTATAACCACAAGCCAGCTACACACACAACGCATAGTATCGGTCGGCCTCCGCAAGTTTCTGTCACTTGCTGTCAAATGCCTCTATTCCAATTTCTATAAGGCATAGCACAAACAGAAAAGGGAATGTTTTGAGATTTAGTACTTATTATGGTAACTAATGACACACGATATAATAATGGCATTAAACTTCCTGGCGCGGGTCCAGCGCCCGCGGCCCGACTCGAACCCACACCACCGACCGCCGCATTTTTGGAACAATCCGTGCGACCAGTCATGCTGAAAATAACGTTTCAAAACGAACTGGCTTTGAGAGATTAACTGAAGCCGGGTGATATTTCATTTGTAAGTCGGATTACATTGCTTTGCTGAGAAAAGTATTACAGACAATAAGTATATCAACGAGAGGAATTCGAGAGACCTTTGTTACGAAAAAGGGAAGGTTGATTAAATTCATGCAATCAAATTTCACGAAAAGCCCGTCATAAAATCTATTCATTAATATTAAGTATGAAGTGGGTCGCTCGTCGTGAACGTTCAGTTCAAAGCTGCATGCGGTAACAGCGGCAGTTTGTTCCGCCTCTCCTGCTCCGCTCTGTTATTAAACTTTCAATAGAGACAAAACGTTAATTAAAACCATAATCCGCGTCCAAACGGAGCTCATATTTGTGTCGATGCGGGGTGTATTAAGCGGCAATTACGCGCGACCGCAGCGCACCGCGCCGCGTCGTGTGGCGGTGTGCGGTTCCGTGCGGAGGCGTGCGGAGCCGCGCGTAATGACGTAACATGTGTGTTATGAGCATGAGTCGAGAAGCGTTATTGTTCTACTGACGTGGTTTGCGGTTACAAGTGAAAGCGGCGCTCTCTCAAGCACTCTTTGCTATTAACTCTTAATGGATTACACGAACACAGAATATTAAAGTATAATAAAAGCGCATGGAGTTTAATAACAGTACAGTTCAGACTGACAGTCTCGATTTGTGCAAAAAGATTCGTTTCTGCTTCAGAGAACCTTGCAGTTTGTGAGAGAAATAAATTGTGGTACAGATGTTCTATGTCACGAAGTCCGTTTGGCTATGCATGTTGTCAAGCGTGCACATGCACTTTGTTTTTGTGTGCGTAACCTCGAGAGCGCTCAGTGTCGATCGGGACACGGTCCGGATCAGTAGTGGTTTTTAGTTCGCGCCAAATTGTTTCACGGAGTAAGGTCAGCATGGCAACAAAAGAAGAGTTGTCCATAGTGAGGTAATATTTATTTATACGTTTTCAATTAAAATGTTATACAAAGATACTTAATATAGCAATAGAAGTATTTATAAAATGAATGTTTTTTTTGTGTTATAAAATGTTTATATTACTTAATTATTTTGATTACATTTTGTTTTAGGGTCGAAACATGATAGCTAGTGTTTATCATTTTCTGCGAGAAGAATATGAATTTACAAAATCATTAATGGAATTCAACTGTGATTTGTCTCATTTACGAGACATTACACGCCGTACAGCTGAAGCTACGGGTGTGAGCCAAAAAACAGTTCAAAGAATATTAAAAGAAGAGAAGGAATTACCATCCACTTCATCAAAATTCACTTCACCTATGAAGAAAAGGAGAAAGCGGGATAATAAAGTGGATATAGATAATTTTACAGCCGATGTGGTTCGCAGTACTGTACAAGATTTCCATATTGTCCATAAAGAAATTCCAACATTAGCTAAGTTAAGAACAGCTTTGAATGAAAAAATCGGTTTCGAAGGTTGTTTAGAAACTGTTCGCAAGTTACTGTTGAAATTAGGTTACAAGTGCCGCAAAACAGAGAACAACCGTAAAGTCTTGATGGAGCGTCATGATATACAAATGTGGCGTTTAAAATATTAAAAAAAATTTACAGAGTACCGCTCTCAAAGTCGGCCCATTGTCTACACCGATGAGAGCTACTTCCTTTCGACACACGTGCGAAACAACACCTGGGCAAAAAAAAAGGAAAGAACTCCGTTTTTAAAAAAAATTATCACAGGCACTCGCTTTATTTTAGTGCACGCGGGAACCAAGGATGGTTTTATTGAAAATGCTTCCTCGGTTTATAAGGCCAACTCAACAGCTGGTGATTATCATTCAAATATGAGCTATGATAACTATGTAAAATGGCTAAATGAAAAGTTGCTACCCAATTTACTTCCGCGCTCTGTCATTGTCTTAGACAATGCATCTTATCACAACACACGGGCTGAACGACTACCGACGCAATTTACAAAGAAAGCCGATATGCAGCAATGTCTCAGGGATAAGGGTATAGCATTTGATGAATCTCTTCTTAAATTGGAATTGTACGATACAATAAAGAAGTACCAAGCCCAACACGTAATCTACAAGATTGACGATTTTATAAAAAGCAAGGGTTTTGATGTCTTACGCCTTCCCCCTTATCACCCAGAATTAAATGCGATTGAAAATATTTGGGGGATCGTTAAAAATTATGTCGCATCTAAAAATATCGAGCAAAACATGACGAATACGGAAAGACTGATCAATGAAAGTTTGGGCCAAGTTAGCAGTGAAACGTGGCAAAAAACTCGTGCTCATGTTGAAAAAATTGAAAAAGACTACTTGAAATATTTTGATCTCGATTTTGAATTTATAATCAATGTACAAGATGATTCTGACGACAGCAAAACGGAATCGGAAACCGAAAATTTATCTGATAGTGATTGAAAATACTGAATAGTCCTACTTGTTTCGTTTCCATTCTGTAATAAAAGCATTGGTGTGCTTAATTAAATGCCTACATATTCTTAATATTTTTGTATTTATTGCAACCTAATCTAATTTATTTACAAAATGTATATACTTTTAAAACCAAAATTTTATTTAGATTATTAAATCTCGACTTGAACATATATCAGATTTTTTTGCTAACGTTACCTACTTTTACACACACAAGCGCGCTTGTCGGGATACGTCACTACTACAATCAAAGCCGAACGGACTTCGTGAAATAGAATATCTGTAATTATCTTTCCATTTCACGTTTAAACATAATTAACTGAAACTTGCCTAAATAATGATCACAGATACATAAACTTATCATTATGTCGTGTTATCAAGTGAGCCCCGCCGCCTGGCGAGATTATATTTTCCGATGCTAACAATGTACTGAAAGTATTGCCATCCTTACTAATTTCAAAGCGTTTAGCTTAATGGCATATGAATCTTTGTGCATAGCTAATTCAATTGCAAAACAATATCGGAGCGGATCGAGCGTCAAATGATCGCACCGCAACTGATCCGGCGCATTACGAGGCGACGCGAATTAGTGCCCACTACGGACGTGCGACCGCGGGTGGCGCACACACCACGCTACATCGGCGAATACATCGGTAGGCGTTCGAAGATATAGAACGATGTGGATAAATAGCGCAATCAAATACGTCATAAAAAATGTCAAAAGCATACAATTCTATCTGATCGAGCATGGTGATTTTTTTTTCGCTTTGCTCCGACAAGACACAATAGGTTCATTTGCTTATTCAGTCTATCGCAGTTAGAGAATACAATCCCGAGCATGTTTTTCAATCCCGGGCTTACGGGATTTTTGAAGCCTTTTCCCGGGATCCCGGGCCTATCCCGGGATTAGACTATGTGGTTTCTAATTGGGCTAAAATAAAAAAACACGAGTAATTAAAAAAAATGTCTTTAAAGTCTTTGCACAACACAAATCAGAATAATAATAAGAAAAGAAAAAACACAAACCAAAAAATACTATACTTTTGCAAGAAATTAAAAAACAGCACAAAATAACTATTTAGAATTTCGAAAATATAATCGCAGAAATATCAAAGCATCCAATGTTTGACTTCCGAGCCTGCTTCGTAGTTTATTGCCAACATAAGCAGCAGCTGAAAACGCTCGTTCAGCTTCTACGCTGGTTGGAGGAATAGACAATAGATACTTATATGCTGTTTCTAAGTGATATCCACGAACTCCTCCATTTTCGAACAGGCTCATTTCACGTCTAATACTATTTGCCAACCCCAATTCATTTTGTACTTGTACTTCAGGATCTGGGGATTTCATACTCTTGCTTGCTTTACTCTTAATTTCCAGCTGTAACTTTTCCTTTAATGTCAATTGGGGTTGGGAGGTTTCTGACCTTAGCTCATCATCTGTTTGTGATCCTGACCTTGCTTCTTCTTCTGTGTTATCTCGACTATTAAGTCTTTTAACAATACAAATGTGGCAATCCCGAAAATCCCGAGATTAGCCAAGTACAGTCCCGGGATTTTCGGGGCCAGAAAACGGTCGGGATTGTATTCTCTAATCGCAGTTCACTAGTACCTATAACAAAGAGAAATATATTTTGACTCGACTAGCGTAAACGTAGCGTAGCCGCTAAACATGCTACTCGTCAGTCCTCATTGACTATACTTTCCTAAAATAGTCTGGCAGAGCCTTTTTGGTAAAATACAGATTAACAGTAATTAAAAAAATCATTAGGTTAATCTGGTGATGTGGCCTGGTGTGTGACCCCACTAGCGCGTTCATTTGGCGCGGTCAGGCATTGTGGCTCGCGCAATCAGCCATTCAGCGCGCTAAACATTTTATATTAGCCAAGCGTGGGATTAACAGCGTCGGTCGCGGTCACACTGATTACGCAGCCGGTCAAAGGTGACCGCCGCGTCCGAGCGACGCATTCGTTTAGCTAATTTAATTGGCGTGAGAGCTTTGATTATTTGTTATTTCATTAATATGTTAATAAATTATTTTTGAATTATTCTCAATTTACGAAAAAAAAAAGAACTGCTTAACTCTATAAAACAGCTGCATCTGTAACCAAAATACTATCAGGTAAAATGTAGGTACTTACCTGCAAACCTGTAGTTTACCTACGAGTGCTGACTAGAAATGCAACCTACAAATAAATGTATTGCTTTCAAACAGGGAACTCATTTGCTTTTCATTTGTTTAGCCACACGGAGCGTTCCAAAGTAAATTAATTTCCTTGCTCCAGATGCATTCTCCCAAGAAAAACAACAAATGGAGTACTTCACTGAACTGTACAGATGCAACATACATTTACCTAATCCGACTAGACATGCCAGCAATTCATTTTAAAATAACCACACGATTCGCACAACACCGCAAGATGCCGCACGATGTTGCCCGATGTCTCCCGATGTTGAACGTTGTCGAGACAACTGTATTAATGGCAGGCGGATCCGGACTTATGAGCCAGACAGAATAATAGATTAGTTTCATCCATCAGGAAGCCAGTCCACGACAGAGGCTTGGCACTGGTTATCTTTAAAACTATCCCGCAGCATCCACCATGGAATTTACACCTTACTGGTTGAAGATAGAGATTGAAATTGTATGGGTTACAAATTGTTAAACGTTTGGTCTTAAAATTATAAAAATAGTAAGTATAAATCTTGGGAACTTTACGTGTCTAATGATTTCGTGGTTAGACAGCAAATGGAAAACAGCGGACAATCTTTTTTAAATACCCGACTGTTACGAAGGGTTACTTTCCTCATTTTTACTCATTAAATATGTACAGTAAGCGTTTAAAAGTGGATAGGCACGTTAAGAGTCGTTTTGCTGTGAACACGCGGTATAGTCCGTATATCTGTATGTGTAAATAACACGGCACAAACACCACAGAGAACGCTTTACACACTGTCGTCACGTACTCGCGAAACAAAAATATATCTCCGTCGCTTTTGTTAGACACGATAACACACACGCATCATGCGCGTGACATTGGCCAGTTTATGTCATTGCTAAAATTCAAGTTAATCTTATGTGTGCAGATAGCAGAAGGCTTTAAAGAGTTGGTCTGAGATTCGAGCTGGCTTAGGTTCTGATCTCGTAAAGAACAGCGCGGTTTTTTTCTTTTCGAAATTTATTATTTTTGTTTTCAAAAATAATATTTTTTCAATATTGCTGCCTTTTTTATTAATTTTGATATTGCAATAAAGGGTTTAGAATAAAAGATATGTGATAACAAAATTAAACAATATTTATTAGATATAGATCTCAAGAAACTTAGAGGAAAATTTGTATTATTTTGACATATTTAAATTATGAAATGTTTTAAATTTTAAATGGATTTTTTCGCCATAAATATTATCTAAGCTTTGATCATGGTCGAAGTAATTAAGCAATAAATAAGAATATTAGACTACTCAAAATGTAAAAAATAAACTACTTAAAAAATAGGTGATTTTAAGGTTAAATATGGGCAGTTTGTTTACATTAATTATTTTACATTTTATTTGGCTTTAATAAATATTGGTTGGTATTGAGGTTATAGCTTAAGTATTCATTTTCTTTACGAAAAGAAGATTGAAACTAAACCACAGATTTTAATTCTAAAATAATAATATTACTAAAAGAATCTTAAAACATTTTCGGTCAGTTTGCAAGAAATACGACAAACACCATATTTCAATATGGTTTTTGTCGTATTTCTTACATACTTAAAAAAATCGTTACCACAAATTCATGCAATAACGAATGTGTTGTTTATTAAGTTAGAACGGTAAATATTTTAAGGTTAAAATATAGCAGTGTCCCTCTTGAAGTCTTAATATTATCGTGCGAAACTTAAACGTTCTTGTTTATGCCTTTCTGTCAAAAATGGTTTCCTAGCTGGTCTTCAGTGATGCAAGCCTTCAGAGTGCACGGAGAACGGTTCATAATACCGTGTTTAATAATTCAGCAAAATATCTCGTTGATATGCAACCATTTATTTCATATTTATTCACCATTTGACGTCGCTGCTTCTCGATAACAAGCCTCTTCCCAGTATTTCTCTAGAACAAAGAATAACATCGTATTTATTACACATACTAATTATTTATCATTCACTAATCGAATTAAACCTCATAATAAATTTAAAAACTTTAAAGGCATCTTTTGTCTCAACAATACCTCTGTTCGATCAACAATACCTTTGATTAAGATTTATGTTTAGTCAAATATGAAATATATAAATGATAACACTCACACTTAGTCTAGTTTCATACGATATTTGTGTAAATTACATTCACTTTTACGCAGCGCAATAATATTTGATCTCCGTTCAATATTTATATTTGACTGCATTTTGAAAATAATAACCACAACACCGCTTTTACTTGTCACCAACAATAACCACGAACCAACAAAGTTCTATTAAATTAATATTCGTAACGAACGGCATCTGTCTACCCTACAGAAATCGAAATAATTTTTTGAGGTTTTTGGAGTTTTCTGAGGTCTACCTGCTAAACTTTAATATTTATGTGAACAAGACGAATAAACCAAAAAAGAAATGATTATTGAACTAGTCTTTATTTAAAATCTTTAGAACTTTTATATAAATCTTGCAATGTTCTGACAGTGCGGCAGTTATTCATTATGAATACTTTATTAAAACAGCACTGTAAATTGCCGTACGATAGAGTTGTCACTGAAAAAAGACGTAAAGACATCTGTATGGATAATTATAGATTAAGGCATTCGTTTATGTATAGTTTTTTTATATTCTTAGGCCCATTTTTGTATAATAAAGTAAACGCAATTTTGTCTATGTATGCATTAAAAACGGTACAATGCAAAACTGTTATTACAACTTGGTTACAAAATTTGTCTTATGATGATACAGAAAAGTTCCTGGTTGTTTTAAGTTAAATATTATTTTTAATTAAGTATTGTCCTATCATTAGTCTGTTAAGTTACTCACTATTTATGTCTACCATCAATTTTAGAAAATTTTAATGCAATTTAGCACTTATTACACCTGAGATACAGGTTTATCCTAGTTCAGGTCGAACCATTATTATATCCCTACCATTTTAGTATAAGGCTTAATATTGTAAATATGCATTATTTAATTAAATAAATAAATAAATTGAATTGAATTGATTGAAAAAATAACAAAAACTACGAATAGTAATTATTAAAAAATGACGAGCTAACCGCACGTGAGATTCGAACCCTCTCGGCTCGCCATAATCGCATATACAAAAGCAGGTTATCCACTGCGCTAGCATGCTATATACAATATTGCTCGAAATTATGAACTAGTATGAGTTGCAGACAAAGTAAGTATGTGTGTGTGTAACAACTTATAGAAGAAGGTCGTAAGTCAAACCGCAGCGTCAGTCTATTGGTTTGTGAGTTTGCCTATGGACTTTTGGTCGATACTGTACCTAATTCGGCATTAACCTTTGAAGTCTTGCCTTTGTTTATCTAGTACGAATTTACCTACTAAGTTTTATTTATCGGTTGTATATTGATAATCTCATAGAAAAGGATTATTGCATAAAAACTGTAAATTGAATCCCATCAAAAAGATAAAGTAAAAAAATGCAAGTCTCGCAACCTAGTTCTTCTATGGCAAAAAGATCTGAGATCCAATGTTTTACAATATATCTCACATTCAAGTCTATTCATTTATTCAGTACCTATCTGTGGCAGCATCTATCCAACAACTTTATCATAAATAGTTACCTAATTAGTTACTAACAACATTTTAAAGTAACCGTATCAATATTAGACATCTTTATTTATATAATAAAAAATGACTTGGCCATCGCACGTCAACAGAATCACATGAATAATCTACCTACTATTTAAAAATATAGTCCTAATTAAATAAAGCGCTCACGGCGCTTATGTTAAGTAGATTTTGTTGATTTTATTGCAGTGTATACCTAGTTATACTAAGCCTTCTTGCTCACTGAAAATTCTGGCTTCTAGCTCACAACGAAGTAACAGGGACATTTTCAGAACAAAGGCATACCTTTGTTTGTATGTTTTTGCTCGACTTGGCTGTAATAAAGTATTTGTACGCGTACAATATACAGTTACACAAGGACATCGTAGCTCGTTGATACTTATGCCACAGAAAGCATCCGCTGTCTGTTCGCAGCTCCCGCCGCACTCTCAGGCAGCAATCACGTGAGTAATTAGAGCGACCGATACGTGCGCGGAATGCGACACATGGCCCCAGTGTTGGTACTCTGGCCAGCGAGCACAAACAGCGCCCGTGGCCGCCCGCTTTATCACTCCTACTCGAAAGGTCACAGTGCTTGATTAAATTTATAACCTTAATGAAGGTCCCGTTTTGTCAAGTGTCTCATTTATACTTGACAGCGAAAGGTTTTTCACGCTCCTTAATTTTACAATCCACGGCCTAAACGGTTAATTGAATTACGTGGAGTATCGCGGGACAGACCGACCGCGCGCTGTACTGTCATCAGCTGAAAGCGGTGAGCACGATCTGTGTGATGTGGGTAATTCTATTTTTAACGGGCGCTGTTCTTCTTTTTATAAAAGGGGCCACATAAATACAATGGGTATTGATGCTGAAATCGTTATGTATGAAATCTAATAAGAATGTAAAATAATCCACAATTCAAAATTATCAATAGTGGAAAAAAAGAAAATTAATTAATAACCTTGTGTTCTGTGATATCTTCAATAAGCGTATTCAATGAAGAAGTCTGTTTATTAACTTTTATCCAAAATAAGAAAAACTGCTCCGTGAAAACCTAATAAAGCTTGAGAGGAGTTTAAACCGTATTGAACGACTCTATCGTTCAATACGGTTTAAACTCCTCTCAGTATGTTAAAGACGAGGCGCCGAGCGTTAGCGACTATATTGCAAGGCTCGAATCAGTCCAGTCGTGCAAACATCGCTCGCTCCCGCCGCTCACTCCACTCGCACTGCTCTGGCCGCTCTCGCTCGGCTACTGGCACAGAAAAGCTAATTGGAAATTCTTGAACGATAGAGCTTAAAACTTCCGATGTGGATGAATTGATGTGTTCAGAGGATACGTCGTTTATCTTTCTAGCGCTTATCTGAGCTCTTTACTGCGAACTGCTTTTGAAAACTAAAATATTTTCCAAAGATAATAATTTTATTTCGGTTCTTGGTATCACATAGTAAGAGGATAAACTATTTTAGGGATCTTCGATTGATATCTGTCTGAGCTATATTGAAAAAAAAAAAATTTTTGGACCTTTTGGGATGAAAAAATACTATAGTATTCTAAGTAACTGGTAGCATGAAAATAAATTTAATTTAATTCAATTATATATGAAGTAAGTATGATAAAATTATTACTAAAACAAAGAGGTAGGTACTACAACATTAACGACCAAGATTAATGTTATCGTGTTGTAATGTAAAGGATCAGTAAGTTTCACAGTTCTAATTAGTGGACGTCAACAAATTAAATTTACACCGAGAAGTAATTCAATTGTGAACTCAAACTCAATTGCGAGGGTCTGAAGACGGTCAGCGGCAGCCGAGTCCTCCACAATTAGCCCAATTGCTCGGATGACCAGGCGCGCTCCTTACTTGCCTCTTAAATTTTCGGCCAGGAGCGCCGCTCGATACGCAGATAAGATAAACTTTCAAAAGTTGTTAAAAAATGTTTGTAACCAATTTATAACTTGCGAAAACTAAACTGAACTTTTGCCTAATTTTCAAATAACAGACTACAAAAGCATTCTCAAACACAACAAAACACTATGTTGAAGTACCCACATTTTCATAAATTACTCAGACAATGTGAGTTCCGTAGCCTCGCAAACTACACTTGAGAAAAGTGCACTGTGTCCAAAGTACTTCCTCTATATCGGCGATCCGATTACCGTCAGAACTAAATGTATATGATTCCTGGAACACGGTTATTGCTGCAAGTTCTGAGTCGCAATAACTTCTCAACTTAATATCACTGCAGTCGCTAACCCCCTGAGACAAACTGCGCTGCTTCACTAGCTACTACTTTATTTTATTACCCAGCTTTACTCATACAAGTCGGGAATGTATTTCTTTATATTCCTATTTTTATGCTGCAGATAGGCTGGCTTTTGGTAAGTCCATGGAGGCCTATAATCAACGCGTAGTAGAACAACCTCATAAATGAAATATAATAAATAGTGGCGTGCTTTTCTATATGCAAGACCGATAACTATGACAAAGGCTGTGGGTTGATGTGTATGTTTGTGTTCAGTTGATAAGCCTTTATACAGGGTGGTCCAAATAGTGACGTCATAAGAAACATTAGATTTCTCATGCCCAGGGTTATCCTAAAATACCCCGTATGTTCCGCGATTCTTGATAGTTTTCGAGTTATATTTTTAAGCCTTGAAAATGTTATCGGAAACGCTTTTAAAAAATCTGTCTTTTTTTTAAACGGGTTTTTCATATTGTTTGTTTGCAATTTTTACTATAATGGAATATTCTATCAGACATAAAATAGTCATCTTCCATTAATCCAAGATACAAAAATTTTGATGGAATAGGAGAAATTTACATTCTGTTATAACCCTTATTACAAGGCAATAAAGCCTAAGTCAGCTTTTAACATATAGCTGTGTACTTTTCTTTTACTAAAGTACTGATGTTGCATTTTTACCCAATGCATGGAAATAAAATGTATAATTAAGTTAGTTAGATTTTGGACGCCGTCGCGGAATCTAGTGTACCCAAATTAAGGGATCAATTAAGAGGGACATTGCCAAATATAAGTACCCATAAACTTGTGTATCTGTGTTTTTGTACTGTGGTTAATTAAAGTGGTTCCAGTAGAATTATTGTTTTCTTTTTAAAAAGACAAACGGGGTCGGCTTAGTAACAAATTGGTGTCAGAAGTGGGATGCCAGAGACGAAGTCTTACGACGTTGAGTCAAACAGACACTGGCATACCGAATCTACAGCCCCCCTGTTCAATTGACCGACAGTAAGACTTAACCCAAGGTCAAGCTTGCGTCACTACTTGGACGACGGTCAGCCTCAGCCCTTCAGCTTGAGCTCGTCCCAGCCACATCAGTAATTGGACGACGGTCAGCCTCAGCTCTGTAGCTTGAGCCCGCTCCAGCCACATCGACCCTTGGACGACAGCCAGCCTGCACTGTATAGTGTGAGTCTGCTCCAGACGGCATCAACATCATCAGCAACCCCAGGTCTAACTCACCAACCTTCAAACTCAAGAAATTCCACAGTAAACCAACCGTGTGAAAGTTCAGCTCCGATACGTCACAGCGCAACGTGACTCCGGACTCCGAGTTTCCACTGCGCACCCGATAATGCAGGTGTCAGCAATTATCGTGTTACTGTGAGTGTTTCTTGTGAACTACCATTTTTCTAATTCAAAGTGTCTCTGAATTCGTGTCTCTGTATTTGATATATATATAATTTTAAATAGTTTAACACTATACTGCTTTTCTATCTTCACTGACTTTAATTGTTCTATATTTTTCTATTGCTTATTATTCTAACATTGTTATTTAACTGTTAACTTAATTTTGTCCAACACATCATAATCTTTTATGACTATCAAACAAGAGTTACCTGAATCAAAGAAAATGTCCGACAAAATTACATTATCTTTTTTAACCAAATTTATTAAACGTTATAATGGTGACAGGGAAACCCTCCCTGCATTTCTTACAAATTGTGAGAATGCCATGTCCTTGGCTTCTCTAGACCAACAAACTGTGCTATGTAAATTTGTCATTTCACAGCTAGAAGGTAAAGCACAGGTTGCATGCAGCCTAAAGTCATTTTCGTTGTGGTCGGAGCTAAAGACCTTCCTAAAAGCTACTTTCGGGGAGAAAAAGCACGCCACACATTTATTATCAGATCTGCAACACTGTAAGCAATTATCCAATGAGGATGTCACTATTTATTCTTTAAGGGTGGAGTCAATATTGACTCGTATACAGTCAGACATACATTATAGTTGCAAAAATGACAAGGAACTACCTGGCAGAATAGCAGCCATGGAGGATCTTGCTCTAAACACCTTTATGTTAGGGTTAAATCCTTCTATATCGACTATTGTCCGTTGCAAAAATCCCTCTAATCTCAATGAAGCTATACAGTATGCTATTGATGAAGAAAAATTATACAACCTATCTAGATCTAACCTAAAAACTCCTAAACAGTGTTCTACTTGCAACAAGTCGGGTCACAATTCATCAGAATGTTTTAAGAATAAAAAGTATCATCGAAATTCTAAAATTTTCAATAATTCACCGTCTCCTAATTCTAATACTAATTTCGAAAGTAATCCTAAAACTTGCAATTATTGTAAAAATGCTGGTCACGTGATTAAAGAGTGTCGCAAGCTTCAATATAATATGAAGCAACGGCAAGCCGCTGACAATGCACAACGTGACCGTAACTCGGCACCTACTAACTCTAATGACACCCCTACACACACGTGTGAAAATACGGCAAACATTTATGACGATAATTTAAACTAAGCGAGATTTTGGTACCGTGTCTGCCAAAATCGAACAGAGTTATAAATGACACGACCTATACTAAATTCGCATCTCATCCAAAAGAGATGAGTTCTACTAAATTCGCATCTCATCCAAAAGAGATTAGTTCTACTAAATTCGCATCTCATCCAAAAGAGATGAGTTCTACTAAATTCGCATCTCATCCAAAAGAGATGAGTCCTACTAAATTCGCATCTTATCCAAGAGAGATGAGTTCTACTAAATTCGCATCTCATCCAAAAGAGATGAGTCCTACTAAATTCGCATCTCATCCAAAAGAGATGAGTTCTACTAAATTCGCATCTCATCCAAAAGAGATGAGTCCTACCAAATCTTCATCTCAGTCAATTAAACTGAGTTCGACTACGCCTAGTGATAAAATAAAATGTCACTTGTGTAGCGAAAAATTACAAGCATCTTATACTAATTCTAAACCTATATACGAAATTAATGACTACTGTAAAAAGGTAGCTTTACCTCATACTTATCTACATACTAATCACGCTCGTGAACAGTTATGTTTCCTTATTGATACAGGATCAACCATAAGTATTGTTAAAGAATCCTGTTTACAAAAACTTCCAAGTCTATCTACCGAAACTGTTAAGTTAAAGGGCATTAATAGTTCTGAAACTCCAGTTGAAACTCTAGGTACCTTCCAAATGGAGTTCAACTTAGCGGGTAATATACATAAGTGCAAGTTTCATGTCACTAAAGATGACATCAATCTTATTAATTATGATGGAATAATGGGTAGCGATTTTTGCAGTTATTTTAAAACAAACATCGATTACTCTTCAAAATCAATTTCCATATTAAATCATTCTATTCCTATTATTTATACTCAACCTTCATACAATATTCCAGCTCGATCTGAAGTAGTTATCGAGTGCACTGTATCAAATTACTCTCCCAAACTATATCACAACAATGAAGCTCTCATACTAGATCATATCTTACGTGAAGGCGTTTATGTCACTAATTGCATTGTTTCAATTAAACTAAATGGGAAAACAAACGTGACCATTTTAAACACTACAGAGTGTGACATTGAAATAAAAGATTATCACGTAACAGCGACGCCCCTTGAACTTGATTGTTCATTTAGTAACTCTTATAATATTAATGCTATTTCCTGTTCGAAAACTGATCGCATAAATAAAGTACTAAATCTTATCCGTTGCTCTCATCTAAACGATGAAGAGAAAAAGACCCTCTTAGAATGTTGCTCCCACTACACGGATATTTTCCATGTTGAAGGTGAACCTTTAACTTTCACGAATGCTATTGAGCATACTATTCACACAGGTGATGCCCCACCTATTAATGTCAAATCATATCGTTTCCCTGAATGCCACAAGGAAGAAGTCGATTCCCAAATTCGTAAAATGCTAAATCAAAATATTATTCGACATTCAACTTCACCTTGGAGCGCCCCAGTTTGGGTAGTCCCGAAGAAAATGGACGCTTCCGGCAAACAAAAGTGGAGGATAGTCATTGACTATCGCCGTCTTAATGACGTCACTGTTTCCGAATCTTATCCACTGCCTCTTATCACTGATATTTTAGACCAATTAGGTCACTCTAAATATTTCAGCACGCTAGACCTCACAAGTGGTTTTCATCAATTAAAAACTTGTCCCAAGGACGCGCCTAAAACAGGTTTCACAGTAAATACAAATTCAGACATGTCTGGTCATTACGAATTTACCAGAATGCCTTTCGGGCTGAAAAATGCCCCTGCCACGTTTCAGCGTCTTATGAACACTGTGTTATCAGGCTTACAAGGCCTTCATTGCTATATCTATCTTGACGATTGTATAGTTTATAGTCAAAATCTACAAGATCATATACAAAAATTACAACTAGTATTCGACAAATTTCGTGAATACAATTTAAAACTCCAACCAGACAAGTGCGAGTTCCTAAGGCATGAAGTAACTTATCTTGGCCATATTATCACCGATAAAGGTGTATCTCCGAATCCTGAAAAGGTTAGCGCTGTATCGCAATTTCCTGTTCCTAAAAATCCTAAAAATATTAAGTCATTTCTAGGCCTAATAGGCTATTATCGCCGATTCATTGAAAACTTTTCTAAGTTAACTAAACCACTTACGTCTCTATTAAAAAAGGATGTTGTGTTTCACTGGGACACAGAGCAACAACATGCATTCCATATTCTAAAAGAAAAATTAATTACTGCCCCTCTTCTACAGTACCCTGACTTTTCACAGCCTTTTAATGTTACTACTGATGCAAGTAACTTTGCTATTGGCGCAATACTGTCTCAAGGTCCCGTCGGCAAAGATAAGCCGATCGCTTATGCGTCGCGCACTCTAAATAAGCCTGAAGGTAATTACTCAACTACGGAAAAAGAGTTATTAGCTATTATATTCGCCGTTAAAACTTTTAGACCATATTTATATGGTAATAGATTCCAAATAATAACAGATCATAGGCCCCTCGTGTGGCTATTTAATGTAAAAGATCCGGGTAGTAGACTCATTCGTTGGCGCCTCAAACTTGAGGAATACGATTACGAAATCGTTTATAAACAAGGTCATCTCAATTCTAACGCCGATGCGCTATCCCGTTGCCCTATCAATGCTATTGACGTTAACAATTTAAATAATTTTTCTTACGAACAATATTTCAAGGCTCAATTTACAAAACAACTCTCAGTCCCAAATACTATCATCGAAGAGTGTATCCAAGGACTACACTTATCTAAGTTAAACACAATTGCTTGTCCAGTCTCTTTAGACTTTGACTGCTCTATGCCTCATTGCGAGGAAATATTATCGCAGCTCGATACTTCTGCTGATTTACTAAATTCCGAACGCGAGCCACTTACAATAAAATGCGTTAATGACAAAAATAAAACCTACTATTTTCTATTTACTAAAGTGCATCACTATGAAGAAACTAATTATAAAGATGTTTATAACTTACTAATTAAGCTTAGAGACTCACTAATTGATTGCCAAAATATTACCAACCTTGCATTACCAGATTTCACGGACCCATTTTCAAAGCTTACATATACTAAAATCTATAATATGATTTCCTATATTTTCCACGATACCAATATAAAAGTTCACATATATAAAAATCAATTAATCTATCCTACTCCTGTAGAAGTTCCTAAAATATTAAAAGAAAACCACGACTCTGTTATAGCTGGTCACCCAGGGTCACAACGAATGTATTCGCGTATTAAAGCTGCCTACTATTGGAAAGGCATGCGGTCTGACATCGAACAGTACGTAAAGAAATGCAAGCTTTGTCAAATTAATAAGCCTTTAAGGAAATCAAATAAAGCTCCGATGGAGATAACTTCTACATCTACTAGGCCGTTTGAAAGATTGGCCCTTGACGTCGTTGGTCCTTTACCTGATGCAGGCTACCAAAACTTTAGATTCATCTTAACCTTACAAGATGACTTAACTAAATTCACTAGCGCTTACCCAATGGTTACGGCTACTAGTGAAGAAATAGCCAGAAACCTTGTTCATTTTATGTCTCTTTTCGGTTTTCCCAAAACCATTCTAACAGATTTAGGTACATGTTTTACATCCGAATTATTTAAACAATTGACCGAAATACTAAAGGTCAAGGCCCTTTTTAGTACTCCGTATCATCCACAAACCAATGGAGCTCTTGAACGCTCACATGCTACTTTAAAATAATATCTAAAATCCTTTGTTAATGAGAACCAGAACGACTGGCACTGTTACTTATTCACTGCAATTCTAGCTTATAATACTACACCTCATAGTACGACTAACTTTACTCCTCACGAGTTATTATATGGTTATAAACCATCCATTCCAAACTCGTTATATGATAGCTCTGGTAATACATACAACGAATATATTCGAGCTTTACAATATAGAATGCGCTTTAGTCGCGAGAAAGCCATTCAAAACATTATAAACAGTAAAGAAAAATCAAAACAATACTATGATACAAACTCCCGTGACGTTACTTATAAGGTAGGAGATATGGTTTATCTCAAACAACATCATAGGCTCCGTAAAGCCTTATCGCCTATATGGAAAGGCCCTTATAAAATTATCAAAGTTCATAACAAGCACAATGTAACCCTACAAGTAGGTCGCAAGGCTATTAAATACCATACCAATGAAATTAAGCCTTCTATTTCTTAACCTATGTACTGTATTTCTTTTCAGAATAACGTGCTGCCATGGCACTTTATGCCTCAGCCGCACCGAATCAAGCATCATCCCAATCTATCATAGCCCCGGGATTTATTTTGAACCTACTACTAATATTAATTTTTATACTGATCATTGGAAAGTGATCACCCACGTAGATTTAGTTTCTTTAGAACCTTATCTTAATAAAATCGAATCTCTGTTACACGACACTCTAAATTTGTGCAACAAGATTCAACCACAAGAGTTAGATGCATGCAAAGACATGTCTAGCCCTATCGAAGTTTTATTCCAGTCTAGTCCTATCAAATTACAATCATTATCACATATCATCTCTAATCAATTGACAAGTAAAGTTAAACGATCTTTAGAATTCGGAGGTGAAATCTTAAAGTTATTTTTCGGCACATTGGATGCAGATGACGCCCGAAACTATGATGCTGCAATTGAATCATGCAAAAAGAGTGAAAGAGAAATATTTCGTTTAATGAGAGATAACATTCACATTGTCAAGTCTACTATAAATAATTTTAACACTACTATTTACAAACTTAATCAAAATGAGATGAAATTAAACGCCCAAATTAATCAGATGAATGAAATATTTTCCCAAATTACGAAGACCAATAACCAATTAATATATACTTCAAAGTTAAACAACCTCCTTAACATTATCGAAGGTTCTTTACTTGCTATAACTAATTTACTAGATACTACACTAAATTCTATTTTATTTTCTAAGGTTAATGTACTACATCCTAGTGTTATAAGTCCCTTAAATCTTTATTTAGAATTAACTAAGCATAGTAGTCAAGTAAGCAAAAGACTAGATTTTCCAGTTCCCTTAACCATTCAAAATATTCATTCTATTATTGATGTTTCCGAATTTAGTTCTTATTATTACAATAATAAGGTCATTTTTATATTACAGATTCCTTTGATCACTCCTGATAAGTTCATGACCTATAAAAACATACCACTACCTACGCCTCACGATGACTCACATAACACATTTGCTTTAATTCAACCTTCTAATTCTTATATTGCATTAAGTGATGACAGGATGCATTATGCTATGTTGGACACTCTTGATAAATGTAAATTAATAAGTAGTAACTTTTCCATCTGTGAATTAAATACTATATACTCATGTATAAGTAACCCTAATTGTGAATCTAAAATCTTAACTGAGATAACATTGTCATTACCTACAGAATGCAATGCTAAAATATTATATGGTCAAATTGATATTTGGCAAAAATTAAGAAATAATAAATGGATTTATGTTCAATCCAATACCAATAAGTTGACTATTAAATGTGATGAAAATATTAATGACCATTCAATTACAGGTACAGGAATTGTAAAACTATCGCCTAATTGTATTGGGTATTCTAAAACTGTTCAATTGATACCCACTAGTTCTTATTCTTTATTTACTAAGTCTCCTTTAGATATAAGCTTTGATATAACAGCAGATGACTGCTGTAAGAAGGACATATTTAATAAAAGTTTACCACATTTGTCGCCAATCTCTTTGAGTAAAATTAACTTAGATTCTCTCAAATATGCAACTCACCAAATGGATAGTTTAGAGCAAGAATTGAATAATTTGGAAAAGGAATCTCATTTTATCAAATATGGCCCTTACTATTCTACTTTTACTTATATTCTAATTGTGTGTTTATTTTTATACTTAGTTTATAAATTATATAGGTATTTTAAGAACAAAAATTCTCCTAATTCTGGATGCTGCGTGCAAATATTTAATCAATGTTATAATCAAAATACCAAACGCAAGTCCAAAATTTCAAATAGTATTGAGATGACGGAAGTATCTTCAAATTCTGAAGAAGACAATAAGTCAGTTCAGTCTTTGCCTATTCATTACCCAAATTATAAATCTACTAGTAAGGTTAATAAAGTCAAATTCCCGTCAAATAGAAACCTAAACTTTTAATGTAATGTAAAACAATAAATTCACTATGTTGTCAATTTTTATTCAAAATTATGTAACTTTTATATTTAATGTAATAAAAGCTGTAAAGTGTATCTCTTAATAGCTAAATCTTCAATCTCACTTCGCTTCATCTTGATGAGATAAAGCTTCGTTTAAAAGGGGGAGCTGTTATAACCCTTATTACAAGGCAATAAAGCCTAAGTCAGCTTTTAACATATAGCTGTGTACTTTTCTTTTTACTAAAGTACTGATGTTGCATTTTTACCCAATGCATGGAAATAAAATGTATAATTAAGTTAGTTAGATTTTGGACGCCGTCGCGGAATCTAGTGTACCCAAATTAAGGGATCAATTAAGAGGGACATTGCCAAATATAAGTACCCATAAACTTGTGTATCTGTGTTTTTGTACTGTGGTTAATTAAAGTGGTTCCAGTAGAATTATTGTTTTCTTTTTAAAAAGACAAACGGGGTCGGCTTAGTAACAGTTCGAGTGATACAAAAAAAAATAAAAATATATATATAATTATGTACAAATACGTGCACAACTAGTGTATGAGTATTGAAGTTAACGTTTAATTTATTTATAATGTTCGTTATAAAGAGGAAACTTTTCTAACTAAGTAGTGGAATATAAAAAAGGAGTTCTGAAGGTTCGAGTTAAGAGTCCTATTACATTTTTTTACGGAAATTCGTAATTTTTGACGTTGTAATTTTCATTAACATTATGATATTTTAATGAATTAATTACAATAACGATAGTGCCAATCTCTTTCTTATAAGTTGGAGTTACACATTATTTTCAAGTGATTTGCTGAATTGACGCGGAATATATAGTACTTTAATTTTATTTATGGTATTTTTTTCTTATTATATTGAGAAACGAAAACTAATGAAACGTATTCATTGTAGATAGAAGTTTCATACCTTATTAGTTTATTTGATAAAATTTTGTTTATTTGGAATATAATGGACGCTGAATCAAGACATTTATTGCTTTTCTTTATGATTTTTTCTGTGAAAACTCAAGAAATTTAAAGAAATTCTAGAACTTCAATAAACAAGTAAAACATTCAACTTATCTTTTAGTAATTTAAGCTTTTATTTGAATTGAATGGAACAAAGTGAATTTAAGCGTCAAAGTTCCATCGCCAACGGATTTTCTTGTAAACTGAGTTCGTAAAATATTTATAGTAAATTACACGAAAAGAAAAATTTAAATGTGTAACTCCAACTTACAAGAAAGAGAATAGCACTATCGTTATTCATAATCAAATAATTAAAATATATTACTGTTGCTAAAAATTACAACGTCAAAAATCATGAATTTGCGTAAAAAGTGTAATAGGACTCTTAATGCTGGAGAGTATTATGCTCGTGGTATCTATGGCACGTCGCCGGCAGCCTGCGAACTCTCTGCATTCTTGTTCTCTACAGCAGAACTGTTACATTTGTTGCACAACTTTCCTATGTCCATTGTAATGTGTGCAGTAGATAAAACTTGTACAACATTGCAACTTGTACGTTCGCATTCAGAGTAAAATTAATTTTATTTAAGTAAAACAGAGATAATTGAATGGGAGGCATTTTAAATGTGTATATTTATAACCTTTTTAATGGTACAGAGGCCTATGATATGCACTCCAAAATACCTATTTGATGAAAGTTCTGATACACAAACCAAAGTAATGGCATTAAAATCCACAGAATCATGGACTAGGTCGCATTGACTTTATTTCATTAAGGCACGTAAAAATCAGAAGAGTTATAAAAAGGTGTCTCGAAAAGGGTTAAACATTACCCTTCATTATAATCTTATCTAAATCAGAATGGTTCATAACTGGTGGTATCATTTTGAAGCTCTTTAAAGTTTCCAGGATATTTTTTATATTTTTCCAATATCTCTTTTCGTTTTTGATAAGTTCAAGATTCTTTGAAAAAAGTCCCAAAAGAAACGGTAAACAATTGGCGTCTTTTTTAATAAAAAAATAAAATAAATCTTTTACAATATTTTTTGTTGTATTCTAAGCCTTTTAGTAACGTATCTTTTGATACCAGTTTCATTTATTTATTTTAATCATTGATGAAGCTAGCCACCGCCACCGGTTGCACTTTTCTGGAAAACGGGTACTCTACTGAAACGATTGAAAAAGCATTTTCAATGCTAAAAATGTAACCAAGTAACTACTGACTCCGGCAGCTAATTGAGATTCGGTAGTGAGCCGGGTAGTAGCTGTTGTAAAGTTTGACTACGTAATAATTCTTCAACGTCAAGCAAATTGAATTTGTTGCCGGATAGTTGAGTTAATTCCAGCTAATAGACTCCCTCCGACGATAACACTTACATTATACAACGTAAACGTACAGAAGGACCAAGAAATGTACACTAAAAAGATATGTACTGAATCGCTCAAAGCGATAAGACCCGACGCGTGTGTAGTCTACGTCAATAACTACATCCAGGAACCTTACTTGTCTATCAGTCAGATAATCACTGACCTGAACTATTTTACTACATAAAAATAAGTAACTATTATTTATTTATTAATTAAAGCAGGTGTATTATAGACGGTTACTACTAATCTGAAGAGATATTGATTTTATTTCTTAAGTTAAAGTCGTCGAGAGTGCTTCTTCTGCATCTATGTTGTGTGTGTACTTTATTAAAGCAACTTTTATCATTAGGACCCTCCTTTATTGTACGACGCTTTGTTCAGTGTTCACCCTCGCCTCCTGAAGTAATTAGGGCACTGAAAGATATCTACGAAATGCCGCTTTGGATAACAATGGGCAATTGTCTGAAAATCGAATACTCTATACCTAACTGAAACTTCTGACGGGTACTAAATCTTGTTTAAATCATTACTAGTACGAATTATAATGTCTGTCATTTTGGATCAAAATATACTAATTTTCTATTTCTAGACAAACAAAATTTTTTATCTCTGCTATCAGCCTACCAACGGAATGAATATAATTGTAAGCCATATGATAATATTGGTTTAAGAATAAGGTTTCTGGTAAACAGAACAAAATTTTCCAAAGAAAATATTTAAGGCGGTATTAATATTAAACAGTGCCTTCCATTCGATGGCGTGTGTTCTTTTCTTTCTCCGTTTACATACCAAAATAAACAGTCGATCGAATATTTTTCTTACATTTTCTGTTACAAACAGAAACTCCGTTTGTTTTATGAAGGCAGTTATTTCAAGCGAGCCGTTCAATTACAACGTCCTTAAGGCTGTTTGTAAATAAACGCAGTAAAAATAAAACGCTTGTTGTTTCGCATTGTAGTCTGCTTCTGTATTCATGAGGCGGCTGGAGGAATTCTGTCGTGGACTCGAGCAGCCAGGACAGGAAGGGAAAAGGGTCACTCAAGACAATACCCAAAAAAGGCTTAGGTACTTAATATGTACCTAGTGAAATCTTTCAATTGAAGTTTAGAAATGATAAACGACAAAATGCTTGGTAAGCATCCGGGTGTTCCATTTAGTTCGAGATAATATTAAGTCATAAGTTGCGCTGTTGCAAGATCTATGTTGTAACAGGTCTGTCTCAAATTCTCAACGTGCCTTATAAACGTGAACCTTCTTCTGTTGTTTTTACCTTATTTTTATGCGAGGACTGTTACGTAGTTACGTCTATTTCCAAAAGACACATATTGATACAGAATACGCCTAAGCATACCGTAGGGAGTTACCGACGAAATATAAAAGTAATAAACAGACTTACTTATTGGGTTGTTGGTACGTTTTCAAAGCTGAACAAATATTTGGTCGGTTAACATATCAACTGCGAGCTCTCCTGTAATACTTCGGATTGGCTGGCGCAGTGACGCAGAACAAGTGAGTTGTATACGTTCTGAATTGTTATTGCTAGTATTTTGTGTCTAATATAACAGAGCGGCGAGTTTTTCATTTGTAGCGAGCTTGTAAATATTGAGCGTAAACAAAATATTAATAAAATGCATTTTATTATTTGTTTCGTTTGCTTGCGAATGTTGAGTTTGTTTTGCACTTTTTGGAAATGTTTCATACATTTCCAAAAAGTGTGTGTAAAGTAATTGATTCCGGTGCAGTTCACTCGCGCTTTTGCTTTCCTGCTCTATGTAATTTTATTATTCCTGTTTGTTTTTATTTCTTTTCATGTTCGCGATAACTCACAGACGGGCCTGTCAGACTCTCAGGCACGACTACTTACTACAGTCTAGTCACGAATAGTTTTGGACTAGTTTCGGATTTCTTGGTAATAATATCTCTGTTCACGTTCCTTCACACGTAATAATAGGTGAGATATGATCGTGAAGGTCGAGTGGTCGCTCGAGTGACCGTGACACAATCTCACGGCAGCGGGACTCCAGACGGCTAGACTTGTTACATACAGGAAAGGTAGAAGTTATACCTTTAAAATAGAGGCACATTAAAAATCTATAAATAAATTTAAAAATATAGGCAGTCATGGGTGCTGCCGACAGAAATCTAAACTGAAATCCATGCATAGCTACAGATATAGATACTGTTATCATTACCATGTCGGTGACGCGAACCCTTTCTGTTAAACGCGCTTTTCCTCCACCAGAAATCGCTCAATGCGCTTAAAGAAGGTTTCACGTTAAAGTACGTATCCTTTGAGTTGCTAGAAACCAATTAGTTCAACCGGGTTTCAGATTGGCTAATGTGGACTCATCTTTCATGGGGTACTGTTCAAAATGTTACAATAAAATACCTCCCCACATACTTCAACTGAATGAAACGAAATTTAAATCTTATATAAAATGTACACTATGTAACCAAGCATATTATAAGTTGGGGAATTACATCGCTGATATAAATGCTTGGCAAAATGCTAGTCGTGCTTCACAAGGGCGCATACACTAATTGATAAGCATTTGAAAATACTGTTGGAGCTGCTGATGGTTTAAAAAACTATCTTTGCATTGTATAATTGCATAACACCTACTATAAAGCTACCATTTACTAGGTACGTCTTTCATTGACTTGAATGTACATTTGCGTGTGTGTTGGATCATTTAGCTCCCTTCAAAATGGTTGAGCTGAATGGTGCTAATCCATGCGTCATGTTTGTGAACGGGCGCTGTCAGTAGAGACTGGTCATCTCTTATCTGCCATGGCATATTTTAATTTCTTTTTTTAATTGTTTTCTTTTTTATTACGGACGCTTTTAACGTTCTGCATCGTTCTCACATTTATAACTTCAACTAAATGAGAAGAAATTTAAAACATGCATTAAACGCACAATATGTAGACAAGCATATTATAAGTTAGATAATTATATCGTAGATAAAGATGCTTGGCTTAATGCTGGTCCTGCACCACAGCCGCTTGGGCTCACTAGTTAAAATTTTAATATTTGGAAGAGTTGCTTCCCCATTAAAAAAAAAAAAAATATTTTGACATTAGGAACTTAATGTTAATTTTTGTTTTACCAATGTTAAGTAATGATTTTCTTTCTTTTTGGTGGTTAAATTCTTTTATTTTTTTAGATACATTGCAAACTATAGTTTTGTATAATAGAAGCATTTTTATTTTTGTAAATGTGAGACCATGGAACCGTTTATTAACTTATTAAGATGTATGTTTATTTGATAGCATGGCAGTTGAGAATATGTCATGCTCACTTAAATGTCTCGCTGATGGTGGCGAGTGTATTGGATCATTCGGTTCCCTACAAAATGGTTGAGCTGGATGGTGCTGATCCACGCGTCATGTTCGTGAACGGGCGCCGTCAGTTGAAACTGGTCATCTCTTATCTGCCAGGGCTTATTTTTAATCTTATATTTTCAATTGCTTTTGGTTATTTTTTGTACATTGTTCTCACATATAGAAGCAACAAGAATGATGTACCCAGGATTTTGTAATATCTATATTTAAAAGAGTGTCCTTGGAGTTTCTTGCCCGTTCTTCTCCATAGAGATCTACATTTTGGAATGGGCAATTAGCTTCAACTTTCTGACTTACTGACCGACTCTTTGACAATTCAAAAGTGCCTGTAAGTGGTTTAATTGAAATAAATGCTTTGAGTTTGAGTTTGAACTTTAACATGAATGATGTAAACAAATATTTTGTAAACATATTGTGATTTAAAAGAGTGTCCGTGGAGATTCTTGCCCGTTCTTCTCCGTAGGTATCTACTACGCTTTAGAATGGGCAACTAGCTTCATCTTTCTGCCTGACCGATCCCTTGAAAATTCAAAACCTGTAATTGGTTTATTTGAAATAAATGCTTTGAGTTAGAGTTTGCTTTGGCGTTTTGGTGAAAATACGTGGCTATTCAAATCTGATGTAAAACTGTTTTTTAACCGAACATTTTTTTACGGAGTAGTCCTATTTGAAGGATTCTTTTTTTTATTGTAAAAGGGTATATAATTCGGTTGTTGGATCTACTCAAAATTGGAAAATAAATCCACACCTAAGGGTTTCCATGGGGGTTGATTGCACAAAAAAAGCAAATATAAATGAATAAAACAAAAGAGCGTGCGCCATTCTGCCGCAGCGTTGCGGCGGCCGCGCGGCGCCGCAGCGGTGTCACTGCGGCGTCCTACATATAAATAACCATCGTATGTTACCTACACAGTGCGTTCCGGCGCCGCACCGCTGGACCAGTGGACGCTGCAACCAGTGAGACGAGGCGGGAGGTGTGTACACGTTATGACGCCGGAGCGGCACCCGGCGCCGCTGCGGGAGAATGGTACACGCTCCTTTGTTTCGATTTTTTTTTTGTAAATATGACGAATAATAACATACTTATAACAAAAACGGCTAAGTGCGTGTGGGTCCTCGCACATTGAACGATTCCGAATTTATTCCAAGAACAAACTTGTAATTGAAAAATATGATCTCACATACATTCGAACTGTAAATGTAATTTTTGTAAGAGCCTGTTCACACGATGCGTTGCGGCGCTAGACCACAAATATTTCGCTGCCAACTTATCGCGTGAACAGGCTCTTACAAAAATTAACACTAAAATAGCATAACCTCCTTCAATCAAAAAATGGTTTTCACAGACCTGCAATATTTTTGAACGACCTATGCAACCATACACACACCATAACCCCATGGGATAAACGAAAAAAGAAAATATCATCCCCACTTTACGTGCAAAGAAGGTACCCTACGAAATGTTTCTTTTTGAAGATTTTATTTTACCACTTTTTTGGCAAGATTTATATGTATACCCATGCCAAATAACAGCTTTCTAGTACTAAGAATCTCTGAGTTAAACCGCGGACAGACAGACAAACAGACAGATATAGCGAAAGTATAAGGGTTCCTTGTTGAACCCTAAAAATCACGTCCCTATGACAATGACCGATATTTGATGTAGATGTAGCGTTGCGGCGCCGCTGCGACGCCGCAATGCATTGTGTGCATAGGCTCTTAGTTAGACTTGAGGGTTTTTAATTATTGATTTTGTTTTTTTGTTCATTGGTTGAATTTTATAATAGGTCTACGAACAGAAGCCCTCGCGAGCTATTTTTTTTTTTGCAAAAATTAATATACCACAAAATTTATTTAAAACAGGATATATTATGTACTATGGTTTTTGTTTTTAAAAACACGGTAAATATCCCGTTTTAAATAACTTAAGTAGGGAAAATAACCATGTCAGTTTAAAATCCTATAATTGACCGAGCGAGTGTAGCGAGCGAAGAGTCTCTGGATCAAATCTGACAAAATTTGCTTTCGTGTATCAGTTTGTACGTACTCCTCTACAAGTCGTATTTTTCAACTGATGTAAACAAAATTTGTGTACAGGTTTGACAATTTTTTGTAATTTTTTGTCGTCGGGGATTTTTGATTGGAGGGGAACTTCCTCCAAAATGGGGCAAAAAAGGGGGCTACTGGATATCTCTGCTTTATGAGATCCGATTTCGATGATTCTTTTTTTATTTGAAAGGTAGTAAGTAACTCTATGTTAGTCTCAAACTAAATTGGTGAAGATGTGATAAGGATCTTGGGTGTGATGAGCAGAATAGCTTCTCAAAATGCAGTTCATTGCTCACTATTTATTAAAACCTATAAGTAATTTTTTCAAACTAGCCTACAAATTTTTACTCATAATTTTTCTAATTTTTAGGGTTCTGTAGTCAACAAGGAACCGATATAGTTTCGCTATATGTCCATCTGACTGTCTGTCTGTCTATCCGTGGCTTAGCTCAGAGAATCTTAGTACTAGAAACCTGTAATTTGTACCTATACATTAAACACCGACAAAGTGGTAAAATAAAATCATGATAAGTATTTGTTTTTACGGTACGTCCCCTTCCTACATGTAAATTGGGGATGATTTCCTGTTATAGGATGTCGTGTGGATGTGTGAAAATTATTTTTGACTCAGAAATCCGTTCGCGAAATATTAAGCTTTAAAGTGCAAATTTTTGTTAGAGTCCAGTGTTGTCCCCCGTGTTTTTGTGCAGAAGGAAGGGACGGCCTCCCATGGCCTGGACCGTATGCTCCACCGTGTCCTACGAACGATTCACATAATGGTGACACCCGGGCATTTCCTCCCGCCTTATCCTGAACAGGGACCTCACGAAACAACCGTGTCCGGTGAGGACCTGCGTCAGGTGGATAGTGAGGACGCCGTGGCGCCTCCCTAGCCAATCTTCAAAGAGGGGACTTATCGCCGCAATTGTGGCGTGCCCAGCACTGGGTTGCGATAATCGTACTCTCCATGACGCCATGAGATTCCGCCGGAGCTCTGTCCGCTGTGTCGTGATTTCTCGCAGCAGCGGAGTTAAGCCCCGGCGTTTCGTCTCCTCGCGCCACTCCCAAATGTGCGCGAGAACTTTTGCCTCCAGATCCTATGGTGGAAATCCGGCAAGGAGGCTCGCCGCCTCACAAGAGACCGTGCGGTATCCTCGGGCGTGCTGGATGGCCATGACCCGCCGGGACGCGTTCAACCGGCAGGCTGGCCGCCGCCTCAATGAACGCGCCCACACCGGTGCCCCGTAAAGGGCCATGGACCGCACGACCCCCGCGTAAAGCCTCCGGCAGCAGGCGTTCGGACCCCCTAGGTTGATCAGGAGTCGCTTTGTGTTCTCTCCCCTGCCAGCTAGATGGTTGCTTTTGGATATGTGGAAAAAATCGCGGCAGTAGTATCCTTACATATTATAAAACAAAGTCCCCCGCCGCGTGTGTCTGTCTGTCTCTCTGAACGCTATAAACTCAAAAACTGCTGAACGGATTTTCAAACAGTTTTCATCAATAGACGGAATGATTCATCCGGAAAGTTTGAATGTATAATTCATCTAGGTTTTGTGTAAATTGGCTGAAATTTGACGATTATTGTTGAAGATGTCGGAAAAATCTTCCGACTGAGAACTTTACTGGCGTCCACAACAGAAATGGTTAGTGTTAAATAAAATGTATATTCTACAGTATTTTTTATCTTAAAAAGTTCAACAAAAAATCTGAAAAGGTCTGTCTATCTTCTAAGGATGGCCCGCAATAACTATTTTTATATTTAAGAATTTGATAAAAATGTCATTGTTATTTCCGAAGCTATTTTTACCGGTATTATATGAATCCTTAGGCGATAAACTATGTTACTTAAACTGAGCATTTAATTTAGATTAAAATATGCTTGACATCAATTCATTTAAATGAATAGTTTAAAATATGTCACAGATGCAAAATTACGCGTGAAAAAATAATTATAGTTGACCGTAACGCGTGCGCAGCGGTAAGAGTCAATGACCTTTTCCTCGGCTTTTAGGTATGTAATCCCGGTATCGGTAATCCGTTCCTGTGAGATATTTTCCAACATCAACGCGGGCTAAGCTGCGGGCAAAACCTAGTATAATATATACCGAAGTTAAAAGGAAAACTATCACAATTAAGTATGCTTTATAAGTTAACGAGTAATAATCGGCCAACTTACATTTGCAGTTGAAATGTATGGGACAACATGTTTTTGAACCACAATGTCTATAACATTGTGGTTCAAAAACATGTTCTTGGGGTAAATAGATCCTAAATACGGAACCCTTAATTGTGCGTGGCCCACGCGCTTGGCCGGTTCTTAAATTTAAATTTGACGTATTGAACGATGTCATGTTTTTGTGGTCCGATCTAAGAATGAATGACAACACGATTTGACAGTCAATGTGTTTTTGCCCGTTCAAAAAAGTTAATTATTCGGGTTTACTCGCTGGTTGAGGGCAAGAAAGGCCGATCGCGGCGCAGCCGCAACAAACATCGTATCACTCCTGCAAGTGAGGTTTTTTGATCTGCAGTGCTCACCATCCTCATCCATATTTCTCGGTTGGACCCGCAGACATCGATAGAAAAGGAGCCAAGGTCTAATCAGTGCTGACGAAAGAGCGTTGCAATCGAGCAAGACTATAAATTTTAATTCCGACATCTTCCAGGTTCCCGCGCTGCAAAAGGACTCAGCCCAGAATTTTGGCTGGTATCGTTTAAATGTCACAGATAAGCATGACCAAAACTAAACTCCCATGTGCGGTGTGATATTTTGTTTGTTGTTTATACTTGTGTGTATACTGAATTTATTTATGAGTCTGTAAGATATTTATGTAAAGGTTCTTTTATCACTAGAAATAAATGATATACCTACTCGCCTATTATTATTGTACCACCGACATGATTTAATTCCATTTCATTTGGTGTGTAATTTCTGTTTTATGCTCGTGATTTATTATCTACTTTTTGTTCTTTTCTGATTTGTCTTTAATGTATGCACGTGTTTCTGTGATAAATAAACCTATTTTTTCTTACTTTTTTCTTGCGGTGTTTCAAACAAAACAAAGTTTGAAAAAAATAAATCTTATGTAACTAGAAAAAACTCTACGTAAACAATACATTATACATAATATTCACAAGTTCACACGAATAGTGGGCGTGATGTATCGCGTGCTGTCGAGCTTGGGAATCACAATTTCACCTCTCACCCAAAGTCTTCATGAATATACAGATGTTTGTACGTAAGTACAGCAGACTCATTATTTATACAAAGTGTAACTTTTAAAAATTCTGTGTTAGATAGGTCTGCCAAGAGCTTCTTCAAGCACACTATTTCTTGTGCGGTTTCGCTTGCTGCTACAAGTTCAGCCTCTGTTGTTGACAGAGCAACTGAAGTTTGTTTCCGACTCTTCCAGGCAATAGCAGTGCCGGCACTATAGCATATAGGCACACCATGCCCGTTGTCGAGTGTCCAGTTTCTGGAACTCCTCCATGATCGGCATCTGAGTAACACATTAAGTCACCTGCTTTGGATTTACTCATTGGATAAAATGTTAGACCTTTATCGAGAGTTTCTTTAAGAAAGCGAAGTATTTGCTTTACAGCCACAATATCCTGGTTTTTCTAAATGCCTTGATGCGACAGACACTGCATAACAGATGTCGGGTCTTGTTGCGACCATCAAGTAAGCCAGTGCTCCGGCACAATTTCGATAAGGAAATTTCATGTCTTCGTTTGCATTTGTCTCTTCCATTTTTGGCATCTTAACTGTCGGAGATGTAACTAGTTTGCAGTTTTCTATGCCAAATCGTTATAGAACCTTTTTAGCGTAGGCTGTTTGGCTCAAGTTTATTGATCCGTCTTTGTTTTTATATATTTCCATACCAAAAAAATAAGATGCTGTCTTTTTTGTTATTTTGAAGTTGCTTTCAAGTTCATTTAAAAACTCTTGACCAGCGCTGTCAGTGGAAGCTGCCAAGCCGTCATCGACATAAAGTCCTTCAATAACTTTCGAGTTTCCCTTGATTCTTACATACAAGCAAGGATCTGCCTCACTTCTCTGAAATTTGGCGTCTGTCAGAAATTTATGCACTCATTCCAGCATCAAGGTGCCTGTTTTAAGCCGCAGAGACTTCTCAAAAGTTGATATACCTTTCCTTTAGGTACATCAAGTCCATTCGGTGGTGCCATATAACTCTTTTCTTCCACTGTACCGTTCAGGAATGCAGTCGTGACATCGAATTGTTGTAAATTTAGATTTTCGTAGTATTGCTTTGATGGTTGTAAGTCGTGCAACTGGACTAAAGGTTTTATCATAGTCAATACCTTCGCGTTGAGAGAAACCTTTGATGACTAGTCTCGCCTTGTAACGTTCTATGGTTCCATCAGGGTTTCTCTTTATTTTATATATCCATTTGCTTGGTAAAGCTTTTCTACCTTTTGGTAATGCAGCAAATTACCAGGTATTATTTTTCTTAAGTGAATTCATCTCGCTTTGTATAGTTTCTTCTCATTTTTCTCTGTTTTCGGATAGTATTGCTTCCTTATATGTTTTGGAATCAGTATAATTGTCTTCTAACTCTGCCACAGCGTTAATAACAAAATCATCAAAACGTATGGGCGTACGTATGCGTTTTGATGAACGATCACGCAAAGCTCTGGTTTCTGCTCGCTCTTAGTTGATTTCATTCTGGCATTGGTAGTTCTTCTTCTTCTGCGGAATACATTTCACTTTCTTCAGAAACTGAATTTTTATTAGTTCCTGTTTGCATTTCTGCTTCAGCCCAAATGTCTTCTTCTCTTTTTTGATATTCTTGTATTTATCTATTTATCTTTTCTTCTAGAAATTGGAATTCGATCTCGACATATTCTTTTCCTTTCTTGTTTCATCGTTGTTATTTTTACTAAGATTCTCTTTTCCTTTATGTCGTAGTAGAGTTTCTGCATTATGTTTGCATTTTTAGTTACAATTACTTTTTGCGTTAATGGTACCCAAATCCGGAAAGACTTGGATATTTCAGAGTATCCAATGAAAACTCTAGGTATTGCTTTGACATCAAACTTATTTAGTTTTTGTCTTCCTTTTAAGAGAACAAATGCCTTTACTCCGAATCTATTAAGGTGCGGAACACATGGTTTTCTGCCAATATTTTTCAAATGGTGTTGCATTTCCAGTTATGTTGTTTGGACTTCTATTTGACAGATAGTTTGCTGGGTAGATGGCTTCGTCCCACAGATACAACGGTGCATTAGACTCAATTATTAGGCTCCTTGCTTTTTCTTCAGTTCTCTTCGCTTTCATCACAATGCCATATTTTTTTACTGTAGCTCCATCCTTTTTGAAGAGTACTGTATTACCAGCATCTGTTATCTTCCCAATAGATAGAAGATTAGTACAGAGGTCTGAAATTAACAGCGTATTGTGTAGATTTATTTCTTTATTTGTATTTAATAAGAGATCAACTCTTCCTTTTCTCAGTATGTTTGTGTTGTGATCTTTAGAGGCTAATTTCAGTGTTTTATTCGTTTGTTCTATTTCACAGAAATGTTCCTTGCACATATGGGATATGCATTTACTGTCCAAAACCAATTGTTTCTGGTATGCTACATTTTTTGTTAATAATGCTAAGGTATTGAATTCCGTTTGGTTATCTCTATTCCTTTTATTATTAGGATTATTCTTTTATTTTTTTTTGTAGTTTTTCCAGCAGTTCTTAGTCATATGCTCCTTTTTGTTGCAAATTTTGCAGTACAAATTTGTTTTTGCATAGAACGATTCTGGTCCGCGTGAGCTTGTACTCGGCTGGGTTCTTTGAGTGCTTTTCCGCGCTTGAAATTCGTCTATGATTTTTATTTTTAGTTCTTCTGGTTTCGGAAGGTTATCACGGGATTCAATTGCAACTCTAAAGGTTTCAAATTCTGAGGAAAGACTATACAGCATCATAATTAGTAAATCTCCATGAACCGTGACATTCATTTCTTCCAGTTTGTCTACAACGGCCATAAGGTTGTTTAGATATTCCCTGATGTCGTATCCTTTCTCATATTTTGCCAAAATAAGTTGCTTCAGTAGCTTTGCTTTTTTCGCAGGACCTTTGCTGGCGTGAATTTCGTTTAACCTTTTCCAAATTTCATAAGCTGTTTTGCAGTTTTTCATTTGTTTTAATTCGCACTGCGATATTATAAGAACTAACTCGCTGATAGCCAGCAGGTTTCCTTCAATCTCCGACTCACTTGCTTTCGTCAAGTCCATTTATTTTTCTGCATAGTTCCACAGTTTTGCTTTTACCAGAACGGCTTTGGCCTGTATTGCCCATGTGTCATAATTTTCTTTATGTAAGGTTTCGATTTTATTTGACATCTTCTTTGCTTTTATTTTATTTTTGATTAGGTATCCATTAAAAACCACGCTCAGCTACTATGTGAAGATAAATAAACTTTATATTTGTTTATTAATAGTTTACTTGAATACCAATCGTATATTTTAAATTATTTCAAAAGATTGTTACTTTATATATTTTTTTGTTACTATGGTATTATAGTCTATGAAGTTTGCAGGTACAATCTTCACACAGGACGGTCCTTTTGGTGCCGTACCCAGTACCGCACTCTTAACAAAAACCACACTTCCTCTTTCTTGATCTTGATAACCCTTGATGTTATTGTGGTAGTCATTAGTTCACTTATAATAGCATTGTTATTTTAGTCATTTTGTTTGAGTACAATTACATTAAAATTATGACTTTAATTTGACGTGATAAATAATCGTTGACATTGACAATTAATCAGAATCAGCCATGCATTCCGTTGTAGCAAATATGTACAAAGGAAAACTTATTTTAATTTTAATAATAATCGATATGGCCATTAGACAACAGGTTCGTTATTCCCAAAGGAATCTGACGACAAGTTGAATTGATTATAAGAAGGCCTATGACTCGGTACCACATACATGGCTCATGGGGGTGCTGGAGTTGTATAAAGTAGATGCAACTCCACGCACCCTCCTGATGTCATGTATGGAGCAATGGAGGACGGTGCTTCGCTATCCAGGATGTCGACGTATCCTGAGGAATAGCGAGCCAATAAGGATCGAGCGAGATATATTCCAGGGTGACAGTTTGAGTCCACTTTGGTTCTGCCTAGCCTTGAATCCTCTAAGCACACTGTTGGAGGATTCAGGGCTAGGTTATCAATTGAGGAGAGGTGGTCAGGTTATATCTCACCTCCTTTACATGGATGACCTGAAACTGTTTGCCCCCAACAATTTGCAACTGCTGCAGCTACTGAAGGTAACCGAAACTTTCAGTAGCACCATCAGGATAGAATTTGGTGTGGACAAAGGTGTGATCATGCATGTGAAACGCAGGGAGATCGTGGAATACGTGGGAACCCACCTCTCGGATTCCATACACCTAAGATCCCTCTCCTCAATGGAAACCCATATTAGATGCCATATTAGATAGTAATGACCGCAGGGAGGTATGACAGAGCAAAGAGCTTCACGAGCTCTTTTACCAGACCTTACATGGGCCCGATGTAGACCTGTTAGCGTCCGCATCCTGGTTGCTGCGATTCAGTGACCTCTTTGAGGAAACCGAAGGTTTTGTCTTTGCGATTATGGATGAAGTTATGATGACGAACAACTACTGGAAATATATTGTGAAGGATGGCATCTATCGGGCATGCCACCGTCCCGGGGAATCAATCCGACACAACATCTTTGGCTGTTCTCGTCTGGCTAACGGAGACTACTTGCCGAGAGACGCTCCGCTCGGTCGGTCAATATTTGTGTTTCGTATAGCTTAGTCAAGACATCACGGGTACATACATAATCTATCATTGCTATTGTACAAGTACAGTGAACAGTACTGACTGTTGACACACAGTATTGTGGGGAGTGCATGTTCTGCACCGGTGCACACAGCAGGCCTCCTCCGTCGTCGTGTGCGTCCAGCCGAGCGCTCCACCGCGGATGTAATATTATGTTGTGTATTGACCCAGCCACGTTTCTATTACACGTACATCGCTTTCAACTGCTTCCAGAAATAGACGAAAATAAGAGTAAAATTTTCCGACTACTTTACGAAGCTGATTTTTCTGGTATGGAAGATTAAAATTATGAGACACAAATTTTGTTTATCACACTCGTTTAGAGGTTTTGTATTTGGTAAAAAATATAGTTTAATCATTTAAATAATCGTCTGCTACGGCGTAGCTGTCATCAACTACGGCGCAGCTGTTATCTGCTACGGTGTAGGTATCGTCTGCGACGGCGTAGATTGCGTGATGAGTTACATCGTTGTCCATATTTTGTTTGGTAAAACCATTCTCTGTTGCTCTTGATCAGTATTAGAACTTCAGTCTTGCCAAAATACTACAGAAACTACTTATTTAAAAAAAACACATTTTTACTCAACATAATGTGTGCCATACATGCATCGTAGACGTAGACAGATAATCGAGGTAGCGTAGATTTAATAATTACATGGCAACACCTACGTAATCGGTCCTATGTTACCATATATTACGTTAAATCTTGTTTATTTATTTACTGCCTGACACCAAGCGCATTATTTATGTCCTTAATAAAGGAATTTGTTCGCCGCCATATTCTCTAATAATGGAACCAATTACATGTAGGTGTGCCATTACTTAAAAACATGTTCATTAGAATTAGTAACTATTCTGCGCGATTTAAAAGTTACGACTCTATAGGGCAGACTCACACTGAATATTTTTATTAAGCTTATAAAGAAACCGTTGAAAGCTGTAAAAATCGAAAAGCCTTTGTGATACAATATACTCGGGTACATAGCGCTCAGTAAATAACGCGATACACACAGACAGGCAGGGTCGGGTGCTCGGGTGTCCGATCTCGCGGCGGATGGCCCGCGTTCGATCCGGCCTACTCGGCCGAGAAATAGATAGCACCCGGGTTTATCCTACCATTCCGCTTCGGAACTAGATTTTTCGCCGAAATCTTTGTACAAGTACAACTTTATTGCTTAAAATACGAGTAAAATGTTTTTATTTACGTTAAGAGGGTTTATCCTAAACGAGAACGTCGGCAACATCGTAAATAGCTGTCAAATATTTACCTGTTTTGATTAATTTAGCAATATTACCGTGTGGAAATAAGAAATGTGGCTAACTAGTTACCTAGAATATTAATAATGAAATGTAATAATTAATATCGTAATACCGAATATTTAGTTATTTAAAACTAAATATTCGGTATTACGATATTAATTATTGCATATATTAAATGCATTTGGAAACTTTCCAAATGCATTTAATTGCATTTTTTCACCTAAAATTGTTACAACATCAAATAATTGCAATTTATTATTAATATTCTAGGAAACTAGTTAGCCACATTTCTTATTTCCATACAATAATTTTGCAAAATTAATCAAAACTGCGAAATATTTGACATCTATACGTATTTGCGACGTTGCTCACTTTCAGAATAAACGCTCTTAAAACAAAATTATCAATTGAAAGACCTGTGATCATTATTTTCACCCCCCTATTGATTCACGGCGAGGCCTTTTCTGCATGATATGTTACCAGCGCAATTAGAAGGCTTTAGGTAATTACGATCGGTCTTTATTTTTGAAATTTTAATTAACCGACTTTTTCGAGCGAGAAAAAGTAGAAATTTGGTAATCGAAATTCAGTAGGGATAGCTCAAATCGCTTTTTTGTGAAAACAATACCATCTCTGTTTAAGTGTCCATTGAGAGTAAGGTTGATCAAGAGATCCCATTTTTTATGTATCGTTTGAATCTAAACCCTATTGGGGCTAATGGTAGTCACATAGATACAGTTTGGCTTGGATTCCGACTAAGCTAGCGTTTCGCTGTGGAAGTAAAAGAGGGATAAAGATATTGAACTTATTGTTTTTGTAACTATTATGTACTGTTGTTATTAATTTAAAGACTGTACTTACCCTTCTTCTTCTTCTGGTGGTTTCTCCTTTCTTACCTATAAGTGAAAAAATGCCGAATAGTTTAATGTACTTCACACAATAGGTAAACAATTCGGTACTTGTGCGACCACGTGATCTACAATCACGTGGTTACACAAGTACTGAATCGTAATATATCATGAGCAGGTTTAGATTCATTATTTTATCCGACATAGGTACACACACTACCACACCCTACACTACCAAACCATTTTTAATTAACTTCTATAGCCTTTATCCCTGCTCCTACTTTTGTGATTCTGTAGTATTACGTTTACCTCCGAGGAGGTTAATGTAAGTTAGAAAAATATACGAGTGGTAGAAAAGAATATCAGCAGCAGTGGCTTGAGATGGTCGCTGCGGCGCAGCAGCAGAGCAGCGAAAGAGGACCGGCTACAGCTCTGCCAAGGAGGATCGGCTACAGCTCAGCCAAGGACGACCGGCTACAGTTTAGCCAAGGAGGACCAGCTATAGCTCAGCCAAGGAGGACCAGCTACAGCTCAGCCTAGGAGGACCAGCTACAGAGGATCTGCTATAGCTCAGCCTAGAGGGCCAACCGCAGCGCAGCTTCGGAGGGCCGGCAGCCGCGCAGTCAAGGAAGGCGCCAGAGCGTTCGGCGCCAAAAGTCGAGAGAAGGACTGCCGGAGGCACTAGTTGAGAGGACTGGTCCCCCGGGACCACCGTCTGATAGATAGATACTGGGAATGGGCTGGTCCTCGGGGCCCAACGGCAAATTAAACTACTTCATAGTTGTTGTTCAAGGCTGAACGTAGACTGATTATAGACTGCGTTTATTGCCAGACAACGCCTGATTTTATACCAGTATTAGCGGAAGTTCATTTTTTGAATATTTTATGTAGTTCAAATAAAAGTCAGATTACTTCGTAATCGGCCAGTAACTTATTCAAAACATTTCACGACCTGTAGCTTATTAGACTAATAACAATGTGGACCTGCCTTTACAATAGAGACTAACCTAATCATGGCAGGTTATACAAAAAAAAAAACAAATATGACAGTTGACAATGATGACAATGTCAGAACATAAAATATTCTGAGATTTTTTACAAAAGATGGAATTAATATATAGCCAGTGTCATAGTAACCATAATCCCCATAAACCATATCCCATTCAAGTGAGTGTTATAATGCTGTACTAAATTTCATTATGCAACTCGAATTTCAAAAAAAGGATATTGTCATGTATGCAACATGTATGCAACTCCTTGTTTCCATTAGCTTTTGTAATGGAACGTTGAAGCGGGGGGCGGCAGCACCCGCTACACGCATGCGCGGGGATGTGCTGCTGCAGGCAACATACATACGTGCACTTGTACTGAATTTCGTGGGATTTTATTTATATATTTATGGATTCATACCATGGGTGTAGATAGTCTTGTATGCAACTGTATATAATTAGGTATTAAAACACTCATGTGATACTATTTTTACACTCGGCTTTGCCTCTTGTGATAAACCCACATTCGTGTTTTAATACCCCTTATTATACAACAGTTGCATAAATAACTATAAAATACGAATTTGGGTGTTAAATAGATCAAAAGCATGATATAATAGGAAAAGGTATGTTTTGTAGCGTAAAGAGTAATTAAAATAAGTGTCATAAGGTAAATATACTAAAAGAGTGATTTGTAAAATAAAATACCACGTAAATGAGCTAAAAGTACTTACGTGGTTTCGGGAAACTGAATACTACAGTTCTCAGTAAAGTTTTAGTACAAACAACATTCCTTATCTTCGTGCTCGGTTCAGTTTTCAATGTTTATTTAATTGCATCTAATAAATACTTTACTTGCAATTACCTAAAAAGAGCTCTTTAAGTCCGAATCAGTATTTATTGGTTTAGTAGGAGCGCAGGAAGTAGCCGTCTGGAGGATTAAGCTGAAGGTACACGCTACGCAAGCTATGATAGCCTAGCATGTCTACACCGTCTTTCATAATTATGAAGAAAAAAAGACACAAGAGTTGATGATCGCTGGTTTGAAAACATACATCAGATCAGAAGTTTAAAATATGCAAGTTAGGTCCGGTGGCACCACAAATCTCTAAATGTGTTTAGTGCTAAACGTATTATATAAGACATCATTCTATCTGTCATCTTCAAACGATAGACATAAATAAAACAATGTTTTATATACCTACGTTTGACGCTAAATGTAGTTAGTGATTTGTGTCTATCTGGCTGCATACAAAACGAAACACCAAAGGGCAACAAAAAGTCACCAATCCACAATCGCGCAAACGAAGTATGGTGTGCAATGGTCCTATACGTAACGCAGTGGGGGGTGGACACCGAGTGCCAAAGCGGTACTCGTATCTCCGAGCGCCATGCCAGGGATACTGATAGTTAAGCTCGAGCCGTCGAAAATAATACTTACCTTTGTGTCGGGTACGTGTGCGAGGGGATAAATAGAGATTGGAATGATGTTAAAAACTACATATGATAGCTAATAGCTATTCCAGTAAATAATAAAAAAAAAACAATAACTAACTTGCTGGTCGTCCGTGTAAAATGACGCCGCCGGTCGGCGAAGAAAGATCTTTAACTACATATATTTTTGGTGAGAAAATTATTCAACTTCCAGAAAAATAAAATCTGCTGTTGAAGTTGCTGTCATGTGACACCGTACCCAAAACAACGTAATGAAAGCGTAATGATATGCATAAATGGCACAATACACGTGCGAGCGCGTTGACTTGACAAAGTTAATGTGTCCGCTCCCGGCGCGTCTCAATCCGCTCTCTACTACAACCATAAAAGGCTACTTATTTAGCGCGATGCTCCCGCAACTACGGTGCGGTGTGGGCGCGGTGCGAGCGACGCACGACTACCGGTTTTATGTTGGGGGATTTACTCGCTGTAACGAGCCTTTTTCAGAATGTCCGTGTGACGTGCTGCTTGAGAGGAATTTAAACGAACCGGATTAAATGATACTTGATGTGTGGTTTCGTTTAATTTGGAAGTTGGAAGATTACTGTGACTGAATTTGGGCAGGCTTGTAGTAGCACCTACAACGCCATATGCCAACTACGCATTAAAGACCATTTTTTTTTTGGATGATTAATTATCAAATAAGTTCTCCCGCTCTGGGCGGAGCGGAAAGGCATGTTAGAGTCTTACTGACTAAAACCCACCCATGTTCCTTCAGTTGCCTGTATATTGCCAGAGGCCACGGTATCCCTTTCAGACTTTCTCGCGACCCCGGCAGGCATCGGCTCTAGCGGACCTCGTCAGTTGTGCTGACATCTGTTTGAGGCGCGCGTCGAATACAACGCGCCGTCGACCCAAGCCTGTTCCTTATCGGACGGTGATCTACCCATTGCTCACCGTCCCCAAACCTGCGCCTACGGTGGCTGGGAATCAGCTTGCGATTCCCGACGCCCAGGGCGTCACCTGCGGCAGCTAGGGGCGTGAGAGCGCAAAATTTGCCTCTCCCTCACGCGTTCCGCCTCCTTCTTCACGAGCATTACTGCTTCGCAGAATGAGGTGATGGCCTCCCATACCCTCTCGCGCCGTAACATGGCCAGGACCAGGGCTGGACACGAGAGATTACCGCCACCGATCGCCTCCACGAGGATACGGCGGTGCTTCGCCCAAGCCAGGTAGACTTCCACCGTATGCTCCACCGTGTCTTCCAGGCAATCCACACAATGGTGACACCCGGGCGTTTTCCTGCCTTATCCAAAATAGACGTAACAAAGACCTGACGTCACACAAAATCTGTATCGCGCAAGAGGATTTTATCGCGCCATCAGCATATAATATAACTTTCCGACATCAATCGTTGGGCAGTTGCTCACCAGACACGACACTTGCCTGGTCGGAGGATCCTTCTTTTACTATAGAGGATGAGTGAACTTTATACCCTGTTCCTCATGCCTCTATATGCTCATGACTGTTGATCTATCTGTTTTGTATAATATAAAAGATTGCATGTGCATGCCACAGCGCACTGAGGCCAATGACAGCGCTGTTGGCACAGAGTTGCAACGCTATACATCTTGCAGATTATGCTAATCTCTGCCCCACATATGTCTCTAGTACACTTATCTTCAAGAATATGCTATATGCATAATGACCTCACGCCAGTTGAAAATTAGAAATCTTTCAGGTAGATTAAGTTCAGCTGCATATGTATTAAGAAAAATAAGGCAGTTGACTGATATAGCCACAGCTAGGTTAGTAAACTTTGCTTATTTCCCTGTGGAAAATAAGCAAAGTAAACTATACTAAATAAGAAATTATATCTTATGGCGTTCTGCTGTGGGGATCGGCAGCTAACGTAGATTCAATTTCCATTTTAAAAAAGAGGTCAAACCGCGCTATCTACAAAATGGGTCCTCGCGAGTCCCTCAGGGACGAATTTAAAGAAATTGATATACTGACTCTGCCTACTCTTTATATAGTAGAAAGTATTTTGTACGTTCGCAAAAACTTAGGATTTTTCAAAATAAGAAGCGATTTCCATAATATAAATACACGCAGTAGACATGAAATTGTGATACCCAAATTTAGATTAACTAAAACAAGCAAGTCATTTCTTATAAACAGTATCCGCTTTTATAATATAAATTATACATACACATTATTATACATTACATTATTATTATTCTTATACATGTCAGAGCGGGAGGGTCCGGGGATCTCGAATGATAACGATCAGACATCTTGTATACTCTTTTTTACTCACATCAAAACAACGATGATTCACACAACTTAATTTTATAAGTATAAATTACAATTCAATACTGAACTTCATGGCAACTCGCAGTTTTGACCACTAAAGTCTTGGCTGCTTAACCGGACTTTCCTGTGGGTGCCTTAAGCTGCTACACTTAGAGCCTCCAGCGAGGAGCAAAAAACTATGCTAAATTAAAACTAGGCGAACGCTCGCTAAGGGCACCCCCTGTGGGGTACGAACCTCGGCTTAGGGCGTCGCTGAGGGGAGGACAGCAAGATGGGACAGGCTGGATAAAAATTGGTTTAAATCATGATTATTATGCGGGGTAGTTTAAAGCTACGTGCTCAGCGGCAACAACTTGCTAGCACCTTGTTTTCGAGCAAGGGTCGGGGAGAAGTATCATTTACTCAGGGACACGGTCGCGATCGCAAAGGACCTCGGCGGTGAGGTCGGAATGACGGGAGGCGTCTGTTTTTGTATATTGTACTGGTGGCCCTATTCTTCTCCTGGAGGAGTGTAATGGGATCATCAGGGTCGGAAAGAACATGCCTCGGACGGCGGATCTGACTAATTCTAGAAGGGACGTAATTTGCTGCTTCGACAACCAAGGGGTTGCGATGTCTAGGAGCGGAATCAAAGTAACGCTTGGACATGCGTTTAAGGAACTGGTGAATCGTGGGGATTTTACAGTCGAGATGAAGGATCTCGTTTTTGACATAGAAGGGAGCTCCCCTGGCTTTACGGAGGAAACGGTTCTGCAAGGCCTGCACCACCCATGGATGGACCTACCTATGGATGGAATGGGATTAGGCGTGGGCGAATACTGCACCCGCATAGGTCATAATGGGTCGGATACACGATGTGAAGATGCGCAGTTTGCACTTAAATGCCAATTTGCTGCGTGCATTTAAGACGAAATGGAGTCTACCTAGAGCGAAAGCGGCTCGCGAACGAACCGTCTTTATGTGCTCAGAAAAGGAGAGATGGTGATCTAGGATAACACCTAGGTATTAGGCGCGCCTCGCCCAAGGGATAGGTTTGCCGAACATGGTGATAGGTCGGGGGAAGGGGGGTTCTAGTTCTCGGTTTCGAAAAGATAACCGCTTGACTTTTGTCGGGATTGACTTCTATTCGCCATTTTCTAAACCAGGCGCCATTGACAGCCCTTTGGAGGTTTAGCAGCATAGTAGCTGAATTTCCCTTGGAAATGATCGCTATATCGTCTGCGAACAGAGCCAACTGCGTCGATCTGTGTCTGGGGATGTCGCTGGTGAATAGCGTGAATACGAGGGGGGCTAGTACTGAGCTCTGAGGGACTCCTGCCCTTATGAGGCGGGGGGAGGAAAGGGCTCCTTCGATACAGAAGCGAAAGGTGCGGTTCGACAAATAGTCTCGTAAGATGAGCACGAGACGATCCGGCACTCCGAGTTTGTAGAGCTTATAAATTAAGTCGTTGTGCCAGATTTTGTCGAACGCCTTCGCTATGTCGAAGAAAACTACGCTCGTCTGCCGGCCTTGAGTGAGAGCACCGCTGACCAGCTCGACGATACGATGGACCTGATGCACGCTAGAGTGCTGAGTTTGAAAGCCGAACTGTTCGTTGGGGATGAGGCCCTTGGTCTCTGCATAGTCTCTGAGGCGCTTATAAATAAGCCTCTCATAGATTTTGCCGAGAACCTTGAGCAGACTGATGGGCCTATAACTTGATGGCTCGTTTTTGGATTTTTCTGGTTTAGGGATACCTATGACAGTGGCCTCTTTCCACGTCTGGGGAAAAATGTAATTGCTTAGCGCACCATTGAAGATGGTGGTCATAAGCATAATTAAATGAGCTGGGAATAGTTGGACCACCCTATTGGTGAGTCCGTCTGAGCCGGGGGCTTTACGATTTTTCAGACCTTTGATAATCTCATGCACCTCATCTGGTTCGATGGGGGGCAAGGGAAAATCAGGGTCGTCAATGGGAGGGATAGAGGCTCTACGTTCAACTTTGGCGTCGACCTCTTCGAGGTGAGCTTTGTCTACTGGTAGGGTACTGGGAGAGCATTAGGCTTCAAGACTGTCGGCTAGGCACTCGGCTTTGTCAATGTCATCGAAGGCTATTGTTTTGTCGTGGCGGACTAAAGGGGCATATGACCCGACTGGGGGGACCTGAGTTTCCTCTGGAGTTCCCAGAAAGCTAGGTGGGTAGGCTCAAGGTCACTCAGCATCCTGTCCCAGCCCGCTTCACGCAGCTCCACCATACGTGTCCTTACAGATCTCTGTAAGTAGCGCATGTGGGCTTTGTTAGCGGCGCAGGGAAACATGCTGTAGGCATGGACAGCTGCTTTCTTCTCAGTCAACAGGGCGCGCGCATCGTCCATGGGTTTCAGGTAACAGGGATCTGTTGCTGGAACCTCCCTTGAGCAGTCGCTCAGGACGGTTTGTACGTGCTCTGTGAGTGAGTCGATCGCAGCTGTCGTGTTGGCGATTGAGTCAAACTGGTCGGGGATAGAGTCTAATAAGGGGGACGTGTTGGATTTCAGCTGATCGCTTACTTTCTTCCAGTCCGTCACCTTCCTAGTGGAGAGAGGGTGGTTAGGGTCAGAGGGACTTATGCGGGAGACAAGATTTATGATTACTGGGTGGTGGTCGCAGGTAAGCTCGTGCACCGTTTCTATAGAGTCGAGTCGTAAGTTTACTTTCTTAAGGAGCGTTATGTCAAGGACGTCGGGCGTGTAGTTAACCATATGGGGATAATAAGTGGGATTCATCGGAGTGACTGCCTCGTTGGTCTAGTGGTCGCAAGCGCTACTGCTAAGTATGAGGTCCTGGGTTCAATTCCCGGGTCGAGCAAAATGTTATTGTGTTTTTCTATCTGAAATTTCTCAGTAGCAGCTCGGAGTCTGGATTTGTGCCCGGTTGATGGCAATAGGCTCGCCCCCTATTACATGGGACTTAAACATAACTGGTGAAATGTGGGTGTGCCTGCTACAGGGACACCTCTGCCCAACCCTTCGGGGAAACAAGGCGTGATGTTATGTTATGTCATCGGAGCGATGATGTCGAAGTTAAGAGTGGAAGAGAGGTCGAACAAGTGTCGGCCCCTAGGGTTGGTGGTGTGACTGTTCCAAGAAGGATGTTTTGCGTTGAAGTCCCCTGCCATAATGACAGAGTCGCTCATGCCGAAGAGTAGCTGTAGGTCATCAGAAATGAGTTGGTAGTTTTCTGAGGCTAGAGCTGGGATGGTAGGGATGTAGACCGACACTAGAGTGATCGGCGGGTGACCAGTCATGCCTAGGTGACAGACTGATACTTCTAATCGGGAGAGAGGTGGAGGGTCCATAGGGATGCAATACAGATCCTTTTTATAATAGATGAGAGTGCCACCCGCGTGACAGCGCGTCCTATCATTTCGAATTAAACGATAGTTAACTATAGAGGGGTTTCGTTTGTGGGGTTCAAGGAAGGTTTTCCTGTATGAGGAGAAGATCTAACTGATGATCACGGAGGAATTCCGTGATTTCATCTTTCTGATTGAATAAGCCGTTGGCATTGAAAGTTCCTATCTTTAGGGATCGGGGTTTAAACCTTTCATAAGAGGCGTTAAACATTGTGAGGGTCTAGTGAAGGAAGTGAGGGTGGAGGTGATATCCTCGTATGCCAGGAACACGTTTTGAATTTGTTCTATGCATCCTGATTTTTTGGCTTCGACTATGTCTAACGCCATTTGTGTAGCCCTGGGGGTACAAGAGGTCATGAAAGTGGAGCTGATAATGCCGAATGCATTTTTAACGGGGTCCATGATAATATTTTTGTTAGCCACGGGAGTGGGAACGGGACGCGGGGTAACCGGGTTTATATTGGGTTTTGCGGAGGGCGCGGGGGGTGCGGGGGGTGCGGGGGGTGCGCTACGCTGTGTAGGCGCGTGGGGAGCGGGGAAGCAGGGGGGAGGAGGAGGGCGGACTCGCGGGTCCATTAGGGAGTATAGCGGGGTGTGAGGGAGAGGGGGGCGCGGGGTAACCAGAGCCGGGAAGGTCTGCACCAGCAGACCAAATCACCAGATTGTAGTTCAATTGAGACCAAGGGCTAGGTCTCTGAGGGCTAAGCCTCTGAGGTATCTGAGTAGAGGGAAAGGGTTGGTAATCCCTTTGGCGTTGCTGTCTAGCGTCTAGACGCTTAGACAGCTTTGCTGTGTAAGCCTTAAGGGCTTTAGGACAGCCGCAGTAATTAGCCGTGTGGCCTTCGAGGCCGCACAGTACGCAACTTGGCGGGGTGACGCATAAGTTGCGATCTTTGGGCCGGGTGCAGTCTGCCGTGCCATGGTCTCCCAGGCACTTGACGCACCTGGGTTTCGCATGGCAGTACTTCTGACTCCATATAATTGGCAACGGTGACATTGCCCTATGGCGCTATTTTTCCAGGGCTTCTCAATGGTGAAGCCCACTAATTGACATATCGCACGCTTAATCATATACTGACATAACTCAAAAAATATGTTTTTCGAGAAATCGCAAAAAACGATTTAGTAAACCTGACTTACCTTACAAAATGGCTTATTACTCAAAGAAAATAGCTTTATATAATGAAATAATGTATTGAAGGGATAGTTGATAAATTGAGTATAGTATTTAAATATTTTTTTTTAAGAAATTTAGATTTTCTAATATAAATTAGTCGGTTAAAAAAATTGTTCCTCAAGATGCGTCAGTTTAATATAAAAGATAAAGTTACATTTATTTAATACTGGTGATACATTTTGAAATGAGTTCGTGTTTTATTTAATATATAACTAAAGAATACTGATTATTAAGTTATGGGTCTTTATACTATGAATTAAAATTTTAATACTGGTGACATATTTTGAAATGAGTCCGTATTTTATTCAATGTATTCTCATTGTTATGATAATGAGTCTATAAGGTATATAAAATAAAAGATAAGTATACAAAATATTTCGTTTTATTTATTTTTTTCATTATCAAAAATAATCAAAAACATAGTAAAGTTCAAATAAAATGCTGACCTGTGTCAATCCCTACCACCAATGAGGATTACACACAGGACACAGGACAGTAGCCTCATTGATGCATGGTAGGGACTGACACAGGTCAGCATTTTATTTGAACTTTATTGTACCTTGCACAAAACAGTTGTGAATTATATTGTACCTTATTGCAATGCAAACTTTAATTAACAATAAATCTTGTATACAACAACAGTCAAGTAATAGTTAACTGTAGGTACCTACTACACAATTTGTATATACGAGTAAGTAGATACTTTAAAATCAACTCTGAAAGAAACTTTGACTTCTAATAATGTAATTTATAAATTTTATAAAAAAAAAGAAATAAAAACTTGTCCTAGGTTATAAATTAACGAATTAAACTTAACGAAGATCTCAATATTAAATTTACAATATTAGGAGTCAGTTTAAATTGATAGGTAATCTAAAAACAAACCGTAAATCTGAATAAAGATTCCCAAGGAAATAACAACAGTCACACTTATCATCTATTTAACAACACGATAATATCTAATTGTACTTATTTATTAATTAAGAGATCAGTTTTCTCAATATTAGGCACTTAATCAGTCACTACAAGACTAAACTTAACATACAATTTTTTGCACCTTGCAAGTATTCACCCTGATTACATAATCGTGTCATAAAAATCTTTGTAAAAATTGGGTATCAAATTTTTATCAAGTAACTCTTTTACATCCTTCTTTTTATTTTCACCGAGCTTTTGCTTGCCCGTGTATGCTTTTACTGTTGTCAACTCTGACAGGGGATTCATTTTTTTTCTCTTGTTTCTTACGTTTATCTTTTCAAATTCTGCATCTTTGTTGTATGATGTTTTCACATAGAATGAAAAAGGTTCACTTTTTATTACTTTTATAACTTTGATATCATTCCATGATAAAACTTTTTTATCTTCAGTTTCATTAAAATTGTATCCCCAATTTTCCTGCAGTTCTTTTAGGTTTAAAAATGAGTCGTATGTAAGTTCGTGTACGCGGAACTTTTGACCAGTCTTTTTGGCATTTTTGATAATGGTTACATATTGGTGGGGGCAATAAATTGGTCCTGATTTTAAGTTCTTTTTAATTTCTTTTTCGATCAGGCTATGAATATTGTCACCCTCATTTTGAGTATGACCTTTAATTAAGAATTTGTGTGTGATTGATTCTATATTCAGGTGGGTTACAGCATAGAGATAAAGCGCTACTATATATTTATTCTTATTTTGACCGCAACAGTTGTCTGAATACAGAATCAAGTTCAGGCCATCACTATTACTAGCACTTACCCCTGCTTCACAACATAGTCTCTCAAAGCAATCCAATAAACAGGAGCCTATCTCATTAGCACCGCGTTTAGCATCAGTTTCATTCCAGAAATAGCAGTTTACATCAGTATAGGAATCTTTCATCTGGGCTTCAACTTTTTTGTTTAAGAGTGTGATGGTAAAGTTATAACTATTCAATTTAGATTTATAGTAAAAAGCTGATGTATCGCCTCGTGGCGATTGTAACACCGCTTGCAAGTCGAACACTAACACTTTATTTTTGTCATCTATTTTGCAACGGTCATCATGTTTTTCATTACGACATAGCTTTTTTTCTTTTATATGAGTTATATACTTATCATGAATCATACTTTTTTGCTCTGCGTTTGAATTTGTATACTGTAGACAAAGATCGCATTGGTTTTTTCGCGGACAAAAAAATGAAATATTAAATTCCTTAACAAATGTACGGTAAAACATGCAATACTTACCATAGGGCTTACTGTTCTTCTCTTGCGCTACCTTGAAGTCATTGAAGAGATCTGTAATAGTTTTGCCCCCGTCTATGTATTCGCGAGTAGATGTTTGCCTTGTGTAGTGTGACGGAACCCTTGGTATTGAGTCTATAAAAGTTTTAATGTCCGAAATGAGTGTTTCATCAGTAGTGGTGTGGTTGTCGTGTTTACCTCTTCGATCATTTTGCAAAACTCCATGGTTTTGACACTTTTGGATTACTGTACGAATTACACGATCGGATATATTCAGCGTACCAACAAAAAATGTTTTACAAACCCGGATTGATATACCATTGACTATAAAATGAAAAGCTTTATTAGCTTGCCTCGGGCGCATGGCGTTTGAATATTTATACCTAGGAGTGACATCGGACATACAAGACTGAATAAACGATCGCTGCTGATTGACTTCACCAATATTCCAGTAAGCATCAAAAATAGCTTGTCTTTGAAGAGATGTAAACTTTTCAGAACATTTAAGTCTGCACTTGTCTGTACAAGGTGGTTTCACTTCACGAGCTGCAACAGTTTTCTTTTTCGCGGTCTCATAGGAGCGACCAGAATTTCTTAGAATTTTATTTATGTTTTGTTTCCATTTTTGAGGATTACTTGTGCGCTTTCTGCCTTTCTTCTTAGTAATCTCTGTTTCTTCTTCTATGTTGAGTTCGTTCATTTCAGAGTTTCCAATTTCACTTGTTTCTTGTCCGTTTGTTGACTGTACATTAGCTGTAGTATCTGTATTATTGATAGTATTTTCATCCACGTGATCGGAAGTAGAAGGTTGTACCACTTTATCATCATCAGAAGTTGAAGATGAAGAACTGCTGGAACTGCTGGAACTGCTTGAACTGGAGGATGAAGAGCTGCTGGAGCTAGATGATGACCGACGTGATGAATGATGTACTGGTTCTATTTTCTTTCTTTTTATTTGACTGTCATAGGTCGGATCGCCATTGTCGCTGATATCTGGACTGACTTCACCAGAATGTACGGGTGAAACATTGTAGTCAACTTGGTCTCTTTTACGGCTAGAATATTTATGATGATGAGTGGCCTCGCTTTCAAAAAAGTCCTTAACATTGTAATAACGCTGGTTTTCAGGTTTATTAGTAATATCACATAACATCTGTAAAAAAAGAATAGGTATTTGAAGATTCACGTAATTCGAACCGATGGCGATTGACAAAATAGATGACAAAATACAAGGTTAAAAAGTCATGATTCATGTAGTATTCACAATTACACCCCCTAACGGGTACCTAAAATAAAAGATGACAGTAAAACTTAATGACGCGACTCTAGCGACCCGACGCGAATTCTAGTTTAAAAATAAAATACCATAATAAAAAGGGATAAACCTGTCGAAAGAATAAAATAATAATCACAACTACTTACCTCGACATCAAATGCAACATTCTGAACTGAACTATCTTCATCTATGTCAAACGCCACTTTGTTCTATCAGGCGTATTATTTAGAATCGGAGATTGACTAGGGTCTGGGTTTAGAATGTCATCTTGAATTTGAGCTTCTGTATCGTCACGAGAAGGGTCAGGTGTAGAATTAATCAATTCCATTATCTTTTTCGACCTTGAAGACATTCTGAAAAAGTTAGGTTACTTTATTATTTCTTTTAAACAAATTATTTTAATCCATTAGTGACACAATATCTAATCTGCATTCAACAATTTTATACTAAACTATTGTCTTTTATAAAATAAAGAATCATAACAAAGTATGACTTCAGATTCCAAGAAAACTTTTGTAAAAAACTGACGTAACTTCTAAAGCCGACAAAACACTACCGACAAAACGGAACAGTTTTTTATAAAATATAGGCATAATACACAATAAGTCAAAGAATTGTTAACACGTTTTTGTATAAAACAGAACGAACACTAAATAATTCGTGAATACTTCGATCCTATTTTGTAATAAATAGGCATATTCAACAATTGACCACACTTGTATAAACTATTTCAATAAAACTTTCCTTTGATTTTTACACTAAAGCGACTTAACTACTAATTTGACACTTTTAAATTAACACACTGTGATGTTTACGATGTTAGTCCTTGATGCATACTGATATCTGTCTCTGTCTCGTAAAAACGTTTGCCGAAACGTTTGCGTGTGAAAGAGACAGACATAGGTATAACTCCGCCTAGAAACAAGATATCAAAAAAATTCAGAGATAGACCGAAAGAGGGCGTTAAAATAAACTTCTTGGTATACTTAACTCAACTTTGACCGAAACACTAATCGGTCAGTATATGATTAAGCGTGCGATATGGTCTTAACTTAATATGGGGTGATGCCCCTCGGTAGGGGAGCACACGACAATAACCATGTCGTACGCTTCCCTGCCACGTGAGCGGTGCATTCGGTGCACTTCATCGACGGGGATGTTCTGCGACTGAAGGTCGGCAAGAATGTCTGCGGAGGGAATCTCCTTAGGGATCTTTTTAATTACAACCCTAATCTGTCTGTCTTCTGGGAGGGAGTAGGTGTGAAATGACACACCTCTCTCTCTCAGGACCCTGGTTAACTCCCTGTAGTCTTTCGACGTAGGGACGAGTACTTTAATACCCTGTTGGGTAGATCGGGCGCTAGTGTAGCCTATTTTTAGGTCTACACACCACTTCGAAACTGCCGTCCATTTGTCCTTGTCTTGGATGAAGACAGGAGGTGGCGGCGCGACCTTTTTAGGGCCGGAGGTTGGCGCGGATCGAGGTGCGTCATTCTGCGAGGATGACGCAATCGGGCGGGGGGTAGTGGAGGGAGAAGCTACGGGGGCGCAAGTAGCGGTAGGAGTACTGGGGACTACCTGAGGGGTAACTATAATGGAGTCGTCAATGACGACTACCTTGCTCGCTTGGGTCGAGCTCTGCTTCTTCTTCTTCCTCTTGTTCCCTTTCCCAGTGACTAGCGAGAAACCATCGTCATCTGAGTGGGAAGAGAAGGAAGAATGAGCAGAGGCTTGAGCCTCTGAGTTGGAGGTATAGAATGGATGGGGGGTCGGGGCGCGGGCTATAGCGGTCACGTCTTCTACAGCGTCCATACTGTCTGAAGGACAAGGACTAAATTGAGCCTCGATTACATCGCTGAAGTCAGTGATGGATGAGGACCTAATATTGGTTTCACTCCTAAGCGAGGTGAGGTCCTTACGGAGTGACTGAATGTCACCCTGTAATGCCCCATAGTAAATTTAAAAATGGGACCTAGTTTTCCCTATTTTTGTATCCTAATAAACCTAATTCCCCGGGCGGACTACCGGGGATGTGTAAACCCTCCCTGTCGGGTATAGACAGGGAGGTTGTGTGCCTATTGGTGAGCCCTAAGCTTGCTTTTGCCCGTTGCCTATCTTAATGTGCAACGGGGTCCTGACCAGTCTAGTGCGCCGGGTGTAGACACACCCGACCGACACTAGGTGTGTTGCTGTGAAGGGAAGACTGTCACCAGTGCCGACTAGGAGACCCCCCAAGGCCGAACACTGGGACCCGTCCGAATGACTGCCTCGCCCTGAAGGGGTTTGGCGGGTGTACTTGGGTCAACACCCCCTCGATTTCGTTGGCACCGTATGGTTTCCACCGAGGACCACGAAACTGTGGTTTTTCCCAGAAGGGGCAAGGTGACTTGAAGAGTCAATTGACTTTTATTCCGTTAGAGAAACAAAATAATTAATCTTATCTTGAAAAAGACTCCGATTAATTGGTCGACGATAGTCGATTAATAATAATCGACTATGAAGAGCGTCGCAGTACGCGACGATACGATGACTCAGGAACAGGATCGCTTGAGTCACTTTCGGGAACCACAATCAGCAGCGCAGCACGTGCGTCCGCGTCCGATGCCAGGCGCAGAGTGTGTGTATCGCACTGCCTTTTTTTTTTTTTTTTTTTTTCTGTAGGGCATCTCGTAGCTGACCTCTGAGGTCATGACTACTTAACCGGTCAATCCTGTGGTTGCCTTAAGCTGCTACACTCAAAGCCTCCAGCCAGGGGCATACAAAACTAAGCTAAAAAGCTAGGTGAACGCTCGCTAAGGGCACCCCCTGTGGGGTACGAGCCTCGGCTTAGGGCGTCACCGGAGGGAGGACATCAAAGACGGGACGGGCTGGATCAAAGTTTTGATCATTATTATTAATCGGGGAATTTAAAGCTACGTGCACAGCTGAAACCACTGCTGGCACCTCGTTATCGAGCAAGGGTCGGGGAGGAGTATCATTTACTCGGGGGCGCGGTCGCGATCGCAAAGGACCTCGACGGCGAGGTCGGAATGACGGGAGGCGTCTGTGTCTGTGTATAGTACTAGTGGCCCTATTGCTCTCCTGGAGGAGGGTTATGGGGTCATCAGGGTCGGTGAGAATGTGCCTAGGTCGGCGGGTACGGCTAATCCTACTTGGGACATCACTGGCGGCCTCGACAACCAGAGGGTTGCGATGTTTGACCGCGGAATCGAAGTAACGCTTTGCAAGGCGTTTTAGAAATTGGTGGATCGTGGGAATTCTAAGGTCGAGATGGAGACTCTCGTTCCTAACATACCAGGGGGAGCCTGTGGCCCTGCGGAGGAATCGGTTTTGGAGCGTTTGCAACCTATGGATATGATGGGGTTTTGCATGAGCAAAGACGGCACCCGCATAAGTCATGATGGGACGAATACACGCTGTGTAGATTCGCAATTTGCACTTAAGTGACATCTTGCTGCGTGCGTTAAGGACGGAATGGAGCCTACCGAGAGCGAAAGCGGCTCGCGAACGAACCTTCTTTATGTGCTCAGCGAAAGTGAGATGGTGGTCGAGGAAAACACCTAGGTATTTGGCTCGCTTCTCCCAAGGGATCTGCTTACCGAACATAGTGAGAGGTCGGGGGAGGGGGTCTCTAAGCCTTGTGCGCGGTTTCGAGAAGAGAACCGCTTGGCTTTTTTCGGGATTGACTTCTATGCGCCACTTTCGAAACCAGGCAGCGAGTCGATTGACTGCGCCTTGGAGAGTGTGGGCGATATTGTCGGGGTATCTAGACCTAAAGTAGATGGCCGTATCGTCTGCGAACAGAGCGAAATGCGTCCTTCTACCTGGGTTTGGAATATCGCTAGTGAATAGCGTGAACATGAGGGGAGCTAGCACGGAGCCCTGAGGGACTCCTGCACGAATGGGGCGGGGAGAGGAAAGTGCTCCTTCAATGCGATAGCGGAATACGCGATTCGATAGATAGTCCCGTAAGATGAGTACGAGACGATCCGGCACGCCGAGTTGGTACAGCTTGTATAATAAGCCGTTGTGCCAGACTTTATCGAATGCTTATCGCACTGCCACTAGAGCGAGCCTATTTATACTTTCAAACAACTGTCAACGTCAAATTACGACTTCCGGTGACATTTGTTTAACAATAAAGTTCAGATTTAATTTAGTAAAAATAATGTAATTGCGTACAATATTTGATTTGTAATTAATAACACTTTTTAAATTCTTAAATTGTTTTAGTTAGGTAACAATAATTTTATTTAAATGAACTAACAGTATTCTAATTTCCATTTAAGAGTTTTAAATTAAAACTTCAATAAAAGCAAACCTTAAAATTAACAATACTTAATTTATACGATGTTGTAATGTAAAATCACTTGTTTATTTATTGCACTGATTCGTGTTTCCGTTACGTCATCAGCCATTATGACTTTTTTTTTAGTCTGTGGTACTATTTTTATTTGCCAGCGCTATCATACATTATTTGATTTTATTTTATTTGTAAAATTTATATTAATTCATGTTTGGCAATGGGTGTTATGTACCTGAAATAAATGAATTTATTATTATTATAACAAGTTGCCAAAGTCGGTTACAGAACTTGGTGGTGGGAAGTCCAAAACCCACATCAAACGTCCTCATCAAGAAAGCATATTATAAAATTAAAGACTACATTGAAGAAAAGAAAGCTTGGCAATAATTCTCATGTGACTTCCCTAGTACCTCATTAACGGCACAGTTATGTAAGAGTCTATTAACTGCGTCCATATTACCATACTTGTTTTCAAAGTTCAAAGTTTGTTACAAAGTTCTTATTTAGTGATTGGGCGACTCCAGGTATTCGTAAAAGCAGGGAAAAACTATTTGAACTTTATGGCCTAAAGCAACATATGAATAATACAAGCTTTCATAAGTATGTTGCAAAATATTCAATATTAGCAATAAAATAAAATCAGCTGATGATAAAATAAAAACTACCTGGCAAATAATAAATAATGAAACAGGTAGGAAAAAACAGCGAAATACTGAATTTAATTTAGAGACTGCACATGGCCCCATTAACTCAGATATAGAAATAGCTCAAGAATTTGAATCCTTTTTTGCTAATATTCCCCTTAAAACTACTCAAGCTTTAAATTCCTCACCCGCGCTTTCTGCTGCCTTACTTAGACAGAATGTGAAGGCTTGCCCTTTGGAGTTTAGGTTTCAGCATACAAACCCCCAGGCTGTTATAAAAGCTTTTAAAGATCTTAAAATTAAATCAACAGAAGATCTCTGGGGAATGTCTGTAAAAGTCTGTAGATCTATAATCGAAACCATTGCGCCCTATTTAGCTTACATATTTAACACCAGTATAGACCAAGGAGTCTTTCCGGATCTCATGAAACACAGTAAAGTAGTTCCATTGTTCAAATCTGGTGATAGTAAAGCACCCAACAATTATAGGCCTGTATCAATTCTACCAGTGCTCAGTAAGGTGTTTGAAAAGTTGATGCTCAATCAAATGTTACCTCACTTTAATAAAAATTCCATCTTTCATGAACAACAGTACGATTTCACCAAAGGGCGTTGTACCACTGACGCCGGTGTCACCCTAATAAAGAACATTTTTAATGCCTGGAAAGAAGCACAAGATGCCATTGGAAGCTTTTGCGACCTCTCGAAGGCGTTCGATTGTGTAGACCATGAGACACTTCTGCTGAAACTAGAGCACTATGGGATTAGGAATACAGCTCTTGATTTACTTAGATCATACCTGAAAGATAGAAAGGTTAAAGTTCAGGTAAACGGCGTAAACTCATTGGGGTCTGAAATGGCAATGGGCGTTCCCCAAGGTTCGATATTGGGTCCATTCCTGTTTTTAGTTTACATTAATGATTTACCCCAATTATTTCAAAATCAACCGAAGATGGTGTTATTTGCAGATGACACATCATTAATCTTTAAAATAAACCGACGGTCACAAAATCTTGAAGACGTTAATAGCTCTATTCTACAAGTCCAAGATTGGTTTACGGCAAACAATTTGGTACTAAATAAAACAAAAACCAAATGCATTAGATTTAAATTACCTAATGTTAGAAGTAGCGAATGTGACATCATATTGAATGGGGAAAAACTGGAATTTATTAATCAAACGGTTTTCCTAGGAATCACGCTAGACGAGAAATTACAATGGGGACCTCATATAAAATCTCTTGCGGGGCGGCTAAGCTCGGCCGCTTATGCTGTTAGAAAGATAAGACAGTTAACAGATGTAGAAACCGCGCGATTGGTCTATTTTAGCTACTTCCACAACATTATGTCGTATGGCATTTTATTGTGGGGTCGGGCTGCTGACATTGAATCCATCTTTATTTTACAAAAGAGAGCTGTCAGAGCCATTTATAATCTACGTCGCCGCGAATCTCTCAGGAAACTATTTAAAAGGATTAATATTATGACGGTACCTTGCCAATTCATTTATGAAAATATTATGTATGTAAGGAAAAATCCACATCTTTTTAATAAAATAAGTGATAGACATAATTTTAATACTAGAAATAAAGATAAACTAGATCAACCATTTTTCAGATTATATAAAGTACATACATCTTTTATGGGGTACTGTGTTAAATGTTACAACAAAATACCTTGTGACATATTGCAATTAAATGAAAGAAAATTTAAAACTCAGATTAAAAGTACACTTTGTAAACAAGCATATTACAAATTAGAGGATTATATCCAAGATAAGAGTGCTTGGAAACAGCACATGGACAATTTAGAATCAAGACAAAATCAAACAGGTTGCTAATTGAATTGTAAAATTTATAATTTTGTATTATATGACATTGATTTTACATTCTGTGATTACTTCCTCACACACTGACTTATTAATTTTAAAAACATTAGGAAAATCGTCTACTTTTACTATGTTTGTAAATATGTGAGCACCATGTATCTATCATATAATTAAGTTATCTGTCGTTGCTTCATTTTTAATTCTTTTTACCTATTGTGGTATAGTAATTTTATTCTAGGTGCATCGTCTTCACATATAATTATTTAACTAATGTACGTACTAATACAAACTATTGTAAAACATTTTAAAAGAGTAACGGTGGAGTTTCTTGCCCATTGTTCTCCATACGAAAACTACCTTTTGGAAGGGGCGACTAGAATCAATTATATTATTCTGTAAATTTTGACGTTCAAAAGTGCCATACATGGGCCTATTTGAAATAAATGTTTTGACTTTGACTTTGACTTCATTTTAATTTTTTACATTCATCCTTGATATATTCATCCTATTATTTGAGATAACATTTTGTGCACATGATAATTATTCAGATTTATTACAGTTGTAATAGCAATCATGTATTTTCGTTTAATAAAAATGGGTTTTTATTTTTATTAATTTATTTATCTTTTGTATAGACTCTTTTCTACTTTGTGAATGTGAGAATGCTGTGGGCTTAGTGGACTGTAGATCTATTGACCATTTTCTATTTTATAAGTACCAGGTACTTAATGAAAGACCTACATTGTCCTCCCATACCTAGTAACACTGTTATTTGAGAGTATTGTTAAAGCCAATTATTTTTAATAGAGTATCCGTGGAGTTACTGGCCGGCTCTTCCCCATAAGAAATGACCAATTGGAACCGTGCACCTAGCTTTCATAAGTGTAGGTATATGTGAGATAAAATATTTTGTATTTTCGCTTAGCATCCAAAAATAAATAATAAACATCTTACAACAGCAGTTACAGTCGCATCATTTATTATGAGGACGACTGTGAAATTATATTCGTAGTTCCTTTGTTGAACTTAGCTATGAAGTGGGAACATTAGCATTGATATTTTAAGTATCTTTAAAATAATCGGATTGGGGTGTTTAATGAATGTTTTATTTATTTGATTCTCACCATATGGTGCAATTCTCCTGTTCATGAAAAAAATAGAAAAAAAAACACTTTTCCACTTACTAACATTGAAAACTTCAGTTGACTACAGTCACGCCTGATGTGAACATGAGTCTAACAAAAAAGGAACGAAACTTAGGGGCTGGAACTCCATAAGGAGTAAAACACAAGTGTATTTTTCGAGAACAACACAAAAAGGTACACACGGCTGTGTCTCCGCGAGTGCCATTAGGTGGTGTATGTATGTATCAAAATAAGTAATTAATCCTCATTCCGTTTGCAAAGATGGTACAAAAGAAACCCATTAAGAGACCGGTAAACACCTGAAGGCAATTCTCACCAAAATCCCCTTTCGCACGTTTGGTTGAGACAATAGTCCCCCCTTCGACCCCTGTGACCCCCCGTCGTCGCATTTCGCCGCTGGGTAACACTTTCTTTATGATCGGTGATAGTAATAATTAAGAAAAGACTTGTGATAAATGGCTTTGCGCCAAGAATTTCCTGAGTGTTGGTGCTATAAATATTATATTGACTCGAGCAAAGAAGCCTTGAGAAGACGTTCAGGATTCTGGCTCTAACGTCGTATGTGACATTACTGAAATAACATCTATTCCCAAAACAAGGATAAGTACGTATATTTGGAATTCTTAACGCCGTAACAGTTTCAAAAATTATTGTGTCAGACACACGACACGATTCTTCTTGTTTATCTCCCATCAACCTCTCATCACCTTCGCTCAAATAGAAGAAATAAAAGCAACACGTAGCAAACGCGTTATAATGAAAAATCGATCTCCGTAAAGTTCTAAACACTCTGTTTGCCGTAATATTATTAGAAGCAAGGTATCGCTCGCAGTGTTGATTAGTTGAATAGAAAATTTCATAAAAGGTACATAAATGATTTAGGAACAAATTTTGTTCAGTTTAATTAAGGCTGAGGGTGGCGAGGCGGGGTGGGGGGTGTAGGCCCCCTTGTCAACTGTCACAGGACCACCGTCGGCACGGCGGCGGCGGCGACTTACAAAAGCAAAATATTTTACAAAGAGCCTTTTAACAGAGTACACTTGTTCAAAATACTATAGCCGTGTTCGCGTAGCCCAATACTGTACATGTTGCATGATAGAGCACCCTTTTTACAAGACATTTGCCCCTTGTAAATTAAATAGCCTGTAACTATTGCATTAGATGAGTTGAGACAAATGTCTTAAAAATTGGGCGATGTGAGATTTCTGTTTAAGTTGAATTACTTAATCAATAAAAACTTCTAAAAAAAAAAACAACTGTCTTCCGAAATTAAAATTATTTTTCACTTTTGTCGTGTTTTTTTTTTTGACAGTCGGTTGTTTTCTTTTTTTGGAAAAGTTGTTAGTTTTCACTTTTATATTTGTGGTACCTCACACAAATTTAAATATCACTACCCGTTATGTAAACAACCGTGACAGGAAGTAATTATAACATCATCCATATAGACTAAGTGGGAAAAATACGTATTATTAAAGCTAACTCAAACACTACGCAAGCAAAGTTCATAAAATGATTTTTATGGAACTACCGCGCAAGTTTACTCTGCCAAAAGAAAAAATAATTTACAAATCGGTCCTCAATTGACGAAAATATCGATGAACATACATAAAATAAAGATAAATCTACATAAGAACCTCCTCCTTTTTAGAAGTTGGTTAAAATCACTCAATCATTATTCATCATTTCGGCCGAAAAACGTCCACTGCTAGACAAAGGCCTTCCCCAAACACCGCCTCTTCAACCAGCTCTGGGCTTCCTGCATCCAGCGGATTTCTGGGGCCTTCACAAGCTTATCGGTCCACCTTGTGGGAAGCCTTCTAATGCTACGTCTTCCGGCTACTCCAGAACCTTCAACCCCATCGGCCATCTGTTCTGCGAGCAATGTGCCTTGCCACTTAAGTTTGGCAATTCTTCAAGCTATATCCGGTTATCTTGGTTCTCCTGCGGATCTCCTCATTTCTGATTTGATCACGTAGGAAAGCTCCAAGCTTGTATGAAATAACGTTCAGGAAATCCAGTTACAAAAGAATGAGCTCACCGTGACTCACAAAAACAGAAGTCTAATTTTTCTCTCCCTTCTTTCCGCCATCTATATAGAGCATTTCCATTAAATAAACCTCTCCCTTAACCTGGATATAATAGATAAACACCTTCAAATATATATTTTCGGCTCATATTCCGGACGAGACAAGTTCACTCAGTCTCAAGTTAACTCAAGTTAGAAGGTGTGGGTCGTAACATGATGTCCTCTGCATGGCTATAGTAGTGTAAATTGTATGTAGTTGAAATACATGTTCTACCATCAATATTCCAACTGCAAATGTAAGTTTGTACGCACAATATTGAGAGATTTACCATGTTATTTTAAGACCATACACTTCTTATAGGTCTTCTGTAATCTATGAGTTAAGAACCATACCATGTATTTTTTTTTCAATATTTTAAGTCAAATAGTTTCGGAGATAAGGGTAGGAATGGTCAATTTTCATTGAATTTCTTAAATATCTTAAAAAGTATTTATTTTTAATTTGTATCAAAAATATTTTTAAGATCCTTGCAACAAGCCCTTTCATTTAATATGTCACACGGTACTGTTAGGAAAACTTTTTTTTTTAAATTCTTTTTCCTGGGGGCAAACAAGAAAATTAAAAAAAAAGTTTGTTAAAATTATTTACGTTGCACGTTCGTGTTTGGGTTACAAAAATACATATGTGTACCAAATTTCAACTTAATCGGTCCATTAGATTCGGAGCAAATTGGCTGTGACAGACGGACAGACAGACAGGCACACGAGTGATCCTATAAGGGTTCCGTTTTTTTCCTTTTGAGGTACGGAACCCTAAAAAATAAATATTATCTTACTTGGTCACTCCAGGCCTGTGTCGTGCTGCCAAGCAGTTAGTCGCAAGGTGTGTATCACGCGTGCCGCCTGCACCGTGACTGTGTGTATAGATAGACTTGGGAACAATGCATCCGTTTGTAATAGTATTTGTACACCTACACGTTTCGTACGTATCACTCACTTTCACTCATTGTACCACTTGACTGTTGTATGAATATTGTAGGTGGCTACAATAAGCTAATAAAATTGTTGTATTAATTTTAAATTATACTCAATATAATATACAACAGGTTTTCCTCAAAATTCCCATGTGACCATTGCAACTTATGCTGAAGATACAGCCTGCTATCCTCGCCAGTCACAAGAAACCTGATGTTGCCTCTGAAATTCTCCAATATGGGCTTAATCATGAGGATAAATGGCAAAATGGTTTATCAGAAACTCAGTGTTACACGACATTCTAAAAATTAAAACTGTGCAACAGAAGATAAATTCTACTGCTGCACGCTATAAGACAAGACTTGAGAAGCATCCAAACCCATTAGCTCCTGCACTAACCAAGTCTGACCACAAACGAAGACATAAAAGGCTCGCAATAACAGACCTATAAAGCTAGAAGTTTGCAAGTCTAATGCAAATAAAGAGAAGAACTTACTCTGCAAAGCCCTACCTACTCCACATCTGCTTATAGTTGACTGACTGATTGCAGAACAAAATAGAAAAATCATTTTGATAAAGAGGAGTCAAGAGACTGCATTATGACGTTGGATAAACGGATATTTTTTCATGTTTCGGTGGTTGCTAAACTAGTGTGAGGGGCTCGTGACTAAGTAATAACAGCCGCACGGTTCGATCGATCAGGTTAATCTACGCTTGCTGAGGTTGGTCCGTGGATGGGTGACCAAGACCCCTCCGTGCCTCGGAAAGTACGCTAAACCGTTGATCCCGGCTGTCATTCATGGATCTTTGACAGTCGTTACGGGTCGTGAGAAGCCCGGAAGTCTGACAACCAGTCTTACCAAAGGGTATCGTATTACCCAGTAACTAAGCGCATAGAGTGGATAGAGATACAGGTACAACCGAAACCACGGGTCATACAAACGAACCCGAAGCAACTAGACTCGAGGCTCACTTTTATTTAATGTTAAATAGCAAATCGTGGAGTATGTGCGTTCGTACTTGTGTTACGGTTATGTTATTACTACGTTCATGGCGCTTTTAACTTCCAAACTTCGCGCATCCCAAAAGAAAGACTCCATTTCCAATATAATGTGTGTTTACCCGCTCGGAGCAAGACACAATAATGTATAGGAATGCAAATCGCTATAGTCTCCAACTCTATTCGCGTGAGAAAATAAACAACAGATACATTTTGTGTTGTTGTCTCGCAGCTGAAATAACTCTATTCTGCTTATTACGAAGAACTCCCCCCACGACACCGAGAATTGGTCCGAAAATTGAATTCCAATAATTGTGTTTGGAATGGGCAGATCCTCGAATGTTAACGTTCTTTTCAACTCGAACAAAGAATAAGAGAACAAAACAAATAATCGTGAAAATAATTCAAAAGATACTTGCAGTGAGCTGCGAGTGTGCGGCGTGCGGGTTATGGAGGGACGGGGGTGGGACGGTCATCTCTTGTGAAGTTCGCTCATCTTGCAAGTGTGTGTTGCAGAATTATGCGGACAATTTTCTCAGTTTGTTTGTTCAGCTATCAAGTAAAACTGTGAAAACAATCTATAAAATTTAAAGCACAATTTTCCCCGCTTAGTGCGTATAATGTTTTAATGTTTTTGTTGTTATGTTTTTTTTTTTTGGGTTTCGTCTTCTTCTTTTGCAAGTTTTACTAAGTTTTACTTGAAGTGAGAAAGTTTGAAGAAATTATTAAGTTAAAACTATAAATAAATAATCTACGAGAATGTCTCTCTAACGTAGGAACATGCCTTTTAAAACTGTAAACCAATCCGTTTGTTTGCCATACCTACACTTCATCGTTTGTTTAGTCGGAAATACATAGACAGCTCTAGCATAGACGCTTCTAAGTGCTGGAAAACCGAGCTATTGCGGGAAGTATCGATGTCTACTGAAACAAGACGTACTCGAATGGATAACCTGATTCATTTAACTGAGAAATTTATCCGCCACATAATTTATAACTTTCTCCGAAGCAGTTTCATTAGATATATGGAATTAAAAAGTTCCACAAATAGTGTTTCCCTTTGTTTCAATTCCCTTCCAGCACAACTGAAGCTCAACTGGAATTGGTCGTTTAATAAAGCTACATAAGCGCACCAGCTATCCGAGTAACATGCAATAAAAATTAATGTTCGCAATCACACGGACGCAAATGATATTTGTGTTGTAACGAGCACAAGATTGATACACCGCGCAATAACTGCTCTTATTTGCGAGAGGTTGGGAAGCTGCCACTGAATATTTATTATTAGAAAATGTCTCCAGACATAAATTAGTATACGTTTCCCGTGGTTTTTATGATATTCAATGATTGAAGTAATGCTACATTATACTTGGTAAGCATACACTAACTTTCATATAATTTTGTGAGTAAAATACGGCTCTACAACGTAATACAATAAGATAAGTATTGTTTCCCTACGAAACAGCAGCACAGTATTAGCGAAATATAATCAAGTTAATGGTATGCGTTCCACCGCATAAGATAATGCCGCAGCGCTCAGGCTTCAGGCGCTCGGTATTATACTTCGCAGGAAATGTCTCAGCTACACCGAGCCGAGAGCGGCCCTACTACCGCTGCCGAGCTCCGCATTCCGAGTAAATGTCTCAAGAGACGCCGCCAAGCATGTCGCGATATTTAAAACATTTCGAGAGGAAATTATAGATAATATGTACTTGTTATGTACACATGTATACAGAGAAGGTAAGGTATTTGCAAGTAAGCTCCTACTGCCCGTGACTAAGTCTGGATAAGATCTTAAGAATTTTTACACAAGGAAACTCTAAATTACTTTTGACGGTTTATTTATTCACCATCTACTTGAACGCGACGCAATGTCAAATAAGAACAAACAAGTTCTCACATAGAGCAAGTCATTTGAAGTGCCGTTCGGATGCGCGCGAATAAAGAGTTGCATACAAACAGCGCACAGCAATTAGTTGCGACTATGTGCGATTATGTACGACTATTTGCGATCAGTCCGTAGGTCATGACTTTATTGTGCATCTCACGTTAATGGCACGATGATATATACCGTAGGGAGTACTGATACAATTATTGTTAAACCTCGTGCAGACTGGCGTAACGCGACTCTAACAAAACAATTTCCAAGAAAACTTCACGGTAGAACAAATATCAACAATCGCGACAATCTGCACGAGGCTTTATGCGAAAATGCTGTGCCCTGGATCAATATCAATAGGACAAAGACTGAGATAAAGCGAGTTAATTTGATATTTTTTTGTGAACAAGGAAGTTCCAATGAATATTCAGACTCTTTCTTTCGCTGTTAATCTAAATCTTAGGGCCGGTTTTTTGATCCCTAGTTAAGTCGACCAATGGTTAAAAATTGCAACAAATGGTTAAATTTTTACAATTTCTGTTTTTTGTTCCCAAGTTAACACGACAAGTGGTTAAATATGTAACCATTGGTCAAAATATTTAACCACGGCTCCATCAAGGGTTTAGCAAGATGGCCGATAGTTAACTCTTGGTCGCAATCGGCTGTTTCATGTCATTTTATTTCAATTAAATGTGTGTTTGAGTATTTTCGGTTTTATTATGAATTTAAATATATTAAGATACTTTGATAAGTCGGAGACTTCATCGGATGATCAAATTATCATAGAATATATCCTAATGAGAAGACCAAAAGTAAATTTCAATGATTATTTTAATTTATTTATTTAAAATTATTACTTGACAATATTCTTTTATTCCACGAATAATAACATTTATTTTTCTCTTATATTAATAATAATTAATACCAATATTTTGTTATTATTAAAAAATATATAATTTATAATAATAAAAATTTAATAATAATTTATTAAATATATTTTTTTTTAATTTTATATATTAAGCATTATAATTTATGTTACCTATTAAAAATGTAATAATTTTTTTAATATTATAAATTATAATGTTTTTAATAATAAAAAATATGGTATTATTTATTTATTTTTTCTTATTAATATAATAAGAAAAAAAGAAATTGTGGATTAAAAGAATATTGTAAAGTAAGTAATAATTTAAATAATTAAATTAAAGTAATAATTCAATGTCAATTCAACATTATAATTTACAATATAAAAAATGTAACAAATTTTTTATGTTATAAATTATGGTTTTAATAAAAAAATGATATGAATTAATTCTTTTTATTTTGAAAAATATAAAAAAATAATACCAATAATTTTTTTGTTGTTTTTCTTAATTAATAGTTTCTGTCCTGTTTAATTCTATTATTTCAAATTATTGACTTTTAAATTTACGTATGAGCAAGAGTTATTAATAAATAGCACGAAATCACAATCAACAAACTCGTCATTTGACGACTTTGACATTAGATGCCCGATAGACGTCAAAATGCATGCGTATTACCTAAACAAAATAATGACTCCCAACTCTTAAATGGGTAAGTTAGTGTCGATTGCAATGGCAACATAGTTAACAATAGTAAATTCTAACTATGGTTGAAATGGGGATCAAAAAACGTAAACTTGAATTAACAATTGGTTAGAGTCTTAACTATGGTCAGTTTAACAAATGGTTAGCTTGACTATTACTAGGGATAAAAAAACCGGCCCTTAGTAGGTAAAATTTTAACATAAAGATTCTCCAGTCCCAAAATGGCTGTTTTCTGCAATAATAACATAATATAAGCTCCCCTTATTACTCCTGGAGATCCTTTGTGGGTATTACTGTGATAATCTACCCATTATAATGGACCGCAATATCCACTGGTGTATAATAGATTTAATACACAATATCATCTCCGGCTTATATCTACGACATGTTTAATAAAGTACGTTCCTCGGACGGGACGGGTGAGTGACGCACCTGTTGTTATATCACAAAGGAAACATTATGAGCTCTGAGACGCATTGTTCGCGACGAATAATGAGAGCTAATGTTTATTATGTCATGTCCTTGCGCTGCGACACACGGCATGCGACAGAACACAACATGACTCTCGTCTTAAATTCTCTCAGAATAGCGAAACGAAATAAAATGTTGGCTCCGGAATTAATTGAATGAGAACACGGATTACTGTTGTATATGTAATGTAATGAGTTTTCAGAATGAATGAATAATAAAAAAAACTCTTATCCACGACCGAGAACCACTGTGTTCGCCAGTCCCAGACATAAAATGACGCAATGTATAACGAACAACATTGAATTACCACTTTTTAGTATAAGCCGCTGCGTCTTTATGAGTACCTGGTACTCCGTACACGGAAATACGAGGGGAATAAACTTCTTCCCGATTTGTAACGAGGCCGAGTTCTTGGAAACTCCTTATTATAATATCAACGAGTACACTTGAACGTTCGGATGTGGGAATTAGAAAGGAATATTTTTTTGCTTCTTTATATTTTAGCATGAGTGTGTTCGAAATATTTAAAATACGAAAGATGATATTGTTGTCGATTGTTGTAACATCGTTATCATTAAAAGTTATTAAATACGAGAAGTTTTAACGACGTTCGCTCTTTGATGATCTGAAGCGGAAGAAAAGTTGAGTATTAACTAAGTTGCAAAATGATGCGGGTGACTTCCATCGGAATCTTCGGATACAGAAAAGAATTATAATATACTAGTTTTTGCCTGCGGCTTCGCCCGCGTAAATGTCGGAAAATATCCCAATGGAACGTATTACCGGGATTCAGAGTATCTTTGTCCTTACCCAGGTCATGGCCTATACATTAGAAATGGCTAAGCCAATTCATCTAAATCTTTTCAGCCATTACGGCATGAAAACGTAACAGTCAGATAATAAATCTGTTTTAGGGTTCCGTACCTCAAAATGATAAATTGAACTTCGTTGTCTGTCAAGACCCATTTTCTCAGGTACGCGTGGTGGTATCAAGTTGAAATGGATCTACGGTCCCTTGGATCTGTAACGAAAATCAACCTTACAAGTCAACGCAATAAAAAAAAAACGGCCATTTATGCCGCACATTTTGACACTCGCAAATAACAGCAGCATGAAGTTTGGCGAGAAGCAAGGTCATGTAAATCATGGTGGTCATGGAAAATCCGAAAATTGGTAATTTATTCAATCTGGGATCAAAAATTCATAGGCCGTGACAAAGTGGGCCAATTTCAATGAAATAGGACTAAATGTTAATTCAAGAGACGGACTATGACTAAATTTCAAATCCTTTAAATATCTTGAAAAGAAGACACAACAAAAATCAATATTACATGTGAATTTTAAAATCATCCCCTAATTTACCCCTTTGGGGGATGATTTTACAAAACGCTGAAATGCGTAATTCTTTATTTCTTACCAAAGCATAAATTCGTTACTTAAGAAATGCTGGATTTCCCATACAAACTTTCATCCCCTATATCACCCCCTTTAGTATTATTTTTGAGGCAAAAAGTACTTTATGTCCTCCTCCAGTATGCCATCTATTTCCTTGCTAAATGTTATCAGAAATCCGTTTAGTAGTTTAGGTGTGAAAAGGTAACATACAGACAGACAGACAGAGTTATTTTATGGATACATCATGTGTCCCAGGCGCTTCAAGTATGCAACCTATGCCAGAAAAGGCGACTAATAGATCTGGTGTTGAGGGTTTTGTGACAGTGCAAAGGAGGAACCACCGATCGCGACCGATCAAGAACCGCTGTGGCAAAGCACCTACAGAGCCCGAAGTAAGCTTGCGTGCCGCAAAGCCAAAAACACCGGTGTACCTACATTTTACCACCTGCACTACACCACTAAGGCGGAGGTCATCGTGGAGTACGTGCGCCAGAAGACCCTGGTCTTCTGGCGCACGTACTCTGAGGGTGCAATTGCTGGAGTCGCACCGCAACGTCAACTTCAAAGCGTTTGTGGTGCGAGTACCGAATTGTTATCCGTCCGTCGTCAGGGAAGAAGACTTTTGGCCGCAAGACGGTGTGTTCCATCGCTTTCGCGGACTAGTACCATAGGAGAGCTCAAGGAAAAGCTAGTGAAGTGACGTGCTACCAACATAGTTTTAAGCTATTTATTTACACCAGTTTTCAAGTTCTTTTTATATTAAAATATGTATGTTAAGGTTATGATATTTTTCTATGGGCCTGTGTCGCCTGAAATAAATGGTATTATTGTTATAGTCTTTGACATTTCTCGAGATCCTGGGGTCCCGGACATTTGAAAGGCGTACGAGGGGCCGAAGCCAACTCGCAGAGGTCCCTTAGACTATTTTAAATTAAATTTGGCACCAAGCGATGATTATCCCTGTAGGCACTATGAAAGTTCACCCAAGGACAACCCCTGGTTGGTGCAGGATTATTGCAGAACATGGAAATAAAACATATTGGGTTCTGGGTTTGGGTGGATATAGTGGATTGGTTATCTCGAACTATGAAAGGCCTGTGTCTCCTGCCTGATCAGTGTTATGATATACACGGATAAAATGACAGGGAGTGACTTGTATACTCAATAATTGGCCTCCGAAAACTGTTATTAGCACGTAGTAACGTAGCGACAACGAAGCAACGTGTCCTAAGGGGCTTTAGGAGTGGAGAGGTATTTCACTGCTTTCAGAAAATCCCAGAGCCCGGAAGGTGGTCAAAAACCCAATAAGCACTTACTGGAAGACATTCTTCCTCCGAGCAGGTTTGCTCTTGCGAATCTCCATTCAAGCCGGCCAATAAAGGCAAGCCAGAGGTGAGGAGCAAGACTTCTCACTGTATCTCTTTTGGTCCGGCTCCTCTTCCTAGACCTCTTTCGGCAAAGTAACCTCTACCGGCACAGGCCAAGAATTCGGAGCGCGCAAGCCCCACCACGACGTCAACGTAGTGTAGCGTTGTGTGAGGTCTCAACTGTAATTAGTCGAGTGATGCAAAAAAATCACAATTAGTAAGTAACTAACCACATCACTAAAAACGTGGCACTACACTAATCTTCTAAGGACGCTCTGCCATTTCGACTTCCGGTTGCTTACCAGGCTGAAGGAAGGTATCCCTTGACCATCAGGATTACTTGTGCCCCGACCTAGGGTGAGTTCCACATTAGTTTGGTAATTATATTAGACCCTCTGCACCGGATAAACTATATTGATTTCATCATCTATCGTTATCCGGTGCACGGGAGATTGTAATATGTATGTATTGCTACTGCATCGAGGCTGTGTAGGACCGCGCTGTGTATTACAAGCGATTAGTAAGCCATCTGCTATGATCATTTTTGCATTGTGTTTTATGCTCGCGTGTTCACCATACTTAACCTCATTTTACATCTGTCAATGTGCCATGTTATGTTTGCAAACTCTCTGCCTATAAGCCGCTGCGATGTATTGAGCTTTCACCTACCATGCTTCCTATCCCTTTGGAAGGCGTACGAGGGGCCAAAACCAAGTCGCAGAGGCCCCTTAGACAATATTAAATGGAATGTGGTAGGTACCAACCGACGATTATCCCTCTATGCACTACGAAAGTGCACCCAAGGACAACCCCTGCAGGACTATTGGAGAACATGAAATAAAATATATTGGGCTATGGGTTTGGGTAATCATGTGGATTGGTTATCTAGAACTACGGAAGGCCTATGGCCCCTGCCTGATCAATGTTTCATTATGTACACGGATAAAATGGCAGGGGGTGACTTGCACACTAAATAATGGGCCCCCGAAAATGGTCGCTAGCACAAAGTGTCGTAGCGACAAGGGGGCAACATATCCTGAGGTGTTTATGAGGAGTGTTTAGGTATTCCACGGCTATCAGGACAATCCCGGAAGTACGGTCAAGATCCCTACCAGTATCTTACTGGAATACTTTCTTCCTCCGAGCACGTTTCCTCTTGCGAGTCTCCACTCAAGCCGGTCAATTAAGGCAAGAATGAGGCGGGAGCTCCGTTCCTCGTCAGTGTTCACTCCAACCGGCCAATAAAGGCAAGCCAGGGGTGAGTAACAAGACTTCTCCCGAGAGATAGGGTCCGTGGGAGCGCTACTGCCCAACAGCTCGCCACATGCTGCCCTGCGGGTTCCTGTACCTCTCTTCGTCTGGCTACTCATCCCAGACCCGTTATGGCAAAGTAAACTCTACCGGCACAGACCGAGAGTTCGACGCGCAAGTCCCACCACGACGTTAACGTAGAGATACGGTGGTGGGGTTATTATTATTATTATAATTATGTTATTTTCCAGATATAGGCAACCATGGCATATTATACAGTTTAAATCATGAAATATAATTTTGCTGGTCTGTAACCTGCAAAACTCAAAAGACTTGCCCACGTAAGCTGGTAGAGCAGGGCATCACGTGACATTATTTAGCAACCAACGTAAATCTCCTGTACTTTTAAAAAATTATGTATAAAATCTTGCTAAAAACAAGTGAGTTTCATACAACCGTTGTTCGCGCGCTTGCCGGCGCGGACGCAATCCGATTAGGTCGCCGTCGTCGCCCGAGCGGTAATCTGCGCGCTAACTACGCTCGTCGCAGCACTGGTGCTTACGAGATTATATCGTAATGTTGTAATGACATTAAATCTGTCTCACAGAATATTCGGAAACGGAGATAGATTTTAACATGGCATGTTTTTAATTTCAGTCTATAAACTAATAAGATTATGTGTGACCGTTGGCTGGACTCACGAGAATCCGTTGCTTTTTAAACTAGATTTTTAGAATAGACCTTATCTTGTTAGAACAGGTACCCTCTATTTGGCAGAATCTTGATACTTCAAAACTTATTTGGCATAACGCATTTGACATAATCTTCTTTACACGAATATTTTTACGGCATAAAAATCATTTAGTATAATTCATTATTGTTTGGCCGGATGATTATATGTCCGAATTTACAATGGCATACTTTTCAGATGGCAGTTATTTTATAATTAATAATTAAGTATTGCTATTTCTATAAAATAGCATGTTAAACCTTAAAATAAATTAAAATTTTGACCGGCGACGATTGTATGATTTGTCATTTTAAACTGGGTGAAATAGGTTAGGTTAGAACTGTGCTGTGGCAGCGGCCGGCGAGCTCTACTTCCAAGTTGCTCGTAGAAATGTTTTCACCATTGTCTAATTATCTAGTCTCGCTTGTATGCTGCATGCTTGCTTGCATGCTGCATACTTGCTGCATACATGGTATAAGCTTGTTGGCATGTTTGAATGTTTGTATGAACTTTCTGCAATAAGATGATTCTGGATATTAAACTTATGCTAAAAGATGATTCTGACAAAATTATGAGTTTTGAATGTATGCTAAATGTGTATATACCAAAAAAAAAATCTGTGAAATGAAGATTATGCTATACGTTATTATGCAAAATAATATTATGACATAAAAAGTTCTACCATAAAAGGTGGACCCTATTAGAACTCACCCATTACAAAATTTATAAATGTTTTAGGGTTCCGTACCCAAAGGGTAAAACGGGACCCTATTACTAAGACTCCGCTGTCCGTCCGTCTGTCTGTCCGTCTGACATCAGGCTGTATCTCATGAACCGTGATAGTTAGACAGTTGAAATCACAGATGATGTATTTCTGTTGCCGCTATAACAAAAAACAGAATACATAAATATTTAAGCGGCAAAAACGGCAAAAAAATCACGTTTGTTGTATGGGAGCCCCCATACAACAAACGTGATTTTTTTGCCATTTTATAGATAATACGGAACCATTCGTGCGCGAGTCCGTCTCGCACCTGGCCGGTTTTTTTATTCTCAAAAAAATAAAACAACAGAAGTAATAAAACATCATGATGACAGCAGCTTTTTGATATCATGACAACGGTACTCCCTTTCTTCGCCTCTAATTGTTTGTCTGAAAATTATTATCCAGAACACGTTTGCTATAAACTTCAGTAACCATCATGTTAAAAAATTTGAGCAAAATCTCAATTTTTTTATTTACCTAATTATCTTAACTTCTAAAACTATTATCTCTTAATATCGAGTGCTGTAATAATTTAATCTCCTAATTATGCATGAAATAAAGTCATATGTGCGAAATATTGTACTAAATAATGTGTATTATTCCGAATGTTCATTTATAATCAAATTGTAAGTCCTAAAACATTTGCAAAAAATTACGTTTTAGTGACGAATCGCTGTAAATCCGACTCCACGCAGTCTTGTCTGCCCTACCCCTAGAGTGTAATTTAGAACCGCGTAGGCCCGGAGGGGTGAGGCGGCCCGCGAGTTGAGGAGCAGGTGGTGAGCGTAAATCCATCTGCGACGATAAGCTCGCGTGGGACCGCCGGAGCCCCGCAGCACCGGAGCCGTGACAGAAACCATGCCTGCTGCATGTTGCATGCTCGCTTGTATGCTGCATGCTTGCTTGTATGCTGCATGCTTGCTTGCATGCTACATGCTCGCTTGCATGCTGCATGTTACATGCTCGCTTGCATGCTGCATGCTTGCTTCCATACTACATGCTTGCTGCATGCATGGTGTATGCTTGTTTGCAAGCTTCTTACAGGGAAATAAAAACCACATGTTCAAAGTCAACTGTTTAGTCAGTGATAATAATAAAGCGCAGGAGCCGTGACAAAAGCCGGATTGCTTTTGCATCTTTACTATTGTACCAGTTGAATTTGTTAAAATAATAAGAATTGTAATACAAAATAATTTCAATTTAGGAGTTATAACTTTTATTGAAAACGCATTTAGGTTTTTTGTATATTATTGATTGTAATATTTATGACAAACAAATTTAGGGCATCTTGTATTTAGGGATTTCAATTTTATGTAATGTTAATTATGTGATTATGTTCGGGCAAGTTATCATTCGGATAAATGATGATTAGGACAAAAAAAATTATGGCACTTTAGATTTTGGATAAAAAGGTTAGGGATCACAATAAAGAACCCATGAAAATGTTTATCATGAAATGTGCCAACATTGCCCCCACGGGAAACTTTTCCCGAAGAACCATTTATAAAAATATCTTTGATGTACAAATATCTTAATATTATGGCAACATTGATTGACTTAGGTGGAACATAGGTAATATGGCAATACTGACTATCGTGTTTGTTGCTAACTTCGCTTAGTAGCTTGTTGGAACTCGTCGAATGAGGTGCGTGTTTTTGCGGGCAAATTTTAGTGCAAGGTCCGGGTAACATTGCCCTGTCAGTTTAGTTCGTTATCGTTTACATTTCTAAAGTAAACGCCATCTTTACCAAAATTATTGTACTGGTTCTTATGTCATCGACATAAAGCCCATATTTGCGTCATAAAATCTATGTGGGTAAATTTGGCTCAAAGTTCACATAACTTTGTCCGCCAACAAAATCGAACAAATATTGAATTCAGTGTTGATTAATAGTAAATTTAGCAAAACATGCACATGATCTCACAGTTGTAGCTGATGAAGCAAAATACTTACATCTCCATAGAAAAATCGTCTTAAAATTGTAATTAAATGAATGAACAAGTTTTCCTTCTCTCTTCTAATTATTCGAAAAAAGTGGACAAAGTTGTCATGTTTCACGGTATTTAATTTCACGTCAGAGGCATTTCGCAACCTAAAACGGCATTTATAACTTGTTTTTGCAATAATCCGCCCACACACGAAAATAATAATTTATCTCTACAATATTAATAAATGTTATTCAAAAACATGGCTCCATTGTTTAAAATATATCTGTTAACCGTTAATGACACAAAAGCCCTTATCAAAGACCTTTGCTAACTTGTTTAATTTGTTTATTAACTTGGGACTTTCAGCGCCACAAAGTTACAGCTTTGCTGCCGAAGCACAGGGTCAAACAGAAGGTTCACTTCATTCGAGCGTGCCAGACTGAGCTAGTTTATTTCAACATTTGTATAGATAAAGTATATCATATCGCTTGTAAGTAATTATAGCTTAAATCACAGTAGTTCGTTTATTTGAGTTGCTTTGGAAAACCTAGGTAAGACGCTTATGGTGAGTTTGTTTTTTAATAGTAAGCTGGCAAGCTATCTGAGAATCAGTCAACTATTAGAGCATCCTTTGTGGTTTCAGTTCATTGTGGTTCTCATTTACTTGCATTTTCACTTTTGAAGCTGATAGTTTTCCATCAACTTCTTGATTGTTACCGAATTGTGTAAGCTTCTGTAATGCGTTGTTGTCTTCCAAATGTCAGTATCGTACTGGAGCCGGCACTTGTGACGTCACAGATCCCGACCTAGTGAGATTTAATCGCAAGTTTTTAATTTTAATTGTTAACGAGTTTCAAGAGAATTACTCACGGCTTGTTGCAGAAGTTTAAAATTCACTTTGATATTGTAGCTGTTAAAAGGGTAATTACTAATTACCCTTGTATATTAATTTAAAATTTTATTGGTAATACAATTGCTCCAGTTGATTGAATTTTAAAACTTAGGATAAGCAAAGTCCTTAATTTCATGTATTCAAAAAGGCTGTAAGTACACGAAGTAACATTAAGGATGTTACTTCGTGTACTTACAGCCTTTTTGTTCTGTATTTATTACGGTTGAAAACACAAACGCCGAATAATTACATTGGCGGTGTTTCGCAGCTTCTGCAGTAAAATATTTTCGTCAATATTCCCGGACTTAAATCATCACGCCGGCTGCAATAAGCCTTGTATTATTCATCCGTGAAATATCGACACTGATAAAAATTATGGGATAATCGTCGCGCGATCGCTCCGCAGTCGCACAGTCGCACTATCAACACCGACTGTCAACACGCCGGATATTACACGGAATTATTTAAGACAACAGCCGAACCCATATTGAAATCATTAATTGTTGAATTGGGATCAATTCTGTTTATTGTGTACTTTGAGAAATTATATCTCGATATTGAAAGTACCTAGGCTGAATATTCAACGTTATTAAAATCAGTTGTCTAGGAAGACTTAAGCCGCCTACGTTGCAAATCACGATAAAAAGCTTAGCCGGCTCGCGCTTCAAGCTACGTAACATAGGCACTTGCTTAATTGCTCTTTTAAGCTGTGTGTCATCCAGTTTTTCAGGGTTTTTAACTGAAATATTATATTACCTATACTCACCGGTTCATCAGGATTAAAATGCAGTTACAACTCGTCGGAGCCGTAATAATCGTATTCATAAACATTTTATAAATTAAATGCAGTGAACATACAAAAGGAAGCATGAGTAAGTATGGTCGTGTTTCTATCAGGTAATGCAATCAGAGGAAAATGTATTCGTAATGAGTATTTGTGTTGACAGTCAAATACTTTCCTGCATTCATGTGGTTTGTGGTTGTTAAAATATTGTTATTTTTACCTTTAAAAAAATATCGACCAGTGCTTTTTCTACGCTAACCATCTGGTCATTGCTTTATATGGATAAAGTAACCTTATAGATTTAAACAGTAACTAAACTAAACTAAGTTACTTTGTACAAAAATAATTACTGGGAAACGACTTTCATTGTTGATGTTAAAATTCGCTGCTGCGGCAGTGCGCAATGTAACGCACGCATTGTGCTTAAAGACGTATGAGCGACAGGGTGTAAAGTTCACTCATCCTCTATTGAAAAGGGAGGATCCTCCGACCAGACAGGTGTTATATCTGGTGGGTTACTGCCCGACGATTGATGTCGGGACGTTGTATATATTATGTTAGTCGCGCTAAAGTCTGCTTGCGCGATGCAGAATTTTGCGTGATGTCAGCGTGCTACGTAGTTCACACGTGGCGATATATATGCCGCCACATGTGGCGATATATATGCCGCCACATGCTTACAGGTACAGAGACGGTGGGAGTACTTAAAGTTAAGTTATAACATTTTAATTTGTTTTTGATTTAACATCAAAAAAGTTAGATAAATATCTGTAGTTGATCTTTAATATCTCCGTAACCAAAAGGTTCCCAGGTGTGTTCAGTAGAAGAAAGCCGAAAGGGAGATCGTGGCCCCCGGCAACAGGGCAACCGAAGGAACACGGGTGGGTTTTAGTCAGTAAGAGTCTGACACGCCCTCCCGTTCCGCCCAGAGCGGGAGAAGTTATTTAATAATTTCCCAACCAAAAAAAAAAAGGTGTGTTCAGTAAAAAAAAAGATCATAATAACGGGAAGAACAAATAACTTTCGGCTTCGTTCGTCGTTTTTATACCCGTTATTTAACCTTGGCAACTTATTACCTACCTAATAAACTTATGTCTACATGTAGTATGTGATCGATAAGTGTTTATTAACGTCTATATGCCCCCACCACAGTCAGTCACAATTAACAATCTTGAAGCAAACACGCATTCCTAATTACCAAATTCCTGCTAAGCGAACATTAACCTTCAAGAATACCTGAAGTTAACTTTTTTATTTGTGGCAATGACGTTCGTTTTGCCCGACATCTGGAAATCTAAACCGTCTCACTTTATGGTCCTCTCCAGAATCTTACCTTCTCAGCTCCTGGGATAAGGCGGGAGTGTCACATGTGAAGTGGGCCGGTATATCGTGCGTCCGCACTAAATAACTGCACACATTTTGTACAAGGGTATTAGTGGCCCTTACACCCGGGTAGGGCACGAATGAGTGACGAGAGCGGACCGGAGGATTATGTGATTTAAAAATAAGTACAACAAAAAATATTGTGGAAAAATTTCGATGCTGATTTATTGAGTAATCGAGTCCTTTGAGGCAGAAAAACTTGATGATTTCAAATAGAACTTTGAAGGTTACTTAAAGTGAACATTTTGTAAAACAAGTAGCAGACGCAGAACTACATAAGCTATATGGCAAACTCAACTAATCTAACCTTTTTTTTTTTTGGTGTGAAATTATCAAATAACTTCTTCGCGCTAGGCGGAGCGGGAAGGCATGTCAGACTCTTACTGATTAAAACCCACCCATGTTCCTTCAGTTATCTGTGTGTTGCCAGGGGCCACGGTAACCCTTTCGGATTTTCCCGCAACCCTGGCAGGCATCGGCCCTAGCGGACCCCGTCAGTTGTGCTGACATCTCTATGAGGTGCGCGTGGAACACAACGCACCGTTGACCCGGGCCTGGTCCTTATCGGACGGGAAGCTACCCATTGCTCACCGTCCGCCAGCCCACGCCTACGGTGGCCGGGAATCGGCCTGGGATTCTCGACGCCCAGGGCGTCCGCTGTGGCGACTAGAGGCGTGAGGGCGCGAAATTTGCCTCTCCCTCACGCGTTCCGCCTCCGCCTTCGCGAGCATTACTGCTTCGAAGAAAGTGACAGCTTCTCATACTCCCTCGCTCCGTACCATGGACCAGTGCCGGACGCGTGAGATCACCGCCGCCGATCGCCACCACGAGTACGCAGCGGTGCCCCGCCCAAGCCGGGCAGACCTCCACCGTATACTTCACCATATCCTCCGGGCGATCCACACAATGGTGACACCTGTGCATTTCCTCCCGTCTTATCTGGAACAAGAACCTCCCAAAGCAAACGTGTCCGGTGAGGACCTGCATCAGGTAGAAGGTGAGGTCACCAAATAAAAAATAATATTTTAGTTGAGTTTTCTTCAATTTATTAGTCAACAATGGATATTACAGCTATTTTTAATGAGTGCCTAGGATAATGGTTATATTTTTTTAATGAATTCACAGGATTGGATTGTGGATCGCCCGGAGGACACGGCGGAGCATACGGTGGAGGTCTGCCCAGTTTGGGCGGAGCATCGCCGTGTCCTCGTGGAGGCGATCGGCGGCGGTGATCTCTCGCGTCCGGCCCTGGTTCAGGCCATGGTACGGAGCGAGAGGAAATGGGAGGCCGTCACCTCCTTCTGCGAAGCGGTAATGCTCGCGAAGGAGGAGACAGAGTGCGTGAGGGAGAGGCAAATTTCGCGCCCTCACGCCCCTAACCGCCGCAGGAGGAGACGCCCAGGGCGTCGGGAATCGCAAGCCGATTTCCGGCCACCGTAGGCACGGGCTTGCGGACGGTGAGCAATGGGTAGCTCACCGTCCGATAAGGACCAGGCCCGGGTCGACGGCGCGTTGTGTTCCACGCGCGCCTCAAAGAGATGTCAGCAGAATCGATGGGGTCCGCTAGGGCCGATGCCTGCCGGGGTTGCGAAGAAACCCAAAAAGGTAGATCGTGGCCCCCAGCAACAGGGCAACCGAAGGAACACGGGTTGGTTTTAGTCAATAAGAGTCTGATGATACGCCCTCCCGCTCCGCCCAGAGCGGGAGAAGTTATTTGATAATTTCCCACCTAAAAAAAAAACGGATTGCCAAAGAATACCTAGGTACAGTAGGTAGGTTAAAATTACGGATTTACGTAAAAGAATAGGCACCTAACTATATTATTATGATACTTATTTTGACAGCTCCGAAAAAAATAAAATCGTAGGGCTCCTAGTAAAATGATAAACAGGAAGCACTGGAAGGCCTCTTTTCGTAAGTTTAATCAGATCGACAAGTGGCAAAATAGAAAAAGTAGGTACTTTTCTTTGCAAATATATACCGTCTGTTGAATTTATGTTTATTGAAGTAATCAAAAGGATTTTAAAAATCCCGTACTACTTTTTTTGTAATTATTGTTCTTCGTTCGTTTAAAACATCAATGACATAATTATCAAACTCTTCTTCGCTGCTATACTCCATCGCGTTAGATTTATAAAATAAAATATCACAAATGGATACAAAACAAACAGAACCATATTAACACCACCACCGCATTAACATTTAACACAGAACATTTTTGACATTAAGCTGCACTGTGAGTTGCTTGAAATAGCTGTCCAGCTACTTTACTAAGGGTCCTTCTATCACATCACTCAAGTGTTGTTTATGAATCGGATCTAGCGGCCCTATTTGTTAGTGTGCACTGTGAGACCTCATAGCATCGTTGTTAAATACGGGTGTAAATGTTTTAAGTTATTTTTACTAAATGTACCCCAAAAAACTTGATGGCAAGAAAGTAGATGCATTATCGGAAATTGTATTTGGGTTTATGTCCTCACGAGTCGCTCAGAAACAAATTCAAAGAAATTTATATACCGTGCCTTCTCTATAAAATCTTAGAAAGTATTTTGTATGTTCGCAAAAACTTAGGACTTTTGAAAATAAGAAGCGATTTTCATAATATAAATACACGTAGTAAATATGAAATTGTGATACCCTTTAGATTAACTAAAACAAGCAAGTCATTTCTTATAAACAGTATGCTTTTATGACAAGTTGCCAAAGTCGGTTACAGTTACAGAACTTAGTGATGGAAAGTTCAAAACCCACATCAAACGTGCCCTTATCAAAAAAACAATTAATTAAACACTACGTTGAAGACAGGGAAGTTTGGCAATAATTCCTTCTGTACGTGCATGTGCTTCTGTAAATATCTATTAACTGCTACATGTTATTTTTTACAATTTCTTCTTTGACATAATCTTCTCATTATTTGACAAAATATACCTACAAAATAAATAATCTACAGTAAATCTAAATTCAACTCTTTATTAGAACCCGCTATCTTTTGTTATTCACACCACGCGCCACATTTTGAAGTTGCAACAAATTCAATTAAAGCGCGATACGACGCGGGGCACACACTAGCGCGCTCCTCCACCCCGCCACCGTGCCCGCCGTCCCGTGCCTCCGGCCTTGTCCTGGAGCGAGTATTGCTATCCGACGTCTTGTTATAATGGACGAGACAAAAGCACCACTCTTAGTAACTCCAAGCTTGACAGGAAACAGTCCCTGTGTCATTCTAAGTCTTGTTTAGGACCTGCAAAACGTCTATGTTGATATTTCCAGCTTCACCTAAAGACATGCAGCCTGCGCCCTTTCTGGTTATACTAGATACAATTTCGAGCTTTCAGCTGTTTGTCTTATTTTAAACTAAACTGTATACTACAGCAGTTACTACAATAACAAAACAACAACTTCAAAATTCTTAGGGATTTGCCAATGATGTTATAGAACCTTAAATAGACTGTTATAGTGATGGAAAACTTTTATTTATCTGCCGCTACTTTTCTATAAACCGTCGTATATAAAACTTGATCTTCTGTGTTCTGTACTTGTAGTGAGTGTGTGCTTGCTCTGGCTTACGATAATAGTCGGATGATACCGCGCTGTAATGCCAGCGTCTTCTGATTGCGCTATTGTAGTGTTATGTGCACCAGCTTTAAAGAATGCTGCGAGTTTCTCCGAGACATTCCTTAACGAATAGAGTATAAGACGACTATCCCAATTTTATCGTAAAACCGACTTTTCTTTTAATAGTAACACTAAGCAAAAAAATGTGAGTTAAAATAAATTGCTTTAATCAGATATTATAATTATTTTAATTAAGAATAGTGTTGGGCCAATGGTAACGGCCCCGACTTGTGAGTGAGTTTGAACCCAGACTGGAACTTTGTGTAAATAATTTCATCACCATTGCACTCAAAAACGGTGAAGGAAAATATCGTAAAGAAACCGGCATGTTCTAGAACCAAAAATTTGAAGAAATGTGACATCTACCAACCAGCACAGGGCCCGCGTGGTAGATTACAACCCACTCCCTCTCGACGAGAGGAGGCCTGTGTCCCAAAAAATTGTTTAAAAAATACAGTGATATCCATAACATAAATACTAGGAACAAACACAAATTTGTTGTACCTAAAACAAGGCTCAAGAAAATAGGTAGCTCCTTTAGATGTCAATGTATACGCTTTTATAATAAACTTCCAAGCCACGTACAAGATCTAAGCCTTAATAAATTCAAATCATTTACTAAACGCAAGTTGTGCCAGAAGGCTTTTTATGCCGTTAAAGATTACATTGAGGACAAAAAGGCATGGGATTGAGCTGCTCCAATTTTATAATTTTTTTTTTTGCTAACTTTAAAATTATATACACAATGACATGAATATTTACTTTGTGAAGTATAATATTTTTTATTATTTTTTTATTATTGTGAATGTGAGGACTATGTGGGTCAAATATATATATTTATTTTTCTCAGTTACGTTTTTTTATGATCATCTGGCAGTTGTGAGTACTTTATGCGGCCTACCCAAATGTCCTTTCTTTGGTATTGTTCGTCGAATCGTTGAGCTCCTTAATTCTGAGTTGAGCTGCACGATAACTGACAAATGCGTGCATGGAATGGACAGGTCCACTCACATCTGTATGGTTCTTTCCTCAAAAGACCATTTCAGACACAAATCTACATGGTCCTCAAATGAAATGCTCTGACCAAGATTATTTCCTGGTTTTTATATACACATTGACATTAATGAATTTTATATACTTTTAAAGTATTATATTATTTAAATTATTGTGAATGTGAAGACTATGTAGGTCATTCCTTTTTCTTTTTGTTTTTAATTTTTTCTCACTTAGTTCTAATTATAGTCTGACAGTTTTGTGTAATTTATGCGGCCTACCCAAATGTCCTTTCTTTGGTATTGTTCGTCGAATCGTTGAGCTCCTTAATTCTGAATTGAGCTGCACGATAACTGACAAATGCGTGCACTGACTGGACAGGCCCTCTCAATCTGTGTGATACTTTCCTCAAAAGACCACTCCAGACACCAATCTACATGGTCTTCACATGATCTGACCAAGATTATGTCTGGACTTTAAAAGAGACTGTGACCTCTGAGTTTGTTTCGGCCTTTCTTCTCAGAGTAGTCAGTTAGGAAACGCCGACCTCATCTAGTTTTTAAAATATGATTGACGTGTAAAAGTGTTTGTACAAACCTATTTACAGAAATAAAATCATTTATCATTTATCATTTATCAACAGTGGGGACACTATAGGTTGATTATGCTAGGTATTATATATTTTACAAAGCCGAGACTTTAGAACTCAGATACTTTAAGCCAAGAAGCATAAAAGTGCACAGAAATAAAGTTAAAATAAGTATTGAAATTAAAAATCAAGTTAAAATAAAACATTTTTTATTTGATCCTACTGGACTATAAAAAGCGACTATTTTATTTCAGTTTGTGAACAAGCCAGTATTTCTCATGAATTTTACGATTCAAACAATAATATTAGGAAAAACGTAAAACCGTGTTATTTTACGAGACAGAGCATCTGTAGTAAATAACATTGAGCGCAGTAAAGTGAACTTTACAACCGCCCGCCGTCAAACCATTGTGTTGTACGTCGCTCAGACGTCGTGTGAGATGCGGCTGTCAGGATATTCACCAAGTTATACGTGTGTGTGTGTGTAAATAAATTTTGTTATAAATAAATGTGCATAGCAAATGACGCCATGACGCCATGACGAAATGATCTTCACCGAGGGAAACGCAGAGAAATAACATTTCTCGGTAAATTTCTTAAGAAAAAAAAAAAATCATTCTTGTTAAATTTATTGAGGTCTGAATTTATGTCTGTTAATTAAAAGACATTACTTATGACTGCCCTCGCGCTATTCACCCTTCCCCACCTTGATATAATCAACGGGTATAATTGCCAACACCAAATCATCGTGCTTATAAAACGGATTCATCATCATCGTGGTGCGCAATGAGAGAATGTTTCAATCACAGGTGAACCAATATCACTGCAAGTAGCAAATGATTAAATACCTATACAAAACCGTGCCACTAACTAAAAACAAATTGCAATACAATGCACAACAATAAGTAATAAAGTCCCAGTAGCAGCCTCTCATTACAGTGAGCTCGTTCCGGACTTCGGAGGCAGCAAGAAGCACAAAACATTTCATTTCCAATCTCGGCTCATTGTCGCCGCGAATCATTCAACGAGTTCCGCAATAAACAGCGACACAGCATCGGAACGACATCGGTGCGGCATCGGCGCGGCGCCACGCCGGCGCGGTACGGACGCTAATATCGGGCTGGAGAACAATATAATTGGATTCCGTCGCCGGCATCCCGCTCGGGTGCTGTTAAGGCTATTGCACACGTGATACCTTTGGCTTTATCGGCGATTTTGCGATTGTATCGATGACTATTGTATCGTGGAAATTGTAGCAAAGTCAAAGTCAAATAATTTATTTCAAATAGGCCTTGTATGGCACTTTTGAACGTCAACATTTACAAAATAATAGAATTGATTCTAGTCACCCCTTCCAAAAGGTAATTTTCGTATGGAGAAGAATGGCCAAGAAACTCCACCATTACTCTTTTAAAATGTTTTACATTCGTTTGTATAGGTACCTTCATTAGTTAAATAATTATATTATTAATATGTGAAGACGACGCACCTAGAATAAAATTACTATACCACAATAGGTAAAGAGATTTAAAAATGAAGCAACGACAGATAATTTAAATACATGGTGCTCACATACAAACATTGTAAAAGTTTACGATTTTCCTAAAATTTTATAATTCACTAGCTGCCCGGCCCGGCTTCGCACGGGTAGCATTAAGAACTTATTTACGGCGCACCTAACTACCTACCCTACCTACCCTACCGACCCTACCTACCCTACCTACCCTACCTACCCTACCTACCCTACCTACCCTACCTACCCTACCTACCCTACCTACCCTACTTACCCTACCTACCCTACCTATCCTACCTACCTACCCTATTTACCCTACCTTACCTATCCTACCTACCTACCCTACCTACCTACCCTACCTACCTACCCTACCTACCTACCCTACCTATCCTACCTACCTACCCTACCTACCTACCCTACTTACCCTACATAAACCTCACGGAGCCCAAGACCTTTCCAACGAATGCAACACCGTGGAAATCGGTTCGTGCGTTCTGGAGTTAAGCGTCAAGAAGGAAAACCCGACTTATTTTTATATAGTAGAGAAGATAAGTCAGTGTGTGAGGAAGTAATCACAGAATGTAAAATCTATGTCACATAACAAAAAAACAAAAAAAAAATACAATTAAATTAGCAACCAGTTTGATTTTGTCTTGATTCTAAATTTTCCCATGGAGCAGGACCAGCATGTTTCCAAGCACTCTTATCTTGTATATAATCGTCTAATTTGTAACATGCTTGTTTACAGAGTGTTCTTTTAATATGAGTTTTAAATTTTATTTCATTCAATTGCAATATGTCACAAGGTATTTTGTTTTAACATATATTTTGTTGTACCGTAATTTTACCGTATTACAAGCCCACAGTTTTACATACGTATATGCAAGCTGCTAAGCGCTGCTGGTACGCATGTTACAGCACGCTGTAATTTGCGTACCAGTGGTGGGGAATATCGCATAGACAATTAAAATATTCCTTTAGCACTTCTATTGTGATAACCATTGAATAAAATTAAGAAACAACGAAGCTTTAGTTTGTGATTGCTAACGTCCCGCGTGAGACAGATCTTAGCGGAAGCGTGATTCAAGACACCGCAGCGCCGTCAAGTGACATGCGTAATGTCTTCACCAAATGCCTAGTTCCCGCAAATGCATAATACTGCACTTTAAGCTGATAGCTTGTATACCAAGGACTAATAGACAGTAACTGTCAGGCGCACATCAAACAGGTTTTAGAAAACTATTGATAGTTTTGGCAGAAATGACTTTATCACAAGCAAATGAATTAGTGCCTTTAGCGACCTAAGCCAACGCTTTAACATAACAAGATAATGTCTCAGAAAAAGGAGCTCATTCGTATGTACCACAACAGGAGTTAAGGAAAAAGGAAAATTAAATGTTTACCACTCTCAGGGAATACCAATTTCGCACGTGTACTGCTGTGTAGGATCAAAGATAGTTTCATGTAATAAAACGGTTCCTCATAATAACCACGAGGCGAGGTAGACATTCGCAGCGAATAGTTAAACCAACCGTGGATAATACCTGTTTCATGAATACATTTCGCAAATATTGCTTTAGAGCGAACAAATTAATTTAGTAAGGCTTCCTCGCGGCTCACTGCTGTTTGCATAAATACTTCCCACAGGATCCTGATTTCACGGCTGTTTGCTAAACTAATATCTTTGTGGTACGTTACATGTAGATCCAGTTGTAATCGATACGGCCCTCACGGATAGAGGGCTGTTGACGACAGATTGTGAGCCCTTAATACAGACTTGTTTCAAGGGATCCGCAGTCAAGGGGACCCTTATAATTGCGTTATGACCGTCCGTCCGCTACTGTAATGTGTCCCTTTTCCTTTAACTTTTTTACTTCTGAGCATTACTGTTAGTAGTAGGTACCTATGTATTTAATTAGATGTTTCCGTTAGAGGACAAACAAAACGATGAGATGATGGTTTTAAGAAAATAGCAAGTCCAGAATGGTTACGCACAGCAAAAAACATAAACAAGTGGAAAGCCTTAGAGGCCTTTGTCGAAAGACAAGCATAGGATTTAGTTTCAGTAAAATAGCTCTCTTACCTCTATTTGAAACTTTTTAAATATTATTGTCAATTATGTTAAAAACTAACAATAAAAAGGCTTATTTATTTTATTTATATTTTTTTTTTCTGTAACAGGAAATTCATACTGCTTTCACCATTGATAGTATTTTAAAGCAATTCTATTCAGTTACTTTCTACGGCACCCTAGTAACATCATCAGCAGCACTTGGCTGTTCTATTATCTGTTGATAAGACGCACATGTAGGGCGCCAGGGTTGAGGACAGATGGGGGAGTAAGGGGATAGGGGGACAGGATGTCGGATGACGGGCGAGTGGCTCGATGGCTGCGATCGATTTCCGTTTGATGTTCGGACGAGGCGCGCTACGTGGACATGTCGACGAGATCTGTCGAGAGGTCCATTCACAAAAAGCTTGTTTAGAAAACATAATTTATTATATTTGTTGCTTTGTGTTTCTGACAAAGGTCTACTTCGTCAAATGAGAACATAATAGGTATTTAATATGAAGTAGCTTTTTCTTCTTTGCGTGTCAATTGCTTTTTCAACAATTATCACTTAACTTATAGTAAAACTGACAAGTTTGTTTGTTGAACGCGCGAAACTCTGGAAGTTGTACTGGGATTTGAAAGAATTGGTCTATTAAATGCAAATAGACCAATTCTTGAGGAAGGCTTATAGGCTATTTAACATCACGCTACAACCCTTAGGAGCCGAGAAAAAAGTCAGTTAGGTCACACATACAGAACAGTCAGGCAGAAGCTAGTCGCAAATAATAATAATGTTATAAAGAGAAAAGAATAGATTTTTTTATGTTCGTTTATTTGTTTGTATTGAATAAACTATTATTATTATTATTATTTAATAATGATATTTCTGGACGACATGTAAAGCCAAGTCAGAGGCCCATGGGGGGCTTTAAAACTCTGACACCAGGTTAATCACTAACCACACGAAAAGAAGAAGAAGAATGAATAAACTCAGAAACTACTGACTGATTTTAAAAATTCTTTAACCAGTATGCTATGAATATTATCACTGAGTAACATAAGCTATAATTTATAAAGATATCACGCGGGTGAAGCTGCTGGCGGAAGTTAGTGTTAAATATGTAGGTATTGTGTGGAACTCTAAAACAAAACTTGCTTATTCAAGAGTACATTAACTTAATATATCGAAACAACTAAATATGTCGAACTTAAAGCTTTTATTGTCTAACGAGCAATTAATGCAAACATAGCTGACACATTAGTTATCCATGATATAGAATAAAATGGTAACGAATTCAAAACTGTAAATTGAATATATATATATATATATATTTGAAAAAAAAAGTAATTGCTAAGAGGTCTGGGAACAAATCTGATGCCGAAAATATAGTTTTAGAATTTTTGCCCATTGTCTGTTTGTCTGGATATGTATCTTCTGGATTGGCGTAAAAACGGCTGATCGGATTTAGATGAAAGGCACACAGTTCATAACCTGGATTAAAACAAAGGGTACGCTTAATCCCGGAGTAGAGAAATTAGAATCAAGCACTATAAAAATCAATCATGAATAACACACAAAAAATAATGGCGTGGAATTTCAACAGACTGCTGCAACACCGACATGAGGTGCAAATAGTGCTAGTCATAGCAAATATTGATGTGTGAATCTCGGAAACTCACTTCACTATTACAATATTTTGCAAAGTTTAGAGGCTATAAGGTTTATCACTCGCTGCACCCTAAGGCCGCGTTCCGACATACTATGCGTTTTATGCACGTGTACTCCCAAAGGTTTTTGCAATTTTGAGTCCTATGCTAATTACATAAAGCTTATTTTCGCTCATCGGTGACTGCGCGGTTGCTGCTCGGTGGCTGCGCTTACACGGTGTTTGTAGGAGGAGTTCAAAATAACAAAAATAAAGGAAATTCTACCCAAAGGAAATAATTACTAAAAAAGTTCCTATTATAATTATTAAAAAAGGTCTCAAAGAAAAAGATGCCAGCAAACTAGACTCCCGCAAAATAAAAAATAAAAAATTGAATAACCTTACAAAAAGACTGAAGAGACGGAGGACTGAAGATTTCAATGCCAACCTACGTCTGTTAACCAGCGACAATACGTAGCGATACTCTCTTTAGAAAGCGACAAAGTCACTCAAAAGGCCAGTTACACAAATTCCTACCAGATATAATGGAAAGTATAACCTTAACCAATGAGTAAAAAGTTCTAAAATTTGCACATCACTTAGAAGAAACCTTTTAGCCAAATAACGGGTCTGTAGGCAACCTACAGTTTGCCAGAATTCTACAAGATCAAAGAATTAAGCTTGTGACCCCGAAAGAAGTTGCAAAGGAAATTCAAAACATTAGCCTTAAAAATTCCCAGGATATGACCTTATTACGGGAGAAACCAAGTTTATCACTAATGAAGAGGTCTTGAGCTTAGTACTCCAAAGAAAGAGCTAGAACGTGCAGCAACTACAAGAATACTAGTAATCATAATAGTCCATTTATTTGTGAGAATATTGTTACAGAGATATTACATGGTTTTTATTAAATCGTACTATAACAATGTAGATAGCAATAAAACAATGTAATTTGTATGATTCTTGTAATAATTGTAGTATTTGTAGTAGCATAGAAACACATGCGTGAAAACGCGGTAAAAAGCAAGAATGAACACGTCAGTTTTTTGACAAAGACAATTGACATGAATCACTTCGTTCCGTAACCATAGACTATAACAGTTCCTCCCTCACTTAGAAGCGACTGTTTCACACCCCGTAACGTGAATCTGACGATATCAACTTCCTTCACTAATTTAATAACATAATTAACTTTGAAACATCAACATACAATATAAATCATAACCTAAACTTAATCTATTACAAATCAAGCCGAACTACTGGCTTCCTAACTCTTTGACTCCTGCGCAAGCCTTGTTCTGAGCAAGAGGTGCCCGAACCAGTGTTCGCCTCGGCCTCAGAATTTGCAACAATATTTGGATTAGAGTCTGGTTGAGCAACCGTACTCGAGTCCAAACACTGCTCGGTTTGAGAAGAGTCCAATTTTGAATGACAGGCAGGAGTCAGGCTGGAAATCGGTCGTTCGTTATTTCCCCTCTCCTCAGAGACGGGTGCATCAGTACTTTCCTCGAGTATGGGTATATTACCGCCCACTTTACGTATCTGATCAATGTGTCGACGCCACAGCATGCCATTGTCAAGTTCAACAGAATAATGTAGCTTCCCAAAAACCTTATTAATCACCCCCAGCTTCCAATGACCCTCATTCGTATAGTTTCTAGCAACCACTCTATCCCCAGGTACTAATGCTCTAACACGCGCCACCTTCACCTTTCTTTCGAAAGGCTCTGTACTATTGCTTGGACAAACTGGATCCATTCGGGGGAGCATTGTTCTCTTGGCTGGACAAATTAATGAAAACCGCGAGTTAGGCTGGTAGGACAAAACCAAGTCACTTGGAGATCTGCCTGTAGCAGGGTGTGGTGTAATACGATATTGAAAAGGAATTTGGTTCAACTTGGCTTCCAATGAATCCCTCGATGTGCTGAGACAGCGTAATTTATTCTTAAAAGTTTGAACATAGCGTTCTACTTGTCCATTTGTAGCCGGATTGTACGGAGCTGACCGCCTGTGTGTAATTCCGCGCATTTTAAGAAACTCATTAAATTTAGGATTAACAAATTGTGTTCCATTATCACTAGTCAAAATATCTGGGTAACCGAAGGTTGTAAATTTTTTATCTAATACTTCAATTGTAGAATCCGTGTCTATTCTATTTAAAATATGGATTTCAGGCCACTTTGAAAATGCGTCAATTAATAATAGAAAATATACATTATGGAACCTGCCAGCAAAATCAATGTGCACTCGTTCGAATGGTTTCGACGGGTATTCCCACGTATGTTTGGGCGCTACCGACGGCGGTGAATTTAAATGTAAAGAGCATTCCGTGCAATTCTTTACTAATTCCCTAATGTCTTTGTCCATCCCAGGCCACCAGCAGTAGCTCCTAGCCAAAGCCAACATCCTAGTAGCTCCGAAATGACATGAATGCAGGTCCTTTAATATCTTGCTTCTCAAGCATATAGGCACAACAACGCGGCTCCCTCTCATTAAGCAATCATTTTGCAAGGAAAACTCTATTTGGTCAATACCAAACCTGTCATTCGGAGGCACCATCTTCCCAGTTCGTAACGCCCCCAACAATGGCTTAAGCGTAATGTCATGAAGTGTAGCGGCAGCAATGTCCGTGACTGTCACAGGCAGAACAGTAATCATACTGACTTGAAAAACATCTGCCTCCTCGAGCATTGTCGATGGCACTTCTTCCGCCATCGGCAACCGCGAGAAAACATCTGCATTTGCATTACTCTTGGTGTTTTTGTATTTAATATCGTACTGGAAACCTTGCAAAAAAACGGCGTAATGTTGCATGCGTGTAGCAGAAAAATGAGGTAAGGCTTTAGATGGTGAGAAAATTTGAACAAGTGGTTTATGATCCGTGTAAAGGATAAATTTTCTCCCATATAGGTATTGAAAAAAACGTTTAACGCCAAACACTATTGCATAAGCCTCTTTGTCAATCTGTGCCCATTTCCTTTGTGTAACATTTAAAGTCTGAGAAGCGTATTGAATAGGACGTTCATTCCCATCCGGCATAATGTGTGAAAGTACAGCTCCCACCCCCGTAGCAGAAGCATCTGTAGCCAAAATTAAAGGTAAGCTTGGTGTATAATGAGCGAGTACAGTGTCTGAAAGCATTTGCTTCTTTATCAATGATAGTGCCTTTTCACAATCAGCAGACCAAACCCAATTAGTTTCCTTTCTTAACAGTTCATGCAATGGTTCTAATGTATCACTTAAATTTGGTAAAAACCTGCCATAGTAATTAACTAAACCCAGGAGGCTTTGCAGTTCTGAGATATTTTTAGGTTGAAGAGCGCCAACTACAGCTCTTATTTTACTGTCTGACTTATGGATTCCATGTCTACTGATTTTGTACCCACAGTATTCAATCATCTCTTTCATAAACTCGGATTTCTCTAAATTAACCTTCAACCCAAATTCAGAAAGCCTAGCGAAAACTTGTTCCAGCCTATCAAGATGTTCCTCATCATTTGGAGCTGATATACGGATATCATCAATAAAGCAATGTACCCCCGGTATGCCTTTTAGTATATTCTCAATTTTCCTTTGCCATTTCGCTGGAGCACAGTTAAGACCAAACATTAATCGAGTGCATTTGTAAAGCCCTTTGTGGGTGTTAAGTGTAAGTAAATGTTGATCTTCTTCTCTAACTTCCCAATTTAAGTAAGCATTTCGAAGATCAATTTTAGAAAATTTATCACCACCAGCCAAACCATTAAATAACTCTTCTGGAGTTGGTAAAGGGTGTTCATCTACTAGTAAATTTTTATTTAAAGTTATCTTGTAATCTCCACAAAGTCTAATTTTGCCATTCGCTTTCACTACTGGTACCACTGGAGTGGCATATTCACTATAATCAACTTTGATCAAAACCCCTTCCCTAACCAAATTATCAATTTCCATTTCAACTCTCTCCTTCAATGCAAAAGGCACTGGTCTAGCCCTATAGAAAATAGGTTTGGCATTTTCTTTTAAGTGTAATGCAACTGGGTCCCCTTTGATCTTACCTACGCTTTTGTCATCAAACAATGTACAGTACTTTTTAAATAATTTTTGCAAAGAATGGGCATGCGACACAATACCTGGAGATACTTGGTTAACCTGTGCTATGCAATCCCTGAAGCCACAAAATGCGTTAAAACTATTGATCCACTCTCTTCCCAGGAGTGGGTGTTGATTCCCCGATATGATGTATAACTTGACACTTCTACTCTCCTTTCCAATGGCAGCTGTTACGTTAGCGACACCTAAAACATTTAAAAATTGATTAGAATAAGTACACAATTTAGTTTTTGTAGAAATCAATTCCTCGTCGCAAATTTTTCTATAGTCTTCCAGGTTCATTATGGACACTGCTGACCCACTGTCAAACTCCATTGAGACTTTGGACCCATTGATTTTTACATTTATCCAAAACTTGTTTGTATTTACATTTATGTTGCAATTATTAACAAATACAACCTCCTCTGTATTATCTTCCACTTGGCCAGTTACATCCACAGCATTAACTCTTTTTAAACGAAGGCACATCTTTCTAAGATGTCCTGTTTTCTGGCAGAAATTGCATTTAATGTTCATCATAGTGCATTTGCTGGCATAATGGTTTCCACCGCATCGGAAACACACAATTTTTGATGATGTTGCTGGCCCATCTTTATCCAATGATCCCGTGTTGTAGTTGGTGCCTGGCTTTGTTTGCGGTGATGGAGCAACTGAGGGTTTCTTTTTATTTATGTACACTGCCTGTACCTCTCTCTCAATTGTCTGTGTTCCCTCTGATTGAGCACTTTCAATGCCTGTGGCAATCCTCACTGCTTGTTCTAATGTTAACTTGCTTGACTCAAGAAGCCTGTCACGTATTTTTTGGGATCTGACACCACACACGAACTGATTTCTCAAAGCTGTATCTAGAAAAGTACCAAAATTGCAGGTCGAGGCCATTTTCCTTAACGACGCTAAATATTCCTTAATCGATTCACCTTCTTTTTGGTGACGGTGATGATATTTAAAGTATTCCGCAATCTCCAACGGGTCTGGATCTAGGTGCTTCGTAAGGATTTCAACATTTTGACTATACGAATTTGAGCTTGGTTCCGCTGGCGAGACTAGGTCACATAATGTCTCGTATAGATCCGCACCGATGTAATGAAGAAGATAGGAGTTCTTATCTCCTTCCACCGTGATTGCGTAAATCGTTAGGGCACTTTCAAACCTCTGCACCCATCTTTTAAACTTGTGTTTAGTATCATAGAATTCTATGAAATTAGGTGGCACTTTAGCCATGATTCACTGCAGAAACTTCACCAATTCTCGTCGCCACTATTAAATCGTACTATAACAATGTAGATAGCAATAAAACAATGTAATTTGTATGATTCTTGTAATAATTGTAGTATTTGTAGTAGCATAGAAACACATGCGTGAAAACGCGGTAAAAAGCAAGAATGAACACGTCAGTTTTTTGACAAAGACAATTGACATGAATCACTTCGTTCCGTAACCATAGACTATAACAGTTTTTATAGCTCATAATATTCAGTCGGTACATATCCCTCGTAAAGCCATCGTTAAGCTTACTAGACTCATCAATGCTGCATTCGTTGTGTTCCTGACCCATGCCAAAGTTTCGGAAGTGATTATGATTGCAAAGCCCGGTAAACCATTTTATGGAGCATCATCATACATGCCCATTTCCCTGTTGCCCATGCCCATCAAAGCTGTTTGAAAAATTAACGAGAGAAACCTGATCCCTAACCATCAGTTTGGTTTCAGAGAGAAACACCTCACAATAGACCAAGTAGATAGAATTACCAACATCATTGAGATAACGCTTGAAGATTTGAATAAAAGTCTGATCCACCGTATTTTTTGATGTGGCACAAAATTTTGATACAGTTTGGCATAAGGTTTTGATATACAAGCTAAGACTAATGCTGCCCAATGAGTTTACCCTTATCTTGCAATCTTACTCGCCTATTTCGAATTCAAAATTATTAAAGCTGGCGTGCCTTAAGGTAGTGTGCTGGGTCCAGTCCTCTACCAGTTGTACATGTATGATATACCAGAGCTATTACTATTGCAATCTTAGCGGATGACATAAAATTATACAAAAATTCTAGAATAAGGAACTCAGGAGTATTGTTAATGCATTCTGGTATATAAATGACGACCTCCATCGTGACCTAAAAATGGAACCCGTCACCAACACAATCCGAAAACTTCAAAAATCCACGAACTCTGACTCCACTGACATGTGAACATTGACGCAATTTAACTGTAAGACACACAATTTAGCTGTATAGGCTAGATTGTAACTAATTATTAAGAACCTACTTCTCTAAAATAAAGGTTAAAAAAACCGGTAGTATGTTCTCGTGGGATATTTTCCGATATCGAAGCGGACGAAGCCGCATGCAAAAGCTAGTGGGTAATAATATACATAACCACTACCATTTGTATTTTAGAGCATGAATTAATCCTGCATATATGCATAATAATCACGCAGCTACATTACTGACATTAACACAAGTGTCTATCAAGTAGGTTCAAAAACCTCTAAACGGTACATTTCTACTGACATAGTATACCTACATTTACTTAGTTATAGAGACACAGAGTGCTGAAACTTTTCAAAGTAAGAAAGACTTTAAAAACTGTGAACAACAACAGTAGGTAGTAACTCGACAACTTCAAATCCAATGTTTGAAGTTGTCGAGTTGAGCCTGTCCCGTGCCCCTACGAAGTGAACGATCACAGAGGACTCTGTGATCGGCTATATCCGGACGATGGCCGCCAGCGGTCTCATGTCGGTGAGCGGAAAAGTGTACAATACAATATATTCTATTTTTACTACCTACTGATACGGTAGGTACCTACCTCCATTATGAAAGTATAAAATCTGAGCCCATTTTGAAAACAATTTTATTATGTTTTTTGAAATTCATCAACAACAAAAAAATCGGACATGTTGTCAAACTGCTGTGAACCGATCTGACTGCTGTTGTTATTTCAGTTAGCCAATCACAGCGGATAACATGAATTTGACCGTGCTATAAAAAAATCAAACTCTTGTACACAACATCTTTCAATTTATGTTGATAATATTACAGCCCTCAGAGAGAAAAATAACTCTCAACTTTTTCAAACTGTCCAAAGTTTTGAAAGCCATAACTACTGTTTACGGTTTTCCAAACTCCCAAAACTTTGTACAAAGCTACCTGAGACAGTGGCAGAGAAACTTTAGACCCTGCCAGGTCTCTGTATTCTAAATACCTTCGTCTGTGGCCGGTCAGGTAGAATAGCCGCGGGCGATGTCGATACCCGCTTTGAGGACACGTTCCGTCGATATTGCGCATACTATACTTGATAGGTAAGCAACTGTTGTATTGTTCGCTTAGTAATTATGTTGTGGAGGTAAGCTGAATAATATTATGACAAAGGTAGTTAAACCTATACGTACGTCAATCACAACACTGCATATAAATAGGTATATTAACTATAATAATATGTTTCCTACCACAAATATTAACCTATATTGAGTTGATAAGCTGTAAAGCGATTTACCATATAACAGCTCCTATCACTTTTATGCCTGTTGTTGGAAGATTGGCATCATCCTACTATAATTATCATGAACGTGAAAGTTTGCGAGGATGGATGGATGTTTTTTACTCTTTCACGCAAAAACTACTGAATGGATTTGAATGAAATTTAGCACACAAATAGTTTATAACCTGGATTAACACAATGAATACTTTTTATTCCGTTATTCTTACGGGATCGAGACTTATGCGGCGCTGCTAGTAGTCTATAAAATTAAAACTCATGTTTTTTATAACACTGTAGAAGCAATATTTATTTAACAATAAAATAGGAAACAGGAGAAAGGTATAAATGTTTAAGTAACACTAAATATTCCATGGTATCAAAATGAAGCTGCGCAGATTATGTCCACCGTGTGTCGATCGTTACGTATCACTTACTTTACTTCACTACTTAGTATCTAATACATTGATGAAAAAGGTATCTATTTCAGGATTGGCTTTATCATGTTATCTATCTGTCAAGTGTGTCTGGAGAGCCACACAGAGGTTTGCTTTGTCATTAAAAATTCAATACTTATACTGATATTTTTACGAACCACGCTGGTCGGTCTACAAAATTCATAGTCTTTGAAGAGAAAGGAGACATTTTATGTCAAGGACGTCATCTCAAATACACCGTGGTCTAGCTCTTCATACTTGCAGATGACGCATCTTTAGTACGTAAAATATAACCGCCGGAGCATAATACTTTGAAACCAGAACTAATGTTTAGTTGTAGCAGAGTTACGAAGTAAAGTAAGTTGACAATAACTAAGTTTAAGCACTACACCTCTGCAAAGTGCAGTAATTGCTAAGAACGCCGCCGCTGGTGTAGAGCTGCAGCGCTGCCAGTGCAGTGTCGGCTCTCATTATCTAACTAAGTCTGCGTCGAGACTGCGCTCGCACTAACCTAATACAAGTAAACACAATGATGACACAATGTACGAATCTTCACTACTTTAATATAGTGGTATGTGGCTATCTATTGCATAAGCTACGCTACGCTTTATAAGTTAAACCTAAGGCGGGTGAACGTCGCACTTTTTTGACGAGGTATAGAAAAATATTAGGTGGAGATTGAAATAAGCTACTTAGATCATTTACTTCGATGGTTACTCTATTTCAGGGTTCCAAGCTATTTGCAGACTAGCTGACTGGTAATAACTCTGGTGTCTACCTTCGTCTTTTTAGGGTTCCGTACCCAAAGGACCAAGGACCCTATTACTAAAGCTTCGCTGTTTCTTCTGTCCGTCCGTTCGACTATCACAGTCACAGGACTCTATTTTGTTAACCATAATAGGTAGACACTTGAAATTTACAAAGAATATGTATTACTGTGGCCGCTATTGCAACGATGCAAGTAAAGCGTAAAAAAAACTAGTGTTAATTATTGTACAGTGGTACGGAATGGAGCGCTCAAGTGCGAAGTCCGACTCGCACTTGAGTGAGACAGGTTGACAAAATGCTAGACTTAAAGGCACAATAACACATTACTGAGTTTTGTTTAGTTATTTCTTCATGAAAGCCCTCTAGCCTAACACACTTGTAAATATAAATAAAGCATACACCTAAGTGGTATATACCAAATAAATCTCTATCTGTTTGAAGTCGCAGACAGACCTCGATGGCTTCGCTTCACTGGGCATCATACGACACAGATGGTTCTCAGCCGAAATCCCGAGTGGTAACTTATGTACGGCTATAGTAAAACACAGTACTGCACTCGATGTAAACTTTCAAATGAAATTGGAATATACACAAGAGTTTGGAGTACTTTAGGCTGCACTTATATAAACTCATAAATATTTACGAGAAATAAAATACTCTATATAATAAATATAATAGTATTTTGTTTCTAAAAGCAGAAGGAAAACGGTCTATAATTGTAATATTTTAAATTCTACATTTTTTATATAAGCATGAAGTGCACTCCACATTTTTATAGTTAATAATGATGTAATTAATATTATAAAGAATAATTATACCTAAAGTACTATAGGTATAATATCGAATTTTCGGCTAAATCGTACAGTCAGAAAAAACGAATCCTGCTCGGATTCAGTTTTGTGACAGTCGATTCAGACGAAAATAGCAGGATTCATTTTTTCTGACTGTCGAATCAGCCGTAAATTCGGTTTGAAAATGAATTTACTGTGTATAAAAATAACGTGTAGAACATTATTTTAATAAGAATCTAATATTTAGATGCTGTTTTTTACCCGCCTACGGCAAAACCAAAAGGAAGGGTTATGATTAAAAATACCCTTTATAGGGTACAGATAATAGAGGCAAAGAATTTCTACAATACAAAAATAACTCCATCTTCTGAAACTTCATGTGAACATTTAGATTGTTAGTACCCACGAGTTGCTTGCCTCACAGTTCCCCACAAAGCCTTCCCAAACCCTTTTGAAGCTACAAGCGCCATCTATGCACAGATACTTGAAACTTAATATGAAACGGTAGGAATGCATTTGTCTACCCCTCGACAGAGAGCGCTGCTGTTGTTGCGTTCACATTCAATTCTGAGAGGTGTGGAGGACTCAGTCCTCCAGTAACTTTATACACAACCTTTAGGTGGCGTTATGATAAATTGAAGCAAGAAAAAGCTAAGAACGCAAGCAAGGTGGGTATCCTAACTATCCTAACAAATCCTACTAATAATTATAATTATATTGTGTTTTATTATATTATCATTATTAGTAATATTATAAATGTGTAAGTTTGTCAGGATGGAAGGATGGATGGATGTTTGGCATTCAGATAGTTTATAACATGGATTAACACATAGGATACTTTTTATCCCGATATTCCCATGGGATCGAGACTTATGCGGATAAAACCGCGGGTCGCAGCTAGTATTATAAATGCGAAAGTAAGTTTTTTGTTTGTTATGCTTTCACGCTAAAACGGCTGAACGGATTTGGATGAAATTTAGCCCTTGCGTAGACCATGACATGGAAAAGGACAAAGGGTACTTTTTATCCTGGATCGCAGACGAAGTGGTGGGTAACAGCTAGTATTTTAATAGTTTAAGGAGATTAATTTATCATAAAAAATTTACTACTCAGTGCATTCAATCAAAAGTCCGTTTAATTTAATTAAGTACATACTTTATTACACACACACTTCTTACCTGGACCTGTTGATTCTATTATATTGTTTTCTACCCAACGGCACCACCGGCTCATCTCCACGCACACACCTACACTCAATACTTGCAACATCACCACACAACACACACACACACAACATACATAAATCACCAACCACCAAATCACATTAACTTACACATCTGCACTTCTGCACGATTCTCTAATTCTAAATCAACTCGTATGCTCACAATAATCGCTCGACCTTATTATTATCTACGCGAAGACACTGCCGCGCCGCCCAAGATACAGGATTGTCCTAGTAGTCCTGGCGGCAGGGTCAGTGGGCAGGGTTCATATTCTTCTTGGACATTCGACCTCTCTACCTACCTTATGTATAATTATACTTAAGTTTGCTTACCATTCTGTATACCTATCTCTTGTCAAAGTTCATGTTTTTTTTTTTGTAAATAAAAAAAAAACAAAAATACATTACCAGATTATGTATGATACATAACCCATACAGCACGCGTAGCATGACGCTTTCTATTTCTACGAAGAATAGACATAGCTCTTTCTATACAAATTGACATTTCGTCTCTCCATTTTTGACATCGCACCGTAGAAATCATTCTACAATCTGTCATTTTGTCTTCCGCTTCTAACGATCTTTGTCTAGGTCCTTTTACATGTAGACTATTTCAGAAGAAAGTTTTCTATCCAAACTGTCAAAATCACTAAGGTAGTGAAGACAATTTGATTTTGTAATCGCCATGCTAAAGACGGTACCTAGAAAACTTTTTACTCGACGGCCACAAAGTATATACGGTTATCTACAAAATCATGAAAAGCGTTTTGAACGCAAAACTGTGATAAGTAATAATTATCATAATTAAAATTCACGCCAACACTTCGAATTCATGTGCAAAAATAGTACTGTATCTTTTTTTTTCTTTTGCTTATATCTCGAAAATGATGTGTCTAATCGCAAAAATAATGAAATTTTCGACCCCCTTTATGAAACCCCTAAACCCCTAAGACTGAACATGTAGGTAATAATTTTTCTTATTTTCCATACAAAAAGTGAAAAATTCCATATAAAATACGTCGAGCCTTCGCGCCTCCGGCTCTAAAAAAAATCACGGGGTAGGACAAACAAGTACCACGTGGACTCGCGATTGTCAAATACGATTTAAGTTGTATCAAAATTATATTTAAATTTAGGGATTTTTTGTTGCAGAATAGTTTTAAGATTTTCATAGCCAAAAATAAAGGGGTTTTAGTGATAGTTTAGATAGTTTAGTTCGGCGTACAAGAGAATCAGGACCATCACCAAGGAAATGGTTAAATCCAATATTACTGTAATATTGTTTTCTTCCAAAATACGATACTTCGACACTCTTAATATCAATAAAAATTGAGAATCAAACAAAGAAAATAAAAATCCTATGACAAAACAAAAAATTCTGAGTCGAATTATGAAAAGAGTGAATTGCGTAAAAAGTGCAGTTGTGTCTTTCTACTTTACTGCCGTCCTGTCTACACGGAACGTCATATTTGTCTATTCTTCTGTCGACACAACTCGTTTCTACGGTGGTCATGCTACGCGTGCTGGTAGTAAACGGTGAAACATAAGCTCCACTAGGCACAGCTCGAATTCTTGGAACAGTTTATTATGAACACAAAGTATATTTATGCGTCGAGTTTCCAAAACAGAAAATAGGCGATACCGGGAATGTTACGAGCTCGGTAGAGTTGAATTGAATGGTCGATTCTCGTGATGAGAGCTTTTGTTTCGAATATTGTTTGGGTCATCGATGACATGCATACAAAACCTACAGATAATTATTATATGAAGTTTTGATTTCATAAGCACGATGCTCATTGCGCAGAGAGCTTGATGAGCTTGATGCTTTAATACAACTGGGGTACCCAATTGATGCAGCTCACCGTACAGTCAAGAAATAAAAATGTTAAGCGCCTCAAGGTAAATATTTTACTTGAAACTTATTATTTTTCCGATTAAATATTTTCAAATGACGGTTCCAAAAGGTGATAATAATAATGCAACTGCTGTAACGAAAAGGAATTTGTTTGAAAATATTAAATCCACCTCTTGCGGCTGACAGCTGTGCTTTGAATTTACAGTCAGTTAGTTGATAGCCTTTTTTTTTGGGTGGGAAATTATCAAATAACTTCTCCCGCTCTGGGCGGAGCGGGAGGGCGTGTCAGACTCTTACTGACTAAAACCCACCCGAATTCCTTCGGTTGCCCTGTTGCCTGGGGTCAAGATCTCCCTTTCGGTTTTCTTTGCACCCTCGGCAGGCATCAGGGCCGACCCTAACGCTAGCGGACCCAGTCAATTCTGCTGATATCTCTTTGAGAACGCGTGGAACACAACGCGCCGTCGACCCGGGTCTGGTCCTTATCGGACGGCGAGCTACTCATTGCTCACCGTCCGCAAGCCCGCGCCTACGGAGGCCGGAAGTCGGCCTGCAATTCCCGACGGCCAGGGCGTCTCCTCCTGCGGCGGTTAGGGGCATGAGGGCGTAAAATTCGCCTCTCCCTCACACGTTCCGCCTCCTCCTTCACGAGCATTACCGCTTCGCAGAAGGAGGTGACGGCCTCCCATTTCCTCTCGCTCCGTACCATGGCCTGAACCAAGGCCGGACGCGAGAGATCACCGCCGTCGATTGCCTCCACGAGGACACGGCGATGCTCCGCCCAAGCTGGGCAGACCTCCACCGTATTTTCCACCGTATCTTCCGGGCGATCCACACAATGTTGACACCCGGGCGTTTCCTCCCGCCTTATCCTGTACAGGAACCTCCCGAAACAGCCGTGTCCGGTGAGGACCTGCGTCAGGCGGAAGGTGAGGACGCAATGGCGCCTCTTTAGCCACTTCTCAAAGAGGGGTCTTATCACCGCAATTGTGGCGTGCCCAGCACTGGGTTGTGACAATCGCACTCTCCAAGACGCCATGAGATCCCGTCGGAGCTCTGTCCGCTGTGCCGTGATTTCTCGCGGCAGCGGACTTAAGCCCCGGCGTTTCGCCTCCTCGCGCCACTCGCAAATGTGCACGAGGACCTTTGCCTCCAGATCTCATGGTGTTAATCTGGCAAGGAGGTTCACCGCCTCTCAGGAGACCGTGCAGTAGCTTCGGGCCAGCAGTATGGCCATGACCCTCTGGGACGCGTTCAACCGGCGGGCTGGCCGCAGCCTCAATGAACGCGCCCACACCGGCGCCCCGTACAGGGCCATGGACCGCATGACCCCCGCGTAGAGCCTGCGGCAGGAGGCGTTTGGACGCCCTAGATTGGCCAGGAGCCGCTTCAAAGCAGCCCTGGCCCGCTCCTGTCTGGGAGCCAGACGTCGGAAATGCTCCACGAAGTTCCACCGGCAGTTAGTTAGTTGATAGTTGATAGCCTGACTGTACAATTTCCGCAAGTTTCCTTTACTTTTCATGAAATCGATTACTGTCTCAGTGCGCGTGTGTAGATAACGAATATTTTTGAAGTCATCTACTTGTGCTGCAATGTGATCAGTGCTCAGGTAGAGTATCAGAATAGCGTGGGATGGCCCCGGGCGGCGTTGGCCGAGTCGGTGTCAGCCCAGGCCTTGTGTCCGGCTTATTCCGTTATAAATAAGATCTTCCACGGAAATCCACGAATGACGTGATCCGATTGTATTTCAATAGTGGAATGCGTTTGACCGAATTTCAAATTCAGTTGGATAGGATACCTACCAGATAAGTGCTTCTAGTTTGATTTCTCAATGGCTTCCATCATTATCGGCAAACGCATTTGTAAGAATTAAAAGAAAACTTAATTAGCTAATTTTATGTTAAAGTCTAAAGCCATCTACTAGCGATAGCGGGTAGGAGCTTACCGTATTACCTCCGCTTCTATAATTCAGATAACTAAAACGTGTGGTGCAAACTCTCCATAACTTCAGTAGTTTTATCGCTATGACGTCACATAAAGCCTTCTGAAGCGTCATATGAAAAAGTAAAGTTAAATGCTGGTGTGAAATGAATAAATTTTAATTAAAGCGCGTCCGGTTTGACAGCGACGGTGACAAACGACGCGCTCGCTTTGCGCTGGACGCTTGCGAAGCGATTCAATTCAATCTTCTTTGTTGCTTATAGTCCAAATATCTAGTTTTTTGCCACATTTTAAAGAGTGTAAAGTATTTGAGAGTTTAATTGCAGTTTAATGATTAAAACAACGGTATCTGTTCCTTACAACAGCAATTGAAGTTTCACCTAAACAATTATCATTTAAAAGAGGGTTGGAAACCTGATCAAATCATGACCGTATAAGATAAAAATAAAATGCATTTGAGAAATATCTACCGTTACAAATCCGGAATGACTTTGGTTTTATAATTCAGTTTCAGAAAGTCAACTTGTATTCCGTGGTCGTTTCGCATCGCTCTGCAGTTCTACATAACGCGAGTCGCACTTTTGTTCCAGCCTTAGAATTCAGTCAGCATTCTAGTTTGTGCTGAACCGTTCTGTTTCCTATTCCCCAACACTTTCAGTTGTACACGTGCTGTTGTTTGAACTGCTTATTTCTTTATTTAGGTCACAGGAGCGGGTTTGCAACTGGTGAGGTATTACACTTTGTAAGTATGGACTCATGTGCTCCTGAGCACATGAGTCCGTGAGTCGTTTTACAACAAGTTTATGAATACTGATAAAACTGAATTACAAGAAAACTATTAATACCACAAAAAAATAATTTATTATTTAACATCTTAATTAATAATAATTTAACATCTTAATTATTTCTAACATTTCAACGAGTTTCGTGACCTAAATCCATAATTAAATCCTTAAGTCCACATCAGTATCTCACTATACCGCATGGGTGGCTGTGGCGACTGCCCGAGTCCCATGTTCTGTCAGTGACAGTCGTGCCGTGCCCGAATGTCCCCGAGTCCCGAGTGGCCCCGAGTGACCACTACAGCCATGTTAGACGTGGACATATAATTCGGGGTTGGTCAAGCGTGTCTTGAATAGGTATTTCTGAAGATTAGACGGAATTCAGAGAAAACTAGAAAATATTTTAGGATTTTTTATATTTACAAGAGCACTATTCAACATAATATCTATTGAAAGCGAAAGCTGCTTCTCTGTGATTGAACCCGATTGTTAGTAAATGTTGCTATCATCTAACTCGCATGTAAAATACACAATCAACTCATCCGATACTCTGATCATCTCTTAGATGCAGTTAATTTGTGTTAGCTTTAGCGCAGTTCCAAACTAGTCGTGAAGCAGCATTGTGAAGTAGTTGGGGGTGTGAGCAAGGGTTGTTTGCTCAGGTGGCTGGTTGGGAACTTTGCCTGGTTCACATCCGGGGCAGCCATGAGCCTTGTTCTATAATTTCAAGGTAAGTCATACAATGTAGCTTGTGTGATCCTGGAGACTTGAGTTCTAACTCAATTGTTAGGGAGAGTTCTCGGATGATTTTAGATAGAATTGACAGGTAACTTAATAGAAAAGATAGGATGGAATGGGATAGACTGAATGCGGATAGGAGAGAATCGGCTCTTGCGGAATTGAAAGTAGACCATGTTCAGCAGTGGACCATGATCGGTTAATTTACTGGTTGGACTTGTTGAAGCCAGCTAATATTCACATTTCTTGGCAGTTTTATCCCACTACTCAAGTTGAAAGACAGAATTATTTTTGTTAATTCAGTTTTATCAAAACGCTATAAAATCCCACTTATGCCCCTAAAAAAACTCGAGCACTAAAAAACCCCTACAAAGAGCTCTTGATCGTGAACAGCTCTCGGCCTAACTTCACGATCTTTTAATAATTTCTCCTCACGATTGATCGTCAAAGTCCTGGTGTTGGATTAAGGCCGAGTTCGTTCTGCGGCTTTTGGGTGAACGCCCTTTACTTGTATTTAGACTAACGTTATTCAGACTTTTAAAATAAGTTCCAGTCCGCCGTTTTATTTTTGTTCTGGTTTGTTCATTAAAAGACTTCACTTTAAAATTGTCATTTAAGGCTCGTACAGCGCGACATTAGATTATGCAACCTTTAACTTTTTTGGTAAGTGACTATTACCATTTTACTCGCGTAAGAAATACATATCTTGTTCCACGTAAAGTATAAAACAATTATATTCATTTGTGTTATTTTTATTTACAGGATTCGGTAATATCTTTTTACAAAACATGACAGATACATATGTAAAATTATAATGTCATGCACTGCATCATAATAGTTAATATTTTTGAAATAATCGATTGTACAATAAAGATAGACAGTTTTAGCCCATAATTGTGCCCTTTTATCATTTCTAACGTGACAATATTATCGTGGACATTTGCTCTCGGAGATTTTTTGGTACAGGTGGCTTAAAGAATATTTACCTATTCTTAAAACAAAGAGGCAGCATGGAGACGGATACCGTAATTTAGCAGTTGATAACGATGTCATTGTCGTGGATCCTGACCTACCCCGAGTAGTGTAGCCTATGGAGTGCCTGAGAAAGGTTTATCCGGACAGAGCATGTTGCTGACGTGGTCACCAAAGGCGGTAGAAAGCGAAGATGCCTGTCAGAAAGTTGGCTTTACTTGAAGGACTCCAGGAGTTGTGTAGCTGCACTTCACGGGGGCATGATGTTGAGACCTTTTTAACTTTCTTTATGTTTTATATTATTTTAAATATTTGACGTTGCTCTTATCTTTTTTTACAATGTATTGAATTGTGTCAGCGACTATTAGCTAAAAATAAGGTCCACTAGATTTACCACTACAATAATTATATACATTACAAATAGTATTTAATATCAACTTTCTCTAATATTATAATTTTTCTGTCAAATCAAATAATAGGTAGGTACTGAATTATTTAATTAACTAATAAATTTGCAACATTATATTACTGTTAATCTTTTGACATCTTACATCGACCGATATTACTGTAAACACTGTCGCTTGGATTTTATCCGAATAATATCGTAATATCATATTGTTGTTAGGTTTTTTGACACCATATTTCAACGAATAATTCTGTAATTCATTAATACTGACTACGATATTGTTGAGTTTACACGCGAATAATATGGTAATGATGCGTTGCATACAATACTTTTGACCAATAATTTCAGTAAAATTATTTTCTTCAATAACTTCATTTTGTAAAACTATTTAAAAAAAACCATAATAAAACATAGATTTTAAAAAATTAGCTTTGTTTTGACGTATAAATGGCTTTCCTGCGATTCACCCTTGTTGAGATATATCTAAGCAGTTTTTATTTTTTCCTGTAAAATTTAGAATTCTCGATTACCATAATTATTCGTTGGGGAGTGCGATAATTCCTTCCGTTTTGACGAGTAAAAGTATTTCTACAAATCTACTTACAGAAATAAAAATCATTTATCAAGTACTTGGCGGGGGCGATAAGTCTCTCTTTGAGGAGTGGCTAGAGAGGAACCACGGCGTCCTCAACTTCTACCTGATGCAGTTCCTCACCAGACACGGTTGCTTCGGGAGGTCCCTATTCCGCATAAGATGGGAGGAAACGCCCGGGTGTCACCATTGTGTGAATCGCCCGGAGAACATGTAGGCGCGGGCTTGCGTACGGTGAGCAATGGGTAGTTCGCCGTCCGATAAGAACCAGGCCCGGGTTGACAGTGCGTTGTGTTTCACGCTCGCCTCAAAGAGATGTCAGCTGAACACGGACGGGCTCCGATAGGGCCGATGCCTACCGGGGTTGCGGTTTTGTCCGAAAGGGTTACCGTGGACCCTGGCAATACATTCAACTGAAGGAACACGGGTAACTTTTAGTCAGTAAGAATTTGACACGCCCTCCTGCTCCACCCAGAGAGAGAGAGCTCTTGGTGGAGCAGGAGTGCTCCACCCAGAGCCGAAGAAGTTATTTGATAATTACTCACCCAAATGCAAGCGCCTTGACGCTTGACTCCTCTTTAGAAAACGTCATATTCATATCAATGTCTTTGGAACTATTAAACTAACTATTAAAAAATAAGGATTTTAATCATGCGTCAATCAAAGTTGTACCAGTAATAGGGATGAACACAATATCTTTTTGTTCGTCAGGTAGATTATTAAAAAACATTGGACACGTATTTAATCTTTTTTTACGTAATCAAAAGATTACGACGATACATTTAATTAAAATGTGCCATGGCGTCACGCCTTGGCAGATTTTATACTGAGTTGTGACGTAGCGAGACCCCACTCCCCAACTTTAAAGCGTTTTATCTAAGTATTTTTTTATTAATACGATAAAGGAAAACATGCCTGTTTAATATGTTTGTACTATCTGAATGACAGACTAAATAGTTTTTTTTTTACTCAGACCGCCTATTTCCGCGCGTTCCGCTGAGTTATATCTACGTCACTCATCTATCTCCCAAGCGTGCTATGGATTTAATATTTAATATAAACTCTTTTGCAAAAAAAACGGGCACTTTAGATTTTTTTCCCTACTTCAATGAAGAAGAACAAGAAATAGGTTTTATTAATTCGACGATGTATTGGCATGTTATTTGAAGCATCCTGGCATGATTCTTTACGTTCCAAATTTAAAATTTGAAATTAATAAAAGAAAAATAATGATTATTGTGGATTATTCTAAAATTGCTTTAATAATGGCGCGAATTGCTGTAACGATTTTTAACTGATTACGATATTTTAAAACTTTTTGGATATTTTCTGCAAATTAAACAATTTAATCTTTCTTTTTACATTAAATACCACTTTTTGATATGAGTGATAAAGCGATAAGGGCCGGTAAAATTATAGCCCTACTTGAAGAAGGTTGTTCGCAAACTTACGTGTCTCAGCGGCTAAATGTGAGTCGTTCAACTGTCCAGAGGACTTGGCAACGGTATCAAGAGACCGGTTCGGTCAAAAGAAGACCCGGTTCGGGAAGAAAACGATGCACAGAACCAAGAGATGACCGCTTTTTGGTGAGTCAGGCGTTGCGGAATCGTAAGGCGTCAAGTGTGGACCTGAAGAAGAGCCTTGAAGAAGTAAGAGGAGTAGAAGTTAGCTTGTGGACAGTCAGGAGGAGGCTTTTGGCTGCCAATATCAGGAGTTACCGCCCAGCTCGGGGCCCTAAATTACTCCGTGAGCACCGTGTTGCTCGACTTCAGTTTGCTCGGAACTGTGCTTTATGGACTCTGGAGGACTGGAATAAAGTATTGTTTTCTGATGAAGCTAGAATCTCTTTGTGTGGAGAGGACCGACGCCGGCGAGTACTGCGAAGACCACGGGAACGCTATGCGGAGGTGTGTTTCGAAGAAATCACTCCTTATGGCGGAGGCTCCGTTATGTTTTGGGCAGCAATTAATTCGACGGAGCGTACGAAGTTAGTTTTCATAGGAAATGGAACATTAAATGCACATCGGTACATAATGGAAGTCCTAATTCCATATGCACAACCCACGTTGACTGCACTTGGGGAAGATTCCATTTTTATGGACGACAATGCTCGCCCGCACCGTTCTGATGACGTGGAAGCGTACATGCAAGAAGTTGGGATCCGTCGTTTAGATTGGCCAGCTCGAAGTCCTGACCTCAATCCAATTGAGCATGTCTGGGATGTTCTAAAGAGACGGGTAAGATCAGTGCAACCTGCTCCACAAAACATCATGGAGCTAAAAAGAGTCATTGCAGAAGAGTGGGAACGTATTCCTCAAAACGTTATTAAAAACATCGTGGAAAGCATGCCCAGAAGGATTCAAGCTGTGATTTTGGCAAGAGGAGGTCACACTCGTTATTAGGTTTTTACATTTGTAACTTGATTTAATTTAAAAAAGTAAAAAAAAAATCTTGTCTTTATTGCCGACCACTTCTTATTGTTTGGGCATGTACATCATCGGTTTTAAAGAATCCATCGTTTTTTTTCTTTTAATTGCCCCAATTCACTTCACGCGCATTAATTTACACGATTATAAGTATACATTATACATACATTATAGTATACAAAGAAATAAATTTCATTTAATTAACTCAAATCGACCTTAGAACGTAAATTTCCTTAGGTGCCCGTTTTTTTTGCAAAAGAGTGTATATCGAATCTTATTGTAGCGAACCAATGACTTTGTATCAAGATATTATTTTACAAACAAGTTCCACGGTCTTTAATATTTGTATTTTGTATAAAACTAAAATCATTCCATGTTAACTTGTATAATATAAGTACTTGCTGCTGCTACTTATTTAAAGGGAACAATCCAGGTCCTGTACATTGCCCCAGAAATTGCTTCATGAACTTCGTTATTTCAGTGGCAATTTTGGTAAAATTTCAAGCTTATACGCCATGCTAGGCGTTTCATTAGTTCCATCAACGAATGTGAAATAGATCAGGAGCTAATAAACAATTTCACGCGGCCACGATCCACAGCCGATATAATTAGTGAATACATTACGATTTGATACCAATACTCCGACACTCATATTCAATTTGCAAATGGGATTCATTAGGAATACATGTTGTTACTTCAATTTGAATATTATTACGGTTTAAGTGTCACGTCGAAATAATTTGTGCGTGCCGCTAAAGCTAACTCAGGCTTTAAGTGGAGTTAGGCGGCTTTTACTTGGGTTCTCAAAGATTTTTAAGAAAGCTGCGATGACTGTTTTTCATAGCGTATGAAAGAGATTCAAAGTTATATTTACGATCATATAATACAAATATAATAAGAACCATCCTGACTCTAAAATAACTAATTTAATTCCGAATATAATTATATAACCTGAAAATAGATACTACTCCCCAAATGAATCTCAAAGTCGATACCCCAATATCATAATCTAAAATTGTTTAATAAAACATACTTATAATATTTCAGGGATAAGGAAAATAATATGAAACACCAGGATATTTTGTCATTCATATATATTTCTTTGCCAACATCAAATTCTATATTCTACACCATACCATCACATCTCCTATGCCCCACATAATATTACCATTTAATCAGTATTCTAATATTTAACATTTAACTAATAGGTTACCTTAATTTACAGTAGATCTCCAACCAATACTAAGCACGTCTTACCGTCACGAGCGCCCGACCCAGAAGCCGTTCTCGTATCACTTATTTACACACATTGAATCTTTCGGTGTTGCTGGTATACTAACCAACAATTATGTATTAATAAATTGAAACCTAACACAAACGAGGCTACACGTTCCATTCGGAGAAGAACCAACACAAACTGCAGGAATTATTTTACTTTATTAGTTACTAGCTGCTGCCCGCGACTTCCTTTGCAACCCAGAATGACAAGTGTCCTTCTCCAAATCATGGTCTACTCATGTTTCAAATTTCATCCAAATTCGTTAAGCCGTTTTAGCGTGAAAGCGTAACAAACAAACGCACTTTCACATTTATAATATTAGTTAGGATGCATCTAACATTTGTTGGGCACTCAACTGCACTTACACATATTATTATGCCTTACCTCAGAGTAGGTTAGATACACCCAAACTGATGCAGTACAACAACATTTTGAGTTCAAGGGTCCTAGCAATTCCCTTGTCCTACAACTTGTACCTACGGGACAGGGAGCCGTATGATAGTAAACCACGTTTGAATATTATGTACTCCTAGTACAAAACCTGATTATTTTGTACTGTTTATTTATCTTTCAACCAGCTCAACTTAAACATTTATGAACATAAATCTAGACTTTCATAATTTCTTTGTCGTGTAAAATCTCCGAGCTTCTTAGACATATTGCTTTGGATAGTTTTGTCACAATATAGCGGTCAGGCGGGACTCCTCTGACGCAAACGCTAATAAGCTTGTTTAGACAAAAACTACAACTACGTTAACGGAGTATTTTATCTAACTTTATAAAACAAGTATTTTAAAGACATCCACTCTTTATTTCTACATACTTAAAGTTAGTGACTACGCGAAGTACAGCGCGCTCCCTCAGTCAAAACTTTCCGCGGAGGGCCCCGGATTAGTATTCAGTGCGCGATTGTGTCACATAATCAAAAAGAAACATTTTGCTACATTATGTGCGTTTGAAGATTACCAACACGAAGGATACAACCGAACAGGAAGATACAGAAGTTGCAGACAGCTTATTAAACGATAAAAGTGTTATATACCCTCTTGATAATCTCAAAAATTTTGCAATTTTTCAGAACCACATTTTTGGTTTGACTGTCCGTCATTGGAGTTTAATCTTAAAAGTTAAATGACATCATTGGAAACTTACTGCTCACGGTGCCAGTAGTAACTCATGATATGATTGTGTCATTAATCATCACATATTATCAAGAGATACTCTCATCACTGGGATAACTTATGCCATTGAGCTATTGCTGTACAATGAAGCTTAGCACTGCAACTGCAATAATCGGCTAGTTCAGTGTCAATCTGAATACGTATTTACGCCTTCTTTGTAAGTTGTCCTTCTTTTCCCTATTTTGATCCAAGGATGGTATTAAGTTCACGCTTATTGAATTGTATTAAACAACGTAATACATAATTTCAATACGAATGCCAACGGAATTTGTGAACAAGAAAATTGGATTTGATTTTCTTTTGGGGTTACGTAAACCAGTAACGAGTTATGTGTCTTGTTTTGAGATTGTTTAGCAGTGAGGCATTGTTTTTTAACTTTTAATTTTTTGTTTTTTTTTTCTGTTGGGCATCTCGTAGCTGACCTCTGAGGTCATGACTACTTAACCGGTCAATCCTGTGGTTGCCTTAAGCTGCTACACTCAAAGCCTCGCCAGGGGCATACAAAACTAAGCTAAAAAGCTAGGTGAACGCTCGCTAAGGGCACCCCCTGTGGGGTACGAGCCTCGGCTTAGGGCGTCACCGGAGGGAGGACATCAAAGATGGGACGGGCTGGTTAACTTTTAAGCAGAACTAACCGTATATATACCTAGTACCGAGCGGAGCGGTCTTTTCATACAATGACATGAACATCCTGAAGAAACGTAATTTCACTTTGGACGGACGCGCCTGTTTTCTGTCGTTACGAATTCGTGAATTCTTTACGATTACAACATGTACAGGTAAAATATTATCTCGGACGTAGCATTATTGCAAGTATTGTCCAATACTACCATGTTGTTTAATTATTACTACTAACCATAACAAGATACAATTATGATAATATGATCAACCATATTGAATGCATTTTTTATCGGAAACCACTCAACTTTATCGGTTACCGATTCCCGAAATCAAATAATTTACATAATTTTACAAATCACAATGCACCCACATCACCCAGGTTTTTGCATTGTGTGGCCTCCTGACCGTCACAACTCCTAGAATAACGAAGGTTCGGAAATATGTGGTGGAATTAAAACCAAATGTACGAGTAAGAGGCCGCGCATGATTTCAATTTTTCGCTTTACTAAGCCAAAGGTCGCTTGAATTGGAGCAAACATAATACTGATGTATTAGTTACAGGTAAGTAAGATAAGAAAGATATTTCTTTTATTCCCTTAGAGGAAATGGCATCGACATCGGTCGAGTAGTTTCATAGATATCGAGCATAAACGAGTGCTGGCCAATATTTGCGGGGGATATGATCCGGAATGATTCTCACTGAGCGGCAGACAATTACGCGGCTCACTTGTCAAAGCCACCGCGATGTAATTATCTACTTATAAATATAGCTACGAACATATTATGTAGAGCATTTACCTAGTAAATTTATATACCTATGTGATGCTTGTACATATGTAAATGGAATTCCATACACAGAATGCGGGGACAAAAGCTCAACGGCTCTCGAAAGATCAGGAATTTTTATCGCCGCCTTTTGCACAATGAATTGATGGCAAGCCACGCCTATTATATGAATTAAGCTTAAAGGGGTTAATCACGGGTTACCTTGGTTACATTGGGCAACGCAAGTACGTAAGACTGGTATACGATGAGGAAGAGTGACGTAAATGTTGCTATGGCGCAAATAAGCCTATGGATGGTGATTAAACCATGACATTTTTGCAACCGTTTCTTTGTACCTAACAAAGAAACGGTTGCAAAAATGTCATGGTTTTAAAACAAAAAAGAAAACCTCATAGCACAATGCTGTAGTCCAATAGCTAAGAAACACTGAGTTGAGAAACATAACTCTAAGAGTGGTAATAATTACCATAACCATAGCATAGACAAAATAATAGGTACATTTGCCGACAATACGTAAACCTTATACTTAAGGCTGTCCGTAGCATAACTGTACCACCAGACAAAGGATAAATGGATGGTCTTAAGTAATTTGCAATGTTCCTTACGAACGGTCCTGACGCGGTCGATACGGGATTGGATTTGTTAGCCTATGAGATGAACGACCATTATTCAGATCGACGAACCTAGACGAAGTAGGATGATTCATCATTATATCTTTTGAGCCATCGCCATTGTTTCAAAATTAAGTACCTAAGACATAGATATCATTAAGTTCTTGTATGTTAAAATAGAAACAATAAATTAATTAATTTCGTTTTAACAGTTCTTCTACCCTTTGTTCCTGATTTATCAGTTACATTCGAGAAAATTTTAAGATTTATTTGTATGCCCACTTACTTGTACATGTATGAAGATCTCTTGTAGATTTTTTGACGAAGCCCTCAAAAGGTGGAGAGGAAATTTTCAAAACGAAACAATATATTCTTCTCTCCGTCAATGTTTAGATTGCATGATGTCTGACTCATATAAGTAATAAACCTACAAACAAAGCCGTCACTGGGCCGACAGCCCAGCTCCTTCGGAGCAGGCTTGAAGTTAGTGTGTGGCCACACATTGTTCCATATTATGTTGGTATGGTGCGCCCAAACTGCATGTACGGTGACCATCTAAGAGGTTTTCGTATTAAATGATGCTGCAGAATTGAATTAATTAAAACATAAGGTGATGCTTGATGATCGAAAAATCGATATTCAAACAATTAGAAATTGAATTGTTTTTAGAAAAAACGGTAGATTATTAATCAGTAGATTATTAAGCCTCTTCAAATCATTCAATCCGTCAAATGTGTTTTTAGTACCTAAGCGAATAACTTCGACTATTGATAATGTCTTTTGTTGTTGCGACTATTTAGATAAAGCACTTGTAAATTATCTCCCTTTTGATCACAGCGGTCAAACCGTTATTTTTGAGACCAACACACCAATACTAAAACTGAAGATACAAACTAGACCAATAACATCGGGTAATTTAAATAAGTTTAATAGCACTTTGATCAGCAAGTTAAGTGATCAGGGTCTAAGTATGCCCAATGGCAATATTTTGTATGAACAATAAAATTATTTTCATTGGTTCAAACAGAGTTTGTTAAGCAAAAAACGTCAAGTCTTTTAATAAAAAAAACTAAAACTATTTGCCCTAAGTTTTTATTCAGTGACTGGACAACTAAAGGCATTAGGAAAATTAGGGAAACATTATTTGAACTGTATAGCCTTAAGCCGTATATTAACACGGAAACTTTTAATAAGTATGTTGCTATTTACTCTAAAACTATTAAAAATATCTGCAAAGCAGCTAAAACTTCTTTCGTTAGCAATAAGATTAAATCAGCAGACAATAAAAAAAGACAGTTTGGAAAATTATTAACAATGAAACAAACAAGAACAAAAGACATAATACAGATTACACTCTGGACACTTCCCGCGGTCTCATTAGCGATAACATCAATATTGCTCAGGAATTTGCAACTTTACCAATCTATATACACACATCAAAAGTGTCTAGGGATCAACATATATTTTTGCAATAACTTTTCTCCTGATTGATATTAATTAAAATTTTCTTTAAGGATTCATCAAATAAAGTGTTTTCGTTTGTCACAGTAACGATAAACCAAGTCACCTTTGCATTAATAAAGAAATTTGCCATTTTCCTAATAAAGGGATTTTTGACATTTGAACCACTAACATTAAAGTTCGAAAAAAAGACTGAAATAACAGTTTTCTTTAAAATTTTATTGGGTAACTTAAACAATTAATAATCCGTGTTTCTACCGCAAACACTAACAACACAAGAACATCGGTTTGGCATACTCAAAATGAGTTCATCCAAATCACGCTGTGGAATGGCCGCCCATGTTCGTTGCAACAACAAAAAAAGGTCTTCTTGCGACTGGATACCCTCCATATTCGGCAGAGCTCTTCTCTGTAGCATATCCCATGCATGCTCAATCGGGTTCAAGTCTGGCGACTGAGCAGGCCAGAGCAGGACATTGATGTTAGCTGCGGCGAGAGTCTGTCTTACAACTCTTGCGGTGTGCGGTCGTGCATTATCATGCATTAACTGAAATAAGGGACCGATTTGCACTTGTAGAGGAACGATGACGTCAGATACAATCGTCTCAGCATAAATTTGAGCGTTGAGGTTGCCTCTGATCCAAATCAACTCAGTTCTTCCGCCGATCCAAATACCCGCCCATACCATGATGGTTCCACCACTATAAGGATGGACTTCCTGGCAGGATTTTAATCGCTGTTGGCGTCCAGGGGTTCTCCAGTGTCGTATACGTCTTGTATCCGGTCTCATACCAAAACGAGACTCATCAGAAAAGCACACGAAACGCCATTGTTCTTCTGCCCAATTTCTGTGTTCAAGAGCCCATTGATATCGAATCCTACGATTGTGCATTGCTATAGGTGGTACCCGTAGCGGTCTTCGGGAATGAAGGTTCACTTCATGCAAGCGGTTTCTGACTGTTTGGTCGCTAATTAAGTTCCCTGAAGAGTGATGAAGCCTCACGGCTAACATCATGGCGGTTATTGTTGGAGCTCTTCGAGTTAAGATTTGAATGTATCGGTCTTGTCTCCGTGTGGTGCAGCGATACCGTCCTCCATGGCGCTCAGCCACGGTACCAGTGCTTCGGTAACGTGTCCAAAGTCGACTGATAACACTCTGACTTGTATTCAGAGCTAAAGCCACAGTACGTTGCCGGGAACCAGCTTCTATCATTCCCACGGCTCTGAGCATTTCTTCCCTGCTTAAATGACGTCGCCGCTCCATAATAACGTTGGTTTTAATCAGTAGTAGGGAAACAGTAGCACTAATAATGTCTTCAATGCGTTGTATGTTTTTATAGGGAAAATATTGACAGCTGATTTTCATCTTTTACTCGAATTTGATTAACAGTTCCTGTTTCAAATTATGAAATGCACCAAAAAGGATCCATATAAATTTATATAATCATAAATTTATTACAAAGCCACATCTCAATCTCAAGAAATCCGCATAAAAATGCTTGATCCCTAGACACTTTTGATGTGTGTATATAAAAATTAAATCCTATTTCCTTGGTCACGGCATCACGCTAAAACTTCTGAACGGATTTGGATGAAATTTGTCATATGGGTAGACCATGACCCAAAAAAGGACATAGGATACTTTTTATCTTAATATTCTTACGGGATAGAAACTTATGCGGATGAAACCGCAGGGCGCAGCTAGTATTCCAATAAAAACTACTGAAACTTTAAATTCCTCCCCCTCACTTGCTATTGATTTATTAAAAGCGAATGTTTCAGCCTGTCCTGTGGAATTTAAATTTAAACATATAAACCCTGTGGTCGTTGTAAAGGCTTTTAAGCAACTAAAGATTAAAATTACCGAAGATCTGTGGGGCATGTCTACTTAAGTTTGTCAATCAATTATTGAGAAAATTGAACCTTATCTAGCTTTAATATTTAATTTGTGTTTAGATCAAGGGACATTCCCGGAATGAATAATGAAATACAGTAAAGTGATTCCATTTTTCAAATTCGGGGACAGCAAAGACACTAATCATTATAGACCCGTATCGGTTTTGTAGATTTTCAGCAAGGTGTTTGAAAAAGTAATGTTAAATCAAATGCTCAATCATTTTAATCATAATAACATCCTACACGATCAACAGTATGGTTTCACCTTTTAAGTTCTGAGTTGAGCTACACGATTACTGACAAATGCGTGCATGGAATGGACAGGTCCACTCACATCTGTATGGTTATTTCCTCAAAAGACCATTTCAGACACAAATCTACATGGTCCTCAAATGAAATGCTCTGACCAAGATTATTTCCTGGTTTTTATATACACATTGACATTAATGAATTTTATATACTTTTAAAGTATTATATTATTTAAATTATTGTGAATGTGAAGACTATGTGGGTCATTTCTTTTTCTTTTTGTTTTTAATTTTTTCTCACTTAGTTCTAATTATAGTCTGACAGTTTTGAGTAATTTATGCGGCCTACCCAAATGTCCTTTCTTTGGTATTGTTCGTCGAATCGTTGAGCACCTTAATTCTGAGTTGAGCTGCACGATAACTGACAAATGCGTGCACTGACTGGACAGGCCCTCTCAATCTGTGTGTTGCTTTCCTCAAAAGACCACTCCAGACACCAATCTACATGGTCTTCACATGATCTGACCAAGATTATGTCTGGACTTTAAAAGAGACTGTGACCTCTGAGTTTGTTTCGGCCTTTCTTCTCAGAGTAGTCAGATAGGAAACGCCGACCTCATCTAGTTTTTAAAATATGATTGACGTGTAAAAGTGTTTGTACGAACCTATTTACAGAAATAAAATCATTTATCATTTATCATTTATCATTTACCAAAGGACGTTGCAAAACTGACGCCGGTGTCATTTTATTAAAACACATCTTTAATGCATGGGAAGAGGCACGAGATGCAATAGGCATCTTTTGTGACCTATCCAAGGCATTTGATTGCGTAGATCATGAAACACTTCTCTTGAAACTTGAGAATTACGGGCTGAATAAACTTGCGCTGAGCTTAGTAAAATCATATTTGAATGATATACTGCAGCAAGTTCAAATAAACGGTGTAAATTCATTGGGGTTAAAAGTCAAAAATGGGTGTTCCACAGGGCTCGATATTGGGTCCATTCCTCTTTTTAGTATATAAATGATTTACCTAATGTACTGAAAAACCAACTACAAATGGTCTTAATTACTGATGACACATCACTGATTTTCAAAGTAAGCAGACATGTACAGGAGCTTGACAACGTAAATAACCGTCCATTGTATATTTTGTAGTGTTTGATTTATTTTTTGTTATGTATTTTTGTGGTGTACAATAAAGTATATATAAATATAACGCTATGCTTAAGGTCCATAATTGGTTTTTAACAGTAGAAATAGGAAAAAATTACAGCAACTACGTTATAGATTGTCTAAAGTAAACACTTCTTTTATGGGGTACTGTGTGAAATGAAATGAAATGAAATTGTTTATTCTGTAAATAGGATAACGGAATCACTTTTACACGTCATATTAAAAAAAAAATAAGTTAGTTGAGTTCGGCGTTTCCTATCTGACTACTCTGAGAAGAAAGACGGAAACAAACTCAGAGGTCATAGTCTCTTTTAAAGTACAGACATAGTCTTGGTCAGGCCATATGAGGAACATGTAGATTAGTGTCTGAAATGGTCTTTTGAGAAAAGAACCACACAGATTTGAGTGGACCTGTCCAGTCAGTGCAAGCATTTGTCAGTAATCGTGGAGCTCAACTCAAAACATAAGGAGCTCAACTCGACGAACAATACCAAAGAAAGGACATTTGGGTAGGTCGCATAAACTACTCAAACTGCAAAATATAATACTTTACAAATTAATCATGTCTTTTGAATATAATTTTCAACAATGTAAATGTGTAGTTATATAAAACTGGTATATTTTGATGATTTTACATAATAATTAAAATGTCAAGTTTTATCACAAAGCTTAGCAGAGCGAGCAGCTCAATCCCATGCTTTTTTATCTTCTTAATAATCTGAAATTTTATAGTACCCTTTTTTACAAAGTTTGGTTTTAATACAGATTTTAAATATGTTAATAGGTAAGTTTCGAATGTCAATGGGAAGTTTGTTGTAAAAGCGTATACATTGACCCATGAACGAGTTGCCTACTTTGTGTGCGATGAACAGTAAGGTTGTGTTTAGTCGTGGTATTTAAACTATGAATATCGGACATTTTCTTAAAATTTGATATATTTTTGTGTACTTACAATAGGTTTTCAAAAATATATTGTGAGGCTACAGTCAGAATATTTATTTCTTTGAATTTTTCTCTAAGGGAATATCTTGGACCTAGGCTGTAAATGGCTAAAAGAGCCCTTTTCTGTAGAACAAAGATAGTATTAATGTCCACACAGGTTCCCCAAAGAAGAATCCCATATGACATAAGACTACGAAAATAACTAAAATAAACAATTCTGGCTGCTTCTACGTCAGTTATCTGTCTAATTTTTTTAACAGCATAGGCGGCCATACTTAGCCTTCCTGACAATTTTTTTATGTGTGTGTGTGTAAAATGTTATAATAAAATACCACTTGAAATTCTTCAACTAAATGAGTACAAATTTAAAACATGCATTAAAAGCACACTATGTAGACAATCATATTATAAGTTGGATAATTATATCGTAGATAAAAATGCTTGTCTTAACGCTGGTCCTGCTCCACAGCCACTTGGGCTCACTACTTAAAATTTTAATATTTGGAAGAGTTGCTTCCCCTTTTTAAATTTTGTTTTTGACATTACGAACTTAATGCTTATTTTTGTTTTACTATGTAAATTGTTGAATGCTTCAATAAGTAATGATTTTCTTTTTTTTTGGTGGTAAAATTCTATTAATTTCTTAAATACATTGCAAACTATATTTTTGTATAATTTAGAAGCATTTTTATTTTTGTGAATGTGAGACCATGGAGCCGTTTATTAAGTTATTAAGATGTATGTTGACTTGAAAGAGCATGGCAGTTGAGAGTATATCATGCTCACTTAAATATCTTGCTAATGGTGGCGAGTGTGTTGGATCATTCGGTTCCCTACAACATGGTTGAGCTGGATCGTGCTGATCCACGCGTCATGTTCATGAGTGGGCGCCGTCAGTTGAAACTGGTCATCTCTTATCTGCTAGGGCTTATTTTTATACTTATATTTTCAAATGCTTATGTTTTTTTTTTTTACATTGCTTTCACATATAGAAGCAACAAGAATGATGTACCCAGGATTTTGTAATATCCATATTTAAAAGATTGTCCTTGGAGTTTCTTGCCCGTTCTTCTCTATAGATATCTACGATTTGGAATGGGCAATTAGCTTCAACTTTCTGACTAACTGACCGACTTTTTGACAGTTCAAAAGTGCCAGTAAATGGTTTAATTGAAATAAATGCTTTCAGTTTGAGTATAATGTAGCTTTTTTGTGCATCGTAACTAAATTTCTAGATTTTTAATATGTACGGTTTATCTCGCTTCCGTATGGAGAAGAATAGAGCTTTGCTTTGTTTTACAATTTATCCAATGTTATCATTTGAAATTTTTAGACCTTTCTACTTACACAATTTTTGACATGACTATTTATATTCCCGTTTATGGAAGGCTTGGAACTTCAAAGTAAGTTACCAATTGACAAAAATGAAGGCAATGAACTCATTGAACTTCAATTTTGTCAATTGCTAACTTAAAATACTTACATAAACAAAAATATTGAAACCAGTAGTTAGGTACATTTTTAGTCGGTAAGAATATAGTCAAATATTTGAAGTCATTAAACACTTCCTAACAAAGAGTCTGTATATTCCATTCCGATGTTTACTTTGTTCTGGCTATTAATGAGTAGGTACTAACATCATTATCATAGTTTGCTTGTTTGCTTAGTAATACATTTTTAATCACTTGGGAGTCCAACATACAAAATTTTATTTTTCTTGCAAGACTTAAAATTTAATATTTAAGTGAAACTATAATTCTCAGAGCTTGGATCCAGTCTCCCAGTGAGCAATCGCATGGCAGCAGCACTGCACATAACTATGTACATATATGAATAATTGGATGCGAGTGGATCGATGACGCCGACATGACGTGAGCCTCCGAACGCCCACATGCACCGGCTGCAAAGACACACACATCCGTACGTGAGACGCGTGTTGTAGATAAATGCACAGAAGACTCGATCAATTCGAGTCTTCTACGCATTTATCTACTACACGCGTCGGACGGTCAAGGCGTTTTTGATGATTTTCTCTAATTGAACACTTACAAGCAGGAACTCTCTTAAGGAAGGACTACCAGAACAATATATTACCTATAGGTACTATTTTGGAAAACTAATACATAATAATAAACTCGCCATGATAAATAGTGAAGGACTGACAGATGCATCCAAGTACGTTACTTTTGTCAGGCGTCTATGGTGCGTGAGTTTTGTGAGCCTTCTCTACTTATTCTGTAATGCAGTTTGCCTTAATATAATTACGTCGTTTTGGGCGGTAATGAGATTTAATTGAATTTTAAGTTTTGTCACTTAGCAAACTGAATGCAAGTAGTCATCCGGATCCGTCAATTTGGAATATTCAAAAAGATAATGCACAATATTTAAGGTACTGTAACATGTTTAAAAAATATGCCAGCCGGTAAAAACTACCACCTAATTTTTCGTAGTTGATTTCCTACTCTTTAAATTATAGTAGTTACTTTATTGAAAACTGAAAACATTGAAATAAAACATTTTTCTGAACAACAAAAGGTGGTCGATTACGCGGCGCGCATCGTATGAGTGACATAAAGAGTCGATGCGGGCGCCACCTCGCGCCTCGCAGAGATAGCAGCGCTTTCGTTTATTGTATATTCGTTAACGTGACGCAAGGTAATAAACTTTAAGTGCACTGCCTGTGTACTTTTTTTAAGAACACAGCGATTGTGTTCTTAAAATAAACGTGCAGCATCTACTAAGGTGCCAACTGACCATTTGGGAATCAGCTTCCCTTCTAAAACACCCAGGCTCTATCATTAGCAAGAGTGTTAAATCAGGGTTTCTTAACCATCTTAAATATTGCAAATCTGTGTCGAGACTATTAATTATATCCGTTATGCTAGCCCTGTATGTGTGACGTAGCCAGACAGATGTTTGCATATGAACAGCACATTCATATAATTCACTAATTAATTATTGCTTATTCCCTAAGATAAGTTGAGTTCTATCTATTCCCACATACATTTAATGTATCAATAGCTTCATGGCCTTAAATGATTGAACATTTGCCTGTGACCAAGAATTTCATGATATATTATTTTATATTTACCCTTTACATACACATCGACACCTACCTATGGGGATTTATTAATATGTCCAACAATAATGCAAATATCTATCCCCACCGGTAGGCGCTTGACGTGTTTCTTTGAAATACTCTACCAGTTACTTACCATGAACTAGTGAAATGATAGTGAGGAGTGATACGACGAGATGCTATAACAATGGCGGAGCTATTTGGCACAAACCATTGCTTGTTTGATTCTAAAGATATATAGTTTATGTAAATGATAAATGATAAATGATTTTATTTCTGTAAATAGGTTTGTACAAACACTTTTACACGTCAATCATATTTTAAAAACTAGATGAGGTCCTCGTTTCCTATCTGACTACTCTGAGAAGAAAGGCCGAAACAAACTCAGAGGTCACAGTCTCTTTTAAAGTCCAGACATAATCTTGGTCAGATCATGTGAAGACCATGTAGATTGGTGTCTGAAGTGGTCTTTTGAGGAAAGAATCACACAGATTGAGAGGGCCTGTCCAGTCAGTGCACGCATTTGTCAGTTATCGTGCAGCTCAACTCAGAATTAAGGAGCTCAACGATTCGACGAACAATACCAAAGAAAGGACATTTGGGTAGGCCGCATAAATTACTCAAACTGTCAGACTATAATTAGAACTAAGTGAGAAAAAATTAAAAACAAAAAGAAAAAGGAATGACCCACATAGTCTTCACATTCACAATTATTTAAATAATATAATACTTTAAAAGTATATAAAATTCATTAATGTCAATGTGTATATAAAAACCAGGAAATAATCTTGGTCAGAGCATTTCATTTGAGGACCATGTAGATTTGTGTCTGAAATGGTCTTTTGAGGAAAGAACCATACAGATGTGAGTGGACCTGTCCATTCCATGCACGCATTTGTCAGTAATCGTGTAGCTCAACTCAGAACTTAAAAGGAGCTCAATGATTCGACGAACAATACCAAAGAAAGGACATTTGGGTAGGTCGCATAAAGTACTCACAACTGCCAGATTATCATTAAAAGTAACTGAGAAAAATAAATAAATAAATATATATATATATATATATATATATATATGACCCACATAGTCCTCACATTCACAATAATTAAAACAAACAAAAAAAAAAAATTTAAAAAAAATTATACTTCACAAAGTAAATATTCATGTAATTGTGTATATAATTTTAAAGTTAGCAAAAATAAAAACAAAGTTCCGAAAGTAAAACATAAAAAAATTATAAAATTGGAGCAGCTCAATCCCATGCCTTTTTGTCCTCAATGTAATCTTTAACGGCATAAAAAGCCTTCTGGCACAACTTGCGTTTAGTAAATGATTTGAATTTATTAAGGCTTAGATCTTGTACGTTGGGCACGCCACAATTGCGGCGATAAGACCCCTCTTTGAGGAGTGGCTAGAGAGGCGCTACGGCGTCCTCACCTTCCGCCTGACGCAGGTCCTCACCGGACACGGCTGCTTCGGGAGGTTCCTGCACAGGATAAGGCGGGAGGAAACGCCCGGGTGTCATCATTGTGTGGATCGCCCGGAGGACACGGTAGAGCATACGGTGGAGGTCTGCCCAGCTTGGGCGGAGCATCGCCGTGTCCTCGTGGAGGCGATCGGCGGCGGTGATCTCTCGCGTCCGGCCCTGGTTCAGGCCATGGTACGGAGCGAGAGGAAATGGGAGGCCGTCACCTCCTTCTGTGAAGCGGTAATGCTCGCGAAGGAGGAGGCGGAACGCGTGAGGGAGAGGCAAATTTCGCGCCCTCACGCCCCTAACCGCCGCAAGAGGAGACGCCCAGGGCGTCGGGAGTCGCAAGCCGATTTCCGGCCACCGTAGGCGCGGGCTTGCGGACTGTGAGCAATGGGTAGCTCACCGTCCGATAAGGGCCAGGCCCGGGTCGACGGCGCGTTGTGTTCCACGCGCGCCTCAAAGAGATGTCAGCAGAATTGACGGGGTCCGCTAGGGCCGATGCCTGCCGGGGTTGCGAAGAAAACCGAAAGGGAGATCGTGGCCCCCGGCAACAGGGCAACCGAAGGAACACGGGTGGGTTTTAGTCAGTAAGAGTCTGACACGCCCTCCCGCTCCGCCCAGAGCGGGAGAAGTTATTTGATGATTTCCCAACCAAAAAAAAAAAAAAAAAAAAAAAGATCTTGTACGTGGCTTGGAAGTTTATTATAAAAGCGTATACATTGACATCTAAAGGAGCTACCTATTTGCTTGAGCCTTGTTGTAGGTACAACAAATTTGTGTTTGTTCCTAGTATTTATGTTATGGATATCACTGTATTTTTTTACCAATTTTATGTTTTTATGGGCATATAAAAGATTATCAAAAATATACTGAGAAGGCACAGTCATTACATTTATCTCCTTAAATTTATCTCAGAGAGAGTGTCTCGGACTTAATTTATAAATTGATCGAACAGCTCTTTTCTGCAAAACAAAGATAGTTTGAATGTCGGCGGCATTTCCCCACAACAGAATACCGTACGACATTACACTATGAAAATAGCTAAAGTACACTAAACGGGCTGTCTCTATGTTAGTTAAATTACGAATTTTTCTAACAGCATATGCTGCGGAGCTTAGCTTTTTTGACAATTTATCTATATGTGGGCCCCACTGAAGCTTAGCATCCAAAGTTAAGCCCAAGAATACTGTGCTATCTTCAGGATTCAATTCTTCGCCCTTTATCAACACTTTAGTTTTCACCTGCCTAACATGAGGTAGGGTAAACTTAATGCACTTAGTTTTTTTTTTCATTCAGAAGGTAGGTGTCTGTGTTAGTCAAAACGGAAAGTAATCTTTGAACTGCATTATTTATTACGTCATTATCTGGAAAGGGCTTAAGTTATCACCTATTTAACTATAATTTGTAAATAAACAAGAAGCAAAACATGATAAAGTGATCATGGTAATGTGGAATTATTATTATTTCGCGGCGATTTATAATTATTTATCCTGCAGCGGCATGTTTGTTCGCCGCTGGATTTACATTATAAGCACACGCGGCACAACAGTGGAGGAATCATAATCCCCACGTTTATTGTATCGTATATTTCCATAGAAATACACTAGTAGGAAGTCAATCATTGGTTGTTAACTACAACTGTTCCTTTGACATTTTGTCTGTTACAATAATCCTACCAACAGCTACAACAAATGAGTATGTGGAGATATTTGCATTAGCATCTCACTTGACAAGCAATCCACTGAAACACAGTAGTACACAAACAGATAGCGACTTCTTGATAATGAAAATGTAATATATTATGTATATCAACTAATTATCAAGTATAGAATCGTACACGGAAATAGTCTAATATCTGTACTAATAATAAATAAATGTGTAATAGTCTAGTATACAGGCTGTTAGGCAGACGGCTGAATATACCAAAGGCCCATATAGGCCACACGGATTTTTTTAAATGATGTTTTTTGAATTGTATTCGTAATTCGTCGATGCTCAAATTTTAAACGACAATAATTTCATTTAAAAATAACAAAACCGGCATTTTTTTTCCATATATACTAACTGTAGAATTTTACAAAACTCGTATGACGCAGATGATTGCTAGATAATTAAATAAGAGCCCTTAAACTACAAACAAATTTATAATACATACCGAAAGACCGACTTTGAACTGCGTTAAAAAAAAAAAGTATTTAAAAAGAGCAGTTTTAATTTTAAGAAGACATCTTTGGTTCATACCTCTTCCAACGGTATGCAATATGCACAATTTCTTTTAAAACAACTAGAATAATTCGCCAATTTTAATTGCTTGGGCCTTTTTTCACGGAACTCTACATTTGTGAAAAGTGAAATAAATTACTAACAAGCAATTTTTTTTTTACGTATTAGGTACTAGTATTATTCTAAAAGAAAATAAATAAAAAATGTTGCCAATTCTGTTATTTTTAAATGAAATTATTGACGTTTGAAGTAACGACAAATTTTGAATAAAATTTAAAAAAGTCATTTATAAAAATCCGTGTGGCCTGTGTTTTGTTATTAGGCCTAAAAATGTAGCAAACGGCCCTACGGATCCATCATTTTCGTATGTTCAACCGTCTGCCTAACACCCTGTATAAATCAAGTGTCACGGAAAGTGTGTTTCTCTTTGCATTTTCCAATATTTTGAGGTTGTTTTTACATAGATATCGTATTACCACGTTACGTGAGTCGTGCTATAATTCGATACATTAATATTAACGCAGGCGCTTATTATCAGACCAATGCAAATAACGTTATACGGAATTAATGCTTCGTGCCGATACCGGCTTTCAAACAAATTTGTATTTATTTGTTTAGACTAAATTCATTAAATATACCTGTGTAATTTTTACCAGAAATATTAAATGCTCAAACAAACATACGCGATTGGAATCATTCGGTGAGTTTGCTGAAGTTGATTCTGTTTGTCAATTAAAATGTTGTCAATTTGGGGCTCTAACCGATCATAATGTTTAGGCTATGTTTTTTATTGTCTATTACTTGACCTATTTCAGACCATTGATGGCTTGACGCCACATTTCACAGATTTTCACTTATTACATCAAATCTGTTCCATGGGCTAATATTCATAAGATTATGGTCAATGTTTATTATGGTATCTTCAGTTACTGCTCAGCATAAACGTTTGCATGTTTAAAGACACTCCAGGTAAAATTTTACCGTCCCCAAGCTCAAGCGTTTTGCTAATAATATTTTCCTAAGGCTATCACAAACAAGATGTTTCGCAGGAAACTGTAAGATGTTCCGTAACACAATAACCGAAGGTGTATTCGTTCAAAGACTGGTCCTGTTGCAAACCGTATTAAAATGGCCAAATTGGTTTAGTGCCGTCGACGGCGATGTGAGCTTAGGAGACTGGATACAAACTTTGTTACGATGACACCACCATAATATACGATAGCACACTGACGGTATGGTTATTGATGTGTTACTATAGATTCATTATTTTTAAAATGTCTTCATAATTATGCTTGGTTACGTATGGTAAAACTAAGTTAGTAAAATTGCTTAAATTTACTTTCGCAGCCGACATGGGTGAACTTCTTTTTACTTGTCATGTTTAATAAAAAATCTTATAAGTAAGGAAACGTAAACTCTCAAATCTATAAATTCCATGGAGAATATCACAGTCAAGTGATTGCTACGTATCATGAGTGTGCAGTGCTAACCTAATTATATTGTCACAGATCACATTATTTAAAGATGAAAAGGAAGGTCTTCTTTTATTACCGGCCAATACTTCAATGGATTACCTGAATATTGGCAATTGTAGACTTCAGACTGGTATTAGCTGCAATGATGCAAAACATTTTAGAGTAAGCAAGACGCGTTAATAACAAGGATGCTAAAAATAATTTTCTTTTCGCGAAAACTAGTAAGAGCTTGGTTTTCAGAATAAAAATGTTTAATGTATATTCGATACGTTGAAAATATTGTGTTGTTCCCGATTCGCCACTATAATAAGATACCTAAACGAAAGGGCATTTCGTAATTATTTGGACCTATAATTTTCATGAGTATTTCAACCTTCAATTCAACCCTTAGCAGAGAAGCCATTGTGCTGATAAAGAGTATGGCAATATTTACTATCAGACTCAGTTGTTTGTTTAACTCCAATGTTGGGCTTGTGAGACGCCTCAGATCCGCGGACAGGCTCACCGCACACGAACCAATTTACGTAAGATTAGGCAACGACCAGCCTTGGAGAAGTGTCGATAGTATAGGAGATTAAAAAGGAGCCTTTTAAAGCAAATTACAATTGTAGATGACATTATCATTTTATTATTTTTTTAAAATGAAGGAAGAAACCCACACTATATGGGATATTACTGAACTTGCATTAACACTCAGTATCATCAATTCAAATTTCAGTTTTTATGATTTTCTCAACTTCTAGGCTTCTGTTTCAGGCCACTATTACTTTTCTAGATGGACAGCACACGAGTTTTGCTCAAGATGCAATAACCCGGATGTGTGAGGCAGCACTATGGCCGACACATTTGGCGACACCTCCCCTTGCTCTTCACCCGTCACCCCCTCTGCTCTCGGACACCAAGCGGCCGAGCGCTCGCGGAACACTTATGTTATTCAAAGAGGTTTACTCTGAAGCTTAGATTAGGTGAAGACTGGATTAGAATTTTAGATTTGGTGGTTGTATTAAAATGTGACTGTGGGATTCATCTCAAGACAGCGTCTCTTATCTGTGAGAATATACTAATTAAATGAATGCCATCATTATTCCTCCTTCTAAACTTAATGATTTTATTAACATAGATTGAGATCTATTCAATTAGAAATACTATTTAAGTATAAATTGTAAATCTATCAAATAATAACGAGGATATTCATGGTAGGAGGAATTATTATTTACATTGGATTTCTTATCCAGCACCATACAATCTAAGCTACCTCTACCGACACGTTTGCAACTTGTCCTGGGAATTGGAAAGATCCTCGTATTGTGCGAATTGAAGCGAATTAACTTTGACGTGAGTGACATCGATGTACCTACCAGTAAATGTACGTACTAAAGCAATACAAATATTTGGTACTTGCTCCAGTTCATCAGTACCTGGCGTCACACATGTGCCGTGTTAATGAGGAACGTCTGACTCTTAAATAAGAAGTTTCTAAATTAAACCAAAGACTGGTGTAAATGCTAACAAGTTTGTGTGTTTGTTAATAAGATAGACGCGGCGAGTCAAGAAGGGTACCTATTTGGAGATTCGCTTGTGCTTTGTCAGTTATTGTTGAATCTTTTTGCTGTATTGCAATTACGCATAACAACCTCTTATTAACCCGTAAAGTTGTAGTTGAAGAACTACACTTCAATTTCACATCCAACTTCGCTTCCACAAGTCCTAAACTTTTCGTCTATTAATCTCTTATCACTATGCAGCTATGCCTCACAAACGTTCTCGTTGAAATCATTAGCATACAACGATTACACTTGTCTCCTCACAGCTGCACTGAGCTACCCCGTATCATTCCACTAAGACTGCAGACTGTCTGTCTGTTTTCACAGAAAATACTATCGCAAGAACGCTCCAGCGTACTCAGAGCTTCCAAAGTGGTCTAATTTGTGAAACTAGGTTAAATTAACATACGTGAGGGGAGCAGGGCCGCGGGGGGAGGGGGGATGGTATTGTTTACTCATCGAGTGGCAGTTGGCTGGAATTAACAAGTTTGTTAATAAGACAAGGCTTGTTTGAAGAGATGTGTCGCTTCGTGAGGATTACGGGGAGCTGCGACTTGTGGACGGATTTAAATTGACTATAATTAGGGGAGGTCACGGTTTGAATTTAGCTTTACGAATATAAACCTTAAGAAATTGTATTATTACATTACTTTTTTCAGCGGATGCGTAGATTAAAATAAACTTGTAAATAATCGCATGCAAGTGGTGACCATATATAGGTAGGTACTATATTTTTTTTTTTTAATAGTTGGAACTATTGTAAGACTGCATACGAAGGCATTGAATACATAGTTTTACGGCGCATCTACGACGCCTTGCTAGGATCGCTAGCACGGACACGGACCGTATCCGTGCTAGCGATCGTAGCACGTGCGTATTTCTTGCCAATAATATTATTTTATAAAGTAGTTTCTTTATAAAATAGTATTATTACCGAAAATAACCTAATATTTACTGGGAAAAGAATTTCAATTTTCATAAGTTGATCGAGAGACATTTTAGCGAGCGCAGTCCAGCTGTCACAAAAGCTTATCCTAACAAACGACTATAATATGGTCGTTTTAAACGTAAACGTAACTTAAATCTTCCAAAACATTTCATCGTAATAAGTCAAATGTATAAATGGCAGAGATCGCGACCTCTGCAAACTGATCTCTTTGCCTAACAACGTGACTGCGCCTTTACCTACCGTATGAAAGAATATAACAAATAAAATGTGTATAAAAGAATATTGAATGGAATGTCTGTATTACAAAACGTTTGAGATTCTCTTGGTCTTGGCATGTTTTGGTCTAGCAATATCAAATATTCTGAATTTTGAAAGGTCTAGGAACAGGTATGTGTAAGATACACGCGCTTTATAAAATCACTAGCTTCTGCTCGAGATTTTATTCTTGTGGATTGAATTCTTGTATCGTAAGATACTACAATATTCTAAACCTATAGAACTTTTCAGTATACTATACTACCTAATGGCACAACACGGATATAACAGGAACAAGACAAAAACAAAACTTCCACAAAACCGGGTTAGCTCCGTGTGCACCAATACAACATTGACTTATATTTTCCCTTCATACTTATCGGGCTTAGGACCGTCAGAAATTCTAACTGAAGCTAATTATTAGTTTTGGTAAGTAAAGTAGGTACTTACCTACTAAGTTACTTTCTTACATCACAGTTCAGAATGTAGGTACAAAATTGCACGCAAAACGCACCACATCAAACACCACTCCACATTCAAATAGTTAGAACTCATTTTCACAAAAAAACGCGCGATGCGTGCCTGTGACGTAAGTAATAATAATAATAATAAATTTTTAATTATTTACATCTATCGTATACATACAAAAAGCTCTGTAAAACACATTAGAATAAACAATAAATAATATACAATAAACTCTTATCTACAATGAAGAAAAGAAAAAAAGTAATACCATAATAACTCAAAATTGACGCTGTCACATACAGACCCACATACAAATAAATGCGATATGAAAATGTAATATGTTGACAAGATCAGCAGCTCGCAGTGCACGCCTACCACCCCCGGACTCGCCGCTCAGCTCCGCCTCGCCGCCGCCGGTACCCAGCCCCATCGTGAACGCTGTATCGACACCGGCCGCGGTAGTTGCGTCGAGCTCGAGTGACGAGTATTTCTCCCCGCCGACGTCGCCAACACCTGTACGTCGGCAGGGGAGAGGCCGGCCACCGAAGAGCTTGGGACTTAGGGGCCAACCGGCCCCGAGCCGGGTCCCCGCTGCCGGTGGTTGTGTGCAGCGCATGAGATGGACTCAGTCTATGAACGAGAACGTCATGCGCGCATATTACGGGTCTACAGAGGGAGGAACTAACCTCACTGCGTACCGTGTTAGGATGCTGTCTCTGTTTCAGGAACTAGAGCCAACCGTCAACGTCTCGGCCCAACGACTGTCGGATCAGGTGCGTGTCATCCAACGCAACCATAGGTTGGACGATACCGCACTTGATAGGCTGCGCTCAGAGGTACTGAGCAACCATATCGTCTCAGCTCGGGAACAAACCGCGGCAGAAGCGTCAAATATTGATCCTACCCCGCCGCGGTTCAATCATGGAGTTGAAGAGGAGGATGATAGGGTTGCCACAGTAAGTAGCCAGTGTAACAACCGGTTGAGGAGCGGACTGGAGGATGCGTTTCGCGAGTATAGGTACACTCCGACCGAACTTAGACCACGATTACCACGCCTACCCATGCACAAAAAAAATAGGGCGCTGATGTGTGCCCTGGACTCGCAGCTTACGAATTTTTTCGAGAGCAGCGAGGATCTCATTGATACACACTCGATCCTGTATTGCGCGGCTGTTGCGGCATGTCGTTTAGCTAACGTCAAGTTTCCAAACTGCGACGGAGCTACTCGACCTAAACCAGCCGTACCAGCCTGGCAGTGCAGGATCGAGCGACGTATCGATGGGGCCAGGGTTCTCATCGGCAAACTATACTGCTTCAGGGAGGGAAATACACGACCAAGAGTGATGCGCTTTGTAAGGCGGGCATTCTCGGGGACTGAAATCAGCCCACAAGACTACATGTCTCGTGTCACAGAGCGCATCGACTTCCTGAAGCAGAAAGTTTGTGCATGGGCGAGCCGTATTCGGCGGTATAAGCGGCGGGTTGACCGATACACGCAGAATCGCATGTTCCAGAGCGATGAGAGGTGGGTATATAGAGCTTGGGAGCGACCTGAACAAAATGTGACAGACGTGTGCCGCCCGGATGATGCCGCCACGAGTGCATTCTGGCGCAGCATCTGGTCGGTGCCCGTCTGTCATACTGAGGCTGGCTGGATGCAGGATGTCGAGCGAGTGTGTGAAACTATACCAGAAATGGATGCTGTATTTATCACGCCATTAGACGTAGCCAGAGCAGTCCGTCCGTTACCGAACTGGAAATCACCGGGACCGGACGGACTGCATAACTTTTGGTTAAAATGGCTGAGTAGTTCGCACACTTGCCTGGCATCCCAATTCCAGTCATCCCTAGAGTCTGGGTCGCTACCTCAGTTTCTAACAACAGGCGTTACCCACCTGCTCCATAAGTCAGGTAATCCCGCGGAACCCAAGAATTATAGACCGATCACATGTTTGTCGACGGTCTATAAACTTCTTACATCCATTTTGAGAACGAAAATTAACACACACATTGATAGTAATTCAATTATGTCAGTCTCTCAAAATGGATGTAGGAACGGATCCCGCGGTACTAAGGAGCTTCTCCTCATCGACATGGCCATAAGCCAACAGGTTCGTCGATCCCGCAAGGATCTGTCGACATGCTGGATAGACTATAAGAAGGCCTATGACTCGGTGCCACATACATGGCTCATGAGGGTGCTGGAGTTGTATAAAGTAGATACAACTCTGCGCACCTTCCTGATGTCGTGTATGGGGCGATGGAGGACGGTCCTTCGCTACCCAGGATGTCGACGGACCCAGGGGAATGACGAGCCTGTATGGATTAAACGGGGAATATTCCAGGGCGACAGTTTAAGTCCACTTTGGTTTTGCTTAGCTCTGAATCCTCTAAGCACACTGCTAGAGGATTCAGGTCTGGGCTATAGGCTGAGGAGAGGTGGTCAGGTCATATCTCACCTCCTCTACATGGATGACTTGAAACTCTTTGCCCCCAACAAGTTGCGACTGATGGAGCTACTGAAGGTAACTGAAACATTCAGTGGCGCCATCAGGATGGAATTTGGTGTGGACAAATGTGCAGTCATGCATGTAAAGCGAGGGGAGATTATGGAATCCGAGGGAATCCAACTCTCGGACTCCATACACCTTAGATCCCTCTCCTCAGCCGAAAACTATAGGTATTTGGGTATGTCGGAATCGTTAGGCATCAACGTTGCTGACATGAAGCAATCGTTGAAGGAGCGCTTCTTTGGTCGCCTGAAGAAGGTATTAATTAGTTTTCTTTCAGGCGGAAACAAGGTGCGCGCCTTCAACGGTTGGGTCATGCCGGTCTTGATGTACTCTTTCGGCATACTCAAATGGACTCAGACCGAACTTGACGCCCTGGACAGGAGGGTACGTACACTCCTGACCGCAAACCGGATGCATCACCCACGTTGATCAGTGATGAGACTGTACATCCCGCGGAAATGCGGAGGTCGAGGGTTTTTAAATGCAAAGACCCTCCACAACCGCGAGGTGTGCAGCCTCAGGGAATATTTTTTTAAAGCCGATGTGGGTATGCACCGAGATGTGGTCGCAGTGGACAACGGGCTCACCCCGCTCTCCATGTCTAAAGAGAACTGGCTCAAACCTGTAGTACTTACTACAGATGACCGCAAGGAGATATGGCAAAGCAAGGCGCTTCACGGGCGCTTCTATCGGGCTCTTCACGAGCCCAGTGTAGATTTCTTAGCGTCCGTATCCTGGCTACGTTTCGGTGACCTTTTCGGGGAAACCGAAGGTTTCATCTGTGCAATTATGGACGAAGTTATTTTGACGAATAACTACCGGAGACATATTATGAAGGACGGTACGGTTGACGTGTGTCGGGCATGCCATCGTCCGGGTGAGTCCATCAGACATATTATCTCTGGTTGTTCGCGTCTAGCTAACGGCGAGTACTTGCATAGACATAACCAAGTGGCCAGGATTATTCACCAGCAACTTGCTTTGAAATATAAACTTGTAGACTCTGAGGTACCGTATTACAAGTATGTGCCCGACCCAGTTCTCGAAAATGACCATGTTACGTTGTACTGGGATCGGTCTATCATTACTGACAGGACTATTGTTGCCAATAAACCTGATATAGTGGTGATAGACCGATTAGCGCGCCACGCAATGATAGTCGATGTTACCATTCCACATGACGAGAACCTCGTGAAAGCTGAGAAAGAGAAACAAATAAAATATCTCGACTTAGCACACGAGGTTGTTGGCATGTGGAATGTGAGCTCAGCTATCATTGTGCCGATTGTCGTAACGGCTAATGGCCTAATGGCCAAAAGCCTCGATCACCATCTCTCGAGGCTCTCGTTAGGCGGTTGGATCAAACGCCTGATTCAGAAAGCAGTACTCCTCGATACGGCCCGCATTGTGAGGAGGTTCCTGTCTCTGCAGCCCTAACCACCGGTAGCTTGGATCCTGCTCCCGGCACCGGCGGAACTCTATTTTTTATATTTTTAAATGTTTTTTTATACTTTTATTTTAAGAAATATTTAAAAATGTAAATTTTAAGATTTTAAATGAATAAACGATATAATAATAATAATAACTATTCTGAAGTACCCGCAGGGCAGCTTGTGGCGAGCTGTTGGGCAGTAGCGACCCCACGGACCCTATCTCCCGGGAGAAGTCTTGTTCCTCACCTCTGGCTTGCCTTTATTGGCTTGCTGGAGTAAACACTGACGAGGAACGGAGCTCCCACCTCATTCTTGCCTTAATTGGCCGGCTTGAGTGGAGATTCGCAAGAGCAAATGTGCTCGGAGGAAGGAAGTATTCCAGTAAGTGCTCGTAGGGATCTTGACCATCTTCCGGGCTCTGGGATTGTTCTGAAAGCCGTGGAATACCTCTCCACTCCTCAAGCACCTCAAGACATGTTGCCCCCTAGTCGCTACGTCACTATGTGCTAGCGACAGTTTTTAGGGGGCCCATTATTGAGTGTGCAAGTCACCCCCTGCCATCTTATCCGTGTATATTATATATCATTGGTCAGGCAGGGGTCATAGTCCTACCATAGTTCTTGATAACCAATCCTCTATAGCCAGCCAAACTCATAGTCCAATTTTTTGTTCCCATGTACTGCAATAGTCTTACATCAATGGGGGATTGTCCTTTTGTGCACTTGCACAGTGCGTACGAGGATAATCGTCGGTTGATGCCTCATTTCATTTAAATATTTCCAAGGGGCCTCTGCGAGTTGGCTTCGGCCCCTCGTACGCCTTCCAAAAGACCGGGACCCCATGGTCCCGAGATATGTAAACTCAAAAAAAAAAAAAAAAAAATTTATTCACAAACTTTTTACAAGAATCTTATGAAAACCCTGACTTCTGAGCTAGGTAAAAACCTGTATTACAGAAGTCAGTGCCCTCTCCCACTTACTACTTGATACAAATTGGGAATAAAAAATATAAAAAGAGAAAAAAAAAAAAAAAAAAACAAGATGAAATAAATCAAGTAATGGGTTAGGTTTACTCATGTTGTATTTATGCATGTAGATAACGTGTTTTGTGTGTACGTGTGTGTGCGAGTGTGTGAGGGTGTGTGTGTTTTAATGGATGTTAGATGTAGGTGAGGTATGTGGTAGTATGGAATATTAATCTGTGAGCAATAACATTTCTGTTTGGTCGTAGTTTAATTGAAGTAGCCAATTCTTAATTTTCATTTTTGTTTCTCGAACAGTAAGTGGATGAATGTTTATTATTTTATTTATTATATTATATAAGTAGAATGAATAAGATTGCTGTCGTCTAGCCGTAGCTGTCCGACATCTGCCAGGTAAGCATACGTTAGTAATAACCCGTTTTCTCTTATACACATTTACATCACAGGGAGTTTGCTTGTGTTTCTTTAATATAATTTGGGATATAATATAATTGTCTAACTGTTAACAATTTGCAATTTTCATATAAATGTTTAGTCGGATATCTGAAGGGTTTAAAAGTCATTACTTTCAATAATGACCTTTGAGCCCTTTCTAATTGCATCATGTGGGTTTTACAGGCTCCACCCCAGACCCCTACACAATAGCCAAGTATGGTTAGAGCTAAAGCATAATATATATTACGTAGAAGAGGAAGTTCCGCGGCGTGCCTAAGCTTTTTGAAAACCCAGATTAGCTTCCTAGTGCGACCCGTAACAAGACTTATATGAGGTTCCCAACTTAGCCTCTCGTCTAAGATAACACCTAAGTATTTGACCTGTGTAACTTTATTAATAGAAAGACAAGAACAGCTATTACTATTAGGATAATTACAAGAATGAAATTTAATATTAACGTTTTTAAGGTTAGTTTTGGAAAATGAAAATTGCATGAATGAAGTTTTAGATATATTGAGAGTAAGGAAGTAAGTACATCGGATGCACAGGTAAGCGTCGCCCACTCGAGAGATATCGGTAGACTGGCTACCGCCCGGGCGGCGCGGGCGGCCCGCGGCCGTTAACATAAAAATTTGGACGGAACGATACTTCTCGCAATTGCATGTCATTGGCGAATGTTTTATTTGCATTTCAGCCCACATTGGACGAACATCCTTGTAGTCCACGTGTACTCCTCATAACTCTTTTGAATTTCATATTGCTACCGCGATGAGTACTTTGATGTTACGGTTAATGTTTAAGCACGTTTGAGTAACATTTAAGACTTATTTGAGAACGCCTAGTTTAGTTTGTTTTAATAACATATTTGATGCTTTAGAATGATAGTGGACCATGGTCTGATCAACGTTTCTTCTAGAAAAACTGTGATTCAAATGTCACCGTGTATAATTGTGTTCAATTAAATAAAACACTGGCCTTCAAAACTTAGCACCACACTTTTGAAATTGCAATAACTTTTAAAGTACTTACACAAGATATTTAAAGTTCACTGATGAGTCTCAATTCTCACTATTCACTTCCGTCGCACAGAGCTAGTGGCCCTAGAAAATAGCACAATGACTGGGGAAAGATATGCTCAAGAGATCCTTACTGAGTATGCAGGGCCATATTTAGTAAAAATGAGTGATGGATCGATACTGATGTAGGATAACACCCACTCAGGTTATTACAAGAGCACGTTCAGGAGGTTGGTACCAACTTGATGGCTTGGCTATCAATTCCTGATTTCAACCCGATCAAGCATGCCTGGAATGAGCTCGGGAGGCTGGTCAGAAGCCACAGACCACCCCCTATCACTTTCAGGGCCCTTAAACAAGCCCTGATAGAAGAATGGGAGAATATTCCCCAAAATCGCCTCTGAAACCTCGTCTTCAGTGTGCTAAACTGGCTCGAAGCTGTAATTAGAGCCCAAGAAGGTAATAACAGTTATTAAAATGTAAGCAAGGCGTTAAACATACTTATAGATGTTGTTTGAAGTTTTTGCCAGTAAGTTACACTATTTGCGCTGTAGCATGGTGCGGGTGACAGTTTCAGTAACATTTCGTTTCACTCTTGAAAGTTGCCGCGATTTACAATTTATGACTTAATATTTCAGTTGTACCACATTCGTAATATATTAAATAATTAATAACTGTAGTAAATTAAATTAAACCCAACCAGAATGTTCTAATCAAGAAATAAAATCAAATTGAATGAAAAATTAAGCAAAGTGTTATGCGTATAACGTAACGCCATAGACGTATTTAGTGATGGGATGTACTGCTACGATGGATAGTCGATATTTTTTATAATAAAAAACGTATATTGTGCGTAGGTCAATTTTTATTTTTAAAAGGTCTAATTATACAACAGAACATTTATAGGGTAAGGTTGCTTAAAAGGTTGCTAAAAAAAAATACATGTTATTCGTCTAAACTCATATCAGAGTCAGGAACATCTGAATTGTCACTCAATTCATCATCTGAATCTGTGACGGATATTATTAACGATGACTCAATTATGTTGTCAATATGTATGTCACGATCCCAATCAGACATAATGTCCCTTTTTGTTTTATTCACGACCTTCGACCAGTCTTCAGGTTGAACATTGTTGATGGCCTCTTGTAATAGGGCCAACATCTTATTTGCCGTAAATGGCGGCGAAGTATTATTTCTTGCGGCGTAACCTAAAAATAAACGAACTTATAAAAAAAAGTATTCAAATAATCATCAATCAGCCTAATCTAGTATCTGGTAATGTTTTTAAACTAGGTACATGCTACGATCGGAAAGCTGATTTTTTTATAAAGCTTCAAAATGGGAATTGAAATTAAAAGCATACCTTTTATTTGGGCCCAAATCAGCTCAATAGCGTTATACTGGCAATGGTAGGGTGGTAGTCGAAGGACCTGGTGGCCTTTTTCTTTTGCCATCTCGTCCAGAGCATAGGTAGGAGTTGGTGGCTTATGGCGTCGGACTAAGGCAATAAGCTCCGTCTTTAACATTTTTATATCTGCTGTAACTCCGTTTTCACTCAGCCACTTCACCAACTCGCTTTTGCGGTTGGATTGGTTTGGGGGTTTATTAACTTGCACCGAATGGTAGGGTGCGTTGTCCATTATTATGGTCATAGGCTCTTTTAAATTGTTTAATAGACCTATGAACCAATCTTTAAATTTTTCGTAATTCATCTCCTCATGATACTCCGTAGTTTTTTTTGACTTAAAAGCCAGCAAACAATCAGGGACGAATCCACTTGCTGTACCTGCGTGACAAATAATAAGGCGTTCGCCTTTGCCTTCCGGCACTTTGGTACACGATTGTGCCGTATCGTCGGTCCAACTTTTACCCACTGTGTGGTTGGCGTTTAGCCACGTTTCATCCAAAAAGACAACTTTGCTCCAATCACTTATGTTTTTGGCCTTCCTTAAAAATCTACATCTTGCTAGGGCAATGTCAGTCCTATCCATAATAATCTTTCTTTTGTTAACTTTTTTGTAAACAAAGCCAATATCTTTTATAACTTGCCGTAGCGAAGTAATACCTCCTTTGAACAAGTCAGCTTCTTTTAATGATTTTAGAAGCTTGAGCAATGTGGGTAGCTCCATTCTTCTATAATAATCATAAATATGATTTCTAATAGCAACCTTAGCAAAATCATCCAAATCTGTGATTGGCTTCACCTTGGTCCGCTTTTTGTTGGGTGTCGATAATTTATTTTCAAACATCCCATCTTGGCCAATTTTCTCACGTGTTATACGCGAAACAGTATTGCGGCCAATATCAAGAGCTTCGGCTACTCGTTCTACAATATGATTCAATGGTAACAACGGTCCATTATTTTGTTGTTCTCTTTCAAAGTAGTCTCGGAGGCGAACAACAAGCTCCCTGGCCTGACTACCCAAAACAGTTTTTTTTGTATGCTTAGGCATGGTAATAACAACAAACTCAACAAACTTATAACAAATAACAATTTAACAAAAATGAAAACAAACAATGAAATCGTAATACGTGTCACATTAAGTCACAATATAACGCGCTTGCACTCGTACTCGCACTCACAGCATCGCACGGGTAAACAACATGGCCGCCGCGCCGATGCACCATAGAGCAAAAATGTTGTCACGAAAAAAAAAACATAAACCTGATTTTGATTATTTTATATAAGTACAAAGATAATTATGTAGCCATAAAACATTTATATTGACAAGTTTATACACGTAGCACACACGTAGTTACACTGCACAACTGAATAATACACTAATTTTCATAACAATATTAAAGAGAACTAGATTCACGCTGCGAGTATCGTTAGCGATAAAAATGAATTGCATAACCTCACATCCCTACGTGGTACTGACAAATGTCAACGTCATACGGGCAACTGTCACCCGCACCATGCTACAGCGCAAATAGTGTAACAGGTTCACTGTCCACAGACCACATACGGTCTGTAGAGCAACTTCCATACCAGTCCACAGATACGGTCTGTTTGCCGGTACAATTTCTAAGCCATCTGACACTATGGACGTTCGAAGAAAGTCTTTAATTTAATGCGGACTTGGCAGGACACATCATAAGGATTATAAAAAGTGATGGGACACACGGAAATACTCGATATTTTTTTTTTATATATAGTACGAAATAAAAGTGATTTTTTTGTGTTTATTTTTTCATTACTTACAATTAGCTAAAAAATGGATAAGTAAGTAACAAAAATACGTGAAATGAATAGAAAATTTATTATATAGAACAAAATTTATACATGAGCTTTTTGAAAACATTGTAAACAATAAGGTTTTGTGCAAATATTGCATATTTGCGAAACTCTGTTCGCCTTATTAGTGGCCGCCTGTGCTGTGTGCCATTTTACGACAACAGAACTTTTACGAGAAGACAATTGACAAAATCGTAACAACAGAATTAAATGAGTAAATGATTTGAACTTCATCATCTGAAATGTCAATAACATTATGTCAAATATTACAATCTGTCAATGTCACTTGATATTTTTTGTTGCCTTTTTTTTTTTTTTTTGAGGGTGGGAAATCATCAAATAACTTCTCCCGCTCTGGGCGGAGCGGGAGGGCGTGTCAGACTCTTACTGACTAAAACCCACCCGTGTTCCTTCGGTTGCCCTGTCGCCGGGGGCCACGATCTCCCTTTCGGTTTTCTTCGCAACCCCGGCAGGCATCGGCCCTAGTGGACCCCTTCAATTCTGCTGACATCTCTTTGAGGCGCGCGTGGAACACAACGCGCCGTCGACCCGGGCCTGGTCCTTATCGGACGGTGAGCCACCCATTGCTCACCGCCCGCAAGCCCGCGCCTACGGTGGCCGGAAATCGCCTCGCGATTCCCGACGCCCTGGGCGTCTCCTCCTGCGGCGGTTAGGGGCGTGAGGGCGCGAAATTTGCCTCTCCCTCACGCGTTCCGCCTCCTCCTTTGCGAGCATTACCGCTTCGCAGAAGGAGGTGACGGCCTCCCATTTCCTCTCGCTCCGTACCATGGCCTGAACCAGGGCCGGTCGCGAGAGATCACCGCCGCCGATCGCCTCCACGAGGACACGGCGATGCTCCGCCCAAGCTGGGCAGACCTTCACCGTATGCTCCACCGTGTCCTCCGGGCGATCCACACAATGGTGACACCCGGGCGTTTCCTCCCGCCTTATCCTGTGCAGGAACCTCCCGAAACAGCCGTGTCCGGTGAGGACCTGCGTCAGGCGGAAGGTGAGGACGCCGTGGCGCCTCTCTAGCCACTCCTCAAAGAGGGGTCTTATCGCCGCAATTGTGGCGTGCCCAATTTTTTGTTTTATTTTTTGTTGCCTAACGGTAAAAAACTAAATAAAAAGGAAAGTATGCGCATACCACATTTGGTCTGTGGACTCACGAGGTGATTTATACCGTCCTGGAAGTACTACGAGTCCACAGACCATATGTGGTCTGTGTATATAAAAAAGTAAATAAAAGGCTTTATATACACACATCAAAAGTGTCTAGGGATCAACATATATTTTTGCAATAACTTTTCTCCTGATTGATATTAATTAAAATTTTCTTTAAGGATTCATCAAATAAAGTGTTTTCGTTTGTCACAGTAACGATAAACCAAGTCACCTTTGCATTAATAAAGAAATTTGCCATTTTCCTAATAAAGGGATTTTTGACATTTGAACCACTAACATTAAAGTTCGAAAAAAAGACTGAAATAACAGTTTTCTTTAAAATTTTATTGGGTAACTTAAACAATTAATAATCCGTGTTTCTACCGCGAACACTAACAACACAAGAACATCGGTTTGGCATACTCAAAATGAGTTCATCCAAATCACGCTGTGGAATGGCCGCCCATGTTCGTTGCAACAACAAAAAAAGGTCTTCTTGCGACTGGATACCCTCCATATTCGGCAGAGCTCTTCTCTGTAGCATATCCCATGCATGCTCAGTCGGGTTCAAGTCTGGCGACTGAGCAGGCCAGAGCAGGACATTGATGTTAGCTGCGGCGAGAGTCTGTCTTACAACTCTTGCGGTGTGCGGTCGTGCATTATCATGCATTAACTGAAATAAGGGACCGATTTGCACTTGTAGAGGAACGATGACGTCAGATACAATCGTCTCAGCATAAATTTGAGCGTTGAGGTTGCCTCTGATCCAAATCAACTCAGTTCTTCCGCCGATCCAAATACCCGCCCATACCATGATGGTTCCACCACTATAAGGATGGACTTCCTGGCAGGATTTTAATCGCTGTTGGCGTCCAGGGGTTCTCCAGTGTCGTATACGTCTTGTATCCGGTCTCATATCAAAACGAGACTCATCAGAAAAGCATACGAAACGCCATTGTTCTTCTGCCCAATTTCTGTGTTCAAGAGCCCATTGATATCGAATCCTACGATTGTGCATTGCTATAGGTGGTACCCGTAGCGGTCTTCGGGAATGAAGGTTCACTTCATGCAAGCGGTTTCTGACTGTTTGGTCGCTAATTAAGTTCCCTGAAGAGTGATGAAGCCTCACGGCTAACATCATGGCGGTTATTGTTGGAGCTCTTCGAGTTAAGATTTGAATGTATCGGTCTTGTCTCCGTGTGGTGCAGCGATACCGTCCTCCATGGCGCTCAGCCACGGTACCAGTGCTTCGGTAACGTGTCCAAAGTCGACTGATAACACTCTGACTTGTATTCAGAGCTAAAGCCACAGTACGTTGCCGGGAACCAGCTTCTATCATTCCCACGGCTCTGAGCATTTCTTCCCTGCTTAAATGACGTCGCCGCTCCATAATAACGTTGGTTTTAATCAGTAGTAGGGAAACAGTAGCACTAATAATGTCTTCAATGCGTTGTATGTTTTTATAGGGAAAATATTGACAGCTGATTTTCATCTTTTACTCGAATTTGATTAACAGTTCCTGTTTCAAATTATGAAATGCACCAAAAAGGATCCATATAAATTTATATAATCATAAATTTATTACAAAGCCACATCTCAATCTCAAGAAATCCGCATAAAAATGCTTGATCCCTAGACACTTTTGATGTGTGTATTTTAAAACACTTATGTATACATTTTGATCACAAATATACCAACTTTTAATAAAAACGTAACTGGACTTATGGACCATTCCCACTCTGGAGCCTGGACAGTGAACCTGTTAAAAATGGCTACTTTTTTGGTTTTTATCTTCGTTTTAGTTAAAAACGTTACTAATGTATAGTTTCAAAGATAGTTGCTTTAAAACGTTTCTTTATTTCAAAAGTCTGACTTCTATAGTTCAGAAGAAATTGCAATTTTAAAAGTGTGGTACTAAGTTTTGAAGGCCAGTGTAGTAGGTACCTCATTAAAAACTTACTTCCAATTTATATTGCCAAAAATTTTTATGATGTATCTAAAAAAGTTTATTAGGACCTACTGATATATTTTATTATAAGCTCAACGTACTTGAAATAGCATAATATTATAGCAATGTAAAAAAATCCGGTTCGGCCGGTTTTTTTTTACATAACCTGTAATCGTTGACCCGCTGCATTGATAAATGCAAAACGTTCATGCAATTCTGCGTGTTAAAGTTCAGTAATTATGGAAGATCTTCATCATGGTTATTTAAACAGTGGACTCGACTCAAAAATCCATCTGCGATTTAACTATCACATACTTAATTAATTTGTCTGCCATAGCTTTATTTTTCATTCTTTTTACGTAATGTGGTATAGTAATTTTAATAGAGGTATATCGGCATCACATATTATAATGATAAATATAATTCATGTATACAAAATACTGTAAAAGATAGAGTAACGGTGGAGTTTCTTGCCCATTCTTCTCCATACCTTTTGGAAGGGGCGACTAGAATCAATTATATTTTCTTGTAAATTTTTGACGTTCAAAAGTGCCTTTCATGTGCCTTTTTGAAATAAACTATTTGACTTTGACTAAGAAATTACTTTTTTCAAAACTATTCAATGTAAAGTTTTGTCTTCGATACGATTTTATTATATGTATAGATATTATGTCTATGGGCTCAAACCATGCTATACTAAAATAACAAAATACTTGTTCATTATTTTGGAGGCATGCCAAGCAGGGTGACTGGTACAGTGTCCACATTCTACAGGTATTTTGCAAAAAAAAAAAAACATCTTATTACGTTTGCTAAATTTGACTAACCTAAGTTATCCTTTAGAATTCGCAAACGGGTTATTGCTTACAATTATGATCGCACATTAGGGATCATTGTACAACGTTCTGCAAATAACTGAATGCTGTTTTCTCTAAAACAAATGTTGCAATTCAAACGGTGCGAACATTATGTAAATGGCTCGGTTTCAGTCTATCCTGAGGAGCACTAACGCGCTAAAGAGATCGTAACTGCAAACATTGTAATATGCAACGAGCTTCAATGTCTAAGCGCATTAAAAACACCGTGTTTCCGTAGTATTTTTATTTTAAAACCTACCTGAGTTTTGTAGCCCAGTTTTACACAAAAAATATCATAAACTGTTACATAACCTTTCTTGTCGTCTATTTACTTAAAAAAGTCACAATATGAAGACTAAATGACCGCCTATAAAAAAAACAGTTTTCTGAAATTATTACAACTACTTTCAACAAGAACACACTATGTCAACTGTTTGCATCGCGTTAATTCTCATTAGACACTCGTTTATTTAGCGCACTTATCACACATTAGGTACGGCGTGCACACACAGAGCGGATTAAATGCAAACGGCGCGGACTGGACAACGGATCATCCTGCTAGCTGCTGTAACGTATGCTGAATAAACTACGACATAAAGGACGATTCAAGTTCTACAATATATTTTAAGAATGTTTGTTTTTAGGGTAGAGTTTTGTAGCATTTTTCTACGCCTTTGTACTGTCAGGGAAATTATTTTTTAAGCAAATTGACACATTACATAGAAGTGTCCAACTGTGTGATTGAACAGCTGTGATTTGAATATAATAATATGGTCAATTTTCTTAACAGTAAATTTCCCTGATTGTACCTATAGTTTCAAATCGGAGGGAAGTGGCTCGTCTCGGCTGTGATTGGACCATTCTTGCACGTCTCCGTTCCACTCCGCTCATTTCCGCTTTACTGGGAATATATATATACCTAGAGGTAACGTTTCATTGACAACCAGACATAAAAATCTAAGGCGATTAAAAGCAAAAATAGTTAAAATTTTGAGCCTTTCTGTTATATGTTTTTTTTTTTTTTAATGATATTAAATTCAATCAATCAATAGATGGTTATGTGATAACTATAGTTATGTGATAATTATTATAAACTAAATGAACAACAAGCTAGCAGCTTATCATTTAATTACTCATAAGAGGATTACGGAACTCGCGATAAGTACCCATTCACAGCACATCGTTATTTACGAACCAATAGTGACGTACACAGGTCGGTATTATTGCGTATCCAACAGACAAAGGAATTAAAGCCGTGTTGCACAAAGCTCTATACGGGTTCAATTGAGGATTTAATGTGCATTCAATGCACATTCATTTACCTTTATAAAGCAAATATATGAGGTTCACGTAAATAAGTTATGGTGTGGGTTACAATACATGAAATGATTGGAACTGTGGAAGGACAATTTAATTAAAATTATTGTGTTCCGATACGGAAAACATAATTAATTATAGCTGTTGCCCGCCGCTTCGCCCGCGTGGACTCGAATTCTTTTTTTTAAATATTGCAAAAGTAGCCTAAGTAACTCTTGCCAGTGCCAGTTAAAATAAGTGCAGCTGTTTCGGAGATTAGCCAAAACAAACAGACAGACCGATAAAAAATTAAAATTGTTTTTAGGGTTCCGTCATCAATAAGGAACCCTTATAATTTCGCCATGTCCGTCCATCTGTCTGTCCGTGGCTTAGCTCAGAGATTATTAGTACTAGAAAGCTGTAATTTGACATGGGTATACATATTAATCACGCCGACAAAGTGGTAAAGAAAAAATATAGGTTAGGTACCCCCCCTACACGTAAAGTGGGGATTTTCTCGTCTATCCCATGGTGTGGAGTATCGTTGGGAAGGTCCTTTAAAAATATTGTGAGTTTGTAAAAACAATTTTTGGATTTAGGGATCCGTTTGCGAAATAAAGCTTTAAAGTACAAATTTTAACTAGAGTCTAGTGTCCCCTGACAGATAAATGGTTGGTTTTGGATATGTGAACAAATCCAAAGCAGTATTATATATAACGAAATTAAAAGGGAATCTATCACAGCTAAGTAGGCTCTATAAGTTAATGAGTAATAATCGACCAACTTACATTTGCAGTTGCAAAAACATGTTCTCCCATACATTCCGTATGGAAGGTCATGTTGTGATTGTTCTTGGGATACATTCATCCCAACTACGGAACCCTTCATTGTGCGTGATCCAACACGCACTTGGCCGGTTTTTTTTATAATTACCGTATACAGGCACTTTTATGTTGTGCATTTAGTAAAATGCTATTATGTACATTACAAACAGACACTTCAATAGTAAATAAGTATAGTAAATAAGAATAGTAAGAATAAATAAAATTATTTATTCTTCTTCAAAATTATCTCACACTCTCGGAAGAAAACATCGCTTTATAAAGCCAGTTATGTTGAACACGTACCAAAAACAGAAAAGCCTAGGAAAGACCGACTTAACCAAGCTATCCTATACAAAAATAACTTCAATTACTCTGGTCAGAGCATCGGCTTAGGTCTCCGCGGCATAATGTGCAGCACCTACCAACAGTTCAACAGTCACGTGTCCCAGGCGGGTAGCGCTTCGCATTGCTTTGCAAAATGTTTTAACCGGTGTATTACTAATGTAGATAAAATATGACTAGCTTACCAATGCCAAAATCATATCCATTACGCCTTTGACCACTTTAGTCTATTTTAGCAGCTAAGGATCCCTGTGATCGCATTTCATAAATTCTATAATATTTAGGAGTGTCGTGCATGAGTCAAGTTATTAAAGTTACTTTCATTCTCATGTTTAGAAGTTACAGCAATCATTTAATGTCAACTCAAGCCTCTCCTCAGATAAGACGCAGCCTTTCAAAGAACGCTAATTTAACCCGCTCCTCAGCTACATAGCCTTATAAAGGACGCTAACTCAACCTACTCCTCACCTAAGACATAGCCTTACAAAGGACGCTAACTCAACCTGCTCCTCAGCTAAGACATAGTCTTACAAATAACGCTAACTCGATATTGGCGAGTCTCACGACTGTTTGCGTTGCTTTTCACCTCATAACAGCGCTGTTTGTTCGACAAACTTCGGCTCTTCCCGCCTTTTTTTTACGTCACACCTTAAACAAGTGCAGCAGGGTGTCGGTTAAAATTCACACTACAACAGCGAAGTTAGCCGATTATTCCAAAAGATTGTTACAAGTTTGTATTGAGATAGAAGAAATAGAATTAAAATGAACTTCTTAGCGGTTTGTTTCAGCTAGGAGCAAATGGTTTAAGTAGCTATTACCTGCTAATTGGAGCGGTCAGTTAAATAAAATGTTATTTTGAATTTTACAAACCAGAGTACTAGAAACTCAACAAAAATAAAAAAATAAAAAAAATATTTTATTCTCAGGCATCAAGGCCCATAGGGTGTTAGTATTACATCTTACTTAAAAACTATATTAGTAACATGCAGGAACATAAAAAGAAAGAAAAAGAAAATCATAATCACAGGAAGGTTTAACAAGCTTTGTTGCCAACATGTACTTTGGTAAACCTCCCGATTGTAGGCCCATCCAGCCTCTCCTCTTTCTATACATATAACTTTATTTACCGAATTCAGTTTTACTTGGCCACTGCCGGCTTGTTACTGCTGCCGAGTAATAACGGTATATTCTGCCTATAATATTTATTATTACCTATTTCTATAGTGAGTAGTCTCAATGATTCAATATCCGTTACGTTAATGTGGTCCACCCACTCGCTAACATAAACCAAACCCAATCTAAATCATCAAACTACCCACATTATGGTTGAAACAAAACTTGGAAGTTTCACATAAACGACTAGTTTTCGCCGCGTTGATCCCGGTAAAGGAAAGGACAGAATAACCCGGAGACACTGTCGTCTGGCTATAGTTAAGAAAGAAAGATAGATTAGGCAGCTAATGTATTCTTCTTTTCAATAAGGTACAGTCAACCGCATATTAATGGTAGGTAACACTTGCACTACGAAAATCGCCCTTACTCCTACGATATAAAGTTCGAGTCAATAACAACTCGTTACCACTATCGTGTGGTTTCCTGACTAGTACTACCTACGATTATCATTAATCTGCCAAGTAGGGTGATTATGGCAAACTTGCGTTACTTATGACTATCATACTGATTAGAACTTATAGAGTAAGAGATAAAGTCAGATCATAAAGCTCGGGGCCATTACAAATATAATTTATACACAAAATGTCACGAAATACTTACGTGAAAAAATGCAAACAGCAACAAGAACTGGCGTAAAGTCGAAGTAAAAGCAGCAATCTTGGCAGTAGACGACCCGCAGCCACCGCAGTACGTAATCAATTGAACAACGATATTATACATTCCACCAACAAGCAAACTCTGTTGCTCATTATTGAGCGCGAGTTATAGCACGCGTGAATTATTGACTTTGCTGCACTAGGGATGCTAGCAGAGGATGTTCACGACTTACAAAAACAATGTTTCTTTACATTGTTATTTGAACGCAATCATGTTTATTGCAGGTTGTTTGGTCTACCGAGACACATTGAACCGACGGTTATGCTTACTTGCACAATACCACTTTACCTGCCAGGAAATGTATGAGCCACACACACACAATGTGAAAAAAAAAAACGCTTGGATGTTAAATAATATTGGTTTGATTGACTGTTCCTTTTGTGCTTAAACGATTAAATTAGGGTTTGTTACCCGCGTGCCATCCCTAGTAGCTTCACAATCGCAATGATGGTTAAATGTTTTCGTTTTAAACAATACGCAGAGCGTCGGCTGCGTGACGCCAAGTGAGCGAGTACTGGTGAACAATTGTACATGGTATACAATCGTTTAAGGTGTACATTGCATACTGATTACTGGGATCTCTGGTTAACAAACTTACTGAAAACCACTTCAGTCGAATTCGTAATTCAATCAAAAAGTCCTCTTTAAAGATTTTCTCATTTTATTGGTATCGTGAAATAATAATTGCATGCTTTTAATTAAATTTGCATGCATTCAAAGAAAACGTGCTTTCATTACGTTTTCTGTGAAATGATTCGGTAGCAGGACACTTGCGCAAAAGACATTTGCGCGAAAGACACTTGCGCGAAAAAGTTGCGGAAATGAGATTTCTTCATAACATCACACACCTGTATTATTTCAAAGGGTTGGGAGGGGTGCTTATCATTTTATTATTAGTTTCTTATTATTATTTTCTTTTTTTTTTTTGTGTCTTAACATATCTTGAAACCTTGGGGTCCCGGACTTTTGGACAACGTACGAGGGGCCGAAACCAACTCGCAAAGGCCCATTATTATTATTTTTTTGTGTCATTTTTATGATTTTAAAAATCGCTAATAACACAATTTGAATTTTAATCAAAATTCAAGATGGCGCCAGCGAAAATTTGCAAAATTTTCGCCATGGGTATCATTTTTATGGTTCTCAAGGGTGCTGACAACGACAATGGGGTCGGCAAATTTTCGGTGGCCATCTTGAATTTTGACCCAAGTTTTATGACTTCGAAAACCATGAAAATTACACCCGCATGGAAAAATAATAATAAGAAACTAAAAAAAAAAATAATAAAACGATTAGCAACCCTGCACAATCTTTTGAAATAATATAGGTGTGATGTTAGGAAGAAATCTGATCTCCCCAACTTTTTCGCGCAAGTGTCTTTCGCGGAAATGTCTTTTAGCACAAGTGGGTTTGCGCAAGTGTCCCAGATCCAAATGAATCAAAATGAATATCATTAATTGTCATTAATATGAATAATTAAAGTATATTTAGCTGGAAGTCAAATATTGTTGTTATGAATTTCAAATAATGCAAATACTTTTGGCTCTAACTATTAATGGTTAGTAATAAATCGTGGAAGCGGTCCGTGTTGCGACCGCTTCAATTAGTTATATAACATGAATTGTGTCCACTTGATCCCAACAACAGGACAATAGTGATTAGCATGGTTGTCCAGTGGTCCAATCACTGCGGATCAGATCAGCTCGGATCGAATATCGGTTAGATTGAATCCCGCGACACGAATCGCCGCAGATTACAACCGCTCCCTCTATTATTCAAACTCCTACCGACATAAATGTGGCGTCAGTGATAGCGGACTGTGGTTTATGTAGCTATACCTAAAAGATTTAACATTTGATTTCTGTATATTCTGGTTAATAATTCCAGTACCTCCTTCCAGTTAGTACTACTGCGGTCAATTAATTCCGATTAAATGAGAAAACGTGGAATTTGAGCGTTTTGTTACGGGTATATGCTTTGTATTTGCTCCGTGGGTATATGATATGCGATGAACCAAATAATACGTGACTCCTTGTTATCTGCTTTACAGTTGGGGCTCCGTAATCAGAAAACAAGAAATATAACACCTAATCATAACTTCAAGACTTACGGAGAGGGCTCATGGTCAGATATCCCCGCTGTCACCAACGCGCCACCTAGCGGCGTAGCCACAAAACATGAATATTCAGCATTCACTCAGCGCGGCGCGACGCTGTGTGCTCTAACAATACGCGAATCACAATAACATTAGACAAATACGAGTCGCACATATACCAGCAGCCGAACAAGGAAGAAGGCGCGAGAATATACTCTAACCTTTATGCATGAGGGCCTATGTGCTAACTGTCACGAGAGGGATTTAGGGTAAGAAGACCAAATTATCTTTTTCTCAGAAGCTTTGCTGGCTTGGAAAGAAAAGTCATGAAAAAAAGAAATGGAAGGCTCGTGTCAGCCGTAATAAATAAAGAAGACGAGTAATAGCAGAGATATCACGAAGAGTTAATTATGTATTTGTTTCGTAGAACAGAGATAGAAGGTCTAAATTAGATAGGTATGTAGGTGCATAAGTGCCGTGATGCTGTCCGTATCTTGAATACCAACCCGAGGTCTACAATGTGAGCACAGCCTCGCATGGAGTGCCTATATAAGTAAATTTGAATGTAGGCACTTTCCCGATTGCGGCTTAGACCTTAAGCCTACAGCATTTTATTTACGTATTTACCGACACGTCGTGATGTGATTTGATTCAAGTAGAAAATGTGTGTGGGTTTGGTAGGTCTCTAATTGTCGACTTCAATATCAAAGCGGATCCGATAACGTCATTAGTATTTTATAAAAAAAAATTACATAGGTAAATAGATAGGTAGCTAATAATATTGTTCCTTAAGTCATGCCAATTGTATTTTGTATACGAAATGGTCAGCCATTGTTTCGAAGGGCAAATTTTAAAATAATGAATTCACCTTAGCCTATAATGTATATAGGCTAACGTAAACACATTATTTTAAAACGACAGAAAAATCAATTCTATGTCTAATCACATTCGTACAAACACTCCTCTACTGTATGAACATCGAAATTACGGGGATTTGTTACAAGAATACAATTAGCTGCATTAGAGCCAGTATCAGTGCGGTGGGGAGGCGCGAGGCAGGGGGCTGAATCGGACGAAAGTTTAAATTGAACATAATTCGCGCTAAGCCGCCGAATGCCGCGCGCGCGCCGCCATTCAGCCAGCCGATGTGGCGCCGATTGAGAGCCGAGATATACACGATAAACAACGACAGGTTTTATTTCTGACTGATTATTTGATTATGATTCAAAATTCTGTTTATGAACGTAAAGCGAAAAATATTTTCAATAATTTATTTTCTTTAAAAACAAATTTAAAGTATTTTCTTATAGAGTACCGAAAAAATTCAAAGTATTAGAAGCACCCACAATCTCACAGTACCTTTCTATACAGGGTGGCAGGGACATCGACGCGAAAACTGTTAACATGGATTCAGTATATGAATATAAGCACCGCCGCGTTGAAACTTTTCGTCGCTTATTATAAGAAAATCTGCTGTTCCATACATTTTGACCGCGTAGGTATTAATTACAGTTTTCTATGAAATAGCAGATTTTTTTTAAATAACCGTCGATAAGTTTCAACGCAAGGGGGGTTCAGAATCATGTACTGAATCCATGGTAACAGTTTTCGCGTTGATGTCCCTGCCACCCTGTATTTACTCCTTAACAAAGTATTGAACATCCCTCTTACTTTCTATCTTAAAAACGCAAGTACTTCTTATAAAAGTTACAGAACCTTAGTTATTTTTAATAACTCCTCATAATAGATGCAGTTAATCCCTTCACCGGGTCGTCAGTTAGAATGAGCGCGCGAATCCTTCAGTGTATAAAATAAGTGTTGAAAGTTGAAATATCTTTGAATCCGCTCGGTTAGCGCGGTATCTGCGGCCGGCAGGCACTGTCAGACACTGATAAAAAGCACCACACAAGAAAATACAGAATATCAATTCAAACAAAGAACTTGTACATTAATAGGTACTACAGTTTAGTTTGATAACAACGTTTTCGAATCTTTGGAGTTGTAAATCGCGTTTGTTTTATCCAAAATTGTAATTTTTTACTATTATACAAGTGCGTGAGCTTGTTCTCGCGTATGAAGTGGAGTGGGTCTTCTGTTTCTATAAGAACTGAGAGACTCGCTAGTCAACCAGTAGATGGTGCGAGTTAAGCTTGCTTTCAGTTTACTGGATTTTGTGTTCGAGCTTCTGTGAGGCTGGGTAGTAAGTTAAGTTGGTAGTATAAAACTCACGTTTACAGTAATTACACCAATTTTTTTTTTTAACCACCCGTTTTGAAAGAAGTTCCTGTCGCTTATGCATGACACTTTTGTTACGTAACATAAGTGTCGTGACGGTCAAAATGTTACACTTCTTTCGGTCTAGCTCTCATTCGCAAGGTGAGCAGAGTATAAAGTGTGATAAGGAACTTTGTTGAAGAAAAAAAAAGTTATTAAATACATTTTCAGAACGAAGAACGTACTTCTTTTTTTAAATGTGAGTATATAAAAAAAATACCAATATTTCATGCATAAATTGTTGTAATTTTAGGTGAAAAACAGTGCATATGATTAAAGTTCATATTATTTATATATTGTACACTAGTATAATGTTCACAAAAGAAGAGAACCAGCCATATAAACTTATGTGTATTAATAAAATATTAAATTAACCTTTATTAGCCTGTAAGAGGATTACATTCGTTCTGGCTTTGACAAAGCTTACTGTTCATGTAAAATTTATATTTACTACTTACTTTTTATTACAAATAGAGTCCAATTTCCGAATAATATAAACAATGTTAAAAGATCGTGAAAGTTACGGGAACATTTTGTCGAGTCTGTGTTAAAAGTTTTCTGTAACTCTGCCGGTTGTGGGTACGTGAATACTTGGTAGTACCCGCGGGAAACGGCGAGTTTGCGCGACCGTTAGTCAGATGTCGCTGCAATCGACGATTATCATTTTATTGCGTTTTGTAACTTTGTATAACAAGTCACCAACTATCACCGAAATAAAGAAAGTTTTATTGTGTTTGTGAAATTACTTTAAATAACATTGGCACGTGTGAGTTTCTTGGTGTTGATTCGACTGAAAGCTAACGTGTTTTTACGTGAAGGTTTTATGAGCGTATGTGTCGCAAATACTAACGACTTAAAGATTAAGAGTTACAAAGTATTTTGTTATTGTATTTTGCATATTGAAATGAATAGGAATGGCACCGAAATGCCGCGCAGACTGCATGTGCCGACCCCTCCAACTGGTTCATAGCTGTTATGTGCCGCCCGCGGAAGTACTTGGAGTACTCCTGAAACAATAGGAGCAAGTGTTTTTACAAAGGTTGATTTGCATGTGTATTAGTTAACTAGCAAGTTAAGTCATACCTACGATACGGTAGACCTACCCTACGCGTTAAATTGAGAATCTTTCCTTGAACCCAATAACTCTTCAAACTATTGTTATAAAATCAGATCATACCCATACAATATAAATATTCTTCACAAATTTACGGACGATCGCTAGTGAATGAAAGTTGAAGCGCATTCCTTTGAAAAGCTCCGAATTCTATTTCCGGTTTGATCCAGTTCGCAACGATTATGATTCTATTGGATTATAAGTTATCGACGGCGACGACTCCATGGATTTTCATTTTAATCTATTTAAAAGTGACGACGTTGTGTTTTGAGAAGTTTAAATTGAGTTTTAAATGTTACTAACGCTTTTGTTTATTTATGGAGATAATAACTGAAAAGACTGAAGGTTCCCACCAAATAATCTGAAGTAATTCTGAGACGGCCTATTGTTATTAATAACTGTTTTTGTTTTTTGAGAAATGAAATTTCACCCTATTGTCAGAAATATAATTTAAATCATCCCGCAACCATGTAACAATTAAACATTTTGTAGAGGGTAGAGATGAAAGTAATAGAAAATATATGCTTTTAAAATATCATGTGCAAACTGCAATTCTTAGATAGATATTCCTCAACTTCCAATTATCGAGATGAGCAAATGGTATAAAAACACGGGTATGCGATAAAATACACGGAATTCAATTACCAAACAGCGTTTAACCCTTCGTATGGCCGGAACGTGGATCCACGCGAGACACAATGGCTTTTTAATTGTTTCTGTAATTACGGCATTCAACCGGTTAAAAAATATAAACCGTTTTAATAAAAGTACCACTATCAAAACACTACCGTTCTCATTATAGCGGTAGTTTTATTCATGCAATTAATTATTGCTCTTATCGCAATGCGCTACGGTTTATAATTCCAAAAGTTGCTAGTCAAAAGTCTTCAGCAACGATATTCCTGAAACGACCGAAAACTAATTTCAAACATTTATAAGCACCTACAACCCGGCTGCCTAATTTAATTATTAATCGAAATTCGCACAATAGGAATGAAACAAAGCCACGTTAATCTGTGCAAAACACGGTCTCATATTCAATTATGTCCGAAACAAGCGAATGCGAAATGAGGCGCTTATACGACCTATACGAATGTGCCTATAAAAGTTTCACACGAACATTGAGCAGCAGAGAATCAATTGGCCCACTGGTTTATCGAAACATCTGTGGTGTGAATATTCTAGTCTGTGTCGCGTAGCGGAGCGGTGTGTGGCATCTCCCGCCATTCGCAAGTTCGTTGTGTAGGCGCGCGGTCCTCCGCTACGGCGTAGAGGCGCTACGGCTACGTCATCGGAAAGTATTTCGCGGGTGAACTTTGTGTTGAATAGTTTATTATGACTGAGTGCTACGGGATGTTAGCTCACGGAACTTGAACATTGCGTTAGCAGCGCCGATATCAACACGTTAGCCGTAAGTGTATTGCTATGTTTTGTTCTGACATCTGACCATGACTGTCCTGTCTCCTTTACTTAACAAAAAATATAAGGAAAAAGATTTTGTAGATTAGACTTTTACTGGAAAATACTATACACATAATTGAAAATGAATGTGATATGATTTAATGTGAAATAACTGCTGTTAATGCTAAGAATTGTTATAAAAACAATTACAAAGTAGCGATTGAAACAGAATTCCTTGATCTTTTATAAACTTTATTTGAGAACTTTAGCTGATCTCTATTACTATTGCCCTCGTGGAAACTTTATTCATACCATGCGTTTTTAATAGAACTAAAACCTAAAACAACACCTACCTTACTTTATCAACTTCCTGAAAAAGAATACAAAAACGATTAATATTCACAATTCGTCATTCTCCTGCGCGTAACGCAATTTATTTGGGCTCGTCGCAAAATGGCCAACTATTATCCATAATTAAAAACAAAAAAAGAAGTACAAAGGCTTTGGTGTACTAAGTACTTTAGTATTTAAGTAGCAAAGAGTTAACGCGTCCACTTCCGAGTCGTACGGAACAAAAGACCAAAAAATAAATTAAAGCGATGTTAGTGCGGCCGCGCTTTATTATTACTGTTACACTGAGCAGGGACCGGGGAACACTTGATTTATAGGAGACAGTTAAATATCTAGTGGTTGATTGCGAACAAGTTTCGATAAATAATAATTTATTTACTAATGCTATTGTTAATTAAGACAGGTGTTGAGCTGCTGGAATATTCGAATATTATGTTTCGTATGTTAGAATCAAAATGGCTTTGAAATATCTAACCTTGTAAAGTTCTAACTTTGATCTTTTGTAGATCAATCATAATTATGAACAGGCATTTACCCGGCAAAAGGTCAGAACAAGAAAAAAAAACCGGACAAGTGCGTGTCGGACCACGCACGATGAAGGGTTCCGTAGTTGGGATAAATTTATTCCCATGTCATGTTCTCCCATACTTCCATATACGTCACGATCTATTCTCTACCTGTTAATGTAAATTTGTAATCGCAAAAAAAAAAAAAAATTAATGCGCATTTTTTATTGCGTTGACTGAGAAGCTTGATTTTTTTTAGAGCTGCAAGGGGCCGTACACATACGTATTTGATATTAATTTCAACTTGATACCTCGACGCGTTCCTGAGAAAAAGGGTCTTGACAGACTGACAGACAGACAGAAAGACAAACGGACAACGAAGTGATCCTAAAAGGGTTTCGTTATTTTCCTTTTGAGGTTCGGAATCGTAAAAACAACACACACTTTACTTATACATGAACAAATTTCCTTTTAATATCAACCATGTACTTTTGTGTAGGTTCACTGTACCTCAGGGGTCATGGCATGCAGGCTTTGGCTTGGGATCTCCTGAGGGGGGCGTGGGCTGCTTGGAATTCCCTTTTCTGTCAGTGGGGCTGTTTTAAAGTGGGTTTTTCGTTACTGCATTCATCCCTTATGCTTAAACCTAATAAATCAACTGGCACATTACGGCTTGTCAAGTGGGTGGTGTATGATATATTTATTAACTCCAATCTAATATCATTTATTTTAATAGTAATAAAATTAATTAAAATCTCGTTGATAAATATAATTATTTCGCACTTACTTGATCTCCTGTCACCGAGTTTGTCATCTACACCTTCCAACACTATCACAAACACTGTTTACAAAAACACAGCTACATAATCATCCAATACATTCTGTGTTATTATTCTTATTATGCATTGCATCATAACATAACATTCATTACGCGCTACTGTGCCATGATATAATTATTACGTAACCAGTACATAATAACCATTATGTCAAAACGTCAAGCAAATAGTTTTATGACAGCTACGCGCACAGTTTGCAATAAGTCTGCGGCGTGTGAGTCGCCGACGAAACGAAATGTTGCCATTTTAAATATTATATTTGTGTAAACATTTAGGACTAAGTATTGTATTTATTTTATTTTTGATTTGTTATTTCACTATTTGCTGCACTGGTTGACATCATCACGTCGGCGCCGGCTTTCGCTGAAAATCAGCGCTAGGGCTCTGTCTCGCATGGGGTCGCAGCATTTATGCTGAGCGATGGCCGTTTTGCGTGGATGTGACGCATATTTTCCCCCAATTTGTTATTTACGTGTTTTTTTAGTATCTTTCTTTGCGTCATGTTTACCGTAAATAAACGTATTTTCTTTCTTTCTCCTTTCACTCACAAAAGTTCTAGCATCTAATCGATAAATTCAATATGAGATGTTGAAACCGTAATTACTTATAAACTTTTTTGCAATGAAATATTGAATTTACTAATGGACACATCACACATGACACAGCTAACAAACTACCTACAGCAATTTCACGCGCTAGTTTTTCGGATAGCCGAAACTATACATATCAATCAACGAACTGTACCAACACGACAGAAAACGACACAACAGAAACAATTCGTATCGTATCACGTGACACGACACTTATTAGACGTTGTTTAGTCTTGACTATGAATACGCGTCAGTTTGAACTTAACGAAACATTAATTGAAATTGATTAGACTCGTGTTAGGTTGGAAACGTTTATGTTTAACTTCGAATTACGAGATTGTTTATTGTCACACCTTGCTGACGTGTAATTTCAGCAATCTAGACAGTCTTATATGTTATATTTACTGGTCAACCTATAATTATCTAATTACAAACAGATTGGTAAAGCTGCTAAATCGATCCAAAGACACTTCAAATGCCTAAATGCCTAATTTAAAAATTCATAAATCAATTTAAAATGGCAAATGTTCACCAAGTCTTAAAACTGACTTAAAAAAGTATCAGCCAATCGTCAACGCTATGTAACTTTGCAATATGAATCTTACAGCTTCTAACCGTCAGACTATATCTCAATTACCCGACACCTGCCATAGTTACCGAAAAAATCTAAAAGCTTTTGTACAACGACAGCAGCAAATCTATTAATAAATACAGAATCACACAGTATTCGTATTAATAACATCGAAGGTCGAATGATTTTTGTCGATATTTTATCGGAAATATTTAAATCTGCTTAAATATTTCACTTGATTATCGTATTCCATTAAATTCTCTGTTATTTATATTTACTAGAAATAAGCTCAACTTTAATAATATTCTGCCAAAATGGGATCATTTTGAAGCTACAGCTTAGAAACGGATATGCTGGGATGACAATGATTCGATGTGTTGCAACGAACACAAGTTTCACCTGCAGCCGGAGACATCGAACATGTTGGATAATTCCATTAATTAAGTAAACTTATGTTGATATAATTTGTTGGCAGGTTGGCTCAACGTTCACCCAATATTCAACCAACATGCGGTCCAACAAGCACCACGCGCTGCTTCTGATCGTAGTGGCTGGTAAGTCAATACAAAATGAGTTTCATTTTACTGCAGGTTGTTCGACTCTCTTTATTCATATTATTCTCATTAACGGCGTATTGATCTTATATTGTAGGAAATAATGGAAATAAATGATCGAATGTCAGTGCTTTCTATCGTCGATGTAGATAATTTTACTACATTACATTTTCGTGGAATATAAAATTGATAGGAACTAAAATACGAAGAGCAAAAGTTTTTTCAAACCGTAACTACCACTGAAACTATAAGAAATACTTTCTTTAGCGAAACGAATGAAAATACCAAAACTGACTAAAAGAATACAATGATTATTATTTTTATGAAATACAATATCTACAGCCAAATGGCAAGCTGACGCCATAATTTCAGCATTTTTCCATGATAACTATGACACATTATTTCCCAAACTGCCTCTCGAGGCCGTCAATTGGTCCTTCGATCCGAGTGGGCTAGTTACCAGCTAGCGCGCGTCACAGGTGTCGACGGCTGCTCTCTACACAATTATTAAACAGGATGAAGGTACGCGGTGTGAGCAGCGTGGCCGTGTGGGCAGCGGAGCAGTCGCGAGCATCTAGTAGTATTTTGAGTTTAATTGATTAGTTCATCGGGGGACGGCAATTAAGTGCGGACATTAAATTTTGTTAAGCAAACACTTGTAGACGTTGTGAAGCTGTGGAGCTTGCCCAACTTGTGTATGTAACGATATACTACCATGGTCTTCTTTAAGATAAATAATTGTATTGTGTGCTTTTTGGTTTGTGCTAAATAAATGTATTTTCTTTCTTTTCTTTCTTTCTATATTAGTTTATACACAAAAATAGATTATATAATTTAAAGCTAATCTTCTGAATAACATTCATTATTATCCATTTCATAATCTTAATCTGTTACTCGATAAATGTTATTAGTACCTACTTAAACCTTTAAAAGTTTTATTTTATACCAGTGGCGGTACCTTCATGAAAGCAAAAAAGCCCGGCTAGCAAAAAAGCCCTAGTAAAATTATAATGCACAAGAACAAAACTAAGCCACCAATAAAAAAATAAAAAAAACAGTCCATGAACTGGGAACTCAATGATGTGCATGTCATAGGAATAATCAAATTTCAAAATCATCGCTTTTTTGCCGCGCGCACTGGGCTAGGTTGCCAGATCCACGCACTCATTGAACTCAATCATTAAATTTAAATTCATTGTAATTAATTTTTCAATTTAATTGATCGCGGAATTTAAATACAATTTAAATTTAAATTTTAACTCATTTTTATGTATTACGTGTTCAGATTTTCTTTATAAAAATGCCAGTAATTTGGTATATGTATTAATTTGTATATTATTTTTATGCTAATTGTTGACCTGAGCATTGAATAGGTGCACCATAGGCTATTTGGCTTCTTTGTACATGATAAATGCTGGAAATAGACTAAGAGCACTGATTCAGATACAGACTTAACGCCCTTTGTAATTTTGCGTTTGTAGAAATCATCGTAGGCTTTTATGTACGATTCCTTGGCCTTTTCTGGGAGTAGATTGTTGGAATGCCAATGGCTTCGGATTTAATGTACTCCGGAGTTAAATCATTATCGTGACTCGACATCTTTGTGTGAATTTGTTGTTAAGTAATTTGTTGTATAACAAAGCAAAGCAATTTTCAGTATTCGCGCCTGTTTTTAATTTGTGTTATATTTTTCTTTTATTCATATTCTAAATACTCGTGGTGGCCAGTTCGATTTTCGAACAATTTATTTTTAGTGCAGATCTTAATGGTGAATGCATGGATTGTATGTACCTACTACCTATCGTAAATGTTCGTATGCGATTTCTACTTTATGCTCCAAATTCAAATCACATTTATGACCAGAGGGTCATAATGAAATTCAGTACAATATTAATGCCTTGCTAGACCTCAGGTCTTAAATGACTTACTTTAGGTTAGGTTTGCATCACATATAATTTGACATCGTCGAGCAGGTGGTGTGAAAAAAAAAAATTTGGTAATATCTCATGTTGACATTTTCAATCGACATTAAATTTTAAACTCATAAAATTAAGCGTACGGCAATAGAACAACAAATCGATAATGTGGGAGCCATCTAGTGGCTTTTGATTGAAAAATTCTGTATGTGAAAAGCGAGTATGTAAAAAGGTTCGGCTAAGCGGTGAGGCGCATTCATTAATATAGATGGCGCTTATGACAAATTGTACTAATGCCTGAAATAATAATGTTGACCTCTTCGCATTTTAAAGGTTTTCTAACCAAAGTTATAATAATGTATGAACAACATATGAAAATCAGTCAATCCCTCACTTGGCTGTTTTTTTATCGTAAAAAATCAGGCGGCTTGCCCTAATTTTGACCCCTAGATACGCCACTGTTCTTGATGAATTAATTTCCATTAATTTATAAGTTTAACAATTCCACACTAAAAAGATTGTTTAAGAGGAAAACCGAATCATAAAATATTGTATACGCTACGTTTATCGATTTAATATCCTAACATTTCGCTATCAACCTCTCAGCGTCCATTCTCCTGAAGTGGTCACAAACATATTTCCGTTGCATCCAACGAATTCATTCATCAATCCTGATTTATAGTTGGACACGCTTTACTAAACAAACTTCTACAAAACTGCCGCAAACGGTAATCAACCTTAATGTCAAGCAATAAAAACGAATGCGAAAGCATGAAAAGAGTTTGCTGTATCATCGACAAAGAAATAAGAGCTTTAAGTCCATATCGATATGGTTCGATTTACAATGTTGGGGTGTTATTGCGGCCATTAAAGCAGCGTATTCATATTGTAATAACTTGGAATTGTTTTTGATAATTCAGTTAGTAATGGACGCGGTGTTAGCCGGAATATTGTCAACGAAGCGATTTACATAACCTTTTGTAATCGCTATCACAATGATAAGGTCATTCAATTTACAGTAGATGTTAAAGTTTGAGTGCTGGTTCAGCTCGTTTCTATGAGTTTGTAACCAAACGATTAATAAGTTAGACACTTAAAAATAAAAGTACTTAGCTACCATGTAATTATTTTTAAGGCTTTTTGCCTAGTTCTGTTGAACTGTGGTAGGTTCCAGGCGTGTCGAAAAACCAGCTTTTGAGCGCTTAACGACCCCATTTAACCTTAATAGTACATTACTTCAGAGGGAAGAAAGTGACAGTTCCATACCGAGATTATGGCATTTGCGCCACGAGCTTGCGAGGGGCGCAAACCATTTGAGGTATGGGACTGTACTTTATCCTGAGGGATGTATAGTGCTTTTTATTACACCTACGAGGAAAATTATGGACAGAAATGCATAGAAATGTTTATATTTAGTTAAAAGTACAATTTTTAAAAGTGCAGCTATTATAAGATTATCAACAACTTCTTGGGCCGTCTCCAATAGTTCTGGCGGTGTGTTAGGGATAACATCATCACTGTCGCTCGAAGTATCCATATTTTACAAAAAACACAAAGATAAATGTGTTTTTGCGAAAATGCGCGGGCTTTTCCATTTTTTATTCGCCCGTTTCTGGAGTAGGCTAAGATCATAAGGTCATGCAGCCACTTCTTCCGTGATTCCGTGCGTTTTATATACAAAAATAATTTCGTTTTTAATTTTCTGTATGCACCAAGGAGGTTGGTAACTGGTAAAAAAAAAAAAAAAACTGTATGTGGCCAGTAACAATTTACTTGAAATTTAATTAGTAGACAGTTAAAGTCTCTTGGCAGTATGACTGCTGACAAATTTAAAAAAAAGAAAAACCGGGTATGTAATGGAATTTCATACATACTTCCCACCCTTGGGTCGGAAGGATTTTCATACAAACTTCCATACCTTGGGATGAAAGGATTTGAAGGGCGGGATAAAGGCGTTTCTTCCCTCTAATTGGTATAATTAGTATGTATTTTCAGAGCAGGTGTGATAAAAATCTATTTTTTATAACTCCCTTATTTCAAAATCTATTACTAAGTTTAAATTTTGTTTCGTCGGTTAGTTATTAATCCATTATCTCAGAAATAGTCTAAATCAATTATCAAAGCCAACCGTATTTATATCAAGGATGAACAACGTGGCGCCGATGTACACATTATGTGTAGATCGTATACTATACATGGTATTTTTGAGATGGGGCAGTAAGGGCATGTACCTACCTTAACCTTTGTCACTATAAGAAAATGGTCATAGGAGACTGTCCTTAACTTTTTGAGATATTTTGATCTACATTCACAGATTTTGAAAAAAGTACAGCAAGAAAATGGGCAGGTTTCACAAAAACTTTTTTTGATGCCAATCGATCTTGTTTCCTATAGGAATCAAAAACTCTATGGGACCAATTAAGGTTTGAGTACTACAAAACTCAGATACCGCACAAAACTTTTCCCATACATTTTGTAGGTACCTAACGAACTACTCCAACCTAATTGCCCCGTCTCAAAAATTTACCCAGTATAATCTTATAATAATCTTTAATACCTAGAACCAAAACAAATCAAAGTATAATAAGGAAAAAGATATTTCAAATAAGTCTTCATAAAATTTCGTAACTTCTATTCGAAAGTCATAGAGCAAATTGACATTGGATATCATACATAATTCCGTGTACACCAGTGCAGAATCGTGGACGCGTGAATAAAAGATGTGGCGGTAATAAATATTGGCATTACAAGCCGCGACGACAATCTGCATGTGCATGTATATAAAGTAGGTGTCGGTGGCGCAAGACTCATGGAGAGTGCGTTCATGGATAGTGTGTGAGTGGCCCACAGTGGAGGTGCAAGCGGTAGCGGGAGACTGAAGATAGTTCGAGGTATGCGTTGCAGGTTTGGTGTTGACTGGCTTTAGGTAGAGGTAGTGTAAGTTATAAGAGTTAGCACGTGGTTCATAGATTGGTGAGTTAAGTTAGGTACAATTAATGGGAGGACAATATTTGTGTACTTAGACAAATATAAGACGTTACAGAATTATAAAAAAAAAATATATATCTGAGAACCAACGTCATTTCGTCTATCGGTGCCGTCAAATACACTTTAGTACCTATCAAGTATGCGATACGCCTTTTAATTAACCAAAGACTTTGAAGTTTGAGGTTTCATTATGTTATCGCCCATCGCTCATAGCTTTCAGGAATACTTCTAAACCCATGTCACAATCGTGTAGTTTGAACATGTCGCGAGAGAGAGATTGGTTTTAATATTAAAGGCTTATATCCGCTTCCGAGGCGCTCGGATTGTTCTCCGGTGAACGGAATTCTACATGCACTTAATACTGAGATTCGTACAGAAGAACCACTGAAAGATACGTGACAACATGTAGTATACAATACAGACAACATAACATGGCGCCTACATTCCAAGAAGTGGTGAGCTGAGGTGTTAAGTACATCCACATTTTGCAGTTATGTTTAAGTCCCATAATATGTAATAGGGGGCAACTTTTTTGCCACGAAACGTGCTTAAATAAAGACTCCGAGCTGCTGCTATGAAAATCCTAATCGAAGACACTTTGCTCTACCTAGGTATCGAACTCCAGACGTCTAATTTCGCAACACTCGCGATAGCGACCACTAGACCAACGAGGCAGTCAAGACGTAATACGTTCGCACAATACAGTTTTCTATATTCGTCACGAGGGCCGAAAGGAACTAAAAACACACGAACAAACATTCAGACTCAGAGTAAATATTCTGTAGGCCTCTACAAATATTTCTCTCTTATTTGCATAGAGCCCACACTCACCAAAAGGTCGATGTCGAAATCCCGCATTTCCTCTGCACCACTATGAGTCTATGATAGTGAACCAAAAATGCCATAATATGCCAACCGGTCAGATAGACCATATAAAATACTGGTATTCAGTTAGACTGGAAGTCGATCGCAACATACGATTAGGCAAAGACCGCATCGGGCAGATAATGATGAAGCATAATATTATTAGGAGTAGAACTTCTCAATATTTAGTCGTTTTGTGAGTACATGGTCGTATTTAAGTTTAAAGCGTTTTTTGAATCAAGGGTGTTACGCGTACGATTGTTACTCAAAACCGAAAGATGTTCTGTTCTGTTTGAAGTCGAAAATAATGGATTTACTCCAAGGATTAAGACAGCTTTCCAGTAAAGTTAAATTGATAAGTATGACGTTACAATTTACATAGGTACCTTTTTTTTTTTTTTTTTTTTTTTGTTTTCGGGGGGAAACCTTCAAAAGGCGCCCGGGCTTTGGGGATAAGACCGGGGAGTGTGGGATTTTTACCTCACTAAAACCACCCCGGTGGTCACCATCTGCACATGGAAGGGGCACCGTTACCTCTCAAAAGACCAATCCGGCACCCCCTCTGTGCAGCGCCTGTTATGGCACATCTCTGGGGAGACTGTAAAGGGTTCTCCCCGAAACCGTCTATGCAAGTGTGCAAGGCGGCACGTGACCACTGTGCGCCGTCTACCCTGAGGTCACTCTGAGCGGACAGAGTCCCCACTCTAAGCGCCCGTGACCCCTAATTCCCGCCTGCCCTAAAGGTTGCAGACGGGGTTTCGGCGTGTTAGGCGTCGAGGCGGTTGCCTCCCCGACGCCTTCTCCTACGAGCGGGATCAGCCCTCTCACGATCCCGCTCGGCAGCCTCCTTCTGAACCATCACGGTCTCACAGAAGGAGGCCATTTCTCGCCAGTTCTCCGACACCGCCAGCATAGACTTAACTACTGCTGGCAGAGACAAATCTCTCCCGATCCTGGCGACCAGGACCCGTCTTTCAGCAGCCCACGCAGGGCACTCCTCGAGCGTGTGCTGTGCAGAATCTATGCCACCTCCGCAATGATGGCAATTTGCCGTGGCCTCTCGCCCAATCCTGTTCAGGTACTCACCAAAGCAACCATGCCCGGTCAGTACCTGAGTGAGCCTATATGAGATGCGCTCCTTTCTTTTCAGCCAGGCTTCGAAGTGCGGTAGGACGGCTTCGACAACGCGCTTACGCGAATATTGCGGCTGTTGCAGCCGTTCACGCCACCGCTCGAGCGCGTGTCGCCGTTCCTGCCGCCTCAGCCGCGCAACAGCGATTCCTGGCACGCCATTGCCACTTTGGCGGATGACACGAATTCGGTCATAGACCCTCGCGTCCATATCCGCCAAGATGTCCAGCGGCGGAAAGCGTGCCAAGAGAGTTGCCGCCTCAAAGGATACAGTTCGGTATCCTCGTGCGATGCGAATAGCCATTTTCCGCTGCAGACTGTTGATTTTAGTCCTGCAGCGTCGGACGCCTGACAGCCTATTTGACCAAACAGGCGCCCCATATAGGACCATCGATCGCACGACACCCGCGTAGAGGCGACGAACTTCTTCTCGCGGTCCACCGAGATTGGGCAACAGTCTGTGCAAAGCACCCACTGCCATCCCGACGCGGGGAACTAGGCGCTCGAAGTGCTCTTCGAAGCCCCACCGACCATCTAGGGTAAGGCCGAGATACTTAATGTATCGACCCACCTGGACTTGCGCATTTCCAACTCTGACCAACGAGCTGGGTGGTTCTCTGCTCCTCGGTAGTTTGTGGAACCAAAGCGCCTCAGTTTTATGAGGCGCTATCTCTAAACCCAGCCCGCGGATCGTCGCCACGACTTTTGCCACTCCGAGCTCAGCAAGCTGGATGGTCTCTTCAAAGGTGTCGCCGCCGGCCAACACCAGGGTGTCATCCGCGTAACAGACTACATTAACGCCAACGGGAAGGTCGACACGCAGGACCACATCGTAAGCGAGATTCCACAAGAAAGGACCTAAAACCGACCCCTGTGGAACCCCACACGTAATCTCCCTGCGATGAATACTACCGTCCCGACCCACATATCGAATGTGCCGGTCACGAAGGTAGGCCCCGACGATGCACTGTAGATAAAGAGGCACTCTGTGATATATAAGTGCCCCCCTAATCGCATCCCAGGGCAGAGAGTTAAAGGCATTGACGATATCCAAACTTACCGCCAACACCACCCCACCCCGAGACACCACCTGTTCCGACAGCGAGCGGACGCGTAGGATCGCATCCACAGTAGATCGTTGCTGCCGGAAGCCATACTGGCAATCGGCGAGGTCGGGACCAACACGTGATAGTTGTCCGACGAGCCTTTCGGCAATTATTCTTTCGAATAGTTTGGAAACCTCGTCGAGCAGGCAAATGGGACGGTAGGCAGAGGGAGATTCTGAGTCCCGGCCTTCCTTCCTCAACAAGACCAGTGCAGCTTCTTTCCAGCCGGAGGGGAATACACTCCCACGTAGGCAGCTGTTGAACAACCGTCTTAGGCGGTCCCCCAGGGCAGCCAAAGCTAGAACCCAAGCCCGACCAGGAATACCGTCCGGGCCTGGCGCGGTATTACGAGCCCCCAAACGTCTCACGGCTCGGTCTAGCTCGTTTTCAGTCACCCCCAATTCGTCAGACCAATCCGAAGAAGCCAAGACTGGCGGAGGACTGTCTCTAACTACAGGAAAGAGCGTGTTTACAACTCTCTCCAGTAGACCCGGGTCCATGGTTTCTGTGATAGGGGGCACCCATGGACGTAATTTGGCCATGACCAACTTATAAGGTCTGCCCCATGGATCCCTGTCCAGCCCGTCGAGAAGCTCCCGCCAGGATCTTGACTTGGCATCCGCGATGGCGTGTTGGAGATCCATTGTCGCCTCCCGGTACACTCTGTAGGCTCTGCTTATTTCCTCCTCCGTAGCTCTTGGCTGTCGTCTGCGTCTGGTGCGCTGAAACTGGCGTCGGGATCTAAGACAGAAAACACGCAACTGCGCAATATCTTCCGACCACCAGTAGACCGCACCAGGACGCTGAGCGCACCTGACCCGGGGCATGGAAGCGTCGCAAATTAACGCCATCCTATCCCGGAACCAGACCGCCTCTTCCTCTGGATCGGGTGATATCCCCTGGGAACCATGACTATCCTCCGGCCATGCCACAACGTTAGCAGCTGCGACGAGCATGTCTCGATTGAGCCGCTTGAGGGCCCAACGCCGCGCCGGTAGGTTAGAATTTGTACGACTCAGGCCGTCCAAAGGGTGGAGTGTAACTTTAAACACTATATGGCGATGGTCCGAGAGTGTCACTATCTCCTCCGCCACTCTCCACTCCGACACCATGCGGGCAACCGAAGGAGTCGCCCATGAGAGATCCACAATTGACTCCCCCTGCCACCGAACGCATGTGGAAACGGACCCCTGATTCAGAAGACGGAGGTCCAGCAACGCCGCCCAGTCTTGTACTGCGTGGCCCCTCGGTCTGTCTTGAGTGCTCCCCCAAGCTCTGGAGTGAGCGTTAAAATCACCCAAGACGAGCACCGGATGGGGTGAACATTTGCACCGAATGCAGTTTGCAACCCCATCCAGATATTCCTCAAATTCGGCGAGGGAAATGTTGGGAGACACGTAGCAGCCCACTACGGCCAAAGGTCCCCATTCTACTGCAATAAATCCTTGCCCTCTATCTAGTAGGGAGCAGTGTGGCCCACCGCTTCCACCAGCCCAGTAAACGGCGACAGAGTCCACGGTGTCCCGGAACCAGCGAGGATGATCCCGGAGTCCGTAGGGCTCTGCTACCACCGCCAAGGCAACCGACCACTCCGCAATTGTCTGCAGAAAAAGGTTCTGCGCGTTACGGCAGTGGTTCAGATTGCACTGGAGTACTTTCAGGGCTGGGAAGGCGAGGTTTCCATTTCCTCCGCAGGGCCTGGACCCAGTGATGCCTGTGCCGACCCTTGCGATATGGTAGGGACAAGCGAGGCCTGTTTCTTGCGCGGAGCGCATTTTTTACCCCCCAGGCGATGATCCGCTGGAAGACCATGATCTCTACACAATGGACACCGCATGGTTTTCGACGTGCACTCTCTCGCTTTGTGATCTCCCCCACAAGCATAGCACTGGGTGCTCCGGTCAACCGCACCAGTGCAATGGCGGCGGACGTGCCCGGGCTCGAGGCAACGGAAGCACATCATACGACGCGCCTCTAAAATCTGCACCCTTACTGTCGTCCAACCTAAGCGCATGCGCTTATCGGACGCCAACTTCTTTATTGCCACCAGAGGGCCACGGACCCAGACGTGTCCCAAAGAAGTGGGCGGACGACGAATTTCGCCCACTTTTACGTCTTCGGGGGAACAGCCACCCACTTCGGCAATAGCAGCTGCCACTTCCTCAGGTGTGACGGCATCATCGAGGTCCATGATCCTCGCCTCAGCTCTTTTGGTTGGGCGTGAAATCTTCACATCGAATTCGCTGAGGACCTCTCGCATTCGGTTGGCGAGACTGTCCGCCTTGGTCGAAGAGTCGGCGCCAGCGACAGTAATCACCATACCACCATCTACAGCCCTTTTCTGGCCGACAGTGTCAATGCCAACATCGGCTAAACGAATTCGCTGCCTTACGGCGGTCATAACCTGACCGATATTGGCAGATGATCCCTCTCTTACCGAGACTGCAATAGCTGCCGTAGCGGGAACCCTAGGCAATTTCACTTGCTGTTTTTTCTCCTTTATAGAAGTGGGTGTCGCCAACGTGGCAGGTTTCTTAGCCTTCTTCCCCACCACAGTAGACCAGGCCCCCGTCTCAGTCATTGTCGCATCCAGCAGAGCCTGCGAAGCTTGCGTGGATGCCGCAGACACAGGGGCCAAATCCACGACCGGAGCGACAACTTTGCCTTTGCCTTTTCCCTTACCCTTTCCTCTCCCCATTTTCTTTGCTGGATTAGGCTCCAAGCGCGGCTCGTCAATTGGCTGCGCCTGAGCAACCGTTGGTGAAGCTCTCCTCGCGTCGGCGGCGAGTGGCGGACGCAAGGGTTTCTCTGGGGGCAACCTCCTCTCTATAGCGGCCAGTTTGGCGTCTACCATACCTCCAATTTCTAAGGCTATTGAACGCCGAAACTGGGCCTCCGACTCATCAGATTGAAAAGGTCTGGCCACTGCAGAGACTTGATTAGGTCCCATCGAAGAAGCTGCCACTATGGGGCTTGCCATAAGTTCACCCTGGCGATTAAGCAGGGTGACCTGCGCTGTCAGTTTCTCGACCTGTGCTGAGAGACCGATAAGCCGAGCCTTCAAGTCAGCGTTTTCGGTCTCCAGCCTCTCAACGTTGACCTCAACGGCCGATCGCGTGGCTAACTCAGCCACCGCAGCCTGCACTGTAACTGCCGCCAACTTGAGGCTGTGAACGAAGCTCCCTTTGAGGTTGCGTGATTCGTTTGCAACCTCCTCTATTGTTCTAAGACTGTCTTTAATGCAGGTATTCAGTTCCGCCGTTGGCTGGGTCTGCATTGTCTTGGCCAACATCTCTGGTTTTGGCAGGTTATGTTTTGCAGTTGCCCGAGTCTTCGCTTGCTTAGTTGGTGGACTCGCAAGGTCAGAGTCCCCGCCAACCTCTCCTTTGCCAGTCAGTGGCTTGCTGAGGCTTATCGGCTCGCAGCTCTTTAACGTCTGCGTTCGCTTGCGCGTGCGAGACAGAGACGATCTCGTCGACGTTTCAGACGCGTATGACATTTGCGAGCAAGAAGACTCGCCGGAGTCACTGACCATCTCTACAGCAACCGGGGTTGACGGGCGCACAAATTGTGCCCGAGTTGGTATCCTCTTTGTCACTTTCTGAGCCTTCGCAAGAGCTTTCTTTGACACTTCTGTGCTGGACAAATCTTGTGAGTCATACTCTCTCCGATTGCCAGAGGGCAGGTCGGTGGTAGTCTGCTCTTTAGGTTGTGATGCCACGGATGTGCTAGGAATAGAACCCAGCGACTCCTCATCACCGGTAAGTGAGCCACCCTGGCTCAATGCGCCCTTAAAGGACGGATAAAAATTCGATGGGAATTTTAAGCGATCAGTGTCCCCCCCAGAATACGAATTGGGACTGACCGAGCTCTGCTCGGTGAGGGATTCTCCTGCTGCGGAGCAGCAGGTACCCTCCTGGGGTAGTTGTTTTGTTAGATGCGCTTTCATAATTGTTGCTGAACTCAGCTTTGCCTTTTTTATGGGGTGGGGTCCCCAGTTAGTCGATTTTTAAAGGGGTTATCTCCCCACACCTCTCCACAGTCTGCCAATCATGCCTGACTAGCAAACTCGTCGCTTCACTGTCGCCTCATGTGATCACTCAATATCCGGTACTCCTGTCCCAAGACCACTGGTACACCTTCTTAGTTACGTGTGATGATCAAACGCGTACTAGAAGTGAACCTTCCTTCCCCAGCCTGCCTGATTGGGCCCTGATCCTTAGCACTTGACGAATTATAACCCCACCCCAGATTCGCTCCACGAAATTTTCGAGGACTGAATCACACATCACGTACCGTCCGACAAGCCCGCTCCGTGAGCCATCGCACGGCACATGACGAAATTGTCCATCCCAGATTCGCTCCTCTAAATAAAATAAGAGGAGCGACTCACATATCGTCCAATCACCCGCTTCGTGGGCCATTACACGGCACACGACAAAAACGTCAACCCCAGACCCACTCTGGGAAAAATTCGACGAGTGAGTCGCACACCACACACCGTCCGATAGACCCGCTCCGTGGATCATCGCACGATGTACGACGCAAGCTTCCCTACTCACCCTCCAAAAACACGGAGAGTGAATCGCGCATCGTCCAGCAACATGAACACTGTTCATATCCCCAAGCGATGCGCCCCTCGCAAAAGTCCGATGTTATGGACCCTGCCCTGTGTCTCTCTTAGTCTGGTCTCTCACTTGGACCTTTCCGGCATGAGTGACTCTACCGGCAAAGCTCCAAGGTCATTGAGACACGCAAGCCCCACCACGACGACAACGTGGAGACACCCTCGGTGGGGTTACATAGGTACCTACACGTTGTCTTATGTTGCTTCTGACTTCTGTTTATCGTCGGTTTTCGTTCGTGCAAGGTATGGGTTCCATAAAAAAGGTATATTTGATAAAACAATTCGCCAGAGACCATCACACGGCATGGCTGTTTGTCACTGCAACCTTATCTCACTGTTTTGTTCTGTGGCTTAGCTTGGAAAAAAATATTTTCCCTTGTTTATGGCTATACGAAATCTTCATCCACTGGTCACACAAACGCCATAGCAAAGTCAAAAATTTCACTTTGTAAGCGAAAAAACGTGTACTTTCTACCAGAGCCAGTTTATTTTATTCTTACACAAACTTCCCAGCAGTTTAAATCCGATATCTATTTACAGGGAATGTAATTTCATCACGTTAGAAAGATAAATAGACATGAAGTTATAGTGAAATAGAGACACTTATCGAATATTCTTACACACATTTGAGCGACCTCTGAAGCGCCTTATTGTTCAAAATGAGCAGCTCCTCGACTTTTGAACACATAGTTATAACTCCTGCCCAGGTTTGTTTCTAGAAATATAAAGTGACTTTGTAATAAAAGTAAACAAAATGAGGACATGCCGTATATATGGCAGCTTAAAGAACCAATTAAACTTTTTCTGGGAAACCCGGCTGTTAAAGTGGTATAACTAAATTACACTTTTTCCAATGTTTCTTTCAGTAATTAATTCTCTATAAGTGATTTAAAAATTTGCGAAGGATTTATTCAAAATGTGCATCATGTGCCATGAACCGTCACCAATGCAGTAGCTGCTGCAGGTGCGTCTTCACTACCATTACCAGTTATTATCATTTACTGATACTTGTTTAGCATCACTGTTTACTGGGCCTAATGTAAGCTAAGATACTAGAAAGTACTTTTAATAAAAAATCCAGAACCAAAGGCTCCTCTTGAAAATCCAGTGCGCAGTCATGCATAACTTCATTCCGCTACATATTCCGGTCTCGTAATCATACTGCCATATTTACCTCCCTTAAAAGTACCATCGAGTAAATTTTACGTACCTAATAGGTACCTACCAATCGTCGGATGATATTTAGTAAAGAGATACTAATGATTTTTCTCTCATTGAAAAAATACATGAGATTTTAAAAATATAAATTTTAATTCCGACATTCTGTCCATACATCAACATATCTATCACAGGAAAGCTGGCTCGAATATCAAAGCCTCGCGGTTTCATCGACGGAAACCCCACCACCCTGCATCCCCTACTTCCACATTTCCACAGTGAATAGGACCCTCCTCTCGTCTTACATGACCGCAGCCAGAGCTCCATCAACACTGGTACACGTATATAACATTGCTCCACTTTTTAATTACATGCATCATACCGCCCGACTGCAATTTTAAAAAGGATTTTGAGGTTTTATACTTTAAAAATTGTGTTCATTTCTTTGTTTCGTTTGGAAATAATTATTTAAAATGTTTTAACATAACATAACATCACGCCTGTAATCCCCGAAGGGTTAGGCAGAGGTGTACCTATAGTACACCCACATGTTAAAATCATGTCATGTCATGTTCATGTTAAAATGTTTTATATTTGTTTAATAACATTCTGGATTTATTTGCAGAGGATTTAATTTCGGAATTGAATTTGTTTATTCTGGGAAGTATTTTCTGAGAGACAAGTTCGCAAAATATAAAAATAAAATCAACGCTTGTGAGAAACACTTCATACTAAAATAGGTTGGTACCTACTGTGTTAATCGAACTTTAGTAACGAAAATGATTTATCTAGCATTATATCGATGATGTGGATTGCAAACATTACTAGTTATCCAGTTAACTTTACCTACTGAAACAATGCTTGGGTTCACGTGGGTAAGTACTTAAGTAATAGATTAGAATATATCTAAGCTTCTCTTAATGGGTTCTGGGCCATTGGATGTAATTATGTATTCTATAGTAAATCATTATAATGCCTTAAACTCATTTAAACACAACGTGACCTAGGTGATACGGTGGCGTAATCGCTCTCGTCCCAGCGCTGTCAGTTTAAATTACTCACTCGCACGGACGCTCAACATGGCCGCCGTTCGCGCCAAATATCTGGACGCCATATTGGCGCTTAATTCGAATACAATGGGATCTACGAATAATAAAAGCATTATTCGTAGAATAGAATGAAGTTTCAAATCGAAACACTGATTGTTAGAAAATGCAGTGGTGTGTTTATTGTTGAACAAAATCCAATTACAGTAGTAAAAGCTTATTTTGTTGTCTAAAACTTATCATAGAAACATTTTGCTGTTGATTTAGTTTTAATATGACTGTGAATTGTCCGTATTTATTCAAAATGAAAACACACGACAAAGGGAAAAGCCCATTTGATGAAGAGGTTTTGGCCAAGTAACGCCCATGAAAGAAACAAGTTATAGGCATTAGGGTTGACATCATCTAGATAAAGAAACAACCAGTTTTTTTACATAGAACTCGGTAGGTCTTTTAAAAATCATATATCAAAAATAAAGGTTAATAAAACACATATTTACAGTTTTGGCATAATCCATTCTGCAATTATACTTCTTATTTGTATGTCTCTTGTGCCCATTTTGCGTTGGTATAGATGATGAAAGTGCTTTCTTAACACAGATTGACCACAGTTCACACAATCATATTTTTGTCGATGCCCAACATTTCGTTTTTGTGGTGCAGAAGGCGGTTGTGCATTTCTTGCCAACATCCAACATTGGTGACACACCAGACTATTATCTGAAAGAAAAATAATTCATACATACTGTCATAAAAATAATTTATAACTATTAACATGCTGTAGCATCAAAAGGTCTTTATGTATAAATACATTGAATGACATCGGGCTCATGATACCATTTTTGATGATCATACTATTCATTACTCATAAAATCACATAAAATATGTGGCAATGGTTTGCAAACCAAACTTCAATTATTTATTTCTATGGTTTCCTTGACACTTTTTAACCAAACGAATTATTCAATTCAAACTTAATGTTACGTAGCTATGCAAAAAAAGTTCATAAAGTAACTTGCTTATTGTGGTGCAATCCATTGTTGAAAAATATAGACCGAACTTCCACATTGCTTGACGTAAATCTCTTAAGTCTTCGTGTATCCACGCCACAGTTGAGATGGCTCCGTGGTAAGCTGCTAAGTTCGTGTAATTCAGGTTCCATATTCGTGTCAGGTCCTTGGCGAGAAACAGGTACGGTATCCATTGGCAAGCTCGTGTCGTCGTGGGAAGCGGACACAGAATCCAATGTAAAGCCAAGATCGTCATAGGGAGCAATTACAAGGTCCATAATCGTAATCCAAGTCGTCGGAAAATCAAATAAAAAAACGCAGTAGAAAAAATACAGCACCAAACAAAATGTGAAATAGCAATGTCAATCAATTGTCAATTACGATTATTATTGACGTAGGTAGGGATGCGATATGACACCGATTTTTCGAAAAATCTATTATAAAAAAACAACCTGGAAATACGGAATCGGTTCAATGGATCGTATTTAGAAGCCCGAAAATGAACAAAAATTTTCTTTTGTCTCTAAGCAAAAGCGTAACAACTAACGCTGACGAGACGCTGGCACATGCTGCACAGCCTAAATGGAGCCTCTCGGTGGGTTAGCCTTGGCATGAATGAAGAAGACGAAAGTAATGTACAGTTCGTATGTCTCGCCGAATCCAATCCACATCAAAGGGTCGCTTCTCGAAGTTATGAAGGAGTACGTTTACCTAGGGCAAGCCATCTAGCTCAGTAGGCACAACTTTGAGAAAGAAGCCGACAAAAGGATCCAGTTAGGTTGGGCAGCGTTTGAAAAACTTCGTCAAGTCTTGTCGTTGCCAATCCCACAGCGTTTGAAGATGGAGTGGGCTATGCTTGGAGTTTCTTTGAAGGATATGATTAGAAATTAAGTTTTCCGGAAAATAATCGGAGTTACCGACATAGCCTGCATAGTAAGCAAGCTGAAGTGGCATTGGGCTCGTCATATTCATCGAAGGACCGATGGCCGGTGGAGCAGACGAGTCCTCGAGTGGACACCGCGTATCGGCAAGCGTAGGGTGAGACGCCCCTCAGCTAGATGAATTGACGGCCTTAAAATGTTGGCTGGGACAGACTGGATGAGGAAGACGGAGGACAAGGTTTTGTGTCACAGCCTGGGAGAGGCCTATGTCCGGCAGTGGACTGCGATAGGCTGAGTTGATTGTAACAGCTAAAATCTATTTTGGTAACCGGTTTTGAGTGTATCGATTTTTTTTCAGTAAAAGTTGCCATCCCTACTTTGAAAGAATTGACCAACAATCGGAAGTGATAAGGAAATAAACGATTGAGTGTCTTGATTAAATAGGCTTTCAATTTCGGAGGTTTCGTTACAAATAAGTAATAGCAATATTTTAGTTACAAAATGAGTATTTTTTTTTGTATTTACCACATTGCTGGACCATGGCCAATAATGGGCTTTTCCCTTTCGTTTTTTACTTTTTTTGAAGAATAGGTACTAATAATTACGAGTAGATCTACATTCAGCATAATACTAAATTTAGAGAAGATTTACAACGAACATATGTATATGTGAAAATTATTTAATGCCATAGATATATATGTAGCTACCTACTTTATTTTTATAATGATTAAGTAGCGTCATTTGATGCAGTAGGAGCTCGTGGCTAAGTAATGACAGCCGCACGGGCCGATCCATTAGGTTAAGCTACGCTTGCTGGGGTTGGTCCGTGGATGGGTGACCTTCTTTACAAACCGAAACTCCTACGTGTCTCGGAAAGCACATTAAGCCGTTGGTCCCGACTGTCATTCGTGGATCTTTGACAATCTTTACGGGTCGTCGGAAGCCCGAAAGTCTGACAACCTGTCTTTCCAAGGAGTATCGTATTACCCAGTTAGGTAGTTAGTTGTAGAGGTCAGATACGCAGTCGCTCCATGTAAAATAACCAGTATTTTACATGGATCTTTCAGCTGCATCCGGTTAGACTGGAAGCCGACCACAACATAGTAGAGTAAAAAAAACAGCTGACCCACAGTTTTTTTTTTTCTTCTATTTTCATATTTTTTTAGCAAGTATGGACGCTACACTATTGCGAGTTAACGGGAACACCCTCTGCTATTTAACATACTCTATAAGCGGTTAAAAATTAACTTTAGAAACTTTAAGAGGTGCTTTAGACTATCGAACTAAATTACTTTTACTAAGAGCCTAATTTGAAATCGCGAAAAAAAATCTGCTGTTCCATTGTAAAGTTCCCCACCTAACCACCTACCCTTAGTTCTCTACCTACTGTTCTAAACTGTATGGAACAACAGTTTTTTTAGCAGTGGTCTACGGCTCACATATCGTATTCATAAAACAATGTTATATTTCAGAAAATAAAATTCTACTTTTGCTTAAATAGAAGATACACGAATATTCATTTAGATGTGAATTATTTCGTGTAGACCAACATCCGCAATGTTCCCTATAAGATTTTCTGAAGCAATTCTTTGGCCAGTTATATTCAATCTGTGTGCACAAATATTAGCTCGGGTCAGCGTGATAGATCAGGAGCGCTGAGGCGAGACACTGACGCGTCACGCTGCTGGCGTGGACTGATCGATGCAGTGTGGCTGATAATCTCTTGTTGTATTTTGTACTTGGGATCATCTGCGACGACATCTGTGTTAGCAAGTTATTTGAAACCTACCCACTTCTTATCCTTCATTATGTTGAGATTTTAATTGTCATTGCAATACAATCTTGTGACGAATATCATATTGTTTTGACTTGAAAAAATAGGTCTTCTTCGGTCTCCTACTTTTTGTCGTTTAGTAAAGGTTCTGAATTTTCATTTCATCCATGTTAGCATTTCAGTTTAATGGGCATAACTCTTCCGCAGCTGTAACAAAAGATTAATTCTGCAGATTTACTGCGCTCACTGCTATAATGACCAAAACTCCTAGTGTCCAGCTTCAACGGCCGCCTGATCTCCTATATAATCGAGTAGCTCGTCATATTCAATCAATTGGAGCAAATATTCGAAGGGTCACCGGCGTGATGGATCTGCGCCGAGAATCGCGACACGACCACTGACTCGCCGTGATTGATGCCATGACCGCATTGTTGACATTATGATTTTAGGGCTAACAAAATAACAGAATCATAGTAAAATCACGGTAAAATAAACATAATAAACACAGCAACCTTTTCTCAAATTATTCTTAACGTAATAATCTTGCCAATGGCTAGTTACTTTGAAAACTGAACAAAAAATTGTAAAGTGTCAATAGCGTAAAGGATTACACGAGTCACGGCAGTGTCTACAAACATCGCGTGATTGATGTCGTATATAGTATACGACCGATACGCTTAACGCAAAGTTGGTTTCTTGTTAACTCTAAATGAATGTAAATCGATTATAATTTTATAGAAAGCGAGAGAAATCTAAGCTAAGAAAAAAAACGTGTGTGGTCGGGGGACCCCCGTCAGCAAAAAAGTTCCTTGCGCAATACTCGCACGCACACACACACACTCATTTTGAATATAAAACGCTTTTTCCTTACGTGATGATTTCTACCAGTAAAGTCCTACCGAAAGCCGCGTAAAGGAACTTCGTTCATTATATATTATTAAATTAGATTTATTACAACTTAGTGGTAATCATGTCATTTGGTTTAAATAGGTCTTTATTTATTATTATTATTTTTTGTATCTTTTATAGAGATTATTTTGTTTTACGTTTTGTGAATGAGAGAACGTTGTAGGCTGTGGATTTGTGGACCATTTTGTATTTTGCTAATTACCTGGTACTTTTTGATAGGCCTACATTGTCGTCTCATACCTATTAACACTGAAAGAACGAAAGAAAGAAAAATAGATTTATTTGGCACAGAAACGCGTGCATACAAAAACAAGAATAGGAAAGCAGAATACAAAATAGATATAACTTAGTACATAATATACAAACATGAGTATAAAACAAAAATAGTCGGCAGCCGCACGTCATGGATGTGACAAGAAGGCTTCCACTCAGCATGATGCAGTATGATGATCACTGTAATTTGGAAACATTTTAAGAACCATTTATTTTTAAAAGAGTAACCGTGGAGTGGCTTGTCAGCTCTTCTCCATAGGAAACGCCCAATTGGAACCGTGTATCTAGCTTCTGACGTTTCATAAGTACCCTTGTAGGTCTATGTGTTTTTTTTATTTTACATATTGTACATTCACAAAAGCGGTGTGCGAGACTGTTTCGTGTCTTTTATGGAATGCTTTGTGAGATATTGCTTAATGTTTGCATTTAATCGTGCATAAAGGTAATATTGCATTTCAGTTGCAATCCCCAAACTAGAATTGGACGCTGGATATTACATGAAGCATTGTCCCTCCATCGACACATAGCGTGTCTTTTGTGACGGACTTAACGAACTGGTGTTCCAATGTTATTTTCGCTGAACCTCATTCCAGCAACGATGTTAGATGTCGCACGAGATTCGATTCTGTTACCGCCACGTTATATCAACTATTTTGTTGTATATTCACTCCATGCCCTAACGGTATTTAATAGGCCCACTTGCGCGATCACGGTTTAGCTTAATAACTCGGAGTTAACAGCTAACTCAGGGTTAATCCAAAGATAATTATTGGTAACTCCAAATTAGCTGTTAACGCGCAAGTGGGCTTAAGAGATTCTAAATAAAGGCAAAAACATTTTAAGAATTTATGTCAACATTGCTAATTACTTAACACTTTACCTAATTTGATTAATACGTAATAATATGAATCCACAAAGATATAAACAGAACACGACATACCGCTAGTACGATAAGCCAAGCATTAATGATGAATAGCCAGGCAAGGATGCTTTTAGATATAGACGCGATGCGAGATGCGACATAGTCCCGGTGATGGCTACAGTGATCGATGACATCGACACGTATAGGCACGTCACTATTTGGACATAAGGTTAGATGACATTAGAAAAAGCAATGTTATAATAATGAGGCCGTCAGGCAATGAATGTTGGCTGATATGGAGGCGTTGTCACGCTGGTGACTAACAGAGATCAATTTCTTTTGTGCTCTCATTACTCGGTCATTAATTAGATTGTTTCTTAAGGGTACACTTGTCGGTCATTCTTCCATACAAACGTAGTATGGTGATAACTCGTCTGTTTGACGGTATACGTTCAAAACTAAAAGTTATATCAATTTGCCTTGTCATTACCTAGCCCTGTATGGCAGAATTGGGAAAAAAGTATTGGTTTGGAAGTTATGAGCGACGAAACTTTCATATTTCAACACTAATTTTAACTAATTTTTGGGCGTAAATAAATAAATTATATAGTAATGAAAACGGCAAAATAGAAACCATACAGGGATAGTATAATTTATTGAAAAATTGAAATATTTTTATTTTGAGTAGATACATCCACTAGTTTTTCCATAATATCGATACGGCCAAAGGTCTGATCATGAATTTTTACGTGCTCGTTTTCGTTATAAATCATCGTCTATTTCACTAAATAAATCAATAAATAAAAACTAGTTAAATAAATACAAAATAAATAAAAATAAATGAATAACTTGACTAAATAGCGTGCATATTACCTAAGCTTCCAATGCCGTCGCCTAATGATATCTTAAAAACGGGTTGAAGTTGGATATTTATAGCCAAAGTCAAATTCATGAGTAATGTCTAGCGAAATAACTGCCGAGCTATCAGATTTGGCGATATTGTCCAGTCCTCATATTTACACTCAGGGACCGACGGCATATCATGACGTCACTATATCTAAGACATAAGTTATGATTTCTAATACATCAACAAAGTCTAAAATATGACCGCAGAGTAATAATTTATGGTTTTGGAATATATTTCTTACATATCTATTTAAAATATATCTAAGACATAAGTTATGATTTCTAATACATCAACAAAGTCTAAAATATGACCGCAGAGTAATAATTTATGGTTTTGGAATATATTTCTTACATATCTATTTAAAATATAGAGAAACATCTGAAAGGACGCTACTGGATTAATTGGCTAACAAAATGACAAGTTGTTGCTGTAAAAGATTTACTCTATCTTAACATTGACCAAAAACGTATCATAAACAAGTCCAAAATCTTTTACATGCACACGAAAATAAACGAAGACTAAGCAAAATTCTTCGTATCAGTGGATTAATTAGAAATTCAGCTAGCCACGTGCCTGGACTGCAAGCAGCCGGCTTTGGGCGCCAGAACCGGGCCGGCTGATATTCGGGGGACCGGCGACCACCCCCGGATTATCATGTTGACTGCGACGCACTTTTGCTGTTTGATAATGTTATTAATTTTGATTGGCTGTCGCCAAGTTTCGGCTTCTCTTGGTGCTAAGAAAGATATTATGCTTCGTTAGGTGTGAGAGAGATTAGTAGTTTCTACTTCCTCGTTCTTTACTTAGGCATCATAAAAACTTATGCTACCAGTCTTCGTTACTACGAAATTATAACATACACAAGTGCTAGATCTGGGCTTACAGCCTCATTCGCTGAAGTGATGTCAATCTATGTATGGAACTTAACTCACAACTTGATTTCCTAGCTTTGAATTTTTTAAGTAACTTTTTGGAAGCTGATACTTTCTGATATGACGTTAAAAAGAAAAGACAAAGAATTGAAAAATAAGTTTTTTTTTATTTTTATTCTGCACAAACAAGTCGCATATTACAAATAAAAAAACCACACTAATACAAAGTAGCCGATAGCCTTGTACTCAACTTTAATAGTTTGACAATGTTGTCCATTGCTAGCTATCAGGACAGGTCTCAATTTAATTATAATTCCTGACCGTCTTATGATCTCAATAGTTAAACCTCTATGTAAAAAGGGTAATAAGCAGCTAATGCAAAACTAAAGACCTATTGTGCTTTCGGTTTTTTTTCCAAAATTTATGAAAAGTTATTTACAATGAGCTGTATGTATACTTAGAAAAATATATATGATTCTCTGTAACGAGCAAAAAGGTTTTCGGAAGAATATGACAGTTAATATGGTATATAATATGGTTATTTATGACTTTTTAATAAAATTTTGACAAATATTAGTAATACGACATCTCTATGTGCCGTGTATTGTGATATGACGCAAGCTTTTGACTGTGTTGATAGCAATATTTTAAGAAATAAACTTGACTCCAATGGTATAAAAGGTAACATTCTGAACTTATTATGCAATTACCTCTCAAAAAGATAACAATTCACTGCTATTACAGACCTAAATTTAAAGATTAAAGCAGAAGTTACATATCAGCGCCAAGTATATTTGCCTAGCACATGCTGAGCTGGACTCCCATTTGGTGCAACCTTGAGACGCACACTGCACTTTTTATGTTCGTTGATCCATTATTTTACCGTGCGTAGCCAATAGTGTCATCACAATGTTTTGTTTCTTCCTTTTATTTTTTGTATATTGGCGAATTATCTATCTATCTATCTACCTATCCAAAGAACGCACAGTGTATTTTGGAGTACCACAGGGTAGTGTGTTGGGTCCCTTACTGTTCTTGATTTATATTAATGACCTGCCCAAAGCCATAGACTTCCCCATAACATAGTACGGTATTGCCGATGATAGTACGGTAACAATACCTTGCAATATACCTTGAATTAAATGAATTTGATGTCAATAACGCAGTCAATTCATTAATCTATTGGCTTAATAATAATAATTTAAGAATTAATCTCGAAAAAACCCAAGGAGAAGAAAGTAGAGGCTTGATTATGGATAGGCAGCTCAACTGAGAAAATTAGTAGTTAATCCTATGCTTTGTATAAACTTGCTCCAACAGCTAACACAAATGCACTACTCACAGCATAGCATGGTCTTGTTTCATCTGCATTAAGATACGGTATTATATTAATTCTACAAACAGAGAAGCCGCTTTTAAAGCGCAAAAGCGATCCGTCAGAGCCATGTTTGGACTTCAAGTAACGTACAGTTATGAACCATACTTCATTCCATACTGTCAAATTTTGACACTCCTGGCTCTGTATATTTATGAAACTGCCTTATTTGTTAAGTAAAATGACTCTTGTTTCCCCATCTATCAGAAACTGTTAAACGTAACAGGCGAAATGATAATATGTTACGCGGACGGAGAGCCAAAACAGCCTTCAAACTCAAACTCAACTCAACTTACACACTTGACTTGCTATGTATTAAAAGTTATTATAATTTAAACGACTATTTGAATGATACTTTGACATCTTAATTTAATTGTAATCTTTTATATTTTGACATGCTAAATAAATTGTGTGTGTTTATGATATTATTATTATGTGACATACCTCACATTGTAATTTTAATTCGTAATTATGCAATTAATAATGTTAATATTAACCTTGTAATCTAAATCCTGTAATAAATGTATGTAGGTACCTAATATTTGCACGCCATACTTGGCAGAATGTGATGATACCATTGATTTATTTTAAGACAATAGAATATACCAAATTCTGATAAATAAATGATTATGATTATGATGATTAAAAATGTTGCTTACCTACTTCGCAATTCATGCTAATCAACATCGAAGCCTTACAATTCCTTTTTATAATACATCATCTAAAAAGCCCATCAGTCAGTGTTCCGTATACGCTTACATTAGATATTCTCAGCTAAGCGGGCAGGCGGGCAGGCGTGCGTATTCCCGCCGCTCTCTGTTTGCTTTTACAATGGAAATTATTCCAGCAAGTGTAACGATGATGCGTCCCTGAGGACCACCCGTGAAAACACTCTGAACATGCTGAGAGCCGGGAGCGGAACTGAGAGCGATTAAAGAGGTCGTACGTTTGGTTCGCGAAATGTCTTCATTCGCTAAGAGCGCTGTGAAAATAAGACGTGACAGACATGAAGAATATGCCTAGTTTAGACTTAATGCATAAGCTAACTTGCTGGTTAACGTTTAATAGAGATAACTAATAAGAAACTAAACGTCCTTATCCTTCTTCTTCTTCTTCTATTCGTGTAGTTAGTGACTAACCTGGTGTCAAAATTTTAAGGCCGCCATACGTCTCTAACTTGGCGTCACATGCCGTCGAGAAATATTTCTCAGAAATGCCGGTTTCCTCACGATGTTTTCCTTCACCATTTTTGATGCAAGTGATAATTATACAATACACACATGAATCCGAAAATCAGAGGTGCGTGCCTTGGGTTCGAACTAGAAATCTGTTACGTGGCAGTCCGACGGTCATACCACTAGGCTGTCACTGCCACACGCCTTATTCTCAGTAACCATAATAAACCTCTACCGACCTAATGTTCCTACTGCTTGGACACAAGTCTTCTCCCTATGAGAGGGAGTGATCCATAATCCACCACGCGGGCCCAGTGCGGGTTGGTGGATGTCACATGTCTTCGATTTTTTGGTTCTAAAACCAAACCAGCATGTCCTAGGACATGTTGGTTTCCTCACGATGTTTACCTTCACCGTTTTGAAAGAATTTGTGATGAAATTAAATACACAAAGTAAAGTGCCAGTCTGGGTTTGAATTTACGACCTAAAACGCGTAAGTCGGGGCCGATACCACTGGGCTACTGCTCAACAGGGCCACCATTACTAAACTGGGCCACCAGTGCTCAACTGCGCAACCACAAAATTTTAAATTACTTTCAATTAGACCGTACTCCACTATAATTTGATTCATATAACTTCATCCAAACACACACCGTAATTATAAATAAATTCATATTAAAGTCCCACAGCACAAAGAACATTACCTTTATGTAAAGCAGCCCGCTCCGGCCACTGTGGGTCATCCCTTATATTTGACTTGCTGATACCAAGAACAGTTTGATGGGAACTTTACAATATCTGGCCTCGGGAGTGCCGTACGGAGCGATCCGTGCATTAGTACCTCTTCGATCTGAGATAGTTGTCTTATTGGGAGTGCGGGTAAAGTTGCGCAACTCACGGGTTATGGCGCAGATAGCGCGTTAGGGTTGAAGTTGTGATGTTGGTAATTGAGAGTTGGGTAATCATTGGGTACAGGGGTGTTATGGCGATTGTGACTGTTTGTTATGTACGATTTTAGATGTAACGACTTTGGGTTTTGAAAGTAATTAAAATTCGACCTACGACAATGAATGTTGACTGAACGAATTAAGTTGCTATCAAAGATGATACAGGTTGTTTCGTGGTCAATTGATTAAGTATTGGAACAAAGAGGGAGGATCAACGTAAGCACGTCAATTAATGCATGTACTGTGGTGCCTTTGACAGTATGTTGAATGAATTATCGTCTGAAAGTATTATAATGAATGTTATTTTAGGGCAAATGAGTTGCTCGTGTGTGTATGTATGTAAATGGCGTTGTTATATAATTGTTGTGTAGGTAAACAGAGCCTACGCAGTGCTAACAATTAGTGTTTATACTATGTGTGGTTGTACGGCTGGCAACACTGCCAACATTAATATTGCTGTTTTAGAGGCTGGAGGCGAACGATTGATGAACAATTGCTGCTCTATTTGCTGTTGCTACCTTCGTTATGAATCTCAAGATATTTTATTTAAATAACAAGTTTGCTTCGTTTAGTTTAAACAAATACGGAAACCAAGGACAAAATTTTAGTGCATTTTATTGCAGCTAAAATACACCGTCAGTCTCACGAAGGCTGAGGCCATTTGTCTACCGCCACCGTCAACGGGGCGTCAACGAGAACGAAATGACGGCGCCGAACTAGCGTTACATATATTAACTATGGTCGCGTGTCTACCGCACGTCTATCTTCCGAGCTCCCGGCCCCCGAATTTTCGGGTAGTTCGGCGCGACCGCTAGAACGCGGCACGAGATTGTGACGGACCGATGATATGCCGGCCGATCTTGTGCACACACTGCACCGGCATGCACTCGCCCGGTTTTTCTTTTGTCTAACATAAATTCATAACGTACTGAACCGCCGAGTTCAGTTGCAGTAGACAAACGGTCGTCGTCACTGGGACGTCTAGTTCCGTTCGAATAATCTCGTTTCTCGTTGATGTCCCGTTGACGTGGCTGTGGAAAGATGGCCTGACGGTCACTAAAGTGAAAACAAATTGCGAAACATAAAAAAAAAAATCTTTCATAAAAACAGAAGATTATTGAGCATAAGTATTTTATTCTACTCACTACCTACTTTCTTAAGGTATACCATATCAATACATACAGGAACAAAAACTCAAAATTAAACATCTAAACATAACCATAACGTTCCATAAGCTAACCTCCTCATTCCTCCATATTGACGGAACCCCGGCAATAAAAAACGCTGGCCCGCCAATATTAATGAGGCGATGGAACGATCCCGCCGCAATCAAACCCGGATTACGCCGCGCTGACAAAAGTGCTCACTCTTGTTCAACCCAAGTTGCATTGTAACTGCACTCACGACCATTTTCATTGATTATAGTTACCTACTAGATATAATGTATTCCACAGATATTTGAATAAAAACGATAGGCTCAAAGGTCGCTGATAAAAGGACCAATTATATTCTATTCCAAGACAAGTGTCGCTCGTAGTCCTGATTCCTGTAATCATTTCACGCATTTCTTAGTATACGATTGAGGTTCTACTTCCAGGAATAATTTTGTACGAAATAATAATATGTTTATTTCCAAGTTTGCTTAGTCGGTTACACGAAACAATTTCTCCATTCAGAAAATTAATCAAAAAACCATATAGGTACAATCTTTGACTAAGCCATATGCTCACGAGTTTTATGCTTTTTAGGCAGACAGGCAGAGTGTAGACCTTGCCCAAAATAACTATGCTCGCAAGGACAATGGTACGCGGCAACAATGACAGTTCGCATCGCACACTCACTCGTGTATACAATGCCTTAGCCGAAGTGTACACACGGCTACACATCAAGCTATGCATTTCCAGTTTATGCTGATCTCGCATTGTATAGGATTTCCGTTCATTGTGAGGTCAGCTTATACTGGAAATGTACAATATAGCTTGATGTGTAGCCGTGTGTACCGGGGCTGCACGCGGTACCATTTTCAGTACCTATGCATTGCGGACGTAAATGTGTGTAGTGGGTTAAATAGATTTTTTTAAGAGCAAAACAAGTATTGGCGGGCTATTTATTTGTTTCTTGAAGTACCTAAATTTTAAAATATTTCGTACCATACAATTTTAAGATCGATGTTTGAATAAAGTTGGTAAATAGCGCAAAAAAGAGTATTTGCAAGTACACAAGCTATTGTCTCGCGTTTAGTCCGCCGGTCGCACTACACAACATTGTATGTCCTCTTGCTTTTATGGTTGTCTCGTTTATTATTCAAATCTCAAATCTTAAATTCTTTATTGCGTACCATGATGTATATAGTTGGTAGGGAAGTAATTATATTAGTCACAATTATGGACCCTGTCGGGCACAGCATAGGTCAAGTAGGAGAGAGGAGGAAGAGCACTGGTCGTTTAGTCTCGGATCAGTGAGTAAACCACACTAGTGTTTCTTTAACATCCCTATAATATAATATTATTAATTTTCTTCTGCTTAGGGACGATAACCATATTATTTATTTTTATTTGAAACATCTTGGATTTTTTTAATAGTAAACAAGCAAACAGTTTCTTACTTGTTAGTTGTGCGTATTTATTTGTTGAATAAAATAAACCCGAGGAATCTGTGCCGAGTTTATCATCACTGAGTATGTATCTGCAGGCCATTCACGAACAAATTTGAATTCATTGATTCAAATTTGTTCGTGATTATTAGCAAGTCATTGATGCAATGTAAATCATAATGAGATAAGGGTTACATTGCAATGACTGACTAATGGTTTTACGCCGATTCGTCCTACCTTACGGTTTTATTCCAATATATACGGTTACGGTTTTATCCATAGCATCAACAAAATAGTAGACCTACTTACCTACTTACTATTTTGCGTGACGCTGTTCGAATAAAAGAATGTCACGTTTATTCTGTTTCTAATGAGAGTAAATAATACCTATGTACCTCGGACTCCATCTGATATTTGTATTGAGCTCGGATTAACAATTATACAATTAAATTCGTTCGTAGCGATATGGTTTGCGGCGGCCCGCATATAAATTATTTATTATCGAAATTAAACGAGGTATCAGCTTGTATTACGTTTGCGGCAAATAACCGTTTGTCTGATAAATTATCATGTATTGCGATATGTCTGCAATAGACTGGTTTGTAATTATCCCAGGCCTTGTGTTTCTGAACGTAAGGTTTTCTAACGAAATGCAATTATTTATACATTATTTTGTTTGTAAAATAATATTTGAGTATGTTTTAGACAGGGACACTTTACTGGTCTGGAAAATATTGTAATAATTAATTTAAAGAAATGTTAAATATTTATTTGGTCTATAAAGTTTATTTTAAGGTCAGAGCTTTTTAGATAACACTGTAAATTATATAATGCTAGAAGCAATCGTCATGCCATGTTGTCTTATAACTGTACAGAAGGACTACTCACTATGACGTTTTAATCTAAGACGTCTAGAGCAGCAGAATTCCGTCGTGCTATAATACCCCAAAATATAGGTATTACCTACACCTAAACACTGCTCACGCTGCATTACCACGGATCACGGAACGCGAAGCATTAGCCACACAAATGACAGATGTCTAAACATGTCATGACCCACATATGTGTACTTATTACGAAAATCCCCAACAATTACATACCGGGTTAGATTTAATCAAAATATCGAATACATTTAAAGGATCGCGGATGGCTCAAAACTCGGTCGCCGGGAGAGCGCGGTAATTAATCAAAATCAATAAGCCCACTCGAATTGAACACGAGTACTGTGTTTACTCGTGTATAGAATGATTGTGGACTGACCAAAGCGATATATCTGTGTTACGAAGCTATGTTATATACGTGCAGATCGATGTACAAAGAGGGTGGGTATGCATTAATGTGTATGCTAGTCTTACCACAAGCTGAGGTTACAATTTGAAACTTCAAAGGTACGAAAGGCGGATTAAGTGCAAGATAGAGTCATGTATATAGGTCTGTATCACAAACCAGCTATCGAATTAACGTACCACATGAAGAACCGAATGATTACAAACATTTACAATTTAAAATTAAATATTTTTATGAAAAATTCAAAAGTAGGTGGAAACCAGAATCCGTTGAAAACATTTTCAAATACCGTATTGACACCTAAACGATATTAAATGCTCACAAAGCGGCAGCAAGAAGCACGCAGTCAGGACGTCCGCAATTTGACTGCACATTGAAGCGCCGTACAATAGATACTACGAACGTATTGTGACTCCATTTGAATGTGACTCTTAGGACCACGGACGCTGATCCTTCTACGTGTACAGCATTCAACATTTGTATGGGGGACTTGTACTGGCTTGCAAATTGTTTAGTCGCAAAGATGCAGACAATGGACTCATAGAGTTTTGAAATTAATGTGCTTAGAGACAGTTCACATTGTTCTCTGGAGATAGTAACTTGGAGTTTTATGCAAAATCGACTAACTTATGTATTAGTCGTGTTTGCTAGATGCCCCACGTCATTCAAAACGGATCGTCAGGCAATCATAATCTAACAAAATGGGAATGTTTACTTTTTTATTCAGCTATCACATTGAAATTGGTTAAACATCTTAATTTCAATTGAGAAACCATCATCATAATGTAGACCGCAATAAATTAGAAAAACGTAACTCGAAACTGCCTGACACAGCACAATCCATACACGAGTTACAGGTCACAAACAATCCTGCAACATATCCTACAATATTTAAGCCAAATTCACAACGCTGAATGATACGACGTTATAAAAGAGTCTCTGTGAGTTAAATCTATCAATATCTTGAGGGTCATGTTCAGCGCCTGCTGCAATTCAAATGGTCTCGCTGACGCGGCGCTCGACGTCCTTTGACGAATTGCTACCACGACCCTGACTTGATCGAGTTTATAGGGTTAGCAGCATTAGAAGAAACAAACATCTTAAAAGAGTAACACTCTAACATAGTAATACCACCGTGCAGCATCAGGTCTTGTTTAGTAATTGTTGTCTGAGGACTATTTCAATGCATTTTTTCTCTTTCACTTCATCCTAACTGAATTTTAAGAAATTACCTCCTTATATGGACATTCGTAAGGATTTAGGTAATAACTTTTAGATAGAGGATTAATAGTAGCCGCCTCTGTATGTAGTCATACACTAGAGTGAATTAAAATGAAACTAAAAAATATATATTGTTCCAAATAAAACAGCAAACGATGAGTATAAAGGCGATCTTTTAGCAACCCTGCGGATGCCGCGGGATACAATTGTGGTGAGAAAAAGTGTCCTTTTGTCTGTTGATTGGATTTTAGCAATTGTTTGTTCCGGACCGGGTGGCGAGGTGAGGTCAAATAAAACCGAATTGCGATCAATCAGACGGAATAGATTCAAAGAGCATCTGAACGATTCGATTTTTCTATTATATTTTAAAAGTACTGGCTTTCTATTTTACTTATGCAGAAAAAGAATCTGTTGTATTTCTTACAATGATTTCCCCGCATTTATAATTATTTATTTTTAGAAACTTTTAGTTGGAGCTTTTATTATTAAGTGTCTACTGAAATTCGTTACCTCTTTTATCTTCCAGTCGTTTAATCTTGGCAAACGTTAATACCCAGAAATAATACCGTCCTTATCAAATATCTTGTTACATGTGTCCCAGATCTTGAGGAACATTTTTGATCGTTCATTCTAGAAGATTGCAATTAACTTCAATCTCGAATCTAGAGATCTAGAGAAATAGGGTCTCTTGGTCTGTTTGCCTTCTCAAAGGGTTATGTTTAACTTTATGTTTTAATCTAGTTTCAGCCTAGAATAATATTAGCCTAAGAAGTGGACCAAAATACATTTTACTTTTAATTGTCTTTCAAAAAATACAGCTATTGCCCCGTGTCAAGAGATAAGGTAAATCTTCATGAAGTATCTGATATCAGTTTAAAATCGACGGCATGTGCAGGCAAGTCAGAGGCCTATGGGGGGCTTTAAAACTCTGACAACAGGTTAGTCACTAACCACACGAAAAGAAGAAGAAAGGTTTAAAATCTAAATAAAAAATATTAGTTTCATGAGAAAAATCTGGCATTAGACGTCATTTCTAACAAATTCTCAGTCAACTAGAACAAAATTACAATATAAGTCACATCGCAACCCTGAGGACGCCGACGTGCGACGTGCAGGTCGCCGGACCGGGCTCAAGGCGCCCATTATTACCTGTCCGTCGGGGCGCCTCGCCGTTTAATGTCATTCAAACCGTTTCCCGGCGTTGACAGGATCACAGTTTGTACGAAGATTTACTGGAAATTCACTATCAAATTACATTAGGATTAATAGGATAGAGTTAGGTATGTCAGTGCAATGTTTTAAAACATTTAACGAGGAAGGAAATAAATGTTATCACACTCTGACTTACTAGAAAAGGTAGATAAGTCCTGGTACGCAACTACAAATACAGTTCGTTAGTCATGGTATTCAAACACGTGCAATAAGTAAAAGCTGAATCTTTTCCATTTTTAAGTGGGTTGAATTTGGAAACGCTGTTATAATCAGCACGACAACATTCTGATACCATATTATTATATCATTTCACCTAACCTGAAATTTGATCCCATGACTCTCATTCAGCCTCATTTTTTTTGTGAAAACTTCGTAGGGCAAGTTGAGAGATTTCTGGTACCCCAATAAACTTATGGATTCATGTCACCGACATGCCCGCGCCGTAGTGCTGTAGTACAGAATATAGTTGGCGCTAATTAATACCAGTTTTAAGTTCTCACTTCTGTCGGTAGTCCCCATGACTGCCTGATTTTTTGTTATTATTAATTAATAAGTACATGAAAAACAAATCACGGTATTTATTTTAAGGATAATTTTCGGTCAAGTAAACTAACTTACTTACTCAGGTTGTACCTAATATATGTACACTTCTGCCTTCGGGGAATCATCATTTCAGACGAAAGACGTCCACTGCTGGACATAGGCCTCCCCCAAGCACTGCTACTTTGACCGATTCTGTGTTTCCCGCCTCCAGCGGATTCCTGCGGCCTTCGCCCTTCGGGGAATACCGGCGTAATATTATGTGTTATGGAAACTAACGTAGGGGGTATTATTACATTTCAGCTCGGTTTCACCTAACTGCTAAGACGATTATCAATTTTAATTTTAATTGTAATTAACAGTTCAAAGTTCAATTTGTTCTCAAATATGATTAAGTAATGCTAATAATGTTTAGTTGTAATGTGATTGAGTATTAGACGAGGTGTTCGCTATACCTAATACATACACCTGATAATGGAAAACGTCGTAACACGGTGGTTGGAATTTCATTAGATTCCTGTCACACGAGAATCACTTCACGTAAACCTTATGTTGGATAAAAAGCCAGGTATTTTCCGGAACGTCCCGTGCAGGCGCGCGGCGGTAATGCAAACCTCAACAAAGACGGGCATTACGTGGCGATGCGGATCAACACGTTATTACCTATCGATATCGACAGGATCAACACGGTCGTACCTCTAGCCGGTGCCGCCTGAGGAAAAATTGCTTACAAATTGTTAAAGCAATACAAGACCTTGTTTTTAAAGAAAAGACTTAGAATAAAGGGTAAACACGTGTTGTGTCACCGAATTTATTATGGAACTCAGACTTTCACACCAGAGTAGGATAACACCAAATATGATACGTTACCTTCTGGGTCGGTGGAAGCTTTCCAAACTTCTAATACACTTCTAATCTTCCATTATTTCAAAGACTTCAATCATGTTAACTAGACAAGTACTGGCTTATTAAATTCCGTAAGAAAACAGTAACTGAAAAACCTTAGGTTTTGCAATAACAATTACTGCGACAATACAATTTGGGTGTAAAAAGTGTATAAGTCAAGTAATGACATTACATATTTAAGTACTAGTGCTTGTACTGTACAGTGCAGGCCCTGATATAGATAATCAAAGAAATACATATACAAAGTAAAATTAATTATTTATTATTATTATTTATTATTTTTTATTATTATTTTTTAATTTTTTTTTTTTTTTTATTTTTTTTTTTATTATTTTTTTTTTTTTTTATTTAATATTTTATTCAAACATAGTTTACTTAAACTAGATCCTTAACCACGCCGGTCACTGCGCCTTATCTCTGACATACACATGGTGTTCGGGGTATCCCTCACGCCCTTCGTTATTTGCCTTGCTTCGCCAAGATATAAGTGACTATCATAGTCACTATCATAGTTGATGTTAAGCGGACTCACACACTGACTCAAAGCGTTATCCTATACATTTCGACTCATTCCACACAATCATATGTTTTTGAACGTTGCTGATCTCTGGCACTCGCGTGCATTCATGTGGTTCGATGTCTGCCTCCTCCACCTTTGCCGTGGTGTTGATTTAAAGGTTTGTTGGTGAGATATTGCAGCCCCGCTTTCACTTTTCCTTTGTGTACAGACCCACACAAGTATGCAGACTTGTGAATGAGTCAGCGTTTAATATTAACATTTATCGGATAGTCGTCGTCTAACTGACGGGGTAGGGTTTTTACTATGTTGTTTACGTCAACGGAATATTAATTACTTGTCCCACAATGCCGTGTTGTTCTGCATTTCGCAACCGTTGTATCTGGATATACGGCAACGGCCTTTCTGAATAACATCACCAATAAGGTCAGTATATGACCTCCTAGGGCGTCCCCGCCCTGCCTTTCCCTTCATATCTGCCTTTTAAATACATTTTGATAGTCGCCTTTCATTCTTCCTCTCAACATGACCAAACCATCTTAGCATACCCTTTTCATTTTTTGACACTACATCTTCATGTCCAAACTCGTTCTCGATAAACACGGATTTGAATCAGTCTGTAGGCAAATTTCAACGCCAACGGTAATCAGGGGCACGCGTAATCTGCCCTGACTTTGGGCTTGTATTATTACTGCTGGGTGTAGCCTGGCACCTTTTGGTGGATGTCGATGAGCTGGTCTCGTTCTCTGCCACCATTGTAGCCACAATTATATCAAGTAGCGGTGCTCGAGACTGCCTAACGCCCGTTGAACTCGCCGCACTCGTAGATGGCTGTGGTTCCTGTGAAGCATTTCGCCGAGTTTAAAGCGGTTCGTTCATTCGTTCGGCCGGAATCTCTCTCTCTTGCTACGCAAATTTTTGCACGCCAGCTATGTACGTTACGTACCACAAGCGGTGACGCTATAGTAGAGCAGTCGTCAAATCTCTGCAAAAAACCACATCTTTTTAAACTCTACAACTTCTAATGGTCACAAGTATGAGTTTTATGTGTCACACTTACTATACTGAGTTCTGTTAAACACGACCACTCCCACTACCATCGATCAATTTAGATACTGCTGAGTAATCACAAAATAAACACAGCGCACGATAGTATATTTAGTTTCAAATGCGTCGTGCTGCGCGTGATTACAGCGACATTTACGCCAGCGACATTTGCACTACCGAGTAATGGCTTCTATCCTATAAATAATGGTAGATAATAAAATAATGCGGGTGGGTGCTATACTTCCAAAGTAATAAGCGATCCTGCCATAACATATTTCATTACATATGGTTTTTGCAAGTGACCGAAATGAAAGACGTAAGTATTAAGTGAAATGAAACTTTAAAAAAAAGAAATTCTTTCTTGATGTCGAGAAAACGTGCAAGTGATATCTTGCCTTTATCTGATATCGATCGGATCGCACTTCTACGGCATTGGAGATTGTTTACAGATTGTTTAGACGATACAATCGGCTCACAGCTAACAGCAAGCGATGCGAAGAAATAGGGAAACGTTGGCGGTTAGTCCTTTAAGTTGCTGTCCTCATTACCGCGGATTGTGACTACTGATCGATGAGTTGTTTTCATTTATCCTGTGCTGTTTAGAGTCACGGTCCTTCATTTATTCGTATCTTTTTTCAAAGAATAGTTCAAATACAGATAAAAACACAAACATTATCACATCCTCACACAGATCCGATACTAAAAAATCCCTATACTGAATTTTATTCACAGGTTGTATATAGAGTGCAAAATAACGATACCTGCACGTTATAGGTACTAAGGTAAAATTCAGATTATTTCTAAACTGATAGCTAAGTTATCTGAGCTGACACAACTAATATTGCCATCGACAAGGTAACAAGAAAAACGTATTGTATTAAAAATAAAAAGATAACTTCTATTGAAGCTAAGAGCACAGAGAAGCGGTGCGGATGGGCTCAAGGCACCTCGACCGACTGGTGTTGATATGTATCGAGATATTCTCTCTCACGTCTGCTCTGCGAGACACAGATTGTTTACAAATCGTTTACTACACGCTGCGACGATGCAATCTCTTCGCCTCGTAAAAGTAAGGCAAAAGGAGATTAAACTTACATTCTGTTCTTATATTTTATTTATATATATTTACTTTATTATACACCAGAAAATACATACCAAACTTTGGAATGGACAGTGATTTTGTAATGCAGATGTTGATGTTCTGAGAAGCCTTCGATGGTTAGGTAGAAGTCTTTAAAATGAGGGAATGAGTCTGATTTATCGTTAGCGGAATCAATTTGTTTGCCAGCAGAACTTGCGATCAATGAAGCAATGAGATGTAAAAAATACTTTGCCCACAGAAATAAATTATCATTTAAGGATATATATGGGCATATTAAAGAGATTTAGGCCCTTTCCTCACTGTTGGTACGTCTGCGGTGTGACATCGTTTCGGTGCCGCGTGACGTCATGCGTCTTACTGCATCTGTACCAAAAGCTTACCGAGCACATTGTATATATATAAAATTATAAATGCGAAAGTGAGTTTGTATGTTTGTTTGTCTTTCACACTAAAACAGCTGAACGGTTTTGGATGAAATTTCGCACATGGGTTGACCATGACCTGGATACACTCAGGACAACACATACTAAACACGCATACAAAATACACACAAACACAAACATACATAGACACACAAACAGGACACAGGATACAGGAAGGGGGAGGATACAGGTTACATAGGATACTTTTATCCTGTTAGTACGTTCCCGTGGGTTAATTTTCAAAATGCACGCGGGCGAAGCCGCTCGCAAAACCTAGTAAATTATATAGTACGAGAGCCCACGACCAAAACCATGTCTCGTCGTTTTACGGCCAATACCGTATGAAATCGTTAGTTTTGATGATTCTGAACCCGACTCGGTGGGCAGTACCGGTCAGAAACATCACAGTTTTATGGGAGTACATTACTGCTAAGTAAAAAAATAGGCAGACGGTTTCATCACAATATGTCTGATATTCAAAATGTATTTTTTCGTAATTTATTACGAAAAAGTTTGTTTTCAGACATTTCGAGTGTCAAATATGGCCCAAGCGCATTTTCAAAAATGTCAAAATGTTAAACCGATCTGTCACATAGCAACCTGGTTATTTTTTTTTTTTAAATCACTTGTTTACTTACCAGTTTTACTTAAAACTTTTACTTACAAGTTTTACTTTACTTAAAACCTGTTTTCAGAGGTTGAATGGAATGTTACCTAAAATTCCAAAAACCAAAACAACGATTCGGAGCCGCCCAAAAGACGCGCGGTGCTTGTTACGCTCCTATGCCTCAGGACACCGAAGATGAGTTTAAAAATGATTAAAAACAATGTTTTTTTTTTTCAATAAATAGTATTTTTCAAACGTTATTTCAGTTTCCTTTTGACCAATAAAAAAAAAAAAAAATTGTTTGATGGTAGACTACCCGAGTAAACTCTTTATTAATCGTACGTACAAATGCCGAAATATGATTTATTAATAACTTCTAACTATCGAATTGTTGTCTGATTAGTAACGTGAGACATTAAAGTCTTCTATCATTTTTGTCTACATCTGGACAACCTTACTCATTATGTCCAACAGTTTTCATACAGAATGCTATATTATGTCACCGATCGCTAAATTTTTTTAACAAGTTCAAATGGTTTCAACACATATGATGCTTACATTATGCTATACAATTACAATATGCTATATTTATTACAATATGCATTACAATATGCTATACATTTTCTTCTGAAAAATGATTTATTCGCATCAACTGACCCATGTTTACATGGAAACAAGATTTTCAGACGGGTTGCTATGGGTTTTTATTATTTGCTTCATTTTTATTTTTTTCAAATTATGGTCTCCTGGGTGCGTGTGACGCTACTGGTTTCTGAAAATTGTGTTTTATCACTCAACTACATTTGAAAATCAGACGGATTGCTATAAAACAGTAAGGCTTTTTTTACATATTTAAAAATGCGGCGGTAAGACGGCGCGCGGAAAATTTCTAAAATTAGGATTTTTGAATTTCAGAATAACCAAATCTATCGATCATATACGATTTTATTCGTAAAACGATAAGGCAAAAATTTTGGTCATGGGCTCTTCTACCAATAGAACTTATTTGAATTTGGAATTTTAAATGAAAGTGCTTACCGACCAATGAGGAAACATAAGCAGTACCGAAACGGTACAGAATCGGTACCGAAACGATACCGTACCGACCAATGAGGAAAGAGCCTTAGTTAAAACTTTAAACTATCTTCAATATTCAATCTACATTGCGTTTCTAGGAAATTCACATACCTACTTACTTTAAAGTTGTTTTAGAAAATAATTGTGTAAATTGACTCATTCACTAAAGAGTTTATATCATTCACAGTCCAGTGCACCGCTAATAATGACATCACACTTTATGAGGAACCTCAAGTATCAAAGATAAACTGGCAAACGTTTGTACCGCTCTGACGTCATAAACCGTCCAGCAGGCAATAACGCCGTCCGACCGGACCGCGTATAAACCCTTTGATGCGACCGGACGCTGTCGTACCACAGGACTGCTATCAACTTTTGCAGCTATCTGCAGAAGTGCAGCTCCATATGATAAATATTAATGTCACCGTATAGTTATGAAATTCATTAGTTTATAATCCAACAGTATTATTTTCGTAAAGTAATCTAAGGATTATAAACTGTCAAAAAATTGTGAACTGGGTTAAGGTGGTTTTACACCGGTGAGGCGAGGCGTGGATGGGATGAGCGAGAATTGAAATCACGTTTACCCTTTTACATCGGAAGATGTCCATCGCTATACTGCGCCATCTCGCGATGGCCAGCTCTGCGTCGCGCCGGCTCACGATGTCACACACCGCCCATCACTACCTAGCAAAGCAGGAGAAGTTATTTCCAGCATAGGCCAAATCCCAGGAGAAGAACACAAGCTGCTTTTCATCATAGATCGCAGACGAAGTCGCGGGAAACAGCTAGTCTTCTATAATCGTATAATCTTTACATTCTAGACACACTCGGAGGAGTTTTTATTAGGTGCCCCTGCATGATGGCACTTTTTCCCTGAGTAGTATGCTATGCGCACAGGCATTTTCTCCACCCATAAAATAAGCGTTTCAAAGGTGGTTTCATATGTTTGTGCCAGCCGCATCCACACTCTATACAGTGGGTATTCTGTTATTGCTATCACACAGTAGTGTTTGTGCCAGCCGCATCTACACCCTACACAGTAGGTCTTCTGTTATTTCTATCACACAGTAGTGTTTGTGCCAGCCGCATCTACACCCTATACCGTGGGTATTCTGTTATTGCTATCACACAGTAGTGTTTGTGCCAGCCGCATCTACACCCTACACAGTAGGTCTTCTGTTATTTCTATCGCACAGTAGGGTTTGTGCCAGCCGCATCCACACCCTATACAGTGGGTATTCTGTTATTGCTATCACACAGTAGTGTTTGTGCCAGCCGCATCTACACCCTACACAGTAGGTCTGCTGTTATTGCTATCACACAATAGTGTTTGTGCCAGCCGCATCCACACCCTACACAGTGGGTCTTCTGTTATTGCTATCACACAGTAGTGTTTGTGCCAGCCGCATCCGCACCCTACACAGTGGGTCTTCTGTTATTGCTATCACACAGTAGCAATGCCGTAGTGTCGTACCATTCCGCTTTATGACCCCTTTTCACTGCACTAGAGCTTTGCGTATTCGCGTATTGTCCGGTGATTTGGTTAACCCATTTTCGTCTGTTTTTACAAACGTTTGCCCTAGTTAGAGCTTATTTTTAAATATGGACAAAATGAACGTTGGTTGTGTAAAAGATAATTGCATGCAGTTGTACTGTAATATATTTCGGCAGCTGCACAGAAATATGCAGCTGTAATTATCGGAGTTCCACGCTTAATTACCGTTATACAAAATTTTCGACAGTACCAGTCATCCGTTTCCGAAAACTCAATTTAACAACGTTCAGCGCAAGAAGGTATCAATCGAAACATTGGAAGTTTTAATTTGTTCTAGCAATAAATCCCTGGCGTGTCGTATGAAAAAACACCAGTTTCCAGTTAATGAAAGCGGATACGTGTCGGTTCATTGTGATGCTCCGTGCACGCACGCCTCCTGCGACCTGCCGCCGCCGCCGGGTTACAGGGAGGGAACGTGGACACCCCAAAATGTTGATTTAACTTATTTGAAACACGCCCCGAATTGATTGTATAAATAAAGGAAATTAATTTGTTTTCGTGCACGAGCGATCCTAATTGTCAATGGGTTTAATTGTGTGTTGGGCACGAAGCTGTTTTTTATCGTTTAATTTAATGTGTTATTACAAAACACGTTATCATCCCACGATAACGCGTTTAGTATTATCACATTAGGTAAGCAAAAATATTGTACATTTAAATATTGTAAATTCTACCAAGAAGGTTATAGCTAGCTTATAATACATTCCAGTTACACAGACATAAACACACTTTTATCTTTTTTTGTTGCATTATTTAGGTATCTAGAACATTAATTTCTAACACAAGAGCTGCTCTTGCTGGACACTGTTGCAACTTGAAACTGTTTGCTGGGCAGACCTTGGTACTGTTGGCTGTTGACCACATGTAATGTTGAGCGTGCGTTATTTAAATATTTCTATCTTGGAAATCGTATCAAAATGAGAAGTGCAGCGACCTGAATCTTTTTTGATTAAATTATTTTACATACTAAGTCGTCTGACACACACTGTAATTAGAAAACATTGTAAAAGCCATTTATTTTAAAAGAGTAACCGTGTAGTTTCTTGCCAGCTCTTTTCCATAGGAAACCACCAATTGGAACCGTGCACCTAGCTTCTGAGGTTTCATAAGTGCCCTTGTAGGTTTATGTGAAATAAAATATTTTGATTTCGACATTTATATACTTACAGTAATAAAACTGCTTTGTTACATATGTGATTTTTGATTTCGTGAGCCGTTCAAAACACCATATAATACTCCTCACAATTTATTTCTGAACGGTTAACTATTTTACGAAATTATAATACCAATGAGGCCAACCTACCCACTAAACAACAGCTCTTTTAGTGAGTTCGTAGGTTATGATCGTATTTGTCAGTATTCCCGTTAGACGAAGTAATTATTACTACTATTGTAATCTAGAGATCATAAGGAACAAATTAACATGCGTTTCATTATAAGAAAGCAAAAAAAATTGTGAGCCTAATCGCCGATCAAAAATCTATCTCCTTTGGTAAGCAGGCTAGGATTTGGACAAAAATAACAAAAAAATAAGAAAGAATGGGAGGACTCCATGTAACCTGGATGTCACATTTAGACTTTGAGTACATCCCTACTACTCTTAATAGAAAAATCTCAGTCAAATTTTAAAAGTAATCAATGCAATTTTTTTTTATTTAGAAGAGTATATGCAATAAGCAGTATATATGAGTTTCAAAGATGGCTGAAATTAATAGTTCCAATAATGGCTACTGAAAGGAAATGTGGCACAAGTAGCTGAATTTTTATATGAAGCCTTCTACACACTGGACATCTAGAAGAGCGCCGTGTCCTATAGTTGCCTGTCCTATAGTCTCCATGCAATTCTGTGCAAAGCAAGCAGCCATAATTATGTGTTTCTTGATGATTGACAATGTCTTTTGTAATTACTACTGATGTTATTTACGTTTTATATAAAGATAGGCAAACCACAGATAACAAAACTACCTATTTTTATGAAGAAAACTAAAAATGAAACAAAGGATTTTTGGTTTTCTTCGTCCAGAATAATTTTGTTTTCATACGACACAGAATAGTTTTGATTCAACAAAATAAAAAAATAATAATTTATTCAAACTAGGCTCAGAATCAGCCCTTTTTGAACATCAAAATTACATAATACAGTTCCCCAAAACATCGAGAAAGCAGAAATAAAAAATAAAAACTAAACGTTAACAGAACTAAATATCTAAATAAAAGCCTCCAGGCATAAAGGGCGTGCCCGCTTACATAAAGCTATATAAAGCTGTAATTGGAAGTTATCAATGATAAACTAGGATCATCGAGGTAAAATAAATAAACAGTTAAATACTAGTAACAATAATAAAACCATGATCAGCAAGACGACCAGTCACCACAAGCAGCACCCGTTCACGAGCATAACGCAAAGATCAGCTATTACCCCGCTCGCCATATAGCGTCCAACATAAACTATGCATGATGGTTTGTTGCCCTGCAACTGCAAACCAATGCACACATCGTGCACCGTACATAGCCGGACAGACTTAAAACTTTCCGCGACATGCGCCTACACGCATGCCGGGCGAAGCCGAGCGACGTCGAGCGATGTCGCACGATAATATTGAAAACGATGACAAATGTCGTGAGACAAGTTTGGTCGACATCGCCCAAAGAATTTGTTTTATGCAATAAATTCATTATTATTATTATTATTACCGTTTCACCCCGCGTCGTATTAACACGTGGTCACGCCGACAAAGGGGGCCTTCCAGTTTTCCGAACAAAAAGTAGACGGCGCGGGCGTCATGCCATTGTCGTCGGCAGCACCATACGATGCTCATCACACATACTAGTAGCAACTGTAACATATTGATTTAGACTCGATCATCTGTGCACACCTGGATTACGTACAATTGTCGTATTTTATACTTCATCACAAACCAAATAAAACTAGTAAACAAACAAATTCACAATGACACATCAAGATAGAATAGCATAGATAATGCACTTATGACATTTGAAATTATGTGAATTTATTATTTGAATTAAAATATGACAATTATGACATTTCATATTTGAAGGGAGAAATAGATAAATTTTAATGTTGCCATGAATGCTACAGTTTCCACAAAAAACAGTGCGACGACCGCAATACGGTCAAGCCATACATTTTGACCAAGATGTAAGGTCTGTAGAGTTAGGCCTTGAATATTTAGGGGCTTGGTTCTACATTAGATCTGACAATTTTTTAACAGTGGACGCGTTATGTGAATATTGGCAACCTACTTTACATGAACCGTTTTGGTGGAATACACTTCAGCGGAATGCAAATTACTTTACCCATAAACTATATGCAGGTAGAAGCAAAACAGTCGATAGCTGTGCGGTTTGCGTCCCACGCGTCAAGGGAAGGTCGGCACTTGCTAGAGGATGCACGCGCGCAGGGTGGGTGCTCTCGGCGGCTAGTTTCCTTGAATCGCGCTTTTCCACTGAGCTACAGCGAGCGGCCGACACAAAATATGAATGTGTCGAAATATAATTTGTTTTGGCAACTTTATAGAGCCTATGTAATGTGTACCTATGTATATATAATTATAGAAATAATATGAGCACATTTCTTTCTTTCTACATACCTAGTACAAAGGTAGGTATGTACTATGTGGAAAGAAAGCTACGCTGTAGTTATTTTTCTAATTAATCCATTTTGAACACAGTCAATATCAAATCAAATCAAAATATTTATTTGCGTAAAACACGGTATACAATGGTGTTAAATACAAATCTATATGCCACAAACGTGTTTAGCTAGGATAAAAACATAGCATGCAAAATTATATGTGAAGAAGGCATCCACCATCAACATTTTTTATCAAAAAATCTTTTAAATTATAAAAAACTGCATTCCAGTAACCATTTATAAAACTTAATTTTAAAAAATCTTGTATTTAATGTTTTGCTAAGCAGTTATTATTGTATTTAGCTAGTATAGGCAAATCATTCAACACTAGTTTATGAGGATCTCGTCTATACCTAGGTTTTAATATCATTTGCAGTCTTAAATAATAGTTTATTTTTAATTACTAACACACATATTTCGTAAATGTAAAGTGACGGTAGTCGTCAGGTTTAAGATCACAAATTGACCTCATGCACTTTTTTGAGCAATGAATGCCCTAGAGAAACTGGTACTATTACCCCACATAACAAGGCCATATCGTAGTAGCGATTCGACGTATGCGTGGTATGACATTACAGCAGTTTTTATGTTAGTTACATTTTTAAATTGTTTTAGTGCGTATACAAATTTATTAATTTTAGTGCTAACATTGCCTACGTGTTCTTTCCAATTAATGTCTTTATCGATTATTACGCTTAAGAATATTGTATGCGTTACTTCTTTGATTTTATTAATATTGAGTTTAATGTCATTTTTATAATTATTTTATTGATTGAATAAACGGATTTGTCTAAATGTATTTGTATTTTCTTTAAATGGTTAATGTCAAGCCAATGCAGTAATGTCAAGCTCATGGTCTAAAATTGTATATTTTTTTTTTAGTTGTCTCTATAATAGATATATTATCGGCAAATAATATGCATTTATGGTTAGTTATTTTTATTTCATTTATGTAGATGAGGAATAGTATTGGGCCTAGTACGCTACCTTATGGAATACCATATTTATTATGTCTATATTCTGAAGAGTAAGATATAATGTCATTATTTTCGATGACACGTTGTTTTCTATTACTTAAATAGGACGATAACCACTGAAGTACTGGTTCCCTAATCCCAATAGCTTGTTACTTTTCTAGCAATTTGCCGTGTGACATCAGATCGAAGGCTTTCAATAGATAAAAAAAAGGCCAGTAGTTATATAATTATTATTAATATTTGAAAGTACAGCTTGCATAAGAGTATAAATAGCCAACGATGTGGATTTATTCTTTTGAAATCCAAACTGCTCTGCACTTATAATTAGGAATTTATTGCGAAAATAAGTTAATCTTTTGTACATACATTTTTCATAAATTTTAGACAAGATGGGTATTAAAGATAAAGGCCTGTAATTATTATTGTCACATTTATCTTCCTTCTTGAATAAAGGCTTTATTTAGGAAAGTTTTAATTTTTCAGGGAAAGTTCCATGTGAAAAAGACAAATGTTTATTAAATGAGTGAGAACAATCGTCAGTTCATCACAGCAAGATTTTATGATTTTCGTATTTTCATCATAGCCCTCCGACCTGCTGTTGTTCAGAGAAATTATTTCCTATCGTACCTCGTATACCAGCAGTGGTCTGAGAAACATGGAGTTGACAGATGTACTTTTGTAGAGGTCATGCTTAGTGCTTTTTTCCTCTGGAATATGCGTTAAATTTACATAATGGTTATTAAATATAGTAGCTATTTGTACAGGGTCTGTAATTGTATTATCGTTTAATTTTATAAATTCTGTGTTGTCTTTTTTAGTGTTATTATTTATTTTGTTTTTGATGATAGTCCACGTGGCTTTACATTTATTATCATGAGTATTCATATATTATATGTTGGCATTTTTTAAAAATTATAAATACATTTCCTTAATAGATTTGAGTAATTATTATAATTAGTATTATTAATTAAATTTTATTTTTTGTAGTATCCATATCGTAGTTTCCATATAGTTTTGCAACTTTGTCTCAAACTAGTGCTTATCCACTTTTGCGTGTTTTTATTATTCTTATTGACTTAAACTATTACTTCTTTGGGAAAATAGAGATCATAAAATAGACACACCAGTTCATGAAAATCATTGAATGCGCAATTTGTGTCAGTTTTTAGATAAATATCGGACCATGAAAGATTTTGTAAGCATTCCTTAAATTTTTGGATGATGTCTAAGTTATAGTCTCTTTTATGAATGTAGTATATTGCAGATTTTTGTGCTTTCCGTCTAGTTGGAAAGCTTAACATTTGTGCCGTGTCATAATCTGAGATACACAGGGGTAATACAGTCGCAGTTGCGTTGGCAATGTTGCTTAAGATATGGTCAATACAAGTCAATTTGCGAGTAGGAACATTGATATGGATTTTCAAATTATAATTGTTTGCCAAGTCTTCATTTGTGATGTTTCCTTTTTAAAATGTATTTATGTTATAAACACCGGCCATAACTACATTTATTTTAAATTTATATTTATTTAGCAAATCGTGTAAAAGATTATGCAATTTTGTTAAAAATAGATTCGGATTTGTGTGTATTGTGGTGTTCTATAAATACATATAACTTCTAATTTAGACACATTACGGTCACTGATTGAAAGTTTATTGGTAGTAGACGATTCAAAAGATGTTTCGCAATCAGTAAGTATGTGTGATATTGGTTGTGTAGTCGGTATTAGCGTATTTTTTGCTTCTAATACACACCTTACATCTCCAATTTTTCTTTGCTTCCTTGAGGCGATACGTTTATTCTGATAACCAATCTAATTCATACGTGTTATCGCAGGCAGAACATAAAGCAGTACTTTTTTTTGCATTTATGACATATTACTAGTGGTACCATCTTGCAATGAATTTTTGCAGAGTTTGATGACATTAGCGTTATTCAAGCGTCCCTTCACTCAATAGTAACGACTAATTTAAAAAAAAATCCTAATATGATTTTTTTAATTTACGAAAAGTGATGTTGTTGTCCCTGGGGTTTGAACTAGTGACCGCTCCTGTGAGGCTGGGGTTAAACTGCAAAAGTTGACATGTGTTAACCACGGAGCCAACTACACGTTGCTTAAAGATATGGAATTTATTGACCATTTGCAGCAAATATTTTTCCCTTGAATAGGTTAGTCGGTTATTACGCTCCATGACGGTTTAAATTTAAATCACTGTGTGAGACACTTTTGCAATTCGCCTTTGTTCTTATTGATTTTTACACACTTATTTTGATAAATTTGAATGTTATAGTGTTTGCAATCACTTCGTTATTTAGATTGTTATTGCTGATTTTTGCTCATGATTGTTATTTAAAAGCAGAGTTTATTATTGACTTCACAATTTGTGTATGAAATCCGTGGATAACACTGTCACTCATGTTAGTGGTGATGTTTTATAGAATCACTTAGTTTTATTCACTTATATGCACTAATAGTATTTCTAATTATTTTTTAATAACAGAGCGTTTGTTTGTACGTTAGACTAGACTCAGCGCCATCTGCATTTCAATAGCTCATGTAGTTCAAAGCGCGAGTTCAAATTGCCGCGCACACAATCCATGCATCGTTCACACCGCCATCGCCATCCCTCTTCACGTAGTTCTTTGCGAGCGAGTCTGCTAGCTCGGGCACTAGCACTAAACTGTGTTGGCGCGCCTCCAAGCCACTAGACACCAGCTCACCGCCTTCAGCTGAGTCTCACAACTTGCGGCCTAAGGAGCACCTGTGTGAAAGTAGTGTTGAAAACTTTTGAAGCTGGAGACTCGCGTCGTTTTTCTAAAGTTTATCGATTCTTGCTGTCATGAGTTTGAATTAGTACTTCATTGGTGTACGCTGAGTAGTATGTATGTATGTCCGTTAAAGCCAGTTTCAACTTTGTTAATATACCGAATTCATATCTGCTGTATGTATGCGTTAGGGTTATTCACTAAAGAAGCGTAGGTACATTCATTACACCCTTCTAATACCAGTTGATAAGAATTACAATTACAAAGAATGTGACTTTTAAGTTATAAATAGGTATTTCGGATCTTAATAGATTTAATTTAGGATTTGCATATTTTGAACTTCGTTTTCACAGTGAAAATTTATAGTAAACGTGAAGTAGGTATTCAGGGTACATTGCTAGTTGTTGTGCTTAGCGCCAAATTTGGGACATCGTTACAATCGACAATGGAATCTGTTGAGCTCACCAACTGCTTTAACATAGTGACCCAGCGCGGCAGCGGTTAACTATTCAACATTCAATCAAAAGGGGTCAAGACTGAATATTGTAACTTTTAAAACTGGGTTAAATGAATAATAATAACGCCACTATTTTAGTAATGATGAACGATTAAGTATAATAATCAAGTAAAATTTAATATCAAAATAAAATTAATGGTTCGCTTGAAAATTTTAAGCTATGTGTACGCTGGATGTCACAACGAGTTATACAGGCAATTAGTGACAATAGTACGTAGATAATGGCCTATATGGGCCAATACGCGATTTGGCACCGAGCCAGCGGCCGACAGCGAACGTTACGACACTACGACAGTATCAACGTGCAACAAAGCACAGAAGGAATAGTAATTAGTCAATGAATTAGAAAATTTCGTAGAAAAAGTAAGATTGAAGGGTAAAATTATTACAGGTTCACTGGAACTACTGTGGTCTCTGACACCAGGTTAATCACTAACCACACGAAGAAGAAGAAGATTACAGGGCAAGATTTTAGATTCAAATGCTAAAATTTTGCAATGTGTCTTTTTACAAACCAATGATTTGACCACCTTGACCAGATATGGGGTGTTGGTCCCCGTAAATCTACGTTTATCTTTCCGTAAATCGGTGCATTATACGCATCGGTTTTCCTGTGACATCGTCAGCAGCTGACTATCATAAAGGGTTATGCTAACTACTAACTACTTTAAATAAAGATGAACTCTCTGCCAATTATTGTAGCAGTCTTTATTGTGTGTCGTGTGCGAGTTTGTTTACAGGAATTGTAAGAAGTTAAACTTCTCTCTATCTATCTATTTGGTGACAATATGCCGTCATTGTCACACGTCAGCGTAGTCACCGGAAAAAAAGGCCGGTATTTTTCATTCGTTTCGAATATCAAACATGATACGCCGAATTTTATTAAACATTTCACAGAACAATTTAAATTTGCTGCGTTTCAGAAGTTTCGCTACGTAGAAACGTTCTTTCATAACTGTTTCAACGTTGCATCATATTGACATTTTCACTGTAGTTTAACATACCTAGTACATTATATATTGGATTGAAATGGAGTCACATTTATGTCTCATTGCTTCTCCACTCCAGAGCTCGATTAAAGATACTAAATTCCAAAATAATATACCTTATCTTTCAGTAACAGAAATGTCTATAAAATATATTTTGGATAATATTATATTAGAACTCATGATAACGCAAAAAAATATTACGATTCACTATCTTGATTTTTCTATAAATAATTTCGAGAAATATCTTACTTAGTAAGATTACGAGCCCATAAAAGTTCATGAATATAATAAAACCTATCACATTACATCGATTTCCAATGCCCATGTAAGCGCTCGAGAGGCTCGATATTAACTTATTACAGATCCCAGCAAAGCGGCTTTACAATGACTGTAATCTTACTTTATTACCGAAGGTAGGGCTTCATTAATACCACATACATAGGAGTCGCGCTCGGCGCTCGGCACGCCACCGCCACACTTTGATATAGAACAACGTGGGACTGGAAAGGACAGGCTCCGAGATGAAATGTAATTACGAATGATGTGATAAATCTTATTGATACTGTTGCGTCGTGTATTTTATTAGATTTTTGATTTCTGAATGAGCTGACGTTTTTGAAAAGTTTAAAATCTCGATAGGAATAATGAATTATGTTTATTATTACGAAAATAATAAGTACCGAATCGGTAGGAGAGCAGTTTCTTTGTGCTAATATTACTCGAATACCATTGAATTCCCAAAATAATCTTCTGATCACTATAAATACTGTACGTGCCCAGCGCATAGCCTACAAGGATATCAAGTTAAAAATGTTATGGATACCGATCCTGGCCGAGCACTTCCGAATACTCCCGATTTTCCCAATAATCGTGTCGTGGAGCGTCGAGCCTATCGGCGATACTAGCAAGCTTCTCGTACACACGTGAGTCGCAAACGTAATAATAAGGAAATTCAAAGAGCTTTACGAGTGTACACTTTGAAGTAAAATTGATTTCGTTTACCTTGTGAGAAATAGGTCGAGAGGCGTATGTCAAAAGAGGAAAAATCTTGAGAGCGCGAAAATGATTTTTTTGAGAATTTTCAGTTATCAAAGTGTTCTTATGAAGTTCACACTAAATCTACGAGAATAAGAATTGTGTTTAAAGTATTTTTTAATTTGACAATCTGTGGTCGATGTTCAGAATTCATCCATAGCTATGAATGTTAATTTAAAATTAAATTCGAATTTCGCAATAAGAACGGATCAGTAGATCGAGCACTTGACGATTTTAAAATAAGGAATAGGATTTATTTATTATTTACAGTAATTACGTTTTTGTTGCTGGTTTCATCTTAAATTATTTACGGAAAATTAAAATTTTAAATCCAAGTTTCAAGGAAAATATTTACCAACGTGGGATTAAAACCCTTCGGAAGTCTGATAATTTTCGCCCACGGACCAATCCCAGGTCTCACTTCAATCATCTATAACAAGGAGTCAAATTAGAGCAGTGAATGGACCTCTAATCCTCTTTCAAGACTCCCATTCCGACATTAACGATGTCTGTCGGATTTACTCCTTTATTAAATTCACTGCGAACGGCGAACCGTTCCGAAGTGCAAACACAATACGACACTGTGTAACTGGGTGCCAGATTACAAGCCATTGTAGCATTGTCGACGTGGAGTACGCCTGTTTCAAATTTTGTTTTGGAAAACGTTTTTGCTTGCTTTTATGTTGATGTATGCTTTGTGCGACATGATGGGTTGTTTCATTACTTGTTCAGGTATGTTCTTATTGAAATATCTGGGCCTTCAATGGAAACTGTAAGATGTAAATACTTAGATACAGCTGCACATACAAAATGTTTTTTTTTTAAGTGAAAACTTCTTCAGGCGCGTTGGGTATTTTTGAGATGGGACTAAATCATTGATTTCGCGATACCGTCATGACACCACCTTTTGACCATTAAAAAGACATCAACGCGTCTATTATCGCGGTGCATGGAGTAAAAGACATTACCGCGTTGATTACCGCGGTGCAGATTTTTTTTCAAGTTTTCACTTCTGTTGGCAATCCCGGAGTGCCACTGATTAAAAAAAAATTAAGACGTATTATTACTGCCAATAAAATACGACATTTGATGGAACATAGCACTTGAATCGCTTATGTTCCGCGTAATCGTGAAACTTAATTTAAAAGAAAACAGTAATTTAATATCTCTATTAAAGGTAAACTCCAGTAGCTCTTCGTTTTGGTACATTACATTTTCAGCAGCATTTAATTCTGTAATGCGAGTAAACACACCTCTGTGAGAGTGGCATTTAATTTATCCAGGTAATTTAAATAAGTAAAGCAGCCAACCGAAAGGAAGCATTTGGATAAATCCGGCTACGTTGCAGTACAATATCGCCCGTCACGCGCGCCGCATCACTTCGCGTCTCACGCGAGTGCTCAGCTCTGGCTGTGCTCGTCTGCCAGCACGTCGGCGGCTCGCCGTACCAGCACAGTGACCCAATAGATGCACTGGCAGACTGATATTGCTCGACACAGTATGAACGATATGCTGACAGCGGTTGTATGTCCCTGAGAAAAACAATCTAAAACGTGAATAGCATAAAGACTTGCACATGTCTCAAAATATTTATAATGACCGAGTCGCGGACATGAGTCCTCGTCTTACTAAATAAGCATTTGGCTTGCTTGCAAAATAAAATGGAGTAGGTACTGGGGAAAACCTCTTCTGTAGAGTATTCTGAACGGGTTGGTCCAATGGAAGGTATGCGTGACAGAGTAGCTAGCGGCACAGAGTCTGCCTTACCGACCAGTATAACAGCTGTACCACGATCCTCCCTATTTATCATTGTGTACGGTGGCACCCACTACTACCAGTACCTGAGTGATAGCACGAGTGACTGCAATAGCGGTGTAGGCACTAGACTAGGCGCTCGCGTTACTAAAGATAATTCGATTTGTTGACTAATGATGATTCGATGATAAAATGCGTTAGTTTTCGCACCGTCTTAAAAACGATTTTATCCTGTTGGTGATAAAGTGAGGAAGACAGAGCAACAGGTATCTATGAACAAATAAGAAAATGGGCTAGAGGTATTTTTTTTGCCAACTGTCTATCGGCACATGATCATGGCTGCCCATTTGCTATTCAACTGAATAGTGTGAGCACATTGCATGATGCTTCTTGGCTTATGTACAAACTAAATATCTGCGACTAAATTATCGCTATCTGTGAATTATTTAGTACCTACTTTCCGCTAGATAAAAGAACTTTCCCTTTAGTAAAAGTTTTAAAACCAGAATTTAAAAAAACTCGACTTTGTTATTTCTCATCTAGCTCGACAAAAATTTTAATTAAGCCAAATAGTTTTTGCTTCAGGTTATTTTAGAGTGGTTGTTTCTTTCTGCTATAATAATTGCTTGTCGGTATGATAAAATATTCGCATTCCACCTTGCGAATATTGTGTCGTAAATTCGGAACACAGAAGTTTGTACACAATTTTTTTGGCATCATTAATCACGCGCGTTGCACCCGCAGATTGCCCCAACGTTGGTGAAACGCTGGCGGACAGCATTCCTACCTACCTTCCGCACAGGCTTTAGTGTTAGCGTACAATGTAGTCGATTTTTTTCTAACAATCTATTTGGCAAACATTGTTTTGTTCCGTACGCCGCCATCGCTCGGCACTATTAATCGCCTGCAGCGTTATAACCGTAGATTGGCCGACGATTTGAGCTCAATGTCGGATTGTATTTCTATCCTCTGTATATCTACATTGATGTTCGCAGCGATGCGTATATCTGTTATGTCCAAGATGGAAGTAGGTACTTCCAGCCATCATTAGATACCATGTTTGAACATCGAATGAGAGACTGTTTAGTTCTACGAGTGGTGCTTCAAGTTACACACTTACATTCATACAAATATAGTGTTATACTTAGTTCGACTACTGAATTTGTAAACAGAATTTTTTACAACCAACATAATAATAATATCATTCGGTTTTTTTCATTACCTAAATCTTAATTAACCTCTTCATAAAGAAGTAATTTTCATTTTATTGTAATTAACAAATTAACAAAAACACAAAATGTTCAAAGTAATTAGCTCCCACTAAATTAAAATGAAGTGTTGAGAAGAGTCCTCGCACCGCTCCGCCAGCCGTGCGCCGCCGTCACTCCGACCGGGCCTCATATAATATTACTGGTTCTGTTTAACTTTAAATTGTTTTCGTGGAATCCTAGACGGCCATTGTGCGATATATTAGAATTTTAAGTGGAATTTCGGACGGAATGGAATGATAGGTCTAGACGGCAACGCGGTCGGTATTGGGCAGGCCACGAATGCAAGACATTTCATGGTACATTCTTAATATGCTACGTTTGACGGTAAATTGTTAATATGCTACATTTGATGGTACATTCTTAATAGTGTTACATTTCTGCACGTCTCGTCGAGAGATTTTTCGTTTACTTTTCAATATTTAACATTACGGGAATAAATGTGAATGTTTTTATAAGTTTCTGTAAAAGGGTTGCGCCCTCGGGAATATGTATGAATTGAAATAATTTCGCATATTGATGTGCTTGGGTTTTTCCTTGGATGCCAAGGTGTTATAATCTAATACAAAATATTTTTGTGATTTACTTTGTATCAAGGAATATTTCAATTTAAAAACATTAAAATATTTGTAACGGTTATAATAAAAAAACAAAGTCACCTTCTAGTTTCAACACCTTGAATAGGTAGGTACCCAATTGAAATGAAATGAAATTGTTTATTCTATAAATAGGATATCGGAATCACTTTTACACGTCATATTAAAAAAATATTAAAAATAAGCTAGTTGAGTTTGGCATTTCCTATCTGACTACTCTGAGAAGAAAGGCCGAAACAAACTCAAGAGGTCACAGTCTCTTTTAAAGTCCAGACATAATCTTGGTCATGCTATATGAGGACCATGTAGATTAGTGTCTGAAATGGTTTTTTCAGGAAAGAACGACACAGATTTGAGTAGACCTGTCCAGTCAATGCAAGCATTTGTCAGTAATCGTGGAGCTGAACTCAGAACTTAGAAGCTCAACTCGACGAACAATACCAAAGAAAGGACATTTGGGTAGGCCGCATAAACTTCTCAACCTGCCAGACCATAATTAAAACTCACTAAGAAATGAAAATAATAATGATATCCACATAGTCCTCACATTCACAATAATTAATTAAAATAATATAATACTTTACAAAGTAATCATGTCATTTTGAATATAATTTTCAACAATGTCAATGTGTATATAAAACTGGTAGATTTTACATAATAATTAAAATGTCAAGTTTTACGGTTTTATCACAAGGCTTAGCAGAGCGAGCAGCTCAATCCCATGCTTTTTTATCTTCTAAATAATCTGAAATTTTATAGTACCCTTTTTTACAAAGTTTGGTTTTAACAGCATAGCCAGCCGAACTTAGCCTTCCTGACAATTTTTCTATATATGGACCCCATTGTAATTTACTGTCAATAGTGATTCCAAAAAAAACTATCGACTCAACAGGGTTCAACTTTGTTCCATTAACTTGAACATTGGAAGATAGCTGCCTGATATTTGAAAATTTAATGAGTTTAGTCTTTTTTTCGTTCAGGAGAAGATTATTTACATTAAACCAATGCACAACTTTAGAAAGTGCATTGTTAACTTGTTCAAAGTTGACTAACTGACTTTTGGTTTAAAAAAAAAATAAGGGGAAGTGTTATCCGCAAATAATACTATCTTGTGATTATCCCTTATATGATAAGGTAAATCATTTACAAAAATTAGAAATAAGAGAGGCCACAGAATTGAACCCTACGGAACGCCCATGGTGACCGCAGAACCTGCAAATTTCTTGCCATTAACATCGACCCTCTGACTTCTGTTGTTGGGATAAGAAGTGAGAAGGTCAAGAGCCTTGTCCCTCATACCATAGTGTTACAGTTTCCTGGTGAGTGTATCATGTTGTACGCAATTGAAAGCCTTGGACAAGTCGCAGAAAATTCCAAGAGTATCTTGCGACTCCTCGCAGGCCTCGAATATGCTCTTCAGTAATTCCACGCCCACGTCTGTAGATGAACGTCCCTTTATAAAAACAAAATGTTTCAGATGAAGTAAATTATGTGCATTGAAATTGTTTGACATTTGTATTAAAATTAATTTTTCAAAGATTTTGCTCAAAGTAGGTAATATCGAAATAGGCCGAAAATTTGTGGGATCAGTTGTGCTGCCAGATTTGAACAGTGGAATCACTTTGCTAAGTTTCATCGGATCAAGAAATACACCAGATGCAATACACGAGTTAAAAAGGATTGCTAAAAAGGGTGAAATAACATCAATTATTGAGGACACGGTATGTCTGAATCCGCAAAGATCAGCAGTTTTTTTTTAACATTAAGATTTTAAAAAGATTCTATAATGTCTTTAGCAGTAGTGATTATGAATTCAAAAAAAATGTCACATTAGGTACACTATCTTTAAGTATTGAGTAAGCAGAGGTGGAGGATGACAATGACAGAGTTTTGGTTGTTAAAATAGGTATATTATTGAAGAAATTTTCAAACTCAGTTGCCACCTCCACGCATGCCTTAATATCTACATCATTAATTTTTAGATGGAAGTCACGATTCCGTACTGTCATTCTTCCCGTTTCTGAATTAACAATATTCAAAGTTGTTTTAATTTTATTTCCAGAAGATTTTATTTTATTTTTAATGTTTAAGGCTTTTGCTGAGGACCAGGCTCTTTTAAAAATATTAGAATATTTCTTAACAAATTCCTTGAAACTTTCATCATGTTATATGTTTTTTTTTTATGACACTATTCAAATAACCTCTACCTACTTTTGCAAATACCTGGTGTTGCCCAATAACTAAATATAATGCGGTCACAAACAGGCAATATTTTTGAGGTGCAAACCTTCCTAAACTCACTACTGATGAGGTTAAATAGTAAAGTGTAAGCTTGATCCGGGTCATTATGGTAAGGCAAACCGGGTAGTTTTTCCATTAAATTATTTTTAAATTGTCCTAAGCGAGTTTTATTTACAGGAACAAAACTCACAAGTTTTCTGGCTGTTTTCTGAGGGAAAGTGAGTAACTGGCCACAGTGAGCAGAGTCTAACTCATTTACAATTAAATGGCTAGAAGCTCTTAAGTTTGTAAAAATATTGTCAATACAGGTAGCACTAGTGGCACTTATTCTAGTCAGCTCAAAGAATGTATTGTACAAATCATATGACTTTAATAAAGTTATAAATTTATTTAGTACAGCAGATTTTTCCAGTATATTAATGTTGAAATCTCCACAAACTACAATTTCTTTATTACTGTTACAAGTCTTTAATAATACTTCTTCCACATCAAAAATATCATATGAAGCAATTGGGGGCCTGTACACGCTCATTACAATGAACTGCTCAAGCTCAATGCAAGCTATTTCGATAACTCGCTCAACAGAGAGGCTCACAATATCCTTACGGTCTTTAAATTTCATATTGTTACGAACAATTATTAAAGAGCCACCACGTATCATATTAACTCTGTTGAATGAGCAGACAACCTGATGGTTGTTAAAGCTGAACATAAATTGGTGGACTTTCAACCAATGTTCAGTTACACATAGGATATATTTTGAGGCCCACGTGACCAATGTTCTCCGAAATTGTTTTTTATAGACTAAAGGTCTTATATGGAATACGGATATACCTAAGCATACCAGTACGGAAACCACTTGTTGACAGTCTCATCCTATCCAAGTTAAATTACTATGACACAGTCTATGGACCATGCCTGCTTTCAAGAACGGAGCGTGTAATCCAACGTATCCAGAATGCCTGTGTTGTCGGGAGCAGGGTCCAAGCTACCGGTGGTTGGGACTACAAAGACAGAAACCTCCTCACAATGCGAGCCGTATCGAGGAGTACTGCTTTCTGAATCAGGCACTTGATCCAATCGCCTAACGAGAGCCTCGAGAGATGGTGGTCGAGTCTTTTGACCATCAGGCCATTAGCCGTTACGACAATTGGCACAATGATAGCCGAGCTCACATTCCACCTGTCAACAACCTCGTGTGCTAAGTCGAGATATTTTATTTGTTTCTCTTTCTCAGCTCTCACGAGGTTCTCGTCATGTGGAATAGTAAACATCGACGGTCATTGCGCGGCGCGCTAATCGATCTATCACTACTATGTCAGGCTTATTTGCTATAATAGTCCTATCAGTAATGATAGACCGATCCAAGTACAACGTGACATGGTCATTTTCGAGAACTGGGTCGGACACATACTTGTAATACGGTACCTCAGAGTCTACAAGTTTATATTTCAAAGCAAGTTGCTGGTGAATAATCCTGGCCCCTTGGTTATGTCTGTGCAAGTACTCGCCGTTAGCTAGACGCGAACAGCCAGAGATAATATGTCTGATGGACTCAGTCGGACGATGGCATGCCCGACACACGTCAACCGTACCGTCCTTCATAATATGTTTCCGGTAGTTATTCGACAAGATAACTTCGTCCATAATTGCGTAGACGAAACCTCCGGTTTCCCCGAAAAGGTCACCGAAACGTAGCCAGGATACGGATGCTAAGAAATCTACACCGATAGAAGCGCCCGTGAAGCGCCTTGCTTTGCCATACCTCCTTGCGGTCATCTGTAGTAAGTACTACAGATTTGCGCCAGTTCTCTTTAGCCAGGGAGAGCGGGGCGAGCCCGTTGTCCACTGCGACCACATCACGGTGCATACCCACATCGGCTTTAAAAAAATATTCCCTGAGGCTGCACGCCTCGCGGTTGTGGAGGGTCTTCGCATTTAAAAAGCCCACGCACTTTCGCGGGATGTACAGTCTCATTACCGATGAACGTGGGTGATGCATCCGGTTTGCGGTCACGAGTGTACGTACCCTCCTGTCCAGGGCGTCGTGTTCAGTCTGAGTCCATTTGAGTATACCGATAGAGTACATCAAGACCGACATCGTCGCTCTCAAGCTCTATATACCCCCTCTCATCACTCTGAAACATGCGATTATTCGTGTATCGGTCAACCCATCGCTTATACCGCAGAATACGGCTCGCTCATGCACAAACTTTCTGCTTCAGGAAGTCGATGCGCTCTGTGACACGAGACATGTATTCTTGAGGGCTGATTCCAGTCCCCGGGAATGGCCGCCTTACAAAGCGCATCACTCGTGGTCGTGTATGGGAAATACACGACCACGAGTAGCCGTCCCTGAAGCAGTATAGTTTGCCGACGAGTACCCTGGCCCCATCGATACGTCGCTCGATCCTGCACTGCCAAGCTGGTACGGTTGGTTTGGGTCGAGTAGCTCCGTCGCAGTTTGGAAACTTGACGTTAGCTAAACGACATGCCGCAATAGTCGCGCAATACAGGATCGAGTGTGTATCAAAGAGATCCTCGCAGCTCTCGAAAAAATTCGTGAGCTGGAAGTCCAAGGCACACACCAGCGCCCTATTTTTTTTGTGCATAGTAGGCGTGGGAATCGGGGTCTAAGTTCGTTCGGAGTATACCTATACTCGCGAAACGCATCCTCCAGTGCGCTCCTCACTTGTTCGTTACACTGGCTACTTACTGTGGTAATCTTATCGCATCATCCTCCTCTTCAACACCATGATTGAACCGCGGCGGGATTGCATCAATATTTGACGCTTGTGCGCGGTTTGTGCCCGAGCTGAGACGATATGGTTGCTTAGTACTTCTGAGCGCAGCCTATCAAGTGTGGCATCGTCCAACCTATGATTGCGTTGGATGACACGCACCTGATCCGACAGTCGTTGGGCCGAGACGTTGACGGTTGGCTCTAGATCCTGGAAGAGACAGCATCCTAACACGGTACGCAGTGAGGTTAGTTCCTCCCTCTGTAGACCCGTAATATGCGCGCATGACGTTCTCGTTCATCAACTGAGTCCATCTCATGCGCTGCACACAACCACCGGCAGCGGGGACCCGGCTCGGGGCCGGTTGGTCCCAAGCTCTTCGGTGGCCGGCCTCTCCCCTGCCTGCGTACAGGTGTTGGTAACGTCGGCGGAAAGAAATACTCGTCACTCGAGCTCGACGCAACTACCGCGGCCGGTGCCGACACAGCGCTCACGATGGGGCTGAGTACCGGCGGCAGCGAGGCGGCGCTGAGCGGCGAGTCCGGGGGTGATAGGCGTGCACTGCGAGCTGCTGATCTTGTCAGCATACTATGTTTTCATATCTTGCATAATTATTTATATGGAGGTCCGTATTTCACAGCGTCATTTTTGATTACTATTAGTATTATTATTATTTTTTTGGTTTTTTCATTGTAGAAAAGTTTATTGTTTATTATTTATTGTTTATAGCAAGGTTTTTTAAAGAGATTTTTGTGTTTATACGATATATGTAAATAATTAAATTTGCGAATTATGAGATAAGAAAAATATTTTAGTTGTTGACGTTTCAGTGTTGCCAAGTTTTTTTTTATTATAAGAAAGCGTATATTATTATTGCTTACCTTTTATTTCATTTATTTTAATGAAATAAAAGGTATAAAATTATATTTTTCTTTTATTCTTACATTTATCAAAATTACTACAATTCGATGAGTGAGATATCAAAGAAGAACTTTTTGTAACATTTTGATAATTTAAACTAATATTTAAATTTTCTTCATTTATTAAGCAAGAGGTTTCTTCTATTGTCCTAATTTCTAATTTAAATGATAATTAATTTCATTAGTTGTTGCCAAATTATTGGCAGAATTATTTAAAATGTCATTGCATTGCTCAAAAGAAGCAAGTTGTTGTCCTTTGCGATAATTAGAAAGCTATCTCTTGTCAAATACAAATTATTACCAATATAATTGTTAGTGTCAACTAGATGGAACAGATTATTATTGAATGTCCAATTATACAATGTCAAATTTAATTCAAATCTTAGGTTATTTTCTTCCTGTGGCAAACTGTTACTATATGGAAATGTCAACAACACAATTTTTCCTAAACTTAGATTACACAATGTTCTATAATATTGGAGCAATTGTCCTTTGTTCACATTTCCCCTATTACCCATAAAAATGAATAATGTAGTGCCTTGGTTAAAGTTACATTTAATCATTTCTTTCATAATGCCAAATAAAGAACAACCAGGCATACAGTAATTTACTATGGAGTGTCCTGGATATTCATCTGTCAACAAGTGCCCATTCAAACATAGCCCTCAAAATGAAGATATTAACGAAATTGTATTTCACTTTTTTTAATAACGTTATTTGTGTTTACTTATCTACCACAAAAATGGATATCACATACACGTATTTACTAATAAACTGAGAGACGTTAATGAGGTTCTCGCGTCTGTTAAATTTATTCCTAACAATTATTTCAATTATTTCAGCTGTGTTTTGTTCGACCCCGCGACCTATATCAATGGAAAGCCTCTGTCAACATTAAATTAATTCAAATTAATTAAATTCCTCGAGTTAGTTTCCATTAATCACAATGTAGTTTTGAGTTGTAGAACATCGATCGTGAATAATTTTCAGATTTTCAGACTTTCATGAATGTTATTCCAAGGGTCGTTAATAACACGTAGGCACCACGTTACGACCTTTTTTATTACAGTCACTAGATGAACAAAATACCAACTTTACGCATCAAAGTAAGACAATCTCGCAATGAGATAGGGGATTTTGAGAGCATACTTAATTCCTTATACAGTTAAAAAACCCACATTCAAGTCTATGGCGAGCTGTTAGAATCCTCAACCATCCTTCATAAACCCCCGAAGTTTTTCAATATGCGTGAAAACGATTCATTATTCTGTTTATCTTTTCTCGCATAACTCCAAAAATACATGTATTTACGTCCAACTACAATACACGTGGATTTTCAGGCGACTTATAAACTTCCATTTATAACGTCACGACGAAATCTAAACTATAATAAGGATTTACAAGGGGTCCGGTGTCCCGTCAGTTCATCGTGCGACGAAGAGTAATGGTCGCTGTGACAATGACGACTAGCGAAGACATACTGCTGTATCGATGACCAGAGGGTGGGAATTTTTTGTATGGTTTGTTATGAGATGGTGAAGTTATAATGGTTAAACATTTTGGGTGATAGATTGAGATAAAATAAGTTCAATAATGGAAGATAATTTAGGTCAATAATATTCGGTTGAGGAATAAGTTCGTAGCGTTTTATATTTACTTTTGTTTAAATACGATGTGTTCACTATTTGACGAAATGTTTACATTTATTCGAAAGAGCTCTTTCTGCTCTATAAAACTGTGTAATCATTGTTTCAAAATATTTTATTTGTGAGGTTTAGAAATGGAGTATCCAGGAGGTAAAAATCAGCATTTTCGACATCTTCTTTTTTTTGCTTTTCAAAGCGGTCTAAAAGCTGCCGGAGCAGCCCGCGAAATTTGCGATGCGACGGAGACGGTGTCATAGGCGAGTCCACAGCACGGAAATGGTTTGCAAAGTTCAAAAAGGGTGACTTTGACCTCAATGACTCGCCTCGCGGTGGAAGACCAGTGGAATTCTATGAGGAGCGTCTCAAACCACTTTTGAAGGACGACGGTCGCCAAACAAGACGTGAACTGGCCCAACAAATGAACTGCGATCAGAAAACGATTTTCCCAAAAATGGGGAGCCTTCAGTCAGCTCGTGGGGCACCCTCCCACGAGCTGACTGAAGACAATAAAGAGAAACGCCTTCAAATTGCTTCTTAACATCTTGCCCGCCACCGAGCAACACATGGTCAAAAGTAACATTTTTTATACCGAATCGTCACGGGAGATGAGAAGTGGTGCCTATACGTAAATTTGAAATAAAGAAAAGAGTGGGTGGCTCCAGGAGAGATGCCGAAGCCGAGAGTCAAGCAAGATCTTCACCCACAAAAAACAATGATCTACGTTTGGTGGGACTGGCAGGGTATGTTGCATTGGGAGATGCTTGAGAGGAACAGAATGGTCAATAAGGAAATTTATATTGCCCAACTGCGCCGCGTAAATGAGGCAATTTAGCTGAAGAGACCCGATCGACAAGGCCAAATTATTCTCCTTCACGATAACGCCAAGCCCCATACTGCTCAAGTCGTCAAAGCCGCACTCCAAGAGCTCGATTGGGAGGTTTTTCAGCATTCGCCATACTCTCCAGATCTAGCGCCAACTGATTACTACCTGTTCCGCTCAATGTCAAACGAACTGAAAGGTGTTACTTTCAACAACGAAGACGATCTCAAAATATGGCTCAACAACTTCTTCGAAACCAAGCCGAGCGATTTTTGGCAGGAAGGGATCAATAAATTGGTTGAGAGGTGGGAGCAAGTCGTAAACAGCAATGGCGAATATATTGTTGATTAATGTATTGAGACAATTATTGGTCCTGTTCAAATAAAACATGATCAAAACGCTACGAACTTATTCCTCAACCGAATATTTTAAACCTCTATGCATCGGAATGGCAATCCAAACGTTTTTAATGATTGTTTAATAAACGAATTTAAAATTGCACGTTTCCCAATTTAATAGAGAGTTTTAATTTGTTACACCCGAGAGCTTTTCCGTAAAAAATTCATCTCTTTACAAAATTAATATTTGAACTAAAAAGTCGGATCAATTCCAGGAAAAAAATGTTTTGTTATTAAAACAAATATTTAAGCCCAGCTGACGTGTTGGCGCATCCCGGGTATTTGGGAACATTCCCTGCTGTACGAGAGAGAATAATGGACACTCAAAACGAATTGCTCTGACATTTTCTACTTTACTTTGATGGGAATAAGAGTGAATGTGAAAAAATGAACCTGTTTGCAGGATCCCGATCCATTGTAAGACTTATCGAGGCTGACTGCAGCCAGATATTGATTCCACGGCGTGACATACAAAAAAAAAATATGAAAATACTGATGCAAAGATTAGGTGTAACTAAACACATTTCCTTAGCCAACAGATTACCAACGCCAACAGCGTAAGAAACCGTAACTGTCTTAAAACCTGTTTCCATTGTTAAAGGACTTCCTTCAACACATCAACCCACTAATACAGCAAACTCCTCGCCTCGTCCAAACTTGTACTGTACTAAATTCATCCAGCCCTTTCTTAGCGGAATTATGACGTAATCAAATCACGGGCGGCAAGATTACACGGCCGTGTTTATAATTTTAATTAGTTTGGGAACTCGCCTCCGCTTCGGCGCGGCAAGTTGTGACGTCATCTTAACTCCGTCTATCTTGATCCAGTGTTTGACTTGGACGAGTTAGTGTTAATTAAGTGATTATAATGTTTGGTTGCTGGTGAAAGTGTTCTTATTGGCTGGGTAGTTTTTAGTGGAAGTCATTTATTTGACGCAGAGAATAATTATGAAAAACTTAATTTGTTTGTTAACTGCTGACAAACAAAACCCACCTACCACCTACCTCTATCATCTACTACTACTTGAGAAAATATTTAAAAACATATTCTTAGAATATTTTGACAAGAATACAAAATTTCTTGAATAACTATAAACGAATTTCTTACTTTCCTCAACATCTTAGTAATTATTATATCCGAAAATATATATTTACAAACATTGAAGGTTTATTTGGAAAACAGAGAATGTTGAGCAAAGGTCGCGTTAGGCGGATGACAACAAAATAAATAAATTAGAGATTTCCGTCGCGGCTGATATTCACAATTAACGATCGGTGTCGTGTCGCCGTCGTCTCGTTGCCGCATAGTGACGTGAAATTTATGTGACCACTATCTGCAAAAACAAACAAACAAAGGCACAGCCGTACCATCTTTTCTCGATCAATATTGATTGCCCGTTCCTGGAGCACAGGACCCGTATGCACAGCTGCAGGTCTGGTGCAGCGGGAAGCGGGCATAATTATAGGTCCTTGAATTAGTTTTATTTAATTTATTTTATAAATATTACTAACATAGTTTTATAAGTGTTACTAGCAACAATATGAATCATTTGTGTTCGATTTAAATAAATAATAATGACGTCGTGGTTGAGCTTGCGCGTTCCGAACTCTGAGTCTGTGTTGGTAGAGTTTATTCTGCCGGAACATGTCTAGAATTAGAAGCCAGTCCAAGAGAGATACAGAAACCCGCAGGGCAGCATGTGGCGAGCTGCTGAGCAGCAACGACCCAATGGACACTATCTCCTGGGAAAAGTCTTGTTCTTCACTATTGGCCGGCTAGACTGAACACGGACGAGAAACAGAACTCTCACCTCGTTCTTGCTTTTATTGGCCGGCTTGAGTAGAGATTTGCAAGAGCCAAACGTGCACGGAGGAAGGAAGTATTCCAGTAAGTTCTCGTAGGGATCTTGACCATCTTCCGGGCTCTGGGATTGTTCTGATAGCCGTGGAATACCTCTCCACTTCTCAAGCACCTCAGGATATGTTGTCCCCTTGTCGGTACGTCACTATGTGCGAGCGACAGTTTTTGGGGGCCCATCATTAAGTGTGCAAGTCACCCCCTACCATTTTATCCGGGTATACCATAACATTGATCAGGCAGGGGACATAGGCCTTTCATAGTTCTAAGTCACTAATCCACTGTAGCCGTCTGGATTGGTTCTAATATGTTTTGTTTCCATGTTTTGCAATAGTCTTACACCAACCGGGGGTTTTCCTTGGGTGCACTTGCATAGTGGATATAGGGATAATTGCCGGTTGCTGCCTCATTCCATTAAAAATGTTTAAAGGGCCTCTGCGAGTTAGCTTCGGCCCCTCGTATGCCTTCCAAAGGATCGAGACCCATGGTCTCAAGATATGTAAACACGTAATAATAATAAATATTGATACGGTTACTTTAAAATGTTGTTAGTTAAAACAAATAGGAATTCAAATCAAGCATTGTCAAGCTTTTTTTTTTCACTGATGACTTTTAGATTTATAAGAAAATCAGGGAGCCTGCAAATACCACGCTTGTTCAAAGAAACTTAACAAAATATTGAAAATTGGTGCGTAGCTAACAACATGACACACGAAAATGTTTCTTTATTCGTTTCTCTAGAAAAAGACATCCTATTCTATTACCTACATACTGCGACACCACGTTGTTTAAGGTATTTGAAATACGGGATCTAGGAGTTCGGTCGACGATGGACTAAGTTTTAAAAACCTCTCATCAATGACATTGTTAAGAAGTCGGCACAAATGCTGGGTTTTGTAAAACGGAACACCCGGGGCTTCCAACTAACAAAGACCAGAATAATCTTTGTTCGATACTCTGGTGCGAATTTGGTTGGAATATACTAGTGTTGTCTGGAATCCGTTCTGTGCAGTTCATTCGCAAAGGGTTGAGTTTCAATACAACGACGAGAATACAAATAAAAGCATTCACTAAACCTTTATATCCAGGAAAATTAGCCATCGTTATTCATATGAGCAAAGACACTTTGCCCACATATAGACACTGCGACACCCTCGCCCTTCGCTGATCTAATTTTCTTCTACAAAGTTGCAAATAGATTTGTAAAATGTAGCGATCTGTGGCGGCATCTACATCGCCACATACGATCTGTGGCGGCATCTACATCGCCACACGCGAACTACGCACCACACTGACGTCACGCAAAATCCTGCATCGCGCAATCAGAGTTTATCGTTCGACGAGTATATATACAACGTCCCGACATCAATCATCGGGTAGTTACCCACTAGACAACACCCGTCTGTTGTCTGGTGGGTAGCTGCCCAAAGATTGATGTCGTGGCGTTACCCACCAGACAACACCCGCCTGGTCACAGGATCCTGCCTTTTCTATGGAGAATGATTGAACTTTATACCCCGTTCCTCTATAGGATCATTATAGAGGTACCTATGTACCTCTATACTGATGACACCGAAAATAAACGTCAGCGCAGCCGTGCAACTAATTTAGCGTGACGTCATCATCATCATCACTTCCTCAAGCTTTCGAGTGGCGTGTCACATAGCCAGCCAGCACCCACGGCTTTAAAGGGTATCCTGACCACCAGCATGCAGCGGATGCGCATACCTGGTCAACACTCTCAGCCTCATCAGCAACCCTAGCACAGCAGACTGCACTTTTGGCGTGCCCTAAGCTTATTAACATCTATTTTATAACAACACCATGTGGGTAAGATAAAATACTTGCACAATTGAAACAAAGCGAAAAAAAAAACAAACTCAACTAATTATTTAAGTTATTATTAAGTAACATCGCGTCCTCGCATTTTCACATACTCGAATATTCAAAAAAGATGCCTTTTAAAGGAATTTAATTCACTCTCATAACGAAGTTGACAACAATTATTGGAAATGCCAAACGTTCATAAATAAAAAGACAGCAGAAATACTTAAATCTCCATAGAATTATTAAGGAATAATTGGATTTTTGATGTGGCCCTTATTGTGTGGCGCGGGGACACCGGAGGTCACCCGAAGCAAAGTGATTACTGCTCACAACGATGTGCTTACCCGATCCACGTTGTGATCAAAGGAAGAGCTATTTAATTTGTGCAAAACAGGCGAGTGTGTCTGTGCTGTCCTTTAAGTTTGCTTCACTAGGGAACTGAGTTGTTCCTGAGTGTATTGCGGTAACTTAAAAGAGAAAATTACGATTGCGCATTATTTGGTGTACGACTTCACTTAAAAGTGATTTAAACTTATAAACTTTAAACAACCATCCATCTATATTAAAACTTTGTGTTGTCTTTATGTCGAGTTGCCAGCTCAAACTATGTGGAAAATTTTTGTAACAGTTCAAAGTTTTTATTTCAATCGTTTTATCCTTGCTTCCGCTTTAAATATAATCTACCATTGAATAAATCTAAAAACCTGCCAAGTGCGAGTCGGGCTCGCACACGAAGGGTTCCGTACCATATTAAGATCGACCAAAAAACGCCCAAAAAAACACGTTTCATAGAAAGGTACCCCCTTTAATCATTAACTTTATTACATTTTTACTATTAGTGCTATGACGGCAATCTTCTGCTTAGCGTGTCGATAATACATATTTCATGTTTGGCCCAGAACTCGGCAATAGAATTACACAATTTGAATTCAAATCTGTTTACCTATTACGGTTCATGAGATAAAACCCGCTGACAGACAGACAGGCTAATAGGGTCCCGTTTGGCACCTTAGGGTTAAAAAGCAATATCGACCATATTGAAGCGCTTAAACACTCGCCACCTGACCAGTAAATTGGCTATTACCAGGTCGCTGTTACACATAGTTGGTAAGGGTGCACAGTGCATACTTAGCCCGGGGAGACTACAGTACGCACTGCGAGTTCAACGCGTAATATTTAGCCGTAGCCCACGGCTGTAATTACAGCAAGCACCAATTACCAAACACTACTCAATTTCTATCACTACGTGTGGTATAAAGGGGTTGTGGGATGGGCCAAGAGGCAGGAGAGAGCGATAAATGACCCCAATTATATAAATGGCAGTCTTAATAGCAGAAGTTCGTGTTTCAACTTTTAGGACCTAATAAATTCTTGCGAAGTCGACAATTTTATTTTATTTTCACAGATTTCGTGTCTTGTAAGTCGTATATAAAATACGAATTGACTATGGTAAATAGGTGAAAACTCCACGTTAACAACAACTTCTTTAGGCGCGTTGGGCATTGTTGAGATGGGACTAAACCATTGACTTCGCGACACCATGACGTCACCTCATTTTTGTAAATGCGATTGTGCTCTTTATTTAGATAAGGTTAAGGACCAATGTTCTATACAAGTATTTTTCTTCCACCAAGGCGATCTTGTTCAAGTTTTCACTTCTGTCGGCACTCCCGGAGTGCCACCACTTTTTTTAAACGTTTGTTTATTTTTGTTATTTTTTTTTTGGTGAAATGCTTTGCGTAATTTGCGTAATACTACACTATTATTTAAGGAAGTATTGAGAGTGCTGTAAAAATTATATTGTCATTTGTTATTTCGATTGTGTGTTGAAGTTAGTTCACTGCCTTTTTAACCCCGACGCAGTAAGAGGGGTGTTATAAGTTTGACCGCTATGTGTGTGTGTGTCTGTCTGTGGTACTGTAGCTCTTAAACGGATGAACCGATGTGAAAGCAGTTTATTTTTAAATTTAAAAGCAGGTTCTAGTGATGGTTCTTAGATATATTTTATCAAAATCGATTTAATGTTTTGAGATTATCAGCTCTTTTATAGTTGATGAATGGATGTGAGTATCTTCCACAGGTCTGATCGATTTGAAATTTGGTATTCTGTTACTTCAATATATTTAAAAACATAGTAACCTTGAACTGATGCTGCAGCATCACCTGAAATTTGCAGGATACCCAACTCCCTTACCAACTTACAGCACAGGTATCGTGTTTGGGCTGATTGGAATAGTCTCAATGAATAGCTCATAGATAGATGGTGAACAGGGTCTGGTGATGAATTAGAAAAAAGAAATGAGGAAATGTTTGCATCGGGGGGTTTTAAATTTTAACTGTTAAAATTGCACTTATTAAGATTTGTATTTATTTTACTACTTATGTGATATATCAAAAGACAATACAATGAATTTACGTCATTAAAAGATTAAGTTTCATACATTAAAGAGTACGAAAAACATAATTTTGTGTATGTAAAAAAGGCAATGTTAATACTAATTTTACTAGGCTCGGTCTTGCATCTTAAGTTCTAGATGCGTGACCGAGCGAAGCGAGCTCTGGACTTGGGGCAACCTGACTTTTATTTTACCATTTAGAAATAGCAATCCCGCCAAGCGGGGATCCGTCGACTACGCCGTAAAATACTACGCCACGTGCGCCTTTTTAAAATGATGTACCAGTATGCCGCAAGCTGATGGCACTTTAACCGACAGTGATAGACAATGCCGCTTGTGGCACTCTATACACTGCCATTATTTAATAAATAAGCGCCAAAACGTCTCTTTTCTATGACACTAAGACAGGTGTGCGCACAGATAACATAACAGTCGATCGCGACGGAATGTTGACATTTTAAATATTATGTTTTGTACAACATTATTGTTCTCTGTTTTATTTATTTTGTATTACTCGTATTTGATTCTTTTGTACTTTATATGCTGCACCGGTCGACGTCATCAAGTAAACGATGGCTGTCGCTGAAAAGCAGCATTGTGGCTCTGTCTCACACATGGATCGCATCATTATGCTGAGCGATGGCCGTTTTGCGCGGATGTGACGCATATTATTTTCGCCATGTTTGTTATTTGCGCCTAATATGAGAAAACTAAATGTCATATTAGGCGCAAATAAACTTATTTTCTTTCTAATACCAATTTCTCTCAAAAAAGGGAAAATGGATGCAGGTAACATACCTACCTACATATAAACCTAAGAAAAATTGTCTTTATTTGTGTTAACAAATTACTACTATGTAAAAAACTGTATTTTCTCCCGCTACTGCTCCTCACTCAGTCGGCCGCTGATTCCATCGGACGTTATACCTTTATTAGTGCGGCCGACATTCTGTTATTGGTCGGAACGGCCTATTACAGCGTGGTTAGTGTTATTGCCGCGTTAGCGACGCTTATAGCGACTTTCTTTGAATACTTCGGCTCATGGCTACTGCTTACATGGGGGTAGTGTTGCAGTTGTCGGGAAGTAGGGGGAAATGGTGCAATTTTAGGAGGTTCAAAATGTATGTAGATTTTTTTGTGTTATTTTTATGTTATCGTAATTTCGCCCTTATTCTTCAATTGTGTAACTGTTGTAACTGAAAGTCACAACGAAGTCGACGAAACTAATCAAATTTTCTTCTTGTACTTCCTTCCATTTTTGTGGATGTTTTGATTTTAAAGGCTCTTGGTAACGTCTTTGTCGTTCAACGGGCGTTTACGGCATCTTTCCTAAAACGGAAATGGAATTACTATTCACATTTAAGTGAATATACTGTGACAAGCCCCAAGTGTCACGTAACACAAAAATAGTATAACAATAGTCACACAATTTAATATAATTAGCGTTTCCCTAGCCTAGCTATAAAAAAAAATGTAATTTCACCCTCTAGTTACTCGTGAAATATACATATGACTTTATTATTGCATTAACTACATTGACATGCTGCACTGTAAAGTAAAGTACTTACCAAATTCACGTAATTTGGCACTTTTAACATAACTTCTTAAAGTCCTTTTTACGGCGCGCACGAATCGAAACCCACAATTACTAAACAAAATAGCGTAGCCGAAAGAAACTAGCACCCTCTCGTTGTAACTATTTTGACGCAAAGATTTCCCATACTTAATTTGGAATTTACTCCTATTATCATAAAATATCAACGTTACAAAAAGGAATCACACAATGGAATGGACTATGAGACACGTGCTTATGATCAAATAAATAAATGGTTTAGTAAAATTACATTGTTTTATAGTATATTTATAATAACCTACCCTTGTTTTATAGTATATTTATAATAACCTACCCCTTCACCTGAAAAAACGTTGTTGAATCTGGTTACATAATGCGTGCATTATTTATTATTTGCTGCATTTTTTAAATACGTGCGACTTAGCAATTTTGTATGGGAAAAAAATTATGACAGGAATTAAATTTCGATTTTTAAAGCAACGGATCCAATTTCCATATTTAAAAACAATCTAATCTTACAATTTTATTACTAATTAGTCTGAATGTTGATTATATGTTTACATTTCGAACTGTATTTTATTATATTTTATCAATAAATTTTGAAAACGAATCTTCGGTCCTCTTTACCTACGTGCGATAATTGCCGTATAACTTTGGCTATTTTGATTAGCAGCTCTCCACGGTTTCACCCGCATAAGTCCTTATCTCCTAAGAATATCGGGGTAGAAAGTATTCTATGTCCTTCTCCAGGTCATGGTCTACCCATGTGCTAAATTTCATCCAAATCCGTACAGCCGTTCACGCGTAATGCCGTGACCAAGGGAAATAGGGATTCATTTTAACCGATTTCAATGAAGGAGGGAGGTTCTCAGTTCGTCGGAATATATATAAATCTATATTTTATGTATATTACCCGATTACTCGAAGACGACTGAACCGATTTGAAAATTTCTTTTTTTATTTTCCTTTGGTCACGATCTGATGATGGAATCTTGGAGAAATTGAGGGAACTCTTCAAATATTATAGGCGCACCTATGGCGATTTGGGTATTTTTATAGTAACTCGTGCATTTGCTCTCGGAAAGCACCATTTGGTAAACTGGAACTAATGATTAAGAACACAGATGGCCACCGGAACTACTCAGTAATATCTATTTCACGGGGTGGGATTCGATTACTTTAATATGGTTGGTAATCAATTGATGTTCGTGACAATTCATATGGTGCAGTAGAGCTGATGGTAAAGTACCTGGAGAACTCCTCAACAGTCCCTGCATCGGGAAAAGCAATATTTTGTGAAAGGTGATGAGCAGTTAACATTAGGCTATTGTAACTTAGATAAATTACAAACCAACTCACTAAAAGGGTTTTTTTTTTTACCAATAATACAACCGACGTCCAAACTACAAAGTGAAAAATAACTGTAATTTCGAAAGTCGGTGGCAAAAAACTTAAATATTAATCCAAAGAAACCGATTTCCGAAATTTTCACACAGTTTTTTTTCACTTTGTAGTTTGGAAGTAGGTTATATTTTTGGTTAATTTTTGAAGTGAAAACTTCTTTAAGCGCGTTGGGCATTTTTGAGATGGGACTAAACCATTGATTTCGTGACACTGTAACGCAATTTACCGACACCGTAGAGTAAAACACATCAACGCGCTGATTACCGCGGTGCCGATGTTGAAAAAACATCGGCACCGCAGTAATCAGCGCGTTTTCACTTCTGTTGGCACTCCCGAAGTGCCACTGTTTTTTTTTTTTTATATAATATAGATTTGTCTGAGATTTCATCAGTACTTCATTATCCTGTAAAAAATATAGGAAGTAGGTCAGCAGTAGTGTGGGCGATGACCTAGCTGATGCCTATTACTTACGCACTATTGCTGTTTTTAAAGTGCAATGTTGTTAACTGGCCTTATGACTGCATGTTTGCATAATAATGTTATGGCGGGACGCCGTCCATTATGTTGAGTTTTGTAGCCCTTTTTTTTTTTTTTTGGTTGGGAAGTCATCAAATAACTTCTCCCGCTCTGGGCGGAGCGGGAGGGCGTGTCAGACTCTTACTGACTAAAACCCACCCGTGTTCCTTCGGTTGCCCTGTTGCCGGGGGCCACGATCTCCCTTTCGGTTTTCTTCGCACCCCCGGCAGGCATCGGCCCTAACGGACCCCGTCAATTCTGCTGACATCTCTTTGAGGCGCGCGTGGAACACAACGCGCCGTCGACCCGGGCCTGGTCCTTATCGGACGGCGAGCTACCCATTGCTCACCGCCCGCAAGCCCGCGCCTACGGTGGCCGGAAATCGGCCTGCGGTTCCCGACGCCCAGGGCGTCTCCTCCTGCGGCGGTTAGGGGCGTGAGGGCGCGAAATTTGCCTCTCCCTCACGCGTTCCGCCTCCTCCTTCGCGAGCATTACTGCTTCGCAGAAGGAGGTGACGGCCTCCCATTTCCTCTCGCTCCCTACCATGGCCCTAATCAGGGCCGGACGCGAGAGATCACCGCCGCCGATCGCCTCCATGAGGACACGGCGATGCCTCGCCCAAGCCGGGCAGACCTCCACCGTATGCTCCACCGTGTCCTCCGGGCGATCCACACAATGGTGACACCCGGGCGTTTCCTCCCGCCTTATCCTGAACAGGAACCTCCCGAAACAGCCATGTCCGGTGAGGACCTGTGTCAGGCGAGTTTTGTAGCCCTGTGACACAACACGGAACCCTCTTAGTTTTGATAATACTAAACTTTATAAATCTGACTATAAAATTGCAACTTTTCAACAGAATTATTTAGTTGTGTACAGATCTAGCTTTTGCCCGCGGCTTCACCCGCGTAAAGGTCAGAAATTATCCCACAGGAACGTACTACCGGAATTCAGAGTATCCTATGTCCTAACCCAGGTCATGGCCTATCCGCATGCCTTTCATCTAAATCTGTTCAGTCGTTACGGCATGAAACGGTCAAATACAGACAGACAGGTAGATAATAAATTCAAATAATCTTTTTTAGACCTCAAAATTAATAATTGAAACCCATAAAAGATGACCTCGTTATCTGTCAAGGCCCTTTTTCTCAGGCACACGCGGAGATATCAAGTTAAAACAGATATCAAAAACTAAGATCTACGGTCCTTTGGAGCTGTAAAGAAAATCAAACTTCCAAGTCAACGCAATAAAAAAATACGGCCATTTAACATACCGAATATTTACATTGACACTTGCAAATAAAACAAAGCCAATATGGTACTTCCCGTTGACCTAGGCGCATGAAGTTTAGCGAGAAGTAAGATTTTACAGTTAAAGTAAAGAGTAAAATCAGTCAATTAATGATTGAATGTTTAGCTCCATAAGAGTATAGCGAGATGATAATCATTTAAAAGGTTAAATGTAACTATCTGCTACATTAGTTCCCTATTCAGTCCAGTGAAGTATTGGAATATTTCAACTGTTGTATAGTGCGCGTCCAGTACAATAACGCTTTCAGGGTGCTTTTGAGGTTGCCGTGGCGATGTAGCGCGTCAGGGATGTTCGCGGAAGCGCCCGTCGACGGGTTCGCCGCGATTATGCGGAAGCGATGCGCATCCATGATGGCGCGTTTGCGCTCCTGCTCCAATGGCATCCTGAATGTGTTTTCAGACCGGGGTGGGACTCTCCCCTCTTACGAAGATGGGTAAGCGTTAAGACACAAATAATCTAGTGTTCCATTGGACGAATTGTTCAATGGTACATTGGTTGTTTATTATTATTAATTTTATTTAATACTAACATTAGGCTAAGTTATACTACCTACTACTAACATTATATGGATTTCTAACTGAATTAAAATATTTGAATTGAATAGTGTTATATTGTGTTCATTTAAATAATAGTAAGTACATTCTCAAGTACAATCTCATATTCATTAAAAAGTTATTTCATCATACAAAGGAATATTGTATTCTATCTCCTGTCAGGATCATTTCCTACGAAATGTATGGGAAGTTTTTTGCAATTTCTTACTTTTTTCGTACTCAAACCTCAGTTGGCCTGACATAGTTTTTAGACCCTGCTGGGGTCTAAAAACGTTAAAGGCTCTTTCAAACAAGCGCGACACGCGACGCGACACAAAGACACCGCTCGTCGCGCGGATAGCGGTGTCTTTGTGTCGCGTCGCGTGTCGCGCCGCGTGTCGCGCTTAAGGCGGGCCGAGCCCGAGCGCAGTAGGCATACAACGCTTACCCCAGCCCCCGCAACGAGTAGCGATACGTAACAAATTACGATGCGCGGGAAACGCGAGCGCCAAGCGCACCGCTCATGAGTTCACGACCTCGCGTAGGTAGTAAGTTGGGTCACATAACAGAGCAATGCAGTAGATCAACTTGAATTGATTAATATAAGTTTATTTTATTTTATTTTTCTATTATGTATTTTTGAAGGTTATAGATAGATTAGGTAGGTATTGATTAACTTGAACCTAATGAATAATAATTAAAAATAAATATAATAATAATAATAATAATTTCATTCAAAACGTCTAACGGGCCTCTGCGAGTTGGCTTCGGCCCCTCGTACGCCTTCCAAAGGTCCGGGACCCTAAGGTCCCGAGAAATGTCATAGACCCTATAGTAATAATAATAAATATATTACAATAATAATATATTTATTTACACAAAAACGATTAAAAACAGTCTGATAAATGTAATTTACAATTTCTAAATACTTTTCCTCTTGCCAATAAACACTGAATAAAGTTATGCCTTGGATAACGTGTGTATAGCCAAACTAGCTAAATATATGTAGTTTTTATTTATTTATTTGTCATAATTTGATACGGTGTTTTTAGTAAGTAGTGTACTGCGCATAAACGAGCTTGTGCCTAAACGTTACCGAAAATAATAAATAATATTTTTGTAGGAAATGGTCATACTGTACATTTCTACACTATGGCACGAGTGTAAAAAAGTGTAAATATTATTATTTGTTGTGTTGTGGTGGCTGTGGTATACATAGCTTACTTCTAAATGAACGCCTAAATATTATTGCACTGTTGAATTTTCAACTCTCACGTAGCAAATACGCGCTTTTATTTAGGCATTTACCTATTTAGATGTACGATAAGTGAAACCGAACATATCAGCAGTAAATAACAAATATTATAAGACTAGGCAAAGGCTCTTATTATACATTTTGAGATTTTATTAGGACTTTGTAACCTTGTTGAAATATTACGCAGGCGCTCGGTACCTTTTTATTACCTATCAACTTCGTTTATGCAGTTTGTCCTGCGAGTCGCGTAAACACGTACAGTAGGCCGCACGTCATGTCAGTGGAAACAAAACCAGTGTAAACTTATTCTCTTGAACTCTCTGGTCTCTTATTCTAATGAAACTCCGTACGTTGGGCCAGCTCAAGATTATAGTGTTATTTATCACTTACCACAGACGCGCGACGTGTGGTCGACTGTACAGTACCTACCTACGCTAATAAACATTATAAAAACCACCCGGACCAACTCAGCGCGGGATGAACTAACTACCTATTCGACATTTGAAAATAGTAAACCATTACAACATTAGTGCGCGTGGCGGCTTTATGCACTGCGATATAGGTTTCAAATTCACCTATTTACACACCTTGATGCGGTTGGTAAATCTATTCAGCGAGAAAAATATACCATTATAATTTTTGCGCGCGTGGCGTCTTTATTCACATTGTCATAGGGTTGAAATTCAACTGATTTACACACATATTTGCGTTTTGTAAATCTATTCGTTAGTAAATTTTTTTTTTTTTTTTTTTTTTTTTTTCTGTAGGGCATCTCGTAGCTGACCTCTGAGGTCATGACTACTTAACCGGTCAATCCTGTGGTTGCCTTAAGCTGCTAAACTCAAAGCCTCCAGCCAGGGGCATACAAAACTAAGCTAAAAAGCTAGGTGAACGCTCGCTAAGGGCACCCCCTGTGGGGTACGAGCCTCGGCTTAGGGCGTCACCGGAGGGAGGACATCAAAGATGGGACGGGCTGGATCAAGGTTTTGATCATTATTATTAATCGGGGAATTTAAAGCTACGTGCACAGCCGAAACCACTGCTGGCACCTCGTTATCGAGCAAGGGTCGGGGAGGAGTATCATTTACTCGGGGGCGCGGACGCGATCGCAAAGGACCTCGACGGCGAGGTCGGAATGACGGGAGGCGTCTGTATTTGTGTAGAGTGCTAGTGGCCCTATTGCTCTCCTGGAGGAGAGTTATGGGGTCATCTGGGTCGGTGAGAATGTGCCTAGGACGGCGGGTACGGCTAATCCTACTTGGGACATAACTGGCGGCCTCGACAACCAGAGGGTTGCGATGTTTGACCGCGGAGTCGAAGTAACGCTTTGCAAGGCGTTTTAGAAATTGGTGGATCGTGGGAATTCTAAGGTCGAGATGGAGACTCTCGTTCCTAACATACCAGGGGGAGCCTGTGGCCCTACGGAGGAATCGGTTTTGGAGCGTTTGCAACCTATGGATATGATGGGGTTTTGCATGAGCAAAGACGGCACCCGCATAGGTCATGATGGGACGAATACACGCTGTGTAGATTCGCAATTTGCACTTAAGTGACATCTTGCTGCGTGCGTTTAGGACGGAATGGAGCCTACCGAGAGCGAAAGCGGCTCGCGAACGAACCTTCTTTATGTGCTCAGCGAAAGTGAGATGGTGGTCGAGGAAAACACCTAGGTATTTGGCTCGCTTCTCCCAAGGGATCTGCTTACCGAACATAGTGAGAGGTCGGGGGAGGGGGTCTCTAAGCCTTGTGCGCGGTTTCGAGAAGAGAACCGCTTGGCTTTTTTCGGGATTGACTTCTATGCGCCACTTTCGAAACCAGGCAGCGAGTCGATTGACTGCGCCTTGGAGAGTGTGGGCGATATTGTCGGGGTATCTAGACCTAAAGTAGATGGCCGTATCGTCTGCGAACAGAGCGAAATGCGTCCTTCTACCTGGGTTTGGAATATCGCTAGTGAATAGCGTGAACATGAGGGGAGCTAGCACGGAGCCCTGAGGGACTCCTGCACGAATGGGGCGGGGAGAGGAAAGTGCTCCTTCAATGCGATAGCGGAATACGCGATTCGATAGATAGTCCCGTAAGATGAGTACGAGACGATCCGGCACGCCGAGTTGGTACAGCTTGTATAATAAGCCGTTGTGCCAGACTTTATCGAATGCTTTCGCAATGTCGAAGAAAACTGCACCCGTCAAAGAGCCGCGTTGGAAACCATCGCTTATGAACTCAATGATGCGGTGGGCCTGATGCACGCTAGAGTGCTCAGTTCGAAAGCCGAACTGTTCGTTGGGGATGAGGCCCTTGGTCTCGGCGAAGTCTCTGAGACGCTTGTAAATAAGCCTCTCATAGATTTTTCCGAGAACCTTGAGCAAACTGATGGGACGGTAGCTAGAGGGGTCGGTACTGGGTTTACCGGGCTTTCTGATACCTATGACGGTGGCTTCTTTCCACGACTGGGGAAAGAAGTTGTTGCTTAAGGCACCATTGAAGATGGTAGTCAAAAGCATTATCAGGTGGGCAGGGAATAATTGGATCACCCTATTGGTGAGTCCATCTGAACCGGGAGCTTTACGAGCTTTAAGACCTTTGATAATGTCGTGCACTTCGTCTGGAGCGACGGGAGGCAATGGACAATCAGGGTCGTCGACAGGAGGGAGAGAGGCTCTACGTTCGACTTCAGCGTCGACCTTTAGGAGGTGAGCTTGGTCTACTGGCAGGGAGCTGGGTGAGCATTGGGCCTCGAGGGTGTCGGCCAGGCATTCTGCCTTTTCAACGTCCTCGAAGGCTATGGTCTTATCGGGACGGGTCAGGGGGGGCATGGAGGAAGTTTGAGGGGATTTGAGTTTCCTCTGAAGTTCCCAAAATGCCAGATGGTTGGGCTCTAGTTCGCCGAGCATCTTGTCCCAGCCCGCGTCACGCAGCTCCTGTATGCGTGTCTTTACAGATCTCTGTAAATAGCGCATATGGGCTTTGTTTGCGGGGCAGGGGAAGCTACTGTAGGCACGGACGGCCGCGTTCTTCTCAGTCAGTAATGCACGCACATCGTCCGGCAAGCTCCAGTGACGGTCGTCCGTCACTGTAACCTCCCTTGAACATTCGTTCAGGACGGTTTGTACGTGATTAGTGAGTGAGTCGATCGCGGACGTCGTGTCTGCGATAGAGTTGAACACGTCGGGAATAGAGTCTAACTGAGGGGACGTGTTGGATTTCAGCTGAGTGCTTACTTTCTTCCAGTCCGTGATCCTCTTAGTGATAGGGGGAGAGTTTGGGTCGCGGAGACCTATGCGGGGGTCTAATCTCATGACTACCGGACGGTGATCAGAGTCGAGCTCGTTAATAGCTTCTATGGAGTCTAGTCTTAGGTTGACGTTCTTAAGGAGCGCCACATCTAAGATATCAGGGGCATGATTTACGTTAACCGGAAAGTGGGTGGGAGTCATTGGAGCGATGACGTCAAAGGTCAGAGAGTGGGAGAGGTCGAACAAGTGTCGGCCTCTTGTAGTAGTTACCGAACTATTCCAGGAGGGATGTTTGGCATTGAAATCGCCCGCTAAAATGAGCGAGTTACTCATAGTGAGTAGAATCGAGAGGTCGTCAGAGAGGAGTTGGAAATTCTCCGAAGTATTAGCGGGGGGGAGATAGACCGACACGAGAGTGATCGGCTGGTGGCCTGACATGCCGAGGCGGCAGGCCGAAACTTCTAATCGTGAGAGGGGAGGAGGGTCAATTGGGATGCAGTGAAGCTGCTTTTTGTAGTAAATCAGGGTACCTCCTCTATGGCAACGTGACCTATCGTTGCGAACTATCCGGTAGTTAGCTATTGATGGGTTACGGTTGCAAGGTTTTAGGAAAGTCTCTTGGACTAAGAGGACGTCTATTTGATGATCGCGGAGGAAAGCCGCAATCTCTTCGCGTTGATTTTTAATGCCGTTTGCATTGAAATAACCTATTATTAGGGATCGCGGTTTGAACCTAGCTAAGACCGTGTTATCCATAATGGGGTTTAGTAGCGAGGGAGGTTAGGGCTTGCGTAATGTCCGGATACGCGTTGTAGATGGCCTGGATCTGGAGGAGATTGCCATGGGCCGCAAGGATTTCGTTGGCCATTGTCTTTGCGCGAGGGGAGACGAAGGCCAAGAAGGTTGACGTAATTACGTTGAACGAGTCAACGGAGACGTTGGGGGTAGCCACGGGAGTGGATTGAGAAGGACGCGTAGCTTTAAGAGCGGACGTGGGTTTCGCGGGGGGCGCGGCGGGCGCTGGAGGCGCAGAGGGCGCAGGGGGCGCAGAGGGCGCAGGGGGCGTGGGTGGCGCGGCGGCGCGAATACGGGGATCCATAAGGCGGGGGAGGGGAGCGGGGGGGGAGGGGGAGGGAAGTTACTGAATTGAGAGGGCACCATGGCAGGGAAAGACTGCTGGTGATGGAGATAACTCCACGGACTAGGCCTCTGAGGGCTTAGTCGTTGGGGCAAATGGGATGAGGGAATCCTATAAGAGGAGGGAGCTTCCCTTTGCTGGCGGGCGTCGAAACGCTTGGCCAGTTTGGGAGAAGAGGCCTTAGGGGCTTTGGGGCAACCGCGGTAGTTGGCCGGGTGGCCTTGTTTGCCGCATAGGACGCAGCTGGGAAGGTCGGTACAAAGGGAACGATCCTTTGGACGGGGGCAGTCGGAAGTGCCGTGCTCACCTAGGCACTTGACGCATCTAGGTGTAGCATGGCAGTTCCTCTGCGAGTGACCATATAACTGGCAGCGGTGGCATTGGCCGACAATGCCACTCTTGTGGGGTTTTTCAATTTCGAACCCTGTGAGCTTGCACAGGGAACGAATTTGAAAGATCGGGTGATGGCCCTCTACGGGCGGGCAGATGACGAGGACCATGTCGTATGACTCTCCGCCTCTAGAGCGGTGCATGCGATGGACCTCATCTACGGGGACTTTCTGTGACTGAAGGTCCTCTAGAATGTCGGATGGGGGGATTTCGCGAGGGATACGCTTGATCACTACGCGGATCTGTTTTTCCTCTGGGAGTGAGTAGGTGTGGTATGACACACCTCTCATTCTCAGAAGACGGGTTAGGTCCCTATAGTCGCGCGACGTGGGGACATTGACTTTAATACCCTGCTGGGTATTTCGGGCGCTGGAGAAATTTATTTTGTGGTCGACACACCATTTGGATATGTCGGTCCACTTTCCCTTGTCCTGGATGAACAAGGGAGGCGGGAGAGGGATCTTTTTAGCGTTAGCGTTAGGCGCGGGGGTATCCTTCGCGGAGGATGACGCAATCGGACGAACGGTGGAGGGGGAAGCTACTGTAGCGCAGCTAGCGGATGACGTAATCGGACGAGGGGTGGAGGGGGAAGCTACTATAGCGCAAGTCGCGGGGGTAGCGGGAGAGATTTTTGAGGACGGTACCAGTGGTGCGGGCGACGAGGGAGCAAAGTCTAAGTCCTCAAGGGCAACGACCTTGCTGGCCTGGGACGAGCTTTGCTTCTTGTTCTTCCTCTTCTTGCCCTTTCCTTGGACGGTTGTAAAACCATCGTCGGATTGGGAGGAGGATGAGGAAGAAGAAGAAGCGGCGGACTCTGCTTCGTCGTCGTCCGAACCATAAGGGTACGGGGTGGTGGGCCGCTTTGAGGAAGCGGCGCTGATGGGGGCGTCAGTGTCCATGGACTCTGACGGACTAAGGGGTCTAGATGGCTCAGTAGCCGGGGGGGATTCTAGAGCATCGCTAAAGCTAGCGATGCTATTGTCAGAGGGACATGACTGGGACTCTGACTCAGCTTGGAGCCTGGCGAACCGAGCTCCATACTTTGTCTTCAGGGCGGGCTCTTCTTCGAGTACACCCTGGAAGAACTTGATAAAGAGCGCTAGGCACTTTACCGGGTCCTTCATAATGACGGGGGAAGAGAGAGACTTTACGCGTGAATTTTTCCCTAACTAACTTCCTACTATCCTAACTCCCCGGTGGGTATGCCGGGGATGAGTAATCCCTCCCTGTCGGGTGTAGACAGGGAGGATGTGTGCCTATGGGTGAGCCCTAAGCTTGCTTTTGCCCGTTGCCTATCTTATTGTGCAACGGGGTCCTATCCAGTCTAGTGTGAAGGGTATCGATATACCCGACCACGCTAGGTGAGTCGCTGTGGAGGCAAAACTGTCACCAGTGCCGACTAGGAGACCCCCCAAGGCCGAACACTGGGACCCGGCCAATTGACTGCCTAACCCTGAAGGGGATCGGCGGGTGTGATTGGGTCAACACCCCCTCGGTTTCGTTGGCACCGTAAGGTATCCACCGAGGACCACGAAACTGTGGTTTTGCCCGGAAGGGGCCAAAATTGCCTCGACGAACGTTTTGAACGACAATCTTAAAGAAAGTCGATATTAATTGTGTCTTGAAAAAGACCCCAATTAATAGACGTGATGGTAGTCGGGTGACTACAGAGACGACTCGGGAACCACCAAGGAACGCTTGAGCCGGAAAATCGGGAACTCTTGTACACAGCAGCGCAGCGCAACACGACCGTCCGCCACCGGTGCCGGGCGCAGAGTGTTCGTTAGTAAAGTAAAATATAATACCTTTATATAATGTAGTGTATAATAATATTTTCAATTACCTTTTTTGTTTATTCAGCCTTCGTAGACCCAGCGATGACAACTATTTTTTTTTTTAGTTTTGCCCATTTTGTTTAAAAAAATATAACTAAAAGTATCTAATAAAAACTAACTATTTACAACTATTAAAAATTTTAACTATAATAATCACCTATCCTAATACCTAACCCAATTCCTTATCCAGATATCCTAATCCTAGTTACCTATTATAATTTACAATATGTTTTTTGGCTCAGCCGGTAATAAAACTTAGCGGGGTGGCGGTCTTGCAAAAATTGGCACACGTCCGACCTCCATCACGTTCCGCTCGGGACTAAATGGCACGGGGCGAGCGCATGAAAAGATGAAAACGCTTGATTTTGGAATTAGTGGTATTGGTATTCTCATATTTCACATTATTTTGGCCAGTTTATATCACTTTTTTTACGACCTTTATTATGGTATAAGTTTTATTATTCAAAGCCTAATATAACTCAAATAAAAAAAATATTAGAACATAATTTAGACATGTTTTTGCGATTTAATTGGATGCAGTAAAGTGCAAGTAATCGTGTATCGCATGGCTGAAATATCTAGATCAAAGTGTGAAATATGCAATATGTTTTTTTCAAAATTTTAATCCGTGTTATCTACGAATAAAAGACAATAGAAAACGTCGTTTATACGGGTAACCCCGCCTAAGTTTTTGTGAAACTTGCCCATTTTCTTGCTGACTGTATTTTTTTTTTTTTAATCTGTGAATGCAGACCAATATGTTTCGGAAAGTTAAGGACAGTCTCTGAAGATCTTTTTCTTGTAGCAACAACGGTTTAGGTATCTGCCTTTGTTGCCCCATCTCATAATCCACCTTGTATAATTATGTTATATGATTGACTGCTTAGCTCCATAAAGGTATAGCGTGATGATAATCTTTAAATAGGTTAATCCATAACTTTCTGCAATATTCTTACCTTTTCTCTAGTCTTTTTTTTCAATTTGTGGTAAACTATAGAAGAATACGAACATAATGCAATATATCTCATCCACCATAGCAAATAGCGTGATAATATATATATTTTTAAGTCTATTGTGAAGTTTCAATTATTTTACTTATACATTATTTTTATATCAATTTTCAACTTAATCAAGCCACACAGTAAAATCCTCCCCTGTAAAAATGAATACCCCTTTTCACCCCGTTAGGGATAGATTTTATTTTCAGTCTTAAGTATAAATACTACGTTTCGAGTTAGTCAGAGCCGCGCGTTAAAATTCTTCCATACAAACTTTGACACCCCCCAATTCTCCTTTAGGGTAGTTTAGAAAAACTAAAAATGGCAAACTTTATTATTTACATAGATAAGTATTCGTGTAAAGTTTCAAGTTTATTACCTCAAAGAATAAGCTTTTTCATACAAACAAAATCTCCCTTTTCACCTGCTTAAAGGTCGAATTTCCAAAAACCCTTTCTTAGTGGATGCCTACGTCATAATAACTACCTCCCTGCCAAACTTCATCTTTATACGTCAAGCGGTTTTCGATATTTAGTGATGAGTGACCTTTCGCTTTTATACATTTAGAAGATACAATCCAGTGCTAAATTGTCTCATACATAAATAATCATAACTTAAACAACGTAATGAAAATACTTATTATTTACTCAATTACTGACTATTTATTGAAACTTATTGCAAAGATACCCAAAACGAGATTATTGTAACAACGTCGAGTCATGCATACATTATCACGTGTGTACGAATATTTGCAAATGGCGGTAACTTAACTTTCGTCCTAAATCAAGTGGAACGTTCCCGCGCGATATAATTGTGGTGACGTGTTCATCGTCTATCTGTTATGGTAATAGGTGTCGTCTTAAATCGCTAATATTAGGTGATACGTGTCTAAACTATTGCATCTATCTGTTATAATGAAGGCAAATTGGTTTGTACAGACTAGGGTAAATTACTAGTGAGTACTTTATTAGATGGAACCTCTATGTACTAAGCCGATTAGATATAGAACCAATTAAATATTTATATCAAGAGTAGAACTACTTATAACTCCACTGTACATTGTATTACTCTAAAATATTTGACAGACTAATTTTCACGAAAATATTATCCATGCACCAAAATAAATGTAAGTACAAACAGTTAATTTTAAGTACCTACACACACTCCCAACACACTTCACCGCTCACAATGATAATAACCGTCATCTATCATCTCAAATGATACATAAATAGTGCTTTCTAAATGAGTAATTTCGCCAGTATCTAGCGACTCAACGTGCAACTATCGCTCCTAGCCTCGGAGCCTCTTGGAAAGCAATTACAGCCACTCAAACGTATAATGGCCACAACGCGGGGTGCAACGGAAACCGCTGCAGCCTGCGACTTGTACCAGGCAGTTATGAGCGAAACTTTTACTGTTACTTGTTGTTATTGTATACGTTTTTTTTTTTTTAAGTGTGCGTTAGTTTGTTAATGTTTATATTGTTTAACATAATATGAATTGCTTGACTTAGACTTGTTTGATCGCTTCTTTTTTGTGTGAAAAGAAGCATCTGCCCTACAGTGGAACAGTGACGGATTATTATATTCAGCCGAAAGACGTCCACTGCTGGACATAGCCTTCCCACAAACATCGCTACTTCGACTTCTGAACATTGCGAACTTCGGTTCTGCGGTTCCCGCATCCAGCGGATTCCTACGGCCTTCACAAGGTCATCGGTCCACCTTGTTCGAGACCAGTTTATTTTCTTTCAAGATAGGTATCTGTTATTCCTTAAACAATTATTTGGTCTAGTGGTGGCGGTGAAACGGCGTATGACTATGGCTAGAGGGGAAATGGACAGGTTAAAAAGTAAATAAAGAGGAATCGCAACATAACTGAGGCACATAAAAGATCAGGCTCATCCGTACACTTGTATTCCCCATATTTCTATACGCAGCTGAGATATGTACCATCGAAGAAACGCATATCTATACACCGTAAGGACCATTTCTGCTTGCACCGCTCGGCCGATATTGTAACGCTTACCTACGAAAAAAAAAGGGTCATGTGCACGGGATTTTGTTTTCAAACTGCTTAGATAAGCGTTTCTTCCATAGTCAATTACGAGAACAGGAAAAGATTTTTTTTTGGAAAATCCAAAAGTGCACGCCTCATAACGGTGTGTTATTACGGCGTACCATTAATTTCTAATGATACATTAAATTCATTGATTATTTATTATTGTGCTGCAGTTCAGTGCAGTATAAAGTAACAGTGTTGTAATTGCGTCACTAGCACTCTTCGGGAGCAATTAAAGCCACTCCAAAATTTAATGGTTCGTGCGGAGTGGGCAATTTGTGCCACGCTGTGGGATTCTCCACAAACGAGTACTTAGAGGAGTCTTTTTGTTTATAATAGTTTCCGTTTTTCAGAATAAACGTTAACTTTCTTTGTTGGTGCTGGTAGATCGAAAATGTTGCGGCTTACTGTTTGCTTGATTAAAATCATCAACAAAATCGGTCAAGTGAAGGCTGTTGGCTGTTTAAAATCTCATAGGAAAAAAAAAGAAGTTAATTTAATGTAACAACAGAATTTATTTTCAGTTAGTTTATTGCAAACAAAACACGTCAGCTTTTAACGACCGAACCAACTGACTATCTTATATCTTACTAGCTTCTGTCCTCGAATTCATCCGCGATCCTATAACCTTCCTCAAGGATTGGGTTATCCAATTGAAAAATATTTTTTCAAATCCGACTGGTACTTCCGGAGATTATTCCCTACATACAAACTTACAAACAAACAAATTTTACCCCTTTTTAATATGATTAGTAATTAGTCATTATTATTAGTATAGAAGTATAGATTAAGCAAACAAGCAAAGAGAGACGTACTGATCTCGACTACTGTTTTAGTTGATACCAAGATTGAATGTTCTTTAGAGACTACTGGTCAAAGTCTAGCCATTTTCTTGCTCATCGGCTTAGGGTTCAAATGAAGCGCTTCAGTATTTGACTTGGACCAAACTATTGAGAGTGGGAGGAAACTCAGCTAGTTCACAAGTAGCCAGCGTTCTGCTTTGTTGCGCATCATACCTATTTTTGCAAGTGGTGGCCCAGCGGTAACGGCCGCGATTTACAAAATATAGGTCGTAGGTTCGAACCCAGGCAGGCACTTTGTTTAAATTGTTAATTTCATCAGCTTAGAATAAAAAATTCTAAGACAATATCGATAGTCTAGCTAGAAGACAGATGTTATATGTGCAGATTTCAACAAAAACTCAAGCTACATATAAACGGGAGCTAGTACACCTACGTCAGTAATCTGAATGCGTCAGCTGAACGCGTTCATCAACAAGATGAACGCGTTTTACTGAAGGCGGTCACGGATGGTTGCAACTGTAGTAACTTGTATAAAGAGGCTTTTTAAAAAAACTTAGGGACCTGAAGATGAATTAATTCATGCTAATATATGTTTTTTCAAACTAAAGAAAGAAAAAGAGTGTACTCAGGTTAAAGAAATTCACCACTTAAATAATGAATTATTAAATACTAACTGTAACCCTCATTCCATACTAACTATAGACCTTACTGAAGATTCCTTGATGAAATAGAATTATTATAGTTATAAAGTTAGTCATAAGAAAATAAAAAATATGCAAGACTGAATTGAAAAATTATTAAAAATGAAATCAAATTAGGAAAACAACAAAAACACTTTTCCAAAAATTTCGCAGGCGCGGCTCTCTTAGGAAACCATTTAAAGATATTAACATCATAACGGTAGGTACGTTGTCAATATAAATCTAGGAAAACATAATGTACTTAAGTAAAATTCGAAATCTTTTAAGTAAAAGATATACAATTATATAACTAGAAATAGGGACCAATTAGTTCAACCAGATTCTAAGCACGATGCTAGTGGTATCGAGTCTTGTGCATGGATAATCTGTAAATTTCCCCAAACAACATTCTACCACTTATCTCCGGTCATAATACTCAACTTGGTGGCACACAATATTCAATCTTTTTTAAGCTCATACAATCTTATTTGGAGGACAGAAAACAAATTACTCAGATATGTCAAGTGGATATTAAGTCCAAAACTGAAATATTTTATTCGTCTAGCTCTAGAGTTCTTTGTTTCGGTGTTTCGCAATGGTCTGTAGTGGGAATTTTGCTGATCATTTGTTACATTAATGACTTTCCCCTAGTAATCAGGCAACAAATGTCCTTATTCGCCGACGACAGCACAGTTATATATTATAACACTGGTAATAATATGCCCCAGAGACTTCCCACCTTTTATTTATTTTATGAACACACAATCGAGTAATATGTCTAAAGTTATCATAAAGCTAAGTTCACTCACCTGGGTACGATGGCTATGTAGAAGACCACCCTCCTCAGTACTCAAGCCTTCTGCAGAACCTGACACCTTAAATTGCGTTGCCTCAAAAATGCCTCAGCGATCTTTTTTGGGTCCTGTATATTATTGACACTCGCTGCACGACTCGGCTTATATGATAAATTGAAGTAGATTTCCAGAATCACCCAAGATCACCTGAGGCCCTTTGTTTGAACCCAGCGCTGGGCACGCCACAATTGCGGCGATAAGACCCCTCATTGAGGAGTGGCTAGAGAGGTGCCACGGCGTCCTCACCTTCCGCCTGACGTAGGTCCTCACCGGACACGGCTGTTTCGGGAGGTTCCTGCACAGGATAAGGCGGGAGGAAACGCCCGGGTGTCACCATTGTGTGGATCGCCCGGAGGACACGGTGGAGCATACGGTGGAGGTCTGCCCAGCTTGGGCGGAGCATCGCCGTGTCCTCATGGAGGTGATCGGCGGCGGTGATCTCTCACGCCCGGCCCTGGTTCAGGCCATAGTACAGAGCGAGAGGAAGTTGGAGGCCGTCACCTCTACCGGGGGTGCAAAGAAAACCGAAAGGGAGATCGTAGCCCTCGGCAATAGGACAACCGAAGGAACACGGGTGGGTTTTAGTCAGTAAGAGTCTGACACGAAGAGCGGGAGGAGTTATTTGATAATTTCCCACACTAAAAAAAAGTGTCAGCATTTCCACGCTAAATATATTTTGACCGTTTTCTTTCAAGTAGGTTTCAATAACCTCCGTTGTTCAGTCATTCTGAAACAGGATACATATATTTGTACTGTGTGGTCTGCTGCCTTTAAATTCGAACTCACCTTAGTGCCTCTTCTATTCTTAACGATGTTTGTCTTATGTTGTGTTGATAAGTTATTTGTCATTTGCTGCCGCTCGGCAATTTGAGGTCGTTTTCGTGCATAAAATACTATCTGGAATCCGTCATTATCGTCTTCATAGGTACGCTTTTGAGCGTCACTATTCCTGTAAGTGTAAGTAGCCTCAAGTGCGGTTGACGGATGCAACGTAAGCCCAGGCCTGGGATCGCTTCGCACCCCTGCAAGTGTTTCCCTCATTTCGGGTGTATTTGTAGGGCTCTCAGTTGAACCTAAAAGGTAGTCCTCAATCCTAGGCTACACCGTTGGTTCGCGCCCCGCAGTCCTCGTCTTGAGAATTTAGGATTTTGAGGACAATTATTTCGTCGTTTAATTTGATGATACTTTCTTCGAATATACTTTCATAGATAGCATGTCTGTTTGTAATGACGCAATTCTTTGTAATACATTAGATACATCTAAGAGGTCAAAGGTCAAGGGGGGTACTTTGCTTAAATTTTTTGCGATGAAACTCGACAATTTATCTTGTTCAGCTTCTTTGATCACCTTTATGATATCGATAATACTGTTAGCATTCTTCTTTTCACCTTTGCGCACGGTTTTCCTTGCGCTAGCTGCTTCGTACAGCAATGACTTTGCATTTTCAATTTCTTCTTCCGTGTACCAGGAACTACATATTTTTTTATCAAACTTAACTCATCCATCAGTTCACATTTTGCTGTTAAGAAAGTCAAAACTTCGTCGATCACTAGCTTGCAAACACAGGGCATTTCCACACTGGAAGTCGACACGTATACTGGAAGACCACGCGAGGGCGTCATGCGCTTGCGCCTTGTGCCGTTCCGAAGCGGCGTCGCGCTTCGCAACGGACTGACTTTAAATATAAGCTTTTTAAATGATTAAATGACAAGGCGTATTATTCTGTTAATGAATATCTTAATGACAAATTGTAACAATATATATATAATTTTATATCTGTCTGTATAATTAAAATGTTCCATTTAATTTATTATTGTATACGAAATTGTTACTAAATACTATCTATTTGTTTATGTGCCGTTTTAATTTATTGACATTGTATTATTATTATTAACCCTTAGTGTTTGGCATGAAATTGTGACATATAATTTTCTTGACTTTATATTTTTATTTTGTTAATGTGGCATTTGATTACCTCAACAATTTTGTATGTCTGCTGGCGGGACCTGTTATGGGCCAATATTTCTTTGTAAAACTGTATAATTTTTACCCTATGTATGTACAAAATTACTAAATGAATTGAATTGAATTTTAACCATTATTTGCCCTAAATTCCTGATAATTAACGTTGTGATCGAAGTTATTTGCAATACACAATAACGTTAAGTGAACACTGGAATGCCAAAACAATATGCACAAAAGAAGTGACGGTATTTTTTAATGTTTTTGAATATTCTTCAGTATTATTTAGTATTCAGTATTATATTCCAATAGACGGTAATATTTATTTTCTACTCATGATAATACAGATAAGTACTCTACTAATTGGTTAAAAAATAAGCACTCTATCACTGCATATTTTGTGTAATAGCTTGTTAAACTTTCAGCTTTCTTTAAAATGCTCTTCTGAAAAATTACCAAAACTGCACTTATAACATCTGTCTTCTATACTATCTAGACCATCGATATGTGACATCACACACATTTAGGCACACATATATTATAGGCTGATTATGCTTATATATTTTTGCATTTCAATATTATTACATGGCTCTTGGTAGAGAGACTGATCTTCCCTTGAGACTTTTGACTTTACTTAGTTTATGTTCTTGCTTTGTCTGTTTATTTTTAAACGCAAACTTTCAGTTTTAAAACTGCAACTACAAATTTATATAACTTTATGTTGTGACAATCTGTAGGTTGTTTTCCAGTGCAATACAGTTCACTTTGAAATTGCATTATCCAATCCACTCATTATTTTTAATCCTGGAGATTCATCAAAAATATTTCCAGTTTACATGTTCATTCTTGTCTCCATTCCCGCCCTGAAAATTTTAAATTGCAGCGCAAACAACCTTTCTCATCAAAGCGGATCAACTTCAGAAATATATAATTACGCTATGTTAATTGCAAGCGCTATAATGAACGTGATATTTCGAATAAATTGTAACGTTCTGTTGTGCTGAACTATTCGTAGTTTTGCAAAGGTTTTGGGTGACCACACTCAAATAGTTTATGCAGCAATTTGGAGCTTTGTTATAAGCTCTCTGGAGCGGTTTGGTTTTGATAATATCGTGTGTAATTTCAATTGTGGAGGGAATACGATGCAGCCCTGCGCTGCTTTATACCTATTATTATAATGAGTGGGTTTAACAAACTTGTTAGTACTGTCAGTATTTAGCTATATACCACCCGTAGTCGGTAAAATGGTTATTTTAATTTAGTGTTTTATGAAAACCATCTTATCACTTAACAAATCCTTTACAATATAGTTAATTGATTCAGGCGTGACCTTGCGGAAATCTCTCAACGAGGCATCCTCAAGATGACGATTGACTTGTCGCGAACTCGAACACGGCGTGTAGCCGTGCTTTCTCTTTAGAAATAGCTAAGCGGAACAGGTTACTAAATATATCCACATCATCATTTTTTTCCTTTATAATATGTAGAAACACAAGAAAAGATGATCGAATTAAAAAATGCCGATTCAAAGTAAAAGCAAATAGTGGGTGAGAGCTAATATGAATCCCCCACTCTTAGAGTTAAGAGGTAGATTATACCATCGCACAGTGACAGGAGTCAACTTCCGAGCCCGGCCTATCTCCAGACTTGACCTCCGCCGGCTTCTTTTCGGGCAATAGATTGCAAAATCAACACGTTTAGTATCTCCCCTGGGTGAGGCAGGGTTCAGGGGTAACACAGAAGTTTATCTATGATTTGACTGATGGAAAAAGTTCGAGACTGAGAAGAAAAAGTTTGTAACCATTTTATTCTGTTGGATTGTGCATAGTTGTAAAATAAACTTGACTTTCATTCATGATGAAACTTAATTTTACATATTTTCATAGAACCAATCATCACTAGCTACTTCGGTAAATTATAGAAAGGAGGGTATACTTTCCGGGTGCATTACCCATCGCAGCGTCTCGCAGCGTCAACGCAACGTCAGCGCAGCGCAGACGCAGCGAGGCGGCGTCGTCGCGTCACTCATTACACGTCTCAGTTGTTCTAATTGCTTTCCGGGAGCGTGGTCAGGCCCCACCGAGCACCGGGTGTTGGATGCAGGGCGCCAGCGGGCGCATACAGTACAAAATATACCTGCATACTTTACATTAATACATCGCTTGTTTGTCGACACCATCGCAGGGAAATGTGTGGCCCAGCGAGTAATTGAGTAATTTTGCATACGAGGTTCGCAAATATGTTTTAAAATTTGTGGTTAAAATGCATTTAGTGGTAGTTTTTCTAAGGTTCTAACAGGACTTGCAATATTTCTGTAAACAGTGGCTAGCCACAATATATATTCTTCTGTGACCTTTGACTTGTCATTTCAGAGATTAATAATCCTTTATTAAGTATGTTATTGTATACTTACTTACATAATTAGGTACAGCACATACAATTACAATAATTCATTGGTCCACAGTCACTAGTTAGCATACAATCAGTCACCTTGTAGGATTGGCACACCACTCGGTTACTAGAACATCCTCGAAAAACATCTCATTCGAGGCGATGCATAATTCATTTGTCATCGACATGAAACATGCATGCTCCTGCCCTCGGTCTGAGGTCGCATCAATTTTGCAACAGAGCCGCCTGGCAGGCGATACATTGCGCACTGGGCTTATACAACAATAGCGAGGACGCTTACCAGCTGCTCAATGGACGGCGGGCTTTAAAAACGTTTTTGGCTGACTTCGTGCGGCATGATAACTATAATGTTTTGTAGTTTATGGTAGACGTTGTTTTATGTTTACAGACCTGTTTTCTAAGTTATAAGACTAAGCTTACCTATTAACTGGCAGTTTTACATAAACTATGACTATTGACTATTCAACGAGAAAGAAAATATAGGAAGTTTTCACCATAATAAAACACCAAATATTATCGGGCAGGTAGTATGGGAGAGTCTGGAGGATAAATTAGGAGGAGAGATACTTAACTTTAAGTACTTCTTGGTTTAATTTTCTAAAAATTTGAAGAAATTGTTGTTATATGGAAGTATAGAAGTTGCATTATAGGATGGTCTAAATTGAAACAAGATTCATTAAAGAACATGTTCAAAAGTATGAAATAGCACGTAATTAATTTCACATTCGACTTTGATGCTAGCAAGCTCTGATTAGTGCCCGCTCTATGCAGATACTAATGAATCAATCAATCGGAGTAGCGGCCGTAGATCAAACAGAATCGCATGCATGAGTACGTACCATTTAATATGTACGCTATGCGCCTGGAATCTACCAATATCGTGGCTTTACTTCAAGCATAGGTTTAGAACGAACGCATATTTTTTTAAACAAGATTTTTTAAATAGCGGTACATCATAATAAATACAAACTTTACAATATTTGATTAATTATGGTATTATTTTATCACAAAAATTTACAGTCAATTGTTTTCGTATACATACATATATTTTTAGTAAACCTGTAGATGACAATTCTGTAAGATTAGATAACGTACTTTCATCCCGAATTTTTTTTGGAAACTGCTTATGCATGAAGGTCCGACACAATAATAATATGCTAATTTAATAAATCAATGTTAATGTTGTTTAATTTTTCATTTGCGGTTAAGAATTGTTCGAGAAGGCCGATATAATTTAACTAACAAAACATTTTGACATATGTAAGTCGAATATGCAAAGAATGACGTTTACAGTCTGTATACAGTAATAAATATCTAATGGTTTACTACTACAGCTAGTCAAAGATCAGAAAAACCTATAATAATCGGTCCATCACTGCAAGTACCTATTTAATTTGTTTGAAAAATAAATTCATATCGGTGGTCTAGAAGATAGATGTTATAAGAGAAGATTTGGAAAAAAAAAATCGGCAATGTAAGTGATCATGCTGTACCGTTTGCAATCATCAGACAACCAAATTTTGCATTTCCTTCTACCTCTTTCAGTTGACACATTATATTAAGTAACATCAAGGAGTAGACATAAGACTTTAGATCTAACAATATTGCATTTTATTGCTACCAAATGATAATTATAAAAATACTTTTTATTTAAAAAAAAAACAACGATATCCAAAAAAACTTATTAACAAAAAAAAAACAAATGAATTCCAAAAAAACACTACAAAGTGAAAAATAACTTTAATTTCGGAAGTAAGAAGAAAGAAAGAAAATATTTTTATTTGGGACACGTACATGAAATACAACATTAAAACTAAGTAAATTATAAAAACAATAACAATTTCAGAAAAACATTTAAATTTAAGAAGTCGGTGTCTTTGAATTTTCGTTTTTTGCCACCGACTTCCGAAATTAAAGTTATTTTTCACTTTGTAGTGTTTTAGTGTTTGGAAGTTGGTTGTTTTTTTTTTTTTTTTTAAATAGTCTTTATTTTTCACTTTTTAGTTGTGGTACCTATCTCACGCAAATTCGAATACTACTACCCGATACCAGTGATAGGAACTTATCATATCATCCACTTACTAAGTGGGAAAAAATACGTATTATTGAAGCTAACACAAAAACTATTCAAACAAAGTTAATACAATTTATATGGGACCAACAAGATCGGCTCGGTGGAAGAAAAATACTTGTATAGAACATTGGTCCGTAACCTCATTCTTCTAAAGAGCACAATCGCGTTCACAAAAAAAAACTAGCCAAGCGCGTGTCGGACTACGCACAATGAAGGGTTTCGTAGTTGAGATGAATTTATTTATGTCAAGAACAAACTTAACATTGTAGTTGAACAACATGTTCTCCCATAGATTTCTACTGCAAATGTAAGTTTGTACGTACAATATTGAGAGATTTACCATGTTATTTTAAAACCATAGACTTCTTATAGGTTTTCCTGTAACCTTTGAGTAAAGAGCCTATGTAACTCGAACACGGCGTGTTGCCACACCGAGCACCGAGCGCTCGGTGCTTGGTGTGGCAACACGCCGTGTTCGAGTTCACGACAAGTTAATCGTCATCCTGAGGATGCCTCGTTGAGAGGTCAAACACGTGTCGATTTCTTCCAGGGTCTTTTCAAGACTCTTTAGAAATAGCTAAGCGGAAAAGGTTACTAAATAAATCATCATCATTTTAACAAAACAGTTGTCAAAACAGCTTCTAGAGACACACATCCTTCTTGGAAGACAGAGCAGAGGATGAAAGATGCGAACTGTAGACACCCCTGGGCAAAGGTTGGCCAAAACTGGTATTTATGATCAAACCATCCCAAATATAAAATCATTGTGGAACCCTATGAAGCCGTTCATAGGATACCACAACTTTTTTTCAACCAGTCATGCACGACTATTTACACCCTGCAGGCTTTAAATGCGGCAAACGACAGAGCTATCCAGATTGTGTAGCTACACTGGCTACGTTATTCGTCAGATATTTAGTAAAAAAGCAGAAGAAGAATATGCTATGTTACCGGTAAAGAACTTCGCTTGGCATCCAATACCGCGAGTGCAACATTCATCAAATTTTACACGAGACAAAAAAAAAACTTTACAAAATGTACTACATACATACTATTATTTTAAAATAATATATTTTATACAAAATTAAAACAATATGACTGGATAACTTTCGACTATTTTTTTAATGCAGGTCTTTGAATGTGTAGAATGAAATAAAACAAAAATCTGATTTTCGTCAAAAATGTCAAATTCGCGGTATTGGATGCCGAGCAACGAGAAGTAGAAGAAAGATGTTATGTTCAACGATAATCTGAGCATGTTTAGCCTTGATTCTTCTTACACGATGCTAGTGGTCTCAGGTCTAAATAGTAACCCACCCCTTGTGCATGGATAATTTATAACTCTTTCTCAAACAACATTCTTATCTCAACTTGGTGGCACACAATAACCAATCTTTATCATTATTTTCCCTAAATTCCTGATAATGATTAAATAATAAATACCCTATAACTTTACGTTTTTAGGGTTCCGTACCCGTATTACACTCCGTCTTCCGCTGTCCGTCTGTCTGTCAGCGGGCAGTATCTCATGAACCGTAATAAGTGGACAGTTGACATTTTCATAGCAAAATGTAGGGTTCCGTAGTTGAAATGAATTTATCCCAAATACAAACTGAAAATTGTAGTTAAAAAACATGTTCTCCCATAGGTACATTCCAACTGCAAATGTAAGTTTATACGCACAATATTGAGAGATTTACGATGTTATTTTAAGACCATAGACTTCTTATAAGTTTTGCAATCTATGGGTAAAGAACCATTCTATGTATTTTTTTTTTCAAAAGTTTATGCTCATTAGTGTCGGAGATAAGGGGAGACTGGTCAATTTTTCTTAAATATCTTTATATTAATTTATTTTTAAATTATAAAAAAAAATTTTGAGATTCTTGCAATAAGTCCTTTCATTTAATATGTCACACGGTATAGTTTGCAAAACTTTTTTTAAAATTTTCTTGTATGCCCCTAAAAGTCACCCCTATATTCAAAATTCATTTATTTACGTTGCACGTCATGTTTGGGTCACAAAAATACACATGTGTACCAAATTTCAACTTAATCGGTCCTTTAGATTTGGAGCAAATTGGCTGTGACAGACGGACAGACGGACAGACAGACAGAAAGACAGCCAGACAGACAGACACGCGAGTGATCCTATAAGGGTTCCGTTTTTTCTGTTGTGGAACGGAACCCTTAAAATGATTTCACCCTGTACAAAATATATAGCTATCTACAATGAAACTCACTACATTGCAGCCGCATTTATTCAGTTCTGAAGTTTCTCATCTCACGACTTTTCAAAAGATTTTGAGCTCCAATTACTCTGCAAAGGGAACCAAACTGATACATACGTTATAATTACGAGACTAATTAGGAACATGCCTGCACACCGCACCGGAAAACGAGACTTTAGTCCTCAAACTGGATTCGAAGTGAAAATCTAATGCAGGCGCATTCAAATCCACACACCACGTTCCATGGACGAACAACGTACAAAGTAGGCTAAGTAGGGTTCTCCCAAGCAGGAAGGAATACAAATGAAAGGAACATTGACAAATAATCACATACAATACTTACTTCGGCATCCAAGTCATATGGCTCATGAACCACAAGTTAGTGTAACATATTTTTACATTGCATACGCAGATGTTGCAGCTAGATATCTCAAGGAATGACGCTGTAGCTTGAAGCCACCAGACGAAGTACAGGGAGCCATGTTTGAGTGCGACTGAAGAGCAGTAAACACTGGCGCATCGGAATTGCTAATCGTGCCGCCATCCGCAGAGCCACTCCACTGCGCGCTGCATGGCCAAGCTTTAAACGCTCGCCTGGAATCTGAGTAATGGATGCGAGACACGTCATTAAACTAACTTAGTAAGTATGCGAGATATCTTGCGATCGCGATATAGGAGTCGGACTGCCACTGTTGGAGATTCCATTCCGGTGACAAAATGACGAAACGTAGCCCCCTGATTTATTTTTGACCCCAATCCCGCTGCGCATACACGTATGTTACCCCTGCGACAGTTTGTGTAGTAAACAAGTGGGCGCGTATTTGTCACAGTTAGCGTAGAACGTGTGTAGTCCCAGCGCACGGTATGACGAGGCATGGGCCATGTTGTCGTGACGTGCCACGATTCTAACGTGCCCGTGTCACGGCACGTGTGTGTTGGCAATTTAGAAGATAAAAGTTACTTGTAGTTCTTATGTTCCCACAATAAATCTTCCAATTTTCAAAGTTTACGTTCAAAACTTCACGTCTAACAACGTACCTAAGTATTACATTCAAAGATAACGAGCCATACATATTATGCTTTCTGAATCAAAACAGTACCACCTTCCATTCAGTATTCAGCTTCCTCAAAGTTCACCACTAAGAGCACACAGGCACTGTGTGGCACAAAACTTGGGCTTCATTAGTGAGTGCTACAAACGTGGCCGAATTCCCAAAAGTCCCAATAGTTGAGAAACCGCATTGCATCAGACAGACAAGATACATGAGCGCCTCTTGTCACACGATGTCATTAAACAATGCCACAATTAAGATCTGTATTGTGCTTCAAGTTTTGTGAAGAGCTGTTTAGATTTGAGTTGTGTTTGTTGTGTAATCTCGACTGTTTCAGTTAGAATATTATATGGCCTGTGGATCAGATATTGCGAATATTGCTAGATATTACTGTCTAGATTAAAAAAATACAGTGGCACTCCGAGAGTGCCGACAGAAGTCAAAACTTGAAAAAAATCGGCACCGCGGTAATCAACGCGTTGATGTCTTTTTAATGGTCAAAAGCTGGTGTCATCACAGTGTCGTGGAATCAATGGTTTAGTCCCATCTCAAAAATGCCCAACGCGCCTAAATAAGTTTTCACTTCAAAATAATAAACAAACAGTGCTTTCACATCAGCTATAATGTCACATTATAATTTAAAATCTTAGTTTCAAATGTTTCAGCTGTACCTACACAATAAAATAAATAAAATAATTTTATTTCGGAAAACACAAAAAGACCCGTAAATTGTTAGTTACATGTTTGCACTTAAATCACTATTGTAAGTAACTTAACCTAAAGACAAATTTATGTGAAAACCACCCAACATCTAGACACAACAAAAAATAGTAAAGGTATAATTATGGTATAAGTCTTCGGACACATTGCCTTATTATGGCGGAGGAAATATCTGCTGCCACAGCCTTCAGGATACTATTGTGACTGCCTTGGATCTTATTCTGCTCAGGAGTGAGGCTGTTTTTTTTGCGGATGATAGCATGAAATCCATCGGTGTGGGTGACCACGAACATTTCTGATGCACTGCAAAAACGAGGCAATCGCAATAGCATCCTAAAAACATTATTGTATTGGACACGTAGAACATTCAGCGACCTTTTCGAGTAGTTAACCCAAAGATTACCAGTGTATAAACTCTGGCAATAAGCTTTAGAAAGCGTAATCTTTATTTGGTCAGTAAACCGAGAAAATCTTCGTGCCCTCATATTACCTCTGACCGCCAGAGCCCTACGCTCCCTCTCAATGTCACCGTGGTCGCTTAGGTCACTGGTAAGAAAATGCCCAAGATATTTAAACTTTATGAATTAAAAAATTATAAGTTCCTTATAAATTATAACCTATTATAAGTTCGAAAAATGTTTGACCGAATTTCATTTCACCTAAAACTTTTCAACTATTATCATTTCGTTTTTTTTTTCTTCATCGAAGTCACGTCTAACACAGTTGACTTATCATCAATTCGTTTTTTTTCGTTTCTCCGACGTTCCATTTGAAAAAAAAAATACCGAAGTTACACTTTGCCGAAATAACATTTTTTCGAAGTGGTTCTCTATTGTGTTCAACGTTCAACTTTTTTATCCATAATCTAATGTGCTACAACTTTTTTTTGTCCTAATCATCATTTGTCCGAATGATAACTTTCCCGAAATTAATGTCACATAATATAACATGCCATAAAATTGAAATCCCTAAATACAATATGGCAACAGGGCAACCAAAGGAACACGGGTGGGTTTTAGTCAGTAAAAGTCTGAGACGCCCTCCGAAGACTGCGAAGTTATTTGATATTTTCCCACCCAAAAAAAAGAGGGTAGTGCAAACAAGACTGCGTGAAGTCGGTTTTACAGCGATTCGTTTCTGTAACAAAATTTTGTAGTACAACATATTGACTTTTTATGACACTATTTTAATTTAATATTGAAAATGCTACCAAGCATCCGGCTATATATTTGTGACCAAATAATATTCCGTGAAATGTTGTTTCAGTGTGATGAAAATATGACAAATAAATCATTTGGCAAATGAAAAAAGTTCAAAAGAGGCAAAACATAGTTAACAAAAAAAAAATCGGAAAAGTGATCGGTTCCCATTCACTTTTTGTGTCATTATAGACCAGTCCATGTGCAGCAGTGTAGGTCTCACATACTTTGAGCATCTCCGCGATCGACCCCGGTGACGGGCCCAGCAGCACCATGTCATCCGCATAACTGATGTTGTTACAACTAACACCATTTAATGTATCTGTATGTTGTTACAATAACTTTTTTTTTATCGCGGAATCGGCGTGATCTTCCTTTGACTAATCCTTCATTTTAAATGTGATAAAGGATTTCCTTTTTTTTAATCCGCTTTTTAGTAGTCAAATACTTGAATTGTAGTGACAGAAGTCAATTTAAAGTTGATTTCTGCAGATTTATAATATTTACGGGATCCTGCCGTTTTGCCGAAAAGATTTTGCCAAATTTTCATTACCCAAACAAATTTTAGCAACCTTTTTTTATACCAATGTAATATTTGGAATAATTTTAGTACGCACATTTTCATTTGGTCAAATGTTTACTTGGCAGATTGTTACCAAGGATAATGTCATTAAGGCTTTTGGTCTTTAATCAAATGATTTATATTATTACAGCAAACAATATTTAGACAATAAACGTTTAGTCAAATGACGTTTAGTCAAATGATTATATAGAATGATTTCATTTTCTGGCAAATAACTTAAAGCCAATAAACATTTTACTTGTTTGTTAAATTTGATGTCATTTGCGTATTTCTTTGTAAGCTTATGTGCTTGAATTTGTCTGAAACAAGTCAAATGTATGGTTACTAGACATTAGGTTATTTATGGAACTAGTTACAGTAGGTTATTAATTTTAAAAAAATGGTTAGGTTAGGTTAGGTTAAAACTGTGACGCCAGAAACGACAATTTTGCGTAAAATATGTTATACCAACTGAAATATTTGACTAGATAAAAAATGGTAAAAGTACTAGTTGGTGAACAAGTTATTGTTCAAACGTTCACTTGCCAAACATAGGTTTTCGTAACAATTATTTGTAAAGAGATTTTTTGGTAAGTAATAATTTGGCAAATGAAATTATGCGAAAATTTGTTTGGGAAGTGATAATTTGGCAATTTCTTTTCGGTAAAACAAGGGAGACCCAATATTTACAACTCAAAATATTATTCAATTAATATAACAATTAATTCAACAATATATTTCAAATTAGATTTAGTTACAAGGTAAAATGGTAAATTCACTGGTGGATTATATCAACTTCTGAAAAAAATAACGTATTTAATAAGTCATTTATTATTATTATTAAGTTTTGCAGGGCACTATTTATCAGATACTTATATAAATACTAAATGAACAATAGCATCCATCGAGTACAGAGATGATCTTTCAATTATTGAAATCTAATACCCGTGAAAGCATATTAAAGCGTTTCCGTTACAATTTTTTTTATTGTAGCGGTATTAACAAAAAGCATGAAACATTTAAATATTCAATTGAGTGTGCTAACATGAACAATTTTTAAAGTACTCACGTTAATACTTTATCGGTACCAAATTTGAACAAGCGATAGGAACTGAATTTCTATTTGGGAGCCATTGTTAACATTTCAAAGCAACTGTTGGTATTTGACATCTCATTTGAATTTAATCTGCTCAATGTTGGCTGCGCGCGCTATTTGTGATGTGAAATTTTGATAGCGTTTGTACGGTGACCTGTGCATTTGTGAACAACGAATTGGAGCAAATGTTGCTCGTACTGTACCAGGTAATGTGAAGGAGTATAAATGCAATTTAGTCTAGCGGTTGTTGCCATAGTTACTGGTATATTTTCGGATTCTTGGGTACTATAACGAGACCAGGCATGTTGTACCTGAGTGTCTTTTTGATAATTATATTAGGTACCGTCTAGTGATAATAGAATATGAGCATGAGTAATCATTGGCGAAAAATGAGATATCTACATAGTTCAAAATAATATAATATTGCTTCTACGAGAACAATTTTTATTTAATACCAGTAAATTCCAATCTAAATATTCAATCAAATAATCCGCTCTACTGAAATATAATTGATATGAAATTAGAATCTAGAAATTCCCAATGAATCATCCATTTATTATTGTAATTTATCAATTCAATAATTGTAGCTATGTAAATGTCGTTGTTCGTTAGATTTCATTGTGATATTACTAGACTAGACTAGACTAGTGACTTCATTAATGAAAACAAATGTTTTAATGAATGATGTCTTTCTTTTTTATTCAAAATGCGTACCATGTTTCTGATGCAAATTCAAAGTCTGATACAAAATGTAAGCCGAAAAGTAGTAAGGCAACACGTAACTAGTAAAATTACCATTAGGTATAGTTATCACCTAAAACTGAAAAACTCAATAGTACATTGCTTCAAGTACTTCTCATGCTTTACCACTCGCGTACTTTCTAAATATTATGTAAGTATCTACTACTTAGCTCCATAAGCTTTGGATAACTTCATATTGGTACAAATCCAATCAACAATGTGCTACCCAACAACACTACATACGATTCAAAAGTATCCAAGTTAATCAGACTTAGCAGCAAACTTGTCGAAGTAGCAGCAGATCCTATTAAAGATAATCGTCTCAGATACTTCCCGCGGCCGGAAGTAGCTCCCACCACTGGGACGAACAATGGAACCCGTGTTTTGTTTTAACAAAGGATTTATCGGCCACTTATGGGGATATATTCAACCGTGTTTGGGAGAGGCCGCCCTCAATAGCCTGTTAAAAGATCAAAAAGAGCGTGCGGTAGACACTTTCAGGGATATTTAATGCCGGTTTAAAATAACGTATTGTTAGGAATTTGTTTTGTTTCTATTTTGGTATTATTTGACGATATTTTAATATCATTTTTTATCTTTCTAATTCCGTAACCTTTTCATTATAAATGGAAATGTTTAAAGCTGACTAGCTTTAAACATTTCCATTTATAATGAAAAGGTTACGGAATTAGAAAGATACCCATGTATGTATGTATTAAAGGATACAAATTCGATAAATTTATTAGGTATTCCGTTCTACTTGACTTTTTTTTTCTTAACGTCTATCATTACCTTCAAAATCAGCTAAAACACCTGCGTCACTAAAGTAATGAGCTCACTACCCATCTTTGTCAATATAACCATCTCAACTTATTAATCTCTCTACCTTCTAAGAACGTGCAATATCTTAGCACCACCAGGCTTGCATCTGTCACTAGCATCAGATATCTTGAGAAGTGTTCCGCTACTGTCTCATTGTAGGCTTCGATAGCGTCACAACCGGCGGTATTATCTCACGTCACGACAGCGACGCGTCACGTCTACGTCAAGATAGATTAATGTGATTAGAAATTCATATTATATTTGCATTTTTGTATGGTGTACATGTGTTTTGAAATGAGATTTAGGGTATTGTTTTTTCACAATGTTTTATTTCAATTAATTCAATAAACCGGGGCGTTCATTTTCCTTAGAGTTTATTTCGCCAATTAAAATGATTAACTGCTATCAGCAGATTTCTTCTACTTTAAAAAATAATTCAGGTGGTCTTGATTATGACTATGAATATGATGACGAGGAAAAATCTTCAAATGAGTCCAAACAGATTATCTCTCTACATTATCCTGCTTACTCAAAGACGTCGCTTGTTCAATTATCCCGGCAGTATAACAGTAATGATGCAAAGTACCCTCACGAAGGAGGTGGTCCGAGATCAGCTGTCAAATCAAGTGAACTCCCGCCGGAACAAGTAGGCGCCGGAGGTCGCTTAATGTGACTCGCGGTAGATTTATGAACGGAGTTTATGTTTACTTAAGTGTTTTAGTTCAGCAAGATACTGAAAATATGTAGATCAACTGTGCGCTGGGTAGCTACAGTTTTAAAGTTAACGAAAGGTACTTACTCAGTTGTCAGAAAATTAAAAATGATACGATCGCATACGTTGAAATTATCCCGTCGTGAAATGACTACGAACAAGGTTTTCAATAATTAAACTGGTAAGTTTCGTATGTTTGTTATTACAGCAAACTAAGTAAATGCTAGCTTAGCTCAAGTACATATATGTGCACTTCGTGTTAAGATGTTTATTTCAAAGACAAATGCAGTGTTAGTTACATTAATGTATAAGTACCTAGGCGACCGAGCTCTGCTCTGGTGAAAATAGAGAATGCTCATACAAAGTTCATACTAATCTATGTATAGTACTTACTTATTTCATGCTGCCATGTCATTATTCTAATGTCATTATTCTCATTTCATTATTCTCATGTCATTATTCTCATGACATAATTCTCATGTCATTATTCGTTAAGTATCTTGTTCTAAACTTTGGGCGACCGAGCTCTACTCAGGTGAAAATACGGAGAAAAAAAAAATTGCCCTATGAGACCTAGCTAGGTGGATTTTTTTTTCCCCGTGAGTACAAATATGTATATAAATATTGCTCGTTTAATAGTATAGGATATGAGTCAACAGTGGCCGTAAATATGTAAAGCACTTACATAATTGAAGCAAAGAATTCGGTATAAGGATAGGAATCCTCAGTAAATGAATGTAATTCCTTCGTACAAAAACGTTACTTGTCCAATTTGCCGGCGCAGTGGCCGGCCGGCTGCGCTGAGATCAGCCGTCAAATCAAATGAACTCCTGCCGCTGTCGTCCCGCCCTCTGATCACAACGAACAGGATATTATTGTAATAGATAGTAATGTGACTTGGAACTGAGTTGTGTCAGCTTTATATTTATAAGAACTTTGAGATTTGAACGAACATGCGTGTAAAGGTCCAGAAAGAAACACACATTAAACCACAATAGGGACTGGAAACTTTACGCCTCAGAAGTTAGTATAGTTAGTATATAGTGCCTTACAACCAAAATGATGATCTCAAATTATATTCAATATATATGTTCCCAAGTATTTTCCAGAGCATTTTACAGAGCAGGAACAGAACATCTTAACGTCAATATTTCTCTACTATATCTGTCAGAAACAGTAATAACAACTATACATAATTAACATCAACTTTATTAAACTCAAAAGTCCTGCGAAATATGACGAGTTAATTACGAAATTCTTCCCAAATATTTTCTGCAGTCCTGACGATATCTTTAAAATTTGTTCCTTTTAATAAAGATTTAAGCTCCCTTTATTAAAATTCGCGTTAAGCTGTGGTTTAATATATATTTATTTACAACCAAGTGAACCTACCGCTTCGAGTAAATTTATACTTGTAATTATATGAAGGCGACCTCTGAATATATTAGTGGCGTGAAGTTTATTAAAGACATTTATCTTAATTTTGATTAACTTAGTTGTGTCTAAGTTTCTGAATATTGACTTGGTTTTGTGTTCCTTACAAACTCTGAGTTGTTCAGATAATAATGAAATAAGTAAATATAAAATTGTGAAGGGTAAATTGTTTCAGATTGAATGAATAATATTTTCTTCATTCAGTTTTTTACCTTGTATTTTTCTGCTAATATTTCTGTTGTAAATATTGTCAGCTAGTAAGTGCGACTAGTTAGGCGTTGTTTATTCCATGCGCCATGTGTGTGGCCAACGTATTTGAATTATTGATCTGAAATGAGTGTACCCATTTCGGTGCACAGGTCAAGATGCGCAATATTTCAAGAATTTTGCCAATCGTAAAATAAATGAGGAAATATAGAAAAAAACTCGGGCAAAGAGTTTTTCGTCACAGGCCAAAAAAGTAGAAGTGAGCAAAAAGAAAGTTGTCTAAATACACACACCACAAAATTTTTAAACAATTCGTAACGTTAAAAATTATTGATTCGAAGACAAATGAAAAATGCACGTGATAAAAGTTACAATAACCGCTGAGCACACATATTTAACTACTTTTTGAATATAGGTTGATTAAGTGGAAGCTGATAATAAGATTAGTAAAGATCTATCCCGTTAAAACTAGTAATAAAATATGTACGTAAAATCTTCTACTATACGGTAAAATAATACTTCCATTTATGTTCCTAAAACTTCTCACGAAGAAATATAATCCATTTCACTCATTAAAATATACTTACACAACTATGTCTATCTTATTAGTATTTGCACTTACTGTTTCAAAAATGTATTCAGCGTATGGAGTAACTAACCTAAATTAAAGAAGTGTGTAGCTCGCCACGGCATCCTCCTAATGAGTGTCTCTGCGAGGTGGCTCCCTAATGAACTCCCGATGTTTATACCGGTACACCAGTATACGCTACTATTATAATTAACGTACTGCTTGCAGCGTCATTAATTTACAATTTAAGGTTATACGATACTTTTGGGTAAAAAGGTATTTTTTGGCGTTAGTCTGTAAAATTTATTGAACTGATATTTAGAAGCTACCAGATGTTGCTTATCACTGGAGTAGGTATTTGAAGTTTAGAATTATACTTGTGGGTTTTGTTATTCAAGTATTACTGATATAAAATATTCTGTATACCGCTATTTTTTTTTGGGAGCACGACAAATGTATCGAAATGTTTCATACGATGCAAAGGATTAAATGTTTGCAAGTTTATAATTCAACATTTGAATGTAAAAGGTAAACTTGAAGTGAAATTGCACGCCATGATAATTTTACAAATAGCATGACATAATAATAGCTTTACTTTGCAATTCAGTGTATGTAGGTACATTTTGAAGTGAATTATAGCGAGTATCAACAAAGTTGTATTTTCTGCTGTACTTAGCACTTACCCCAGTTTGTTAGAGCTGTATGAATAAATTATGAATATTTCAATAAGCCTAGCAATCAATTCGGTAGTCAGAAACGAAAATGATCAGTTTTATAGTGAGGTCGGAGACATTTTTCCCGTAACCTCCAGAGAGCAGTAAAGCGGGCAATACCTCGCGGTTGAACTTCGGCGCCGACTTACAGTTTAGATAAATGAAATATTTAGTTCACAAGTATTTCCAATTCTTGCTCTTGTTTATCAATAGTTTCGGAATTCTCGAACAGTAATAATAGATGATACTTATTGTGTCTATTTCTCTTGAATTGCGTTAAATTGCTTATAGTTAAGTTATAACAACATATATATCGTTTGAGTTGCAATTACATTAAAATAATAAAGTATTAACAAAATGAAAACGAATAGCCAAGAAATCACTTTTTGAATAACGTATATTGAAAACGATTGTTTTCAATAAATGTTATGATATGATTATATGAACATAAGAAAGGCCTATTTTCAAGACACGATAATTTACAGTATTGACAGTAGTGTTAAAAAATTGGAACTCAAATATTAGGGCAAAGGGACCTAACACCATCGGATGGTCCACAAACACCATAATAGACCCCTGTCTAATCCCCAGGGGGTGAATAGCGTGCTAGTAATGTCCTTAGTTTATGAGCATTGATCCTTTAACACGCAGTCTGTCCGATAGTTAAAGTTTTATGACAGGAGTAACAACTGCTTGATTAAATTTTTAATATTTTCTTTTCTTGTCCTTTTTCGTTCCTTTATTAATTCCTAGCGCGATGAAATAATTATACATAGTATCGACGGAACGTATTATTAGACCCTATTAGAATTCCTATTGTCTTCCTTATTAAAACTACTGTTAAAGATAAGACAAAAAAAAATTGGAATATTTAAAAAAAAGAAGAAGTTTATCCCATAATATGAAGTATGTCAAAAAACATAAATAATTAGTCATTTAACCCTCTGTAAGGATATATCGGATTGCAGTTCCAGAGATAACTTGATTTTTTTACGTCCTCCATAAACATTTTTCGTAATAAAATTATAGGTTCTTAGTTTTCAAGCCAAATTACTTGATAATGACATTATTTAATCATAGTAATACTAAACTAAATAGAAACGCGATTTTGGTCCAGTGTGCGTCGCCGCTAACTTTAAAAAACAGATCAGTGACCGGATGAATTAAAAGTAACTGAGTAAAACAAGAGTACTCACCCCTCCTCCTGTGTGGGATGCGTGTCCCCCGGCTTGTGAAATGTGCCACTTTGATCATAGTTTCTTTGTAGTTCCACTTCTGTAGCGCGGGAATGTTTGGAATGGTTTGGAACGATGAATAATTTATAATTGCATGTTTAATACCCACTTTTTATAGGTTATAATATATGATTTATGGGATGAATTCACATATTGAACAGGTAGTTAAATAATAGATAAATTAAAGGAAGCAGAGCTTTCAATAGCAAATTACGGGTATTTTAGAATTGCTTTGCAGTTTTATGATTTTTTATTCATACTGAATAAGGAAACTGATTTTTAACCGACTTCAAAAAAAGGAGGAGGTTCTCAATTCGACTGTATTGTTTTTATTTTTTTATGTTTGTTACCTCAGAACTTTCTACTGGGTGAACCGATTTTGATGACTCTTTTTTTATTTGAAAGCTGGTACTTCCCGTGTGGTCCCATTTCAATTTGGTCTAGTTCTGATAAATGGCATCCATGAGAAAAACATATAAGTCTTAAATTTGCATTAAGTATGTGCGCGACAAATGAACGAATAACTCAATATCGCGCCAACCGATTTCGATGATTCTTTTTGCAATTTTTCTTGGAAAGCACCATTTGGTGAAGTGGAACTGATGATGAAGACCACAAATGGCCACCGGAATTACTCAATAATAAGTATTTCACGGGTTGCGATTCGATTACTTTAATATGGCTACAATACAATTTATGCTCGTCACAATGCATATGAAGAAGTGGAGTTGATGGGTATAAGTACCAGGAGAACTCCTCAACGATTAACGTTCCTGTATCGGGAAAAGCAATATTTTGTAAAAGGTGATGAGCAGTTGAGATTAGGCTGTTGTAATTTAGGTAAATTACAAACTATCCACTAAAAAGCGAGAAATAAAAACTTTTATACAAAAAAGACAACCGAATTCCAAAAAAAAAAACACTACAAAGTGAAAAATTACTTAAATTTTTGAAGTCGGTGGCAAATAACTAAAACCAAAGACACCGACTTCCGAAATTTAAGTTATTTTTCACTTTGTAGTGTTTTTTTTTGTATGACTTCTTCGGCTTGGGCAGAAGTTACGATTGCAGAAGTTGTAATCAATAGAAAAATATCAAAATTCACTATCATGTCAATTAACTCTTCCACAGCAAATTTAATATATTTGTCACCCCCTCTAGACTTACAACCCCTAAAGTTTTCCAGCATGTATTCACCCCACAAAGTTGTAACAGGTGTAATGATCCGTGAAGTGGTCGCCGGTCTCACCCCTATGGAGGGCTAAAAGGGGGGTCTGATTGTTAGTTACGTGTTAAATGCAAGCTAAACCCCAGGGCTGGTAATAATGGTAGGATCGAGGCAAGCGCCTAATGTGTAAGTTTTGTCACCATGTCACACTAATAGTTTGGGGAAATGGACTGATTTTTGTTTTTGAGCCTCTGTTGATGTAATAAAAGTGTCTAATAGACCCGCGACACTCGTCACACTGCATTATCCTCTCCTAGCTCAAGCAAATATACTCGAACTATGAGTGGATTCATATCTATGAAAGCTGATTGTCCGAAGTAGTACATTGACAATATATAGAGGGCTCGATAGCTAGTATTTCGGCCTTGAACACCTGAAGCTTGCTTCGTATTAAAATTTCTTCTCTCCGAAGTTTAAATTGTTCATCTTGTGATACCTTTATATCACTCATTATTATTCTCTATTATTTCTCTCTTTTCTGGAAAATCTTAGTACCTAATATGTCCGAGTCTTTTCATGAAGCTTGATCTTACGACCTCCAGGGTAACCGCCAAAATTTATACTACATAAAGACTCATGTAACAATTCAAACTCCTCCAGAATTCTTAACCTACCCGATCTCCAATTAACTTCAATGTTGCCGCGAGCAATAAATCTAACAGTGTTGCAGTAATAATGCTGGCTGGCTATAACCGGAACGTGAATATCATACCGTTGCGCCGACAATGTAAAACGAACGGCGGCCCGTGTTTGGAAGTCGTTACTTGTTCGCTTTACCTTATTAAGTTTGGTGCAAACCAGTTTGACAGTAGGTTTCATAGCATAATTCAAATTGTCAGTTTAAATGTACTGTGTTAAAAGTTTCGCTAAAGTTTAAATTGATGCTTGTTTGCAAATTCATCGTCAAGATAGGGAAGTGAAACGTCCTTCTTTGTCTTGAAAGTAAATGAGATGGTCAAAGGTCTAGGCGAAGTACAAGTCAATTAATTAAATAATAAATTTAAATTAATTAATTCAATAATTAAATATGATTTAATCTTGTTTTATATTCATTATCTTGTTTTTATTTATTTTAAAATATTTATATTTTTAAATGTTTTTATATTTTCTATAGCCTAATATTTAAAAATATAATTTATAAGTATTTTAATTAAATAAAAGAAAATTTTATATTAATAAAGAATAAGATAGTAACTATACGGTAAAGTTACAGTAATTCAGTCCTACCCCCGGGGGTGTAGGTTACAAACACACCGACCGAGCCCTGCGCTTGGGTGTCGTCAGTAGCAACTACATATTATATGAACATGCTAACGTAGGAACATCCGTCTGCCATCATCGATATACTGCCGAGCGCAATGTGTTCAAGGCATCTCTTCAAAATTATCCCGTGTGACTATCTATAAAAAGAAACTGTGTTACACAGTGGGCTTTTGCTAAATGATCACGATTTCCGCCGAATATCTGATTATGACACTGTTTGTCTTATTACTTACTACTTATTGTGTATGAGTTATAAAGTACTTAAAACCTGCACAATCAGCCTCGGTACTAACGTTATGCATTTGTAATATTTTCAGCTCGGTAAGAGCCTTTTCAAGAGTCAAGAAGAATTTAACATTTCAAACAGTTTCACGCGTACTGAAACAAAAGTACTAGCCAACAATATTCAACACATGTATGCTTAATAAACATAGCAGACAGAAACAAATACGGTGTGTAAACATTGCAAATTGAGTTGTGTGTGCGACACCCTTGGCCCCGTGGCCCGCGGGCCCCCGGGCCCCCGGGCCCCTGGCGCAGACTCGGAGCGGATCCGTTCATATTTGCCAATTTTTTGGGCAACTGCGTCCATCACGACTGACTGGTTGTGGCGTGGGTTAAGTCTGAATCCAAGCAGAATTGTTGAGTTTGGGAATCTAACGTTTACTTTGTGTGTACATAACCAAACATTTGGATATTGTAAATAACTGTATCTGTAATTATATTGAAAAGAAAATAAGCGGAATATAAAAATTTTCTTATTATTTCAAATAGGTACCACCATCCATGCAGATTTGGGCAAATAGCTTTTGTTTTATTTACATCAATCGACTTCGTTCGCCTGAACGTCGTAAAACACCACTATATACTAAAATAAAAACCACATTTTTATAAAATTTTCCTGTATAATTACGTTTTTAGTTTTGGTCTCAGCAGCCAAAATAAAAAGAGATTCAAGAGGACGCAGGAGCAAGCGACGTACACAGCTGCCCGTGTGAGAAATAGATCGTCCTGAGGTCAACATCCGTAGCCTTTGGTAGCGATTTCCCATTGCTTGCGAAGTTTTTCATTTTTGGTGAATTAAGGAATGCCTGCGTTCCTGCATATACGACGTTATGGCACTACACTGACTGCATGCTGTTGCATTTATAACGAACAGCCATCACCAAAATAATATAACAGTAGATTGTAAATAAATACACGGGATTTCTCATGATCAGTCACCTAACCATATAATTATATTTATTCTTATTATAACCATACATAGTAAAAGAGGCCTAAACTTAATGTTTTTCTGTATATTATACGTTCTATGAACAATAACATAATAGTGTTACAAAATGTAAACAAAAATAATCACAAATACCTATATTAACTGTTGGAATCGAACTTAGGTTTGCAAAGCTATCTGATATTCGTTACCTATTCAGCTCACTCCATCGATTTTTTTGACCTCAAAACCTCAATCGATTCAGTAGAGTTTTTTTATCCGTATAAGAAACAGGATCGATAGGTATCAAATAAAGTTTTTGTGAAAATTTTCCATTTTCTTGCTGACTGCTAAGATACCTGCTGTTATTGTCCCATTAAAAAAAAGCACTCTGTATATTGTCATGATTGACTGCTTAGCTCTAGAAAGGTACAGCGTGATAATAAATTTGTAACTATCTGCAATATTCTAACTTTTCGACTCGTCTTTTTACAATTTGCGGTAAAATAAAGAATAATCGGCATTAGAATCGTTCCTAGTATAACGGCTAGGGCTGTGCACGGTAGGCTGCGCAGGCCGTTAACGAATAGAAGTAACAGTAATTAAAACAGCTTGATAGTTTATACATTTATATTGTAGGTAAGTAGTAAGTAACACGGCTAGGTCGTGGGTAAGGTCCTGACACTGAGTTCTGAGCACTCGCACACTTAGATTAGGAAGGAAAAGTACCGTCCTGGAAGCACATGGTAGACGTGGGGTCCTGTTCAGCACAGGCTCCGTAGTAGATCGGACGGCCCTCTTAAGACTCTGGTAGTGAGCGTCCGTAGCACGTGGAGGTCGCCTGTCAGCACAGACGCGCGGCGGTAGGCCGCAGGTAAGCAGGCCATCGTCAGCGTGCAAAATTGAGCAAGGGGCAAGAGCCCTCAACCCGTACAGAGAGCCCTGAAAAGCGCGGTAGAAAGGGCATGTCAGACGCGGTGTGAGTAGCAGCAGAGAGTGTAAAGCTAGCGTGGCACAATGACAGATGTAAAGTGAGGTTAAGTATATGACACGCAAACATAGAATACAAGGCAAATAGATAAAATTAAAGCCTAGTTTTCTGTCCACCGCATACAAAATAACGAGCGATCAAGGACATTGTGATGCGCGTAGATAGTAAAATCTAATTAAATTTGTGAACAGAAAAGTTAAGAAATGTTCGTAACTTTTTGTACTAAACGTGAACTGTGTGTTCACAATGTGAACCTCACTTCATGCAAAAGTAATAATTAAACTGCTACTAATTGAAACTCTACTTAACGTACCAATTTACATTAAATAAAAAATATCCTAGCACATTTATTTGAGCAGTTGGCGACGTTCTTGCTCCCGCAGCGACTATGGACGTGAAGCACTCTAAACGGCGGGAAGTGTAAAAAGTTTAACAAACTGCCAACTAATGTAAAACTAAAATCATTCGGCGTTCATTTATCAACTTTCGGTATTTCATTGAAATTAGATTTTTTTGCATACTTTTATGCACTAAAGATAACCTACTACCTTCACCTATTCGTATTGCAAGAGTGGTGATTACGTTCATTGTTTGGACTTGGGAGGCCAACATTTAACATAATATTTACGATACACTGTTAAAATCCCTTAATATTTCACATAACTCTTAACTTTTTGTCTCACATTGATTAGCTATAAGAGTATATGGTAACCCCTGGGTTACACCCCCGGTTATAACTTAACTACTTCCAATCATTACTCATGTTCCTTATACCAACATCGATTAAACTAACCGTGCTTGTGTAGCAGTAGCAACTGACTCGCCGCAACAGTTCGATGGTCTAACTTGACAACTTTACTTGGACAAATTCTAATAGTTTTGGTTAGTTACCGTTTGTGTTTGTTCGAGTTTGTAAACAAGCATTGGTTTAACTTTTGTCTTAAATGCTTTGGTTTAATAACTTTTTAATAATGTTTGGTTTAGTGTTATACCCGTGTAACACCTATTGCTTAAGTTAGTCCCTGCACGTAACTTTAAGTTTGCAAAAGATTTACTCCAATACGATTTTCCAAATGAGCGGAAAATAATCTTCTCTAATATTACTGGCTACTGAGAGATCTATTGCTCTACTGAGACATTTATTGCTCCATTGACATAGACACCATCACAATCGTTCCTCATAAACCGTCAATGGCCATGCACTTCACGTTACTAATGTCCGGCTAAGCCACTAATTGACCAAAGGCGCCGATGTCACTGAACAACAGTTGTTGTAGTTTCACAGCAACTTGACTCCGTTCGAAACGAGGACTCCGAAACGAGGCTCGAGTAAATACTAATTTACTACCTCGTTGATCTTAGACAGCCTCGTTGGTCTAGTGGTCGAAAGCGCTACTGATGATATACGGACAATTTTATTTTGCTTAGCAATCAGTTTCCCCGACTTTTCCTATTCACTTTATATCTTCCACATTCGTGCACTTTCCTCGTTAGTAAGCCTACTATCATGCATCAGCCCAGCTTTTTCCAGAATTTCCAACAGTGTTAACGGAATGCGGTGACTATTTTGGGATAGAAAGTAGATTGTCGGTTGTGTCATAGTCCAGAGTCAGAAGCCATCCATTAAATCTTTTTTTACACAGGTGTTTTTTGCGTGGGAAGATGTTGCGAACTTTATTTATTTTATTATACACGCTGAAATTTTAATGGTTGTTTTCCCGCGGCAGTTAAACTCAAAAGTTAAATGATTTTGTTTTCAAATAATTAAAAAAAATATGCATACACTTGAAATCGTGAGAAACATTAGTAGCTATTAGACATTACGTAGGTACTTCTCGAACCGCATGTGTGGCGGCTCGCTTCCGACAAAGCGAAGAGCGGTTCGTAAATGTTCAGACCAAAATAAGCTATCGCGCATAATAATGATACGGCATAAACTAGTCTGCGCACACGCGGGCGGCGGCGGCGGCGGCGAGTCTCTCCCCACGCAACCCCGCCCCGTGCCGCGCGCCGGCGCCGGCTCTCTCAGTAAACCCACGATCGTCCTATGACGAATAATACGATATCGTAATTTACAAAAATGGATCGACATTACATTTATTCCAATTTGGAGTACGTCGCTATTTTACAACCTGTACGCTAAGGCTAGTTATTATAACTTTACGCGGAGCCGTAAATCTTGGGAGTCGCTCCGTCTTTACGGGGTTTGGAACCCCCATGTCCCACAGGCCCGAACCATCGTAGCGGCGACACAGCGGCTACTCGATCATGGGCATTTGAAGACACCAGCGCATGCACAAATAGAGATCGATCGGGTGTTCATTCGCCAGAACTCGACGATACTTCGACGAGGACCCCGTTTGAAGTACTCGATAACCGTACTTCAAACGGGGTCCTCGTCGAAGTACGCGTATGGCTGCGTCTAAGTTTGACGCAATCCAATACTACGTCTGGGAAAACGACACATACAACAACTGTGGAGTGTGTGTGACTGTGAACTGTGCATCCCTATCATTTTTATGTGAGAAATTTGAAACTTGTTTTTTTAGTTTCGTGTTCAGTAAGTTGTAAGTAATAAAGTATTTATGGCGGTTTTAAGCCCGTAAAAGTATGAAGGGAAAATTTTAATAACTTTTAGGTAAAGGAGTTATCAGCTGTACTGGGAGGTTCAACGACCGCGTCGCTCACGCGCTGTAGAAATACTATGGGTTCTAGGTTGCTTTCAAGTTTTGTTTTTCACAATTCTAAATTCGCCATTTTTTAATATTTTTTAAAGACAAAATCATTTTGTTGCGGCAAAACAACCATTAAAATTTCAGCTCGTAGAGGTAGCCTCCTAGAAAACAGAAGAATCGCTTGTAGAAGCAGGTTGTAAATCCACTAAGGGTCGACGAAGCTGATGAGTCGAAGAGTAGTATACAACTATGTCAAGGATATTGCCCTTGGTATCTACCACTTCATATTAATTATCAGATTGCGATCATCAGTCCGTCTACCAAGATTAATGTTAGGGTCGTTTACAACGTTTTTCTCTATGTCTGGTTCTCTCATTTGTCTCTGGGGGAGGCATGTTCAGAAGTATGTTTTCCGGCTGATGTGAAGCTATGTATTATGTACTTACTGCAGTCGTATGTATAATGTGGCATGTGTTCTGTCTTGGGACGAGAGCAGTTTTGCAAAGTAAAAAAATATTTTAGTTTAACAAACGAAATTACTAACGAACATAATAGGTAGGTTTTACAAAGATAACAAGATTAGAAATAAGAGGTTTTGAAAACACATAAATATTTATATGTTTTATTTTACTAACCGTAAAATAAAACATATAAATATTTATTTTGCACACGGTTTCGCCCGCGTGGTTGTCGAAAATTATCCAACAGGAACTTACTACCGGGATAAAAATTGTATCCTATGTGTGTGCCAAATTTCATCCAAATCCGTTCAGTCGTTTTTGCGTGATTGAGTAACAAACATATAAACTTTCACATTTATAATTTTTAAAGTAGGATGTTAAAACAATGTCTTACTACTCAATATTTCAAGAGGAACTGTGTCAACGGTGCTTATAGTTTATATGTAAATTATGTAAGTAATATATGAGTATCTCATCTCAAGCAAAGAACTAAGTTACCTCGAACGGTCTCTTTTGCGGACAGCTAAGCAGCTAGCGTCCCGTTTTCTATTTGTTGCAGTCAACGAGGGAGCTATTCCGATAACATGGAATGAAAAGGAATCTGAAAAGCTTCGGTATTTGAATCCGCTTTGTGCAGCTTGTTCAGTTTAATACACTAGTGAACAAGCTTAGTAGTGTCCTTATGTATCGGTTAAGCATGTTATTATTGTGTTATTATTAGAGAGACCCACTTTTCATTCGATGAGTGCAAGCACCATCAGTCTCACATATTATTGGAAATAAATATATATCCCCCAAAAGTTACAGTAGAAATTATGAGCTAAATAATAAATACTGTGCTGTGACAAGAGAAGATTTTGTTTCCTGGTAGTTATAATAGTCGTCCTGGTTATAGATATAAAATAACTATAACCAGGACGACTAATAAAAAGCTTCAATTATAGAGAAATTAGAAACGAAGTTCGGTATTGATAAAGCATCATCGTCATTACCTTATTTTATACTTCCCAGAATCTTATATTGCAAGTACCTCATTTTTTTATTTCGCCACTACAATTAAAGCAACAATAACTATAGAAGGAAGGAGTTCCAGTTAACAAACCAGAAACTTTTAATTAACTTGCCGGGTTACAATGAAAGTAATGACTCCCCCCGACGAACGGCGACGCGCGAAATAGTTCACACTGAAAATTTAACTTTGCTTGATTAATTGAGATGAAAACAGTTTTAAATGCATTGAACCTACATTATACTACAGTACATCTAGGAGTGGCGCGAGGAGACGAAACGCCGGGGCTTACCTTCGCTGTCGCGAGAAATCACGGCACAGCGGACAGAGCTGCGGTGGGATCTCATGGCGTCATGGAGCGTGCGATTGTCGCAACCCAGTGCTGGGCACGCCACAATTGCGGCAATAAGTCCCCTCTTTGTGAGTGGCTAGAGAGGCGCCACGGCGCCCTCACCTTCTGCGTGATGCAGGTCCTCGCCGGGCACGGTTACTTCGGGAGGTTCCTGTTCTGGATAAAGTGGGAGGAAACGCCCGGGTGTCACGATTGTATGGATCGCCCGAAGGATACGGTGGAGCATATGGTGGAGGTCTACCTGGCTTGGGCGGAGCATCGCCGTGTCCTCGTGGAGATGATCGGCGCCGGTGATCTCTCGCGTCCGGCCCTGGATTAGGCCTTGGTTCCGTACCATGGCCTGTGAAAGGGCATGGAAGGCTATGACTTCCTTCTGCGAAGCAGTAATGCACACGAAGGAGGAACTCGTGAGGAAGAGGCAAATATTGCGCCCTCACGCCCCTAACCGCCGCAGCAGACGCTCTGGGCGTCGGGACTCACAGGCCGATTTCCGGCCACCGTAGGCGCGGGGGTGAGCAATGGATAGCTCGCCGTCCGATAAGGACCAAGCCCGGGTTGACGGCGCCTTGTGGTCCGCGCGCGCCTCAAAGAGATGTCAGCAGTACTTACGGGGTCCGCTAGGGCCGATGCCTGCCGGGGTTGCGAGGATGTCCGAAAGGGATATCGTGGCCCCCGGCAACTTGGCAACTGAAGGAATACGGGTGGTAATAAAATTGCGGCGGTTTTTTTGGTGCATTGGATTTTCAACGCTCTGCTAAGCGCCGAGAGTTGAAAATCTAACAGTGTGTTTTTTCAACGCGCTGGGACGAGAGTGCGTCCCAGCGCGTTGGATTCTCAACGCTCGGCTTAACACCGAGAGTTGAAAATCAAGTGCGCAATAAAATCCCGCTACGATTTTATTACGTCCGTGCAAACTTTGGCTTAGAGTCTGACACGCCCTCCTCTGGCACGGCACATAGCGGGAGAAATTATTTGATAATTTTCCACAAAAAAAAAAATATATATATATATACTACAGAACTAGTAACTGGTAGTTAAAGTATCTTAACATTTGTTGGCATATTCGGTATTTAAGGGTACGCTAGGGTCGCAAATCAAAGTTGGTAAGTTTATTTAGTTTTTCTGGTATTGCCAAACTGATCCTTTGAAAATACCAATTACTTAATACCCTTTTAAAGAAAAAAGGTTTCGTATTTGGGACTTTTTTTACGGAGATTAGTGGATATTAGTTTTCAAATGTTACACATTACACGATCCGCTGTTTTGTTGAAATTGTTCAAAACCATACTACAGTCCATTTTTTAAGACTAATAACAGCTAAGCTATTAGTAGGTCTTATTAAAAAAGCCAACTTTTCACTATATTCCACTCGGTTTGGTAGTTATCCTGGTCTAGCAAAACCACAAACACAAATTCTTGACACTCACTTATCACTGATGTACATTTTCCGTAGGTGGCACCCTTAGTTGGCACTTAGTGGCACCGCTTAGTGGCAATTCTCCAGTCATTAAGGAAACGACTTGGATTTCAGATAGCTAACATTAATTTGCGCTTGTATTTACGAAGTGCTCGATTTTATTGAAGTTATATGTACAGTGTTTTGCAATGGTAATATCTTGTGGCTGGAATAAATTAAATGGATTTTGTTTGCAATCTGCAGTGAATATTAGCTTCGTGAAGTTAAAGTCGATCAAGTAGCCATTTACGGTATCGGGAAAGACTTCTACTATAAAATTTTTAGTAAGTAGCAGTAGTGACTAAGTGACAATGGCCTAGTAAGATACTTAAAGAACAATAAATAACAAAAAATATTCAGGTTGCGCGGTGGCGTTGGGCTGAGCGCACGCGTTGTTGCCTTTCGTTGCGAGTGACAAACTTTTTACGCATACCCCCAAAGTTTAATTTTTGTGAAATGCAAGGTGATTCAAGTGGTGAAGATCTGAGTGATTCAGAAATTTTGGATAGATGCGAACAACAATTAAATGAGATGAATAAGATGGATGAGGAAATTTTAGAAAAAGGAAGAAGTGATGATGGTGGAACTGTACGAATGGCAGAGAAGAGAAAGGAACGAGAAGATGACAATGGTGAAGATGACTTTATTACTGTAACTAGAAACAAACCTAAACGCTTTATAAGAAGTAACTCGTTGGACCAAAGTAATAATCAAGTGAAAAATAAAGAAGACAGTGACACATCCGAAATAGTAGCTAATCATGAAGTTTGTGTTACCTCGATGGAGAATTTACCGAAACCAATAGCTTTCGCAAAATTACTACGTTGCGAAAACATTAAAGATATCCTTAAATTAAAATATAAAAGCGTCAATAAGGTACTCATTCAATTTCAAAGAAAGGAAGATGCTATAAAATTAATTGAATGTAAAAAAATCAAAGAAATGGGTTTACGGTGTCAATTAATACAAGAAATATCGATATCTTATGGAATAGTGAAAGGAATCGACCTTGAACTAAGTGAAAAAGAACTTATGAACATTTTAAAATCGAGCGTTGATGTTTTATCGGTAAGGAGATTAAAACGGTTGACGCAAGAAGGGAAGTGGATTGATTGTGAGTCTGTTAGAGTAAGCTTCAAAAGTAATGTGTTACCCCATTATATTTATGCCTACGACTGCCGATTTAAAGTTGAAGCGTATGTATTTCCAGTCACACAATGTTCGGGTTGTTGGCAATTCGGTCACCTCATTAGATTTTGCCCTACTAAAAAAATCTTATGTCCTAAGTGTGGAGGAAAACACGAAAACTGTACCATAACAGAATTCAAATGTTTAAACTGTAAGGGGAATCACTTTGTCTTGGATAAAAAGTGCCCCGTTTATCTAAAAGAAAGAACTATCCGGAACATCATGAGTGAAGAACATGTTCCATACAGACGAGCCTTACAACTTCTAAAGGAGAAGAAAGATAAACAAATAATAAATGAGATCTTGCCGGAAAACAATAATAATCCATCTGCAACCACGACTAACACGGGGAAGGAAACCTATAGTAGTGTATTGACGAATGTTTTAATACATCAAGAACCGTTATCTAATACGGAAGAAGTAGAAAATGATGTGAGTGTAAATACACAGCAAAATATTAAAAATTTAAAACGAAAATCGAACAAGCAGAAAACGTATCAAAAGCAAAATGATGAACCTCTAGAACAGTCAATAATTGAGGAAATAATTGAAGAAATAAATAACTCACAGGAAGAGAAAGGAAATAGTAAGCAAAGTACACATCTGTTGTATAAATTTGAATGGGTGAAGATTTGGATGAAGATAAAGAATATTTGTAAATCGAAACGCAAATTGAAAGAAAAATTATTATCGTTGTTGAAAATTGTAGGCGAGGAACTAAAGAATTTTTTTATTCATATTATGTTCGGAGAAGAAATCTTAGGGTATATAAATTGTAATGGATAATTTACAAAAAGTTATAAAGATGAACATATTCCAATGGAATTCACAAAGTTTACGGCCTAAACTTGTATCCTTTTCTGAACTTTTATTACAAGAAAACATACACATCGCAATAATAAGCGAATCATGGTTCAATTGTGAGATTAATGTAAACATTAGTGGATATAATGTCTATAGGAACGATAGATACGATGGTTATGGTGGTGTAGCTTTACTGATTCACACGTCGATTCAATCTCACCAAGTATCATATAATATTAATAATGCGGGTATCGAATTAATATGCGTTAAGTTGTTAAATTGCAAGGACTTAGAATATGTTGTGTCGGTTTATTGTCCTTCGTCTGTACGAACTCAGTTATCCGATTGGAATTATATTTTCTCCCACTTTACAGGTAAAACAATGATAGGTGGCGACTTTAATGGTCATCATACTAACTGGTCGGTTAAATCTGATGTGAGAGGTATTCAAATTTTGGACGCATCCCTAGAAAACGACTTTATTTCTCTTAATAACGGCATGGCGACACGGATTAAGTTAGTAAATGGCAATTTACAGGAAACATCGCCGGATGTATCATTTGTGTCTTCTGATGTAGCAATAAAATTTAACTGGCAGGTGTTTAATGAAAATCTTGGCAGTGACCACCTGATTATTAAAATGACGGCAAACTTATCCAGCTTAGTACATATAGGTAGAAAAAGAAACTGGAAAAATGCAAACTGGAGTAATTATCGTCGAACAATTTCAGATAAAATTAATTTTATGGATGAATTCTCTAATAGTATATCTGTTCAGAAAATGTATGACTACTTTCTAAATATCATTGAATTCGCAGCTAATAAACATATTCCATATTTGAAATTCCGTTTAGAGACAGAGGAAAAATTTAAACCAAAAAATTATTGGAATTCTAAATTATCAGAAATAGTCGCACAGCGAAGATTAGCCTTGTCAAATTTTCGTAAAAACCCCACCCCTGAAAATTTAACCAAATTGGAATCGAAAACCTTAGAATCGCAAATGTTAATTAAGAAAGCTAGGTACGGTGGTTGGCAAAAATTCTGTGACTCGATTGATGAAGTTATGACGGTAGCCGAGATGTGGCGCCGCATGAGATGGATGAAAGGTTTTAAACAGCAAGGATCGTGTTCTACCATTGAAAAACAAACTGCGCTGTTACGCTCACTTACTCCAGATTATGCTCCTAATCTTGCCCCGAGTTTCAAGTCAAGAAATGATTATTTAGAAGCTGAATTTACTAGTCAGGAATTCGATAACTGTCTTAAAAAGAAGGATTCGGCCCCGGGGCAGGATGGCATATCCTACTCAATGTTATACAATTTACCGGAATCTGGAAAACTCTTATTACTCAAAGTTTACAATTATATTTTTGAATCTGGGACCGTACCTCAGCAATGGCGAGACATACAAATAGTCCCTATTCCCAAAGGCGCAATCAACCATAATAGCGAGACTAAATTAAGGCCTATTTCCCTTATCTCATGTGTATGTAAAATTTTTCACCTAATGATCTGCAAACGGTTAGAATGGTACGCGGAAAAAAACCGACTTCTATCACCAAATACGGTAGGATTTAGAAAATCACAGTCCTGTTTGGATTCACTATCTCGACTAGTTTCTTACATCCAAATTGGCTTCACTAAAAATGTTTCTACAGTGGCATGTTTTGTGGACATTGAAAACGCGTATAACAATGTTTCAATTGAGTCAGTTACTAAAGTATTAGATGATGTTCAGGTCGGGTCTAGAATTTGTGTCTACCTTTGGTCCTTTATGAACGAAAGGCACTTAAAAATTAAGACATTCAATAATGAAGGGGTTGGTGCTAGATGGACTAATAGAGGATTAGCCCAAGGGGACCCTCTGTCCCCTTTATTATTTAACTTAGTTACGTACCAAATCTGTCGTAAAATTCAAAATGTCATGATATCGCAATATGCCGACGATTTTGTTATCTATTTAAGTGACAAACAAATCAAAATATCTGAACGTAATTTACAAGATGCGTTAAACTGTTTAGTAACTTTACTGGGTGAGATTGGATTGGCACTATCACCAACCAAATCGAATTATTGTGTTTTTAGTAGAGGTCGAAGGAGAATATTGCCTTCCCTAAAAGTGTATGAGCAACCGTTATTAAAGGTAGAATATGTTAAATACTTGGGTGTATGGTTAGATAGAAGTTTACTCTGGCGCAAACATATTAATGAAATAGTTAGTAAATGTACAAAATTCTTAAATTTATTAAAAGTACTAGCAGGTTCCTCTTGGGGTGTTCATACTAAACACATTCGTAAGATGTATATTTCTTTAATAAGAAGCCGAATTGATTATGCGTGTTACTTATATGATTCTAGTGCAAAAACACATGTGTCCAAATTGGATAAGCTGCAAAATCAAGCCCTAAGAGTAGTAGGAGGTTTTATAAAAAGTACTCCAATCCATGTGATGGAAAGTGAGCTGCACATACCACCATTATTTGTAAGACGACAATATCTTGCATTCAAATATATCCTCAAATCATTTTCTTGGTCTAGTAGTATTTGTCTAAACTCAATTTCAGAATTAGATTCTCTTAGTCATTATAGTTACTGGTCAAATAAAAAGAAACCATTACTGGCTACTACTCTTAACGAAGTTGGGCAGCTCCAAATTAAGTCCTCGGATATTCTTAAAATGTTTACTCTAGATACTTGGGTATCCGCAATACAAATTAAAAAGGCGATTAAAACGGATTTGGAATGTATAAAGCACTCAAAAAAATATTATAATCCCAATGTATTGGTTCATGAAGTTGTATCAGAATTAGTTTCCAAGTACAGTGATTGGAGTAAAATTTTCACAGACGGTTCAAAAAGTGTAAATGGGTGTGGAGCCGCCTTCTTTTTACAAAATACAAGTTATAAATCTAGTTTTAAAATTGATGCAACTGTTTGTATAATGTCTCTGGAGCTCATTGCAATATATGAAGCTGTGGCTTATGCAGTTAGTGAAAGACTTAATAAAGTAGTTATTTTTACTGATAGCAGGAGCGCCATACAACATGTGGCTCGATGCGTCTCTGGTTGCAGAGGTGCATCGATAGCCTATGATATTCTCAATTTAATTAATCATTTCAACAAAGACGAGACTAGGGTAGTATTGCAATGGGTCCCAGCACACATAGGCTTACGGGGCAACGAGGAGGCTGACCATCTGTCAAAACTTGCAGTGGATATGAATAGCGAAAAGCCTTACATTCCAGATTACTGGGAATATTGCGCCAAGTTTAAGCTGTCATGTTTTGACCGATGGAAGAATTACTTCGATGAAAAGTCTCAAGTGAAAGGAATTTGGTACAAAGTAATTCAGAATGAGCCTTCTCGCGTGCCCTGGTTTGAGGATACAAGTTTGAGTAGAAGTTATGTTAAATTAGCACTAAGGCTGCGTTCTGGGCACTATCCATCGGCAAAATTTGCTTTCCTAATGCGAAAGGTCGCATCACCTAATTGTGAAATATGCAACAAAATTGAAGATGTGCAACATTTGTTGATGGAGTGTATTAAGAGCAAAGAGGAAAGGGAATCGTTGATCAATGAATTTAAATTGAATATTTTGGACGTGGGGCTAATTCAAAACATTTTAGCAAACCCTGGATCAGCGATTGCAAAAAGGTTATGTGAACTGGTGAAAGTAGTGCCTAGTCATTGAATGATTATTCTGTTACAGTTGTAGTAGTTTATAGTTGTAGTGTTATATTTTAATTAATGTTAAATAGTTGATAAGGTACGATGGGGTTGGCATATCCGTATGGACAAAAACCCCCTGTTATTAATAAAGATTAAAAAAAAAAAAAAAAAAAAAAAAAAACAAAAAATATTGTAGGTATACTAGTATTACTTGTAACTTAATTAATTTCAATGTGTAGCACTGATGCTCGCTCAACGTCTCTCAACCAACGACAAAAGATAAACACTCACACATTTTCCGACCAAATTTCATAAAGTAAAACTAAAATCAAGCCATGAACCAAGAAATAACGTTATTTCGTGGTTATTTCTTGACTGCGAGCCCCGGCGCGGCGGCACAACAGGAACCGTCGCCGCAAACATTAAAAAGGAGAGTTTTTCATAAACCGCGCGTTATTAAGGCCGGGGACGCAATATGTGGGGAAAACAATTGTACGCGAACAATACGCCCGCCATTGTACCTGCGAACGGATTAATTTGGCGCTCAGCTGCCTCTGCATCCGCGCGCTCTCAGATGTTCGCGGTAGAGTTGGATTGATTGTTGTAGGCTTACATTCAATTGCATAAAGATTTTATACCGATAAACTGATTTAATCTTGCTTCTGGCGACATTGGATAACCTTGAAACATTGAATCAACAACTACGCTTGTTTTCTTTGTATTCTTATATTCTTTTTTTTTATTCTTTTTATAAAGTTTCAAGTAAACTTTACATGGTGTGAGTATTTGAGTAATTAACAATTCCTTTTAGATTTGTAATTAATTAAAAAGATGAACTCTACCAAACTATAGTTATCAAAACCTAGCAAAACAAGACCTTATTACGTTTTTTTTAAGGACTTAATCGTTCCAAAAGATTCTTCTAACATTAAAATCAGCATATTTTCCAGCATGAAGTTAAATCACAAAGCCTAACACTATATCAATGCCGAGCTAATAAGGAAGTTAAATAACTGTAACACGGCCACTACAGGCTTAGCAATCATAACTTTGCACTTAAGCTGTGGATCCCAAGTTGGGGCCCTTTGCACAGTGTGCTCTGCAGTCTACTTTGCAGAGTAGGGAGTACTCTCTAGCGGTAAGTACTTCGGGGGAAGTGCGCTCGCTGTCTGAGCTTGATTAGCGGGAGATCGAATTACGGTTAGCGGTACTAGTTTTGATTTAAGCGGCTAGATTTTGGGTTTTGGTAAGGAAGCGATGTGTTACAATGGCAGATTTTATTTTATTAGCTACGTCTTTGTTTAAAAGTACACGTAGTTCAAGTTTTATTTTTATTTCATTGCTATTAAATTTCCAGTTACCTGAAAGTCAAAAAGAACTGAGTCAATTCTTTTTGTCTTTGTCAGCTTTTATTGTAAGTAAGTAACGTTCTTTTCAGGTCTTTTTTCGAATGCTAATTAACGTAATTCTTTGTTCACTGTGAAAAATTTGATAGTACCAAAAATCACAAGGTATTCTAAGTTCTGCTTAATAGTAAAACAAATCCCATTTTGGCACATAACGTCCCGATGCTGCGATGGACCGGTTTGTGTTTGACACATGAAATGCCCACTATACCCGCTATACCAGTCAACGACATAAAGAACCGAGCGATTGTATTGCCGTTGTTCATCTCCGCTTTGTGACCGCTTGGTGCCATTTCGAGATAAAAACATTTAGAAATGTAAACATCTAAATCAACATTTTAGAAATAAAATTGCAAGATTAGTTTTTTTTAAATATGGAAATTGGTTCTATTGCTTTAAAAAACTAAATTTAATTCATAAATAAGTTGAATTATGATCTTAAAAATGAGTCATCTTTTTTTATCGACGTATATCAAAAATCAGCTTAATTTTCTATCTGGAAGCTGAGAAATATGAAAAAAGATAGTTTTCGTGCGATTATGAATTAATTGAGTAATCGATTACACAATTACAAAAAGAAAACCTTCACACTATGTAATTAACTCAAGGTAATTAAATGCACTATAATTTATATACAATATAATAGTGCATTTAATTACAGTCATATTAATAACTAAAATATTGGTAATTAATTACTGAAAAACCAACATAATTACTATCAATTTCATATCGATTAAAATCGGTTTTTACTTATTTTTAGTCTATGTCACTAGCATGAAAGCTAACTGACATTGACAATAGAAAGTTGCCGACTGCTCTTGGTTGCTCACTGGTTTCATGTCTGATGTGTGTTGAGTGATTTCCCGATTATTATTAATTTTCATCGACCACTGCTTTGTCTCTTACGGATTCTGAACCTGCCTATCTAATACGACCCTTGCTTTTACGTTGGACACCGAAAATAGCTCACACGTTTGACTTGGAATTATTATGTTAGATTTCACCGCCGCCTTAATTTGGATTGGATATTGTTGAAACTATGAATCGTGAAGGACTGATAAGTTTAAATTTATTCATTCACACTATTTTGATCTCGTTACATTCAGGCCCAAGATTGTATGTAATCATTTCCGTCTCCTTTGAAACTTAGAAAATTTAAAAAATACGACCCCTTGTTAATAAAATTCTCTAACTTTTGAACAAATAAGAATATACCAGTGATTCATATCTCCAAAGAATTTCTATGACTTGAGCAAGTTTTTTTAGCACGTAAGCTTTCGCTAGTGTAACTTTTTCCCATGAAAACCGCTCGAAAATTTAGTAAAATATTTGCCAGACCGAATACTTTGCAGTAAATGTTTTTTCTTGTGGAACACATGATTTCTAGCTGCGTAAAAGTATTACCACAGGAAAGGCCCACTATTGGCCGAAGTACGCACGGACGTGTTAAAATCGCGGCGGGATTTTATCGCGCATAGGATTTTAAACTCTCGGTTTTAAGACGAGCGTTGAGAATCCAACGCACAGGGACGGTCTCTCGTCCCAATGCATTGAAAAAACACATTGTTAGATTTTCAACTCTCGGCGCTGAAGCAAAGCGTTGAAAATCAAGTGCACGAAATAAAATCGCCGCGATTTCATTACGTCCGTACGAACGTAGGCTTATACATAGTCCTGAAAAAAATAAATACTGATAGCCTTTTTCTTTTGGGTGGGAAATTATCAAATAACTTCTCCCGCTCTGAGCGGAGCGGGAGAGCGTGTCAGACTCTTACTGCCTAAAACCCACCCGTGTTCCTTCAGTTACCTGTATGTAGCCAGGGGCTACGGTATCCCTTTTGGACTTTCCTGCAACCCCGGCAGGCATGGGCCCTCGTTAGGTCTGCTGACATCTCTTTGAGGCGCGCATGGAAACCAACGCGCCATCGACCCGGGCCTGGTCCCTATCGGATGGCAAGCTACCCATTGCAAGCCCGCGCATGCGGTGGCTGGGTATCGGTCTGCGATTCCCGACGCCCAAGACGTATCCTGCAGTGGCTAGGGGCGTGACGGCGCGAATTTTACCTCTCCCTCACGCGTTTCGCCTCCTCTTTCGCGAGCATTAGTGCTTCGCAAAAGGAGGTGACGGCCTGCCATGCCCTCTTGCTCCATGCCACGTCCAAGCCGGGCAAACCACCACCGTATGCTCCACCGTATCCTCCGGATGATCCTCACAATAGTGACACCCGGACGTTTGCTCCCACCTTATCCAGAACAGGAACCACCCGAAACAACCGTGTCGGGTGAGGACCTGCATCAGGTGAAACGTGAAGACGCTGTGGCGTTTTTCTAGCCTCTCCTCAAAGAGGGACCTTTCGCCACAATTGTGGTGTGCCCAGTTACTGATAGCCCTAACAGTTTCTATGTAATATTTTTTTCTTTGAGGACTATGCGAAATGATTAATAAAAAAAAGAAAAAGTAAATTCAAAAACTAAAACCCGACTACTGAAAAATCACGCTCTAAAAAACATGAAACAAGAAAAAATTTAAGACAGAAATCAAGACCTAGGTACAAAAATGGTCAAGTGCCATTATAATTTTGTAGGTGTACAGTCATGCGACCACGGCTTTACCTTGACCATTTTTGTACCTGTGTCTTGATGTATGTGTGAAATATTTTCTTGTTTATGCTTTTTAAAGCGTGATTTTTCAGTAGTCGGGTTTTAGTTTATTGAACTTACTTTTTATTTAAATTATTTTGGGGGTTATAATTTCGTGATAAAGTATTTGCAGAGCAACTTTAATTTTTTTTAAGTGAAAACTTCTTTAGGCGCGTTGGGCATTGAACATTGAGATGGGACTAAACCATTGATTTTGCGACACTGCGAAACTTTCACACACACAAACTTTCATAAATGTGAAAGTTTGTGAGGATGGATGGATGTTTGTTACTCTGTCACGCAAAAACTACTGAACAGATTTCGATGAAATTTGGCACACAGATAGTTTATAACTTCGATTAATACAAAGTATATTTTTTTATTTCAATATTCCCACGGGATCGAGACTTATGCGGGTGAAACCGCGGAGCTAGTACAAAACAAAAATTAAGCTTAAAAGCATTTGATAGAAATTTCTGTAGAAAATAGAAATACAAAAAAGTAAAAGATTTTTATATGTTCCTTGTGAATATTCACATTGATGACAAACACTATTCCACTCTAATGTCTACCATCAGTAAATGGTTCCTCAAAGCTCCTCGTTCTAGTGTCCAAACACAGTCCAGTTGGACGTTGACGTCGGTCCACATTAGGAGCAGCTCGGGACGGCTCCATGTTCAGCATTTGCAATGCTAATAGAGGCTTGATGCGCCCCCACTAACTCGCTTTGCATCTTATATTGTTTGGAGTAACTAGCTCTTTGAGGCCTAGACGAGGAGATAAGTGAATTGGAAACTATTTCTTTTTTTAGCGTTCCGTACCTCAAAAGGAAAAAACGGAACACTTATAGGGTCACTCGTGTCTGTCTATCTGTCCGTCTGTCACAGCCAATTTGCTCCGAATCTAATGGATCGATTAAGTTGAAATTTGATACACATATCAATATCTGTGACCCAAATATGGACGTATAACGAAAATTAATGCATTTTGAATAATAATGGGGATCACTTATCAGAGGCAAATAGAAAAAAAAATTGCAAACTGTATTGTGTGGCATATAAAATGAAAGCGCTTGGTGTGAGGATCTCAAATATTTTTATCATACCATTTTAAAATAAATACTTTTAAAGATATTTAAGATATTTGATGAAAATTTACCATTCCCCCCCTTATCTCCGAAAATACTGAGCCTAAAGTTTTGAAAAAAATACAGAAAGTAGTTCTGTACTTACAGATTACAGGAAAACCTATAAGAAGTCCAGGGTCTTAAAATAAAATGGTAAACTTACATTTGCAGTTGGAATGTATGGGAGATCACGTTTTTCAACTACAATATTAAGTTTTTCCATGGGATAAATTCATTCCAACTACGGAACCCTTCATTGTGCGTGGTCCGCCACGCTCTTGGCCGGTTTTTTGTTTACTGGTAACGAGGATGAATGGATTGGGAAGTTCTATGGGTTGAAGTTTGAATAAAATATATTATTATATACAAAACCTAAGCTGTAAGCGTAACGCAGCAAAAATCTGCCTTCTGCCTTCCAAAAAGTGATTGATAGAAGAAAGAACAATTTCGAATTGAACAAGAAAAACATTTAAAGGAATGTAATCCTTTAAGGATTACGTTTACGTACAGTCAGAGAAATTAACTGCTTGTCAAATTGACACACTGCGTCAACTGGCCGTTGTATAACCATTTCATACAACTGTAAAAAAACATCGTTTGGAATTTGAATAATATACGGACAATTGAAGTTGATAGTCAATGTGGTAAACAATCAATTTTCCTGACTTAACGATTATATCAGTTATCCAAAATGTTCTAAAAGTGTGTGATTAAAGGTTTTAAAAGTGTGTGAGAATTAGGTTGACCTAATTCTCACACACTTTTTAAACCTTTAATACCTTTAGAAGACCTTTTTTAGGTCAACCTACAGAATTAAAATACTGAATTATAAATTAACATTACTAACAGACTGACCTATGACTACTAAATAATCTGTTCTTCCATGTTGTTCTCTTCATCGCTGTCACCGTCGCGAAGTTGTCAACAGTCTCGGTCATCACGGCCTGTCTTGCAGTCGAAGTGCGGGTCGCTTAGCGCAGCACGCTAACATCAACGACATCATCCGATTAGAACCCAGTGGCTTGGCACGTGACAATGGCAAGAGACCGGATGGCTTGTCTTTATTTCCATGGAAGGTGGGTAGGCCTTTAGTGTGGGACACTCAACTACCTGTGTCGACACTCTTGCGCCATCCTATCTTCCTGGCTCGGCGTGCTGTGCTGGTGCTACTGCTGCGGCTGTGGCAAAACCTCAAGCAGCGTAAGTATAATAACCTTATTGGTAATTATATTTTGGCGTAAGCCGTTTGGTATTGAAATCCCCCGAGGGTTTCAATCCGTGAGGTTCAAGTGCCCATAGCCTCTTTCGCGACATTTCAAAACGGCCATTTCACACTTCCAGTGACCCAAGAGATGGTTTTTACCTCGGCCAGAGGCTAAGCATTGTCATACAACGTGGCAATGCGGCTAGTCTCTTGAGTACATTACCAGTCGACAGCGATGCGGATGAATTTTTTTTTCGATGCTATATTTTAGTTTGTGAATAGTTTTAGTTAAGTCTTAATTTTGTTATTTTTGTCAATTCATTAGTTATAAGTTGTTGCTAACTACATAAATAAATAAATGAACTTAAATCCATTAAAAACCCACACCTTAAATATTAGTTTGTTCCACAAGCCTTTAATACAATGGAAGCAGTAATTCAGATAGTATGCGAGCGAACCTCGTGTGTAAGCACGTACTTACAAAACAATTCCGAGCATGTAACGTCAACTTCGAGCTACTTAGCAAAGAGAAACTGCAACCTAATGTACTGACTATCGTATCTTTGTATGCATACTCTGTACAGTTTGTGAACTTTTAATTTTTTTCTAATGTGTGTTGTTAGCTTTTTATGTGGAACGTTAATTGAATTTATTTACGTGTACTTGATGTAAGTTGTATTATTCTAACTTTAACTCAAAGCATTTATTTACAATAAACCAATTATAGGTACTTTTGAATTCTCAAGGGGTCGGTCAGTCAGAAAGATGAAGCTAGTTCTAGTCTAGAACTGAAATCAGTTCTACTTCTAGGTAATAATGTATTCCAATTTAATGAAAAACCTGCTACTAGCAAAAAACATAATGTTAATTACCAATTGCCTGAAACTTTTGGTGGCTCAGATCTTTTCATAATTTATTATTATGCAGGCAGGCATATTATAAGTTGGGGGATTAATTATATCGCTGATAAAAATGCTTGGTTCAATGCTGGTCTTGCTCCACAACCACAAAAGTATTTGATTCACATTTGAAAATACTGTTGGAGTTGCTGAAGATTGTAAGACCATCTTTGCATTGTATAAACTCAATTTCCTTTGTATTAGATATATAATTGCATAGGACAGGTGTGAGTACTATGGACTATAGAGCTACTATCTGCCGGGTCTTCTTTTGCCTTCCATTGAATTGAATGTGCCCCGCGGCTTTGAGTATGTCATGCTCACTCAGATGTCTCGCTGATGATGGCGCGTGTGTTGGATCATTTAGCTCCCTTCAATATGGTTGACCTGACTGATGCTGACCCATGCGTCATGTTCGCGAACGGACGCCGTCTGTTTGGACTCGTTATCTCTCAGCTGCTTATTTTTTTCGTTCTTTTTTTTAAAGTGAAGATTCTTTAGGCGCGTTGGGCATTTTTGAGGTGGGACTAAACCATTGATTTTGCGGCAGCGTGATGACACCACCTTTTGACCATTAAAAAGACATCAACGCGTTGATTACCGCGGTGCCGATTTTTTTTTTCAAGTTTCCTCTTCTGTCGGCACTCCCGGAGTTCCCCTGTTTTTTTTTTGTTTCTTTTTGTTTATATTTGATGTACTCTGCATGCTAATGTGTAAGTTTATTTTTACATCGGTCTCTCATATAATTATAAATTCAACATTAATAATGTGACAAATATTTGTGTAACTATATCTATAATTTAAAAGAGTGTCAATGGAGTTTCTTGCCCGTTCTTCTCTATAGGTACCATACTTTGGAATGGGCAACTAGTTTCATATTTATGACTAACCGACTCCTTGACAGTTGAAAAGTGCCTGTAATGGTTTAATTGAAATAAATGCTTTGCGTGTTTTTTGTTTTTTGAAAATATTATTATTCGCTAATGAGCACATCTCTAGTTTGTATATCCGGTTATAAATAGCACAGTAGTCTTAAATCACCTGATATTTGTATCACCAGCAAGTATTTGTAGTTCTCTCAGAGTTCCAATATCTAGGACTAACAATATATTTAGAGGTAAAGTTTAAGTAATATAAATCGCTTGAGTTATTAATTCTCGTCGCCCGGGTCGTTAATAACGGTCCTGGGCGCGTTTCCTCCCCGGAACTGCGCGACTCTCGCCCCTATGTACGTCACCACCGCTTTATAATTATTTTAGATTATATGTCGTGTTAGTAATTAGAGGAAATAAGGCTGTGGTAGCCATTGGATTATCTCGCGTATCTTTCTCTATTAAATTATCAATTCATTAAGAAAATGACATATAGGATAAGTGATTGCCAAAATATTGGTTGGGGCGTGCGGCAAGATGCGCCATTCGAATTTTTAGTTTCATACCGGTACCTTTGTAGTGAATTTACTGTGGTTTATGGTGAAAGAAAACATCTAAAAAAATCAGACTTCATGACATCGCTAATCGTGGAAAAACAAAGTGTGGACAGCAATATTCGTTGACGCTCGGTAAGAAAAGATGCCTCCACTTTGCATTGACACAACAGCACACATAATAACACTGATTGTTGTCTTGTAAAGTATATCCACTAATTTCAGTTACACAATATTCGCGTAATTCCGTAATTAATTCATCGAGTTTATGTTGACTGCTTACATTAGCATATAAAGAGCAAATATTAGGCGCTTGTAGCAAGCTCAAGTTATGTAGCACTGCACACACACTGCTTGCTACAGCGATCGTGTGAGTTGCTAACTGCAGTGAATTACCTTACACTGAAATATAATATTAGAGAATACCCAGTTGATTGTAGATTTTTTTTTATTAAAAAGATTAGAACCAAAACTTATAATTACCTACCTACTCGAAAGATTTGAATCAGGTGTTTATTCTGTGAGACTGATCACACAACTGAAAGTACACAGTCAAAGTCAAATAATTTATTACAATAATAGTTTTGCACTGTAAATCCAGGATAAAAAGCGATAAATGTTCCTAATACTTTTTAGAGCCTTCTGATTCCTCATGAACAGGGTGTAAAGTTTACTCACCCTCTACAGAAAAGGGAGGATCCTAACGAGTGACGTGTTTGACGTGCAGTTGGGCAGCAGAATAAAATAATAATCGCAATAGTTAATATTATAATTATTTCTCTTAACTACACCTGTTAATAAATTTTACTTACATAAGTATTTTATTAGTAAAGTATTTTAACAATTTATATAATCTGTAAATTATATCATCGAAGCCATATTACTCACAGGTATTTATTTTATTACGTGTCGACGGTAACTAAAAGCTGAAATTTTACCCAAAACCCGTTAAATACTAAAATTCAACCACAGTTTTATTCCCAGTAATCAACATTCCGAGCCGGTAGTCGCTCCACCAAAGTGGCTGTAAAGTGTGCACGAAAAACATTTTTATTTTGAATACTTATTCGTTTGAAAGAGCCGGCGGATTTTTGTCAACGCATACGAACGGTCGCATACCACGCGGCGTACGTACTGCATACCTATAGCGGTATGCGAGCAAAGTACAATGGGACCCATCCAGATACACGGCTATTTTTGTTCAACTACCGTATTTTGTTAATTAAAAAAATATGTAGGAACGGTTTCGTTTTGTTTCAAAGTTTGAGATATTATATTTTCATTGTTTCAATTGTTTTGGCTGAAAACAAGTGTTATTGTTTGAATGTTGACGTTAACTCGGAAATGAAACATAAACAGAATTATGTTTTACGGATGAAATGTAAGCGAAAATCAGGTTATAAGAATCGCACGACGAGCTTACGAGCTACGTGACTACGGGGTCTCGAGGCTATGAGGCTACACGCTGCGTGGCTACTGTCTCGCAGTCTATTGTGGATTGAATATTACTAATATCACACATTGTATACATGTCTATATGTTCAGTATTACTTTGAAGTATGCTAATTCAAATTCCACAATTAAACAATCCTAGTGACACAAATATTACTTACAAGATTTTTTTAAAATAAATTTTATTCTCAACTCTCTTACAACCTACGAAATGTCACAAAGCTACACAAGCACATATACTGTACGTAGCAGTACAATGTGAGTTGGGAACAAAGCGTCAGTGTGCGCAGCTTCCGGCGCGACTCCGGAAGTGACGCGCGCGGCCGGCGACCTCTGGTGGCGCGTAATTAAATGCAAGTGTAACTGCGCCACGCAATTATCGAAGCACGGGGTCGGTGACCCCAGGGGAAATCATTATAATGTTTTACTTTTAATAAATAGTCTCCTGATGGGTTTTCTGGAATAAAACATAACATAACATAACATCACGCCTTGTTTCCCCGAAGGGTTGGGCAGAGGTGTCCCTGTAGCAGGCACACCCACATTTCGCCAGTTATGTTTAAGTCCCATGTAATGGAATAAAACAAATTGTGAAAATAAACGAGTAACTTTATGACTGAATAAGTGATCTTAAAAAACTTTAGGAAGCTGTTTTATAATGTCCGAATAGGCAGTATGCACCAGATAAATGTAATTTAATTGATTTTGAAACAATTCTTTGATTAATAAAAAAAATGTTTATTTCTTATTTTCCTTTGTGTCTTTTTTTTTTTCATTTACTTGTATTTATCCATAAAATGCGGGATATATAAAATGGGTCCTCACGAGTCCCTTAGAAACAAATTCAAAGAAATTGATATACTGACTCTGCCTTCTCTTACTTACATAATATACATATAGGTATTTTATTGAAAGTATTTTGTAAGTTCGCAAAAACTTGGGACTTTTCAAAATGAGAAGCGATGTCCATAATATAAATACACTTAGTAGACATAAAATTGATTGTGATACCCTTTTGATTAACTAAAACAAGTTGCAAAGTCGGTTACAGAACATAGCAATGGAAAGTTCAAAACCCACATCAATCGTGTCCTTATCAAGAAAGCATATTATAAAATTAAAGACTACGCCGAAGTCAAGGAAATTTGGCCATAATTCGTTCTGCACATGTGGCTTCCCTGGTACCTCATTAACGGCATAATTATGTAAGAGTCTATTAACTGCGTTTATTTTTCACATTCTTCCTTGACATAATCATCTCATTATTTGACATTATGTAACTACAATTTAATTTTAACTCTTTATTAGTGGCTTTATGGACATGATAATTATTCAGATTTGTTACAGTTGTAATGTAATGGCAATCATGTAATTTGGTTTAAATATGTTTTTGTTTTTATTATTTCATTTAATTTTTATATAGTTTTTCCTGCATCCGGTTAGATGGAAGCCGACCCCAACATAGTTGGAAAAAGCTAGACAGATTGATAGATAGATTTTTTTATATTTTTGTGAATGTGAGAACGTTGTAGGCCTAGTAGACCGTAGATGTGTTGACCATTTTATATTTTATTAAGTATGTGGTTCTTGCTGAAAGACCTCACTGTCCTCCCATACCTATTAACACTCTTATTTGAAAATATTGAAAAGCTAATTATTTTTTAAAGAGGACTGGAGTTTCTTGCCGGCTCTTCTACATAGGAAACGACCAATTGGAACCGTGCACCTAGCTTCAGACGTTTCATAAGTGTAGGTTTATTATGTGAAATAAAATATTTTGATTTTGATCACGTACATTTCGATATAATAATTTTATCAATAATTAAAGCAGAACGCGTGCAGTGGCGCAAATCAAACGGGTATTGTGTTAATGACTGTTAATTATGACCGGCATTACATCGAAAACGCGACCATCTATTACGTTGTATACCGTATCGGTTATGAAGGCTCCGATGTGGTAAATAAGACATAATTTATGTTGTAAGAAGATTTGTGCAATAGATTACGAAAATAGTCTTAAGATTATTGCCCGTTTTCATGTCATGTCAAAAAAGCGCACTGTTAGATTTCAACGCTTGTCTCAGCGCCTAGAGTTGAAAATCTAACTTTCAATAATATTTAGGTGTCTCCTAATGTTAATTACAACGGGATGAACATCTTAATTAAAGTGAGAGGTTCTTTATAAACCATCTATCTATAACTGCCTAGTTGGTTTAGTGATCGCGATGGCTGAGTGCAAAGTTTCAGTTCATTTCCTGGGTCGGGCAAAGTGTGATTTGGTTTTCCTGTTCGGAAATTCTCAGTAGCAGCCCAGGTTAGTGACAATGAGTTTGCTGTTACCTAATACCTACATAGGGCTTGTAAATAATCTGCCTAGTCTTTTCCCAACTATGTTGTGGTCGCCAACCAGTCTAGCCGGATGCAGCTGAATATTTTACATGGAGCGACTGCCTATCTGACCTCCACAACCCAGTAATAAGATACCCCTTGGTAAGACTGGTTGTCATACTCGGGCTTCTGATGACCCGTTACGACTATCAAAGATCCGCGAAAGACGGCCGGGACCAACGGCTTAACGTGGTCACCCATCAACGGACCCTGGCAAGCGTAGCTTAACCTTATAGATCGACCCGTGCGGCTGTTATTCCTTAGCCACTAGAAAAACGGTGTTCTATACAAACACATGCTGTTATACAACCTTCATACATAACATGTGTGTATGTAGTCATAGGATGCAGATAATCTAGCTACGTGGGTGTGAAAAGATCATCGCCTCGTTATACACAGGAATGTTGCTAGAGATGCTAAGATGATACACAATTACTGTATCTATGAATTCGTACCTTAAACAGAAATAAATAGTCATCAAAGTGTGTATTTCAGCTACCTTCTATGACTTTAAACATAACATTGTTACAACTACTTTATTGCCTGTTATCATGAACGTGTGCATTGAATTCAATAGTTTTTAGGGTTCCGTACGTCCGAACGAAAAAACGGAACCCATTAGGATCACTCGTGTGTCTGTCTGTCCATTTTTCCATTTTGCTCTGAATCTAATGGACCATTTAAATTTAAATTTGGTACACTTATGAATTTTTATAATCCAAACAGGGACGTGTAACGTAAACAAATTCATTATTATTAAATATGGGAGCCCTTTTGCGAGGCAATTTTTTTTTTTTTTAAGTTTTGCTTATTGTACCGAGTGTCATATCAAATGAAACGACTTACGGTCTCAAATTTGTTTTTAAATGATGTAATTTTTTTTTTATAGCTAAGGAAAGAGATGAAATTTTAGCATTCCCTTTATCTCCGAAACTATTGAGTCATTTTTTTTTTAAATACACATAGTAGTTTTATACGTAAAGATTACAGTAAATCCTATAAGAACTTTATGGTCTTAAAATAACATGATAAATCTCTCAATATTGTTCGTACAAACTTACATAAAAATTTGCAATTACAATGTATGAGAGAATATGTTTTTCAACTACAATGAGTTTGTCGTTGAGGAATTTATCTAAAGAACAAACTCAACAAACTTATTGTAGTTCCCCACAACGGAACCTTTCATTGTGCGTGGTGCTACACGCACTAGGCCAGTTTTGTTTTTTTTACTCCCCTTTAAGTCAGTTAACTTTGAGAAAATTTAACACTTATTTTCTTCTGTGTCAGGAGCTATATTTTCTACTAGACTATCTCAGAATACCCTACAGAATTCCTCCAAGTATATTCTTATAATTTGAACCAATTTCGTTTATATTCTGTCCAATCCCTCGAGAGTAGTAAACGGCCCTTATCGTGACGTGTGAATAATAAAACTGATCATAAAACCATGTTATCTCGTGCGCTGTGTCCGGCTCCGAGATAACACGCTGATGGTAGCATTTTACAATCACTTCCAAATTTTTTGATACTTTTTGGAAAATAGATTGTTAGAAGTAATTAAAACCCCTTATTACTCTTTTTGAAAGCACTGTAGTTGCTAGTCCAAAGGTTGGAAGTTTGATTTTCAGATTCAAGTCTTGGAAAATGATTTTCAAATCATAATGTTAAAAACGTTGAGTAGTAGTAGAAGATACCTGGAAATTGTAAACCAACCAAAACACAAACAGACGCATAAGATTATCATGAAACTTTTGATGCTGTGCCAGTAATTCTCATGAAATTATCTCATAAAATATGTAATGTGAGTACGTACAAGTTCATTTGCCGATTACCTCGTAGGCACATTTTACATTACGCCACGTTTTAAAGCCCATCAAGGCATGTCTCCCATTCAGACAGTATTTATCCAATATAAGGGCGCATAAACTAATTTAATGTCCGTCGTATCGACGAGCGAACACCCGCTTTACTGCTCAGCGTTTAAACGTATGGGCGTTTTACGGCCCTGTAGCTGTTCCGTCGCCTTTTACGGCCACGCTGCGTCAGTAATACACTCTGACAGTTTTTATAAGTGTTATTATTGAAATAATGGACGTTTTCAGAGGGTGAGTTAAGCGATGTATTGGGGAGAGGGATAAACAGAAAGTATTTACTGCCTCACGAGTCGCAGTTAGGAAGATAGGAACCTTCTCCCGAATATTCTTATTTTACGATGTGAATGGGTATCGGTTTATCTATCTTTCGCCCTTACTTTCCAATTAATTGTAGATGTAGGAACCCATACTATTTTGTCATCCATGATAAATATCCGTTCCCTAGTTACTCCAAAAACTAAACTAAAGCAAGAAATACATCTTGCCGTCGTTGGTCAACTAACTTTCAGCTTAAAATAAAGTAAAGCAGCGCTTCAGTCATTATCGGTAACACCAGTCTACGAGTACTCCACGAATCAGAAAAGCTGCTGCAAGAAAATATTAAAGATGATTTATACATAGGAACTAAATTTTTGTTACATTTTAATAAGCGAAGAATTAGATAGTTAATTGATTCAGGCGTGACCTTGCGGAAATCCATAATAAAATGATGATGTGGATATATTTAATAACCTGTTCCGCTTAGCTATTTCTAAAGAGTCTTAAAAAGACCCTGGAAGAAATCGACACGTGTTTCACCTCTTAACGAGGCATCCTCAGGATGACGATTAACTTGTCGCGAACTTGAACACGGCGTGTTGCCACACCAAGCACCAAGCACCGAGCGCAGACTGAGCTTTATCGCTTTTTTTTTTTTTTAAACGGGCATCTCGCAGTTTTGACCACTAAGGTCTTGGCTGCTTAACCGGACTTTCCTGTGGGTGCCTTAAGCTGCTACACTCAAAGCCTCCAGCCAGGGGCAAAAAACTAAACTAAATTAAAACTAGGCGAACGCTCGCTAAGGGCACCCCCTGTGGGGTACGAACCTCGGCTTAGGGCGTCGCTGAGGGGAGGACAGCAAGAAGGGACAGGCTGGATCAAAATTGGTTTAAATCATGATTATTATGCGGGGTAGTTTAAAGCTACGTGCTCAGCGGCAACAACTTGCTGGCACCTCGTTTTCGAGCAAGGGTCGGGGAGGAGTATCATTTACTCGGGGACACGGTCGCGGTCGCAAGGGACCTCGGCGGCGAGGTCGGAATGACGGGAGGCGTCTGTTCTTGTGTATTGTGCTGGTGGCCCTATTCTGCTCTTGGAGGAGTGTGATGGGATCATCAGGGTCGGAAAGGACATGCCGTGGTCGGATCTGACTAATTCTAGAAGGGACATAGTTGGCTGCTTCGACAACCAAGGGGTTACGATGTCTAGGAGCGGAGTCAAAGTAACGCTTGGACATGCGTTTTAGGAACTGGTGAATCGTAGGGATTTTACAGTCGAGATGGAGGATCTCGTTTCTAACATAGAAGAGAGCTCCCGTGGCTTTACGGAGGAAACGGTTCTGCAAGGCTTGCAACCTATGGATGGAATGGGACTTGGCGTGGGCGAATACTGCACCCGCATAGGTCATAATGGGTCGGATACACGATGTGTAGATGCGCAGTTTGCACTTAAGTGACAATTTACTGCGTGCATTTAATACGAAATGGAGTCTACCTAGAGCGAAAGCGGCTCGCGAACGAACCGTCTTTATGTGCTCAGAAAAGGAGAGATGGTGATCTAGGATAACACCTAGGTATTTGGCGCGTCTAGCCCAAGGGATTGGTTTGCCGAACATGGTGATAGGTCGGGGGAAAGGGGGGGTTCTAGTTCGTGGTTTAGAAAAGCTAACCGCTTGACTTTTGTCGGGATTTACTTCTATTCGCCATTTTCTAAACCAGGCGCCAAGGTTATTGACAGCCCTTTGGAGGTTTAGCAGCATAGTAGCTGAATTGCCCTTGCAGATGATCGCTGTATCGTCTGCGAACAGAGCCAACTGCGTCCTTCTGTGTCTGGGGATGTCGCTGGTGAATAGCGTAAAAACGAGGGGGGCTAATACTGAGCCCTGAGGGACTCCTGCCCTTATGGGGCGGGGGGAGGAAAGGGCTCCTTCGATGCGGAAGCGAAAGGTGCGGTTCGACAAATAGTCTCGTAAGATGAGCATGAGACGATCCGGCACTCCAAGTTTGTAGAGCTTATAAATTAAGCCGTTGTGCCAGACTTTGTCGAACGCCTTAGCTATGTCAAAGAATACTACGCTCGTCTGCCGGCCTTGGGTGAGAGCACCGCTGACCAGCTCGACGATACGATGTACGCTAGAGTGCTGAGTTCGAAAGCCGAACTGTTCGTTTGGGATGAGGCCCTAGCTTTATCGCCCGTCCAACCCACTTATATACTGCTCGCCCCACCTCGGCTCAGACCGCTATCAGCGCGATAAGGGGCGAAACATCGCAGTAAAGGTGACCTTGGCATACTCGTATTTAATTCGTTCAACAGTGTAACGTTTCCTGTATTATGTTTCACGAAACGAAAAGAAGCGAAGAATTTATGTGGATGGGAGTGCTTGACTATTTTTAAGTGGGTGCGATTCAAACCCACTATTTAATAAGGAAGGTTCCTCCGACAATAAATTTGTACCAATGTATTATTCTGTTATTACATAATTGGATACTTTGTTATTTTCTTCCTGCGAGGTTGCCAGTTACTTTACGTTACCCAGTTATTAGTCTGTTATTCAGTTAGGCTTTGTGTGCGGACAACTTAACTGTTACTTGTACTGTTAGCCTGCATCATCCCACTGCTGGGTAAAGGCCTCTCTCCGTGATTCCAGCTCTTTCGATCCAGGGTTAATACGGACCACTACAACTACAACTTTACAACTCTACAACTTAATCAAAGCTAAACATATATGTACAATATAATATATATGACGGAGGAGGGTATTTGTCTCTTTTATTAATATCAGCCATATTTGAACTACTGTGGGCGTACTATAGGTAGTGTTGTTTATTGCGCAATAGAAAAACCGTTTGCAGTTCATATCACATTATAATTCATGATCAAATGAATCAATTCCACACACTCTTCAGTGTGTGTAATTGATTGTACACACACACTGTAGGTGCCTTAGAACGCACGACAGACACTAAACGTGTTCACTGCTTGACTGCTACCGACCAACTCTGCTTATCGATCGAGCTTTATGTTGTAGACTCTGTCGAGCGCCTCTAGGCGGTGCTGGCGCTCTGATTAGTCAAATCAGTGACCTATTTCCGACAATGTTTATAGAATTTAAGCTCGAGCTTTAGATATTTACATTTTCATTGCTGAGTGACACTGGTTGGTGACAGTCACTCTAGCAGAGCGTTGCGTCACATCGTTGGTTGCGGGGCGGCTGTCTTCTAATGACAGAGACATGTGGGGGAGCCGCTGTCGTATCACGTCCACTACGAACTGTTGTATTCCGGCACAATCCTGATGATTGTGTTTTCATTGTGTTTTAAAATTAAATTAAATTAGTAATTAAGTTAAAGAAAGGTGTAATTTAATTTGTATACGTAATATAATTGCATAAATACTCAGGATTATTGTTTTCCTGTAAATATATAAAGTAAAACACAGTGTTGGTTAGTTACCGGTAACCTAAAATCAACAGCTGGCGTTTGAACTGTAGATTTCAATGGGGAGTATTGCTTTACTTTTTTTTATAATAGCACAAAATCGTCACATTAACTCTATACACGTTCTGGTTAAGTCTTAACATAAATAGTTCGCTGATTTATCACTCTGCATTAGGTCTAAATCGCATTGTTTACATTGTAGAAAACTAATCTTAGCGAAGATTATGTTATACTCAATCTGATCTATAATATAATATACATACAACAATAAATACGTTCATGATCGTTAGTTTTGCATTGTCTTTATACTGTAAAATATCAAATAATAACTTAAAATTTAGGCAACCTACCCACATAAGAAAAAATAAATCCTAAGGCAATAAAAGCATCCAAATGTTACCATTAATTTGATAGTATAGCTTTAATCATAATAGCTCTCCAAGTTAATTCAGTAGCCTACCTCATTTCTTCATTAAACAACGCTAACTTCTCCCATTTCAAATTTAATTTCCAACTTTATTAGTCTATCCTTCTTGTTCTCACCGTTTCTTTATTCTAATTTGAGTAACAAATCCTGAAACCATGCCTGTGACCTGTAAGGCACGATAGACTCACGATATGGAGCTTAAATTGAGAACGGCCCTCCAAAACCTTGAAACATCTAAACTCCAATGTAATCAATTGTTATAAAAGAGTGTCGAAAGTAAGGAGGAAGTTAAGAAGATAGTCAACAAAAACTCAAGCCTTAAACGGGAGCTAGTAGATCTACATCAGCAATATCTAAATGTAGGTGATAAAAGCGATCAACTGAAGGTGGTCACGGATGGTTTCAGCAACTGTAGTAACTTGCATGAGGAAACTTTAAGCAAAGTTGGGGACCTAGAAGATGAATTAATTTATGCTAATAGTTATATTATCCAGTTAAAGAAAAAGAAGAATGTATTTAGGTTAAAGAAACTAATCAAGTATAAAATTTATTATTATAATTATTAAATAATAATTGTAACCCTCCTTCCATAATAATTATTGACCTTCCTGAAGATTCCTTGATGAAACAGAATGATTGTTATAAAGTTAGTCATAACAAAATGAAAAAATATGTAAAACTGAATAGAATAATTTAAAAAAAAATATCAAATTTAGAGACAACAAAAACACTTTTCCAAAAATATTCCACACAAAGGAACGTGTTGATCTGATCAATAAATTAAACAATTATCAAATCAAATTAGAAGACATCAAAAACATCTATGAAATTGATACACAGCGCTTACAGTCCGACATACAGGTACTTGAGGGCAGACTTAGTTCCCTTTTCATTAAATATGTGGGCTCTCAGAACCAAATTAAAGAACATATTCTTGCTGCTAATGAGTTAGTTATGTGTCAGTGTATTTATCAGAAGGTTTCAAAACCTGAAGCTGTCCAGCCTGAGGCAACGGAGGACCCATCCCAGACTGAGAGTTTGTCTCAAGACTGTATCCTCAACCAAGATATACCTGATATTGTGCAAGAATTATCATAAGTGGTACGGTCAGTAGCTAGTAGTATTTCTTCTTGTAGTAGTCAAGTTTGCCATCAGTCAGTTATATTTTCAAATAGTATAGGTTAAGGGAAATAAGTAACAACTTGAGTTTTACCTGGGATATCCTTCAAAAAAATAATGACATCAATTACAAGAAATCAATATGATTCTAATACCAACATAACTGTATATGGAGGTAATAGTTCCCAGATCAAAAAATAAGATATCACTGACATTGTTACTGAGATTTTAAAGATAAATTGTGATAAAATTAGTAAGTGTGCTTTTCCATATTTTGAGAGGTTATCACAGAGATAAAACAATTATATACATAATGCTTAATAAGTATATTCAGTTTTTAGTAAGTCACTACAGTGACAAACTTATATTTTTTGACACCAACCTGCATAACTACAAATACTGCTAGATGTATTGATAATGTTTTTTGTTGCTGCAACTACTTACAATATAAAGCCATTGTAAATTATATCTCTTCTGAATACAGCAGTCAAGCGGTTACTTTTAAGTCCGACACACTGTTACAAAGAATTAAGATACAATCTAGACAAATAACAACCAGCAGTCTAAGTAGATTAATAATAACTTAATTAGTAAGTTAAGTATACCAAGTCATATTGTAAACAATGTTAATGAATTATATGAGAAATTCTTTTCGGTAGTGCGCACCGAGTTCAATAATACTTTAATAAAGAAAACTAAAACTATTTGCCCAAATTTTTTGTTCAGTTATTGGGCAACTAAGGGTATTAGGAAAAGTAGGGAAATATTGTTTGAGCTGTATGGCCTTAAGCCTTACATTAACTCTGATTTTTTTAATAAATACGTTGCTACTTACACTAAAACTTTTAAAAATAGCTGCAAGGCAGCTAAAGCCCTGTACATTAGCAACAAGATCAAATCAGCCGATGATAAAATAAAGACTGTTTGGAAAATTATCAATGACGCGATGAACAGGAAAAAATACATAATAATTATTTGACACTAAAACTTTATGTGGTTTCATAAGCACTAACAAAGAAGTTGCTCAAGAATTTGTAAGTTTCCTTACCAGTATCCCACTTAAAACTACTGAAACCTTAAATTCCTCGCCCTCGAGTTCTATTGATTTATCAAGAGCAAAAGTTTCATCCTGCCCGATTAAATTTAAATTCAAACATTAGCCCCATAACAGTAATAAAAGCTTTCAAGCAAATTAAGATCAAATTAACCGAAGATCTATGGGGAATGTCTATCAAAGTTTTTACCTCCATTATTGAGGCTATAGCACCGTACTTAGCATTAATATTTAATTTGCGTGTGGATCGAGGAGTTTTCCCTGATCTAATGAAATATAGAAAGGTAATAATACTACTTTTTAAATTCGGGGACAGCAAAGACACCAATTACTATAGACTCGTATCCGTGTTGACGGTTTTCAGCAAGGTGTTTGAAAAGGTAATGCTTAATCAAATGCTTAATCATTTTAACACCAATAAAATCATACAAGATCATCAGTATGGTTTCACCTAGGGACGTTGTACGACTGACGCCGGTGTCAATTTATTAAAGCATTTATTTACGGCGTAGAAAGAGGCTCAAGATGCCATAGGATTTTTTGTTACCTCTCCAAGGCATTTGATTGCATAGTCCACGAAACCTTAATCTCAAAACTTGAGCATTACGGACTTGAAAAACTTGCACTCAGTTTAGTAAAATCTTATTTAAATGATAGACAGCAGCAAGTTCAAATAAATGTTGTCAATTCACTCGGTTTAAAAGAAAAAACGGGTATACCACAAGGATCAATATTAGGTCCTTTCCTCTTTTTAGTACATATTAACGATCTACCCCATTTGTTAAAAACCCAACCACAAAATTAAATGGTGTTATTTGTTGACGACACTTCCTCAATTTTTAAGCTAAATAGACGTGCTTCAAATCATGATCTTTAAATCTAAATAACGCCCTACTGCAGATCCAAAATTGGATCACTGTTAACAATTTAGTATTAAATGGTAAAAAAACTAAATACATAAGATTTTCTTTACCAAATGTCAAAAGTAGTAATTGTGAGATAATATTGGATCAAGAGAAACTAGAATTTGTCGATTAAAATATTTTCCTGGGGATCATGCTCGACTCAAGGCTTCAATGGGGGCTTCATTTAACATCCCTTTCAGGACGGCTAACTTCAGCAGGATATGCTGTCAGAAAAATCCGTCAATTTACTGATGCAGATACCGCGTGGCTAGTCTATTTCAGTTACTTTCATAGTATTATGTCGTACGGTGTTTACCTTTTTTTTTTTGGGTAGGAAATCATCAAATTTTTTTTTTTTTTCTAAAAAACGTTGCCCCTCACTAGGAATTTCTCCTGATCAAATAACTTCTCCCGCTCTGGGCGGAGAGCGGGAGGGCGTGTCAGACTCTTACTGACTAAAACCCACCCGTGTTCCTTCGGTTGCCCTGTTGCTGGAGTTCACGATCTCCCTTTCGGTTTTTTTCGCAACCCCGGCAGGCATCGGCCCTAGTGGACCCCTTCAATTCTGCTGACATCTCTTTGAGGCGCGCGTGGAACACAACGCGCCGTCGACCCGGGCCTGGTCCTTATCGGACGGTGAGCCACCCATTGCTCACCGTCCGCAAGCCGTACGGTGTTTACCTACGGCAGCCCGAGCTGCAGACATCGAATCTATTTTTAATCTGCAGGAGCCATTAGAGCTATATAATGGCCTCCGCAAGCGCGACTCTCTGAGGGAACTGTTTAAAGATATTAACATCATGACGGTACCATGTCAATATATCTATAAAAACATTATGTACGTAAGAAAAAAAATATTTTTAGTAAAAAAAGACACTACCAAGTGAATAGTAACTTTAATTTCAGAAGTCGGTGTCTTTGGTTTTGAAATTTAGTTTTTTGCCACCGACATCCGAAATTAAAGTTATTTTTCACTTTGTAGTGTTTTTTTGTTGGAAGTCGGTTAAAAAGAGGTGCAAGACACAATTATATCACTAGAAATAGGGACCAATTAGTTCAACCGGGTTTCAGACTGGCTAAATTGAACTCATCTTTCATGGGGTACATACACACCACATACTTCAACTGAATGCAACGAAATTTAAATCTCATATAAAACGCGCACTATGCAGCCAAGCATATTATAAGTTGGGGGATTACATCGCTGATATAAATGTTTGGCTAAACGCTGGTCCTGCTCCACAAGGGCGCATAAACTAATTGATTAGCATTCGAAAATACTGTTGGAGCTGCTGAAGATTTTAAAAACTGTCTTAGCATTGTATAATTGCATAACACATGTGTGAGTACTATGTACCTACTATAAAGCTACCGTTTACTAGATACGTCTTTCATTGGCTTGAATGTGCCCTGGTGGCTGAGAGTATGTCATGCTAACTCTAATGTCTCGCTGACGGTGGCGTGTGTGTTGGATCATTTAGCTCCCTTCAAATGGTTGAGCTGAACGGTGCTAATCCATGCGTCATGTTCGTGAACGGGCGCTGTCAGTAGGGACTGGTCATCTCTTAGCTGCCACGGCTTATTGTAGTTTAATTTTGGAGTTGTTTTATTTTTTATTACGGCCGTTTTTCACGTTATGTGTCAACATGAACGATGTAACCAATATTTTGTAACCATATTGTGATTTAAAAGAGTGTCCGTGAAGTTTCTTGCCCGTTCTTCTCCATAGGTACCTACTACGCTTTGGAATGAACAACTAGCTTCATCTTTCTGACCAACCGACCCCTTGACAATTCAAAAGTGCCTGTAATTGGTTTGTGTTTTGAGTTTGATTGAAGCTGCACCGCTATATACATAGGTAGGTACACGTTTTGTTTTACATATTTGAACTGAGGCTCAAAGCATTGATTATGTAAATGGAAAACAAAACAAAGAATAAAATGGAATATGGTAGGTGTTACATAATGCTAAGTCAGTACTGAATTCTCCAGTATTTATTAAACTCCTTTATTAATTTGTAGGGGATCGTTTGGACAGTTTTGGTTTGACTTGTGTGAAGCTCAGCTGACCCAGTTATGAAACGACCGAACAGTTCTTGTTTTATAGATATACATAGTAGGAGTTGCCAACTTTTGAACGTTTTTGCACCACTTATTTTTTTATTGAGAAACGGTCAAAGAGTTTATTTGTGTTTGATGTATTTGTTTGGAAGTCTATGAAAACTTTTTGTGCGCAAAAACATTATAATTATGAGTTTAATTTAATTAATTAGTTTTTGATAACTTCAAAGCCAAAACAAAACATAACAAAAGAGATTAAACCATAACACAATAGTTTAAGAGCCCCCCTCATCTCAGAGAAAAATAAAAACAATGCTCCAGAAAACGGTCTTCACCCATAACACCAACATACATTGAATTTGCATAATCAAAATATTTGGTCGTGTTCCATTCATGGTCCGCAATGAAAGCGATCGTCTAACAATAACCGTTTGCGCCAAGCTCAGCAGCCGGCGACGGTGACCCACTGGAGGTGGGTCTTGGCAAATTTCAATTTGCCTGTAGGAGGCCGTCGTGCATGCATATTGGCATATCAAAGACCTTTTCTGGCTTGGAACACGTGATAGGCGTCAGCGATTTGCAGCGTGGTTATTGTTCTAAGTATTAAATACACACATCAAAAGTGTCTAGGGATCAAGCATTTTTATGCGGATTTCTTGAGATTGAGATGTGGCTTTGTAATAAATTTATGATTATATAAATTTATATGGATCCTTTTTGGTGCATTTCATAATTTGAAACAGGAACTGTTAATCAAATTCGAGTAAAAGATGAAAATCAGCTGTCAATATTTTCCCTATAAAAACATACAACGCATTGAAGACATTATTAGTGCTACTGTTTCCCTACTACTGATTAAAACCAACGTTATTATGGAGCGGCGACGTCATTTAAGCAGGGAAGAAATGCTCAGAGCCGTGGGAATGATAGAAGCTGGTTCCCGGCAACGTACTGTGGCTTTAGCTCTGAATACAAGTCAGAGTGTTATCAGTCGACTTTGGACACGTTACCGAAGCACTGGTACCGTGGCTGAGCGCCATGGAGGACGGTATCGCTGCACCACACGGAGACAAGACCGATACATTCAAATCTTAACTCGAAGAGCTCCAACAATAACCGCCATGATGTTAGCCGTGAGGCTTCATCACTCTTCAGGGAACTTAATTAGCGACCAAACAGTCAGAAACCGCTTGCATGAAGTGTACCTTCATTCCCGAAGACCGCTACGGGTACCACCTATAGCAATGCACAATCGTAGGATTCGATATCAATGGGCTCTTGAACACAGAAATTGGGCAGAAGAACAATGGCGTTTCGTGTGCTTTTCTGATGAGTCTCGTTTTGGTATGAGACCGGATACAAGACGTATACGACACTGGAGAACCCCTGGACGCCAACAGCGATTAAAATCCTGCCAGGAAGTCCATCCTTATAGTGGTGGAACCATCATGGTATGGGCGGGTATTTGGATCGGCGGAAGAACTGAGTTGATTTGGATCAGAGGCAACCTCAACGCTCAAATTTATGCTGAGACGATTGTATCTGACGTCATCGTTCCTCTACAAGTGCAAATCGGTCCCTTATTTCAGTTAATGCATGATAATGCACGACCGCACACCGCAAGAGTTGTAAGACAGACTCTCGCCGCAGCTAACATCAATGTCCTGCTCTGGCCTGCTCAGTCGCCAGACTTGAACCCGATTGAGCATGCATGGGATATGCTACAGAGAAGAGCTCTGCCGAATATGGAGGGTATCCAGTCGCAAGAAGACCTTTTTTTGTTGTTGCAACGAACATGGGCGGCCATTCCACAGCGTGATTTGGATGAACTCATTTTGAGTATGCCAAACCGATGTTCTTGTGTTGTTAGTGTTCGCGGTAGAAACACGGATTATTAATTGTTTAAGTTACCCAATAAAATTTTAAAGAAAACTGTTATTTCAGTCTTTTTTTCGAACTTTAATGTTAGTGGTTCAAATGTCAAAAATCCCTTTATTAGGAAAATGGCAAATTTCTTTATTAATGCAAAGGTGACTTGGTTTATCGTTACTGTGACAAACGAAAACACTTTATTTGATGAATCCTTAAAGAAAATTTTAATTAATATCAATCAGGAGAAAAGTTATTGCAAAAATATATGTTGATCCCTAGACACTTTTGATGTGTGTAGTTTATCAAAATAACAAAGAAATGTAGCACAAAGTTAGCACTGCATATTATTATAGTGTACCCAGCTAACTACTAACTATCTAAAATACAATAGACGTGGATATATTTAGTAACTTTTCCGCTTAGCTATTTCTAAAGAGCCATAAAAACCCTCAAATGCATCGACACGTGTGGCAACATGCCGTGTTCGAATTCGCGACAAGTCAATCGACATCCTGAGGATGCCTCGTTGAGAGGTGAAACACGTGTCGATTTATTTCAGGGTATTTATGGCTCTTTAAAAATACCTGTGGAAAAGTTACTAAATATATCCACGTCCATTGTATTTTATAATGGATTTCGGCAAAGTCACGCCTGAATCAATTAACTATCTTCAATGCCGAACTAGCCTGGAACTACAGTTTAGCGCTAGGCTTTAAATGTTAAAATTCTGTTCAAGCTTTAAAATCACGCAAATAAAACAATACTGAATTTGTTAATTACGTCCGCTATTCGTACTTACACCGTGGAGATGCAGTTTACCAGAAAAAAGAAAATCTTCGATTTTGTATATGTCACATCCTTTATAAGAACAATTATTATTGCAAACAAGCATTAATTAAAAAATTAAAAAACCACCGACACTGACTTTTTATCATTTCTCTTTCCTACTGTATCACCAGACCCTGTTCACCATCTATACGTATATAACCTATTCATAGGAGTTGGGTATCCAGCCAATACCAGTTGTTCGCTTGCACCACACACACAGTCTACACGGTTTGAAGTTACTGCCTTGTTTAGGGCCCGAAAAGGTTAAACGACGCCCGAGTGGATTACGTAGTTATTAATGAGCTACCAAGGATTAAATTTAACTAAATGGATATAACAATGACCTTTGACCAGCACTGTTTTACTGCGGAATTAAACCGAAGCTCATTAAGATCTTAAAAGCGGATTCTAAACGTGTTATAAGTTTTTTGCGTGACCATTTTGTGTTTTTACTAATGTTCAAAGGATACGTGAGTTGGGTTCTGTCACTTACTAATTACCACTCCACATTATGAGAGGTGTACAAGCTTGAATTATTTTCTGCCATTGTAAAACTTCTCGAAAATTCGAAATATGAGATTTTAAGCCTTCGAATTTGATTAACTACGATTGATTTTTGAAGTGAAAACTTCTTTAAGCGCGTTGGGCATTTTTGAGATGAGACTAAAGCATTGATTTCGCGACACCATTACAACACCTCATTTTTGTAAACGCGATTGTACTCTTTATTTATATTTCGTTACGGATCAATGTTCTATGCAAGTATTTTTACTTTAAAGGTTTTGTAAACGCGACTGTGCTCTTTATTTATATAAAGTTACGGATCAATGTTCTATGCAAGTATTTTTCTTCCACCAAGGCGATCTTAGTCAAGTTTTCACTTTTGTCGGCACTCCCGGAGTGCCACCGCTTTTTTTTTAATTCTCTTTTTTCTATTTCGTTTGACTTTTTCCGATTTCTATTTTCATCCAGGACATGGATAAAGTTAGGCCCAGCGCAAACAAATAATTAATTTTATTTAAAAAAACTACAAATTTTTGAAGTCCTACAATAATAGCTTCGTAAAACTTTGCGAGGAATGTTTCAATTTAAAAGATATTTTTTTGATTCAGGTATACGGAATAATATTTATGTTGCCAGTTTTGGAAATGGGATGATACCTAATGAGACATGTTCATTTTAAGAATTTTTATGATTCACGAGTATATTTAGAATACAAAAGAATAAAACTGTATTTAAAGCGTATTGAATAATAGACTATAATGAACATGATATTTAATAATTGATTAATGTAATCATTTTCATTTTTAAATCAATAGATTAGTCCATTCTTAAACGTATGTAATGGCAGCAACTTCTTTGTCTTTGTCACTGCCCGTCACTATCATACATTTGTCATAAATGTCATTATTTAGCTTTACACAGATCTATAACTAACATAGGAGGAGGCATTAATTAAGATAAACAATGCAACGCAATATTTTATTTTCCTATTTTTTTTACAAAAATCACTAATTGCATATAAATAAGTAGTAAGCGTACTCCTTCTAACCTAACATACTCCTGTGTGTATTATATGCTTTAGTTTTTTTGACGTAGACACTAGACAATTCAAAAATCTCCTCTTCTACCCTTTTATTTGAACGTACTTATAAACTTGTTTTCACGACTTTACTTATTGTGTTCGAAAGTCCGCCATGTTGATTTTTGTCAAACATCACCTATTAGATTAGGAATTCAATCGTACGAGAGAATAACTTATCTTCCATACATAGGCCAAACTACCATGCAAAGACATAACTAGCTGTTTCTGGATATCTATTTTTTATTTCTGAGTGACTTCGAGACTATGGATCTTCGCATTGCAATTTACCTCTGATACAAGGGTAACTCGCATCTCGGACCACTCTACTCGTACTTGGTTTCCAACGGAGATCCAACGTTCTATAAACTGGGGTAAATGAATCATTCGGGATTTTGTCGTTAGATTTGAGTGAAATTGAATCTGCTGGAAAACAGTGGATTACTCTGCGATGGACAGGTTTGAATTTGTTTTTGTAGTCCCTGATGTGCCTTCACACAGTTTTATGACCACCAAAAATATAGAGGGCTATAAAACATTATTATAGCTTCATAATACAAATATTTTGTATTCATTTCTGGGCTGAGCTTGTATGAGACCGTTATGCATATCCTTTACAAGTACCAATGGTAAAAAAAATCGTGAAATTAATCGCATTCAGCATAAAGCACGACATTTCAGTGAAATTTAAAAAAAATCGCTCTGTAAGTTTTATTTTCAATGGGTTTCTTGATTTTAACCGACTTCAAAAAAAGAGGAGGTTCTATGTTCGTCTGTATGTGTTTTTTTTTATGTATGTTCGTCGATTGTGGACCGCTTATGAAAATTATTTTTCATTTGGAAGCTTGCGCTGAGGTCCCATAAACACATTATTAACTTTGCTTGGGTAGTTTTTAAATTAGCTTCAATAATACCTACGATAAGAATACAATAAGACCATGTAGATTGGTGTCTGAAGTGGTCTTTTGAGGAAAGCATCACACAGATTGAGAGGGCCTGTCCAGTCAGTGCACGCATTTGTCAGTTATCGTGCAGCTCAACTCAGAATTAAGGAGCTCAACGATTCGACGAACAATACCAAAGAAAGGACATTTGGGTAGGCCGCATAAATTACTCAAACTGTCAGACTATAATTAGAACTAAGTGAGAAAAAATTAAAAACAAAAAGAAAAAGGAATGACCCACATAGTCTTCACATTCACAATAATTTAAATAATATAATACTTTAAAAGTATATAAAATTCATTAATGTCAATGTGTATATAAAAACCAGGAAATAATCTTGGTCAGAGCATTTCATTTCAGGACCATGTAGATTTGTGTCTGAAATGGTCTTTTGAGGAAAGAACCATGCAGATGTGAGTGGACCTGTCCATTCCATGCACGCAATTGTCAGTAATCGTGTAGCTCAACTAAGAACTTAAAAGGAGCTTAATGATTCGACGAACAATACCAAAGAAAGGACATTTGGGTAGGTCGCATAAAGTACTCACAACTGCCAGATTATCATTAAATGTAACTGAGAAAAATAAATAAATATATATATATATGACCCACATAGTCCTCACATTCACAATAATTAAAACAAAAAAAATAAATATTATACTTCACAAAGTAAATATTCATGTCATTGTGTAGATAATTTTAAAGTTAGCAAAATAAACAAAGTTCCGAAAGTAAAATATAAAAAAATAATAAAATTGGAGCAGCTCAAGCCTTTTTGTCCTCAATATAATCTTTAACGGCATAAAAAGCCTTCTGGCACAGCTTGCGTTTAGTAAATGATTTGAATTTATTAAGGCTTAGAGCTAAGACGACGATTGTAATTGATATTTTTTGTTTCCCTGAAGGGTTGGGCAGAGGTGTCTCTGTAGCAGGTTCACCCACATTTCCCCAGTTATGTTTTAAGTCTTTAAGCCTATTGCCATCAACCGGCAACAAATTCAGACTCCAGACTGCTACTGAGAAATTTCAGATAGAAAAACCCAATAACACTATGCCCGACCTGGGAATCGAACCCAGGCCCTCATGCTCAGCAGTAGCGCTTGCGACCACTAGACCAACGAGGCAGTTTTTTTTTCTGCATTTTATTTTATATGACATTTGTTAATAGGATATTATGTGTCCAGGGACCCGTTTGTGTCAGTTGGCAAAATATGTATATTATGATAACTGTAAATTATCAAATCAAATTGTAAAATATAAATCTTTGTAGTAAAATTAGATCAAAGTTTGGTTAAATAATAGCAAGAATAAATATTATTAAATGACTAAGTATTCAATTATTTTATTTTTCTGGATTTTTAAATTATTTATAAATCCTACTAAAACAAAATAGAAAAATACTATTTAAAAAAACATGAATGACAAAAAGCACATTTCTTGCCTAGAATTTGAACCTCCTATCTTATGCACGGCAAGCGGTCTTGAAACCTCCGAGCTCCGGTCTATTTAGACTTTGAATAACTTTTTGTAAATGTTAACTCTATTCACTAAAACAATACATGAATTATAATAAATTGTTTTTGCAAAATACCAAAACCGACTGGGGCCTATCATGGATTTGAACGCACATGTCTTTTGGGGGGGTAACAACTTAATGGAGCTGTGTGTACCACAACTAAAAACTGAAAAATAAAAGAAGTCGGTTATTTTTTTTTGTAAAAAGATTTTTTTTATTTTTGTTTTAGTTTTGATTGTTCGATTAGCGAAGCGGTTGAGTGATTGATTTCACAGTAAATATAGTTGTATGGCCTCAAAAATTTTGTTTTAAAGTTTGTTGCAGGTATATTTACCAGGGAGATTGATGGCTGTAATGAATATATTAACATTGAATAATCATTCTGTCGAGGTTATGGGTCCAAATCCGGGCAAGTACCAATGAGACTTTTTCAATTCATATGTACTTTCCGAGTTTATCTTGGATATTACTGATATCAGTGAAAGATAAAATCGTGAGGAAACCTGGACTTATTTATATAATTATATAATAAAATCTTAGCAAAGTCAAAACTTTACATTGATTATTAAAAAAAAAAGTAATTGCTACGAAGTCTGAAAACGATGTTAATGCCGAAAATATCGTTTTTAGAATTTTTGTCTGTTTGTCAGTTTGTCTGTTTGTCGGTATATCTGTGTGTCTGATTTTATGTTCCGGCAACTTGCAAATACTAACGTATAGATTTTGTTCCAATTTTGCATAAATATGGTCCGGTCAGTCTGTAGGTTATAAATTATCACGCTATACTTTAACGGAGCTAAGCAGTCAATTATAACATGACATATACAAGACAATGAGATGATTGTGCTGGAGCAATATCTTAACCGTTGTCGCTACAAGAAAAAAGTTTTTGAAGTGAAAACTTCTTTAGGCTCGTTGGGCATTTTTGAGATGGGACTAAACCGTTGATTTCGCGACACCGTGATGACACCAGCTTTTGACCATTAAAAAGACATCAACGCGTTGATTACCGTGGTGCGTGGAGTAAAAGACATCAACGCGGTGCCGATTATTTTTCAAGTTTTCACTTCTGTCGGCACTCCCGGAGTGCCACTGTTTTTTTTTTTAATTGTTTTAATTGTGACAGTTATTTTCGTATATTGTGGTATCTTACGACTTTCACGCGAGCGAAGTCGCGGGTAGAAGCTAGTAGTTAATATGAGTCTGTAATCGCCAACCCGTCTAGAGCAAGCGTGGTGGTCAATGTTCGCGCCTTCTCTATATGAGAAGAGGGCTTTGCCCTGCGGTGGGACAGTTATAGGTCTGCCAAAACTTTTGTTTGAAATGGGATGATGCTTAAATAAACGCCAAACTTAAAAAAACAACACAAGAAATGCTATAGTTTTTCCCTATGGGCGACCATCAATTTATTAGTTTATCAATTTATTTATTTTTTCATTAATTTATTTATCGCCGTTTATGAAAACCCGGTAAAAGGCACCAAATTGCAATGTGTATGGTAGGTTTTTCCACTCATCGAAGAGTGGACAGAAATGACATTTAGATTACACAAATTTTTTTATGACAAATTTATCACACTTCTAAGACTCAAAGTCAAAGTCAAAGTCAAAACATTTATTTCAAATAGGCCCATGTATGGCACTTTTGAACGTCAAAATTTACAGAATAATATAATTGATTTTAGTCACCCCTTCCAAAAGGTAGTTTTCGTATGGAGAAGAATGGGCAAGAAACTCCACCGTTACTCTTTTAAAATGTTTTACAATAGTTTGTATTAGTACGTACATTAGTTAAATAATTATATGTGAAGACGATGCACCTAGAATAAAATTACTATACCACAATGGGTAAAAAGAATTAAAAATGAAGCAACGACAGATAATTTAATTATATGATAGATACATGGTGCTCACATATTTACAAACATAGTAAAAGTAGACGATTTTCCTAATGTTTTTAAAATTAATAAGTCGGTGTGTGAGGAAGTAATCACAGAATGTAAAATCAATGTCATATAATACAAAATTATAAATTTAACAATTAAATTAGCAACCTGTTTGATTTTGTCTTGATTCTAAATTGTCCTATGGAGCAGGACCAGCATGTTTCCAAGCACTCTTATCTTGGATATAATCCTCTAATTTGTAATATGCTTGTTTACAAAGTGTACTTTTAATCTGAGTTTTAAATTTTCTTTCATTTAATTGCAATATGTCACAAGGTATTTTGTTGTAACATTTAACACAGTACCCCATAAAAGATGTATGTACTTTAGATAATCTGAAAAATGGTTGATCTAGTTTATCTTTATTTCTAGTATTACTGATGAGACTGATGCGACAGTAAAGTTTGTCAGTAACTGAACCGCTAAGTACTTAAAAGTTTGAATGTACTATTACGTACATTCGAGAGACTGACACAATAGTATAGCATCCTGTCTTTTGTCTACTTTATTAAGGACACTAACAAAGACGAACTTCACTTATTTCCGCAGGTTTTATTAACAAAAAAAAAGAAATGTCACAGAAATTCGCGGCTGTATTTGTATGAACAGAAAAGTTCTTATTAGGAAATTTTCTTAAACGACACAAATTAGGAGAGATTCCTATGACGAATTGCTTGAATTACCTTTCGTCATTTAGTTTCCCGACTGTAAAAATATATGGTTTTCTGGCATTTTTTGTGATTTCAAAATTTAAATTCTCTAACTGAGGAAAAGCGATAGGGATATCGAGTGTAGGTGCACATTTTCTCAATGGCTGTTTATTTTATGTTAATTTTGACTTCACTTCTTATGTCAACAATTGTGATGTAAAGGATCATGATATTGATATCAGCCCGTACACCTTAGCCCTGAGTTGATAGACTCAATATGATAGGTACTGACTATCACCCTCGAGCTGTGAAAGAAAACAACTGCAGTTTACCTGCACTGTAAAAGGTTATTGTATCTCATAAGAAAAAATGAGATATAAACCGAGGGCCTCATTGATCGTTGCGATCGCATAAATATAAACTGGTGGAGTTTCACTGACGATGTTGATTTCCTCTAGTTTTTATCTGTTAGGCATAACATCGATAAACACATAGGTAGATCAAGTTATGCAATTTGCCTCAAACTGGAACTCCCATAAAACAATATCGGAACACCTGGCATTGTGTTTAGTGATGTGGCGAATCGATATCGATTTCCGTTCTCTACTCTTTCTTTTTAAAATGAGAGTGTTTTGTGTTCAAGTTTATGCAAACGGTCCTCTCAGAATTTTACCATTTTCAATGGAACATATTTTTATAAGTTTTCTGTGAATAGAAATATTTTTATTGTTACATGGTGTGGAATAGTTTTTACCTGAAACTGAATGAAAACGCACAATTACCAAATAATTATCTAGACATACGTTTTACAACTACTTGACTTCCTACAACCCAATATTATCATAATTTAGCATTGTTTAGTAGTAATGAACGCATAATTTCATCAACAAGACCTTACATATCGATCATCTTCACCACATCTCTATGTGAGGCGTTAGCCCAGAAGCTCGTATATTTTATGTTCGCGTAACACGCTCAAATGCTCTTTTTATAGTCGCGGAGACGGCCAGTAAATTTGAGTGGTGGCTGGCCTAAGCCCCTGTAAGCCACACTACGTGTAATTTCGTTTTATTAAGTTCCCTCTCCTACACTATATTAGAGTCAGCCTCTTGATATGGATGTTAGTTATTGTAACCATTATTTGTTACGCGTTTGTTGTGTTTTATTTGTTGACGGTATATAAGAGTTGTAGTAAGTGGGTAATTAATGATGCTATGTGTGATGAGTAAGAATTATTGGATTTGGTTAGTGTAGATATCATTAAAGCAAAAAGTCAAGGTTGAGGAGAAGCATTTTGTATTGGACCACAATAACTTAGATACAGTTAAGGGTAAATACCTAAGAATTAAGATTGACCCAGGTCTTGTTATGTATTCATAGATCTGTCTCGAGCCCAGCTGGGTAGATACACAAAAATCAACAAACTTAATCTAAATAAGCACGAAGACGCGGTTGACGTTAACTTGATATTTCTATCAAGTTTCACTAATTTACACAACGTCTTTTAATAATAAGTGAACATCAAAGGAGTTTCGTCAAAGAGGATTCCGTCGTGAATTGTTGCGAGACTTGCGACAATTAGCGTGGTCGCGACAAAGTGACGCAACAGTGGAATTTTAATAAAGCGTTATGTACACTGAGTAACGAATTGTGAGGATGCCGCCGCTTTGTATAGCTGTGTCGTGAGATTAAGGTGCGGTTCTGTGCACGCGACACTCATAAATCTGTAAGCCAAAACGTTGAGGCCAGGTGTTTCAGAGCCGTTTGTTAAATTTGTTAAATTATGTTTGGAAAGAATTATTTGGGGCAACCTATCAGTGTTTTTGCGTTTTGTCTCAGTATTTATATAATTTTGAAGTTTTCAATACTTCTATTTACAATAAGTAAGTACTCAACTGACTTTCAAATAGAAAACCAAGTTTGTACAATATGTAAAAAAAACCCTGTCCACTCCGAAAGGGGCACATATGTACTGCAATAAAATTACCTAAAATTAATAAAAATTCTTATTTTTGTTGAAAATAAAATAGTTATTGCTATTTAAAATTCTCATTTTTTTGTACCAAAATTACCCTAAATCCATTAAAAATTTGCAAATTTTCAACAGGGTCATAAGTTATGATTTGTAGACACCCACCAAATGATGGCCTCCTGCGCCCCATGTAAAAACCCGGTAAAATCCATTTTTTCCTGAATACCACATGAATAGACTCTCAGAACGATACTTAACAACACCCTCACGGATCAGACTGTGTTTTTTTGAAATTTCAAAATGAATTATTTTACCATTTCCAGCAAATGATAACCTAGTTGGAAAAAACAACCGTCTGCAAACGCACTACCCACAATATTTGTGAACCGCAATTCAACATAGCTTTGACACTTACTGCAACTGCTGTTATAATGATAGCAGTGATTCTCCGTACGCGCTTACTTAGTAACAAAAGGGTATTTCATACTGATGTCCTAATGAACCGCAGTGCGCGAGAGTACCGAGACTCCCTTTGATTCCGTAATCAAAAGGCCCATCCAATAACTCATACGAGTTCGTACGCAGCTGCTAATTACGTACAGTCGTCGACAACTGACACATGCTGATATTCACGAGTCTTTCCGCACCCCACCACGCCGCGCCTTTCCGCGTCTAATTGTTTACGCCGTTCGGCTCACATTAATTGAGTTACCGTTTGAGACTCCCTTTTATTTTACTAAATAATTATAACGTTTGAGATGTTGGAGTTAATAACTTTCTGACAAATAATTAAGGAGCAAATTATTGGCAAATAATTTGCTCCTAGGAAGTAATTGTGTTGCTGTAACTATAACACGATGGTTTTAAGCGTCGACATTTGGATGAATATTACGATTGGTAGTTTATGAGCTCCTAAAAGGGAAGTGGTTGTAACCTTTTATGTAACTAGATGTTTCCGAGTAAATCACGTAATCGTGGCTGTTGAAAAGAATTAGATGAACACAAAGAAAGTTTCTTTTGAAGAGCTTGTTTATGTTACCTACTTCAAGTGTAACTTTGGTTTGTGTTTGAAAGATGACATTTGAGGCGTGCAAAATTTGAATTTATTATGATTATTATTATTTATGTATTATTTTAGAAATTTTGTGATGATATGGCTAGAAAGGGGGTGACTACCGAGATGACTACTAATAGAAAAGTATAGAAGAAAAAGACTGTTGCGCCGACCACAAATAAATTGGGACAAGGGAGGAGAAAGATGACGTATTCTTCTCAAAATGAGTGAAAAAATAGCTTGGCCTACAGAATTAGTGATTATATGGATGAATATAATTTTAATCATAAATAGTTTGTTGAACGTTATTTCGCCAAACCTGCGTCCAAACAATTTTTTTTTTAATACGAGTCTCGAAATATATTCCCGATAGAACAAACCCCAGCTGTCGCGACGTCCCGTTGTTCATTCTGTCTTTATCAGCCTATCCACTATTATGTCCGGAAAATGATCAATTGGTGAGCGTGTCACTTTGTAAAGATTCGGACAGCTCATAAGCTTAATCTTAAGGGTAATAGAAGACCACTAATGTGAACTCTCACAAAAGACGCCCTCATCACCACTTAGCAATTTTTAGTAGTCGCAACATTTCATCACTCAGACGTACACAAATTAATACCCTTTAGTCTCATCAGCAATTATTTTCTTCCCTTGAACCGGCGCAAACAGATTTTATGAGAAATTAAAAAAAAAAAAACCTTGGTCAGGCTACTGCTGACCGCTCAGGCAACCGATAAAGGATACTATTTCGTCACTTATAAATGATATTCCAGTGACCCCAAATGCTCATTAGAACAAAAACCTTTAATAAATTCTTCGCCAATAGACTAGTTGATAGTATTTGAGAAACCAATTAGTAATGTTCCATGTGGTTTATTTACCTTAACAATTTATTTTTTTATTTTTTTAACCGTAATAGGTAGACATTTCAAATTCTCACAGATTGTGTTTTTCTATTGCCGCTATAGCAACAAATAATAAAAATTAAATAAAGTTAATAATTAAGGGGGTTGCTCGATCTTAATAAGTACTAAACCCTTCGTGTGCGAGTCCGATTCGCACTTGGCCGGTTTTTATAACGTTATTAATTTTGATTGACAGAAAGAACGGGGCATTCTGTCATGGCGGATCGACTTCATTCTGCCAAATCTGCGAGTGTTTTTAACAGTAATTGCTCTCACACAAAGAATGAATAAATGAATGAAATACACCGACCCCAGCGTGGTTACATCGCAGACTCGATTAATCGAATGAAACCAAAGATTTACACTAGCCCTTGGAGCCTCATGTTTCATGGGGCTACAAAGACCATTGCATGTCAAGGAGTAGACCGGGGGGCACGGTAATGTTAGGAAAGACGTGCCCTTAGTATAAAGAAGGATCTGTGAGCCGTTTGTGGGCCGTCGCCGCCAGGTTTCGGATTAAACTTATTTCTTGACTTTTTTCTATGTCACTGCTATGTTGTGTTACACGTTGCTGTTTCCAAACTCTTCATCTGAGGTCCGCTACTACCCGTTTAAGGTTTCTTGTAAATCTGCCTAGCAGCTTTCTTGATCTTATCTCTGTCTTCAGCCATGTCCATTCAAAAATTGATTTCCTTGTTGACAAACAGGACATGACTTACTCATGTCCTGTTTTAGGTTGTTATTCCATGTGTAAATAGATCGGCCAACTTTCTTGGATTTGGACTTGTACTGCATTGCTGCATGTAACAGGTATGGTTTGCGGCGCCTGTGAACATGTGCAAGATAGCACATCTAGTGGTTCTTGATGCGTTTGGTTGCGGTTTTTCTGTCTGAGTTTTCATGCATTTTCTTTTTTTTTTGTTTTATTCCTGGCGTGGTTAATCAAGTCTCTCATGATAACTCTCTCATATCTTCTCAGTCTTGACCTGTTAGCTTTAGTGATTGCCGATACTTTCAAACCGTATATCAAACAAGGTACGATCACCGTTCGATACATGAGTCTGGCTGGTTTCTAGTCTATCTTGTTTATTATGAATGGTAATAGTGACTTTGCGTTTCTAGTGGTCCAGTCTTTATTTATTACTTCTGTCTGAATATGATAATATTTGACAGTCACAATTAACACCAGTTTAAAATATTTAAAAAATCATATTCAAAGTAGACAAATAATTATTGGTGGACGATTTTCATTACCTCATTTTAGTATGTGCTTACACAAATTAGAATAAATACTTCTAGTTTTGTATATGAATAATGAACACTGCCACATTCAGCGAAAGGGACACATTACTAATCAGTGTTGTTCTTTTCAAGACCATTCTATTCGTATGTCTATTGTTAATCAAAAATTAAGTTTATTCAATACAGACGACTGTGTTTCAAACTTTAAACCGCCGACAGGCTTAGTTTGCTTTTACGATTTGAAACACAGTCTTCTGCAAGAATTAAAATGTGTTACTCTGATTCGCATTCAATGTCACGTGATTTTATTTTTATTTCTCAAAAGTATTAATTAATCTAAAATTATTTATAAAATAAGTAGATTTTTATATTATTAGCTCACGGTTATTCTACAAAAAAAAAGGATTTTTCTTGTTGTCGACTATACAAAGATACCAATTATAACGATTTCTCTTTCTCCCTAGTGTCATCGTCATCATGCCAGCTGCTGTTCCTGATGGAGCCGCCCCCTCGGCTCTCGTTCTCCAACAGCACGGGCGCCAGGGTTTCATGTGCGGCTCACGGCACTCCAGTTCCTATCATATCCTGGCTCTCTGAGGATGGCGCACCGGTGTCTGATGTTCCCGGGCTGAGGTAACACTTTTATTATGTTATTGGGACTTTATTGTAACTTCAGCTAACTCGGATTTGAATGGCTATAGTGGATTGGTTACTTAGAACTATGGAAGGCCTATGTCCCCTGACTGATCAATGTTATGGTATACACGGATAAAATGGCAGGGGGTAACTTGCACACTCAATAATGGGCCCGCGAAAACTGTCGCAAGCACATAGTGATGCAGCGACAAGGGGGCAACATGTCCTGAGGTGCTTGAGAAGTGGAGAGGTATTCCGCGGCTTTCAGAACAATCCCAGAGCCTGGAAGATCCCTACGAGCACTTACTGGAATACTTCCTTTCTCCGAGCACGTTTGCTCATGCTAATTTCCACTCAAGCCGGCCAATTAAGGCAAGAATGAGGTGGGAGCTCCATTCCTCGTCAGTGTTCACACCAGCCGGCCAATAAAGGCAAGCCAGAGGTGAGGAACAAGACTTCTCCCGGGAGATAGGGTCCGTGGGGTCGCTACAGCCCAACAGCTTGCCACATGCTGCCCTGCGGGTTTTTGTATCTCTCTTGATCTGACTCCTCATCCCAGACCTGTTTCGGCAAAGTAAACTCTACCGGTACAGACCTCCACGACGTCATCGTAGAGATACGGCGATTGGGACATTACTATAATTATTATAATATTATTAGGTATAAGCCTATGTTGCCCTGCGCAAAGGCAAAGAGCCCTACCCTCTTTCCACTTTTCCCGGTCTACTGCGATTGCGGGTCAATCCTTTAAGAAGGAGTCCAGCTCATCCCGCCATCTCTTTCTGGGCCTGCTGCGTAGTCGTTTCTTGCTATTTAGGATCCACTGCGTGGTGGTTTTAGCATAATAATACAATCATATATTATGAAAAATATATTCAGAGTTTACTTGCGAGAACGCGTTAGGTACTGACTTCACAATTATGCTGTTTTGCGGTGAACACAACTCGAAAAAACAATAACTATTTAATACTTCTGGGTTAAAAAAATGGAACGTTTTACCGTTCAAGGCCCGCGGTTTGACACTGACGCGCGCTTTACGTCACTTTTAAAAATTTTCAGATTTTTCGGGCTTACCTGTAATTTTTTGATTATTTTAGTTCTAATAGACGAGAATATTCACTAGGCCATAGAATGAAACTGCCCACAGACCATATTAGCCTTTATTTTATAGTAAAAATAGAGTTGTTATAACGTTTTAAAACTGGCCGTGACCAAATGGTCACGGTGGGACTTTAGCGGTTAAAATGATCAGTTTACCTATTATTTATATGTCAGTCTGGTAAATATTTGTATTTCATATAGATTAACCAAATGTTATGACATTAAAATCCAAAAAGGTTCAGAAGCATCACTAACGAGATGGTGGAAAGCGAAAATGCATTCGAAAATACCGCCACCGTAAAGTCTAGTTCACACACGAAGGCTGCCACACCGCACTAAGCCGACCGGTCATCTCTATACAAACGGTTTTAAACCCAAATTTATAGCTCGTTAATCTTGTCTGACCCTTCCGCGTCATTGGTTCTGAATGAATTAATGCCTGCCCTCGGCCGGGGATTAGCGCGATGCTTGTCCGACTACGGAACGACTCCGTACGGAGCCACTGATGCGTGAATATTGCGTGACAGATGGCGCACACCGCCTCATTTGCTCGACCACGATAAACTCCTGGAGGTTCCATTGATACATTAGCTGTGTCATCGGATAGGTTACGGGTTGTGAGGATTCAATGGAAGTTATATTCAAAACGATTTCTAGTGGAAAGCGAATAAAAGCAGTAGAGTCTGGCCACGCTAAGTCAGCATAAATAAAAAAAACGGTAGAATTTGAAAATCTTCAGACGGGTAAACCATCTGTCCTACGAAAAGAGAATTTGATACTTTTTTTTTGTTTTTGATAGGTTATTTTGTTTTTATTCTAATTTATTCCTGGTAAAAATAGTCACTTTAGCACGATGCAGTGTGGATTTGATGTAGTTCTGTCATCGTATGGAGGTAGAGCATAGGTACGACATAGTCTATTACACATAATTAGTCTATTAGGCAAGAATCAAAAGGCAAAATATCAAAATCATTAGATCTACTTACACGTCAACTTAACGATAACTTGTAAACATTGTCGTTTTTGGTTAATGACGACATCGTGCTGTTCCTTCACATCTTGGAATTTACATATCATAAATTATATAATTACTCACACACTCTACTTTTAATAGGTTTAACCATTTTCTACTATATTTTGTGAAAAAAATATAAAGCGTAACGATCTGACATTTCAAGTACCCCGAAATTGACGTAACTAACTGATGTAAAAGTTTACCATATATAAAACTTATTGGTGTTACCCATTTATTCCATTGCAGACTTAGCATGGCCAGACTCTAGCTGCGTAGTAGTCATGTTGAAATTCAATAAAAAATCTGTAAAAAAAAAATGCATTTAAACAAGCTCCCGTTCAACTGTACGAATCAAAATTCCAGCTATTATATTTTACCCTGGGAAATAAACGACAACATTTTTATCAGCTTACACACATTCAAGCGAAAGCTAATTGAAACGAGAATTAAACGCGAAATGCGACGACGTCACAAAGTGGCTCAGATATCATAAGTTGATGTCATATCGCATTCCGTGTGCTGGTCGGTTAGGACTCAATGTCATAATAATCCTGCGGGCCAGATTAATACTCGCTTCGGCTCTTTGCCGTCCGTTCGCTGACTGATGGGATAGCAAAGCTTGCCTCAAGCATATTAATTTTTGAGATAAGGGGCTGTGTTTGAATTTGTTTAGGGTTAAAAATTGCTGTTGGTTTAGTAGGATATTAATGATTTGTCACTTGGTAAAACATAAATATTTTACGCGCTATACAGCGAAATCTGAACCCAAACTCCGGGTTAACTTTCGTCGATACATACGGTAAATATACGAAGTCTCTTTACGAGTATTAACCCTGAAACAAGTGGTATCTCCGCCAACACATCAGCTACTCCTGCTCAACCTGTGCTCAATGAGCTGATCACTGCGTCACTTATAAGCTTCGCTCCAGTGAACACTCATCAATTTCAGTTTCGTAGAACCGGGGTTCTTTCATTAGATACTTCAGACACTGTACTTCATTTATAATACCTGCTGTTTTAGAATTTAAAAGATAAACTTGACGCTTGCTTGAAGACCCGTTGCTTTGAGATACGATATTCTCATTTAATTATTGCTAAACATAATATTTTGATGATGCTCTTATACTCGTGGTATTCCCAAAAAGTGATATATGTCCTTTCGTTCACATTTTGCTTTCGCAAATGTTGCATCACAAAGATGTTTAACCAGAATATGAACACAGGAAAAAACAAGCTGACACATAATTTCCACATCACGTAGTCATCAGTTCACTCGCTGATCGGTTTTCAATTCAATTTTCATTAGTGTCCGGCCATTTTGGCGGAACGCTCTGTACGCCGGTTACAAGGCAAACTCGGCGTACAGGGCAGACTCGGCGCGGTCGCTGCGTGATAAATGATTGATAAATTATGTATATAAATGGTGGATGGGAAGCTGTAAGGCGGAAGAAGTGAGCGAATTGCGGTAGACCACCTTTAAGAATTAACTGTTTGAAGAAAATATGTAACTGCATGTGAACACTAAAACCTTTCATATGAACACTTCCTGTTCACATGAAATGTTTAATTTACAGATACTTTTCACCATATAATGATAGATAGATGGACACTATTTCATTCTTACCATCCAGATGGTTGCGTAAATTAAGTTGTACCCTACAACTTAATTTACGCAACCATCTGGCCGAATAATATTTCCTCCTAGTTTAAGAGACAGGGTTTATATTTATGTATAAATAGATTTTTGTAGGCTTTTAACTATTGTTCAAACAATTATGTATCATTTTAGTATCTACTACTGTGTTTAACCTGTGTCTATGTTTTACTTCGGAATTTTCTTTTATCCTTACATATCTGGGGAACATGGTGTCCCGAGATATGTGGTTCTTCGGAAGACGTACAACGTTTACTACGTAGTTTCTGTACTGTCCATATTATACTGTGCCGAAGTTCTCAACCACCCGGTTGTCCTTGTTACCACACGTGTTAACATTTAAATATTCAATTTGTGCGACTTATTATAACTTCGCAAGCAATTGAGTTCTTGTTGGAACGAAGTTCTTTAACGCGGCTTGTAAACTTTCAGAAATCGTCACGCTAAAGAGTGTTAATACTTGCGACTGTCTTCTTCTAATTCATAGAAAAAGAAAGAGAGAGAGAGAACGCCGGCAGAAAAAACAAAAGAAAAGAGTAAAGTGATTACAGTATCGTGGGATAAAATTATACACATCGGCCCGAGTACACTGCATGCCGGGGAGAGAGAGAGAGAGGGGGAGGAAGTGTGAATTTGGTTAAAATGTACATCCAAGATGGCGGCTGCGAAAATTTTCAAAATTTTCGTTATGGGTGTCGTTTTCATAATTTTCGATGGTGCTAAAGTCAATAGTGAGGTCAAAATGTAAATCCAAGATGGCGACTGTAAAAAAAATGTTTTTGTTTTAAATCATACGTGAGAAAGAACTTCGTTCCTGACGGGGGTTCCCGGACCGCACACGTTTTTTTGCTTAGTCCCAAGATTTTAATTAATTACACCGAGGCAAGAATTTGGTTTGAAGGTAGTGTAGCTGGAAACCTTATCGAAATTTTAAATTAAATAACCATCCTCATAATCCGTTTAATGGGCCAAATTGATTCAGTGTTTTGTCTGGTTTATTGTTTAAAATTTATTTACAACAGCGGTAATTTCACGTACCACCTCTGATACGCAAGAGATTTCTGATCAGCAGTCTGACACAATTCAGAACTTTGGGGCACATTTATAATTTCTATAGACTGCTTACCTTCCTTTTCTCTTTAATTATTTAAATACACTATCATGTCCAAATTTCTTATATTTGTTTGTAACATACTTCACGTCATACTAATCCTCTTGCCATACTCAACTTTCCGTGGCCTCTCAAGACTTGTCCCCCCCATTACATGCAGTTCATATTCGCGTCATGCCGAACGTTTGTCTTCGTTACGGTAATAATCTCCTGACGTAATAACCTCGTGACGTAATAACCTCGTGCCTCGTCTCCAGAATACGGCCGCGTCAGCTGACGTCACGCTTACACAGGATATTTAGTGTTATTAGCTGTCGCACGGAAAATATGATGGCACTCAATAATTACGCAAAGCACCATTATTTACCGAGGTGAAAAAGAAATACTGGTAAAGGTCTGAAGTTGAATTTAACTACACATCAAGTAGGTATAATGTTTACTTTGTAAACATAAAAAAATAACTAGGCACAAGTAACATAGAGCCGAACCTTGAAAATAATACTTTCACTTGATGGATAGTCCCATCCATACTTAATTAGGCCATGGCCTTCTGAAGTCTTCCGTGATTTTTCAAAACACCAAATTATAGTGCCCATTGACCGTTGTATTTTTTCTCCATCGCCATCAAATTACCCGTCATAATACCTCGTACGAGATCGGCGTGCAAAAACTGTTCCCCACGAAATTACTAAGCCGGGGCGAGTTCACGTAGGAGACTCATTTGTCTTCGTTCCGCTAATAATGTGCTGCAAGCCAATAATTGTGGATGATGTATTTACCTACTAACCATCTCACTTCTTCGACTCCTACATCCTCTGTGCTCACGGAACAAAGTCTATTATCCTCTGAGGCAATGATATCGTTAACGTGGTAATATTTTCACTTACCAAACATACCTAGTTAAATTGAGTCGTTGAATGGTCCTTCGTAATGTTTTTCATTTGCGTTTTGCTTATGATTTTTGCAATTTAAATTTCGGTCGGTGAAGTATTATTGGATTCGTTATAACCACTTCGGTTAGGTGTTAGGTTTTCAGAAGTAATTGTTTAACATCGGTTCTATTAAAAGGAGCTTTAGCGTTGAAGGAAATAGCTTTCAACTCAAGAGTTCTTAAAAGTTAAGAACTCATAAAATCGACAGTTATTGAGGTGGTACGAGCCGGAGTACTTATGACCACTTCTCAGTATTAGAAAGTTCGGCTATATAATAAAGACATTGCTTTTTTTATTATAATTATAGTTGTGTAATATAAATCTGATCCAACGCTTACCTTTGTTCTAGAAAATCCTTACAGAAAATTGCATTCCCCAGGCTTCGTAGGTGTCTGCCGGGGTTGCGAAGAAAACCGAAAGGGAGATCGTGGCCCCCGGCGACAGGGCAACCGAAGGAACACGGGTGGGTTTTAGTCAGTAAGAGTCTGACACGCCCTCCCGCTCCGCCCAGAGCGGGAGAAGTTATTTGATGATTTCCCACCCTCAAAAAAAAAAAAAAAAAGGCTTCGTAGGTGTTATTCAGGCATCCGTATTGTTACGGATTAGAGAGCCAAATAACAATGCCCACCTTCCATACATTTCAAAACCTGATGATGAAAGTATATGTATAGTTATAAGATATAGTAGAAATACTTCCTGTAAGTTTATAAAGTAATGTCTGATAGTCATTTCGGCAATTTAAACGCCACGAACTTCAAAAAATAGGTATTAATGTTTCTTTTTAGGTTAGGATTTGCCGTCACCAGAAATAATGAAACAAACGTGCATGAACTAATTAATAACGCTCGTAGTTTACTCTAAAATAGGAATATTTAGCTAACTATGGTCTAAAACATCTTTTTTACTCAGTTAATTAATTGAAACTAACTGCCCCTAAGTCAATGCTAAGACTCCATGATTGTCAATATGAGTGTCGAGTTGAAAACTGCATTCTCTAGTACAAATTATTTATTTTCTAAGACTGACATTGGTTACCTACCTACTGGCTAACATCACATAATATGTACAATTTGTGGTTAAATAAGTACATTGTTATCACACTTATAATTGCTTTTAATTTAATTAAGTATACCTAGGCATATACTAACTAGATTAATTAATTTATCTTCGCAGTATAATATAACAGTATAGTATATTATATAACTTCCTAGTGGCGTTCTAATGGATAATAACACAACAGTATAAAATAGTAGCAGGTAGCTTGTCATAAGTACTTACTAACCTATATTTTTAGTATAAAAACGACACCTTATCTAGTTAGATAGTATCTATATATACCTACCTCTAAAATGCCTAACTTAATTCATGTTTTAAAAAATGATCACTTATTTACCAACCTACATATCTGTTGAATGAAACGGGAAAAATAAATAAAATACTATGTTACAGTGGAATAGTTTATTGATATTCATCATTTTCATCCAAATCTCTTATAACTACGTCATCCAGAAATTCTGCTGGAGCAGATATATTGTTTTCGTACCTAGCCCATCCAAGGCACCACATTACCGTCATCACGTTAGCGCAACATCCGATAGTTCGTCGACCGAGCAAACAATTGCAACAATATTCAACTATCCCGTTTCTGCCAGGCACATTATTTTCTACTAAAATATAAATATAATATTGTTTTCTTGAAATGTGCCTGGACTTGATTTTTCCTCTTATTAGTGTTTTATCACCACTTCCTCTAAGATTATATTGAGAAAAGTCTTGTGTATCCTTACATACTTCTATTCGATATGATCCGTGAAATCTTATATGTTCTCCATAGTATGACCTTGCTTGTCTTATTTGGTAAGTACCTAGAGCAAATAATATTAATTCACTATAACTTAATCTAGGAAACAAAAATAAATTATCTCGGATGCAAACGCGATGCGCCGATGCAAATCAGAGAACTGTCAAATGTCAAAAAAATACATTTCACTTGCTGTAGCGGAGGTAATGAAGAAATCAAGATTGTAGTTTTCCGAAAGTGTCGCGAACGAGGAGGTTGTACGTGCGTGCTGCTTTGACCACATAGGCGACTACTCACGGATCGGCTCGCGTCGTGCGCCCGCGCTCCCCTGCCCCGCGCACACCTGCTTCAGCCCCGCTACATACAAGCTCCTCGGACGCTCACCACTCATAGATTTATTTATAAATAAAGGTGACTACAAATAATATGTTGGAAGAAATCAGTGGACATATACATAAGCTTTCACGGTTAACATCCCCCACCCCAGTGCGTCAGCACTCATCTTCCGTCGGGATTCGGGCGAGGCGTGTGGCTGACCGACGCAATATACCAGACTTAGTTCTAATATCCAGGACTCTTATGCGTCCATCTCTGCCTGCCATTACTGCCTGCACGCGACCGCGCGGCCAAACATTGCGCGGAGAATCAGGATCGACGATTAACACAAGGTCACCCACTTTCAAGGGTGTTTGTTCCTGGTGCCATTTGGTTCTAGGTCGCATATCCGGTAGTACCTTTCTCACCCAACGTTTCCAAAACAAATCTGCGAGTCTTTGAGAGATGCGCCATTGTTTTCGCAGGTATGTATCTGACTCGTCGTACGTACCGATTGTAGGTAAGTTAGATGAGGAGCCAAGAAGAAAATGATTAGGCGTCAGTGACTCATCGGAATGCGGTTCGACGCTCACGTGGGTCAGCGGACGGCTGTTCACCATGTGTTCCACCTCTGCCAGCAGGGTATTAAGAACCTCATCGCGGGGTGCTCGTTCCTTCAGAACGACCTTAAGTGAATTTTTCACACAACGTATGAGGCGTTCCCACGCCCCACCCCAATGTGGGCTGGCAGGTGGAGAGAAAGTCCATGTAGTACCGTAGTTAGCAGCCTCTTTCTTTAGCGTCTCTTCATCGAGTTCGCTTATCGACTTCTTTATTTCATTGAGGCTTCCTCTCAGGTTAGTCCCGTTATCCGAGTACATATGTTGTGGCCACCCTCTCCTCGCGGCCATGCGACGTAAAGCCATGATAAATGCGTCGGAAGTAAGCTTCGATACTACTTCAATGTGTATGGCTCGAACAGTCAGGCAAGTGAATAGAACACCATATCTTTTCTCTCGTCGCCTGTACTGTACTGTCACCTCCATGGGCCCAAAAAGATCCACTCCACAGAACGTGAACGGGCGTTGATTATAAGCCATTCTGGCCTCAGGTAAGTTCCCCATTCTGGGAGGTTGCGGCTGTGCTCGTCTTATTCTACAAAACATGCATTTTGAGGTCACATGTTTAATTGTAGGTCTCAAACGTATAATCCAATAATGTTGTTTCAGATTATTCACGAGAACTTCCTGGTTTCCGTGGGCGGCCTTCACGTGGTGGTGCTTGACTATCAACTGAGCGACGTAGTTGCGGCCGTCAAGTATTACCGGATATTTGGTTTCAGGGGGTATTCCAGGAGCCTGGTCGATGCGGCTTCCAACGCGTAAAACTCCGTACTCGTCAATCACAGGAGTTAACGTAAGTAGCTTACTTTTCCGATCTAATGGTTTTTTCTGTTTCAGGTGTTCCAGGTCTTCAGCAAATGTCTGCCTCTGGGAGTGCATGATCACCAGACGTTCTGCCCTCCTCATCATATCACCATCGATTGCACTGGTAAGTTTTTTGCATTTATCAATAAATAATAATACCATACATGTACTTTTCAGGAGGCGTAGCCAAGATGAGAATCTCTCTGGTTCCGGCACAGCAGGTGAATACTTCTCAGTGACGATGAGAGAAACCCGTTCCAGGACATCGGTGCTGACTTCCGGTTGTACATCCGCTGGCCATGTCTCTTTTCCCTTGTACAAGAACTCGGGGCCATATAACCATTCATTCTGTAGCATATCTAATTCACAGGAATCTCGCGTGGCGATGTCGGCTATATTCATTTTAGTAGGTATAAAGTGCCATTCCTTTATTTGTGTCAACTCGTCAATTTCGCCAAGCCGGTGAGCCACAAACGCTTTATAATCTCGCGCATTGTTCCTAATCCAATATAAAACCGTTGACGAGTCGCACCAGAAATACCTTTCTTGTGGTAACATATTTCTGTGTTCTTTTGTTATAGTATCTGCAAGGCGAGCAGCAAGAAGCGCCGCCTGCAGTTCTAATCGTGGTACAGACGTATGTTTCAGTGGTGCTACTCTGCACTTACTCGAAATGAACGCTAATTTAGTTTGAGCGTAATTATCTTGCCAGCGCCAGAACGCCACGGCGGCCATAGCGTAAGTTGAACTATCGCTGAATATGTGTAGCTGTAGGTTCGTATAACTTAATCTCGTAGCGGAGGCAAGCGCGCGTGACTCATTTGAAACAATAAGCTGCCGCTGCGCGTGCGCCGACGACTCGCTATTCGGTACATTCGGTGCAACTATCACCGTCTCGCTCTTAAGTACGCTCGCATGATAACAACGAGGTAATCGAATACGGCCAACGTTTTTTAGGAGTTTCAGCCAATGTAACCATTTGCCATTTACGCTGTCTGGTATTTCGTCATCCCAGCATAAATTAATCTTCCACATTTGTTGTAATAATATTTTAGCTTTAATCGTAAATGGTGACAGGAATCCGTAGACGTCAAAAATAGACATTATTAATCGTAACATTTCCCTTTTCGTAGGACGTTTCAGACCATTTATTATGTTTTCAGGAATTCGTTTAAATGAGGTATCGAATCCCAACGTATCTTCTTTTGGGTACCAAATTAATCCAAGAGTTCGCTCTCCAGCTTCCTGCTGGCCAACTTTAAAGCGTACTGCAGTAGAACATAATGTTTCTTTTGGTAAGTTCTCTAACACGGCCGCGCTGTTGCTATTCCAGTTTCTTATTTCAAACCCTCCGCATTTATGGATGTATGCAATCTCTTTTGTTAATCGCAACGCTGTTGACTCATCTTCTAAACTGTCTATATAGTCATCGATATAGTGCTGATTACAAATTGCATTTACTGCTGCGGGGTAAGTTGTTTCGAATCTTTTAGCATTTTTATTCTTTGTGAATTGTGAAATAAACGGCGACGCATTCGAACCAAAGATTAATGACGTCATCGCATATGTTCTTACAGGATCGTCTGGTGAATCTCTCCATAAGAAGCGTAGTGCGTTTTGGTCCTCATCTTGTATTTTAATTCTCAGGAACATATCGCGGATGTCACCAGTCACAGCCACTCTGCTTTCGCGGAATCTCAACATGATTCCGTATAATGATACAAGTAAGTCAGGTCCAGTTAATAGATAATCGTTCAACGAAAATTTGTGACTCTTTGCCGCGGCGTCAAAGACTAACCGCATTTTCTTTTTATTAGGGTTGTCCACGCCGAAGTGAGGAAGATACCAGGTCTTTGGCGTGGTTTGGACATCGGTCAATTCTCGGGCATAGTCATTGTGTAGTAGATGGTATATTCTCTCTTTGTATCTCTCCGCGTAAGTTTCACATTTCTTTAGTTTTCTTTCAACTCCTTTTAGTCTGTTGAAGGCAGTAGTATATGATTCTGGCATCTTGCAATTTTCATCTTTCCACGGTAGGCCGATGTACCAGTTGCCGTTCTTCAGGGTAGAAGTTCTTTCGAGGTGGGCTATTGCTCGTTCATCTTCTGCGTTTAAACGAGGTTTTCCTGATATGCCCATAGCTTCTATTGAAAACGAGCGGCGGACTTCCTCATGTAGGTCGTCCATTATGCATTTAGTTTCTATTTGAGAATCATCGACTTCAGTTAAAAACAAAGTTGAATGCTTGCTTCGACGGTTCCTGTTCAAGGACGTGCGGCCATGTAAACACCAACCCAGTGGAGTACGGGTTAGGTACGGTTCGGTAGGATTGCCTCGAATAACTTCTAGTGGCAATAACAAATTGTAGTTGTCTTGTCCTATTAGTATTTCCGGTTTGCATTGTCCAAAACATATTTTGTGTTTTAATTTATTAATTGCGTCACTGCACTTTAGTTTGTCGAGCGATATAAATTGCATAGGTAAGTTAAGTCCTTTGGTAGTACGTGCTTGCAATGTAAACATCGTACCGTCACTGTTCGACACGCTTAAGTCCACTATTTCGCTATCACACATAAGTTCGCTACCGCCCCATGCGCTACGCACTTTTAATGTTTGTTTACGTCCGTGTATACCTAACTTCACCGTAAGTTCGTCACTAGCTATCGTCACAGTGGAACCATCGTCCAGCAAGGCCACCGTGCTCACTGTTCCGTAAGGTCCGTGTATATTAATAGGCACTGTCTTTAGCAACACTTGACTATAACTGCCATCGTTAATGTGGGCGACAGCTTCGCTAGGCAGCACCGAGGCGGAGGCCGACGCCGCAGGAGGTGCCGCAACGGACGATTGACACTGCTCGTTACCGCGCCCATCAGGGAAATGCAGAAGTTGATGGTGCGATTGTCCACAATTATCCTTATCACACACGGGTGCTGAGCATGTGTCACGGTTATGACGCGACACCAGACACTTATAGCATAAGCCGCTACGTTTTATAAACTGCCATCTGTCCTTACGCAACGCTTTTTTAAACTTTTTACAGTCTATTATTTTGTGATTATTTATTTTACAAAAACGGCACTTATCGTCACCAATGTTACTGTTCGAAGTGTTTTGCACTAGCACCGTATGAGTTCTGTTTACGTTATCACTTTGTTTACGTTTGTATTCACTGGGACTGTATATTATGTTCACTGATGTTTTCGATATTTTTATAGCTTCTTGGTTCAAAAACTCGGATAATATCACAAGTTTAGGCTGATCCCCGCTGCTGATGATTGGATAACTGTAGTCTGCCCATTTTGAGATAAGCACTGTAGGTAATTTAGACAGGATAATTGATGTAACGTGTGTTCCTTTCAGGTACTCATCTTGACCAATAGCGAGCACAGCGGCGACATAGTTTTTAACTTTCACAGAGAATGTTACTATTTCTTTGTGATACTCCGGGGCCATCGGTTGAAGCTTGTTAATCTCGTATACAATTTTAGCTATGATAATATCTGGATTTCCAAATTGTAGCTCCAGCGTGGACATTACAACATCCGGTGACGTAGCACTAATTAACAGTGCTGTTACAGCATTTTTAGCTGCTCCATGTAAACATTTCCGTAGTCTCCATAAGTTTTCCTGATTGCTGAAGTTACACACTTTAGTTGAGTCTTCGTATGCTTGCTTGAACTGCAGCCAGTCCAATGGGTCACCTCCAAAACCAGGTAAGTCTTTAGGTGTACTCAATCGGCTCAGCATTTGAGCATGCGATCCGTTAGCTGTGGTAGCAGCGGCTAAATCCTTAAGAGCTCTTGCCAACATGTGAACTGTCCCATCAGTGCCACCTCGGGCAGCTGGTTGCTGCAGCAGCGGTAGCGGAATGTCAAGGTCACCCAGTTTTGTTTCCTGCGGCTGGGCAGCCTCTGCCTCCAGTTCGCGATGACTTCGCTCTAGCCATTTCTCCACTTCAACTTTAGTATGATCTCCTTCTTCTCTTCCTTCCGATTGTGAACTGTATTCTTCGTTTTCTAGCTCGGCCAACTCGGCCGCCAACCTTTTATCGATTATTTCCATTTGTATTTTTGCCTTAGCTTCTGCTGCTTCTAATTCCAGTCTTTTCTTTCTAGCTAACACTGATGATGATGCGGACTTTGACCGAGATTTCGACTTTGATATTTTTTCTGACTTTGAAGGTAGAAGTATATTGGAACTCGGTTTCACTTTTCCACTTTGTTCGGTTAAAAACGGTTTTTCAACTTGTTTTGGGTCCTCTTTTTTTTCATCACGGTCACTTTTAGCGTTTGGTTGCCTGGAATCCACTTGAACAGCAGTTTCTAAGCCTTCAGCGCCCTTAGACATTTCGCCATAAAGTTCTTGATTTTTCTTCGCTTGTTTCCGTGTATTCACCATAGCTCGCGATTTCGGTGGAGTATGAAACATCCAGCAGATTCGGCTCGAAGACCAAAATGTAGCGGAGGTAATGAAGAAATCAAGATTGTAGTTTTCCGAAAGTGTCGCGAACGAGGAGGTTGTACGTGCGTGCTGCTTTGACCACATAGGCGACTACTCACGGATCGGCTCGCGTCGTGCGCCCGCGCTCCCCTGCCCCGCGCACACCTGCTTCAGCCCCGCTCCTCGGACGCTCACCACTCATAGATTTATTTATAAATAAAGGTGACTACAAATAATATGTTGGAAGAAATCAGTGGACATATACATAAGCTTTCACGGTTAACACTTGCGCACACTCAATGAAACACTGAATGATTAATTTAATTCAATTATTGTGTTATTATTTAATTATTTACTTTATCCCATGACTAATAAAAAAATAGTTACTGATCGAATTAAATGTAAAATAAGTATAAAACTAAGGAACAAAGTTAAATATGGTCAACCAGCAATTTGTAAAATGGAACGTTTAAAAGAATTGATGGTTTGGATGCGTTCAAAATATGTCAATACGTTTAGAATTAGCTTAAATAAATGTAAAAATATTTTTTTTTCCTGCGTTTCTTTTAACATTGTGATAAGCGTAATTAATATACAATTCAATAAGCTATATTTTAAGATTTATTTCATTTCTATACACAGTCAGGTCAAATATGAACATTCTTCTTTCTAAGAAGGCGAAAGTGCCTTTTTCGCTCGTCCAAACCCTAATCTTTTCGACTTCATGATGCCAAAAAGAACGACAACTATATTAATTTTATGAAGTTTTACTTAAAAATATGTAGGCGCCCAACAAACTTCAAAAGCTCTACACAATGCCAATGGCAGCCAACAATTCATCTATCAATAATTTCAACTTGATTTGCAAGTCTCTACAGAATTGAATCGTATTCGCTAAACAAACTTTCAAAGTCACGAACTGAACAACTTTACGTGTGCATACGTTAACACTTTATGTTAACGTAAATAAGATTTATTTTTCTTTGTCGGGGTGCATGGTAATGAGGTGGGAATGCCGTCATATTTCAGTGGGTGGCCGTCTATTGAGGCGTGAACCGCGATAAGGCCGACGTCTCACTAGTTGACGACACTTTTGGGAACAAAATGTTGTGGTGTCCCTTTTACCTTGAGATTTTTTCTTTAACATAAGCATACTTTGCACTTCATTAGATACGTTTTGTGATTTAACAATGTAAAAGAAACTTTATAAAAACTAAAGTTACAACAATATTAGCAGCATACTGTTTGTTGACTGTAAAACTAATACTAAAATTAATATAGATCTGATAACGTTCAAATATAAGTTTAAAACTATGCACCATCAATATTTTCCTAACAAAAGATAGGTTTGGACGGAGCATTGCTGTGTCGTCGTGGATGCGATCGGCGGCGGTGATCTCTCGCGTCAGACCCTGGTTCAGGCCATGGTTCCGTACCATGGCTTGAGAGAGTGCATGGGAGGCCGTCACCTCCTTCTGCAAAGCAGTAATGCTCGTGAAGGAGGAGACGGAACGCGTGAGGGAGAGGCAAATTTCGTGCCCTCACGCTCCTAACCGCCGCGGGAGGAGATGCCCTGGGCATCAGGAGTCGCAGGTCGATACCCGGCCACCATACGCGCGGGCTTGCGGACGGTGAGCAATGGGTAGCTCGCCGTCCGATAAGGACCAGGCCTGGGTCAACGGCGCGTTGTGTTCCACGCGTGCCTCAAAGAGATGTCAGCAGAATGTCAGCAGACGGGTTCCGCTAGGGCCGATGCCTACCGGGGCTATGAAAAAAACCAAAAGGATCGTGGCCCCCGGCAACAGGGCAACCGGGTGGATTTTAGTCAGTAAGAGTCTGACACGCTCTCCCGCTCCGCCCAGAGCGGATTATGATGTTATTTGATAATTTCCCACAAAAAAAGAAAAAGATATCAGCATAAATTATAACACACTATCATAAATATCTGATAATGTCATCTTGCCATTTGATCCGAAGTATAAAGTGCTAGTTATAAGTTCCAATACTGAAGCAAACTAAGAGCCTCCGAGTGATTTAACTGAGTAAGTAAACTACTTGTCGTTTGTGGGCGATACCCAAACTTGAGCAGGAGTCATAAAACACAGTGATGTGTCATCCGATGGCGACATCGCCATAGATGGCGCATCTATTCAATAAAACATTTTACGAGTTTTGGAAGGAGCGACACGAATTACCATACATGCGTAAATCATTCATATGGATGATGAAATGCGTGATAAGATGGATGTTGAATTAATTTGATTGGATGATTGTATGGAAAAGTTTTGCTTTGATATTTTTCGTTGGAAAAGTATTGTGTAAAGTTAGTTGCCTTTTTCAGCTTAAGTTTGAGTGTAATTCATAAAAATGAAATTGTGGTAATTTTCCTGAGAAAGTACTTTTTGATAGCTTTTTAATTAACAGTAACACCATGTGTTTAGTTTTTACAATATTAATGTAATCCCTATTCTCTTTAATACATTCTGGCATAACATGATAATATTTAAGATGTTATTTCAGTAGTAACACAGCTACATCTTGCAGGAAGCGTTAGGATATAAACTAGTGATACATAAACGTCACGTCTCGACTACTCTTAATCTAAACAAGATCGCCGGTTGGAGCAAAATGAAATATATCTGCAAACGCATCTGCTTTGCAACTTAATAAGATATGTTATTTAATTTATTTTACAAATATTTATTGTGATGTTTCCAGATAATTTTCTTTCGAGACTAAAATTATTACAAACCTACAAACGCAGTGAGCTATGTTACCATGACAATCGTTTATAGAAATTAATATTATGAATAGAATGGCCTTGTTCAATTGAGCATACATTCATAGTAACTTAAGCAAAATCCTCAAACACAAGGGCTTAGTCTAGCCTGAGGGATCAATGCGAGCTCAAAGTAAGATTTATCGATAATCCCCGCATCTCTCAGAATCTTACATGAATTTCAGGGCTACATAATTGGATAAAAATATTTTTAGTAGGTCTTGAGGAAATTTAATTTTACGCTCGCACTTCATCATTTGAATAAAAAAAGGATTTAAAAAAGCGGTTGCTTTATTGCTATTGTGAAATGGGCGACAGAAAACAAAGAACACTGCACATTACTGCACATTGGACGGAAAAAACAATCTACCTGTAGTTCCCCGCACGTCGTACTATAGTCATCAATATTTCCAGGATATAGGCCAACAATTACACATCTATCTATCCACGAGTACAGTTTTTCTAGACCGTAAGTTGGTACGCGTTCGATCGTCGGATGAATTTTTACAATTTACATGAAAATTGGCGTCCGATGACGCGTGTGCACAATTATCGGTTCGGACACTGGACGCCGGTCGCAAGCCGATCGTTGGGACAGCGGACTGTGCTGTGCTTGATGTCACAAGAAATTTTGGTTCTACTCTTTTTGGATCGCCATCCTGCATTATTTTACTGTGGATCAAGTTAGTTGGCTTTTTCTTTGTTCCTTATCAAACCGTGTATTTACCTTTGATTACATTATTTTTATGATAAGATCATCAAACTACAGCGCTGTATAATATCGCACCTCCCAATGAATAATATGGTAATCGATCATTCTAAATTTTACAGGAAAAATAAAAAAAACTGTTTTATGCTTGTATCTCAACACGGGTGGATCGTAGGATAGATATTTTATACGTCAAAACAAAGCTATTTTTTTCTTACAATCTATTTCAAATTATGTTTTTTTTTTTAATAGTTTTACAAAATAAAGTTACTGACGAAAATAATTTTACTGAAATTACAGGTCAATAGTATAGTATACAACGCATCATTACCATATTATTCGCGTGTAAACTCATCGATATCGTAGTCAGTATTAATGCATTATATGTAGTATTATTCGTTGAAATGTGGTGTCAAAAAACCTAACGGCAATATGATATTACGATATTATTCGGGTGAAATCCAAGCGATAGTGTCTGCAGTAATATTACATTACAGTAATATTCGTCTAGTTAAAATGTCAAAGATTAACAGTAATATAATGTTGAGATTATATTAGTTTATTAAATAATTCGGTACCTATTATTTGATTTCACCGAAAAAATAATCTAGTAGTCTATATTTTTAGCTAATAGTCGCTAACACAATTCAATATGCTGTAAAAAAATAAAAGAACAACGTCAAATATTTAAAAATAATATAAAACATAAAGAAAATAAAAAAGGTCTTAACATCGTGCCCCCCGTGTAGTGCAGCTACACAACTCCTAGAGTCCTTCAAGTAAAGTCAACTTTCTGACAGGCATCTTCAGTGTACTGCCTTCGGTGACCACGTCAGCTACATGCTAACCTTTTTCACACGTTAACCTTTCTCAGGCACTCCATAAGCCACACTACTCGGGGTAGGTCAGGATCCACGATAATCACATCGTTATCAACTGCCAAATTACGGTATCTGCCTCCATGCTGCCTCTTTGTTTTGGAAGAAGAATAGGTAAATATACTTTGACCCACCTACACCAAAAAATCTCCGAGAGACGAAAAGATTTTTGCCACTCTTTTCTCAATGAGAAAATACTGCCGTCCAGTGAGGCAGGTAATTGTTGGCTTGATGAGCTTCCTATTTGGAAATGGAAAGGTGGTGAAGCTTTGGTATTCGTCGTTTGCAGTAACACATGTCAATGGTCTCGAAGTGACATAAATGGCGATGCAGATGGAATAAAGCTCCACTCAGACTGGTTGTTGGAAGTAACGTATATTATAGTACAGAATCGTCTAAAAATTTAGTTAACTGACAGTTTGCCCCAATAAAAGTAAGTATATTTCTTGGAACATATCGTCGGCCATAAACCGACGCTTTTAACAATCTCTTGGTGCACTCAGCACCAGATTGCCGCCTGCAAGGCCCCGGCCTAGGGACCCAGCCAACCTAAAGACCCCCACCTACCCAGCTACCCCGACCAGGTAGCTTCCCTCCCTGTGTATAGTTACTCATAATTCTTAAGCTTTCTGGTATAAGTCCTCGAGTAATAGTCAAAAGAAACCTAACCTATCGGAGTGCTTAAATTATCGAGCTCGTTTCGCTTGCTCTTGCATCCAAAGTTCTCATAGAAAGATCACCATTCAATCAATGCTGGCACCAGCTATGCGAGAAATCAATCATGCAGGTTTTTACAAAAGTATTATAATTATTATTGCTTAAAGAAATTACATTGGTTCCAGTAGGTAACTTAAAGTGTGTGTAAAGGAATACGAGGAAAAGAACGTCTTTGTTTAGAAACTTCGATTACTGACGACTGTTGACGTAAACGTATATAATATAAACTGCATTATTTCTGATGTTTATTTATAGTAATTAAAGTCGGTTAATTTTTTTATTATCTGTACTAGAGCATTTTGATTGCTAAATTACCAAAACGGCTTCGGAATGGGGTGAAGGCTTAAATTTCAAGTGCCCCGACACTGAATTTTAAGCCTGTGCCGGGGGTCTGGGTCTCTAAGTCCGAATCTCTAAGTCCGAGTCTAGGTGCACTGCTCGCATTGTCATACATGTGAACAATGCAATCCATCCACAATCAATCCATCGCTTTTCTCTGCGATGACCAATTGACACATCCACAGAGCCGACGTAGTTCAAACCAACGTCGGTAAAAGGTCGTCTATAACAGTCAAGTCTTACATCAGGAAAATCACCGATAGGTAGCATTAGAGGTACTGATTTAAATTTCTTACAAAATACTCAGTTTCTCGATATCTTGCGGACCTCGCTACAGCATCTCATAATTCAATATTGCTGTTTAAGCTCGTTAAACACCAGTTCATTAAAATCGTGAGCAGCTTTGACTTGGTAGTACCTGCATAAGTAGACGAACAGCTGGGTGACGACCATTAAGAACAATCGGAGAAGTGGTGTCGATATTCTTCATGTGTATTACTCGGCTGTCCAGCCTAAATAATTCTGTTTGATCTAGCATTAAAACGAAGAAGTGAAGATTTCTCGATTTAGACATTATACTTTATTCTGCGTCTTGCAACGTAGCCATTGTGCGCTTTTATGATTTCTAATGTGACGATATTATCGTGGAAGTCCACAGTATCGCGATAACACAGGGATTTTTTTAAATTTAATATAAATAATTAAATTTCCGTCGACAATAACGTTTTAACGTGCACGCATTTCCATACATTTTGTGGACGTGTACGTCCACAATAATATCGTCACGTTAGAAATGATAAAAGTGCACAATTATGGGCTAAAACTGTCTATCTGAGTACTAACATCATCGCAACATTTTATTGTAAAATCGATTGCCTTATAAATACTAACTATTATAATACAGTGAACGTCATTACGATTTTACATAAGTATCTGTCATGTTTTGTAAAAAGACATTACCAAATCCTGTAAATAAAAATAACACACGAATAATTTTTTTTTATAATTTATGTGTAACAAGATATGCATTTCTTACGCGAATAAAATGGTAACAGTCGGTTACCGAAAAAAATTACGATTGCATAATCTGTAATAATTACTTATCATGTTCCGGTATTATTCGTGCAAAAAGTGTGTTTAGACTTTAAGGGAATAATATTGTTATGTTCATTACGGTACCATTAAAATGATTGTATTTTTATAAATATACATAGAAAAAATACAAAAAATATTTACAAGATGTAGTTAATGCTCTAAACACTGAATATGCAATAAATCGAAAACTGTCATATTACCAGTTTACCATATTATTCGCTGGGGGTGCGATGTAACCACAAAAAATAAATGGTTTATTTTAGCATGTGAAAAACCAGACATAATTATGTTTTCCTGAAAATAATCTTACTAGACTATAACAAGAAACACACATTATTATTCAATTGACTTAGTATAAAAATACAATGCACAGATATACAACAATATTGAAGATTAATACTCTTTGTGGTATTTAATACATTTAGTCTATAGTGTGCTTTTTGGAAATGATTGCAGATAAGATAAAGGTTTGAATACGTGTTGACTGCAATGAATATAGTTAGGAACTATTTATTATTTTATAGTTTTGAAAGAAATAAACCAATGAAAGTTTTAGTAATAAACTTACTACTGTTGTTGTTGCCTAAATAGCATTTAGCAGACTTTACGAATTTATTGAAAATTTAAAGGTAAATTGCTAATTATTAATTTTTTGCCTCCTTTATGCAACTGTTTTTATTGTTACATCCCTGCTAGTACACAGAACCTACTTAGTTTATATGCCATTGTATGGTGTCCTCTTGTTCAGCAGACAGAAATTTCATAGAATTTCGTTTTGCAGAAAATGTTTCAAATATTTGGTCTTTGTATTTTTATTTCGAATATTATTTGTTTTAAAGACTATTTACTTTAATGAAACACATTTCACAGAAACACAATTCAATTAATTTTATAGTCACATTTTTTTATTTAACAAACTTATGAAACAGTAAAATTATTTTTTAGCGAATATTGTTTGTTCGGTGTATTTTTCCATGGTATTTTATTTCAACGAAAATTTAAAAATTATCACTTTGAAATTACCAAGAAACACATTTTATCAAGTGACAGTTTCTAAACGTTTCAATTCATACCTTTGCCAAATATTCAATAGTCCATAGTATTTTATTATTTTATAGGGTAATAAATAATAAAAAAAACACAACTGCCCTGTCAAAAACGAAATAAAATGTAACAGTTAAAGTTGTTTTTCAACAATTTTTCATGAATATTCGATAAATACACACAGTGTGCCCGCCCGCACATGCCCATGTGCGATATTGTACATATTTTCAACTTCGACCCTCTTCCGTTGCCTAGCAACCAACAAAGAAAACGTAAATAGTTTTTGAAAGTACGTACAGATTGCGAGGTGAGAAATTTTACCCATATTGATAGGTACCTTCTTTCTTTAAGTCGGTTAAAAAAGCAGTCAAAACATACTTCATGAAAAGTCGTTTAAATATTTTTCTGTTTTTGAATGAGCGTTATGAGGCGTGCCCTTTTTGATTTTCCAAATATTTCTTTAATACCGTCAAAATTATCCGACTATAACCTAATTTTAAAGCAAGTCTATAGGAACAAATTAGCGTGAGTTCGTCCGAGACGATCAATCATCGCAACTGTAGCGTGTATAACTTCTGACATGATTAGTATAACACGAGTGTGTCCCGTGACGTCATTGGCCCCATACATCTCTGTCAGGCTGGCCTCGCGGCTCTGGGAACTGGTAACCGATTGCTGTTCGCTTGTTTCATTTGAAGCGGTTTAGTATCAGAGTAGATTATAAGGTCGCGGTATACATGGATTTTGTCAAGGGTTTTTTTTTTTCAAGTAGACTCGAATTATAGAAATACTCAAGAACTTTGAACCAACTTTGGTTACAAATAAGGAATGCAAGTCAGACAGGTACAGTACAGTTACCTCCGTCACTTAGTAATCAACATTCAGGGCGCGACTGCCGCCACTACTTCACGAGGGTTGACTCAAGCTATTAAGTGTCAATCGTGACTACCTTGTTGAGACCTGGATGTTACTACATTCTATCTAATCTTTTAATATAAATTAGTTTTTATTAATTGAAAAAAATTGTTTGGTGATCATGTTTTTAGTCATGTTCAGACAGAATTAAATACATGAAATTATTGCAAAAGTCTAAATATCATTTGAAAACAACAGCCTGTTTCCTTATCACTTTTACTAGATATTTTTACTTTCTCTGTGACTTATGGTAAACTAGTAGTTCTGCGAACAGTAGACCTCGCGAGCATAAACTTTTTTCCAACAATTAATATACCACTAAAGTTATTTAAAATGGGATAATTACCATGTTTATTGTTTAAAACAGGATATTTTGTTCATTAATAGTAGTTATTTAAGTTATGATAAAACTAAAAATATAATATAGTTTAATTTAGGTTAGGATATTATATTTTTATTTTTGTCATAACTTAAATAACTACTATTAATGAATAAATAAACTCAACGGAAAAAAAGAAGATATTTTGTTAAAAAAAAAGGTAAATATTCCGTTTTAAAGAACTTTAGTATTGAAAACAGAAATAAACGAACCCAAAACTAACCAACTACTATCTGTTAAACACGAGATTTTTTTACTTTTGAAGCTACTTTACACCTAACAATACTCAGTCATACAAAATCTTCGACGAGACCTAACCATTTGGCGAGCGACAATGACAACGCGATCTAGCGGTGTACAGTAGCGCCATCTGGTGGCCTTACTGTAAAATGTTTAAGAGGATTCTGAAAATTATTTTCAGAATTCTCTAGTTTTGTGATGAGAGAAGGAAGTCCCAGGAGGCCTATTCTCGCTTTTGCACTCGTACTTGTCGCATTCGTCAATGCCGCTCATCTCTCTATGTCGCTTTTAGAACGGTGGCATTATCCAGATTCTTGTATTCTCGCTAATTGAAGTCGTTCGTACACATTACGAGTCGAAGGACAAAAGTGTTGCCATTTACGTCGCGCGAAGCAATCCTTTCCACATAACGATGCTACTTTTGAAACGCAATCAAAGATGAAAAGTGTGTTAAAAATGACTTAGCGCATTAAAGGTTTCGAGCAACATTTTATTATGTATTTCATAAACATGTAGATATCAATATTACCATCAAGAGTGATCGCAACTCCATTTATATTTTATTATTATTCACATTCAAATAAGTTCTCCTTGGTACATATTTGCTACAACGGAATGCATGGGTTATGCTGATTAATGGTCAATGTCAACGATTATTTGTCACGACAAATTAAAGTCATAGGAAATTTTGTCTTTTATTTACTTTGGCTATCTAGATAAATTAAGTAATTATACAAAAACAGAATGACAAAAAAATAATGCTATTATAAGTGAACTGGTGACTACCACAATAACATCAAGGGTTATCAAGATCGAGAAAAAGAAGAAGTGTGGTTTTCGTAAAGAGTGCGTACAAACATTTGTCGAGACTTTGGGCGAGAGGGTGATTCCTAAGCTCGCGCGATGCATGACGCCGACTATTCGTGTAAACTTGTGAATATTATGTACCTATTTAATATATCGTTTACGTATAGTATTTTTCATATTTATTTATAAGATTTATATTTAAAAAAAACAAATCTATGTTTTTTTTAAATGATTTTGTAACACTGCATCATGTTGGTAGTACAATAATAATAGGTCAGTAGGTATATCATTTATTTCTAGTGAAAAAAGAATCTTTACATAAATACCTGAGAGACTCTTAAATAAATTCAGTATACACCTAAGTATAAACAACAAAAACATATTATCACATCGCACATGGGAGTTTAGTTTTGGTCGTACTTCTCTGTAAGTCAACAGAACTCCAGCCAGCCAATTCTGGGCTGAGGCCTTTTGCAGCGCGGGAATCTGGAGGGTGTCGAAATTAAAATTTATAGTCTTGCTCGACTGCAACGCTCTTCCTTCAGCACTGATTAGACCTTGGTTCCTTTTCTCTCTGTGGGTCCAACCGGGAAATATGCATGAGGATAGTGAACACTGCAGCTCAAAAATCGTCGCTTGCAGGAGTGGTACGGTTTGTTGTAGCTGCCCCACTGTTGGCCTTTTTTGCCCTCAACCAGCGGGTACACCCAAATCATTAACTTTTTCAAAACAGGAAAAAACACATTGGGTGTAAAGATAACTGTCAAAATGTGTTGTCATTCATTCTTAGATCGGGCCCCAATTATATCCGTAGTTGATAATGAGTAGGAATCGCACGTAACTTCCGCCAAATCTTCGGATTTTGTGTTTAGGGAGTAGACCTGCAGGAAGAAATCATGAATGATAGCTTGTAGTTTTAGCGTTAGAAAACGCATTTCTATGATTTGACGGCGATGAGCAATTTTGTTTCCTATCAATAAACATGACATCGTTCAATACGTCAAATTAAAATGGAAAACCAGTCAAGCGCGTGAGCCACGCACAATTAAGGCTTCCGTAGTTGTGATCAATTTATCCCAAGAACAAACTTTAATATTGTAGTTGAAACACTGTTCTCCCATACATTCCCACTGAAAATGTAAGTTGGCCCATTATTACTCGTTAATTTGTAAAGCATACTTAGCTGTGATAGTTTTCCTTTTAACTTCGTTATAGATTATATTTCGCAAACGGATTGCTGAGTCAAAAAATAGTTTTCACACACCCGCACGACACCCCGTAACATAGGAAATCATTCCTACTTTACGTGTAGGAGGAGGGGAGGTACTCTAAAAACAAATATTTATCATGATTTTATTTTACCACTTTGTCGGCTGGCGTGTTTAATGTATGATGGTACCTATGCCAAATTACAGCTTTCTAGTACTAAGATTTTCTGAACTAAGCCGTGGATGGACAGACACAGTCAGACGTAATTGGCGAAACTATATAGGTTTTTTGTTGACGACAGAACCCTAAAAACAAGAAAAAATATGATTTAAATTTTGTAGGCCGGCTAGAAAAATTAACTAATAGGTTTTAATAAATAGTGAGCGATTTACTGAATTTTGAGAAGCTATTTTGCTCATCATGCCGAAGATCCTCATCAGATCTTCACCATTTTCTTTGAGACCAACATAAAATTACTACCTTTCAAATAAAAAAAGAACCATTGAAATCGGATCTCATAAGGCGGAGATATCCAGTAGCCCCCCTTTTTGCCCCATTTTGGAGGAAGTACCCCTCCAATCTCACTATCACCCCACGCATCCAGAGTGGCTCATGCTTATACCACGTCATTGTAAAATAAAAAAAATCCATTTAAAACATTGGTTACTAATTCTTCGCTTACCGATCATCAGCTGTTTAATTTATATTACAAATATGTTCACCTATAAAAAACTGCATGCGTAGCTACACTAAAGTCAATATGAAAAACTGGAAAATTACTTATGCGGTATTAATTTCCCTGTTTATAATTCAATTTATAGCCAAGCAGTATACAAATTGATTAATTATGTTACTACCAATCTAGATAATAGTATGCACACAATTGGGATCTTCTTAGACCTTGCTAAGGCCTTCGACACCATTTCATGTACAGTAGCGACCAAAAATCCATAGGCAATCGCACAAAGCAATAGACTGACGCTTCGGTTTGACTTACAACCTTCTTCTATAAGATATTACAATACTATAGATACACACACACTCACTTTGTCTGCAACTCATACTAGTACATAATTTCAATCAATATAGAATACGGCGTGCTAGCTCAGTGGATAACGTGCTTTGATATGTGCGATTATGGCGAGCCGAGCGAGGGTTCAAATCTCATCTGTGATTTGCTTGTAATTTTTTAATAATTACATTCATAGTTTTTGTTATTTTTTAATAATTACTATTCATAGTTTTTGTTATTTTTTAATAATGACTAGTACAATAATCATTCGTTTTTTGTTTCGGTCGTCTTGTTCACATAAATATTAAGGTTTAGCAGGTAGACCACAGAAAACTTAAGTAAATTATGTCGATTTCTGTGGGGTAGACAGACGCAGTTCGTTACGCGTATTCGCTTAATAAAACTTTGTTGGTTCGTGGTTATTGTTGGTGACGAGTATTTAGGTATTAGCAGTGTTGTGGTTATTGTTTTCAAAATGCAGTCAAATATAAATATTGAAGGGAGATCAAATATTATTGCGCTGCGTAAAAGTGAATGTAATTTACACAAATATCTAATGAGACCGGACTAAGTGTGAGTGTTATCATTTAAATATTTCATATTTTACTAAACATAAATCTTAATCAAAAGTATTGTTGATAGAACAGAGGTATTGTTGAGACAGAAGATGCCTTTAAAATTTTAAATTCATTATGAGGTTTAATTCGATTAGTGAATGATAAATAATTATTATGTGTAATAAATACAATGTTATTCTTTGTTCTAGAGAAATACTGTGAGGGTTAAGAGGAATGAGGAAGAGGCTTATTATCGAGCAGTAGCGACGTCAAATGATGGAAGAATATGAAACAAATGGTTTCATACCAACGAGATATTTTGCTGAATTATTAAACACGTCATTATGAACCGTTCGCTGTGCACTCTGAAGGCTTGCATCACTGAAGACCTGCTAGGAAGCCGTTTTCGACAGAAGGCATAAACAAGAACGTTTAAGTTTCGCACGATAATATTCTTATATTAGACTTCTATGCTATATTTTAACCTTAAAATATTTACCGTACCAACTTAATAAACAACAGATTCGTTGATGCATGAATTTGTGGTAACGATTTTTTAAGCAAGTTACAATATGTTGTTTGTCGTATTTCTCGCAGATAGACCGAAAATGTTTAAGATTATTTTAGTAATATTATTATTTTAGGATTACAATTTGAGGTCAAGTTTCAATCTTCTTTTCGTAAAGAAAATGAATACTTAAGCTATAACCTCAATACCAACCAATATTTACTAAAGCCAAATAAAATGTAAAATAAATAATGTAAACAAACTGCCCATACTTAACCTTAAAATCACCTATTTTGTAAGTAGTTTTTTTTTTACATTTTGATTAGTCTTATATTCTTATTTATTGCTTAATTACTTCGACCATGATCCTTTGATCATGACTAATAATAAGCTAGCTAATATTTATGGTGAAAAAATCAATTTATAATTAAAAACATTTCATAATACAAATATGTCAAAATAATATAAATTGCTTCTAAGTTTCTTGACATCTATTTCACATCTTATTGAGCTGACGTAATGACAAATAATTGTAGCAATATATTATCTACAAGTAAAATAAATATAACGAATACAATTTTTTAATTTTGCTATCACATATCACGCATTTTTAATTCTAAGCCCTTTATTGCAATAACAGCATTAATAAAAAAGGCAGCAATAGTTAAAATATAATATTATTGCAAACAAAAATATTAATATTTGCAAAAACTGCACTGTGCTTGACGAGGTTGGAACCTAAGCCAGTTTGCATCTCAGACCAATGCTTAACGCGTTATGCTATCTGCACACGTAAATTTGGTTCGAATTTTAGTAATCCCATAAACTGGCCAAGGTCAAGCGCATGATGCGTGTTGTCTAACAAAAGCGACGGAAATATATATTTGTTTCGGTAGTGCGGCGCAGGTACGCGACGATACGACAGTGTGTAAAGCGCAATACTGCGTTCTCTGTGGTGTGTGTGCCGTGTTGTTTACACATACAGATATACGGACTACACCGCGTGTTCACAGCAATATGATTCTTAACGTGCTTATGCACTTTTGAACGCTTACTGTACTTTACTTTTGCACAAGCTTGAAACACTTGGGATAAGAGGAGCACAACTTCAACTATTTTCTGATTATCTTAGCGATCGTTAGCAATGTGTAAAAATTCAGTCAGGTCAGTATACAAGTTCTGAACTTAAAAATAGTTGTTTTGAAATTCCACAAGGCAGCATTTTGGGCCCTACGTTATTTTTAATCTATATAAATGAACTTTGCAGCTTGTCACTCTAAAATGGTGTCATAATGTCTCATGCGGATGACACCGCTCTTTTGTTCTCAGGTAAATCAAGAGTTGAGGTCTATGAACATGCTCAGAATGGTTATAACAATGTGTCTAATTGGCTTCATAATAATCTACTAATATTAAATACAGATAAAACAAAATACATTTTTATTTACAGTGAGAAATACTAACATACCGCTTACTAATCTAAACATTTACGCACATAATTGTAGCACGTACGCTGACACTGCATGTTCCTGCCCTACTTTAGCTCAAGCTGACCATTTAAAATATCTGGGTGTCACTATTGACTCAAATGTAAACTTCCGTAAATATATCGACTTTTATTTACTTTGTGCTAGAGTGTGCAAATTAATATATGTCTTTAAGAATTTACGGCACATAGCAGACTATAAATAAAATAAACAGATTTATTTAGCTTTGCGTCAATCCATTCTTACCTATTGCATAACTTCTTGGGGTGGTGCTGCAAAAACAATTTTACTCCCTCTAGAGCGTGCTCAAAGAGCCCTTCTAAAGGTTGATACATTTCGCCCTTTTAGATTTCCTACGCACCAGCTCTACATAGCATGTAATATACTAACAGTACGGCAATTATTTATACTAAGCATCGTATTGCACTAGCATAGTTAATTGATTTAGGCGTGACCTTGCGGAAATCCATTATAAAATACAATAGACGTGGATATATTTAGTAACTTTTCCGCTTAGCTATTTCTAAAGAGCAATAAAAAACCCTGAAAGAAATCGACACGTGTTTCATCCCTCAAAGAGGTATTCTCAGGATGACAATTGACTTGTCACGAACTCGAACACGGCATGTTGCCACACCGACCGCTGAACGCAAACTGAGCGGGTGGTTTGACGGGCGATAAGGCTCAGTCTGCGTTCAGCGGTACGCGGTAATTAACATATTTTAGTTTTAGTTTATTTTTAGGCATTATAATTGTTTAGGAAATCTTACTGTTGACTAAATGTACACTTTTTGTAAACGATTTTATTCAAGAAAATATTAAGGAAAAAAAATCCCCGACAATTAAAAATTACAAAAAAAATCGTCAAACTTGTACACAAAATTTCGTTCAGATCGGTTGTAAAATACGACCTGTAGAGGAGTACAAACGGACACACGAAAACAAATTTTGCCAGACTTGATCCAGAGACGCTTCGCTCGCTACGCTCGCTCGGTCATTTATTTAATAATGTTGTTGCAAATCATTATACCTGTAGTCTCACACTCTTCAACTATCCCTATATTAGTGTACAGTTACCGTGTCGTTGCGTCGCAGAGTTACAAAATATTCCTCGTTAGTCAAAATATCTTCCTACACTGTTGAACATGGATTCTCTGCAAAACCTTCCTTGTGAAGTTTTGCTTACATTTCACGAATATAGTTAAAAGTTTTCACGTATTTTGAGTTAATGTTTATCAACCGCAAAACAAAGTTCTACTATAGAATATTACGACTGTCGGCTCTGGTAATTTTTGTTTAAAGTGAGTCTTGTTTCACAACAAGACTTAACATGTGTTATGTTTCGTTCTGTGAAAACTCACGACGATGCTGCATATTTGAAAATAAATGTTTTCTTTTAACACACTTTCCAGATTACTTTTGGTAAAAATTACCGGGACATTTCATGCATTTATAATTTACCAGCTGAGCATTACATAAAGTTGGTTACCGCGATTCCGATAAAAACGTAGGTATCTCTTGAAGACGACAGCTAACGATAATAAGGAGGTATTTTAACCTCTTTTAATTTACCACAACATTGGCGTCATCCACTCTGCCTCGCAAAGCCTTCAATTGCATGATTTCCTGGTTGACAAAAGCCAGTAAGTATAGTGCATCGATCTCATCGCTTCACTGGTCGCTGGTCGCTGGTCGCTCACCGCTCGTTAGTGACGAACGCAGTTTGTTTTACATGCTCATGTTCAGCGGATATTGTATCTTTGACACTTTTGTCGGTCAAAATCAATACATGGATAAGTTGCCGTTTCGTTGAAATATCTCGTTCAATACACTTTCGGCAAAGTCATGAATTTATCTAAATTAAGAGTTTTTTATTTAATAATTTAAGGCTTAAAACTTTTATTGTATTTATCATTTAATAAACAAAATGTTTGTTCAAAGTCTAAATTCCTCACCCATTTCAATTCGAAGCACATTTTTATGACTTCTCACAATCTTTCATTAGCCATGAATTTTCCAGCATGTGGGCGTTTATTAGAAAAGTTGGTACTACTCTGATTAGTTTCCGAAGCGAGTAAATATGACTGCTATATTAAACATTTATGAATGTGGGCGTGGCTCGCCAGCACTGCGTTAGGGATTTAGTTCGGCGTTAATCCTTAGGCTGTTTATAATACCAATGTAAAATTACGGGAAACTTCGCTTCATGTTCGACGTAATCCTTGAAAGTGGGAGATCAATCTGTGTTATCGTTTAGTTGTTAACATTTAAACTGTGTTTTACTAAACGTTTGAATGTTCCTGATAAAGTTAGGTGAACTGATTACTAAGATGTTAGAGATACAGCAACCCAACTTAGTGCTTTGGTAGAGGTCTATTTTTTGGAAAAATAACTCAATCAAATATTAAACACAAAGAAATAGGAGAACCAATTTTCGTTAAAAAATTCAAAGTTTGCATTTATTTTCGCTACTTCGGCGTATTTCTCACACAAAATAATGCAACACAAGAGGCATGAGGTGAATACAAATAAAAGAAAAGATCCCCAAGCATGGAGCAGTCACACGCTATAGACAGCGCCTGTTTGGACCTCTAATTTAACTTTTATTTCTGCGCCGGGCCTTAATTTCAGTTGTGAAATCTGTTCCTGCGTGTAATTCATGCGGGCTTCGTTTGTTATTTGCTTACATTTAAAGTACTGACGTTGAGTTTTTGGTAAGGAAAACAAGTTCTACAATAGCTATGTTGTGTGGGATTCTCTGAGGCTAGCGTAGAGTAGGTACACGACCCTCATGGTAAACTGGTCCAAGATAAAGGATTTGATTACAATCTGGGTGGTGACAATGACAATACTGCTTCTTTAATCGTATAATTGAGTGTTTAGAGACGCAATGTTTTAAGTTTTAGAACCAATTACAATAGCAGCATCGAATCGATGAAACAAAGTTAAGAATGGTTTTCGATCTTTTCTGTGGCATTTTTGTGTGACAGTTTTTGAAAAGATAGAGAAAGGCAACATTAGTGCCTGTAATATTTCTTACAATTCAATAGCGACAATGTCGATTATTATGTAAATGTGGTTTGCAGCAGTCTTATACAGGGTGATTTGTAATTTGACGTATTCCATCCAGAACGTGATAGTGTGACGCATTTGTAACAATTAAGCACCATATAAAGCCTAGATGAAAATTTATGGGACACGGGAAAAACTCAATATTTAATTATTTTTGAAAATTTCCCAGATTTTTCCGCAAAAAAATTGTTTTCTCTAAACTCTCGAATTGAATGGCCTTCGTTGCTATCCCATTAAGTACCTCATATTTTTACAGATTTTTTCATGTAATCAAATTTACTAAAATATCAAACAGTTAAAAGATATAGGAAGAAGTTTATTAACCAAAATTCATCTTCCTACATGAAATGATTTTTTTTTATTCTGTACATAGGATGTCGGAATTACTTTTACACGTCATATTAAAAATAAGCTAGATGAGTTAGGCGTTTCCTATCTGAATACTCTGAGAAGGAAGGCCGAAAGAAACTCAGAGGTGGCAACGTACAACTTATAGGGTTAAAAAAATATTTAGGTGCCGATGACACAGACAATAATGCTGGCAAAGGTTGAATTTGCAAATTGATGAAATATAAAAAAAAATGTGTGTTAATCGAATTCATTAACTAATTTATGCCAATCCCATACTTTCTAACCTCCAAGCTCATCACACGTTAGGCACACAGGTTGTTGTGACATCCTGGAAGGAATACGTCAAATTACAAGACAGTCATCCCGTATAATCCAGAGCAATAGTAATCGAAAATTGCCACTGAAGAGCTGTAAAAGTGAGGAACTTTTCCCGGAGCGTAATAAAAGGATTTCCAGTTTGATTTTTCTTAAAAAAAAGATTTTATTGCGTTATGGTTTATTCTTCGCTGCAATGTTGTATTATGCTACTTTATGTGTTGATTGAAGAGTATATTATTATATATTGTTATTATATTTTACTATGGATTTTATTAACATTATTTTCTTGTATTATCAACATTTAGTTGGTAGTGAAATGGTCCGGTTTTTTTTTTCAATTCTATTGTTCAGTACCCGAATTAAAGAAATGTTCGGTTATTTCTCGTATGAAACTTTTATCGTGGATCTATTTATAATAATAATAATAATATTCATTTAATCCAGATAAGTACCTATCCATAGAGTTAAGAGTTACGTACGTTTATTTATTTTTTTACAGTAACTAATCTAATTATGACACTATCATGAGATCAAAGTTTACAATAAAATCATAATATAATGTACGTATATGCAACAAAACAAATCCAATGCAAAAGTACCAGATATATCGCCGAGGTTGCCTGGAAGAGATCGCGGAAAGCGATAAGGCCGCTCATTGTATATTTTGTAGTATTTGATTTATTTTTTGTTTTTTTGTGGTGCACAATAAAGTATATGTAAAATAAATAATAAATAAATCAGTATATTTATACATATGTTTTCTGATTTTATAAAATAACCATAATTTAAATGTTTTAGCATTTGGTATTAACATAATATGTAAATCTGAAAAGTATGAATGCCCTAATCTTTTTTTTTTGTTCTTGAGAAAGAGAATGGCTCTCAACATTTTGTTGATTTTTCGTCGCATATAAATTGCTTATCTCAAGATGTTTGTATAGATAGTAAAGGAAAACTGCCCAAAATAATCTCAAAATTGTTCTCCGGCGAACCTTAGTTAAAATTCTTTTACTTTTTCTTATCTCGCCACTTCCGTGCGAACATCGTCACGTAATCTAGAAACATTGTTGAACCAACAAAAGATGATTCTCCATTAAAATTAGCTCGTTCAAACTAATCTTTTTTTATGAAAGACGGTTGCTTTTCATTACGAGGCTGTGTCTAAAATACATTCAAAGTGTTCTCAGTCGTTATCCCGCTAGGTAACGGTCGGTGTACCCGAGGGATCCTGAAGGAAAATTGTGCGGACAAAAGGTATCGAAGGATAAACCGTCCGTGTCTCACTATGTACTTGTGAGGCAAAGAATTTCACTCACACATACACATCATTTTCGGGCGGTTACAGTTAAGGCTCGTGCAGACCAGCGCGATATCGCAGGCGCTACAAGGGTTGTGCTGCCTGTAGCGCCCGCGATATCGCGCCAGTTTGTACGAGCCTTAAGGATAGTCACACATTAAAGAATTTCATGTGTGTGTAAATCCTCAGGTTGAGTGAGGTAAATTGAGGTAATGATGTATTGCAAGACAATGACGTTGAGTCCTACACATACATTTGCATAAAGCAAAACATACGTCCACGAGTACATAATAATTTTCTAACTTATGTGTGCATGACGCCATTGTGAAAAGGTGTTCCTGTGCATGTGTGTGTGGGTTGATTGCGATGAAGTGGACGCTCTGTTCTCAGAACCAGATTTAGGTTTGTTAAAAATAATGTCTTGCGGTATGAGTCCCTCCATTCTACATCAGAATTCTTTTGTCTGGTACGAAATTGTTCGAATTCGAAACATATTGTTATTTTTAGGGTTCCGTACCTCAATAGGAAAAAACAGAACCCTTATAGGATCTCTCGTGTGTCTGTCTGGCTGGCTGGGTGTCTATCTGTCCATCTGTCACAGTCAATTTGCTCCGAATCTACTGGACCAATTTAGTTAAAAGGAGATGTCCGGTTTTTGTAGGGACGTTGGTTTTTTATTCCAAGAAAAACCTAACCAACATCAAACTACATCTAAATAAAAACGAACGAAAATATGGAACTGGAAACCACTGAAATAATATTTTTAGGAGAAACCCCTCCATTTAAGAGAAAAATAATAAACTATTTAAAGTACATATATTTTATTTGTTGATGGTAACTACGACAAATATGATATAAATTGACACATGGTACTGTCACTACTGTCAATCAATTGACAGTGATGACAGTAATATGTGTCAATTTTGACAGGTTTATTATTTTTTGGGGTGTGTTCACTATATTATCCTAGATAATTAGAAAGGTTTGTTCGTTTTAGGAGTAAATTCTCACTATAATAAAAAACGATTTTTCTCAAAATTGGAGGTCTTTAAAAATGTATGATATAGTTCGAACTACTAGTTTTTGGGATATCTATCCAAATATATTTAACTTATCCTGGTTAGAATTATTGAATATTAAAAAATCATTTTTGGACAGGTCCTTTGGTACACACATATGAATTGCTGGGACACAAACACGGACGTGTAACGTAAATAAATAAATTTTGAATATGAGGGTCAGTTTTCGGGAACAAATTGGAAATTAAAGAAACAAAGTTTACCGTGTCAAACTGTACCGTGTGACGTATCAAATGAAAGGGCTTTTTTATCATTTTAAAATATTAAGGATATTAAGGAAAATAGACATCAATTTACAATTTCCCTCTTTATCTCCGAAACTACTGAGCCTAAAATTTTGAAAAAACTACAGAAAATAGTTCTGTAACTATAAATTACAGGAAAACCTAAAAGAAGTCTATGGTCTTAAAATAACATGGTGAATCTCCCAATATTGTGTGTACAAACTTACATTTACAGTTGCAATATACATTGCAACAAAACATGTTCTCCCATACGGGAGAACATGTTTTTCAACTACAATGTTAAGTTTGTCCTTGGGATAAGTTCATCTGAACTACGGAACCCTTCATTGGGCGTGGTCCGAAACGCTCTTGGCCGGTTGTTTTTCTTTCATTTGAATGATTCCTGCTTTTCAATTTGAATACCTTTTTCAGTAAAAAATATTACTAATAATGTCAATGACGATATGATATTTTATACTTTATTTTGGAGTTTTCTTTGTAAGGCTTCAAAAATAACATATTATGTTCATTATTTGAAACACGAATGTTATAACCTAGATCCGAATTTAATCATCCTATTTACATAGGCTTTGCCCAGTCTTGTTTCGATTCGCATAGTAGCGTTAGCTTTGCATTTTTTTTTTTTTGCTGAAATTAAACCGGCGAAATGTGGGTGTACATACTTAGGTACACCTCTACCTAACCCATCGAGGAATAAAAGGCGTTGTGTTATGATGATAAATGTACAATTTCATTATTCATGTTTGGTTCACCTTATACAAACTACGTTCAACTTCCATTTAAGTAGACGTGCTATGATTCAGTATAATACCGGTAACTGTCGCCTCTGCAACCAATTTCTATGCAATGCTGATTTTTGGAATGCTGAGTACCCGTTATCAATGAATCACAGATAGTAAATTGTCTAAAATATGCGCACTATTTTTTGCCAATATATATGGCGTACAAAATTAACACAAATAAGCAATTACAATTAAGGTGGCATGCCGATAGATTACATTAAAAGAATATTAAGAAAAATAAGATTAAAAGAAATAATAATAACAATTTAAAAGAATATGTCAGTTATGTATACAGGTACAATTTTAGACAAGTAAACACATTCATACTTGGTCAATAAATAAAATCATAAGTACCTAGTTACCTAATTAGCAAATCGGAATCGTCATACTTCTGTTTATCAGTAGTAAACTCAGTGATGGAGTAGTAAATTTCTATCTAAAAGGAATTTAAACAAATACCTCTTAAAGGATCCCAGACATTCTGTATTTCTAATAGCTTCTGGTATACTATTATATATTTTTGGAGCCATACCTAGCACACTTTTGCCGAAAAATGCGGTTTTATAGGATGTAACATGAATGGTATCCTGATAACGGCGAGAGCGCAGCTTTTCAAACAAATGCAGGTTACAGCGAACAAACACTCCCATTTCATAAATGTACATAGACTGTAAGGTGAGCAAAGTAAGTTCCTTAAACATTGGCTTACAATTATCAATCGATTGTAATTTCGTAAACGATCGCAAGCATTTCTTCTGAGCTTTAAAAGCAATGTCTCTGTCAGTGGAGTTGCCCCAGAAAATGATTCCGTACCTAATGCCAGAAGCCACATAAGCATTATAAGCTATTGGTACTATAATGTTGTTAACCGTTTTTGATACTTTGTACAGAACATACGCTAATTGTTAACTAAGCTTCTTTGTTATCCCGTCATCTTGTGTCACAGGTTTCCCTAAACACAATCAAGAAGGACGTACGTTTAGTCTCGTCTCGTCGTCTCGACGTGGTAGTCTCGATGTCAAAAGAACGTTCTTCCCGACACATACTGATCGATAGATCTCCGTGATTGTTAATATCCTCGAGCCCTTCAAAACAACAACACCTACTATCTACATAACAATCAGGAGTACAAACTAGGCTCAATTTGACGTATTATCATAACATTCAAGAACCTTGAAGATCTATAATAATCCATGGATTATCGTCAACATCCTGACGTCATAAGCCGGGTCTACACTCGATAAACTCCGGCTAATATTAATAATGTTGGCTTTACATAGAATTGTTTCGTGCGCGTTTGTCGAGCAAACAATCGGGTCTTTGGGTTCGCTCGTAAAACCGGCCTTCTCCGTGTACCCTACACACTACATTATGTGTATCGAAACTGGTAAGGGCTGGCACAGATGAAAAGCGTAAGAAATATAATTTACATTTTATACTTACATACATTAAAACTTCTCATAATACTTCACACTGGTATTAAATGAGAATACAATTGCTTAAAGTAAATAAATCTCTTAAAATAATACACATTTCTTTAATACTAAATCCCATTTGTGTCATACTTTTTGCTTGCGTGCTCCCACACATAACTGTTAGTAATTAATCTGCGACTTTCAATACCTATTTTTCTCATAGCTGAAATAATATTCGCCCCTCTTCCAAGGGTTGCCACATTGAGCGGTCCGATTTGCGCGACTCCCTTACATTCCGTCCATGAAAGACAAAAACCAACACATGTCCCCACTCAAACAGATAATCTCACACAACCCATAATCAATCAATGCAACCCCATGAAACTGCGTCCTACAACAAACACGCTATGCCTAAGTTCCGTCAAATATTTGCGAGTGCTCTGCGGGCTAGTCGGAATTGGCCGCGCCTTGCCCACTCCTAGCCCAGGGCTTGCCCCCGCCGCCCTCGTTACACCGATTGATATCCTTGATGAATTTGTGCGGGCATAGTCGTCACGGCGCATTAACAACTTTTGGGCCGATTTGAATATAGGACCCTTGTTTGACTTTACATGTTTAGGGTTAAATATGTATTATTTATTTTCTAGTTCTGTTGGAGTGGATGTTTTGTTTACGACTCTACTGTTTTTCTGGAGTGGAGGGTTTTATGTTTTGTAGGTATTTTAAAGCGATATTAATGTGAGTAACTGTTTATTTGTATAGTATGCCTCGTACAACCTAATGTTTTGCAAAGCATTCAAATGACTGGAATTTAGTATTAGTACTAAATCATGTGATGCACTGCGCGTAAAATTTTCATTATTTTTTGTTTTGATATAGCATGCAAAAACACCGAAAACTACGCATGACATGCACGAACAAATATTATTCGTACAAAAATTTTAAATTCCTCACAACACGCAAACATTGCCACATACCCCCGCTCGATGGAACATTGATTACTATTCATTATTCACGTATTGTAATGAAAGCGCGCACACCACGCGCACACACACACAGACATACATACCTACTGAGGCGACCACATCTCAACTCAGGGGATTATGTGCTGTGACACGATGACTTACGTCTCATGAGGATTACACGTTTGCTGAAGTATGGAACGTACGTACGGTACGTTTCATAGTTATCCCGTATCGAACCGTATATACCTGTGTTTAACAAATTTTCAAACTCAAACTCAAAGCATTTATTTCAATTAAACCATTTACAGGCATTTTTGAATTGTCAAAGAGTCGGTCAGTTAGTCAGAAAGTTGAAGCTAGTTGCCCATTCCAAAACGTAGATCTCTATGGAGAAGAACGGGCAAGAAACTCCAAGGACACTCTTTTAAATATTGATATTACAAAATCCTGGGTACATCATTCTTGTTGCTTCTATATGTGAGAACAATGTACAAAAAATAATCAAAAGCAATTGAAAATATAAGATTAAAAATAAGCCCTGGCAGATAAGAGATGACCAGTTTCAACTGACGGCGCCCGTTCACGAACATGACGCGTGGATCAGCACCATCCAGCTCAACCATTTTGTAGGGAACCGAATGATCCAACACACTCGCCACCATCAGCGAGACATTTAAGTGAGCATGACATATTCTCAACTGCCATGCTATTTCAAGTCAACATACATCTTAATAAGTTAATAAACGGCTCCATGGTCTCACATTTACAAAAATAAAAATGCTTCTAAATTATACAAAACTATAGTTTGCAATGTATCTTAAAAAAATAAAAGAATTTAACCACCAAAAAGAAAGAAAATCATTACTTAATTGGAGCATTCAACAATTAAGTTGGTAAAACAAAAATGAACATTAAGTTCCTAATGTCAAAATATATTTTTTTTTAAAAAGGGGAAGCAACCTCTTCCAAATATTAAAATTTTAACTAGTGAGCCCAAGCGGCTGTGGAGCAGGACCAGCATTAAGCCAAGCATTTTTATCTACGATATAATCATCTAACTTATAATATGCTTGTCTACATAGTGTGCGTTTAATGCATGTTTTAAATTTCTTCTCATTTAGTTGAAGAATATCGAGTGGTATTTTATTATAACATTTTACACAGTACCCCATAAAAGAAGTGTGTACTTTAGACAATCTAAAACGTGGTTGATCTAATTTGTTCCTATTTCTAGTGTTAAAATTATGCCTGTCACTTATCTTACTAAAAAGATGGAGATTTTTTCGAACATACATAATGTTCTCATAAACATACTGACAAGGTACCGTCAAATAAATTTTACATTCATTCCTTCAGTCACACAGTTCTAGGAACTTGCAATGTTGAGTTACGATTCTATCGGCGCGTGGAACGAGTCGGAACTAACGTGGCCATCTTGTTTTTTCAATACATTTCACAATACAATCGCACAAATTTTTACCAGCAGCGCCACCCTGTCAACGTCATTCAAGCGCCAAAAGATCCTTGTAGCACTTTACCTACATAGAATGAGTCTAGTGTCGCCGAAAGTAGTATTTCGTGCGGCAAATGAATGGAACATGGTAAAGTAGTATTCGGTGATAAAAATGACACAGTTTTAGAAAAAGTTCAGCTTTGTATGGCGTCGTCTCTGTCACACGCCCGGGTACTGTACGATATTGTGTAGTATCAGATTATTTAAAGCACACTTCCTGAAATATTCTGTTCGTTTTGGAATTTAAATTACAGATTTAATATAGAAGTGAAAATTATGGATCAAACACTGGACGCTTAAAAGGCGGATTTTTTTAATTTGTTTATTATTTTACACTATTTAATGTTTACCCCGAAATTGGAAATATAGCTGAATAATTCTGTCGTAGAGGCATTTATTTAACTATCGGAGAATCTACATTCTATAGCCCACTCAGACCTAAAGAACGGTCCTAATATCGGCCGTCTAATCCCTTAATTCCGTTGTAACCCAAACTTCGCACAGTCGTACCCCACGGTATTCAATATTCCGTCGTGAATAATTCATGCATTACCGACATACGATTAGGATGTACATCAGATTTTATTTCCCTTTCTGAAGCGAATTACACTTGCAAATATTAGGATCACAGTTTAGGTATGTACGGGACAGGGCACTATTATTGTTATGGGCTCCTGAGAAATTGCTGCCAGAATTAATGGATTGAATTCATGTAGTATTTATATTTATGCTTCCCTTACAAGTTACTTAGTTTTATTTTCTACCAGTTTTATTTATAATATTAACTTAAAAAGATCTTTTAGTAAATGAACAAAATAATGCTTATAGTCATGAAAACGATTTGACAAATATTGCTTCATAGTGGTGACCCACAAAGGAGCACTGCGAAAACAGCATTACGAATGCTGTTTTCGCAGTGCTCCTTTCCTATAATAGAACAAATCGAAAACAATGCAAAATAATAAACAACAAAAAAAATACATGCGTAGCGACAACTCAGCACCGTACACATTCCGTAGCAAATAACAACTTACTACGAATAAGCGTAGTCGGCTCCGGCGTAGCAAATCGCGTAGGCGGCTACGATGCAGCAATTCGCGTAGCGTGCAGACAGCAGCTTTTGAAAACACGAATTAAAATTCGGTACGACTGCATCAGCAATACCCAGATCACGTTATATGACGTCACGATTTTTCGCTGATGTTCAGAACAGGGTGTACTAAACAATTTGGTCTGTATTCATTATAATTCAGGAGAATGTTGTATGCAAATGATTTGCAAAGCTCACAGCTTGAGGTCGCTAGTCAGTATATTTATCAAAGCCTTCGGAGCGTTAGTGACAGTAACCGGGAGTTACTCTGACACGCGCTAATTGGGAAGTAACTAATTTTAAATAGCAGTGCTGCGCTTTAAGTTAGTTCCGGGTACTCTTTAGGTTGTGCGAGCCTTTTCTTATAAGATACATTTATTTGTTATGTTGTCTGGTTATTACTGATTTTAGTAAAGTTCTAAATGGCTTAGGTATTTTCTAAGTTCCTTGAGTTGACAACATGCATGGGTTCAAACTCGAAGTCATCATCTAGTATAAGGGGAGCAATCGGTCTGTGTACACTATGATCAGTCTATCAATTTGATAATAATTAATACACGGACGCCTGCCCTTAATACATTGCTAAACGTTAGTACAGTGTATCGGTACTAACGTCGTGTTAGCTTCACTGACGTAGGTACATATACGTACATAGGTAGGGCATGTTGCATCATTAGCAGCCGGTAGATAAATTACGAGCATCGATACGCAGACAAGTTTTATAAAGAGTAGATGTAAGATGTAGCTTCTGAGATAGTTAATATAAAACATAGAGTCCATTGGGTCCCTAGCTGCGAGTGATGGCGATAAATATCAGTTAAAGGCGGCTGTGCCAGACGGATATGGAAGGTTGAAAACGGGCTGTGGCGTAACTTGGCAGAAACCATGTGCAGCCTGCAGTGGTCTGTGATAGAACAAATTGATTGATAATTGGCTTCACCGCTTGACGGCCGAAAGGGCATTTCTTTGCTAAACTTTTCCAGACAAACTACGTTACGTTATTGCTGCATTACGTTCATAATCATCTTATAATGCTCTCACTGCTGAGACACATGCCTCCTCTCGGTGAGAGGGGGACATAACGTCGAGCTCCTTAAATTCCGAGCTGAGCTACAAGATTACTGACAAATGCTTGCACTGACTAAACAGTCGTGTGGTTCTTTCCTCAAAATACCATTTCAGACTCTAATCTACATGGTCCTTGCATGATCTGACTGGACTGTAACAGACTTTGAAGCCTGAGTTTGTTTCGCCAGGTCTTCTCAGGGTTAGTCAGATAGGAAATATTTACTCCATCTAGCTTATTTTTAATTTTTGATATGACGTGTAAGGGACATCGCCCATTATAACAGCACGCAAATAACTTGTCCTTTAAGTTAGGATTTGAAATCAAATGTATTAATTTACGATGCCTGTACAGAATAATGGACGGCTCGCGGGCAGGGAGCGGCTTGCGAGCCATCACACGTCGCGCCGACAGCACGCTTCAAGCGAGAAGCCCGCTCCCCGACGAAGAAACGCCTGCAAGCGGTATACGTGCCGGCGTTACCCCGCTGTCCGCGCGGTGACACCTCGCTGGCCGCGCGGTGTCGCTTCGCCACCCACACGGTGACGCCTTGCCGCCCGTTTCACTTCAACGGTGGCGTGCCGGTAGTGAGTGGTCGCCTTGCTGACGGCACGTTGGCTACTAGCGGCCGCATTGCTTACGGCACGTTGGCGACTAGCGATCGCCTTGCTTATGCCGCGATGACGACTAGATTTTTCGAGGCGGTGCCGGGGCGTTACTCTGCTGGAGCGGTGCTGTTATAATGGACTATGTCCTTTAATTGTGATTTCGATATCCTATTTACAGAATGAACAATTTCATTTAGTTTTTATTTGTTTAGAAAATGTTTACGGCAGGCTTATAATTAAACCGCCCTTCAAAACCATTTTCAAAGTTTGTCTATGGGAATAGATCATGAATAATTCCACTACTAGGTACTAATATCACTACCACAAAATACACTTATATAACTTCTAACACAGAGCTTGGATACTTTACTACTGACAACGTAATGAACACCGCATACATTTCGTCACATGAACATAGCGTTGTACATAAAAAGTCGCATCGTCATCGTTACTACACGTCACCTTCATTGAGGAAAAAAGGGTAGATATGCCAGAATAAGACCTTACCGAAATAAACAAAGAAGGAGAAAGTATATTTTATCTAATTAATGTAAATGTGAAAGTATATAGTTAATGATAAACTTTTTGTAAATTAAATGCTTTTTTGTAGGAGGTCTTGAGAAGACACAATTTTAAATCCAAGCATTATGGAATGATAAATGTATAATTTAAATAGTTTTTCCCACTGTCTATTGATAAATTAAAAGTCGTCCGTTAAATAAAGGACTACCAAAGCGCTTCAGTCTTGTCTGTACCACATCCACCTTGAATCTTGACTCCGTGTGCGCGACATAATCCGGCCGCCATGCAATATTCATGCGCGATGAGTCACGTAAACACCGCCATGATTATTTTATCGTGACCTTACACTTATTGGGTAGATACGACTCCCACCGGTAGATTGATGTGGACTCGCCAATATGGCTCTCAGGTTGACCTGGAAATATTTAAGTAGATCTAGAGTGACTGTTCTCTGCTGTTTGTTTATTGATTTCAATTGAATTGATAATGTTTTGTGAAAAATAAATTAGATAACAACCATAAACCGAAGAAAGTGTTTTTTTTTTCCTTGGCCATGTGAGAGAACAAGATCGCGAATCGATCGTTTCGTTACAACCTTGACAACCATCCTGTGAAAATAAGTACTTATAATAGACTATAGTTTACAATGTATTACTATTATTATTAATGATGTGTGTAATAACGACTAGCAGGTCACGAGCTCTCAATGTAATTGATTTTTAATCGCTTAAAATTGTATCGTTTAACTATAGGGTGTTTATTTTCGTGTAAAATGTAATCAATGTACACTTCAGCAACCGTAAAGTTATTAGAAATATTTATTAGAAAGTTCTAAATTATTATCGGTTCTGTGAAATCAATTTTAGATCAAAATTCATCATTCATTAGAGTACAATTTTATCAATATCGAACAGAAATAGTCATGAAACGTTAACAATTGAAGCAAATTGGGAACTACCTCTGCAAAATAAATTAGTTTCAAAGGCAGATTTTCTGTTCATAATTGATATTGAATAATATTTTACTTGTAATTGTAACTTGACAAGCTTAGCTAGTGATTAAAGTAACAAAATTATTCTAGTACTTAAATAAAAATTAAACATGTTTTTGTTGTTTATTTTAAAGGCGTATAGTATTAGTTATAGAATTAAACAACGTTTATAGTGTGGTTAGAAAAAACAGTAGGAAGCCGCAGAGAAATAAAAGTAAAACTACAGAAATACTTGTAGGTACAGTCAACCGCTCATCAGTGGTAAGACTCGCACTAAGCCCTTACCCCGACTGATATGCGGTTGACAGTACAAGCGACGTTCCGACGACCGAACCTGCCTCTTGGTACTTGTGCCATTGTATTAGTCTGGGGTGCGTCTATCAGGGTTAGAAGAGTTCCTCAGCCTTCGACGACAGTTATTTCGTAGGACGCGTGCAAGAACAGATAAGTTTGGAACAAGATTGTATCATTTTGAAACCGTTAACTTGGCTATCTACAAAACCAAAACAATTTTTTCGACAAATAATTTTATAAGAGCTCAAAATTTAAGAGCTACAATAAAGCTGGTGTCAGATCTATAGCCCAGCAAGTATAACGTACACTATCGTTTTAAACGCGACGGTTATAAATGGCGCGAGCCACAGTCCGACCCGACTTCCATTCAAACGTTATTTTTCTTACATTCACCGACATTTTTTATCCAAACCAAAAATCGTGACTCATTTATCTTATTCACAAACCAGCGGATTCTATTAAAAAGATTTTCTTATTCAAAAACGCCAAGGAATTGAATCGGAATGGAAAGGAACAGTATCTGGGTGATTAATTACGAGGACAGTTACAAAAGTGAGTGTTTTGTTTCAAGTTATCATTTGTATTCAAAGAGATTATTCAATGAAAAGTTTGGACACTATGAATAGGACCGTGTTTGAAGGGCGCTAAGAAAAATCGTTTTGAATTTGAATAATATAAGTGTTGAAATGAGTCGTTGGTTTAATTACAGGGGTTCAGGGACTGGCTTTCGTTATTATAAAACAGTTTCCTAAGTAAATTGTAAAGGTTATGAATTGAAGCAGCCATCTTGACGAAGTATCAGTATTTAATTCTATATTTAACACTTGCATGGATGTAGCTATAATCTAAAATGATATTTGGTCCGGGTTGCAATTGGCATGGATATCAGATTGAGTTCAATTTTAACATGACGCATCTTTATGTAGGTATTTGAAATTCAACATTCGAGTCAAACTGAGCAGTCATATCTGCACCAGTATATCCCATTTGATGTCAATATTTTTTTAACGTATTTTTGTTTTGGTTTATTAATAAAATAAAGGTTCACCAAGTATACGAGCTGAAGAATTTGAATTTGTTTACTTGAACGCGCTAATCTCTGGAACTTGTAGACATTAATCCAGGATTTTAAAAACTCTTTTTGCATTTGCTAGCCCAATTCTTGAGGAACGCCATAGCTTAGGAGCCGAATGAAACGAAAAAGTCTGAATGGACGCTAAGTGAAAACGAAGTAATAGCGCGGGGAGACGATGCGATGCGACGCGGAGGGGCAGGGGGAACAAGCAATTTCAGGTGGACGAAGTCGCGGGCAGAAACTACCGACACCATTCAGATCAAATCACAGTGCCTACTACTCTTGAAGAACGCCAACCCGAATAATTTTAGCACAGCTATCATTTCAGCCAAATGACGTCCCCTACTGGACATTGGCTTCCCCCAAGCGCCGCCACTTCGACCGGTTGTGTGCTTTCCGCATCCAGCACAGTTATAGGACAAACAATTTGATAACGTCTCTTGATGTGAGAAAGTACATCGATTGGATGAACCGACAGCGCCCCTTTTTTTGGTAGGAAATTATCAAATAACTTCTCCCGCTCTGGCCGGAGCGGGAGGGCGTGCCAGACTCTTACTGACTAAAACCCACCCGTGTTCCTTCGGTTGCCCTGTTTCCGGGGGCCACGATCTCCTCTCACGACTGCGCCCCTGCGACCTATTATTATAAAATCAGACTTTAAACTTTTCAATATGATCGCTAGTAATTTTCTTAAGCTATTTCGATCTTACTTTAGCACCTCGTATTTTTAACCTGCCTGGCGGTTTAAAAATACGAGGTGCTAAAATAAGATCTAATATCAAGTAACGATACACCATGATAACTGAAACTCAATAAACTCTCGCTTAACAGGAAAAGTATAAAAATTGATGACACCCCTTTTATGAGTTTAACGTAACTCGGTGACTTACCACAGCGAGGTCTGAACCGATCGCAAGTTATTACCTAAAATAAGGTCTATCGTAACTCTTGGACCTCAAAAGTCGACGATAGGCGTTAAACCCATGATTGAGGAACCTACTCCGACCCACGCACGTACCTACCAACCTTTTTATCTCTCGTAAATTTTATATGCCTGGCTTTAGAACGTTTTTTCAGCTAAATTCAAAGGAGTATTTGCTTAGAAAAATAGTTTTTTCGAATTGGTTTAGGGAAGCTCTGCAAGGATTTCATGGATCAAGACCTTTGTCCGTTTAACAAGCGGTCACTTTTACCTGTAGTGTGTAATGGCTGGGTGTCGCCTTTATTTTTGTTCCAATTACATAATCATTGATGCAAGATTTCCGCAACACTGCATAATGATCTAAACTTGTTCACGACTATATTATTTACTAAAAGTTGTAACTTGAATATCTTTCTTCAGCCAATTACTGAAACGACAAACAAACTATATATATTTAGCAAACAAAGACAAAACAAACTAACAGCAGAACTAACTGTTAGTTAGCAACAACATTGTCTCCAGAAGCTGCGATACTTCAAAGAAAGTAACTTCGTAGGAAACCTTTTAGTTTTTGTAACTCTCGAACATGACTTCTTTTTTAATATTTTTAAACACTTTCTTCTCTTTGGTCTCTTAATGGGCGACGGTTTGTGAAGGAAAACGTTCGTCGTTAATAGAATTAAGGAAAATGCAGATTTTGATCGTAAAAACGAGCCGTAAAGTTGACGAGGCGTTAGCGGTTAACTTGTTAGTATGCTTATCGGTAGAAGTCACGCGAGACACGGTGAGTTTTAGACAGTGATAATAACCGAACTGAAAGGGTTCTGTAATTTTTGTAGAAACGCATTGCTATCTGTTGTGTATTTTGCTGTTTTTAGTCAATGTTAAAGTTATAATTTATATAAAATAATAACATGACTGTAAAGTCAAGTAAATTATCATTTAATAATTAGAAGTTAGGTACTTGGGAATCAGTTACCTGACAAGCGATTTGCTTACTTTAAAAGTTTAAACGAAATAAAGACAGCTTGATACCTGTCTTTATTGATAGGCTGTATGTTATTTTGTTCTCCATCATTCAGGTAAATAACCATTAATTGAAGCATACTCTGAAAGCATAATATAATCAACTATTAAACAACGTATTCAATTTGTTTCCAGTTAATTGATGTAGTGAAAACCATTTTGTGGCGGGTAGTAACGTCAAGTAATAATTTTTAATTTATTTTGTCCACTAGCGGTTCGAAGTTCGAAAAAATTCGGTCAGGAATACACTATAATACTCAATTATAGTGTATTCCTGACCGATTTTTTTTTTTGCAGAACTGTTAGTATTTTATTTTGCCATTATTGAAAAACGTAACGTAACGTCGTGCATCGGCTTGTGGCTAAGGAATAACAGCACGGGTCGATCGATCAGGTTAAGCTACGCTTACCGCGGTTGGTCCGTGGATGGGTGACCATCTTTACATACGAACACCCCTCCGTGCCTCAGAAAGCACGTTGAGCCGTTGGTCCCGACTGTCATTTGTAGATATGTGACAGTCGTTACGGGTAGTTAGAAGGCCATAAGTCTGACAACCAGTCTTACCAAGGGGTATCGTGTTACCTAGTCACTAGGTTGTGGTGGTCAGATAGGCAGTTGCTTCATATAAAATACTGGTATTCAGCTGCATCCGGTTAGACTGGAAGCTGACCCCAACATAGTTGCGAAAAGGCTAGGCAGATGATGATTTGGCATTATTGAAAAACCTAATAAAATGTAACACACCTATTTGACGATAAATCTACTACTTTTACGAAAAATGCAGACATTACCAGCAATTTATGTAATGGCCGACAACTGTTGCTGAGAAAACGTCTGAACCAGTCGCATAGTCCCGTCGCACAACTTTTATATTAATTTAAAGAAAACTAAGTTCTCGCAACAGGTAACCCTGTTCCATTGTGTGTTTTTAAAGAAATGTAGCATAACAAATCGCCAAGAACACGCCAATGTTTAAACCATTGCTTTTAACTTAATTTTATACCAGCTGTGTATTGCGAAGTTACGAAATTAAGAAGGGACCGCAACCTTTTTTTTTGGTTGGAAACTATCAAGTAACTTCTCCCTCTCTGGACGGAGCGGGAGGGCGTGTCAGACTCTTACTGACTAAAACCCACCCGTGTTCCTTCGGTTGCCCTGTTGCCGGGGGCCACGATCTCCCTTTCGGTTTTCTTCGCAACCCCGGCAGGCATCGGCCCTAGTGGACCCCTTCAAATCTGCTGACATCTCTTTGAGGCGCGCGTGGAACACAACGCGCCGTCGACCCGGGCCTGGTCCTTATCGGACGGTGAGCCACCCATTGCTCACTGTCCGCAAGCCCGCGCCTACGGTGGCCGGAAATCGCCTCGCGATTCCCGACGCCCTGGGCGTCTCCTCCTGCGGCGGTTAGGGGCGTGAGGGCGCGAAATTTGCCTTTCCCTCATGCGTTCCGCCTCCTCCTTCGCGAGCATTACAGCTTCGCAGAAGGAGGTGATGGCCTCCCATTTCCTCTCGCTCCGTACCATGGCCTGAACCAGGGCCGGACGCGAGAGATCACCGCCGCCGATCGCCTCCACGAGGACACGGCGATGCTCCGCCCAAGCTGGGCAGACCTCCACCGTATGCTCCACCGTGTCCTCCGGGCGATCCACACAATGGTGACATGGGCGTTTCCTCCCGCCTTATCCTGTGCCGGAACCTCCCGAAACAGCCGTCAGGCGGAAGGTGACGACGCCGTGGCGCCTCCCTAGCCACTCCTCAAAGAGGGGTCTTATCGCCGCAATTGTGACGTGCCCAGCGCTGGGTTGCGACAATCGCACTCTCCATGACGCCATGAGATCCCGCCGGAGTTCCGTCCGCTGTGCCGCGATTTCTCGCGGCGTCGGGTCGGTCGGGAATCGGCCTGCGATTCCCAACGCCTAGGGCATCTCCTGCGGCGGTTAGGGGCATGAGGGCGCAAAATTTGCCACTCCCTCACGCTTTACATCCTCGCGAAATTTGCCTTTCCCTCATGCGTTCCGCCTCCTCCTTCACGAGCATTGCTGTTTCGCAGAAGGAGGTAACGGTCTCCCATGCCCTCTCGCTCCGTACCATGGCCTGGACTAAGGCGGAACGTGAAAGATCACTGCCGCCGATTGCCTCCACGAGGATACGGCGATGCTCCGCCCAAGCCGGGCAGACTTTCACCGCAAAGAGACTGCAATTTACGACACTATTGATGAAATAATTATTAACTTACTATGTACTATACGAATATTAGCCCTTATCTTTATGGTATTCCCATGTAGTATTATTATCTTGACCTGTTAAAAATCCAGTCCGGAAACACCGAACTCATCTAGTTTTAAAAACGTAATTTAATTTTGACGTGATACAGTGCTTTTTTTAACCTATCTACAGAAATAAATATAATTAATCATTATTATCTATTAGTTGATTTGTTCCTCTGATCAAACATTATTCAGTCCTAATTCACAAAGCATTCCTACAGTTCATAACATTCTAAAGAACCGTCTTAATTGTCCGCAGGAGCGCTCTCCCGAACGGCACGCTGTGGCTGGGCGCGTTCTCGGCGGCACAGTACCGCAGCGACGTGCACGCGGCGGTGTACCGCTGCCGCGCCGCGAGCACCGCTGGAACTATACTAGCACGTGACATGCGGCTTGAAGCGGGTGAGTAAGGAAACAACCTTATTGTTCTGCACTGACTATTTGTTTTGTGATTACTTTCATTATGCGTGGAGTAGATAGAATAAAATCTACATTCTGAAACCGCGCGTTTTGAGTTTTGACAATAGTGCAATTTAACTTAACCAACTTTTTATGCTTGTTTGGTAAACTACCGAATACAGCATAGCGCCGGCACGATCACGATTCATTTTTTATCTTACTAGTATAACCCCTGACAGTTATGTATTCTTTAGTTATATAAATAGCGCGTCAGTGTATTAATTTTGATTTTACACGTAAATAGTAAATGAGCAAGCAACTATTAAATTAGTAGCGTGTACAGACGTGTCGCGGCGACCACAATCATGCGAGATTCTCGTAGCGTGATGTTTGCGGTGTCGTCGCTGCCGTGTAGGTACGACTGTTTCCTTGGCTTCCTACACAATATGAACAGTTTCATTACACAGGTATTACGACGAACTTAAAGGGTATTCATGAATAATCTCGAATAACATCTAGTTTACAGCGTACAAATTAATATCGATGCTGTAAACCAGTTCAGATTTACAAGTTACGGTCTCCATAAAATACAACCCTCATATATTATTACACACATTCTCACACACATGTATAATTGTATCTACATACAAATATAAAATATGTTGACACGGTAAATCATAAATGCTGTTATGGTAACATGCGTAACGCTGCGATGAGCACAACTGCACTGCGACATGGCACATCTAGATTTAGTCAAACCTTTAATTCTTCATAATCTTTTTATTGTAGTAATCAATTACGTGGCTACCGACTAAGCCAGTGATCAATTAATGAATCTGTAATTCACAATAGGTATACCAGAAGTGGCTAGGTACACCTTTAGTTGTATCTACCTTTATTTTGTCAAAAACTTTCAAAGAATTACGATTGACTAATGAATAAGTGTGCAAGGGTTATTTAAAATTAATAAGGAGTGTTTTCTACTACCTACTTTTTGGGGTTTCGTAACTCTAAAGGAAAAAAACGGAACCGTTATAGGATCACTCCTGTGTCTGTCTGTCTGTCCGTCTGTCACAGCCAATTTGCTCCGAATCTAATGGACCGTTTAAGTTGAAATTTGGTACATATTCGTATTTCTGTGACCCAAATACGAACGTGTTACGTAAATAAATGAATTTTGAATATAGGGGTCACTTTTGGGGGCAAACAAGAAAAAGAAAAAAAATAAGTTTTGCTAATAGTATCATGTGACATATCAAATGAAAAGACTTGTTGCGAGGATCTTAAACGTATTTTTTTATATAATTTTAGAATAAATACTTTTAAAGATATTTAAGAAATTCGATGAAACTTGACCATTCCCCTCCCCCTTATCTCCAAAACGACTGAACCTAAAATGTTGAAAAGATACCTAGAATTGGTCTTTACTCATAGATTAAAGAAAAACCTATAAGAAGTCTTAAAATAACATGGTAAATCTCTCAAAATTGTGCGTACAAACTTACATTTGCATTTGGAATGTACGGGAGAACATGTATTTCAACTACAATGTTAAGTTTGTATATGGGATCCCAACTACGGAACCCTTCCTTTTGCGTAGTCCGACGCGCAATTGGTCGGTTTTGTCCTACCAGTAAGTCTACAAGGGTATTTTATTTCTGTTGGTCGTAGGGAAGTTGAACCTCTTGTATAGAAATCAAACTAGGTGTGGCGGTATCTCAGTTTCAGTCTGTTGTCATACTGTTTTCACTGAAAATAATGCAAGGAAAAATACAACATTGCACCAAAATCACATCTAAATGGTTTATTTTAAAAACCTTTGATATAATTCGATCAAACACGTCTTTGAGTAAAAGTAGGTGCTTTGATGAATAATTGATAAATACTAAAGCCGTCGACGAATTGCGCTTTAACCACACTTTAACAAAATTATTTTGTATAAAACGCGCGTCAGCAAAGAAAGGGTTATTAATAATCCGAACGATGTGTAAGCGAAGAATCAGCGAAAGCTTTTTGGGAATGTTGCCAGTAAAATGCGTTTATAACCAACGTGACTTGTTCACTGGGGAAACCTAATGCGTACCTGCCTGTAGTTGTTCAGCTGCAAATCGTCTCCTCGTGCAGAGAAGGAACAAGCATTAATCAAATCACCACGTTTACTTACAGTTGGTTAGCGAATGACCACTATACATACAAGTGCAGGTTTCCTTACAATGTTTTACGTCAGTACTGATAGTATCTACAGCCACAGTAACCTCATAGTTAGATATGCCTACCCAGGTCCACATGGCCTACATTTGGTCCGTTTGCAACAAATCATTCGGGCACGTTTAGAGTCGGCATGTAGGTCGTGCTGCGGCTGCCGCGCGACACCACGCGATGCGATTAATTCTGTTTTATTCAATGGTCAACGGCTCTTTGTTTGTACTCATTTCGGCTCTTGGTTTGGTTAGCCTATGCTGTGCATCGGAGTCTAAATAAAAAAAAATTACTTCATATTATTATAACCAAATTGTTTTGAAATAAGTTTGTGCTAATTAGTTTTTATAGTTGACTTCGTTATTTTACCACCCAAAGGTTGATGAATATCACTTTGAGTTGCAAGTCGTACATTGTCAAGGTCTATTTTTTTTCCTCAGTGTAGTTCGAATTTAGTGCTATGTATGGGAGTTGTTGTTAAAAGTAATACTTAAAGCAATTACAAGGTCGACTATACATTTGTATGTTAACTAAATCTTTGCTCATTGAAGAAACTGACGGTCTTTTCCTGTAGCTAGACACTAAAGGGTAAAACTATTTTAAGTGTAACATGATATTCAACTATAAATAAGTTTTTATACAGGGTAAGTATTTAACCAGTGCGCAATCTTAAACACGTGACTTTATTCATCATTATGAACAACTTTTACTATGGCACCAAACCTGAAATCACGAAAAAAAAATCTGCTGTTCCATACATTTTGACGAGTTAAGGGTCTTTGTGTCGCGTCGCGTGTCGCGCCTGTTTGAAAGAGCCTTTATCCGAACATAAATGAAAAGAAAAGCTGACTTTTTTTCGCGATTTCAGGTTTGGTCCCATAGTAAATCCATATTTAAAAAAAAAACCCTGTATATAAAACGTATGCGGTTGGGGGACCTCCATCCGGAACGAAGTTCTTTCTCACGTATGATTTAAAAGAAAAAAAAAAAAATTGCAGCCGCCATCTTGGATTTATATTTTAACCTCACTGTCGGCTTTAGCACCATGAAAAACTATGACAACGACAAACATGACGAAAAATTTTAAAATTTTGAGAGCCGCCATCTTGGATTTTCATTTTGACAAATTCACATTTTCTCTCTCTCTCTCTTCAGCATGCAGTGTACTCGCGTCGTTGTGTACAATTTTATCCCATGACACTGTAATTACTTTACCTTTGGTTTTTATTTCTGCCGGCGTTCTCTCTCTCTCTCTCTCTCTCTCCCTCTCTCTCTCTCTCTATTTCTCTTTTAATTAGAAGAAGTATTAACACTTTTTACCGTGACGATTTCTGAAAGTTTACAAGCCGCATTATAGAACTTTGTTCCAATAAGTTCCTATAGTCACTCATTTAATAAAGCTATTCAAAATTGAATATCACAATCCTTCCCTGACCTCTTTCCAATATTGGAAAATAACGCAACACCAAATATGTGTGGGGTCCAGTTAATGGGAATACTTGAGACGATTTTCCGAAGTTAATCTAGTGTCACGCGTCACCCGTCACTCCTGCTTCCCGCACTTCCCGCCTTACGTCCGCTTGTCACGCCGAAACGCACGTAATCCGACGCCGACCGTTCACCGAATACTTCGCACAATCTCATCGAGCTCAGATTATTTGATAGACATGACAAGTTTTCTTGTAAAGTACACATACTATAGTAGTATCAATATAATGTCATAATGCCTAAATAATCCACTTATATTTCAATTAAATCTTTGTTCCGGGGTCACTAATTCCTTTATTTATAAAAGTCCTAAAAAGCAAGGGGGCTTTAGCGGTTAACTAAAATAACGTTGGTCTCCGACTAAAACAGATTCTGTGATTATAACAAAGGATACCTCTGGGAACTAATTAGTTGATTGGCGTATCGATAGTCGAATTATAATTATTGCGTAGTCAATATTTCCAGAAGAATATTTGGTATTTGCATTGAAAGCGTAAATCAAGATTCTGCTTCCTGCTTAGTCTATGTACCCATGCCGTCGTGACGTCACTCTCTATTCCATTAGCGACGTTTTTCTCCCAATAAGCACTTAAGCGAGTTTAAGAGGCACATCGTCGGTAAATTGTGTTTCTCTGAAAAATTTTACTGTTTAATTTTCATCTATCAAGTTAAGGTTATGGGTAGGAAGTCAAATATTTTGAGTCTCAAAATTCGCGAATTTCAAGGAAAATTTTGATGAGCCTTTTAATACATAGAGAAGATGAAATCACACCTTTATGAGTTTTCGGTCAAGTAAAGCTTAAAACATTATAGTTGGTATTATTTCCTTTACCAAAAAGTGACGATACAAAATCATGTTTATTTTAATTCCAGCTTAGCAAAAACGGAAAATACAATATGTACAAACAATTCTTTTATCATTTAAACAAGTTTCACTTGAAACTACAAACTCCTTAGAGCAGCAAAAACTGCGTAAAACTCTCTTTATAATATTACTTAGTATTTCCGATAGCAGTTCGGGATACTAGAAGAAATCCTAATGTATTCAGAACGTGTTGTTCCAAGCGCTATCGAAGTGAGTTTTGTTTGGCGTTACGTTGCCGGCTACCCAGTTCAACGATAATAGCTGCCAATATAAAATCGGCAATGGACTGTGAAATGGAATTTAACATTTAGCACGGGTTTACTTACAAGTTTTGTGTAAATCTTTTCACGTAAGCGGTGTAAAAACGCTTTTAATATACAAAGTGTTTAAGATGTTTTAGGAGCCTGTTTTTTGCGTGTGTAGTTTTAGCGTTACAAATACATATATTAGTTTGGTGATTTCATGTTGCCTTTTCTTACATGGATAGCAAAAGGGAACTGCAGAAAAAACGTTTAATTGTTAACCATAACACAAAAACTTCGAAAAAAAAAAAAACAAAATCTAGCAGCCATTTAACCAACCCTCGAACAACCATGACGCATTTAAGCGTCCCATGAGATCCTCCATAAAAACGCGACACAATTCCCAAGTATTATCGAATCAGCACCCTTCAATTTATATTATATTTGATTACGTGCACTAAACGGTTAGGACCTTTCTTTGTCATGTAGAAAAACACGTAGGGACGTGACTTGTATGCTTATATTCAATCTAACGTATAAAGGGACCGAGTGTGACACGAATGTGAAACGAAGTCGCTCGGGAGATGAAAACTTACTTGTGGACTGTGGGAGCGCTCTCCTGAGAACTACGGAGCGATTCTTGCAGTCATTGGAACTTTGTCGAAGTAAAGTTGTGTGGTTGTCGTATGGAGCTCAAGTTTGTTTAGAAGATGTTGATAGGCGCCGTTGTTACTTTCTTTGAAGTTTAGCGCAAAAGTGAGAGTCATCAGTAGGACGTGTAACGTTATATTAAAATAAAAATTATAACGTGGTACTATATTGATTCGTATCTTTTCAATCATGATAAACTTAATCTGATAATATTCGTAAGAGTTTTGCGAAAAAAAGTCTCCCGACCCCACCGTTTTATTTATCTACAATTACTGTCAAGATCTTCTAACATCGAACCTTTGACCTAAGCACCACTGCCTACAAACGATCCTCAAACACTGGCCTACATCACCTATCACTCAAATACCACCCTTACCCCCAGCTAATACGGTTTTAATTCCCCTGTAAATCGCGGCCCTTGACCTCCAGTATTGACATGCTAAAGTCGGGATCAATCTCTCAGCCTTCGGAATGCAAATACAATTCTTTATGGAGGAGGTCTAGAGGGCCGCAGTAAACCTCTAAGATTGAGGTCTGTGCCCTCGATATCCCCGCTTTGTGCAAGGCGCGAAAAAGGTCCGTTAATGGAATAAGGCCCGCGAAATACGGACGGTTCTTGAACGTCCAATTTTCGCTGGGATTTTTTGATGCTAAGGTATAGGAATTAGGTGGCTTCGAGATTCGGGTTCGAAGATTTTTTGTTGATGGGATGGAGATAATGACTTATGTTGTTGGACGGGGTCATAACCTTACCCACACGACGTAAAGTTTATATATATTCGTTTTGTTGAAATATTTTCATCTCTAGGTACCTAAGTGATTCCGCATGCTTCGATACTTTTACATTGGTTTTTTTATTCGAATCCCACCACATAAATACATAGAACACGACAAAAAGATGCGTTATAAAGTTAAAAAAAATCTTTAAAAGGTAATCATTGAAGTGGTAGGTACAGACTTTTGTAAGTATTGGTACAATTATACAAGAGAACCACTTCACTTATTGACTGTTACTCAATGCTCACCCTCACCTCATTTGTCGTTTTTTAATCTCCATGTTCAAAATACTTATACCACCGAATATATAAATGTGTACCCCCATACTCAATCGCTAATCCGTGTTCAAACCCCCCATAGTGCATCCATAGCAGCATCTACAAAAACCCGGTGGCACAATCTCCAACGTCAGCTTTCTCGCAACACTTATCGGTAGCTCTTGTATCAGCCGATTTGCCACTCGTGGTATCTCGACGACCACTTGATAGCTCTTTTTGCTCAGCCGAACAATGGCGGCCCACAATGGCGATACGATGTAAGCTCCGCTTTACAACCCGCATCGGAGATTGAACGCTGTTTTGTCGTGTGTGGTTATACAAGGGAGGATTTCTTCTGGATCTAGATTATGTTCAGGTAAGGAGTCTGGCTATGATTTCTTTAATATGGGTTGAAGAAAATGTAATGAATTTAGTTAGGTATTCAAGTTTTATTATCCTAGTTCGCCAAACAAATTACATAATTCAAAAAATCAATCTGCCTGCCTTTTCCATACTATGTTGGGGTCGGCTTCCACTCTAACCGGAAGCAGCTGAACACCAGTATTTTACATGGAGCGACTGCCTATCTCAGTAACTGGGTAATACGATAACCCTTGGTAATACTGGTTGTCAGACTTTCTGGCTTCTGACAACCCGTAACGGCTGCCAAAGAACCACGGATGACAGCCGGAACCACCGGCTTATCATGCTTTCCGAGACACGAAGGAGTCTCGCTATGTAAAGTTGGTCACCCATCCACGGGCCAACCCCAGCAAGCGTAGCTTAACCTGATGGATCGATCTGTGCGGCTGTTATTCCTTAGCCACGAGCTACAGGAGTACCTCCAGAAACTGTTCAAAATTCGTGAAGCAATCTAAAAACTTAATTAGGTATAGATGAACGAACGTACCAAAGAAAATATTAGCAAACGAAAACCAAGCAAGCAAAATGCTATAAAAAGATTTTAATTAACATCAGAGCTGAATATAACAAAGAATCCTTGAATCTATTCCTGAACAATTTTATTGACACTACCAAAATTTTATCCCAAAATAATACAGTAGTAGGTAAATCAAAGCGCTTTAACTTGGGAGTTTATTGAAATTACACAAAACATAATCCCGCTTTATAACTGGGACTAAACAAATGAAGTTGAGCGTTTTCCAAAAGTCCTTCTGCCAGGAGTGGAATTAATGGCCCTCGAGCTGTTGAGTAAAAAGGGCTTTTGTTCCGTGCTGGGCTGAAGGGCGGCGCGCACTGAGTACTGAGCAACTGTCACGTAAGGGCTTAGGGCCGATTTCTCTAATGTATAGATGCGGTGGCTGCGGGGATGAAAAGTCATTTCGTGATTGTATGAGAGTAAGGATTTAATGAGACTGGCCTAGTTTTCCTCGGGTAAGGCAATATGTGGATATAGAGTAGATGATGCAACCTACGTTTTAGGAGGAAGCACTTTTAATTTCTAAATAACACCCGCAGATAATTCAGTCACAGTCAGTATAACGTCTAAAAATAAATCAAACTTTCAACAATCGTGGGTTTCGTAAAAGGCAAAGGACTTTTCGTGGACAAAATAGGCAGTAGCGCGCGGCCTCCGGTTTTATGATAAGTCCACTATGTCTAACAAACGTGTTGTTTATGGTATTTGAGTGGCGAGTACCATCAGAAAACGATGATCTGATTCTGAAACAAGGTCAGAAAAGACCAAATGTAGTAAGTTCTAAATACATTTCCTTAATACAAGGGAGACGTCGATTGAACAACTTAAGTAAGTTAAGCTGGTCTTGTCAGAAACAGAGTTTTATTTTATGCACGATTACAGTAAATAAATACAACACTTTACTACTTACTTAAAGTGTATTGCTTGGAAGTATTCCAAACGATATCCGAAGAGAGGAAATAGCATGAACATGAAATGATAGTTTAAAGCTTTCTTATGTCGTATCAACCCATAATGTCGTAGATTGGATTAAGCTCGTAAGTTGTTACTTGAGAGGACGGATAGTGATCCGAATATGAAATTGTTGGTTTAGGCGCCGGTTATAACCAGTTTGGATAGTGTAGTTGTAGACCGAGGAATTATGGTTCATATAATAAGATCCCTGTGTACACAAGGATGCAGCTTATCCCTTTGAAATGTTTAACGATTGCTACAGTTCAGCTTATAATTCTATGAAAACTCATGTTGTAAATTGGTAGGATAATAAACATTTCCGGAACTGCCATTATGAAGCCATTGTAAGTAAAATAAAAAAGAATCTGTAAAACACTCTTAATTCACTGACCGCACATTCCAACTTTCTATTGAACTTTAACAAAATTTATTCCTGAGTGAAAAAAAATGTGATTAGAATGTTAAGTGGAGTTTTTGTAACATTTCTCCGAGGAAAGTTAATTAGTCGGAAAGTCGACGTCCGCTGTAATGCCCCGCCAGATGTTCCTTATTGCCGCTCGCTTTACATACATAACGATGTTTGCCTGACCAAGTTTTTGAGGTAAAATGTAGTATTGTGTGTATAGCACCTTATTTTGGCTTTTGTAGTCTTGATTAAAGTATTTGTATGCAACCTCTGTGCTGGTAAGCCGTAAAAATATTGCGAAATCTTTTCGAGTTTTCAGTTTTATAGTATTTGAGTGTGTATTATGTACGTATAGGGATAGATTTTTGATCTTCGTTTGGGAAAAACTAGAAGGCTCAAAAGTGTTAGTGATAGGTAGAATAAAGGTCTATAAGATTCATGACATTTTTAGATTCCTAATACTAAGTATGTTTAGATTTTGCTACCGATTTTTAAAACTCGACAGATATTGTTAAAGTTTGTTAACTTATCTTCTACACTTATTTGTTTGCGCATTATCTGAAATAGCTAAGCGTTTTCTAATAGAAGTTTGATCGTTACAAACCTCAATGCCCTCGTATCGTAATGGAGTATCTGCACAAAGTGAGGGGGACAAAGCTATAAACGTTCACAAAGGCATAAGATTATAGAAAAGGGGCCAGGGAATACGCATAGCTTTGAAATTGATAAAACCTTTTAAGATTCAGATTCAGATAACTTTATTTGCTCACATGTGTGTACAGGCAATGCTCATGGTGTACAAATATTCAAATACAAGTTTAGAATTTAAAAAAAATATAATAACATTCATTATCATTGACAATGCTGACATAAGTAGATAAATTAAATTAAATTGAATTGATTAATTACATAATTACAAAAAAGAAACAACCGACTTACAAAGTAAAAATAATTTTAATTTTGGAAGCCGGTAGAAATATAGTTGTAGATTATACAACAAGTGAAAAAAGGGAATTTAATTCGAGGGACTAAGTTGGATCCTGAGCGATACAAGGATTGAGGTGGCTTTCATTTTCACGAGATGTGTGCTCTACTTTTTACCATTGACTGCGAGAAAATAAATAGCAGTATGTATAACTGCTTGTCGTAATAAGTTTTTGGTGGTAGGGGACGCTTGTGCTCTCAAAAGATATAAGGGAAGCGAGAGTAAGTATACATAAGTAAGATTTTTATTACAAGCATTAATTAAAACAATACACACTCTCAGTAATAGCTGTAACGCTGTACGTCCTAAATAACCTCGTATAAGTCTCACCTAACATTACATCTTAAAATAAAACACGTTCCTTCTAAGAAAACTTCTTCTAAACCTTAGTAACAAGTATTTCACGCCCACAACAAATTCAATCTCCTTCCGCCCAATTGTTTCCCCGAAAAAGAGCCCAATAAATATTATGAATAATTAAAAAAACCGCTGTTCCTTTGCGAGAAAACTGCTCTTACAAAATCTATTTATTTCTTGTACAAAAATTAATCGAGTCCGTTGATGGAGAAAATCTTCAGAGAACGATAGAAAACACGTTTTTAATTTACAAACAAGTACGGCTTTGATGTCGCACAAAAAGAAATTAATTAAAGAAACCGATTTCGCAAGCTCCATTCAGGAAATGAAGTAGGTATATTGAATTTTTATCCGGTAAGAATAAATCGCGAAGAGCCGATTAGAGAAAATTCCAATTTCAAATCTCTGCGTTCTTTTTTTCTAGCGGAAGTTCGATGTTTATTCAGACTTGGTTGGCGAAAGATTAACACTTCGTTTCCACAATTTGTAATCTAATCAATTGATTACTGGTTCTTATGAAAAAAGATTCTTTGCTCATTTTTACGAGTTAAAATTGTTTTGAGACGCTGTTTCAACTTCGTGAATATTTAAAAATTGTTGTGCTGCAAGACTCGTCTTTAAAAAGTTATGTTTGCTTAACATTACTAGAATAAGCGAACAAATATCTCCTACACCTATCCGAGACATTGCCTCTATCTAGGTTAACACTATATTATGACCTTTGTGTAGCTTTAATCATAAATGAACTAGTCCCGATTAATCTGCTCATTATTCTAGAGGCAAGCTTTTTAACAGAGTCTTTAAATGACAAGCTAGAGTCATAAACCAATTACAGCGCTCGTATTTTTGTAACTTTGGCCCGTTAATGCTATGTAGTCTTTGACAAGGTTAAAACAGCGGCCCTCGATTCCGGAATATCCCACACCCATGATAAAAAGACGAGTGATATTTTGCTCACAAATAAGGAGGTACCTCAGGTGCTCCCGCGACAGAGCTGTACGTCTCGGAGTCGTAAACGTCAACCGCGAAAGCAGCTCGTTATTACTTTAACTTAGAGCAAACATGATGTATTTACATCCGTGTTTGGGATAAGAACTGTTGTAAAGACAATCTTTAAAGGAGTTATACACATCTGATTTTTCCTGTTGTCCTTAGAAGTTCCGGGTACCTACGAATACACGTATAAAGAAAATTCTTCTAAAGAAACTCTTGTGTATACACACAAGAGTTTTTTTAGAGATGGAAATAGTCTGCTTATAAGTAAATGCTCCGATCACCCGATCATGAATTCACTTCGAAGTTCTGACAAGTGTGCCTGCATTCCCGAAAGAGGTAGGCAGAGGTGTTAATAGTTCAACCACATTTCACCAGTTAAGCTTCCCGCAGACAGGCGCGACGCGACTCTGGTGGAGCAATTTCTATGAAAACTTCGCGGAAATTGTTCTACCGGTGTCGCGTCGCGCATTTCTGCGGGAAGCTTAACTATCACTACAGACTATATAATAGTCTATTGTGGTGATAGTAAAATTAATGCACTTATTCTTTCAACAATGTCAAATATTAAGTTCGAAGCGCTGATAAAGTAATAAAGAACAGACAGTTTGAATAAGTAGGATCTTCTTCAACAGCTATACGTAGGTAAACCTCACAACGACCGCCCAGAGATCTACCTCGTAAAACGAAACAGCTGAAAGTTCTACCGCAGCGATAATTGGCTACAATACAGTATCATACTCATTTGCTTGACAGACTAATGCTTCGGTTAACCAACATTTTGTTTGGAGCCATCGGCGGCGAGGGAAATCAGAGTCCGGCGGATGTTTATTATTCAAGGCGGACTCGCCGCGGATTTCATTACTGGCGTATCCGCCGCGAGTGGGGCGACATCTTATTATTTTGACTGACTGCTTTGTTTATGTGGGTATAATTGGATAGGTATAGTGCAGCTGGTGCTTATACACTACTGTTGCCGGAACGTTTTCTCAGTAAGTCGGTTTTTATCGTAGTTCTTAGTGATTTGGCTTTTTATTGTCATCTCACAATAAAACAAAAGATCACACCCACTTTCCCCGAAGGTAAGGTAGTCAGGTGGTCATCTCATACCGTAATCATAAGAAACGATGAAAATGCTTGAATAAACTTACGGATCTAATGAAAAGGGTAGGTATTGTGTTTTTTTCTTTTGCCATTGCATTGAAAGGTGCGAGATATCAATAGATAGAAATGCAATTTTTCTATGTACTTATAACGCTCAGTTATTTAGAACAGTTACAGTTACTTCTAAGATAGAAGTAACGTTACTGTATCTTCTACATTGACCACATTTCAGGCTAACACTGCGAAGATAAACAAACAATTCTTGTAAAACCTTGCGACATATTTTAAAGTATAATTCGCTGTCACTCCTCATGCGACCTCCTGCTTGAAGAGGGGTAATTCCTGTGAAACCCCCCATGAATGTGCTACCTGATTGCTGTCACTTTGTTTACACAACACACACTTATATTGCTGTTTGGAGTTTTAATTAATTTTATGGTTTCTGCTCCGTTTCGGAGAGAATTAGGGTAAGCTGATTATGGTTTGTGGGGAACAGATAAGACAGTTGGGTTTTGAATGTCACATTGTAATGTTAAATCAAACAAAGGCAAGACAATAAGAATATCTAAGCAGATAAATATAGTATGTGTGTGTATGTTTTCGCAATTTATTCAAGCCATAAACCTTTATTTTAAACCGGTACCGGATTATTTTTAGGTATCTTAACCTTTAACCGTAACCGCTTTCAGTCCCTCCACACACTTCACTGTGCGATATCAAAATAAGCAATGTCCAAGTCTTTTTATTTAGGATTTCTGTAAAGAATACTAATAAATAGTTAAGGTTTCCGATATAGTTGTCTAATTGTTATTACCTGGTAACGAATTTATACTTTTGCCCGATTACAACAAATCGCTTCACTTTGAAAATCCAACACCTAAAATGATCAGAGAACAAAACAAACACAAAAACAGAATCCTAGTCAAAGCCCGAGGGCCCCAACTTAATAATTGGATTAAAATTGAACCAGTGGAAAAAATCGGATTATCCCGAGTTATAGATTTTTATAACTCGCTTTTAAATCAAATGTTTGAAACTTTCTTGGAATACCTATTACGACGTTGAATTTCCGGTCAGTGAATTGTATATTTATTTATTTTTAATAATAGCCTGTTATCATTCCAATGCGTGCCAAATTCTTCTATATTTAGAGATAAATAACGAACATAGATCACATTGCTTGCTCACTGCGTGCGGCGATAACTGATAACAAGTAATGATAATGATAATCTAGCAAGATTTTTTCTACAGAATTCAATGTTTGGAATAATTAATCTCTGGACAAACAAATGTCTAGTATCAGGTTAAGGCGCGGTCTTATTTATTGCCGAAACAACTGAATAACTTTGTAGCCTAACTATACGTGACTATATTTGTTTTACCAACAGAATATTTTTTTCAGGGTCAGAACGGTTTATCTTACATAGTTAGATCCTTTGTCAGCAAACCACAAAGATTTTAATTATGTACAAGTCATTGGTATTGAACAGCGTGTGCTAGGTAGGAGTTTTGTTCACAAATTGAATTAAAACAAACTTTTATTTGAATTTACTGCCAAACTCCATAACCACTATTAAATAATAACTGACCCAAACTTCTAACCGAATCTCCAAAGCCCAGTACAATAGGCGTCCAAACTACACATAATTGATGCATGCAGTAACCGCTAACCCAATTCCGCTGGACGTGGGCCCGTTTAATTAATGACGTCACTCGATGTCATGTCATCATTACGGGGGGTTGCGGGAGGAGTGGGTCAGATAATGAGTGACACACTGATCTACGAGAGCTATCGAGCGAAGGATTATACTGATAGAGTTTGTGTATGATTGTGACGTAATGCGGTCATCACGGACTTAGCATGAAGGGTCTGCGAGGATTTATGATGAAATACATACATACCTACATAACATCACGCCTATATTCCCCGAAGGAGTAAGCAGAGGAAGTGAAGTTATATAGAACACCCTCATATCGTCAGTTACGTTTAAGTCTCATGACTAGTCAGGATTTGAGTTCGGTTAATAGTAATAAACTTGCCTTATTATAATAGCGGCGAAGTTATTTCTATTAACCGAACAAAAAAAATCAGACTACGGGTTGCGACTGCACGAATTCACAATGGAAAAACCGAAAAACACTGAACAAGTGAGACTTGTTTAACAACACACTTATTTAACAACTAGCAGTCACGCTTGCGACGACAAAAATAAAGTAAGGACATGACACTCACGTAATCAATTGAACAGGAATAAGTTTGTGTGGTTTGCGTTAATTACGTAAGGACATAATATTACACATGTAACACTAATGAACTGATTGGTTCATTCCAGAAATTAATTACTGATTCTATTAGGCTTATAATTACGACTGATTTTACTGTGAATGTCACAAATGAGCCAATCAAAATGTTTGGTTATCGAAATATGTTTAAATAGCTTTAACAAATTTTGCGATTTAATCAAATAAATACTATACGATACCGGTAACTCAAACTTAATCAAATCAAATCAAAACGTTTATTGCAAACCATAATGTACAATTACAGGTGGTAAATAAAAATACAATAGAAACAATTATGGACCCTGTCGGGCACAGCAAATTTTTAAATAGGTAGAGAGAGGGAGAGCGCTTTATCAATTTTCCTTATTATTACATTAAGAACTATTTATATCCTATTACCTATGTATTTATATTTCCATTCATTCATTTATTCTATTAATATTTTATATGCAGGTCTATCCATTCATTTAATATTTAATTATATTCAATATTGCTTATTTGTTTACTCGCTTAAAATTTGTTTGTTATTATTATTAATGTAGTAAAATTATTAAGTATTATGGTATCATTTATTTTTATTATTTTACTTATTAAAATATATCTGTTATTCATAATTATGTATTATTATTATTGAATTTATCCGTCAAAATTATTCTATATCCTTTTATCTATATATTTATATTTCTTTCGTTTACTTATTCTATTAATATTTTATATGGAGGCCTATCTATCTGTTCATTTATTATTTATTTAATTATATTTATTAATGTCATAAAATTATTTAATATTATAGTACAACTTATTATTTCCTATTTGAGTTATTAAAATATATCTGTTATTCATACTTGTGTATCACAAATTAATCGAAATTATCCGTAAGATATTCTTGTATTGTGTAATAGCTTTTTTAAATTAAGTATTGTTTTAGTTTATTTAAAAATATACTGGTTTTATTTTGTTGTTTTATGTCTTCTGGTAATTTATTGTATATTCTTATTGACATTGAATATGGATTACATTAGTGTAATTTAAGGCGGGAGGGGGGCAGATTTAGTCTATTTTTATGGCGCAACGAATAATTTGTTTGGATGTCTCCCCGTGTGCTGTAAGAATCTGGATATTTACGGACCAGTTTACAAAATTCCAAGACATAAATACCAACCAAGGTGAGAATCTTGTGTTTTTGAAAGTAAGGCAACTATCTGTTGGTTCTATATTGGTAATTCTTATTTTCTTTCTTTATTCGTATTAGCTTTTTTTGGAGGGTAAATAGGGAGGGAGCGTCTGTGCTGTTTCCCCATAAAATGATGCCATAGTCAAACCAAACCAAGCGTGGGCATACGCGTAGTATGTGACTATTGCGGTTTGTAGGTTTGTAGTCTTCTTTATTTCGCGGAGGGCATATGAAAACTTTGAAATTTTTGTCTACAATTTTTGTACAATTTAATCCTACAATTAAGTGATAAATAGACATAAAATTAAAATCATTACTTAGAACATAACGTACCCACTGTTTAGTTTCAGGATACAATCTTCCAGATCCAACCTCAGCATCACGTTCATCGTCATCATTAAGATAGATCTTCTAGAATATCCTAGATCAAGTAGTCCAAAACATTACTTTTTCCACAATGTATACAGGGTGAGAGGGAGATTGACGCGAAAACGGTTACCATGTATTCAGTACATGGTTCTGAACCCCCCTTTTTTTGGGTGGGTAATTATCAAATAACTTCTCTCGCTCTGGTAGAGTGGGGGGGCGTGTCAGACTTTTACTAACTAAAACCCACCCGTGTTCCTTCAGTTGCCATTTTGCCGGGGGCCACGATTTCCCTTTCGGTTTTCTTCGCAACCCCGGCAGGCATCGGCCCTAGTGGACCCCTTCAATTCTGCTGACATCTCTTTGAGGCGCGCGTGGAACACAACGCGCCGTCGACCTGGGCCTGGTCCTTATCGGACGGTGAGCCACCCATTGCTCACCGTCCGCAAGCCCGCGCCTACGGTGGCCGGAAATCGCCCCGCGATCTCCGACGCCCTGGGCGTCTCCTCCTGCGGTGGTTAGGGGCGTGAGGGCGCGAAATTTGCCTCTCCCTCACGCGTTCCGCCTCCTCCTTCGCGAGCATTACAGCTTCGCAGAAGGAGGTGACGGCCTCCCATTTTCTCTCGCTCCGTACCATGGCCTGAACCAGGGACGGACGCGAGAGATCATCACCGCCGATCGCCTCTACGAGGACACGGCGATGCTCCACCCAAGCTGGGCAGACCTCCACCGTATGCTCCACCGTGTCCTCCGGGCGATCCACACAATTTTGACACCCGGGCGTTTCCTCCCGCCTTATCCTGTGCAGGAACCTCCCGAAACAGCCGTGTCCGGTGAGGACCTGCGTCAGGCGGAAGGTGAGGACGCCGTGGCGCCTCCCTAGCCACTCCTCAAAGAGGGGTCTTATCGCCGCAATTGTGGCGTGCCCAGTTCTGACCCCCCTGAGTTGAAATTTGTCGACGGTCATAAAAATAAAAAAAATCTGCTGTTTCATAGTAAAGTGCAATACCTACGCGGTCAAAATGTATAGAACAGCTGTTTTTTAATTAAATAACCGACGAAAAACCAACTAACCAACGCAGGGGGGTTCAGAATCATGTACTGAATCAAACAGTTTTTGCGGTAATGTCCCTACCACCCTGTATAAGTAACTTAACCATGTTTAGCATACATTGCTGGCTCAGTTACAAATGCTTGCTAACAAGTCCCTTTCTATTGCAGTAATGGACGTGCCGTGGGACGTGCGAGTGCAGTCTTCGCACGGCGTGGCCGGAGGAGCTACTCTGCTGACCTGCACCGTACCTTCCATCGTGAGGAACCATGTGACAGTCGCCAGGTGGTTCAAGGACGGCAATGTGCTGGCGCCGCTGGCTGCTGAGGCTGGTAAGCCATTTTTTTTTCATTTAATTAGAGACTTCTATTATCACATTGCGTATGACAGTCCCATCATATCCTAAATACATACTGCTACAGGGCATGAACCTGAAAAGACTCTTCGCATCAAAATATAATTGCTTTACCTGAACTGATCTATTTATCTTTAAACATTCCAATAGACTGAGAATAAGCAAGCGGATTTGTGGTCAACTGCAATTATACACCTTTTATAGAATTATTTCATGTAATTTAGGTATAAATGTTTACTTTTTACCGTGGAAACTGATAAATAAACAAATGAAATATTTTGCAAAAAGCGGAAACAGTACCTAGGTAAGTTGTAATTATGTATGCCGCCTGCGGTCGGTTGCGGAATGGTACCTTTAAGATAATATATTTGACATTATGTTTGTCAAAGAGAAAGTTTGGCATGTAAACAAAAAATTGATTCCAAACAAAAATTCCTCCACACAAAAAACCAAAACATACAAAAAGAGATTTCTTACAAAAAGTATTTCAATAACCAATTGATCCAAAAAACTTCGGCAACCCATCAAATATGATTCAGAACTCAATAGAACTTTTTATTTTCATTGGAAAATTATAAGTAAGTTGAGTAATCAGCTTCGAAAAAGTTTTTATGTACCTATAGGTATTTACAGTTCCAGAATCTTTATTGATCTCAACAATGAATTCCGTTCTGTTAGAAATGTTTTTTTAACGTAACCTTCCTCCAGTCCCAGTAGATACGTCGTCTGGAAAGTTTCCAACAATTCCGACTCTGGACCTTATGAAATCGAAATTAATTTTTGTGAACGAGCCAAACGGCCGATTATTGCCTTCGAAAGGAGAAAATTAAGAATTTTTCGTTAATCCAAGTGTAGGAAGCGGCTGTCGGCGACAGGAACAAGGGAGCTGAACTTGCTTTATGAGTTCCGAGTTCTCTATTAGAACCAGAAAATTCGATTAATGTTTTCATTTACAGACGCTTCCGCTCTTTTTAGATTAGTCCTCGAGGTAATGACTCATTCAACTTCTTGGACATTTTTCCGGGAGATTGTTTTTAAGCTCAAGTTTATATTTGTTTGAAGAACTTGTTTAATATTCGGCGGTTTTGGTATTTTCTGTTTATCATACTTATTTTTTGTTAATTTCGGTGTTTACATATGGAACCTTTTCTTCGAAGGAAAAATGTTTCTGACTTCATCTATCATTTTTTTTTTTTATGAAAAGGGCAAAAGCAATTTAAATTGTTTTCTTTGCTTATCTCTTGAGTGCACTGTTATGAATGTAAACAATTTCCTTCTGTTGGCTGCTACAATTTCCGCCTGATAAATCATGAAGCGGAAACTATCTTTAAATTTAAACAGACACCAACTCAATTTTATCTTGAATGAACAACAGATTCACAAGAAGGCCACTAAAATACCCATTGGAGCCGAAATTCTAAGATAACCGTGGAATGAGTGGTGCGTAACACAATTATCGACAGGATCCGGTGAGCTTCAAACGTCTTCATTAACACAAAACCTCTTAGAATTGTCTGAAATATAGGTACAATGATAAATGGTATTCATTTGCATCATTACTAAATAAACCAAATTAAATTCTAGTCTAATTGTAAGCATTTTCCCTAATATTGTCTATTCATGAAAATTTGAAATAGTAGTCATTCATAATGATTTAACTGTAGGACATACATTTGTGATTATTGTAGATGCACTTGGGTATACTTATTGCAATGATTACCAAAACATTGACAGTTGTTAGTAACTGCTGTTCAAAATCGCAACCGCAGCATCTTACCCACCCTGGATCCCGTTATCAGATGGTATAGGATTAGCCGGAAATGGACAATTGTGTTGACTGTTGAATAAATAATCGTCGAGAATAATCGTTTCTACGGCCCATTGAATTTAATGGGGTTGGTTCTTGAAGACGAGGTAATCCCGTATGTAGGCTATGAGAGGCAGTTAGAAAGTGTTTGGATTATATTATGACTTGATTACAAAGATTTTTATTTTATACACTTTTCCTTTTCAGCGTAACCTCCACTTTAACTACTTTTGAGTTCTTTTTGGGATTTTTTTTCTTCCTGAATCTGCTTTGTAACTTTATCATTAATCTCTCCACATGAAATAAGTCTCCCTAATGTGATGTCGAAACAAAGGTCCCAGCAATAATTAACTTCATCCCAACGGCAAATACAGACGAGTTGCTAATCCGTCTCCCGAGACTGCGAATAAGTTAGCTTTTTCTTCCGACAACTTGAACGCACAACATTCACCTACTTTCCCGTAATGTAGTCTAAGTGTTTTATTGAACGTTTTTTACTTATTTTTTTGGCTTTTGACCTTATCAAAAACATTATCAAAAAATCACTATTTTTACTTGTGCTGAGATTTGGCTTTCCAGATTTATAAAGATATTAATTCTCCGCTGAACCAAAGAATGCATTGTCTAAGACTGCAGTTACTGCAACATTACCATTTAACGATTTTATCTGAATTCTTTGCACAGTCGTTTAATAAAGAAGAACAGTACAAATTGAATAGGGAACTTTTCTCAATTGTCGGTGCGCAGCGGCAATAAGATTCAAACTTTACGTAAAAGTTAAGCGTCGCTAATGCAAGTTTAATGTTCGTCTTTGATGCAGTTGCGACGAATTACCACTCTTTGTTTAAACAGATAACTCGCGGAGTTTATACTGGAAGTGATTCATTAAGAATGGCATCTTTGGACTTGGTGCAAGTTACTGGTGCCATGCCATCAAAGATGCCATTTATAGGCTCATGAATTGGCACGTTGGTGTTAGACTGACAAGACTACAGTGTCAGATCTAATTTAATTTAATTTAAATACTTCACAGTTTACGTTAACTTTAAGTCTAATCAAGAAATAAGCGGCACTTTTCCTTAGCATAACTAAATTATAATTTTCTCTTAAACTGTCGTCACCAGCGAATTTTAACAAAGTTCCCTTTTATTTTTCTGTGTTAAAAACTAACGCAAACTTTTAGAAGTCGAACAAAAAGGGTTAATTTGCACCATCTAGTGATCCGCAGCAGATGCAGTTAGCTGTCGGCGGTAGCTGGCGTTTCGGCGGCGTTTATGCAGATTACCCGCGCGCTTGATTTAATATCCGCCCGCCAGTTTGAGGAACTCACTGTTACAGCTTCTGAAACACGCCATTCTTTACATTTATTTAATGTTTGTCAGTTTGTGGTTTTGAATATTGTTTTTAGGTAGCAGTAAATCTGGGGATGTAATGGAAACTTTCGTCAAAAAGGAAATGTATACTTACCTACTTCGATCGTCAACTCAACTTAATTGTAATGCTTTGATTGATATAATATTTTGACGTCATGTTTCGCTACTTGACTTTTGAAAGCATATACAATATGTGTGGCACAGCTCAATTAAGGTCATATTAATTTCACCGAAGTTGTAAGGTTAGTGTAAATTTGGTAATACATCATGAGCGTGCAAATTTAGCATAAGCGTCATTTAGCTCAGCTCGCTCAGTTCACTCTGTTCGCTCAGCTGAATTTTACTGCTCTCCGGAAAATAAACAGCTAATGTATTCTACATGTTTTGCTACTCAGACGTTCTCGGCGTTAGAATAATACGGATTGTCATGTAAATATGTTACCATTATGGAAGCCAGGCTTTAGAGCAACAAAACGGAAATTATTTAAAAAAAACTTCACTTACCTACGTTTGAATCTTAGAATGTTTTGAGTTTTTTTGAGATTTAAGCTATTTTATTTTTATTCTATTTTATTATGTTTGGGTGGCTTACAGCTACAAAAGTAACAGTGAGGTAATTGACGACAAGCCATTTACAAGTGTCCCCTTGTTTCGCAGTAATTCATAGAATTTCGTTTCAGAAAATGTTTCTTTCTGTCTTAGTATTTTTATTTCGAATATTATTGTTTTAAAGACTATTTACTTTAATGAAACATATTTCACAAAAACACAATTCAATAAATTTTATAATCACATTTTTTTATTTAACAAACTTATCACATAGTAGAATTATTTTTTTAACGAATATTGTTTGTTCGGTGTATTTGAACGTCAAAAATTTAGTGTCGAATTAAAGTCGAATGAGAACTTAGGCTGCAAGAGTGAGCGAAGCGAGCTCGGTACTTGAGGCACCCCGACTCGGAGTCTATTAACTGCTCCCAAATTACAATACGCGCCACGGAAGATGAGACTTGACCGCGCCTCCCGCCGCTCCTTCCGCCGCCCCGATGACGCCCCGGCGCAGACTTCATACCGCTAAAGAGACCCATAAATCTTCTACTACGCAAGTCAAATCATGTGGTGTGTCAAGTCTCATCTTTAGTGGCACGCACTGTACCATGTTTATTTTTTTATAATTTTTGTTATTTTTTACTTTCGTCCTTGACATATTCATGCTATTATTTGACATTATATACCTACGAGTTAATTTCAACTCTTTATTAGTGGCTTTTGTTCACATGATAATTATTCAGATTTATTACAGTTGTAACAGCAATCATGTAATAAAAATATAGGTTTTTGTTTAATTAAAATAGGTTTTTATTTTTATTAATTTATTTATCTTTTGTATAGATTCTTTTCTATTTTGTGAATGTGAGAACGCTGTAGGCTTAGTGGACTGTAGATATGTTGACCATTTTCTATTTTCTTAAGTATCAGATACTTATTGAAAGACCTACACTGTCCTCCCATACCTAGTGGCACTGTTATTTGAAAGAATTGTAAAACCCAATTATTTTTGAAAGAGTAACCGTGGAGTTTTGAATTTGAATTTGGACAGGTTAGGTTATTCATGCCCATCGTGGTTATTTTTTTTTAAACCACACAGAAATAGGAGCCCCGCCGAGCGGGGCTCCGTCTACTACGCTAACAAACAAAAAACATATTTTCCCTATAAATACCATAGACTATTGAATATAGGTCAAAGGTATGAATTGAAACGCCTATACAATTTTATTTGAAACAAAAATGTATGATTTAAACTTATTGAAGGTAAGTATTTTACGTATTGATTATTCTATGAAATGGTTATAGGAGAAAAAAAATATGAGAAACGAAATTCTATGAAAATGAAAGCTATAAAACAACGTACAACCAAGTTCTCTAACGAGAAAGTCGAGGGGGAACATTCAGAGACAGCTTAGAAAGAAGTTCAGGACGTTCAATCCTTGATTGTACTATTTTCACTAGGTCACCGTAAGTCAAATATATTTCTCCGGGTTACAAGTGGAATTAAGTGGAATCGAGTGCATCGTTCATTGTAACTCAGATAAGGGCTTTTTAATGTGTAGCCTAGGTATTTCATGAATTTCCTTTGTATTCGTTCCAATCTGTCTGAATGCACTGCGTAATTCGGATTCCAAATTTGACTCCCGTAATCGAGATGACTGCGAACATAAGCACAATACAAAATTTTCAATGTTTTCATTTTATTGAACGAACTGGTAATTACTGATAATGATAATTATAACTATCAGGTACTTATTGTATTTTATTGTTATCATTCATGTCCCATTTAATGTGGCACTATGGTAGGTATTATTTCTATCTTGGGTGTTCTTTGATTTGTAAAATAAACCAATTTACAATTTTAATATCAACCAAGCTATCTAATCCTACTTATATTCAAAACACTTTTAAGATTCTATTTCCCTTTCACTTTACTAACTAGACTTTTCATAACTCAAATTAAAAAGGCCACATCTTGCTTGAAATGTAGATTTTTACCGACTCTTATCGAGCTGCGACAGACGTTCCTCCGGCGTATCTCGCGTCACCCATCAGCTGAACAACCTCGCGATGCCTCCATCTATAAAATGAACGTCACAGTCAAAACTGTAAATCGGCGAAAACCACTTTTGACTGCTTAGAAACCTACTAATTCAGTGGGTTAATTTGTGTGACCTTTTTAAAATCAATTTTATATTGTAGTGATTTTAACTAGAGTAGATTGTAAGTAAGGCATTCCGTAAAACTGATTTTTAATATAGGAAATGGAAAACGTTTTAATTGAATAAAGAGTTTGACAGACATCAGTTAAAACTAGTTTTGACTGTTTCAGAACTATGACTATAACATATATGTACATCGTTTAACAGCCGGCATTCACTTTTACGGTTGTTTGAATGACGTACCGTTCATAAAGCCGACATAAAACAAGTTAAGGCCGCGATAAAGGATCAGTTAATTTCTGGACGAGGTTCTTGTCTTTAAAAGAGCCTTTTGAAGTATTTTTCGGTATTTAAGGAAAATGTTTTCGATGGCCCGACTGTCATCGATGTGGATGTCTTGCTTACTGCTTATCTGTTGTCGGGTGAATTTCTACATTGTTGTGTATTTCGGGAAACTGCGTAGTTTACTATCTTTTCCGAAGTAAACAAACAATTCTTAGGTTGGTAATATGTGTAATGGCCACATAATATTTTTATCTTTTCGCTGTTTTTAGAATTTTGTCTAAAAATAATTTATTACTTAAATAAACCCGAAATAACTTGAGTTATAACTCAACACCGGCTATGGAAGATAAATGACAGATACATTTTAATCCTACATCGCTGACATGCCTTCAGAGACAGATACTTTACAAATTTTACCATAAATTACTCTCCAAAGTAATTTAACAAGTCTCCAAATGAAATTAAAAGTAAATCAGAGTCTTTCTTATTTTATTCAAGAGTGAGTTCTCTTGCTTTTCATAGCCCACTTCTAACTCTGCTAAATTAAATTTCTTCAAAAGAAACTAATTTAAGTAATAAATTGATATTCATGTTTCTCTTTTAGTATTAAAAAGAAAGCAATTTTAACAGGTATCAGATTCCATGATTATAATATTACCGCGCTACTTGCTTTCACTTAACATTTTTATTAAAATTATTGGTGATATTATTGCAATTCTCGTAAATTTGAGACTCTTTTTTTTTTACTAGAATATAACAGTTGCTAGTAATGTTAACTTAAGGCGCGATTTCTACTTGTGTCAACACTCCCAGATCTAATATTTCAGAAGTAGGTACTTAATTAACTGCACCAACTAAGTACCTACTTAACTACGTATGAGAGACAAACTAAAATTTTCTGAAATTTTTAACTCGGTTAGAATAGTCAATTCGCAAGTTAATTTTATTCAGTTGACAATCGACAATATTTTGGCACAAAGGGCTCAAAAGGGCGTTAATTAAAACTTCGTTATACTGTTCCGCGCCGACGGGCAAGGCGACATGTATTGTGACGGCACAAGGTAGGCACCGGCTCAACTGTATGTTATTCATGAAAGCAAACGTTGCAATTATTTTTAGGATTCCGTACCTGAAAAGGAAAAAAACGGAACCCTTCTATGTTCTATGTTATGGGGTTTGGTTTCCGCACTTAGTCCGTCAGGTGGACCATTGTACGTGGGCCATGGCGGCCGCTTGGGGGGTTATTCCAACCAGCCCACCTCCCTCCAGAAGTTAATCAAAACTCCTGGTCTGTTCAGAACATCTGTGAAAGATCTGGGTGACCCGAGGGTTTCTGTTCTAATCTGGGTGACGCCTGTGCATTCAAAGAGCACGTGCGCAACGGTTTCCTCAGCCTCCATGCACGCCCTGCACAGAGGACTGTCCGTTATGCCTATCGTGTGGAAGTGTTTGTTTAGCGAGCAGTGTCCTGTGATGGTCCCCGTCACCAGGCGCAGGCCGTTCCTGTCCAGGCGTAAAAGACTCCTGGTTAACTTGCTATCCAGGGATGGCATAGCTACCTTGGACTGCCTGCAGCCCGGTGTCGAGGTCCACCAGTACTCCGCTTGTGTGAGGGTGAATTCCTGTAGCCACCTGCATATTTGGTTGAAGGGGATTGGTACGATAGGTTCGGGTCCACAGACTGCCGTGCTAGATCCTCTTCTAGCAAGTTCGTCAGCTGCGTCGTTACCTAGCGAGCCGCTGTGTCCTTTTATCCATTGCAGTGTCACTGTGTTGCGACTAGACACCGTTACCTGTTCTAGTGCATTGTGACATTCTAGTATCAACTTCGAGGTAATATATTTTTTCTTCAGCGATTGGAGAACTGAGGCGCTGTCGGAGAGTATGCGTATGTGAGTGTCCGTAACTCTCCTGGCCTCTATGGCGTGGACCGCTTGTATGATGCCGACACATTCCGCCTGGTAGACGGTGTTGAACATTCCTAGTGGTCTGGATATCTTTATGTTGAGATCGTGCGAGAAGACTCCGACTCCGGTACCAGAGTCGGTCTTCGATCCATCAGTGTAAACCCTCAGCTCTTTCGGGCATGAGTAGTCACACTGTTCTTCTGTAAGAATTATGTTGTAGTGCCTTTGAAAGTGGTGTGATTTCGGTGCTTTGTCGCAGGGTGATGCCATCATTGGCCGACGCTTGATTGCATCTTCCTTTATGCGTGTGTGCTTAATTCTGGAGTCTTTGCTTAGAGTTCCTGATAAATGTAGTCTAAAGGCGGCCAGGGCCGCCTCCTCCCGCACAATGAGGTGCAGAGGCGGCAGTCCAAGCATTGCCTGTAAAGCGGCAGTGGGTGTAGTTCTCATACTGCTAGTAATTGCGACACAAGCGAATCGCTGCAGTTTTTCGAGATCTTTTTGGGCTGTGCTCAGGTCTGTCCTGGGCCACCAGACCAGTGAGCCGTATGTGATAAGCGGTCGAATGACTGTAGTATATAACCAGTGGGTGACCTTGGGGCTAATCCCCCAATTCCTCCCGAGCAGTCGTTTACACTGCCACAGGGATATGCTGGCTTTCGTAGTGATATAGTTCGTGTGTTTTGCCCAGTTCAATTGTTTGTCCAAAAAGATGCCCAGGTATTTGGTTTCAGTTGAGAGGCTAAGGGTTGTTCCAAAGAGTCGTGGTAACTGTAGTGTCATCAGTTTCCTCTTTTTTGTGAAGAGAATCAGTTCGGTTTTTGTAGGGTTCACTGAGAGTTGGTGCCTGTTGCACCATTCCTCTACTATTTTCAGGGCTTGACGCATGAGTTTTCGTGGGTCCCGTTTATTATAATGGCTATGTCATCGGAAACAACGGAACCCTTATACGATCACTCGTGTCTGTGGCTGGCTGGCTGTCTGTCTGTCTGTCCGTCTGTCACAGCCAATTTGCTCCGTATCTACTAGACCAATTAAGTTGAAATTTGGTACAATATGAATTTCTGTGACCCCAACGAAAGTCACGTAAATAAATGAATTTTTAATATGGGGTCACTTTTCGGGGGCAAACAGGAAATTTACAAAAAAGTTTTGCAAACTGTTCCGTGTGACATACGAAATGAAAGGGCTTGTTGTGAAGATTTCAACGTATTTTTTTTTTTTATAAATGCTTTTAAGATATTTAAAAAATAAGGAGAAAATTGTCCCTTATCTCCGAAAATAATGCGGCTAAAATTTTGAAAAAAAAAAACAGAGAATGATTCTTTACTCACAAATTACAGGAAAACTTATATGAAGTCTATGGTCTTAAAATAACATGATAAATCTCTCAATATTGTGCGTACAAACTTACATTTGCAGTTGAAATGTATAGGCGACGATGTTTTTCAACTACAATGTTAAGTTTGTTCTTAGGATAAATTCATCCCAACTACAGAACCCTTCATCGTGCGTGATCCGACATGCACTGTGCTGGTTTTTTTCAGTGTTGTAGTGATTGTTGACATTGATTAATATAATATTATTTAAACGGTATAGAATTTCAGTTGGACAAATAGGTGTCATTTCAATGAATCGAAATATATTGATGTCATTTTTCCAGTAGAGATGTTATTTAACCCTGCAAGGTGTATCTGCATTTCAGAAATGAACAGTAGTTTTCTGTATGTCATATTTATATAAGCCTATTAATTTATCGATAACCCGAAAATAACCCTTCTAAAAGGTAATATGTTAAACTTATATAAATACACCCTCCTACCCTTATATTTATAAAGCAAAAACGCTTAAAATCCAAACAAAGTAACAATAGTATCGACTGGATCAGTTAACAGTCGACAATCGAGAAACAAAGCGCTGGAGCGCGAAGGGGATCCCGAGGTAGTCGCGCATTTAGAATTCATTGAAAAACTCCCGCTTGAAAGTTATCTGATCGTAAACGGTGACGACCGGCGAGACGCTGCCGCCATGCCGGTATGCTTCGACACACAAGCGTTATGAAACGGAGGAAAGATTACGTGAAACGTGTAGAAGAGTTTACTGTTATTATAAAAAATTTAATACTAAAAAAAAATGTTTTAAAAACTTTAACCCAACTACGGAAAAATAAAAGTGATCTAAAAAGTATGAAACAAAAAAATATTTTAGACAGAAATCAAGACATAGTATTAGGTACACAAATGTTCAAGATAAAGCAAGCCGTCGTCGCATGCCATTATAATTTTGTTGGTATTCCTGGCACCCACATGTTATACAGGCATACGACTATGGCTTTATCTTGACCACTTATGAACCTATGTCTTGATTTCTGTCTGAAATATTTTCTTGTTTCGTACTTTTTTCCGTAGTCTGTTTAAGGTTTAAAAACTATTTTTGTTATTTTATACTTTTCCGTTTTAACGCTTAATATATGTCGTGACAACGTAAATAAAAGTAATACAATAGGTTAGTATCTAATAAATATTTTAATCATGCTTTTTATTGTATAATAGGTATTGATTTTACAGCCGCGCTGCCGCTGGCCGTACGTAACGCAGTCTCGCTTTTGCTAGTTTTTACCAAATTAAACATATTTATATGACTAGGCAGTATGATATATACGTATATTTGTAATGTACTTGTCAAGACCTTTCTTTTGATACCAAACATGTCGTGATTATCTCATTTTTTTTTTTCGAGATCAAAGATTTACGTGTTAAGTCCACGTTACTGTTCCACCGCACTACTGTTTATACTACGGAGAGAATCAGTTTCATTGCGACAACCATAATAAGTACCGATATATACCAAAGTAAAAATTTACCTAGCTTATTTGTAACTTACTGGAATTGAGCAAGTTATTGATTTGGCAAATAAAGTTTTTTTTATGTATTTGTTTGGTGACGATTTTTATTAGATGTTGGAATAATACAGTTTATTAGAGACAAAATATCATCTTGCATTATTCAACCAAAGAAAGTTTTTTTAATTACCTGAATTACCAGAGTAAGGATTTGTCAGAGCAAAAGGGTTCAGTTAAGATCCTTGTAAACAATTAATCAAAAGTCAGAATGTTATCAACACAGAATAAAGCTTGTAAAAATACAAATGGTTTCAACTTTAAACTTCTCTACTCCAAATACCTTTTCCAATTCTTTTGTCTGTGTGGCTCGCAAAGCGTTATACAATTTCTATGATGTCACTTTTCGCTCCAACTGTCCAACACAAAGAGTACGTTGCTTCGGTCAAATGGTGTCACCCCCGCGCTATAAATGGGTAAGTGCACTCGATCGAAGTTGTCTCCTAATTTCAAAGTCATGAGCGTTTCACTACCTCCACACATAAAATGGTTTCAGAAGCACCATGCTATAAAACCGGTGGCACAAATTCATACATAACTAGCTACACAGCCAGTGAACGAGATTAAAATGTAGAAAGATGATTTTATGGCATCACAGTCAAAGTTTGTTGTTGGTCAGCAGCAGTTATTACCAATATTTTATTTAAGTACCTATATTACCTAAACAGTTTTTACGTTATATTTTCCAATTAAAGTGTTCGTCTGCAGTTAAGTAGGACTTCTGAGCTAACCTTCTTATTAATACCTCCACCCCCCTACTCACCCCCTAGTCTAATGTCACTTCAACTTCCTAGTTGGATGTTGATGGATGTACCGAAAGGGAAGGCTGCAGTTCAATCAAATAGAAAGCTTGTTATGTGCTCAGCCGTGCTTTGACCTGCACGTTTTATTTAACGTTATTACTGGTACAAATACTTTGCGATAGTCCTCTAACGTATCTGTGGAGATCAGTGGTAGCGCAAGCCTTTTGTAGAAGTTGTTCGGTCGGAACGACAAAAGATTTCAGATTTCTGAGGCAGCTAAGGAAATACTTGTGAAATCAGTACAACTTATCAGTATCCCCGTTATTGTTTATAAAGATAGAAAGCTGGAAGAAAATAAAAGCAACACTCTGACAAATAGGTTAATTCTACTGACAAAGTCGCAAATAAAGATTCTACTGTCTGATATTCTTTAGACCCTAGTCTTCTAGAAAGAGGACAGAAAGACAATTTTCTTCAGAAAAGCACACATGTCTTACTTCTGACATCAAATCTCGAACCTAAATTTCTAATACGATTGTCTTTTTCCAGGTGGTCGCTACATAGTGGGAGGTAGTCGTAGCGACATCTTGGTTGTCCGTGACGCTCGCCCTGATGATGGCAGCTCGTACTCCTGTGAGGCTCAGCACGCGCTGACTGGGGAGAAGAGGCGGAGTCCACCTGCTATGGTCACTGTTTCACGTTAGTATCTTTATTTTAATAGAAAGTGTAATTAAAATAACTGAAAACCTCTTAAAAGGTCATTGTACTTATCATTATGAACTTACAACTGTAATGCGAAAACAACCTGAAAATCATGAAAAAAAAAACAATCTGCTGTTCTCTACATTTTTTGGTCGAGTTATGCCAACATAAATGTATGGAGCAGCTGATTGGTTATCTTAGATGATTGTTATTATCACGGAGGATGTTGCTGGTATCCTGGAGGATATCAAACTGCCGATTTACCTTTCTTTAAAGAGACTGCTAAAAGACATAACTAATGGAACTTTTTCTTGCAGACGCATCATCAAGCATGGCGCCGAGAATGTTGACGGTATCTGAAGATGAAATGGTGCCTCAAGGTGGTGACATCCGATTAGTATGCTGTGCGATTGGAAGTCCACCACCCACATACAGGTGCTTTCTCAGATTACATCAAAACTTCTAGTTTACATAAAAGTTGTAGCCAATACGAGTTTACATACTACTTACGCGAATGTTTGTCCCACTGACGCCTGCATTTTTATACTGCGACGCTATTGATTGCAGTTTCACTAGATGTGAAATCTGTACATCATTATTCGTTTGCTCAAAAACATATACTTAGGGGATGAGAGTGCATTACACAAAAATTTAAGTGATGGATAGTTGCAATGGGAAGCCCACTTGGCTTCATTCCCAGTATAGTGGGCCAGCTGTTTAGGCAGGCCATCCAAACTGCCAAAATAAATATATTCCTAAAATACGGACAATTCGCCGGAGCTAGAAAAATTTCAGCTCACGGGGTTCGTCACTGAAAACACTGGAATTTACTATCATACTAGATTGGCTGTTTCGCAGGTCTATCGTAATAAAACCTTTAAACTTTGTTGTCTCAGAATCTATTAAGATGACTTTACACGACTACATATTTTATTATCCGCTAGTAATTATTGGACCACTAATCCAACTAATTATTGCATTAAATGTAAACGAGATTCAAACCCTAAATAACCCAAAACGAAGATGAATTAGGATAAAATAAATAATTCAATTTTGACTGTTATAAGTACAAGCTTTTTTAAAAATATTTAATAACTTCACTACGGATTTTGGCATTTGCTCAAATTCATGTTGGCTTATCCACTTCTGTGTACTTCTTTCTACACACTAAAAAAATATATTATGTTTCAAATAGGTTTCAGAAAGTCCCGTAATTAAACTTTCTACTATTTCCAGCTGGTTCCGCCACTCCAACGGCCGCCTGAGCCCTGTCTCCAACAGCATCAGAATCTCGGTGTCAGAGCAGGTGCTGATCATTAGACGCGCGCAGCTGTCTGACGGAGGCGTGTGGACCTGCAGGGCGCACAACCAGTTCGGCGAACAGAGGAGAGACGCCAGGCTGAGGGTCAGGTCCAGGCTGGTAGTCAGTGTGCATCCACAGTTACAGGTGAGGACGTAAATTTTTATAAACTAGGACTTGTATTAACATTTGTTAGCCAAGACTGAAGATCTCGTTTACCTCTTTTTTTTTGTTAATATTTAAAAATAGAGAAATTCTAGTGTAGTGGGCTCTTTTTAAAACTAAGTTTTGCACTCAAAGTATACAAAGCACTAACTAAAACTTATCTTATTTCCGCATCTTATTATTTCCAAAGTCTGTCGACACCCAATTATTCTCGCAGTCGAACATTGCTACACAAAATTCAAACGTTATCGTCGTACAAAAAGTACGTGACCAATACGCACAACTCGATGGCATTATTCCGAACTTGTCAGAGAATAAACAGCGTACGTTTCAGGCCAAGGATAACCTTCCAACATTTTCTTTTTTTTTTACATAAAGAGGGCTAACAGAAAACACAATTGTCCCAAATGTCCCGACATCAGTATTTGGACGAGCGGCTAAATTCCCGTCAGCGGCGGGTGACGTTGCAAAAATTGAAAAATAAGTATTCAGATCACAGAGCGACGAGACATATCCCGCGATGTGATCCTAGCGGTGCGCTCATCGAATATAGACAAGATGGGGCGAGGTCGTTGTATTAGAGTCGAGTATTTGTGTTTCAGCGCCAAATATAGGTACGCGATTGAGCATCACCGGCCCGAGCGTGACGGTTCAGTTTCGTTCACTGATCAGAAAGAGCGCTAAGTGCGTCTAAACAAGTTTTAACTTAAAAAAACACGTTAAGAAGCACATGGTTCAAAATGTGATTCTATAATATATAATCAAATCTCATAATTAAAATAATGGTTAACTATATAATGTCTAGAGCAGGATAGATAGAGCAGTGGTGGCCCAGTGGTACCGGCCCCGACTTACGAGTAGGTCCTGGGTTCGAACCCAGTCAACCGCGTTACTTTAATTCATCATCACTGCTCTTAAAAACGGTAGAGGAAAATATCCCGAGGTCGAAACCGGCATGTCCTAGAACCAAAAATTCGAAGACATGTGACACCTACCAACCCGCACTCTGCCCGCGTGGTGGATTACAGCGCACTCGCTCTCAAAGAGAGGATATCTGTGTGCCAGTAGTGGAAACAATAAAGGCTGATTATGTGTGTTATGTGTTATGATGTCTGAGGTCAGACGTCCGGAGGAAAACTGCGGTTGAAATTCCACTGAATTCGTTAGCTGAAATTTTAAAATTATTCTTTTGAATCAAACCGCTTGAAATCGCACCACGTGTAAACTTATTTGAACTGTGTATTAAGAAAGGTTTATCCCATCAAAACATAACGTAAAAAAATACAAGTCTCGCAACGCAGTTCTACCAAAAAAAGATGTTAGATCTAATGTAAAACCAAGTCTGTTAATTTATTCAGTACCTATATATTTGTTAAAATAAATAAAAATGATCATAAAATAGAATAAAAATAATAATGTAATCCTATTGGATTACATGAACTTCGAGAGTTGTATTGATGATTTTTATGATTATCCTACTAGTATATTTTAATATTATAAATGTGAAAGTTTGTGAGGATGTTTGTTACGCTTTCACGCAAAAACTAATGAACGGATTTAGATGAAATTTGATTCTCAGATAGTTTATAACTTGGATTAATAGATAGAATACTTTTTATTCCGATATTCCTACGGGATCGAAACTTATGCGAGTGAAACCGCGGGGCGCTGCTAATAATTCTATAAATAAATATTTGATACGGTCGCGAATCATATTTAGATCAACAAACAACCTGACACAGCCCTGCGAATTGAAAAAACGTAAGAAAATTTGAATTTCGCGGGCTACCTTGATGCTTTCGCCTTAAACTACTGGTTCAAATTGGGTGTTATTTGAGAATATACCTAGTTATACTAAGTCTTCTTTGTCACTGAATATTCAAGCTTCTAGCTTTATCCACAACGAAGTTAAAGGGGGTTGAAAATATCCTGAATGGATTCGAGAAAAGATGGTACGGCTGTGCTTTTGTGCTTGTTTTGCTCGACTTGGCGAAGCACTCCCGTGCCCCCTGATATCAAGCCATATAGGTACCATAGCCATCATCTACGACCCATCACCAGTGAATGAAAGTCGAATTCACTTTCAAAATCAGCAACCCTATGAACAAATTAATAAATCATTTTACGTGATAAATTCGTTATCTAAATGCAAACTTGGAAACGATAGTAGCGAAAAATCCTCTCTTTCATGTAAAAATACGGAATATTTTAAATGTTTCGTGCTGGATGACTGCGTTAGTTGCATTGCACTGGAATTCAATGACACGCTTTACTTTTCTATTTCACATTTTCTAGGCAATATTTTGAATGGAAAAAAATTGTAACTGGTAGCTTGAACATTCCACAATTGACTAACAATGGAACTAAACTTATAACATTCGGTTTTTTACACTGCAGTAAAATATAATTTTTCAGTATAATTTAAAATTGATATCAATAGAATTTTACCAAATGCTTACCAATGTAGGTAATAACATTTCAATCAAAATAAGAATTTTTAACCTATCAATTGCTCTTTGCTTTACTTTTTCAAAATTTTTTGTTTAACCGAAGATTTCATCTCGTAGAAGAATTTTTTTTCAATGTTGATTACTTTGACAACTAATTAATTACATGAAAAACAAATCAGTCCATCTTCAAATGGCCTTGCCAGCAGACAGACATCTATTGTTTCAGACATAAAACGTTTATTCTGGTTTTTAATTAATTCTGAGATTGAGCCCATCAAATTTAATAAAGCAAGCTTGATTCGCTGTAATTTAATTCACAAGTAAATATTGCTTGTACATAATTTGATTAAGAACTGAACAAAAGTGTTTTCATTCGTTTATCCTTAGATCAGAAGTTTGCTAATAGCTCTTGACTCGCGATATTGATGAATTTAGAACCACGTCTCTTGATTTGTTGTGTACCTATAGTTATAATTAACTATTCTTTGGAAACATAATAATGCTGTAAATAAAATTTTTATCTGAGTTTGTCAACAATCTGTTGTTTATCTCCAACCATAAGGCTCGTGCAAACTGGCGCGATATCGCGGGCGCTACCGCGCTAATCTGCACAAGAACTCTTAAATCTATATTATACGTATAAAACAAAGTCGCTTATCGTGTTTATCTGCGTGACCGCTTAGATCTTCTTCTAACCTACCCAATCGATTTTGATGCGGTTTTTTCCATTATTTAGTCTTTATTTTGAAAGGTTATGTGTAAATTTATATCTTACTTAAATATAGCACAGAAATCTCGAAGTTTTCACCCTTGCGAAGCCAGGGTGGGTTTTAATATAATTTTAGGACACCTTTTCTCTTTTTTATTTTTTCCCGAAGTCAGCTAATAAATATTCACCACAGCCTCATATCTGCACAGGTAACTATTCCCCTAGAGTATGTAACATACATATATTTGACCATAATAATAAATTATTCACATACCATGTTGAACAGCGTTCCTAGCTATCCCTTGTCATAGGGTTGTCGCTGTACCGGACATGTCAGCGATATAAGCCGTTTGTAAGCATTCTCTACTATCAATAGCCCCATCACTTCCTTATTGCTGTGTAGCTTCCGACAGATAATAGGTCACCGGCTCTCGAGCCCGAAGATGTTGTAAAATAAAAGGGATTACTTCAAAAAGACGGGCAGTATTACTAGGTATACAAACGATTGTAATCCAACAATTATAATATATAAAACTCACAAATGGCAATGATAACAATGTTACGTAGTTGTGGCTTGTTTGATTAATTCAAACATGCGACAACTACCCTCATGTAAACAACAGGACAATGTAAATATCAGAAGTAGCTAGGGCAACCATGCCTTTTTAACCGACTTCAAAAAAAGGAGGAGGTTTCTCAATTCGACCGTTTATATATTTTTTTTATGTGTATTCGAGGATAACTTTGTCGTTTATGAAACGATTTTGAAGATTTTTTTTATTGGTAAGGAAATGTTCAAAGGGTGGTACCATGATAAAGAAACTAGGATCTGATGATGAAATTCTGGAGAAATCTAGGGAACTTTTCAAATATTATAGGCAAACCTATAGCGATCTGGGTATTTTTTAAAGTAACTAGTGCAGTTGCCCTTGGAAAGCACCATTTAGTGAAGTGGAACTGATAACGAAGACCACAAATGACCACTCGAATTACTCAATAATAAGTATTTCACTAGAAAAGCAATATTTTGTAAAAGGTGATGAGCAGTTGAGATTAGGCTATTGTAACTTAGATCAATTATAAACTACCCACTAAAAAGTCGGCGTCAAATAACTAAAAACAAAACCAAAGACACCGACTTCCGAAATTTAAGTAATTTTTCACTTTGTAGTGTTTTTTGGTAGTCAATTGTTTTTTTTTTTTTTTTTTGTAAAAAGTTTTTAAACGCCTCGTTACTCACTGAATTCCGTTACATTTCAAGCAAATAAATGCCGTACAATACTAAACGCAATTGAAAACCCAGCACATCGGCTCAAAGATTTGTAGGTATCCCTACCATTGATATAGCAGCCCTAATAATCCAGTTTGAGCCGACAAGCGGCGTGACGTAGTCACTAGGTGATGTCCTCTTGAATAATTCATGAGCAGAACTCGAAGGATCGTCTTGAGTCGACTCTGTCGTATTAGTCGTTTGTTTATCGAGTTCCGACAGTAGCGATAATTGGGTTAATTCGTCTGTTTTTCACCTGTCACCATGGGCGTGGACTATTAGCTCGGTCTGAATATACTATACAGTGCAAGTTTGATTTCAAATGTTTTGGTTCAAAACTAAACAAACAATAGCATTTTCATGTTGGTTTGTATTTCGAAAAAGCCCTGTGTGACCAGATCGTGAAAATTGTCTTTTCTATAAATTTTGACTTTTATTGTATTTTTTTATTTATTCCTGCAACATATTCCTAAACAAAAAGTCGTCTTTCTTCCACAGGTAGCCAACTCAGGAAGCTCAGTGACCTTCAACTGCTCGGTGGAAGGTGGAGACGCTCGGGTTAGATGGTTGCACGACGGGGTCCCAGTGGGGGGCGGGGAGCGGGTTCTAAGGGTCCATGGGGTCGTGAGGGCTCACAGAGGGATGTACCAGTGCTTCGCAGAGAGGGACCTGGACAGCGCACAGGCGGCTGCTGAACTCAGGCTAGGAGGTAAGTGGAAGATACGTCTAATAGAAATAAGTTCAAGGAACTCTAAAGACACCATTTAGGTCTGCCAATGGGCACGTCTAATAAAGAGTTCAACGAATTGTGAGCATTCCAAAAGCACTTCACAAAAATAAAGCAAGTGTATACACATGGTTTGGTGAGTGTTTACACACTCCTAAATCAATATATTACTAGGACTTCAATGGTTATCGAAGTGTATGAGGAAAAAAAATACACGAAGATTCGTTAGTTCTGCGAAATGGACCTCAAGAGATTTATTGTAGACGAGAAAATAATATTATAGGGTCTCATGAGACAAAACTGCAAAATTTTACTCGGCTATTGAATATTAATCATATTTCTGAATTCCGGGTTTTTGTGGCACTTGGAGCGCTCATATCGGCCCGTTATGGTCATCCGTCATTCATACAGTACAAAATTCATAATTCCTTATTGAATTTCGCAACAAAAATATAAAATCTAGTCTGAAACATTTGCTTGACACCTGAACGAACCCTAATCAGTTTTCGTCCCAGTTCCATCATTCATTGTTAATCCAACTCACAAAGTGTTAATTCTACTTGAAATGTTTTTGTTCAGAGGAACCTCTACTCTTGAACGTTCGTATTTATTTAAAATTCGCATTTCCTTCGAATTCAACGTTGGAAGGCGAGCCTCAACTGGTTGTGTATGTGTGTAACGTGTCTGTGAACTTGTTTGGAAAAATGTATGCCAACATAGGCACGGGCGCTTTTTTTAACACGAGGTTTCATTACGCGCGCTGGATTTTCAACTCTCAGTGTCGAACCGAACATTGAGAATCCATTAGAGTGCATCCCTAGTGCGTTGAAAAAGTGTACAGTTGGATTTTCAACTCACACCCTAAGCTAACCATTGAAAATCCAGCGCGTGTCAAAAACCTCGCGATAAAAAGAAACTGCCCGTGCGTACGTAGGCTTTATGTATAAAGTTGTATCATCTAATTGAATAAGCATGAGTTTCGCTAGATTTTGAGTACACATCCTACTCCTTAGGTTCATAATAATATTTCCTTTAAGCTCATGCTGAATAACATTATTAAGTAATTATTTCTCATTTAAAGTGTCGTTCTCTCTCTTTTCCGAAAGTACCAAACATGTGTTGCTATCCGTAACAGCTTTATTTATTTTATCTTCAGTCCAGAAAAACTCTATAGTCCTTACGGAATTAATTTCCTTCAACAAATGTTTAGTCCCATGCCGAGGGTCCATTTGGAATTAATGGACGGTTCAAGGTCATTCCCACGTATTTGTTTAGGACTTGCCAGTTTAGGGCATTGTGTTTTTGGGATTACCAGATCACTTTTACTTCTACCTTTCGTTTTTATTTTGTTCTAATGATGTTGTAGGGATCATTTGAACTTAAATGTATTCTATAGCATATATAAGAATTAGAAGGAAATCAAAATGGTATCCAACATAATTTTATTAATTTTGATTGCTTAAAGACCAACTTATTTACAATCGTGTCGGACGTATAAGGTTTTCAATGTGGTTTTGATCTCTTACCTGTGTAGATAATTATATTATTATTTCACATTCTCTCTTTTTTCTTGCGGACCGTTTATTTAATTAAAAATGTTAGCTACACAGACTGTAACTTGTGAAAACGTGAAACAAAATTGAAAAACCAAAAACAATACAAGGACCAAAAAATTTCATTTCTCGAAACGAAAATTGCGTTCTGATTGGTCGATTAACGACCTTTGAGAGTCGATTGGCCAATCGGAAGCCACTTCGTCGTGTAATTACCAATGGTGTAATTTTGAGCAGTGCAGCGCTGTGCGATTTCGTGTGTTGTCGGGTTATTGATTAACGGGAGTAGTAATGACTGGACCGGCGTCACCCGCTGCCGTGACCGCAGGGGCAAGTTGAGCGCGGTAGCGAAATGTAGACTTACTTTGAAAAGTTTTCCTTTGGCAGTAGGATGAAAGTCATTACATAGCTAATTCGTATTAACCATTTCCAAAAGATCTCCATATTGCATGCATGTCAGATGCAGGGTAAATGGTGCAACAACATTAGTTATGCGGATGACATGGTGCTGCTGGGTCCGTCGCCACGGCCGGTTGTCGAATAATAAATGCTAAATGTATGCGAGACCTACGCTGCTGCACATGGACTGGTCTATAATGCCAAAAAATGTGAATAGATGGTCTTTGGGGTCGCTGGTAAGTATCGGGAAATTACACTCAAACTTACCATTAATGGTACGCCAATACGTAGAGTCACAAAGTTTAAATATCTTGGGCATTTTCTTACCGACGACCTCAGTGACCATGGTGACATTGAGAGGGAGCGTAGGGCTCTGGCGGTCAGGGGCACGAAGATTTGCTCGGTGTATTGACCAAGTAAAGATTACGCTTTATAAAGCTTATAGTCAGAGTTTATACACACTGGTAATGTTTGGGTCAACTACTCGAAACGGTCGCTGGATGTTCTACGCGTCCAATACAATAGTTTTTAAGATTCTGTTGCGTTGCTGTTGCGTTTTTGCAGTGCCTTAGTAATGTTCGCAGTAACCCATACCGATGGATTTCATGCCTTCATCCGCAAAAACGGCATCACTCCTGAGCAGAATAAGAGGCAGTCACAATAGCATCCTGTGATCCTCGGCTGTGGTGGCAGATACTTCCTCCGCCATAAAGGCATTTGTGAGAAGACTTATACCCTAGTTTCAATTTTTCGTTCTGTCTACTTAATGGATAATCTTCTCACCTGAAAAGGTAGTTTAAGTTAATAACAATAGTTTTTCAGTGCAAACCTTTTATCTACTAACAATTTATGGATCTCTTAGTTGTCCAAAATATTTCTCTGGGTACCGTGCGTCCGAATATAAAAACTTAACTCTTATAGGATCACTCGTATGTGTCTGACTGACTTGTAGGCTGTCTATACATCTATCACAGCCAATTTGCTCCGAATCTACTGGACCAATTTAGTTGAAATTTGGTACCCATATGAATTTCTGCGATTATTCGCTAAAACCAAATCCGTAAGTTTATTAAGCTAGCCTTAACTGGTCTCTAGATAAAATAATTTAAATTGATGGCCAGTGGGAATTAGATCAAAACATGTGCCATTGTCTCTCAGCGGTAGCCATAGGGAATGTTTAAAAATCCATGTCAATCTCCACCAGTGGTGGTGAATGAAAATAATTTAGAAAGTTGTGACACTGTCTCCCAGTGGTGGACAACGAGAATATTTTTTTTAAATTGTTTCGCTGTTCCCCAATGGTGGCCAAACAAGTGGTGGACATCGGGAATAATCGAATTTCTGTGACTCAAATACGGACGTGTAACTTAAATAAATGAATTTTGAATATGTTGGTCACTTTTCAGGGGGAAATAGGAAAATTAAAAAAAAAATGCAAACTATACCGTGTGACAAATCAAATTATGGAAGGTTTTTTTGTGAAGATATCATTTTTTTATAGTTTTAAAATAAGTACTTTTAAAGATATTTAAGAAAATAGATGAAAATTTACCCTTATCTAGAAACTACAGAGCCTAAAATTTTGGAAAAGATACCGAGAAGTGTTCTTTAGTCATAGATTAAAGGAAAACTTATAAGAAGTCTATGGTCTTAAAATAACATGGTAAATCTCTCAATATTGTGCGTACAAACTTACAGTTGCAGTTGGAATGCATTGGAGAACATATTTTTCAACTACAATGTTAAATTTGTTCTTGGGATAAATTCATCCCAACTACGGAACCCTTCATTGTGCGTTTTATTTTATTGTTTTATTTATATTGGTGTGTTGTGTTTTATCTGCTACATTGACTATGGATTTCGCAAATTTTTGTCGGTCAGCATACAATACATAATAGCTCTGTAATGTTTCGTCATTTCTAAATGAAACCGCTTTATTTGTATATCGAACATTTATAATGTGTCAACTAATATAACTAAAACGCCACAGCATTCCGAGATGTTGTGACTACAATATGTTACTACTCCACAACTACATTAATCATATAAACTACTACAGCTTAAAACTTGACCCCGTCCATTTTCCCACTCGGTGAGATCTATTGCAAGCATCAAACACTGGACCCGACCTACAAAGACATAGTCCACTATGACACACCTAAAACTTGCTACTGTACGTACTAGCAACGATAGAGACATCATGTAACCGAACTAGGTCACGTAGAACAATGTGCAGGAAACATCAGAATTAAGTGATGAAGTTTTAAATAGTTTAATGAAACGAAACTTGCCAATGTTTATTTTAAATATAGCTTAAATACATAACATCGTGCCTGTATTTGCTTTGTTTGTTATCGTTATAAAAATAATAATCACAAGCAACCTATAGTAAATTGCAATCACAAAACTATTTGCAACTGCATTGTGAAACATATCTGACTATTCATTGTTATGGCGAACCCTACCCACACACCTCTGACTTTTCGGATTCATATGCGTATTGTATAATTATTACTTGCTTCAAAAACGGTGAAGGAAGACATCGTGAGGAATCTGAGAGATATTTCTCGACGGCATGTGAAGCCAAGTCAGAGGCCCACGGGCGGCTTTAAAACTCTGACACCTAGTTAGTCACTTTCCATACGAAAAGAAGAAGAATAAGATTGTTATGGTAACATTGTGCACATATACTTAGCCCACGTTCGTTAAATAGATGGAAGCATTACTATGTTAATCGTTAGTAGGTTCAGCAGCCGGAAAAAATAGGCGATATCATAAATACGTTTTCTGACAGCGCTAATACCACAAAGTAAGAAATATACGCACGGCCGGAGCCTGTAATCCCATTCAAGCCTTGCTTCAAAAACTTTGCGACTTCGCTGTTTATGAATATTACCGATGCAAGCATAATACATGAGGAATGGACATAAAAAGCTGTTATTACTGCGATGTATAAAAATATTTGTCAATTCACGAAACATCTTTCGTAAAATCTGGATAACATCATAAAACATAACATCACGCCTGTAGTCCCCGAAGGGTTAGGCAGAGGTGTAATTATAGTACAAAAAAAAAAAAAAAACTAAAAAAATCTGGATATTGTAAAAAAAAACTATTAAGCCTCGTCTTGATAGTTTTTTTTTGGACATTGCTTGGCCATGACAAAAGACACCAGCAACATCATAAGGTTTGCCTTTGCGTTGCCAGCTTTTTTTTTTTTTTTGGGTGGGAAATCATCAAATAACTTCTCCCGCTCTGGGCGGAGCGGGAGGGCGTGTCAGACTCTTACTGACTAAAACCCACCCGTGTTCCTTCGGTTGCCCTGTTGCCGGGGGCCACGATCTCCCTTTCGGTTTTCTTCGCAACCCCGGCAGGCATCGGCCCTAGCGGACCCCGTCAATTCTGCTGACATCTCTTTGAGGCGCGCGTGGAACACAACGCGCCGTCGACCCGGGCCTGGTCCTTATCGGACGGTGAGCTACCCATTGCTCACAGTCCGCAAGCCCGCGCCTACGGTGGCCGGAAATCGGCTTGCGACTCCCGACGCCCTGGGCGTCTCCTCCTGCGGCGGTTAGGGGCGTGAGGGCGCGAAATTTGCCTCTCCCTCACGCGTTCCGCCTCCTCCTTCGCGAGCATTACCGCTTCGCAGAAGGAGGTGACGGCCTCCCATTTCCTCTCGCTCCGTACCATGGCCTGAACCAGGGCCGGACGCGAGAGATCACTGCCGCCGATCGCCTCCACGAGGACACGGCGATGCTCCGCCCAAGCTGGGCAGACCTCCACCGTATGCTCCACCGTGTCCTCCGGGCGATCCACACAATGATGACACCCGGGCGTTTCCTCCCGCCTTATCCTGTGCAGGAACCTCCCGAAACAGCCGTGTCCGGTGAGGACCTGCGTCAGGTGGAAGGTGTGGACGCCGTAGCGCCTCTCTAGCCACTCCTCAAAGAGGGGTCTTATCGCCGCAATTGCAAAATCAAAATATTTTATTTCACATAAACCTTCAAGGCCACTTATGAAACATCAGAATCTAGGTGCACGGTTCCAATTGGTTGTTTCTTATGGAGAAGAGCCGGCAAGAAACTCTACGGTTACTCTTTTAAAAATAATTCGATTTGACAATGTTTTCAAATTACAGTGCAAATAGGTATGGGAGTTGTGTCTTTCACAATTGACAGTGTAGGCCAACAAGAAGTTCAGTTGAATTGTCTCACGTGCTTGAAATTTTAATGGCACACGCTTTTAGTTTTCTCCAATGAGGCCTTTCACAAAGAGTTGCACCTACGTCTTAGATAGATAGATAAAATATTCTTTATTATGTACACCATATAAATTACAGACATTAAAAAAAAAATTAATTCAATTAGCAACATAACTAAAACACCATTTTCCAAGTAAAAAACCTTTTCAGTTCACTACAAAAGCGTAGTAACATAAGCTTCAACAGCATCTTTTGCAAGTACTTCTGACTTTTGCTCATATAAAGGAAAAGAGTGCAGAACAGTAAGACGGTCTAAGCCTTTAGTTAAGTGAAACCTTCTCTCTGTCCACAGTCCGCTACAATGCAGCCCGCTGTGTATTCTAATGAAATGTACAGAAAAATACACAGCAAACATTCTTATTTAGTTGGAATTTTGTCATTCGCTTGCAAAGGAATGGTGGTGAAAGATATGCTTGGTACGTAAAACCACTGAGAGCTGCGGCGAATATTTTGGAAATAAATGTGGGCAGATCTAGTTAAGAATGTACCTAACAAACGAATGTGATAACCTGTGAAGTATGCCTTTTTGATTAACAAATATTTTTGAAGGCAAAGTGTGGTGAAATAAATGATGAAATACCTATTTTTATGTAGAAAGGTACCTATATCTACCCGGGTATTATACAGGGTGTAAGGGACATCGACGTGCAATCTGTTAACCGATATATTTCTAGTCTGAGGGTCTAGAGGGTATAGAATTTATGATCACAGTTTGCACGTCAATGTCCAATTTGTCACCTTGCAAATTAGGGCACATTAATTAGAGTTCCGTACCAAAATGGTAAAAAGGAAACGTTATGGTACGACTCAGTCTGTCTGTCACAAATACTGTTCCCCCTTATCTCCAAAGTTTGCATGGAGAAAAATCTGAAATTATTTTATGTGATAGAAGTTTATGTAAAGATTACAGGACCGCAGTGTTAAAATTCTCTTACGAATATAGGCCTCACTGATGAAAATTTTAAATGGTATGGAACCCTCGGTGGGCTCTACCGACTTGCTCTTGACCGGTTCTTTTTAAAAAGGTGTTGCCAAAACAGGTATGGCTGACAGAGCAGACGCTGGAAAAAGACTGCTGGAAACTAACGACTTTCAGTACCTACCTACCACGACTACCTACTTACCTACATTATTACTGTAGATATTTTTTTTGTCAAGCTTACGTCTTCTATATCTTAAAAAGTTCAAAATTTTGACCTTTACATCAGCTTATACATATCTATGAAGTTACAGTATTTGTTAAAATAAATAAAAATCTATTCGGTGAACTAAAATCAAAAAGATTAATACTGAAAATATCTAGTACCTATACCACATAGAACTGCTCATCTGGGCAAAAGATTTATGGAATGGCATCTAAAATTTACATTACCTGTGGGCATTTTAAGCACCAAGGAACTCCCACTATTGAAATATAAATTACGTATTTTTTTAATTGACAAAGCTTATTACACGATCCAAGATTTTCTTTGAATTAGTGTCTACTACAATCTATCACCATACACCTAATTGTTATTTTGTAAGATTTGCTTTATAAGTGATGCCTAAGATTTTTTTATACTGCATGTTGCCATAATTATTGTATGCCTATTAGGCAGGACATAATGGAACTGTAATGTGCCTCAATTCTGTCTGTATAACCTATGCTCGCATTAAAAAGATTTGATTCTCCATATCCCGGAAGCCCCATCCACCATGACTAATAGCTTACCTATAAGTCCACCTCCTACTGCGAGGTATGGTGGCCATAACTCGCGCAATAATGTCGCGGACAGCACATAAGTCAGGCCGTGGGATAATCCGGATAACTCTAATGGAATAATAGAGACGATCTATGACGTCATATATTTCACGAACTGGCTGGATTAGTACCAGTGAGACAGGGCCTTTATTATTATTTTGGTGGTATTATTTGTGTAGAACCGTAACATTGAAGATAGAAATGATTTTTATTGAAATGTGAGATTAACTTCATAGTTTCACTTTTCTATTTGTAGAAGTGTGAAAATTAAACCGTAACATGATTTTCTAAGTTTTTTTTTATTGTTGTTGTGTCTCCTATTCTTAAGTGTTGGGTTAGGAATGCTAAAACAGTAAAAATATTAAGTGAAGCGGCAACTAAGTCTGTTTTTTTTTTGTAAATGGTATACTACTGACTACCTGCAGTAGGTATTGTGTCTCCTTCTCTCTCTCTTTAATCTAATTACACCTTTACATATTTTTAATCATTATGCAACAATTTCATCAGAAGCCGGTTCCGGTGCTAACTAAAATGTAGGTAAGTACAAGGATATCTGGCAGCCATTTGCATAAAGGCTCGTACAGACCAGCGCGATATCGCGAACGCGACACTGGTCGCGCTGCCTGTCGCGCCCGCGATATCGCGCTGGTCTGTACGAGCCTTAAAGCTATAAATTGGCTCAGTGTTGCTTTTTAGGGAAGCCATTTCTCCAATTGATTTGTGATGTTCGGCGTCTAGGTAATGCACTATCATATAAAGGATTCTTAGATGACGATATTAAGTAGGTGCAACTGACCATCAAGCAATACTTACTTTTGTCTGCCTTTTTCTCCAATAATACAGCTAGGGTTTAATTAATCAATAAAGTTAGTTCAGTGCTCGTTCCTTATGAATGCAATAAGGTCTTTGCTCGGAGCCTGAGATTATTAAGTACTAGCTTCTGCCCGCGACTTCGTTCACGTGGAAGTCGTAAGATACCACAATATACTACAATTACAGCCACATTTATATAAAACTTCCCTGTATACTACGTACCTATGTAATTTTGGTCTCAGCTGCCAAGATATGCAGAGAGTCAGGATTGATGACGCGGGAGCAAGCGATGTACAGTTGTCCGTGTGAGAAGCAGCTTGTCTAGAGGTCGACACCCGCAGCCTTCAGTGTCTGCCCCTGTGACTTGTTTGTTAATCATTGGAAAGCATACACTCACAGGGAACTGAACGCGCTTAAACTGGAAGTGGGTAATTGTGGGGAATTAGTGGTATACGCGGTATAAACACTGTATTGCCAACGCCATAACCTGTTAGAATTTCCGGCTCGACGATGTTTCGCTGCAAAGACACGACTTTGAGCCGGGTTCCGTTACACAGCTTCGGCGGAGTTATCAGGATACCGACCTTCAGCTGGGTGATATACGCCGGAAGAACACTTGCAGTTAGCGAATCCAGAAATTCTACGGGGTGATGTGTGGCATCATTTTGCTCCACTACACTTTTAATGGAGGTGTATATCACTTTGCTCCCTTCAATTTGCGAGAGAATACTGTAGTTGATCGCTGCAGCGTGATCATTTTTATGCGTTAAAATGGCCCGTTTACACACCCAAGAATTCTCTTGGTACGTGTGCGACTGATGTCTCCGTACACCAGACGAATCAGATCTTCTAACGTGAGAACTACTCTACCAAAGGTCTCTAGTAGGGCCACCTGGCCACCCTCCTCTGGTAGAATACCTTCACCAACTTTTAAAAGAACATCTGAGGATTCTTGAGCATGTGAATTCCTGACAAGCCGTGCTCGTTTGTTGATGGATAAGTGCAGTCTATGAACTCGCGACCATAGAGTCGACCTTTTCAACGAAGTATTCAACCCTAGTTCCTCGCGACCCCACTGGTAGTGTTTACCGGATATCACCACTAGACAGAACTGTGACACCACGATCAGCTTCCACTGCTTTCCTATTTGCCATAATGCATTCATCCCAAACAATGACAGCGCAATCCCTAAGTACGCGGCCTTTGTCACTGTTGCGTAATCTTACAAACAGGCGATTTGTTGCTCTTTAAATCCATGGGAATCTTAAACATGGCGTTCGTTGTTTAGCCACCAGGAAGCAGTGTAACGTCCAGAAGACGCTACCGCGATTACAATTTGGCATAGCCTGTTGATTTCTGCAAGGATACCAGTGGTAATAAATGTTTTTCCTGTTCCACCAGGAGCATCCAAGAAAAATATTTTACCCTGACTGAGCCCAACGCTTTGAAAAACGGTGTTAAAAATGTTCCTTTGTTTTGAAGTGAACTTACGAGGTCATCGTGGACGATGTTACTCATTGCATCGTCGGCGTATTCCCAATTTCCACGGTCTTAATGCAGTGCCAATGATTGCGGAGACGGTAACCCATATTCGATCACTGGATTGCTACCGATGGATATAACCAGGTATTAAGTGAATTAAGACAACTTTTTAGAACGCGTTCATCATTTTGTTCAATGTCACCTTCAGCAGTATGTCGTAAACTTAGAAAAAAGTCTTCGGAATGATGATGCCAATATTTCTCCTACAACAGAACTGGGTTTGCAATCCGTCGCAGACGACTCGGACTGCGTGGAATCCCATACTCTGCATCATCAACTGTCCTCAGGAACGCAAACGACGTTGGGCCCCGTACTGTGTGAAGTAATAACCGCAAATAATTTTAAAAATAGTGATTGTTTATTTTTTAAAGTGAAAACTTCTTTAGGCGCGTTGGGCATTTATTTCATTTCATTTCATTTATTCAATAACAATATACATTGTGTTTGAATATTTTACAAATATAATTGAAAAATAATAATTTAAATAAGATAATAATTACAATGTTGACTATTCAGGCATATAACAAATAAAATAACTATTTAATTATTTTACCTTCACGTCCAGAATAACAATATTTTTACAAACATTTCAGAACCATTACAATTGTAAAAAAACATTAACATTCACACATGCCTTTATTATCACCAGTATTCAATGTCACAATTCAATTCGTTGATGTGAGCATTTCTAAAATGTGATGTTCTTTTGTCATAATGATCTAGCTAAACCACATCAGTGAGAAACTCGTCCACAGTATAATAGCATTTTTCTACCAGAAAAGATTTAACTTGCTGCTTAAACTGGTTTATATTTTATAAGGACGTTAATTCCAAAGGTAGTTCATTGTACAATTTCATCGATTGAAAACTTGCCGCCTGACCAACAACTTTCATAAGTGGATGTATATCATACTGCAGGTCCTTACGCCTTGTAGCTTCTCGCTTATGTCTTTCTCCTGCTGTTTCGAACCTGTTCAGTTTTTTTCATAAGGTCAGTGAGTAGAATATACAAGCACGGTACAATTAATATCTGTAGATCTTAAAAATACTCCGTGCACGATACCCAGTATGGAATTCTGACTATATTTCTAAAGGCCCTTTTTTGAATAACAAAAGTAGTGTTCACACGCGTAACTACCTCCCCATAGAGAAATACTGTACCTGAGCTGACTCTACAAGCGAATAGTACACTACTTTTAATTGTTCGATAGTGATCTCCACTCGAACACTTTTAAGGGCATAGCAAGCCGAACTAATTGAACTTTCTATTGCTGATAGTTCCTTTTTCCAGTTTAAACTTTCGTCAATGTAAATATCTAGAAATTTTACGTTATCCACTAATATTATATTATCATTATTCAAAATTATGTCAGATGTGTCCTTGTTTCTCGACGTTGTTCTAAATAGCATAGCATTTGTTTTACTGGTGTTAAGGTTAAGAGTGTTGATGGTAAACCAAGAATGGAAGAGAGCCAGAGCCATATTTACTTTATTAGTTAGAGTTTCAATATTATTAGCGGATATTATAGCATTTTTCGTCAGCAAAAAGAACAAGTCCAGTACCCATATGCTTTCGCATGTAATTAATTAAATCATTAATGAACAATATGAATAGCTTGGCCCTTTTTTTTGGGTGGGAAATTATCAAATAACTTCTCCCGCTCTGGGCGGAGCGGGAGCGTGTGTCAGACTCTTACTGACTAAAACCCACCCGTGTTCCTTCGGTTGCCCTGTTGCCGGGGGCCACGATCTCCCTTTCGGTTTTCTTCACACCCCCGGCAAGCATCGGCTCTAACCGATGTCTCTAATGTTGAACCTTGCGGATCTCCCTTTTTTATTAGTTTAGAACCCGATTTGTAAACTTTTTCACATTTTTTTTATGTCACTTTAATTTCTACGTACTGCTTTCGATTTTCCAGATAAGATTTAAATAGTGTTAGAACCGGTCCTCGAACTCCATAGTATTCCATTTTTGCTAATAGTAGCTTGTAATCAACTGTATCGAAAACAGAACTTAAATCAAGAAATAAGCCTGCAACTTTTAAAGTAGCAATTGCGTCATTTGCTCCCACATGTTTCTGATAACCGAATTGAGATTTAAATGCCTTAGGAGTCTAATTTTAAGAATTTTCTCAAAAAAATTGGATATTATTGTTAATAGCGAAATCGATCTGTAATTATTGGTACCTATCTAAAAGGGAATCTTTTTTATAATTATTGGTACCTATCTAAATGGGAATCTTTTTTATACGTAGGCAAAACTCGGGCTATTTTGAGTAGGTCAGGAAATATACTCATATCTATACACATATTGACTAAATGTGTTAGTAGATCTGCCAATAAGGCAATATCATCTATTATTAATTTTATTGGTATTTCATCATGACCATAAGATTTCTTGTTTGCCAATGCATTAACAATATTTGTTATTTCAAATGATGTTACTTGTTCGCAGCTCATTTCTACGCTCACTCTGTTGACATTATCTTGCAAGGTTTTTATAGCTTGTTCAAAAGTGTCAATATCACTAACTAGCTCAGCATTGTCAAAAATATTCGAAAAATGTCTACTATATCTTGGGGATTTGATATGATTGTATCATTAATTTTAAGCAGCATAGTTTTTTCACAGTCACGTTTTGATTCTTTATTCCTGTCTATTTACAACTCGCCATATTGCTTTTGATCATTTATTGCTTTTTTGATTTCTATCCTGACTGCCATCCGCCTTGTATTTTTTAAGACTAATCTATATGTTCTAATGTATGCCTTTGCATATTTTCTTATACCCTCTGTGCAAGTCTTTTTATTTATGCTTTGAAGAAAGAACAGTTTCATTTTACTGGACACCTTTATTCCCTTAGCTATCCAGAGTAGCTAAGGACACTTTTTATAATTAACCCTTTTTTGCTTCTTTTTAAAAGTAGCGCAGTATGTTTGTCTATTTTTTTTTTTAAACCCGTTTATAACTTCTTCCATCCAGTTAATGTTAGTATACGTTTACTAAAGTATTCTGAATTTTTTGCACTGTACTGTCTAATCTTAATGTTTAGAAAGTTTTGACTATCATTGAGTCCTATTTTATGGGTTTTTAAGCCACAAAATAACGCCATATAAATTTTCCGGTAAATTCGTCAAGAAATTATCTAAACATGATTGGGCATTATTCCGTTTATAGGTAACTTCGTTAATTAGAAGCCTAAAGTTGTAGAAAGTCAGTAGAGTTAAAAATATAGACTTTTAATCGGTTTTCAATAAGTCAATGATAAAGTCTCCACAAATAATACACTTTTTACTAAAAAAAACTGTTCAAGTAAGTTGTTTCAACTTGGATAGAAATGTCTCAAAGTTCTAACCAACCGGATTTCTATAACAGCAGAAGATGGATATATTAGTATTAGCATCTTTAATACCACATATCTCAAAGCATTCAGTTTTGTAATTTGTTTTTAAAGATACTTCTTCACAATGCCAATAATGTCATTTCTTGTCATTATTAGACTACTACCCCTTTTTTATTTTTCCTAGCATTAAAAGAAACCAATTTAAAATTGTCCATGTTGAAACCGCAAGCTGACTGCATTGTCAAAAAATCTATGTCCTGCAAGTAAACTTCCAATTCTTTTTTTTTTGTTACTTATGCCACATAAAATCTGGAGATAAATATTAATGCCGATATATTCCTTAGCCGTTATATTATCGTTTGCTATTTTGGGATCTGTAGTTGTATAACAACGAAATTAGAAACGAAAAAACTGTTTTCTATGACTTTTTTTCCATACTAGTGAAGTTTTCTAAGGGTTTTTCACCATTTTTATGTACCGGGAGTATGTACATGTCAAAGTAGCATTTCAGATTGTCAAAAATATTCTTCATGCCATAATTATTGAGAACTCCCCTGCGCTTATAAAACATCTTGTCATCATATGTCAAATTTAAATTAGAATCAAATAACATCGCATAGTCGTGTGTACAAATGTCATGGTATAGTAAATTACTAATAGTTTATATTCTAGAGTTGAACATAGAACAATATCCATCAAATTTGTAGATCGGTGAACAGAGTATGATGTTAGTAAATTGTAATTGCATTAATATGTTCCTAATGCTAGTTATTAAACTAAATAATTGTCAGTTTTCTGTAATGTATGTAAGGAAAAATCCACATCTTTGTAATAAAATAAGTGATAGACATAATTTTAATACTAGAAATAAAGATAAACTAGATCAACCATTTTTCAGATTATCTAAAGTACATACATCTTTTATGGGGTACTGTGTTAAATGTTACAACAAAATACCTTGTGACATATTGCAATTAAATGAAAGAAAATTTAAAACTCAGATTAAAAGTACACTTTGTAAACAAGCATATTACAAATTAGAGGATTATATCCAAGATAAGAGTGCTTGAAAACATGCTGGTCCTGCTCCATAGGACAATTTAGAATCAAGACAAAATCAAACAGGTTGCTAATTTAATTGTTAAATTTATAATTTTGTATTATATGACATTGATTTTACATTCTGTGATTACTTCCTCACACACCGACTTATTAATTTTAAAAACATTAGGAAAATCGTCTACTTTTACTATGTTTGTAAATATGTGAGCACCATGTATCTATCATATAATTAAATTATCTGTCGTTGCTTCATTTTTTAATTCTTTTTACCTATTGTGGTATAGTAATTTTATTCTAGGTGCATCGTCTTCACATATAATTATTTAACTAATGTACGTACTAATACAAACTATTGTAAAACATTTTAAAAGAGTAACGGTGGAGTTTCTTGCCCATTCTTCTCCATACGAAAACTACCTTTTGGAAGGGGCGACTAGAATCAATTATATTATTCTGTAAATTTTGACGTTCAAAAGTGCCATACATGGGCCTATTTGAAATAAATGTTTTGACTTTGACTTTGACTTCTTAAAGTCTTTCTCGCCTATAAAAATGAAACAAGTATCATTCTTCGTGTAGTCTAACAATTTTTGTTTCAGACGATCTATCAACTGTGTGATTCCAGAATTTGTGTTGATAACGTGATTTGGAAATGTACTCTGTGCTATTGATAATACCTTATTTGTATTGTTATTACTCAATAAACAAAGTCTAGGCTGTTGTTGTTGCTTTATAGACGGTTCTAATGAGGTACTGGTGCCGCCATCTATTTGCAGGTATGTCTGTTTAGGTTCCTTGTGGATAGAATTATTGTCATTGTTGATGTTGATTTTATTTCGTAGTTTACATAGTGCGGATATGTTGCTGGTGGCGCCATCTATTTTCACTTCACTAGTATCATTGAGCCCCAGATCTATACAACTACTGTTAATTTCCTCAATAAAAGACTGATCTCGATTTCTTGAGATCCTTTTCTTTTTTTACATTTACTCTTACTATTTGTTACATTTTTCTTCTTTACTGAGCATATTTCTTGTACGTTTCTAGATTTATTCTTTTCTTTAGTTAAAGCAATTTTAAACTTCATGTTCTCTGTATTAAGGTTGTCTATTTCCGTGTGCGCACTTTCTAACTCGCTTTCTAGCTGGTTTATATTTATTTTTAGATCTTCTATATCATTGTCATATATGGTTGACAAATCTGGTATCCTAATCTTCTGGTCATTTTTGACTTTGTTGACTGGAAGGAGATGTCTAGCGAGACATTTCCAATAGTTTTTTGTCGACGAACTGTTACATTATTTTCTTCCATTAGGGGATTGAACTCGCAGCACCTCGTGTTTGATGTTACGAGTGCGCTTTCTAGAATTGTGGAGTTACTTAGTATTGTGAAATAGTGCTGCATATTAGTCGTATATCTATTTTAAATTATGAGAAATCGTTATTGTGACTCATACAATAGTTATTTCTGCACTTTTTTTTCACAAACGTAATTTGTTTTATTACGATTGCATACGGGGTACTAACACTTCTATTATTAATATTTCACTATTCACTTATCTCGCTTTTACAAGAGTTTATAGCAGAAAAATGTTTTAAATAAATGCTGTTGTTGTTTATTTTGTGCTATTGTGTCACAATTATACTTGATTTGTTAGTTTGTAACAGTTGCGTCAGGACTTTAAATACAATTATTATTATTTTATTGGTTGATATTTATGCACTTTATTAGATTTAATTATCAGACTGTTATAATGTCCACAAGTTCACCATTTCACATTATTTCACCTAGATAACTTGTCCATATAGTTTGGATCATACTTTATAAATTTACTCATTTTTGAAATGGGACTAAAACATTGATTTCGCCACACCATGACGACACCTCATTTTTGTAAACACGATTGTGCTCTTTATTTATATTACGTTACGGATCAATGTTCTATGCAAGTATTTTTACTTTAAAGGGTTCGGTTTTTTTTTTTTTTGTAAACGCGATTGTGCTCTTTCTCCACCAAGGCGATCTTGTTCAAGTTTTAACTTCTGTCAGCACAGACATTTTTTGTCGGTTTTTACTAAGCGTAAAATCTGGTAAATAATGCAAGGTAAACACGTAGCGACTTCAAAATTTCACGTCCAAACACAGATTTTAAAATTGCTAGGACAAATCTGTAGCAATTTCCCATTGCTTACGAAGTTTTCCTTTTTTAGTGACTTAATACGATCTAAGAACAATTATATACATATTAGTATTACAAAACGTAAAAAAAGAATTACATAAAATACCAATAGTTGATGTAAAAAAAAAAAAAAATAGTTGGGAATCGAACTTACAACCACAGGTTTGCAAAGCAATCGTCCAACCACTTAATTTTTGGCTTTGTCGAAACTTAGCTAAAACAGTTCTTATATATTTCATGACTGACTGCTTAGCTCCATAAAGGTATACCGTAAAGATAATAATTTAAAAAAAAATCGATAACTATATGCAATATCCTAACCTTTTGGCGCGTCCTTTTACAATTTGCGGAGAAGAATTCGAACATAATGTAATATTGCTCATTCCCCATAGCAAACAGTGTGATAATTTATACCCTACAGTTTGACTAGACCTATAGGGAATATCTATATCTATGCAAAATTTAACAGAATCTATCCAGTAGAACTTGCGTCATGCTGGAACATACATACAGACAAACAAACAAAAATTCTAAAAAAATAAATTTTCGGCATTACAATCGATCCCAGACCTCGTACCAATTACTTTTTTTTTTTTCAAAAATATTCTATGTACAGTTTTGACTTCGCTACGATTTTATTATATGTATAGAAAATATTACTTAATAGAGCTAATCAGCTGTTTCATTTCGAAATTCATTGGTCGCGTTTGCTTCCAATTTCACTTTTGCAAGCTTTTCTATATTAAAAGATTGAAATAACTATCTCCTTTTAACCAAGCAGCCTGGCAATGACCCAAGAAATTAATGCACTATAAAAATATTTTATTAAATAATTAAATCCGAAAAGTAGCAAGCAGCTAAGCTCCCGTTAATTCTTCACTAAGACCAACATTCCGCGCAGCAGTTTCCATCGCCTGCAAACTTCGAGGGCCTGTTTTAAATATTTTCATTCGTGGGCTCAGCTGAGTTTGGCAACTGTTTAAAACTTGTTATAGCTACTTTAAATTAAAATAGTTTCAAAGGATATGATTGCTCATTTATGAAATTTATAAGAGATACAGATTTACCTCCGAAAACTTTAAAATGCACATTAAATTTTATGGGAACTTTATCAACTGTTAACAAGTAATGCCATCTAGTATCTTTTATTGGAATTAACGATATCAACATTTTTTCCGAGTAATCAATTGGTTATAACCAAAACTGCAATTCATATATACGTTTACCCTTGCAATTTTATATGGCACAAGCATTTTATATGATAAAATATACACACCATATCATATAATATCATTTTCAACCTGAGAAGAGCGAGCGGTTCAGAGTCTGCTCATTTCTAAGGCTTCTGGTCTAGAATCTTAAAGGGGTTCTTGGAGATAACCTTTGTCATTGCCGCACGGTAGCTACTAATATAAGTGTGTAAGTTTGTGAAATCATTGTTGAAATACGTTGTTGTATCTTCCTCTCATAAAGTGCAGGCCACACTGGGTACGAAGCGAAACGAAGCTAAGTTCGTTTAGCTTTCCTCCGCGTCTTTTCATACTGCTGTTAACACTTTATACTTCCGTTCATACTTCCGACTTTGAATACTTCCATTCATACTTCTGTTCAGTATGAAAAAACGCGGAAGAAAGCTGCGCTTTAGGCGGGCCCTAAAATTACAAAATTGCAAAAGCGCAATGTTTTTGACCTTTTAGGGTTAATAATGAAGATACCGCAGATTGAACAAGTTTGAGCGAGTTGAATTTTTATTGCACCAATTTCATCGTTTAGGATAAGTATTTCGGAGGTGTTGCTCATGCGAAAACATTGAAGCTTACGGGCCGTCAATTTATTGCATGAAAATAATGGATCGTTTGAGTACAAGGACCGATTCAATCATATTTCACAGACTGTGCTATCTATCTAGTAAGTAATAGTGGTAACTAATATGTTATTTGCCGTAAACTTGGTTTATGAACTTCTTTAAGAGCAAAAAGGTAGACGAGATTTCAAAAATTTTGCATTAATTTTCTAAAAATTCGTGTTCAATCTTTGAACACATTTTATAACAATCAATTGCATTTTGTCCATTCCATATAACCCTTTCAATAGAACCTAATCCGAAAACAGTACAGCAATAAATAAATTACCACTTATTCCCCGTTTCGAGTAACACATAAGGCATGCGGTGTCCGGCAGGCTACAGATAAGCGCATCGCACACAATTATACAATTAGCCGACTATCAGCGGGCATCTGATATAAATTCGCGCAAAACGATGCAACGTTTACAAGAGCTAGCTTGCGAGCGGGCGCCGTGCCAACTGGGGTGAGGGCTGAGTGATAAGTTATAGCGGGTGTATTTGCAAATACCATACTGAGTATGCTGAGCTTGGTAGGAGATTTAAGTGTATTTTTATTTAACAGCGACGAGGTCTTGTTTTTTTCTATTTAGGTAGCTACTTGTCTCCCTACGGTGAGATATTATAATGTTTCGAGCGTGCGTAGCGGCATGCCCGGTATGCCAGGCAACGCCGGAGGCGTATTCGCATCCCGCATGCAGAAGCCATAGAAGCAGAGCTCTATGGGGGATACAGAGCTGCGAAGGAAACCACGAAGACGGCGATGGGGAGGGATAAAACTCAGGTCCACGAGGATTTACTGGCGACTCTGAGTCAAGATCAGTGGGGGCGACCTTATTTATTTATTTATATATACTTTATTGTACACCATAAAAATACATAACAAAAAATAATCAAACACTACAAAATATACAATGGGCGGCCTTATCTTACGGTTAGGAGTAAGCTATACCCGTGGACTCTACCAAGAGTCTCCAACCACAACTCCTCAATCAAGTGGTCTGCTTTCTTTTCCCTTCAAGGGCGGAGCCCATTCCTCCGCCTGCCCTGACCGTGCACTAGCATTATCTATGCGGACTCTCTGACCTCGATTCGCGCAAGCCTCGAGCGGGGTCAGTTTCCTTGGCGGTGGAAAACTGGCAAGCTGGGCCTGCTGAGGAAGGAGCGGTACCCTGCAGGCTCTCCACCGGCATACAAGGCCATTGTGCTCTTAGATGAAACGAACAAGTTATTAGAGAGAATAATTGCTGACCCCCCCATCCGGCACTTCATCGACATGGGGCCAGATTTGGCAAATAACCAGTTCAGTTTTCGCCGGGGGCGCTCTACCATGGATGCCATCATGCGTGTAAGTGCTCTAGCGGGGGAAATAGTTGCCTAGAGTGAGGTCGTTTTGGCGATGTCTCTGGATATCACCAACGCCTTTAACAACTTGCCCTTGAGTCACATAAGGCATGCACTTGTATATCATCATGTGCCTGCCTACCTCCGCCGTATTATCGGGGACTATTTAGCCGAGAGAGCCATAATCTACCCGGGTCAGGAAGGATGAAGTGGGCGAGAGACGTCATGCGGTGTTCCACAGGACTCAGTCTTGGGGCCACCGCTGTGGCACATTGGTTACGACTGGGAGCTGCGCGGTGCACTTCCCGACGGCGTCGACGTAACCTGCTATGCCGATGCCACACTGGTGATGGTCCGGAGGCAAACGCACTGGCAATACTGGCCACGGCAGGGGTTGCACTAGGCCCTATATAATAAACGTTACAATCCTACAATTTTGTAAAAAAAGTGACATATTTGTTAAGTTTTACTACATGTGCTGTTAAATAAACTTTAAAAATGTGTAAGAAACTAACTAGTAAATAACGTACAATTATCACAATTGTATAATTATGCTGTTTTATAATCATTGGCTTAGGTAGAAAACGCCTATCGATTTCGATGATAATATTGCATTTACAAAATTATATAGTTGTACATAAGTTACAATTTACATAAAATGTAAGTTTTCGGTGCAGATTCTTAATAAACTAGGGTAGATTTCTTACTCTTGAGTAGAATTTTAGTGTTTCACGGAGTATTTTCTTATTGTTTTGATAAATCACTAAAGTCTCGGAGAATAACAATTACGATTCTTAAAATCTATCACATTAAAAGGAAAATTTATCCTTTTATGAAAAAACTCGCCGTTGCCGTTCAATCACATATTCATCACTGATATAACTTATTTCACTTTTCGTTGTTAGAACATATTTTTTTACTTACTTGTAATATTTTTTTAGTCAATATGTTGAGGCACAAAAATGTAAAGTTTTGACACGTGATACCACCTATCGGAATTAAACTACAATTTACAATTATGTGTTCAATAAAGTAGTTTTCCCTACAAATATGTAAACTGACAACTATAAAGTGAAAATGTTTATTAAATAGAAATAATTATACTCAACCCTTCGGGGAAACAAAGCGTGATGTTACGTTATGTTATGTGTGTAATAAAAAATATATAAAATTGTAGGTACAATTACAATTTTGTAAATTTTACACCTTGAAAGATTTGTATCCTGTAATTTTTATTAAACAGAAACTAATAGAATTGTAGCCAGTCATCTACAATTTACAATTTGTAAGGTTTATTAAAAATAGGGCCCAGGTCGTTGGAAGGATTCGGCATGTAGGTCTCGAGGTGGCTTTGCACAAGTCTGCTGATCTCTGTTTCCATGGCTCTCGGAACAAGCAACCTCGGGATTTACAAGGAAGGGCCCGAAGTCCCAATGGCTCGTCGAGGACGAGTTTCAGGTATTTCATTATCATCTTTATTACTCCCGAGTAATAATACCTGAGATTCGTCCTTGATAGCCAGTGGGTCTTCGAGCCGCATATTCAGCGACTGGTCCCCAGGTTGATGAGTGTTGTAGATGCTCTTGCACAACTGCTACTCAATTTAGGGGGCCCAACACCTCCTGACGCAGGCTATAGGGTATAGTAGCTGTTGTATGTGAGGATCGTGCGGTCCATAGCTCTGTATGGAGCACCCATGTGGGCGAACTCCCTGACAGCCCGCAACGTTGCAATATTGCGAAGGCCGTAGAGAGCAGTGGCTGTTAGGGTAATAAAGGGATAACGTACGATCTTCTACGAGGCAGTAACTCTCCTGGCCCAATCGATTGCCCTGGGATCTGGACGCGAAAATCTTTGCGTTCCTATATCGTTGGTGGAAGGTGGAGCTAGCGCGTGATCATCGTCCAGTTCCCCGGAATTCAAGGCACGAAGAACCCAGCTCCGTCAGATCCAAATGGCTGAATGAAGGGAGCGACTTGCACAACCTAGGTGGGGCCAATCTTCACAATAGTGGTGGTAAAGCCGTTATGGAGAAATGGCTGAAGAGGCTGCTTGGCGGTCTCAGTTTCCGGGTGACGCAGGTGCTTACTGGATACGGATGTTTCGGAAAGTACCTGTGTCGCGAAGGTCGGAAGCGGATGTCCGCTTGTCATCACTGTGTGAACTGCTCCGAGGACACGGCACAACATACGATAAGCTCAAAGAGGTGGCACACACCATGATGCGCGCCGTAATGGGAGGACGTGTGGTCGTGGAATCGGCCACAATAGTGATGGGGCCCGCTAGACATTGCGGACTGATAACAGTATCTGGTGCCTGGGCCTGCACCATAGTATTAGAAGGAACAGTGGGGTTTTAGTCGGTAGAAGTCCGACATAACCCTCCGTTCCTTCCAGTTAGAGAATAAACCCAAGGAAAAACAAAAAAGTCTGTATGTTCAACGATGATGTAACATAAAAGGAAAGAAAGTGAAACGATTTATGTAGATAAATTGAAAGATCGTTAGTGCTATCGAAAAAAAAACTGCTATTGACAATGCGTATGCTAAGTCTTGTATGATAATTGAAGCAATCGCCCTATTCATTGCTCGGTTAAACGGAGTCACAACGAATAGTACAATCAATTGAAAAAAAATATATATCCTAATTCACTCCGGGACAAGAAGTCCAATGGCCTATCTGTAAGGAACTTCTTTATCTTCAATCAATTCTAATGATTTTTATCCCACCGCCACTTCCTCAGCTTGCACCACACGCTGACATATAGTCTGTCATAGTGTCCGGTACGGCCTGTAATAAAGCTCTCAGAAACGCTAGCCGCTCACAATTTAGACTCTCATAATTCCGGCGGCCATTGTATTCATTCGTTATTATGTTAGTGTAGCGGCTAATTGAATTTATTTACCAAGATTTATGACTGGATGCCGACTGGGCTTATATAGTTGAATGTTTAGGACGCTGGATGCAAATAGATTAGGGGTGTAATGAGCGAGTTAAGTTGGTAATGTGATAAGAAATGAAAGTTAAGGATTATAATATATAATTCTACAGAAAATATTGCTGAAAATATTGGCATCGAATAACACCCGAAGATAACTCTTATTATATGAAATTGGCGAAAACTTTTGTCTTAGATTCAAGTATGTATGTAGTAGGAATTAAATTTCATCGGACCCGGCGTGGGGTAATTTGTTTCAATTTTTTTTATAGTTTGATGATCTCAAAATTTACTTGTACCTACCTAATAGACAATCTCTACATTATTAACGTTACAGCAACTGCTAGAAATCAGTTTTTACATTTCATGTGTTCGAAGCTCTAGCAAACCAATAGAAGTCAGTATTTAATTAATCCTTTAACAACCATTACAACCTCTTTATGGCTAACAAGAGTATTAGTAATGCATGTTTAGAGCAATGCATTAACTTCACGCTTAATGTTATACTCCTCGTGTTTCGACTTCAGTAAACTGTATGAATTAAATATGCAAGAGACATTATAAAATGTGCTGAGTGGACTAAGCAACTGCTTGAAGAAAACTTTATACTGTAGTTTGCACCTGAGGCTGTATCTACATTATATTAGATAACATTAGGTCTCAGGTAAACAATTTGATTGTTTTACTTGGATAGTATACAGGGTGGCAGGCATCGACGCGGAAAGTTTGTGTGTGTGTTTATGTTTTTATGAGTATGTTTTAGTTTAATTTGTGATTTCCTGTGCGAGTCTCAATAAATACTTTTGCTTTCTTTCTTTCTAACCATGTTGTTAGTAGGCCCATTCGAGTACTTAAAATTAATTGCCATAACAGGATTAACTCCCAAACCCTCGTTGCCTCTCCCACATCACTCAGTATCTAACATATAACATAAACAATGATGTGTCGGCATCACAAGTGCGATAAATCCGCCGCTAATGGCAGATACCCCGTTATGATCTGTGATAAACGGCCGCCATACATTCGGCTGTACACTGATTGGATTCTGTTGTTATGTAAGGCTGTTGTTTGGTAGAATATTTGGTGGTTACTTATTACGAATCATTTGGCTATTTGTAATCAGTGGAATTATTAGGTTATGGGCTTGATTAATATTGAATACGGTATCCTTGTGGTTCGTGGTGATACCAGTTGCAGTGAAAGAATTTCCCTTATCATTAAAATTTTCACAATATTTCTTTACAGACACGGCCCCTGAACTGCACTACACGTTCATAGAACAGGCGTTACACCCTGGACCTTCCCTTGCGCTGCACTGTGCTGCATCCGGCAGCCCCCCACCAAGATTCACCTGGCTGTTGGATGGACAGGCTGTTGAAGAACACAATACGCCACAAAGGTACTGTAAAGGTTGTCTGCAAAAGGGAACCTTACATCATTCTGACTGGTAGAAAAATAACTCTGGTTGCATTCTATCACCCAAGCAAATTTACACCCTAAAGTAATTTTATAATTCATAACGTGATTTTTTGTTTTATATCTTGCGAGATTAGGTTTGTCCATGTTCAGATGTGACCTTTTTTTATTAAACCATTTGGCCAACGGGTCGTATATTGCGCCGTTCCAATTTTCGGAATAAGATTCCCAAGGGTTTTTAAGTTCAGCTATTTTGGTTATACAATTATAGGAGCTGTAATAACGTCCCATATATGTTCTTATGCATATAATGATAGCATATAGTCGCGTCTTCTTTTTATTATATAAAAATTTTTGAATTCGACACCGTTACAATCAAGTCAGTGGCCACTCAGTGGTCTTTTATAACAGTTGTGTCCTCAAAATGATTATTTGTTTCCCTTGTCAGAAGTATAACCCAGTTCTTAAACTCGAACGGTGACGTGGTGAGCTACATGAACCTGACGTCAGTCCAGCCCGAGGACGGTGGTCGCTACACCTGCAGGGCGCACAACTCTAGGGGAGCTGTTGAACATTCCACCAGGCTCAATGTTTATGGTAAGTCCGCTTACGGCTTAGTCTTTGAATGTGGCCTTCCCATCTTAGATTCATCGTGTATTCATCTTATTTTCTACACAAGACCACTTAAAACAAGAAGGATTTGTCCACTTTTCCAGGACCACCATCGATAAGAAATATCGGCCCCATCCGGGTGGTAGCGGGTGTCAACACCACCATCTACTGTCCATTCTCCGGATTTCCAATCAGGTTGATGGAGGTGCATTTGCTTAGTAAAATTATAAGTTTCATTTTTGTTTTGTTTTCGTAGTTCGATGTTAGATGATCTTGACTTTACCTTTACCTCGTTGTCTAAATGTTTCTTCTTTGTAGCATTTTCCTGACCTAAGTAGTTTTCCTTAAGTATGAAGATAATGCGAATGAAACCTACTCTTCTCCTGCAATAAAAACCTTTTTATTCTTCTGTCCTTACCTTCTCAAAAACAAAGTAGTATTAGTAGTACAATACTGATAACCCGAACTTGAGAAGTTGTAGATATTGTCATTATTAGACAGGAATTGCCCATAAATAATTTAATCCTTACTTTCCTACCTTTCAGTGAGATCCGCTGGCAACGTGGGGGGCTAGACGTCAGTTCTACTGGGGGTCGTGCCTTATCAGGAGTGGGAGGAGAATTGCTGCTGTGGCCAGCGGAACCAGCTGATGCAGGAGTATACTCCTGCAGGGTAACGTCACCATCGGGGCAGTACGCCCAGAAGGATGTTCAGATTTTTGTCAGGAGTAAGTTGATCTACCATACAAAGTTTTTCTCAACAAAGTCATATTACTTTGTTGAGAAAAACTTTTTACAAAAAAAAAACAACCTACTTCCAAAAAAGCACTTCGAAGTGAAAATTTTCGGAAGTCTTTGGTTTTGAATTTTTGTTTTTTGCGACCGACTTCTGAAATTAAAGTAATTTTTCACTTTGTAGTGTTTTTTTTTTTAAGTGTTGTTTTTTTATTGTACAAAGTTTTTATTTTTCACTTTTTAGTTGTGGTACCTACCCCACACCAATTCGCTATGTAAATAACAATGACAAGAACTTATCATATCATCCACATACTAAGTGGGAAAAAATATGTATTATTGAAGCTTACTCAAAAAGTACCCAAGCACAGTTAATAAAATTTATTTCGGATAACTTCTGCAGTATGACCTACCAAACAAAAAGAATCATCAAAATAAATTAATAATTTACAGAGTAATCGCGTAACAAACATACAAAAACATGCAATCGAATTGAGAACCTCCTCCTTTTGGACGTCGGTTAAAAACAAACTTGATACCTAATATTTGTGTAATTGTATAAGCCTTTTTTTTTTTTTTTTGAGGGTGGGAAATTATCAAATAACTTCTCCCGCTCTGGGCGGAGCGGGAGGGCGTGTCAGACTCTTACTGACTAAAACCCACCCGTGTTCCTTCGGTTGCCCTGTTGCCGGGGGCCACGATCTCCCTTTCGGTTTTCTTCGCAACCCCGGCAGGCATCGGCCCTAGTGGACCCCTTCAAATCTGCTGACATCTCTTTGAGGCGCGCGTGGAACACAACGCGCCGTCGACCCGGGCCTGGTCCTTATCGGACGGTGAGCCACCCATTGCTCACCGTCCGCAAGCCCGCGCCTACGGTGGCCGGAAATCGCTAATTGTATAAGCCTAAAACTTCTATTATAAAAATCTTTAAACACCGTATTTGATTTCAGATCCACCAAAAATAGCGGGATTTATGTTCCCACTTGACTTAGTAGAAGGCAGTTCGATACAAGTGCTATGTGGGATCACCTCTGGCGATAAACCAGTTTACTTTTCTTGGCTCAAAGACGGTCAGCACATACCAACTGGCTTACAGGTAAGAGGCATTCACAGGCAATAAGTACCTAAGTCAATTAATCGGTTGCCGGACACTGAACGAGACACAAAAGAAGTTTTATTGATATTACGTCTGGGGCGTTTAGTGTCCTGCTAAGTGTTTATTTAATCGGCCACAGTTTCCTGCTAGAATTAGCTTGTTTCGGGAATATGCTAATAATGCCTTCTCATACTTGGAACATTATTTTATGTTCTATGTTTCGTTTTTAGGTTCAAGAGAAATCTCTAGATGAATTCAGTTTTCTAATATTTTCTCACGTGACGTCGAAACATAGCGGTGACTACACGTGTGTTGCAAGCAATTCTGCGGCAGAAGTAAACCATACTGCTAGATTGGCTGTTAAAGGTAAGAGAAAAGTATTTAATTAAATTTCATTGGCATGTTGCTAAATGTTGGACGTTGTCGGTCTGATTGCGAACAATGATCCGAAATGATTTAATTTAATTTCAGTTGCACCATCATGGGTATACGAGCCTCAAGACATTTCAGCTCTCTTAGGGACTCAGATCTTGGTTCACTGTTCCACCAAGGGATATCCCGTACCAAGGGTCTCCTGGCTCAAAGGTCATGGTGAGTTTATGTACAAAGCAATTTTAGTAACAAAACAAATACTGAACTAACTCACTACTGCAGAGCTATTCTACTACATACTCGTAAATATCTAGATATTTTTTGCAAGATCACTGATATAATATGTCTCGAATTTCTTCCAGGGTCTGGAGTAAGTGATTTTCGACCAGTATCAAACCTGGACCTGCAGTTCTCCATGCTTCCCAACGGATCTCTGAGCATAGCCCCAGCAGCCCATCATCACGAGGGACAGTACATGTGTAGATCAGAAAACGGGATCGGAAGGGGACTGTCGAAGATTATTGCTGTTTCTGTCAATGGTAGTTAATAAGATACTGATTGATTTTACTTAAGCTGCCTGCTTTGAGTAACTATTAAAAAAATCTCTAAATAAGTTATGGCACCTGGCGTTACTTTGCGAAATAGTCGATGATTATTAAAAATAATGTTATGCAATTTATATAATTATTTAGTTTTAATTTCGCCAAAAACTAAATCCAGGATCGAGGATTGCTTGACATTTTATTTTTTTTATTATAAAATACATTTATCATAATATTCATGTCTGAACTTGTTTTCAGAACCCGCCCATTTTGAGTTCTCATCGCGCAACATGACAGTCAAAAGGACTGCTCAGGCGACACTCCAGTGTGACGCACGAGGAGACCCGCCCATACAGCTCCAGTGGACGCATAACATGAAGAGAGTGGACCTTACTACTTACAGGTAAATGTTACTGAATATCCAATAAAAGTACTTTCGGGTCTAGCGTCGAAAAGACTAATTAAAAAAATGTATATTCTACAATGACGTCAATTACTCATAACAAAATCCAAAAACAATAAATACCTACATATCTTTATAAACTGGACTTTCACTATAGTGTACTGTGTTGTTTCCAGAATATCAGTATCAGAGAAACGGTCAGAAAGCGGTGTGAGTTCTCAACTGAGCATAGCGCACGCTGAGCGTCACGACTCGGGAGTGTATCGCTGTCGTGCTGAGAACGCGTATGGAAGAGACGAGCTCCTCATTTACCTGGCTGTTCAGGGTAACTAACTAACCATATCACTGCTCTGAATATTATTCGATCAAACTAGGTATCGTGGCTTTGACTATACACAGGGAGTTGTAGTTGTGTACTGGCGTCCAGTTTCGCACACTAATCAACGTTGTGCTTGATCCAAAACTACTAAACATACATTTGTTGCTTTGCTTTGCATTTTTTCGCAACTGAAGGTTTCGTCAAGTTAATGATCACTATCAGTGGCTCATATAAATTTGTACAATATAGTCTATTCTAAGTGTAAACAAATCCTGTTCAGGTCACTTTCCTTATGCACGCACTAAAAGAAATTCGTAACACATTTATCTATATTTAGAAGGTTTCATCTTTATATCTCACCACTTTTTCCAACAATTATTGTTTAAATAACATTACTAGATTGTCATCGAAAAATCATCGACGAAAACTGAGGTTATCAAATTAACCTCAATAGTCAAATAAATAACATCATTACTCCGCGTCGCGCGTCGTTCATAAATGTCAAGTTTTGTTCGGAAATCCGGAAAGCATCCTCTGCCAGCGCATGCATTCAGATTCACCGAACAAACAGTGTTGCACGACAATCGAGTATTCGCGCGACGTTCACTTTTAAATAGGACGCGACCGGAAAGTAATAAAATAGTACTAAAAATTGGCATACACAGCTACGTTTTCTGATCCATTTGTATACATTTTCATCAGATACTTTTGGAAAAGTCCGTACAATTTATTTTACCTTTTCCATATTATTAATTAACCTATTGATCCGCAGAGTTCCCGGAAGCCCCGCTTGGTCTCCATGTGTCGCGACGCTCGGGACGCGGCGCAAGTATTTCGTGGCGGCGCGGGTACGACGGCAATGCCCGAGTGTTTCTCTACCGCTTGCAGTACCGGGTGGTGGGGGACGCTAGGAGGCCTGATGCGGGGGACTGGGCTGAGGCCCCTACCAGAGATGTGCCCGCTGATAGAGTGTTTGAGAGGTAAGAAAGTCAAGTGATATACTAACAATGGTCACTGGAGGTCCCAACATAAAGTTTTATAAGTAATTAATTATTATAAGTTTTATGAGAAGGCTCTCTAAATTGTATGTTAAGTTAATTTGCATTAATATTCTGAAACAGTCACGTCACGCATACAATCAAAATGGAACTTTAGTATATGATTTATTGGATCTTTTTCTTTCCATGTACAAGATAGTTACGTAATTATAACATTTTCGCTCGATTTAAGAAAATATAGTTGTATATCCAGCCACAAGATATTTTTTTCTCTAGATCAACTCTTACTTTAGTTATAAATGAAATAAGAATTATACGCCATTTAGTTTCGTGCTCGAACACGATCAAACAGCGCACGCGATATTCAACTTTATTACTGATGTGTTAGCGTCTAGCACATAATGGAGTGGCGGGCTGCATGGGGGCGGAGCTTGCGTGGACTTTTTTTTTAGAGTGTCTGGTTTTAACTTCAGTTTACTAGATTTTGCGACTTTAAAATATGAGAAAATTCATTCATTTGTTAAATCAAATTAACCGACGCCATACGTTAAAAATTAATACTATTAAATTAACCGTTTCTAAGCAAAACTAAATCAAATGGTTATTTTACTAATTTTAGACAAGATCCAGACGCCACATCTACGGAAGTGCACCTAGAATACCGAGTGGAGGGTCTTCGACCAGCCACCACGTATGCGCTGAGACTTACAGCGGTTAACACTATTGGCGACAGTGACTACTCTGATCCAGTCATCGTACAGACTTTGGAAGAAGGTAAGAGAAATAAGCAATTATTCTTCCTTTATTCAGGTATCAAATACATAGTCAGACTGACGTACATTTTTATAATCACACTTGACCAAGGAGTTCAAAACAAACGTAAATAGAACTAATTAAAAGTGCTTCTTTGCAGCTCCATCTGAACCTCCTCACAATGTTCAAGTGCAGGCGACCGCACCCGGAGAATTGCTCGTCAAATGGCAGGTGAAATGTTTATTCCTTGCCTTTGTTCAGCAGATAGTAAGAGAAAGCCGTTTTTCTCTGATCTGTACTTTACTTTACTGTCAATTTAAAATGCCTATCCAAAGAACAATATTTTTTACACAGGCACCACCACAAGAGTCCTGGAACGGTGAGCTCCTCGGCTACGTAGTTACGTGGCACGAGGCGTCCTCCGCCGCGGACAACGAGACCGCCGCGCTGACCGCCGCGGGCTGGGGCGCGGCGCACGCCGTGCTGGTGGCGCTGCGCACGCACGCGCAGTACGAGGTCAAGGTGCGCGCGTTTAATGCTGTGGGGGCCGGCCCGCCGTGCGCGCCGCTTACTGCTACCACATTAGAAGGAGGTGAGATACCTAGTTAAAACCGAAATTGTTACTAATCGTTAGCCGCAAAATAAGCATTTACAGAATAATAATAATCATTTAAATCATCGATACAGCTCTTGGTTAGAATTGAACGCAACCGTCATATTTCATGAAATGGTCATTATATTCCACCGTGCAACCTGATACTGAGCTGTAAATTGTAAAAAAAAAACGTAAGATTTGAATGTTGACAAGTCACTCAAAAAACAAAAAACATCCATGTAATGGAGAATTATCTACCCTCAACATAATAATAAATTCTTTGTTTAGCTCCTGAAGCCCCGCCAGAACGAGTTCGCTGCGAGCCGTTGTCAGCACAGTCGGTGCGCGTGTGGTGGGAACCACCACCACCGGTATTGAGAGGAGGAGTGCTGCTCGGATATGAAGTTCTGTATGAGGTAATGTTACTGCTACATAATATTAATTAATAGTTATTTATGCTACAAACACGGAAAGTAGGTGATTTCCGACGACTGTATAAGTCAACACGAGTCGGAAATCATCTTACGCACATGTATCATACAACGTTTTACTATGTACTGTGTGAAGAAATGAAAAAAAACTAGTGAACCTTACAGTAGTCGCATATGATGTATGACATTTGACATTTTGGCCGACATATATAAATGATATGCACTATTCATCATCATCATCGCCATCTTTATCGCCATCACTGACTTTGACTTTGACCTTCACCATCGCCATCGCCATGACTTTGACTGTTTTGGACTTTGACTGCGTCGGGCTGACAGCGCAGTTAAAAAAACTTTTAAAAAAAACTTGCTTTTCAGTGGGTCAGTTTGTAATTTATCAAAGTTACAAAAGCCTAATGTCAACTGCTCATCACCATTTACAAAATATTTCTTTTCCCGATGCAGGTACGTTAATTGTTGAGGAGTTCTCCTGGTACTTCACCATCAGCTCCACTTCTCCATATGCATTGTGACAAGTATAAATTACTTGGCAACCATATTAAAGTAATCGAATCGCAACCCGTCGAATACTTAGTATTGAGTAGTTCCGGTGGCCATCTGTGGTCTTCATCATCAGTTCGACTTTACCAATTAGTGTTTTCCAAGCAACTGCACGAGTTACTATAAAAAATACACAAATTGCTATAGGTTTGCTTATTATATTTGAAGAGTTCCCTCGATTTCTCCAGGATCCCATCATCAGATCCTGACCTGAAAAAAAAAATTAACAACCGAATAAATAACATGCTCCTTTTAGAAGTCGGTTAAAAATTTAAAACAAACTAAATAGTAAAAACACAGTTAGGCTGCTTGGAAAACGCTCTTTTCAAGCACATGCATTGTAATAGTACATTACTTCAGAGGGAAGAAAGTGACAGTTCCATACCGAGATTATGGCATTTGCGCCACGAGCTTGCGAGGGGCGCAAACCATTTGAGGTATGGAACTGTACTTTATCCTGAGGGATGTATAGTGCTTTTTATTACACCTACGAGGAAAATTATGGACATAAATGCATAGAAATGTTTATATTTAGTTAAAAGTACAATTATTAAAAGTGCAGCTATTATAAGATGTTACATTTTGTCCGGGTATTTATATACAAAAATAATTTCGTTTTTAATTTTCTGTATGCACCAAGGAGGTTGGTAACTGATAAAAAAAAAAACTGTATGTGGCCAGTAACAATTTACTTGAAATTTAATTAGTAGACAGTTAAAGTCTCTTGGCAGTATGACTGCTGACAAATTAAAAAAAAAGAAAAACCGGGTATGTAATGGAATTTCATACATACTTCCCACCCTTGGGTCGGAAGGATTTTCATACAAACTTCCATACCTTGGGATGAAAGGATTTGAAGGGCGGGATAAAGGCGTTTCTTCCCTCTAATTGGTATAATTAGTATGTATTTTCAGAGCAGGTGTGATAAAAAATTAATTTATCACAGATTCAGATTTAGTCAAATATTCTTGTAAAACAAAAATCTGTTGACTGCTTCCTTCAATATCGTATTGTTTACTTGAGTTTAATATCGTCTTCAGTTATTTGTTATTGTTCAATGTTCAGTGTTAAGTTTTGTATAATATAAAAATGTTTTTTTTTTGTACTGTGTGCTGTAACTTAATACTGTTATAGTATTACTACTATCTGTAACTTAATACTGTAAACCTCTGCTCGTTGATATAATTATTTTACTATAAATATTGTTTCTCATCAAGAGTTTTATTTTTTTGTTTTCTTTAGAGTAATAATGATTCTTTAACCACAAGTTAGTGAGCCATTTAATAATAACATCACGGTCCAAATATTACGATACATCCTTTATGTGAATGCTTTTTAACTTCATCGACAAACACACTTATAAACGTATTTTAACTGAAACATGGTAAATCAAACATTTGTCATGGAGTCGGTCAAACAGAAAGATGAAACTAATTGTCCATTTCAAAGTGTAGTAGGTTCTTAGTGAAAAGAACAGGCAATAAACTCCATGGACATTCTTTTTAATCAAAATATTAGTTACCATCAACTTTTTCAACTCCACAGACCGTCGACGAGCTAGAAAGCCAAGTAGAAACCCGTCGTTCAGGCGGTATGGAAACTGTCCTGCAAGCGTTACAAAGAGCTGCCAACTACAGCATAGCAGTGCGAGCCAGAACTGCGGCTGGCACAGGGCCTACCTCGGAACCGGTCTATTGCGTCACACATGAAGACAGTGAGTATAATAACTGAAAACATGTCAAGAACCTTTAACCTGTACGAAGGCTTTTGAGTTTGCTCGTCAAATTAAGACACTATCATAAAATATACGTAAGCCAATTTTTTTTTTTTTTTTTTTCATTATAAGTACCACTTCTTCTTTCTTTTTCGTGCGGTTAGTGACTAACCTGGTGTCAAAATTTTTGACTTGGCTTCACATGCCCTCAAGAAATATCTCTTAGGCATGCCGGTTTCCTCACGATATTTTTTTCACCGTTTTTGAAGCAAGTAGTAATTATACAATACGCACATGAATCCGAAAAGTCAGTGGTACGTAAAGTAGCACTAAGTATACAATAATTACATGTTCGTTAAATTTTTTTCAGTACCTGGAGCTCCGATGGACATAAAAGCGGTGGCAAGCTCCGAAGACACGGTTATTGTGAGCTGGCTGGCACCGCTGCAGAAAAACGGCAAGATCAAGCACTACACAGTCTACAATAGACCACAGAGGTTTGTCTTTCACAGTGATAGTATTTTTGAACTACACCATTATAGTTTCAAAATCAAAATGTGTAGTCACTCACAATCGCGGGGTATAAATATTTACCATCGAGGTGTAAATACTTACCATTAGGGTGTAAAATTCACGTATTTACTTGCTTAGAATTTACTATTACTTCAACATAAAAAATCTTGTTCTATTAAACAGGACAGGTCAGCACTCGCAGATGATGGTTCTTCACAAAGACGACGAAGAAGAGTATCAGGTGGAAGTACGAGGTCTACAGGAACATCAGGTCTATGAGTTCTGGGTGACGGCCGCCACTGCTTCCGGGGAAGGAGAGATGAGTGCCATTGTGGCGAGGAAGCCAAATGGTAGAGGTGAGATTTATTTTACATATTTTATTTATTTTACTATTTATTTACATATTTAGCTAAAAAAATAAACTAAAATAAAATTAGGAGAAAACCTTTACCCTACTGCTCGCATGCAAGCATAAGCTTATGCTCAATAACGATTGTGAGGTAATTCTATACTAACGTTCGAATTAAAAAAAAAATATTTGCATTCTGATGTCATGATAGCCCATTGGTTAAGGCCTCGACCCTCATGCAAGTTGTAGGTACAAATCCGCGTACGTACCAATGTGATTTATTCGATTAATATCCACTTTCTGAGTTTATCTTTGACATTACTGACATCAGTGAAAGATAACTTCGTGAGGAAACCTGTACTTATAGTCAATTTAAGTCTCTAATTGCGAATCTGTCGCATCTTGAGCTAATGTCGTAATCAATGCTCATGTCTTCTCTGTGCTCATTTCCTCGTATAAAAGAATCCTTTGCCCTGCAATGGGACAATAATAGGCTGGTATTAATAAAATTTGCATTCATAAATTTTGAATGAAAGAACCAAAACTACGGAGTAGCATATTATTAACCTTTGCCCTTCTACTCACAATCGTTTTTGAGCATGAGCACATTTCGCATTCCCTATGTTTCCTTTGTATTCTCCAGCCCCAGCAAAAATAACGTCATTCGGTCGTCGCTTGGAGGCAAAGACCGGCAGCCGCGCGCGCGTGAGCTGCGGCGCCGCGGGCGCGCCGCCGCCGCACCGCGCGTGGGCGCGCAGGAGGCCCGCGCCGCCGCTCGCGCTTGACAACAACTACCTCATCGATGGACCTTACCTTATCATACTGAGTTAGTCGATTTCTTTATTCATTGTGACCCAGCGACCCAACTCTGCTTTGCAAGGTTCTTACGGCTTAACAAAATATCAGGATTTCTGTATTTAAATTATGTAAATTTATTATAAACGTATTATACACAATTGTGTACACAATAAGAGAATTTCAAAATAAATCCTCTAAATGATGGTGTAAACTGCATTACAGAATCTGTTGCGTAGTTTACAAGAACAACGCTGTCACAGAAACACGAAAAGCGACTTTAATTTATAATATTTATAGGTATTATTATAAAACTTAAAATCTACCTATCGGTTCATTTGTGAATTTTCTATTACCCCTGGAGTCTCAAAATGATCACTACTACCCCAGGACCTACTTCTAAAATCAAAACGATTTTTCGCCTATTTTATTTTGGTGTTTACGTACACGTGTAAAATTACTTTCAGAGGTTGATCGTGGTTCAGCGGATAACTACACATGCACCGTGCGTAACCCGTGGGGTGAGGAGCGAGCCAGTTGGGAGCTGCGAGTGTTAGGAGTTCCTGCGAGACCACAACTTAGACTAGCCGCTGCAGCACCGGCGAGATTACACCTGGTGTGGGAAAAGCCGCACACTGGAGGATCTAGTTTACACGGTAAATAATATCATTAATATTCGATGATATCATTAATAGCACTAGTTTGCCAAACTATGGTTGATATTTTTTACTTATGACATATTAATTTATAATCTACTCTCAGTAATTCTTGTGCAGCTCAAATTACTTTATTTTTGATTTTTATCATCTAAGCGTATTTGTCCGTTGATAACGTGTGCGTTTCACTTTGTTAATATTAATATCTGAAGTTTTTGCGACATGAGTACTTCAAGGAAAAGTTTTTTATACAATCCAAATCATTTTTGCTACATATGTGGAGAATATGTGTTTCAACATTGTAAAAACGTTATCTAAGAGTTCGTCAAAAACACCTGCTTACTGTATTTTGTAATGTTCTTGGATAAAAATTAGCAGCCTTGGGCACCTGATTGTGTTTGTAAATTGTGTATTGAATATTTAAGATTGTGGAAAGGTGGCAAAAGAAGTGCTTTTAAATAAGAAACACCAAACAATTGGCGAAAAAAAACAAAATCATATCGAGGACTTTTATTTTTGTAGTGCCAACATCGAAGGCATTAACGCAAAAAATCGATCTAAATGGCAGTACCCAAGTACTACTTGTGTTTAACGTTCAGTGCAACATTCACCTGACACTTCAGTGCCTCAAAATATATCTGAACTCTTAGTACAAACCGATAAAGAACCAAGCTTACCAGAAAATGACACTGATTTTGAAGATGTATCCAACGAACCAAAATGTTTTCTACAAAACAAATGACATGATATTGTAAGAGATTTGACTCTTTCCAAACAAGGTTCAGAATAGTTGGCATCAAGACTGAAAGAAAAATTACTTTTAATCGTGAAAGAGAAAAAAAGTTACGGAGTTATTTTTCTGACTATTGCTGGTCCCTGATACGCTATTTTCCAAAGTCTGCACATAAGAGGAGAGCTTTAGAACAAAATTTTGTAGAACTAAATGCTTAATTATATATTTTAATCATATTTTTCTTAGTAAATATACTTTAGTGTTTTCTGTTTTGAACGTAGATATCTGAAACTCAAAAACTAGAGCTGATAAAAAATCTAATTATATATTTGAACTTAGCATACTATATATAGTCAGCAACAGCAAGCAATTTCCCAGCAACAGATTCACTGTAAACTAGTGTAATCGGTCAGAGCGAACATGGTAATCCGTAAGTTTGCTACGTGTTCAAGTGAAGTTAAACTAACTAATTTTGGAGCATACTGCACCACAATGTACACGTGCAGTCTGTGGACTCGCAAAAATCGTACAGTGCCCTTCGTGTCCAGTTTAAAAATGCGTTCAAGACAATGTTGGGGCTTCCCCGCTATTGCAGCGCATCGATAATGTTTGCCAAAGCCCGCGTTGATTGTTTCTACGTAACAATGCGCAAGCGGAGCACTTCGCTGGTGCGGCGAGTGAGGGAGAGCGCCAACTGCATGCTGGCCGCGCTTGCAGGAAGGCTTGACTGTGCCATCATGACTCACAGTTGTGAGCGGCACGTGGTGCGGTTGGGAATATACAATTTATATTTCCGAGCGTGTTACGTGTCGCTTTCTTTATAAATTGAAATGGAATGTATTGTACTTAACTAAAATTTATAACGAAAAATTTAATGTTATCTTATTTGTTTTTTTTATTTTAATTTGAGTTTTAATTTTATTTGTAAATGTGTATGCCTATTCTAATATGAGTCTATGTTAGAATTAAATTATTTTAATTTGAATTTGTATTGTTATTTACAGTTGAAGACTTATTAGGACAGGTTTGCTTCACCGATATTTTCCTGCCACAGATATGTCGAAGAGGTTGCTCTATGATTTAAACATCATTCATATCTAATAATTTATTATGCAAGTGAGCAAATTGTTAGTGAGGGTCGTTAGTAACCACTTGGTTATGGCCACTCTTTCCTTTATCACTATAACCCCTTTTATAAAGTAGCTTGACTGCCTTGTTGGTCTCGTGGTTGTGAGGGCGGCTGCTGAGCGTGGGGTTCTGGGTTCCATTCCCGGGTCGGGCAAAGTGATATTGGGTTTTTCCATTAAAAAATTCACAGAAGTAGCCCGGAGTTTGGAAGTTGGGGTGTGACCCCCCCATGCCTTGGTGCGCACGTCAAGCCGTTGATCACGTCTGATCTTTCCCCGCGTGTGTCGGATTACCGTCCCATCGGATTATGAGAGTAAAGATGGGATTGGCCACCGCAGACCGAAATTCGGTCGGGAGGATTATTCACTTATTTTTAAAGTAACTTGTTTTTTTTTTTCTCATCTCCAGGTTACTTAGTCGAGCATTCCCGCTCTGATGACGGTAAATGGCATACGACACGATTACCAGCTGATACCAGGACACACACCTTGGAGCGGCTGGCTTGTGGGACACTCTACAAAGTGAGACTGACTGCGTACAACGCGGTCGGTTCATCACCACCTAGTGATGAGCTGGTGGTTTCTACTAAAGGAGGACGTATGTGAAATTTTAAATTACTACTAGAATAATGTAATAAATTTCTCGTTAATTTAATTGTTTCGCTTTAGTCCCTATAACCGGTTTACCTATTTTGATAAGTTACTAACAAAGTTTTAAAATAAAAAAAAGTGCGATTTATCGAATAATCTTGAACTATCATCTCAATTTCAGCATCGAAAGCTTCTCCAGAGAAGGACCTAATAACGACCAACAGTTCCTGTGTTCGCCTCAACCTACTGACTTGGGACAGCAATGGCTGTCCCCTTACCCAGTTCTCGGTATCTGTGAGGAGTTTCGAAGAGTCTTCGTGGGTTACACAGACGGTGTCGCCGGCTGCCCAGCCAACTGTTCTGTGTGGGTTGACAGTGGCGACGTGGTACCATCTGAAGGTGGTCGCAACCAGCGCCGCGGGGACTACGCTGGGGAATTATTATTTTTCGACTTTAACGGAAGAAGGAGGTAAGTTCAAATGTTCGAAAAATAACTAGGGAAATCCTGAACAAATATTTCTCCCTTACAAAATAAAGGTTAATAGCTTATATACTTGTTTAATTTCCACGGAGCTCAAAGACCATGTCCATTGATTCCAGATCGGATACCGGCACCAGCTCACTTCCCTCCCGGGGGAGATGAAGGTGAAGAGCGGGCGACTGCAGTGTTGGCAGCGGCTGCCTGTGGACTATTTGCTGCGTTGCTGTTGTTGGCAGCAATTGCATACAAACGGAGGTGAGGCTATAGCTGCCTCTATTATTTGGCCCGACTGGTTTTGTTAAATGACAATCCGTAGACAACGTTTTTGCGATAGTAAAGGTCTTAATATTTTTTCTGTTTCCAGTCCCTCAACAACATGCTTCAGGAAAGGTTACGAGCAAGGAGATATCTCCGAAGAAGAGGATAAGTCAGTAGAGAAGAGAGACAACCGGCGGAATTGTCAGCAGGTGTACACTTCATCACCCATCAAGCATCCTATTGGGAAGAAGGACCAACAAGGTTTAGTTTTCTTAACGACTTTTGATCTTTAATAAGCTTTCGACGCACACATTGTTCCTAAGAAACTTTCTAGAACAAAAAGGAATTGTGAGGGTGCAACGACATTTGGCATTATTCTTTGATGCAAAATGTATGGGGTGACATGTTTTTTTTTTTTTTTTGAGGTAACGGTCAACGTCAATCGACCGCCGTATATATAGTTGCACCTTTAGAACAACACTAAGTATTTTATATTATCTAAAATATATAATCCTTACTTATAACCCTACTAATGTTATAAATGTGAAAGTTAATGAGGATGGATGGATGTTTGTTACTCTTTCACGCAAAAACTACTGAACGGATTTAGATCAAATTTGGCATAAAGATAGTTTATAATCTAGGTTAATACAAATAATACTTTTTATACTGATATTTTTACGGGATCGACACTTATGCGGGTGAAATCGCGGGGCGCTGTGAGTATTAAAAATGCGAAAATGAGTTTGTTTGTTACGCTTTCACTCTAAAACGGCTCAACGGATTTACATGAAATTTGGCACATGGGTAAACCATGATCTGAACAAGGACATAAAATACTTTTTATACCGATATTCTCAAGGGGTCGAGTTTTATGCCGGTGGAGGTGAAACCGCGGGGCGCAGCTTGTTTAAAATATTTATGTTCAAGTTGGTTGGTTGGAAAGGTGGCAGGGACGGTTCCCTATCCATTTGCATAAAATTGTAAGCCGTAATATAATATAGCATACAATTGTTTATTCTAATTATATTTACGCATAACATTATTAACGCACAAAAGCTTACGCATAATGATATTAAAACATAATTTTCATAGGCATAACAAATACGCATAATATTATAATTAACTCCTACAATGGTACACACCAATATCTACACATTTTTATACAATATTGCTCTAATGAAATATGTATGTAAAACTTATTGCCGGCTTTACCTATTGATATACTACATTATACAAATAATATTGGTTATAGTTACTTCTTTAATTTTTTCAGATTCAAATAACCGTCAATAGAATAAAAAATGATGCAATATTAAATCATTTAAATATGTTTCCATTATTCCTATTAATTTTGATGCCTTAACACTATACGTATTATGCTAATAGCTATTACGCCTAGTAACATTAGGAAAGGGATCCCGGCTGAGACATGACACAGAGTGTTGTGGCACAGCCTGGGAGAGGCCTGTGTGTGGACTGCGATAGGCTGTGTCGATTGATTTATTGGTTCAAGTTAAGATAATGGGTATTTTTTTTACCAGAAATGTACGAGATAAGTCCGTACGCGACGTTCAGCATGTCCGGCGGCGCCACGGGCGCGGGCGCGGAGGAGGGCGGCACGCTGCGCACGTTCGGGCGCGCCGAGCCCGCGCCGCTGCAGGCCGCGCCGCCGCGCGCGCATCACCAGCACCATCAGCACCACCAGCTCAACCATGAGAACGCGGGTACGTTAAATCATTCCTGATTTAATCGATAATCTTTATTGTAGTGGATTGCCGCATTCCATCAACATATTTTGTCACTCTTTTGTTTTTTTACATCATCCATGGTCAGTACAGTTCTACCATTCAAATACTTAGGTTTATATAATAAAACCAAATGTAGCGTATCCTGGTAAAATTCTATATCCAATAGTAGACTTAGGACTAGGGCTGGGTTGTCTAATCAGCATTTCATACGGTAATTTATTTTCCAATAATGGTCTTTTTTTATCGATAGACGAATACACGCTGTCTCGTGCGATGACGCTGATGGTGCGTCGCTCGGAGTCCGATTCCGACTCGAGCGGGTCACCGTGCGCCGAGTGCAACTCCAGCGTGTCGTACAGGATGCCCGTCACGCCAGGAAAAGGTATAAAAATGTCCTTTTAAGTGGTCATATTAATGTGTCGTGTTATTAACATACTTATATTCAATCCATAATTATATCCTCCACTCTCGATTTCATGCAAAATAAACATAATTAAGCTGCTCTCCATGCGCTTGCTCCTAACTATATTCATGGTGATATTGCCAACGAGAGAAAAAAGAAACAACCAGCAGTCAATTTAATTTCCTTCTGAACGTCGTTTACTAAAATTATAAATATTTTTGTAGTAATTGAACAATAGTTGTACTTCCAGACGAGGTATTCCGCGCAGTGACAGACTCAAGCGCGGAGTCGGCGGCGGACGCGCGCTCCGTGTCACAACGACCGCACGACAAGTCGCGGCGGCGACCGCGGAGGCATCACACGCCCACATCGTCTAGGTAAACTCAACATTAGGTAAACCAATTTCTGAGTAGGTATAGGATTTTTAACGTTGTAATGTATTTACTGTCCCATAAATGACGTGCAGTAACAAAATTGTTCTGATCGGTAATGTAATCAAATCACAATGAATGCTCTTAGGACCAGAATAGTTTTCTGAGGACCACCAAGTGAGCCATCTATCGTATCATAAATACATTTTCTAAAAGGAACATCTCTTGCCTCGTACACCTTTACTTTTTGCTGTCACTAGATGGCGCTGTATTTTGCTTCGTGCAACGAGTTGTTAGATGGCGCTGTTTTATTCTTCCAGATACCAGCAGCGGCAGGAGCAAGAGAGAAGAGATTTTACGATACACGTATAAGATGACGACAATAAAGACTGCTACAAGCGAAATACTATTAAATTGTTATCTAGCTAATTTACCGTTTTAGCTTTAAGAGATTTTAACACGAAAAATAAAAATGTAAATATTTTAGGATATTTTGTACTATGTTGGATTTGAAAAAAAAAAATGCGGCCTATTTGGTATCACTAAAATTAAATTTTGTAGTAAATCCATAGTTGGTTAAACTCATACACTTTAACAATAGTTATTGAATATTAAACAAAACCCTGAATCATATCTGGCGGATTGTAAAAAGTAGAACATAGATTTATATTAAGACGTCAATAGTACAAGAAGATTTTATTGTTAGTGTAAAAGGATGAGAAAATGCGATTTTCCCGTTGACTACCGCGGTGGCTCGATAGATGGGGTTGTTTATGTTGTTGCATGTGTTCATCATGTTTTGTTTTATTTTTAAGATGCTCAAGAATAAAGCTTTTATTTTGTATACTTGTATTACGAATTGTATATACCTTTTGCCCAGTGATAGTTTTATACTATATTTTGACTTACACAATTAATTGTGGGCGATTGTATTCGGGCAATTATCTTATGAGTTTTAGGCCGTGTCCTTACCGAAAGCTCGTTTAATCGCTTTCGTTCAGGACACAGGGATACTGTTATGTATAATACACCATTAATTAAAACAATATGCCAATTAAATTAATAGGTATCAGTTAAGAAACAAAAACTAAGCTGCAATATCAATAATTATTTTTGCTCTGTCGTGAACTAAGATAAGCCATAATTATACTATAAATATATTAAATAGGTATCATCCCGAAACGTTTTCTGAAGTTTTGTATTGAGCAAAATTTCACCCCTTTGTGCTAAATTGAAATGAGCCATTTACTCAGACATTTATAGTAATTACTATAACTTTTTTATACTCTTACAATAATTTATCTGTAGGCTAACAATAGATATAGCAATAAACTAATCTACTCAAGTCTTATGTTAACTGTCACTGCCTCCGTGTTTGCTAATGTAAATATTTTAAAGGAAACGAAAAATAAAATCGATTGATTTGTGTTTCGTGTTTTATTTATATTTTTTTATGAAAAATCCACTATTCAAAATAGGCTAAAAGCTTATTATTTTTCTTATAAACTATAACCTATCTAAACAAATATTATTATAAAGAGAAAATATTTGATTTTTTGTCTGATTGTTTGTAAGACTTTCACGCTAAAACGGCTGAACGGATTAAATGAAATTTGGATATAGGATACTATTTATCCCGACATTCTCGCGGGATCGAGACTTATGCGGGTGAAACCGCGGGGCGCAGCTAGTTTTACATGAACCCGCACGTATCCGGTCTTTTTTCTCCGAAACTTAGTTTTTTGTTGTCATCTACCGTTACTCTATCTGATTGCCAAAATACTTACACATCGGTCCAAAAAGATAACATCTGCCAAGAAACATGCCGTTATAATAAACAATCCTTAGAAAGGAAAACAGCACATAAGTAAGTACTCCAACTGTCGACAAATTATTTATTTATTAGTGATATTTATTGAATTGGCGAATAGGAGTACGGCGTTATTAAGAAAATGTATTTATTTATGTATTTAATAAAACTTTATGCACAAGTAAAAATACCGTATAAAGGCGGACTTAATGCAAATGAGAAAATGTATTGTCTTGATTCCGCCATAATTTAGTACATAATACTCCTAATTTATTCTTCTGCTGAATTTCCTTATCCTCCATATCCATAAGAATAGATGAGACAATAAATTCTAACAAAGGATAAACAAGGCAATAAATATTTTTTACAAAGATTTACTGTGATCACAGCACAGTAGTTATCTCGTTCCATAAGAACACTAACTAGTTCACATGATAATGTACCCTCTATCGACAGTTTTCTTGACATTGCTATGTTAGCTGGCACTTGGCATTTATTGCGGCTCCTAGGACCAAGATGTTTTAATTCCCTGCCTGGCACACGGCCATTGCATTATTATCTACACGTTCGTTGGCGATCATTCTATAAGGAATTGGGAACATTGCCGTAATATCTTAAGGGTTTAAAAAAATATATGTTGAGTTTGTCGTCTTTTTCCTTTGTTTAAAGTTTTAGAGATGAAGGTTATTATAACATTTTCGACGTATTAATTAGCAGATAGTGTTCAGTGTGATCATTGGTTTACTACTGACCACTACAACTGGAGGGTAATATGGACGATAATTTACTACGTTTGGGTAATGGATTGAAAGTTATAGAATAGTGTTAAGTATAAGTAGTCAGGAGATCGTTTCAGGTGATTTTCCTAACTTTGGTCAACCGAAGTAAGGGAAACCTGTTGAGGAATCTATCGCTATGTGTAAGTCCAACCGAGTTGAACTCTTAAGGGTCCCCCAGTCGTTCATTCTTCCACACTAACGTCGTATGGAATTTACTCCACTGTTTTACAGTGTGCATTCAAAATTTAAAAAATATATCTATTTGTCTCGTCATTATCTAGCCCTGGATGGAAACAGAATTTAAAAAAGATGTTGTTCGGAGCGTCGAAACTTCCATATTTCAACACAAATAACGCATCTTTAGGAGTAAATAAATAACTCTCAAAGTATAAAAATGCCAACATTGTTACCGTACAGAGATAGATAATTTATTGAAAAATTCAAATAACTTTATTTTGAATAAATAAATCCAGTAGTTTTTTTCGTAATATCTGTACGCCCAAAGGTCTATTCACGAAATTTTACGCACTCGTTTTTGTTATAAATCCTCCTCTATTTCACTTAATAAATAAATACCTAAACAAAAACGAAAGAAATAGGTACTTAATAAATAAAACTCAATAAATAAATATACTTAATAGCATGCATCTTAGCCACGCCCACCAACGCGGTCGAGACATCGACTAGTGCCACCTTAAAGTTGTGAGATGCCTGCACACTGATGTAAGTTCACATTGTTAAGCTTAAGGCCGTGGACCCAATTTAGATTAAATTGCTATTGATTTCCTAAGAAGAAGCATACAGAAAGAGACTGCCTCCTAACTTTTTGGTGACCCGTTGTAGCATTTAAATAGACATAACTATTATTATCTTAGGATCTTAAACTTGGAACAATTTTTGGTCCTTAAATCCGCCATAAGCATTACCTAGCCGTCTAGCGTTTCAATAAATAAACATAATACTTATGTTTGTATTATTGGATCTATGCCCGATGTATTAACACGCCTTTTCTTACATCATAATTTTAAAACGCTACTAGGTCCTATCAATCACCACTTTGCTTATATCCACTTAAAATTACAAGCCTGCGAATATTCTAGTTTGTTTACCTAAATTAAAGGGTCTAAAGTAGCTCATTTAATTCCGCTGAGTAGCTGATAGTAATCGATTGGCTACGAGTGCTACGCCGCGCTACGTCGTAGTACCACGGCGACGCGACGCGACGCGACGCTCGGGGGCTACGAAACTACGAGGTTCTAATAATAGCGAGCAGAACTACTGAGTTGTAATAACAAGATAATCTTGAACTAACGAGACTGTAAACATTGTTCATTTTGTTTTGTACCGTAAATTGAATCTGATATCCTGCGACTCGTATTGAATTACAAGGTGATATTGTTCAAGTTAGTTCTGTTGTTCAGCTAAATAAACTTTTGAGGTAAACAATACCTAAATGATGCTTGGAGTTTGCTATGTGTTGCTTTATGTTTGGAGTTCTAAGAACGTGATTGATTTTCGTGTAACGACAAAATAAATAGCTTGCAAAGATATTATTGATTTATTCGATAGTATATTGTACTATGTAATGTACTTTCGACTTCAACATTCTGATTCATCCAGCAGATAATCCTCAGTAACATAATAATGCATAATTATATCCAACGATCTATATCCCTTCTACTTGTACACGTGTGTATGCACTAATTGGTCGACCGCAGAACAGCGGCCACGTGATAAATTGCTCCTGCCATATGCCACCGCAGGCTAGCTCAATGGTACCTACAGGATACCACAGATAGATTAGTAGCAGAGGGTCTACTCTTTACAATGGACAAAATTATGGATGGATGTGGAAGTTTCAAGGTAATTAACAAGCTCCTTTTTTAACCTACATCAAAAAGGAGGAAAGAATACTAAGAAACAAAATCAAGGGCAAGCTTTCGAAACTGTTTAAAAATCACTTAGTATTTTCTGTTTTTGTAGGATGTTACAACTTTTTCAAAGTTTTTTGCGTTTTGGCTACCCGCTATGTCACTGAAGTTAAGCGAAACTGCGGTCAACGATGAAAAGTATAAGTTATAGACGACAGGAAAATCCAGAAACAAGAGGAACCTGGGTATAGACAAATAACTTTTAGTAAATTATAAGAATCAGGCGGTTAAGAGTAGACTGATAGTAACACTTTCCATACGATAACTTGACTGCTCACCGCTCTGAGTGTCACAATCTTAAGTAAATACTATTCCCCAAGTGAAGTCCAACTTAACACCCCGTTTAATAATTTAATGTCGTTACCTCCCACCCATCCCTGATGGGTCAGTTCGCACGTATGAAGATTGCAGCATCCGACATGAATGCTAAGACGCTGAGCGTCTCTGCAATTCCGCTGACCGTATAGAGTGACGAGCGAACCGTCGCCGGCGCTAGTTGTGATCTCAATTTGCGAGGATAACTACGAGATTGTGAACAGAAGTGAATTGATTTCAAGTTGCATATTTTTTGATGGCGTAAAGAGCCAAGTTAGGTAGGTACTTGTTCTGACATTGCAAGCTGGATATTCAATACTTTTTGAAGATTAGAAATAAAAGAGAAGTTTTTAATCCTGTCAAGGTAAGTAGCCTCTCCAATTAAACGTAAATTAAATAAATATATTTCTTTAAAGTTGCAATTTTTTTAAACTAATTTAAAAACTATAATGTAAGTTGTACTATCAGTCACTACCAGACTTTTTTACCAAAATCACTATCAGACTTTTTTATTAAAATCAAATTTACCAATGATCACCATATATCAGATCAGAGTATAGATGTGCTGAAAGAGGTTATTGGACGTGGTATTTCATGAAACTTAGTTGTTAATTTGTCAATTCCAGCGCCGATAAGCACAGTTCCCATGGTAGTGTCTGTCAAACGATTTCTTCTCAACTCGTTGAAGGGGATCAAACGTAAAATTTTACAATCTCCGCTCCGATTCGTTTGATGTCCGCTTTATGTGGTTCACTTTTACTTATATTTGCTTCTGAGATATTTTTACTAATTAAATGAGTAGAGTTTAAAATAAAAAATCGGCCAAGTGAGAGTCGGACTCGCGCACGAAGGGTCCCGTACCATTATCTATAAAAACGGAAAAAAATATTATTTTATTTAAAAATTTATTTTATTTTGTTTTTAAGTATTTTTTTAACATTTCAACTCTCTAACTATCACGGTAGATGAGGTACAGCCTGGTGACAGCCGGACAGACTGACAGACAGATAAACCTGACCATCGTATTTCTCATATTTTTCTACTTACGAGTATAAGCATTTGTATCTATTCTGACGGCTATAGGTACCTCATATTCAAGCTATACCTTATTAATGAAAAGTATGGACAAAGTTGCACAAATTTTCTCATGAACTACGCAGTACCAATTTACATTTAAACTTGCATAGCATGTCGTATACAGCGCTTCTATAGCTAACCGCGCTTTAAGTTTGTAGCTGTACGAGCACTCCTTTTAATTCTCTATACGCCACCAACGTCAAGAAGTGTCCTTTACCTTACTCAAGTCCGAACTTCAAAAACCCGCCGTGTTTACTACCAACTTACCAAATATCTACCAAAAAGTAAACCACAACCTTTATTTTTACATACGTAAGATCCAAATTAAATCAGCATCCAAGATTTTAACTGCATTGATTAATAGTTTTATGACGCATGCGTGTTTTCCACGGCGGCCATTTTCAGGGAAACCAACACAGTGCAACCCGGTGTAGATACACAGACACTTATTACACACACATACACGAATGTATCAAATTTTCCGAAGGATGTTGGACCAGTGTGCGTGCTGATTGGTGCGCCTGTGTGCGCGGGATGCTGAATAAAGCTGCATCCATATGAACGCCTGATTGAGTTCGTACGATTGTTTGCTTGAGATCCCTCTCGAATTTTGTGGAGTTTACAGACGCCAAGTCGTTTTACGAAAAATTTGTAATACTTCCGATTAATCATGACACGTCACTTCAGCGTCTCCTGGTACAAAAATAATATGGGTACAATTTTGTTTAATCGGTTAACGCATCTTATTACAGTTCAATGTTTGAATTTAATTTTGTAATTAAATATATTAAGAACTTTTTTATTGTTAGATAAGTCATTTAGGCATAATTATTAAATACAGACACAAAAATATTATTCCTAACTCATTGATTAACCACTTCGCGAAGTTCAGATTTACTGCCTAATATTTAAATATCTATATGTTTTAACTATGTCACCGGTAAATGAAAAATTGTGTGGAAATTGCTAGTCATGGTATAGACATTTGATGCGGAGGAATGAAGGAAAGTCGTCAGAAAAGTTTCAAGCATGAATGTGGATGGCTATGAGAGTAGGGGAAGACCAAAGAAACGCTGGATGGACTATGTGGAAGATGCTATGGCTAGAAAGGGGTTGACTTCCGAGATCAAAAGAGAAGTTAATTAAAAAATACATGTTGCGCTGCGCCAAACAAATTGGGATAAGAACAGGAAAATGATGATGAAAAATGATAATTCCCGGTAAACCATTTTCTCACAAAATCGTTTGGCATGCCAGCGACCGCCGTTTACTTTTTAATCCCAAATGTTTTAAAAATGTAATCTAAACAGTTAATCCTCTAAATTGAAACATCAAACGAAATTAGACGAACGCGTTTGATCCCTACGTGTTTACACATGCGGCCAAATAAATCGGACACAATAAAATTCGTACCGACAGCTACAAATTTGTTAGAACGAACCGCGTCCCGTCAAATTGACGCTGAAAACACCGGGCCCATGTTAAAATATTTACACAATTTATTCAGGAAATGTTCGCCCTCTGGACGCGGCTCTACGTCTGACCTGACCTGGCTTGAGAGGGACACAGATTTAGTCAGCCTCGCGCCGCCACCGCCGGCGGGTGTTCGGCAAACGCGCTCTTTTACCATCCACTGTGTCCATCCCTCTCCTGCAAACCGATATCACCGTTTGTGCGAAAGAAAGGCACGAAAAAATTGCGTTAAAATAGGTACGTAGTAATTAAGTGTGACCGGCGGAATGCAGGGCTAAATTCTTTATGAGTGCACCCGTAATTAAATTTTGATGTTGGGTTTATGTACGAGGAAATGTATTCGGGCGTCGATTGTACGTGGAAATGTGAGGTTACTTTTAATGTTTTGTACAATTTTTCAGCTGACATTAATTGTTTCTGATTGTTTCCTAAAACTAGGCCATTAATTTAGCATTCATTGTGTCATTTTGATGAATAATTTCTCAGATATTATATTCCTAATTTTCTTTGATTTTCATACTTATAAACATAATTTGCTATCGCCCAAATTCATCTTAAACCCCTGTAGCCCAGGTGTAGGTAGCGGGAAGTGTGTCAAACGCACAGCATCACAGCTAGAGATATATGTGTCGTCATTAATGACTAGGAACAGCGCTGCTGGCTAATGGTATGTAATTTGTAACCCCTGTTTATACAGAGCACAGGTTTGACTAACTTTCTAAACATTGCACGTTCCGGACAAACATTTGTTGCAATACGAGACGTGTTTGCGAGATTTTGGCAGCATTGAGGCAAAAATAGACGAATAGTTTCAGAATATTAGTTTAATGAGCATGATGATCGGTTTTATTTGTTAAAGTCCTTTTCAAAAGACAGAATTGTCTTTTAACTTAATTTCACTATGTGGTAATGCAAATGTGCAATTTATCCACTTTAATTAAGTTTTTCGTGTTAATGCAATACTTACATTGATTAAGCAATGCTTTGACGCTAATTACAACACTACTTAACTCATTACGAACCGCAAGTATAATTTTATTCCTCGTACAGTCTGTAAAACATACTCGAGATAATAAAATAAAATTACTTATTTATAATAAAAGCATATTTAGAAGTAGTGTAGAATCAAAGAAAGAAATAAAAAAGATAAACTTCTAGTTATACATATCTACAGTCAACATGTACTAAAAAAAATTGTAACAAAATACCGGCCTGACGTGGACCTAACCCTTGTTAATACAGTACCATACTCAAATAACTTGCACTTGTTAGTGCCATAGATTCTAATCTAACAGGAGTAGCCATGCTTTCACACTATTACGAAATATTCCCTCAGCCGGAGTTTTACTATTACGGTTTTATAAGGAGCTGATACGTTTCTTGTTTTTATTAGTTTATCCGGTCGGTTCGGTAGTATATCATAGCACACGACATTACTATTGTGTTACTACATTGACTATGAAAGCGATGGTATCTAGTTATGTTGAGTCGCTTCAATTTCAACTTTGTAAGTTTTTACAGAGAATGATAAAGTTATGTTAATGCTACACATACATACTTTTACTTTATATCTTAGATTGTCCTTGCTATTATAGTTTATTTATCACAACAAAATGATTCGATAAGGATCCATTTTTTTTTTGAGGCGCACCCTAATAACTGATGATTTTAAGCACCATTGAGAACAAGACACACTACAAAACTACATATGTTAAAAACCATTAACAAAAGGACTACCTTTTAAAATTGCTCAGCCAAATACATGCTCGGTCTTGGTTAGTTGATGTACGACTCCCGTGAGACTGCATTATGATAGCTAGCCACTATTCATGGCTATGATCTAATGGTTGAGTTTATTGGCGCACTCCAGCTACTTGATAATCTGCTCACATCTTAAACAACAATCTCAAGAGCAATCAAAACATTTCTCTAGATATAAAATGTTTGTAGAAATGTTACAACAAATATTATCGTTCATATTTACAACGGAACCCCTAACTATTGCTTCCGTTTCTATATTCCAAACTTCGTGTTTTCTTTGTACTTAATACGAGTTTGGAATAACTTTCGACTTTATTCTTACATTGTTCACATAATATTTATACAAGCTAAGTGTTACATGTAATTTTACTTATACGTAATTTGAATAATGTGTTGGGTAAGAAAAACAGCAGATGTTAACCCTCCCACGCTTGTGATAGTCGCTGGAGTAACATTATAATGGGTCGGTGGATAGGCTTACGAGTAATACCTACTTGTATCCGAGGATACCGTTAATATTATTTGATATTAGAGGGTTATCAGAATATCAAACAGTTTAATTAATAAATCAACGTTTGTAAGCGAAGCTAATGGATTGAGAATTGTTCAATGAACAAAATTCTTCAAGTGCTATTATTTTGTTTGTTAAGCATAAAGGTCTTGGATTGATAAGACAATTCTTAGGAAAAGAGCTCTTTGTACTTTTACAAAGAGCTCCTTGTACTTTTACAAAGAACTCTTGTTGTTCTCAGAAAACAATGTCTATTCAGTCAAAATCTATTTCTGGCGCCAACCATATTGCGTGATATCAAGGTCTCTCAAATATTCTCAAACCTAGTTTGACGTCCGTCACATTACCCATCAGTCGGGCCGTAAACAAGCCGTAGCGAGGACTAATATCGTGAGCATGTTACGTGATGCGACTGTGAACAAGTCCTGGAGGTAATCAGGTTAACGGACGAGTCCAACTGACAATTGGGATGTCACGACAGAAATAGGAGTTTTAAACTTATGTGCATTTCGGTAATAGTGCTGAAGTGTCTGTAAATCAAGATGGGATTTGAGCTCTCTAGAATGACGTAAGTACTAGGGATAGGGCTACAAAGAGCTACTAGTTTTATACCGATAAAGAATCTTGACATAGAATATTTGTTCATTTTTGTTTAGGTTTGCAGTAGCGTGTTTGTGTCGGCATTGTTCAATTACTTTTGGCCTCAAATTACCTCTTATTCACGAACCTATAAAATCAGCTTGAGATAGTAAATAAGTAATAACCACTTAGACAGTATGTAGACTTATTACTAAAATCGTGGTCACTTTCCTTTCAATTGTCTACTTTAAAGCGCAGCGCAGGTCAATTTTTTTCATTTATTTATAAAGGTTTACCAACTGAACATATATACAGCATTAACCCACAGTCTTAGACATGCATTATAGATCTCGCTTGTGTCTAAATTATAGGAAAGCACGGCACTATTAATTAGCGTACTTGTAGAGCATACAAAAGAAAATATATATAAACAATTTTAAAATGATATGCTTAATCGATGTTATATAATATAACCAATAAAAATAAACCTTTTTTTATTACAACGTTACATACAAACGTAGCTGCTTTATAAAATCCTAATCTAGCCCAAATGGAGTCATAAACTTGGCTCAGTCTTTCAGTCATAGACGTTACTGATGTTCCCCTCATGAATCCAACGTGATGCGACTCGGAAGCGAACCAAAAATATCCAGGTCAACAGTCTAGTTTGTTGTTAATAGCGAGTTCAATTTTTACTGTCTCTTTGTTTGTGTAAAAGAAAGTCATGCTATACTAAGAGCATTTAAAATCTGTTGATGTAGACAAGTGGTTTAAAAAAAACATTGTGCCAACATTATCACCTTTCATATTTTATTTTATACATATGAATACATATGCATTAGAATAAAATTAATTTTAATAATAATGTCATAGACCATATAATAATAAATCCTTTATTTCAGACCATGTCTATAATAATTATAAGTACCTAAGGTTACAAAATGTGAACACGAATAAATGTTTTCAGGATATTCGAATCCTGTTTATCCGCAATGACTTGTAGGATGCTGATAGTGCTACCCCGGACTATGCTTAGTAACGACGCGAGCCGCTTGCGCACGATGGCATGAAAGCCGTTTAGCCTGGCCTCATCAAGCATACCAGAGGCACTTCAAAAGCGGGGCAGCTCCAACAACATCCTAAATCCATTGTTATATTGGACACGTAGAGAACTGAGGGCACTGAGAGGCCTCTGCGGATAACTAAACCACAGGCTGCACGTGTAGAAAGTCTGACAGTAGCTCTAAATAATGTGACTTTAACTTGGTCACTACAATGCCCAAACCTGCAGGCCAGCATATTACTTCTGACGACTAATGCACTTTATTTTTGAGTGGGAAATAATGTGACTTTAACTTGGTCACTACAATGCCCAAACCTGCAGGCCAGCATATTACTTCTGACCACTAATGCCCTTTTTTTTGGGTGGAAAATTATCAAATAACCTTCCCCGCTCTGGGCAGAGCGGGAGAGCGTGTCAGACTCTTACTGACTAAAACCCACCCGTGTTCCTTCGGTTGCCCTGTTGCCGGGGGCCGCGATCTCCCTTACGGTTTTCTTCGCAACCCCGGCAGGTATCGGCCCTATCGGACTCCGTCAATTCTGCTGCCATCTCTTTGACGCGCGCGTGGAACACAACGCGCCGTCAACCCCGGGCCCGGTCCTTATCGGACAGCGAGCTACCTATTGCTCACCGTCCGCAAGCCCGCGCCTACGGTAACCGGGAATCGGCCTGCAACTCTCGACGCCCAGGGCGTCTCCTCCTGCAGCGGTTAGGGGCGTAAGGGCGCAAAATTTGCCTCTCCCTTACGCGTTCTGCTTCCTCCGTCACGAGCATTACCGCTTCGCAGAAGGAGGTGACGGCCTCCCATTTCCTCTCACTGTGTACCATGGCCTGAACCAGGGCCGGACGCAAGAGATCACCGCCGCCGATCGCCTCCACGAGGATGCGGATGCTCCACCCAAGCCGGGCAGACCTCCACCGTATGCTCCACCGTGTCCTCCAGGCGACCATCAATGACCTACGTTATCTTTCTATGTTAGTTAATGATTTACAGCACAGCTTTCTAAAGTTACAATTAAATTATTAATTACGTAGTTAAATAAAAATAAACTAAAATGATTAATTTTATCATTAAGTTTAATTGTCTATCTAAAATTTCCACTGAAGCGACGACGCAAAGGTCTACGACACTCGTAGAGCTGCTACGCCGCCGCGCCGTAGCGCGTCTACGAGTTCAAATGAGTAATTAGGGAATTCATCATGAGCCGAGCGTAGATTTTGGTAACTTTGTAATAAAATATGTATTTTGTTTGAAAATACTTTCCTAGTATTCGCTTTAAAGCCCTTCAGAGACTCAATAGAATGGAAAAAATGTTCATCATTTTATTTTTTGTTGGTTTAGGTTCTTATTATTTTGTTGCGGCTGTTATTATTTAGCCATACTAAGAGTATCGAAGTTATAATGTTGTGATTCTGAACTGATTTCGTCACTTTACAAAATATGGGGTTCAAAGTTTATGTAATAACTACAATACAAATATCGAAAAATAAATATTAAAAAAAAATAAAAAATTCTACGTTTAAACTGCACAAAATCTTTCTCTGCCAACTAAATGAGAAAACGTTATATCAAAGATAAACAAGTATGATCATGTTTCCCTAAGATGGGCTCAATATCTTGAACGCACGTAATACCTTTTTGTCAAGGGACATGACATATTAATAATTTTGCGGCGGCATATGTGCGACCTCGCGACTAATATCTAATACAAGTTTGTGTTTATGTATAAGGGCTTATTACTTGGTCGACTATGCTCATGTGTACGTACAGCAAGCTATATTTATATTATGTAATAGTAGTTTTTAAAGCCAATTTGTGTTTACTTACTATGTAAAAGCATTTAGAATAACGAGAAAATAATCCACTACTTCTACGAGAATTTAATTTTGAATTTCAGGAAGAGCTTACATAATATTTGAGTGGCTGATTTTGAATTAGTAATACATAAAACATTTTTAATTAAAATATAATCTTGCCACATTTTTAGGGTTCAGTACATCCGAATGAAAAATCGGAATGGTCTTTTTCTCCGTCTGTAACAGGCAATTTGCTCCGAATCTAATGGACCGATTAAGTTGAAATTTGGTACATATATATTAAATTTCTGTGACCCAAACACAGTCGTGTAACGTAAATAAATTAATTTTAAACATGGGGGTCATTTGTGGGAGGCAAAGCGAAAATTAAAAAAAATGTGTTGCAAACTGTACCGTATGACATAACAAATGAAAGGGCTTGCTGTAAGGGTATCAAATTGTTTTATAATTTAAAAAGAAACAATTTTCAAATTATTTCAGAAAATAAACAAAAATCACTACCACTCAGAACCTAAAATTTTGATAAGAATACAGAAAGGAGTTCTATAGTTATATATTAAAGAAAAACCTATAAGACGTCTATTATCTTAAAATAACATGGTAAATCTCTTAATATTGTGCGAAAAAAAAATTACATTTGCAGTTGGAATGTAAGGGAGAACATGTTTTTCAATCATAATGTTTATAAGTTTGTTCTTAAGATAAATTCATCCTAACTACGGAACCCTTCGTTGTCCGTGTGCGTGGTCCGACACTCACTTGGCCAGTTTTTAGGTTTCCGTCCGTCAAAAGGCAAAAACGGAACCTTTATAGGATCACTTCGTTGTTCATCCGTCAAAGTCAAAGTCAAAGTCAAAGTCAAAACATTTATTTCAAATAGGCCCATGTATGGCACTTTTGAACGTCAAAATTTACAGAATAATATAATTGATTCTAGTCGCCCCTTCCAAAAGGTAGTTTTCGTATGGAGAAGAATGGGCAAGAAACTCCACCGTCAGTCTGTCAAGACTGTTTTTCTCAGAAACGCGTGGAGGTATCAAGTTGAAATTAATATCAAATACGCAGATCTGTAGTTCGTTAGAGCTCTAAAAAATCAAGATTCTAAGTCAATGCAATAAAAAAATACGGCCATTTAAGCGACATATTTTGATACTCGCAAATAAATCAAAATCTATCGGGTAATTCCCGTTGACCTAGAATCATGAAATTTGGGAGGGAGCAAGATCAAAGCACAAGTAATGGAAAATACCGAAAATCGTTAATTTATAGTATTATCACATATTTTTGAACTGAAAACTTCTTTAGGCGCGTTGGGCATTTTTGAGATGGGACTAAACCATTGATTTCATGACACTGTTACCGACATCAGCTTTAAAAAGACATCAACGCATGATACATTATGGAAATAATGTATCATGCGTTGATGTCTTTCGACTCGAAGATTTTATTGTGCAGGAATGCACAGTAAAATTGTTCGAGTTTTCATTTCTGTCAGCACTCCCGGAGCACCAGTTTTGTTTTTTCTTTTTGTGATGGAAAACTTACATTTGCAGTTAGAGAATTGACCGTGGCGTATGTAAATGTATGGGAGATCATATTTTTCAATTACAAAGTTAAGTTTGTTTTTGGGATAAATTCGTCCCAACTACGGAACCCTTCATTGTGCGTGGTCCGACACGGACTTTGCCGGTTTATTTGGATAGCAAAATAGATACTGCCAATGGCCCTTTTTATTTTTCTTCCGACTAATTTTATTACCCTGAAAAAAAGTGCAGTAAAGTACTTCCTGGTTCAATCCATGTCATTCTTAAGTCTACTTAAGAAAAAAATCTTAGCGGAGACCATAAGCAGGGAAAACATGACACTGTTTACCTTTTCCAAATTTCAAATTCTTGGCCACCAGTTCAAGCCAAACATTAATCGATCTAAACCTGAAAGTTTATATTAGAGGGCCAAAGGTCGACAAACAAAATCAAAGTTTGCAATTCCATCGTCAAGTACAATGGCCCAACTTTAGCCATGACTCTTGGCATGAATGTGAGCCGGCCAGTCCGTTTCCATTTACTCTCGAGGGTCACAGGACAAGGGAAGTATTTCACCATGGAAAGCGTCGGGAAAGGAAAAATACGCTACTTTTTACCCCATTGAATGGATAGGCCTCATGGGATGGCGGAGCAATTTTCCTTGCCTCGCCATCGCTTGCGTCTTAACAAGTTATTGTAATGGTAGTGTAGTCGTTGGACTATTTGACTATGATACTTGATTTTGATAAAAATAAATTGTCACCCAAAATATAATTATACTAGAGTTATTAAAATAATTGAGCGGTATTTAGCGGTGTCTGTGTTGTAGTCAAAGCTTTTATAATATTTTATAGAGCTTGTCAAACAGTAGGTGCTAAGCAGATTTGCTTATGTTTAACATTATCTTTATTCAGCTACGCACAATATCACGTGCTTCTTAGATATGTTATATATAAGACTCGATCGCTGTGCCGCTCTCAAATTATATCGGTATATGGTAAGTACTAAAACCAATTCCAAATCCCAGACTTAAATAATTAGTTGTATCAAATCTACCGTCACTTTGAATAAACCCCCTTTATTATTTAAACCCCCATCTCTTGTCATGGCATGCATAATTGATCTCTCAGGCTCACGAGTGGCTTGGCCGTCTATAGTCTTCCATCTGCTATCGGATCAGTCTAATTTCACCTTTATTAGGACGTGTTAAGATCGGGGTGGGAAGTAGTGATATGTTTGTGTTTGGAGCCTAGACAAATAGGAGACATTGTAAAGCAGATTGCAGTGGAACAGGAAAAAAGTCTTTCAGACTGTCTGCGGTTGTTTGTGTGCGTTTGTTCTGCATGTGAGTATATGAGTGTTCGAGTGAAGCGACCATTGAATTCACACTTCATGTGAGGGTGCATTAGAGTGAGCCAATTGGTGCGTTTGCGTATGACTGAGTTCCTTGTTACGTATGTGTGTGAGTTTGTCTTTTAATGGATTTTAACAGAAGCCATAAAAAAATGATTTTACTTATGCTTTGGTTAATTCCTAAAATGTAAAGTTGTGCGCCTAAGCCCACTAGGTTATTATCAGTACCTTATTAATTAATAAAATAACACTCTTTGAGTAATGCAATTATGATTATTAACGTTTATTACCTATAACATATCACATTACATAATTAATGAGAAAACATTATCATCCCAACGTTCACTAGCATTTTTTAAACTCCCAACTAGCCTATTGTGACACCTATAAACATCACACTAATAAATAATACAGGAACGTATAAAATCTTACCCTTTTTTGCCATAATTTAAATGAAGTAGGGAAGACTTTTCAGAAAGGTAATAGCAACTATACCTTTTTGTCACTTGGATGTCATATAGAACAAGTTGAGGCTGTTTGAGAAGTATATTTTACAGAAGTTCTAGCAGCAAGCAAAAATCCAAAATGAGAGTTGAGTTCCATAAGTTGAAAATCAAGAGAACTTTCTTAATTCAGTGACCTAATTAAAAGAAAATAGATCTATTATATCTTTTCCGTGAAATAGATCAATAACAGAGTTAGCCACCATTCGGGGTTTAACTGGTGCCACACGGACTTTAAACTGATTACTGAGGAGTTGTGCTGACAAATTTGACTTGTGGTTTCCTTTAGTTGAAATAAATTCGATTTGACTATTTCTAGTTGATTTGTAGTGCCAATTCGTGTTTGAAAACTTTGAATACCTACTATTTGGTTTGAAGTTTGGAAGTTAGAGAAATACTTTGGAAATGTTATAAAGATCCATTAAGATGAGAATGATTAACTTCAACCTAGCTTTTATCAGCTATGGCTATCATACATGTCAAAATATTGAATTAATAAATAAACAACTAAGCTGTACAACTATTTTATCTAATTCTATACTAATATTTTAAAGAGAAAAATTTGATTTTTTGTATGTTTCTTTGTTACGCTTTCACGGCTAAACGGCTGAACCGATTTTGGTAAAATTTGGTATGGGGATACTTTGAACCCTGGGAACGGGCACAGGTGCTGAGTCTTTGGCCTAAGAATTGGCCAGCCCTCTGGTCACTTGAAGAGTCGACCAACCACTTGGCGATGTTTCTAAATACTTGATGCGTAGAGCTCTTCCCTTTATGTTTTTTTTTTCAGATACTTTTACACGTACAAAGTTTACATAATGTATAATCAAAGAGTCATATTAAACTAAAATGTGGAGCCCAAACCAAAAACTTTCCCTAATAAAAACATTAAGGTAGTTTAAAAAAACTGTAACCCGACTACGGTATACAGGCATACGACCACGGCTTTATCTTAACCATTTTTCTACCATGTCTTGATGATTCCTGTCTGAAATATTTTCTTGTTTCGTACTTTTTAGATCACTTTTAATTTTCCTTATTCGGGTTACAGTTTAAATATATAATTATATATATACTGTTCCGTTTTAAGGCTTGTTAAACGTTGCGACAGCATATAAGAGTAATACGATAGGCCAATATTGATTATATTTATCATTCTTTTTATTGTATACTAGGTATTAATTTAACAGCTGCGCCGTCCGTAACGCTGCCTCGCTTTTGCTCGTTTTTAGCAAATTAAACATATTTATTTACTTAGACAGTACGATATACATACATATTTGTAATGTGCTTGTCAAGAATGTTCTTTTGATACCAAACATGTCATGATTATCTCAATAAAACATTTTTTTAAGTCAGAAATTCACGTGTAAAGTCCACCATATTAAATTTAGGAAGAATTTATATAGCCTATGTCTTACGAATCTATTGATATCTCTTTCATCAAAGTCGGTTCAGCAGTGTAGGCGCTACGGTGGAACACACGTAAATACAAACATACATACTAACATACATACATACCTTGACTGCTAAAATCATAACCCTTTCTTTTGGTTTTTCCGTAGTCGGGTAAAAAATATTCATCAGTGACAAAAACTATAATAATCCAATTTCCTTTTGTCCCAAATTGACTTCGTTGGGACATCCAAGAACGCTGTCATAAAAACAAAAAGCTATGATATAAAACGCGCCCTTCTCGCAAAGTTCATCAAACGGATCTTATCAACGATTTATAGGTTTAGCCTCCGTCCAGCTATCCAATCTAAGTACCGAAATTAAAACTGTCATCTTTGAAATAATCTGGAACTTTCGAATGGCGTTGAAGCAGTGACGTAATCAAGAGCGGAGAGTAGCACGGTTTTAAATTTTATCTGCATCCAAAAACGTTTTAAAAACTTCAGTGAGATCGTAAAAACTATCTGTTCGTTGGTTTAAGTCAAAGTAGGGTAGTTTAGAGTGCTCCAGTGCAGCGGAGGTTTTTTCTGAAGTTAAGAAGAAGAAGAAGTTTGGTCACCTTTTCATCCTGAAGTTGATATTATTGTCTTAGGTAATTTATTGCGGTTCATTTATCGGAAATCGCGAAAGGTGTAACCCTTTTTCTAACTTTCTTGAATTAGTCATAAATCTGAAAATTGTACTTCAAATACTTATGAATAGGTTAAGTTTTCATGCAAGTCTCGTCGTATACGGTGACAAGACTGTAGAAACAAATAAATTAAACCCAAAGTTTTTACTTCGTCATACGAAACTAAGTTATCCTAAATCTGAGAAAGTTTTATCATAACATCTAAGGACTGTGTGAAATAACTCGGATGGACGTAAAACTAAGTTTATTCTTCTATATTTTCTTTTGTCCGTCAGGTATAAAATTACATTTATTGTATATATCCAAATTGTTTATTTCCTTATTACGTACATAGTACGAGAGCCAACGACTAAAACGATGTCACATCGTTTTACGGCCAAAACCGTATAAAATCGTTAGTTTAGATGATTCTGAATTGAATACCTAAGTTAGTAAAAAAATAGTTTTATACCTAGGTGTCAGGTAACATGTGCTGATAGAGCTTAAATACAAGATGCAGGTTCCATATTTTATATTCACGTGGGTTCAATTGAATAGAAGAGCTGTCCGAGTGATATATTAGCAAAGTTAAAGTGTGTACACTAAGCACCTCACTGTGATTTATTAAGTTTGAAACTTGCGAAAACTTTAATGAAAACAATTTAGCCATGCATTGTGTGCTAAACTATAAATTATTTGATTTAATTTTGCCGCTCGCGCTTCTTGCAAGGTCAACGTTCGTACCTACTTATGGTTACTTAAAACTTCGCGTGAACTTTTACAACAACAGTGCATTATTAATTTCACTTTTATATTTTGTGATGAATTTTCTTGTAACATATACACATTTGAGTGAAGTTTATGTGTTTGGAACTTATAGTCTTAGATACAAGAATGTTAAAATGTGCATTATTTTAAAAGTTAGGGTGGAAATGTGCGTCATTACTTCTCTCAAATGTGATAAATGAAAGTGATCGATGTTAAATGTTTCCATTAGTTTATTGGATCTTTGGCTGATTTCCTTATGGTCCTTTTGAATAGTCAAAGCAATACAACTCAGTTTCTTTATGACAGTTATCACCAAAAAAATTTAGAGAGAGTGAATATTTATATTTACCTGTAAACACTAAGCAACTCCAATAGCGATAATAACGACATCAGTTACAAAAAATAAACTGCCTGACATGCACTCCGACCTCATAATTGGCAACTCGTACAGAAGCGAGAAGTAGAATTAAGAGCATTCCCCGAGACCCACGGAGAGGGCACGGGGGCAGGAAGCGGGGCGGGCACTCATTTATCACCGCCACACTTCAATTTACCAACTTGTCTGCCAGATTTATGATCACCACGTAAAAATGTGTTATGACTTGTAATTATACTTTTTGGAGTGAAGGAAGAAAATAGAGTGTAGTGAAGGTAGTGATTGACGTTTTGAGTACGACTTCGTGAAAAGCTTTAGAGTTTGTCTATTGAAAGCTGAGAATGAAAAAGAGCGGCAATTTTTTTTTTAAATCCGTCTGTTATCCCCGGATCAACTATAGAAAAACATACTTGATACTTGAATATTTTTATGCAGAATATTTATTTTTGTTAAGCAAAAAATTGTGTAGGTAAGCTTGTTTGTTGTTTTATAAAATTTAGAGGATGGTCTGATACCAAATATATGAATTTAAATCACAAATTCCGAAAAACAATTGAAAACTTTATTAAAACCTTAATTACAAAAATGGCACAACATTAATATAAAAGATTTGTTACAAAAAACACAAAATAAAGACATTTTACAAAAAAATAATAACGTGTATTTCACCTCTGGCTCCGATCACCGCCTGCATGCGATCAGGCATGCTCTGGATGATGTACTTAATGTTTACTTGGGGAATTTCGTCCCAGGCAACCACCAGAGCGGTTTTCAAATCATGGCTGGTCTAAGGAAGGTTGAGACTTTACCGGATTCGCTTTTTGAGCATGTTCCATATTCTATGGAATTCATATCTGGGATTTTTGCTGATCACTCCAATTTGGCAATCTAGGTTCCATAGCAGAAAACAAGGATGTTAAACTGGATTACATAAATAACACAGATTTGTATATTGATATCACGCGATTTCTCATCGCTATTTTCAATTTTGATTCCACATTTAAAACTGTTATATTGATGGACCAGTACCCTAATTGCGTAACTTATTTTCGTAAACAATGTTGCCTACTTTGCTTAATTTTGACAGTTTAACAACATTAATTGTGCTATTTACGTTTTTGAGCAGATTATTTTTTCAACCTATGAAGCAATGGATTGGCAAATTGTTTCAAATCGAAACAGATTGTGATTATGTTGTATTACACAATTAGGGTACAGGTCTAATTAATATAAATCCTGTTTACCTAGTATCAAAACGAATTCAATTGTTTACCAGTAATTTTCTAAATTATTGTAAACAATTGTACCTTTTCGTTAAATGCATCCTCGCGTTCGCTTTTCACTCGGTTGTAATTATTTCTAATAGTGTATAACAACTTTCTCGCACCGCTTCTTAAAGATTTAGGCATTGTTTTACTTGAAACACGACAAAATGTACACAAATTTGTTTTCGTAAGAGGTTATAAAAACAACAACTGACAACAATTGAAACTTGCAGCAGTGTTGTCAATTTATGAAAATGTGAAAAAATCACTCTCAGCTTTCATTACACAGACTCTAGCGGTCATTGAAGGTTAATTGCAGTAGGTACTATCAATACCTACTGCAAATTTGTAGTAGCTAGTACCTACTACAGGTATTGCTCTAAGCAGAATTCTAAGTCTCGATTAAATATCATTGGAACGTTGCATGCACCGGTTTGAATATTTTGGATATGCCCAAAATCTTCAAACCGGAACGTTTTGCCAGTCTCATTACTCCGACAAAATGAACTGTCCCGCCGTGTCGAGAAAGAGAAGCGACACCTAATGTTACATTGTGCAGATACTACAATTCACATTGAGAAGCAACACATGGGAATCAAAAACCTTATTACAGAACTTAATAGATGTTCCCCCAATTTCACTTCCCGTAATGCCCCTAATGAGCGTGGGGACTTAATCCCCATAAGTCGACGGTAAATCTGTGCCACGCACGCGAAGTCATGGCCAAAAGTAAGCTCTTTTTATATAATTTTGTAAACATCACAAATATTGCTTTGACATCATTATAAAGGGTGTAATCAATCAATTATTATAAGTACGGATTATCGTATTTTAATTAATTTTATTTATAAGACTTCCGTGCTCATTTAATCTTTTTTTTTTCAATAATTAACACCGACTTTACTTTGTTAAGTTCTGTTTAAGATATTATCATTTTAGTGCCTATGCAAGAAATATACACAATATCGAACATTCAATAGGTACACTCATTAATCGTATAAGACCGCCAATGAACTGTGGCATCCTCATGTATAAGACATACAGCCGACACGAACTCGAGTAGATACTGCTATACAATTGAATAGAATCGCAAATTATATTTCTATTAAGTAATCCAAAGAATTCTTGTTTAATAAGAACTTTACAAGTGCCAGCGGAACAGAAAAAGTGTTTGCAAAAATTCAGAAGTTTTCTTAAGACTTGAATAACTTTTCCGTTAAACCCGCGCGAGTTGCTCTTTGTAAATGATAATGATAAATGATTTTATTTCTGTAAATAGGTTTGTACAAACACTTTTACATGACAATCATATTTTAAAAACTAGATGAGGTCGGCGTTTCCTATCTGACTACTCTGAGAAGAAAGGCCGAAACAAACTCAGAGGTCACTGTCTCTTTTAAAGTCCAGACATAATCTTGGTCAGATCATGTGAAGACCATGTAGATTGGTGTCTGAAGTGGTCTTTTGAGGAAAGCATCACACAGGTTGAGAGAGCCTGTCCAGTCAGTGCACGCATTTGTCAGTTATCGTGCAGCTCAACTCAGAATTTAAGGAGCTCAACGATTCGACGAACAATATCAAGAAAGGACATTTGTGGATGCTTCACCCTTTCTCGGATGAATGTTGACTGGTGATATAGTTGACATGTTATTTTTTTTTATCATCATCCAAATAGGTAATGGACTTTTAGAATATAAAAATTGGACGACTATTGTGATCTTATAGTCTTGTTTAACAACTTTACAAACCTCACTTTTTAATTATTTTCCCCACAACGACTGACTGGTCTACAGTGCAAGAATTGAATTTTGCGTAAGTGTAAGGTATTATTTAGGTTTGATAATTCTACCTGCAGATCCATAACACAATGTATAGAGCTTTAAAAGCTTCATGGTTACAATTACAACGTATTCCTATAACCTTACATCTAATCAGGTATGTGTTGGTGATACTGATCGGTGTTTTTGTTTCAGATCTCGCCCTCCCAATGTGAAGCAAGTAGGCGTAATTGACAATGTAACCGGAGCCGGTAGTGACGTCACGATGTGCTCCTGGGTCGTGTCAGCCCTCATCATCCTGTTTGCCATGGGTAAGTTGCACTCAGCTAACTTTTTACAAAGTTCTAGATAGCATGACTATGCCCGGTTTCTGACGTCCCCACATAAACTAACTGAGGGGCTTTTCCCGTATTTTTAAGAACGTCCGCATTCTAATTTCCTTTTTAATCTGTGAAAAATACCTCTATTTACCTACATTTTTGGCAAATTTGAGAGTGATTGTCGCTTAGATGAGGTAGCGACTACATTTTGAACATTTTTAATTACTTTCTGTAGGTATTGATTTGACAAAGATATGTATTTAGCGAAATTGTATTTATTTCTCTTATTTACTGTACAGAAACGTGTTCTATAATAAATCTCAGATAAAAGGAATTCAATGTTTATGCTGCTAATACTATTTGGGATTAACTTTGCCAACAAACCTAGTTCAGCCCTTAATTAGATAATCCTAGACGTGTAATTAATTAAGAAGTGTAATTTACTAATAAGGGCATTCGATTCTAAAAGGTCTGTTGCTAATGAGGGAGATTCTAGAATGTTGTAAAATCAAAACACAGAATCTTTGGCGACTCAGCTTAAATAATGCCTCAACTTTCCTTAAGGTGAAATAGCGTGGCGCAGTTCAAATAGCTTTTTTGAATTATTTCATGAAATCATGACATTTGAGGTCACTTAGAGAATTGTCTAGATGATTTTAATGGTAATTTTAATTCTGTAAAAATGTATTTGTTAATTGTAATTCTCTTGTCTATCAAAGCATCGGGGATCAAGTCTCAGTCAAATCAATTAATGAACTGAGCTAGTTCATTACTCGATGATACCACTTAGTCGGATTTAGTGGCTTACCCATGTGCTGTCGCGTAGCTCGATGTGCTCATTAATTCCAATCAGCCGGATTATCTGTAGCAAAGTCATTTTGATTCGTGCACAATTAAATAGATTCGAGTAGCTTAGCTATGTGTTATATCTAAATAACTAGTAATGAAGATTTATTTGTCGTTTGTCTTGATATATGTTCTGGATTGACGCAAAAACGGCTGAACGGATTTAGATGAAATTTGGCACACATATAGTTTATAACCTGGATTAATACATACTTTTAATTCAGGTACTACGATCCCGTGGGATATTTTCCGACATTCACGCGGGCGAAGCCGCGGCAAAAGCTAGTGTGTGAATACAGATTTAATGTTACCTGTAGTAGACTGGATGTCGGGGGATGTGTTGTAGTGTAACTTAGGAGACACTTATATCCCGGGCTAGCATATTCAAGGGGCTTATTAATATCAATGAATAGGGTCTTGTCCGTGATCTCGTGGGAGTAACCAGAATCTTGAATAAATGCTTATTCACAATGTAAAATTAGCGTTATTTGCATCAAATTGTGACTCCGTAGCTAGTTATGTTACAAAGTTTAAGCTAAGGTAACTCGCGAAATTCAAATTTTCTAACGGTTTTTGCAATTTGCAGGTCAGTGTCAGATTGTATATTAATTAAAATATGATTCGCGCCCGTAACAAATATGGCTTCACAGAATTATAACCATTAGTATCGGCAATACAACTCCTTAAGTTAGTATTAGCCTCAAATGTCATGATTTCATGAAATAATCATTCAAAAGGATATATAGTCCTCCAGACCGTATTTTGGCCATGGCGGCCAATCTCAACGGAGACTACCCTTCGGCGCGGGAGATATTATAGTGTACAAGTGTTTGCGCAGACATAGGTGCACTCTCTCTTCCATAACTCTCATAGTCCGATGGGACGGCAATCGACACGACCGGAGAGAGATTAGGCGAAGGACCAACAGCTTAACGTGCTGTCCGAGGCACGGGGGCATCACACCACCAACTTCCAAACTTCGGGCTGTTAATCAAAAAATCTTAATGGAAAACCCAATAACACTTTGCCTTACCCGGGAATCGGATCCTGGACCTCACGCTCGTCGCGCTTGCGACCACGAGCCCAACGGGGTAGTCATTCAATAGGGTAATGTAGAGAGTTGTATTGATGATTTTTTATGATTATAATTCTATAAATAAATATTTGATACGGCCGCGAATCATATTTAGATCAACAAACAACCTGACACAGACCTGCAAATTGAAAAAACGCAAGAAAATTTGAGCTTCGCGGGCTCTCCTGACGCTTTCGCCTTAATCATTACTACCGGAGAAACGATACAATCGAGAAGTTCACAGGTTACAGGATTAACATCAGCTAAGTTTTGTTAAGTTCATAACTTGCCGCCGCACAGGATTAGTCTTACCTTCAACTTTGTTTAAAGTTTATCATGGTACATACGGGTGCGGGCGAAAGCACTGGTGGCCCGGTGGTAACGGCCGCGGCTTACGAGTTGTAGGTCGTAGGTTCGAACAGTGAAATATGGTTTACTCTCTGTAAATCATATCATCACCTCTGCTCTCAAAGCGGTGAAGGAAAACATCGAGAGGAAACTGATATGTCCGAGAACCAAAAACTTCAAAGACATGTGACTTCTACCAACCCGCACTGCACCCGCATGGATTGCGGCCCACTCCCTCCCATAAGGAGACCTGTGTCGTAGCAGTGCGACCAATATAGGCTGATTACGTATGGAACATACATAATGCACGCGTTAAGGAAGTCAGCAGTGTTAGTGATCGAGTTACTCTTTTATAAATTACTAGCTTCCGGCAGCAGCTTCGTCCGCGTAATATCTTCATAAATTACAGCCTATGTTAATATGAGCTTATGATAATATAACATTCCACTGGTGAAAGAAATTTTAAAATCGGTCTTGCAGTTTTTGATTTGATTCATTACAAACAAACAAATATACAAACAATCTAATCTTTTGTCTTTATTATATTATTACTAGCTTCGGCCCGCGACTTCGTCCATGAACCTTCTTCAAGAATTGGGCTATCCAATGCAAAAATATTTTTTTAAATCTGACAGGTAGTTCTAGAGATACAAACTTACAAAAAACAAACAAATTTTACCTCTTTACAAAATTAGTTTAGATTATATTATAATCTTATTATACAATATATTATTATTATAAATTACGAAAGCTTCAATTCAATTAACCTTTTATTTTTTATGGCAGACCTATCGATCATTCACATTGACAAAAAAGCCCTCGAAATGTAATAATTTAAGATTATTCGCGATTTGATTAGTAAAAAAAAATTTGGATGGCATAAGTCTAAAATCTTTTATAATTATTCCACAAAAACAAACCCAGAGATCATAAAATATTTATGGATCACCTTATCTTGGCATCAGATATTAATAACTCTTTACTTTTTTCTGAATTCCCGTTCTACATTCAAAGGAAAATCGTTCCCAAAATGGAGATCTTTCACCTCGGCCATCCGCCGTGGAAAACAAAGAGTCTCGGAGACAAAGATCCAACGAAAAGCCGACCCAACTCCCATTCAATTTGCCACGTGACATTTCACTTGATCTTATCTTAGCCATAGTGGACACTACGCAGCTAGTTACAGAAGGACTGGATAAAGAATAAATGGAGACAAACTCACCCGCACATGAGTAAGAGACCGTTCATTTGTACCACAATCACACCACATCATAGCGGCAAAATGTGGGCAAGCAATAGTGAGTGTCGCTGCAACTTCTTGCAGTTTTTTTGTCGCTAGTAGTAGTGATGTGGTTACGTAGTGGCTAGTGTCTGCAGAGGGCTGTGACAGAGTCATCGCGTCGACGCCACATTGTGGTTGCATTGTGGCTGCGACGTCGCGTCGCCTTGATGTAGTCGGTATCGCTCAAATGTGGTCCGCGTGAAACAAACTTATTCATTTTCATACAAATTTGCGCCCATCCACGTGGTGTCATTGTGGTGTTATTGTCATCGGGCTCCAAGCTTTGAAAAAAACAAAACACAATCGTCACGTTCAAACACACTTTCATCGCCCTTTTTATGTTTCTTTGTGCACGTGACCTTGACATTTTTATTATTAACCTTCTGCACAATTATCTTTTATGTCACAACTTTGCCGCTCTTTTATCTTTCCTACGCCTTTGTCTCCAAAAACAGTTAAAGAAAAAATTCTATTATCATTTTTAAGACGTTTTTGTAATTATGGTTCCGTTTTCCTTTTTCAGCTGAGGTATAAAGCAGGTCGATGGTCCCCATGGGCGCTGTTAGTAACTAAAGGATTATGGGCCTTCCTTTTTTCAGAGTCGCAATTTTTTCTTTCACCTGTGATCTAATGACATTATTACGATGTTTGTTCAGATTCTAGAACTGTGGGAATAGAATACAAGTATTTGTGTAACTTACTGAGAAAGCAAAAAAACAGAAAAATCAGTAAATTACTGGAGGAGGCCTAATTCCTTAATTAGTTAATGAATTACTTTATTTATGTTGTAATTAAGGAATCAATAAAGGGTTTTTTTAATTTTTTTTTATTTATCTAACTAATTATTTAGCTTGGAGATTTAATTTATTAGATCATTGTTAATGCTAAGATCTTGAATAAACAGGGCAACTATTTCTTCACTTAACTATTTCTTTCTTTTACAACTGAGAGGATCACCAAGTTGTCCATCATTTCTTATACATAAGCCAAAACAACCGATCCCTTGGCAAGCACCAGAAATAACTTGATTAAATCTTGTATGAACTCTGAACACCCGCCTGGCACGAATTTTAACAAATCCGATGTTTTATTAAGCAAATCCTCTTTGCCGCTTTAAATGTGTTCACGGAAATGTGTATACACCACTGTACATGCAAGCGCCCGTAGGGATGCCCTATTATTCTTTTGAAAGAAATTGTTAATTTAGAATCACGAATGTTGTGTCTTTGGTCAGAGCTCTTATATTGTTTATAAACATACAAAGTTATTTCTAGAAGTTTTTTTTTTTTTTTAAATTATAAGCACCTAAAACTTTGTTTTAATTTTTCATTCGTATGCGTGTATCGTTTATAGTGGACAGAAGTTTCGATAGTCTGGTCTTAGCTAGGCCCAAGCGATTTACGCTTTCATAAATGCATCGAACCTGACATCCTCAATAAACCAGCTACGGGCAAATAAACCACTTTCAGCTTAAAGATCCCTCTGTGCCTCAAAACAAGGACACTTTCATATCCTGGGGCAATAAATAGGGGCCAGCCCTACGCGCGGGGGACTCATCAGCGAACGAGTCCAATTTACATGTTAATTGACGTACGTCCGATGAAAAATCACGATACATGAGACCCTTTGTAAGTCCGGCAGTAGGCAGGATAGAAGTGTTACCTTTGAAAACGTCGTGCTGAAGGGTTTGATTTTTCTTGGTGAGTTGGCTTATGAGAATTAATTAAGTTTAGTTACGCTATTGGACTAATCCTTTTATTTATTTTCGAAATGTTGGATAAAGCCCACCTGGCATTATTCATGAATTAGCGTTGCGTTGGTCACGGTACTCAATAGCTTTAAAAGAAGAATAAGAATTATCTTGTCACCCCGGCGTTATTACCTCGGTGGCGGAAAAGGGGCCCAACACAATGAATAAAGAAGCACCATTTTTTTGTATAATATAAAAACGTGTGCATTCGGGGGACCCCATCAGGTACGAAGTTCTTTCTCACGTATGATTGCAGCAAAATGTTTGCAGCCGCCATCTTTGATATCAATTTCGACCCCACGCCCTCAAAAACCATGAAAACGATACAAATGATAAACATTTGAAAATTTTCAAAGGATTTTGGATTTTCATTTCGACCCCAATATCGGCTTTAACACCCTCGAAAACCATGAAAACGATTCCCATGATGAAAAATTTGAAAATTTTCAGAGCCCGCATCTTGGATTTATATTATGACCTCACTATGGGCTTTTGCACCCTTGAAATCCATGAAAACGATACCCATGATGAAAAATATGAAAATGATCAGAGCCGCCATCTTTGATTTTCATTTTGACAAAATTCACGCTTTCTCTCACTTTCTCCGGCATGCAGTGTACTCAGGCCCATGTGAACGATTTTATCCCACTGCACTGTAATCACTTTACGCTTTTCTTTTGTTTCTGCCGGCGTTCTCTCTCTCTCTTTCTTTCTCTTTGAATTAGAAGAATACAGTCGCAAGTGTCAACACTTTTTAGCGTGACGATTTCTGAAAGTGTAAACTTTAAAAAGCCGCGTTAAAAAACTTCGTTTCATTAACCTGCAAATACGTTATTTCGTTTGGCTTTTATACCCCGATCAGCGGAATAAAACTTTATTAAAGTGCTATATTTTATGACTGACAATAAAACAGTAGATAGGTAATGTAAAATAATAAGTAAACCCTTTTGTAATGCACGGCGCTGTAAAGGTACGATAACGAACGCTACGACAAAGCGACGGGAGATAAAAAGGAATTATTTTATGTTTATGATGAATACAAGAGTCACTTCACAATTTATACATAAGTTGTTCTACCTATCTTCCTATTTATCGTTCATGTAAACGATACCCCTTTAATGAGGGTTCCGTTCCCGATTCGTGCCAAACGGAACCCTATAACTAAGCATCCGGTGTCCGTCCATCTGTCTGTCAGCGGGCTGTATCTCATGACCATATTAGGGATACAGTTGAAATTTTTACAGATTGTGGTGTATTTCTATTGCCGCTTTAACAAAAAATAATAAAAAATAAATAAAGTTAATAAATTAAAAAATTACATACATGTAGTACATCGATAACAACTGAAAAATTAATTTAGTTAGCTTTAAATGAGATCCCATCAAAAACATTACATGTAAAAAATTCAAGTATTGCAATGCAGTTCTTCTACCGTAAAAAGATCTGAGATCTAATGTAAAACCAAGTCTGTTAATTTATTCAGTACCTATCTATATGTCAACTTTATCTCTGTGTACGATTGCCACGTTTTTTTACAAGTTATGTTTTCAACTCCCGAAGCAAAATGAGGGGTGTTATAAGTTTTACCGCTATGTGTGTGTAGCTGTGTGTTTCTGTCTGTGGCATTGTAGCTCATAAACGGGTGAAACGATTTGAATGCGGTTTTTTTTTATCTGAAAGCAGGTTTGTCAGCGATGGTTCTTAGACATGTTTTTATCAAAATCGGCTCAGCCGTTTGAAGATTATCAGTTCTTTTCTAGTTGATGAATAGATATGAGTATCTTTCACAGGTCTGATTGAATTGAAATTTGGTATTCTCTTACTTCAATGACATTAGAAGAACATCCAACAACCAACAACTTCAACAACAACATCAACCAACATCCACCAACCTCAACATAATAACCATTCATCAACCTTGAACTGATGCTGCAGCATCACCTGAAATTTGCAGGATACCCAACTGTCTTACCAACTTACAGCATAGGTATCGTGTTTGGGCTCATTGGAATAGTCTCAATGAATAGGTTATAGATAGATGGTGAACAGGGTCTGGTGATAGAGTAGGAAACAGAAATGAGGGAATGTTTGTGTCGGGATTTTTTTTAATTTTAACTTTAAAAATTTTACTTGTGATGGGATCTAATTTCTTTTTGTAGGTAGATACCCCGATACTGATACTGAACCTACATCAGTTTAATAAAACGTGTGGATTTGTGTGTTTATCTTCGGCATCGTAGATAGGTTCTCACAGGTTGTTATACCTAATTATTATTGCTTTTTCATTCAATTTCAATCCACTTTAGTAGTTGTCAATTGACAACTGATTTCATTTGTTGCCCATTTTACAAGTAACCTTCGAAGAGACTGATTATGCCTACTTTTATCCTATACTATTAAACGAGCAATATTTGTATATATATCTGTACTCACGGAGCAGCGGACATGCTCCGCGATAGGCACAATAAGTTGTCTAAAGCTGTGACGAAATGGCAAATTAGAGATGGGTCGAAAAGAAGTAGAGGAACACAAAGTAAACGCTAGGATAACGACATAGTGGAGACTGCTGGTGCCGTATGGACTAGAGACACACGAGACACTGATAAATGGAGGAGCCTGGGGGAGGCCTATGCGTCAAAGGACGCGCTGATTGACGAAGACACCGAAGTGCAATAGTTATGTTTGCTTAATTTATTTTATATTGTAATTAGTTTTAGCTATCAGTAATAATAGTATATCACATATAATTTTGTACTGACGTTCTCGAAATCGGCTCTAAAGGTTTCGATGAAAGTTGCAATATAAGGGTGCGAAAAATTGATCTAGCTAGGTCTCAAATCTGGGAAAATTAGTTTTCTCCGTATTTTTACCATTTACCATTATTGACATTAGAATACATAGTAGGTACTACACATGAATTAGTACGAACTTTCCTTTACCATTAAATGAGCATTCTCTATTTTCACCAGACCAAAGCTCGGTCGCTATGTATTATTCCATTAGATAGATACACTAGGCAACTAGTCCCTATCTATGTAAAAAGGGTACAAGTAGCGCAGGTGACGAATAATTTTACAACCTGTTTGTTTATGTATGAAATTCTATCTATATACACACATCAAAAGTGTCTAGGTATCAAGCAGTATCAAGCATTTTTATGCGGATTTCTTGAGATTGAGATGTGGCTTTGTAATAAATTTATGATTATATAAATTTATATGGATCCTTTTTGGTGCATTTCATAATTTGAAACAGGAACTGTTAATCAAATTCGAGTAAAAGATGAAAATCAGCTGTCAATATTTTCCCTATAAAAACATACAACGCATTGAAGACATTATTAGTGCTACTGTTTCCCTACTACTGATTAAAACCAACGTTATTATGGAGCGGCGACGTCATTTAAGCAGGGAAGAAATGCTCAGAGCCGTGGGAATGATAGAAGCTGGTTCCCGGCAACGTACTGTGGCTTTAGCTCTGAATACAAGTCAGAGTGTTATCAGTCGACTTTGGACACGTTACCGAAGCACTGGTACCGTGGCTGAGCGCCATGGAGGACGGTATCGCTGCACCACACGGAGACAAGACCGATACATTCAAATCTTAACTCGAAGAGCTCCAACAATAACCGCCATGATGTTAGCCGTGAGGCTTCATCACTCTTCAGGGAACTTAATTAGCGACCTGTTTGGTCGCTAATTAAGTTCAGAAACCGCTTGCATGAAGTGAACCTTCATTCCCGAAGACCGCTACGGGTACCACCTATAGCAATGCACAATCGTAGGATTCGATATCAATGGGCTCTTGAACACAGAAATTGGGCAGAAGAACAATGGCGTTTCGTGTGCTTTTCTGATGAGTCTCGTTTTGGTATGAGACCGGATACAAGACGTATACGACACTGGAGAACCCCTGGACGCCAACAGCGATTAAAATCCTGCCAGGAAGTCCATCCTTATAGTGGTGGAACCATCATGGTATGGGCGGGTATTTGGATCGGCGGAAGAACTGAGTTGATTTGGATCAGAGGCAACCTCAACGCTCAAATTTATGCTGAGACGATTGTATCTGACGTCATCGTTCCTCTACAAGTGCAAATCGGTCCCTTATTTCAGTTAATGCATGATAATGCACGACCGCACACCGCAAGAGTTGTAAGACAGACTCTCGCCGCAGCTTACATCAATGTCCTGCTCTGGCCTGCTCAGTCGCCAGACTTGAACCCGATTGAGCATGCATGGGATATGCTACAGAGAAGAGCTCTGCCGAATATGGAGGGTATCCAGTCGCAAGAAGACCTTTTTTTGTTGTTGCAACGAACATGGGCGGCCATTCCACAGCGTGATTTGGATGAACTCATTTTGAGTATGCCAAACCGATGTTCTTGTGTTGTTAGTGTTCGCGGTAGAAACACGGATTATTAATTGTTTAAGTTACCCAATAAAATTTTAAAGAAAACTGTTATTTCAGTCTTTTTTTCGAACTTTAATGTTAGTGGTTCAAATGTCAAAAATCCCTTTATTAGGAAAATGGCAAATTTCTTTATTAATGCAAAGGTGACTTGGTTTATCGTTACTGTGACAAACGAAAACACTTTATTTGATGAATCCTTAAAGAAAATTTTAATTAATATCAATCAGGAGAAAAGTTATTGCAAAAATATAATGTTGATCCCTAGACACTTTTGATGTGTGTATTTATATAGGTAGTGTAAGTGACGAAAAATTGCATGAACTGCGAAAGTAAGTAAAAGTAAGCAAGGAAAAATTTAAATATACCGCAATTCCAGTCCCGTTTTCTAGATATAAATACGAACTGTATAAGTAACTTTGTAATCGCATATTATATATATAAGATTACAAAGATACTTATGCTATTTTTTAAATTATATTATGGGCTAAACACTAATTGTGTTCAAAAATTGAAGCTTGTGTGTCTGCTAGAAGTACCTTAGAATTTTGATGGTCGGTGAGTGAGTAAGTGAGTATGTCAGTGACAAAATTAAGGAACATTGACCTGCAATAGTTTTTAAACTAGAGGTTCAAATTAGATGTAATTTGAGAATATACCTAGTTATACTGGGCCCTCTTGGTCACTGAACATTCAGGCTTCTAGCTTTATCCACAACGAAGTTAAAGGAGGTCGAAAATGTCCTGAATGGCTTCGAGAAAAGATGGTACGGCTGTGCCTTTGTGTTTTTTTTTTTTTGCTCGACTTGGCGGGGACACTGCCATGCCCCGATTAGACTTCTGTATCTACAAATATTATAAATAGAAGATGTTTTGCGTGTCTGTCTGTGCGACCCCTTCGACCCCCTTCGTTTGTCGACTTGTTATTATAAGGGACAGTTCCATATTATTATTGTTTTCATAGGACGGCAATAATGCTTATTAAGGAATCGTTTTTAACAATGTTTTATTAAAGCTTTTCCCGAAAGCTTTGTTTACATCCATTAAACAGGTTTGTTTACGGTAGTTCTTATGATAATAATAAAATGGTTCTTATAATAATTATTATGATGACGTTATATTTCTTTTTGTAGGTAGATAAATGCTGATAATGTGTGAATTTGTGCCCGGCATAGTAATTATGGCAATAAATTCGGCCCCTATTACATGAGACTTAAACTTACTGGAAAAATGTGAGTCCTCTCTGTCTAACGACAATAAACGTGGTGTAATTTTAACAGGTTAATGCGCCAAAGCTAATAATGTATAGTTACTTGCGAGCAGTTTCGTTAATAAAATCTATAATTGTACTAGCTGCGCCCCGCGGTTTCACCCGCATAAGTCTCGATCCCGTAAAAATATCGGGATAAAAAGTATCCTATGTCCTTCTCCGGGTCAAGGTCTATCCATATCCCAAATTTCATCCAAATCCGTTCAGCCGTTTTAGCGTGATGTCGTGACCAAGGGAAAAACTTCAGGGCTTGATCTGGAAGCAAAGGTCCTCGCGCACATTTGGGAGTGGCGCGAGGAGGCGAAACGCCGGAGCTTAACTCCGCTGCCGAGAAATCGCGGCACAGCGGACAGAGCTCCGGCGGGATCTCATGGTGTCATGGAGAGTGCGATTGTCGCAACCCAGCGCTGGGCACGCCACAATTGCGGCGATAAGACCCCTCTTTGAGGAGTGGCTAGAGACGCGCCACGGCGTCCTCACCTTCCGCCTGACGCAGGTCCTCACCGGACACGGCTGTTTCGGGAGGTTCCTGCACAGGATAAGGCGGGAGGAAACGCCCGGGTGTCATCATTGTGTGGATCGCCCGGAGGAAACGGTGGAGCATGCGGTGGAGGTCTGCCCAGCTTGGGCGGAGCATCGCCGTGTCCTCGTGGAGGCGATTGGTGGCGGTGATCTCTCGCGTCCGGCCTTGGTTCAGGCCATGGTACGGAGCGAGAGGAAATGGGAGGCCGTCACCTCCTTCTGCGAAGCGGTAATGCTCGCGAAGGAGAAGACGGAACGCGTGAGGGAGAGGCAAATTTCGCGTCCTCACGCCCCTAACCGCCGCAGGAGATGACGCCTAGGGCGTCGGGAATCGCAAACCGATTTCCCTCTCCGCCCAGTACCAATTTCAACTTAAACTAGTGAGTACACACTAACGAGGACATAAAATAACTTTGCTATTTCAATAATAAACACAGTCATGAACCCAGGAACGTTCCGGAGACATTCTGCGTTCTCAATTGGTACCTTAACAGCGTACCTATGTCGTTATTAAAGTAGTAAACATTCTCACACATTGATAACTATCTAGCGTATACTGTGGGTACTTTGCATAATGTCTTGTGTGTGTCTGTGTTGTTGCTTCCGAGCGAACTCCGACTATGGCAATGGGATGTATAGTCACAGATTAATAATCTGTGGTATTGTAGCATAATGATGACAACCTAATGATTATAACAATGTTCCCTCATGAACATCTTGCTGAAGTTATGATAATATGACGTAATATTAATATTATGTGTTAATATTCTATCTACCTAGACTATTTCTAGGATCAAACAGCTTAGGTACCTACTTCATTTACTTTAAAGTTTTTTTTCGCTATACCTACTCGCAGCTGGGTGATTTCGCCAAGGATCATTCATATGATTTAGAATAATTTTATGTGTTCATTTACATTTATATTATTTTCGTAACCTTTTATGTATCTCTTCCTTGCCAAAACATGAATCAGAACGAATACATTAAAAGATTATTGTTGTTTGTTGAATTCCGATGACAATAAGTGTCTGGTATATGTCATTTTTAAGGCATGTCTTTAATTTATACACTCCGAAATATGCACTGAAAACTACCTACCTATAATACTTAAAATAGATTATACATAAACGATGTATGCCCTGTTCTAAGATCACCATATTTGGTGATCTTAGATCTATGGCTGCTGAATTGCTATATTTTTGCACATACATTTTTCAAATATGATCCCCCTTCAGCGCGTTATTAAAATGTAATGAGTTCACAAAACATTTTCATTAACTTTTGACGGAAGACTTGTTGTCTCCTTGTATATATGCTAATGTATTTGCGTGCACCCCTAACGATATAACTAGCTCTGTAATTTTAGGTCTTACCGCTGCATCTTAAAGTTTATTTTCGAATGGCTTGAGTCCCGAAATGAGGAACGATAACTGGCTGAGAGAATTAAAGGGACTTGGTATGTTACTTTTTTTTTTTTTTTGTTTTCCTTAGTTACGAAATTACATTTTGCTGTTGTTTCAAGGCAAATAGTACGCTAAGTAACATTTGGGAGACATTGCTTATAAAAATGTTTCAGAAACTGCTCTTACTAAAGTGTGTATCGTGGCCTATCCAACAAACCAAGAGTACCTCCCTACTATTACTACTACTACTCTGGAGAAAGATAAGGACAAAAATAAAGAAAACAATTACGGGACCTTTACAATACTACATTCGGAAAACAATTCCAGTAACTCCACATACTTTGTACAACATAATATTTTACCACATTTTCACACAAACAATTCATGCCTCTTTCACATGACGTCACACACCCCCTTCTCCACCCATCTATACACCTTCTCAGTCGTCTTGAAGTGTAAAACTGTCAGCAACAAACTCGTCAGTCATACGTGCGGGGCGTCGGGCGTCAATTCGGCCTCCGCATCAAATTGCGTTAACCCTCCGTCCGTCTGTCGGGACAATCGGATTGCGTCGGTTCAACCCGCTTATTAGATTTCACTGCTACTCGCTTGGGTAACCGTTGGAAAATATTAAGCCTATTTTTTGGTGAGTAAAGGCTGGGTTCCTGAAAGTTTGGACAAAAATAGATTGGAAAATATATAAAGGTCAACCATCGAAACTAGAAAGATTTTAAATTTTATTTTTTTACCTTTCTGTATAAGGGACCTTCACTTTTCCCTTTATCTTTACTTCTTAGATATGTGTAAAGATTCGCGAATCGTAATTCATGATAATGATGGTAGGTATTTACTATTGTCATTTGATTTTTAAAACATCTGTAAGCTAAAAATTCTCATTATTTCAAAGAACGCTCAAGTTTGGGTTGCAATCTCATTTTAGCGACATCAATATCGAAAACTTGTCAAAAATGCAGGTAAATTAGAAATTCAAGAAATTAGGATGCGTTCGTAAAACGTTCGTAAAAATTCGGGAATCGTCAGACCAACAGCTGTTACTTATGGTCACATACTATCTATGCTACGCTGGCAAAATATTTGTACAAAATTCCTGTTTTAAAACAATAATTTATGAAAGTTACAAATGTCCGAATGACTCTAAAAGTAAATTTGTTCATGTGTGAGATTCAAGGAACAGTGTCAGAAATGCGAAAACGCTTTAAATCGGATTGCACCCCAGTATGAAAGGCAAGCATGCGGCGATGAAAGAATAATATAGGATCTGCTACATGAGCTACTTTTAACTTGCACGAGAAGCGGAGCGAGTACAGCAAACTAGTAGAAGATGATTGTAGAGCGAGTGACTTGAGACCATTTCATCAAACTTATATCGTTGTGTTCACATTGTGTAGAGAAAATTTTCTATTGATTACATATGATAAAAGTAGAATTTAGTTACTTGATCTACGCTATCGTTTTCAATTAGCCGTTAATCAATATTTCAATCGGGATAATCCTGTTGTGATAACATTTGTAATATTCGCATGTCAAATTCGCATCCACCACTATCGAGTTTATTCCTAGTAAATTCTGAATTCAAAGACAATGTACCTTTGATCCAATCTACTTTGCCTGAGGTATAAACTTAACGTTATTAATTATTAAGTCATTAAGATTAATTTCAAAGCTGTACCACGGTGCTCTATCAGTCTTTAAACATTGATTTTTCGCCTCATTTATCTCAGCCTTTAAATTGTAAAATACGTTGTGAAATCAAGTAACCTTACATCCTTTACCTAACATTCGTTTGTATCACTTATGCCCACAGTAAAAATTATTTTATTTTATTCAATAGGAACAACAAACAGCACAATATGCAATATTACACACAGAAAAATATAAATAAGTAATAATGTAGCCCACAAGGCTGTTCACAAGTTACCATTAATAAATAAAACCTTAAACTCACCAGGAGGTGAACATGCATGACAGTTACACTAATATTATAAAAACAGAATCAAAATTGATATTTGAAGTTTATTTTTGACCCAAAATTACTCAAATTACCTACCTACTTATTTTAATGCTATAATTAATTGGTTCACAAATACGTACGCACTTAGAATATTACCGCTGTTGGTTAAACACAACCTTGTTATTGAAATAACTTTGGCACTAACATAATCAAAATGTCCCGTCTCCAAGTGACGGACGACCGCCTACAAACCGCCATTTTTGTTTGCAGAATATTCTACAAGCGGCGAAATATTATTAGGCTGAATAAAATTTTAGGAATGTAAAAATCTGGACGACGCGACACCATTTCTAAGAATGGACAGCTTAGAATAAACCTGAGAGTATACAAAGACAATGGACATCCAAAAAATATATAATTCTTTCAAAGCTCTGTGTAAAATAATCAGAATGAAAAAAAAGTAAAGCCGTGGTCGCATGCCATTATAATTTTGTAAGTGTACAGGCTTTACCTTGATCATTTTTAACCGACTTCAAAAAAAGGAGGAGGCTTCTCAATTCGACCGTATATATATGTTTTTTTTTGTTTATTGTACCTATGTCTTGATTTCTGTCTGAAATATTTTCTTGTTCCATACTCTTTAGAGCGTGATTTTTCAGTAGTCGGGTTTTAGTTTTTGAACTTTTATTTTTATTTATTTATTTAAAAAAACATACAACTATCATCACAAGCTAACCTAATACAATAGTGTAGTTACAGTTACATTTATAATAGCTTACAAAGATTAGACTTACATTTTATAATTATGAACAAACATGTCAATCAACCATGAGTAATTTTACAAAATGTGACCCGTGTGTTGACTCAGAGTACAATTGAAGCAGTGAATCTGTTGAGACACCATATTGAGTGTATGCAGGGCGCGCGTCACCGGCGCGTGCTGCTACAGGTTGGTGCGAGCGGGCGGCTCCCACAGCAGCGGCGGTCGCCACCGTCGCCCCACGCCCATCAGGTACTCACAACCCAACCGTGCGTAGAATGCCTGGGTTGTATATTTCACCACGCATAATTTTAAATAAGTAAGTGGCGAGAGCTACTTCCCTTCTTACTTCCAGTTTAATTATAGCCTACCATGCCCAGCACAAATAGAGTAGGATACAACAGTGGATACCCTGGATACACACCATACTGCTTTAAATACAAGAATCTCATAAATTTGTTCTGGATCCGTTCTAGCATTAGTTTGTACTTGACTTCATGTGGCAACCAGACGATAGGATTGCATTCCAAATGACTTTTTACAAGCGCTTCGTACAACGATCTTAGAGCACTGATGTTCGTGAACTGGTTTCCTAGCCGTAAGACCAACCCTAAATTGCAGTATGCTTTTTTACAAATATCAGTGGTATGCTTACGGAATTTAAATCAGTTGTAAAGCGCACGCTTAATTACTTTTTAATTAAATTATTTTGTAGTTAATTTCGTGATAAGGTATTTTTTGTTTGGGTTTTATTGTATAATAGGTACAGTCGCCGTACGTGGCACAGACTCACTTTTGCTTGTTTTCAACAATTTAAATATATTTATAATACTTAGATAATATGATACATAATTATCCATATTTGTAATATGTTCGTCAAGCTTTTTCATTTGATACCCAACCAGCCACAATAATTTATTTTTATTTCATGATTTTATTTCGTCTAGAGTGCGCCATATTGCATTTAATGTGACGCCTATTACCACCGGACAATCAAGACACTTCCAATGATACTCATTTGTTAAACTATTATCGGTAGTTTAGAAGCTATGCGGTAACAGATGAACATACATACATACTGGTCAAAACTATAACCCTCCTTTTTGCGCCGTAGTCGGGTAATGAATAACAGTCTCTGAGTGACTCTGAGTTTCGTATCAAGATTTCCTTGCAAAATTAATTTACATAAATATATTATACATAATACTATAAATATATTGTCTGCCAAACCACAAAATATTCCCCACACATAAAACCCGTGTCCTAAGTTCACAATGCTTGACTTTTTCTTATAAAAAAACATAGTAAACTTAGTTGAAATTAGTTTCTGCTAGGACTTTAAATTGCTTCGTAACCCTAGATGGAGCACGCTTAGGTAAGAACCTGCAACGAGGAAACTTAAGGTTATCAAGACAACGGGTTCTCTGCGAGGCTGCTTCGTTATTGGATGCCTTCTTGTCTGCTGACTTCGTCTCTGTAATTCGATAATGAGGACTCGCTTTAATATTAAAAACCGGCCAAGTGCGTGTCGTACCACGCACAATGAAGGGTTCCGTAGTTGGGATGAATTTATCCCAAGAACAAACTTAACTTTGTAGTTGAAAAACATGTTCTCCCATACGGAATATATAGGAGAACATGTTTTTGCAACCGCTAATGTAAGTTGGTCGATTATTACTCGTTAACTTGTCCTACTTAGCTGTGATAGTTTTCCTTTTAATTACTTATATATACTACTGCTGTGAATTTTTTTACATATCCAAAAACAACCATTTAGTTGGCTGGGGGGACACTTGACTCTAACAAAAATTAGGACTTTAAAGATATTTCGAATAATATTTCGAAATCGAATCCCTGAGTCCAAAAATGGTTTTAACAAACTCAAATAATTTTGAACGACCTTTCCAACGACACCCCACACTATGGGATAAATGAGGAAAAAAATCATCCCCACTTTACATGTAGTGTGTATTTTACCACTTTGTCAGCGTAATTAATATGTATACCCATACGACATTACAGCTTCCCAGTACTAAAAGTCTCTGAGCTAAGCCGCGGACAGATAGACAGACAGACAGACAGACGGACATGACGAAACTATAAGAGTTCCTTGTTTACTACGGAACCCTAAAAAACGCTACTTAGGTAGTTATATTGTAAAATATTTTATTAGATAACATCGGAGCGCCTTTGCTTTGGTTTTTGAATCTAAGATTCGGAGGAATTAAATGCCAAATCTAAATTCGATATTATTATCAATACTTTGGTAGACCTTTTTTTTTGCCGACCTGGGTATTTGATTACTATACCTACATTCAATTATTTGGATTACTTACATGAAATATTAAAATACCTATATGTTCAATTTTGTGCCATAAAACAAGCTTAAAATGGTGTTAACTACAAAATTCTGCGAAATGTAGGTAACGCATTTCATTCAAACACCCGGTTTTTTTCAGTTTTCACATTTCCAATGCATTGTTTCACAACAAGCCTTATTTATTACTGTTATATAGATTTACGCGCAACATCTACTGCTTGAAAAGATTCGATGTTATTTTTTTAAACAAAGGATTAAAGTATTCTCTGAATGTTAATACGAAATACTCTGACTATATACGTATGTAATCATGTATTTAAGTCGCATGATAAGTAAATTAATTAAGATTCACACGAAACCCTTGCCGAGATCGGGTTTTTTCCAAAACTTAAAATTACAGCTGACATGTCATTGAACATACACTATCTACAAAAACAGTGCACAGAACCTGCAGTCCAATTCCAAATAAATTGTGAGTGACGCTCGCCCGCGAGGGCGCCCGCCTGCCGCCGCTGCCGCCGCGCCCGCCGGCAACATTTTAACATCGTACTTGCGCATTTTTGAAACTCCTAAACTTTTATTTGGGTAAAATATATGTTTTCGTTCTCCATTGTATGCGGAGGTTTTTGAAAAAATCTAAAACAAAAGAGCATAGAGTTATGACGAGCTGAATTGCTGGCCTTTATGTTGTTGTTGCGCTGTTCGTTTCAATTTGAACGTAACTGCGGGTAGTTGAAACACTTTTGTTGACAATGCAAAAAATACGCTAAATGAAAAGTAAATAATGTGTGAGGAGAAAAGTAATGTGAAATGTGGGTAACGACTGTTTTGTTTTCTTATTGGGGCGAGTGTGGAGCTTGTTTTTAATTACAATTCGAATTATTCTTTTATTTGAACACTGGAATAAAATAATATATCCAATTTTAATCTCTGCACGCGTAGCATGACCACCGTAGAAACGGGTTTTGTCGACGGAAGAATAGACATAAATGACGCTCCGAGAAGACAGTCGGACGGCAACAAAGTAGAAAGACTCAACTGCACTTTTTACGAAATTCACTCTTTTACAAAATTCGAGTCAAAATTCTTTGTTTTGTCATAGGATTTGTTTCTGTTTGCTTCTCATTTTTACTGATATTAAGTCACGTCAACTACAAAAAAAAATCTCAAAGTGTCGAGGTACCGAATTTTGAAACAAAAAGATATTACAGTAACATTGGCTTTAATCATTTCCTTGGTAATGCCCTATTAGCTAAATGATAAAAAATAGGAATAGCTTTGTTCTTATATTAATTAAAAACGCTCTCCTGTAAAATCATGATTTTGTAGATAACCGTTTATATTTTATGACCGTCGAGTAAAAAGTTTTCTGCTGTCTTTAGCATGGCGATTACAAAATCAAATTGTCTTCACTACCTTAGTGATTTCGACAGTTTGGGATAGAAAACTTTCTTCTGAAGTAGTCTACATGTAAAAGAACCTAGACAAAGATCGTTAGAAACGAACGACAAAATGACAGATTGTAGAATGATTTCTACGGTGCGATGTCAAAAATGGAGAAACGAAATGTCACTTTGTATAGAAAGAGCTGTATCTATTCTTCATACCAGAGCGACCAGCACGCGTAGCATGACGCTTTCTATTTCTACGAAGAATAGACATAGCTCTTTCTATACAAATTGACATTTCGTCTCTCCATTTTTGACATCGCACCGTAGAAATCATTCTACAATCTGTCATTTTGTCTTCCGCTTCTAACGATCTTAGTCTAGGTCCTCTTACATGTAGACTATTTCAGAAGAAAGTTTTCTATCCAAACTGTCAAAATCACTAAGGTAGTGAAGACAATTTGATTTTGTAATCGCCATGCTAAAGACGGTAGAAAACTTTTTACTCGACAGCCACAAAGTATATACGGTTATCTACAAAATCATGAAACGCTCTCCTGTAAAGGAGAGCGTTTTGAACGCAAAACTGTGATAAGTAATAATTATCATAATTAAAATTCACACCAACACCTCGAATTCATGTGCAAAAATAGTACTGTATCTTTTTTTTCTTTTGCTTATATCTCGAAAATGGTGTGTCTAATCGCAAAAATAATGAAAATTTCGACCCCCTTTTTAAAACCCTCAAACCCCTAAGACTGAACATGTAGGTAATATTTTTTCTTATTTTCCATACAAAAAGTGAAAAATTCCATATAAAATACGTCGAGCCTTCGCGCCTCCGGCTCTAAAAAAAATCACGGGGTACGACAAACAAGTACCACGTGGACTCACGATTGTCAAATACGATTTAAGTTGTGTCAAAATTATATTTAAATTTAGGGATTTTTTGTTGCAGAATAGTTTTAAGATTTTCATAGCCAAAAATAAAGAGGTTTTAGTGATAGTTTAGTTCGGTGTACAAGAGAATCGGCACCATTACCAAGGAAATGGTTAAATCCAATATTACTGTAATATTGTTTTCTTCCAAAATACGATACTTCGACACTCTTAATATCAATAAAAATTGAGAATCAAACAAAGAAAAAAAAATCCTATGACAAAACAAACAATTCTGAGTCGAATTATGAAAAGAGTGAATTGCGTAAAAAGTGCAGTTGTGTCTTTCTACTTTACTGCCGTCCTGTCTACACGGAACGTCATTTTTGTCTATTCTTCTGTCGACACAACTCGTTTCTACGGTGGTCATGCTACGCGTGCAGCAATTTATTTGTTCGGTAAAACCTGCTAAGTTTCTATTGCAACTTATAATATCTACATAATTTAATGTAGCATCAATAGCAACACAACTATATTTAAAAAGCAATCTAAGAGAGTAGACAGACCATAATAATAATCTTTTTATTGCTCATAACAAGGTAAGTTCTTTATTTTTCATCTTGTTACAGAACTTAAACAGCAAAGAAATGGAAACAAATCAAAAGATAGAACTTTACATAACAAATAATAATAGTCATACTACGTCGTACTTATGACGTTGTACGACCATAAGACGACCTTTTGTGAGCCAAATTGGAAAGCAAAACAATTTGCATAAACTAAAATGGGAATTACCTACATAAATAGCTGTTTTTCAACCATGATATAGTGTGCATATGTTGTGAAGTCAAATCTCCAACACAGTGAAAAACACACACATTATATTATTAACTCATCTTTGGGCGTAAATAAATAACTTAAGTAGTATGAAAATGGCAAAATAGAAACCGTACAGGGATAGATAATTTCAAATAATTTTATTTTGAATAGACACATCCAGTAGTTTTTCCATGACATCTATACGCCCAAAGGTCTGTTCAAGAAATGCGCTCGTTTTCATTATAAATCATCGTTTATTTCACTAAATAAATAATTAAATAAAACCAGAAAAATAAATACTAAATAAATATATAACTGTACTAAATAGCATGTGTACTACCTACGCCACCAACGAGTTCGAGCCGTCGACTAGTAGAACCTTAACTGTAAATACACTAATTCCCTGTTTTAGCCAGTCTATTCCGGTTGAACAAGCTAGGTGTAAATTATTTACAGATATATTAAGCACTTTACTTGTCCAATCCTTGTGACATTCAGCAAATTGCACCATTATGTTGGCAACGTCACGTCCGGCGCGTAAAACATTGGGAGGAAACATACGGGAGGCGAATTTGAGCGGGTATATGCTTATTAAATAAACTAGCATTACAGTCTTCGACAACCTGCAGTGAGCACGCGTTACGATCAACACTCGTTCCTTCTCTGCATGAGAAGTAGTCTTTGCCCAAAGAGAGACAATGACAGGTAAAAATCAATGTATCTGAGTGACAACAGAACCATCTAAACAAAGTTCGTACCGATACGATAGTCAAAAGTGTAACCTGTTAGCAGGATCAGTAGCAGGCAGAGCTAACTGTTTAGAATGGAGACTAAAAAAAGCATAATATCGTGTTTTAGTTAGTTTAAAATATGAGTAATGTGATAAATTACCTTAAAAGCTTTTACAGCACATCACATAAACTAGAATTATTTAGTGTTTATCGCGCCGTGAATTGTGTAAATTATCACACACTCATAAAAGCTATTACATACATTGCGTCGTCGCGGACACTCGTATACAATGTAAATAACATTGTTTAATTGAGCCTGGAATCGTTTGCCGCAGAATTTAATATGCCAGTGTTGTAATTTTGAAATTATGTTATACCTACGCTTACTTACAAAATGATGTTGTAATTAGCATGAAATGTTTATGAGGCGTCTCAAATGATATTTATGATAAGTTTTATTTTATTTATAATCAAACGAAAACATTGCTATTTTTTTCCATCCTCCATCTCTGTGATTTTTTTGTGTAGGTATAATTTTCCTAAATCATATTCAAGGAAGGTTTTTCGAAAAATAATTTTCTCCCACTTTACAGGATACATATAAACACAATCAGCACGATCCTGCTCACACTTCACAGCCCTATAACCTAAAAGCAGTACTTCTTTTTTAATACGGTTTTATTATTCCTCTAGATTCTAGAGTGCGCTGAGAAAGTTGGCAATAATATCATAAACGAGGCTGGACTCTAGGGATGACACTACTTGTACAAACTTAACACGAGTCTTAAAATTCTTGTCTTACCTACTTAACTATTCAGGATTTCTTTGAGTATTTGAAAATTATGAGCAATGTTACTTTGTTTATTTTGATGAAGATAAAATTTATACGAAAGGGTTTTGTGAAATTCGTTTACTACTTCTTCCCAGCTAAAAGGTTTTTGGAGGATATCCGTTTACTTTTAGTGATCGAATTAACTAACCACAGAGCACCTAACTTATTATTTATTTTATTTACCTTATTAACTCCGGATAGTGCCGAGCGAGTGCACTGGTTATTTCCGACAGATAAGCTGATTTAATTTAGTAATCATGAAATGAATGCGTTCTTGTAATCATGAAATCAAATATGCAACTCATACTCCTAACCATTTCAGAAAATATGTACGTAATGTATTTGAGTTGATACCTACACACTCAATGCATCTACACAAGACCACTTAACCCGACAAACTATGCGCTAAACAATTTAAATCATTCCTATACATTTTAAATCGGAACAAAATGTTTCTCAAAGTGAACACCTTAATTTGTGTCCTAGTTTTCATAGCAGCGTCCAGACAATCGACGAGACAGGTTCTTTGAGCCGAACGTGCACAAAGAGCCACGGAATAGATAGGTAAAGTGGTACAGAAGGCCGGCTTTATACAACAAGCGAAAACAGTTGCACGCATACAAATGAAATGAAATGACAGACGCGTATCATCGCGGTCACGCATATCTAATCACTTTGAAAACAAAATTCCATGCACATGAACCTTTTTTTTTTTCGTAGGTAAGCGTTACTATTGCGATCGAGTGCTGCAAACAAGAATAGTCCTTGCAGTTTACAGATATGCGTTTCTCCAATAGTACATACGGGTGGCGAACTCCAACAAATGCCAGTCGCGAGTGCGAAGCGTACTCGTTGTATGTAGACACCTGTCTATGTGTGCTTGCGTGTTCGCTCATTGTATGGAACTATTTTCTGTACCGATCTATTCTGTGTCACAGCCCAGATATTGTATTCGCAAACCTGAACAAAAGGGACACGACCAAGATAAAAGTATTAAACGTTCCAAGTTTTAAGGATTCTTTTTCCCTTTCGTACAAAAGTACGGACGTAATGTTTTTGTTTTGCTTTAAAACTATTGGGTTACTGAATTGCGAAAGTTAAATCAGCTTTTTCCGGTTTCTTTACGCAAAACGAGTCGTTTTTATCAATGTTATTTGCAATGATGATCATATTGATCAAAAGTCGTAAAACTCTATATCTAATGTACCTGTCGCAGGCAATCTGTATGATTCCGCTTTTTACAAACGGCGTCGTCCGTTTACGAACGCTCGCAGTTATACCGGGACAATTCAAACGCTCGCGCCGCTTACAAAATGCCGCGGCAAACAAACCATTTACAATTTAACGCATTATTTTTCTATAGCTTATAATCTAACTACCGGAAATAACAGCGAAAAATTCTTGCTTGCGAGGTAACGCATCTTGCCATAGTACTAAAAAGCCTGTCTAGCTGTAAGCAATTTGAAGGTAGTGCTGCCACGGCGGGGATCCGGCCAGTGCACAAGCCGCCTCGTAAGAGATCGTGCGATACCCTCTGATGACTCTAATGGCCATCGCCCTCTGCGGTACTCGCAAAACTGCGGTGCTGCGGGCAATCAGGTCAGCTGCTCACACCGGGGCTCCATACAAGACCATGGATCGCACGAACCCCACGTACAATCGCCTGCAGGCGGTGGTCGGACGGATCCCCCAAATTGCCATTGCAAACAACTAAATAGACTGCCTAGCTGCGAGCAACTTGGAGGTAGTACTCGCCGCTCGCTCAGCTCGCGCGCGGTTGGTCACAGTTATAACCTGATTGCTGGAGTAAAACCTGATTTGTCCAACCTGTGTTTTTGTTGATCTCCCTTCAATATCAATCAATGTCGAAATTATAACAATTGAACGAGTTGCCAATTTGCCTTCGGTATATTGCATAGGTGCGAGTGTTTATGGAAACGGATGGCGCCGTATGTATAATGACGAATCATACAATTTTCCTGCGACATACCTATTCTAAACCAGGGATGTAACATTTTGTAGTTTTAAAAAATTGCTGACGCTCTTAAATTTAGTTAGGCGACGACCTCATAAGAGCGAGGGTGCGTTGGATGCAAGTGGCACAGAACTGTTCCAGGGGCCTTACGTTATGTAGCTGATAAAATAAAAGTAGAACAAGAGTCTTTGGTCCAATAATTATTTAAGAAACAGCCATTTAAACTGTAATCCTACCTAAATCATGACGAAAATAAAAACAAAATATCGTTATCTACCGATGGACAAAGCCTTCCTAAATTGTGTCACAACACCCGCTTGAGTTTAATTATGTAAATACTTTTAAAACTTCGGGCCACTAAATCTGTATCAAGATTTTGCAATTCCCTAAACAAAAAAAAGCTCTTCAAACATTCTTACAAGTTAGTGTACGCAGATAGAAAAATTGTATCATTCAGCTACATGGCGCTCCGGAACGGTCGCGATACTATGACGTCAAAAGTTAGATACCTACAAAACTGCATATTAATGCACGCGCAAATAGAAGCCCGTCTGTGTTCGTGTGTTTATCGTCGGTACTAGGAAGGTGCGAATTTAACGAGTGAGACTTTTCTATATTTAGATTATTAGCGGCTGAAGTAGGGTTGGTACTTCAGTCAGTTAAGAATGTGTGTGTGGACAAATGAGAATGCTTTGTTAACAGAAATGAGAACGATATTTCTATGTGATCTTGAAATACAAATCTATAATGTTTACTTTATCTGATATTTTTTTATAAAGATATTGGTTTGCATTATCAATGATGTTACAAAGAATTTGTAAAAAAATAATAGTTAGGTACCTACCTGAATTAATTCTAAGCAACAACGCACCAGATCACAAACAAACTTGTATCAAACTAAATTGATCCGCAACCACTTCGAACCAACAATAATCCAATCCGAGTCCCCATAATCCAAACTTAGTTATATAACACATTATTATGTTAATTCCAACATAACATTGTGGCAAACGCTAGTTGAATCCAGTTCACGGAGGAATGGCGTTTGAAATTCAAATGGCGTATTATACATATCAAGGCAGCCGTCTGTCTGTCGGCGGTAACCACGTTAAGGCAGTTAACCCGATGTCTAATTTGACAAATCTCGGTTTAACCCGGAATCTACAGAACAATAATAAGCTCTGGATTGAATGAAAACATTTTTGTTTTCGATGCTTCGAGGGTTGCCCGGCTGAATGCAAAATACGGTGCGTGCGACCTTATTTTCGAGACTAGGTGACCTGAACTCGGTCTGATAATTTTGAATGCTACATCATATGATATAAGTAATCGAACTAACCAGAATCAAACGTCTATTCTAAAATTAGCTACCTACCAGTACATAGATTTTTATTAATGATAGATGTTGTGGCATCTTGCCGTTAAATTTAGAGAGCAAAACGTCTTGAACGTTTCCACTTCTCCTCAAGTCATAACATAACGACCTCAACCAAGCACAATTATTCGTTTCACACTGCACCAATCTCTTGCTTAAAACTTAGTTACACCCAGTATTATATTAATATGTTCGACGCTACAAAGACGCTGCAGCCAATGAGTCAATGGCCAAAATCTGTGCAAGTTGCCCGGTTCAAAATCTGGGCAAGTTGTTCGCGTTCTACGATGTCTTTGTGCATATATTCAGAAACTAGTAGTCCATTCCTGGAAATTCGTTTATGTATATTTGATTGTGACTGGCTCGCTTCACTGGGTTGGTTTCTTGTTCCCAGTCATGCATTGCGATTAAATCAAATTAGAATAACTAAGTTAGAATATAGAAAGTTAGACTGGAATCGAATAGATACGTACTGATGATGATGAGATAGTGAGTGATATTTTTCGTGTTGAAAAGTAAACAAGTCTATTGGTATTTTATTTTTTTAAGTTTAATCAGTATATAGAATAACCTTTACAAAATTCGCAAAGTTGTCAACACAACAGTTCGCAAAAAGTTTTAAATGGCCAAGTTAACATTTTCGATAGAACAGACCCCGAAATTAAGTGTTAATTTCCAAAGTTTTTAACAACGTATTTTATCTGGAAAGCAGGTTCATTAGGCAGGTACGTGAGATCTAATCGTTGTTTAACCTCCAGGCTAGTACAACTATATTGCGTTTATAACAGACCTTTACGACTGTCTGAAAATTTGCAATCCCTTGGAGAGAACCCTCTGTAGAATTTTATACCAGTCTTTATATTTTTGGGTATGCCAAAAATTATTCAGAGTACCCAATTATGATTACTAAGCTTCTGGAAGGTCTATTGGAGCAAAAAAAATAGGATTTCCTTCGTTAAAAATACAATACAATTGCCAACTTATAAGACTTGCTGAAATGTAAGTAAGTTTTCGTAACCCAAATAGTTTTGCGGAAACAGCAAGTTTTCTGGAACAATTCATAGAAGTTATATTTATAAATCTAAGAGGGAAACAAGAAAGGGGTAACAAAATAACGTGGTAATGCAAGTAACGGAATGAGACGGCTATGGCTGTCCATTCAAACATACGTTGTAAGTACTCTGTTTATGTCGTTTTGGGGGTAAAACCAGTATTAATGTTTCACATAATAGTTCTGAAACCACAAAATTAAGCTACATTTTGTGGTTTGAAATATTACATTCACATGAAGGATCAATCAGGCAATCTAGGATGACGAATGGCATTCGCATTCTAATTTTAGTTTCAATCTGTCATAAATACCTCTAATTTACCTACACTTTTGGCAAGTTTTAAATCTTATTTTTTGGCCTTTGCGTTAAATTAAAATAGGTTTTTATTATTATTAATTTATTTATCGTTTGCATAGATTCTATTCTATTTTGTGAATATGAGAAGGCTGTAGGCTTAGCGGATTGTAGATTTGTTGATAATTTTCTATTTTTTTAAGAACTTGGTAAAATACTTTGAATTTGAATTTGGCGAAGAGGTCTATTTACTCAAGAGCAAATAACAATTTTCCTGTGCCGATACAAGAGAATAACAATAGCTTTCCTTCTAACATCCCTACATTATTTCCCAGGTGGTGAAGGCCAGGAGCACGGGCCGGTATTCCTGATGGAGCCGCCCCCACGACTGGTGTTCTCCAACAGCACCGGCGCCCGCGCCTCATGCGCGGCGCACGGGTTTCCCTCACCGCAGATCGCCTGGCAGCAGCCGGATGGCGCGCAACTTGATGATGTGCCGGGATTGAGGTTAGTGGAGTGCTTTTGGTACTCTTTAGAATCCTATGTATGTTCGCCGCTCTGACAGTTTTTGGACCAAAATTGTTGTTTTAATTGTCAAGTCTCTAAAAAAAACAACTTATAACACAATTACTGTTCCTGTACCATCTTTATTGGTTAAACATAACTGATGGACATGAATGAGCCTATCTAAAACAAGACGTCAATGTGTTTTTTTGAAGGTTATTTGTTCTTCTATCATATTGTTTTTATGGAGATTCACAAGATGAGCTGAGCTGCCGGAGCTGCCGTCGTAACACGTATTAATAGCGTAGCGATAATAATTTTGAGTGACCTTCAAACCCAGAATTATTAATAAGGACTGAATTTAACACCTATACCTACCACCTATTCCATAACTACCCTTTATCCTAAATTATCTCACCCAAGCAAGAACCGAACCTTTGCCTGGATACAATATATTATACAAATAACATTACTTCATGCATGGTGTACTCAACATTGGGCGTCGAAATTCATGCGTAGTTTATAAACACGAAGCTATTTATTGGGGTAGGCTAAATAAGAGGGATCACATCCATACCTGCTACGGCTCTCGTCCTACATTACGCCTGTTTACCGCAGATGTTTCCTAAAATAAAAAGTAAAAAAAAATCTTTTTGACTACAATAAATTGCTCTCATATGGGTGCTTAAGCCTGACCTACTGCGTACCTGTACTTTGAACTCTCCTTCACATTTACTATCGAGCAATCAACTTCAGGTCATTGAAACCTGCTTTTAAGAAACGAATTACAGGCAAAAATACAAAGAAACGAATTTACCCTCCTTCTCGGAAGTCAGACTATCAACCAACAGACTACCCAAACTCTTACAAAAGTAAGTAAACACGTACTCGACGTATCAGAACTCGTGTATAATATAAGAGGGATCGCAGCGCCACCTGGTGCCAAATGTTCCGAATAATTCTGTTTTGTAGCGAAAGTGCCGCGAATTACAATAAGATGTGGTTTCTTCAGTGTATGGTAGAATAAGGGATGTTTTAGTAATACGTGTGTTTGGCTGTGAGATTGGTTTTGGGAATAAAATTATGTTAGAGTACGGTGACGTGTGATTTTTGCGGGATATGTGATTTCTCAGATTTTATTAGGCACTTAAGCGTTTTTTCTGTAAATAACCTGTACACCTGACTCCTGACAACATAAATAAATATAAAGTCTACCACATGGAGCGCATGGAAATGTCAGAAATGGCAATATATTTATGATTGACATAAAAAATGTATTCAGTTAACATTAAAGTAATTATTCTTGCTACAACTAAAGTGCAATAAGCTCGCCCTGTATTATATGGGACTTAAACATGAAATGTGGATGTACTACAGGTACGCTTCTGCCGGACCCTTCGGGAAAACAAGGCGTGATGTAATGTTATGTTTATAACTAAAGTATCATAAATTGAATGATGTGGACAGATAGTAATAGGTACAATTAGTAATATTTTCGATTGTACTATTGCATCTATGTTACTGACTACAGAGCTGATTGACAGCGATTGCATCTACAGAGCATTTACCTGAACCAGGGAGCCATGATATGTCATTCTGACAGTGTTGGACCTGTTTGCAAACAGGTTAATCCGGGGCTGATCCAGTTTAACAACAATTAACTTGTAGGATATATCACATCACCTCAATTCAATTTCTATGTTAGGGTGTCTAGATTCTAGACTAGCCATAGTGTATTCTTTGGAACTAATATAAGGTGCATAAACCCGTAATTGTCTTTCCTCGCACCACATCACCCATATAGGCTATGGCCGTTGTGACACTTATTCTAAGTAAAACTTCACAGTATCGGAGTTTGCTTGCAATGTTTTTAGCTCTATAGATGCTGCTAATAGTTCAAGGTAATTTATATGGAACTTTTTATCATTACTTACCAGGCTTAGTCAGTTTGAGAAGCAAAAGAGAATATTTCAAGAAAAAAGTCAAGTTGTTTAACTCTATTGTGGTTTGTTGAAATGTGACACAGTCAAAAACTTTTGCAATTAAATAAATTCAAATTTGATTCTGTTTCTGTTGTATTTGCAAATAAATGATTTTGAATTTGAATTTAGTTTTTTTGTACCTATTTGTTAATAAATGAATTTTAATTAGGTACACCTATGCCTAACTCTTCAGTGCTGCAATCTACCAGTCTGTACCTGAACTGGCGACAATCCTGGTTCAAGCGACATTTGATGACATTGAATTTATCTTGAAGCTTATAGCCGAACAGGTATTTAGATATTGCTGTTTGCTCCATCAATTCTTCCATTTCCTTATTACGGCTGGGTGGAATTAAGGATATCCGTGTGATGCATTCATGATAAGTATCAAACAATAGTCTAACAATTGCGGCGATAAGTCTCCTCTTTGAGGAGTGGCTAGAGAGGTGCCACGGCGTCCTCACCTTCCGCCTCACGCAGGTCCTCATCGGACACGGTTGTTTCGGGAGGTTCTTTTTCAGGATAAGGCGAGAGGAAACGCCCTGGTGGTGTCACCATTGTGTGGATCACCCGGAGAACACGATGGAGCATACGGTGGAGGTCTGCCCGGCTTGGGCGAAGCATCGCCGTGTCCTCGTGAAGGTGATTTCTTGCGGCCGGCCCTGATCCAGGCCATAGTACGGAGCGAGAGGGCATGGGAGGCCGTCATATCCTTCTACGAAGCAGTAATCCTCGCGAAAGAGGGACGGAACGCGTGAGGTAGAGGCAAAGTTTGCGCCCTCACGCGCCTAATCGCCGCAGGAGACGCCCTGAGCGTCAGGAGTTGCAGGCCAATTCCCGGCCACCGTAGGCACGGGCTTGCGGACGGTGAGCAATGGGTAGCTCGCTATCCGATAAGGAACAGGCCCCGGTCGACGGAGAATTGTGTTCCACGCGCGCCTCAAAGAGATGTCAGCAGAACTGACGGAGTCCGATAGGGCCGATGCCTGTCGAGGTTGCGGTTATTGACCGAAAGAATTACCGTGGCCCCTGGCAATATAGGTAAATGAAGGAACACGGGTGGGTTTTAGTCAGTAAGTGTCTGTCACACTCTCCCGCTCCATCCAGAGCGGGAGAATTTATTTGATTCCACTTTCAATTACTGCTACCACCACTTCCTTGTTTAATTTTGGTGGGTTCAATAGGCTATAGATTATGGGTGTTTCATACTTCTTTTAAATGTTTTGCTTCGTCTCCACATTTAGTCTATTCATTATAGCTGACCGCCGTATGACCAGACTGCGATGCAGTTTCATAGGTAAAGCAACTAACCGTACCCTCTCATCCCGGAGTAAATATCAATACTACTATATAAGGTTTTAGGTTGGGGTATGGTTACCGTTTCACTCTCAGTCTCCTTTTGGTTGTATTGTAGTCGAATTGAAGTACTAACATAGCCTATTCAAGCTAAATTGTATACTTATATCTTGCATTATTGTAAGTATTTTGGAATTTTAGAAGACAACTGGATGTTGTCTGATAAATAAATAAATTATAATTGCCGGTTGTTCAGAGTCAGCTGCGTCAGCTTCGGTCACTTGACACAAAGCTTCTTGAACATGTTTGACTGTAGTATTGTCCACAGAAGCGGGCTCCGTATTCAACTACGAAGAATAATTAATAAAATTAGCATCCAGAATGCTCAAATCCACGACTGGATAGTCGTGATAGGTGATACAGTATGAACGTGTTTTAAGCACTGAATGTATAGACCATCGACTAATCTCTTGTAGTTTGTGTGGTGTCGTTCTTTGCAAGTGTAAGACACAGTTAATGTTCTCATAGTAATCCTCTCGTGAAAACTCTTAGAGACTGCCTGGGATTCAGCAAGGATTTGTTTTTAACGCTGAACATATATACCAGCGGCCAGCCTCTTGTGCAAGCTCGTGTGATGTCATTCTTTTATAAGTATACGGCACAGTTAATGTTCTCATGGTTCACCTCCCATGCAAACTCTAGAAACTGATGTGCGTATTACTGCATCCAAGATAATTTTAGGAAAATGATTTCAACTAATGACAGATTAGTAGGTTTACAGAGAACCTTACCCGTGTTGATGACAACTCCAGTTTCGCGTCTTCACTCGATTTTCCAGTTCTCGCAGATGTTCGTTTAGGTCCTCCATTTCTTTGTAACGTTTTCTTCGATATTTTTCCATTTTGTTAAAAAAATACTGAACTTTTTAACGAAAAACGTGATTAGCGCGCGGTACAAAAAAAGTACAAAGATTTGACAGATGTCATGCGAGCGCGCCAGCAACGAACCACAGATAACATTTGTTTTTAGGATGAATGGCTTCTTTATATAATGTGATAAGCGTGTATTGCAAAAGTGCAACTTACAAGTAATGTCAATGAGAACGAGGTCACTGAATCATAAATGTGTCTTGCACCACTTTTACTAAAAATAAGTCGATTCTTCCTTACGTACATAATGTTTTCATAGATATCTTGACAAGGTACCGTCATGATATTAATATCTTTAAACAGTTCCCTTAGAGAGTCACGACTGCAGAGGCCATTATATGGCTCTGATAGCTCTTTTCTGCAGAATAAAAATAGACTCAATGTCTGCATCCCGTCCCCATAATACCGTACGACATAAGACTATGAGAGTAACTGAAATAGAGTAACTGAAATAGACTAGCCTTGTGGTATCTACATCAGTAAAGTGACGGTTTTTTCCCACAGCGTATGCTGCTGAACTTAGCTGTCCTGAAAGGGATGTTAAATGAGGACCCCATTGAAGCCTTGAGTCGAGCGTGATCCCCAGGAAAACAGTTTGACAAATTCTAGTTTCTCTTGATTCAATACTATCTCACAATTACTACTTTTGACATTTGGTAAAGAAAATCTTATGCATTTAGTTTTTTTTACTATTTAATACTAAATTATTAACAGTAAACCAATTTTGGACCTACAGTAGGGCGTTATTTACGTCGTCAAGTTTTGAAGCACGTCTATTAATTTTAAAAATTAAGGAAGTATCATCAGCCAATAATACCATTTGTGGCTGGTTTTTTAACAAATGGGGCAGATCGTTAATATATACTAAAAAGAGGAAAGGACCTAATATTGATCCTTGTGGTACACCCATTTTTACTTTTAAACCGGGTGAATTGACACCATTTATTTGAACATGCTGCTGTCTATCATTTAAATAAGATTTTGCTAAACTGAGCGCAAGTTTTCCAAGTCCGAAATGCTCAAGTTTCAAGATTAAGATTTGTGCTTCTTTCAAAATAACCGTCGATTGGTTGCATCACGCAACGACATACAAGCTGCAACGAAGGAGCAACACGTTAACATTATTTTTACTTTGTTTTTACCCGTAATAAAAAAACAGTCGATAGTAATTTCTCTGTTTCATCAATAGTACCTTCTTTTGGGATGTAGTTAGGTATAGATACTACTATGCCAGACATGGCCAAACATAAAGGCTGCGGTCAGATACGGCTCACAGCAGCTACTCGAGAAGAGCTCTTCTGGCTCAGCTACAAGCAAATATATTACTAACAGACAGTGCTTCAGTGGAGAACTGTGTAGAGTATGCTTTTAGATGACTAGCTTGTTGCAGTCAATATGTTGGCGGACAGTTAGATTGCTTACCGATTTATAAATCCGGCTTAATTAATGTTTATTTATTGGCACATTTTGTACATCACGAAATTAAAGTACAAAATGTAAGTTCACACGCATACATCAAAATTGCCATTACCGTTATTTTACGCCAGAAAATAAACCCCAAAAACCTTCTTAACTAGAATCTAGACGACGCAACACGCAAACTTAGCAAATCGCCACCGCGTTAAACCTTGAATTTCAATGATACGGTTAGCGGTACAAACGGTATAATATCTTTAAAATAAAATAATCCAAGTGTCGGCGCGATTCAGATGAGCGTCATGAAATATGTATCTGACATTGTGAATAGCTTGCCGTGACGGAGGCACACCGGGCGCGCGGTAGTGTGCTCACTCTTATTCTTACATTTTCATTTGCTGTCTGTACAGATTTCCTTTGTGAATTTTGTGTTCGTTTGAGGTTCCTTTGTAGGTTGTCTATTTTATTTATTTGAAAATGTAAGGCATAACATTATTTCTGGAAAAAAAAAACATATTAAGCGTGCGAGTTCAAGTCACAGCGTCAGTATGTGCTAGCCCCTTAAGTTTTAAAATGTTACACTGCTACAACATTGAATAGACCATTTCTCGATATACACCATTTTAAAAAGGCTGTTCTTAAATTATTAAATATAAAAGCTTATTACACAATCAATGAGTATCTAGACGACAAATTATAATTTATTGACATTTTGATTTTTTATTAGATACTTTTAATTTGTTAATAAATTAAATGTTTATTGAATTTAATTTAATTTTAATGTTTTTATGTGATTAAATACATAATATTATTTTAGGAATCGTTAGTGATTTTGTTAAATAATAGCAATAATCAATATTATTAAATGATTTTATTTTTCTGGATTTTTAAATTATTTTTAAATATATTATTATGATCATTGAATTTAATAACAATGAATAATGTTTTTAAGTATCTATTCATTTTGAATTGTTAAAATTTAGTTTTATTTGCTAATGTTAATGTTTTGTTGCATTTATTACTAATTAATTTGAAATTATAATCAGAATATTTGTGCGCCGTTGACGGCAAGACATAGAGTTCATTTTATTATTATTAACATATGTACATTTTTGTTTACCTATACAAATAAAAATATTCGAATTCGAATTTGTAACGAATACTCTAAAAAATACTTTAAAAATAGTCCATTTTTTCGATATGGATTCGAACCATCGCATCACCGAACGTCATCATACTCATACCGGCAGTTTGGTAAACTAGCCAGCGAACCCATGTGAATTATGGTGAAATTGTTCATTACGTTTCTGTCTAATCGGGAAATGTTATAATTTGAGGGTATCCATTATCGTTTTCTTCATAAAAATTAATCCATACCCTCAAGTTATAACTACAACGTTTGTAAAACTATTGTTTATTTCTAACGCTTCCTATTTTATTGTTTCCGTTAATAGGATGTCACTTGTCTAGGGATTTGTTTGTATCAGTTGGTAGAATATATATATTATGATAATTGTAAATTAACAAATCAAATCGTAAAATATAAATCTTTGTAGTAAAGATCAAAGTTTTGTTAAATAATTGCAATAATCAATATTATTAAATGATTTTATTTTTCTGGATTTTTAAATTATTTATAAATATTACTAAAACAAAATAGAAACATACTATTTAAAAAAAAAATTACAAGAAGCACATTTCGTGCTTAGAATTTGAACCTCCTATCTTATGCACGGCAAGCGGTCTTGAAACCTCCGCTCTATTTAGACGTAGAATAACTTTTGTAAATGTTAACCCTATTCATTAAAACAATAGGTACATTAATTATATAATAAAATCTTTTTGCAAAGTACTAAAACCAACTTGGGCCTATCGTGGATTTGAACGCATATGACTTTTGGGGTGGTAACTACTTAATGGAGCTGTGTGTACCTAAGTAAGAACAGCTAGGTAAAAGGTTAAAGTAGGGATAGACAGACAGTTTTTAGGATTATAAAAAAGGTCGCAGTAGGTGTCTTGTAATAGTAAAAAGTTATATCCGCGTACCATAACGATCGTCATCAAAATTCACATTGCGTATATTCTTCCTTGCCTTTTACTCAAACTACGTAAAATTATTATTTTACCCTCTTCACAGCTGACTGCCTAACTAACATTCAATATTATAATAATAATATTATATGATATAAGCTGGCGGGTGGGTACATTAAACCCTGGGCTGTTGTAACTAAGTTTGGAAGTAATAAGCTGATGAACTTCTCTTGTTTGTCCGAACTCCGGGGTCTAAACGAGTGTGAAAACCAAAAATATCACGCGTCACTTGATTTATGAAAGTTGAAAGAGTATTTGTGTTTGTTTAGGCACAGACATAAACGTTGTAACGTTCTCAGTTTTTCCATGGAGGTGCGGATATTATTACAAAAAGAGTGCAACAGACTTCATTTATACTGTTCATTCTACCGTTTCTTTTCAGATTAGTAATTTATTTTAGGTTTCTCAAAGTGATCCGAGTGCTATTTTCAGTTTCCTGTAACAATGGTAAACACGGTAAACTAAACACGGTAAATGAAATGATAAATGATTTTATATCTGTAAGTAGGTTTGTACAAACACTTTTACACGTCAATCATATTTTAAAAACTAGATGAGGTCGGCGTTTCCTATTTGACTACTCTAAGAAGAAACCCCGGAACAAACTTAAGGGACAAAGTCTCTTTTAAATCCAGACATAATCTTGGTCAGATCATGTGAAGATCGTGTAGATTGGTGTCTGAAGTGGGCTTTTGAGGAAAGTATCACACAGATTGGGGCCATCCAGTGCGATTGTGATTTGTGAGTGATTGGGCCTATCCAGTCAGTGCACGCATTTGTCAGTTATCGTGCAGATCAACTCAGAATTTAAGGAGATCAGCGATTAGTCGAACAATACCAAAAAAAGGACATTTGGGTAGGCCACATAAATTACTCAAATTGTCAGACCATAATTAATACTAACTGAGAAAAAAACAAAACTAAAAGGAATGACCCACATAGTCTTCACATTCACAAGAATTAAAATAATATAATACTTTAAAAGTAACTATTCATGTCATTGTATAAATAAAATTGTCAATGTGTATATAAAGACCCAGAAATAATCTCTCTAATTACTCATTTATCTTAAACTAGGGTTATGTACAGTGGGCTGCATCATATTAAAATTTTAATAGAACTGAGGTATAACTGATATACCAGTACCAATTGATATAACTCACCGTACCTGTATCTTAGAAGTCAGTATCACCTTCAAATTGATGTGCATATAGAAAATAGGACACATTATACATAATAATCCAGTCGTCCAACAGAAACAAAAAGAAAAAGACAAAAAATAAAGAAGAAAACACTAAGTGAACGTGTTGTGTATGTCTCCAGTGTGCTTGTCTGGAGTTATGTGTGTGTGGGTGTTTGAGGGTGCATGAACGTCAATGAAAGAGTGTGTGTGACTATGAGTGAAGTATGAGTGAGTATGCAAGCGTTAAAAGAAAAACCTTAAATATTTATTTATATTTCCAAAATTTTCCAACAGAAGATCCGCCGTATTGCCATAAGCTAGTTTTAGAAGATATTCCTGTAGATTCGATTTGAGCGGATATTTAGTATCTGGATATTTTTTTTTGTACTTTGAGCTGGTTATAAAGTTTCGAGCTGGTGTCATAATAGTATCTCTTGAGAAAGAAGTTCTATGCGACTCTTGATAAAAAACGGTGTGTTTAATTCTGCCAGTTGGCTAACAGTTATAATTCAGTCATAGTTACGGTGATCGGACAATAAAAGAAAGGTCATGTTTGCACAAATATATGGGCTGTTCTATGGTTTTGCGTGACATGTGAGTTGTAAAATGCGCTTTGGAATAAAGAAATAACAATAGTTAACAAGAATAAAGAAAACGGAACTGAAGATTTTTTTTGTCCCTTTTATGAAAGACTGAGTCCATGTCATAATACATAACTGGTCTGTAATTATCCCATTGCCAAAGGAATTCTTATCATAAAGCGAAGGAACAAACATGCACAGCACAGCGACAGCACTCCTGGATGTAGTTGGTAACATTCTTGAAGCCAGAGACCAGGGCATGGGGACTCTACTTGTCCTACTAGATTTTTCACGTGCTTTTGATTCTATAAATATTTCACTTCTTCTCTCCAAGCTGTCTTATTATGGGTGTGATGTTGAAGCGGTCAAATGGTTTGAGAGTTACCTCAGTAATCGATCACAATTTGTCCAGGTGACTTGCGACAGTAATGGAGATATAATGTCTTCTAGTCCAAAGCACGTAGACAGGGGCGTACCGCAGGGATCGATCCTTGGCCCGCTGCTCTTCATCCTGTACAGTGCTGACATCGTCAACTGCTTGATTAACACCAAGTTCCACCTTTATGCCGATGATCTGCATTTGTACCTCTCCTTCCGCTCCCAGGATACTGCTGAAACTGTAAGGAGAATAAATGAGGATTTAGATAGGATCTCTGCTTGGTCCAGAAGAAATTCCTTGGTTCTGAACCCTAGTAAGTCTAAGTATATTGTGATGGGATCTAGAGATTTCCTGAACAAAATGCTTGCTTGCAACCTGGACCTCAGGATTGATGGTTGTGGTGTGGAAAGGGTTCTGGAGGCTCGTAATCTTGGGGTAGTATTTGACGGGCAGCTGCATTTCGAAACTCACATTTTGGAGGCTGTGCGCAACTGCTTCTACCGACTCAAGCTCTTGTATCGTGTCCGTCCCTACATAAGTGTGGATATGCGTGTTATGCTGTGTGAGTCACTTGTTCTATCCAAGCTGAACTATGCTGACACTGTGTATGGGGCGTGCATCCTCGGTAGAAGCAAAAAACTTATCCAGCGGGTGCAGAATGCTTGCGCAAGATTCTGCTACAATGTCCCACCACGATCCCACATCACTCCCTTTTTATATAAGGGTAATTTGATGAGAATGTCAGCACGCAGAAAGCTTCACCTGGCTACCATACTCTTTGGCACAATTCTCACAAAGAAACCAGACTATTTATACAAGAAACTGTCTTGGTCGCGCGATGTTAACAAGATTAAAACCAGAGCATCTTCATACCTCATGTTGGCGTCATCGCACAGAACTGCTGCTTTCCGTGGTAGTTTCAAATTAGCTGCCTCTCGTTGCTGGAACGACCTGCCACCTCCTTTTCGTGCTATAAAGACAGTTGGTACTTTCAGAGTAAAATTTAAACATTACTTACTTCAGCTTCAAAAAGATACCACACATTAATCTTACCGTTGGTATGCACGCGTCTGTCGATGGTGGCGTGCGTTTGGCAGCGATTATGCTCTTTGGTTCATTGAGACAGCAGTTGTTTCGCATTTTCTTTTACTATTCTTTGTCATTGTTTGTCATAGGTGAATTTTGAAATTCATAAACCACTCAATCACTCACAACATTAGTTTATCTGTATATCTCCTTATCCAAATGCCGTTAACTGGTTACCACGATACACTTTTCATTATAATTATAATAAACACTGTGCTATTGTAACATTCACAAAGGACGAAGCATTATACAGCCGTAATGTTTTTATAACAATTTTTTGCCGGTGTCGGCGTCTGCATCTCTTTACTTGTCACAACGATGCCTAGAGTACCACAGACACTAAAGGCATAGACAAGTAACTGATGTTACGTCGGGTGCAGACACGCGGACTACTTCTATTTAATTTTTAAAGTATTTCACACATATATTTTATTTAATATTTATTTACATCTATTTTATTTATGTATCTATCTATGGTTCTGGTCTAGTGGTCGCACACCGCTACTGCTGAGTATGAGGTCCTGGGTTCGATTCCCGGGTCGGGCAAGGTGTTATTGGGTTTCTCCATCTGGAATTTCTCAGTAGCAGCCCGGAGTCTGGATTTGTGCCCGGTTGATGGCAATAGGCTCGCCCCCTATTACATGGGACTTAAACATAACTGGCGAAATGTGGGTGTACTATAGGTACACCTCTGCCTAACCCTTCGGGGATTACAGGCGTGATGTTATGTTTCTATCTATCCGTGACATCACTGCGGGCCCTATCAGAATACCAGCGCTGCGACATTTTTTTTTAATGTCGCAACATATGCTGAGATAGGAGCCTTTTGGCCTCGTACAGGACTTTCTGTTATTTTTTTTTTTTTAATTTGTTTTTTTTTTTTATAATGTTTTAATGAGTGTGTTTTAGTTTAATTTGTAATGTCCTGTGCGAGTCCCAATAAATACTTTTTCTTTCTTTCTTTCTTTCTTTAACATTGATTACCACGTGTTGGCGACTATAGACTACTACAATTTCAGTTTTTTCACGACTAGCTTCTGCCCGCGACTGCGTCCGTGAACCTTTAACTTTCCTCAAGAATTGGGCTATCCGATGCATAAAGATTTTTTTTAAAATCCGACTAGTAGTTCCGGAGATTACCCCTACATACAAACAAACAAATAAATAAACAAACTTGTCAGGGTTAAATAGGGTCGAACCTACCACCCAGACCTACATGATTTGATTGATTAACTGGCTCTCTGAGATAAGCTGTTTACATTTTTATCAAAATGAAAGGTTTTCTAATTACTTTTACCCATGAATGTTAAAAAGGTTGACCGAAGTATCTTTAATATTAAAATGGCTTGTGGCGATGAATCGTGGTGGCTCGTAGATTTTAAGTGAACTTAGCTGTAATAAAAATTCAACCATAACGAGACTGTTATTACATAAACATAATACATAAATATGTATCTGCACCACGTATCTACGTATGTTTATAACAACCATTTAAAATTTGACTCTCGGGGACGCTTAGAAGTAATTTTCCAGAACTGTGTTATTTTTATCGCTTTGCCGAGGAAGCATTAAAGGATAGTACCTACCTAGACGATATTAAAGAAGGAAGGGCACAATGTAACCCTTTCGTTAACTTATCCTTCGAAATTGGTACTCGCTTAGAAGAAGTTGACGTACTTGTGGACCTAGTAAAGCTACAGATTTTTTTCTATCAATCTGAGTCTATTTCATATTCAAATTACGAATGAAGGAAATGTGGACAAAAATATCAAAGGCAAGACACAACGCAATATCGACATTTATCACCAAGCATCCAAGATCAAACCCTTTTTCAAACATATTGCGATATTCCTCTTCAGATGTAGCCCTTTCGCCACAACATCACATTAGGTTCACAACAGGCAATATTGCTCGGTATATCTAAATATGGCGCCGCGCATCCTGATCTCACTCGATCAATAGTTCACGCTATATTTGGGAACCGGCACTCCATTGGGCGTCATTTCAAGTCCTAGAAATAAATATAGTTTAGACTAGGTCACGCGTCACGATATGTTCGTGGCGAACTTTTTACGTGGCTGAAGTTTGAAGAGGATTAACTAAGTGTTGACTTAGAATTCTAAAATCACTAGTGTGGGAAAGTAGACACTGCCTTATTATTGGTAGAAAATACTTTAGTCAAAAAGCGTGCTATTAGGAGTTATTTGAATGGTTGTGGGCAACTTAGTATTTTCTTTATTTAATATTTTCTTTTAAATGTTAACATCTGAAATAACTTTAAACAACTTTTTCAATTCCCCCGGGTAGCAACCTTTTCATCTTTAACCACCAATTCTTTACATAAGATAAGACATCAAATATTAACAACAGTATTTCAAAGACCTGGCACTACGAAGAGGTGACACTAGTTTGAAAATAAATGTTATTTTGCGCTGTACCGAGCCCATGTGTCGTAATAAATAACGTCTATTTTCTGTACAATACAAGTGATATTTCAAGGTAATATTCCCTGGAGGACGGCGGTAAGCCATCTAAAGCCAAGGTATAAGCTTACTGACCCGACACCTATATCGTGCCAAAGTTTTTGAATATTTACGTTTGTTTTTCAACAATGAAACGATTAATTTGGGTTCCAAAAGAAAGAAAGTCATACAAGCCAGACAGCTTATCTCTAAAAAGCAAAGTGTGTTTCTTGCCATTCTTTTCCATAGATTAAGCATTTCTGAATGGGTAGCTAAAGTTTAAATTACATATTGATGCCTGTACCTATATATAAAGCCTTCTTTTGTGTAAGCTTATAGTGGACTACTGTACCTAGGTACACCTTCAATAGGTACAGTCAATAGGTGTAACATTTGATCCCATTTTATTTATTTATTTTTAGGGTTCCGTAAAAAGAATTACTCGTGTGTCTGTCTGTCCGTCTGTCACAGCCAATTTGGTCCGAATCAAACAGACCGATTAAGTTGAAATTTGGTACTCATATGTATTTCTGTGACCCAAACACGAACGTGTAACGTAAATAAATGAATTTTGAATATAGGGGTCACTTTGGAGCAAACAAGAAAATTAAAAAAAAAGTTTTGCTAACATTACCGTGTGACATATCAAATAAAAGGGCTTGTTGCGAGGATCTTAATCATATTTTGTGTATAATTTTAAAATAAATAATTTTAAAGATATTTAAGAAATTCGATGAAAATTGACCATTCCCCCTTATCTCCGAAAATACTGGACCTGAAATTTTGAAAAAAATACATAATATGTTAAAATTACTCATAGATTACAGAAAACCTATAAGAAGTCCATGGTCTTAAAATAACATGGTAAATCTCTCATTATTGTGCGTACAAACTTGCATTTGCAGTTGGAATGTACCTATGGGAGAACATGTATTTCAACTACAATGTAAAGTTTGTATTTGGGATAAATATTCATCCCGACTACGGAATCCTTTAATGTGCGTAGTCCGACATGCACTTAGCCGGTTTTTTACTTTCTAAACTTTAACTTTCTAAGAACTTTAACATCACCTAATAAATACAGTGTTTAATCTTATACCGCTGAACTTTTCGTGTATCGCCGTCAAAGAGATGGATGGCTGTCTTATCTCACGATGATACGCATCGCGTCGTATTTCTTAGTTATCACCGACACGTCAGTAATCACTGGGCACGATCAGCACGCGAGCGGCGATGAGTGGGCGGAGATTATTTAATAGCTGACGCTAATTTCAGTAGGTTTAGCTTTACATTGCACTTTTTTGTTTGTGACCAGGTAATCTACATTAAGTTAAAGAATAAATTGTGTGGTGTTAATAAAAAGAAGCCTCGAAATATTTTGATCTATAAAGGCCTGTCTCAGACTTCGGGTAAGCACTATCCACCAGATAGAGTCAAAAAGAACGTCATTTTTACGCAATTATCTGCCAGAACTTGTGGTAGTGAAACGGACCATAAATTTTGATGGTTCAAGCCGTGGGTGGCATAAGTTAAATTAACAGCTTGATGTAGTGGTTGAGCAATTGAGCGCCAATGTTGATAAACCATATAATTATAAAGCCAGATAGTTTCATATATAGATCATGCCATCCACGAAGAGGCGCCCCACTCCGCTCCGCTCCGTACCACATATGAATACTGATGATTCATCCGCAAAATCATTTAAATAAAAAGCGACTCTTGCAACGACACAATAAACTGCAATGCAGGTCACACAGCGCTAATTACTTACTGTTATATTCACCTAGAAGTTGCCTCTCTTTCTATCGCGTAACTCTTATATCTTCTGACTACGTTACAATCACTGAATTGGCCCGACAAGACGGGCCCGACGCGTACTTATAGCTTCATACCTAAAATGCGTATCTGTATCCATATTTAATACAGCTTACAGTACAGTAATCGCGGAGTCGGGTGCGTCTTCGTGGTTGGCACTATCCGTACCAACCGATATAGGTATTGCTTCTCAGAGATAAACCGAAATAACATTTAAATATAAGTACAAGGACTCACTACATAACATTCAATAGGTAAGTTTGCAGATAGTTCGATTAACCTCAGCCTTGCTTGTGAAGGCCACCTCAAAAGGTGTTCCTTTGTGATACCGCAGCGAAACTAATTAATTTCTTACCGCCCTTTGTCTTTGAATATTTTCGTTTTGTAGTTACATTATTTTATCGAGTTTATGAAAAATGGTTCATGAAGGAAAGCGTAGATATGTACAGAAGCATACTCTTAAAAATAAAATTTGAAGTCTTATGCACACGTCAGGATACTCTTTTGCGTGCGTTACATTGCTTGCTACAGACATCAAGTGGGTTTTCACAGCTAAAATAAAAGTAATTTCCAGCAATACATTAAAGAATGCGTAGATATTAACTTGTTGATGAGTCTTCTTATGCTCTGGTAGAATTGCAGATCAAAACCATTCAAACATATTTTCTCAAATCTCAAATTCTTTATTGCGTACCATAATGTATATAGTTGGTAGGGAAGTAATTATATTAGTCACAATTATGGACCTTGTCGGGCACAGCATCATTTTCTTATTGATAACCCCATAACCATGCTTGTTTACACTATTACAAAAAAAAATACTATCCGGTATTTGTTCAATCCCCATTACTGTGCTTATACAAGACGAATTAATGATAACGATAGGAAAACATTTCGACATATTTTGTGTCCGACACACAATGTACAGAATACGCACGACATATTATTTGTGAAAATCTCCTTACTTACGAATACAACCGTCTCTTGTGACATCAATTTTATTTAAGGTTATGAATAGATCACACTGAAATATAACAAAATGTTTATTATTCAATACTAGCTCCTGCCCACGACTTCGTTCGCGTGGAAGTCGATAAAATACCACCCATGTTACTCGCTGATAATGTAGCTTTCTATACGTGAAAGAACTTTTTAAATCAGTTAATTATTTTTTGAGTTTATCTAATACAAACAAACATATAACAAGTACAATTTTAACAGTTTAAATTTAAAAAAAACCCCTGACACAAACATTTCCTCGTTTATTTTTCCTACTCCTTCACCAGACCCTGTTCACCATGTATCTATAACCTATTCATTGAGTCCATTCCAATGAGCCCAAACACAATACTTGTGCTCTAAGTTGGTAAGGGAGTTGGGTATCCTGCAAATTCCAGGTGATGCTGCAGCATCAGTCCAAGGTTACTATGTTCTTCTAATATGATTTGTGTCGGGGGTTAAAAAATCAAATCTTTCCTCTTTATAATCTTATTTAAAAAGACACCATTAACAGATGCTACTTTGGTAAAGGTTAAGGTCTTAACACAAATTGTGTCGCTCACCTATTTTGTAATGCCTAAACTAGTAAATGGTATTTAGATATTCATTCTGTAATCCTCCTACCAGTAAATGTTTCTATAATATGAAAAGGTATCTTATATTAACTTACCCGTGAAAGCTTGGCAAAGATATTTTCGAGCATAAAAGACTGTTATTTAACCCGTAACGGTCGGTAAGGTTGGATTAGAAATCGGATTAGCTAGCTCAACACAAACTCTGCTATTCCCCGTAAATGGTCGTATTCGTCTCGTAAATTAGATGCATCCGACTTAACTAATGACTGACGCGGAACACTGCATTGATATTAGATGTTGACGTTTGAAAAGTAGAATATAAATTTCCATCGAAAACGGGAAAGAGAAAGAAATTTTGCTATTAAGGTTTTAAAATACATACTAAAACTAAAGGATTAGGAAAAATGTTGGCTCTTGAATCGACACAAATCATTATTTAAAAAAACCCTAAGGCCCATGTAAAGATTATGAGCTGAAGTTTGTAGCGGAGCTGGCAGTCCATATTTATGTAATTAGGAAAATGTTATTCCTTTACCCCGAAAAACATCTAACAATAGAATCTGTAGTCAACGTCGCTGTTGGTAAACAACACACACGGTATTCCTTTCAGATTAGCATGCAACATGTATATATACGTCATCGCAATTACTGGCGTCATAAATAGCCGAAACAAAAGAGAGGCGCACGAAGTTCGCCATTGTTCGTGTGAGCTTGTTGTGTGTTGTGACGTCTAATAACTTGTGACGACACAGATTGAGGTTATTTTGTCATTTTAGGTAGTCAGGGAAGTTAATTGTTTATCAAATTCACACCCATACGACAATTTTCCGAAACATAGCCATTGCATATAACGACATAGAATGATAGTTGTGATTAGAATATCGGGCAGTTTAAGTTGGTAGTCAATTTGATAAACAAATAATTTCTCTAACTTAACCATGCTCATATCATACATGTGATGAACGGAAGACAAGGTATAGGTGGTTTTAAACATAAATAGGTAAGCCACCATTTCTGTAGCTTTGAGAAACCAAATTCAATCGCCTTTTTGATTTAATTTTAAGCGTCAAACTAGTAACCGATAATACACTGGTATCCTTACATTATTATAAAAACAAAGTACCCCGCCGCTTCTGTCTGTCTGTCTGTCTGAACACGATAAACGCAAAAAGTACCGAACGGATTTTCAAACGATTTTCACCAATGGATGGAGTGATTCTTGCGAAAGGTTTTGGTGTATAATTCATTACGGTTTTGGTAAATTAGCTGAAATATGACGATTATTGCGGAAAGTTGTCGGAAAAAATCATGCCGACTGGGAGCTTTATTGGCGTGCGCCGCGTAAACCGTTAGAGATACATCAAATTTATGTTCTACAGGATTGAAGAAAAGAAAAAAAAGAAAAGTTTAACAAAAAGTCCGCGATGGCCTATGTCTATCTTCGAAGGATGACCCACAGTAACCATTAGTATCTTTCAGAATTTGATAAAAATTCCATTGTTATTTCCGAAGCTATATTGACCGCTATAATATTAAATCTTATTCAATCAAATATATTATTTGAATTGATTAAAATATATATATTTTTTTAATTAGATTAAAATATGCATTGACATCATGTCATATAAATGAATGGTTTAAAAAATATCACAGATTCAAAATAACTTCAACTTAATTTATTAAAAATAATTATGGTTGGAGCGCAGCGGTAGGAGTCAATAACCTTTTCCTGGACTAATAGGTATGTAATCCCGTTACTGCCCAGTAGTACGTTCCCGTAGAATATTTTCCGAGATACACGCGGGCGAAGCCGCGGGTAAAACCTAGTATTATAAAAGATATTGATTCTGCGAAGGTATTTCATAATTGACATGTAAATGGCTTGATATTATTCCAAATATTTAGCTTATGAATAAATCTCTGGTACATCAAATTCTGCCTACTTAATAAGCGTGTTTAGCGTTATGATACACATGCTATCAAAACAAAGGAATTGTGTAGAGAAAGAGTCTTTTGTTCCGAGCGAGTATGTCGCAATTAATTACAAGACAAACGTCATGAGATCAGCGGGATGGCAAAGCTACAATGTATTTCTAAAGGAAAATAATAAAAACTTTGTACAGTCAAGGGGGTTAGGGGACTTTGCCCAGCATTGCGGTGTAACAAAAAGGTTTTTCTAGTAAAATATTATACATTAACGAGTTCACGAGAAAATTTATAACAATACTAGCTATTGCCCGTGGCTTCACCCGCGTTAAGCTCGGAAATTATCCCACAGGCTGTTCAGTCGTTACAGCATGAAACGGTCAAATACAGACAGACACATCGATAATAAATTCAAATAATCTTTTTTAGGGTTTTGTACCTCAAAATGAAAAATTGAAACCCGTAAAGGATGACTTCGTTGTCTGTCAAGACCCTTTTTCTCAGGAACGCTCGAAGAAATGAAATTGAAATAGATATCAAAAACTTAGATCTACGGTCCTTGGAGCTGTTAAGAAAATCAAACTTCCAAGTAAACGCAATAAAAAATATGGCTATTTAATTATATACCGCATATTTATGTTGACACTCGCAAATATATAGTCAACCTCGGCTCGGACTGTTATCAGCGCGATAAGGGGCGAACAATCGCAGTATTGGTGACCTTGGTATACTCGTATTGAATTCGTTCAACAGTGTAACATTTCCTGTATTATTTGTGATGACAATTTCGGGTTTGCGAGAAGCCAATTGTCACCCTGAGGATGCCTCTTTGAGAGGTGAAACACATGTCGATTTCTTTCAGGAGTTTTTTATGTCTCTTTAGAAATATCTAAGCGGAAAAGTTACTAAATATATCCACGACTATTGTATTTTATAATGGATTTCCGCAAGGTCACGCCTGAATCAATTAACTACCCTGATGTACGTGTGTAGTTGTTTTCAGTCTTAGTATAAATGTGTTTCGTGTTTCGAGTTAGTCAGACGTGCGTTAAAATTCTTCCATACAAACTTTGACACCACCCAATTAGAAAAACAAAAAAAATGATAAACTTTTTACATAGATAAGTGTTCATGCCAAGTTTCAAGTTTATTATCACAAGGAATAAAAAATTTCAAACAAACAAAATCTCCCTGTTCACCCCCTTAAAGGTCGAATTTCCAAGAACCCTTCCTTAGTGGATAACTATGTACGTCATAATAACTACCTCTCAGCTAAATTTTATACGTCAAGCGGTTTTCAATGTATAGTGATGAATGAGTAACCTTTCGCTTTTATATATTTAGATTTCTGAGATCTTTGGAAAAATTACTTAGTTCTAGAAAACCTAGACTCCAATAGAGGTGTGTTAAAGCTTGTGAACTCATTAAACGCCTCTAATGAAGAGAAGTGTTTTCTTTTATGAAGTAAACAAGAATAAAATGTTCCCTTTGTTTTCCACAACACTCTGTCACCATTAGAACATCATTGTGTCACATTTTAAAGATATCGTAGCTGGCGTAGCGAAACTCGTAGCATCGTAGCCACGTAGCACTTAGACGGTGCTACAAACCTCGTAACGATTGACATGTATTTTATTTATTTACTATTTTTTGCCCGCGGCTTCGCCCGCGTGCATTTCGGAAAATATCCCATAGAACGTACTATCGAGCTCAAAAGTATCCTATGTGTTAATCTAGGTTATAAACTTTATGTGTGCCAAATTTCATCCAAATCCAAATCCGGAACAACAAATTCAGACAAACGGACAAAACTTTTTCGTTACTTTTTTATTACGTATATGGATAAATGGTATCGTACTGTTTACTAATTTTAAATCATCCTTAAACACTGTATTGTTAACCATGTTCTAAGTAGCTTCTGTCATCGTAAGAAAGTTCATGGGAAAAAGGTTTAAATATCGTTAAAAATTAAAAACGACAACATGTGCACTACAATTCAAAAATCCAAAATTTCAGTAAATCAACCAACAAAATATTTTTTTCACATTAAAATACATTCAAACATTTATTTATCGTTTATTTATTTATTTTAAATAGAACGGCCGAAGTCAGTTACACAACGTTAACGTTAAAACATTGAAGAACAACAATCTCGGAGCATTAATCCGATCCAGCCTGTCCCTTACTGTCCTCCACCAGCGACGCCCTAAGCCGAGGTCCGTACCCCACAGGGCGTGTCCTTAGCATGTAGTCGCTTAGTTTGTAAGTTTTATGCCCTGGCTGGAGACCTTAATTTATTGAGGCAGCCACAGGAAAGTAAGGTTAAGCAGCCGACAACCTCCTAGGTTGACCTGCAAGATGCCATACAAAAAAAAAAAACTCGGAGCATTACGCAATGCAAAACGTTGTTGGTTGGCGGGCACAATGCAAAACTGCAGCGGTCGTGACAAAGCGTCGCAGCCCGAGCCGGCGAGCTGAGCGAAACATTAAGAGCGCCAGTAAATCTAAAGTTGTACAACTACTTGTGAAGTAACAAGCCCTGCACACTGACTCAGTGTTTTGCGCGTTGATGTTTCATGTTTTTTTTTTTAACTTTCTTGGCAATAGACCCATAAGATTTAGATCGAAGCATCAGTGGCACCGTAACTCTAATTTTGTTTATTTAAATCTTAAAGTTCTTTTACCTGATGCTACCATTATTTTTAATACACACCAGTCTCATGAAACAGGTTATGGATTTGAAGCTCATCAAACCGAGAAGCCAAAATAATAATATTTTGTGCACTGTATTGGATTTGGATTTTTCTGTTTAGATCGTCTTCTTCATAACATTGTGGATGGCCACAAAATGTGAATTTCACTGTTCAACTGCAACAGTTCAGTGAGTAAGCGCAGTAACAACACTCCTGCGGGCTGCATCTCCACAATAAAGAATAAAAACTCGTTGTATTATACTTACGGAGGCTTTCGAAATAAGGGAGCGAAGTTTTTGGAGTGTTTTCGTGGCTGAGCAAAATAGATGTTTGTTTAAGAAAAACATAAATAAATTAATTAAATTTTATGATACTGTATCAGTTGCTAATAATAACACAATAATGAGTGGCAGGAACTGCCAAAACTGAACAATAACGATGTCTATGATCCCTAAATTCCCAAAATTTACTTGAATATTTCAGACATTTTATATTCCAATACTTGCATGCAATTAATAATAATGATTAAATAATATAACAGAGCTTATATTGTATTGTATTTTACAGGTAAGTCATAAAATACCGGTAAATCATAATATAACGGTAAATATCTTGTGGTATTTCGGTAAATAACGCGATTTGTGCAAATATTCCCATTTCCCAGTGCAATCGGAACAGGCGATACTAACGCCTTTGATGAAGAACTTATAGTGATCGTAATTGGAAACTGATTGGAGGCTGGAGTTAGTTAATGGTTGACTTTTTTATATATTTATCAAACTTATTTTTAGATGGAATTTTTTAGATGGCAACATAATTATATTTTTACGAAGGGCATTGGCGTGCATTTAAATCGGTACAGATTGTTTTCGTTACATTTTGTCTTCGTTTTATGGTATTTCATTTATATTCACGTAAAATAACCAACCTTCCTTCGTATTCTCTACGTCCCGGGGAAGAAAATAGTAAGCACTTAATATAAACATACAAAGGTAACAAAATAGAAGTTTGACAAAGCGCAGCACTAAATATTAAAAAGTTTGAATTGAAATGGTCATTTCCATTTATAAAACTGAACCTTTCTTTAAAAGTGACCTAGTTTAGACTCCAGCAGTTAATTTTTATTATTTATTTTGAGAAACGATGTCAACGTTTACGTGATAAACAGAATATTTAAATAAACTGAACTTAACTGAACTACAATAAAACTGAAACTCTTGCAATTGTTAAGTGAAGGAGTCGATAGAAGTTTTATTGTTATTACGTCTGGGCGTTTAGTGATCCGCGAAGTATTAACAGTCGCCGCCATGATAGGTCAGTACCAACCAAATGTAAAATAAAACTAGTAGTTCTGCGAACAATAGACCTCGCAAGCACAGTTTTTTTTTATACAACAATTAATATATCACTAAAGTTATTTTAAACGCTATTTTTACCATGATTTCCGTTTTTTAAAAATGTGGTAAATATCCCGTTTTAAATAACTTTAGTAGTGAAAATAACCATGTCAGTTTAAAATCCTATAATAATATATCTAACTAACTTTAAAAAAATAATCGACTGTGGCTGTAGGTTGCTAAAAAGTATATTGTGGCAAGACGATAATTAAACAGAAAAAAACTAACCCACAAATAACCAACATCAACATCTTTTAAACTCAAGACTTTACTTTTAAAGCTACTTTACACCTAGCAAAACTCAGTCACACAAAATGCTCGACGGGTCCTAACCATTGGCGAACGACAACGACAGCGCAATTCAGCGGTGCACAGTAGCGAGATCACAGTGACTTTATTGTAAAACGTTTTAGAGAATTCTGAAAATTATTTTCTGAAAGTTTTTTTTAAAATTGTCACTACTGTAAAATTGTTAATAAAAAAAACATTATACGAGCACTCATGGGAATTGGGTTGCCACCTAACGACTACCGTAGCTATCTTTAAATGAAAACTTTTGTTGTCCTATGTTGTGCACTTGATTGCAATGAAAACACCCCTCACGAAAATAGTACATCTAAGATAAAAAGACATAATAAACAAAACAGATTTATATGCATTTCCTACACTCCACTGTGTTGCCGCTTTTGACACCCAACTTTTGTAGGTATAAAATCTTAACACACAAAGAGATACCTTTCATCATCACGTACAGTTAGTTCTAACTATCAGCTCATTGGCACGTCGGATCCGAGAGATAAGCGAGTTACTGGCACAAAAGCCTATAAACCGGCTGCTAATGGTGTCATAACAGTGAGCACATTCACGGTAATGACAGTGGCTGAGTGTGGCTGCATGCAGGGCACTGCCCTCGTTAGTGCTCATAGTTCCACGGAGTTTTGGGCGGGCTTTGTTTAGGAAATTAATAGTGGTACTTCATCTATTACTACTCGCTAAAGCATACACTCACGTCAGTTTGGACGCTTTCCTTCATAGTGATTGGCCAAGTCCAAGTAAAATTAGGTAGATAGGTAACGTTAAAACACTAAAGGAGATGGGGAACGGTGGGCCCAAATGTAATAAGTTGACATATGATCTAAAAACTTAGTCATATTTTTTATCCTTGAATAGCAAAAATCTGCTCAATTCTCCATCTGGAAGAGAAAAAATATGATAAAGATAGTTTTTGTGACATTATCGATTAAAGTAATCGATTACACAACTACAAGAAGAAAACCTACCCACTAGGTAGCACATAATAATAAGAGTAATATAATTAACTCAAAGTAATTAAATGCACTATATACACTTTTATACAATATAGTGCATTAAATTTAAATAAAACATCATTAATTACTGAAAAACCGAAATAGTGATTATCATTTTCATATCGATTAAAATCAGTCATATTTTTTGTCTATGTCACAGTGCATGTTCTGTACTAGCTGACTGACATTGACATTAGACATTAGTAGTGGGTCGTTGTCGAATTTTTGATGGACGAAACCGTTTTCACGACGACGAAAACGGTTGCAGAAAACGGTTAAAGGACGCAACTTATCCAACTGGATTAGAATTGCATTTTCGTCGAGCGTGGTTTCCTACAACTATCAACGATTTGAAATGTATGAAATGGGTTTATCGCATCACGAACGACAGCATTGACAATCGGTAATACATTATTGACATTATTGTTTGTATTTCATTGACAAAGAGTTCACTTTTTATTGGAAGGACTGTTTTACGAGTGTGATAGACAGTTGAATCATTTTACCTGACTGTATTTTTTAAAGATGTAAAATAAAAAATCATACCAAGTAATTCGAAGACTGGTTTCTGCAAAGAAGACTGTTTGAATTTAAACCCAGGACTTAAAACGGTTTCATCATCACAAAACACAAAACGGTCTTTGTAAACGGTTCGTCGTCGCAACGCCCATCCCTACGAGACAGCTGCCACTTGTTTCGTGTTTTCCGATGCGTTTTGAGTGCTTTCCTGATTATTTTTCATTTTCAACTACCACTGCTTCTTTTTCTACGGATTCTGGCCCTGCCTACCTAGTACGACCCTTGTTTTCACACTGGACACTGAAGATCGCTCACACGATTGACTTGGAATTGTTATTTTGGATTGTATCGCCGGTTTGTGGATTGGATATTGTTGAAACTATGGATTGCTGTGTGAATTGTGGGACAACAACTAGTCACTGCAATAAACTTATGTATGTTTGAATCTATATTCACACAATTTTGATCTCGTTACATCCAGGCCCAAGAGTAGTATTAGTATGTAATCGTTTCTGTCTCCTTTATCAGGTATATACAGATTTCGCCGTCTTAAATTAAAAAAATAGCCTTATTTTTCCTTGATAATAATCTGTTTCCAAAGGGTGATGTTTTAACCGACTTCAAAAAAAGGAGGAGGTTCTTAGTTCGTCGGAATATGTATGTTTCCCGATTACTCGAAGACAGCTGGACCGATTTGAAAAAATCTTTTTTTGTTTAAAAGGGAATACTTTCTTCTAGTTAGTCCCATCATCATTTGGTAACGATCACATGATGGTATGTATAGGCACACCTGTAGTGATTTGGGTATTTTTTATAGTAACTCGTGCATTTGCTCTCGAAAAGCACCATTTGGTAAAGTGGAACTGATGATGAACTACACAGATGGCCTCCGGAACTACTTAATAATATGTAGATATTTCACGGGTTGCGATTCGATTACTTTAGTATGGTTGGTTTTATGATACTCATCACAATTCATATGGTGCAGTGAAGCTGATGGTGAAGTACCTGGAGAACTCCTCAACAATTCAAGCCCCTTTAAAGTCATCAGAAAAAGCAATATTTTGTAAAAAGGTGGGAGCAGTTGACATTAAGTTATTGTAGGTTACATAAATTACAAACCAACCCACTAAAAAGTGAAAACAAAAACTTTTTCAAAAAAATTCAACCGACTTCCAAACTACAAAGTGAAAAATAACTTTTATTTCGGAAATCGGTGGCAAAAAAATAAAATACTGGTCCAAAGACACCGACTTCGGAAATTAAAGTTACATGGACTTTATTTACAACTTCACATACGTGTAGTTAGTTTTTGTCCACTTTATACATATGGCTGCAGTTTACCATTTAAAACCAAACATATTTCATTAACAAATACATATAAAACCACGAAACACAGCAAATTAATTTGTCATTCCTCGTGCCCCGAAACTTAAAACCGCAATGTCCGACATAAAGAAAATCACATTTGACATTATTTCATAGTACAAACTAATTTTTTTGGTCCGCCGACGTAAACTGGGACTCGGACCAAGCTCCGTGCTGAGAATTCTGACATTAAATTCTCTTATTGGATCGTACCGCGTTTTGAAGGTGTTCGGGAAATTCACAGAAATTTTGGGCTGTTTGTGTCATATTTGTTTAAGATTTTTTTAAGAGGGATTATGTAGAAATTCTTAAGACAATTCTACCTTTGCTTGCTACATGTCATAATAATGATGCTATTACTATCCGTATCGAGTATTTACTTGTTGGGAAAATCTTGTAAAATATTTCCACTTTTAACAAATACTAACCAAAATTATTTACAACGAAAATTCTAAAGCACGTCACAGATATGTAAGCACGCCACAACAGCGGCCCTCGACAAACAGATTTCTATTTTCACAACACTAAAAAATATTGCAAGAATTTGTCACGACCGCACAGCATAGCCAATGTCCAGTTGCAAAAACCGTCCAGCAGCCAATTTGGCCGGACAATAAATCAGTCATATTTGTCCGGGGGTTAGCATCGGCGTCCGATCCTCACGTGGACCCGGGTAGGTGGGCAGGCGGACAGGTGTAGGGTGGTGGCATTGTCCCACATAATGTCTTGTTTTGCCCTGTTCATGCATATTCATGTGGTTTATCCTGCCCGGGCCGTCGTTGTCGAACGAATTAACGCTACACTATATTTTGGGAAGGAATAATGGAATAATGTTTTGGAAGCTTGGTTTTGTTGGACTGCTGACTGTGTTTTGTTATACAGTGGTTATAGTTGGGGTTATAACCTTATTATTCAGGATGTTCAAAACTATGGAAACGGGCACTTTCGCTTGAAAGTCAAATTAGTTTGATTTATATTTAGATGCAATCCGTGAATTCATTGGTACAGCAAATACCTACTATCTTTGTCGTGTCGAGGGTTCCGACCTATAGAATAATCATTAACTAACAATTATCAATAAAAACCTTTGAAAGATAAGGTCTTTGTTATAAAATCATATCACAATTTACAGTTTAACTGCTTGTGTTGTATCTTTATGCTTTTGTAGTCCTATTACATAATATGAATAATAGGAACTGTGCTACTTTGGTAGGTAGAGATATTCGAAATAAATTCTCTCGTATACTCTTCTGGTTTAATCATTCATGTCATATCCGGTCTGCAACTTTTTACCCTCTACCTCAATGTTATTGTCCTCCAAGTCGCTTTAAAAAATATCTCACTATCTTATAACGAAATAGCATCTCTGTTAAATTATGCTACGTTAACACAATCTATTGTTATCTTTATTACAACCGCATAAAGTTTACAATCGACATAAATATACATCTAGTATTAAAAATTGTACCGTAAAATTACGAGTTTCCTTAAAGATAATTAGCGAAAATGTTCTAGTATTGTTTAAGTAGAAGTATTATTGTTTAGTAGTAGTATTGTTTCTAGCAAAATTGAATCTTACTGTTGCGGTCTTAGAATTTATTTTGTTTCGTTTTGTTATATTCATAGTCAGGCCTTTGTCGTGTAGTTATTTCAATTTCCTTTTATCTTTGTGCTGTGAGGTTGTCAGGTCTCAGTCTGTGAAGCAAGTGCACTCAAAGACTGTTGATTGCTGTAACAGTTCCGAGCTACACTAGTCCTTGGTTTGTTGGGAACTACTTGTGAGCAAGATAGTCCACAGTTCTAATTGGCTACGAGTCTACGCGTCGTTTGAAAGACTAAAGCGTATCTGAAGGTTGTATGTACTAGGTGGCGCATAAGTAATCACCTGATTTCCTACGGCTATAACTTTTTTGTAAATAAGAAAAATCGTTCCGGTTAATGTTATAATTATTGTTTATTCGGTCGAAAAAATAATAATATCTGTAAAGTGTCTTATTAAGTTTTTCCGCAAATACATGATTTTTGACGCTGAAAGTTTTAGCAGCAGTAAGATATTTTAATTATTTGATTTTGAATAATAACACATTTTAATTTTAATTTTCGGGTAATTTACTATAAATATTTGACGAACTCCGTTTACAAGAAAAACTGTCGGCGATTGGACTTTGAAGCAGCTCAAATTCACATTGATTTATTAAATAATTCTAATAAACACAAAAATTACTAAAATATAAGTTGAATGTTTTATTTGTTTATTGGTGTTCTAGATTTTTTTTTAAATTCCTTGAGTTTTTACGGAAAAAACCGTAAAGAAAAGCGATAAGCGTCTTGATTCAGCGTTCATTATATATTCCAAAAAACACAATTTTATCAAATAAACTAGTATGATATAAAACTTCTGTATACAATGAATTCATTTCATTAGTTTCGTTCCTGAATATAACAAGAAAAAATTACAATAAAAAAAATTAAAGTACTTTATATTCCGCGTCAATTCAGAAAGACTGTATAAAGGCTCATGCAGACTAGTGCGATATCGCGGCTGCTACAAGCAGCGCCACCCTTGTAGCGCCCGCGATATCGCGCTGGTGCACGAGCCTTAAGTCCGACCTACAAGAAAGAGAATGGCACAATTGTTATTATAATCAAATAATTAAGATATGTTTACTGCTGCTGAAAATTACAACGTCAGAAATTATGAATTTCCGCAAAAAAATGTAATACTCTTCAAGTGGCCGCCACAAGACTAAACGCACATTTGGACGTATTTTGCATTAATTTTCGCAGCATTTCTGGCAATAGATTCGCCATTTCTTCTACAACTTTCTCTTTTTGTTGAGTATAACGCACCACGATTTTACGATGTGCATCTTACATTTGTGTACTTCACAAATGTCAAAGTCGTAATGACTAAATATGCATTTTCAAAAATGAGAGCATCTTCCAAGGAGGTGATAGCTTTTGCGCCGCCTAATGTAGTCTCCAATTATTTATTCACAACGTCCTGGTAAGGTGAGTAAAATCGTAGCTACAAACATATTATTGTAGAACTTTTGTTAGGTTGTGCTATAGGTTCTACACACAATACTATACACAATATCATAATATTATATTATACTTAATAGTATAACACACTGAATTTAATGGAGTTACTATAACTAAACACGGTTCATAAACTAATAAGAATAAGTATAAAATATAAGTGACGCGGAATGACGCGGGACGCAATACGTAACTGCTTGTGTGCGTATCGTATTCGAACTGTCTGACTGACTGACTGGGCCTACAGACGGGTGATGCACGTCTTAAGTAGTTGTTTTTTACATCTATTTAATATATTGAATCACAATTTAATTTTAATAAATTATTTTTCTTTAAGTACGCTGTACTGGTACAACGTCTAAATATTTGTTTGCTGCACCGGTTGACGTCATTACGTCGGCGCCGGCTGTCGCTGAAAACCAGCGCTGGGGCTCTGTCTTGCATAGGGTCGTAGCATAATGCTGAGCGATAGCCGATTTGCGTGGATGTGACGCATGCTTCCCCAACCTTTTTAACTTTTTTATGTATTTAAAACTTTTTTCTTTTTTTTGCGTCATGTTTACCGCAAATAAACGTTTTTTCTTTCTTTCTTTTTCTAGTTGAGTTCTTAGGTTGTGTGCATATGTGGGTTACATACCACTACATTATCATACTGAGATATAATTATTATGTCCATGTGTAATCAGACCGTAAACAGTAGTAAAGCTGAACAATATTTATACGAGTGGCTGGACGGCAGCATTAACCGACTTGTCTTAATTAATATTAAATAGGTAGGGTTGGTGTTGAGTTTTATTTTTATTTTAGGTGTCTACCAATAATACCTACCTTATATTGCCCAAGGGCATAATAATAAGATAAAACTTGAAAGAATATTACTTTCCGACTTTTTTTTAAGACTGGTTAAGTTCACATTATAATCATTAAGCTTTGGTCTTTGAAATAAACTTTTCAAGGATTTAACATAAACTGTAATCAAATAAGCTCTAGAAATTTCAGCGACACAAAGGAAAAGCTGTTTGCTAGTAGATTTTAATCACAGCTCAACAATTTAGTTTTAAACTCACAAAACGTTCCTATACCTAACTTGGATGAAACAGACATTACATTACATCTAAATTTGAATAGGATTTTGCTGTTTGTCTTCAAAATTATCTAACAACTCAGTAAAACATCGTTCATTGAGTTTATTACTGGCTAAGCTTGCGCTAAGTCAGCGAGGTCTCTTCGAGTACGCTCGGGTGTCGTCGTAAATCTTCGGCCTGACATTTGATTTATCCGGGGCGGGTACAGACAGACCGGACAGCTATGGGATTCTGCTGAGAAAACTTTTGTGAAGCATTGTTCAGTTTTAGGAAATGGCTGGAATAAAATGGTTAATGGGTACTTTTCTTGATGCTAGAAAAGAAAATACTTTGCTCAGTCGGTGGGGAAATAAATCGCGTTGAACGCAAGTAATCATTCTGTGCTAAGAAAAATTACCTTTCTTTCAGCTGAGTGGGCACTGCGTGCACACAAGAAATCCTTTTTTACACTTTATTTTACAGTAGTCTATTAGAAATGCACATTTTAAGTGGGTCCTTTGAACGCGACTGCCCATAGCTGTCCAGTATTTAATATATGTATTTAAAACCAGAGCAGTGGTGGCCCAGAGGTAACAGCTGCGACTTACGAGTAGGTCGTAGGTTCGAACCCTGACAGGCGCATTATTATATTATTTCATCACCACTGCTCTCAAAGCGGGAAGGAAAACATTGTGAGGAAACCGGCATGTCTGAGAACCAAAAATTCGAAGACATGTGACATCTACCAACCCGCACTGGGCCCGCGTGGCGGATTACGTCTCACTCCCTCTCACAAAAGGAGGGCTGTGTCCCAGCAGTGGAAACATTTTAGGCAGATAATACTTATGCTATAAAAATATATAAAACCTTGCAAATAATCTGGGCATACCAAACAATTTCAGTAAAAATGTAAATGTAATTTTATGTTCCCGGATATTCCAAATATTTATCGACGCAGACCACGAGTTTATCGTAGAATTTTAAAACAACAAACTTCGAATGTATAAAACGAACTAAACCATGACATTCTTTGAAAATATAGACTATTTCTGCATTGAAGAACAGCTCAACACTCACTCACCCAGAATCTATGTACCACGACACAAGTGCAGGAATTACAGGCAGATGCATTTCAATTGTGTTTCTTAAATTTCCCAATACATTTACTGGTAAACGGTACTTAAATTAATTTGTATATATTTATGTGCCTATTGCTATTATCACGTGGTTAGCGCGGAGCCTCCAGTCGTAATTAAATGGAAATGCACAGATAATAATACAGCGTTATATTAGAACCTGGTTGATTCTGAAAGGACTTAAATAACTGACAAAGCAGTATTACTGTTAGCTTAGTTTAACTTATCTTTGTTTGTTATATTCTATTTATTTTGTACTACTAGTAATAAGAATAGACTTAGGAAATATGCTACTACATAAGACAACAACAATTTTCTGAGGGGTTATTACAATTTTACTGCAAATACAAATCCGTTTTTCGAGTGAGATTATAATGAAAATTTCACGACCATTCTACAGGTCCAGTGAATATTTGTGAGCCGATAAGCGACAAATGAAAAGACTGAACACAGCACGGACACTGAATTTAAATGAAACGAAACCTTTGAATCTCTACTAAATAATAAAATTTTACAGTTCAAACTCCAGTTTACATGAATCGCTTCAGTGCCTGTAAACAGCCTGTTCTGAAAACGTCGCTGTCCCACTCAATGAATTTCTAATTTTCATAATAGTCTGACTAAAAGTTTTCTTTAATTTACATAATTTGTAGTCTTTCAAAGCACCCAGTTAAATATATTCCGTGGGTCAGTCGGAAAGTTAGACGTGCAGCTAGGGATTTTTATTTTTACATCATGTGAACGTATTCGGAATGAAAGAAAAATGTAATCAAGCGTTTTATTTGAGCGTGATGGAGTTTTTTGTGTTAACTTTGCATTTCCTAGCGTGGGTGTTGTGGGTGTGGAGAAATGCTTTATTAAAGCACACCTTTTTATTCCCTTATTTTGTACGTAGGTAGATTTTGTTGATGACCGATTGTAAAATAAATAACAAAGGGACAGAAATAAACTGAAAACGTTAAATAGTCATGTCATCCAACCCTAATTTTTAGTAGTTATTGGTCAGGTTCCATTCAAATGTAAATTGACGGTAATTTACGGTTTCATTTGCAAGCTAAACTACAATGAGACCGAAAACTTGTTGTCTACAATAAAGTAGCTTTTAATAATACTCACCCTCCTACACACATCCACTCATTAACACCACTCACCGGAGGCCATCACTACACAACTTGTTATTTTAAGATTATTCCTCTTCTTTTTGTCACTTCTTTTTATTTTTGTCTTACTTTTTAATCAATATGTTGTGTTCTATAAGATGTATAAAGAGGTCTAACAAAGTTATTTGCTAAGTGTCGCCTACAACAGGGGAGTGCGCTGATGCCTGAAATACAGATATTTTATATCTAGTTCAGACACAGATGTTCAAAATCTGTTCATACAAATAAGTGTCATATAATATATCAGCATAATAATTGAATTGTAGTATACTTTTGAAAAATAAATTATTCTTAAATTATGTTTATTCTTATTTTGTGATGTTCTTATTCTGCAACCAAAATGTCGTGATAATGTTGAGGTAAATTTGGTCTCTATAATCAGCGATTCGGCGCCAAAGAGACGCTAATTACTTATTCGAAATCTATACATGGAACATTTGTCGAACACAGCCTACATGTTTGGCAGATATAGAAATGTATTAGACTTAAAATATAAAATATGCAATTTGCAAGCTTTTCCTAAACAGAAATAGACTGCAATATTCGACAAAACTTTCCAGGCAACTATTTAGCGTAGGTAACATATTTACAAACTTGCGATTGTTCAGATAAGTAGATAATTGTGACTACGCAAGTAATTTCTTGTAAAGTTAGTACGTTATAAGTACATCCATACGTAATAACCTTCAAGATATCGAACCAAGGACCTCGAATCAAGACCTCATTATTTTCCGTCATATTTACCGGTTTTATTCAAGTGTAAATTCCTATCTCAAATACCTTCGGTAGGTTTCTTCGGTCTATTTCTCGATTTATCAGAAATCAAGGAAATTCAATCTAATTAATATTGGTACTTTCCGTTCGATGAATATGGATAGTATGGAGGGCAATATTTTGAAATAGACATTCATCTTTTTTCGGAAATCAAATTTACAAATTAATATTAACATTTTCCTAAAATCTGTAGCTAAAAATATGGCAACCCGCAAATGTTTATGTTCGTACCACGTATCTTTATTCTATAATGCCAAATTGATGATGATGGATGACATAAAGACCACTATACACAGTAGACAGTTAGGTGACCTTTGCACATTAAGTTTTTATGATGCCCATCCTCTTGACTTAACGGCAGAAGTGGGTAGCCCATTCATTACCAGCAACCACATGACATAAGTACCAATAAACAGACTTGTTTTATGATTGCACAAGTTAAAGTTCCTGGTCTCGTAAATCATGGTGCTTGCAGGGAGCTTGCAAGCTATAAAAGTAAATAAAATGGTTATGACCATTCTTGTTCTCTCGGCTCTTTTACGAGACCCGGAGCGAAGATTAACACGCGCTGTTACTGGTTTTGTGACAATAAGCAGTTAAATCAAAAGTTTTGAGTTTGATTCCTGTAGAAAATAAAATATTAAAAGTAAACAAATACTCTTAATTCGAGTTCTGAAACAATAGATTACCATTAAAAACTTTTTGGTGATAAACCTCTTCATTGATCAAATCGTCCGTGAACTTCTGATACCTCATACTACTTTTATTTTTCGATTTTTAGTTTGTATTGCCAATCAACGCGAAATAGCAGTTTACGTCGGTTGGCACTAAAAACTAAAAATTTAAAAAAAGGTACCTAGGTAGAAGGTATCACAAGTTCATGGACGAAATATAAATCATCTCGAATTAAGTTTACGAACAAATCGTCTGAAGATTTTGACGTCACATTATTTTCTCAAAATGAACTAGTCAAAAGTTGACAAAGTATTCGTCTCATTAGATCGTGACCGGCACCCGGCGCGCTAGCTCTGAGACTATTAGTCGACTCATCCGTCTGATAGCAAAATGAATGTTTTACTTTTTTCATCCTCAAAGAAATAAAGAAAAGAAGGCCATGTTAATCGGATTTTAACAAAATTGTCTTTCTAATATATACTTTGTATTTTTTATCGTTAATACTTCTACGCTCGTTTATAATATATACTCTTGATTAAAAAACCTCGTAACGTAACATACGTTACGAGGTTCTTTAATCAAGAGAGTTTATTTATACTTACATAATTATGTCGTGTATGTAAGTACGCATGTGTGTGATAGCCTGGAGTGTATAATTATTTTGTCGTGTAACATGGTATTGTATTTTTCTACAATTGTAACATTGTAAAAAAATAGTATAGAAATAGAATATGTATATTCATAGTAGGTATTCCTAAAAAAAAGTTCTTTGCGGAATGTTTTTCTTTATAATAAACTTTTTAATTGCCCTTTGTTTTATGTTCATAATTATTTACCTAACATAAATAGGATAGACTCTTTCAAAAAGTGTTGGTACAAAACATGCGCATTTTATGGCTCGTTCTATTATATGAAAATATTCAAGTCTTTGAAAATCGGAACAAATGTTACATTTCTGTTTTATGTTTGTCCTCCATTCAAGTTGCTTCAGTTTTATCTGAATACGGAATAAAATTTGAATGAAAACTATTCACATTGAAATATTCGTGAGAAAGTTGGAACTTTAATCATTTCTAGTTTCTTTTGTCATTACTTGGGATGTCTGAGAACCTAAAAAAGGAAAAAAATTACAAGACCCAGACCTTGTTTAGCGTGGGTGTAATTGGCGCAGAGCAGTGTGGTATATTAGGCAAGACGGAGGAAAAATTACTACCAACGATGATAATGATGACTACTTCAATTTAATATCATTGTTTAGATTTATTTTAGCAGGTACATGAGTGGTAAAAATGTGTTGGTTACCTCACAACGTAAACAACCATGAACATCTTAGACTACTCATTCTAACTAATTACTGTTAGGACCTATCGTCTAATATTTGCACTTGAATAAAATCAAAGAAAAGTTTTTAGTTGAAAAGATAAAATTGGAGTAATGAGCCTTGACCTAATTTAATTTCTACAATTCTGTTACAGAACTAATCCAAGTTGATGGTTCAGATAAGAAAAAAGAAGTTACAAGCTAACTCACAAAATTGAGAAAATTTCTAAATCACAGTTTAGAAAAGAAAATAATGAAATGTAAATGTTGTAAGAGAAAGAAGATTGTGGGAACTCCTGAGCTAGGTTTATTGACTAGATGGTAATATAACACGGTGCTTTGATTAATATATTTTGTTTAGTGAAGTTTTAGAAAGTTCCTGATGGGGATCCCCGCCCGACCATGACGTTTTTTATTATATCAATTTTGTGAGATCAAGTTGCGCTTGTCGCAGTCTGCTCGTGGATTGGTGAAAATTTTTCAACATCGAGTCAAACTTCTATGATCATGTAAAAGCATCGGTCATCTCTCTATGATCAAAAGATAATATTGTAAACCGTACGGTTTACAATATTTTCTTTTAGAATTTTGTCAGAAGAGTAAACAAAAAAAACTAGCAATGACTATTTTGATGACAATCTAAGAACAATAGGATTAAACACCTACTTGAAGCCTTACACAAAGTTTCAAGCTTCAAACAATGGAAGAAAACGTCGTGTAAATAGTTCGTCCTAGTTCATACAACTACACAAGAATCGAAGTTAATCGCTCTTGGAGTGTTGCAGCATCGTAAATCTTCATAATTTGACATTCATTTTACAACGTTTTAGAAATTAGGACCATGCATGCATGCAAAATCTTAACCCGCGTAAAGCCTTCTGTATACTGCGTTAAACATTAAAAGCCTTGTAAAACACTAAAGACTTCCTACGAAAACTCTTCATCTGTGGTGGAAATCTGTGGTTTTCTTTTTTATTTGTTTTATATTATTATTTTATTTATTTTGTAATCCGCTAGTGGGATTTATAGGTCCATAGGTATGTCCGTGGCATCACAGCGGGCCCTATCAGAATACCAGCACTGCGGTATTTATTTATTTTTAAATATCGCAGCATCATGCTGAGATAGGAGCCTTTTTGGCCTCGCACAGGTAGTAATTATTTTTGTTTGTTAGTTTATAATGCTATATGCTCTCGTGCTCAGGTAGACTCAATTTACACTGATTTCAGCAGTGCGTTCGACAAGGTGGACCATAAAATTCTCTTAAAGAAGCTTGAAGGTTTCGGTATATTTGGCCAATAGCTTCTTTGGTTTAAATCGTATCTCTCAGAAAGAAACCAAAAAGTGGTTGTAAAGAGCTATGAGTCACCAGTTTATTTCTCTACGTCTAGAGTCCCCCAAGGTTCGCACCTGGGCCCAATTCTTTTTCTAATGTTCGTCAATGACATAGTTCTCTCAGTAAAATACAGCAATTGCTCTATCTTCGCTGATGATTTAAAGATCTATAAAGAGATACACTCATCCGTCGATTTTCATTTACTCCAAGTTGACCTCAACGCAGTTCACGACCGCATGTCCCTCAATGTGAAAAAGTGCTACCACATGACATTTACCAGAAAACGGAAACCTTTACCTACTTCTTACTCAATAAATGGGGTAACACTACAAAAGGTAGACACGATTCGTAACCTAGGAGTCCAGGTCGACTCTAAACTCACATTTGTCAACCACATTAATAACATCACAGCCAAAGCTGCAAAAATATCTGGCTTTGTAAAAAGAATATGTCGGGATTTCCAGTCCATCTCTACCCTAAAGGTGCTCTTCAATACTCTTGTGAGAAGCCTACTGGACTATGCATCTCCAGTTTGGAACCCTACTTACCGTGTTCACTTAAACAGGATTGAACGTATCCAAAGAAGCTTCACCAGATACCTTCGTTTTAGAAGCTCTAGCTGTCCACGAGATTCTTCTTATGGTCAAAGACTCATTCATTTAAAAATATGCACTCTTGAACACGGAAGAAACGTGACAAACCAAGTCTTTCTTTATAAAATCGCTAACGGTTTACTAAATGTTCCCGATCTTTCGGCGGAATTAAGTATAGCTGTACCTCGACAGAAAACTATTCGATCTGGTCGCGAGACCATTACCTATACCACAACTGCAAGTCGTACTAATCTTGGCACCACACCCATGAATCGTCTAATGGGAAATTATAATAAAATCGCTACACGAAACAATAGCATCGACATCTTCTCCCTTCCCTTTTCGTCAATTACTACGAGACTTTTAACCAGCTCGGAGTCTCAAGACCTCTGTGCGACACAAGCGATTAATAAAATTATATCCACTTCCATTTCCATCTTTTAGGTCTTTTTTTTTGTTATTTAGTTAAATATTTCTGTACTTTCCATCGTATTTGTGAACATAATTAATTATTATTTTTTATTTTGTAACTAAATCAACTAACGATAACTAAAACGTCCTATAATCATTAAGTTCTCTGCTAGTGCTGTGCACTTCTGTAAGTGACGAGTTCACAATACCTAAAACTGTATGTAATTTTTGTATGTGTATGTTTAAGTGAGTAAGTCGTTGAGGTGCCAATTAAATTAATAAAATAAATAAATGCTGGTTTTTTATTTTTGTTAATGTTTGTTTTTTAATTTTTTTCATTATCGTTTTGTATTTCCTGTGCGCGTCCCAAATAAAATATTTTCTTTCGTTCTTTTCTTTTCCCGCTCTGGGTGGAGCAGGAGGGCGTGTCAGACTCTTACTGACTAAAACCCACCCGTGTTCCTTCGCTTGCCTGTATTGCCAGGGACCACGGTAACCCTTTCAGATAATAACCGCAACCCCGGCAGGCATCGGTCCTTTTGGACCCCATTAGAACTGCTTTGAAGCGCGCATGGAACATAAGGCGCCGTCGACCCGGGCCTGATCCTTATCGGACGGCGAGCTACCCAATGCTCGCCGTCCGCAAGCCCGCGCCTACGGTCGTCTCTAAGGGCGTCTCCTGCGGCGGTTAGGGGCGTGAGGGCGTGAAACTTGCCTCTCTATCACGCGCTCCGCCTCGTCCTCCGCGAGCATTACTGTTTCGCAGAAGAAGGTGATGGCCTCCCATGCCCTCTCGCTTCGGACCATGGCCTGGACCAGGGCCGGACGCGAGAGATCACCACCGCCAATCGCCTCCACGAGGACACGGCGATGCTCCGCTCAAGCTGGGCAGACCTCCACCGTATCCTCCGGATGATCCACACAATGGTGACACTTAGGCGTTTCCTCCCGCCTTATCCTAAACAGGAACCTCCCGAAACAGCCGTGTCCGGTGAGAACCTGCGTCAGGCGGAAGGTGAGGACGCCGTGGCGCCTCTACCCACTCCTCAAAGAGGGGACTTATCACCGCAATTGTGGCGCGCCCAACGAAAACTCTACACCTACATCCCTATTACATGTTCGTTTAAAGAGCACATATTTGAGAGCTAGACAGTTTATTTTTCAAAGACGGCACGTGATGTGAGTCTGCTAACGAACGCGGACACCCTTTGAGCACTGACCCGCGAAAATTTACCGAGACAAGCGGCGCAAGATGTAAGCTGCGAGCAAGAGATGAAGAAAATTCAAACTTACATTGAATGTTTCACACATAAAAAACCGATGCTTTTACATGATCATAGAAGTTTGACTCGATGTGGAAAAATGTTCACCAATCCACGAGCAGACTGCGACAAGCGCAGCTTCATCTCACAAAATTTATATAATAAAAAACGTCACGGTCGGGCGGTAACCTCCATCAGGAACGAAGTTCCTTCTAACGTATGAATTAAAACAAAAACAAATTTTTGGGTGGGAAATGATCAAATAACTTCTTCTACTCTGGGCGAAGCGGAAGGGCGTGTCAGACTCCTACTGACTAATACCCCCCCGTATCCCTTCAGTTGCCTATATGTTTATTGCCTATATTTATTTATTTATTTATGTAGGAAATAAATAAATGAATATTTCCAGGGGCCATGATATCCCTTTTGGACTTTCCCCTTGGATTTACATTTTGACCTCACTATCGGCTTTAGCACCCTAGACAACGATTAAATCGACACCCATGACGAAAAATGTGAAAATTTTCGCAGGCGCCTTCTTAGATTTTCATTTTAACCAAATTCATACTTTCTCTCTCTCTCTCTCTCTCTATTGAATTAGAAGAAGGCAGTCATAAGTATAAACGCTTTTTCGCGTGACAATTTCTACCAGTTTACTCCTACCGCAAGCCGCGTTAAAGAACTTCGTTCCAGAAACATATTTATAATACTTTCCAACATACAATAAATCACTGATAGTTAATCAGTTGCAGAACAGGTGCTTAACTGTCAGTAGGCCTCGTAGATATTGAAACTGACACGTTCCAAGCCATGGCTCGTACTCGCTAACGCAACTAATTTTCACCAAACGTCGAGACACTACAAGACATAACGAAGGATATCGTTAGGAGATAATTTTTACGAACATATCCGCTCGTTTTTCACGTAAACGCCTTTTTTATAACAATGTTTGTATGTTATGTATTATACCTAGTATTATGTAGTGGGAACATAATATTTTTTTACGGGAACTACAGTCTGTTTTATTATCTTAGGAGCCCGGTTCTTCATAATTCGCACCAAGTTTGTCAATTTTTTAACATCTAATTTATTTCTCTGCTTGATGAACACACTTGTTAAAGATTAAGCCAGTCACTACCAGACAAAAAACTGCTATAAAACAATATCTAAATTATAATTTATCCGCAACATTAAGCAGGCCACAAATATCAACAAAGGACGATATTCGAAAGCCCCTTCATCCTCCAAAATTACATTACCTACTTTAATGGGAACGACAAAAATTTATGTGAAAAGTTAACACCAATAACTTTTGTTCGGAAGGATGATAATGAGGCTCACCCTACCGGTAATTGGGTATTAAAATAGGTAACGGCCAAGCCAATGGATTAGTGTTTATTTCTATGTAGATGGTTTCGTGTCTATTCTAGACTTTGAAAAAAAATACAAAAACAATAGAATAATGAGGTAGGGTACTTAAGCTTCCATATAAGTAGGTAAAGTGGTTCAAAGTAAAAAGGTAAATATTTACCAAGTCAAATGAAACAACGGCTGTGTTCCAGTTTCAAGAATATGGGTACAACTTTGCATAGGCATATATTAGGTACCTCTTAGTGTAGCAGATGTTCTAAGGAATTTATTTCCATTATGTGTATGGCAATCCATAGTATCCATGCTAATATTATAAATGCGAAATTAACTCTGTCAATTAGATCTGTTACCGTTGCACGCCTTAGCGGCTGAGCGTTCGAATGAAAGGCACACGAGTAGACCATGACCTGAGTTAGGGCATAGGATACTTTTTATCCCGGTGTGTTCGTTCTCGTGGGATCATTTCCGATGTCCACGCGGGCAAAGCCACGAGCAAAAGCGAATCTAAAATACAAAGACGTTTGATCGTCATATCATGTGGTCAAATCTCTACAAAATCTACTCAATAGCTTGTATACTTAGTAATACTACCGATAATAATAATCAGTGTACCGATAATTAGGTAATAATAAGTAGAACATCCTGTTTGTTATAGATTAATGTTTATTGATTCGAGCACATTGTGGACCCATTTCTTGTGTGTTTGGAGAATGGCAGAATAATAATAATATTGTTACTCTGGTAGTGGGAATCTATACAGTCAAATACAACATTTTACACTATCCGACTTCATCCGTCTTCATACAACGGAATTATTTTTTATTGTAAACACTTTATTGTAATTTTAAAAAATGCCTACTGCAATTACTTATAAGACAGCTGCATAAAGATCATGTTTTATTGAATTGAGATAATGAAGAAACTGCAGTCTAGCAGAAACAGGTATTGTTCTCATACTTCTCTGGATAAACTTCTTTGTATATTTGATACTAATTTCCGCCAGCAGTTCCGCCCGCATGATATATTTATAAATTATAGGTGTATATATATATAATATATATAGTTTTTGAGTTTATTAATTACAAACGAAACATACAAACAAATAAACATACAAAAAATCAAATTTTCTCTTTATAATATTAGTTTAGATTATTTAAAGGTCAATTTAGAACTTCTGTTTTAACACAACTTCTAATTTCAACAAACGACCTTTAAATCTAAATTGAATGGACTATTTATTTGTCGTTATATTCGTGTGCGGAAGGCTCTTTACCCTATGGCTTACTTTTAAATGTCACGAGAATATAATATGAGTTTTATAAGATTACGTTTTGTTTATTTTTCTCTATAAATTTTGGTAAAATTACGGGGAAAGCCATGCCTGCAGCATATTTCCTAAACACAAAAGTTGAAAGATAAATATTGAAATTATAAAAAGCTAAAGCTACAAAATAGTGACGTAATAACAATATAGATAAGATAGTGTAATAGTTTGTACGTATTTTTCTGTTCGTTTCTTCTTGTCTGTTTATATATTATGTGTTATATAAATGGTTAAATAAATAAATAGTGCAATTTATTGAGATAACGGTTGAATATTATGCGTGACGGTGTGTAACGGGGAGTTCAAAATGTCCTCTGTGATTAAATGTGCAAATTGCAATGTAGTGATTAACGAAGTTTTGGCCTTCATTCATAATAAAATATCTGTGATGGACGATGAAAGTATAAGCAGAATCTGTGCGAGCGCTTTCTCCGAAAGTGAAATTTTAACGGCGAAGGAGCTGTTGTTCGAATCCTTGCCGACAACAAAACGTTAGAAAACGCGTAGGAGGGCTGGGGAAAATGTTCGAGACATAAACGACATCATCTGTCCGATCCGCGATTCGGACTCCGAGGATATCCCAGTCTTCATGGCCCGCGACCTTGAGAAGTTACCCCCGGTACTGTTCGACCATGTCGATGTGACGAAGGTTTTGAAAGACATTGTTAAGCTACGGCAAGATCTCGACATGATGAAAGAGGATTATGCTACAGTTAAGCAGATGGATCAGTTGAGAAGTGAGGTTCAGCATCTTTCATCAAGATGGTGCAATGTAAGCCCTAGAAGAGGTACATATATCGCAAGGCTCGCAAGCTTTGAGTGCGATAGTGGTCCCATGGGATTGCCGCTAGAGTGCATTAAGAGCATTAGTGAATGCTGTCAATAACAAATATATTGGACTCTCCCAAAAAAATCTAGTATCCACAATATTTTTGAGCATCAGAGGGTAGTAGTGAAGCAGCACCGCAAAATAAGTGGGTAATACAATCCTACCGTTGAACTTCGAAACGCGGCTACGATGACGCACGTCAACAGTCACAGGTCAGCTGATCGTCCGATTCCCAGCCGGTGCACGGTGCGGCCGACGGGGCATCGCCGCCGCCAACCTTGCCGCCGCCGCCGACCCCCGCCCCACTGCCGCTGCTATTTAGTCCGGCCGCCGGCAGTACAGGTACTGCACTGATACCACCACCAGCTGTGGGATACACTGTCAACAAAAATGGCCCTATCGCACCTAAGCAAAAATTGTTGGCGACTGGTCGACACAGGCCCCGAGTGACCAGTGGGTTCTTATTCAAAACAAAAGGTCACAAAATCGTTTTATTGGGAAGCGAGGAACAGCAATTCCTGAGCCTGGAAGTAATTTTATGGCAGCAGAAACTATGGTTCCCATTTACATTTGTAATGTGGCGAAGGGTGTGTCCGTGTGTGACATCCGTACCAACATTATGAAGAAGATTAACATTGATGGAGCGAAGGATTACGAATCATATAAAATATTCGTACCTAAACGTTCGTTAATAATTTTCCTGAGTGATGACTTCATAACATAAATTTAATAAGTTTCAACTGCAAAAACGTGATGAGATCAGTGGAGAGTTTGCGGAAGCTTTGTCGCTCGGCTGATGTTGTGGCGCTGCAGGAAACGTGGCTTCTGCCGCACGACCTCGGATACTTGGCCGCGATAGATGATGACTTTGCCTGCACGGATACCTCTGCAGTGGATATCGCGGGTAGGTTCTTACGCAGTAGGCTCTACGGCGCAGTTGCCCTACTGTGGAAAAATGTTACGTTTCTGACGGTAACCGTAGTGAAGTGCAATAGTGTGCGTCTCGCCGCGATAAAAATCGAGCTCAGTGATCGTTCCATTTTGATATTTTTTGTGTATATGCCTACCGAGTCCAATGAAAATTTAGTGAAATTTACAGTGTCTCAGTGATATGACAGCCATATTTGACAGTCACAAATATGGCTGTCATATCACTCAATGCATATATATATGTATTTAGGTTAGGGGACTACAATGCGCACCCCGGTGAGTAATTTGCTACTGCACTATTAACTTTTTGTGCTGAACAATCATGGTCCTGTGTAGATTTAGAACTGATGCCACCGGACAGTCATACGATAGTCAGTGATGCGCACGGCTGTCGGCGCTGGCTAGACCACTGTCTTGTGACTGTCTCTGTGTTATATAATAACTACTGGTCTGGTCATTACCCTGTGTCTATACTATGTCATTTTAATTTAATTAAGTCTGAGATTTGTATACCTACTATTTGTATAAATAGAATAGTCTGTATTGAACGTGACTCGACTCAGATAGCGAAATTTAAAAATGTATGTCACTCTAGACTTCGTGAAATTGATTTTCCTTCAGAACTAAGAAACTGTTCATATAATATACATTTTTCAAAAGTCATAAAATCCTGTTAGATAACATGTATGACGAGGTTGTTTGCATACTGTCGGAGGCCGCCATATGTAGTTATATTGTTACCGAAAAGCGTAGAGGTAAATACATCGACGGGTGGACTAGGCTTGTCCGTAGCACTCATGGGAGGGCTCGGCTATGTTTTCAGGCGTGGTTATACGGGGGCAAGCCCGGGTTTGGCCGGCTTTATAATGATATGTGTGAAACTAGGAGCTCTTTTAAATCAAAATTAAAGTGATGTCAGAATAATCAACAACAGATAAAAATGGATATTATAGCTGAACTTGACTCAAACAAGAAATTCGGTCAGTTCTGGAAAAACACCAATAAAATGAATCATAAGTTGGGCCTCCCCGTCAGCGTGGCGGGAGTGCAAGAGTTTAGTGAGATCGCCAACTCCCACCATTTCAGGGTAGACTCTCCTCTGGGGACGGCGCGGCAGGAGCCTGATGCTGAGGAAGGTAATGAGCGTAGTGTTCATTTTACTACGAATGAAGTGTGTGCGGTGATTAAAGGCATGGTGAGGGGTAAATCCCCGGGTCACGATAGCCTTAGCATCGAGCACCTGCAGCACGCAAGTGTAGATAGATATACCTACCCAGAGTGCTTTCTATGTTTTTTACCCTATGTTTAGGCCACTTCCATCTCATCTGCCCGATATAGATTATCGGATGCGTGCTATAGTTGTACCAACCATCAAAAATAAAACTGGTAATACATCAGAAGTAAACAACTATAGACCGATCGCTCTAGACACAGTGGTCGCCCAAGTGCTGGATAGTCTGCTTGGACAGCACCTGGATAAACACATCTCGGTAAACGACGCGCAGTTCAGCTTCAGGCCCGGGCTTTCAAACGAGACTGCTATTCTGTGCCTAAAGCAGACTGTACAGTATTACACCAGTAGAAAGACCCCAGTGTATGCATGCTACCATGATCTATCGAAAGCGTTCGATCTTGTATCGTACGATATTCTGTAACTAGTGAAATCTCTCTTCAATACCTAGGGAAATTATATTATTATTTATGCATTGGTATAAAAATCAAAAGAATTTTTTAAGATGGACAGGCGCTCTCTCGGAGGAGTACGGGCTGGAGTGCAGGTTGAGGCAAGGGGGGCTGACTTCTCCCACGCTCTTCAACCTATACGTCAACCGACTGATCGGTGAGCTCGGCAGCACCGGCATCGGGTGTCATATAGATGGAGTGTGTGTGAATAACATCAGCTACGCAGACGATATGGTGCTGCTGAGCCCTTGGTGCCTTACGAAGGCTCCTGAAAATTTATGAGTCCTACGCGGTGACTCATGAGCTCAAATAAAACACGAAAAAGAGTGAAATAATGACTTTCAGGTCGGACAACAAGCGTTACACATTCGGTCCGAATTTCACTTTATGTAGTACAGCTCTAAACAAAGTTGAGCAATTTAAATATTTGGGCCACTAAGTCACTGAGGACCTTAAGGATGGGGTGGATATTGAAAGGGAGCGCAGAGCGCTGTCTGACCGATGCAACAAGTTGGCCCGTAGGTTTTCGCGGTGCACGGGGACTGTCAAAGTTACGCTTTTTAAAGCGTACTGTCAGTCCTTTTATACCTGTAGCCTGTGGGTTAACTATACACAACGGACATGCAGCGATCTGCATGTTCAATACAATAACGAGTTCCGGGTGCTGATGTGGCTACCGCGCCACTGCAGCACCTCCGCGATGTTCGCGGCGGCTGACACAGACGGCTTTGCGGCCATCATGCGCAAACGGTGCGCTCGTATCATACGCCGCACGCGCGACAGTCCGACACCTTCCTGCGCGCGCTGGTGGACCAGTGGGACTTCCGACGCTGGCTCGCTGGATACGGATGCATGCACTCGCATAGTGATTTATCACCACCATCGGGGAGTCCACCCGGACCTGCCACTTACTGTTTAATTAAATAAGATAGAATAAAAATGCCATTATTATTATACATTATTTAATTAAATTATTATTATTATATGACAATCATTATTAATTATTACTAACACTCGTTTGTAAGCTCGTAATTGTACTAATAAATATGGATGCAATCGTAAGATGAATCTGAAATAAATGATTATTTATTTGTTTATAGTACGAAAAGGATTTTTTCAGTATTGCGGACTAATTATTTTGTAAAAACAGAGTTATTGTGCTTGTATGCGTTGCTAACAAGGAAGTGTACAGAGCTATAATTGGCTATTAATATCGGACACAGCTTGTTTGAATATGAGCTATTGATTATTGATTACGTTAATAATTTGCCTAGCTTCGGGTTTGAGGTCAGTTGCTGAACACGACATGTATTTACAATCTATACTATATACCTAATAAACTAAGTTTAGTACCTAGTGTAAATAGTTGTGTTAAATATTGTAAAATATATATAACAAATAAATAAACAGGTGGGATACCGCAATCAAAGTGAAGGTAGATACATAGTTTTGGTAACAAATATGTACCTAACATATTTGTTAGAAAAACTTTCTGGATTAAATAAGGCACGTTCATTTTTACAGAGTTCAGCCCAGTTTAAATAGAAGTTAATGTTTTCAAGTTTAGTTACTTTTGGTAATTAATCAATTGCTTACTAATTCGTAGAAAGTTCATCCAAATGTTTAGGAAATATACCAACTCGTTAATTGATTACCCATTAAAAACAGCAATGTTAACTAAATAACACTATGACACAGTTTGGTTATCATCATAGTTTAATTATTTACTAACCGATAACTCTACACAGTTCTCTACAATCTGCAATACAACTTGATACTAAACATTTTAACGGCACTTTATCTACCAACAATATTATTTTACTACTCGGTACCAGACTAGCATGACAAGCGAGCAGTGTAATCAAATCAGACACGATTAGTTCGCGCTAGTCACCGTGATTGAATCTAAGCATTATCGATCACTAATTGATACATGGCTCATGATGGTAACGTTACGAGGATTAGCAGCTTTCAGTGTTCTGAGGTAGTTACGAATATATTGTCGAGGCTGTTGTTGTGTAATCATGTACACCTTTTATTCCTCGAGCAATCAAACGAATCGGGAGGTATTGAAACGAAAACGATAAATCAAATTAACTCAGGTGTCCCTGGTTCCTTCGGTGTTTCCCTGGACGGTAAATCACTGATGTCCAAAAAAACTTTGTAAAGAAAAAATTATAGAAATATCAACAACAAGGGTTGAGTCTGTCACCATGATATTACAGTTGCAATATCAGGAGATAATAACCGTTCTTAGCCAGTACTTGTTCAATTTTGGCTGACCTAAATAAACAGACCGTTGCTTCTCTTCAGTTTTCACGACAGGTATTCAGTAGGTAAACATATCTACCTACTTTATGTACGTTCCTACGTATTCCCTGGCCAAGCAAGCCGTGACATGATTAATGTTTGCATTGAGCCACGACGCTCGGCTCCAAATATTGGTACTATTATAATAATATTTGCCTATCACAGGTATTTGAGCAAGGATAATTATTTTGTTTACTAGTACTCATGTATTTGCCTAAGGTATAATTTATAGTGCCTGTCGTCTGTGTACTTCAATATCAATCTGTGGTAGAATAAGGCTCACTTTTGCCACCAAAATGAAGGGAATTGGATTTCGAATTAGATCAAGATTCCAATATCCATATCGAGTAATAGGCAAGATTTGTAAGCACCTCCAGACGATCTGATTTGAAACCAAATCGACTATAGTCATCTGGAAAAGCTCCTGCAAAGGTATCGAAGACGTTAAGTCGGATCAGTCGCCCATGGAACCATTCTTACACATTCTGATTGCTACGAAATTGGGTATCCATATTAAAACTTTGGCAATATTACAAACTACGCCAAGTTTTCCAATCAGATTGAGAACTCCCAATATGACCCGTAACACATGACAAAGAAATTGCTACGGTACTATAATTTAGGCAAAACTCTTATAATATTGTTACCTCGGAGTTATCCATAGATTTCCCCTGAGCAATGAACCACCTGTTCAATGATGACATATATGTAAAATTTGCTCCTAGTCCCCGTGATCGAGTGCGGGAAGAATCAGTAAATACATGTGCGAGAAAAGTATTACATAAAAACTTTTTTTTTCTTAAATGCTGGTATAAAAAGGTACGCATTTTCCTTGCGTAGCTTTTGTTCGGACTACGGCTACGCTGACTACGCTTTCATAGCAGTAAACCTATCTGGTACGCGTCTAGTACTCGTTGTATAGTTTTGTACTAGAAGTTCAATTATGATGAATTTTATTGTACATTATGTACATTTTGTACATTAAATAGAAATTTATTTTTACAAACATATAATACTCACAAAAAAATAAAACAAAAATAATTAATTCAATATTGATACTCAATGTCAATTGAAGGACGATATTCAGACCGAATATCGTCCCACAAACATTGAACAAAAAGCTGAAAGACAACTATAATAAACAAAATTATTTTCATAACATTCACTTAAATATATCCCAAAATAAAACGTAGGTATATATGATATTTACATTTTCCATTTGGACTCGCATATAAATAATTGCTCAACGTTATAAAAAATACTCAACTACATTAAAAACTGGTATTTTTCGACCGCAGTTCAGCGAAAATAAAATGCTCGTTAATTAAAACGCGCAACGACTTTTACCTCAATTATTATACAAATATGAACCGGGCGCTACGAATGTGGGACCGGTAAGTAAGTACATACATAATAATAACATGTTAATATTTTACCGGCCTTCTCATTTATTTTGAATATAGGTCTTCCCTAAAGACCTCTGGCTTGTTTTTAGTCAACTATCAAAGCCCAGTAGTTCAACTTCTCTACAGCTTCTCACAACTTGTCCTTCCACGATCGATCTACAATAATCGATCTAGTAAAAGAGTCACGATCAACCGTGTTGTTTATTTATTTAATTAAAATGTCTAACAAAAGAAATAAAACAAACAACAACACACAACATATAATTTAAAAAAATAGGAACGAAGTCAAAACTATATAATTATTGAATATTTTTATAAAAGTAATTGCTACAAGCTTTACGAGTCTGATGCCAAAAATATCGTTTCAGAATTTTCGTGTCTATGTTCCGGATTGGCGCAAAGACGGCTGAATGGATTTGGATGAAATTTGGAACACTATACATAATATTAATAATGGGCAATATCAGGTATGAAGTAGGAGTACTATGAACATAGTGAGGACGTAATTACAAAAAGCAAGCACGTTACATCATAAAGATCGCGCTAAACTATTTTTTAAATAATAATTTATGTTATGTTTTCACTTGCAAGCCTAATATCATCTTTTTGAGATAGACAAGGTGTACTTACCTAGGCTGTGTGCTAATTGGGATGCAATTAGCACACAGCCTAGGTAAGTACACAAATATCTGAAATTGAAATTAAACGAAGGGAATTTTCTAGTGCCAAGGGAATCTCGACAAAACGTAGATTTTTTGCCAGTCCCTAAACACGATACCTTCGGAACTAACTTTAGACATGACAAATGATATGTGTCCAGTGTAGCTTTGACTTCCAAAGTCTTTGGATTTTTTTGTTTTGTGTGAATTGAGATAAATGAGTTATTGCCTGGTGTTGGCAAATGTGTTGTTTGGAGGAAAGTTTGGTGGCAGCGTTGTGTCAATGTCCCTTGTGAAGGAGGTTGTAAATAAAATCGGGAGATGTGAGAGCAAAGTAAAGGGTTTTGCTTTTGTTTGATATCTTTGCAAGAGCATATTAATTTTAGAGAATTTACCTAGTACCAGTTTGTTAGGTAGGTAGGTACTAGCTGTGCCTGCGGCTTCGCTCACGTGAGTGTGTATTCTTTTGGCATTCAAATTAATGGGAACTTGAAGCCATTAGGTATATCTTAATTTCTAAGTACCTGTTTTAGGACAAGAATATTTCTACTGGCTTTTACGGCACTCACCAGAATTTTCGAGCTCTATTCCTAAGCTAATTCACTTAGTAATTAGATCCGTAAGAGATTTTCCAGCCAGATTCACCCCCGAAGTTCAAAACTAACCATTCAAATCATCATACTCCATTATGGTAAACTTATTAAGGATTAAGGTCAGTTGGCCAAACCAGATTAAACATTGATCAAAAAATCTTGGAAAGCTACCCAGTTAGTGTGAAACTCAACCCAAAACCGCGCGGCACATAAAACGATTACATTTGAACATCAAAGGGCCACTCGCCGCTCTCTGCGGCGAAGCCTGTGGGTACCAACGTAACGTCAGAGGTTACATTGTGTTACACTGGTTTGGTAGCTACTTGCTCGTTTTAGTGACCACACCCTAGTACAGTTACGGGGCGTAAATATGACATATGAGCGAGCTTTATAAAGAGACGGTTACACATGTATCAATTAGAGAGACAAGGCTCGTCAAAACCGAAGTTTTTATTAAGTTTTGTGCCTTAATTAGTTACGGCCGCGTACTGAACAAGCTGTTGAACTTAGATAAATGGATATGTATTTGATGTATCATTTCTCTTTCCAATTACCTTTTTTATTCCCTTGTCCTAGGGTTTAACAATAATCTTATTAAAATCTAGCCTTATAAATAGACTAATAAGTAATTTAATTATAACCTAAACTATTAAATTGCCTTTACTAAGAATATGGCCAATAGCACTTTTTTATTATCTCTATTATGGAGAATACACTTCGTTCTTGTGTTTGTTTGGCACTTTTATACTTTATACTATTCACTAACACTAAACACTAGCTCGAACGTTTTTGTTATTTTTTAGTATAGATTGCCTCGACCTTCACATGCTGATGAAGTCTCTTTTCGTGAGCTTCTGCAAATTTCTGGATCACTCTTTCGATGAACTCAACTTTTAGATCCCTGTGGAGTTCATCATTTCGTATGTACCAAGGTGCATTTACAGTTTCCCTTAGCACTTTGTTCTGGAATCGTTGTATTATTAATATATTGGTCTGTTTGGTGCAGCCCTATAGCTGAATACCATAAGTCCAAACTAGCATCAAGACTTGTTTGTATAGCAACAACTTGTTTGGCACGGACAGCATGGAGTTTCTACCAAGCAGCCAATACATTCTTTTGAATCGAAAGTCGAGTTCATCTTTTTTCTTCTTGACGTAGGCTTTCCAGCGTAGCTTGGCGTCAAGGGTCATACCGAGATACTTGGCTGTATTCTTATATGGGACTTGTTTGTTATTTATGTAAAAAGGGGAATACTGTGGTTTTTTGTAGGTAAAATCTATGTGAACATATTTGGATTGATTAAGTTTCATCCTACATTTTTTGGTCCAGTCATAAACTTGATTTACCAAGCAAGTATACAGTAGGCACAGGACCAGACCTAAAACACTTCCTTGCGGTACGCCAGCTTTAATTTCTTTCAGTTCTGAGTAGACATCTTCTTGTCTTATTCTAAAGAATCTGTTCAGAATGTAGGATTCTAATATATCTGCAAAATGCTTTGGTAAGAGGCTCTTCAGTTTATGTATAAGGCCTTTATGCCATACTTTGTCAAATGCTTGCGCTACGTCTAGGAATACAATAGAACATAATTTCTTATCTTCAAGGGCGTTTTCTATTACGTTTGTGATTCTATGCACTTGATTGATGGTAGTGTTTTTCTCGAAAACCAAATCGGTGCTCTGGTATTATGTTTTTGCTATCTATTATTGGTTTAAGCTGTTTGAGTAACAGCTTTTCAAATAGCTTGGACATGATTGGTAGCAAGGAAATAGGCCTATAAGATGCTGTATCGTGAGCCAGTTTCCCTGGCTTAACTATCATTATTACTTCGGCCACCTTCCATAAGTCTGGTACATATTTAAGCTTTAGTGCGGCATTGATGAGAATCGTTAACTTAACCAAACCACTGGTGATTTTCGTGTACTTATATTACGTTTTATTTCTAGTGCGACTTTTTTTGGTGTTACTAGTTTTTTGGTAACTTAATTTTCTGATGTCACTATATTAGCCAAAGTGTGATCTTCAATGATTTTCCCGTCGTTTGGTTAAAAGATATTTTCTAGGTGCTCTGCAAACCTCTTTGTTTTAGTAACTGCCCATTACCCATTTCCACATTTGATAGGTAGGATTTGAGTAATCGACCTTTTCAGGTGCTTAGTAGCCTTCTAAATGGAGTAATCTGTCCTTTGGTCGTTTCTTAGGCTCTGATAGGTTTCGATTGAGTCGTATTTAAAGTCTTTTTATTTTTTTTGTCAGATTATTTAGTTTTCGTTTGTCATCAGGGCACCTAGATTGATGACACGTTTTTCTCTGCCTTCTTTTCTCCAAAATGAGCTGCTTGAATTTGAGCGGGTATGTATTTCCCTTCGTCCTCTTGTTGAAGTCGGGTGTACTTTCCCACGCTGCTTCCTGGATATGCATTATGAACTTTTCTACTTCGATGTTTAGATGTTTGGGTGTTTTTAATGGTATCTTAAAGTCTATTTTATCATTCAATCTAGTCTTGAGGCTCTCTCAGTCTGTACACTTATTAACAAGAGTGCGTCTGGTTTCTTTATACAAAATGTTTACGCTAATTTCTAAATAGATTGTTGAGTGATCTGAGTTCATGTCATAGCTTTGTACCGATTTCATTCCAATTACTAGTTTCAAAAATAAAACCAGCTTAACAAACTATTTGTTTTTATTTTGGTAAAGACTTTGCTCCACGGTTGCAATAATTATACTTAATAAATAACGCAAAGTTTATACGATTAAGATAATAAATATTCACATTTACACACTTGCATTAGCACCGTCGCAATGCAGCAGAAGCTAATGAAATTAAAACTAAAACTTAGTCGAGACTTCTTCTAACAAATATTACACTTAAATAGATTTTCTACAACAAAGCAGTTTTGTTACCTCTCGAACTTCCGTCTTGACCTTTGCTCTTCCCCGAAAATGTGACTACTTACAATTTAAAACTCAACGGTATTAAAATCTATCCCTATTGAAAAATAAACGAGGTTGGAGTCCTATAAGTATACAACCTACCTATGCCTACATTAATTTGTTCATTCGAAACACGTGGGGAACCGTCCAAATCAAATCAAATCAAATCATTTATTTGCACAACACAGGTTCAGAGGATGATACAAGAGGTTCTTAAGGTAAACTGGTGCCGATTCTCTTGTACACCAAAATAAACTAACTAAACTATCACTAAAATTCCTTACTTTTGACTATGAGAATCTCAACACTATTCTGCAAAATAAATTCTCTAAATTTAAAAATAATTTTGACACAACTAGAACGAATTTGATAATCGCGACTCCACACGTGATATTTATTTAATTTATCCCGTGATTTTTTATAATGCCGGAGGCGCGCAAGGTTGGCAGCTTTGACGTGTTTTAAATGGAATTTTTCAATATTTGTATAGAAAATAAGAAAAATTATTAACTACATGTTGAGTGTTAGGGGTAAAGGGGTCGAAATTTTAATTATTTTTGGGATTGGACACACAATTTTCGAGATACCTATAAGCAAAAGAAAAAAAAAATATAGTTCTGTTTTTGCACTTTTGCGGTTTTAGTGTGAATTTTAGTTCACATTTTATTACTCAACTTCTTAATCGCGATTATAAATAGTCAGATTTAGTTAGTCAATCAAAATTTTAGGTAAAAACGTCAAATTCAGAATAGCAAAATTGCCATTTTTACTAACTTAATATCTCAGTAGTGCTGTCAAAATAAAATATAGTTGGTCACTTAGGTCTATTTCAGAATGGAAAGTCGTTGTTTGACAGGAATAAACTATTTTTTTTTGTAATTTTTAGTCTAGTTAGAGGCATTTGTGACAAGAGAATAGGCACCACTGTATTATAACCATGTGAGGTGTGTATATTAGGAACATTATGACAAAATTATTCTCAATCAGTTGTCTTATTAAATTACATTGTCATTGAAAATATATTGTTAATTATGGTGGTGATTAAATTTATTATTAGCTACATTAGTACCTAAGTTCTTACGAGAATCATATTTGCTATCATTCCATATATTGTGAAGTGATTGACGGACATGAATGATGACGTTACGAGCAGGTGTCAGTGTATTGCTTTGTATTCGTGTTGGGTGTTTGATTTGATGTATTCTTCCTCGTGTTACGAATATTCTGTTTTTCCCTTATAGATTCTAACTTTTTACAAAGTTATTTTTTGATGACTTTAAGCATGTCGTAGATGATACAGCAGCATACAGATAATATTTAATTAATTAATTTCATCGGTGTTTTGTTGTTACAATATGTTAGGTTCATATTGCAGTATGACAAGTTGTTACTAATACGTTAAGAAATCGCAACCGGCGTGTATGACCAGATGTATGAACGTAAACGAAGCAAAAGGAATATGTAAGGATTCGTTCTGTAGTTTCTGCTTTCTGCCATGGGGTTCCATGGGAAAAAGGCGTGAGTTTCTGCAGTAAATATTCGCCAAGAAGTTTAAAATTTTCAATTTGATAATGCGGTGTGCCTGTCAGAAAAGTAATACAATTTATAAAGTGAAATTTTACTACCAAGCCAATTACCAGTCAAAAAGCACTGAACCCAGCTTCATTTTAGTTAACACAACCTTTTTTAGGGTTCCGTACCTTAAAAGGAAAAAACGGAACCCTTATAGGATCACTCGTGTGTCTGTCTGTCTGTCCGTCTGTCATAGCCAATTTGCTCCGAATGTAATGGACCGATTAAGTTGAAATTTGGTACACATGATGTGTTTGGGTTTTTCTGTGACCCAAACACGAACGTATAACGTAAATAAATTAATTTTGAATATAGGGGTCACTTTTGAGGACAAACAAGAAAAAAAAAGTTTTGCTAACAGTACCGTGTGACATCACACATCAAATGAAAGTGCTTCTTGCGAGGATCTCAGATATACTTTTTATGTAATTTTAAAATGAACACTTTTAAAGATATTTAAGAAAATCAATGAAAATTGACCAGTCCCCTTATCTCCGGAACTACTAGATCAAAAATTTTGGAAAAATTACGTAGAATGGTTACAGGAAAACCTATAAGAAGAATATGGGTTTAAAAAAACATGGTAAATCTCTCAATATTGTGCGTACAAACTTACATTTACAGTTCGAATGTATGTGAGAACATGTATTTCAACTACAATGTTACGTTTGTATTTGAGATAAATTCATTCCAACTATGGAACCCTTCATTGTGCGTAGTCTGACATGTAATTGGCCGGTTTTTATCTGATGGACAGATCTTTAAATCTTACTTACTTCAATATGGTCGCACCAGTAAAAAATTTCGTTAAAATTTTCCCGCCGTTCTCGTAACACCAATTACGGACCCCGATTCCTTTTTTAAAAGGCAGTGCAATTCTTCCTTAATTCGGTCTTATCGTTTTTTCATTGAGACCATTAAAGTTAGGAATAATTGAAGGAATCGCGCGGCTTACGGTTCCAGGTAAATTCAAGATATTGGCCATACCGTTTTTGTTTCGAGTTAAAGTCTCGAGGTGTTGAGTTTCGGGTACTTTTTTATGAGTTTTGTAGGGTTAGGTTTAAAAGATTACGGTAAACTGTGTATTGTTATTTTCAGAGCAGTTTTATTGTGTTTATGTTTTCATTTGTGTATATCTACATAATTTTTAATAAGTCGCTTTTCTTCCACAGACAAGTCCTGGACAATGGCACATTGGTGTTCCTGCCATTCAGCGCGGTGCAGTACCGACAGGACATCCACGCGACAGTGTACCGCTGCCGCGCGCACAATGCACACGGCACCATCGTGTCCAGAGACATGAGGACGCAGGCAGGTTGGTGGACACACGTCAAAAATATGCACGAACTGGCGCTTATGCAGAAAAAGCTCTATCTTAACATATTAAAGAACCATTAAAAAATCGATGACATTGACGGTTCTCATGATGTTTAAAATAACAAGTATTATTCACTACAAAAAAATATTGAAATACGTAGATGTCCGAGTTACGTTTTGACGACACACGCGTTATTATTATAGATTTCTTTAATAAATCCTATTCATTACTTAATATTACTTTCCGTATAACACTAATGAACTAAAATTTCTTAACACGTCATAAATAACACAAGTTTGCGTATAACACAATAGTACGCTAATACATGACGTCACGCGTATTGCGTAGGCAATTTACCGCTCGTTAGGGCCCGTTTCTGTTCACATTGCTCCGTGTGGGAGGTCCCTATACCAATAATATTTTCTTTATGTGTTACGCCCAGTTTCTCACATGTTTGGGTAACTAACTTAATGGTATTTTTATGTTGTGGACTAAGTTGTAGGTATAGAGTTGTGACTTTATTCTATAATATTTTTTGGGACATAATTTTTAAAATTATTTCCGTTGCTTGTTGATTTGTTTTTCTTTCTTATAGCTGTCATATATATTACTCCTTATCTATTTTGATAACGGCTACCCTTCGATATCACTTGCATGTGCGCTAGACCGAATTTAGTTTCGAATTCTCGAATCACAACTAGAACGATAAAGTTGGCCTGTTGTGTTTTTTGTATGCTCTTTTGCATAGGTCAGCGATAAACATGTTTTATTTTTATATTTTTATTTCATAATATTTTTCATAAATGAATTTATTGATAAATTCATTTATGAAAAATATATGAGCTATTTTAAAATGAAATATCACTCACCATTTTGATTTCCAATAGCAAAGATCAGAATGTCATTCTTGTACAAAGTAGGTATTGTCATATACGAAAATATAACCGGAATATCCGTAAGTATTTACTTATAATACAGTTATTACTTTAAACAAAATATGTTACACAATATACGATTACGTTCTCCCCAGCTTTCTAACTTCAAAGATTGTGGCAAAATTACGTTATTGACGTCAACGCACACATGCGCATAAACTTATATACTCACACGCTTCACAGATGATGTATGAAAGCTGGTATTATATTTTATTTTCTCGTGTTTGCGGGAAGGAATGTTTGTGCTTTATGTACACCAATATTGTGCTGGTTTCTGAATCTGTAAAAAGGATTGAGAAAACTGTTGTGGTGCCAACTTATATGATTGAATTTATGCCTGAATTATTACGATATTTCGTATTTTATAAGGTAGAAACCGAAGAAAAGAACCGTGGAATCGTATTACAATCCGTTTTTGAGAGAAAAATTTGCAGTTTGTGTAACTAAACATTAAATCAAGACCTAGTCTCATTAAATCTACATAATTTAAATAATCTTCAAAAACAACTAAAGCTAAAAAAAAAAACAAAAAAAAAAAAACATAAAATTATCCACCTACTTCCTCTTGTTTTCAGTCCGTGACATCACAAATTCTCCGCTCGTTTCCTCTGTAACAATGTTATGAGATAATTTGTAAACATTTACCGAGTCTCGCGACTCCACGACACTCCTGTTCTTGAGTTAAATTGAGTTTCCTGCAGTAAATAGCGATGAGATGAAATGAGTCAATGAGTGATTTGATTTGATTTTTTTATTTTAAGCATAAAAAGGTACAAAATGCGCCCGCATTTTGTTCTCATTTATTAGTCCTCAGTTATGTTTAAAATAAGAGAACTATGAGGTTTAAAGCGAATGACTCGCGAAATATAATAAAGCCAAAGACTTTCTATAAATATAACCTAAAGTTAGATTCAAAGTCAGTAAATATTAATAAAACGAATGCACTTTTCAAACTATTCATCAACTGAGCATATCAATACTAGATTTCTTTCAAGTTCGCTACAGCAAACGGTTCTCCTACTTCGCTTATTCTTAGGCGTCAGAATACAAAAAGTACACTTGATTACATTAAATGGTTCGAAACTCATATTCTAGCAAAGGTTGGTATAGTGGATCATTCTAACTGGCGGTTGATTCAATAGAGATTGAGCAGTGATTGATTGAAGTGCAGTGGTTACGGGATTTAGAGAGCCTTCAAATTGAATGTTAAAGACAGATTTATCCGAGTTAAATCCTGTTTTTATTTAATCACTGAGCAAAAAAATTACAAACTGCATGTAATTAGCACTATTGTGTTAAGGATTAACCGTGTAAGGGTTGACCACGATTGAAGATCTAAATCAATTGATTAAATTTGGAAAAAAATACTACGTATACGTTGTCAAAAACCACTGTTCATTTACATCCATCCGTAACAAACGTCCACAGAATCATTATGTTATCGTATGTTCGTTATAACTTCGATATCTGTAATGACTTTGGCACCACCTGGTTATACCTAATGTTTTATTCATCAATTCGGTACTGTATGAAGTAGGTAGCGACTACTGGGTGAAAATGTTTGCATATCGAGACACCTCCTTGCCTCGGAAAGCAGGTTAAGCCGTTGGTCCCGGCTGTCATTCGTGGATCTTTGACAGTCGTTACGGGTCGTCAGAAGCCCAAAAGTCTGACAACCAGTCTTACCAAGGGGTATCGTATTACCCAGTTACTGGGTTGTGGAGGTCAGATAGGCAGGTTAGACTGAAAGCCGACCCCAACATAGTTCGGAAATGGCTAGACAGATTGATTCTGAACTCCCACCGACTCTGTTCAGACAGTGCGCTGATGAACTTACCGTTCTATAAATTAATAAACCAATCTTTCGAAGAGGGCACTTTCCCCAATCAACTAAAAAAAGCTTTAATAAAACCTATCCATAAAAAGAACGCAAAAACAGACCCAAGTAACTATAGGCCAATTTCCCTTCTTCCTACAGCATCCAAAGTCTTCGAAAGAGCAATGTGTGATCGTGTATATTCCTTTTGTGAAAAATATACTATTTTCGATGACTGCCAAAATGGATTCCGCAAAAACAGATCTACAACGCTAGCTGTTTATAAATATATCCAAGAAGCATTAAATATTATAAATAATAAACAATATGCAATAGGGATATTACTCGACATGACCAAGGCCTACAACAAAGTACTATTTAAAATATTATTAAATAAACTATACGGAATAGGAGTACGCGGGAAAGCCCATGAATGGTTCGTATCATATTTAAGGGATAGAGAGCAATTAGTCGAGATTGAATATTACAACCAAAAAACAAAAGAAGCACAGATCATTAGATCTGATGTTAAATCAATACACGCTTCAATTCCCCAGGGAAGTGTTATAGGTTGTCTCCTGCTCATCACATATATAAATGACCTCGCCAAAACCATAGACGGGCCATGTGTACTTTTTGCGGATGATATCTCGATCTTGACTTCATGACAAACAAATGATAATTTAAATGACAAACTTACGACTATTCTTGGAAAAACTGTAAACTGGATGAGTGACCATAATCTCGAAATAAATTTTACCAAAACCAAACTAATAGCCTAGGCAGAAAAAGCAAATAAATATAGATTTTACTTTTAATCAACATAAATTAGAAACAGTAAACAATTCCACTCTCCTAGGTTTAACAATAGACACTTATTTAAACTGGAAATCACATATACAGTCAGTAAAATCAAAAATTTCAAAGTTTTCATATGCCCTCCGCGAAATAAAGAAGACTACAAACCTACAAACCGCACTAGTCACATACTACGCGTATGCCCACGCTTGGTTTAACTATGGCATCATTTTATGGGGAAACAGCACAGACGCTCCCTCCCTATTTACCCTCCAAAAAAAGCTAATACGAATAATTATCAATATAGAACCAACAGATAGTTGCAAGCCTTACTTTCAAAAACACAAGATTCTCACCTTGGTTGGTATTTATGTCTTGGAATTATGTAAACTGGTCCGTAAATATCAAGATTCTTACAGCACACGGGGAGACATCCAAACAAATTATTCGTTGCGCCATAAAAATAGACTAAATCTGCCCCCCTCCCGCCTTAAATTACACTCATCTAGTCCATATTCAATGTCAATAAGAATATACAATAAATTACCAGAAAACATAAAACAACAAAATAAAACCAGTATATTTTTAAATAAACTAAAACAATACTTAGTTAAAAAAAGCTATTACACAATACAAGAATATCTTATGGATAATTTCGATTAATTTATGATACACAACTATGAATAACAGATATATTTTAATAACTCAAATACCAAATAATAAGTTGTACTATAATATTAAATAATTTTATGACATTAATAAATATAATTAAATAAATAATAAATGAACGATAGGCCTTCATATAAAATATTAATAGAATAAGTAAACGAATGGAAATATATAGATAAAAGGATATAGAATAATTTTGACGGATAAATTCAATAATAATAATACATAATTATGAATTACAGATATATTTTAATTAGTAAAATAATAAAAATAAATGATACCATAATACTAAATAATTTTACTACATTAATAATAATAATAAACAAATTTTAAGCGAGTAAACAAATAAGCAATATTAAAAATAATTAAATAAATAAATAATAAATGAATGGATAGACCTGCATATAAAATATTAATAGAATAAATGAATGAATGGAAATATAAATACATAGGTAATAGGATATAAATAGTTCTTAATTTAATAATAAGGAAAATTGATAAAGCGCTCTCCCTCTCTCTACCTATTTAAAAATTTGCTGTGCCCGACAGGGTCCATAATTGTTTCTATTATATTTTTATTTACCACCTGTAATTGTACATTATGGTTTGCAATAAACGATTTTGATTTGATTTGATTTGATTGATGAAGTAGCGACTGGTTTTCACACCTAATGTGTAAAACCGTAAAAAATCAAAAACATGAATGTATAGATTCTACTTCTTAGTAGTGCCGTACCGTAATGAACATAAGCCCATCAGTAGATAGAGGTCATGTGGAGGACTAGGCAATTACTCTGGTTATTACCCGCCTCATATGCTCATAATTCGTCGATTCCCTCCTGGGCACTCCCGGGCAACAATATTTGAATTGCCAGTGCGTCTGTCCTGTGGCGGTGCTTACGTCATGCCTAAAGTAATTACTGACCTACGCTTCTTTGTAAACAAACATGAGCTTTCTATGGTAGGTAAAAGAGCTTGGTAAAGTCATTCACGAGATAATTTCTTAGTTTCGAGTCAGAGAAGAAAATTATATGTAGCAACGCTTTTGATATGTGTTTTTTTATAAATTTCCAAGAAAATGTAGTGATAGATTTATCTTATTCAACTGCCGACATTTCAATTAAGTTTATGGTGTAGAATAAGCAAACAGTAAAATTATTACCCAGCAAGTGTAAGCACACCATTCCTTTGCACCTGCAAGAATTGATGCCATAACATACACTACTGAATTATAGACCATCTTTTATCACGAGGCTATTATCATTTGACCTACTCCTCCACACACTATACACAAGCCCTATCAATTAACGGTACCTAAAGCAAAAACCCGCCTTTTTACCCGACTCGCGGTAGCAGTAATGCGAACCGCACGTCTGTGGTCACAGTTTCATATTGACAGCACCTTTATCCCGTAGCAGTAAGGGTGGTTTTCGTAGTACTACTCGCGTGCGGTTAACCGTACCCCACCGGTAGACGTAGCTTTAATGAAACAGCCCGTTAGCTAATAACTGGAAGAGTGGGTTACAATTACAGATAAAACGGTCGGCAAAGATCTAATGCGGTAATAATAGGTAAACCTTATTTTGAATTGACTTTGTAGTTTTAGCGACAGCGTAGTGCGGTTAGGTTAATAGTTTCGTTATTATAAGGTATTTTAAATGGTCATGGTTAAAGCTGTATATATAGTACGTATTAAATTGTAGATAAAATAAATGTAACTTGTAAATCTTTTGAAGCCTTATGATATTGATATGTTTGATTAATATTTAACAAATGATTCAAACTTGGAGATTATATTAATAATATTTTTTTATTGTTTTAGTGTTGATATTTTTTTTAATATAGACATTTGTATTTACATAATTTAAAAAGACTTAAAATCCTGTACTATTAAACGAGCAGTATTTGTATATTGTACTCACGTTCTCGAAATCGGCTCTAACAATTTTCGGTAAAAGTTGCAATATAGGGGTTTACGGGGGCGAAAATCGATCTAGCTAGGTCTCATATGTGGGAACAGCTCTGGACACGCCACAATTGTGGCGATAAGTCCTCCCTTTGAGGAGTGGCTAGAGAGGCACCACGGCGTCCTCAAATTCCGCCTGACGCAGGTCGCCACCGGATACGGTTGTTTCGGGAGGTTCCTGTTCAGGATAAGGCGGGAGGAAACGCCCGGGTGTCACCATTGTGTGGATCGCCCGGAGGACACGGTGCAGCATACAGTGGAGGTCTGTTCAGCTTGGGCCGTGTCCTCGTGGAGGCGATCGGCGGCGGTGATCTCTCGCGTCTGGTCCAGGCCATGGTATGGAGCGAGATGGCATGAGAGGTCATCAGCTCCTTCTGCGAAGCACTAATGCTCGCGAAGGAGGAGACAGAACGCGTGAGGGAGAAGCAAATTTTGCGCCGTCATGCTCCTAACCGCCGCAGGTGACGCCTTGGGCATCTGGAGTCGCAGGCCGATTCCCGGCGACCGTAGGCGCGGGCTTGTGGACGGTGAGCAATGGGTAGCTCACCGTCCGATAAGAACCAGACCCGGGTCGACGGCGCGTTGTGTTTCAGCAGAACTGACGGGGTCCGCTAGGGCCGATGCCTGCCGGGGTTGCGGAAAAGTCCGAAAGGGATTAGGGAGGGAAAGAACACGAGTGGGTTTTAGTCAGTAAGAGTCTAACACGCCCTCTCGCTCCATCCAGAGCGGGAGAAGTTATTTGATAATTTCCCACCCAAAAAAAAAAGGCGTTGTCCGCATCGGTCGAGCACGGCACTTCAGAGTCAACCAGGCAGGAGGCTAAAAATTTCCCAGTTAACTTTTCAGTGTTGTGGACAGAAGACAGGAACAACAGGTAAGCTAATACTGGTAATGTTTCGGACGCCGAGTCCACCAAAACGGATTGGTAGTGTGGCTTGCAGCCACGCTCGGTCGCCCAAGGTCACATTGAAAATGTTAGTGTACTAAGAATAATTTGGTCAATTTTGCCCAAGAGGTCTGACTGCTTCCATAAAGGAGAAGAGCGTACAAAATATATAATAGTTGAACCAAAACAACAGTATTAAATCTGAGTGAATGCCGAATGTAAATTAATTTTGGAGAGTCCTTCCGAAATGTCGTTGAAGTTTTTTGATTTTTTCAAATGAAATGAGAAAAGCCGTCTTCTAAAATTACAGAACCTAAGAGCTACTTTGAACATTTTCTAGAATTTTGAATAGTAATTGTCTGTCGGTAATGTCAGAAAGGTAAATTTCTTTTTTTGATGGGTTAAGGTCAAGCCAATGGATAGAAATTGCTGTTTGAGGAGTTTTTAATCTTTCAAAATGATTTCTACATCACCTAGCATTGCATCTTCTAAATACCACACGTTACATTTTGAATTTAGTTTCTGGATAATTGGATGATAAGCCAATCTGAAAATTACTGACAAGTAATTTACCTTGTTGTCATCCTACTGCAGATTCGAAAACATTTGCCATTAGAGGGCTGCCTGTAACACTGCCACATAAAACCATAAACGGGCAGCTCCTGTTTGAATTCAGTCAACAAAGTGTCCCTGTTGACGAATCAAAGGCATTCTTAACGTCGAACTTGAGGGTAACCTCACCTTTTTTGGAGTTCAAAACGGTGAAAAGGGCATGCACGGCAGCCTCACAACCCCTGAGGCGAAACTTAGCTTAAGATCGCTATATAGCTTACAGTATATTTTGACTGCCGTACGTCTATAGATGCACCAAACGGAAATGGTGCGAATAAGACCTCGTATAAGACATTGACGACGGCCTCGTACATACCGTTAGTAAACATGAGGTTAATCAGGGCCACAAGCTCCTTCAAAAGCGACTCACCAGTGTCCCCGGCGCCTGAACTCAATAGATTCTTTAGATATTGTGAAGTCAGGTCGTCGAGGTTGCTGGTGGAACTGCCGTCAAGACTCCTGGTGGAATCAACTGGGGGCCGAAACGTTTAGGAAGGTTGAATTTAGATCGGGAAGATCGGGGCGGTCGAGAAAGGTGAACTATAATAATAAATTGTATAATTGCGTAACAAATGCTAGACAATTACAGAAACACCCAACTTTAGTACATATCAGTGAAACAATCTAAGCTTGTAATTATTTTTTTTTTGAGTTTCGGTTACATATACGGTTACATTACGGATACATATATATCTTATATAACATTTAAAAATAATGTTCAATTGGTACTATATAGTTTACAGTAGACGTGATGATGAATGAATCTATCAAATCGTATTTTTAATTATAACATAACATAACATCACGCCTGTAATCCCCGAAGGGTTAGGAAGAGGTGTACACCCACATTTCGCCAGTTATGTTTTAGTCCCATGTAATAGGGGGTGAGCCTATTGCCATCAACCGGGTACAAATCCAAACTCCGGGCTGCTACTGAGAAATTACAGATGAAAAACCCAATAACACTTTGCCCGACCCGGGAATCGAACCCAGGACCTCATACTCAGCAATAGCGCTTGCGACCACTAGACCAACGAGGCAGTCAAGGTATTTTTAATTATGTAGTGAATATATTACGTAAAATTGGTTTAAACAACATAGCATCGCCTTCCTAAACCTGAGCACGATCATCTCTAGTTTCCCTAACCGAGTTACATAATAGCACAAATCATACTGAGAGCTCTATTGTATTCAGTTAAAAACCACTCAATAACAGGGTAAAAACATTTATCTTGTGATGCACGCAAATTCACAGGAGTAAGCGAGAGGCACGTATAGCTCTCAGCTCCTGCCAACAATAGGACGCTGGTAACTCTATACCTTTTGTTGTGCAGCTTCCATAACGGGGCTCCAAGAACTATGCAGATACATATATAGGGATCTATGTACAGAGAAAGCCCCAGGTAAATATCGTGTAGTAAGGAAATTATGAGAGGTTTCATTTCTCAAGTTAACAAGAAAACATCAACAGATGTAAGAAGTGACCTAGATTAGTGTGTAACGTGTTTGGAAAGTAATGTCGAAGTTTCATGAACTCTTCTCTGTAATTAGATTTCACGGAACGTTCAGCAATAACTGTTTGTCTCTTTGCAACTCCCAGAAGGATTGGCACCAACATGCTTCTTATAAGCTTGTGCATTCCCATATGAACTAGTCAATTACGGTGATTCGGGGAACATCACAATTATTTCATTACTGCTTTCAGCAGTTGATTAAATCAGTTCCGAAGAGCAAAAGTATTATATTTTTTGCTATTACTAATGACTGTCAACTTCATACCTACAATACGTAACATGAGTCACCGTCAACGTCAGATATTTCAAGATATTTTCTTTCTGTGTGACGACTTGGGAATTTATTTGTAAGAAAAACGGTGTTGTAAACTTTATGTTGTCATCTATACTGTACTATATAATATACATACATATAATATAATTAAATATGTTATAATAAATAATAATGTATACCTAATAATAAAAAGAGGTAATTAATTTTTGTAATATTTTTTATTTGTTTGTAAGTTTTTATGTAGGAGATAATCTGTGCAATTACCAGTCGGATTTGAAAAATCTTGATGTGTTAAATCATAAATGATAAATGATTTTACTTCTGTAAATAGGTTTGTACAAACACTTTTACACGTCAATCATATTTTAAAAACTAGATGAGGTCGGCGTTTCCTATTTGACTACTCTGAGAAGAAAGGCCGAAACAAACTCAGAGGTCACAGTCTCTTTTAAAGTCCAGACATAATCTTGGTCAGATCATGTGAAGACCATGTAGATTGGTGTCTGAAGTGGTCTTTTGAGGAAAGCATCACAGAGGTTGAGAGGGCCTGTCCAGTCAGTGCACGCATTTGTCAGTTATCATGCAGCTCAACTCAGAATTTAAGGAGCTCAACGATTCGACGAACAATACCAAAGAAAGGACATTTGGGTAGGCCGCATAAATTACTCAAACTGTCAGACTATAATTAGAACTAACTGAGAAAAAATAAAAAAAACAAAACAAAAAGAAAAAGGCACATAGTCTTCACATTCACAAAAATTTAAATAATATAATACTTTACAAGTAAATATTCATGTCGTTGTATATATAAAATTCATTAATGTCAATGTGTATATAAAAACCAGGAAATAATCTTGGTCAGAGCATTTCATTTGAGGACCATGTAGATTTGTGTCTGAAATGGTCTTTTGAGGAAAGAACCATACAGATTCGAGTGGACCTGTCCATTCCATGCACGAATTTGTCAGTAATCGTGTAGCTCAACTCAGAACTTAAAAAAGGAGCTCAATGATTCGACGAACAATACCAAAGAAAGGACATTTGGGTAGGTCGCATAAAGTACTCACAACTGCCAGATTATCATTAAAAGTAACTGAGAAAAATAAATAAATAAATATATATATATATGACCCAAATAGTCCTCACATTCACAATAATTAAAACAAAAAAAATATATTATACTTCACAAAGTAAATATTCATGTCATTGTGATATAATTTTAAATGAAGCAAAATAAACAAAGTTCCGAAAGTAAAAAATAAAAAGAAATAATAAAATTGGAGCAGCTCAATCCCATGCCTTTTTGTCCTCAATGTAATCTTTAACGGCATAAAAAGCCTTCTGGCACAACTTGCGTTTAGTGAATGATTTGAATTTATTAAGGCTTAGATCTTGTACGTGGCTTGGAAGTTTATTATAAAAGCGTATACATTGACATCTAAAGGAGCCACCCATTTTCTTGAGCCTTGTTGTAGGTACAACAAATTTGTGTTTGTTCCTAGTATTTATGTTATGGATATCACTGTATTTTTTAAACAATTTTATGTTTTTATGGGCATATAAAAGATTATCAAAAATATACTAAGAAGGCACAGTCATTACATTTATCTCCTTAAATTTATCTCTGAGAGAGTGTCTCGGACTTAATTTATAAATTGGTCGAACAGCTCTTTTCTGCAAGACAAAGATAGTTTGAATGTCGGCGGCATTTCCCCACAACAGAGAACCGTACGACATAACACTATGAAAATAGCTAAAGTACACTAAACGGGCTGTCTCTATGTTAGTTAAATTACGAATTTTTCTAACAGCATATGCTGCGGAGATTAGCTTTTTTGACAATTTATCTATATGTGGGCCCCACTGAAGCTTAGCATCCAAAGTCAAGGCCTAGAATACTGTGCTATCTTCAGGATTCAATTCTTCGCCCTTTATCAACACTTTATTTTTCACCTGCCTAACATGAGGTAGGGTAAACTTAATGCACTTAGATTTTTTTTCATTCAGAAGTAAATTGTTAACATTGAACCAGTGAACTACTTTTGAGATTACGGTATTTACATCGTCAGTAACTAGCTGCTGACGTTTAAGTTTAAACAAAAGTGAAGTGTCATCCGCAAACAACACTATATCATGGTTATCCTTTATGAAGTAAGGCAAGTCATTAATATAAATAAGAAACAAGAAAGAACCAAGAATTGAGCCCTGTGGGACTCCCATTGTTACTAAAGATCCGGGAGATTTTTTCCATTAACGTCAACGCTCTGAATCCTATTACTCAAGTATGAAGTAAGAAGATCCAGAGCGCTGTTCCGGATCCCATAGTGGCGGAGTTTCCTGATTAACGTGTCATGAAGAACGCAATCAAATGCCTTGGACAAATCACAAAAGATGCCCAAGGCATCACATTTATCTTCCCATGCATTATAAATGTGACCTAAAAGTTCAACACCGGCGTCAGTAGTTGAACGACCCCTTGTAAAACCGAACTGTTTGCTGTGTAATGATTTATGTCTATTAAAAAATCTTTGCAATTGCTCTAAAATTAATTTCTCAAAAAATTTTACTAAAGGTAGGTAGTACTGAAATAGGTCTATAATTTGTGGGGTCTGATGTACTACCTGATTTAAACAAATGTATAATTTTACTATTTTTCCTAAGGTCAGGAAACTCCCCACAGTCAATACAATTATTAAAGATAAGAGCTAAAGTAGGTGCTACAATGTCAATAATAGACTTGGCAACTTCTACAGAGTTACCCCACAGATCTGCAGTCTTTTTTACATTTAAAGCGTGAAAAGTTTTAATTATGTCTCTACAGGTAATATGTTCAAAAAGAAATTCCGAATTGCAAACATTAACATTTTCCTTTAGCAAAGACTCGGCAACAGAAGGTGATTAGAATAGGGATTTAGTAGTTGAAACGGGAATATTTGAAAAAAGGCCGCGGCGACTTGGGAGTCTGATTTTATTATGTTGTCAATAATAGACAGGCTGTAGTTAATATTTCGGTTATTAGACCTTCCCGTTTCACTATTTATAATATTCCAAGTCGTTTTAATTACATTATTACTATTTCTAATCTTCGAACTCAAATAACGCGACTTGGCCATACAACAAACTTTTTTAAATAATTTTGAATAATTTATAACATATAAATTAAATTCAGCTGTGTTTACATAAGTCCTTTCATTGTACAGCTCATAAAGCCGTGTTCTACTTTTATGAATACCAAAGGTAGCCCAATCACTCAAAGATGGGTTACTATTAACCGAGATAGTCTTGGGAATAAAGATTGAATTAAATTGCTTACAGTATATATGAAAAAAATCATCATATAAATAATTAGGATCAGCATGAATAGACAAAACTGGTAATTTATTAATGAGTTTAACTTTTAAATTTTCCAAGCGACTTGCAGTTTTGGGGTTAACAGTGATATCCTTTTTAGCCACTTTGTTGTTTTGGTTTGGGATAGTAATCCTCTGCCCGCAATGGTCAGAATCTAGTAAATTTATTATTTCTTTGTGGCTAGGTATAACATCTGTATAAATATTATCGAGGCATGTGGCACTAGTCGGGGTTATTCTTGTGGGCTCTAAAAATAGGTTTACAAGATTGTAGGACTGAAACAGACTTATTATTTTACTACAAGAACCTGAATTTTCTAATAAACTAACATTAAAATCACCGCAACTGATAATGGACTTATTTGAGTTACAAATCTTGTGTAACACTTCATCCATTACCTTTTCAAAGCAGTCATACAATCCTGAAGGGGTCTGTACACACTTAATACAATAAACTGCTCCAATTCTATACAGGCTATTTCAACTGTTCGCTCAACAGATAGGCTCACAATATTCTTACGGTCTCTATATTTAAGCTGGTTACTTACTAAAATTAATGTGCCACCATGTACAGCATTAACTCTACTGAATGAACTACCTACCTGGTGATTATTAAAATTGAACAAGAACTGGTGGCTTTTAAGCCAATGTTCTGTTAAGGATGTCGTGTTACGTATTATGAAACAATGTTAGAAACTAAGGTTTAAAAAAATATATTCCTTTATGCAAGAATGGCGCCAGTTTGTTTGTAGAAAACGAATTTTTAATTCTATATCAACATTAAAATTGTCCAAAAAAGGTTTAGAGTCTTTACAAAAACATAATGATTTTTAATGGCAATGTTGAGTTCAGCTCGCACGAAATGGGACCTAATGGAAATAAATTGTATTTTAATTAACACTATGATACCTCTGTGTTACTGAGTAAGTTCTAGACAATGATTGAAACTATATTTAATTGGGAGGCATGACTTATACAGTAGTTAGCTAGCCACACCTCGCTTTTAGCTTTGAACATAGAAAACTACAAGGTTTTGTAATTCCAAAGGATTGGAAACAATTTTTAATACAAACCTTTTACCTAAACTGTTAAAGAATCCTAGTAAATGCACTGCAAAGTTTTCCAATAAGATAACTCTGCCGTCATAAGGAGAAAAGACGTATCTGACATTTTTTTTCGAAATAGAGTTATATACATATTCGGAATCGTCTTTTTTTGCTGATTCCGAATATGTATATAACTCTATTTCGAAAAAATGTCAGATACGTCTTTTCTCCTTATGACGGCAGAACTAAAAATGAAGGTGCATTTGCTTCTATACATAAAGGATAAAGTGACGCGAAGACAACGTTACACGAGTCAAGCACAGAGATCTAAGCCCGAGATCTATTAACGTTACTTAGCTTGTAATTTGACATGTTCCCGTCCCTATCTTACACCTGTAGTTTAGCAGCTATGCGACAGTGACAAGAACAATGCTTAGCCAAAGTACGTGTTTATAGATCTAGATCTAGGCATCTCTGCCAATATTCGGTCACACTTGATTTGTATTTATTTTGCATTGAATTTAATTATGGCGAAACATGTGGATAGTGTTCAATTGTTGGGCAATGCGCAACGTAACTAAATCAAGTTTACAGCATAAAAATACTATAATCAAATATTCGGCTTTGCTATTTCGGTATGGTTTGCACCTCACTTAGAACATCGAATTTATAATAAATGATGATAAATTTATTTTTTAAATAAAATAAAAAACTATAAATAATTTTGCAGAATAGGCAACGTAAAGTTGAATAGTTCCAAGAGTGCTACAGAAAGCGATAGTGGAATAACGGAGGTACATGTTAAATGTCGTACCCTCGTCCGGCGGATCAGTAAGAATAACTAGGTACTTACAGGTAGGTAACGTTTAAAAGGACGCCTACTATATTTTGTACTGAGACGATAGTGGGGCGAGTATGAAACTGTCACCCGCAGATAAATTCATGTTTATGATGTTATTGGTTATTTTTTGCCTTTCACAGTTAGGCGTTACATTGTCCGCTTAAGTGACATTATACAGGAAGAGGTAACGTCGTCGTCAAAGCTAGTGATATTAGTTTCCTTTTATAGAAGTTAATTACGGGATAAATAGGGAAAGTTGATATTTCGCTAGTGGATTGTGCAAGTAACGGCGCAGTAATTTATTTATATATTTTATGTTTGACTTATAGTCGTAATTGCATAATTATTGAAGGAACTAAAACTAACACGAGAGGTATATCATTACTCGATAGCCTAGCAAAGTAAAGAAAAATAACACATTACGCACAATGACAAAGGTATCCATCAAACGTCACACCCTCGTCCTACAAATAAATAGCTGCCACCGTTCACGTACCGTTCACGTGCCGTTTACGTACTGGCTTCAGTTCTACGTAATACCGTCGTCAAAGGAACTGTAATTATAAACCTTTCTTCTTTATTGAGAAATGAATAACCTTTTGTTATGGCGTTGAAGTGGTTGGCTACGGCGTAGCTATGTCGTAGTCGATTGCTACGCCGTAGCAACTGCGTAGTTAATCCATTTTAAATGCAGTTATTAATGACTAACCAATCGTTATTAATCAAACTGGCACTCTTTATTAGTTATACTGCCAATATGAAAGTACAGCAGGTATTTTTTTTAAACACCTATAAAAAGGATCTTTAGAAAAACCGGCCAAGTGCGTGACGGACTACGCACAATGCAAGGTTCCGTAATTGGGATGAATTTATCCCAAGAACAAACTCAACACTGTAGTTGAAAAACATGTTCTCCCATACATTCCAACTGCAAATTTAAGTTTGTACGCATAGTATTGAGAGATTTACCATGTTATTTTAATTTAAGACCATAGAGTTCTTATTTATTTACTTTAATCAGATACAGTGATCCATATTTATGTTAGTATACCTACTTGAAAATTACGTTAGTAATCAAAGATTAAAATACATGCCCAATAATAATTATTACAACTAAAATAAATAACTACATAGACATAGGTACATAAAATCAAATCTTATGGGTTTTCCTGTAATCTATGAGTAAACCATACTCTGTATTTTTTTCAAAAATTTTCAATATGTTTGACTCAATTCATGTCATTTCGTTTTCAAATATTTTTATTTATCAACGGTACAATAAACAAAAATGCACTTATCCTAAGACACATTAACTCACTATAATTAAAACACTTTAAGGGATATTTCTATAACTGTTAACAATATAAACATAACACACAACAATAATGGGTACATGATGACAGTTACGCAAATTATTTAGTTAGTTATAATTTACTGATTGCATGTAGGTATAACAAGAAAAAAATATTTTAAAGTAAATTAGCTGACCGCACGGTGTACCTTGTGTAAATACTAGCAACCACGCGACCAGTCAATGATCAGCGGACAGAGCCTCCCTGCCGCTCGCGCTCCAGCGTATCTGCCGCTGGGACCGGGACGGCAGTAAACCTCTCAGAGGTCAAGCCGCTGGTCGCTCGGACCTTGGGTGGTAGGAACAAAAGGTGGTGATGCGGGAGGCGGTAAGTGCCGTATCTATCGATATATGGTAATTTGTCTAAGGTAGAACATAGAATTGAAATTAGTGAGTTGGTAGTATTAATTTTGTTTTTATTATAGAATCTTGATGTTATTTTAATTACGTGATTAAATAATAAAGTTAGATTTTTTTAAATGTAATTTCTTAATGATTGTTTTATATTTAGTTTTTTTTTTGTTATTTTGGACAACTTGCACAAGTTGATGGTTAGAAATACAAGTATTACTCCAGACAGGACAGGCGTACGATATACACGGACGGACAAGCGTAGTATAAATTCTTAGTTTAGTAATGCTACTTAATTTGCTTTTACGATTCATTATAGGGTTTAATGCACCAAAGGCTTGGACGCCCTTCAAACGCAAGTCCGCAATATGTTCGGACCTAAACAGACATAGAATTTTTTTGTGACGTAGACTATCGCTTTCTGTGGCTAGTTCCTTAAAAGTAAGTTATGGATTCCATCATGACTTACAAATTTACGGGATTTGACCCTGGTCAAGATTTTACGAATCTCAAATGGCCTCACTGGCTTTATAAAATCAAAAGCGTGATTATAAATATTAATTACAGACATAGAGTTCGATACCTCATCCTTGAAATTGGAGTCACAAGCCCAGTTAAGAACTAAGGCACATGTTGGCACAAAAGGTATTTGCCAATGCATTACATTGTTCAGCCGTGCCAACGGTCAGGGACCCATCCGAAAGTTTAAGACGAATGTTCGCGGATCTAGGCTTGAGAGATATTGTCACACGCCAGATATCTTGACTGGCAGGAAGAGACGCCCTAGGCTTCGGGAATCGCAGGCCAATTTCCGGCCACCGTAGGCGCGGGCTTGCGGACGGTGAGCAATGGGTAGCTTGCCGTCCGATAAGGACCAGGCCCGGGTCGATGGCGCGTTGTATTCCACGCGCGCCTCATAGAGATGTCAGCAGAATTGACGGGGTCCGTTAGGGCCGATGCCTGTCGGGGGTGCAAAGAAAACCGAAAGGGAGATCGTGGCCCCCGGCAACAGGGCAACCGAAAGAACATGGGTGGGTTTTAGTCAGTAAGAGTCTGACACGCCCTCCCGTTCCGCCCAGAGCGGGAGAAGTTATTTGATAATTCCCCACCCAAAAAAAAATATATCTTGACTGGGGTTTTCGACTTTTGCCAGTTTGGCATTCCAAACATTATCGAGGTAATTTCGGATATTGGTGTTTATGTATGTTTGTAAAATGTTTATATTACTACGACTGAGCCTTCTAAGGTAACTGGGCAATTTCTGTTCAATACGACGCAAATAGTTTTTGTAGCGGATTAAATTATTAACATACCGAGGAAGTTTGATAGAGGTATCGCTAAACACAGCAGCCGTGGATGGTATGGAGGAGTCTCTAACATCGATAATAGTTTGCTGCAAATTAACATTGGCAGTATCAATGTCTTTTTCGGTTTTAAACATCTTAGAACTAAGCATAATGTTTTTTATTGAGGTGAGAACGATATTCAGTCCACTTGGCGCAGTTTAATTTATAGAATCAAGCTTTAGCTTTGCGACACAGGGAACCTCTAATGGTAAAGAATATGGGGTAATGGTTAGAAGACAATTTTATTATCGTTTCGACATCACTAATGCAGTTTACATTTAAGGACAGCACCAAGTCCGGGCTAGTTGGTTTGCGATTGGGACAATAGTTTACTTGAGTAGGTAAACTAGGACTGTGTATGACGTACTCAGATTCAAGCATGTGGTTGAAAAGAGTTCTGCCTTTAGTTTTGTTTTTATTTTCTTATTCAAAAATCTTTCCATATTCAAAATTCATTTATTTACGATAGACGTCTGTGTTTGGGTCACAGAAATACATATGTGTACCAAATTTCAACTTGAATCGGTCCATTAGATTCGCAGCAAATTGGCTGTGACAGACGGACAGACACACGAGTGATCTTATAAGGGTTCCGTTATTTATTTTTGAGGTACGGAACCCTAAAAAAAATCGCATAATTTTTTAAACTTCAGAGATATACATATCTACATGACAGGCACGTTTGTTATTTCACGACAATCACATTCTGTGGTTCATCCGCTTTCCAGTGCAGTGCTGCGCGATTACGTTATGTTGTGTTAGATAATAATATACCACGTAACGGGCGTATCTAAGCGTCACGTTACCGCATTATAAGTGAAACATAGATAAAAAGAAAGACGTAGATAATAGAAAGCAAGGCAAAGCAGTTTTGTACCTCACAAAGAGAAAATTTGGTTGTTCCCCGAACTAAACACGACACGTTCTTTGTTCCAAATTGACATGCACTAACGATCCGAATACCAGGAATATATACGTACAACAGGCCGGACATTTCAATTCCACATCACATAACATCATCACGCCTGTATTACTCTAAGGGTTAGGTAGAGATGTACAGTTCGCCCACATTTCGACAGTTTTGTTAGAGTCCCATGTGACGGAGGCCTATTGCCATCAACCGGGCACAAATCCACACTCCAAAATGCTACTGAGAAATCTCTTATGGAAAAACGGAATAACACTTTGTCAGACCTGGGGATCGAACCTGGGATCCTAAGCTTATAAGTCACATTTACGACCAGCAGACCAACGAAGCAGTCAATTTAAAATTCACCTACCACTCAAACCCATGTTTGGTTAACAACATCGACGATTTATAATTTAAAATGATAGCTTAAAGGCTTTAACCATCCCTTATCAATCACAGAACCTCGGATGGAGATTGGTATGTCGTAATACCCGATGGAAACAAATCTTCATTTGCGTCGGATAAATCATGCTACCGCCATCAAATTGTGACTGAGATACGATCTAATTGGGTGATGCTTTGTCGGTAAATAAGGCTTAGGATTTATCGCTTGGTTTCCGTTGTAAAAAAAGGCTTTGTACCTTCATATGAGAGTCGTAAGAGGTAGGAAGGATTAGGTCAGGAAGAGAAGAAGAAAATGCTTGTGTTCAGAATATCTTTTTTCAGTCCACAGGAAATAATAGATCTCTGCTGCAGTCTGCTGCTTGGCACGGAACGATAAACAGCAATATATGTAGCTTGACCAAGCTCTTTAATAGATATTTTAATTCGTATAATTTATCTTATTATTAAACCGATTTCCCTTCAACCCTCTTTTTACCTTCTTTCATAAAATATCTTCTCAAACCGGTATTAACGATGCGTATATTTTTATGAACACCATATTACCAGTGAGGAGCATGAAGTTATGATACGAACACGTTCTATTCCAATTTTATTATGAAAACGTGTAGGTTCCGCCATTTTGAATGACGTTTGAATATAAAATGGTATAAATATAGAAAGTTACTCCGAGTTAGTCCTTATTTTAGTGTAGAGCTAAGAAAATGATGAGTGTTGGCCTGTTGAGTTCGGTTTAGGTAGATAGATACTGCCAAAGCAAGTTTGAAGGGTCACATGCCCACAGATTTAGGTATCTTTTTCCTTATTTCTATGTAACTTAGAATAAAGCACTTGAATGAATTTAAAAAAAATCAAAATATTTTATTTCACATAAACCTACATGGGCACTTATGAAACGCCAGAAGCTAGGTGCACGGTTCCAATTAATAATAATGTTTTATTTTCTCACCACAATATTACAAAATACATATTACATGGTATCAGAGTCAGACAAAATTATAATATTGTGGGAGACTGGTGCCTAAACTAAGCTCTAGGCCTGTATTTCAGATCAACAGGTCTCCGCTCTTTTACAAAATTATACAATCTATTTTTATGTACTTGTGTAATTGATCGTTTCTTATGGAGGAGAGCCGGCAAGAAACTCCATGGTTACTCTTTTAGAAATAATTGGCTTTTACAATACTTTCAAATAACAGTGTTACTAAGAAGTATGGGAGGACAGTGCACGTCTTTCAATAAGTACCAGGTACTTAACAAAATAGATGGTGGTCAACAAATCTACAGTCCACTAAGCTTACAGCGTTCTCACATTCACAAAATAGAAAAGAATCTATACAAAAGATATATAAATTAATAAAAATAAAAATCTATTTTAATTAAACGCAATTACATGATTGCTATTACAACTATAATAAATCTGAATAATTATCATGTCCACAATAAAGAGTTCAAATTAAATCGTAGGTATGTAATGTCAAATAATAGGATGAATATGTCAAGCGCGAAAGTAAAAACTTTAAAAATTATAATAAACATGGTAATTTGGGCATGGTACACGCCCATTTTAACTAGAGACCCCAAAGACGTGGTCCCAGTAACGTTTACTTTTTGCTGCCTGTTTGATAAATAGGAAAGAACAAGATCAGCAGCTTGTCCACGAATTCCGTAGTGGTGTAATTTACAAATCAGTGTATTGTGGTCAACGCAGTCAGACGCTTTTGAGAGGTCACAGAAAATGCCAATTTCATCCTGGAAGTTCTCCCAGGATTCCAAAATGTGATTAATGAGTTTTACTCCTGCGTCAGTCGTCGACCGGTTTTGTGAAACCAAACTGGTGACTATGTTAAATCCCATTTGAATTAAAATGTCTAGCATGATTTTTTCATATATTTTACTCAATGAGGGATCACTATTTCTATTCTATTCTATTCTATTCTCTTACTACCCGATTTGAAAATTCGTATTACTTTACTATGTTTCACTAAATCAGGAAACGTACCGCTATCTAAACATATTTAATCATATGCCTGTTAGGACAGGGGCAATTGTGTTAATGACATATTCAAGAACCTTAACGGAAATCCTCAATAAGTTTTCTGTGTTTTTTATGGTAAGACTTTTTAATGCGTTTTTAATTGTGACAATAGAAATAGGCTTGAATTCAAAATTTTGTTTGTCCTTACTGAGGTGTAGCTTGTGTCAGCTAGTATAGATGATGAGGGGAGACTTCGTAACTTCTATTGGGATGTTGGTAAAGAAATTTTGTAATGTCTCAACAACTTTTAACTTATCTGAAATGATTTCATTATCAATTTTTAAAAACTTTCAGTTTCTTTTTTAATTACCCGCCTCACAGCTTTTATTTTATTGATAGAAATAATAATTTTGTTACTTATTAATTTAGATTTAGCTTGGGCGCAGACTCTTTTAAATATCTTAGTTTCTTACATTCAGAAGAAGAAGAATTGATCAGAAGTCAATGATTTTTCGTTATGTAAGTTATATAAAATATCTCTGCTTTTTCAAATGCCAGGAGTGGCCCATTCTCCACTTCTCCGTCCTCGTGGAGGCGATCGGTGGCGGTGATCTCTCGCGTCCGGCCCTGGTTCAGGCCATGGTAGGAAGCGAGAGGAAATGGGAGGCCATCACCTCCTTCTGCGAAGCGGTAATACTCGCAAAGGAGGAGGCAGAACACGTGAGGAAGAAGCAAATTTCGCGCCCTCACTCCCCTAACCGCCGCAGGAGGAGACGCACTGGGCGTCGGGAATCGCAGGCCGATTTCCGGCCACCGTAGGCGCGGGCTTGCGGACGGTGAGTAATGGGTAGCTTGCCGTCTGATAAGGACCAGGCCCGGGTCGACGGGGCGTTGTGTTCCACGCGCGCCTCAAAGAGATGTCAGCAGAATTGACGGGGTTCTTTAGGGCCGATGCCTGCCGGGGGTGCGAAGAAACCCGAAAGGGAGATCTTGGCCCCCGGCAACACGGCAACCGAAGGAACGCGGGTGGGTTTTAGTCAGTAAGAGTCTGACACGCCCTCCCGCTCCGCCCAGAGCGGGAGAAGTTATTTGATAATTTTCCACCCAAAAAAAAAGGGGTGGCCCATTCATTAAATGTTGGTATGGTATTGATTCTTACTGTTTTTTTTTTTTTATCTATTTGTTTTCCGCTTTTCAAGGAAACCCGGACTGAATAACTTTGTGAACACGAGTTATTATCAATGCTCGATTCTTCTCTGTAACAGAAGTGGTATTGAGTGAACGAACTTAAGCACGATCTCTAAATGTATTCTTGACCAAAAGACCTAGAACAGGCTTTCGCAATATAACAAATGGAAAAATAATAAATTACTTATATAATATACTATTTATAATTAAAATGTGAGTGTATTATAATAAGTACACGCGTAACATATCGGAGAATACAGGTTGTTGTATATTTTTTTGTAAATTGAATCAATCAAAATATCATCAGTCGTTCACATCGAACATTGATTTAAAATGCTTTAAGAATTACAGTGATTGTCTGCCAATCCCTTTTGCAAACAATCCCAATTTATTAATATTAACAAGCTTACCGTTGTTTGATGATTTAATAAATAATTGGCGAGATGCACCTGATACTTTTAATGAACGATCATTAATTAATGTTTGGCGTTCGGTTTCATGTGATTAATAAGTTTAATGCCCAAATTAATTTACCTATGACTACAATAGTAGGTGTTTATTTTACTTTAACAGTGGATTTACCATAATAATGTCACACTTTTCCTTATAATAGCATTTCCGGTGGCCTTTTAGCATATTAAATCACCATAGTCCTTATTAATGGTTTAGCAAGCTTCCACTTTACCCCAGAAAGACTAAGGCCGAGATCTATAAGCGTTACTTAGGTTCTGTTTTGACTTGACATGTTCCCGTTTCTACCTTGCACTCATAGTTTGACAGCTGTGCGACAGTGATAGGAATAAAGGTTAGCCGAAGTATCGGCCTTAGTCTCAACTCCGAACTTTTTGGAATCATCCACCATTATTATTTATTCTTATATAACCCTGGACGTCATTACGAGTGAGTCGTAACCTTGTCTGTTCCACATAAAAACGACAAAATTACCTGCGGCGTAATTTGTTCGAGTTTAACCATAGATAGTTTAACCCAAGGATATGATTACATATGAATGATACTTTAATGTCAGGCGGAACGATAATGTAATGGCTGTAATAACCTATTACCATAAGTGTTCCATTTTCTCCAATTCTTAAATAATACTTAGAGTTTTCTCTTCAATAGATTCTCATTTTGATCCTCTATCAGCATTATCTTAGGCTCTCAATGGTGTGAATCGGTATTGTGCTTAATACCAAATCTGTTCCCTTTCAACCTTGATGACATTTGGTAAAGATCTACACCAAGCATATCTGCTGTACATATACATTGTACAGGAATAAATTTGGGGTTGAAAAAGACGTATTGCAAAGAAATTCCAGCTCTAGGTGGTCGTCATTTTAGCCGAAAGACGTCTACTGCTGGACATATGCCTCCCCCAAGCATCGCCACTTCGACCAGTTTTGTACTTCCCGAATCCAGCGGATTTCTGCGGCCTTCACCAGATCATTGGTCCACCTTGTGAGGGACCTTCCAACGCTACGTCTTTCGGTACGCAATCGCCCCTCCAGAACCTTTCGGCCCCATCGGCCATCTGTTCTGCGAGCAATGGCAATTGGCAATTCATCGAGCTATGTCGGTTACCTTTGTTCTCCTATGGACAACCGTGCTGTGTGCTCAGCATTGGTTATATATTTTTGTCTTTTCTCGAAAGAAAAAAAACGGAACACTTATAGGATCACTCGTGTGTCTCTCTGTCTGTCTGGCTGGCTGGCTGGCAGTTCGTCTGTCACAGCCAATTTGCTCCGAATCTACTGGACCAATTTAGTTGAAATTTGGTACCCATATGAATTTCTGTGACCCAAACACGGACGTGTAACATAAATAAATGAATTTTGACAATGGGGGTCACTTTTCGGGGGAAATTAAAAAAAATAAAAGCAAAAAGGGAGGCTTTTTGCCCCATTTTGGAGGAAGTACAACTAAAAAACCCCGACGACTAAAAATTCCAAAAAAATTGTAAAACCTGTACACCAAATTTCGTCCAGATCGGTTGTAAAATACGACGTATAGAGGAGTACGTACAAACTGACATACGAAAGCAAATTTTGCCAGACTTGATCCACAGACGCTTCGCTCGCTACGTCAAAAATTCAGATCCTCACAGCAAGGTCTTCCATTTAATATGTCAAACGTTACAGTTTGCATTTTTAAAGTGAAAACTTCTTTAAGCGCGTTGGGCAATTTTGAGATGGGACTAAACCATTGATTTTGCGAGACTGTGACCACACCAGCTTTTGAACATTAAAAAGACATCAACACTTTAATATCCGCGGTGCATGGAGTAAAGACATCAACGCGTTTATTACCGCGGTGCCGATTTTTCTCAAATAATTGCTTTTGTCAATACTCCCGGAGTGCCACTGTTTTTATTTTTTTTAATTTCCCCCGAAAAGTGACCCCCATTGTCAAAATTCATTTATTTATGTTACACGTCCGTGTTTGGGTCACAGAAATTCATATGGGTACCAAATTTCAACTAAATTGGTCCAGTAGATTCGGAGCAAATTGGCTGTGACAGACGAACTGCCAGCCAGCCAGCCAGCCAGACAGAGAGACACACGAGTGATCCTATAAGGGTTCCGTTTTTTCCTTTTGAGGTACGGAACCCTAAAAACCAATAGTCTGACCTCTAGAAACCACAAGTCTAATAAATCAAGTTAAGCAGTATATACATTAAAATTAGAAGCCGCAAAACAATAATAAATTAAATACGAAACGAATTGACAGTCTGTCTTACAAAAGTTACTTGAAAATTACTTTTATTGACCAAATTGTGTTAACCACAAAATTGAGGGCAACAAATATTATTCTTCAATTAAAATATTCAAAAGACCAAAATTAAGACGATTCAATTGTCCTAAGTAATAGAATTTGACATCTGCAATAATAAACTGAATTAATAAAAAATAAAAAATAAACAAAATAATTATGTACAAAGGTGATATTCCCCTAATTTGCAAAGATAACTTCTTTGTGTTTCTCTGTCTACCATTTTCATGTCAATCGTTTTACATACAAACAGTTTGTATAGGCACACTTTCTTCACATTGTTTTTATTTCACCCTATTTCTAACTCCTACTTCTACATACATAAACTCACACCTTCTTCCCATGGGGATAAGCAGAAACTACAGAACGCCACCTGCTACGATCTTTACATACTTGTTTTGCCTCATTTACGTTCATATATCTGGTCGTACACGCACGCCGGTGGCGAGTACTACGCATCTGGCCTTTCTGAAGAACATCACCAATAAGGTCAGTATATATGTCCTCCTAGGGCCCCGCCCACCCGGCCTTTCCCTTCATTCATCTGCCTTGTAAATACATTTTATTAGTCGCCTTTCATTCATCCTCTCAACATACCCAAACCATCTCAGTATACCCTTTTTAATTTTTGGCACTACATCTTCTTTTAAATCACACAGCTGTCTTATCACATTCCTCAGCCTATTATTCATAGTCAGACCACACATGCTTCGCAAGGAACGTATTTTCACAGCATTTATTCTACTTACATGTTTGTTTTGCCGCATCCAACATTCACATACATACATAAGCGTGGGCACCAGTGCGTATTGAGGATGAATGAGTTGCCTATCAAATGACAGGCAACTCATACATCCTCAATCCGCATTCACCCTCTTTCGAATCTGTCAGACAACTATCCATGTACAAGTTGAAAAGCCACGGTGACGCTACTCAACCTTGTCTAACACCCCTCGCGATGCAGAACCAGTTCGTGTATGCCCCATTTATTCTAACACAAGCACTGGAATCCTTGTATAAAGATTTCAGTGGCCGTACCAAGTGCCAGTCCACACCGTACATTGATAGTGTCGACCACAGTTTTTCCCCCCGCATACTGTCATAGGCCTTCTCCAAATCAACGAAAGCACAATAGACGTTCTTGTTTGCCAGACGTTTTTCGGTTATGCACTTTAGGGAGAAAATCTGATCCACACAGCCCATTCCCTCTCTAAATCCTGCCTGTACATCCCATATTTTCTCATCTGTCACTCTTATCACTCTATTTATTAAGACCCTACTTCTAATAAAAATATAATTTGCTGATGTCACATAAGTTGCCAGGTTCGAACCCTCGACCTAAGTGTGCATCTAAGCCAGCAGGGTCGTCAAGATGAAGGGAAAAGGACTCTAATTTGATAATAATATTTTATCTTAGACGTTTCTTTGCGTAGTCGGCGTGACGGAAGCTAACCGGTGATTTTTTAATCGTTAATCACAAATTCTTAGACTCATGTCGAGATGAAAGAAAAACATCGGTCAATAATTTTTAATTTCCTTTTATCAGGAGATTGGCTTTAGATTAAACACCCACAAAAACTTATACACTTAGCTATATTTTATTGAGACACGTGTAGTTTTTTTTTAAACATTTTTTCCCTAAAAATAGGGTTATTTTATTGGATTCATAATTAATTTCGTTTAGATTATCTTCCTACCAAATATTGTATTTTATCGTCCGACTGAACAATAGACTAACATCCTCGAGTCCTCTCCAATACGCGAAAGACCACTGACATGTGAAGCCTACCACCCATTCACCCAAATTCTGCTTACATGCAAGTGCCCACACAGTTAACTATATACCTATCTAACGTGCCAATAATACCAACCCACTGATCCGCAGTCGGTACATAGCAGTGAATCAACCGGACAATTGATTTACGTGCTCCGCTGAGTTACTGCCTGCGACGTAGTTTGGATACCCTCCCGTTAAACGAGACGGATCGGGAGGTGATAAATACTGCCTGTTCTGATTAATTCGCGTAATGATAGCACTGTTAATTAGTGGCGTGCAAGAGGTTTATTATTACAGTAATCTGTTAGGTGGTAATAATATAGCAAGGCCAAGTTTATTTGATTGATCATCTGACGAATTGGAAACAATTTGTCTAATGTCGTTCAAACGAAATTAACAAAAAATGCTATATTAAGCAGTGCCCTTTCTGTACCGGTCTAGTATAAATTGCTGTATTTTTCGGTTTTCATAAATTGGCAACATTTGCACCGTAGATATCGTCAAGAACATTGCGTCACTTCACACGTTACATTCCACGAAAATATAAATGTACTGACTGAAATGTCATTAATAACTTTCGAAAATATAGCAACCAGAATAGATTAGAAGCAAACCAGTATAGGTATTCCAGTTTCCTAGAAGACCATACATGTCAAAGTCTTTGTTTTTGGTCACCCCAACTCAAGTCGTTGTCAGAACTACCGGTCGTCAATGAGGATCACGTTTCATGTCCCACCGTTGTCTCTCTCGGGGGTCATAAATATTAGATAGACGTAAAATGTAAACTTACGCATTACGTTTACAAGTAACTGTTTTAGTTGTCGTGTGTAGGAAGCATCATAGCGTAGAGGTGGAATTTTAAGATTTTCGAGAGCTGAGTTACCAGCCTATCGCAGTCCACTGCTAGAGATTGGCCTCTCCCAAGCTGCGCCACAACACCCTATCCACCACCTCCCGCACCGCCTCCGTCCCACGCTACGCTTACCGAAACGCAATCCCCACTCCAGGACTCGTCTGTTCCACCAGCTATCGATCCTTCGACAAACATGGCCAGTCTACTGCCACTTCAATTTGCTTACTCTGCAAGCTATGTCGGTAACTCCGGTTCTTTTCCAGATAATTTCATGTCTGATTTTATCCTTCAAAGAAAATCCGAGCATAATCCGCTCCATAGCGCGCTGAGCTTGAATTTGTGAACCGGCCCTGACTGTCATGTCGTATCCACGTTTTGGCACCGTATGTCATAATAGGCAGGAAGCACTGGTCGAAGACCTCAGAGTCTTCAAACATTGCGGGAAAGTCTACGAAAAGACTTGACGAAGTTTCCCGAACGGGCAGCGTTTTAAAAACTCAACAAATTAATTTCTTTTTAGGGTTCCGTACCAAAAAGGTAAAAAGGAACCTTTGTGGTGCGATTCAGTCTGTGTCACAACTGGATACCTCAAGAACTACTAATGCTATCAACTTGAAATTTGGAATAATTTTAGATGACATTTGCTCAACTGTTTTCTGTTTTTATTCTATGTGATAGAAGTTTATGTTAAGATTACAGGAAAAATAAAACGATGTGTCTAAATAGCATACTTTTTGGGGTTTCGTACCTCAAAAGGAAAAAACGGAAACCTTTTAGGATCACTCGTGTGTCTGTCTGTCTGTCTGTAAGTATGTCTGTCTGTCCGTCCATCTGTCACAGCCAATTTTCTCCGAATCGAATAGACCGATTAATTTGAAATTTGGCACACATATGTATTTCTGTGACCCAAACACGGACGTCATGGTCAATTTTCATCGATTTATCTCCGAAATTACTAGGCAAAATTTTTTGAAAAAAAAATACGTAGAATGGTTCTATACTCATAGATTACAGGACAACCTATAAGAAATCTATGGTTTTAAAATAACATGGTAAATCTCTCAGTATTGTGCGTACAAACTTACATTTGCAGTTCGAATGTAAGGGAGAACACGCATTTCAACCACAATGTTAAGTTTGTATTTGAGATAAATTCATTCCAACTACGGAACCCTTCATTGTGCGTAGTCCGACACGCACTTGGCTGGTTTTCAGAAATCATCAACAAAAATCACATTTGTTCCACTATTGGTCAAGAGATGGCGCTGACCTAAAACTGCAATATTTTACACCGCAGTGTTAAAATTCTCTGACGAATATATGCCTCGCCGAGTACGGAATCCTGTACGAGTACGACTCACTCTTGACCGGTTTTTTTTATTATTTTGATCATGTTTAAATGTCGATAGCCATCACATCTGCAGAGTTTCGCTAGCTAATTTAATGTTGACCCTGAATATCTAAGTATAAAGCAAGCTATTTAACGTTGCCATGCAAAGCAGATTTAACCCCGATTACGACCAATGAAAATGTTTTGACTGATAGCTTCTAAACTCCCGATTCGTTGAATATCCATGTAACAGAGGCTCAATGTGCTCTCGTGTGACCGGACATCGGACGATCATAGATCAGCGATGTTATGCAATTAAGAAGTTACAGCTGATTTGGTGGATTTATCCGCCAATTCGGATAATGTATGGTTTAGTATTAAGAAAAGTTTCAGTTTTCTGTTCTGTTGTTTACTATATATACATATAATACGTGTTATGTTAAATGGTTTACTTCTGCATTGTTTTCTTACATGATAATGCCAAAGACAGTTTCTATTTACGAAGCGTTGTTACCTAAATGGTATCCAGTTTATTAAAACTTAATCATAATATGACTGAGAATTCGAATAACGTGAATGTATTACAGAGCTGCCCTCAACACAATATTGTCGTGATGAGTTCCCGACATAATTTCCACAACATCAAAAAGTTTGCAATAACAGAGCAGATAGACGGTTATTTTCGGATAGAAGTCCGTCCGTCCCTGCGCGCCGCTAACGAGCCAATCCAGAAATGAAAGCGTTCACGCGTTGCCATCATGAAAGCAAAAATCAGGCGTTTTTTATATTTATACTTTATAGCCTTATAGCCATGGCGGTTTTTATGTGCCTTTTGATAAAGGAGGGTGCGAGATAATCGATATAATAGGTTTTATAAATATGATGTTATGGTTCATACGTTAGAGGGATGTGTGCCTTCTGGTGCGCCAGAAAACAAATGTTATTATGTATAATTACGTTTACTTATTTGAATCATAAATACCCAAAAAATGTTTGAGTAACAAAAGAAATCAACGCGGTTGAGTAATAATTACCCTGAATAACTTACCTTTAATAAGATAAACATCGAACACGTCGCAGCGGCCACACAAATGCGTCATTTTCGTTAAATCATCGATACACCAGCAGGCTCACACCACAGACGCATTATACAGCAGCTTATTAAAAACACAAAACGAAAAACGATACATCAGTGCATCATTTCCCGATCACTATCAAACAGAATTACCGCAATCGGACTTTAATGCTATTATTTCACAAATGGACGCTGTTCATCCCCCGGGCATCATCCACACGCCTTCTACGATACCCAGGGGGGAAGACAGGACACTCCTATTTATAACCAGGCACTACCATCAATTGAATATTACCTGAAAGTCTGTAAAGTATAAAAATACTAGCTTTATATTCCTAGGAAGAAAACTCTTAGACAATTTCATGCAGGAGATTACGCGGAAGCAGGGGAGACAAATCGACATAAAATTAGTTTCATGATTTTGTTTGGAAGAATCGCTTTTGTGTCTTCGTACAAAAGTTGAGTTTAAGCCCAAAATACTTTACGGTAATTATCTCCGTAAAGTTAAACCTCAATAAAACTCTTCCTTGTCTTTTTCAGGCAAAATGAAAGCTGCCTACTCAAAATATTTCCTGATGTAAGTCCCGTTTCCTAACGTAAGTCCCTACACACTTCCGCAATCTGCCCCAAAACCAATTAACTGATTCCCCTCAATAATCTACGGAGTGGACAGTTCCACCGTTCCAATGGCAAGTAAATCTGAGTATATCGGGCCAGTCCATTAGGACGTCCCGCCAATAATTCAAGTCTGACAACTGCATTACAGGTTCCGCTACCAGAGATAAGGGGCGGTCGGGACTGCATACAAATGTACTTTATGATTAAGCAAAAAGTTTTTGGTGCATGCAAATTTTTCGACTGACCTTTTTGTTGTGTAGTTGCTGCCTAATTTAAAAACACTCTTCCCGGTTTTATTTGGACAAGAATTATTTATTTGGGTGGACAGCAACATCGTACTGTTTAAAAAATTATATCTTATTTGAACCTGCAGAAGTTATACAAGGCTCGCTCCGCAATAAATGAAAAATTATACCTTTAATGAAGTAACAGGCCAAGGGAAAAAAAACGAGAAATAGTGGCGTTTTATGACTAACCAGCAATGAAAGTCAAATAAAGGAAAAAGAAGAGGAAAAGATAAAAAGTTTATTGTTTCCTTTGCCAGACAGTCATAAAGACCTTTCAACACGGTCCTGGACGTCACGCGGCACAATTTTTATTCCAATATAATTGAAATTGATTAAAGCGTAACATGGAAAGTCAATTTTATAAAATTTACGTTGGACCTCTATCGGTATTGAATGAAGAATTATTGCTTAATTGAATTCAAATCGTGTCTGGATATTTGTAATTGTTTTAAGTCCAGTTGCTAAACAAAGGTCAATGTTGAATTAACAAACAACAGCCTTAAAAAGATCATTCATAAAATAAACTAAAAGAAAAATACTATTTTCGTACCAGAAACTAATAATGAGTAAGCAAGGAAAAGCAAATAAGATGAAGAAAAATATATATATATATATATAACTTACAAGTAAAAATAAAACTTGCCTAGCCGAAAATACCACAAAAACTACTTACTTAAAAGGTTCGCAAGAAAAATTATCTCGTGCGAGTTTCTCAAATGAAAATTTCTTATTCTCCAAAACTTGGCAATGCTTTATATTTTAATTTTTCCAGTTGACGGAATACACATGAGAACTTGGCTCACTTGTACACACAAATTTTTACTAAATAAAAAGTGTTTTTGTACTTTTATCTAAATTAATTTTACGTACCTACGAAAACTTCGCTAAGGTTTTCTAATCAGAACTGGCCGCAGAAAGGCATTCCTATTACATATTATGTTTCCATAAAATTGTCTAATGTAATACATTTGATGCAGACCACTTTCTGCTTTATTAACAAATGAGGCAAATTTTCCATTGTAAATAATTTATAGCGGCTTTATGAATTTGTGAACCGTTTTTCATGTTATTATTTTATTAAAAAAGATGCTTTAATTCTTTAAACGAATGTCGTTGTGCGCACGGAAATATTTAATAGGCCGTGAACAATTTACAAGGTAATGTTAGGATTCAATTTATTAATACGTAATTGTTGGATATTGTACTGACAACACCCAAAGATTCTATATGTTAATATGGCGGAACTACGGCCTTCTTGTCGGACGCTCGTGACAGAAAGACGTGCTTAGTGGCTGTGTCGGTAAAAATATAGATTGGTATAGTATTGGTTGGAGATCTCTGTAAATTAAGGTAAGTTTTATGGTAAATATTAGAATACTGATTAAATAGTGATATTATGTGGGGATTAGGAGATGTGATGGTATGGTGTAGAATATTGAATTTGATGATGGCAAAGAAATATAAATTAATGACAGAATATCTTGGTGTTTCATATTATTTTCCTTATCCCTGAAATATTGTAAATATGTAGTTTTAGATTATGATATTGGGGTAGCGACTATAAGATTAATTTGGGGATTAGTATCTATTTTGAGGTTAAATAATTATATTCGGAATTTAATTAGTTATTTCAGAGCAAGGATTTTTATTATAGTAAGTATAATAATTTAAGATTTAAATAAAAAGAAAAGTTATAAAAACTAAAACCCAACTACTACATAAAATCCAACTAAAAAGGTATAAACAAGACATCGCAGACGATAGATAAATTAAAAATCCGGAGTCACACGTGTTATAGTATTGAACAGATTACGTATGACTCCGGATTTTTAATTTGTCTATCTGTGATGTCTTGTTTATTCCTTTTTAGTTGGCTTTTTTTGCAGTAGTCGGGTTTTAGTTTTTATAGCTTTTATTTTTGAAATGTACTAATTAAGCCCTATCATTTTATACCCAACATGGCATCTCTTTTTTTAGTTCATGACTTTATGTTGTCTAGAGGGCGCCATATTCAATTTAATGTAACGTCATATAGGACAATCAAGATGCTTCCAACGATACCTCATTTATTAAATTATGTCGAGTAGTTTAGAGAGGGAAAAGATGAACATAGGTACGTCACGTACATACGGGTTAAAATCATAACCTTCTGCCGTAGTCGGGTAATTAATAGTGTTTTTAATTATCCTTTTGGGAAAGATTTACGTACGACAATCTTGTATGCACCTACAGTGTTATTTACTTTTAGCAGAGATATCTTCGGTTAAATAATAATTTTATTTGAACTTGCCTTTTTTGCCTACGTATTTAGAATAGAACAGAATTTCTTTATTCGAGTAACCAAGCCTCAACAAGATTGTTAGTAAAACTTACTACTATGTTAGTAAGTACTGACACACAAAAATATTATACTACTAGTATTTAGCTTATCATATTCACATAATCGACTAATCGTTTCGTCCGCTAAAAATGCGTCATTCTAAACATTATGTTAAAAGGATCGTAATTAAACCATTCCAATTTTATTAACCCATTAATAAAATTCGTCTGTCATCTTTGCCAACACTACAGCTATGTATAATGAAGCTATCTCTGTAACCCATCCCGTGGGCGCGGCCATTAATTTTATCATTACGGCTAAAATAAATTGACGGCTCGATGCTCACTGCTGATCTTGGCTGCTGCGGAGAGCTTCCAATTTATTCGCTAACGAACGATTTAGAGCGCCTAAGTATGCCGGGTATGCATTCAGGATTTAAGTGGAAGGGTGTAAGGTTTTAAAAATAGCTGAAGATAGATTAAAGGATAACATGGGATCATTAATTTAGATGCAACGGTTCTATCTACTGCTTCTTGTGTACAACTAACATACACACATCAAAAGTGTCAACGGATGTACTACATTTTTAACTATAAAAAATTATCCAATGAATATTTACCAAATCTAGTCTTCCAGACTCGCTTCTTACTTTAATTCCTACCTTTGAAAACTTGAACTTTGAAAAATGAGGATTTTTAAAATTTTTATTGTAAATGTTTTATTTAAAATCAGTTCATCAAAATCACTTTGAGGAATGGCTACCCACGTTCTTTCTAACAAGGCAAAAGGTTATTGTGGGGTATGCACGGCATCCATACTCGCAGAGCTCTTCTTTGGAGCATATCCCGTGCGTGCTCAATTGGGTTGAGGTCTGATGATTGAGCAGGCCACGGCAGAACGTTGATGTGAGCATCGGCAAGAGTGCGTGTTACGACTCTAGCCGTTTGTGAACGTGCATTGTCGTACATTAGTCGAAACGAATCACCGAACCGGCTTCGCAAAGGGATGATCACGTCTGAAACAGTCCTCTCCGCATAAATCTGAGCATTGCGGTTGCCCCTGATCCAAATGAGATCGGTTCTTCCACCGATCCAAATACCGGCCCAAACCATTATTGTTCCCCTTCCATAATTATGAATGAACTTCCTGACAACATTTCAAACGTTCTTGACATCCAGAATTCCTCCAAACTCGAGTACGTCTTATATCCAGCCTCATACCGAAACGAGATTCATCAGAAAGCAAACACAACGCCAGTCTTCTTTCTCTCAATTTCGCGAGCCCATTGTAATCGGGTCCTACGATTGCGGGGTGATATAAGTGGAACTCCCAGCGGCTCGGAGATCATCCTCCATGTCACTAGGCGGCTTATGACGCTCTGTGTAGTGCCAAGAGTGAGTGTCACAGTACGTTGCCTGGAACCATCTTGCAACATTCCGACGGCTCTCATCATCTCTTCTAGTGTCAAATGATGTCATCGCTCCATATCAATACATGTTTTTCAGTTCCGATGCAGAAATTGTAATAGTTTTGTAAAAACGCTATTACACACTTTTATAGGAATCCTGATTAACAGTTGATTTTCTATTTTTAATCAAAATTCAAAGAAATTTCTTTATTCAAATAGTTAAATTCACTAAAAAGAATCAATAATGATCCAAAAAGTTAAAATAATAATCGTCACTTGCGGTGATACTCTAAAACATCCTTGATCCCTAGATACTTTTGATGTGTTTAGTTATAAGTATCTACAATTAATTATTATTACATTGCTCACGATTATAGTGTATCCACTCAACTAGTGGTGGTACTCCCAAAAAGAAAACATGGCTATTATAATTGTGATTATGAATATTTAATGCAACAATTTATTATCCTTCCACTTTATGAGATGATAATGCACAATGGCACAAACCGCGCGGTGGTTTTCAAAGCGCGGCACTATTTAAGTGGATAGACTTCACATACACTTTCCGGTGGTGCACAGAACCAACTGAATGAGTTCCAACAAACATACCAACAAAATACTTGGTGACCTTCACCGACCCTTTACAAAAAGTTAGGTTCTGTGTACCACAGGGCAGTGTGTTAGGGCCGCCCCTATTTTTGCTGTATATAAACGATCTGCCACGTCAAATACAGCATCAAATGGTTTTATTTGCCAATGACTGTACAACACTCGTAAAATGTACTGACATTACTCGTTATGCACAAGACATTAATGGCACTTTAAAAAATATTATAACTTGGTTTGATAAGAACAACCTAGTAATAAACCTACAAAAAACTAGTGTAATGCACTTCGAGCAACGTACAATTCCACCAAATATAAACGTACAATATGATGGGGAAGAGATCAAAGTAGTCAAAGTTACGAAATTTTTGGGAATAATGATGGACAATCAATTAACTTGGAAACCTCAAGCCGAAGAAGTAGGCAAAAAGATGAGCACTGAAGCATATGTCCTATGGAATTAGGCAAAAAAGTTGACACAAAAACTGCTTTAATAGCATACATGGTTTGATCGCCTCGGTCTTTTGGGGTAACTGTGGCAGAAACACTGTGTAAGAGCGATGTGCGGTCTTAAACCCACAGATAGTTGCAAGCCTTTGTTGAAGTCTCTAAAAATTCTTCCCTTTCCGTCATTATTTATTATGGAAATGGCAATATTTGTTAAAACAAATGCGAACTTATTCACTAAGGTCTCAGGCACCAGAAATGGCCCCGTGAGAAGCCAATATAATAAAAACCTAATAAATGTCGGTGGCTATCAAACTGTCGTATTATTAAGAAAAAGTGTCGGAACATTTAAACAATTACACATTTAAACATTTAAAGCTTTCTAGTAGAAAAATGTTATAACTTCATTAATGATTTTCTAAATAACCGATTATTACAGACCTTGAAATTTTGTTAATTAAAGAAATTAAATTTTGAACATTTTAATTATATCAACTAAAAATGACTGTTTTATTGTATTTTGTTGGACATTTTAATTATATTTTGACATTTTAATTGTATTTTGACATTTGGATTTTTTTTACTATTATGTATTTATTGATTGCATTTTGACAGAATTGATTTGAATTGTATTGAACTGTTAATTTTTATCTAATAATTATGTTTAATGTTTTTTTTTTATTATAGCATCGTATTCATTCATTTAAATTTTGCATGTTGAATCTGGGGCAGAATGTATGGCTCAACTTTAATTCTCCACGACCTTATTTGTATACCTGCATGCTAGCAAATAAATAATTTGATTTGATTTGAAAAAGGAATAAATAGAATAGAATAGAATATTTTTATTTCAGACGGAGTCAAATATCCAATGAAGTTCATTTATCCTCAGAATATTGTCAATGTAATTAGTTCATGGACGGTATTAATCAAGGCACACCTAAAATATTGAGTAGGGGCAGATCGGGACGACTTAATTGAATCAAATATGTATACCGGGGCAAGACGCGAACCGGGATGAAATTCACAGCAACAGCAGTTATTCAAAACTTTACGCGATATTAATTTTGTTAATGTGTGGCTGTCTTTGCGGAGTGGTCGCTGAGATTTTTGTGTAGTTTGTCAGATAAAAACTTATTTTCGATGGTTAGCCAAAAACTTCATGTTTTTATGTTTTCCAACTTCATAAGCCTTAAAAAACTAAAAGGATCTACTGATTGAAGTGTTTAAGTGATCTGTTGGATAATGTAAGTACCTATAACTATTTTAAGTGCTAACATAAACTTCTTTCAACGTGTTAACACACAAAGCTAAGTATATCTAATTTAAATATATAAAGCTGAAAGGTCACTCACTCATTCATCACGAAATATCGAAAACCGCTTGACGTATAAAGATGAAATTTGGCTGGCAGGTAGTTTATAGTTAGTAGACGTCCGCTAAGAACGGATTTTTGGAAATTCGACCTTTAACGGGGTGAAAAAGGTGGGATCTTGTTTGTATGAAAAATCTTATTCCTTGAATTAATAAACTTGAAACTTGGCATGAATACTTATGTACGTAAATTATAAATTTTGCCATTTTTAGTTTTTCTTAACAACCTCCTAAAGGAGGATTGGTGGTGTCAAAGTTTGTATGGAATAATTTTAACGCGCGGTCTGATTAACTCGAAACTCAGTATTTATACTTAAGGCTAAAAATAAATAAAAACTAATTTCAGGGATTTTTGAAAATCTACCCTTGACGGGGTGAAAATGGGTATTCATTTTTACAGGGGAGAATTTTACTGTGTGGCTTGGTTAACATGAAAATTGGTATAAATAAGCAATAAGTCAAATAATGGAAACGTCACAATAGACTTTTCAAAAATGATTATCACGCTTTTTGTTATGGGAGATGAGCAGTATTACAATAAGTTCGCTAAAATACTAGCCAAAAGGTAAGAATATTGCAGATAGTTACGGATTTAACGTTTTAAAAGATTATCATCACGCTATAGCTTTATGGATCTAAGCAGTCAATCAGAACATATACAGGGTGAATTTTGAGATGGGGCAGTAAGGGTAGTACCTTAACCATTGTCGCTACAAGAAAACAGTCTTAGGAAACTGTCCCCAACTTTTTGAAACATGTTGATCTGCATCCACAAATTTTGAAAAAATGTACAGTCAGCAAGAAAATGCCAATTTTCTCAAAAACTTTTTTGATGCCAGTCGATCCTATTTCTTATTACTAGGGTCAAAAAACTATATCGGACCAACTAAGGTTTGAGTACAAGAATGTCTATTACCTCTGAATGTTACCTTTCCACGCCTAAACTACCGAACGGATTTCGATAAAATTTGGCAGGGAGATAAATGGCATCCTAGGGTAGGACATAAGCTACTTTTTGTCTCAAAAATAATCCTAAAGGGGGTGATATATAGGGGATGAAAGTTTTCTCGCCAAACTTCATGCTACTAGGTCAACGGGAAGTACCAAATAGGCTTTGTTTTATTTGCGAGTGTCAACATAAATATGCGGTATAATTAAATGGCCGTATTTTTTTTATTGCGTTATCTTGGAAGTTTGTTTTTATTTACAGCTCCAAGGAACCGTAGATCCAAGTTTTTTATATCTATTTCAACTTGATGCCTCTTGACAGATAGTGAAATCATCCTTTAATGGTTTAAATTTTTCATTTTGAGTACGGAACCCTGAAACAGATCTATCATTAGAACAGATCATGCTGTAATGGCTGAACGTATTTAGATGAAAGGCATACGGGAAGGCTATAAGCTGGATAAGGATACAGAATACTCTGAATTCCGGTAGCATGTTCCCGTGGGATATTTTCCGACATCCACGCGGGCGAAGCCGCGGGCAAAAGCTAGTAGTATCTAAACTAGACAAAAAACAAATGAACCTCAAACTCGGCCGGTCAGTCCAACAAAGCGCACGTTTATTTCAAGTGGCAGTCACAAACTTAACGAGTTTTCATTAAATTCTGTGAGTGTTTATGAAAGTTTGACTTCATCGGAATTCACCTCCGAGGGTCCCCGAGCTCGACGGCGATGCTGCCTCAAAGTACCAGAAGAGACAGCTAATTAAATGATATTCAAGTTGAAAGAGGTTCAAGATGTTTGATAGGGAAGTTCCTCTACAAATTCATAACGCTTTATACACTGTGCAGAGTTTACCTGTTTAGAAGGTAGTCGTAGAGGGTCAAAATTAAATGAAAAGGCTTATTATTATTCTCTTACCCCAAAATCGTGGGTGCGTGTAACTTAATTTAGAACAGGTCGGATTTTTCTTGTTTCCATTTTAAATAGGGCAAAACATAAAACTGTCCTTTCACATTTGAGTTTATACTTCAGTTTATAGGTACGAAATCTTGTCTCCCCTAAAGACAAGAGAAAAAGCAAGGCTCAGATCAATTTGTACATATTTTTCCTTCAGTAAATCATTGTAATATTCTAAATGGTTCTTGGGTACTGACACTTTTACGAGTATTTGCAGACCTCAACGAAGGCGCTCCAACAAACCGCATTTTATGTACATTACTCTTAATAAATCTTAGGCTTGGTTTAGGGAAGCGTAAATTGCGCACGTAACTTACACTTCTTGGACCACGAAAACTGAAATAATGGTCCTTAGTTATGTTTCGTGGATGAGCTAATGTGATTAGTGTTAACGATCTAATTAAAAACGTGAAAGATTTGTAAGATGATGGCGGAAATCTCTAATGCTAAGAAAAATTTTCTGAACTGCTGACAGGACCGATTGAAAACACGACACAAAAAATACATTTTAGTTTGTCAGATTTCATTTTAGTTCGTCGCAAGATTGCTGGGTCTAATTAGCTACGTCTACAGCATAATATTAAAAACCTTGGAGTTCTTAAGAATGTATCACAATATCATGGGCAAACATTTAAACAGACATTTCAAAATTAAATCTTCGCAATAAAGGTCTTAGCAAAAGATATTAGAAAATTCAAAACGAAGTTAAGAACAAAAGCCGTTTCGGACGTTATAAAGAAGTTTCATATCCTCGCCTATTAAACCTGTTCTCATAACAATCACTTTAAAGTGCTCGAGTTTTGCTCGAAGCAAGAAATCGCTTTATAGTGCTCGACTTTATGCTCGTGAGACGAATGCTTTTATTATTGAAGTTAGTAAAAGTTTGTCAAAGACCGTTACGGTTTTATCTTGCCCGTTTTATTTGCATGTTGAGTGAGAATTATGATTCTCTTTCGTGATTTCGGGTTTTTTGCTCTTCCTAGCTCTCTGTTGAACTCAAAAACTTAAATAGAGGTGCATCTCCATTTAACTTTCTGAGTTTAGTGCTTGCATTAGTAAACTGACAAACAGAGAATTGGGTTTACTATTTGTCAGTTTGATGCTGCAATTTTCTGGTTTAATTTAATCCTTTTATAACAATACCTATATTATTATTTTCCTTTATTTCATTTACATACATAGCATTTTAAATATTTTTATAAAAATATTTTAAAAAAACAATTAAAAATAGTAGCCCACCGGCATCGGGAACACGGTATAAGCTACCGGTGGTCAGGGCTCCTGAGAGAGGAACCTCCTAACGATACGCGCGGTTTCCAGAAGTACGGCTTTCTGGATCAAGCCATGTGCCTAAGGAGAGCCTCCTCAGGTGTTGGTCGAGGCCGTCACGACTATCAGCACAATGACTGCTGCTGTATCCACATCCCTCATGTCGACAACCTTGTAAGTTTCAAGTTACTTAATCTTAATCGATTTCAGCTTTCATGAGGTTCTCGTCATGCGGAACCGCTATATCAATAATCATTGTGTGAAGCTCTATTCGATCTATCACCACTATGTCTAGCTTATTGGCAATAATAGTCCTGTCAGTGATGATAGATCGATCTCAACACAACGTGATATTGCCATTTTCGAGAACTGGGTCGGACACATACCTATAGTTCGGTACTTTCGATACCACAAGACTGTATTTCAGAGAAAACTGCTGGTGAATAATCTTGGCTACAAGGTTGTGCCTATGCAAATAGTCTCCGTTAGCCAGAAGAGAACAGCCAGAAATAATGTGTCGGGATGATTCCCCCGGACGGTAGCATGCCTGACAGATCTCAACCTATGCCGTCCTTCACGATATATTGCCGGCAGTTGTTCATTATCATAACTTCGTATAATCGTAAAGAAAATCCTCCTGTTTCCCCTAAGAGATCACCGAAATGTAACCAGGATACGCACGCTATGTCTCTAGATATTTAACCATACATTGAACAATATCTTCCCATATTAAGTAGATAAGTAAAACAAATAAACAGTTGCCCCTGATCTTATCAAGCTCCAATACCCGAAAATATTTAGAAAATCTTATATCCCCTAAACGTGTTTCAAATTATGTTAAGTACACTTAATTCTGTATCTTCTTAGATTTTGATCGTGATTACCATCGATCGCGTTAGGAAAACAACATCGCCGTCGTATCGCCGTCATGTCGTGAATGTGAAATGACCGTATTGGCTAAAGGAAGTATGGTACGCTTAGTGGCTGTTACAATAAAAGAATACTTCAAGCTGAAAGGATCTGAAGTATGAGGTAACTGGCTAGATTTATATTTATTACTCCTGGTCCATCAATATAACTATTTTAAATATGGAATCATAGTTGAATATAGCGATGAAAAATTGCGTGACATCAATACACAAATCTGTGTTATTATTTATGTAATCCAGGTAATATCCTAGGTTTTCTGCTATGGAGACTAAATTACCAAATTGAAGTGGTTAGCAATAAGCCCAGACATGAATCCCATAGAACATGGGGCATGCTTAAAAAGCGAATTCGGTAAAGTCTCAACCCTCCTTAGAGCCTCTATGAATTGAAAATCGCTCTGTTCGTTCCCTGGGACGAAATTCCCCAAGTAAACAAGAACATCATCCAGAGCATGAGCATGTGATCAGAGCTAGAGGTGGAAACACACGTTATTCATTTTTAGTAAACTGTCCTTATTTTGTGTCTCTTGAAATAAAATCTTTATTTTAATGCTATGCCATTTTTGTAATTTAATTAAGGTTTAATAAAGTTTTATTTTTTTTTCGGAATTTGTGATTTAAATTTAGGTATCAGACCATCCTCTAAGTTTTATAAAACAACAAGGATTTCCTTCGTGTTTCATTTTGACGATAAACTTATAATTTCTTCCCCTGGGGACCGATGACCTTGTGAAGGCCGCACGAATCCGCTGGATGCGGGAAGCACAGAATCGGTCGAAGTGGCGGTGCTTGGGGGAGGCGTATGTCCAGCAGTGGATGTCTTTCGACTGAAATGATGATGATGATGATGATGTAACTTACAACCTTATGATCATAAAAGCTTATCTACACAATTTTTTGCTTTATTCTTTCCTATTAATCTGTAAAAACAAAAATAAATATTGTGCATAAAAATATTCAAGTATCAAATACGTTTTTCCATTGTTGATACAGGGATACGCGATGTATTTTTTTTAAATTTGCCGCTGTTTTTCACTCTTGGCTTTCAATAGACAGACTCTACCACAGATGTGCGGTTATACAACGATGATTCTTTGACAATTCAAAGGTTATGAGACTACTTAGTTAAATTAATTCAGCAACAAATCTGTTAAGTGCATTAACCAATTAACTATCTAATTTTTAAGGATCACTCGTGTGTCTGTCTGTCTGTCCATCTGTCACAGCCGATTTGCTCCGAAACGAATAGACCGATTAAGTTTAAATTTGGTACACGTATGTATTTCTGTGACCCAAATACAAACGTGTTACGTACAAAATGAATTTTGAATATAGGGGTCACTTATGGGGGTAAAACAAGGAAATTAAAAAAAAATTGCTAACAGTACCGTGTGACATATCAAATGAAAGGGCTTGTTGCGAAAATCGTATATAAATTTTTCATTTAATTTTAAAATAAATGCTTTTAAAGACATTTAATAAATTCGATGAAAATTGACCATTCCCCTCTTTATCTCCGAAACTACTGGACGTAAAATAAAAAATAAAACATAGATGGCTCTTTACTCATAGATTACAGGAAAATCTATAAGAAACCTATGGCCTTAATATAACATGGTAAATCTCCAAATATTATGTGTACAAACTTACAATTGCAGTTGGAATGTATGGGAGAACATGTTTTTCAACTACAATGTTAAGTCTGTTCTTGGGATAAATAAATTCATCTCAACTACGGAACCCTTCATTGTGTGTAGTCCGACTCGCACTTGGTCGGTTTTCCCTAAAAATCTTACACCAGAACCTTATTAACAGGTACACTGACATACTTCTAAGGAGCCGCAATTAACTAATTGCAACTCCGACTCTTATTAAAAAATTGTACGTGCAGACAGATTTACTCGCCTAGAAAAAAGGAAACACGTGTTTGCAAATAGTGAGTCTTTTGCCGCTACTAACAAGACGTGTTTAAAGATGCAACATGTAGACGTAGTGACGCTCCCAGACGTCTGCAAAAGATTTGAGTACCTTTACAACTTGCATTTTTGCAACTACTTTAATAGTAGGTACTGCTGGCAACGGGCGGAAGTGTGCATGTCTGTTTGTGAGTTTGCGCAATAACCCCTGAAATGGTGAGCCCGAAACTAAAACGGAAATAGCTTAGTAATTTACCTTTAGTAGGTTTTTATCAAAGGCAAATTACTAAGTTATTTCTACAAAACGCCTCGCGAACTGTGCAAACAGTTAAAATAATGGCTCAAAACAGTTCGTTTATGGCACAGAAGGTATGCAAAACTTGTGCTTAGTTAGCGTCACCTAACACCAGACAACCAGTGTTGGTAATGTCGGTATTCCCATAAGAATGAACACGAAACTTGACTTATTTAGCTATCTACTATTTCGTTTAATATAAGATGAAGATTTCCCAAGAGCGACGCTTAAAAAAGTTAGCAAGTTAGCAAAGGGGACGAAACACAAAAGTTTTAAAGCATCTGCTACCGAGTTTCACTGCATGCAAGGAAAAGTTGGTGAAAAAAATAACAAGCTAGCAAAAGTTTCGGAACGTCTGGCTAATGCTGATTCACAGAGTTTTTATTTTGTCACCCGCTTTCACAACAACCGCATTAGGTATGGAATGAAAAGATCCATTTATAAAATGATTTTATTTTTCTCTATGGCTATCTATAAAACTTAAATTTTTGTTTTTAAAACTCAATTTACAAGTTTGATAAAATAATTATAAAGATAATATCAGTCAATATATTGTGCTTATAGCAGTTAGTCTTTCTCTCAAATAAACTAGGTAATGCTTATGTACCAGAGACAAAATTCAATATTTAAACTCAAACCCTGAGGTCGCTTTAAAACGAGCCAAATCCGATCCTGTACTCCGCAGGTCTAAGAGAAACGACGGCAATTTGTGTCGAATATATTATGAGAAAATGAGAAATTATTCACCGTTGGCAAATCACGGCTGTATTCGTTTGCAAATACTTTTTCGCTTCAAACCCCATCGCTGCGGCACGCTTGAGTTACAGAGCTTTACGGTTAATTAGTCGGAATTAAAGCTACTTTTTTTTGCAGTTATTTCAGTTAAAACGATCTTTTGATTGGTTTGAAATTGATACTTTTACAATTTGTGGTTTTACTTTTTCGTTTTATTTTGCTTTAAAGTGTTCAACATTCAGAATGTTTTTATTCATAATTGGATGCTACGTAGCTACTTCCAGTACAGTGCCATATAATGGAGCTGCTATAGTGTCATTTAACTGGTGAAAATGTATCATCTTGTATATTCTGTTACGTAGCTTTCAACTAAAAACCATCTCCACACACACTTTTACTGTATTAACAGTGTCTCATTATTTCCAGTGGTCTGGCAGGACTGGCAGGTGCATGTGACCTCCACGCCCTCGGAGGCAGGTGGCCCTGCACTCCTCACATGTGTGGCTCCTGCAGCTCTGAGGGAGCATGCATCCGTCGCAGCGTGGTACAGAGATGACTCTGTGTTGCCCGCCACTGATCATATGTGTAAGTAACATACTAACATCGCGCATTTGTCCCCGAAGAATTAGGTAGAGGTGTTAGTGCAGGTCAGGGGAAAATGATATGCGCCCATTATGTTTAAGTCCTACATAATCAGAAAATGCACAAGTCCAGATTCCAGACTCCTAATATAAAAACCCATTAACTCTGTCCGGTCTGTGGATGACCAATATGACCACACACAGCAGTCGCGGTTACGACCAGTAGAGCCAAAACCCGAATCAATTATATTATTCTGTAAATTTTGACGTTCAAAAGTGCCATACATGGGCCTATTTGAAATAAATGTTTTGACTTTGACTTTTGACTTGACTTTGACTTTAAAAAAAATGATAAGATTTGAAATCGTAGGATTCCAGAAAGTTTTATTCTAAGTATATTGAAAGCCTAGATATAGATATCGATATCCGTGGTTACAAGAATAAAAATATGCGTTCCACGTTTAAATGGCGTTGAAATACTAGGAAATCTTTCTACAAATGGATGAACGATTAACAGACCGAAGGCCTGACTTATTGGAGAGAAAACTGATAATTCCACAGTAATCTAAACTCAGACTTGAAATAAAGTATTTCAAAGATTCATGCTTCAGTATACTTTAGAATACGGAACCAAGATTTTGTTGAATGAAGGTGTGCTAACAAGAATTTACTTTAGTGTTCACTTTTTTTACCCGCCTGCAGCGAAGCAAAAAGGAGGGTTATGTGTTTGACCTGTATGTATGTATGTCTGTGTATGTCCGTCTCTAACTTCCCTCGTAACTACTAAACGGCTGAACCGATTTTTAATGAATAATATGTCGTTGGATTTAATAACAAAATTTTAGTCAGGCGGAGGACAATAAAAGTTACACCATATTGCAGGTTCAAAGTCAAATTCAAATAATTTATTTCAATTAGGCACATAAAAGGCACTTTTGAACGTCACAATTTACAAAAAATAGAATTGATTCTTTAATATGATTTTTAAATTTTCTTTCAGTTAATCGTAATATATCACAAGGTATTTTGTTGTAATATTTATCACAGTACCCCATAAAAGATGTACGTCCTTTACATAATCTGAGAAATGGTTGTTCTATTTTATCTTTATTTCTAGTATTAAAATGATGTCTATCACTTATTTTATTAAAAAGATGTACATTTTTTTTAATTCAGAAAAAATATATATTCCATACCTAAATTGTTAGTAATTATAGTACCTACTTATAACTATGTTAGTAAATTATGAATGATTGCACGATTTACTACTACTTACTATGCGAAGCATTAGAGAGTGCTCTGCGATCGAAAAAATTGTTATGCGTCCTATCTGCAACTGTTGTTATTGTTACACTCCTGCTAGTACACAGAACTACTTCATTTATATGCCATTGTATAGATAATTTAATGGAGATTAATACTGTACTTTTCAAAAATGTATTTAATGCAGCAGAAACGAAAAAAAAAAACATCAAAATAGTTTTTATTTAAATCCCGCCATCAATGTATGAAACCTGAAAACATTGTAGACGGCGAGAAAATTAATTAATTGAGTCAATTTTTTAACTGAAAACTTCTTTAGGCGCGTTTAGCATTTTTGAGATGGGACTAAACCATTGATTTCGCGACACTGTGACGACACCAGCTTTTCACCATTAAAAGATATCAACGCGTTGATTATCGCGGTCCATGGAGTAAAAGACATTAACCGTTGATAACCGCGGTGCCAATTTTATTTTTCAAGTTTTCACTTCTGTCTGCACCTCCGGAGTGCCACTGTTTCTTTTTTTAATAGATTCGTTTCAGCCATATGAAGAACCCTATTGAAAATGGCTCTCTTATTCAAAGTAGTTTAATTATAATTAATAAAAAACTAACTAATATAAATTATTATCTATTTCTATTTCCAACTTAGACACTCTTCCGTTGCCTAGCAACCATTAAAGCAAACCTAAAGAGTTTTTGGCAGTACGTAAAGATTGCGAAGTGCGATTTTCCACGTATTTATTTATTATTATGATTTACAATTGCGTTATTTAATACTATAAAGGGCACCTTCAGATCCGTGAACGGTATTCTAGTGCATCACAATCGGGCAATCAACCCTTCCCAACATGGTATTCAGTAGGCTGTTTGTGCTGCCCCGATTATAATGCTTGTTTTTCTCTTTTCAGTTATGTGTTATTGCAATAGAGTTTTTTTTTGTTTTTTTTTTTCAATAACTTTTTTATTTTATCTTAAATAAGAATTTGAGCTTTGGTCACGTTCAACTAACTCGCTGTCCACATAACCATTACAATAAACCATCTTTCCCAAAAGTTTACTTCGTAGAGCGAATTTAATTTCACGTAAATTCTACGGAACTTCAGACTCAGGGGAAACATTAAAACATCGTCTAAGTCTGATTCCCTTTTTTATGGCGGGACCTTTAACTTGTACAGTCAACGGAGAGCCAACAGAGGTATACAGGAAAAAAATATAATAATGATTCCACTACACTGCCATTATTAATTGTAATTGGGTGCGTTATAACTTAGGCATAATATAATTGTAGGCGTATTAATACACAATTAAAAGTTTGGTAAAAAAAAAAAGGATGACTGCACCTAAAAAGTTCACAACGTGTTTCAATGTTGCATTTATTTTAGTTCGATCTACAGATTTGATGCCTCCAAATGCATCAGACTGCTTGAACAGTGAGCGTGTTTTAAACTTTTGTGCAGTCGGGTTTTTGTTTTTTGTTTTTACCTTTTAGTGTATTTTTCATTTGGTATATTTTGCAATCGACTCCTCCAGTCCTTTATTTAGATACCCTACATAGTCATGGTACATTTTTTTATACAAGTCTTTATTAATAGACGTCATATTACAATGATACATAACCTAGATACATATTAGATACGTGTGAAAAACATAACTGTGTCTGTGCTGTCGCGCAGTTCGGTAAAAGACTTCACTCCTTAGCACATTCACATAAAAGTAGTTGCAAGTCATCTGGTTGAATACCTACCTCTATGTTCGACTGTACAATTGAACTCTTTTGCAGCTGGTACCACACTCCTGGCTGATGAAGGGTGGCGACTGATCATCAGGTCAGCTCGAGTGGAAGACTCCAGGGCACAATACTCGTGCTCAGTACTTGACTCTCTCACTGGTGAAAGGAGGAGAAGTACGCCAGTCAATATTGACGTTTCTCGTAAGTACTGCCGATTTATGTTATTTTTTTTTTCAGGATTTAGTACAATGTTTTGGAGGAAATAATAAAATATAAAAAAAAATACTAACCCTAGATTAAAAAACAAATACAAGGTAGTGCGATGAACTATGTCTGAAAGTTTTTCATAGCTATTTGCAACATTTGGCATGTATATGCAGCCATTTTGAAATAGTCAAATGCGATTTTTCGTAATAGATTGCTATCTGACCAACAATGGATACCGCAATAGTTGATATCATTTATTTTTAGTTCACTCATAAGCTTTGGTTTCCTAGGAGAGCGGTTCAGTCCTATTATAGCGGCCGTCATGAAAATCAGTAATTTTTACCAGTATTTGACCAAAAACGCTTTGTATTTGGAAAGCCGTTCTGGTGTCACCGTTTACCGTTTTCTTAAGACACCAAACCTTTACTAAAATGTATTTAGGTACAACCTATTATAATACGACTAGGGCTAGAAACTTGTAATTTAAAAATATTCAACAGCTCAAAAAGAATTCTTAATTTCGTTTCATTCAAATTCTGCTTCGTAGCAGTAAAACTAGAACATAATATAAAAACCGGCCAAGTGCGAGTTGGATTCGCACACGAAGGGTTCCGTACTACCGTACAATATTTAGCAAATAAATGATTATGCCAAATGAAGAATATTTTAAAATTAAAAAAATCGCAAATATAAATTTCTACTTCATAATGATACTGTGAAATACAAAGTTATTTTTGTAGTTGCAGAAAATAGCCCATATTTAAATAAAATACCTTATGAATCGGCGTTTCAAATATTTGTTGATTAAATACAGTATATGGTACATGATATTCAGAACGTTCAAATTCATAACTTGTTTAGTTGTTGCCATAGAGCTTGTATAAAAATGGTGTCAAACTGACAACCCGTAAGGTCTTCAAAAATGAAGAAATTGGGATTTCTTTAATTGCGAAGTCCAAGTCGAAGTAGAAGTATTATATATATATATATATTTGTACTCTACTCGATGATCTCTAGACAATGACACCCACAGCGGAGGCTTAGTAATAAGGTTCCGTTTGGCACCCTTCAGGTACGGAACCTTAAAAACACAAAAGAGTCTATGATAAAAATAAATTAATGTCTGGATGATTTAATTTATTTCAAAGTCATTGCTCTTAAGACCATAGTCTAATAAAACATTAACTTCAGGGTATTGTAGTGAAGGAAAAATTATCGTTTGTGATTATCCCGGAATATTAAAATTGCTTTCATTACCGAATTTTCTGTAACTATAATTACGAAATTGTATGAAACAAGTATTTTTTTCCTGTTTAATTAAGACAAGGCGCCATAGGTACTGATATTATTTTAATTATGAATCGGTTTTTATTTACTCAATTAAATGATTATCGTATACTATTATTTTATTTCTGTAAAATCATCTTTAAATACACTTTTACACGTGTTTCGTTTTGATGCCTTATTAAAGAAAGGTGACGATGAACTATTTACCCGACTTCGTTCTATAACTTCTTCCTTGATAACATCTGGCTTACGATCTTCATTGTCATTGTTGCGATTTACCTACCATTACACTACAGTACTCGGCGGCTTCGTAGGACATGCTCTCTGTCACTCATAAATGAATGTGTGTCAGTCTGTGGTTATATAAGGAACTCTTGCAAAATTTTATGCTTCTACAATAATTTTTATGATTTTTAATTAAGTTGTTGGTGATTTACTCAATGACTTCTGTTCTAGCCATGAGCGTGGCATCAGCTCCGCGTGGTGTATCACATGGACAGTGGGAGGCGACAGTACGGAGAGGTGGTGATGTGGTCCTACCCTGCCTAGTACATGCCAACCCTCCGGCCACCATCACGTGAGTACCTTGTTTATAGTCTTACAGATATATGAGGAAGAGGAACAGGGTGAAAAGTTCTTCAGAGGAGGAGGATGAAGTCCTCCATAGAAAAGGGATGACCTTCAAACCAGATGGATCTTGTGTCTGGTGGGTTACTGCACGACACGACGGTATATGCAAGGATGTTGTATATAGCTAATTGCGCGGATAGCTTTGCTTGCGCGACGTGTGGTGTCATGCATGCGTAGTTCACATGTGACGTTGTAGATACCACCACAGTCTTAGCACTCCTAGCATTTATATTAACGGTGTTACCCTTCCTCCTTAGAGCAGCTCAATATTAGACAAAAAATGTGGACAGTCATGCTATTTTGTTCCATGTTTCGTACTACTGATCTGTCACCCAAACCTGAGCAGTAATTGTCCAAAACACTCACAATGCCTGTTAACACTCACAATGCCTATTCATTTTGATAAGTCAACAATATTTACTGCGTTATTTACGTTGTCGAGGGAATGGTCGTTTCAAACATAAAGATTTTTTTTTTCAAAATCCTCAGATTGTGATAGAAAGTGTAGTGTTGGTTGTCAGTTTGCTCCGAATTTAATGTATCGATTAAATACAGAAAATACAAACCTATAAGAACTCTCACGTCTTAAAATAACATGTTGAACCTCCCAATATTGTACGTACAAACTTACACTTGCAGTTGGAATGTATGGGAGAACATGTTTTTCTACCACAATGTTAAAGTTTGTTCTTGGGATAAATTGATGCCAACTACGAAACCCTTAATTGTGCGTGGCCCACACGCTTGGCCGGTTTTTTTAATTTGTTTTTGACGTATTGAACGATGTCATGTTTTTTTTTATAGGAAAAAAAATAGGTGATCGCCGTCAAATCATAGAACTGCGTTGGTAGCATAAAGTATTTTCGAACGCTGAAACTATAAGCTATATCGTAATAGTTTCTTCCTGCAGGTCTAAACCCTAAAGATGAAATTCGAAGATTCTTCCGAAATTACGTGCGTAGTTTGGGGCCCGATCTAATGTGTTTTTGCCCGTTCAAAAAGTTAATTATTCGGGTGTACTAGCTGGTTGAGGGCAAGAGAGGCCGATCGCGGCGCAGCCACAACAAATACCGTAGCATTCCTGCAAGCGAGGATTTTTGAGCTGCAATGCTCACCATCCTCATGCATATTTCGCGGTTGGACCTACAGGCATCCAGAGAAAAGGAGCTAAGGTTTAATCAGTGCCGAAGAAAGAGCGTTGCAGTCGAGCAAGACTATAATTCTGACATCCTCCAGGTTCCCGTGCTGCAAAAGGCCTCAGCCCAGAATTTTGGCCTTTTAGAGAATTCTGAAATTAATTTTCAGAATTTTCTAAAACGTTTTACAATAAGGTCACCAAAAGGCACTACTGTACACCGCTAGATCGCGTTATCGTTGTCGCTCGCCAAATGGTTAGGTCCCGTCAAAGATTTTGTGTGACTGAGTATTGTTAGGTGTAAAGTAGCTTCAAAAGTAAAGTGTCGTGTTTAACAGATAGTAGTTGTTGGGTTAGAGTATTTCTATTTTATTATCGTCTTGCCACCACATGCCTTTTAGTAACCTACAGCTGCAGTCGGATGTTTTAAGTTGGATAGGTATATTAATTATAGGATTTTAAACTAGCATGGTTATTTTCGCTACCAAAGTTCTTTAAAACGGCATATTTACCAATTTTTGTATAAAATGGGATATTTTGTTAAAAATATAAAAATTGGTAATAAATTAGTAAATAAAAATTTTAATGGTATATACAATATTAATTGTTGTAAAAAAGTGTGTGCTCGCGAGGTCTACTGTCCACAGAACTACTAGTTTCTTTAATAAAAAGAATGACTTGGCCATCGCACGGCAACATAATCACATATGATAATCTACTATTTTAAATAGTCTTAATTAAATAAAGCGCAGCGCTAATATTAGGTAGATTCTGTTGTATGTAGAATGTTGATTCTATTGCTGTGTCCTTAATTTTTCCTTACTTTATAGGCTAAACACTAATTTTGTTCAAAATTTGAAGCTTGTGTGTCTGCTCGATGTACCTTAGAATTTAGCTGATCGGTTAGTGAGTGAGTCAGTGGCTGAGTATATCAGTGAAAAAATTAAGAAACTTTGACCTGCAATATTTCTTAAACTACTAATTCAAATTAAACGTAATTTGAAAATATACCTAGTTATACTATGCCCTCTTGGTCACTGAAAATTTAGGCTTCTAACTTTATCCACAACGAAGTTACAGGAGGTTGAACATGTCCTGAATGACTTCGAGAAAAGATGGTACGGCTGTGCATTTGTGTTTGTTTTGCTCGACTTGACGAGGGCACTCCCGTGCTTCCCGATTCCGATATCTTGTTTACAGAATAAACAATTTTATTTCATTACCTATTAAATAGTGACCAAAGTCTTTAAAATATCCTCTCGATAACGAAATCAGTTTAAGTGCACGCCAAAAAATATAGCAGAGAGCCCCACATCAGTAAATTAATTTCATGAATTAAAATTAATTTCATTTTTGTTTGTGTAATTAATTCAGAGATTTGAAATGATTCAAAGAATTGTAACAGAAATGTAATTTCCAACTTTCCTTAATTGTAGATTAGTAACTCTCTGTCTGAGAGGTACTAATTCGTAGAAATATCTTATTACTCAGTCTTTAATTAAGCAATTTGGACGTACGAAATCCTCGAGATTTTTATGAAATTATGAATTATTCATCGTTAACAACTATAATTTTAGCATGATAGGTACTGATATGTAAGTACAGGTTTCTGTTATCGTGTACAGGGTATTTTAGGAAAAACGCATTATGTACCCTGTCCAGCAAAAGTATAGTTTCACAGAAAACGTATCAGAATAATCATTTGCATTACAAGCCACTTCTATCATAAACATTCTTACATAAACCTTTTATTACCTCCCATCTCCACCAGATAACTATTTTCCGGTCCCCCGCCAACTGAACGCATTGAGCGGTAATACGGTCGGTATTACCAATTCATTTACGTTATCCTGACCAAACAGGCCAGGGCACGGCTAATGTACGCAAGGATAGCACCCCGGGGAGCCGTAACTACTAGCTTAGAGGAAAAGTGAGAAAAATAATGAGGTAATTCTGACGCAATAGTTCGTCGAGCATATTTAACGAACTCGAATAAAAACTGGTTTTATGCAAAGTCAGGGAAATTTATTATTAAAGAAATTGACCACCAATTAACTCAATACTCAATCATTTAATGCATTTCACAATGTGAAATTTTCTGAATATTCATATAATGACTAATTGGTGACTTGCCCGAATTAACGCGCCCGAACCTGGGCGAATCGACTATTTTAATAAATATTAGCTTTTCTTGACACAATTCGCACAAATTTAATTTATTTGTGGAAAAATCGACAACTCCAGCAATACGTAGTAGTAAAGGACACTGGCGCACAGAAGTGATACGGGTAAAATATTTTTAAATAAACAAGACGGAAAATTCATAAATTATTGTTTAGACTATTATTATGTATAATGTATGGTTTACATATAGTTTTTTTTTTAACTTATATAAGATTTAAATTGAAAAAAATAAAAACATTTGAAATCTGTTTTTTTAATGCTTTTGAAACACTGCATCATGTTGATGGTACAATAATAATAGGCGTTTATTATTGTACCATCAACCTACATTTATTTCTATTAGTGATAAAGGAACCTTTACATAAATACCTAACAGACTTATAAATAAATTCTATACACCAAAGTATAAACAACAAAAGCATATTATCACACCACACATGGAAGTTTAGTTTTGGTCATGCTTCTCTGTAACATTTAAACACAACTCCAGCCGGCCAAAATTCTGGGCTGAGGCCTTTTGCAGCGTGGGAACCTGGAAGATGTCGGAATTAAAATTTATAGTCTTGCTCAACTGAAACGCTCTTCCTTCGGCACTGATTAGACCTTGGATCTTTTTCTCTCCATGTCTGTGAGTCCAACTGGGAAATATGCATGAGGATGGTGAGCACTGCAGCTCAAAAATCCTTGCTTGCAGGAGTGCAGTGGCACGGTGTTTGTTGTGGCTGCGCCGCGATCAGCCTTTCTTGCCCTCAACCAGCGAGTACACCCGAATAATTATGTGACTCAGGCTAGCTGGACAAATCTTCAAAATAGCTCGCATTTATCTAGGTCAATAGGGCACTTTATGTGACGGCTAAACCCTCTTATTTCAGAATTTGTGACGCTACAGATTCTTAGATAGTCGATCGAAAAGTGTCCAGCCAGCTTGAAAACCACTTTTCGCTGGTCTCTCAATCTCGGTAACGGAAGTGATTTTGACGACTTTTTGCATATCAACGGGCGTCACATAAATTTGTGACAAGCATCGAGCTAAAAGTTTTGTGATACGTACAGCGGTTTAGTAGAAAAATGCAAAAATCTGTGTCCAGCCTACTTGAATTTACGTAAAAAACTCCCGGCTGGCACTTCCGAATCTCAATAACGGCAGCGTTTTCGAATATGGTTCCTTTACTAACATTTAGTGACGCAATGTGTGACAGTAATACCGTTTGATTTATGGCGTCACATATAAGGGTTTACGAGGAATCAATAAAAACTTAATGTCCATCCAGCCTGAGTTCAAGCTGGCTGGACACATGTATCTCCGCTGCTTGATGATCTATGGCTTTCGAAATGTTTTCAAAATTTTGTGACGGGGACGATAATGATAATCTGAATTTGTGACGGCGAAACTTTGCGTAGTTTCACAGATATTGATCATTTAAATTTTCCCATACATCCGTTTGATTGAAATTTTAAGCTTTAAAGTGCTAATTTTTGTTTAAGTCCAGTGTTGTTCCCTGCCAGCTAAATGGTTCTTTTTGTATATGTCAAAAAAATCACGGCAGTAGTATATAATATACAACGAAGTTAAAAGGAAAACTATCTCAATTTCCACACATCCACACGACACCCCTTAACATAGGAAATCATCCCCACTTTACATGTAGGAAGGGGAGGTACCCTCAAAACAAATATTTATCATGATTTTATTTTATCACTTTGTTGGCCGGGTGTTTAATGTATCGGTACCCATACCAAATTACAGCTTTCTAGTACTAAGCCGCGGATAGACAGACAGACAGTCAGATGAACATGGTGAAACTATATCGGTTTCTTGTTGACTACAGAGCCTTTAAACCAGAAAAATTATGAGTAAAAATTTGTAGGTCAGCTATAAAAAATTACTCATAGGTTTTAATAAATAGTGAGCAATTTACTGTATTTTGAGAAGCTATTCTGCTCATCATGCCGAACATCCTCATCAGATCTTCACCAATTTTTTTTTTTTTGATACCATCTTAGAGTTACTCAAATAAAAAAAGAACCATCGAAATCGAATCTCATAAAGCGGAGATATCCAGTAGGCCAGTAGGTTTGTCCCGACGACTAAAAATTACAAAAAAATTGTCAAACCTGACACCAAATTTCGTCCAGATTGGTTGTAAAATACGACCTGTAGAGGAGTACGTACAAATGGACACACGAAAACAAATTTTGCCAGACTTGATTCAGAGACGCTTAGCTCGCTACGCTCGCTCGGTCAATCAAAGGTGGCATAATTAACTTGTGAAAATAATACAGGGTGCCGATTTAGTCACCTGCATCCGTCATACTGAACAACTTTTGCTATGAAATTCCTAACCGATTCGTAAAAAAAAAAATTAATGCATCAAAATAATCGGTCTTCTGTTGTATAGAAATTTTTAATTATTTTCCTCGAGTTGGATATAAGTTTCATAGTGAAAGTTGTTTAGTATGACGGGTAGAATTACCCCCTTTCCGGATGCAGGTGACTAAATTACCATCCCGTATATTATGTAAATAATTATCACGTACTTGCCGTATGCTTAATGAAACAATAGTGGTGAGACTGTGTGATATTAGGAGAAAATCCAACTAATGTTATTACTTAGTATGTCATTTCTTATTTATTTACCAAATATTACATTGTATGTTAACTAACAGCTTAGAGGGCGTTCCCGTTAACTTAAAATATTAAATTGATATGTAGCTATTTTTTTTTTCGCAATTTCTATGTTATTTCCATAGTAAAAATGGACCCATGGTCTAAATCACCTCTAAAAGTTTCTAAATTATTTTTTTAACACCTCATATAAGTAACGATCATTCATCTATCTTGATTTATACGTATTTAAATTATAATCTATAACTCTCTGAGCGAGATGTACAATTTATGCATTATTATCTTAAAATTATATTTTAAAGAAAGAAAGAAAATTAGTTTATTTGCGGTACACATGACGCAAAGAAAGATAAAAAAAAACACGTAAATAACAAATTGGGGGAAAATATGCGTCACATCCACGAAAAACGGCCATCGCTCAGGATAATGCTGCGACCCCATGCGAGACAGAGCCCCAGCGCTGGTTTTCAGCGACAGCCGGCTCTGACGTGATGACGTCAAAAGACTTATTGCAATCTGTGCACGCAGCTGTCATAAAACTATTTGCTTGACGTTTTGACATAATGGTTGTTATGTACTGGTCACGTAATAATTATATCATGGCACAGTAGCGCGTAATGAATGTTATGTTATGATGCAATGCATAATAAGAATATTATTCTTAAGAATAATAACACAGAATGTATTGGATGATTATGAAGCTGTGGTTTTTTAAACAGTGTTTGTGAAAGTGTTGGAAGATGTAGATGACAAACTCGGTGACAGGAGATCGTGCAAAATAATTACAGACCGCGTCACTTGAATAGCCTCACTTCCATAATTTGTTGTAAATCCAGTTCTATGAGAGCAATTGCTTAATTAATTTTATAAATAAAGTATACTCGTTTACTGTTACAAGTTTACTGCATAAACTAGGCAAGTAATAATAAATAATATAAATTGCACTCTGAAGTAACAAATTGGGTGTGTCACTTGAATAGCCTCAGTAAAATAAAACTCAGAAAAAAATATATTTTAATATAATTTCAATATTTTGTAGATTTTCCATTACTTTTAATAACGTCAAAAATTCGATTGGGAATAGAATCATATAACGAGCGAATGTAATTTTGGTCCAAATTATTCCAAGTTCTATGAATTTCTTGTATAAGATTGCGTTGCTATTAAAATAGCGTCCATCGGCAAATAACTGGCGAGATAGATAGCCCCAAACATTTTCGATGATATTCAAGTCCGGAGAGTTCGATGGCCAATCTAAAACTTGAACTTTATTTTGAGTAAACCAATTTTTTGTTTCATTTGAAGTATGCGACGGGGCATTGTCTTGTTGAAAAATCCACTTTCTGTTTTTAACAACATTACGAATCTCTTTTATTTTTCTTCAAGAAGGTTTATGTAAATGAAATACTGATGATACCGTGATAAGAAATCGCACCCCAGACCATTACGGAACCACTTCCTGAATGACGACGTGATAAAATTTTCTCTTCTTTTCTCAAATCCTGAAAATAATACGAATACCCATCTGGGCCATCTAAATTAATTTTTTTTTCGTCGGTATAAACAACATCATACCACTGATCAGTCCAGGACATATGTATTCTAGCAAACGAGAATCGGACCTTTTCATGACTCTCGCGCAAACGGGGTTTCTTCTTCATTTTTTTCCGTTTGATGTATGATGAAGAGTTTATTATGCGTCGCACTGTAGATAATGAAGCACTGGTGTTTACCTCGTTTGCTATTTGACGTACTGTCTTCGAAGAATTAGATGCTACACGTAAAATAAGTCGACGTTCACGTAACGAAGTAGCCAATTTTGTGCGACCTTTATAATTTTTTCCATAATTTTCCTTATCTTTCACGTAATTATTAATCACTTTAGCACTACGACCAATTTTATGCGCAATATCGCGATGAGACAATTGTTTATCCAAATAAAAATTATTTTTTTCTATTTCGATATCCGTTAATTTTCGACCACGACCCATAATGATAATATTCCAAAAACTATATGAAATGAAATGAACACTTTATTATTACTATATTATTTATAAGTACAATGAATTAGCATCGAAAAATAAAAACAAACAAACGCGAGGACACTTGGAAGTCAACTGAGGCTAATCATGTGAAACGGACAACTCAAGCGTCAACTAGCGTGCGGTGCGCCGTGGACACCCTCGTACAAGTTCGTGCGTATTTTGTGATACACGATAGACGAATAATAAAAATATGACAAATAAGTACGTATTTTTATATTGTATAAATATAAATATAAATTGCTGAAATATGGGGTGAGGCTATTCAAGTGACGCGGTCTGTATATTTATCAACGAGATATTATTGAATTTTATTACTATTAAAAATAAATTCAATTAGATGAAATTAGATTGAAGTTAATAAATATGTCACTTAACAAGCCGTCGTGTGCCAGTTGATTAATTAGGTATAATTAATTTTAATAAAGATAATTATGTTTGATTAATTTATGTGTTTCATTTCATTTGAAAATATTCTACCCTAATGACTTCTGTGCGCCAATGTACTTGACTACTACGTATTGCTGGAGTTGCCGATTCGTCCACAAATAAATTGAATTCGTGCGAATCGCCCGAAAAAAATATATTGAAAAGGTCAATTCGCCCGGATTCGGACAAGTTAATTCGGGCGACTAATAAGCCAAAATAACAACTGGCATTCTCTGACAGTCGTATGATTTGGCTATAACACGACAAATTGACGCAGGGTGTCAATGTGACGTCATAACTCCATGTACAGTGTGTTTATTATCTACGAAACAGTTGATCGAATACTTTTGAAAAAGATTGCAGAAATGTTTTCCGTTATGTTTTAGGGTTTCATGTAAACAACAAATATCAGTAACACATGGGAGATTTTCCACAACTGTTTTGTCACAGTAATTTAATTAAATGAAATCGCTTTATGTTCGCACTTCATATTTTGTGTTACCTTCTCTGACATATTAAAGCAAAAATACATGATTCATTGTTCATAACTAGGTAGTTTTCTGAAAGGAATAGGATCATACTTTTGTTTTATTTGCACTGCTCGAACCATTTGCGTTTTTTGCCGACTTTATAGTCACATAATGAATGAATACTGCATTGCAATCATGGCATTATGTCAAACACTTCTACTAATATTTTACAAAATGCGACCCCACATAGACAGACGACGAAAGAAAAACTGTATAGTTAGCCAGAAATGTCTTTGACAATCCAGTTCATTCAGCAGCCAACACGAGACACGCAAACAGAGCCAAACAAAACACTACCACAAAAAATCATATCTCAAAAACAGCAGCCAACGCACTCCGCGTCCTCAACTTTATTTCTGAAAACAAAACAAACCTAGCAATGTAAAGTGCGCACAAAGATGACATAAAGCCGAGCACAGATGTCGTAAGCGCTGAGTGCGTACGACAGCGCGCCGAATGCCCGCGAGTCCCCGACGACTCGTAAACTGGAGGCCACTAAAACATAATTACCTACGTACTACGTGTCAGCTCTAATATAGCTACCTACTTGAATTTGGTGTACCTCCTTAATTAAGATATTCTTAGCACTTACATTTTTATTGGAGAAGTTTAGTTTTGAGACGAACCATTGTGGGGGATTCATTCAGGGCTACTAAAAAAAGGGTTAAGGTATTGTAAAATATGAATTAAATGATGAAATATCATGCAGTAAATCGTCACTGGCAATACCAGAATCAAACCTACTTTGAACAGACTGTTTTCTGATATTAATATTTTTTATTTAGGCGTCAAACATCTGTTAAAAACATAACTTTTCTATAAACATATTTTTGAGTTCAACTAATGAACTCGTAAAATAAACATTAATTAACACGAGTGTCGAGCATATTTCGCATAAATATAGAATAGAGCCGGGCGCTGCGGCGGTGCAGTTAGTGCTCAAAGCCACTTAAATCAGAGCTCGCAAGTGCACACGACTACACCCTAACAAACTGCGCTTTGTTTGCTAGATATACGATAGGACGTGGTTTTTCACCCACCCAATGTGTTTTTCCGAAAAATTCGGTTTTTTAGGAACTTGATATGCCATCGGTCTTGTGGCCGCAGATCAGACACCAGTATTATTGGGTTAGTTTTTCTGTTTGAAAAATTTGAGCAGCCTGGGGCATCCACTATAAACGTCGTCAAAGAAATTAGGTTAGAGAAAAGCATTATCTGTACCTACTCTTTACATTCCTATAACTATAGAATGACGTAATTTGAGACGTTAGAACTCTTGCTCACAACAATACATTTCCTAACCTGGTATGTTTGTTTGGTTTGCAAGGCTGTTTGCTCGTTGGGTTGCTCTACAATATCTCTGAAGTGAAAACTTCTTTAGGCGCGTTTGGCATTATTGAGATGGGACTAAACCATTGATTTCATGACACTATGACGACATCAGCTTTTGACCATTAAAAAGACATCAACGCGTTGATTACCGCGGTACCGTTTTTTTTTTTTTTTTGAAAATATTAGACCCTTTTATTGAACCTTAATTGCAGTTACTTGGTTTACACGGTGATAAAAACCCTTCTACCTGCTAACTGGTTAACAGTAATTAGATAGTGCACAAAACTATACACTATAAAGTTTTATTTCCGAGATAAACGAGAGGACGTGTTGTTTGAACTACCGAGGTTTTTTTTAAATAAATCTGGACGTAGCATCCAATTTATAAAGATAACTGCGCTTTGTTTACTCGAAACGAGAGAGAATTTTTATTTTATTTGTTTTCTACAGTTCTTGTAAAACTTGTGTGTGGGAATAATTAATCATAAAGCTTTTATTTATTATTAAAATATGTTTTTTTGTAAAATATACCTACGAATAAAAATGAAATGTTTAGGAAAATACTTACAATAAAATTGTACAATAATAAAAAATCCATTCCAAAAAGAGATAAAACATTTATCATTTTTCACCACTCTCATCCATAAATATTTTTGTTTTGTGTAACAAATCACTCTTATTTCTCAGCTAGACATACTAGATTAATTTACAGTCACAAACCTTTTGTAGGTAGGTACAAAATTTTATCTATTCCCCATTTAGAAAAAAGTTGATTCATATTATTATCTTGTAAATTACGGGTAACAGGCAATTTCCATTACTCTTTACTCGGCTATCAACATTTTTATCAGAATATTGGCAGGAACGTCGTGCTTGGCTTGCGAGGATGTCAGCAATAAATCATTTCTATACGAAAACAAGCCAGCTAGCTCGAAAATAAACGAATAATAGCTAAACTTTGGTGTTAAACACATTTTATATGATTCTTTGATATATTTATGAGCACTATGTAACGTTTCGCAGAAAAAGTTTTTGTTCAAAAAGTTTTTTGTGAAAAGTTTTTATTTCTCGCTTTTTAGTGGGTAGTTTGTAATTTATCTAAGTTACAATAGCCTAATCTCAACTGCTCATCACCTTTTACAAAATATTGCTTTTCCCGATGCAGAGACGTTAATCGTTGACGAGTTTTCCTGGTACTTCACCATCAGCTCTACTTCGCCATATGCATTGTGACGAGCATAAATTGCATTGCAACCATATTAAAGTAATCGAACCGCAACCCGTGAAATACTTATTATTGAGTAATTCCGGTGGCCATTTGTGGTCTTCATCATCAGTTCCACTTCACCAAATGGTGCTTTCCAAGAGCAACTGCTCGAGTTACTATAAAAAATACCCAAATGGCTATAGGTGTGCCTATCATATTTGAAGAGTTTCCTCGATTTCTCCAAAATCCCATCATCAGATCCTGGTTTCCTTATCATGGTAGTACTCTTGGAATATCTCCTTTTCAACAAAAAATAATCCATAAAATCGGTTCATAAACGAAGAAGTTATGCGCGAACATACATAAACAAATATATATATATATATACGTTCGAATTGAGAAACCGCCTCCTTTTTTTGAAGTCGAAAAATAAAAAAACAACCGAAAAAAGCAACAGAAAAATCTTTGTAGCGTCAAAGGTAATAAACAATAATCCGTCTGCTAAATTGTTCTGGCAAAATTCATCTAAGATTATTTTCTTGGAAATTCTGTAAAAGAAAATGTAACATTTAATATACATTCATGAATAAATATTAACATAAACCTAAGTCTTTCCCAATTATTACCCTACATTGATTTATTCTATCTTCATAAAATAAATAAGTTAACATGTACATTTCTTGCGCCGCAAGTGTAAGCCGCCTTCGCGTCAAGTGTGACAAACATTCGTACGTGTCCCGCTGGGTTTTGTGTAAAGTTTGTGAAACCCTCAAAAAGGACCGTTGTTTTTTTTTTTTGTGAATTTGAACCCTTGTCGGTCTGCCTATCATGTCGCTTCCAATTATAGTGACTGAAGACCCATTGTTACATCCTCGCGTTTTTTTTTTTTTTTTTCAACAATTGTGTTCTATTTATTTGAAAGGGTAAGTACATTGGACCCTTGGATCAAGTGCGGCGTAGTCACCCTTTCAAAATCAAATCAATGTCAAATCCTATGTATGCTATCTATATGGATCTAACCAAGGCTTTCAATTATGTAGATTACGCAATTTTATTAAGCAAACTTGAAAAATATGGTATCAGAGGGAATATAATTAAAAATAATTATGGTTACGACAAGAAATATCGATCCAAATGGAGGACAGTAAAATACGGCGTACCTCAAGGCAGGTTTTTGGCTGGGAAATTATCAAATAACTTCTCCCACTCTGGGCGGAGTGGGAGGGCGTGTCAGACTCTTACTGACTAAAACCCACCCGTGTTCCTTCAGTTGCCCGGCACCGATCTCCTTTTCGGAATTGTTCGCAGCCCCGGCAGACATAACCCACCCTATGGTACTATTTGCTGCCGACAGCACAGTAGTAGTTAAATGCGACGATCCTTTGACTTATGAAAATGAAATGAATATAACATTAAATACAATTATAACATGGTTTGACAAATCTTATTAAAATTTAGAAAATACTAAAATTATGCCTTTACCTTTTTACCAGAAAGTTCCGAGTAAGATCCCTGACATTAATTTTATTTAGGGACTCAAATAGAGTCAACTACTGTCATCAAATTCTTTGATAAATTTGACCTGGAGATCCCAGACAGACGAAATGTGTAAAAAAATGAGTAAATTCGCATATGTTCTTTACAAACTGTCAAAGACTGTCAGCCTAGAATCGGTACTAACGGCATATCACGGTTATGTCGCATCAACACTTAGGTATGGCATAATGTACCGGGGTAACTCAGTCGATAGAGAATTAGTATTAAGAGCTCAAAAAAAATATGTATCAGATCTGTGTGTGGCTTAAATAGAACCGACAATCCTACCATCATTGTACATCTATGAAACTATTATATTTGTCAAAACACACATCTCGCAATATAAAATAGCTTCCAAAAGCTAATATAAAAAGTTACGCGACAAAAATAAGTTAGATCTCGAAACGACACATGGCAAAACAGCCCTAATGAATAAAAGAACTTTCTGTATGGCCACAAAAATATTTAACAAGATGCCTGAGGCATTAAAATCATTAAATCTGGATAAATTCAAAAGTGTACTCATTTATTACAGTTGTAATAGCAATAATGTAATTAAGTACATATATGTACAAGAGTATGACAAAACTAAAAAAATATAATATCCTAACCTAACTAAAACTATTAGACTAAAACTAAACTAAAATTAAACTAAAATATGGCGTCGTATATTTAAAATAAAGTGCGGGTCGCTTAGCGCGGCATGCAAACATTAATGACATCATCCGACGAGCTCTTGTCACCGTCGGCGTTCCAGCTGTATTAGAACCCAACGGTTTGGCACGCGACGATGGCAAGAGACCGGACGGCATGTCTTTATTTCCATGGAAGGTGGGTAGGCCTTTAGTGTGGGACGCAACGTGTGTCGATACTCTAGCGCCATCCCATCTTCCTGGCTCGGCGTGCTGTGCTGGCGCTGCCGCTGCGGCTGCGGAAAACCTCAAGCGGCGAAAGTATAATAACCTTATAGGTCACTATATTTTCGAGCCGTTTGGGGTTGAAACCCTAGGGCCGTGGGGTCCGAGTGCTCACGGTCTGTTCAATGAAATCTCCAAACGACTGGTTGACACTTCTCGTGACCCAAGGGCTGGTTTTTACCTTGGCCAGCGGCTAAGCATTGCCATACAACGTGGCAATGCGGCCAGTCTCTTGGGTACATTACCAGTCGACAGCGACGCGGAGGAATTTTTCGACGCCATATTTTAGTTTAATTTTAGTTTAATTAAAGTGTACTTATGAAAGTTTTAATCGATAAATGTTAACTACTCAATAAAGGACTACTTGGATGACAGTTCTATAATCCCTCCTACTTGATGTATATTAACTAATAATATACATTAAGTCATCATATTTAATTGATATTCACCTAATTGACATTACACTGTAAGTTCTTACTCTTGACATTCTGGATATATTTTATTAATTTTGTACTTGCTTATTAATTATATGACAATATCCATTTTTTTGTACTTTACTAGATTTTAGTGTTGGCATTCTAAAAATATTTAATTGATTTATTAATTATTTTGACACTCTTGTAGTAATTTGAATAATTGACATTATCCTATTTAATTTTTTCATTAATTTGGTAGTTGTTTTGATATTGTAGTTTTTGAATTAATTGTCAGGGGAATATTATATAGATTTAGCCAACACTCTAGCTCCTTCTATAATTTTTATTTGATATTGTGAAGTGAATCATGAAATAATTAAAATTGATACTAACATTTGTACGCCTAATAGCAAAGCATAGAGAACTTACAAAAATTTTACATCTGCCACACCTGTGTATCTGTAACCTACGTTTACAAATAAATAATCTGAATCTTTATTTGAAGTAAATGCAATAGAACGATAAAAAATGTCTCCATAACCTACCCAAATATCGTACGGTACCTACCTAACCGAAATTAGGTAAAAAACAAAAAATTACAAAGTTGGCTTTGAAAATTTTACTAACGATTTTATTGGTCTTCTAACATAAATTGTATATTCAACCGTGTTTAATGACTCTTATTTCGAATCAGAAACCTTATTCTTTATTAAAGTAACATAGTTACAGACAAAATGTGAGAACTCCCACATGTTATAAACACGGACCAAACTAGCCAACACTCGCGATTGTCACAGGCATGCTTCATTTACCCGATACCAACCGTGACCTTTGAATAAAATAACGAAAGTTCAAATATTAAGTAGATAGTTAATATAGGTACTGGTCTGAGTTATGGAATACGTAGCAGTCTGCATTTGCTCTCATTCACATTTACAGTATATCCCAGGTTAGGCCTAATGATGTCATGATAAACGTTATTGATTTCATATTACTTACTTAAATAAAAACTCTTCTATTAAAATTCTGTTGCAGTGGTAGGTATACGTATTGTTGTTATTGTGACCTCTCCTCATCTCTTTAACATATACATGAACGAGTTGATCGGCGAGCTCAGCAGAAAAGGCATAGGGTGCCATATAGATGGACAGTGCGTCAATAATATCAGCTACGCGGACGACATGGTGCTGCTGAAGCCCGTCGATCAGTGCCATGCGCAGATATTTGTGAAAAGTATGCACGAACCCATAGACTCAAATATAATGTGAAGAAGAGTGAAGTGATGTTTAAGGCTGGTAATAAATGCCTCGCTAATGTGCCTCCATTGTATCGTTGAGGTACGAGCTTAAACAGAGTATCTAATTTTAAATATCTGCGTCACTGAGTCTCGGAGGATCTGTGTGACAACATTGATCTGGAGAGCGTAGCGCGCTGTCTGCGCGCTGTAACATTCCGGCCCGCAGATTTGCACGGTGTACCGAGCAGGTCAAAGTGACATTATTTAAAGCCTTCTGTCAATCTTTTTACACCTGCAGCTTGTGGACTAAGTACACGCAGCGTACATACAGTGCTCTACGAGTGGAGTACGATGACGCGTTCAAGGCACTGTTCGGGCTGGCGCGCCACTGCAGCGCTTCATCAATGTTTGCGGTGAAAAGCGTGGATGGGTTACATGCCATCATGCGGAAGCGTTGTGTATCTCTTATGATGCTGGCCAGCTCGAACAGCCTTCTGAGCGTGTTTGTGGGCCACTGGGACTCGTCGATGTGGCAGCACTGGATGTGACTACACACTACCGGTGGACGCGTCCAGGGCTTGGCATAGACCGGCACTCCCGTGCGGTGCCACTTTAAGATTTTTATTTCTTCCTGTGGCTTTGTTTTTGTATGTACTAACAATAGATTTAGAAGGTTTTTTGTGTTACTAACAGTATATGGACTACGTCTGAAATAAATGTTTTGAATTGAATTATTTTAACATCTGTAATTTGAATCAAGCTATTCTGAAGTAGGCAGATACTCATATCGCCTTGATTACACACGTTATGTATCTAGCCATGTTTGTTCTGTGCCTAGTATCAACACATAGTAACACAAACGCGCGCAAACAGCCTTTGCTACACAAGGCCTACCCCAAGGGAGCAATATACAACGCTCATACTGCGAATATTACCATGCGTACCAAGCTTAGCAGTAATACCTACGGCAGAACCGGTAGATAATATACCTACAGCCCAGGCTATTGTCTCTTTTGAGACCGAACCAACAGTGGGATGGGTTATTCGTACTGAGTAGGGACACAGACACAGTTACTACCTACGAGTTTCGCGGGATCGGTTTTGAGTGTAAGCAGACACGAAACTATATCCATTTACCTAACCGTAAGTGATTATGATATTTCTTCTCTTTCTAACCAAAGAGCAAAACCATTAGGTAAAATTACTGGCCTTTAATAATAACTGATTTATAATCTATCCAATAAGTGATGACCATGGGTTTGAAAATATTATTACAATAGCAGTCATTTGGCGAATTTCATTAGCAGTGAAAGAACAGCGTTAGATTAAAAAATACACTTATTTTGACCCTTTCCCTACCAAAAGTTGTAATAAGTAAAGTTGTACCTAATTGGATAAATTGTTTTCAGTTAGTTAGTTACATTTCATGTTCTTTCCTAATCGATACTGAAATACATAAAGATATCCCTGTAAATCAAAACAGACGCTCCTTGTTCATAACAAATCATTGTTTGCCATTGTCTGCTCATAATGGAAGCGCCTATTAATCATTAGTTTGAAAACGTAAGGAATTTTACATTCTGCTGTGATTTAATTTCGATTCGCTGATAAAGAAGAATGGAAAAAATGAAACGCTTTCTCTGTTTTAAAATAAAGATGGGAAGAGCTGTCCAGTTGAAACTTAATTTCTTTGTTTCATCAAAAGATTTACCCTGAACTAATCTTCGCACGCGCGTTATATAAAAGTAAGTTTAAAAACTAAAACCCGACTGCTGAAAAATAACGCTCAAAATAACGAAACAAGAAAATATATCAGACAGAAATCAAGACAGGCTTGTACACCTACAAAATTATAATGGCATGTGACCACGGTTTTACCTTGACCATTTTTGTACCTATAAGATATAGGTACAAAAATGGTCAAAGTTTAGAACTTATGAGGTAACTTATGAGGTAAATAACATACTTGCCGGTCAAAATCATAACCCTTGTTTTTGCTTCGCCGTAATCGGGTAAAAAGAAGTCCTTTAATTGTCGGTGTTTCCTTTAGTATCCATTCACCATGGCAACGTTAAAATCGTAAATAAAAGATTAGATTACGAAGCGCGCCAGACAATGCGAGCACGCTGAATTAAATTAGTGAGCCCAAAAGTTGTCTTCATGGTTGATCCTTATTACATTTTCTAATTCCCTATGGTGTATGGGTGAATAATTAAGTGACATTGGGACAAAAGCTAATGGTTGATGTAATGTCTTGTTTGGAGTTACCACCGCGGCAGGTTTAGTCTCTGTTAAAAATCACACGAAATGTTTACAACTCGTATCGACCTAATGCTGAGCTTAAGTACGCCCAACACTCCAATATTTCTGGTATTAGGCTGTATACAACTCTTTCTCTAGTTTGCCTACTCACTACGTATATACAGCTAGTTCATTCTAGTTCTTTCAACCGCATTTGTTGCCTAGGTTTTGGCCATACCTATTATAAATGGTAGCTTGCACACTTCAGGTACACATTATGTGGAACTTAATAATTAATGCATGCTTTGATTAAACTCAATTTAACTAAACTTAATCTAGGATCAAACTATATCTAAGCACTTAGTTCAATCCGAGCTATGAGCGTTAAGATCAACTAGTTATGCTTCTCTGATACATAAGAAACTTAGAGAATACGTGGAAATGTCCTGTCCTGTATCATTAGGAAACTATCCGTACCATTGTTTGATGCGCAACGTTTTTATTCTCCCTATCATCGTAGGTCGGTGGCTTTAATCTTGCTAAGCTTATGTCTCACATCAATCATAATTTACTACTTCAAATTCATAATGATATAACCTGTTTGTGTAAGTCACAATATCACTTCAATAGTAAGACATTGTTCTCAATCACTCTTGATAACGGATTAGAGATTTTATCATCACAAGGGAATGTTGGCCATTGACAATAATTTTGGCGATAATTTGGTGCGCGTAAAGTGTACCTGTAATCCGTCATCACGCATTATATATACAAAAACATGCCTTTAAATAGAACATTTCCCCGTGACTACTACCAACTTCCACTCAGACTCAAAGATGAATCTTGCACTCATAACTTTAGGCCTACGCCTAACTTGAGTTCTACGCCGAGTTCTTTTCACTATTAAACACGCAATTTAATGACACTTTTCCACAAAAGACTAAAAGTATTTACACAAAGTTCTTATTTAGTGATTGGGCGACTCCAGGTATTCGTAAAAGCAGGGAAAAACTATTTGAACTTTATGGCCTAAAGCAACATATGAATAATACAAGCTTTCATAAGTATGTTGCAAAATATTCAAAAACTTTTAAAAGTGTGTGCAAAATAGCCAAAGCTCTTTATATTAGCAATAAAATAAAATCAGCTGATGATAAAATAAAAACTACCTGGCAAATAATAAATAATGAAACAGGTAGGAAAAAACAGCGAAATACTGAATTTAATTTAGAGACTGCACATGGCCCCATTAACTCAGATATAGAAATAGCTCAAGAATTTGAATCCTTTTTTGCTAATATTCCCCTTAAAACTACTCAAGCTTTAAATTCCTCACCCGCGCTTTCTGCTGCCTTACTTAGACAGAATGTGAAGGCTTGCCCTTTGGAGTTTAGGTTTCAGCATACAAACCCCCAGGCTGTTATAAAAGCTTTTAAAGATCTTAAAATTAAATCAACAGAAGATCTCTGGGGAATGTCTGTAAAAGTCTGTAGATCTATAATCGAAACCATTGCGCCCTATTTAGCTTACATATTTAACACCAGTATAGACCAAGGAGTCTTTCCGGATCTCATGAAACACAGTAAAGTAGTTCCATTGTTCAAATCTGGTGATAGTAAAGAACCCAACAATTATAGGCCTGTATCAATTCTACCAGTGCTCAGTAAGGTGTTTGAAAAGTTGATGCTCAATCAAATGTTACCTCACTTTAATAAAAATTCCATCTTTCATGAACAACAGTACGGTTTCACCAAAGGGCGTTGTACCACTGAAGCCGGTGTCACTCTAATAAAGAACATTTTTAATGCCTGGGAAGAAGCACAAGATGCCATTGGAATCTTTTGCGACCTCTCGAAGGCGTTCGATTGTGTAGACCATGAGACACTTCTGCTGAAACTAGAGCACTATGGGATTAGGAATGCAGCTCTTGATTTACTTAGATCATACCTGAAAGATAGAAAGGTTAAAGTTCAGGTAAACGGCGTAAACTCATTAGGGTCTGAAATGGCAATGGGCGTTCCCCAAGGTTCGATACTGGGTCCATTCCTCTTTTTAGTTTACATTAATGATTTACCCCAATTATTTCAAAATCAACCGAAGATGGTGTTATTTGCAGATGACACATCATTAATCTTTAAAATAAACCGACGGTCACAAAATCTTGAAGACGTTAATAGCTCTATTCTACAAGTCCAAGATTGGTTTACGGTAAACAATTTGGTACTAAATAAAACAAAAACCAAATGCATTAGATTTAAATTACCTAATGTTAGAAGTAGCGAATGTGACATCATATTGAATGGGGAAAAACTGGAATTTATTAATCAAACGGTTTTCCTAGGAATCACGCTAGACGAGAAATTACAATGGGGACCTCATATAACATCTCTTGCGGGGCGGCTAAGCTCGGCCGCTTATGCTGTTAGAAAGATAAGACAGTTAACAGATGTAGAAACCGCGCGATTGGTCTATTTTAGCTACTTCCACAGCATTATGTCGTATGGCATTTTACTGTGGGGTCGGGCTGCTGACATTGAATCCATCTTTATTTTACAAAAGAGAGCTGTCAGAGCCATTTATAATCTACGTCGCCGCGAATCTCTCAGGAAACTATTTAAAAGGATTAATATTATGACGGTACCTTGCCAATTCATTTATGAAAATATTATGTATGTAAGGAAAAATCCACATCTTTTTAATAAAATAAGTGATAGACATAATTTTAATACTAGAAATAAAGATAAACTAGATCAACCATTTTTCAGATTATCTAAAGTACATACATCTTTTATGGGGTACTGTGTTAAATGTTACAACAAAATACCTTGTGACATATTGCAATTAAATGAAAGAAAATTTAAAACTCAGATTAAAAGTACACTTTGTAAACAAGCATATTACAAATTAGAGGATTATATCCAAGATAAGAGTGCTTGGAAACATGCTGGTCCTGCTCCATAGGACAATTTAGAATCAAGACAAAATCAAACAGTTTGCTAATTTAATTGTTAAATTTATAATTTTGTATTATATGACATTGATTTTACATTCTGTGATTACTTCCTCACACACCGACTTATTAATTTTAAAAACATTAGGAAAATCGTCTACTTTTACTATGTTTGTAAATATGTGAGCACCATGTATCTATCATATAATTAAATTATCTGTCGTTGCTTCATTTTTAATTCTTTTTACCCATTGTGGTATAGTAATTTTATTCTAGGTGCATCGTCTTCACATATAATTATTTAACTAATGTACGTACTAATACAAACTATTGTAAAACATCTTAAAAGAGTAACGGTGGAGTTTCTTGCCCATTCTTCTCCATACGAAAACTACCTTTTGGAAGGGGCGACTAGAATCAATTATATTATTCTGTAAATTTTGACGTTCAAAAGTGCCATACATGGGCCTATTTGAAATAAATGTTTTGACTTGACTAGGAGTAGCATTAAGTTCAGCAGTGTATTGTAACGTTACGATAAGCCGAAGGGCTAGTTGTAAGTCACAAAAAAATAAATAATAGAAAGTATAGAAAGGTTTGAAGCAATAGGAGCTTCCGGTTGGCTTCAGCTTCAGGTAGGTCTACGGCTCGGGAAGCTCGGATTCAGGACCGTGAAACAGGATCTGTAGGCGGTAGCGGAGCACCGGCCCGGGACGCTCGGAGTCAGGAACATGAAGCAAGATAAGCAGGCAGTAGCGGAGCACCGGCCCGGGACGCTCGGAGTCAGGAACTTGAAGCAAGATAAGCAGGCAGTAGCGGAGCACCGGCCCGGGACGCTCGGAGTCAGGAACTTGAAGCAAGATAAGCAGGCAGTAGCAGAGCACCGGCCCGGGACGCTCGGAGTCAGGAACATGAAGCAGGATCAGCAGGCAGTAGCAGAGAAGGAATGTGGACGGGGCTGTAGCGTATTACGCTGAACAGGAACATGAGGAGTTTTGCGTTGGCCTATCCAGAGGAGATAAAGCCTTAAAAAAAACGGAGAAGTGCATGTCGGACTACGCACAATGATGGGTTCCGTAGTTGGAATGAATTTATCCTAAATACAAACTAAACATTGTAGTTGAAATACATGTTCTCCCATACATTTCAACTGCAAATATGAGTTTGTACACACCATATTGATAGATTTACCATATTATTTTAAGACCATAGACTTCTTATATGTTTTCCTGTAATCTATGAGTAAAGAACCATTCTCTGTACTTTTTTTTTTTTTTCAAAATTTAAGGAGCCGTAGTTTTGGAGATAAGGGGGGGAATGTTAAATGTTCATGTATTTTCTTAAATGTCGATAAATGTATTTATTTAAAAAATATATATTTATGATCCTCGTAGCAAGCCCTTTCATTTGATATGTCACATGATACAGTTTGAAAAACTTATATTTTTTAATTTTCTCTTTGCCTCCCAAAAGTGACCCCCATATTCAAAATTCATTTATTTACGTTATACGTTCGTATTTAAGTCACAGACATACGTAGGTGTACAAAATTTCAACTTAATCGTTCCATTAGATTCGGAGCAAATTGGCTATGACAGACGGACAGACAAACACACGAGTGATCCTATAAGGGTTCCGTTATTCCTTTTCAGGTACGGAACCCTAAAAAGAAGTTTCGTTGTAGCGGAGGCGTTTTATAGTTCTAAACGAATTATAAGGAAAATTACAGATAAAACCCGCTCCTACTATATTATATAGATAAATAGACTAAAAGATATGGTTTTGTATAGCAAAATACCACAGCATATCAAAAACAATCAGCACAATCATTGTATCACAACAAAACAAAACAACTACAACAATCGCGCGACCTTTCAATTAGCTGGCTCGCCTACAAGTTTACTTCAGCCAATTACAAGGAGTTAGCAAACAGACGCCAACTTCTGTAGTATTAGCTAGGTACAGTGTAGATTTAGTCCATTTCAGATCTTACACACAGGTGGTCTCTGGAAGTTTAGCAGGTAATATCGAAGAATCTATCTTAGGTACATCTATGAGTAACTGCCTCGTTGGTCTAGAGGTCGCAAATGCTACTACTGAGTATGAGGTCCTGGGTTCGATTCACGGGTCGGGCAAAGTGTAATTGGGTTTTCCCATCTGGAATTTTCCAGTAGCAACCCGGAGTCTGGATTTGTGCCCGGTTAATGGCAATAGGCTTGCCCCCTATTACATGGGACTTAAACATAACTGGCAATATGTGGGTGTACTATAGGTACACCTCTGCCTAATCCTTCGGGGATCACAGGCGTGATGTTTTGTTATGATCTATGAGTAATTTATCATAGTACCTAATCGTGATCATTAATTGTCAAATTTCATCTCAAGTTTCATCAACTAATCACTATGTACCAATTTTACGAGATAAAAATAATAATAAATAAAGTGTAGACTGGTACACTTTTTCTCATGCGGGTAGGCAGAAACTATAGAACACCACCTGCTACGATTCTCACAAAATCTTTTTATCTCTTCCACGTACAAAGTATGCAAGCAACAGCAAAACTTTTCTGTCTGTAAGGTGCCATTACCAAGGGGGAGAAAATCGTGGCGATAGTCTCGCCGTGCCACACCGAAAAACTCAATAGAAACTATGAATCAATTTCCACACGGCGATATCATCGCGGCGATAGTTTGAAGGCACAGCGCAACTATCGCTGCGATTCTCTCGTCCGTGGAGATGGAGCCATAGTGTGACAATGTAAGATTGTGTAGGTCACAATATAGGTATCTATTGTCTGTAACAACAATGTGAATTACATAGTAAATCAGTTCCATATAATACAACAATAGAGTATCAAAGGCAAAACAAACAAACGACATAGTTCTCCTCCAATTTGCATGGTCTTCAAGTTTAGTTCACCAATTACAGTGAGTAAACAGGCAACGTCGGAGTGTAGTTAACGTATCGCTTCACGTTCACTTGTCGAGGGCTCTCGTTAACCCAAGACCTTTTAAGTTTTAACCTGTGGGTTTAGTAATGTACCGGGTATTAGTTTGTACGGAATCGCTAGTATTGATTACCAATATTATTTACTTTTTATAAGTTAATTTAATTTGCTTTGTTTGTTAATTTTGTGCACCATTTCGTATGTTATTCCTTTCATATTGAAAATATGTTTTTTTTTAATGTTCATCTGTGCAATGACATGGACTGATGTCAGAAATGCTGTGCTTGTTTTTCTCAAATAAATACAGGAAATATGGTGAAGTCGAAAGACATAAATAATCAAGATATTGTAGCGCTATTTCTTCTTGCTGAGTCACGAATTAAACTTCTTTATTTGTGAAGATTTGCGTATCAAGTTTTATTGCTGTCTAGCCGCAACCTGAATCGGAAAATAATGTCATCACAGAGTGGTAATTAGGCGTGGCTGGTGACCTAAATTCAGTCAACTATGTAGGTATTAGCAAAGGTGGTTGAATGTCACAGTTTATCCAATACTTAGATTGCATTCCCTGACGTTACATAAGAGCCCATCTTGTTTAGCCTATTACCTATTGATTTTTGTGCAACTCGATTGATCGAAATAGACATGCGCCATTTTACAGGTGTTTGTACCTAAATAGACAAAATTGAGCGTTTATGAAATGTTGTACAAAAACTTGTTTTTCTCGTTGTCTACACTACTTTTCCTCTCAGCAGCCTTCATCAAAAATGTGCCTGCTCACAATGTCGCTACCTCTGTTTCAGCACATTTCACACATGGAAAGTTATTTCCCAAGTAATTACGCACTCGTGCGCGCAATATAATTTTATTGGAAAGCCCCTCGGTTATATTTTAATTGCTGAACAAAGGTGGCAGCCGCATTAAATAATTAAACACCCCCGTTATATCTTTATGATACTATCGTTGCCTATTTCAAATAAAATGTAGGGAGCAACTTTATTACGAGCAATGAGATTTTTGTCTCTTTTAGCAATATTTTAGTACCTTCGTCGGTAACTAGTACCTACTTATTTTATGTAGCCTGTCTAGTAAATAGAAGCTATCACAATGAGTGTTTTTGCATAGTATTTTCACCAATTAGGAATTGAGTTTATCTCCTAAACTGGTTTCATCCCGTGGTACCCACTTCACTTGATACTACACGTAGTGAAATCACTTCATGACAGGTGTGGAAAATGAACACCTATTTATTTTCTCTAGAACCTATCCAGTTGCCGTCTTCTAAGTTTAATTTAATTTCTCTAGTACAATACATGTAATTCCACGCCTGAAGCTGGGAATAATATATTCAACATATTGCCAGGAATAAAATAAAGACAGAATATACCTACTCCATATTACCGCGCGTTTTCTTGTTTATACTGAGAAATAAAGGTGTGTACATATCTACACGTAAAGCTATAGACACATAACATTGTGTGAGTGGGTCCGTGCATCCCTGAACAATACTTATTACGTTTGGTACAGCTCTGCGAGCTCTGTTGACCTGTAGTTTGAGGCTGACCTACTTTAAATATACTCCCCTTTTTAAATATCCACCTGACTTATCTATGCCGTTTGACTGGAAGTAATTTCGGAATAGTTAACGATACACTAGTGAGTTCTTTGCAATTTATATGTAGTAGGTAAATAGGGAGCCGTGAAAAATAGAAGATACTCGCATGAATCTTGTGTTATGTTATCAAAAGCGTTCATTGTAAAAGTTTGCAACTTCGTAAATAGCTGTCAAATATTTACGTGTTTTCAGAATTTGCCTGAAAAAAAACTGAATAAAGAATGTAGGAAAAACTATACCTAGACAAAAACACCGTGCTGACAAACACCACATTATAGTAATTAGATATTTTACGGATCAAAAAACCGGCCAAGTGCATGTTAGACCACGCACAATGAAGGGTTGTGTCCCCCCCCCCTGCTAGCTAAATAGGTCGTTCTGGATATGTAGAAAAAATCACAGCAGTAGTAAATATAACGAAATTAAAAGGAAATCTATCACAGCTAAGTAAGCTGTGATAGTTTTCCTTTTCTGTTTGCCCGTACATTTCGTATGGGAGAACATGTTTTTCAACTACATTGTTAAGTTGGTCGATTATTACTCGTTAACTTGTAGAGCCTACTTAGCTGTGATAGTTTTCCTTTTAATTTCGTTATATATACTACTGCAAGAGGCGTTGGCGTTCCAACATTTGTAATACTAAAAAATAATATTATATTATATACTTTTGCATACCCTCTTATCTTCTTAGCTTCATATTATACTTATGTTTACTAACAGTAAATTCCCAATATGCGCTTCACCTTGTATCTTTCCCTGTCCCTTAGCTTATCTAAGCCGGAACAAGGCAGTTTAGGTCATGGGAATCCATATCTATTTTATATCGATGGGAGGGTGACCAGTCTGGGACGTTCCCTACAGAACAGTGCGGAAAGGAGGGACACAGTTCTTCCCCGTAAGAGGAACCGACCTAACCACTAATATTAACATACTTAGGAAAACCGAAAATTTTATCAGCCTAGGGTAATTTAGGTACAGTCACAACGGGATAGACGAGAAAAAAAATACATCCCTACTTTACGTGTAAGGGAGGTACGCTTAATTTTTTTTCATTATTTTATTTTGCCACTTTGTCGACGTGATTAATATGTATATTCATGACAAATAACAGCTTTCGAGCACTAACAGTCTCTGAGCTAAGCCGCGGATAAACAGACACACGGACATGGCGAAACTATAAGGGTTCCTTGTTGACTACGGAACATGAGCAACGCATTTACCAAGTTTCAGGGACATAAATCTCCAAGCATTTTTGCAGCGAAACCTATATTTGTGCACTGTACAAAGTTAGGCTCACACTTGGTAGATTGCTTTATGTTTAAAACATTATGATGTAATCGTTGCATGTTTCATAAAGAGTGTTCGCATTAGCGAGGCAACACAATTGCTGAGTACTTTGTCATCACAGTTCCCGTGACTGTCTGTTCTGGCAGAGGTTTGTGGTTAATTGTGAGCAAAGAGTGAGGACTTAAGTATTATACTCTTCCAAACCTCTTTTATCTACACCAATTTTCGTATTCGCTGCCATTTAATTGACTTAACTAGCAGCGATTTTGGCATATATTTGGTACTGCTGTTCGTCAATAGTTTCGAAGTCACCTTTTGAACACCCAAGAAGAAAACAGAAATAACGATTTTATGATTAAGTATTTATAATAAAGTGATCAGAGTGCATAAGTAGTTCATGCACTCTGATCACTTTATTATAACCATTCCAAACATCAAAAATACTCGCAAAACGTATCAATAATTAATCTCAAATCCTTCCAAACCTCAGAACCGCTCCCGATCGCACCGCAGCTCAAAACTCGGCAATAACCGATCATTTGTCATGTATCAACGACTCAGCGCACGCGGGGTCTGACCGCTAATGGATCTCCGGCGAAATATACGTCACGTCAGCAAGGCCTAGTTCGGTAAAAACCTAACGTAAGCAAATCCCTAAGCAACCACTACCGTTTCACCATTCGCTTCTCAATATATCTCAATATACAACTCTATGCTTCGAGATTTAAATTTTTGACGCTTGTCTGTGGTTTTTAAGGCAAGTTCGGTATCTGTCACTATTGTTAGAAATCTGGGCAACTTTAGTCATCGCCTAGTGGTAAGTGAAGTATTTTTTTTTGCAATTAGTAACTGCGTATTATTTACGCATTACATTTAGGAGACCCTTAGTGTAAGGGAAAACGGGCATATGTATCAAGAACTGCGCCGCCTACAACTTTGATGTGCGTTATTAATAATAAAACAAGGGGTAAAGAACGATGTGGTTTAAGTGGAAAAGATGTGTGTGATGGATGTCGTTTTAAAAATTTACAGGGGTAGAATTATGTTTGTGGTGATTTATGAGCCGTGAGTTGAAAGAATTGTACCTAAAATTGTGCTTAAAACTGTCGTCAGGAGTCAGGAGATACCGTGTTTTTGTACATGTTCCGCTGAAATTACTAGTAAACAGATGAGCTGCTGAAAAGCTTTTACCGCACTTCTATCATTTTCATTTGGTGAGGACATTACGAGTAATAAATCAAAATCAAAAGGCATTTATATAAACTAGGCTGAGAATCTACACTTTTCGAACGTCAAAATTATATACCCCATTAGTCCTTCAAAACGCCCGCCCTTCACCATGTCCTAGTACTTTAGCTGGGAAGAATAAGAACCGACGTCGCGACGTTACTAGATAGTAATTGTCTTTGTTTCATCTCTGAAATTAATCTTGGCAACATTTTATACAGCAGAAAACTGCAATTTGACACAGTCCCAAAATATTCCATCAATCCCCAGAGCAATCTAAGCTGAACCTCGTCATATCACTGTAGCTTAATAGAAAAACTTGGACACACAATAGTACTTCTATCATCGTACTATTAATTAAAGGTACTTTAACTTGAAGTTAGTATAACGTTGACTGTTTGGTATTTGGCAGGAATTCTGTATCGACCTGCTGCAATTCGCAGGTCGTTACTAAAAAGCTTTAAGTATACGACTACGACTATGAGTGCGTTATTGTCACTGCACCGTTTATGTTTATGTATGAGCTATGTGTAAACAGAAGCGAGCTGTGACTGTGGTGTTTTTGTTCATACGTGGTGGTAAAAATAATGATGCGGATGTATTGTGGATTTTCTTTGATTAACGAAGGGAAGAGGGAAAGACGAGTCACGAACAATAGATGATAGATGTGTCTCAGTCGGGAAATGATGATAGGTTAAGAGCACATTATCTAATGCAACCCATCCTTACTGCGGTTTTTGTGCCAAACCCATTACGAATTTTAAACAATGATGCGTAAAGTTACTTTGTTTCTGCGCATCAAAATCAAAAATATTTTAATACCGTTCTATGTTCCTATTATTCAAAAAATATTTTCTAGAATCGTCCTCAGGAACCGGTGTACTTAAAAAACTGTATATTTTAGGTTAAAACTACTAAGAAAAATGCAGTATTTCTATTCTCAGCCTCTTCTCGCCGCCTCTCATATCTTGTACTCTTAACCATCGTATGAACTGAAAAACATGTAGTTGAAAACTTATATCGGTAAATAGCGGCCGCCGCCGGCGGCAAATCTTTAACACATTTCCTTTGCTTATCGTTATATACTTCACTTGTGAATGCTCTAGAAGTTTGCACGTGTAGTTTTGTAACAACTTCGAGTAACATGTAAGTGGTAGTTTGATTTGTTTAAATATAATTTATAGATATTAAATTCGATTTACATAGGTATTCGATTGTAGGGTTTACAGATATAATGTAAATTGCCTGTTTTCTGCCTCTTTGAATGTTTTTCAGTTCGGAAAATTGGAAGGTCGGCTTTACAATTAAAATTTTATAATTCTGGATATCGAGCAAATAAATTATAAAGTAGAGAACTTAAGTCGCTATTAAATAAAGATTTTACTACGTGATTTTAAGGCGGAGTAACTGACCATCATGTTTGTGATTTTTATGAAAACCTGCATCGTCGATTCTTTACCGTATTTGTATGTTGTGTCTGTAAGTCGATAAAGAAATAAAAAGTGAACTAGCCCCGTGCGCCGCCCATCCCCGGTACTTGTTTATTTCCCCTGTCGGCCATATGTTCATCCACCATCCATCCATCTATCCTCAGCCTGCCTGTCCACAGTATTGATACGTCAAACAACGTTTATTTTGTGTGACATTTTATCACTACTTTAAAATTTCCATGTATTTTTTGTTTACTCTTTTAATAAATAATAATTGTAAAAGTAGTGTTTGTCACCACAACTCTTGCTCATGTTATGCAAATCTTATTGCAAATGCAAGTCTCACACAAAACACAAAATTGCTCACTCATCAAGCATCATGAAATACCTAAATCACTTCAACCACAATATCACCATAAACAAATTTACAACAACAAAACAAAATTCCACTCAAACAAGTACCTCTCTTTACCAACTCACTACTACTTATCATATTGTAAAATACTGTTTAAAAAACATCATTTATACTCAGTTAAACCTTAAAGAATCTTATTCCGTCCTTCAAACATTAAATAACTATTTAAATCTTTCGCTCTTTATCTCGATCTTTTTATACGTATTTATTTACACATTTTAAAATTCGGTAACATTATTGAAATATGTTCGGATATTGACAAAGTGACTGTCTTTGAATTGGTTGTTTCTAACATTGATAACTGTCATAGTCATTTACCACATTTGCAATCCAACCGTTTAGTTATCCTTACCCAGGACATACAGAGTATAAACTGTAACATTCATGGCTTCGAAATAATGCTCACGCGACTTAGAGTTGAATGTGATGTGTTGGTCCTGACTGTTTTGGATATCAGCCTCATCCATCATTCCCAAAGTGCCAGGATATCGCTACTCTACCACCAAAATAAATCTTAGGCAAAGTGATTGAGTGGTAGTCTACTTCAAAGCTCTATCTTAATTTCACAATCCACGAACCTTAATTTATAGCTGGTAATTGCTTGGTCAGTACAATCGACAACCGTATTGTAATTATATCTATATACCGCTCATTCTCGCACAAAAATATTGATGGATTTCTGCCGTCTTTAGACAATATCTTGTCACAATTTGTACATTTTGATAACGTTATGATAGTCGGGGACATAAACATCCCCATAAATTGTTAAAAAATCGAATATCGTGGCGAACGATACCTTACTCTAGCTGCCTCTCACGGACTCTTACCAGCTCACACAAAGGTGACCCGTGAGGCTACGGGAACATGCCTTGACCACGTACTGATTAAAACTACGTACTCTGGTCTCACAATATTATTCCCAGAACTTACCTAACAGATCATTATCCGGTATAAGGAAACAGGTTGGTTAAGAATATTCTATCTATGTATCAATTTGAAGCAGTCACGCTAATTTGCTACCACCACAGTTACCAAAATTGACATTGAATCTTTAAAGTTGGCTATTTCATCAATAAGCCTAGACTCCCTCTATGCATCTCAAGACCTTGATGATTTGCTAATCTACCTTATTACTAAGATACAAGAAGTTCTAGATCAGAATACTAAAGTAATAAAACTATCGAGGCTTAAAAATACATTAAACCGTAGGTCACTGAGGGATTAATCCGATGTATGAAAAACAGAGACACATTACACCAAAAGTCAAACAAATCGCCAGATAATAAGACTTTGAAAAAAACATATCATCGATACAGAAATTACTACAACACTACTCTGAAAAAAAGTAAGAAGAGAATATGACAGATCCCTTATTTCAGAAGTTAGACACGATCCCAAAACTCTTTGGAAAACTATAAAAACTATCACCAACACAACAAAAGAACCTAAAAACCCAGATGAACTTCTTAATCTACGCTCTACTCCTGAACTATCGGTCAATGACATCAATAATTATTTTGCAAGTGTAGGCAAAAACTTAGCCAAGGCCTGTGTCGAAACGCACCAAAATTCGGCACTTGGATCTCTTGATGAAATCCCGCTTACTACTTCGGGATCTTCCCAGGTCAAATCATTTGTAATGACTAAGGTGACGGAAGAGGAAATAGAACATCCTATCGTAGGATTAAAAGCAGATTCTGCAGTAGGTTGGAACATTCTCTCAAACAGATTACTAAAAAACAATAAAAACGCTCTAGTTTCTCCCCTCACATACATCTTTAATGTCTACCTCGAGAGCGGCATCTTTCTGGAGCATTGAAAAAAATCGGTTTTGCGTTCTATACACAAAGGTACAATATCTTGTCACAAATATCTTGTCTAACTATAGATCAATATCAATCCTACCTGCATTGTCAAAGATCCTGGAAAAAGCTATCAATCTAAAGATAGTTAATTACCTGAAAAGAACAATTTGCTTTCAGATAAACAGTTTGGCTTTAGGAGGGGCAGATCTACTGAAGAAGCAGTGCATATCTTAACTAACTATATATCTAGCAATCTAGATACAGAAAAGAAATGCCTTTTAATTTTCCTCGATTTAAGCAACGTTTTTGACACTATTTCTATTCCTACATATATTAATTAACAAACTAGATAGTTTAGGAATCAGAGGTACGTAACTGAATCTTTTTAAGAGCAATCTCACTGGGCGAAAGCAGTGTGTCCGAGTAGGTCAACATACGAATAGCGATCATGTAGTCGATTATGGGGTAACATAGGGTAATATTTTAGGACCGACATACATTAACGACCTCACTAACCTCCATCTACCCCGAGGCAAATTGATCTCATATGCAGACGAAACTGCTCTCCTTTTCTCCGCCGATACCTGGAATGAGGTATTCAGTACGGCCCAAAAGGGTTTCAATGTGGACATTTAGGGTTAAGAAATTGGCCCTGAGCTATCCTCAGGGCCAATATCTTAATCCTAAATGTCGAAAAAACTAAATACTTGACGTTTAGTGCTCGCAGTCTCGGTGAAGTTATTTACAATCGTCACATCATATCCCATAAATGTTTGTCTGACGTGGAATGCTCGTCGGATCTCTAGAGCGCGTTAACAGCATCAGGTATCTGGGTATCATAATTGATAGCAACCTTAGTTTCAGGGAACACATTAAACAGTTAAGTGATCACGTGCGGAAACTAATCTACGTTTTTAGAAATCTCAGATATGCCGCCGACGCCAAATTGCTTAAGCAAGTCTACTTTGCGCCTTGCCAGTTGATAGTTACGTACTGCATCTCATCTTAGGGAGGCGCTCCGAAATCAATCCTGCAAAAGTAGAAATAGCTCAACGAGCTATTTTAAAAACGATCACCTACAAAAACTTTCTTATGATGAAACAGAAGGTATTTTGAACATTTCCAAATAGACAAGCTACTACTTTACTCACTCATATTTAAAAATCATCCCCATTCACATCACACACACATACACGCACACACACACACACACTCACATCACACTTACTTTTTATTTTGATTTCATACTTTATGCATATTTTCCAAATAAATACTTACTGGCAATCTAATGATGTTTAGAACTTTAAATATGGCCAGTAAATAATCACAAAAGTAATCACAATTTATATAAGAGGATCAAATGTAGTCTGAGATACAGGTTTATCACCTAGTTCGGATGCAGATAGTCCTAAACTATGTATATTACAAACTTTATTTACTGTATATTGTCAAATATTCAATTTTGTAATGGTGTTCTTATTTTGGTGAATAAATTATAAATCACAGCTCTACTAAAGCTGTAGGCTCGGTTGGCGACCGACTAGGCGGTATTAGTCTAACCATAAACGAAGAACAGACTCGCTCGTCTTCGCTCGGTGCTTGGTGTGGCAACACGCCGTTTTTGAGTTCGCGACAAGTCAATTGTCATCCTGAGGATGCCTCGTTGAGAGGTGAAACACGTCGATTTCTTCCAGGGCCTTTTTAAGACTCTTTAGAAATAGCTTAGCGGAACAGGTTACTAAATATATCCACATCATCATTTTATGGTGAGATATATCGCAATCCGTATTTGATAAATAACACAGATAAACAAAATTTAACATTTTTTTTTTTTGTTTTATGAATTATTCTAAACTGTTTCTTAGTAATTTGAGTTCGTTGATTTTATATCTACCCTCGGCTTTTTTCTAGCAGCTCTAGATTTGTTTCTGAAACAGATACTTCTTAAAATTTCGTTACGCGGCTTACTAATATTTATTTTTAGTGCAAAAAATTATTCAATTCCATAAATAAATCGATATGTCTACATTCAGAAGAACTTGCTTAAACGATCCAAATTGTTTGTGTGCTGTTTGTGATGAATATATGTTTCAAAATGTTGTTTAAGTGCGTCTGACTTTCTAAAAAGGCCTACTTGTACTTCTTTGGGACGCCATTACAAGGTTTTAGTAAGCCATGGATCCCAAATTTTGCATGTGGTAGTCCCGTAACATCATTGCATTTATAAGCTAGTAAAAAAGGCCTAGTTTGAAGTTCAAAAGTTCTTTGATTTGGCATGAACCGACTAATTATCACGATGACTGTTATTTTTGTGTTGTGAATATTATCGGAATAAACCGCAAAAAATGTTCCAAATGGACTAACCTGAATTTAAAATCAGCTATTAGACCATCCTCTCCATATAAAATTAGGTCTGATAAAACAATTTGTAAAAGCTCTCAACAAGGATTTTACTGATATATTTAAAACATTCCCCATATCAGTAAAATATTCCTGAAATTGAGCACAGAAAAAACAAAAGCTGGTATTTTTGACAGTCCTCAAATCAGGGAACTAATAAAGGATCAAAATTTTACTGACTGTATGACAGATAAAGAGAAATCTGCATGAATTGAATTTGTTTGGGTTGAGCAAAATTTCTTAGAAAATAAAAAGTCTCCAATCTGGAGACTTTTTATTTCACACATTCAACACATTAAGCAGCTCATGTTGCTCTTTCAAAGACTAGGATGTAACATGAGCATCAAGATGCATTTCTTCTTCGTCCATTTAGACCGCTTCCAGAAAATTTTGGCGATTTAAGCAAAGAATAAGGAGAACGCTTTCATCAGGACATTCGCACGATGGAAGAGCGATACTAGGGTCTTTGAAATGCCAATATGATGGCTGATTACTGCTGGAGCATTCAAAACAAGGCTTAGGTTAGAGAAACAATTTTTTTCATTTTATAATGCGAGTATTTTTCGCTAAAAATGTAATATGTTAATATTTCAAAAAACTAATCCTGCTAGAAAAAAACTGACAGATTTGGAATCAGCGTGGCAGAATCATATAAAATCAGGTATGAAACTTCATAAAACAAAACTACTGCTTACCAGTGTAATCAAATCAATCAACAATCAATAACCATTGGCAAAAAGAGGTGTCTTGTGACCTATTATTACCAAGCTAGTAAACTCCAGGTTTATCCAGACGACTCGGATCGAATCGGTAGGGAATGCTACCTGGCGTCACTGACATGGCCATATCGAGGTCAGCAACATTTCTGCCAGATTTGTCGGTCAGCCCTTTTCCATGTGCATGAAATTGAATGCTCTGGAGAAGCATTACTGTGCATTTCCTACTTGAACGAAAGTTGGATAGGTACTTAATATCGGAAAAAATCTTTGACCACTTTAACGGTTGCAACATTTATCATCATCGTGTCGCCCAGTGAATACACAACTTTACGAATCCCTTTGGTGAGTAATACGAGAAACGACATATTTCACGACAATTTATGGGATTTCGGTCATGGCGTCGCGGATGGTAAGGGATTTACTCGTGACTGATTTATTAACCTGTCACGGTGTCTAGACGTCTATATGTACGGCATCTCACGAAAATATATTGAATTCTGTGCTTTGCAATCGTTTCTTTTGCCAAATCTTTGTCGCTGTTGACCTAGTACGACGATAGGTCTTGGCTGCTTTTCAGATTGCCGCTATTCATTGTAAATTGAACTATGAAAATTTTCTAAAGCTGAAACAAATGTATGCCAGATTTTGCGAGTCAATTATGTTATTATGAAAACAACAATGCAGGTCAAAGTCATATATCACTGTAACCTTCTCTGCAGGCAAAAAAAAACATTATTATTAGTCTCTATTCTTCTCGCAAACGGTCGTGACGTCACAGCTCCGGAACGAATAAATCCGAGTGCTCGGCGCTGTATCCGTAGCTCTCCCCGGCATACCACCGTCACCGCTACCGTTTCCGGTTCTCTGTAGGTAAGGTAATGAATTGCCTTAGGTACTTCGCGCCCTCTAAAGGTGATTATTGCCAGATATTTTAAATAAATAATTGAAAATATTAGTCTAAACTTTTATTATTTAAGTTTTATATATATCTTTTTGTCCCGACCTCTTCATGGTTTTTAATGAAGATTGACAAATTCGTACAAAAAATAAAAGACTTTCCTATTCATATTTAAACCTACCGTTATTTTACATAATGATTATGACAATGTAAATAAGTAATACCATTTTATACTTTTACCTAAACCATACACAGAAAAATATTCTCAAAATCATTTTTGCATTCTTTCCGCCGCAATCCTTTATACAAATACGGAGAGAGCATCTTCTGTCATTCCCTGGAGGGTAGAACAAGCGTTTTCCATTATGTACCACAGATAACTAAGTGAAGCTTTTGCGGCCAAGTTTCGAGGATATTGGAAACCAGTGCAATGGTACCGAGGAGATTTGCGTACACTTCCAAGGAGGTACTTTTGAAAGGCTTAGAGTTTGAGATATTAAGGGATTTAAAGCCGAATGTATATAAGTCTGTAAGAATTAGCAATTTTGGGTTTAGGGATATTGTTATAGAATGTTTACGTAAGTTCGTTATTGAGTGATACATTCTGATTAATTGTTTGTATACGATTAGATCTTACTTACTGAACTTGCAAGTTACACACCTCTCAACGTTGATCTCTAACTTATAGCTTCGCAGCTTTTATATTTTCTTCTCGAGTCTTCAGCTCATTATTCGTTTATCGAATGCTTCAACTATTGCACGAAGAAATCTCGAAAGAATTGGCGCAGTTGTTATAAAGTTTGCTCGTACCTACCAACTCTGAATTTTTGCATATTGTCAGCTTGTAACCACGACTAAGGAAGTAGACCAATCATACCTACATGCATGTATCTATATTTAATAATTAAACTTAAAAAAAGTATTTTAAATCTACAAAGGTACTTACTTCCTAATGTATCGCCTTTCTGTTCATCCATAGGTTATCCGTAAAAGATCGCCTTGAGCGGTAAGACGACCCATTGTGTACTAGTTATAGATATGTCCTTGTGGTTTTTAACACTTTATTGTACACCTCAGTATACAATAGTGTTTAATAAATAAATAAATAAACCCACCTGTTGAAAATTATTAGGTATTAATAAAATTGACACCCATACGATTGGTGCCAATAACGCTTGTACTCGACTCCTCTCTCTTCATAATAGCCTAGGGTAAATAAACAAATTCCAAGTAAACTAATATTTCATTTAAATATAATAGATAGGTACTTACCTTAATAATTCCAAGTACAATCGTCTCGCTAATTCGCTACATTGGTAATACAGAAATCACCACAAGAAGTGCGAAGTAAAGTGAGCAACCTACCACGTCAAAATACTTCCAGTTAGGTAACTGGACGTATTTTGTCATTTCAGGATAATTACTATTTTACTAATGTTTATGGAATAGAGCCAAAGGATTATCAAAAAATTACACGTACTTTTGTTAAATAACCTGAGGCTGTAATTCTTTGAAATACTGATTCTACATTATAATTATATAGATATAATTTTCAATGAATCGCATCGCATTCAACAATTTTGGGACATGTGGAAAAATTTATCAGAAAAGATGGTCAGTGGATTGACTCCCGTCATTCAAATTCAATAAACTATCAGAAATTCGATTACAACCTTGGTCGAATAATAATATCCAAAAGACCGACAAATTTAAAAAAAAAAAACAAGGAAATCAAAATACAGCGACCAATAACAAACGTCTTTGTTCGTAAACATTTTATTTACTAGTATCTGCACTGGATCTCTTATTACTCATAACTTAATTCTCTTTTTCTTATGTTACACACATAATACTTTTTTCACAAAACGTTTCAAGATGCTGCCGACTTGTTGACGTCACACATCGACGCAGTCATAAAAACGTAAAATTTACCGCCACCCGACATTACCGATGTTACATATAAAATTGGTGGAGCAAGTGACGAGCGAACAGCGATTAATAATATTGCGCGGTAAGGATTTGCAGTATAACTCAATATCAAGACCACTGTTGCCTGACGCTCGCCCAGAGTTTACCTATTTATCTTTGTTTGTATACCTATCATAAGATTAAGTAGACGCCTAGCACAATTTAAATTCATCCGTAACAAGGTGTTATATGTATAACACGTGAAAATACCATAGGCAAAGGTTATTGTGACTGTACTTGAATCACCATAGGCTGATAAAATTTTCTTTTTTCCTAATTATGCTAATATTAGTGGTTAGGTCGGTTCCCCTTACGGGGAAGAACAGTGCCCCTCCTTTCCGCACTGTTCTGTAGGGTTCGTCCCAGACTGGTCACCCTCCCACCGATATAAGAAATGAAATGAATTCCCAAATAAGAAGAACTCCGATACCTTGTCCCATTAATAAGGCAAGGAAAGAATTAAAGGAAATCTCCTTTAACTATGAATTCATAGTTATGAAAATACATTGTATGTGATTTTAGAAAGCTAATAAATAATAGAGGGATGCACAGTATTTTATTATATAAACTTGTGAGTAACCTTTACGTTAGCGTATTAGATATTTGGTCAGTCATTACCCACACGATACATCACATCTGCACTCGGAGTACTCAGAGCAACACTTGCATAAGTGACGCATTGCGTCGGCATCATGCTCTTTTGGAGACATGGTCCTTAACAGTTCTTTCGAACTGATAAACGTGACGCAGCGGCTTTCCCTGCGGCAACCGTGTGACCGGCCTTGTCTAACAACGGGGCGGCTAGTTCCAGCGGCATGCGTCGGCTCATGCCGGCATGCTCTTAAGGAGACATGGTCCCTATCAGTCCTTGGACTGGATATAAGATAGATGTGTTCACCCAAACCCCTGGAAGGTCAGTCTTTGCACAACAAGCACTTCTGCAAGACACACGTTCATGTAAGTCTGATCGAATTATTGGTCTTAGATATCGAATACAACATTCAAGAATTACTAGCTAATAGAGTTGAGAATCGAAACTCAAGAATCATTATTTATTTAATAGAGTTTTGGATAATATTTCTTAAAGGCCTTTTAATTGGTCAGAGGCAATGGATACAGAATTTAGGTACTAGATAATAGGGTAGAGAATCATCAAACCAAAAGCGCCCTCCCTTCACCACTTCCTAGTGTTTGAGCTGGGGAGAAAAAGTGGCGCAACAAACTCCCTAACAACACATCTCTGTCTGTTTAGTTACAAGAACTTCAACTATATTACCAGCCTTGGATAATTATTATAATGAAAGACTCACTCAGTCGCACCAACACACACACACACACATATTACATTAAGTACTAAATTAGTCTACATACATACATACATAAACTCACGCCTTCTTCCCATGGGGGTAGGCAGAAACTACAGAACGCCTTAACCCAACTATATTTAACTTAATAACTAATACTCGTTATCTCGCGACAGACCACTCGGATATGGCCTCTTAGTATTCACCAAGACTTCTAATTTAACTAGCCTAGACTCGGACGTCCGTATCTTATCGTGGTCTAAAACCAATTGCCTCGACTGTATTCTTCAGTTCCCTAAATTCCTCAAATCCCACATTTGGCCCATCTTCCCACAGTTTCGCAGAATAGTTTTATGGCTGTTTTTGTCGAAATTCTTAATTGTTTTAAAAGGGTCCGTTTGAATTGCCTGAGCCCGACTAAATGGTTACCAGATGCTGGCACTAGTATTGTGAGTTGAGATTAGAAATAGGATATTTTACTGGTTTCTTTAGAATTTGGTGAAATATTGCATTCGACCTTTTCGTACTTTGTTTCCCATTAAATAGAGAATTTATGTGTTTCTAAGTTGATTTGAACCATGTGCTGGTTTTAAAATAATTATAATATTTTGTTATTAAAATACGAGCAAGTGACAGGCAGTCACATTATAATATACAATCCTACATCCAATGCCGATTTCAGCTAGGATGACTATTTCTGGCCAAAGTTAATGTACCTATATATGGGTCTGGTTCATAATACCGACAGTCACTACATCGACGGTCGCTGTATCGAAAACGTTCCATCGACGGGTTAATGAATCGACAGTACCCCAAATCGACGGCACGCTACATCGACAGTACACCAAATCGATAGTACGCTGTATCGACATATACCATATCTATGGTACGCTGCATCGACTGCCCGACCCAAGCCATAATCATATTTTGTTAAATTTGTATATTGCTTGTTTTTCATGTAACCCACATAAAATGGTTGAAATATTATTAATTCGTATTCAGTACCCTTAGTTATTATTCCAATTACTTTCAAAATAACTATAACATTGATAGTACTTTTTTTTTAAGTCCAAATTATAATAAAAAGTTCACATTTATAAAGTACATAAAAAACAAGCAATATACAAAGGAGACTGTTCAAATTTGTATGGGAAGTGGTCTATGAACCTATGGCGATACTGTAGTGGTATTTCTGTGGACAAACCTCAACTATATCCTTGTGCAAAGGGGCATCAAAATCTAGTTTTGAGAAAAATAATTCTTTAGAATTCAAATTTGTTGCTATATTTTTTTATAGTAGAAACGTAGCGTAACATCGATTTGGGGTACTGTCGATTCATTAACCCGTCGATGAAACGTTTTCGATACAGCGGCCGTCGATGTAGCGACTGTTGATATTATGAACCAGATTCACTATACGTGTAAGTGTGAAAACTATGTGGGACATATTTTATTTTTTCTCTCTTTTTCTCAGTTACTTTTAATGATAATCTGGCAGTTTGAATACTTTATGCGGCCTACCCAAATGTCCTTTCTTTGGTATTGTTCGTCGAATCGTTGAGCTGCACGATTACTAACAAATGCGTGCGCTGACTGGACAGGTCCACTCTATCTGTGTGGTTCTTTTTTCAAAACACCATTTCAGATATCAATCTACGTTGTCATTACATGCTCTAACCAAGATTATCTAGACTTTAAAAAAGACTGTAACCTCTGTGAGTTTGTTTCGGCCTTTCTTCTCAGAGTACCTAGTCAGATAGGAAACGCCGACCTCATCTAGTATAAAAAATATGGTTGACGTGTAAAAGTGTTTGTACAAACCTACTTACAGAAATAAAATCAATTATCATTTATAGCTGCCTATATTATCATTTCTAGTCATCATACTTGAAACCGAAGTGTTTGGACATTCCACATATCTGAACCCTTCGGTTTCAATAAAGCTGCAGCTTATACGTAAAACACAATGTTGTTCTATCCGCCTGCTGCACAGACAAATAGCTAATTATGAAAATTAAATTGTAGATACATATATCCAAAGACTGCACAAGTCCTTAAGCAGATTTCGTTCAACCTAGCTTACCCTGCATCCATTTATGGCATAAGATCAAAAACCGCACGCTGACGCACGCTCCCCTGGGGTTAAGGAAACGAGAATTTTGCCGCGATCATATAAATAATATCAGCGATTCGTATTTTAAATTTTCATAAATTTGCTGTGTATCTGCCTATATCTTATTCTTCTTGTGAAATGCCTACATATTGATCTGATTAATATGAAGGATTATAATTATATGAATAATGGTTTTAGATTAGCAACATAAATCAGAGTTTTAAAATTGATTATTGAGCAAGAAAGGTCACCTGCAGTCCCGATGCTTGAACTAAAAGCTTGTTAAAAATCTACTTCATGTATTGCGTTGTTGCAAAGGTTAAAATATCCCAATTCACATTAGTTCGCTTTCCCTCATAGTGTAAGCCGTCAGCAATACCTCGGGGCTAGTCAAGGCTGTATCTATCACCCGCCGAGAGCCGCCCCAGGGGAGACGATCAGCACTAAGTTTTTGTGACAAATGTAACCAATATACATACCTTACTGTAATACTGCTAGGTGCACAACTACACACACGTGTTTCTTATTGCCGATAACATATTAGTGTCCGTTCCCATTGTTTGGGACACGAATTGTAATTTGGCATTCAGTTTTCATATTCATTACCTCACTTTATTGTTTGTATATCTTTACATAAATATGAAATAATTTATATTCTCTAGTTATTTATTTAGCCCATACCATATCAATAAAATCGTATTTATTGCACCAAAGTCAAATCATTTATTTCAAAGGGGCCCATGTATAACCTCTATAAAAAATCACCCCAAATCTCCAAGCGGCGGCGCACCGTGAGGGAGGTTGATAGCTTGACTAATGGGTAGCTTAATTAGTCACTAGTGCGAACCACAATTCTTGAGTAAATGTTAAAGTTCAACACTCGTGGGAACAGATATGGAAAACACAAATACAAAAACAACAACAAAAAAACAGGAGGGGAGTGATGCGGGGTCGGAGTCCGACGCTGCATCGGGCGCGGAGAGCTCGAGCCTGAGCTCGGAGCGCGAAGTGGTGGGAGCTGACGGGATCATCCGGAAGTTCCGGAAGCGCCCCCCATCGGGGGATGCTGGGTGGTCCTCCGCCGAGGACAGGAGGAAGCTGCACACCAGCCGGCGTGGTAAGGCCCGGCAAAAAGGTGTGGGGAGAGGGCTCACCACCAAGAAGGGTGGGGAGCCGAGCCGGGCCAGTCCAGCCGAACTGGCCCCACGAGCCGACGGACTTGCCAGGGAGGGGCACCACCCTGGAGGGACCAGCAGCGGGGTGGTCCTCTCAGAGGCCGCAGGTGGTGAGCCGGACACCGCTGGTGGTGGCTCAAACCCAGAGCAGACGGCCAGGTTTGCGGAGGTCGTGGCAGCCGCGATCAGGAGTGTGGCCTTGAAGAGGATTCAGTCCTCTAAAGACAAGGCCATACCCGCGGCCACGGCCTCTATTTTGGCGGCATCGAAGGCCCTTCAGCTTGGGCCTCCGTCGGACGAGATGTCCGAGATGCGGGCGGAGGTTGCCAAGTTGACAGCCGCCATGGAGCTTCTCCAAAAGGAGAACGAGAGGCTCCGAGCAGACCTGGCCGGGCTGCGGGCAGCCGGCTCCCGGGAGGTGCCGCATGGGGGGAAGCAGCATGGGCAGGCACGGCCCGTGCCAGCTGAAGACCGGGTTTTGACCCTGGTGCGGCAGGAGATGGCCTCCCTGCAGAGTAAGTTCTCCGCCCTGGAGGCTATCGTCCTGCGCCCCCCGCTAGCGGCGAGCCAACCGACCTTGGGCCAGCCAAAGGTGGCAACGTATGCCACCACCGTAGCTGCCGCGGCCAAACCGGGCCCATCAAGGCAGGCCAAGGGCGGAGCGGCTGCGCAGGCGGCGAGGGCCCCGGCCCTGATGGCGAGGGCTCCGGCCCAGGCCCGGGCGGCGGCGAAACGGCCGCCTCCGCCTCCTGAATCTTCTCCTCCGGCCGACGCCGGGTGGCAAGTAGCCGGGGAGAAGAAGAAGGCTGGTAAGGCGACAAGGGCGGCCAAAAGAAGGGCGAGGCGGCAGCGGCGTAAGGAGCGAAGCGTCGCTGCTAGGCTCCGCGCCCCGAAGTCCGCAGCTGTAGTGGTAACACTGCAGCCGGAAGCGGAGAAGAGGGGCGTGTCCTACCAGGACGTGTTCGCCAAGGTGGACGCGGTTATGGACCTCCAAGAGATCGGCGCCGCCAAGGGCATCCGGTTGAAGGTAACGGCAACCGGAGCCCGGATGCTGGAGGTCCCTGGTGCGGCCAGTGGCCCGGCCGCTGACGCCCTGGCTGAAAAGCTCAGGGCGTCCCTAAATGCGGACGAGGCCCGAGTGTCCAGGCCCACCAAATGCGCTGATCTGCGCATCCAGGGCCTGGACGACTCCGTGACGGTGGAAAAGGTCGTGGCCGCCGTCGCTAAGGCTGGAGGGTGCTCTGCCGAGCAGGTTAGGGCGGGCACCATCCATCCTGACTTCGCGGGGATGCAAGCCATTAGGGTGAGCTGCCCCGTGACGGCGGCCAAAAAGATAGCCGGGGAGGGCCGAAGGCTCTTGGTGGGCTGGGTTTCCGCCCAGGTTAAACTGCTGGAGCCCAGACCTCTGAGGTGTTACCGCTGCCAGGTGGGACACCACGTGGGGGTCAAGTGCACCTCGGAGGTGGACCGCAGCGGCCACTGCTTCCGCTGTGGTCAGCCCGGTCACAAGGCCGGCTCGTGTGACGCCCCGCCGCACTGTGTTGTATGTGCGGCGGCTGGCAAGCCGGCCGATCACCGGGCTGGGAGCAAGGCCTGCGCTCCACCCGCCAAGGCCAAAGGCAGGGGCAAGTCCTCCGCCACCGCCGTCACCGCCGCAGCCGCCGCCACTACAGCCGTAGCCGCTGCCGCCTCTACTGTTGTCGCCGCCGTCGTTCCCACTGCGGCAGTGCCCTCACAGGGGACTCAGGAGGGGGCAGACATGGAGTGCCAATAATGGCCCCATTACGCCTCCTCCAGGCGAACATCAACCACTGCGTCGCCGCTCAGGATCTATTGCTCCAGAGCATGGCGCAGTGGTCGATTAACATCGCCGTGGTCGCTGAGCCGTACTTTGTCCCGCCCAGGGATGACTGGGTGGAGGACCTGAGCGGCTCAGTGACCCTCATTTCGTCGGCCGCCGCCGGAACTCCGTCTCTCGAGTCTGTCAAGAGAGGACGGGGTTGCGTGGCAGCACGGTTCGGGGAGATTGCCGTGGTGGGGGTATACTTCTCCCCGAACCGAACTCTCGCCGAGTTCCACAACTCCCTTGCGGAGTTGAGAGTCGTCGTCGTCGGGTTCTGTTCCCTCCCCGTGCTCGTCCTCGGGGACTTCAATGCCAAGAATCTGGCTTGGGGTTCCCGGTACACGGACACACGGGGCAGGATGGTGGAGGACTGGGCTCTGGAGACAGGCCTAGTCGTCCTAAACCGGGGTTCTGTCCCTACGTGTGTGCGGATGCGGGGTGAATCGGTGGTGGACATTTCGTTCGCCAGCCCCGCTCTGTCACCGCGTGTCATTGACTGGCGCGTCATGGAGGGGGTGGAGACCTATTCCGATCACCGGTACATCCGGTTTGACGTCTCCGCCCAGATCTCGAGCGCGCCGGTCCGACAGGCCCCGAGTGGTCCGCGGTGGGCGCTGAAGCAGCTGGACCGGGAGCTCCTCCTGGAAGCCTCAATCGTGCAGGCCTGGGTGTCATCACCGGACAGGCCTGCTGACATCAACGACGAGGTGGAGTGGTTCCGGGAGGCCATGTCCAATATATGTGACGTGGCTATGCCCCGGGTCCGGCCCGGACGTGCTTCGCGCCAGGTGTACTGGTGGTCGCAGGAGTTAGAGACCCTGCGCAGGGCGTGCGTTACTGCGCGACGCCGGTACGCCAGGCACCGCAGGCTCCGTATCCGCCCTCCGGATACGGAAGCCATTCAGGCGGAGCTGTACGAGGGGTACAGAGCGGCGAAGACCGCCCTCCAAGCGGAGATCCTGCGGGCCAGGGCAGTGGCCCGTGAGGAGTTGCTGGAGACTCTAAACAGGGACCCGTGGGGACGCCCATACAAGATGGTGCGGGAGAAACTCCGCCCATGGGCTCCCCCGCTGACGCAGAGTCTCCGGCCCCAGCTTGTGGGGGACGTGGTGGGCGCTCTGTTCCCCCCAAGAGGGGAACACGCTCCCCCGCCCATGGCTCCGCCTACTGCGGTGCCCGATGCGGACCACACCGCCGACGACGACGACGATGCTCCGGAGGTGACCGAGGTAGAAATGAGAGTGGCGGTACGCAAGATGAATGCGAAAAATACCGCCCCAGGACCCGACGGCATACCTGGAAAAGCCTGGGTCCTGGCCTTGGGGGCTCTCGGGCCTCGACTAAGGGGGCTCCTAAGCGCATGCATGGAGAGGGGCCAGTTCCCACTTCGTTGGAAGACGGGGAAACTGGTCCTCATCAGGAAGCCGGGGCGCCCAGCGGACTCTCCGTCCGCTTATCGGCCCATCGTGCTGCTCGACGAGGTGGGCAAGCTCTTTGAAAGAGTCATTGCAGACCGCCTCGTCGAGCGGCTGGTGCGGGTGGGACCGGATCTGGCGGAGAGCCAGTTTGGCTTCCGCAAGGGGCGCTCTACGGTGGACGCCATCATGCGCGTGCGGGCCCTCACGACGGGGGATGCTGTGGCCCGGGGTGGGGTCGTCTTGGCGGTGTCTCTAGACATCGCCAATGCCTTCAACACCCTGCCCTGGAGTTGCATCAGGGAGGCACTCCGGTATCACCGGATGCCGACCTACCTCTGTCGTGTGGTCGAGGCCTATTTGACGGACAGGGCCGTCATCTACCCCGGTCACCAAGGAGAGTGGAACCGGCGAGAGATGTCGTGCGGTGTCCCACAGGGATCGGTCCTGGGGCCGCATCTGTGGGACATCGGATACGACTGGGTGCTGCGCGCCGACCTCCCTAGCGGCGTCAGCGTCGTCTGCTACGCTGACGACACGTTGGTCCTGGCACAGGGGGGGTCGTACCAGGCGGCGGCCGAACTAGCGACACGCGGGGTTGCGACAATCGTCGACAGGATCCGGCAGCTGGGACTCAAGGTGGCCCTGCACAAGTCCGAGGCCATGGGTTTTCATGGACCTCGGAATGCGCCACCGTCGGGTTCCCAGGTAATGGCGGGAGGGGTTCACATCGGCGTCGAGTCGACGATGAAGTATCTGGGACTTGTCCTCGACAGCCGGTGGAACTTCGTCGAACACTTCCGACGTTTGGCTCCCAGACTGGAGCGGGCCGGGGCTGCGTTGAAGCGGCTCCTGCCCAATCTAGGGGATCCAAACGCCTCCTGCCGGAGGCTCTACGCGGGGGTCGTGCGGTCCATGGCCCTTTACGGGGCACCGGTGTGGGCGCGTTCACTAAGGCTGCGGCCAGCCCGCCGGTTGAACGCGTCCCAGAGGGTCATGGCCATCCGGCTGGCCCGAGGATACCGCACGGTCTCCTGCGAGGCGGCGAGCCTCCTTGCCGGATTACCGCCGTGGGATCTGGAGGCAAAGGTCCTCGCGCACATTTGGGAGTGGCGCGAGGAGGCGAAACGCCGGGGCTTAACTCCGCTGCCGCGAGAAATCGCGGCACAGCGGACAGAGCTCCGGCGGGATCTCATGGCGTCATGGAGAGTGCGATTGTCGCAACCCAGCGCTGGGCACGCCACAATTGCGGCGATAAGACCCCTCTTTGAGGAGTGGCTAGAGAGGCGCCACGGCGTCCTCACCTTCCGCCTGACGCAGGTCCTCACCGGACACGGCAGTTTCGGGAGGTTCCTGCACAGGATAAGGCGGGAGGAAACGCCCGGGTGTCACCATTGTGTGGATCGCCCGGAGGACACGGTGGAGCATACGGTGGAGGTCTGCCCAGCTTGGGCGGAGCATCGCCGTGTCCTCGTGGAGGCGATCGGCGGCGGTGATCTCTCGCGTCCGGCCCTGGTTCAGGCCATGGTACGGAGCGAGAGGAAATGGGAGGCCGTCACCTCCTTCTGCGAAGCGGTAATGCTCGCGAAGGAGGAGGCGGAACGCGTGAGGGAGAGGCAAATTTCGCGCCCTCATGCCCCTAACCGCCGCAGGAGGAGACGCCCAGGGCGTCGGGAATCGCGAGGCGATTTCCGGCCACCGTAGGCGCGGGCTTGCGGGCGGTGAGCAATGGGTGGCTCACCGTCCGATAAGGACCAGGCCCGGGTCGACGGCGCGTTGTGTTCCACGCGCGCCTCAAAGAGATGTCAGCAGATTCGAAGGGGTCCACTAGGGCCGATGCCTGCCGGGGTTGCGAAGAAAACCGAAAGGGAGATCGTGGCCCCCGGCAACAGGGCAGCCGAAGGAACACGGGTGGGTTTTAGTCAGTAAGAGTCTGACACGCCCTCCCGCTCCGCCCAGAGCGGGAGAAGTTATTTGATGATTTCCCACCCTCAAAAAAAAAAAAAAAAAAAAAAGGGGCCCATGTATGGCACTTTTGAACGTCAAAATTTACAATATAATATAATTGATTCTAGTCGTCCCTGCCAAAAGGTAGTTTTAGTATGGAAAAAATGAGCAAAAAACTCTGCCGTTACTCTTTTAAAATGTTTTATAATAGTTTGCATAAGTACGTACAGTAAGCGTTCAAAAGTGGATAGGCACGTTAAGAGTCGTTTTGCTGTGAACACGCGGTATAGTCAGTATATCTGTATGTGTAAATAACACGGCACAAACACCACAGAGAACGCTTTACACACTGTCGTCACTTACTCGCGAAACAAAAATATATCTCCGTCGCTTTTGTTAGACACGGTTACACTCACGCATCATGCGCGTGACATTGGCCAGTTTATGTCATTGCTAAAATTCAAATTAATCTTATGTGTGCAGATAGCAGAAGGCGTTAAAGAGTTGGTCGGATATTCGAGCTGGCTTAGGTTCTGATCTCGTAAAGAACAGCGCGGTTTTTTCTTTTCGAAATTTATTATTTTTGTTTTCAAAAATAATATTTTTTTAATATTGCTGCCTTTTTTATTAATTTTGATATTGCAATAAAGGGTTTAGAATAAAAGATATGTGATAACAAAATTAAACAATATTTATTAGATATCAAGAATCAAGATAAAAGATCTCAAGAAACTTAGAAGCAATTTGTATTATTTTGACATATTTAAATTATGAAATGTTTTAAATTTTAAATGGATTTTTTAGCCATAAATATTAAGCTTTGATCATGGTCGAAGTAATTAAATAATAAATAAGAATGTTAGACTACTCAAAATGTAAAAAAAAAACTACTTACAAAATAGGTGATTTTAAGGTTAAATAATAAATAAAATAGAATAAAATGTAATAAAAAAATAAAATAAAATGTAAAATAATTAATGTAAACAAACTGCCCATAGTTTGTTTACATTAATTATTTTACATTTTATTTGGCTTTAATAAATATTGGTTGGTATTGAGGTTATAGCTAAAGTATTCATTTTCTTTACGAAAAGAAGATTGAAACTAAACCACAGATTTTAATTCTAAAATAATAATATTACTAAAATAATCTTAAACATTTTCGGTCAATTTGCAAGAAATACGACAAACACCATATTTCAATATGGTTTTTATCGTATTTCTTACATACTTAAAAAAATCGTTACCACAAATTCATGCAATAACGAATGTGTTGTTTATTAAATTGGTACGGTAAATATTTTAAGGTTAAAATATAGCAGTGTCCCTCTTGAAGTCTTAATATTATCTTGCGAAACTTAAACGTTCTTGTTTATGCCTTTCTGTCAAAAATGGTTTCCTAGCTGGTCTTCAGTGATGCAAGCCTTCAGAGTGCACGGAGAACGGTTCATAATACCGTGTTTAATAATTCAGCAAAATATCTCGTTGATATGCAACCATTTATTTCATATTTATTCACCATTTGACGTCGCTGCTTCTCGATAACAAGCCTCTTCCTAATATCTCTTAACCTTCACAATATTTCTCTAGAACAAAGAATAACATCGTATTTATTACACATACTAATTATTTATCATTCACTAATCGAATTAAACCTCATAATAAATTTAAAAACTTTAAAGGCATCTTCTGTCTCAACAATACCTCTGTTCTATCAACAATACCTTTGATTAAGATTTATGTTTAGTCAAATATGAAATATATAAATGATAACACTCACACTTAGTCTGGTTTCATACGATATTTGTGTAAATTACATTCACTTTTACGCAGCGCAATAATATTTGATCTCCGTTCAATATTTATATTTGACTGCATTTTGAAAATAATAACCACAACACCGCTTTTACTTGTCACCAACAATAACCACGAACCAACAAAGTTCTATTAAATGAATACTCGTAACGAACTGCATCTGTCTACCCTACAGAAATCGAAATAATTTACTTAGTTTTCTGAGGTCTACCTGCTAAACTTTAATATTTATGTGAACAAGACGAATGAACCAAAAAAGAAATGATTATTGAACTAGGTCTTTATTTAAAAAATAACAAAAACTACGAATAGTAATTATTAAAAAAAATTACGAGCTAACCGCACGTGAGATTCGAACCCTCTCGGCTCGCCATAATCGCATATACCAAAGCAGGTTATCCACTGAGCTAGCATGCTATATACAGTATTGCTCGAAATTATGAACTAGTATGAGTTGCAGACAAAGTAAGTATGTGTGTGTGTAACAACTTATAGAAGAAGGTCGTAAGTCAAACCGCAGCGTCAGTCTATTGGTTTGTGAGATTGCCTACGGACTTTTGGTCGATACTGTACATTAGTTAAATAATTATATGTGAAGACGATGCACCTAGAATAAAATTACTATACCACAATAGGTAAAAAGAATTAAAAATGAAGCAACGACAGATAATTTAGTTATGTGAATGTGTTAGAATAACACCATAACATTAATCACGGTAATATTCTAGGACTTTAGGAATGGATGCACAAACCAACAAACCTGGGTTTTACGCCGACTTTTAGCCCGAACATAGACATACGTCGCTTTTCCATGCCACTTAAACTATGCTAAGGTGAGTTTTGATTATGTCCCCGGGCAAGACCACCAACGACCGTCACCGGCCGGCTTGCATGACGTAAGTCATTTCCATCTTACTTACTACTTGCGTTTGATTCAACAAACTATGCAATTTTGGTGAATTTTGCATACATAGATACGTAACAGCGGGAATCCAGTGATTTTCATTTTAGAAGCTCAGATTTCAGATGTGAGATTTTAACAGATGTTAGTTCGTGTCGTAGATTGCCCAAATACATATGCATCCTCTTTGAAACACAAAACTGTTTCCAAAATATACCTATTTGTTTTTTGTTTTAATCGGGAATTACGAAAGGATTTTTATCACATCCACCATTCAAATCGCTTCTTCTCAACCCTTGCATAGTAGCTATGTTTTGAAACTGTCCTCGGAAATCAGCCTCCCAATACACATCAACAATGTGTTTGTCACCAACATTGTTTAAATCGCTTGCTGTCATCACTTGCACCATCCTCTTTATCCCGGGGCGAGTCAAGGCTGTATCCATCACGCGCTGAGTGCTGCCCCCAGGGAGTCCGCCTTGCCGCCGATCCCGCTTTGATTCCCATCCCTACACCACGTGCGTTTGATTTGAGAAACGATGCGATATCGCGGAGTTTGCATACGTTAGTACACCAGTATGAGTAAATGTCTGCGGTAGTAGTGCGGTCGTGATTCCGTGCTATTTAGGTTTGGTTTGTGAGATTTGTGCCAGTCGAAGGTTCTAGCGTGTTTGTGTGATATCATTTATTTATGTTTTAAAGCAGATTTGTGGTACCCTCTACCCAATGAGGAACTTATATTAGGATTTTTATCCACGATTTATTTTATTCATCATTCATGATTGTAATTAGACGCTAACTTGCAAAATGAGTTGACAAAACAAAGCCTGCACAAAATCATTATAACACAAAACTTAATTAGGCAAGTTCCTATAATTACAATACAATGCATTACCTAATATAAACTAAAAAGTAATTAAAAGCAAGTCCGTTGTAACCCTATGAGACCCTTAATGAAAACAATGAGAGTGTGTGTTAGGTAATTGTGTACATATAACAAACAATAAGTCTGTGTGTGTGTCAGTAACAAAGGAGTTCATTTCTAGTTCAAATACAAATAAATGTTTTGAGCCTTCTGGGTAAGCAGAATTAACCCTGTTAGTGCAGGTACTCACATAGTGGACCGGTAGGGGTCCCACGATACAGTGTGAATTGGGACATTACGTATTTGAATGTCACTCTGCGGACATGAATGTTCACTTATTTAATCTAATCAGTATTTAATGTGTTACCAGACTTATGTGGAATAAGAAGTTGCCGCAACACAGACAGTTCAGTATTGTTACTGAATCACTTTAGTTTTTGAATTTTTCATGCTTCATTTCATTCATAATCATAGAAAAAGGCTAGCGTAGTCTCAGCTTAAACCTCAAATGAATCCTATTATAGCTCCTACTTCCATAGATAAATAAAGAACAGTGAATAGGTCGAAGTTGCCGATGCAATCTAGTTATCACCGCAAATAAGCGGAATTGGTTCCTGTGGCTTCGGTAGGCGATGAATTAGTCTGTAATTAAATGCCCACGCTGTTTATTAAAGAACTGTTTCCTCATAATCAACGGTATTGAGTTTTATTCGTTACATTCATTGTAAAAAGCATTTATAAAATAGGTAACCTAGATCAGCTTTTTAGTTCAGAGCGCCAGAGTGCCCAATTGATTGCTAGACTGTTGTAACTTAGGTACCTACTAATCATAACAAAAACTTTGTCGTCCTCTATGTAACGCATGGTCAACATGTCACCTCGTCCGCGTTGACCTCTCAAACCTAATTACGTGGGTCGCAAAGAGCTATTGCGACCGACGACAAAAAGAAAGTCGCAGCGACGGGTTATTCTTAATAAGAAATTTATTTGGTGCCAGAAAATTCTCTGGAAGTAACTCATTACGGACGGCGTTTCTGTTCAATTTGCTTTTAATGTAGCTTTTATGAAAGCAGCAAAGATATTTTATTTTTTAAAATTTTTCCTGGTAATAATGTTTTTCCGTTACAGGTAGAGTTACTTTTAGATGGTCTGTTTTTAATTAAATGCCAAATCAATTTAACGGAAAATGTCTCAACATTATTTTACCCGGTATTGTTACAAGGCAGATAAAAACCTTTAAGTTTATTCATTTAATCGATTAAGGAATACCAAAACTGCATTTGGCCTGAAAAAAAATCAATGTGAATTACCTACTTTTTGCCTTTAAGATAACACCGGGATACAGTTAGTACAGGATCAACAAAAATGACAGCATGTAGGTAGTCCAAGGAAGGCTAACAGTGGGTGACCTGATGGATCGCCCGGAGGACACGGTGGAGCATACGGTGGAGGTCTGCCCAGCTTGGGCGGAGCATCGCCGTGTCCTAGTGGAGGCGATCGGCGGCGGTGATCTCTCGCGTCCGGCCCTGGTTCAGGCCATGGTACGGAGCGAGAGGAAATGGGAGGCCGTCACCTCCTTCTGCGAAGCGGTAATGCTCGCGAAGGAGGAGGCGGAGCGCGTGAGGGAGAGGCAAATTTCGCGCCCTCACGGCCCTAACCGCCGCAGGAGGAGACGCCCAGGGCGTCGGGAATCGCGAGGCGATTTCCGGCCACCGTAGGCGCGGGCTTGCGGGCGGTGAGCAATGGGTAGCTCACCGTCCGATAAGGACCAGGCCCGGGTCGACGGCGCGTTGTGTTCCACGTGCGCCTCAAAGAGATGTCAGCAGAATCGACGGGGTCCGCTAGGGCCGATGCCTGCCGGGGTTGCGAAGAAAACCGAGAGGGAGATCGTGGCCCCCGGCGACAGGGCAACGGAAGGAACACGGGTGGGTTTTATTCAGTAAGAGTCTGACACGCCCTCCCGCTCCGCCCAGAGCGGGAGAAGTTATTTGATGGTTTCCCGCACACAAAAAAAAGGGGATAAACGGTATGTGTGTAGATACGTAGATACATGTTTTCAGGTAGGTAAGGTAATGTACAAGACATTATACCAGTATCGGCTTCAACTGCGTAAGTTAACGGACGTGACTGGAAGACTACCTACCTATGTCATAGCTGGAAATGGCTTCTGTCCTAAGATTACTTAATCAAGATGCTAGCTTATTTGCTTCTACTTAGGAGTGGCTCTTAACATTTTCAATATCAATGTCTACGTAAATATTAAAGATTTTGAGTGATTTATTAAAACTGCTATTCCATTATTTTATTTATTTGTTAAAAATTTACCTACCTACTGCTAAATTAAAAATAAGAAAGATATATTTTGGGTACATTTTGTCAAACTCTAACCTTGTTTATTTAAAATGAGCTAAAATAAAATGCTTTAAACGCTATACGCTTATAAAAGCGACCTAAATTCCTCCTCCCACTGCTTCCTTTGTTTCATAATTTCCCGAAACATATAAAATTTCTTCAGACTTCCTTTTAAGATCACATTATTGAATCACGTTGAAGTAACTTTTCAAACAAAATGTTATTTTCAATGAACATTGTTTCTTTGATCAAAGCTTAGTTGTACACTGATCAGGCAGGTACTGAAGGTAACAAAATAGCCTGGTCGCGTTACAAAGAGGACTTTACAACTCTTGTAAAGTTTCTATCGTATATTTTATACTGGCAATACTGCTTTGTTTATGACCGGACTCATGGGTTTTTTCTAGCTTCGATCTCGTTACTATATTTTGGTAGCAGTGATACTCCTGTGTTGGTTCCTCTTCGATGTTTTTACGTCGCGTTCATATGCTCGTTCGACTTCAATTTTGTCAAACTAACAAATAGCGATAGCGCGCGAAGACTGCCTTAGCCTACGAATACAAAGTAGAGGAAGCGCCGATGCAGCGAGTATCTCAGGTACGAGATCTAGGAGTACTGCTTACCCCGGATCTAACTTTCCGGGATCATATAGTTAAGATTTGCAAGAAGGCTTACAGAAACCTGGGTTTCGTGCTGAGACAGTCGCAGGGATTCACAAACCTTACCACACTCAGAGTGCTGTATGACGCTTTGGTAAGGAGTCACTTGGAACACAGTGCGGTGATTTGGGCTCCTCATGAAGCGAAATACAATATCATGCTGGAGCGAGTACAGAATAAATTTACTAGACACTTGTATTTCAAACTTTATGGGGTTTACCCATTTTACCCGCTGATGTATCCTACACTGTTTGTCCTGGGTATGGTGGGGTACAACGAACTCAGAGTGCGCAGAGAATTTCCGCTCGCGGCGTATGCGCTAAAGCTCCTGCGTGGAGTAGCACATAATCCGGGTGTGCTGCGGCACCTGAAGCTGTGCGTGCCAGACCGGTACGTGTGGAGGCGGCGGCGACCGCCACTGCTCGCCGTGCCGGCTCACCCGCACAATATGTGTACTAAACAAAGTGCATGAGAGAATTGATATATTTTCGTGCAATCTGAGTGAGTTCGCAAGAGTTTTGTTGAATATTGTCAGTTATATTTAAATGTTAATATTCTGTGATAGGTCTGATTTTGTATTTTAGGTTAAGATTTTATATTTAAAAACAAACCAGTGTTTACAATCCACTATTGTATTGGGGTAATCCTGTAAAGATAAAAAAAAAAAAAAAAAAAAAAAAAAAAAAAAAAAAAAAAAAAAAAAAAAAAAAATTACTGCTACCAGTTAAATTAACATCATCAACTTACAAACTTATTACTCTTATAAAATAAAGCTTGGGTACCTAAACATATTGACATAAATTTTCTAAATCCTACTAAATTAACCACAACATAAGAAACTAGCCCAATTTTCTTTTCCACGTAGCATTAAAAACCAAGTTCCAAAAACAACAGCTAGACCCAAGCTCCACCTAAATCCTTATACAAAATATTCGCAGTTTCTATTTCTTCGTAGTAATGACCGGGAGACGTGCTGTTGCCTAGCAACCGACTATGAGAAAAATAACGCATTAACGAGAGACTTTCATTCTATACGAAAAAAACGTAGTTTGAGATTGAGGTGGCACGGGGTTAGGTTCCTTTTGAGTTACTGCAGTCTTAGATGTGTACCCAACACTACTGAAGAGGAGGATTTAATTTTAGCTTTTTTTAAATTAACGTGTTCTGTGTTGTGTTCTTGAACGTGATTTTCTGTTGTTTTGTTTTACTAATGAAGATGTATATTAAAGAAACTCATATGATGAGTTAATACTCCAACCATAGAGGGGTCGCCTTCCAGTTTCTTACCTAACCAGCATAGAACTGAATAGGTACCAATATTTTCATGGATTGATTTTCATCTGACCTCTACAAGATCACAATTAAGGTATTGGGCAGTACCAATAGTAGCCTAGTGGAGTGACCAACGGACTTCCAAGCCATGGGTCTCGAGTTTGAACACAAGGCACGCACCTCTGTTTTTTCGAATTCATGTGCGTATTGTAAGATTATCACTTACTTCAAGAACGGTGAAGGAAAACAACGTCAGGAAATCGGCTTGAGAGATATTTCTCTACGGCATGTGAAGCTAAGTCAGAGGCCTATGGGCGGCATAAAAACCCTGATACCAGGTTAGTCACTAACCACACGAAAAAGAAAGAAAGAAAGATACCATAATAATTATGTAGGAAAATAGATACCTAACATTTCGACATAGCGAAAAACTAACAATTTTTTAATTTAATTATGAATGAGTATTAAAGTCAGTTCTCGCGGAAAAGAAACAAAATTCATAAACAAGTGCCGTCAATAAAAGAAAAAAAATCGGTTTTCAAAATAAATCTTTTTTTTTGGGTGGGAAATCATCAAATAACTTCTCCCGCTCTGGACGGAGCGGGAGGGCGTGTCAGACTCTTACTGACTAAACCCACCCGTGTTCCTTCGGTTGCCCTGTCGCCGGGGGCCACGATCTCCCTTTCAGTCTTCTTCGCAACCCCGGCAGGCATCGGCCCTAGTGGACCCCTTCAATTCTGCTGACATCTCTTTGAGGCGCGCGTGGAACACAACGCGCCGTCGACCCGGGCCTGGTCCTTATCGGACGGTGAGCCACCCATTGCTCACCGTCCGCTAGCCCGCGCCTACGGTGGCCGGAAATCGCCTCGCGATTCCCGACGCCCTGGGCGTCTCCTCCTGCGGCGGTTAGGGGCGTGAGGGCGCGAAATTTGCCTCTCCCTCACGCGTTCCGCCTCCTCCTTCGCGAGCATTACCGCTTCGCAGAAGGAGGTGACGGCCTCCCATTTCCTTTCGCTCCGTACCATGGCCTGAATCAGGGCCGGACGCGAGAGATCACCGCCGCCGATCGCCTCCACGAGGACACGGCGATGCTCCGCCCAAGCTGGGCAGACCTCCACCGTATGCTCCACCGTGTCCTCCGGGCGATCCACACAATAGTGACACCCGGGCGTTTCCTCCCGCCTTATCCTGAAGCAAGCAGGAACCTCCCGAAGCAGCCGTGTCCGGTGAGGACCTGCGTCAGGCGGAAGGTGAGGACGACGTGGCGCCTCTCTAGCCACTCCTCAAAGAGGGGTCTTATCGCCGCAATTGTGGCGTGCCCATTCATTCTTTATTCATTCTTCTTCCATCAATAATTTTTTTTTTTCGAAATAAATCTAACAGTATTTTCACAATCACCGTTACCTTATAGTTACCTAAATAAGAGTACCTTTCCGAACGCTACCAAGCGTTATCTATATTTTAATGAGGACTTCCGGTTTCCGGTTGGTAGTGATGTGAGCACACTCCGTATAAAAAAGTATGTTAAGAAGGATGTGGGCCATTCATGCGGACGCTTTGTGCCGGGGACGAGTTCCAATGAGGGCTCGACTGCTCGACACTTGCCCCTGATTGAGAGGGTAGGCGGATGTTTAATGTGATTATTAGGAACTTTTCAGAAATACCAGTGTACAATCGTAACCAATAAGACTTTTTGGAAAAAGGACTGCCAGTTATTTTCTTTTGAAGCTAGAATTCTCCCATCTGATCTATTAATTAAGTGTTTTACTGGAGATTTACTTTTTCATCGTCTTACTATCATGTATTTTTGTATTACTTGCACTTGAGTTCGTGAAAGAACTCGCATGGGAGTTTGAAAACGACCACTTCCTAACGTAGCCAATGCCTTATGTCCTTAGTGTCAGCAGGAAGCTGGTGGTATATTATAGGTATGAGTTTAGTAACTCATGTAGAAGTGCCATTAACGCTGTTGAAAAATAAATATAAACTTCCGTAAGATAGATACTCATAGATACTCGTAGACATAGTTTATTTGTCCTTTTTTATGTTATTTAAGAAACGGGGTAGCTGGTACTCAGTCAAACAACGAATCGCACTGTCATTTGTTAACCGACTTCAAAAAAAGGAGGAGGTTTCTCAATTCGTCCGGACATATTTTTAATGGCAACTTCAGTTCTACCTCTTTTCTAAAGTGTTTTAATACAGCTTGACAACCTATCCATCGGGCCACGTAGTGGGAAATGATGATCGCGACGCCTATAGACATCTAAACAACCCAGAATTAATTTAGGTGATATTTGATTCTGCGACCAGCTCCACAACTTTATGTCCTATTAACTCATTGTTGAACGAGTTGCTAACCGCTGCCTTTTTTCAGATGGTACCGCGAAACCGGTGGAGGAGTTCTTCGCGAAATCCGTGACGGTGAAAGTGGAGGTCGCTACGGCCGAACACACGACGCGATCGGCATCCGACGGGCGGAGATAGCCGATGGTGGCCGATGGGCCTGCCGAGCGGCCAACGCTCATGGACATCTGACCCTGAGGCTACACCTAGCAGTGAGGGCGCATCTCACTGCACATGCACAACCACATACACAGGTAAGACAGCGGTCCCAGTCCCTGAATACTCTAAAGTTAGTTTTTCCTAAGAATTGATTTTAGCATGATTGGAACTGGCTTCCTTTGACACCACGTTTGCTCTTGACTCCTGAGTGATAAAAAAAATTATATACCGTTTTACAAACTATTCTATGACCTCTAGAAAAGAACAGATCTGAACCATTACGCCATTTTGATAATCAATTACCTACTAAAAACCCATCTCCGAAATATGAAAACAAATTCTCTCTCAAACCCTTTCCAGCGACTTGATTTTACCCAACAATAATTCGTGTCGGAAAATATATTTACTCTTTTTTGACGTGCTTCTAATTCGAATAATCTAATTGACTGCGTTTTATTTTCTCAACGTTTGAACTCTTATTCGCCGTAACGAAGCTGAAATATCAACAATAAACTCGATACGTAGAGCGTCATATTTTTCAATGGAATGACTTCGAATTCCAAAAGGTGGGTAGTAAAAGCTTTTTAATTAATTAAAACGTATAGATGTACGTATAACAATCAGAATGCATTTGCAACCGCTGCGTTAAATAGGTGTCGTGGTAGCAGGCAATTGCGGTTTTGATGTTATATGACAATTTTAATGTGTATGGGGTTAGCGTAGCAGATATCGAGGCGAGGTATAGGTAATGGTATTGTCGGTAGAATTCTGACCAAAGTGAGAATTATTCCTCGTTTACTGAAGTATTTTTATCAAATGGTAGGTACAGGTATTTTAAAATTAAAAAATGTCGTCCATGTATATTGCAGAGTCACCACCACGCCTTTTCATAATGAAAAAAAATGATAAGATATCTCGGACATTAAGCCGAATCCTGTGACAGTTTATAAATGAAACAACCTGCGCCAAATTAGACGCATTAATCTTAATTAAACTCCTTTTTTTTATAATCGAGTAACAGTGTAACGAACCTGACAAGAAAAATGAAAACATTTCTTACCTTAGGGCGGCTGTACACTCTTCCGCGAGTACTCTCGCCATTTTTTGCCAATAGCACTCGAGAAGACGAGTAACGAGTGCGACCCTGTATACTCTCGTTCATTCAGACCAGGCACTTCCAAGACAATTTCCACGCAAGCTCTGCCCCCATGCACCTCGCCACTCCGATATGTGCTAAACGCGAACACATCAATAATAAAGTTGAATAACGCGTGCGCTCTTTAAACTTGTTCGAGCACGAAACTAAATGGTGTAAGTTTCAATTCTTATCTCGTTTTTAACTAAAGTCATAATTGATCAAGAGAAGAACATCTTGTGGCTGGATAATAAACTATATTTTCTTACTGTGAATACTTATTTTAGACATAAAAGCTGAGTAATCTTGATTTTATTTATATAATCTTTAAAAAAAGACATGATTTTCGAATACAAAATTAATCAAGTGAAAATTTTACAATTACTTAACTATCTTGTATATAAAAAGCAAAAGATCTAATAAATCATGTACTAAAGTAACATTTTGACTGATGCGTGACTGTTTCAGAATATGAATGCAAATTAACATACAATTTAGGAAGCCTCCTCTTCTCTGTTACACTATTCGCTATTTATTATAATAATTACGTGCACATATATATATATTTTTTTTTAATGGCCTGTACGGAGATTGTAGATGCTCACTATGCATTGAGATAGTAGAAAAACGCTTGCGCTAAACTGAACAACGCGAAAATGTACAGTGATGCACTCGCCTTGCCTCGCTAGGGTAAGCGAGACCCTTTGACTCGCGCACAAAAAACCGTATCTGGATGGAGAGCAGGCGAGGCGAGGTGAGACAAAAAGAGAAAGAGCGAGTGTAGAATGTACACTTTCGCACTCGTTATGTCTTGCGGTGCCTCGACGAGATTGTGCAGCCGGCATTAGTTATGCTTATGCATAGAAATTGAATTTTCCTCAAAAAAAGTCAGTGTCAGTAGTAGTAAAATTATTCAATCCACTTTCTTCTCCCCTAAAGTGCACACTGCGAAATATTGGTATAACTTCATAAACTTCATAAACCATTTCAATTTGTAAAGCACGTGCTTTACAAATTGAAATGGTTTATGAAGTGCCCCTCTAAATAAATTTAAAATTATCAGGTGGCTAACTTACTTACTACTACTTTCATCAAGAATACTATGTAGCAAGACCTATATCGATACTAGTTAAATGCAAAAGATTACGGAAGATAACTTGATATGGTGTGCCTGCTCCATTTTGAGAGCTGGGCTGGTAGTACCGGGTCTATTGACCGTGCCCTTTGATACAATCCAATTGAACAGCGCCATCCAATCTCGAATCGTTGTAACATCGTTACGCCTCCGATCTAATTCAATAAAACCAACTTCTTTCTTCAACAGCTCCACTATTTGCAGACCTTTGTAAATATTGTAGTTGGAAGTGCGGACCTAAACTGCCTCCCAAGATTAACCTCGCTTATCCAATTAAATATTAAGGCTATTTCTACACGAAATCCGATTTTTTAAAGCCGAGAATTTTCGTATTTTTTCGGAAGACTTGTTTGCCTTTTTCGACCATGGAGCTGTGATCCGGGACGCGAATAACGTGTGACTGGTTTTTTATCACGGCGTGTTGCTGATGAGAAAATAACACGAGGATCAGAAAATTCGTGTGAAGGCAGAGTGAGAGCTGAATATTGATGGAGATTCGAAAATTGTGACACCGGTGTTTTTAATTTCGAAATTCTGATTCGGATTTTATTCAAAAACGAAATTGACCAAGATTTTACATTATTTTAAGATAGGTTGCACTTTGTAGGTTAGCACACTGAAAATACGAGATAGTATTGCCCTAAGGCCCACTTGCACGGTAGTCGAATTAAATGAAACAATGTAGAGTTTATAAACTCCGAGTTAAGTTACTAACATTTTAACTGTTATTACGCGTTGCGCCACAAAAATGTACAACCGGGTTAGATAACCTGACATTTGTGTATTATGAGTTGTAAACATTGCAGTTCAATCGGAAACATAAAATTGAATTAAAACGTCTGTGCCCTGATAATTATGTTATTCGACCAAAAGTTTATGAAAGAACAATTAACGGAAATGGTTGTACATGATTTTACATTTTAATCGTATTATTTGTGGTTTCCATGGAGATTTAGTCTATGCCGTAAACGTCAGTATTTGTATTAATATTAATAAGAGTTCATGAATATATTGCGTGTTGATATAGTACCGAATGTTCACTTACTATAACGTCAAACAATATAAAATACAAAATAAGTTATCAGCGGTACCTCATAACGTCAATTTATTTTGACATTACTAACACTAATCTAAATTAGCGACTTAATTAACTCTGCCACATAGGTGGGTTTAAAAAAGTAAAAGTTTAATCCTAGGTTTACCTCTGACTCTTAGTGGCGCAAGATGAATTATTTGATTAACCCTAAGTTAGCTGTTAACTCCAAGTTATTCAGGATAACCCATGAACGTGCAAGTGGACCTGAGTCATGTTTGTCTAAAAAAATATAATTTGGAATTAATTATCCTATGTACAAAAATGTACGAAATTATTTTTACTGCCAGCGGCGGTGGCGCTGGCTGTCAGCTAGAAAGTTACGAACCTACGTATACATGAAATTATAATTCTACAATTATATAAATAGATAGACTAACTTTTATTATGTCATAGATATAAATATAGAAATTTTACATAGAGTGACACAATGGGCAGCAATTAGCAACTATTATCACCTAGTGCGTAATTTCTAGATCATGATGCTTCGTTAATTATTAAAACATCTGAATCAAATTATGAAGGTATTGTTATCACCTAAAGTGACGTAACGGCTGTATATACGCTTTGTAGTAAAGAGGTTATTAGTTTAACTATTCCACATTGCAGTTATAGTGATGGATTCGGTAAGCATTAAAGAGTAACCACTAACTGAACTACATAAACCTAGAATACAAATCTCTGCCCTGAGCTCAAAACAGCACTTACCTACGGTTGTTACTGTTTGTCACCAAAACCATGTTAACAAGGTATCCGGTACAGTTGTAGCTACCTTCCCTAATTGTTTCATTAGCTTGAGAGATTGGCTTGGATGAGCCCAATGTTCGGAGGCCCGAGACTTGTTGCCACAAACTCTTTTAAGGGTCTGGAATTGCAAATCAGATTATTTCATCTACCCCAAGATTCTCACCTCCATTTGAGGATGAAATCTTAAGAGAGTGTTAGAGATGTTATCTATACTTGTTTACTAATACTAGACATAAGACATGCATAACATCACGCCTTGCCTTACTAATACTTATATACTAATAATATTATTATAAAGAAGTAAAATTTGTTTGTTTGTAAGTTTGTATGTAGGGGGTAATCTCCGGGACTGCCACTCGGATTTAAAGCCCAATTCTTGAGGAAAGTTATCGGGCAAAGTCTGGGGCAGAAGCTAGTTTTTTATATGTTGGTTTTTGCTGCGGGCGCTATAAACTTGGCTCTCGACAATTTTGTTTGGATGCAGAGTATTTTGGCTAAAATGTAGCACATAGCGGCCGTTGGTGGCTTTATACTTGGTTTGAGATAAAATCTTAGGTCAGAACGAGCGCTTCTGCGGGGAGTTTCGTGCTTTAAAATACGTGTGTTGCAGTTCAGTAGGTATTTTGTAAAAATGTTTCGCTAGTAAATGGGTAGTGGATAGTGTCTTCAACTGTAAAATAGGGTATTTCATCTACTTTTTACTTAAGTAGGTTACATTATTTTAGCCCATGTTTACGTAACCGCACGGGTTCACTTAGACTTAGACTTAGATTTCGATTTGAGTTTAGTTTTCAATTTCTAACATGTAGATTATTATGTCTGGAGGGAAAGTATCCAAGAAAACAAAAACAATTTAAATCATCTGTTTTTGGTAGCAAATCAAAAGTGATATATGAATCACAAGGTAACATTTCAAAAGTAGGTCATGTCCATTACAATGATAACTTGCTTTTGGCACATAAAGAGCTAAAGTGGAAAATTCGTGTACAATCCGTAAACATTCTCGTAATTCTACGAAATGCTCAGTGGAATGTGCGAAATAGCCGTTGATTGCAGCTCATATCGGCTTGATCGCAGTCATTATTCCGTACAGTGGTGTTCCTATTGATTTTACTATCAATTCTGTTATAATACGATTTGATTGACTATTAGATTTGTTTATGTACCGTCATGCAAAATTTTTATAGGTCGTTCTTGCATGGTTGTTCAAAGTTTTGTTTTAGTAATTTGTTTTAAATGACAAAGTGAAACTGTGTAGGTACCTACGTGTTAAAGAATATTATTGCACCAACGTAATTTATTCTATCAACGAGGCATTTAAAATGTAAATGATACACAATTAATGTTATTTCCAGATCATAATGCCAAATGATAATAATAATTTAATTTATTATACAAATTATTCAAAACTGACCAAATAAATATAACAATAAAATTCACTTATAATTAATTAAAGTCAATGTGGTATTTTATCAACAAAATAAACAGCAATCACCGGCGATTGTTGGAAAAAACCCGATATTTTGAATATTTAATTGAAGCTACGCGGAAAATTAATGCTGGCAGGATATTTGCGACATAGGTAAAATAAAATAAATGTGTCCCGATACCGGGCCGCAAACATTACGCGCGCAATTATAGATAGGGTTGACTCATGGGAGATAAAAATATAAATGTTTTCTAGCGCTAGCGTTGTATTTGAGGTTTTTTTGAACATTCTTTCTGCTTATTTTCTCTTATTGCTTGTTATATTGCAGTAATACAAATTGAAATAACCCAGGGAATTAAATTATAATAAATAGTTCAAGAATTGAGAAAAGTAGCTGGTGTCAAAAAGCAGGCACCGTCATTTCCTAATATTAATTAGGTACCTACTGAAATAAAGGTGCTTATTAATAAAGGTGGCTGCGACATAATACGCCTTTCATTTGGTTAAAAAATATCTAGTAAGTGCCACAAAATTGTATAACACTCCGGCCTAAGATTCTGTGGTCTTATCAATGTCAAAATAACCAAAAAGTATTACAATTTTCATAAGGATAAAATATACCGACGAAACTCCTTGATTTATTATAGCATAAATATAGGTAAAAAGGTACTTTATCTTTGTCATATTTAGTAGAATAATATTTTGTTTGGCTCGAGGTTGACTGATATGTTGGTCATAAAGTTTAATAAAAAATACTTTTGTGAAGACTGATAAAAGTTGACTCACTTGAATGTTTATTTCTACCCACATTTAAGGCTCTTTCAAACAGGCGCGACACGCGACGCGACACGAAGACACCGCTCGTCGCGCGACGAGCGGTGTCTTCGTGTCGCGTCGCGTGTCGCGCCTGTTTGTAGGAGCCTTTATACTTAAGTATTTCTAGTTACAATAATGGTACATAGGCAATCACAGCCTATAAGCTTATGCAGGTAATACGCGTACTTATTAAGCCTGAATGGAAAATAGCAAAATTAATTTTTCGTTTTATTCAGTGTCATCCTTATTTGCAGATGGGCGTATGTAACAAAATTATTGATATTCGTGCGCGTATATATTCGGTTTAATTAAACGGGTCGTCGTAAAAGCAAATATGTTGTGTCATTTATTAGCAAATAAACCTCCTCTTCCGTTATAGACGCGAGCGTACTTATTTGTATGTGTGGTTCGCAAGGAGAGGAAAATTAAAAAATGTAGCTTGTACAAGACGAATAAAAGAAATTAGTCAGTATAGGTACAAAGTCGAACTACTTGTAACAATAGGTATTAGACCAATTACCTCTCCACCGTGAAAGGATCTGAGCTGACAATAAAGTAATAATCTACGAGAGATTCGCGCGAGAATAGCTCATGCCGCGGTGAAAAGATAAGCCCGGTAGCAAGGCTGGTAGTGGATACACTGACTTTGTTGCTTCGGACATTCAAAAAATCACAAACTAGCTTTTACCCCCGGCTTCGCCCGTTTAGAGGTCGGAAATGATCCTACAAACGTACTACCGGGATACACAAGTATCCTATATCCTAAGCCAGGTCATGGTCTATTTGTGTGCCAAAGTTCATCCTAATCCGTTCAGCCGTTTTACCGTGAAAGCGTAACAAACAAACAAACTCACTTTCGCATTTATAATATTAGTTAGGATTGAGGTTCTTTGTAGAAAGAATGTTACCTTCAACCCAAATATCTTCTACCTCAGGTAGTAAACAGCGGTGGAACAGCTATCATCAATTGCACATGGGGCGGCTGGCCTGCTCCTCGCCTAGAGTGGCTGCACAATGGCGTGCCCCTGGGAGCCGGGGTGGCAGGAGGCAGGGTCAGGGTGCAGAACAATGGAGAACAGCTGGTCATCACCTCAGTACATAGGGCTGATAAGGGGGTGTATCAGTGCATGGCCAGGAATGAGAGGGATTCGGCGCAGGCTAGCGCGGAGTTGAGGTTAGGAGGTGAGTTTGGACTGCTAATTTGTATTGCTTGAGGTACTCTTTCTACAATATTCTATTAACCTTCTCTCCTCATTTTCAAAACTGAATATCCTCGGTTCAGTCCAGCACGCATAGCATGACCACCATAGAAACTGGTTTTGTCGACAGAAAAATAGACAAAATGACAGAGTCACAATATGCAGGGATACTTATGTCCCTACAAAGTGAAAAATGTTTTCGGACATAGAGAAAGCTTTAAAAGGATTCCTTTTATTTTCTATCCAGACACAGCGCCAGAACTTCAGTACACGTTCATAGAACAGGTCTTAAGACCTGGTCAGGTGGTGACCCTTAAGTGTTCCGCCGCGGGTTCCCCACCACCCCACTTCACCTGGATGCTCGATGGGCAACCGCTGAATACCATGGCTAGAGGACACAGGTTTGTAATCATGTCACAATTAGAATAACATGAATTCCAAAGACTGAACATGTCGACGATCCGTCAGGTTTCCTTTTTCACGATACCTAAATTAGATATACCAGAAATACAGCAATCTTTATACTGTTTCCATTACTAACAACATTATGTTTGGCAGATACAGCGTGGAACAGTTTGCAACTAAAACAAATGACGTAGTGAGCTACCTGAACATCTCAGCCGTGAGGTCTGAAGACGGAGGCCTGTACACCTGCAGGGCAGCCAACTCACTGGGAGAAGTATCCCACACATCTAGACTCAATATTTATGGTAGGTGTGGAGGTGCCTAATGCCTTATTTCATTCTATTTCACTGATATATTTTGTTAGATACCTACTTTAGGTGAAATTAGAATTATCTTTCTACATTGTTCTCACATGTAAGATGTAACCAATATTTTGTAACAATTTTTTGATTTTAAAGAGTGTCCGAGGAGTTTCTTGCCCGTTCTTCTCCATAGGTACCTACTACGCTTTGGAATGAGCAACTAGCTTCATCTTTCTGATTGAACCACCTCTTGACATTTGAAATAAATGCTTTGAGTTGAGTTGAGTATTAATTTTGGGTCTTCATGTGTGTGACTAAAACTTATTATCGGTACGTAGTAAACACATAGGTTTGGCACGAACGACTACGCGAGCTATGCAGTCGTAGCAATGTGCTACGAGTTGCGTAGCAAAGTCAAAAACCGTGTCAGAGTAATCGTAGAAAAAGTAAATCACTGTATTTTTTTTTCTTTAGGTCCTCCTTACGTGAGGTCCATAGGACCAATCAGAGCCGTAGCAGGACGAGAGCTGATTCTCTATTGTCCTTATTCTGGGTATCCAATCAGGTGAGAGAATAAAAAAATACCCAAATCCTACCACTAGCCATTCAACTTTCTTCTAATCGTGCCTTCTCTTTCAGTTCAGTAAAGTGGGAGCGAGACGGCAACCCAGTGGAATGGGATAGTAGCATTGATGGTGCCCTCAAAGTATCTCGAGTAGAACCTTCATACGCAGGCGCCTATACGTGTGCAGTCATGGGTCCGCATGGGGAGATAGCCAGAAGAGAGCTGCAACTTGTTGTCAGCAGTGAGTTGTTTGGTCTTAAATTCTCTAATGAACTAAGTAGAATATATTATATTTGACTAGACCACAGCTTTTTTTGCAACGTTTTACCATTTTTTTTTGCACTCCAACATCCACAAACTATACTTAAACTCACGCCTCTTACCCTTACTACGGGTAGGCAGAAACTACAGAACGCCACCTGCTACGACCCTAACATACTCCTTTTGCTGCGTTTATTTTCATTAATCTGGTCATACACGCACACCGTTTGCAAGTACTACGCTAGTACACACCATTTTGTCTTATTTTTTGCAACTATCAAAATAATATATATATTTTTTACAGATCCCCCGGAAATAGAGCCGTTCTCCTTCTCTGCAAACTTGCAAGAAGGCAAGCGTGCGCAGGTCAGCTGCAGTGTGACGTCAGGCGACATGCCCGTCCACTTCACCTGGCTCAAGGACAACGCCCCCATCCCTTCTACTTTACAGGTCAGTTCAATGATACAAGGAGTGTTTTTCACTTTTTCCATACCGAGATAATTGATAAAAATCAATTCACCCGGCCTTTTTCTGTTTTCTAAAACATGTTGGCCAGTGTATGACAAAATCGTATTCCTAATCAGTTAGTTCATAACGTATTCAAGAATTAAGCCTGCAAATCTATTTCTTCGATATAATTTATCTAAGCAAATCTTCAAAACCCGGCCTGGTTGTATAGGTGGAAGAGCGGGGTGCTGATTTTTTCAGCAACCTCGTATTCAAAGAGGTGTCGGCCCGCCACAGCGGGTTATACACTTGCGTGGCCTCCAATACCGCGGCCAAGGTTAACTATACCGCCGAACTGGTGGTCAAAGGTAACCGCCATGTCAATATGCACAAGAGCACCGAACACCGTCATGATGTCCAAGTGTGGTGGGAGCGCGGGAAGGGACGATCGTTAGTTTTAAATTGTACGATTTACTCAAAGAACAAAAATTAGAGAAAAATGATCATCCGCGGGTCCAAATAAATGTCTTTTAATAAAACGAATTCCAAGAAATTCAACTGCTGGTAATAAAAAGTACAATAGATTTTGTGATTTGTAAGAAAATTACAAGAACTGATAATGATTTGGATACAAATATCTTATGTCAAAATGCATTTGATTTTTTGTTGACATAAGTTTCAAGTACATTTTTGGATGCCGAGTTATATTAGTTTAATGATTACCCAGTGATTAAACCAGATTTCGACCCAAAACACCCAAACAGTCAAAATAGCTGCAGCAGTTAAAGCTTTGTTGCCGCGGCGAACATACGCTCCTCTCTGAAACCGCGCTCCCCGCGCTCCCACCATTAAAGAGACTAATCACGCTTGCACAGAGCACAGAGTTGTCATTATTTTGTCTATATTGCTGGTTTTTTTGCAGGATCACAATTACCACAATGTGTAGTTTCCTTGTTCCAAGAAATGTCAAAATGATGGTTTTATTCATGTTGCGCCTTATTAATTACATTTCATTTAAACTTTCCTTGTTTTCCACTCTTTTCTTACAACAAAATTAAAGCTATTCAATCATCTTCAAATCTCGCAGTTTGAATAAATGCCATCGGAAATGTATTCACTTTTATAAGCACTTTATTCACAGCGCACATTTATTTTCCACAGCAAATGTTTTTCATGTAAATGTATAAATTCTTGAACGTTTTTGTTTTGCACAGCGTCGGATTTCAGATGGCTTACGAAAATGGTAAATTTTATTTATAAGAATTTTGTTTTGGACTCACCGATCGGAAATTATAAAAAGATAAAGAAATTGTTTATTTTTTAAATTCTATTCATAATTGTTTGGAAAATACTTCCCAAACTTCGGTTTCAATCTTCTCAATCTTGATGTTAATAACTATACATATCTAAATAATTTTTAAACATATCGTTGAAAATAACGTTGATGGAATCATCTCGTAATGAAAGGGGAAATTTGTATAAGTACCTATTCTTGCACCAAAACTGTTTGGTGCACCTCTTCTCCAAAAATGAACCAAAAAGCGTAAAAATGCACAGACGGTAGTATATTTTAAGAAGCGAGTTCTTAGCTTTAATAACTTAAGTAGCTGTTTGTATTCATAACAATGTTTTGCTGCTGACGGGAAAGGTAAAAATAGTATTATTATAATGTATTCAGTAAGAACTCATTAAGGCAACAATGTTTTACATAGTAAGTCGCCATAAGTAGCATAGTTATCATAGTCAAGTTTATGTACCGTTATTAAAAAAAATCATGTATTGATCCAGAAATAAATGAAACTTGACTTACTTGCACGCTGCAGTTTCCCCAAAATGGGTGGTGGAACCCAAGGATGAAGCAGTGTTGGCTGGTGAACAATTGGCTTTGCATTGTCAGACCACGGGGTCACCAGCCCCGCAAGTCACCTGGCTGAAACAAAGAGGTAGGTCAAAATGTATTTTTATGGGCTTCCGTACCCAAAGGATGCCAACCCGACCTATTACTAAGGCTCCGCTGTCCGTCCGTCTATCGCAGGGCTGTATATTTTGAACCGTAATAGGTTGACACACGTCCAAATTTTAACAGATTGTATACCTACTACAGTCGAACTTGGGTAAGTGAGAACAGGGTAAGCGAGAAAACTCTATAAATGAGAGTAATTGCCAGATCCCGTCATTTTAATCATATGCCTCTATAATTGAGAAACAGAAATCTCTATAAGAGAAAGTCGGTTTTCACTCGTGGACCTCTACAACTGAGATTGCTACTTGCCTATACCTCTATAAGCGACAGTCAAGCGTAATTAAGCATCTGCTATTTATGGCTCATTCTGTAATTTTGTGGAAGTAGATTGTTTTTGTTTCTCTCATCCTTTCCCGCCGCAACCGGAACCTCTATAAGTGAGAAAGGCCACTCCTATACCTCTATAAGCTAAAACTCGAGTCAGTGAGAAACTTATATTAGCAAAAAAGAGATCGCTGTCCCTTATACTCTCGTTTATCCAGGTTCCACTGTACTATGGCCGCTATAACAATAAATGATAAAAACAAAATAAAGTAAAAAATTAAAGGGGGTCCCCCCATACAAGAAACGTATATTTGTTTGCCCGATCTTAATAATAGAAAATATTGTTCGGTGGTACGGAACCCTTGGTGTGCGAGTCCGACACGCACTTAGTCGTTTTTTTTTTTTTTAATATGAATATACAAATATAATGAGAAATACCTTTCGTATTTATTCTTTAGTATCAGCTTCAATCTTAAGGCCGGGATTGCTCCAATACAAAACCTTTAAAGAATTGCGTACCGATATTTTGTAACCTCTGTAACTAGATTTCGTTTCCAACTTTAATAAATCTTTCATGCAACAATATAAATGTTGCTGTCGTAACATGTTGTATATATAAACAAAGGTGAAGTCGTTTAAATTTAAGTACTCATAATCAAAATATTTAACTTATTTCAATTACTGAGACACGGCTGTAGGTAAGATTTTTTTTCAATTTATCTAGATTATCTTCTCATATTAACACTTTCAGTTACTTACTGGATCTCACATATTATTATTTTCAGGGTCATCGACCGACTATGTTCCTCTAATAAACCTGGGTGGAAGGTTTCAGTTCCTTTCAAACGGAACTCTATGGATAGAGTCAGCACTTCCCTATGACGAGGGAAACTACATGTGCAAATCAGAAAATGGAGTAGGCTCTCCACTTACTAAAACTATATTTGTTTCTGTCAATGGTAAGTTTCACATTTCGAATATGCATGTGAAAATTATAAGAAATGCTTATATGCATTCAAAAACATATGCTAGATGGACCGACGACCTTAAAAAGGTGGCTGGCATAGACTGAATGGGGAAACCGTAAGTGATGGTGTTGTGGCGCAGCCTGCGTGAGGCATAGGCCTAGATATGGGTCCAGCAGTGGCCCGTTATTCAACACTAACATTTAAAAAACACATGGTCCTACTTAGTTACATTTCTTTTCACGCACACTGGAGTAAGCCTGATTACCGTTTTTTCCGAATTGTTACATAAACATTATAGTCCTCCTTATAGATTTCGATAACGGCGACCCTTAGAAATCAATTCGTTGCTTGTGTTCTTAGATTGCTCGCTAAAGCGAATTAATAGTTGGATTACCCGGTCACAACTAGAACTGTTGCCTGCAGTGTTGTATGTTTACGTGTAAGAGGGCTTAGGTCTCTCTTTGGGTATACGCTATATACATAATAATATATTAAAGTATCCAACACTTCAAGTTTCTTCTTACTTACGACGTATTCACTAACCTTAATTAAAAAAATAAAATATTCTTTATATATTTTTATCTTCTCCAGAGCCTGCGAGGTTCGAATTAACATCGCATAATATGACAGCACGTCGAGATGCGCCTGCGACGCTAGTGTGCGACGTGCGCGGAGACAGTCCCATTAGAGTGACATGGGCACACAACATGAACCACTTAGATCTTAATACTTATAGGTAAGGAAACTTATACATTGACCAAACCAAATAACTAACGAGCGCCATAAATAAATGTATTAGAAAGCCAAAGCCTGCAAACAAAAATGTTAAAAGTACTTACCTCATCAAAATGGTGATTAGGTCGTGATTCAGCTGTTGACAAACTTGTTACTGTTTTCGGAATAGAAGTTTTATTTTTCATTCTCTTTGATTCTCTATAAGTACTTACCAAGTTTTCCACATGTTTCTCCAGGTTAAGCATCTCTGAAGCAAAGACTGATAGTGGTTTAAGATCCCAGCTGTACATCAGCCGGGCGGACCGGCAGGACTCTGGCGTCTACAAATGTCAAGCCGTCAACGCGTACGGTCACAGCGACCATTATATTTATCTTTCCGTCCAAGGTGAGTATTATCCAGCCAAAACATATTTGACGCCTTTTATTCTTTTTGAACCAAAATCGCACCAAAATGTTTCGTTTTTGTTACCTACTGTGGCGGCATCTACAGCGCCATATGTGAACTACGCATCAAAGACCTGACGTCACACAAAAATCCTGATATCACACAAAATTCTGCATCACGCAATTAGAGTTTACCGCACGATCGACATATATATAACTTTCCGACATCAATCGTTAGGCAGTTGCCTGCCAGCCACGACACCCGTTTAGTCAGAGGATATTAATAACCATTACAACTAAAAAAAAAGTATTAGTGCAAGTTGTACAGCCTCCAAATATCCAAAACTATGTGCCAAATTTGTTGTCCAAAGCTGGTTACACATGCTAAATAATTGAAAATATTAAAAAAATTACTCTTCATTATTCCTTACTATTTTATTTTCACTCCCCAGAAAAACCCGACACCCCTCACTCTCTATCGGTGACAGAAATCGTAAGCCGTGCTGTCCGTTTATCTTGGAGTCAGGGCTTCGACGGTAACTCTCCTCTCGTGGGTTACACCCTGCAGTACTGCGCGCTATCAGCTCAAGGGGCCATCAGAGTGAACCAGTGGGATGCAGCCGTAACGCTCAACGTATCCGTCCATGGGATCGCACACTCGCATGTCACGTTAGTAGAAAATAATCATTATTTATTTAGGTACATACAGGTTTTGTAGTATGTACTTACATGAGGGACTTGCAAAGTATGCACTATTTATTACATAGTGTAGGTACAATTAATTATTGGGTAAATCGCTGCTTTCCTAGCTATCGCTGAATAGTGAGTAATCTGTATTTAGGAGAGACAGTTCCGACTCCCAAATTTAGTATCACAATACATACTCATGTTTTTATGCTTTTGGCGCTTACAATAACAAATGAAAAAAAAATGAAATCTTTCAACAAAAATAAAATAAAACAAATTGGAATGAAAAGTGTTGGTGTGGTGAGTCGAGTGACCGCGTGTGCGTGTGTGTGTGAGTGTGTGAGACTGAGTGTACCTATGCTTGTTTTTGAATAATAGGAAATGGGGTTACCTTCATGAAAGTGACAACAAGTACTTTTCATTCTCGTCGTAGGTTTTATTTAGGCGGAATGAGCGGAGGGCGAGTTTGCATTTGCTGTGTCGTAAATTATAGATACAAGGAGGGTACAGTTACCTTTTATGGTAGAACTTTTTATATCATAATATTATTCTGCCTTACAACGGATAGCATAATTTTCAATTCTCGAATCTTAAGAAAATTGTTTGCAAACACTCATTTAGCATACATTCAAAACTCATAATTTTATAAGTCAGAATCAGCTTAAGGCATACATTTCATATCCATAATAATTAAATAGTAGAACCATCATATCGCAGATAGTTCAGAGTCAGAATCGTGTTCTGACATACATTTCAAATCAAGTCATTAATAAAAACAAGAACTATCATATCTCAGAAAGTTTACAATTAGAATCATCTTTTGGCAAACATTTCATATCCATAATAATTGAAAGACTCATATATCACATGCATGCAGCATGCAAACATGCAAATAAGCATACACCATGCATGCAGCAAGCATGCAGCGTGCAAGCGAGCATGCAACATGCAGCAGGCATGGTTTCTGTCACAGCTCCGGAGGTCCCATGCGAGCTTATCGTCGCACGTCGCATTCATATGACCTATTTGTTTAATTAATTATTTAAATGTAATGGCAACAGTTGATTATGAACAAAAGTGGTTTTAAGTGGTCCCAGTAAGCAGCATGCAAACAAGGATGCTTGCTTCAAGCATGCAGCATGCAAGCAGGCATGCAGCGTGCAAGCAGGCATGCAGCATGCAAGCAAAAATTCATCGTGCAAGCAGACATGCAGAATGCAAGCAAACATGCAATATGCAAACAGGCATGCAACATGCATCAAGCATTGTTTCTTTCTGTCACGGCTCCGGCGCTGCGGGGTTTAGGCGGCCCCACGCAAGCTTATCGTCGCAGATGGTTTTAACGCTCACCACCTGCTCCTCAGCTAGTGGGACGCCCGATGTTGTTTCGGTATGGTGAAAATATGGCAAATAAATCAGTTGGCAAATGAAAAAAATTCAAAAGAGGCTTCGGCCAATAGCAAGAAGTTATTTTGTAAATCGGGGAAATATAGTTCGGTAAAATAATACCTATCACACGTGCTACTTCTATGATCTAAAAATATGTCAAATAATGCATATAGCAAAAAAGACGTCGGTCAATAGTTTTTAATAAAATAAAATTCGAACAAAAAAAAATCGGAAAAGTGATCGATTGCCTCTCCTAGCTCTTAGTGTATTTAAACTGAGTTTGTGGAACAGTACAAATCATATCTTTCCGTTGTTTCATAATAGTAATACAAGGAGTTTTTAAGTGTTGGAGAAGAAAGATTTGCATAATGAAATGTTGCCTTACGTTGAGGACACCGCAATTTTTGTAAAGTTCTGTGGTTGGAAACAGAATAGGTCGAAATGTTGCAATTTTCAGTATAGCTCTATGGGACACTTCTAAAGGCTTAAGGGCAGTTTTTGTGGCGCCTCCCCAGCAGCTAATATAATATCTAATAATAGATTGACATAAGTTATAGTAACATTGCGAATAACAGACTGCTTAGCGACGCGTCGAAGAGTTAAAAAGATATAAATTACTTTTCTGACCCTGTCTGTTACCAAGTTAATACCCATGTGTTTTATAATTCAGGTATAACTACTAGGTACTTAATATTTTCAACAGTGTCAATGAGTGAATATTGACAGCGTTGTATTAAATAAGAAAATACCTACTTAAATAATAAACAGGTAAATGATTGCAAAACACGAATTGATAAGCAAAACTATCCGTTTTTGGAATCGAAGGTCTGATGAAGTTTGTGTTTGACCTTTCTAAATAATCGTGCTACTTTATTGTCTATAGGTACTGAGCAATTTTTCTAAAATTTCAGCCTAACCAAGAAAGGCGACATACATTACGAAGCTCTGCTAAGCAGCCTGAAGCCACATACCGCGTACATGATCCGAATAGCTGCCATCAATCAGATCGACCGGAGTGCTTACACTGAACCAGTCGTTGTGAAGACCCAGGAAGAAGGTATCAAGAACGTAAATCATTATCAACAATAAATTAAAAGCTTCCTTGCAAATAATAAATACATCTAAGATGTGTTTAAGGCAGGAGCTTATAATGTGCGTAAATAGAGACAATTTAGCGTTTACACACCCCGTGGACATTACAAACGAATTAAACAATTATTTTATTGATGCAATTGAAAATAATTTAAAAACTGACATCACATTGAATAATATTAATTTCAAATTAAATAATCAGACATTAAATTCACTATTCACGCAACCCGTAACCATTAGCGATATAATTTGCAGCTTAAGGGGCCGCCTCCACCAGCGAGAGAATCGCGGCGATATTATCGCCGTGCTAAGTATTTCTATACACTCTCTTAGGGGCCGTTTCCACGAGCGAGAGAATCGCGGCGATGCGACGAGTGGCTAAGTTCGAGCGTTATTGTATCGCCGCGCGTTCGTCCCTAATGGCGGCGCGCCCGCCGCGCTCTCGCCGCGGAACGTGGCACTCTCGCAGCGAGAGCTAGCCGACCGCGCTGTCTTAACGCAGGCGTCCCAAAACGATTGCACAACACCTCGTCACAGAAACGCGGTGATTTCGTTACTAGTCGTCGCGAACACGCGGCGATTCCATTAGGAGTCGCGACGATACGGGCGGAATAATCGTTCGTTCGTGGAGATTACCTGACGTAGAAGCGCGGATCCATCGCGATTCTCTCGCTCGTGGAAGCGGCCCCTTACAAACACAAACACTGTTGGATATGATGGCTTTTCTACAAAAGTAATAAAATTTACCAAAAAAGTAATAGCACCACCATAACTAGCCCATATAATTAACTTGTGTATTTCTGATGGCATAGTACCAAACAATGTCAATAAAGTTATAATAAAACCCTTATATAAAAAGATGACAAGATGGATTTAAAAAATTACAGACCTATTACAAGTATAACAATTTTAAAAAAATATAATGAGAATGTCGCCTGTCATTCTTGATTTGCCTATTTCGAAAAGTATGAATTATTTTGCAAATAATAAAAGGGATTTCGTAAGACTACCACGATTAATACACTCTTTGATCATGTCGTCTGTAGATAAGATAAATCATGTCTGTGCAATTTATACTGAGATGACCATTTATGACCAATGCTTTTGATTATGTGGACCATAAGATTATATTACAAAAATGACAATAAAAAATGCTATAGTTTATGAGGCAACATCCTACAGCTGATAGAATCGTACTTAAGTAATAGGATTCAATGTACAGAAATTGCTAGAATATGTCCAAAGAGTAAATTCGAAACCATTTGTGTATCAAACCTAAGGTACGTAAGATATAAACAGTCTCCCGAAGCTAATATTAAAAAAAATGGAAAGACCCCCTTTCTATTTTTATAAGAAGAGTAATAGAAAATAAACCGGTTATTTTTATAATTCTTTTCTATCCGTCTGTCTTTCTGTTTGTTTGTTCGCGCATATCTCCGAACGAATGACCGGATTTTCTTTTAGTTTTTACAGGTAGACAGAAATTAATTTGAAGCAGAGTATAGGCTTTGTTTTATTAAAAATGATTTAAGAAAAATTATCGTCATTTTTGGAATTTACTGTTATACTGTTAGGGATATGCGGGCGTAGCCGCTGACGGAAGCTAGTTTAGTAATAAACCTAGGTAAGACAAAAGTTATGCTCTTTCATCACGCGAAAATTCAAACGTTAGTTATTGAGGAAGCAAATAAAGCCAAGTAAATCCGCTTATGCTCACTTTCAACTTTCACAGAAAGTCATCTTTTAACGGCATACCATGCCTATGGACCAGTTGCCTCTGTTTTGCGGTAGGTACGGCATTATTTATTGGGGGCAGTCTACTGATAAGGAACTTGTATTTAGGATGCAAGAACGATGCATAAGGTCAATTTGCGGTCTTAAGACAACTGCTGTGTTCCTTATTTTAAATCTTTGAAAATAATGACATTTGCTTCGTTATAAATTGAAGACGACTTTATTTGTGAAAAATAATCCCCATCTATTTAACATTCGAATTTCCTAGCATGTTTGAGAAAAAAATATTTTCTCAAACATGCTTGGAAATTCGAACATTATTCTGAAAACCTTCTTCGAGATAAATCTAAATTGTTGTACTGGTCAAAAACAAACGAGTAGGCGGCCGGCAATATTACTATGAAAATCCATATTTCTCGTGTTTATCGGCCAAATAAATTACTATGAAAACTCTCTGTGAGTTATTTAAAAATGGAACAAACTTTTTACTTCAACACATGGCAACCGAGGAGGTAACTAAACAAAGATTTTATTTAAATTTCGAACTGGCTTAGCATATAGAGCTGTTTAAAGTTAAGAAGAAATAAATGAACATATTGGCGCATGAAAAGTTTTCTTTGTTCGTCTATTTTTCTGGAATTTATAATTAATTTTACTCAGTTTGAATTTCTGCGCATTATTTGGGAAAAGTACTATACAAATCTTGGTCGCAACCAAGCATTGATGAACTCACTGACTCACGTATATCTGCCTCGGCTTCGCCTCGGCCCACATTTTCATAATTGTTCCCAATAATACCCCAGTTGCAGATCGCGACAGTAATGTACTATAATTACCCATGTATGCAAACGAATAAATGATTTGATTTGAATGTTACCATACTTGAACAAACAGGTGGATATGCTAACAATAACAATACAAGGTCAAATTAAATTAGCTAGCAAAACTCGACAGACGTAATGGTATCGATAGGTATCTAAACATTTTAAAACAAAAATGATTTGATGTTTTTTTTGGGTCAACGACCGCAGGTGTTGTAGTTACTTACTTGAAATATCAGTCTAACAATCTGTTCTAACTTTTCATTACAACTGTTTAATAATACCGTATGTAACTCATGATTGCAGCACCATCGGAAGCCCCCACCAACGTGCACGTGACTCCCGGTGGTCCAGGAGAGTTGCACGTGTCATGGCGACCACCACCACGGGACGCCTGGCACGGAGAATTACTGGGCTACTCAGTAACATGTGCCGAGCTTAGTCCTGCTGCACCGGCTATGAGGAATTCTACCAGGTAACTAGCAGCTACCTACTAGATAATGATCGGGAATCCAAAATATAATATCAACTTTATCACTCCATACAGCTCCTGAAAACCACTCCAATTATGTTAAATGCAAAATTGTCACAGAAATCGTATTGAAAATAAATTGCGGCGGTAGTTCCGATTTTAGCCACGTGCCAAAAGATCTCTGTAGCGATGTAACTGTCAGTTCTTTTAAATGAGTTTTTTCTCAATAACTTCTTCTATTGGATAATTTTCAGGACGCTAACAGTGAACGGGTGGTCAGCTACAGAGCTAAGTTTATCAGCTCTCCGCAAGTTCACTCGATACGAAGTGCGCGTGAGAGCATTCAACGGTGTCGCTGCGGGGCCTGCGTCCGCGCCGGTCTCTGCTACCACGCTAGAAGGAGGTGAGAATTCAATGATAACCGAATTCGGCTAGATGGATATCCTTGTCGAACATTATAATACATACATACCTACATACCATACCTACAATACCTGAAATCACCTCTTTATTCTCCACTCTGGAATTTGTACCCCGAGCCGCAAGATACAGAGTAACTGTCTAGTTTGGGGCGCACTGGCAAATAATATTTTTTAACCTAGATGTAGGAGTTCAGTGACGGTCCAGTGGTAACGGCCCCGACTTACGAGTTGTAGGTCGTGGGTTTGAACCCAAGCAGGTGCTTTACTTTGTGTATATAATTTCATAACCTCTGCTCTCAAAACGATGTAGGAAAACATCGTGAGGGAACCGGCATGTCCTAGAACCAAAAATTGGAAGACATGACTCAAACTCAAAGCATTTATTTCAATTAAACCATTTACCTACAGGCACTTTTGAATTGTCAAAGAGTTGGTTAGTTAGTCAGAAAGTTGAAGCTAATTGCCCATTCCAAAACGTAGATCTCTATGGAGAAGAACGGGCAAGAAACTCCAAGGACACTCTTTTATATATAGATATTACAAAATCCTGGGTACATCATTCTTGTTGCTTCTATATGTGAGAACAATGTACAAAAAATAATCAAAAGCAATTGAAAATATAAGATTAAAAATAAGCCCTGGCAGATAAGAGATGACCAGTTTCAACTGACGGCGCCCGTTCACGAACATGACGCGTGGATCAGCACCATCCAGCTCAACCATTTTGTAGGGAACCGAATGATCCAACACACTCGCCACCATCAGCGAGACATTTAAGTGAGCATGACATATTCTCAACTGCCATACTATTTCAAGTCAACATACATCTTAATAAGTTAATAAACGGCTCCATGGTCTCACATTTACAAAAATAAAAATGCTTCTAAATTATACAAAACTATAGTTTGCAATGTATCTAAAAAAATAAAAGAATTTAACCACCAAAAAGAAAAAAAATCATTACTTAATTGGAGCATTCAACAATTAAGTTGGTAAAAAAAAAATAAACATTAAGTTCCCAATGTCAAAATATTTTTTTTTTTTTAAAGGGGAAGCAACTCCTTCAAATATTAAAATTTTAACTAGTGAGCCCAAGCGGCTGTGGAGCAGGACCAGCATTAAGCCAAGCATTTTTATCTACAATATAAAAATCTAACTTATAATATGCTTGTCTACATAGTGTGCGTTTAATGCATGTTTTAAATTTCTTCTCATTTAGTTGAAGAATATCGAGTGGTATTTTATTATAACATTTTACACAGTACCCCATAAAAGAAGTGTGTACTTTAGACAATCTAAAACGTGGTTGATCTAATTTGTTCCTATTTCTAGTGTTAAAATTATGCCTGTCACTTATCTTACTAAAAAGATGGAGATTTTTGCGAACATACATAATGTTCTCATATATATACTGACAAGGTACCGTCATGATGTTAATATTCTTAAACAGTTCCCTTAGAGACTCGCGTCTGCGGAGGTTGTAGATGGCTCTGACGGCCCTCTTTTGCAGAATAAAGATAGAATCAATATCTGCAGCCTGTCCCCACAGCAAAATACCGTAAGACATGATGCTATGAAAGTAACTAAAATAGACCAGTCTCGCGGAATCTACGTCTGTTAGTTGGCGGATTTTCCAAACAGCGTAAGCGGCTGAACTTAGCCGCCCTGCAAGTGATGTTAAGTGAGGACCCCACTGTAGTTTAGATTCAAGCGTTATCCCCAGGAAAACAGTCTTTTCGACGAATTCTAGTGTCTCCTTATTCAATACAACGTGACATTCACTACTTCTTACATTCGGTAACGCGAATCTTATGCATTTAGTTGTCTTCTCATTTAATACCAAATTATTTACAGTAAACCAATTATGGACCTTAAGCATAGCGTTATTTACGTCGTCAAGCTCCTGTGCATGTCTGTTTACTTTAAAAATCAGTGATGTGTCATCAGCAAATAACACCATTTGTGGTCGGGTTTTCAGTAAATTAGGTAAATCATTTATGTATACTAAAAATAGGAATGGACCCAATATCGAGCCCTGTGGAACACCCATTTTGACTTTTAAACCCAATAAATTTACACCGTTTATTTGAACTTGCTGCAGTCTATCATTCAAATATGATTTTACTAAGCTCAGCGTAAGTTTATCTAGTCCGTAATGTTCAAGTTTCAAGAGCAGCGTTTCATGATCTACGCAATTAAATGCCATGGATAGGTCGCAAAAGATGCCTATTACATCTCGTGCTTCTTCCCATGAATTAAATATGTGTTTTAATAAAGTGACACCGGCGTCGGTTGTGCAACGTCCTTTGGTGAAACCATACTGTTGATCGTGTAGGATGTTATTACGATTAAAATGATTGAGCATTTGATTTAACATTACTTTTTCAAAGACCTTGCTGAAAACCGGCAAAACCGATACGGGTCTATAATTATTTGTGTTTTTGCTGTCCCCGGATTTGAAAAGTGGAATAACTTTACTGTATTTCATTAAATCCGGGAATATCCCTTGATCTACACATAAATTAAATATTAAAGCTAAATAGGGTGCAATTGTCTCAATAATTGATTGACAAACTTTAGTAGACATGCCCCACAGATCTTCAGTCATTTTAATCTTTAGTTTCTTAAAAGCCTTTACGACGACCACAGGGTTTATATGTTTAAATTTAAATTCCACAGGACAGGCTGAAACATTTGCTTTTAATAAATCAATAGCAAGTGAAGGGGAGGAATTTAAAGTTTCAGTAGTTTTAATTGGAATATTGGTAAAAAAAGTTGCAAATTCCTGAGCAACATCGATGTTATCGCTAATGAGACCGCGGGAAGTGTTTAGTGTGTAATCTGTATTATGTCTTTTGTTCTTGTTTGTTTCATTGTTAATAATTTTCCAAACTGTCTTTATTTTATTATCTGCTGATTTAATCTTGTTGCTAATGAAAGAAGCTTTAGCTGCTTTGCTTAACTTTTTTATTCACTTTATATATTTATCTACACGTTAAAAAACAGTTCAAAGTTTCTGAAACAGTTAGCTTATTGCCAACATTAAAACAACCAGTGTCATGGTAACAATAATATCATCCAAACGAGTGTTATAATGTTGTACTAAATTTCATTAAAAAACTCGAATTTAAAAAAAGAACATTGTCATGCACGCGCGTTTCATTACCACAGCGCCGTAATTTGAAAAAAAAATAGGTTATTCGAATTCACGTCGTATCCCGCCATTTTTACCCGACTGCCCCAGGAGGGCCATGTTTTTCGAGAGTATGTATGTATGTATGTATGTCTATTTCTTTGGCACGCTCTGTAGCCTAAACGGCTTGATGGATTTTAACATATTAGGTGTCATGAGCATGTCTTAATTGTGGAAGTGACATAGGCTATATAATATTTATATATTGCATCTGCAAATACAAAAAAAAAGGAGGGGTAGGTTTAAAAAAACAACATTATTGGTATCAAATAAAAGCTAGTAATTAATCAATTCCATATATATATACCTATATAACTAAAACTAAACAGTTTGAAAGATAGAAAATTATTTTTAAAAAAACATACAAACCAATAACCTGAAATTTTGGTGTAACTTTTGTTTGTCCCCGCCTACAATACCAAAATTTTATAGATTATGCTTGTTTATCTCTTTTAAGTTATGAAATAAACAGAGAGAAATTAAAAGAGATAAATAAGCATAATCTATAAAATTTTGGTATTGTAGGCGGGGGCCTACAATACCAAAATTTTATAGATTATGCTTGTTTATTTCTTTTAGGTTATGTGCTTTTGCATTCGGGCTTTTTGTTTTTTTTTTTTTTTTAATAATTGTTCGATATTAGTAGTGATTGCAAAAATTTATTAGTATGTTGTTTACAAAAATGAGTGATACAAGCTTTGATAACACACCACCAGATATTTCTAATGCAGCAAAGGCCATTTCTAACCAATTATTACCAGAAAAGTCGAGAAAACAATATTGTACAACACCCTATGATTTCAGAACCTTTTATAGAGGAATCATAGGTATCGTGGGTGTAGATAAAGTCTTGTATGCAACTGTATATAATTAGGTATTAAAACACTCATGTGATAAACCCACATTCGTGTTTTAATACCCCTTAATATACAACAGTTGCATAAATAACTATGAATGGTTAAATTAATCGGAAGTGTAGGTACTTATTATAAACTTGGTACTGCGCTACAGATTCAAAATAAATATGAGTGAATTGTTAATTTCAGTTCCCGAGTCTCCACCGACAAGAGTGTCCTGTTCAGCCCTATCGTCTTCTGGCATGAAAGTGTCATGGAACCCACCACCAATCGGCCAACATGGCGGTCTCATACAAGGATACAAAGTTATTTATTCACCACTAACCACAGATCATGGTAAGTATAGTAGATCATCGAACAAACAATGCATAACTTTAGGCACTAACTCTAACTGAAAGTAATTTTATAGAACGACAGAAATTAATTAAGCAAGATCTCGTTTTCAGTGGATGTTGGCGAGATCAAACGAGTGGCGACAACAGACACGTACCTGCACACTCTACGTAAATACTCCAACTACTCCATACAAGTCCTGGCTTTCACCAACGCTGGAGACGGCAAACGAAGTCTGCCGGTCTATTGCATGACCGAGGAAGATGGTAAGATCAAATTATTATTATATTTAAATGGGCATTCGTAAGTAAGTAAAAGACGTCCATAATAATAACATTGAAATTCTAATAAAGTCCCGTAACGTTTTTGTTTTAATTGCAGTTCCTTCAGCGCCCGAGAAGATCAAAGCACTAGCATATTCCAGCGACTCAGTATTGGTTAGCTGGTTACCGCCACTACATCCGAACGGCGTTATATCACATTATACAGTCTACTACAGAGAAGCTGGACAGTAAGGACAAAAACAATTTAATTCTAAAACATTTACTACATGACTTAAACTTCACGTGAATGTAAAATACAGATGTTGAAAAGTGTGGCGAACCAAAACTAATTAGGTGTTCAAACTTAGTATGTACCTACATATCTGCTACCTATCTACTTTAAAAGAGGCTAAAAAGCGTTTCTTATTGTCAATCGCCGTGTATGATATATGTACATAAGCTGAACAACGCCTCTGACGCCACAATAAACGTGGCCACCTACTGGGCTCAAATAATTTAAGCAACATAGATGTGCCGACGAAACAAAAAGAGGAAGAAGACATAAGCCAAATAAAATAAGCATTGACAAATGAAATTATCCCTTTTCCAGCCTGGGCAAGCACTCGAGCTTCACAGTGCCTGCAGACAAGAAGACCGACACGGAGCTGATGTTCCAAGTACGAAACCTGGTGGAGAACCAGCTGTACGAGTTCTGGGTATCGGCCACCACGGGCTCCGGAGACGGAGAGTCCACGCTCGTCGTGGGGCAAGGACCTAGCTCCAGAAGTACTAAAAACCATTCCAGATTTAGAAGTATTGTAGGGAAAAAATGTGTTAACGAAAATTTTTTGTAATTTAAACACGAGTTTTGGTTTGAGTGTAAACTTCTTCCCAGTTTAACACGTTAATTACTGTCCGCGAAACAGACCCAACGGTTAAATAAAAAATCACAGAGATATATAAAGCAATTGACACTCAGTCTTAAGCACTAACTTGTATGTAAGATAGTAGGCGTTTAAAGACCTGTTTTTTTAAATCATTTTTCACCTTGAAATACTTTGATCATCTAGAAGACGAGGAATAAGACTTTTTTCCACATTCTATGAGACATATCAAATATACCTTTATTTACCCAGTCCCAGCCCGCATCGCCTCCTTCGGCCGGTGGGTATCCGTGGGCGCGGGCCGAGCTGCGCTCCTGTCGTGCACGTGTGTGGGCGCGCCGGCGCCGCGCTCACGCTGGCAGCACGCGCGGATACCCGTCACGCACCATCAGTACTACCAAGTCACGCATCGAGGACATCTGCATATACGGGGTACGTTACGTGAGATTTTATAAAATTTGAAGCATCCCTTGATTGTCACGGAAAGTCAGTTTTCGCCTATTTGATTTAAATTGGCGATCCGAAAGGCGGTAAATTGATAATATTGGTTCACAAGTTTAAAACAGTTAAGTGCAAATTCAATCTTTCAATTTCGCCATATTGTGAGGAGCGACAACTTCACATAAAACAGTAAATTCCAAAGACGAACCGAATAGGTAACTTATGCAGCAATATTGTACATAACCAGTACTTAAAGTCAATCAGTATAATCATCAACATACGCTTATAAATTTTTCGAACAGTGCTCAAGATTTTTTCCTCGGGCTCAATTTTTCCTCAATTTTACAGAAGTAAATGAGCAATCCTCCGGCAACTTCACGTGCACTGCCAGCAACACGATCGGCGAAGACACCATAGTGTACGTGGTGGTTGCCATCATGCCTCCAGCGGCGCCTGCGCTGTCCTTACAATACACGACCACTTCAAGCATCAAGCTACATTGGCAGCTCCCTGGGGATACTACTACGGAACCTATATTAGGTTAGCAAGATGATCATTACCAACGTTATAAATTCGCCAATAATAGTAAAAATTCCATCATTTGGATAAAACTATATTTTATAGCAACGCATTACGTAGTACCAGTCGTTGTAGCGATGATTTGAGGAGACCTTGTCCAACAGTGGTCTTTTTAGGGTTCTATACTTCAAAAGAAAAAACGGAACCCTTATCGATCACTTCGTTGTCCGTCTGTCCGTCCGTCTGTCTGTCAGTCTGTCAAGATTCTTTTTCTCATAAACGCGTTAAGGTATCAAGTTAAAATTAATATCAAATATGTAGGTCTACGGTCCCTTAGAGCTCTAAAAAATATCCAGCAAAAAAAGCAAATAAGAAGAACCTATAAGGAGTACCCTACTTTGATTTATTGGCCAGTATCAAAGTATGTCGCATAAATGGCCGTATTTTTATTATTGCGTTGACTTAGAACCTTGATTTTGTTACGGGAAGTATCCCGTTAACCTAGAGTCATGAAGTTTGGCAAGAAGCAAGGTCTCACAGCACGAGTAAAGGAAAAAGTTCAAAAATCAAGGATCAATTAAGATCATCGCGATTGTAATCTTATATTTGCAGTTGGAGAACTGACCGTGACGTATATCGATGTATGGGAGAACATGTTTTTTAACTACAATGTTAAGTTTGGTTTTGTGATAAATCCATCCCAACTACGGAACCCTTTATTATACGGCATCTGACACGCACTTGGCCAGTTTTTTTTTCAACTTCCAATTACTTTGATTATATTTTCCTAGAGCTGATGTAGTGACAAAGGACTATTATGGTGATGAACCTAAGTACTGTTTTTATCATCCATAGGTTTTCTCCTCCACTACAAGCAAGCTTCAGAGAGTGAATGGCATACAGTAGACCTGTCTCCCGAAGTGAACTCTTATACAATGGACATGCTCAAGTGCGGTTCTACATATAACGCAAAGATACAGGCGCGGAACAGGATATCAATAGGACCACCCAGTGATGTGCTTACAGCCACTACGAGAGGGGGACGTAAGTTTTGAAAAACAAGGGCAAGTAAACCTGATTAGCCTCAGCTTGCTACTTAAAACCGTTGACTTTGTACTGATTCTATAAAAAAATAAACCGAACATAAGAAAAATATCGTTTAAACCTTTTCATTCATTCTAAACGTCTTTGTTTTAGGCCCCAAGCCCCCAAAATCTGAAGACCACGTGCACATGAATTCAACGGCAATAAAAATAAACTTCTACGCGTGGCGAGATGGCGGCTGCCCCATACTCGGATTTAGGGTGTCCTACCGAAGAGCAGGATCTGAACATTGGATCAAGGTAACCATGCGTATTTCGATATAAAGGCAATGTAATGAAGCTAGCAAAATGGACACATGAGTTTGTCAGAAAATTGAAACATTTTGGAGTAATAATTGTAATTGAATTTTGTTGCCAGGTTGGTGATGGACTGAGTTCAGCAAGTCACGTAGTGGGAGAGCTGTCACCAGCCACATGGTACGAGCTGGCGGTGGAAGCATACAGTGATGCGGGGTTGGAGCGAGTCACATTGACTGCTGACACACATACCCTTGCAGGAGGTAAATCATCATTTAAGTAATATTAAGTTAAGAAAGGAGGTTTCAATCCAACACCGCAGTTTAGGTGAGGGGACCTGTTATGGATGACTTCGTTTGGCCTAAAAACCGTACCTTAAAATGAGTTCAAGGAGTACAAACTGCCATATAAGTAAAGTGCATAGGCAAAAGTAGAGGCCAACATCACAATATAATTCAGTCGTGAAGAAGACACCGTGAGACATTGTATCTAATACGACTTCTAAATAATGTAAACCTAACCCCCAGGTCGCATCCCTCCAATGAAGCCGTCATCTCCTCTGTCGGGTGCGTCCCGCCCCGCGTCACTGCGCACGGTGCTGGTGTCGTGTGTCGCCAGCGGGGTGGTCATCGTCGTGACACTAGCAGCTATCGTGTGTCTCGTACACGGGAAGAAGAAGTAAGAAGCAATTTCTTACCTACCAACGTATTTAAATGATTCAAATTCAAAAGTCATGTATTCTAATTAGACTCAGAATCAGCACAAAAGTACATAAGACAACCCCCCAAAACACCCTACCCCACCTAGATTCTGTTTTCTTATCTTAGGATTTGATTTACATTTTCAAACAGAAATAGGAGTTTGTCGAATTATGCAGGAAAGGCCAAGCAACTATGAAAATGTAGAATACAAGAGCGAGCGAAAGGAGTGCAAAAATTTTGCGCACTCGCGGTTATGTTCGATGTTGTTTAGATCATTCCAAACAAAAAAAAAACTTGCTTTGTCGACTCATGAAGAAAATCAAGACAAGCAAGCGAAGCGAGCCTCAAAATTTTAGCACCCCGCCTTGATTAGGTTCTGTTTTATTTTGACCATTTTACGGAAAGAGAACCTACTTTGTCGAGAAGAAAAACTTAAACTCGTTTTACAGCAGTTTAGGTTTTTGAAATCTGATCTTAACCCAAGCGTAGTGGTGCCCAAATTCTTATTCTCGTAAGTTTGCTTCGCTCGCTCTTGCATCCCTTATCCTCTATTTTTATAACACGATTTTTTTCTTAATGTTTTTGTATATGGGGTCACTGTGGCTCAAGTATCTACAGTTTTTAGTTAGTAAGACACGTAAATTATTCAAGGCTCTCGACAGCTTGAATGGTTTTGGGGGGGTCATGACCCCCAGGCCGCCGGACCGCGCCTGGTGGGATTAGAGACAGAAACATACTATTATTAGACCATATTATTTCCATCTTTTTAAAGTTTACTGTTACGCAGTTGGGATTTTGATTTTTAAAATGTTGAATATTTATATTTTGATCTATCTACATTTCAGATTCTTCTGCATCTCAAGTGACCACTACATGAGGGATGACAGGAAGCTAAGTGAAAGCAATGAAGCAGAGAGAGAGAAGCTCCGAGAAGGACAGAAGCTGTATTCATCATCCTCTATCAATGGAAATGAAAAATCCAATGATGACTCTTCAGGTTAGCATGAAGCATCTACTAAGAAGTTGAGCAAAGTTTAATCTAACATAGCCATAAAACATCTCACCAGTATTTCCTTATCAGATAGGCAGAAGTGGCTGCTAAGTACAAGTACAGCCACATTTTGCCAGTTGCTACTGAAAAATTCCTATAGGAATAGGAAAAACCCAAAAACACTGCCTGACCCGGGATTGAACCCATGACCACATGCATAGCAGTCTTTTACCACTAATATTATCTGTGACTAAACCAAAGCGTGTGAGCGTATATGCACCAGGGATGCCAGACGTACGATAATTATTGTACATGTACGATAATTTCGACATCGGTACGATGTACGATACAATAGGTATTATCGTTCGCAAAAGTACGATAATTTGAAACCCTCCTCCGAAGTGGGATGAAACGGCTATTCAGCAAAAATAATGTGACGAAAACCAGAATAAGAAACAAACTTGTAACAAAAACTGTTACAGGGGCTTTACTTTCAGCGCAATAAGTAAAAACTCAATCAAAACAATGCTGTTATGGTTTTAAAGCAACTAAAAAAATTATGTTACCTACTTTTTTATTTTCTTTCACATTTCACGACTTCCTAAAATTCTTATCCTATTTCTAGTTTTACGAACTAGCAACGCGTTCCGCGCGGCTCTGGCAGTTGTTGTACGACCATTTTTCATCTGGTACGATATTTTTCGAATAATGATACGATAGTTTACTCGCACTCGTCTGGTAACCCTTTTTTTTTTTTGGGTGGGAAATCATCAAATAACTTCTCCCGCTCTGGGCGGAGCGGGAGGGCGTGTCAGACTCTTACTGACTAAAACCCACCCGTGTTCCTTCGGTTGCCCTGTTGCCGGGGGCCACGATCTCTCTTTCGGTTTTCTTCGCAACCCGGGCAGGCATCGGCCCTAGTGGACCCCTTTAGTTCTGCTGACATCTCTTTGAGGCGCGCGTGGAACACAACGCGCCGTCGACCCGGGCCTGGTCCTTATCGGACGGTGAGCCACCCATTGCTCACCGCCCGCAAGCCCGCGCCTACGGTGGCCGAAAATCGCCCCGCGATTCCCGACGCCCTGGGCGTCTCCTCCTGCGGCGGTTAGGGGCGTGAGGGCGCGAAATTTGCCAATCTGGTAACCCTGGATGCACAGAGTGTAGTTTTGGCATGCTTCCCTGTATTGTTCGCAGCGCTATGTGTTGGTTTTTATTTGGTCTGAAATGACAATTATTTTTTCTAATTTAATAAATCTCTTATCAACCTTACCTATTACTAAACTCTATCTTCAGCGGAGTTGTACGAAATAAGTCCATACGCGACGTTCGGCGTGTCAGCGGCTCATTCACTACAGTTCCGCACGCTCGCGCGGCGTGAAGACGACGCAGCACCACCGCACCGTCGACGACATCGCGCCTGTGATCACTACAGATATGGTCAGTTATTGTTATTATTAAACTACGATATTAAGCACTTTTCATTTTTACTCACGAATTAGGAACGTTAGTTAATTTTTGAATTTTAGGCGGTAATTGGGTTAAAGTTTTAGACGTTTCAAAAGGTTCTAGTGATGTGACATTGCATTCATGAAATTAGTAATATTGGGGTACTACGTAGATCGTATAATCGACTTCACAATAATTGTCTTAAACTTTTTCTTTTTCAAATTTCGTATATTTGTAAAAGTACCTAAATCTAGTATGAACCTAAGGTTTTTATATTGCTATGAGTTATAAAATTCGTAACCAGAATGCTTTTAAACATGTTCCAAGCCCTCGCTTGGTTCCGACGTATTATTGTTGTACCGACAGATGAATCGAGTCTGTCTAAATCCTCGACAGTGGAGGCGCGGCACCGCATGCGTGCCGCCTGCGCCAGTGCGGGGGGTGGCGCCGCGCCCAACAACTGGAGGGACACGCACACCGACTCCGACGACAACAGCGATAGTGCTGCCAATACCACTACTAAAGGTTAAAAAAACTATTGTAGGCCTATCGTATGTCCCTCATTATAGGTACCAGTTTTAGAAGCAGATAGTACGTTTTTACGTTTTTTGTAAATCATCATCATTGCTATCGGGAGCGGGATATAATTGTATTTTCACCTCATTTTTAGGGTTCCATACCTCAAAAGGAAAAATGGAACCTTTATAGGATCACTTTGTTGTCCGTCTGTCTGTCAAGATACTTTATCTCAGGAACGCGTGGAAGTATCGAGATGAAATTAAAACCATATACTCACATCTACAGTCACTTGAAACTGTGAAAAAATTAAACTTTTACGTTAAAAAAAAGATCCGGCCTTTTATGCCGCAAAAAACGGATATTTTGACACTCTCAAGGGAATCAAAATTTTTAGGTACTTTCCGTTGATCTAGAACTATGAAATTTAGCAAGTAATATCGTCTTATACTACAGTACAGGGAACAATGTGAAAACTATACATTTGTAATTAAATCCAAAAAAAATATAGTCTTTATTTAAAGTACGAAATCAATCATCGAGGTTAACCAACGGTATGCTCGGTCATAATTGTATGGGTTACCAAATCCTTTTGTACATTTTTTTTTTAACTTTTACTCATTTGTAAAGAAGAGAAAAATCTGAAAGCCGTATATTTTTAATTTAATTACAAAAATAAAACAGGGTCTTTATGCACGGAACAGGTGTCCAAATTTTGAAGTGAGTTAACCGTGTCATGTGGGATATCGTATGAAAGGGCTTCATTGGCACAAGCTTAAACAGATTTTTTATTGTTTTCGATTTACAACGAAGAATGAAAAAAAAAATCTCTCTTTTTTTTGCCATCGTTGTCTTTGCAGTGTGAAAGTAGCCAGTATTGATTAGAGAAGTCACTAAGACAGATTTTGACACTGTCTCTTTACACCAGGTTCAGGCACATCCCCCTGCAACAGTGCGTACGGCAGCGGCAGGCGAAGCGCCCGCACGACCAGCAGGTAGAACTCAGGTACCTCCCCCGCTCACTCCTCACCACTTGCCGCTCACCGCTCACCTTGTCCATGCACCTCCATTATTGCTAGACTTTGAACTGGTTCAATGACAACTTATTATTTTGTTAAAGTTTTGAAACTAACACTATTTTATATTATTTAGTAGCCAGTTTAGCGCTTCATGTGAGGATTTATTGGATTCTGTTTTAGTTGCTATTATATTATTATAGTGTCTCTCTTTTTTTTCACACCTTACTCATTTATTATTAGTTCGTGTTTTAATGTAGGTAGTTGGGTTTTAGTTAAATTTCTGTTCATTTCCATAGCCAGGCAATTTATTTTTAAATTTATAGATATGCATTTATACGAGCTAAAATATACCCAACTTAAAGCTTTACAACAAACCAGATTTGCTACTAACTTTAATACTGAATATAAATGAAGTAATTTGTTGCATAGGACTGAGTTTAGTGTGTCTTTGACAGCGGAGGCCCGAACGGGAGCGACGGCCTCTCGGGGAGCTTCGCCCCAGTCCCCGCTGATATATCTTCTTTAATAGACAAGTAAGATCTTATTTTTCTTCTTATTGGTATGATTTTGGCGTCGTCGTTGCTGTATTTGTTTTAACACTACTTTACATCCTGATTCGTAACTGATCTTCATAAAAACTTCATCAACATACATAATTGTAATGGTAATGCTACGGCTACATTATCGCGATAAAGCGAACTACACTTCACGCGCTTTCTATTTACAGTGAGAAGTCGAGTGGTGTGCGAGGGAGAGTGCGCGAAGTGTAGTTCATCGCACTGTTCTTGGTATTTTTTTGAGATGAAACATTAATTTTGGTGCTCCTGACCAAACCATGACCCATTTATTGGAGTGTCCAAAGTGTGCACCTGCACTTCTGAAGTGTGCACCTGCACTTCTGAGGACCTAAAAATTCAACTGATGCCGCGATTGGCGTAGCCACCTGCTGGGCGCAACTTGTTTAACATAAAATACATTTGTATTTACCATCAACTCGAAAAGAAGAAGAAGAATAATTTCATTTTTTTTCTGTGCAGATATCAACAAAGAAAAGAACAAGAACGGCGAGAATGTACAATTCACGTGTAACATTATAGTTTTAAACAATTTTCTAATTGAACAAGTCCATTCACACATTGTGACTTTAACGTCAAACTATTTAAATATGAGGACATTGTTTCTATAATTCTGCAATTTGAGAAACGTTTCATAAAAAAGTGTGCGGTCCGGGACCCCCGTCAGGAACGAAGTTCTTTCTCACGTATGATTTAAAACAAAAACAAAATGTTTACAGCCGCCATCTTGAATTCACATTTTGCCCTCATATCGGCTTTAGTACCCTCGAAAAATTTGAAAATATTCGCAGCGCTATCTTGGATTTACATGTTGACCCCACTATAGGCTTTGGCACCTTGAAAAATTATGAAAACGACACCCGTGACGAAAAATTTGATAATTTTCGCAGCCGCCATATTGGATTTCCATTTTGACTAAATTCACACACATTCTCTCTCAGTGTACTCGGGCTGATGTGTACAATTTTATCCCACGATAGGTACTGTAATCACTTTACTCTTTTCTTTTGTTTTTTTTTTTTTATGCTGGCGTTCTCTCTCTCTCTTTCTTTCTCTCTCTTTGAATTAGAAAAAGACAGTCGCAAGTATTAACACTTTTTAGCGTGACGATTTCTGAAAGTTTACCATTAAAGAACTTCGTTCCAAAAAGCAAATGGCTCGTTTGCTGTCAATTGTTTGAAAAAAAAGGGCTTAATTCATACATGTGATTACGTCACAAGCTGTGACTCCCCATTTACTTGTTAAATAAATTATTGTTAAATAAATTATTTCTATAATAATGTGATTTATTTAAAAACTGTTGATCTATGACAGTTTTGATTTGTAAATGGCATCTAATAAATTGTAAATATTAACAGATGTTAAGAAAAATGAATATTACTCGTTTGCTGTGAGATTTGTAGTTGATCAATAAAATGTGGCGATTTCGCTGTCCTTATAGTAACAAACTATGCTCTCACTAGGTATATCAATGTGCTTATAATGATCTCACAGCAAATCTAAATATGAAAATATAACATGTGCATCTGCTTTTTTTCTAAATTCCTCAATAAATAAAAATCTACATCTACATGGCGTGTAAAATCTGATGCACATAATATGTTTTCAAATTTTAAATAAATAATTAATTTACTAAATTACGTAGCTCTAAGTAATGTTAACGGCTGTTCCAAACTGCAAAAGATACATATCATTAAAATAGACTGCCAGTATTTAAGTAATTCGTAATTCTTTTTACTCTATTGTTGATTAATATAGTTAATAGGTATTAATTATACACTATTGTATAAAAATCTTTCTATATACATGTTGTGTAATAATAAAATTATTGATATTAGTGTGGAGGAAAGAAATAAAGATGTGTGTTGTGGTATGACATTTTATTTTTATTTCGTAATGTAACCCAGTAGGTGGTAACTTACCTACATCACATATTCACTGAAGAAGCAATAAGCGCAATATTCCGAACAAAAAACTGTTCTGTCACTTTTGGCGGGGGACGCGGTAGCTACTACAAAAAAGAACAATAGTTATCGTTTTTTTCGAGCCCGGAAATAAAAGTCCGTACCATCGATTTTCTTCTTTTATCGATATCGATTATCATTCGGAATTTTGCTTGAACCCAGAAATAAAACAGCTGATGCATAGAAAAGTTAAATTGTAATAATAATAACTATTAAATAAAAGGAAAAGAAAAATAGTACCAACAATTAATACATTTAAAAAATCAGTAGGTTCATAACACTTACTGATTTTTTAAATGAATCAATTTGCAGTATATATGGCGAAAACATTTTTTTTTGTTTTGTGATGTCCTCGTGGAGGCGATCGTCGGCGGTGATCTCTCGCGTCCGGCCCATATTCAGGCCATGGTACGGAGCGAGAGGAAATGGGAGGCCGTCACCTCCTTCTGCGAAGCGGTAATGCTCGCGAAGGAGGAGGCGAAACGCGTGAGGGAGAGGCAAATTTCGTGCCCTCACGCCCCTAACCGCCGCAGGAGGAGACGCTCTGGGCGTCGGGAATTGCAGGCCGATTTCCGGCCACCGGAGGCGCCTACGTTAGTCTCATTATCATTTTTGCTGGAAGACATAATCGCATGGCAAGTGCATGTCAATTTAGATTATTTGATGTACATTCTCGTAATGCAAAAAACATATTTTGAACCTTAGTAACATAAAAATAGCGAGACATGGTGACATCACAAAAGCAATGCGAGAAAAATAGATACTCGATTCATGTCTTGTTTTATGTTGAATCATGGCTGAATCGAATGAAAAGTCAAAATGTATTATGAGGTTAGGATTTAGAATTTCACTGAAAACATGACTAGATATTTTTAAAAAAATACTTGCATATAGAAGGTTATTCCGTCTTTTTATAAGATTGACGTAATTGAACGCTTTTTACATGTTTTAACAGCATAACTAGGCATTTTCACGGAGCACTGATGAGAACCCCGCGACTCGAAAACGATTAACGTTGTGCGTTCGAATCGATTTGAAAGTAGTTTTTATAACCGTTTTAGAGCATTATTTTGCTCTTGTACTTTTACAGAGGGGGAAGTGTTCGTAAGGCTTATTCAGTGATAATACTCTAAGCATATTGTATATTAATTATTTAATTTAACTAGAATTGATAATTGGTTATGTTAAATATAACATTTTCTGAAAATTCAATTATAAAACCTTAATGCCTAACCTAGCGGTACGCGTTTAGGTCGTATCACCAACTTTTGCTTCGGGAGCGGCCGAGGTGGCGCCATCTATCTTCCGGCACTAAGAGAATTTGCCCAGCGGCCATTGTACATTCGGCTGACGTGACCCGCCCAATCCCATTTAATCCTAGCAGCCTTCATGCATAAGACCATTATAAAATCAAAGTCATCATGGCCACATCGTCGGCTGTAATCTAACTTTGCGTAAGGGACATTTTGCTCAAAATGAGTTTTGAATGCAGTCCGATACAGATTTTTGCGCTCTTTTGAATGGTATATATATAACATCGCTGTAGCTTGAAAAAAATGTCCGATACGCCACAGAAAAATGACGTTCCTAAATCATTTTTTAAACAAAAACATGATGTATCGGACAAAAGTAAAAATCCGATTCACGTATGTATTGGTAATAACTTATGACATTGGCATAAAATACACATTTTGTATTAACTGTCCCTTACGTCAAAAAATATATACTTAATATATACATTAGGTAACGTAGATGGCGATGGACTAGCTAAACTAGATGAGCGAAAGGTAAACGAAGTTCCTAAATATAATGAAGAAACACATAAATCAGCAAGGGATTTTATAGAAAAATTATCTGCAGTACCATCACACTATTGCAGAAAATCGTCAAAACGTTTATATCTATCTCAGGAATTAAAAAATGTATCCCACTTGTACACAATATAAAAAGAAACAACTTCAAGAAAAGAAGGAAGTTTTGAGCGAACGTCTGTTTGTAAATAAAGACAGGGGAAGCGTCTACCACTGGTAAAAAGTAGTTTTAGTGGAAAAGTCAATAAAAGTTTTATAATTTATAGGTTATTTTGTGTTTGCCGACTTTAAGTTCGTTTTTTGTAAAAGACAGGAGGCGTACGATAGAAATAACCTGATCAGAGTTTAAAACCAACTCGGGCATGATCTTCCTGACTGAAAAAACTTCAGAGATAGCACTTCTAGCACTGATCTAATATGATAATATAAACACACACATAGGTACTTTACTATAATTTCCATAATATCACATCACAAGTGCCTGTATGTAATGAAAACAGACTTAGTTCTCTTGAGAGCATCACCTTTATACCACTTTCTCTCATAAAAGTCTTAAAGGATAGCATCGTCTCGACGACACATCGGGTTCCATTTTTTTTTTCGGAGAGCTATCTCCCACAGTCCCCGTATTTTTACAGTAAACAGCTGCGCAACTGGGCTCAATAATTAACTATGCGTAAAAGAAGTCGCTATTTAGGAAAAAAAAGTATGGCTAGCTGTCAAATTATCAGACCCTGGATATCAGCGCCATCTGAAGTGAGGAAGTGGCAGTTTTTATCCCCATTTACATATATTATCACGAGTTGAGCTGAAAACGGTCAGCAATTCGGAACGCTCGTGAACGCTCTCAGAGTCTTCGTTCAACGTCAAAACTTATAACTTAATTCTAAACCTTGCACAAGATGGTTGGATTACCTAGGTACAGTATTTCTTTGTGTATACACCACAAAGGAGATCATGCAATTTAGTATGGACCTTGGTCCAAGTGACGTCGGATGATTAAACCTAGTCCATTTAGTAGTTCATGAATGTTGGATATTTTTTTAGTATGGGCACCATAAAATTGACTCACGTAGAAAAGGTTTTACAATCCAGAAAAATGTAAGGTTAGGTTAGGTTGGAATCCGTGCGTTAAAGAGTGATGCCCCCGTAACCCCCGGTGCAAGTGCGCGAGGGAACACGGGGTGGGTTTAGTCAGTAGAAGTATGACAGACCCTCCGTCCTGGGGCGGACGAAGGACATCCATGAGGATTTCCACCCCTTTACCAAAAAAAAATAAAAAGGTTAGGTCAGAAATAATTCCTCACTCCGCCCGCTTCATGGAGTAACCTCTAACTAAGATTTCTAACCACCCCGTGTTCCCTCCCTCTTTCTCACACAAAAGGGGGTGGGGTGGGGGGGGGGGGAATAATCTTAGGGCATCAAAAAATTCGTCCGCATCGCTGTCAATAGGAAAAGTGCCCAAAGGCGTGGCAAGTTGTATGGCAATGATTCTTTGGCAAAAAAATTGGTCAGCCCTCAGGGGGCCTACCATAACCTCATAAAGCAGTATTGTTTTAATATTATTTCAGTGTGGGAAAGAGATGAAGCTGTACAGGACTTATAGCTCTATCTCTTTCTCCCACTGAAGAAATATTAAAATAATACTGCTTTATGAGCTGGTGGTAGGCCCCCAGGTCACGTGAAGAGTCGACCAACCAACCAATAATATCTACCCGTTTTATTTTGTCGGGGTGGAAATTCTCATGGTGCTAACAAAAACATAATACAAAGAGAAATACAATATCTAACATAAATATTTAGAACTAGCTGCACCCCGCTGTTTCAGCCGCATAAGTTTCGTTCCCGTGGGAATATCGGGATAGTCAGTACCATGTGCGCTGATCCACCCATGCGCCAAATTTCATCCAAAGCTGTTTAGCCTTTTTAGCGCGAAAGCGTAACAAACAAAAAAACAATTAGTGGTTAGTTAGTTTAATAAATATTTGACAGCTTTTTGTGACGTTGCAAACTTTTTGTATAAACGCTCTTAGGCTTCTTAAAGTTAAATATGTTGACTAATAGCCCTTTAATTGTCACAGTTGCCCGGCTGCTACTTCTAGGCCCGTACAATCTATCAATCGTTCTAAGCCTCCCAGACCTACCTACATCAGTCTTAGAGTACCTACTTAATGTGAAAAGAGTAAAAATGGAAAGGTGCCTCTATCGCAATACTTAGTAACTTCGTTTCTACGCGTTTTGCCATGCCCGTAACTTTTTCAAACAGTGGGTGCTGAAATAAGTACAAAATATCTGGTATACCTTACCGAGTTACGAAATTCATAACTATCTGGAACCCGCATTTCAACATTTTACAAACATTGTGATCAACATCATACAGTTTAGTTAAAAAAAAAAAACGTATTTTTAAACAAACTCGTAAACAATAATGTTCATCCTACATAAGAAAGAAGAACTGTGTAGTAATAAAACATATCATAATATCATGCCTATTTCCTCTAAGGGTTTGGCAGAGGTGTACCTAAATTTATAATAATAAATAGTATTATTATTATACTATTACAGATATATTAATGCTAAATGTGGCTGTTGTGTATTCACAACACCCACATTTCTCCATTAAACTTCGCATTATTATATCACAAGAATCGAATTCCAATGATCGTAAAATCGATTGTGCGTTATCAATGTTATCATACAAACAGCAAACAGTAAGTTGAATGAATGGACATCACTAGTATCTACTTAGCGCACACAAGAAGCAGTGTTGTTATTGATACGGCAATTGCCGTATTATACGGCAGTCCATGATATTTTTTCGGATAATACGGCATACGGCGGCGGGCCTCTCATTGCCGTATCACAAAATAAGCAATTGCATATAGGTGAAACGAATCATTTTTTCATAAGCGTAATGCAAAATCAAGGCAAAAAATCAAGGATACTGTACCAAGTTAAAGGGGCCTTGCGATATGTGCGAAAGGCAAGGACAAGTACACATTAGATAAACATGAATCTAAAGTAATAGAAACTATAAGAAACCTTTATTGAGAAGAAACAAATGATTAATTTACATTTTTTATATAAATACAAGAATTTTGAATTTTTCCTCTTAAAATACGGCAAACCAGACTGTGACATACGGCAGCTCAGATTTTTACGTTAACAACACTGAGTCAAGAAGTCTACTTAGTCTGTGCAAGAAGTGGAGTTGTTCATAGTCAAATTTTTTCAAGAAATTATTTGTTATTGTAAAATTAAATAGTCATTTTGTCAATGAAAACATTTTAACTATAGAGAACTAGTATTTATAATAGTTATGAATATCTAGAAAGACTAAAACGGTCGTGGTACATCCGACGTATTTCAATTGTTTTGATGCCGTTCACTTATATTGATTTATCGTATGCCAGTGACCTGTTTTATTTGTAATGTGTAACCCATTTATAATGAAAATAATCATTAGAAGTAACAGTAGAGATAATTATAAATGAACTTTTGATTATATTTTTTTTTTGCTAGAAAGCGTTATGAGGCCGAAGTTCATGAGATTAGCAGGGGTTCGCGTGCGATTTTTTGTTTGAATTAACTAGTTTAAAATTTGGAACGTTCCAAAAGTTTTTATATCGTAATGATTTGCATGTTCTACAATGATGACGCCTATTGAGGAGAAGAAAGATGAAAAGGTAAGCGGTGTTCATTAATTTCTAGTGTTCATTCTATGGCCCTCATTAGTAATGGTAGAATTTTGGCCAGTGTCACCTTAGCACTCATTTATTTTGATTAAGACTTTCAAAAGTTTGTAGGTACTTTACAGTGATGAGGTAAAATGATCCATTTTATTTTTAGAAGTAACAAGGTATTAATAGGTACCATACAGAAAGAATCACACTGCAGGTCAAGACATCTTTTTTTTCAGAGGAGCTAGGGAAAAGACTTGGATCAGCAGTGCTGGATTTTATAAACCATGAATGCCAAACCTTTAAGTACCTGTAAGTTCATCTGCAGGAAAATCCAATAAAAAAAATGGTCAGAATTATCTGAGAACAGGTACAATGAAACAGAAAAAATATTCTATTTAATTTACTTATTTCAGGTGAAAAATCCATATTAAAAAAACCAAATTAAATTACAACATTTAAATAGGTATAAAAATTATAAAGTAAAAATGCTTGATACACTGTAAGCACCAACTAAATCTGCCATCTCACTGGCAATTTCTGGTGCCTGGCTTAGTATGTAAATGAAAATTTAACTCATCTCATAAACTTACGCCTCTTCCCATGGGGGTAGGCAGTCCTACAAGTCCAGGTTATCTACTACAAAGTGTTGAAGCTAGATGTGGCAATTCCTTTGATGTCTCCTATGTGTTACAAAATTACCCCAAGACAATGTAAAAGTAACATTGCATGTGTTCTTCTGGCCATTAAACAGTGACACCTTCCTATCAGTTATTGTCCACTCAAAAAAAGGTTTGTAAACCATTACCATATCAACAGAACACATTTCTTTCTTCATCTGAACATAGCTCAAACTTTAGAAGTATATATGTAGCTCATATGTACATACAATTTGTCTACCCGAAAGCTTTTTTTAGCACAACTCCTTAAAAGTGTTGGCATGAAGTAGCATTTGTAAGTAAGCATAAGTATAGCACAATTTACTTGGATGAGGAAAAGAATGGTGAAAGTGATTATTCAGACAAACCGTTTCACAAGGAGCACTAACAGTTGTGTAAACAATGACTACTAATGTTTGTCTGACAAAAATATTCATTAATGGATTACTAATTACTTCCAGTGATTGTACACAGAATGATGGATAATTTATTATGTGTGCTTTGTGTTTGAAAGCTAGCATTGAAATTATCTTATTGTTCAGTAATAATGAATTTAATTAACAGAAAAATAATTGAATGCATGGACAAATCTTAAAATAGTCGCAGGTTGCAGACTTTAAAATTTAGTTTTACAGTCTCAGTTGATGTCTCACCCTTGACGTTTTGATGCCTCTGACACCGCAATGCATGTCACTACTTACAGGGCCAAAAAAAATTTGAAATGAAATGAAAATGTTTATTCTGCAAATAGGGTATTGGAATTACTTTTACACGTCATACAAAAAAATATAAAAAATAACTAGCTTATTTTTTATATTTTTTGTAGTATATTTTTTTATTCTGAGCTTAGAGTTTTCTATCTGACTACTCTGAGAAGAAAGGCCAAACAAACTCAGAGGTCACAGTCTCTTTTAAAGTCCAGACATAATCTTGGTCAGGCCATATGAGGACCATGTAGATTAGTGTCTGAAATGGTCTTTTGAGGAAAGAACCACACAGATTTGAGTGGATTTGCCCAGTCAGTCCAAGCATTTGTCAGTGCCAATGGTGAAGCTCGACTCAGGAACTTAAGGAGCTCAACTCGACGAACAATACCAAAGAAAGCACATTTGGGTAGGCCATATAAACTACTCAAACCGTCTAGCTGAGAAATAAAAATTATAATGATATCCATATAGTCCTCACATTCACAATAATTAATTAAAATAATATAATACTTCACAAAGTAATCATGTCATTTTGAATATAGTTTTCAACAATGTCAATGTGTATATAAAACTGGTATATTTTGATGATTTTACATAATAATTTAAATGTCAAATTTTATGGTTTTATCACAAGGCTTAGCAGAGCGAGCAGCTGAAATGTCAATATCCTGAAGCAAATGTTTGCGGAAGGTAGCCATCCACAAAACAACTAACAGAACACCTTTATTTCAGATTCGCACAGGTATGGTGCAGGTCTCGGATGGCAAGTCCCGTCCGAGGCCAGCGCGGCTGGTGCTCACAATGGATGCGGTGACCGTACAGCGAGAGGCACCGGTGCCTGTGCAGCCAACTAAGGACAAGAATGTGCCTCATGCTAGGGTAAGTGACCTTTGGAGATATTTGGTTTAATAACATTGAGGAACTGTGATAGGAATGTTAGGCACAAAGCCAAGTCCATTGCTTATGTGTTAAACTGTTTGGTAAGTCTGAAGGCCTTTCACTTAAGGCCTAGTCTGGCTGTGTATTTATATGACTGAAATCCGTACTTTCTCATAGTGAATCTATATATTCTTTAGACTGATACCAGCATTTTTTGTGAGTTTCTTACCCCCACTATTCCTTATCAATAGAACTCCTAAGTCCAAACCCCATTTTATAAACGTTGGGTATGAATAACATCCGTTTAAGGGGCTGGTGGTCTGACGATCAAGTTAAGCTACACTTGCGATTGGTGACCGTTTTTACATATCAAGACCCCTCCTTGCCTCAGTCCCGGCTGTCATTTGTAGATCTGTGACAGTTGTTACGGGTTATCAGATGCCTAAAACTCTGACAACCAGTCTTACCAAGGGGTATCGTGTTACCCAGTAACGGGTTGTGGAGGTCAGATAGGCAGTTGCTTCATGTAAAAATATTGGTATTCAGCTGCATCCGGTTAGACAGGAAGCCGACCCTAACTTAGTTGGGAAAAGGCTAAGCCAGTGGTTCCCAAAGTTTACTGGACCGCGACCCACCTAACAAAAACTTCCAGACTCACCTCTTGGCTGTCATGGTGAAAAAAGAGGCATGCTTAACTATATGAATGAAGGGCTGTTCAAAAAAAAAAACATTCAGTTACAATCGAACATTTTAAGGGTACTTACCCTTAAAATGTACGATTTTATGAAAGAATGACCGGCTAGTGTACTTACACTAGCCGGTCATTCTTTCATAAAATCGTAGTATGGTGATTACTCGTCTGTTTGACGGTGTACATTCAAAACTAAAATTCTAATAATTTTATTTTGAGTAGATACATCCAGTAGTTTTTCCATAACTTCTATACGCCCAAAGGTTTTATGCCGCCGTTTTTATGACGACCAGGCCGAGTACAAGACCATGATATATAGAGATAAAAACGCGTAAAATTGCGCTCGTTTTGGTTATATATCATCGTCTGTTTCACTAAATAAATAAATAAATAAAAACTAGATAAATAAATACAAAAAATAAAACTAAATATTTAAATAACTTTACTAAATAGCATGCATATTAGGTACGCCACCAACGAGTTCGAGCTGGCGACGAGCGGAACCTTAATTAAGGTGACAATAACCGACTTTTAATGATTTTATACTGAAGATGACGTCTAAACGAGTAGTGTTAATGATTTGGAAAAAAATATGTTAAATTAAAGCATTTTCCTAATATTTTAATATAGGATATTTTGGATTATGTTTATATTACATAGTGAAATTAATTTGTAAAGTTATATCTAACGTGGATAAAAACAGAGAATCGCGCAAAATCTATCAAGCGTATTTTTCTGAAACCTTCACCATTTTAAAGATAATTTAAATATTGATCTTTTAGTATACGAGTTTTATTAAAATACCTTTTTTTATGTATAATAAATTAATAATGCGTTTAATTTAGGACAGAGCTTCTTGATGGGGGGAGTCCTATTACTGGCTGAACGTACGACGCGTTGCGCGAGCTCAGTACAGAACGCGCAAGCTAACCACTCAAGGTCACTGTCATACATCTGCGACTTAAATACAATGCGCTATGTGCTATTTCAATGTGAAGGATGTATTTGTTTCCTAGTTTTTATTATTAAAGCTTTAGCATCAACTTCAGCTTTAGTTACTATTAATCACAATGAGTTTGAAAAGTACAATTTAGTTTACGGTATTTAGTTTTAATATTAATCGAAGCTGAAAATCATTATTTCAAGGCTCACCCAATATTCGCTAACGAGACCCATAGTTTGGGAACCACTGGGCAGATGAAGAATAACATGTGCTTAACATACATTTTTTGTTTGACCTTATAACACATACACATAACATCACGCCTTGTTTCCCCGAAGGGTTGGGCAGAGGTGTCCCTGTAGCAGGTTTACCCGCATTTCGCCAGTTATGTTTAGGTCCCATGTAATAGGGGGCGAGCCCATTGCCATCAACCGGGCACAAATTCAGACTCCAGGCTACTACTTAGAAATTTCAGATAGAATACCAATAACACTTTACCCGATTTGGGAATAGAACCCAGAACCTCATGCTCAGCAGTAGCGCTTGCGACCACTAACCAATGTCCTTAACACGTCTCATAATAATGTTTAAGCAATGTTTTTATAAACCCTTGAATCCTCAGTAGCAAAACATAGCGCGGCGAATCAGCTTGTAATGAATAAACTGCCTTGGAACCCACAACACAGGTAATCAGGCAGAAAATTATAATTTTCTTTACAATAGATCGCTGCTGAACATAAGCCCCCAACATAGGCAGTTATTATTATTGATGACATAAATAACATCCATAATTATAAAGGTAGAAAGTTAATTTAAATCTAGTTTACTGCTACATGCTTTCATGTCAATACTTAAAATATTTTTAATTGACATGACTGTACGTTCGTGAAGTTTACCGATTTCCCCCACGTTTCCGTAGGTTTATTTAATGGGTAGTTTGCATAAATCCTCGTTAGCCTTGTATGTCGGTAAACATTTGATAGCATACCCAACCCTTTGGCATCCTTGTCTACTATTAACAGCTCATATACGAAATCAGCCATTTTAAACAAGTAAAAAATAATATTTTTTCAGACACGTGTAGTGTAGTATAAGTTCATGGCCGCGTATTTCCACAATATATTTGTGTTAATCTCATGAAACACTCGCAATTTTAAATAAATGCACGAATCACGTGCGAATTGATTGAAAGAGATTCTAAACGAAGGCGCTAATGGCGGGCGCCAGCAGACCGTAGGTAAAGCCAGTCTATAAATCTACCTATCAAAATAAACAGTAATTTAAGTAGGTACCTAGTCGATGGTAAATAAAATAAATAAATAACAGTCAATGCCTTTTTTATTTTGGGTAGGAAATCATCAAATAACTTCTCCCGCTCTGGGCGGAGCGGGAGGGCGTGTCAGACTCTTACTGACTAAAACCCACCCACCACTCCTTCGGTTGCCCTGTTGTCGGGGGCCACGATCTCCCTTTCGGTTTTCTTCGCAACCCCGGCAGGCATCGGCCCTAGCGGACCCCTTCAATTCTGCTGACATCTCTTTGAGGCGCGCGTGGAACACAACGCGCTGTCGACCCGGTCCTTATCGGACGGTGAGCTACCCATTGCTTACCGTCCACAAGCCCGCGCCTACGATGGCCAGAAATCGCCTCGCGATTCCCGACGCCCTGGGCGTCTCCTACTGCGGCGGTTAGGGGCGTGAGGGCGCGAAATTTGCCTCTCCCTCACGCGTTCCGCCTCCTCCTTCGCGAGCATTACCGCTTCGCAGAAGGAGGTGACGGCCTCCCATTTCCTCTCGCTTCGTACCATGGCCTGAACCAGGGCCGGACGCGAGAGATCACCGTCGCCGATCGCCTCCACGAGGACACGGCGATGCTCCGCCCAAGCTGGGCAGTCCTCCACCGTATGCTCCATCGTGTCCTCCGGGCAACAGTCAATGCTTGGATTATCTCAGATCTTAAATGGATTGATAGATATAATATGTATATATTTTATAGTTCAGAAACAAGTGTCAAGCCATCTCTCTGGCGACACGAAACTATTGTACTGCAACCAGGTCATTTCCTACGTAATTCAACAGAACTATTCCCGACATTAACCTCCCAGTAGTTTTCAATAGGTTACTTCTTCACTGTTTAATGAAAGTTTGGTCTTTCAGTCAGGGAACATTTTCGTAATATCTGGCAGTAAGCTTGAATATGAACTCTTTAAACATGTTTTCGTGCTAGAATAGAGATTAATGTTGTAACATCATGGTGTACTGCTAATACATCAGGCATACCACAGTTACAAATGTACGAGTGGGTACCATTTACAACTTACCATTTACCTTTCGTTCGTAAAATTGATGTATTAAGAACTAGGAAAGGCTAATATTTAATAGTGGACTTTAAACTTCGAAAATCGGACAAAAATCTAACTGTCGTCTATTTCAAATAAAGCCCAAATAATTATCGTGACAAAAGATACTCGCAGAGCCGTGGGCAGTCTCCATAACAATTCAAACATAAATCCACGCAGATAATGATTTTTGTATGAAGCAGGGAGCAAGCTAATGGGCGGTAGTAGTGAATTATTAAACGCACAATGAAACATTTAGTGTAGGTAGCACTGTGCGCTGTGTATCTCACAGTAGCTAAGCCAAGATATGTGGACTTAAATCCGGGAGTGTGTTTAAATTTTCTGATTGTTTAGATGATTAGCTTTTCGCCGCTCGGGTGCTACTCTTGTGCCGGATCAAAAATAAAAACGTAATTTGTTTTAATCTGGATGAAGTAGTCACTGGATTCCCGCTACGAAAAACTCATCAAAATCTAACTCTATTCGTGACAAATTAATGTCCATAGTAAGTATGGTAGAGTGTGAAGCATTAGCGCCGTCATATCTAGCAATATTATAACTTATCGATAGTCATAAACATATTCATAATTTAGCGACCCGACGCCTACACCGTTTTGACGCACGTAAATCGACCAAATCCAATTAACTTTTTGACGTTGAAAAAATCTGATTACCCAAAGGCTTCAATAACAAACACCTTCGACGGTAAATTGTGAAAATATTCCCCTTTCTCTCTGTCTCCTCCTTAATGGAGTCATACTCAAGGGTATGACTTGAAAACAAATTCTTGTCACTAGATGAAAATTTGTATGCAAAGCTATGAAAGCTATGGCAGCTTGATGCGCGATAACAAACTGTAAAATATATACTTTAAGGCGCGACGTGCCTTAGGTTGGGGCAGCATCTTCACTTCAGCAGCCTGCAGTCGAAGCGTCGCTTTCACTTCTTATCACCATAATATTTCCTTCTGATTAACGGCGTTATTTCTAGGAGCGCATGGTACAAATCACACGGCAGAAGGTCGGTGGTCTGGGGCTCAGCATAAAGGGCGGTGCGGAACACAAACTGCCCATCCTCATCTCCAAGATATACAAGGACCAGGCTGCTGACCAGACCGGCCAGCTGTTTGTTGGAGACGCTGTTATTAAAGGTATGATCTGGATATTTTAAATTTTTCTTTGGCAGTTTAGCCAGCCAGCAAGGTTGGTAAATGGTAATGGTATAGGTAGATGCCGATTCATCATGGTGATAACAATTAGTAACTAGTCGTCTGTTCACAATACAAGTAGACGGATTTTATTTTCGTTCCGTTTGCTTCTTGACGAAAGTATTACGTTCTTATTCTATTTATTTTGCCATAGGATTAATTAAGTAGTAAAGATCTTGGGAAGAGGCAAAAATATTTTAACAAAGTCTCTTTCGCATACTATGTACATATAAAGTTATCGTGATATCCACCTAAAATAAAGTATGCGTTGGTGCTTTGTCTTCGCTTATTTGGTTTCGTCGCCAAGCGTGAATTAGTACAATTATCAACAGGTACCGTACCCGTAGGGCTGATTAGGTTAACCTTTCTTTGAAGTTTTCATGGTTTAATCCCTTGACACCGAGAGTAGTCTATATCTACTTACATGCTTCTTTTACTGCTTTTAAGGAAACTTAAAAAAAAAACTGGCTAAATGTGTGTCGGACCACGCACATTGAAGGGTTCCGTAGTTGGGTTAAATTTATACCAAGAACAAACTTAACATTGTAGTTGAAAAACATGTTCTCCCATATATTCCAATTGCAAATTTTAATGTAAGTTGGTCGGTTATTACTCGTTAATTTGTAAAGTCTACTTAGCTGTTTTTACTACTGCCGTGAATTTTTTTCACATATCCAAGAACAACCATTTAGCTGAAAAGGGGGGGGGACCTTGACTAACAAAAATTCGCTATTTAAGCGACTTTTAATGATTTTATACTGAAGATTGCGTCTAAACGAGTACCTAGTGTTAATGATTATGATAGAAAAATATATGTTAAATTAGAGCATTTTCTTAATAACTTAATCTGTGACTATTTTAGATTATGTTTAAATTACATAGTGTAATTGATTTGTAAAGATATGTCTAACGCGGATTTAAAAAAAAACTGTGAATCACGCAAAAACTATCAAGCGTATTTGTCTGAAACCTTCACCATTTTAAAGATAATTTAATTATGTATCTTTTAGTATACTTGTTTTATTAGAATGCCTTTTGGTTTTCGTAAAATAATTTCATAATGCGTCTAATTTGGGACAGCGCTTCTTGATGGGCGAGTCCTATTTCTAGCTGGACGTACGACACGTTGCGTGAGCTCAGCACAGAACACGCAAGCTAACTACTCAATGCAAACAGCTACCGGTGGTTTTCACACACCTACAATATTTTTGAACGACATTTCCTACTACATCCACACCATGGGATAGAAGAGAGAAAAAAGCATCCCCACTTTAAGTGTAGGGGATACACCCTAACAAAACTTGTTTTGCCACTTTTTCGGCGTGATTAATATGTATACCCATGCCAAATTACAGCTTTCTAACTAAGAGTCTCAGAGCTAAGCCACGGACAGACAGACAGACATGGCGAAACTATAAAGGTTCCTTGTTGATTAGTAAACTCTACAAACATGCTTACATTCGTGTTGAGGTACCTACTTTCTTCAATCCATAACTGAGAATGGATAAAGAAATTACATAAAGGATTAACCGACACAAGAAATTAATGAACGAATCTTTTCAGTCCATCAACTATTATCATACTATTCCGTCGTGCTAAATAAAAAACTGCACCGCTTCGCAACGTATCCTTCGTCCTTACAACAGAAGATTTCAAGTAATTTTTTGAATTAGTTACAGTGCAGTCCCATGCAATTGCTTAACAAGTCGCAATTAACCACTGGATGCAAATTGTACGTCTGCTGTGCTATAATTTAAGACAGGCAAGACTCCAGGGATCTAGGATCATTTTTAGAAGTAAAATAAGCTTGGATTGGCAGACTGGCTGTAGTAATCAGATTTCATTGGCTGGTCAGTTTATTGATATTGTTATTTACTTATCTGTCTGATCGTGACTTATAGGAACCTCGGATTTATCTGTATGGGAATATAGATCAGTTTGTAGAGTAATAACCTAAGATATCTCGGATAATCTTGGGTAACACTGTCGGACTAGTTATCTAGATTGCTACACGGTTCAAGAAATTCGCATTCTAAGAGGATAAGATAAAGTCGGAAACTAAGTGATTGAGCTGTTCACATTCCAATTACCTACTGCTGACATTGTTTTTTATTCATGGTTGTAACGTTCTGTACCTTCCGAAAACATGTGCGTCTTTGTTACTTGAAGATAAACATTATTTATTTACTAGTCGGGGAAATACGGAATATTTTGGCGCCTTATATATCAATTCGTAGACGCGTCACTGCTATGCAAATGTAATTCCCGCGATCAAACAGCCGGCCTATAAATACGAACAAATCAGTGTCCTTATTGTATTCTAGTACAAGTAGGTTAGTTGTGCAGCGCCTACTTATAGAACATTTATAAAACATAAACGTTTATAAATCAGTCTTATAGACGTATAGATCTAACGATAGATGAAACAAATAAAATGATTTAACAGAAGCGATGCGGCGTTGTGTAAGAGTTTAAAATGATTACTGGGATCAAACGCTCGGACTCTAAATACGAGCCCGCTAGTATGTGGAACAATAATAATTACGAGACACGATTACGTAACTAGTATTGTTCTATTGTACAATATGAATAATGGAATGATAAATGCAGCTATGGTTCTTTAATAAATTTTTATTTTGAATCTACATAGAAAGAAATCTTTCGCAAAACATGACACTTAACGACCATACCTAACCTTCCAGAGGTCGTATTAAATCATGTGAATGTTGGGATTTTTCTATTGCAAAGTCATCGATACTTCCAAATATTTTTCTCCGCCCTTGTCATGTTAACACCAACTTCTAACATAAAACGTTCTTTATTCCAGTGAACGGAGAGTACATAACGGCGTGCAAGCACGACGACGCGGTGAACATACTGCGGAACGCCGGCGACATTGTGGTACTCACTGTCAAACACTATAGAGCTGCGACACCTTTCCTACAGAAGCAGGGTGAGTTCTACCTGCTTTCAATCATAAGCCAAGTAGCAAGATCCTGTCTGGCGTACAATGTGTTTGTTTTGGTACTTTGGAAGACGCTGTCATACTGGGTAATGGTATAATGGTACTAAAACGGAGATTATTATAGAGACGCACTGATTTTTATGACAATTAGGTGGGACTGCTGCCTAAAAACAAATGCAAAAGCGGCCAGTTTAGTGATGTGATGTCAGCCATAAGCCGGCGCCAGATAGCAATAACATTTGAAAAATACTAAGTAATTTTTCATTTTAACTTTTAATAATGACGTTATTTATCGTTTCCAGCGGACGGTGCGTCAGATACGGACAGTAGTACCGGTGACGACCACCCTTCGCTCCACCATAAAACTGTAGACGCCAACTGCAATACTGAAAACACCGAACAGATTAATGGTGGCTGGCAGGTATGTTGTTAGCAGATTATTATTTATACAGACTTTATTTTAATAAGGATGTAAGGCAAACCTTTTAGATTAAACGAGATCGCGTTTCTCGCCATAGTTCCGTCCAACAAGATAATTATCATTTAAGCGGATATGCTGGTCTGCAGATTCTCCCGATGTACAGCCGCAATTAAAAAATACCTTTTTAAGGCATACTGCACATCCCCTTAATCGTGAGTCCTGTGGTATCATAACTCAATAAAGCGTTCAGGGTATTGCTGTAACTGTCGAGCTTTTGTAGTGCCTCGGAGATATTTGCGGACGCACGCACTGACTGCTTCGATGAACTGTGGCGTAAGAAATCTGCCAGTCCGCAGGCTGCGCGACAGTCCCAAGACTTTCCTGCAATCGATAGCCGCTCGGGCAGACGGCCCGCTAGTGTCGTATCGGATTAGTAAGTTGATTATAAACGAACCCGTGCGCGGCCCCGCAGAGCGCGTGGGCGGAGGGCGAGGCGGGCAGCCGGCCGGCCAGCGCCGCCGGCTCGCGCGGCTCGCGCGCCTCGCGCCCGCCCTCCGCGGCCGACGACGGGCCGCCCGACGGCAAGGAGTGGCGCGACGTCATATCAGGTGCGTAGTCAGGGAAGTATATTGGGTTGGCACAAAAGTAATGAGACACTCTACAAAACTCTATACATTTCCTTTCTTAAGTTAATTGTTTTCGGTAATATTCTAGTATGTTGTAAAACATTCTAGGTACTTCTAATATGAGGGTATATAAAGCCGCCCTCGCGATTGGTTTAGTCAGTTTGAAGAAAAATGGACGAGCGACAAGTTCGAACACTATAGTTATACGAGTACTTGTTAGGCCACAGTGCGCGGGCTGCGGCTGACAATATCAACACTGCATTGGGCGCTGGAAGTACTAGCCATGCCACAGTGTCCAGATGGTTTGACCGTTTTAAATCAGGAGACAGGAGCCTTGAAAGTCGATCGTATGCACCGCTCTAGAGGCGGTGAATCTTACGTCATGATACTCGTAATCTGCCCGCCTGTCGAGGGCCACCACTCAAATTCGTTCCCTGTGCAATCTCACAGGGTTTGAAATTGAAAAACCCCATAAGAGTGGCATTGTCGGTCAATGCCACCGCTGCCAACTATACGGTCACTCTCAGAGGAACTGCCATGCCACACCCAGATGCGTCAAGTGCCTGGGTGAGCACGGCACTTCCGACTGTCCTCGTCCAAAGGATCGTACCCTTTGCACAGACCTTCCCAGCTGCGTTCTATGCGGCAAACAAGGCCACCCGGCCAACTACCGCGGTTGCCCAAAAGCCCCTAAGGCCTCTTCTCCCAAGCTGGCCAAGCGTTTCGACGCCCGCCAGCAAAGGGAAGCTCCCTCTTACAGGATTCCCTCATCCCATTTGCCCCAACGACTAAGCCCTCAGAGGCCTAGTCCGTGGAGTTACCTCCACCACCAGCAGTCTTTCCCTGCCATGGTGCCCTCTCAATTCTCAAATTTCCCTCCCCCTCCCCCCGCTCCCCTCCCCCGCCTTATGGATCCCCGTATTCGCGCCGCCGCGCCTCCCGCGCCCTCTGCGCCCCCTGCGCCCTCTGCGCCTTCGGCGCCCGCCGCGCCCCCCGCGAAACCCACGCCCGCTCCTAAAGCTACGCGCCCCCCTCAAACCACTCCCGTGGCTAGCCCCAACGCCTCCGTTGACTCGTTCAACGTTATCACGTCAACCTTCTTGGCCGTCGTCTCCCCTCGCGCAAAGACAACGAAATCCTTGCGGCTCATGGCAATCTCCTCCAGATCCAGGCCATCTACAATGCGTATCCGGACATTACGCAAGCCCTAATCTCCCTCGCTACTAAACTCCATTATGGATAACACGATCTTAGCTAGGTTCAAACCCCGATCCCTAATAATAGGCTATTTCAATGCAAACGGCATTAGAAACCAACGCGAACAGATTGCGACTTTCCTCCGCGATCATCAAATAGACGTTCTCTTAGTCCGAGAGACTTTTCTAAAACCTTGCAATCGTAACCCATCAATAGCTAACTACCGGATAGTTCGCAACGATAGGTCACGATGCCATAGAGGAGGTACCCTGATCTACTATAAAAAGCAGCTTCACTGCATCCCAATCGACCCTCCTTCCCTCTCACGATTAGAAGTTTCGGCCTGCCGCCTAGGCATGTCAGGCCATGAGCCGATCACTCTCGTGTCGGTCTATCTCCCCCCTGTTACTACTTCGGGGAATTTCCAACTCTTCTCTGACGACCTCTCGATCCTACTCACTATGAGTAACTCGCTCATTTTAGCGGGTGATTTCAATGCCAAACATCCCTCCTGGAATAGTTCAGTAACTACTACAAGAGGCCGACACTTGTTCGACCTCTCCCACTCCCTGACCTTTGACGTCATCGCTCCGATGACTCCCACCCACTTTCCGGTTAACGTAAATCATGCCCCTGATATCTTAGATGTGGCGCTCCTTAAGAACGTCAACCTAAGACTAGACTCAATAGAAACTGTTAACGAGCTCGACTCTGATCACCGTCCGGTAGTCATGAGATTAGACCCCCGCATAGGTCTCCGCGACCCCAACTCTCCCCCTATCACTAAGAGGATCACGGACTGGAAGAAAGTAAGCACTCAGCTGAAATCCAACACGTCCCCTCAGCTAGACTCTATTCCCGACCTGTTCAACTCTATCGCAGACACGACATCCGCGATCGACTCACTCACTAGTCACGTACAAACCGTCCTGAACGAATGTTCAAGGGAGGTTCCAGCGACGGACGACCGTCACTGGAGCTTGCCGGACGATGTGCGAGCAATACTGACTGAGAAGAACGCGGCCGTCCGTGCCTACAGCAGCTTTCCCTACCCCGCAAACAAAGCCCTATGCGCTATTTACAGAGATCTGTAAAGACACGCATACAGGAGCTGCGTGACGCGGGCTGGGACAAGATGCTCGGCGAACTAGAGCCCAACCATCAGGCATTTTGGGAACTTCAGAGGAAACTCAGATCCCCTCAAACTTCCTCCATGCCCCCCCTGACCCGTCCCGATAAGACCATAGCCTTCGAGGACGTTGAAAAGGCTGAGTGCCTGGCCGACACCCTCGAGGCCCAATGCTCACCCAGCTCCCTGCCAGTAGACCAAGCTCACCTCCTAAAGGTCGACGCTGAAGTCGAACGTAGAGCCTCTCTCCCTCCCGTCGATGACCCTGATTGTCCACTGCCTCCCGTCGCTCCAGACGAAGTGCATGACATTATCAAAGGTCTTAAAGCTCGTAAAGCTCCCGGTTCAGATGGACTCACCAATTGGGTGATCCAATTATTCCCTGCCCACCTGATAATGCTTTTGACTACCATCTTCAATGGTGCCTTAAGCAACAACTTCTTTCCCCAGTCGTGGAAAGAAGCCACAGTCATAAGTATCAAAAAGCCCGGTAAACCCAGTACCGAGCCCTCTAGCTACCGTCCCATCAGTTTGCTCAAGGTTCTCGGAAAAATCTATGAGAGGCTTATTTATAAGCGTCTCAGAGACTTCGCTGAGACCAAGGGCCTCATCCCCAACGAACAGTTCGGCTTTCGAACTGAGCACTCTAGCGTGCATCAGGCCCACCGCATCATTGAGTTCATAAGCGATGGTTTCCAACGCGGCTCTCTGACGGGTGCAGTATTCTTCGACATTGCGAAAGCATTCGATAAAGTCTGGCACAACGGCTTATTATACAAGCTGTACCAACGGGACTTACGAATCTTACGGGACTATCTATCGAACCGCGTATTCCGCTATCGCATTGAAGGAGCACTTTCCTCTCCCCGCCCCATTCGTGCAGGTGTCCCTCAGGGCTCCGTGCTAGCTCCCCTCATGTTCACGCTATTTACTAGCGATATTCCAAACCCAGGTAGAAGGGCGCATTTCGCTCTGTTCGCAGACGATACGGCCATCTACTTTAGGTCTAGATACCCCGACAATATCGCCCACACTCTCCAAGGCGCAGTCAATCGACTCGCTGCCTGGTTTCGAAAGTGGCGCATAGAAGTCAATCCCGAAAAAAGCCAAGCGGTTCTCTTCTCGAAACCGCGCACAAGGCTTAGAGACCCCCTCCCCCGACCTCTCACTATGTTCGGTAAGCAGATCCCTTGGGAGAATCGAGACAAATACCTAGGTGTTTTCCTCGACCATCATCTCACTTTCGCTGAGCACATAAAGAAGGTTCGTTCGCGAGCCGCTTTCGCTCTCAGTAGGCTCCATTCCGTCCTAAACACACGCAGCAAGTTGTCACTTAAGTGCAAATTGCGAATCTACACAGCGTGTATTCGTCCCATCATGACTTATGCGGGTGCCGTCTTTGCTCATGCAAAACCCCGCCATATCCATAGGTTTCAAACGCTCCAAAACCGATTCCTCCGTAGGGCCACAGGCTCCCCATGGTATGTTAGGAACGAGAGTCTCCATCTCGACCTTAAAATTCCCACGATCCACCAATTTCTAAAACGCCTTGTAAAGCGTTACTTCGATTCCGCGGTCAAACATCGCAACCCTCTGGTTGTCGAGGCCGCCAGTTATGTCCCAAGTAGGATTAGCCGTACCCGCCGTCCTAGGCACATTCTCACCGACCCTGATGACCCCATAACCCTCCTCCAGGAGAGAAATAGGGCCACTAGCACTCTACACAGATACAGACGCCTCCCGTCATTCTGACCTCGCCGTCGAGGTCCTTTGCGATCGCGTCCGCGCCCCCGAGTAAATGATACTCCTCCCCGACCCTTGCTCGATAACGAGGTGCCAGCAGTGGTTGCAGCTGTGCACGTAGCTTTAAATTCCCCGACTAATAATAATGATCAAAACTTTGATCCAGCCCGTCCCATCTTTGATGTCCTTCCTCCGGTGACGCCCTAAGCCGAGGCTCGTACCCCACAGGGGGTGCCCTTAGCGAGCGTTCACCTAGCTTTTTAGCTTAGTTTTGTATGCCCCTGGCTGGAGGCTTTGAGTGTAGCAGCTTAAGGCAACCACAGGATTGACCGGTTAAGTAGTCATGACCTCAGAGGTCAGCTACGAGATGCCCAACAGAAAAAAAAAAAAACTTGAAAGTCGGTCACGCTCAGGACGACCACCTGCATTCAATGATGACGATTTACGCCGCGAACTGAAGTCGAATCCGGATGCTACCACTCGTGAATTAGCGGAAGCACTTAACTACAGTCACCACGCTGTGGAATACCATCTGCATGAGCTTGGGTATCGAATGTTTTGGCTCGATGGGTACCGCACATCCTTTCCGACGCCAGTCGTGCAGTCCGTGTCGCCATCTGTCAATCACTTTTGCTGAGACCCCGACGTAAAGAGTTTTTGTCTGATCCGGTTACGGGAGATGAATCATGGATTTATTATGAGAATGATACACGTCGTGCTTTTTGGCTGCCTCGACAAGAAACGCCACCAACTCAACCGAAGCTGAGTCAAAAGAACCGCTTAAAAGTCCTACTTTGCTGTTTCTGGGACGCGCAAGGCATGCTGTTTCATGAACACAATGAAACTGTAGGCGCTAACAAAAATTCAACCCAGCTCACCGAACTATCTACTGCTATCAAGAAAAAACGACGAAGATGAGTCAATGTAATTTTACTACATGATAACGCTCGACCTCACGTCGCATCTACCGTTCGCCAACAGCTGCATAACTTGGGCTGGGAGACGATACCCCGCCCACCTTACTCTCCAGACATCGCACCATCGGACTATCATTTGTGCAGAGCCCTGAAACAACATTTGTGGGGTAAACAATTAATGATTTCCATGATGTACAGGCAGAGTTGCACAACTTTTTCGAGGCACAGCCATCAGAGTTCTGGGCGAAAGGCATCCAAACATTGCCGGATCGTTGGCAAGAAGTCTTAGATGCTAATGGTGATTACATCATTGACTAAGCTTTTTGTATTGTAATAATAACAAAAAATATAAAACCAACTGTCTCATTACTTTTGTGCCAACCCAATATATTCAATTTGCTTAGCAATTCATTTCTCTGACTTATGAACGTAATAGATAACTAGTCAGTTGAAATGTTTGCATAGTACATCTTTCTATGACATTTACTTAATAAAAATCTTAATTTCATTGAAAGACTTTGGGGGTCTAGATTAGGAGCATGAAATTTTGCACAAGAGTTCCTTTTAAAAGGTGTTTCTTTTTATTCCATAACTCTATCGTTATATGTTATAAGTAAAAATAATACAAAAAATCCTAGAACAAGTAACAAAAAAACGACTTTAAAAAAACACAAAAAGTGAAAAATTACTTAAATTTCGGAAGCCGGTCTCTTTGGTTTTGTATTTTCGTTTTTTGTCACCGACTTCCAAAATTTAAGTCATTTTTCACTTTTTTTTTGGAGTCGGTTTTTTTTTATAAGTTTTTATTTTTCACTTTTTTGTTGTAATACCTACCACACAAAAATTCGAATATCACTACCTAGGAACAATAACATCATAAGTATTTATAGACTATGTGGAAAAAATTGTATTGAAGCTAATTCAAAAACTACCCTAGCAAAATTTATAAGGGACCACCTCTGAAGTATGACCTACCAAACAAAAAAAAGAATCATCAAAATCAATTTATAGTTGGCGGAGTAATCGCGTAGCAAATAACTAAAAAAAGCAGTTGAATTGAGAACCTCCTTGTTTTAGTCGATTAAAAATACATAGTTTCGAAGATAACATAACACTCGATGTGTGTATCTAAGTTTCATTGATAAGTACGAGTAAATCATTTTCATTCGAACCAATCAATCATATTTAAAGCTAAGACAATGCGAAGTTGTTTTTTTTTATCGACAAAAATAGTTAGAATTAAATGTTTTATTTTAATTTGTTATATTTCACTTAAGGGTGTTTTACGTAAATAATAGTGACTGTCGAATTATGTTTGTATGTATGCATGCATACATGCATTTATGTAATTATGTATGTATGCATGTATGTATGTTCCTCTGGTACCTCATAACTTCTAAACTACCGATCATTTTTGAATTTGACAAAAGAGGTTTCATTGGTAGCGTCTTGATCGTCCGCTGGTTATAGACTATGTGACTTCATATTAAATGCAATATGGCGCCCTATACAGGACATAAAGAAATAAACAAAAAAAAAAAATGTGCCATGTTGGGTATCAAATGAGAGGCACATTACAAAGTATAAATATCATATGGTCTAAGAAAATAAATATGTTTAAATTGTTAAAAACAAGCAAAAGTGAGACGGACAGCTACGCACGGCGCGGTTATAAAATTAATACCTGTTATACAATACAACAAAAAAAAGTAAAGGCTGCTCTGCAAATATTTTATCACGAAATTATAACTCCAAAATAACTTAAATAAAAGTAAGTTCAAAAACGAAAACAAGGTAAAGCCATGGTCGCATGCCATTATAATTCTGTAGGTGTACAGGCATGCGACCTCGGCTTCACCTTGACCATTTTTGTCTGTCTTGATTTCTGTCTGAAACATTTTCTTGTTTCATACTTTTGAGAGCGTGAATTTTCAGTAGTGAAAAGAGGAGAAAAAAAAAGCAAAATAAATCGTAAATGCCAGTTGATTTTTTGACATTGTCTCATTAATACTCTAGAGTTATGAGATATCAAAAGGAACACGTTGTATAACGAAGGTGAGCATTAAAGAAGGGTTTTTGAAAAGTAAAGATTTAGGGGATTTAAATGGGTTAAATAGGGGATGAAAGTTTGACCTCTGAGTTTGTTTCGGCCTTGTCAGAGTAGTCAGGAAACGCCGAACTCAACTAGCTTATTATTATTATTTTTTTAATATGACGTGTAAAATTGATTCCGATATCCTATTTACAGAATAAACAATTTCATTTAATTTCGTATGGAATACAGCATTTTTGCCTATCAATCCAACTCGCACTTGGCCGGTTTTTACAAATATTTTTTCGTATTCTTTATAGTACCATTGATGATGGGCTACGTAACGAGATACGTCCTAGGAACAGACAAGCTGCGGCCTGGCGCGTTTGAGGTATGAAGTTATTATTTTGTTTTTTGTTTTTCTTCTTCATGATTTTCAAAATAAGCTTGATTTTGCCAACTAATACAGATTGGCGAAATTTACTACAGCCTAGCCGTCCAAAATGTATTGCAACATGAAATAAAAATTTGTTTCAAAGTGTGTACATTTCATGTTACGTTTTACCGATCTGCATCCTAATTGCGTAACACACTTTTTATCACAGTCCAAAAGATTTGAAGGAATTGCTAATCCACTGCTTCATAATGTTTGAAAAATCCGTTTGATCAACGATGTAAAACTCAATGAATGGCCATTTTCATCACATTGAACGATAACGATAACAACACGATATCGTCGGACTGGTAGTTTCACACAATTTATACTAAACGCTTTCACACTGTCGGTGTCGGTGTAGTCAACGGTATCGTCGCCGACATTGATTGTCGTGCCGATATCGGCGGACGACACTGCCATTAATACCTCCAATACACTATTACACTTTTGGAATCGCGCGGCAATGTAAGCTTTTGCTGGCGCAACGCGCTATACGAGACTGGTGAGGTATACCGCATGACAATAAGCTGTTGGTGGATGTATACATCTTGTCACATACCGATATCGTCCCGACATTGTCGCCCGATATCGTTGTCGTCTAAGCTGACGATATGTCGGTGTCGTTATCGCAGAGTCTAAATGGCCAATGTTGTCAAACTGTTAAAATGAAAGGCATCTCAATCGTAAGTGTGTTTCGCAATGAGCCCACTGTACTCCGTACGATGTGTATGTAACGCGGCATGTTCATGCGGAGCGCGCATGCTCACGTAGTTTAACACTTCCCTGTGCAGGTGCGCGGCGCGCGGCCGCAGCTAACGACGGGCGTAATCCACGCGGAGGAGCCGGCGGCGCTGTCGCACTGGCTCAAGAGCATCTCCGATAACATTGTGGGACTTACCAACCTACAGGTTAGTACTGCACACATGATCCACGCGGAGGAGCTATAATTAAAAGAACTACCTGAAGGCCATAACAATTAAAAATTATTGTGTCTCGTTAGTGACAGTTGAAGCTTTCAAAATCAATAAACATGGCTGCTGTTGATAAATGTTTTTAGGGTTGCGTACCTCAGAAGGAAAAAAAAAAACGGAACGCTTATAGGATCACTCGTGTGTCTATCTGTCCGTCTGTCTCAGCTAATTTGCTCCGAATCTAATGGACCGATTAAGTTGAAATTTGGTACTCACATGTATTTTTGTGACCATTTCGTTACATGGACGTGTAACGAAATTAAATGAATTTTGAATATGGGGTCACTTTTTGGGGGCAAATAAGAAAATTAATAAAAAAAGTTTTGCAAACTATACCGTGTGACATAACAGATGAAAGGGCTTGTTGCGAGTATCTCAAATATATTATTACATTTTAAGATATTCTAGAAAATTTATGAAAATTGACCATTCCCTCCCGTTATTTCCGAAAATACTGAGCCTATAGTTTTGAAAAAATACAGAAAATTGTTCTCTAACCATAGATTACAGGAAAACCTATAAGAAATCTATGATCTTAAAATAACATGGTAAATCTTTCAATATTGTGTGTACAAACTTACATTTGCAATTGGAATGTATCGGAAAACATGTTTTTCAACTACAATGTTAAGTTTGTATTTGGGATAAATTCATACCAACTACGTTGTGCGTTAGAACCCTTCATTGTGCGTGGTCTGACACGCACCTGGCCGGTTTTTTTATAATGACAACATTCGATTAAATAGTGTTAGCTTGTAGGTAAATTGTAATTATTGTTTTCATAGTTGTAATCCTAATTAATATTATAAATGCGAACGTAGCGCGTGGGTTTGTGTGTTACGGTTTCACGCTTAAACGGCTCAACAGATTTGGATGAAATTTGGCACATGGGTAGACCATGATTTGGATCAGGACGAAGGTTACTTTCTGTCCCAATATTCTCACGAGACCGAGACTTATGCGAGTGAAACCGCGGGGCGTACCTAGTTCTAAATATTATGTTAGACATTGTAACTCTCTTTGTATTATGTTTTTTATTTTTTTATTTTGTATGATTATAAGCATACCTACTTGTAATATTGTTGAAATTAAATTAAATTCATCTATAAAATAATTTTGTAAAATGAATTGGAAATCTTATCCGCATACATACAATAAAGCTAATAAAATTATTTTTTGTTATATTCTTTTTTATTCACAGATGAAGCTATTCAACCGTCACTTCGGCGTCGGCGAACGCATCGAGTACATGGGCTGGGTGCACGAGGGAGTAGTTCAGGCACAACAGCCGTGGCAGACGTACCGGCCCAAGTTCCTACTGCTCAAGGGAACCGACGTCATGCTGTTCGATGTGCCGCCGGTAATTTTTAAAATAACTACATATATAACGCCTGTTTTCCCTAAAGGTTGGGCCGATGTGATAATGATATTTGCATTTTTTTTTTCTTTTTTTTTGTACTGAATATCTAATTCTGCTCTTTTCTTTTTGACATGCTCTTTCCAGCGCAGTTTTGCATCCAGGGTCATGCCGAGATACTTAGCAGTATTCGCGTATGGTATTTGTTGGTTATTAATGAATACCGGGCAGTATTTTGGTTTTTAATTCGTGAAGTCAATGTGGATAGACTTGCTTTCATTCAGCTTGATACGCCATGTTGTAGTCCACTCATAGATACGATTGATGGAATCTTGAACCTTTCTACAGCTTCCTCGTGACAACTTCCAACAGCCATGATAGCTGTGTCGTCAGCAAAGGTTGTAATTAAATTATTTTCTAGTTCAGGAATATCGCAGGTGTATAGTGGGGACAGGACCGGACCAAGTACACTTCCTTGTGGTACTCCAGCTTTTATCCGCCTAAGGTCTGAATAGGCATTTCTTTGTCTTATCCTGAACAATCTGTTTGTTATATACGACTCTAGGATGTCTGAAAATTGTTGAGGCAGCATTGTTATTAGTTTAAATATGAGACCTTCATGCCATAATTTATCAAAAGCCTGGGTTACATCTAGGAAAACCGTGGAGCACACCTTCTTCTCACCTAGTGTCCTTTCAATAATATTGGTAATTCTGTGTACTTGGTGGAGCGTGGAATGTTGTTCTCTAAATCCAAACTAATAATCAGTGATTAGATTTTCACTTCAATCTCTTTAGGAATAATTTCTCAAATAGCTTTGACAACACGGGTAAAAGTGAGATCGGTCTGTAAGATGTTGTTTCATAAGGTGGCTTCCCAGGCTTGGCTATCATTATAACTTCAGCTACTTTCCATAAGTCAGGAACGTGCTTTAATCGAAATGCAGCATTAATGAGCGTAGTAATCTTGACTATGGCTTTGCGTGGGAGATTTTGTAAAACTTTTTCAAAACTATATGAGGTTGGAGGTTGGTGTTTCCTAACCTACTACTACTCTGCGTAGAATCACAGAAACAAACATAGAGGTCACAGTCTCTTTTCAAGTCGAGATATTATTTTGTTAATTAGTGTAATTGGTGTTGTACCGTTTTAATAAACTATAAATAACTATAACTATGTATCGTACACCCGCCATAGCGCCCAGTAATGATTTAAATCCCATGGCCACCTTTTCACGGCTAAACCACTGAACGGATTTCAATAATATTTGGCAAGGAGATAGATGGCATCCATAGGGTACTTTTTGTCTCAAAAATTATCCTTATGGGGGGGTATAGGGGATGAAAGTTTGTATGGGAAATTCAGCATTTCTTAAGTCAGGGATATAAACATTCAAATTTATGCTTTTGGTAAGAAATAAAGAATTACGCATTTCAGAGTTTTTGTAAAATCATCCCCTAAAGGAATATAGTAGGGGATGATTTTAAAATTCATATATAAAATTATTTTTTTTGTGTCTTCTTTTGAAGAGATTTAAGGGATTGGAAATATAGTCATAGTTCATATCTTGAATTAACATTTAGTCTCATACTTCATTAAAATCGGTCCTCTGTCAAAAGTATTGGGTACAATTTAAAGTTCTAACCTTTGCAACATTGTTGGTATTATGTTTAATGGCGGCACTAGGGCAGGTATTACAAATTAATGGTGGTGATAATAATAGTAAAATGAATAATTCGTATTTTAAGTAAGGCATTTATAATCTTATAAACCTGAGGGTTCCGTCTCAAAGCTGTGCTTGCTCGGCTGCCCGAATTTCCAAATCTAGATTGAAGAACAAATATAACTTTTCAATTGAAAAAGAACTTTTAATAGAGTAATAAAATACAGACTAAATGTTACTTCAAGTCACGGCCTATAAATTTTTGATCCCATATTGAAGAACAAACTTAACTTTGCAGTTAATATGTATATTCATATAACTTTTAATGATTCATATAACTATAAATGACCAATTTTCGAATTCATCTTTACTTGACCTTGGTTCTCGCCAAACTTCACGCTGCTGGGCTAACCGGAAGTACCAAATAGACTGGTTTATTTGCCAGTATCAATATATACGACATAAATGGCCGTATTTTTTATTGCGTTGATATGGAAGTTTGTTTTCGTTACAGCTCCAAGAGACCTTAGATCTAAGTTTTTTATATCTATTTCAACTTGATACGTCCACGCGTTCCTGAGAAAAAGGGTCTTGACAGACAACGAAGTCATCCTTTAAGGGTTTCAATTTTTGTTTTTGAGGTACACAATCCTAAAACAGGTTTATTTGCCTGTTATCTTTTCATGCAGAACCGGCGGAACAGATTTAGATGGAAGCCATACGGATAGGCCATGACCTGGGTTAGGACATAGGATACTCTGAATCCCGGTAGCACGTTCCTGTGGGATATTTTCCGACAGCCACGCGGGTGAAGCCGCGGGCAAAAGCTAGTATTGTAAATGCGAAAGTGAGTTTGTTTGTTACGCTTTCACGCAAAAACGGTTAAACAGATTTGGATGTAATTTGACACATGGGTAGACCATGACCTGGATTAGGACATAGGATATATTTTATCCCGATATTTCCACGGGATCGAAACTTATGCGGGTGAAACTGCGGGGCGCAGCTAGTAAAATGATAGATACTAACCTTTCTTTCTTTACGAAATCTTTTTCATACCCATAAATTCAGATTTGAATTTTTATTGGAAAAATCCATATACGTATAGAGGTATGAGGAACAGGGTGTAAAGTTCACTCATCCTCCAATGAAAAGGGAGGATCCTCCGACCAGACGGGTGTCGTGTCTGGTGGGCTACTGCCCCGGCGATTGACGTCGGGAAGTTGTATATATGCTGATCGCGCTATAAACACAGCTTGCTTCATGCAAGATTTCGCGTGACGTCAGTGTTCGCATGTGGCGATGTAGATAAAAAAAAAAAAAAAATGTTTATTGACACGAAATACCTTTGCATACATTACTAGACAAATACATTTTATAGGTAGATAGGTTTAAAAAAGGCTGCACAAATAATGAAAAACCCTGCCTCCTAAACTAGGGGAACCCTGTGCCTTAGGAGTCAGTGTTCTACTGTAACTTCGTGTACTAAAGACACCTTAAAAATAAGTGTGTTAATAAACATATACTCAAACATTTAAGCTACAATGATTCAGACCTTAAAATTAGAATTTTGTATGATTGTAATGTGTGTGTATGTGTGTAAGGAGGGGATGGGAGTGTGAATGGGGATGTGATGTGTGAGGGGGGGATTATGTGTGTGTAGTCGTGTGGGGTGAGATCGTGTAGTGCTGTACGTGTTTATGTGTTATAGTTTTTGCAGATTAATAATTGAAGTAAAAATGACGTGCCTACATTATTTATTAATAAGGTCTTCTGTACGGGAATAGTCCAGATTATACAGCCAGTTTTGCAATTTAGTTTTCAGTTCGTGTTTATTTAAATTACAAATTTGAATATGTTTGTTGACCCTTCTGTAAATAAATGAACCTATAACATAAAGCTGGCGGCTAGCGAAAGCGGTTTTGTGAGAGACAGATGGACATGTGGATTTAGCTCTACGAGAGGTAGGAACTAGAGGAGGAACCTGACTATGCTTCCTGAGGATAGTGTTGAGCACAAAAAGCTGCCGGACAGTGAGTACCCTACATTCCGCATATAATTCATTTGTGGGAAATCTATACGGCCTGCCAAGCATCACCTTGAGCACAGCCCTCTGGGCGCGCTCCAACCCAAGTAGTCTAGTCTTAGCGGTGCCCCCCCAGACCGGAATGCAGTAATTGATGACAGATTGGCAAAGTGCTAGATACACCATTTTTAGTGTTTTAGGGTCAGCGCACTGCTTTAACGACTTAAAAATATAAATTAGTTTCCTGACCCGTGATGTAAGGCTTTCGACTTGAGAGTACCACTTCAATCCGTCATCAATCACTACACCCAGGTATTTGGTTTCACTGACACGGGATAGGGCTGTACATGAGCATGCGCAAAGAGAGAAGTCTAAGCATGTATGGGCAAGAACAGTTAAATCAGAAGGAGCTTTGGTCCTGTGGCTAATAGAAAAGGGAATGTAGTTTGTTTTAGCCAAATTAAGTGACAGAATGATGCCGATACAGATGCCGCCACATATGCTTTGCCCGACAGTCTGCTCAGAAATTGCGGCGACTAGACCTATTCTTTTCTTTTTTAGTTTTATAATTAGTCAACGTCATCGATAGATTTATCGCAATCGACTGCCGGACATGACCTCTTCCAAATTTAGTTAAACGGACTCTGTTTTTAACGAATTTCAAAAAACGAGGAGGTTCTCAATTTTTATGTTTATATTATGTAGGTATAGGGTGACTGGTAATTAGTGACCGATACTTAAACACGTGACTTTTTTGATAATTATAAACAACTTTTACTATGAGACCAGAACTGAAATAGCGAAAAAAAAATCTACTGTTCCCTACATTTATGTTCGCATAACTCTGTCAAAATTTAGGGAACATTTTTTTTCGCGATTTCAGTTTTGGTCCCATTGTAAAAGTTGTTCATAATGATGAGTAAAGCCAGTCACCCTATATATATATTGTTACGAGCTGGGTATGGGATAAATTAATTATTACCAATCAGACAATTAAATAACTTTATTAAACACAAAACACTTAAAACTTAATCACAAATACACTACTGATCACTATTCGCTTAGATATCGCACTTCTAGTTCACTTCGATTCGCTTCGTTGTATCGCCTAAATCAGACTGACTCCATCGTGTGTCGGCGCTCTGCTTTTATACCGCCAATATTCACGAACATTCTGGCGACGTGTGGAATGGTTCCAGAAAAACATCAACAAATAAACATTACCAGGAAATACAAAAGTAGTAGGTATAAAAAATAATAACCTACTTGTACCGAATAAAGAAATAGGTACTTTATGCCCTCGGCGTACGGTCGAAATTACAATGACGAGTTCTAATATTGTTTATAAGTAGTTACCTACTTAACTTCAAACTAATAATAATGGAATGCTTCTCGAAGTTTTTAGCGCAAACACACTGTAATCCGTGCTTTCTTGAAAGATCTCGTACGTACGACGTAACACTGCCCCCTCCTTAGACATGCTCGTCCCGAGCATCATTAGCCCCGTAGTATCGGGCCAATCGGTCTACATGAACAATCTTTGGCGCACCTCGTAGAACCTTCTGTATTCGGTAGGTGACATCGTTGATCCTAGTCACGACTCGGTATGGTCCATCCCATTTTGCTTGCAATTTCGGAGACTTCCCCTTGCTCCGCACTGGATTATGTAACCACACCAGTGAACCCTCGTCGAAACCCCTACTGTTTGCCTTGCGGTCATAAAGGGTCTTCATCTTCTCAGACATCTGTTGGCCGGATTGTCGGATATGCTCATAAACATCATTCAACTTGTTACGCAAATCATTTGCGTAATCTGTTACACTACGTGGAGCATCAGGGGGAGTTCCAGTGATTAAATCTGCAGGCAACCGCAATTCCCTTCCAAAGTTCGCGAAGGCTGGCGTCACAGTCGTACTTTCGTGGACTGCGCTGCGGTAGGACAGTAGAAACGGCTGTATGTGCTTGTCCCAATCCCTTTGCCTGCTTTCCACGACTTTTGCCAGATATCTCTCCAACGTTTGGTTGAATCGTTCCACCATTCCATCAGATTGTGGGTGGTAAGAGGTGGTTCTGGTTTACCCATCAATCGACAAGTTTCCTGAAATACTTGCGATTCAAAATTCCTTCCTTGATCGCTGTGTATTTCTAAGGGTACTCCAAAACGACAGAAAACTTCCTGAACTAATTTATCTGCGACAGTTGTAGCTTCTTGGTTAGGAATGGCGAAGACTTCTGGCCACTTTGTGAAGTAATCCATGACCACCAAGAAGTACTTGTTTCCGCTCTCACTTTCTGGAAATGGTCCCGCAACGTCTAGTGCTATCCGTTCCCAAGGGGCTTCAACGTTGTACACTTTTAATGCATCTCGGCTGCGTGTGTGGGGTCCTTTCACGGCCGCACAACTCGTACATTTGCGACACCAGTCCTCCACATCATCTCGACAGTGGATCCAGTAAAAGCGTTCTCGAATTTTTAGTACAGTCCTTTTTACCCCCATATGTCCTCCTGAACATCCATCATGGTAGAGCCGTAGAACATCCGGTACCTTAGCTTTAGGGACAATCATTTGTAGATGACAGCTGTCTCCTCGAGCGTTTTCCCATTTACGGCACAAGACTCCATCCTGGATCACCAAGCTGTTCCATTGCGCCCAATAACTCTTCGTGATGGAACTCATCGCAGCCACATCACTCCACTTAGGTTTAGGAGCACCAGCTTTGACCCACTCGAAGATCGGTTTGATGTCCGAGTCATTTTGCTGAGCCTGCTGTAGGGTTTCCTTCCATTCATCGCTGAGATCTGTTCTAAGCATCCTCACGGGCACTACTTCCTTAGTCTCTTGCCTGGCACAGTGCTTACAGTCTTCAGGACAAGGCCTTCTTGACAAGGCGTCTGCGTTCCCGTGAGTTCTCCCACTGCGATGTTCAGTTATGAAGTCAAACTCTTGTAGTAGTTCAATCCATCTCGCCACTTGCCCCTCTGGATTCTTAAACTGTAATAGCCACTTCAATGCAGCATGGTCAGTTCGTAATTGGAAATTACGTCCCAGCAAATATTTATTGAAGTGCTGCAATGTCTTTACTACGGCGAGCAGCTCCCGTCTTGTAACGCAGTAATTTCTTTCCGGTTTGGATAAAGACTTGCTGAAGTATGCTATCACAACCTCTTGGTCTCCTTTCCGTTGAGACAGCACGCCCCCAATTCCAGTATTACTTGCATCGGTGTCAACTATGAAGTTATTTTCAGTGTCAGGATATCCCAAAATAGGTGTATTGCACAGACGTTTCTTTAATTCCTGAAATGCGACGTCGCAGTTCTCGTCCCAACAGAATTGTCGCTTTTCCTCAGTGAGTTTGTGCAGAGGTTTCGCAATGTCGGCAAAATTCTTGACAAACCTTCGATAGTAGGAGCACAAACCCAGAAATGCTCTGACCTGTGTCTTGTCTTTCGGAACTGGCCAATCCTTGACGACGATTACTTTTTCTGGGTCTGTTTGAACACCTTCCCCCGAAACAATGTGTCCTAAAAAGTTTACTTGTCGTCTGAAAAACGAGCACTTTTTCGGACTTAACTTGATATTTGCTGTTTGGATTTTCGACAGCACTCGGTTGAGGTTTTTAAGGTGATCTTCAAATGTACGGCCCACGATGATAATGTCGTCTAGATATACAAGACATGCGTCTCCAATCAATCCGGCGAGTACTTGCTCCATCAACCTTTCAAACGTCGCAGGAGCATTGCACAAACCGAATGGCATAACTTTAAACTGCCACAACCCTTTTCCTGTTGAAAATGCAGTTTTCTCCTTATCCTTGGGGTCTATTTCAACTTGCCAGTAGCCACTTTTCAGGTCAAGTGTGGTAAACCACTTCATACCAGTCAGCGTATCCAGTGTGTCATCGATCCTAGGCAGCGGGTAGCTGTCCTTCTTCGTGACGTCGTTCAGTCGTCGATAATCCACACAGAAGCGCATACTGCCGTCTTTTTTCTTTACCAGGACCACAGGAGAACACCATGGACTCGATGAAGGTTCTATAACACCGTCCTTCACCATTCCCTCAATCATGGTTTCCACCTCTTTTTCTCGTGCAACTGGCAGTCTTCTTGGTCGCTGACGGATTGGTAACTCGTTGCCTGTATTAATCTTATGCTGAACAAGTCCAGTTCTCCCTATGTCAGCATCGTTTGAAGAGAAAGTGTCGGCGTACTGAAGTAACATCTTCTTAGCCTTGTCCATTTCTCCTTTAGTTAAATCGCAGTTTTCCAAAAGCGTTGACACGTCAAATCTTGCACTACGAATTTTATTTCCGGTAGGTGGATCCTGCAATTGACGCATCCAAGCTACTTCCTCGGAAGTACCGATCAAGGTGCCCTTCTTGATCACATGCTCCTTGTCACTTGGATTCAGTATGCGTACTGCTGAGACGTTGGTGGCCTTGACCAGAGTACGTGCCATCTTCCATGGGAAGTCATTGTTCACCCTTTCTATCAGAACACTTCGATCTTTGTGTCCAGAATTCTGTGGTAAACTAATTGGCACAATTGTTTCTGATCTGCGAGGAAGAACAATCTCTTTCAAGCAGTACACTTATCCTGATGGTGCACCTTCCATGAAGACTTCATCTGAACCACATTTCAATACTCCTTGATCAACGTCGATCTCGCAACGATGTTTCCGCATGAAGTCCAAGCCCAAGATGCAATCGTCCACTATATCGGCCACGATGACCTTGTGCTGGTAAGATCTGTCACCCAATTTTAATTCCACCTCCTTCTTGCCTCGGACGATTATGTGCTGACCGGTAGCTGTTAGTAATCGTATTCGGTCGTGGTTATCGACGTAGTCCCCTAGAAACCGACTTGCTAGGTGAGAATTGACGACCGTGTGAGAAGCTCCAGTATCCAACGTCAGTTTGCATGGTGTTCCGTTGACTTCGCCTTTGATGGTCAGGCTGTTCCCATCATGTGCTTGCGAGATCAAGATTCTCGGGGCTCTTTCAATACCAGCCAGCACCCGCCCCCCAGTCCTGGCATTTACTCGTTTCCCTGCTGTGGCTGGGCAGTCATTTCAGCCACCCTTCCCTGCTGGTCTTCTCTCGGGGTGCTGCACTTAGGACAGCTTGACCGAAGATGACCCCTTTCTCCGCAAGTGTAGCACCTAGGACTGTACCCTTGCGGCCGGTCGCGTACAGGTGATGCTACAACCTCCCTGACGCGGTGCGTTCGGTGGTCCTGCCTCACTGCCTCTACTTCTAAGGCATGGGCCAAGGCGTCTTTCAGCGTCTCATGATGCCCAAGTCTCACAGCGGCTCTAACTTCTAGGTCGCGTATTCCATCAACGAACGCCCCAAGTAACACAGTCATGCTGAATAAAGTTTGAGTAATAGCGATCCGCGAAACTATAAGCTGAAACTTTTGTCTGGATAATGTCTGAGTAAACGTCTATTCAGCTGTTATTCAAGCAATTTGGGCACATTTTTAAATGCTTTAGTCTGTATAACAGCGATGTAAAGTCTGGGTAATAGCTTAGTAATGACCCACTTAGCTTAGTAATATCTGAAAAAAAGCTGATATCTCTTTTATACAGCTGTTATTTCATATTTATTCAGACAAATGCATATGGATACTGATATTCAGAAATTATTCAGGATTAAGTTTATTTGCGTAGTACTTTTCAAACAAAATTAAGAGTTAAGTAGTAAAATAGAAAAAGTGGTGTCTGATACTTCATAGTTTAGCTGCATTAAATAAAATCAATAACGAGGTGCACGGTGAAACTGAGAATCAATATAAGTATATGTTATTATGTATAATAACCATGATACACGTCAAATATTATTGCGCAAATAGGTTTATCGTGAATAGCATATGAATTATCTCAACATTTTTCACGCGCCGCTTAGGTAATCATGTTTAATGATAGTAAATAAGACATAAATAAAGACTTTTAGAAGTGACAAAAGTACTGAGGATAAAACAGCTAATGCTTATCTTTCAAAAGTCATTAAATAAATTATAAATTGTAATTTTAACTGTAATTAATTATTAAAATAAGGCATTTGATATACATAATGATTCAATAGTTTACTTAAAAATAAGTTTTAATGGCGATTCATTATGAGCTGGATAAAAGTTCTCCACACAGCTATTTTACAGCATAACTCTGAATAACAAGTCACGCCTTTCTAATTATTAAGCTTTTATTTGAGAAATTGTGATTTGGTAATACAAATATCTGAATAACACTTGAATAAGTGTCTAAATATGATTGATTATGCAGCTATAATTAAATGGGTCCCTAATCGGATCGCATTTGCAAAATGTGATCGAGCCATTTTCTCAGGAAAATTGATTGATTGACCTATTTATAAATTAAACTCAGAAAACTCTGTAAAACTTGTTTGAAAATGGTACTTTTACAAGTAATTGCGGAATAAGAATACATCATTCAGCTTCCATCTGTGTTAGTTAGCTATAAACTACGACTTTATGCCATTATATCGAAGTAAGCTCTATAAAAAACCCAGAAAACACTTTTATACAGTAGCTGAATAATTGATAAAATGTGGAACCTTATGTGACATGAAGACAAAATAAAAGCGGTTATTCAAAATCAAGCTTTTAATGGATATTAACTACACCATTATTCAGAAGACAGTTGCTTAGGACTCTATTTTAGAGCATATAGTGGTTTCATAAGCAAAAAGCTGAGTAAAGTTTGTATAATTATTATTAGATAACCACGTTAATTCAGCTACTTATACTATTATACAGATAAATGCTGTCACAGGCACTCTTTTTCAAATTAAAGTCATCTGTAATGCTTTAGGCTTAATAACATCTATGTTATATGCGGTATAGAAGTTATTACTAAGCTTTAAGAAAAATAGTCAACTTAATACAACTTTTACTAAGCTTAAAGAGTATAAAGGCCGAAAGAGAATATTAATCAGAATTTGGTTCTTTCAATAGCCACTTACTCACATGTTATGTAGCTTATAAGCTGTAAACATTTGCGAATTGCTATTACTCAAACTTTATTCAGCATGACTGTGTTACTTGGGGCTTGTACCAGATTCCCATCGATAAGTGCAGGGGCAGACTGGTATGCTTTCCGAACCAGCTTTTCAACTTCGAGGGCCCACTGCTGTAGGTTCTCGGCACTACGTTGAACACGATCCTTCAACTTAGCACGAAATACGTGCTCCAGGTGCGCGTCGCCGTATCTGGACTCTAACGCCTCCAGCAGCTGCTCGTAGGTTACATTCTTGCCGAGCGCCTCAAGAATGTTTAGGGCCTGGTCTCGGTGGCCCAAGGTGAGCGCGGTCATGGCTTGCGGTTTTGTCCATCCATTCGCCTTCATAACGGCCTCAAATTGAATTTTATAAGCCGACCACGAAGATGTGCCATCGAATGGAGGCACCTTAAAGCCCCGCGCTGAAGGTGCAGCAACTACTGAAGCTACAGTCACGTCTCCAGTCTTCAGTTCCCCCAAAGCCTTCTTCACCCCAGCGATCTGAACTTCGGCTTCTGAGAGGCGATTCTCGTGCTGCTGTACCTGATCCTTCATCACCTTTAGGTCTTTGCCAAAAGTTGCATGAAGATCCTTTATGAGGAGCATCTGCTCGTCTTGGCGGCGGACCTACTCCTCTTTGTCTCGCTGCAACTGCTCTTCCAACCGGCGAACCTGCTCCTCTTGGCGGCGGACTTGCTCCTCTTTATCTCGCTGCAACTGCTCTTCCAACCGGCGAGCCTGCTCTTCTTGACGGCGAGCCTGCTCCTCTTGACGGCGAGCCTGCTCCTCTTGACGGCGAGCCTGCTCCTCTTGACGGCGAGCCTGCTCCTCTTGACGGCGAGCCTGCTCCTCTTTGTCTCGCTGCAACTGCTCTTCCAACCGGCGAGCCTGCTCCTCTTGACGGCGAGACTGCTCATCTTGACGGCGAGACTGCTCCTGTAGCAGCGCCATTAAAGCTGACAAGTCTGGCGCCATTGATGCTGTAGAAACTGCGGATGGGCCAGCGACTGGCACTGACGTAGGCTGGACACCACCCGGTGTCTGTGTTGGAGAATGTCCAAACCGCCTTTGGTCCATGTCCTGCTGTCGCTGACTCCTGGTACGGATACCGTCCGTGTCGTCCTTCGGTAGAATTGGCATAATTTATCCCACTTCTGACACCAAATTGTTACGAGCTGGGTATGGGATAAATTAATTATTACCAATCAGACAATTAAATAACTTTATTAAACACAAAACACTTAAAACTTAATCACAAATACACTACTGATCACTATTCGCTTAGATATCGCACTTCTAGTTCACTTCGATTCGCTTCGTTGTATCGCCTAAATCAGACTGACTCCATCGTGTGTCGGCGCTCTGCTTTTATACCGCCAATATTCACGAACATTCTGGCGACGTGTGGAACGGTTCCAGAAAAACATCAACAAATAAACATTACCAGGAAATACAAAAGTAGTAGGTATAAAAAATAATAACCTACTTGTACCGAATAAAGAAATAGGTACTTTATGCCCTCGGCGTACGGTCGAAATTACAATGACGAGTTCTAATATTGTTTATAAGTAGTTACCTACTTAACTTCAAACTAATAATAATGGAATGCTTCTCGAAGTTTTTAGCGCAAACACACTGTAATCCGTGCTTTCTTGAAAGATCTCGTACGTACGACGTAACAATATTTATGTACGTTCGGGCATAACTTCTTCATATATAGACGGATTTGCAAAATTCTTTTTTTCGATTGAAAGGGTTTAGATGTATGAAGAACAGGGCGTTAAAGTTTACTCATCCTCTATTGAACAGGCAGGATTCTCTGACCAGACGGGTCTGGCGGGCAATTGCCCAATGATTGATGTCGAGGAAGTTATATATTTATACGCTGGTCGCGCGGTAAACTGTAATTGCGCGATGAAGGATTTGTGTGACGTTATTTCTTTGACTTGTAGTTCGCATGTGGCGAAGTAGATGTCGCCACAAGGGTAGTCTTTCGAGGTGGTGGTTCCATATAAATTTTATTAACTTTGCTTGGATAGATTTTGAGATAGTTTCAATAATATGTATTTTTCCCAATGTGGATGATAAGTTCCTGTCACTGTTACGAGTATTTACATAGCAGTTAGTGCCATTCGAATTTGTGTGGGCTAACGTAGGTACCACAACTAAAAAGTGAAAAATAAAAACAACCGACTTCCAAAAAAAAACACCACAAAGTGAAAAATAATTTTAATTTCGGAAGTGGGTGGCAAAAAACGAAAATTCAAAACGGAAGACCGACTTCCGAAGTTATAGTTATTTCATACTGTATAGTATTTTTTTTTAATTCAGTTGTCTTTTTTTGTAAAAAGTTTTTACTAACAAACTTCTAACTATACCTTTCTTTCCCAGATGAACATAACCGAGCTAGCAAAGTGTCCCGAGACGCTCAAAGTGTACCAGACGATGTTCCGCACGGTGAAGGAGAGCGAGACCGTGGACTGGCGCCAGCACTGCTTCCTGGTGCAGAGCTCGGCGCCCGGGCCGGCGGGCGCGGGCGCGCCGGGCCCGCGCTACTTCAGCGCCGAGACGCGCCAGGACCTGCTGCGCGTCGAGGCGGCCTGGACTGCCAATATCGTCAACTCGGTCATACGGCTCGGGGTCAGTACATACTCTTAACATTTCGATTATACATACCTGTCTTTTATAATCGCTTTTCGATACGCGTGACGTGCGTTTTCCATTCTTAAGTACTAGCTTCTGCCCGCGACTTTGTTCACGTGGAAGTCGTAAGACACCACAATATACTACAGTAACAGCCACATTTTTATAAAACTTCCCTGTATACTACGTACGTTTGTAGTGTTACTCAGTAGCTAAAATATGCAGAGGACAGGACTGGTGACGCGGGAGCAAGCGACGTACAGTTGTCCGTGTGAGAAGCAGCTCGTCCTGAGGTCGACACCCGCAGCCTTCAGTGACTACGCTCACAGGGAACTGTACGCACTTAAACTGGAAGGGTTAATTGTGAGAAATAAGTGGTATACGCGGTATAAACACTGTCTCGGCAACGCTACCAACTGTTAGAATATTCGCCTCGATGACGTTTGTCTGCAAAGACACGACTTTGATCTGAATTACATTACACAGTTTCGGCGGAGTTAAGTTCCAAAGGAACATAATGAGGACACCGACCTTCAGCTGGATAATGAGCGCCGGAAGACCACTTGCCATTAGCGAATTCCGAAATTCTACAGAGTAATATGTGGCATAATCTTGCTCCACAACAGTGTTAACCGATGGAGGTGTATATCACTACACTTCCTTCAATTTGCAAGAGAATACTGTGGTTGATCGCTGCAGCTTGATCATTTTTGAACATTAAAATGGCCCGTTCACACACCTAAGAATTCTCTTGATACCGACAGTATTCGATTGATGTCCCCGTACACCAGACGAATCAGATCTTCGAAAGTGGGAAGTACTCTACCAGGAGTCTTGTAGAGCCACCTGGACACTCCTTTGGTAGAGTGTCTTCACCAACTTTTTGAAGAACATCGGAGAATTTTTAATAAATTAGAATTCCCGCCAAGTCGAGCTCGCATGTTGATGGTCAAGTGCAGTCTATGAACTCGCAACCATAGAGTCAGCCTTTTCAAGCATTCACCTCGTCAGCCCCACGCGTCACCACATTAATTTAATTGTTTTTAACTCTTTAAAGGTCTCTTTTAATGTTAAAATAATGTCAAAATATTAAGTATTTCATGTAATATTTGTTTTTTTGTGAAATTGAACTACTTTACAATATGCTTTGTAAAGTAAATAGCACTAAATACATATTGTGTTTTTTACATTAGGTTTATTGTAAGACCTGAAAAAAAAAATATTCTTAAAGTTTTAGGCTCTTAAATGATCAGTACATAACCTTGAATGTTTTGCGACTGTAAAGTGCTTGTGACGTGACGTAGCAATTTCCCATTGCTTACGAAGTTTTCCTTTTTAGGGTTCCATAGTTAACAAGGAACTTTTATAGTTTTGCCATGTCCGTCTGTCTGTCTGTCCGCGGTCTAGCTCCGATTCTCTTGGAACTAGAAAGCTGTAATTTGGCATAGATAAACATATTAATCACGCCGACAAAGTGGTAAAATAATTTTTCAGAGAGTATAAAGCTGCATTTTCTGCACTTATATACACTTATATATTGACTTCTTCCCGAAAATCTTGGTGCTGTAAGTGAAGAACAGGGGGAGCGATTTCATCAAGACCTTAAAGTTATGGAGAACAGACATCAAGGAAGGTGCAGGGATGTAAGCAAGATGCACCGAATCGTACCTATAAGAGAAAAAGATTAAACAGGAGTTTTGAAGAAAGTAGAAAAAGATATCATAAGTCTTCTTGATTATACAAGTCAAGAAGACTTATTATATATTTTTTGAGCCTTAAATCTTGTTTTAAACTAAAATTGTTCGTTTTGTAAGTAAACATTCAATTTTAAATCTTTTGTTTTATGTTAGCCTACACATTTAAACATGGTTTTTCTCACATGAATGATTAATATTATGTAAAGGAGAAAAAAATAGTCATTTTTCGCAGGCCTGTGTTATCTATAATGATGTAATAACTATTTATAAATGAAAATATAACCACTTGCCGTTGATTGACACTTAAAAATAAACAAAAATACGCGGAGCGCGCACGCGTGACCATGTCGTTTTGTAGTGTGAGAACTGTCAGTTTCAAATATTTTTTTAAAATGTTTCCTATCGATATTTTTGGTTTTAAATGATTAATTTGAGGAGAATATTCGTCAGGCCATTTGAAACTGTCCGTAGACGATATTAGCCCTTATTTAATAGTAAAAACAGAGATCTAAGCCGCGTGAGTTACCGTCTCCGAAAGTGGACCTTGACGGTATGGGAGTGAGTGTCGCCGATTCGGCGATAGTGGGGATTTAGCGGTTGTAATTCGAATTTATCTATATAAGAATAACAAATGTAATAACCACAATCATATAAGAATACCATTGTGAGGTCTTTGTTTATATTACGCATGCCATAATCTCAAATACTTCCCAAAACTAACTAGTTTTGGGAAGTATTAAGTAAAGGGGAATGAAATTAGGACTAAGAAACAAAATATCGTGATAAACATGGCTTTACATTAATTCTTTCATCAAACAAAATTGCTCGGGACTCGTACGTAGTCTAGATTCATCTAAAATTTAAATAAAATCTTATAAACTGTAATTTTTGTAAACAATATTTTTATGTAAGTATTCAAGTTTTTCAAAGATACTAACAACCTAAATGACAGTTCTTACACTAACTTAAATAATGATTTAAAGCCTATTATTAGCTTTAGCTTATTATTTATTTACTTTCTTCTTATTAAAACATTTTATTTACTTTCAACTCACATCAAATTTTTAAATCGTGAGCGCGGTGTCGCGTTTGAAACATATTTGACAACTGCTTCACACTATTCCATAGAGATATAGAGTTTTCGGGCGACGTTGCGGAATAGGCGTATCGCGTTCCATGTGTAACTTGTCTACCATTTTCGTCACGCTAACGGTAAGTCCTTAGCGTGAAAGGATAAAGCGTAAGCGGAAAACGCTTGGATTTCGTCTATCACCTCTTATAGTAGTATTATTTTAATCTTGCTTCTGTGTCGGGAAGAAATAAAGCATACAGGCCATATATCTGTAAACTTAGCTCCATTTATTCCCCACAAAAGTAGGTGCGGGTAGGGCGCTAGGGACGTACCCGGCGCGCGCGCAGCCGGCTGGAGCAGCGGGTAGGGCGCTAGGGTCGCACCAGGAGCGCGCGCGGCCGGCTGGAGCTGCGTGAGGTGCTAATAGGGCGCTAGGGTCGCACCCGGCGCGCGCCCGGCCCGCTGGAGCTGCTTGAGGTGTGGGTAGGGCGCTAGGGTCGCACGCGGCGCGCGCGCGGCTGGCTGGAGCTGCGGCGCGTGGCCGCGTCCTCCATGCGGCGCTTGAGGTGCGGGTAGGGCGCTAGGCACGACTGGAACGACGCGCCGTCGAGGCTGCACACATGCACTACTATAGCAGCACAACTATAAAGCTTGAGTTTCCTGAGAGTGGCCGCCACATAAGACCGCAGATGGCTGTCATGAAAATAAAGGCATCGGGAATTGACTTTACGGGTGTCAGAAAACGCTCTCTACGGAAATCACCAATTTACTTTTATCACCGCAGTCTTAACCCGCCCTGTTAACATGGCCCATCGAATTTTAGAATGAGAATATACCATGAGAATCAGAGCCGAAGCTTAGAGTAAACTTACGCATTGATTTGTCAAAATCACGCCAAAATGCACTGATTGCATCTTACCCTGAAAGACAGACACGACAATCCACGAAGCCGATTTTTTTTTTTAAACTGTATTTGCCATATTAGCGGCCGCGTACTGCAGAGTGACAACACTGTGAAATGTCTCCTAATATTTAATTAAGATCGACACGACCAGTGGATGTGACGACACATGGTCGGTCTACGCCCAGCAGAGCACAAGATCTACTATCAATTCTTCTTGGAACTCACATGTAAATCTCTGTAATCTCGAGCGCAATGATGGTAGCTGTTCGCATTACTCCCGGTGATAACAAGGCGGTCTCGCCGAAAAATGCGCCATCCTGGAGATGTGCTACCTGTAATATTAGATCCATCAACATCTTTCAATCACTATCAAACAAGATAATACCAGTAGTTGCAAAGAGTTATGGTACAAACCTCTCTCCCCAAGGCATCCATAACGGCGACAGTGCCAGACGATATCAGATGAATGGACTCGCCCGGCATGTTGAACTCCACCACTGTCTGACAACAAGAATTTATAGGGTAGTTGTATGTTTATTTTTTGCGTCTTTGTATTATTTGAAAAAAGATAAACATAACTACCTGGCCAGGCATAAACAAGACTTGTCGTAAACTAAATATAATAGAGTTGATGAGCGCCACTGGCATGTCCTGGAATATGGGCACGTTCATGACGAGGCGCTGGCAGCAGTGCATGCTGATGTCCTGTTTGATCTGTTCGTTGATCGTGCTCAGGATCGCCTCCTCATGGAAGAAGTGCCCGTTGAACTTATAATTTATGAACAGTCTAATCTTTCTCTTCAAATACTTCGGCAATCGCATGAACTGCATGTACTCTTCCAACTCCCTCGATTTCCCGTTGAAGCAATATGACTCGTACCGCTTGTATATTGACAACCGCAGTAATGCAGAGCACGAATATGTAAGAAACAATAGACCTATAAGTTCCGACAATGATGACAGTATCAACTCTGGCAGGAGGTGTGTGTCTAGAGGCGTGTAGTATCCAGCACCGATGACCAGACCACACACCAAATAGAAGTTCGTGGTATACCTCTGAAATACTGGACTAACGCTCCGTTCAAAATCCGTTACATGAAATCGCTTCAGCCATGCTATGAAATCGTCGTTCTGTTTGTACAAGTGATAGCACAGTATCGGCACCTGATAGTGGATGTAGGTCATCCAATGAAAAAACATTATCAACATCACCAATATTTTGAGTGCCACATAATTGATGTATGATAGTTGTAACTGACCGATGACGTTCTTCCACTGTTGGGTCAAAGATATACTTCTTAGCAACTTGAATATAAACATGACTGTGTGGAATGGATACTGACACTCACTGAACGTTACTATAAGCTGTAAAGGCAAACACCCAATGAAGTCTGCAATAAAGTTGTTTTTGAGGTAGTGTATTGAAATCTTTTTGGGGTCAAGGATAATGATCTTGTGTTCATAATCGAGGTAGCCGGTGATAAAATGAGTGCACATGTTCAGGAATGCTAACCCATCCGTAAACAAAATAAACCAATCGTGGGAAGCCGGACCTGGAATTAATATACAGTAAGTTAGGTCGACGTGACTATGTTGGTATTTCGTCGTTGACGACTGATGTGACTTATGCGGTAAAAGATATACATATTGGTATAACGATTCAATGTGCACTCGATCGCTGGCACTGAACCTGCTGCCCAGGCACTTCTTGGCGTGTCTGTGGAAATTATTTAGTAAAATGTCCTGTTTGGCCCAGAACTCAGAACCGCTAGTACCATTCGCTGACGCAGACATTAGCCAGTGTAAAGGTAACAGCATGCTGCGCAAGATAAAAGGTGGGCCATGATCTGCGGGGAGACGCCGCATATACATTGAAAGGAGCCTTCCCGAGCGACGTACTCTCCGACCGTTTTTTACATCCGGCAGGTTTTGTTAATCTTTTCATCACGATGGCAAATATAAGTTCAAACACTTATTTAAGGAGAATTATGATTTAAACATGCCGTAGATGCAAAGAAACAATGAACTCACAACTAATAAAGACTTGCACGGGCATGTAGAGGAAGGCGGCGAACACGAAGAATACTTGCATGCAATCCCAGTAGAACTTGACGGGGCTGTAGGGGTGCCACACGTAGCAGTGCGTGTGGCGCTCGCGCTCCTTGCGCAGGCGCCACAGACTGCGCACGAACTGCGTCGTGCCGTGATGCCATGCGCACGGGAAGACCAAGCTTCGAATCACGCACCGCTAAGAACCACATCGAGCTCTCAGAATCACAAAGTTTAAATTCAATTACAACCAAATTTTGGGGCTTTTTAGTGGGGTACAAGCCTTGTACCCGGTAACATTTCCCATCGGAAAAAATGACGAACTTCCTTGCAAATTTTCATCCCCTATTTAATCCCTATATGGGATGAATTTTCAAAAATCCTTTCTCAGTGCTCCTCCTCTCCAACCTTAGTAATAAAAAGGACTCTTGTGCAAAATTTCATGCTAGACCCAGCGGTTTAGGCAGTGCGTTGTCTGTCAGTGAATGAAGGAATGAATTAATGATTTTTTATTAAATAGATTCGGTGATAGGCGTACTACAGGTACACCTCTGCCTAACCCTTCGGGGAATACAGGCGTGATGTCATGTTATGTTGTTATGTTAGATTCGGTGTACACGTTGAACTCGTACGCAGATAAAGTTGCTGTTCTTAAGCAGTCAGTTTAAAAAAAAAACAACTAACCTGCTTTTGGAAAAAGTTTGCAGTTGGCGGCACATCAGCGCATTTTGGTGGATGCGATATGGTACAAACATGTTTACCGTCTCCATACATTTCCTATTTATTCATACTTAAACAAAGACATTAAATTATTATCTTAAATCTCTATGTACTTAAACGATATTTTATATACCGACGTCGAATTCAGAAACGTCAAAATATTGACAATCCCAAAGAGTAGAATAAGTAAATATATAAAGAGAAAATTATGCCTCGTAGCAAAAGCGCCATCTATCAATGGCGGATCTAACTAATCCGTGTACATACGTATAGGTCGGTATAAATAAAAGGTATTATAACATATAGTTAGACCCGTCCCGATAAGACCATAGCCGTCGAGGACGTTGAAAAGGCTGAATGCCTGGCCGACACCCTCGAGGCCCAATGCTCACCCAGCTCCCTGCCAGTAGACCAAGCTCACCTCCTAAAGGTCGAAGCTGAAGTCGAACGTAGAGCCTCTCTCCCTCCCGTCGATGACCCTGATTGTCCACTGCCTCCCGTCGCTGCAGACGAAGTGCATGACATTATCAAAGATCTTAAAGCTCGTAAAGCTCCCGGTTCAGATGGCCTCACCAATAGGGTGATCAAATTATTCCCTGCCCACCTGATAATGCTTTTGACTACCATCTTCAATGGTGCCTTAAGCAACAACTTCTTTCCCCAGTCGTGGAAAGAAGCTACAGTCATAGGTATCAAAAAACCCGGTAAACCCAGTACCGAGCCCTCTAGCTACAGTCCCATCAGTTTGCTCAAGGTTCTCGGAAAAATCTATGAGAGGCTTTCCTCTCCCCGCGCAGTCATTCGACTCGCTGCCTGGTTTCGAAAGTGGCGCATAGAAGTCAATCCCGAAAAAAAGCCAAGCGGTTCTCTTCTCGAAACCGCGCACAAGGCATAGAGACCCCCTCCCCCGACCTCTCACTATGTTGTAAGCCAAATACCTAGGTGTTTTCCTCGACCACCATCTCACTTTCGCTGAGCACATAAAGAAGGTTCGTTCGCGAGCCGCTTTCGCTCTCGGTAGGCTCCATTCCGTCCTAAACGGACGCAGCAAGTTGTCACTTAAGTGCAAATTGCGAATCTACACAGCGTGTATTCGTCCCATCATGACTTATGCGGGTGCCGTCTTTGCTCATGCAAAACCCCGCCATATCCATAGGTTGCAAACGCTCCAAAACCGATTACTTCGTAGGGCCACAGGCTCCCCATGGTATGTTAGGAACGAGAGTCTCCATCTCGACCTTAAAATTCCCACGATCCACCAATTTCTAAAACGCCTTGCAAAGCGTTACTTCGATTCCGCGGTCAAACATCGCAACCCTCTGGTTGTCGAGGCCGCCAGTTATGTCCCAAGTAGGATTAGCCGTACCCGCCGTCCTAGGCACATTCTCACCGACCCTGATGACCCCATAACCCTCCTCCAAGAGAGCGCTAGGGCCACTAGCACTCTACACAGATACAGACGCCTCCCGACATTCCGACCTCGCCGTCGAGGTCCTTTGCGATCGCGTCCGCGCCCCCGAGTAAATGATACTCCTCCCCGACCCTTGCTCGATAACGAGGTGCCAGCAGTGGTTGCAGCTGTGCACGTAGCTTTAAATTCCCCGACTAATAAAAACAAACAAACAAACTTTGATCCAGCCCGTCCCATCTTTGATGTCCTCCCTCCGGTGACACCCTAAGCCGAGGCTCGTACCCCACAGGGGGTGCCCTTAGCGAGCGTTCACCTAGCTTTTTAGCTTAGTTTTTGTATGCCCCTGGCTGGAGGCTTTGAGTGTAGCAGCTTAAGGCAACCACAGGATAGACCGGTTAAGTAGTCATGACCTCAGAGGTCAGCTATGAGATGCCCAATAGAAAAAGAAAAAAAGCATATAGTTAGCCGATAGATTAATACTAAAGTTGAGTTCACTTTCAAATTCAAACACCAAATTTTATTAAATTATTTCTTGTATTTACAATGTTTATTTTAATGAATCTATGCAGTTTTCTTCAACTCATCATCCCCATCATACATGATTTTTCCTGCCAAAATTCTAATAGAAGTTCATATCATATAGAAAAACTGCAATATTTCTATTTAGGTAGGTACAATAATTAATGTAATTGTATACAGCTGGCGCCTTATAAGGTAGGAGGATGTAGGGTTATCTTAGTTGTCAGTGTAGGGTTAAGTTACTTTGTCTGTGGGTAGAGGCGGCTGCGACCGTCATATTGTCGATGGATTAAAATAAATGAAGATCACACGTTATTCTTTTACTTTAAATAATAATATCTTGCTTTTAAAAAAAAAACCGGCCAAGTTCGTGTCGGACGACGCACGATCGAGGGTTCCGTTAAGAACGCTTTAACACATGCATTTACTTTGCATAAGACATTGACGACCATAACTGGAATTGAATCAATTGAGTGCATTATCAAAACATTATCTTTTTATTACGATTTCATGATCCCAGTTAGACTTTATTATAAAAATCAACCATCTTAAATGATAAATAAGTTTTTTTTTTTGGTCATGCGATTACGATACTACTTATACATATCTCATAAGGCGGAGATAACCAGTAGCTCCCGTTTTGACCCTTTTTAGAGGAAGTACCTCCTACCAAAAACCGTTTTAACGTTGCCCCACACTAGGAATTTCTCCTGTATTGTGAGTGCGTTTACAAACATTTAAAACTCACATACACAAACAGCCAGACCCGGAACAACTACTTATAGGTGTATTATGTAATTCGCAACATCCCATTGAGTTAGCTTATATGTCATGATAATTTCAAAATCTTGTCGAGCAGAGTAGTAAAACTTAAATCTCTTTGGTTGTTACAGAAGAAGACATTCACCGTGGTGCACATGGGCCGCGCGGCCGGCCTGACCTTGGACTGGTCGGCGGGGTTCTCGCTCAGCGAGGGCACGCCCGGCGCCAAGCCCGTGTGGGCTTATAGGTAAGCAAAACCTTGGAGCAAGACAGCGAATATTGTATAATGTCTCGTATTCATTTGAAACAAAAACAAAACGTGTTGGTTCCAACAACATGGTTTAGTTAGAGGGTTACAAGGATCTTTTGGCGTTCGAATGACGTTGATATGGGGGCGCTGTTAGTAAACAGTTGTGAAATTGTTTAAGAAATATATTGAGTTATTTCCGATTTTGGCCAAGTGCTGGAAGATTTTTGTACAATTTAAATTATCTGCATCCAGCACAAATAGTTGCTGCAAAAACTTTTGTTTGCAATGAATACGGGGCTTTGAAGCTTAATGATGTTCATGCCTTTCATTTACGAGTAGCTTCTTTTTATCCTGTACTAGCGACCCGTTCCTGCTTCGCACGGTTTTTACGACTTGACAAAACATGGAGATTTCTTAGTTTAACTTTAATAGTAACGTATTATACACATAAACCTTCCGGACTAAATTCTCTAAACGATGGTGAAAACTCATCAAAATTTTTTGCGTGGTTTAGAAGAACAACGCGGACATACAGCCAAACATGGAAAGCGGCTTTAATTTATAATATGTATATAGTTTATTTTTAACATTCTTTTTTAATTTTCAGGTTTTCTCAGCTCCGAGGATCTAGCGATGACGGCAAATCGAAACTAAAACTGCACTTCCAAGACTCTGAGACTAAAGTTATTGAAACTAAGGTAATCATTATTACCTCTATCTCTGTTTTCTTCGAAGTTTTAAGTGATAAATCTTTGGAATTGTTTTGAGTTTTAAAATAAATGTACTGATTTTAATAAATGTCTTTCAGGAGCTAGAATGTCAGATCCTGCAGAGCTTATTGTTCTGCATGCACGCGTTCCTGACAGCGAAGGTAGCCTCGGTGGACCCCGCCTTCCTCGCGTCCATACAGCAGTCCAATTAGATCCTTAACATTTTTAACATAAGGTCGGTTATTACTTACAAGTTATTGGTTACAAACAGGTTACTTAGACAACTTATGGATTGTTCATTTGGATATTGTTTTAAACTATTATTGAAGTGAAAACTTCTTAAGGCGCGTTAATCGATTTTTGGTAGGAGATAAACTTATTGATTCGCGTCACCGACATGCTCGCGCCGTAGTGCTGCACTGCGTCTGTACTGTGCATCATCATAATCAGCTGATAATGTTCCCACTGCTGAGACACGGCCTCCTCTCGATGAGAGGGAGTGGGCTGTATTCCACCTCGCGGGCGCAGTGCGGGTTGGTAGATATCACATGTCTTCGAATTCTTTGGTTCTAGGACATGCCGGTTTACTCACGATGTTTTCGTTCACCGTTTTGAGAGCAGTGGTGATTAAATTAAATACACAAAGTAAAGCGCCTGCCTGGATTCGAACCCAAGATTTACAACTCGTAAGTCGGGGCCGTTACCACTGAGTCGGCACTACTCTGCGCTGTGCACAGATGGCGCTAATACCAGTTTCAAGTTTTCACTTCTGTCGCCAGTTGGTCCCCATGACTACCTTTTTTTTTTAATGTGAATTTGAATAACTTAGAGTATGGGTGGAATGAAATAGTAAGATTTTTAATTGGAATATTCTATAAGAATTCTAAGTAACGATTTGTTTTAGTTTGATTGTAGTTATTAGCATTTTATATGTAGGTACAATTGTTTAACAACCATGCCTTGTATTTTGAAATGATATTAGTTACAATCAATTGGAAACGCGCTGCGTCAGCGCAACTATACGGTTTTATAAACGTTGATAATAAAAGGCATTCGTAGAGTATTTATAGAACTGACTCTGGTTTATAGGATCGACGAAAATAATTGTGATTAATGTTTTAAATGAACGCTGCTGTACCTAATTTAATCTTCGGATTTTTTTATATTGTTTCCAATATTCCGATGCTTGGAATAGTGAAAAGATCGATTGAATAAAGGAGTCCGAAATGAATGCAAATTTTACTCGGTCATGACACTTAGTTGTTGCGCTCAATATAATAATAATATTCTTTAATGATCATTTATTTTAGATATAAAACAATATAAATAATATTTTATTAAATGGCCTAACTTCGAACCCAAACAGCGAATATTGAAAGACTAAAAAGTAAATGTAGCACTGTTGTCTCTTACAAATCTATTTTTGAATCTTACGTATAAGGGTGGAATTCGTAAAAATGCTAAACATTTTTACTGATATTTGAACTGTCGTCTTCCCTGTACATACCTTCTAGAATCTTCTATTTACTGCTTGGAGTTTTTCAGAACAACGATTTAATTCATTGAAATTGTTGATACAAAACGCGTTTTGAAACATATCCATATGTGCGTTCTTCAGATCTATTCACTTAAAACAGGAAGTGTGTGACAGTAGTCACATAGTTTTTATCAAGCTTCCGAGCTTCGGCATATTTTTAATTTAATAATAGGTTCCTATTTCCCAAATCTTCCACCTCTAGACACACTTCCCTAGTAAATCTACAAAACTTATAATTCCATGAGTTTATTCATTTAAGGTTGTTCATTCCGATCCAAAATACCTTAAAAGTTGCATTACATAATAAAGAATCATTTTGTATCATTTTAATATCTCTATCTTAACAATGACGATCGACAAATAACTATGTATAATTATCTCGCTAATTATATCGTAAAATGTCCTCGTAAGCTGTGTAACAAATACTCCATGTAGATTATTACACATCCATTTGAAGTATTTAAATTAACGCAGTAGACGCTATAAAGGTCGATAGACGATTACAAATATAAATAATCAAAGAACTATTTCATTCTTAGTGCTGTATCGTATATAAGTACGGGGGTAGCTATCGTTCGTTTTATTTTATGCATACTTGCAAACACAATTTATTATTCAATTGTGTATATTAATCATCAGTATAATCACGCCTGAATTAAAAATATATGAACTTAAACTCTATCGTTGCTTTAAAATATTTGTATTTGTGATCATCTTTCATTATTATTTTATAGTCTACAATCTTTAGGCCCTTTCCTCATTACACGGTACGGTATCGTTTCGGTACTGCTTATGTTTTGTCATTGGTCGCTAAGCTCAAATTAATTCTATTGGTACGAGGGCCCATGATCAAAATTTTTGCCATATCGTTTTACGAACAAAATCGTATAAAATCGATAGATTTGGTTATTCTGAAATTCAAAAATCCTACTTTTACAAATTTTCCGCATCACGTCTGACCTGACCGAATTTTTAATAATGTCAAAAAAATACCCCGAACTGTTTCATAGCAATCTGTCTGATTTTCAGAATTTAGTTGAACAATAGATTTTAGATACCGAAAACACAATTTTCAGAAACCAGTAGCGTCACCCAGAAAACCATAATTTGACTAAATTAAAAATGAGGCAAAAAATAAACCTATATCAACCCGTCTAAAAATCTTGTTTTCATGTGAACATGGGTCTGTTGCTGGGAATAAATCATTTTTCAGAAGAAAATGTCAGCATCTTACGTGTTGAAACTATTTTGAACTTGTTGAAAAATTTTAGTAATTGGTAACATAACATTCTGTCTGAAAATTGTTGGACAGTATGAAAAAGGTTGTCCAGATGTAGACAGAAATTATATCAGAGAAATTTACGTTACTAATCAGACAACTATTCGATACTCAAAAATAATTAATAAAGAATATTGCGGCATTTGTACGTACGATTAATAAAGAGCTTACCTGGAACCATCGAACTAAAATTAAAATGTTTAAAAAATATTTAAATTGGACAAAAGAAAACTGGGATAACGTTTGAAATATACTGTTTAATAGAAAAACGGACTCATCTTCGGTGTCCTGCGTAGGAGCGTAACAAGCACCGCGTGTTCGTCGGGCTGCTCCGAAACGTTGTTTTGGATTTGGAATTATGGGTGACATTTAAAAATTCTCAAAACAGGTTTTAAGTAAATAAACAAGAGATTTAAAAAAAAAAAATTGAACCAGGTTGCTATGAGACAGACCGGTTTTTTTTTGAAATTTTCGATAATGCGCTCAGGCCACATTTGACATCAGACATATTGTGATAAAACCGTCCACCTATTCTTTTTTTTTTTGACATAGCGGTTATGGGTTCTCATAAAACAGTGATGTTTCTGACCGGTACTGCCCACCGAGTTGGGTTCTGAATCATCAAAACTAACGATTTTATACAGTTTTGTTCGTAAAACGATGTAAAATGATTTTGGTCGTGGGCTCTCGTACTATATAATTTACTAGCTTTTGCGAGCGACTTCGCTCGCGTGCATTTCGGAAATTATCCCATGGAAACGTACTACCAGGATAAAAAGTATCTCCCCCCCTCCCTGTATCCTGTGTAGACACAGGATACAGGGAGGGGGGAGATGCATGTGTGTGTTTTGTATGTGTGATTTCTATATGTTGTCCTGTGTGTATCCAGGTCATGGTAAACCCCATGTGCCAAATTTCATCCAAATCCGTTCAGCTGTTTTAGCGTGAAAGATAAAGAAACATGCAAACTCACTTTCGCATTTATAATTTTATATATATATTAGGTGCTCGGTAAGCTTTAGGTACCGATACAGTAAAACGCGTGACGTCGCGCTGTATCGTAACGATCCCGCACCGCAGACGTACCAACCGCTCCGCCTAGAGCGGGAGAAGTTATTATTAAGATAATTTCCCAGCCCAAAAAAAAAGACGTACCGACCAGTGAGGAAAGTGGCTTAGAACTTTGAGCGGCCATCTTCTCAGCCCATAAGGGTTAATTAATTATAACATTATCATGAGTCATTACAAAGTTGGTTAGTTACTATGAATAAGGTAAACTAACAGTACCTATCCAGTATTTAGCCCGTCTTAAAATAGGATGTTTTATTTTGGGTAATTTTACAACAAGTTTTTGTAAGCGAAAATTGGTCAGGGGCCTACCACCAGCTCATAAAGCAGTATTATTTTAATATTACTTCAGTGGAAGAAAGAGATGAAGCTCTACAGGACGTATAGCTCCATCTCTTTCTTCCACTGAAGTAATATTAAAATAATACTGCTTTATGAGCTGGTGGTAGGCCCCCTGAACTAAATAAGAATGCAGAACCTAAATGCTATATTAAAATCGACAAAATACTCATTTTAGTAACTTATCCTCAACACACCAAAGATTGTTAACGTTTGATCGTTCAATATTGTTAACGGTAGACATTGTGTACGTGATATTTTCTCTTAAGAGGCTATTTAACGACTGAGAATTATCGAAGGTTTGTAGCATAGATTTTATATTAATGCGATAGGTGAACTGTTTTGTGACTGAACATATTAAATCAGATTATACTTGGACCGCCAACTCATCTAATTGGTATTAATATAACTTCGATGCTAAGTATGTAGTGGTATAAAATTAGAATTTATAAAACATTTTAAATTGTTTGAAATTGGTAAACTTTTGCGCTTGCTTCATATCATTAAATTTAAGTAAATGAATTATATCGTCGCCACTAATATGTTATTGAAATCATAGATTTTCCTATACAGGGTATTGTTTTGTGGCTGTTTAAGTCTTTCTATTTCTAAATATATATATCATAAAAGTATATTACTGTCGCGGCCTGCAACAGGGGCATTGATGGTCGATCGTGAAAATGTGGGCCGAGACGAAGCCGAGGCACACGTATGTGAGTCCATCAATGCCTGGTTGCGGCCAAGGTTCGTATAGTATTTTTCTCAAATAATGCGCGGAAATTCAAACGTAAGTAAATTAATTCCAGAAAAAATAACAAACAACGATAATTATCGATCTTCTTTATTGTTTCTGGAATTTAATTTTTCGCACGCTAACATTTTCATTTGTTTCTTCTTTACTTTAAACAGCTCTATTTGCAAGCCAGTTCGAAATTTAAATAAAATCTTGATAAGTTACCTCCTTGGTTGCCATTATATGTTAACATTGCCGGCCGCCTACTCGCTTGTATCTGACCAGTATATTACCAAGCATGTTTGAGAAAAGTTTTCTCTTGATTGAATCTTGAAGTAAAACTTCTGTAGGAAAACATAATTAGAAAAATCAAACTGTAAGACAAAATATTAATTTTCAAAGTAACTTGTACAGCCACTGACTAATTACCACTCTATATAATTTGTTAATATAAAGTGTTATATTTCATCTGTAAAGCGCTGCCTTGAGGCTCTATTGAATATAGTATTTACGTAGATTTATGTATTATTTTTAACTGAACATACATTATTTTATTTATACATACATATATTACACTGTACTATATTATTATATTAAGTTGTGTAAGAAATCGTCTGGAGCAGTTTAAATAATTTCATAGAAATAATTTCAAAATCAATAACGTTCAAAATGATAAAGCTTGTTGTATACGAGAAAAAAATGCCGTTGTCCTGAATGGTTTCTCTTTCCAAGACTGTTCTTAAAATCACGCCCCAGGGTATACGTGCAAGCTTTTTAAATTGAATCGACGAGTCTTCGTTAGTCGACAATAATATGTACTGACTAGACTGAAATTTTGAATGGCTAAATCGATAATTATGTGGTCAACTCTATACGATATCGATAAGCTACTCGTCGATTTTTAGTAATTCGACTAATATAAAATGATGTGTCCTAACAAGTAGAGATGTAGTGTAGACAGAATTAGACTATATGTAACTGCCAGACCATTTCTTATGAAAATACGGAAATTGTTCGACATATTATTATTTGTTTAGAATACTTATGAAGTAATTGTTGACGTAGGTGTTCCCTAAAGAATTTAACTGTTTCATTTGTACATTGTATAGTTGTTTGTATAAAGCCTTGTGTACTGTCAATTTGTACTAACGTCGATTGTAATTACGATAGGATTCGGGTGTTGAATTAGGACTGTATCTTTCACATGCTCTTCTCTTGTTTATTTTGTTTTTTCATCGCTAGTTGATTACGAGTGCACCTTATATTTGCAGTAGTAACGTATTTTAGGGCTTATAATTAACATTGGGGAGAAATAAAAATTATTTATTGAGCTCCCTTTTGTAATATTTATACTTTGTATCCGACATAAAGTTGTTTTCTATTGTTAAAAAGGTGTGTGACAGATATGGACCAATTTTGTATGTATGTAAAACAGTATTACATTATAAATTAATTCCAAACGAATATTCATTTTATTTTATTTTTTGTTTTTACATTATTATAAAAAGTAGAACATTCACGTATTACTTTTGTAGATAAATACAATGAATGTCGAACATTGTGTGAAGTAGCTGAATTATTCGGTAATCGAATGTTTTTAAATGCGATTACGCTTACGCACGATGTGCGTGCGCCCTTATATAATATGTGTATTATATTAAAATGACTATTATACATTACGTGATTTGTCATAATACTCCTTTATTGAGACTGTAAGTTAACTTTAGTTTTCCTAATTTGAGGCTTTGTCTAGTTTAATTTTTAGCATATTTTTATTTTATAATTAAAATTAAAGTCTTTTTATCGCAGCGTTGTATGTGATGCTTAGAATTTATGTTGAAAATAATAATCGCATAGTTATATTAGTAGTTATTGTTAGTTAGTTATTATTGTTTATTAGAAGTATTGTTGCATATTTAATTGCTCAGGATACCTTTCATAGTACATTCTCATGAAACTCGAATACTTTAAACATCATCACAATTTTCAAATGTAAAATATTCCCTTTTATACTATATTAGGTACCTTTATACTTTTTTAAAAGCATGAGCGTATTTTATACCTTACATTCTCATTCTGCTCATTACTTTCCTTAAAAACTCGTATGTAATTACTGTAACAGATCAATCGATTAGTCAATTTAGAGAAAATACTCAAGACTGAACTTGGATGTTGTGAGAACTGTTTCATTTAAACTCATGCTTCATACGAGGGCCGTTTTGATAGACACCTCTCTCTAGTAACCTTTATAGAAAACAAACGAATATATTGGTTCAGTCATAGCGCATTGGGGACGCTTTACCTCGTAGTATCGATCTCATACGTATATAATAGACCGTATTATAATTTTACTGGAAGCAAACTTAGTCCTTATTCGTACTGTGCTTCCTGCTACCCCTCAGGACGCCAGTCTTATAAGATTTTTCTTGGAAAGCTGACTGAGTCTAAATTATTTACGAAATAAATTTTACTTCCTGCATAAGAGAGTCAATTCAAAAGTCAAAAGTATAATTATCTACAATGTAAGGTCAAACCGTTTCATAATCGTTCAAATTCATCAGTGCGCCTTCTAAACGGTCCTCGATGTATTAATTATTTAGATTAGTATGGATTATCGATTGTAGCAGTATTTAACAAGTTACGTATAATTCGTTCAAGTAAATTAAATTCAAAATTAACAAAAATAAGGCTGAGGTTTATTTGACGCAAACAAGAATAAGAAATCTTTTCGAATCTCAATAAATATTTATTTTTTTATGTTGTTTTTCTTCCTCAGTAAAGTTGAGTATCCAAAAGTCCTATTGCGTAAATAAGCCTCAGTCTGCAAGTAATATCGGCGAAGAGTTCGATAAATCTCGGTTATAACGCAGACCCACCGATGTTACTATCAAATGGGCCTCAGTATCGTATCACTAGTGTTGGGAAAGTTGAGCCACGCTCTTATTCCAACATCATTATTATAACAATATTTCCCAACACTTGCTGTTACTGGTTTTATGAGTTGCATGACTTGAGGGCGTCACCGTCGCTGTTGCGTATTCCCATTTCCGTGTTCAATGAAAGAAATCGGTTGCGGTTGCTTTAGTAGCTCGGTAAATGCCCACCAAAACCGTGTTAAGTATGGGTCAATTAAACACTGTTTTGTAACCGACTAAATTTGTTTTGGATGACTTAATTGACCTTGACCGTGAGCTTTGTCAAAAATCAAGGTCAATTAAATGGTCACCACTTACCAGTTATCTGTGAACAAACCGTAAACTACACTGTTTTGTAAAAATTAAACAATGTTAGTCGATTACTAAGCGATGGTGGCGCTTTTTTTCGTCGTCTGCTTCAATAACCGCCCGAATATGTAAAGGAAATGTACCACGTCGAAGTAGGTAGTGGCTAACGCCTAGTTATTTATACCTATTGTTGATTAATGTAACTATATTGTATCCATTAGTAAAATATTAATTCAATTACTATTGTAGTTTCAATTTATTCGCTTGGTACTGATGGAACCTTTATTTACTATATAGATTCTATCGACTAACTAACTGCAAAAACATTGATTGATTTAGAAGTAACAAATGCTTCAAAGTCGAAGGTATTAATTAAGTGAAACACGCTCCTTATTTATAATATTTAATCCAAGCTTCAGGAACAAAGTAAAGCTACACAAGGGGGTTACAAGCGACACTTCGACTCGCCACAGACACAAACTTACGATGCAATACTAAATGTTCTGTACGAGATCAACTTAACTTGGTATAACCATCTTTGTATAATACTGACGAATTTGTGCAAGATATTCGTTGAAAAGAGATTTAGTAAAGATGTTCATATTGCAAAGTTTCTGCAGACTTTGTTGGTGACGGTCGATAGTAGTTCCGCGGAGTTCGTTTTCTAATATAAAAACTCTATTGAACTGCAATCTCGCACATTTTTTTTTACAACATGAATACAGGTTATTGAATGAAATTTTAGAATACTATACTATAAAGATTAGATCACAACGTCACTTCACTTCGTGCTCACTGAAAACTTGATATAAGTACAATAAAACTGTGATAAAGAAAGTCTGTCAAATTCTTTACCACACAGATATTTACCAAACAATTTTACATAAACTCTGCAAATCTACTATATTATGGTTACACTAAACATAATATCAAGCACAAATTTGCAGGATCGTATAAAAACAGGAATCACAAACAGCTTTGAAAGCAACGACTTCCTAGCATACATAACATCGATATAATAAACATGTTAGTAGTATATTCCACAGATATGAGCTTGTATATAAACGGAAATTTTCTAAAATAGTGGCTTTATAGTACAGAGTAATTTGTGCGTATTTATTACGTGCCTACATAATTATATAATTGTTAGATTATAGTAATAACGGGACAAGTATTATTGGGTCACTATAATCGGGTGAAAACCTTGCTGCGTGCGCGGTGACATAATCGAATTATTCCGATCTGTCACCCTGCTTTGTCCACTTAGGGCGACAAACCGAAAAAAAAAATTTGATCTGTTAGCAACGAGGGGACAGTTCGAACTTTATTCACTCCTATCTGTCCCCCTATTAGTGATAGGGGGACAGATGAAACTTTTTGTTCTTGTTTGACCCCATAGAATTTAATATAAATGCCACACATTATAAGCAACATTACATAAAATGAAAGACCAGTGGTTTGGGTTATAATGGTGGATAGGAGTGAATAAAGTTCGAACTGTCCCCTCGTTGCTAACAGGGGGACAGATCGAAATAAATCAATTTATTGCATCGCATTCATCGAGTGTTCAAAAATCATAAAGAAGCTGTGTCAATCAAGTGTTTAGTGTTATGTTACCTTTTTCCTAATATTTATTTATCTACATATTTTTAACGCAAATCTGTAGTCCCGATTATTACTCTAAACTAATTTCTTAATGACAAATATCTAAACTACGAAGGTTGATTCATAAGTCTAGATGTTGGAAAAATACAAAAGTTCAATAAATCAACAAACTTGGCTACGGAGTTAATTTCCGTCGAAATATTGTTTGATACTTTTATTGTCTTCCACACCTTCCAAATATCACCATCAGAAACAATTATTTTGTTGAATCGATTTCTAATATTGCTCTCCAATGATTATGTTGTTTTTGGTATAGCTTCTGTTTAGTAGTGGCTCTTGTGTCCTGTTGTATGGAGATCTTAGTTATTATGAGTAGGAGATACTTTAATATGTTCAAATTAAGATACGAAGTACATTATGTATGTAGGTAATTGGGATTAATTGATATTTTTGCACATACAATACTCGTTGGCAAGAAATTGACAATATCTAAAGTTTCGTTCGACTTACATAGGTATAAAAATATCTAAAGATTTCAACAAAGTAGAAATGAGTATCAAATAAAATTATGTTAGTACACTGTCATAGAAATAATAGCTCCCATACTATACTTATGTAATTATATTTTAAAATGATAACAATTTAGGACCAGCCCAGATTCTGAAAGTACATTTTTAACTAGTTTAAAACTTTATAGATTTTTCTAAGCATGGAGAGTATCCTAATTATTATGTAAGAATACTTTAAGTCTTATTTCATTGACAATGTGCTAACATTTTAGTTGTTACTATAAAATAACAAGTATCCAGCTAGTATACAATACATATTACCTAGTAAAGAAACACTCATTATTACCTAATAAAAAATTCTCTACAACGATCAACATTCAATAGGGGCCAGTGTACACCGATGCGAGCACTAGACGGTGACGTCATACTAGTAACGTGAACACCACTAAACATTTAATACACAACCGTTATTTTAGCCTGAAATGCGTGGCTTCGATGAAAATCATATAGCTGTAACGAAATTGATAAAAAAATAAATTAACTAAATCGATCTAATTCAAGTTCCAAGCTTGATATAAAGTTGTTCAGGGATATTTAGTGGTTAGGTCTTCACCTTATATGAACTGTTTTTTTAGCATCGGTTAAAACCGATTTTCCACAATTTTATTTAACACATTCCATTATTATTTCTATGAAAACTTAACCACTAGGCAACCACCAGTAGACATCTAGAATTATAATATATATTTTTGTTCATTATCAAAATATTTATTGTCGCTAATTACGATAGTCACTATTTCTTTACAAATACGTATGTATCTAATAATTTTAGTACCTATAGCTATGGGTTGGAGTCAAACCTGCTGACTCGGAGAAGATATGCTTTGAACACGACACAATTTAGTCTACCATAGATTTTCCCAACAGCAATTATAATCTACAACAGTATACAATATACGCGATACATGTACATTTAAACATGTAGAACTACGTTCATATAAACATTAAGAGCTGAACATGCATATTCCACACATGTTCTATATAAAGCCAAATACCAATGCATTTTTATGTTTATTTATAATTCTTTAACGAACTTAGTTTCGTTTGAGAGACACATCTCTATCAATTAAGCTTCGCTACTACAGAAGTAACATGGACAGACTAATACAAATGTAAAGTGCTCGCCTGTTGAAATAATATTGAATATACAGCCGCTCCATCCCAACTATTAAAGGTTAAGAATAAATATGATGTTACTATACATTTCAAAATGTTTAAGGCTTTTAAATTGTTTGTATTAAGGTATCTAAAACATATTCAGATTAAACTTTGTCACTCTGTACTCTGTTGTTGAATAACTGTTTTTCGTTCATAAAATATTTTTACTTTGTTCCTTATCAGCCTTCGTACTTCTACGCTACCTTTCGTCCTCCCAGTTAATTTGTACTAAAAAAATAAATAATATTAATAGAAAATTGCAATCATATAGGCGAGTAGAAAATAAATTAGCAAATGTATCTACTAAGTACTTTAATGCAGAGTTCATAATGCAGAGATCACAAGTATCATAAGATGTCACAGAACACTAAAGCATGGCCCTAAGATACTAATTTATTTTATTATACCTAATCTAACTTACTGTCTATTACATGTAGGTCTTATGAATACGAGAACAGTTTAAAAAACTCGTTAATTGTTTAATCTTGGATACTTTAGCAGTTTAGATTGTTCGCTCTTCATTCTGTTCTCGTATTCGTTACTTTAATTCAGTCACTACATAGAAAAAAATTATGACTGATGACATTTTTGTTAAATTATATTTGAACTTAACTCCTTTTATTATGATTATAACAAAACTGCTAATTTAAATATTTAATATAATTTTTACTCTCGTAACACTAGTAGAAAGCTCGAGTTGAGAAGGAGACTCGTAAGAAGTCAACAACCATACTTCCATGTAAATGTAGAATATAATATATTTAGTGCGATGTGAACGTGAACTCAGACAATTGATTGACAGCACTTAACATTTTTCTTTAGGCCGAAATCGAGCCTTGTGTAAGCCATCAACTATGTTATGCATAGATTTAGAATAACTCTCAACTCTGCAGTCTTACTATTCATGTTAATAGTGATAATTTTATGTGTCTTTATAGTTGAATAATTCCACCGCGACCAAATAAACCTACCAAATAAGCTAGGAGTTACTCATGTTCACATCGCTAAAATGTTTACTTCATTCTATACTTAAATAAATATACCTATGTTATTTTGAGCATAGCTTTGTGCTATAACCACGTCTTCTTAGAGACCCCTTTGAATCGCAAAACATCTAGAGACCATACAAAAAATCAAAACATTACATATGGGTAATGTTTTGATTTATATGTAAAAAGAACTAAATATATTTTTCTCCTAAATTTAAAAAATATTTACCACTCCTACATCTACTATATCTATACTATGATGTCTTAAAACCTATTAAAGCTATTTCTCTAATTTAATTACAAGTTCCATTAATTTCAAGGTTTTAAAAAATGACACACAACCTATGTTTAGAATAATACTGAAACAGAAGTATCTAAATTGTATATTAACAAAGCTTATACTACGTCTGTTAGTAAATATATTGTCAAAAATTATTATTGTCAAATAGCATTTCTAGATCTTATATAGATGAAAAGTATTACTTTCCACCTGAGACTTTGTCACAAAACAAACGTATCTATATCTACATCTCAATTATATATTTAGGTAATTATATTGTCAATGAATTTCATTTTTATATAGTCTTTATCTGTCACGATTTTATCGCATATAAACCCGATATTTTATAAATTATTGTCGTTGAGGAAGAACTTTAGGACAGCATAGATTAACCTATTTTTTATTTAACATTGTTGTCTATATTTTTTTAACCTGCATCCATGTGAATGGGATTTAATTTTATTCTATAAAAGCACTTTCCCCTAAACTACTAACACCAAACATCAAACAAACATACACTTTAATTCTATAGACGTCCACTTTATTTGTCACTCGTGGCCTTAACTTGTTCAAAATTGTTGTGCTTGTGCAAAATTGTCCTACCTGCCTATCGGATTTGATAAACTCATGATCACGCATGACAAATAAGAATGTCTTCAACTAGTTACTAGCACAGAATATAAATAAAAAAACATAACGAGTAGGTACAATATTAAAAACAATCATCCTAACTCTGCTAAAGCTTTGAGAATACTACATTACTTATAAAAGCAGTTTACATATAAAATTCACATTATTTAAAAAAAAAAATCATGTGTATAATATTTATTATATATCTATGTCACTGATAATGACTGACTACCCCGAGAAAAAGTATCGAGGGACGCGAGGTGCGCCCAGTCGTAATGTAAAGTATTGAGGGACGCGAGGTGCGCCCAGTCATAATGTAAATTTACCGAGGAACGCAAGGTGCGCCCAGTCATAATGTAAAGTCAAATTTCAAGTCACGGGTAAACTTTAATACAATATCGACCTTCTTCGCTTCATAATAAATGATTTACTATCACAGCTTTAAATAATTTATATCACGCGATATACGAGTGATATGTGAAAATATTTAGCCATATATTATTATTGTCGTAGTCGAAAGCAATATTTAAGTCAACTCCCCAAGACATAATTTAAGCGTTGGAGCTTTCTTGTATATATTTATTGTATATAATATTTAGATTTTCTTGAAAAATTGACTTATCTACTATATTTTACGATTGTATATAATTGTTTTATTATTGTCATCATTAAGTATTTATTGTCATTATTCATATATTTATTGTCATAATCCTAGGTCTCTGCAAAACGTGCAGTCTTGTATTGTCAAGTTAATTTTGACACCACTTGAGAATAATAAATTACAGTATAGACTTTTCATGTGCCTGATTTTCACTACTTTACTTAGATAAACCCAAATATAAATCTATAAACGCAGTTTATCTTTAAAATACCTATCCTCACATATGTATAACATTTAAAAAATATAATGGATTGTATAATGTACATAACTAATGATTTTCTGGGAAAGAGGACCCTTGATTATCCGGATTTTTCTATTCCAAAGTGATGTCATCAATATGATTTGTCCTTAAATGTCTTCTGACTTTGCATCGTCGTCATTGTACTGCGCTATCTGCTGATGTATCCAAGGAATGAATTTGGGCACGTAGGCGTATACGCCGGGAAGGCGCGGGTGCGCGCACTTGATGCCCCACGACACGATACCACCCACATACCAGCGCATGGGGTCGTCTGGATCCTTGCACAGTAGGGGCCCGCCTGAGTCGCCCTGGAAATATAGGAAAGAGAAAATTGTAAAGACGATTGAAAGGAAGATCGAATCTAGAATGAAAAAGTTTTGAAAATACTCATATATTAAAAATAAAAAGAACTGTTTAATTATGATAATAAAGGGGAAAAATAACGGCAAGTGCGTGTCGGACCACGCACAATGAAGGGTTCCGTTGATGGGATGAATTTATCCCAAGAACAATCTTAATATTGTAGTTAAAAACAATCCGTTGTTCTAACATGTGTTTTCATTTGCAAATGTAAGTTGGTCGATTATTACTTGTTAACTTGTAGAGCCTACTGAGCTGTGATAGTTTTCCTTTTAATTTCGTTATGTATATTTCTACTGTGAATTTTTCCACATATCCAGACCCAACCATTTGTCTGGCAGGGGGGGGGGGGGGGGGCTGTGTCCTCGTGGAGGCGATCGGCGGCGACGATATCTCGCGTCCGACCCAGGTTCAGGCCATGGTACGGAGCGAGAGGAAATGGGAGGCCGTCACCTCCTTCTGCGAAGCAGTAATGCTCGCGAAGGAGGAGGCGGAACGCGTGAGGGAGAGGCAAAGTTCGTGCCATCACACCCCTAACCGCCGCAGGTGGAGACGCCCTGGGCGTCGGGAATCGCAGGCCGGTTACCGGCCACCGTAGGCGCGGGCTTGCGGACAGTCAGCAATGGGTAGCTTGCCGTCCGGTAAGGCTCAGGCCCGTGTCGACGGCGCATTGTGTTCCACGCGCGCCTCAAAGAGATGTTAGCAGAACTGACGGGATCCGCTAGGCCTGCTGGGGTTGCGAAGTCCGAAAGGGAGATCGTGGCGCCCGGCAAGATAGCAACTGAAGGAACACGGGTGGGTTTTAGTCAGTAAGAGTCTGACACACCCTCCCGCTCCGCCCAGAGCGGGAGAAGTTATTTGATAATTTCCCATCCAAAAAAAAAAGGGATATCATGCCCCCTGGAAATACAGGCAACATGGCAACTGAAGGAATACGAGTGGGTTTTAATCAGTAAGGAGTCAGACACGCCGACCAGCTCCGCCCTGAGCGGGAGAAGTTATTTCATAATTTCCCCCTAAAAAGGGGGGGAACTCTTAATTTAATTTAATTTAATTAAATAACATGGGAGACTTACAGCTGAAACAAACAGATCAAGGACAGTACATTAGGTTGAAAGCCAATTACAGGTCTCCACTTAATATTTCTCAAACGGATCCCTGAATCCATAAATGGTTTTCACAAATTCACAATATTTTTGAATGACCTTTCCAACAACACCCCACGCAATAGGATAGATGAGAAAAAAACCGGCCAAGTGCGTGTTGGACTACGCACAATGAAGGGCTCCGTAGTTAAGATGAATTTATTTATCCCAAGAACAAACTTAACATTGTAGTTGAAAAACATGTTCTCCCATACAATATTGTTCTCAATATTTACCATGTTATTTTAAGACCATAGACTTCTTATAGGTTTTCCTGTAATCTATGAGTAAAGAGCTATGTATACTATTTATTTTTTTCAAAATTTCAGGTCCAATAGTTATGGAGATAAGGGGAAAATGGTAAATTTTCATCGAATGTCTTAAATATCTTTAAAGGTATTTATTTTAAAACAATATACAAAATAAGTTTAAGATCCTCACAACAAGCCCTTTCATTTGATATGTCACACGGTACTGTTAGCAAAACTATTTTTTAAATTTTCTTGTTTGCCCCCCAAAAGTATTGTATATTGCCCCTATATTCAAACTTCATTTATTTACGGTACACGTTCGTATTTGGATCACAGAAATACATATGTGTACCTTTCAACTTAATCGGTTCATTAGATTCGGAGCAAATTGGCTGTGACAGACGGACAGACAGACAGACACACGAGTGATCTTATAAGGGTTCCGTTTTTCCTTTTGTGGAAGCGGAGGTACCCTAAAAAAATCATAGTTTTATTTTACCATTTTGTTGGCATGATTAATATGACATGTATACCCATGCCAAATTTCAGTTTTCTAGCACTAATAGTCTCTGAGCTAAGCCGCGGACAGACAGACAGACAGACGGACATGGCGAAACCATAAGGGTTCCTTGTTGACTACGGAACCCTAACAAGGAAAGGACTTATTCATTAAAACAAGGACATTTTTGCACTTTTCGGGTAATCTCGCCTGCTCATATCAACATAATCAGCCTATAACGTTCCCACTGCTGGGACACAGGCCTCCTCACACACACAAGGCGGGTGTGCGTCAGGCGCGGACACGCATCCGCCTTGTGTGGGTGTTGAGCTTTACAATAATATTAAGAAAAACGAATACAAATAAGAAGTGCATTTATTTATAAATAAAGGACGCAACATAAACATTCGTTTCAAATTACGCGCGCCGCCGCCGATGTAAGTCGCTTCACTTCACACTAGAGGTGTTAACAAATAATGACAACTTGACTATAAAAAAGCGCGTTAAAAGTGCCAGTTGTGGACCCATCACTATGCTAGGCAAGCGTATCCCTTGGGAGAAGCGAGCAAAGTACCTAGGTGTAGTCCTTGACCACCATCTCTCATTTAAAGAGCACATAACCCAAACCCGCGCGCGAGCCGCATGGGCTCCTGAAAGGCTTCACTCTATATTTAATGCACGTAGCAAATTGTCACTACGGTGCAAATTGCGTATGTACACAACGTGCATTCGCCCAATCATGAACTATGCGGGTGCGCTTTTTGCACAAGCAAGACCCAGTCACATCCATAAAATGCAGACATTACAGAACCGTTGCCTTCGGAAGGCCTCGGGAGCCCCCTAGTTTGTTAGGAATGAGATCCTCCATCTCGACCTAAATATCCCCACCATCCACCAATTTCTCAAACACTCTTCCAAGCGTTACTTTGATACTGCCGCCAAACATCGTAACCCACTGGTTGTCGAGGCCGCTAGTTACACTCCCTCTAGTATCAATCGAACTCGCCGCCCTAAACGAATCCTTACCGACCCTGACGACCCCATTACCCTCCTCCAGGAGAGCAGTAGGGAAACCAGCACAGTGTACAAAAACAGACGCCTCCCGTCATTCCGACCTCGCTGCCGAGGTCCCGACCGCGTTCCCGAGTAAATGATACTCCCCCTCGACCCTTGCTTGATAACGAGGTGCCAGCAGTTGTTGCAGCTGAGCACGTAGCTTTAAATTCCCCGACTAATAATAATGATCAAAATTTTGATCCAGCCCGTCCCATCCTTGATGTCCTCCCTCCGGTTGACGCCCTAAGTCAAGGTTCGTACCCCACAGGGGGTGCCCTTAGCGAGCGTTCACCTAGTTTTAATTAGTATAGTTGAATAACCCCTGGCTGGAGGTTTTAAGTGTAGTAGCTTAAGGCACCCACAGGAAAGCCCGGTTAAGTAGTCATGATCTCAGAGGTCAACTACGAGATGCCCTACATAAAAAAGTACCAGTTGTGCTTGTTCATTAAATTGTAACCTTAACAAAGAACAATTTATGAGATATTTTTGTATTGATAAATAATTATTTATGCATTTCAAGTGTTATTAATTATAATAGCATTAAAATTTAGAAAAACAGAACTTTGCTTCAAATAAAGCCTGCGTGAACAAATGAAAGAATGGCATTTTAGTTTCTTATCTGTGGATATTATTAAAAAAATCATAAACCTTCTTTGGTACTAACTGATCCTCGAAAAGCCTTCGTTTTATAATCGGAACACATTTTGAGCCTGGTACTAGCTTTATTACCGTAACAACCCTAGACCTTTTAGTCTTTGTTTAGACCATTACCTAAGCAGTTTTTGTAATAAGTGTAATAATAAGACGGTTAGGGTTTACATTTTACTTAATACAAATTGTTTTATTTTTTAACTAGGACTGTTTCAATCGGGATAACTTAGGTTAATCTTTATTAGATAATATTAATTTGAAAGTTTACGTAATATAGTGGTCGTGAACCTTAAACTGATTGCAATCGATTCCTTGTTTCGGAAATCTTATGCCTGACAAAGATCCGAAATATCTTAAGTTTTCTCGTACCAAATCTCTCTTAATTTAAGCCAAATTATCTGTTCCGTAACTATTTTAATGTTATTAAAAATGTTGGATTTTCATTTTTATTTAGCTACAGTAGGCAAAGGCATCAATAATGAAACTTCGTTAAATAGGTGTGTTTATTGTAGGTAGAACGATGCTTTTTACATGAAATTTTATAAGGTAAAGTATCTTTGTTGTTACAATAAATCAACAGATTACGTAGAGAAATTGACTTCTTTGCCTCGAGGCAAACAAGTCAATTTCTCTGCTAATATACTCGTATTTATACAAACCTAGAATAGATTCTGTCAAATAACAGGATCACTAGATTGGCAATAGGTAGGTTGAGTCAATCATCGTGACGTTCGAACGTCATGATGATTGACTCAAATGTTTACACTTAAAAGGAAGCTACGATTCGATATGAGTTTCACTCCATTTTTAAGTAGGTACCTATTACCAATCTAGTGATCCTGTTATTTGACAGAATCTATTCTAGGTTTGTGTAAATACGAATATAAACTCTTTTGCAAAAAAAACGGGCACTTTAGATTTTTTTCTCTACTTCAATGAAGAAGAACAAGAAATAGGTTTTATTAATTTGACGATGTATTGGCATGTTATTTGAAGCATCCTGGCATGATTCTTTACGTTCCAAATTTAAAATTTGAAATTAATAAAAGAAAAATAATGATTATTGTGGATTATTCTAAAATTGCTTTACTAATGGCGCGAATTGCTAAAACGATTTTTAACAGATTACGATATTTTAAAACTTTTTGGATATTTTCTGCAAATTAAACAATTTAATCTTTCTTTTTACATTAAATACCACTTTTTGATATGAGTGATAAAGCGATAAAGGCCGGTAAAATTATAGCCCTACTTGAAGAAGGTTGTTCGCAAACTTACGTATCTCAGCGGCTAAATGTGAGTCGTTCAACTGTCCAGAGGACTTGGCAACGGTATCAAGAGACCGGTTTGGTCAAAAGAAGACCCGGTTCGGGAAGAAAACGATGCACAGAACCAAGAGATGACCGCTTTTTGGTGAGTCAGGCGTTGCGGAATCGTAAGGCATTAAGTGTGGATCTGAAGAAGAGCCTTGAAGAAGTTAGAGGAGTAGAAGTTAGCTTGTGGACGGTCAGGAGGAGGCTTTTGGCTGCCAATATCAGGAGTTACCGCCCAGCTCGGGGCCCTAAATTACTCCGTGAGTACCGTGTTGCTCGACTTCAGTTTGCGCGGAACTGTGCTTCATGGACTCTGGAGGACTGGAATAAAGTATTGTTTTCTGATCAAGCTAGAATCTCTTTGTGTGGAGAGGACCGACGCCGGCGAGTGCTGCGAAGACCACGGGAACGCTATGCGGAAGTGTGTTTCGAAGAAATCACTCCTTATGGCGGAGGCTCCGTTATGTTTTGGGCAGCAATTAATTCGACGGAGCGTTCGGAGTTAGTTTTCATAGAAAATGGAACATTAAATGCACACCGGTACATAATGGAAGTCCTAATTCCATATGCACAACCCACATTGACTGCACTTGGGGAAGATTCCATTTTTATGGACGACAATGCTCGCCCGCACCGTTCTGGCGACGTGGAAGCGTACATGCATTAAGTTGGGATCCGTCGTTTAGATTGGCCAGCTCGAAGTCCTGACCTCAATCCAATTGAGCATGTCTGGGATGTTCTAAAGAGACGGGTAAGATCAGTGCAACCTGCTCCACAAAACATCAGGGAGCTAAAAAGAGTCATTGCAGAAGAGTGGGAACGTATTCCTCAAAACGTTATTAAAAACATCGTGGAAAGCATGCCCAGAAGGATTCAAGCTGTGATTTTGGCAAGAGGAGGTCACACTCGTTATTAGGTTTTTACATTTGTAACTTTATTTCATTAATAAAAGTAAAAAAAATCTTGTCTTTATTGCCGACCACTTATTGTTTGGGCATGTACATCGGTTTTAAAGAATCCATCGTTTTTTTTTTTTTTTTAATTGCCCCAATTCACTTCACGATTATAAGTATACATAGACTACGTCAAAGAAATAAATTTCATTTAATTAATTCAAATCGACCTTAGAACGTAAATTTCCTTAGGTGCCCGTTTTTTTTGCAAAAGAGTTTATTAGTAGATGTATACCTACCTTCACCATAGATATACTAAAACAATCATCCAGAAAAGCCATTGTGTTTTTTTCATCACTTTTTAATGCCATTTCACGAATCCAGTACTTTCTGCTGGCATGGAATAATGATCATAATGATACACAAGATGGATAAACCTCCTGACGAGGTATCTTCATATAGACCCATAAGCCTTTTGCCAATCCTCTCCAAAGTCTTTGAGAAGCTAATAAGAAAATTATTCCCAACCGCCAATTTGACTTTAGGCAGGAGCATTCTACTACTAAACAAGTTCATCAATTCAATGATAAAATAAGAAAAAGCCTAGAAGAAAAGCTATACTACTCCTCAGTATTTCTGGACATCTAACAGGCCGTCGATAAGGTTTGGCATAGGGCCTGTTATAAAAGCTGAAAATCAACCTTCCCCACCAGTACTACTCACTAATGAATCCTAGTTATCGGAAAGACTATTTCAAGTAGAAGAGAAGCAGATATGACGTCGCGATTCTGTAATATAACTGGCTGCTCCCGTAGGCTGATGAGGTTATTACGGCAACATTTGCTGATAACACTGCAGTACTGGCGAGCCACACAGATCCTGCTATGGCCTCACACATGCTGCAAGAGGGTTTCGACAAATTACCCACATGGTTACAAAGGTGGCGGATAAAGATGAGCACAAGCAAATGAGTCCACGTCCACTTGTACACCTCGAGAATGTCGCACTATCTCACCACGACAGCGTAAGATATCTAGGGTTACAATTCGACCACGTCTAACGTGGAAGAAACATCTTAAGACCAAGAGACACGAACTTAATATTCGTTACAAAAACGTTACTTACACTGGCTTATGGTACGAAACAGTAAACTGAGTACCGACAGTAAACTTTTAAAATATAAAAGGGCCTTAAAAACTGTACCGTACCGCATGCGACGACGCCCGTGGCACACCACTACGAGGTTAGTCGGGGTGCGGTGCGTGGGACGTCATCGCCGCGCACAGGAGCACCGCGCCGCCACAGTACACACATCGTGTCGCTCAAGCGACCCCTTGACAACAGTCACTCACGCGCATAAATGTACGTGTCCCAAAATTAATCATATTGTATCGTAAATGCAAGCAAATTAAAACATTATCATATAAACATATCTCTAATCCCCACGCAAAAAGGCCCAGTATACGTTAAGACCCCAATACACGTTGGTTGAGCCCGTCGCTCAGCCAACGTATACTGAGCCTTTTTGCGTTATTTGCGTGGATTTTAGGCTCATCTAACGTGGACTAGGGGCTTTACTCATTGTCATGCCCTGAAAGTGCTGACTCGTCAATTTAATTTTGATCATGCTTTAACGATGTGTTAAGTAATGCTCTGGATGATTAACAATTTTATGATATTAGGTAGTTACGGTCCTGGGTAGCCTTACCCAGGACCGTAACCGCCAACCTAAAGGTCCAAAATATTTGCACCAATGTGATATTATTTTTCAACATAATTGCAGTTATGCGAACCTTTGTTTAACTTATTATTACTGAAAGGATATAAAATAAATTAAAACAAAAATAAAAGACTTATACTTGACTTACTTGTTTTACTTAGACTTATATTACCACACGCACATGTACACACCTCCCACACACACACACAGCACGATATAATTAATTTAAGAATAAATAACTGTTATTTTTGTTTTAAATTTTTTCATACTTTTCATTTCTGTGTATTTAATTTTGTTTTTACTTCTTTAAAATTGTATTTTGTAGCACATCCGTTTATCTATTTCTATGTTGACATTAGTACCTAAGTCAAATAATATGGGAGAGGGCGCTGCCTCCTGACATACAGGTTCACCTAGTTCGGTAGTCAGAGGCTTCAAACAATTTTCTGTAAAGAATTGTCAATAAAGAACTATTATTATTATATACTTGTGCTTACATATCTCGGAACCACGCGGCCCCGGTCCTTTGGAAGGCGTACGAGGGGCCGAAGCCAACTCGCAGAGGCCCCTTGGACAATTTTAAATGGAATGAGGCACCGACCGACGATTATCCCTGTATGCACTATGCCAGTGCACCCATGGACAACCCCCGGTTGATGCAGGGCTATTGCAGAACATGGAAACAAAACATATTGGACTATGGGTTTGGATGGCTGTAGTGGATTGGTTACTTAGAACTATGGAAGGCCTATGTCCCCTGCCTGATCAATGTTATGGTATACACGGATAAAATGGCAGGGGGTGACTTGCACACTCAATAATGGGCCCCCGAAAACGGTCGCTAGCACAAAGTGTCGTAGCGACAAGGGGGCAATATGTGCTGAGGTGCTTATGAGGAGTGGAGAGGTATTCCACGGCTATCAGGACAATCCCGGAAGTACGGTCAAGATCCCTACCAGCATCTTACTGAAATACTTCCTTCCTCCGAGCACATTTGCTCTTGCGAATCTCCACTCAAGCCAGCCAATTAAGGCAAGAATGAGGTGGGAGCTCTGTTCCTCGTCAGTGTTCACTCCAGCCAGCCAATAAAGGTAAGCCAGAGGTGAGGAACCAGACTTCTCCCGGGAGATAGGGTCCGTGGGGTCGCTACTGCCCAACAGCTCGCCACATGCTGCCCTGCGGGTTTTTGTATCTCTCTTCGTCTGGCTCCTTATCCCAGACCCGTTTCGACAAAGTAAACTCTACCGGCACAGGCCTAGAGTTCGGAGCGCGCAAGCCCCACCACGGCGTCAACGTAGAGATACGGCGGTGGAGTTATTATTATTATTATTTTCCTTACTAGTTGATAACAGTCCCATTTAATTTTCTGCACAACTTGTTACAGCTCAACGAAAACGGGTTTCTAACTTGGATAACATGACAACAAATATTTTCGAAAAACAATATCGGGTGATTTTCTTGTAGGTGAGTGCCGCAATTTTTTAGAATGCTAGCTATATGCCAGATACAGCTTATCAGAGAATTGTAAAATGTTAAAGTAAGACATTATTTAATTTTTAGATTTGGGATCTACTGGAGCATGGTAGATACGGCTATGCGTCTCTTAAAGTACTCAGATTAGTTATTATTGTCTAAACCCCTTGAACCCTGTAACGTCTAAAGAACCGTCGATCGGGGGAAGGTCGCAAAGGTTTTTACCTATTGCTCCGATCAGTTGAATCGAGCTCAGGTTCTGAAATTTGGCAAAACGGATTCATAACACAAGTTTTCATTTAATTTGTGTTATCAATGCTTTTTTAAGACTCTATCAAGATGCGTAAGTACTTCTTACATATAAATAAATTGTGATGTAACCAAACTCTAGGCATATTTCACAAGCCACAAAGCCCCGAACAAAATTTAAAAAAAAAACTATATAAAATCTCCAGTGGGATATTAGCACGCTTCACTGAACCATTAAAGTGTAGCGTTCAAAAGGAACTCCGATGAATTCGGCAGAGTGAAGTAAATACGTGCTCCTTATTGGACGAGGCAAAGAGATGTTTATTGTCGTCAGCTCCTATCTACTCACTTAATGGATTTACCTATTGGCTGAACAAATATTTGTTTGGGAGTCGTATTAGATTTTATTTTTTAGTTTTATTGCTTCACTGACTTGTTTTCTTGAAGACTTTATTAGTGTGTCAAGAGCTTTTCGTTAACTTTGAAGACAAGTTGCTGGAGCAGAAAAGTTTCATAGTGATTTTCCTTAGCTTTATATTTATTTTCTGTTTAGTTATTAAAATAATTTGTTTCTTTACATGTATGAATAACTTCACGTACGATGGCTCCGTGATGCCTAACTGAGTTGATTTCCTAAGTGTTGTAAAGTAAATTATTTTATCAGTGTCATTATTAGTGACAACCGCAGGTATCTCTCGGTGACTCCTCTACAAAGAAAATTAAGACCTGTTTGTCAATAGCTTATTAAATATAAACTTCAATTTAAATTGACATTTCAGTTCATAAAAGAGAGAGTAAATAAATTTGAATTAGCAGTTTATTATGGGAAGCATCATTTATTGCATCATAAAAACATGTTTTTCAACTGCATTGTTAAGTTTGTTCTTAGGTTGAACTTATCTCAAAAACAAACCCTTCATTGTGCGTGGTCCGACACGCACTTGGCCAGCTTTTTTATTTTTCACTCTTTCTAATTGGCACTTATACAACCTTTGTCCTTTTAATGATTCAGATTTCAGATGTCCTAAAATAAATTCTTCTTGGTAATATGTTCTTGTGGCTTTTGTTCATGATGTTTCATTATTTCAGCCGAAAGACGTCCACTGCTGGACATAGGTCTCCCCAAAGCATCGCCACTTCCACCGGTTCTGTGGAATTTCTCGCATCAAGATCTTCACTGGCAATACGCACCGCACGCGTAGCATGACGCTTTCTATGTCTACGAAGAATAGACATAGCTCTTTCTATACAAATTGACATTTCGTCTCTTCATTTTTGACATCGCACCGTAGAAATCATTCTACAATCTGTCATTTTGTCTTCCGCTTCTAACGATCTTTGTCTAGGTCCTTTTACATGTAGACTATTTCAGAAGAAAGTTTTCTATCCAAACTGTCAAAATCACTAAGTAGTGAAGACAAAATTTGATTTTGTAATCGCCATGCTAAAGACGGTAGAAAACTTTTTACTCGACGGCCACAAAGGATATACGGTTATCTACAAAATCATGAAACACTTGCGTTTCGAACGCAAAACTGTGATAAGTAATAATTATCATAATTAAAATTCACACCAACACCTCGAATTCATGTACAAAAATAGTACTGTATCTTTTTTTTCTTTTGCTTATATCTCGAAAATGGTGTGTCTAATCGCAAAAATAATGAAAATTTCGACCCCCTTTATAAAACTCACAAACCCCTAAGACTGAACATGTAGGTAATAATTTTTCTTATTTTCCATACAAAAAGTGAAAAATTCCATATAAAATACGTCGAGCCTTCGCGTCTCCGGCTCTAAAAAACGAGTACCACGTGGACTCGCGATTGTCAAATACGATTTAAGTTGTGTCAAAATTGTATTTAAATTTAGGGATTTTTTGTTGCAGAATAGTTTTAAGATTTTCATAGCCAAAATTAAAGGGGTTTTAGTGATAATTTAGATAGTTTAGTTCGGTGTACAAGAGAATCGGCACCATTACCAAGGAAATGGTTAAATCCAATATTACTGTAATATGATTTCTTCCAAAATACGATACTTCGACACTCTTAAGTCAAAGTCAAAGTCAAAACATTTATTTCAAATAGGCCCATGTATGGTACTTTTGAACGTCAAAATTTACAGAATAATATAATTGATTCTAGTCGCCCCTTCCAAAATGTAGTTTTCGTATGGAGAAGAATGGGCAAGAAACTCCACCGTTACTCTTTTAATATCAATAAAAATTGAGAACCGAACAAAGAAAAAAAAAATCCTATGACAAAACAAACAATTCTGAGTCGAATTATGAAAAGAGTGAATTGCGTAAAAAGTGCAGTTGTGTCTTGCTACTTTACTGCCGTCCTGTCTACACGGAACGTCATTTTTGTCTATTCTTCTGTCGACACAACTCGTTTCTACGGTGGTCATGCTACGCGTGCTGGTCAAAGACTTTTCTTGAGACACCGCGATATGTGAGACAAGAAGATATTACGTAGCTTCCCGAACGCTGCCCAGCCGAGTCGTCGACCTCTTTCTCGAAGTTGGATCTACCTAACTCGAAAGTTTGTCCTTGGCAATCATAATCGTCCACAACTTCGAGTCTAGTCTCCGTCTTCATGAGTGTGGGTGTTTCATGGGCATTTGACTTGATCTTTGTTTTGTCCATGTTCATTTTAAGGGCCCATTTGACTCCAAATTGGAGTCATTTGGGGCCTTAGGGCAGTGCGCAAATACCGTCAAGCCCCGATGTCACCGAATCGTGACGTGAAGTGACGTCAATGTCAAACCGCGGAGCTTCACAGTTAAACTTTACAAAAGTTAAAGTGTCGGGGCTTTACTGGTTACGACCCCTTTTTCGGAAACTACTGAGGTATCGAGCATTATACTGAGGTCCTCCAAAGCCTCACCCATGACTACTATAGGTATCGTCGGCAAACCAAAGGTGAGTGATGTAATCGCCATTGATTTTGATGCCTACCCCTTTCCATTCCAGAACCTTGAAGACATCCTCCATTGCAGCTGTGAACAGTTTTGGAGAGATAACGTCTCCCTGTCTCACACCTCGCTGAACGATAGGTTTCGTAGTCTGATCCTGGAGTCGGGACTGACATAAGACCGTTTTCTTATAGACACTTCAGCACCTCGATGTACCGATAGTCAATCTGGCACCGTTGAAGAGACTGCAGAACAGCCAGTTTCGATTGAATCGAAGGCTTTCTCGTTGTCCGCAAACGCAGAGAGGCAGATACTCTTCGGCGTTCAGTATAACCAGCCGCAGCGTATGTATGTGGTCTACTGTGCTAAAGCTTTTACGGAATCCCGTTTGTTCGGGAGTCTGGAAGTCTTCAAACCTGCGTGCGAGACTGTTCTTGAAGACTCTTGAAAACAGCTTGTAGACAAGGCTTAGAAGTGAGGTGGGCCTATAATTTCTCAAGCAGGGCATTGTCTACCTGTTTAAAGAAAAGTATCACTAAACTTCTGTTCCATGCCTGTGGCGTTTTACCTTCGAGTATGATGGAATCAAACAGATTCTGAACGGCTATAAGAACGGGTTTTCCACCGACCTTCAAGAGTTTGGCGGTAATTCTGTCATCACCCTGGCACCCTGGTTGTTTTTAAGCTGCTTCAGAGCCATCCTAAACTCGTACAAGCTTACATTCGTGATGTTTTCGGTATAGTGTCGGGTAAATCTAGCTCTTGGGTCGTGCCAGATGCGTAACGGGGTCACTGGTTGACGTGTATAACTTTCATACCTCGAAATCAAAATCGATTACGAACCCATCGTAATCCTAATTATAATCGCCCACGGAGCTCCCTTGGCAGTCGAAACGATTCTGAACCTCTGAAAGCTCTCGGGGTTTTGCATTTGGGTTGGTGCTGGACGATGCGTAAACTTATTTTTATATATGTACTTTATTGTATACCAGAAATTACATAGCAAAAAAATATTGACTTTACCAGTCGAGATCTTTCGAGCTTAGCCTTCAGGTTCAAAGTGCCTCTTACCATGCGGTGATCATTTCCGGTTTTCACCGTGTTTATCACAGAGACATAATTAAATATTTACTTCTTTGTCGACATAATGAAGTCAAAATCATTTTCCTTGAGAAAGCGTGAGCACGGAGTTTATCATAAAGAGGCCTAATTGCTCCGTAAAACTGGCCAGTACGTGCAAATTTCGCGCCCTCACGCCTCTAAATACCGCAGGAGACGCCCTGGGCATCGGGAGTCGCAGGCCGATTCCCGGCCACTGTAGGCGCGGGCTTGCGGATGGTGAGCAATGGGTATCTCGACATCCGATAAGGACCAGGCCCGGATCGACCGCTCAAAGAGATGTCAGCACAAATGAAGGGGTTCGACAGGGCCGATGCCTGCTGGGGTTGCGGGGTTACCGTGGCCCCCGGCAACATGGCAACTGAAGGAACACGGGTGAGTTTTAGTCAGTAAGAGTCTGACACGCCCTCCCGCTCCGCCCAGAGCGGGAGAAGTTATTTGATAATTTCCACTACAAAAAAAAGGTGATCCTGGTGGTTCTGATGTCCAAATTAAAATTGCCGACTCACAACTTATCATCGTCTCGTTTGTCCAGTTTCGCGTTGAAGTTCATCTTGCTTACTTTATTAAATACTTTTATCTAGATTATAGCTTGATAAAATATGTCTAAAAATACCCAAGTAAGCAGACCAGACCTGTAACTTGCACAATCAGTAGTATATCCAGAATTGTTCGTCCGTCGATAATATAGGATTTGATTCACAATAATAAACTTAATGTAATATTGTGTTCAATCAAATAAATACTTATATTGTATTGACAGATGTAAAAACATTTCACGGCACGTTTCTCGAATGACAGGGAAGTCTTCATGATCTTTCAAGGCTATTATAGTTTGTTTGGTTAGTTAGATACCTATTTTAATAATCTGCTAATAGTTATTTAATTATTTATGTACACAGAAAACGCTTTCAATGTTACGAAGTCTGTAGTTTTCTGATTTAAGCTAAGCACGCATTGCAGCCTTATCGGGCAACAGCGCAACGCATTTTCATACAAAAAAAGCGGCAAGCTTTGCATTCCATACAAAATCGACGAAAGTGATGCAGAGGGACTTTTGCAATGACATGTGCCCTGCTAAAACCTGTGTCAGCTTTTGATATGTGTGTGAGCTCATTTTATGATATTAAGGTGGCACTAGTTGATATTTTTTCCATACAAATTTCAGGGGGGTTTTACTCCACTGTTTGACATGGTACATCCAAAGTTAAACATGATATCGTTTTGTTTCATTATTAATTTTGTCTGTGCGGAAACAGAATAGTAAAATAATGAGCCATTAAAAAGTTAGGAGCCCACAAAGATTCCTTTTTCTTGCTAATTTTAACGCAACTTTGGGGGTAAATAAGCAATAAAAGAAGTGTAAAATCTCCAAAACAGAGTCGGTACCGACAAAGCTCAATTGTCGAAGAGTTCAATAAACTTTATTTGTAATTGATTTATGCAGTGGTTTTTTCATAAAACCCTATTTTCAAAAGGACTTTTCGTAATTTTTTACGCACTCCTTTTACTAAAATAGTTCGGAACGGTGTTTGTGTGCGTGCAAACAAGACGTTGTGCACGTAGACCAGTGTCTAACTGCTCATCACTGATACTATTTCTGTCGGACACGATGCCAGGTGACACAACGTGCTATTCGGCCATGCCCACTAGTGAGTTCGAGCCCGCGACTAGTGTCACCTTAAGGATAAGGATTAGAATTCAATTTCTTTTTGAAGGAATTGTTTTTCCGTAACTAGTAATTTGAACGTACCTGACAGGCATCCTTCCCGCCTTCCGGATAGCCGGCACAGATCATGCCTTCCGTCACGTTAAGATCTCTGTGCTCCAGCCACTGGTTGCACAGGTCCCGGTTGAGAACTGGTACCTCCACCTCATTCACTGCTGGCTCGTATTCTGATACTGTAGCAAACAATATAGATAATTACGTAAACCACACGGACCCACCGACCCACACCCACACTCCTACTGGACACGATCGTGCATTATGGCACATCGAGTTTTATAAAAACTTCCTTTGTGTAGAGCAGTTTCTCACTTATTCAAACCTGTGTGTCAGTTCTTCCTAAAACTTGCTGATTTGTGCCCGGGTATGGCACAAATCACCTGGGCACAAATCGGTATGGCACAGCTAATGGGTGTAGGTAGATAGGTACTAAGTTTTCGAAAAACAAACAGATTAACCTACTAATATTTTTTTTTTATACAAAAAATACAACCGACTTACAAACTACAAAGTGAAAAATAGCTTTATTTCGAAAGTCAGTGTCTTTGGATCAGTAATTTATATTTTTGCCACCGACTTCCGAAATTAGTTATTTTTCATTTTGTAGTTTGGTTGTATTTTTTGTAAAAAAACTTTCTTTTATTTTCTCTTTTTAGTGGGTTGGTTTGTAATTTATCTAAGTTACAATAACCTAATGTCAACTGCTCATTACCTTTTACAAAATATTGCTTTTCCTGATGCAGGGATTTTAATGGTTGAGGAGTTCTCCAAGTGTTTCACCATCACCTCCATATGAATTGTGATGAGCATCAATTGTTTACCAACCATATTAAAGTAACTTGTTGATGACGATTGTTGAGTAGCTCCGGTGGTCATTTGTATCCTTCATCACCAGTTCCACTTTACCCAATAATAGAGAATAGCTGTGCCTATAAGATTTGAAGAGTTCCCTCGATTTCTCCAAGATCTCATCATTAGATCGTGATCAAATGACAATGGGACCAACTAAAAAGTATAAACTTGCAAAAAAAAAACCATTCGATCCAGCCGTCTTCGAGTAAGGGGAAAATACATTAAAAAATAGATTCCGACGAACTGAGAACCTCCTCCTGAGCTTTGCTCAAACACTGTGTAAATGAATCAAGAATACCTTATTCTTGATTATAAGTTCTGAATTCTTTGCTAAAACGTAAAAATATTTGAATAAGTAAAGTTTTGTATACCAGATGATTAATGAAACTCCCTGACAGTATTATTAAACGCAGGTAGAGCAAACAAATTGACTTACATTCTTTATCGTCCCGCTTGCCCCAGCCGATGACAGTGCACAGGGTGCCGGGCTTTAGCACGCGGTTTGCGGGAGGTAGGCATACTGGTGACACCTGCTCGTGGTAGCGGACGCGGACTGATAGCTGTACAGGGAAGTTTAGGTAAACACCGGATAGATAAATTGCGTTCATAGTTATAATATAGACTATACATGGAAAAAAATTATTGTAACGAATCTGTATCAACGTAATGTATTGGTACGTACACTGCCAGGCAGATTTTGTTTAAGGTTAAACCTCCACTAGCATCTGGCACATGTCAGTGACGTGGCACTTATAGGGTTAAATAACTACTTGGGTGTACTTTAAGGCTTTAGCAGAGATGCTGCTTTTAACATGGATGATAAGCTATTTAGTCACTCTTTGGGAGCTCGATACAGCGGCTGTTAGAAAATGGACAGATGAAAAACACACCATTTTTATACGGTCGCCAAAACGCGATGCAGTATTTATGAAGTTGTAAGAATAGCTGATCATCAATTACTAAGAGTACTCGTAGGATGTCTAGACCTATGCAAAGCCCTTGGAAATAGATAATTTTGTAGTTATATAGACATTTTATGTACTTACCCAAGATATATTGAATTATAACAACAAATACAAGTTTAATATTGCAAAAAATCCCAAACCTGAAACAGCGCTATGTCATTATCGTGCGCGATGCCGGAGTTGTACTGCGGGTGCGGGGCCACACGCTTGACCTTGACCTTCTGTCCGTAGTACGCGTGAGAGCGCCGCCGCGTGATGCCCAGCTGGATCGTCCAGCCGTTCACGTCCGTGTGGCTGTAAGGGTTATAGACATGTAGGTAAGACGATAATGGTAGGCTATGTCGCCATATTGCGAAGTTACTCATAGTATATAGTATAAACCAAAGTCGGACCATTTAGTTCTTCTAAATTACGAAATGGATGTTGATGCGGTGTCCACTATCCTTTGGAGAATTTATTCCGTAAGGTTTATGTAAATAATACATTAATATTTAACCTATAGCACAGCACAAAAATCTCGATGCTTTGATATGTCGCCACATCAGTTAGTGCATTGCAGCCGTGAGAAGCAGGAGCGGGTCGCTAGTAGTAAATAACTAATTAGTAGACTAACCTTGATTTTTTAAATCTATTGGCATACCTACTTAAGTCATAATTTTATGTTAAATACCTCGATAGGTTGTTGTCATGTTGGTCAACTAACGACACCAACACATATTAGATTTTACAGATCAGTAACTTGACCTGGTTTTTAGAAAAAGTGTGATTTTCTTATTGGTCAAAATACAAAAATAGGTTTCATGTTAGTATAAAATGAATCATTTTCAAATCAATCATCTGGAAAATTGTTAGATTTCAAGAAGAAACATCGTTATACTCACTTCCCAACACAATGCGCGGCCGTCAGCACCCACTGGTCGGCTATGAGTACGCCGGCACAGTAGAACACCTCCTCTGGTCCGCCAAGAATGGCTGCCAAGAACGGCCAGTCGCCCGGAGACGCCTCCACTCCTCCCACAATACGTTTTGTCGCTACGCCTATTGTACGCCGCTTGCCGCATTCTGGGGGCGCAAGTGTACGGTGAGACAGGAAAACTACTTTTGACATACATAACCATAATATTTCCCTGTCGCAAGAACTCCTCTCTGTGAGAAGGAGCGGGTCATGGTTACCAACAGGGAGGGACCAATGCGGGTTCTTACATTCAACGCAAATCAGAGTGGTAATAGATTTATCATAGATGAAAGTGAGAAGGAAGTCGAGAAGGACGTTTTAAAAAACACCAGCGTAAAACGGGAGCTAGTGGACCTTCATCAGCAATACCTGGATGTTTTTGATGAACGGGACAAACTGCGGGTGGTCACATATGGTTTCAACACTGCAGTAACATATATGAGGAGGCTTTATGTAAGGATAGGGACCTAGAAGAAGAATTAATTCATGCAAATGTACGAATTAATAATTTACAGAATTAAAAGAATGTACTCAGGCTAAGGAAAATAATAACTTGTATAGTGAATTATTGAACACTAGGTACTTGCAACCAGCATTCCTTAATAACAATATATCCTACTGAAGATGATTCGGTAATGAAATATAATAAAAGTAGTTATAAAGTAAGTCAAAATAAAATAAAAAAATATGCAACGTTAAATAAAATCATTAATAAATGCAATAAATATAGGAAACAACATAAAAAGAGTTCTAATAATACTAAGCTAAGGAAAGAACGTGTTTTTTATGTAAATAAATTAAATAACTATAAAATTAACGTAGAAGACAGTAAGAACATTTATGAGTTTGACACTCAACAGTTACAGTCTGAAATTCAGGTTCTAGAAGCGTCACTACAGTCACTCTATACTAACACCAACATTTTTGTTGATAAGCTCAGGTCGACTAGGGATACTGTGTAACTGCCCATTAGTTTTAGACGTCACATAGCTAGGCTATTAGCTTTTAATATTAACCCAGACATAATAAGTATGTCGAAGACATATAGAATTAGCACCAAAATTAGTAATAGTACTAATGATAAGATGGTTAGCACAAATAGCTTAAACTAGTTTGTTAAGACAACAGAAGGTACCATTAACAGTATGATTAAACTTAATAAAAAAGGTTTCTAGCACTAACATAGTTAACTGTACAAAAGGGTCTAAGCAGATATCCTTGAAATTATTTCATCAAAATATTCAAGGATTTTCTACCAAATAATTGGAAATTGAATTGTTTTTGGAAAAAACAATGTTTGATAAATGATAAATGATTTTATTTCTGTAAATAGGTTTGTACAAACACGTTTACACGTCAATCATATTTTAAAAACTAGATGAGGTCGGCGTTTCCTATCTGACTACTCTGAGAAGAAAGGCCGAAACAAACTCAGAGGTCACAGTCTCTTTTAAAGTCCAGACATAATCTTGGTCAGATCATGTGAAGACCATGTAGATTGGTGTCTGGAGTGGTCTTTTGAGGAAAGCATCACACAGATTGAGAGGGCCTGTCCAGTCAGTGCACGCATTTGTCAGTTATCGTGCAGCTCAACTCAGAATTAAGGAGCTCAAAGATTCGACGAACAATACCAAAGAAAGGACATTTGGGTAGGCAGCATAAATTACTCAAAACTGTCAGACTATAATTAGAACTAAGTGAGAAAAAATTAAAAACAAAAAGAAAAAGGAATGACCCACATAGTCTTCACATTCACAATAATTTAAATAATATAATACTTTAAAAGTTGATGTTATATGTTTAACTGAGCATTGGTTAAAATATTATGAAATGTTAATTAACTATGAGAATTATAGTGTGGCCAATTGCTTTAACCGAAAATCAATGCTGCGTGGTGGTTCATTGATCTTAATTAAAAGTTGTATTAAATCAAAAACCCGTAATGACATAGTTGAACTATTGGTTGAACATAGCATTGAACTGTCTTGTGTTGAGCTAGATAAGCATGTTATAGTGTGCGTTTACAGACCCCAATATTATCAAAACTACTCTATATTTGAGTAATGGAAGATATTTTGGCAAAACTTGCAACTTGACATAAATTAGTAATTATCTGTGGCGACATTAACATTAATATTTTAGAAAATAATTCAAATACCAATAGATTTTTAAATTTGTTCAAATCATTCAATTTGTCACATGTGTTGGTAGAACCAACCCAAATAACTACGTCTACTGCTACATGTATTGATAATGTGTTTTGTTGCTGCGACTAGTTAGATAAACCCATCGTTAATTATCTCCCTTTTGATCACAGTGGTCAATCCGTAACTTTTGAGTCCAACATACCAATACAAAAAGTGCACATACAATTCAGACCAATATCAGCTGTTAATTTAAATAAATATAATAGCAATTTAGTTTGTAAATTAAGTAATCAGGTCCTTACAATGAACCATGTTAATAATTTGTATAAAGAATTTTTTTCATTAGTCCAAACCGAGTTCAATAATTGTTTTAAGAGGAATTCTAAAACTATCAACCCTAAGTTTTTATTTAGTGACTGGGCAACTACAGGACTTAGGGAAAGTAGGGATAGACTTTTCGAGCTGTATGGCCTTAAGCCTTATATTAACATGGAAACTTTTAATAAATATGTTGCTACTTACTACAGAACTTTTAAGAACACTTGTAAGGCAGCTAAAGCCTTGTACCTACATTAGCAACAAGGTTAAATCAGCAGACACTAAAATACAGACGATTTGGAAAAATGTCATTAATGAAACGAACAGAAACAAAAAACATAATTCTGGTTACACACTGAAGACGTCATGTGGTGGTCTTATTTGCGATAGCAAAGAAGTTGCTCAAGAATTTGTAAATTTCTTTACCAGTATCCCACTTAAAACTACTGAAACGTTAAATTTCTTTCCCTCGCTCTCTTTTGATTTAGTAAGGGCCAACGTTTCAGCATGCCCGATTGAATTTAACTTTAAGCAAATTAACTCCATAACAGTAATAAAAGCTTTTAAACAAAACAAGATCAAATTGACCGAAGATCTTTGGGGTATGTCTATTAAAGTCTGTACCTCCATAATTGAGAATATAGCGCCTTACTTAGCCTTAATATTTAATTTGTGTGTGGATCAAGGAGTCTTCCCGGATTTAATAAAATAGAGTAAGGTAATACCATTTTCAAATCCGGGGACAGTAAAGACACCAATAATTATAGACCCGTATCCGTGTATTTAGCAAGGTGTTTGAAAAGGTAATGCTTAATCAAATGCTCAATCATTTTAACAAAGTAAAATTCTTCACGACCAACAGTACGGTTTCACCAGAGGACGTTGTACGACCGACGCCGGTGTAACCTTATTAAGACACATTTTTAACGCGTGGGAAGAGGCCCAAGACGCCATAGGAATCTTTTGTGACCTCTGCAAGGCATTTGCAGATTGCGTCGATCACGAAATCTTACTCTTGAAACTTGAGCATTACGAACTTGGAAATCTTGTGCTCAATTTTGTAAAATCCTATTTAAATGATAGACAACAGCAAGTTCAAATACACGGTATCAATTCACAAGGTTTAAAAGTAAAAATAGGTGTGCCACAAGGCTAGATATTCGGTCCATTCCTCTTTTTGGTGTATATTAATGATCTACTTCATTTATTAAAAAATCAATCACAAATAGTGTTATTTGCAGACGATACTTCCTTAATTTTTAAGGTAAATAGACGTGCTACCAATTTTGACGACGTAAATAACGCTCTACTGTAGGTTCAAAATTGGTTCACTGCTAATAATCTAGTGTTAAATGAAAAAAAAACTAAGTGCATACAATTTTCTTTACCAAATGTCAATAGTAGTGATTGTGAGATAGTATTGAATCAAGAGAAACTAGAATTCGTCGATAAAACTGTTTTCCTGGGGATCACGCTCGACTCAAGGCTACAATGTGGTCCTCATTTAACATCTCTTGCAGGACGGCTAAGTTCAGCAGCATATGCTGTCAGGAAAATCCGTCAATTTACTGATGTAGATACCGCGAGGCTAGTCTATTTTAGTTACTTTCATAGTATCATGTCTTACGGTATTTTACTGTGGGGATGGGCTGCAGACATCGAGTCTATTTTTATTCTGCAGAAAAGAGCGATCAGAGCCATATATTATCTCCCCAAGCGTGATTCTCTAAGGGAACTGTTTAAGGATATTAACATCATGACGGTACCTTGTCAATATATCTATGAATACATCATGTACGTAACGAGAAAATTACATCTCTTTAGTAAAAGAGGTGATAGACATAAGTGTAGCACAAGAAACAGATCTATTAGTGCAACCAGATTTTAGACTGGCTAAAGTAGACTCATCTTTCATGAGGTACTGTTTAAAAAGTTATAATAAAATTCCTCCCCACATAATTCAACTGAATGAGACAAAATTAAAATCTGTTATAAAACGCTCACTATGCAGGCAGGCATATTATAAGTTGGGGGATTCTATCGCTGATAAAAATTCTTGGCTCAATGCTGGTCCTGCTCCACAACCACAACTAATTAATTAACATTTGCAAATACTGTTAGAGCTGCTGAAGATTGTAAGACCATCTTTGCATGGTATAAAATCTATCTCCCTTATATAATATAATTGCATAGCACAGGTGTGAGAACTATGTACTAAAGAGTTATCATTTACCGGGTAATATGTCTTGCATTGACTTGAATGTGCCCTGGCGGCTGTATGTCATGCTCACTCAGATTTTAAGCTGATGGTGGCGCGTGTGTTGGATGATTTAGCTCCCTTCAAAATGTTTGAGTTGAATGGTGCTAATCCATGAGTCATGTTCGTGAATGGGCGCCGTCGGTTGACTGGTCATCTCTTAGTTGCCACGGCTTATTTTTAATTTTTGAATTGTTCTTTGTTTTATATTTTTGTTACGGTGCTTCTAACGTGCACGTATTTCTACATTGTTCTCACGTATATTTCAACATGAATGATGTAACCAATTTTTTGTAGCAATTTTTTATTTAATAGAGTGCCCGTGGAGTTTCTTGCCCGTTCTTCTCCATTGGTACCTACCTACTACGCTTTGGAATGGGCAACTAGCTTCATATTTCTGAATGACCGATTCCTTGACAATTCAAAGTGCCAGTAAAGGGTTTAATTGAAATAAATGCTTTGAATTTTGAGTTCTAACACTTACTCGACGAAAATCGCCTTTAGTGCTACGACTCAAAGGCGCTGTCAATGTTAATTTCATTAATTTGTTACCACTAATGTGCTATTGACTGTACCTAGTACCTACATCGTCAGGTCCAGATAAATACTGTTACAAAACATCTGGGAATGATTCGAAAACAAAAGTCAAACCAAGTCAAGTCTTTGAAATAAAGCTCTGTTAAATAAAATTGTGTCCGCTGTAATATCTTTGCGCATATTTTTCCAAGCCAACAGTCGTGAACACAAAGTAAGCAAGTAAATATTAATTCTATTGTAATTTCTGCTTGTTCGCACAAACGCTGGGAAAGCAAAAATTAAACTTATAAAGCTGAAGTTCTGTATTCAACCCACTTGTCGTCCGGCGCTCTCTAAATTGAAATTTAAGTAAAACCCTTTTCCCGAGACCGATAAACAATTTTTCCGACTGTGTAAGTTAGAAGATCCAGCGGATATATAAGTTAATCTCAACTATTATTTGCAGACCTTCAAAAAAATTGAGTTTCATAATGTGTTTTACTTTGTCACATGGTATTTTTCAGTCAACTTTTACGATTAATATTCAAATATGATCGTGATATTATTCTTTCGTTCTCTGAGCTATCATTACTACTTTCACCTGAAAAATGGTTTGCACAATACATTATATAGTATTAGTCCGCCACTAGTTTACCCCAACACCAGCGGTACTACCTGGCGGGGCCTCACAAAAACATAATTAAAGTTTCGGCAATCGTGTCGCGCCCACAATTACACAGTACACCGGATTACAGACAGTTTGTTCGCGTTTCTAGCCTTTTGTAATTAATGAATTTTTCTGACGTTTCATTACTGAAGATGTTTTTAGTTGTAGATTGCGTTCTGTTATATTTTATTGATGTTTTGGAAGATAAAGCGAGTTCTTTTCTAGAATTTGTACCGTATTTAATCGGTGAGATACTCATACATAAAGTTCATTTCCACGAAAAACAACCCTTATACATTACTTTAAACATGTATGCATTACTTGTTTTTCATTTGACAAAAAAATTAGACGTCCTTCACAAAGGAAACAAAACAAAAAAAAAAAACACTCACATTGCTCTGAGTAGGCTTCTTTTAATTTATGAAAATTTTGAACAAACCTAAACATAACCCCGTATTAATCCTGAGAGCTAGAAATGCAAATGTGTCATTTTACAAAAATAGCAAGCTTACCGACTGACTGAATATCAGAGCCGGGATTATTGGCAACAGCAAGAAAGTCTAAATAAACGATGAACTACGCTTTACGTAACCAACCGCGCGGAGGTTTCATTTTCTCGTTCCACGCGATATTGCAACAGATAAACTAGTTGTTATTATGCTCAATAAAATACTTTAAATCTTCACTAGATAGTGTAGGTACTTTTTTCTCTAACAGTCTTTCCAAAAACTTTTTTTGATGTAAATAATTATTTATAACATTTTATCACGAACATGAAAAAAATATTGTCAACTCCGTTAAATAAAGGTCTAAACACTTATCTGTTTGAAAATTTCTGGGGAAAAATTCTGTAAAGACCCCGATAATCTTCTTAAACAAATATTGAAGTAGGGAAGTAAACTGGTCTTAAACTATTCGCAACTCAAATAGACCTGAAGTTGTACTTCCTTGTTCGTTTGTTCTATGAACATTGAACATGCTAACGTTTACTTGAAATTCTCTTTCATGTGGTTGTCGTTAATGGTATGCTTTCATTTCTTGCAATATTTCACCAGTTCTTTTTTTAAATACTCGTTAGTTACGCCAATTATTCCCTTTGCTACGATGCAGCGCTAATTTCGTAGTAAACCGCTACGGTTTCGTAGCACACCGCTACGCGATCGTAGCCAACCGCTACGCGACGGTTCATTATTCTTGACGTTTGCTACACATCATTAGCGGACAGACCGATCTGTAAAGCAGATTAATAATAATTGGTTATACATAAGACAAATAGGTAATGGCAATTTAAAAAAAAAAAAGCCACCTGTAGTGAAATACAATCGAATCCGCCAACAAGAATAATGTCTATCTTTTTGTTCCCAGACTAAAAAATTAAAAATCTATATCACTACAAAATTAAGTTACCTAAAAATTAGTACAAGTAAATGACAAGAGCATTTACCGAGTAATTCTGTAAAGTTATCGCCCACCTGCTAACCTCGTCGTTCATAAGATAGGACGGCTGACAACAAATGATTACTGACACAATTCGTTTACCCGCCTATGAATAACTAGGCATCGTGGAAATATGTTTCGGTTGTTCAGATTTTTGCTTCATAAAAAATGTAAGGAATAATGGAATTACTTTGTTTATGGTATGTTTAATATTTTGTGCTTTATAAGTGTAAAATCTGAATAAAATGAGTCTTGATTATACATTTTTCAGTTAGGGATAACGTGGGAAGTAAAATAAGTAGTTAATAAGAAAACATTTCCCCTCCTGTGATAACATATTCGCACCGATAAAGAGTTACAACCAAACACGTCACATATCTCGAAACTTCCCTCTTCCAAAATGTATAGAACAAGAACATTTTTATTTCGTCGTCGTAAAAATACAAGTACTGTATGAGCGATGAGATGATAGAATTAAATTGGCGAAACTTATGGCCAGTCGTTACAGGTAATGAGACCACTGTGTAACATGCCACAAACGAATTTGAACCTTATTTGTCAAGTATTAAAATCCACATTTATATTAAAGTAAATCATATTTATGGGTACTTGACAGTTTTGATGTAAGGCTCTTTAATATTTCATCGGCATAGCTTTTAATTAAATTTTCAATGTCAAAAAAATGGGATTGCATAAGTTGATGAGGCGTGCACGTTTATCTTACGAACATGAAGTGGAAAAAAGGTTTAGAGCTGTCATATCAGATGATCAACTTGTTACTATAGAATAAGATGATAAATATATGATTTGACGTGTTACCTACACTTTATGAGTACGACATTAATTTACGTATACGAATTTACGACTATAGAGTGTGGTTGTGTAAAGTTGTATCATAAAGTGTGCGGAGACCGTAGGTATGGATTATCCGGAATAACGCAATAAAGAAAAGTTATTACAATAAATACACTATTGTACTTACAACAACTTAGTGATTCGTTACTCTAGATATTCCAAAAAATCGTCTAAGACTGGATTAAGTGCAATGTTGATATTAGGTTTAGTGGTTTGGCCTTATACACAATAAAGATAAAGACAATATTATTATAGCAAGATATTAAACACAAAGCTAATATTCAAAGAATTCTCTCTATCTTCGAGCTACATTGAAGGGTGCAGACGAGGGCAAATACTCAATATTGGGTAAATAGGTACACTCTAAAGAAGTTACGTGCTTTGATTTTTGTTTTTGTAGTTTTTTCGTGCTTTAATCCTTCAATATTATTCCCATTTTTGTAGAACTCGTTTTTTAGAAAACGCTGTTTATACTATTATAAGTTGAGTTGCAAACTAATTAGTTTTTAACCAATAGTTTCTCCTCAGCTCTTATAAACTGAAAAACATTTCAAGAGCTGCATATTCTTTGCGAACATTTGTTTAAATAGCAGCCGACTTAAATATAAGTGACACGACGTTAAAGAGATTGACCCAGAAACATTTTACTGCCCTGAAGAAAACAGCTGAAAGCGAAGTACTACAAGTACTCGAAGTACGTAAATAACTGTTTCAAGTGAAATACAATATTGCTCTCATTTTTCAAGATTTTTATACTAAGACCTTTTATTTGTAACGAACTTTAATAATCGGTGCATTAAGGCCATTTGTAACGTTTTTATTTATGTTCTCTAAAAGTTTGCGTAGGTTTAACTCGGAAAAAGCTTCTACTTTTTCTGGATCTTGCTTCTCTTGGTATAGCGCATAACCCTAAGTAGGCGCCTTTAGCAACACCTAACTGAAAAAAAAATGAAAGAGAGTGTTGAAAAATTGTTATTTTCTGATACTCATAATTCACGGAATGTCCTCGGTGTGGATGGACAATGGACGTGCGACGCTTGGCAAGCGGTCAAACCTTCAAGTAACATTGTGCCAAAGCCCGGTCGTCGGCCCGCCGCGACGTTGCGTAACTACTACGCGCGATCGATAATTCTTTTAGACAACAAATTTTTGAGCCAGATGATCTTTAAGATGTTTGCGTTTTCATTCGAGCGTGCAATAGCTATCAAGGTTTCGAAATTGATAATATAGCTTACATCAATTGAATGGTTCCTCGTCCCGGATCTTGTATATCGATCTTTTGGCGGATCGTGTTATCTACATGTTGACGGTTATAACATTTCTTATATCTTCCTCACCTGTACATGCTCTAACAAACTGCTGCCATTGCATTCGTTTTAAATTCAAATTACCATTACTATGATGTCAGGGATGTCGTCAAAATAAGGATAAAAGTATCCGCCTACACATCCTTTAGACACGCTGAATAAACCAACAGAAATGATTATATTTTTCCATAAAATCCTCTTATGGGGAAAAGAGACATTTTGTATGAGAGACTTTCCCTCTTTGATGCGCAAAGACATAAATACCTTGGATTAGAAACACGGTGATATAAATTTTCGTTGAAAATTGGTTATCTACTTGATAATAAGAGTTTGTTACTTAATTATATTTTCGAGTTTTTATAACCAAATTCTATTTCAATTTTAACAACCCAACAGTTCCTGTAATTTATCGCGAATATCTGGAAGAATAACTCCCGCTCCCGATTCACAGAATTATACGCGTAGGCACCTAACCTTTTGCTCGGGATTAACACGTTTTATTTTACTTGGAATACCTGGTGTTTTTGTTGGAACTTGCAAAAATATTCGATTCAGTCACCGTTCATCGCTCTTGCCAACGCAGTTTGACTTTTTCGCATTTTTTACACTATATTGGATTAATCTCTGTTTAATTTTTATAGCATTTTTCTTCGACTAACATACATTTTCTTTTGCATTAACAATGGAATAGACGTATGAAAGGAATGGTCTTGAAAGGAACAATAATTGGTAGTATGTCCCGCTCGCACATGTGGCAGTGTTTATTATTCATCTAATAAATAAGAAGTATTTAGTCATATTTTGTGTGTTGTCATTATTCATATTTTGAGGTAAATAAACCACTGTGGCAACGTCCGTGATCAGAGGACGCACCTGTTTGGAGCGCATGTAGCTCGCACCTTAATCGACCGCGCGATGTGTGTACCTCGCCGCCTGCGCCCGCGCACCGGCGGCACCCGCACGCCCGCGATCGCTCGGTCATCCGCGCCAGTCGTTGCTCTGCCCCGACGGCGAATGCGCGCGCTAACCTTTATAAATCTGTAATTACGTTTCGCAACCTAGCTACCTAAATTCTCAGTTTCCTTCCAATTCTTGATTCTGTATCTTCTTAGTGTTTGTTCCTTTTCGTGTACCTCAAACTGTAAGTCTTATCTGTCTATTAAACTTCTATCTTGAACTCGATAAACGCCTGTCATTTATCTACGCATACCCTACGAGCAACCACAAATTGGTGACCCCGACGTGATCAAGATGACGGGCTCGAATAACGATGGGAGCGGCCCTGAAACCCTACGTGTAGGAGTACGCGCACCCCCCTTTTGGCCCGAAGAACCTGGATTGTGGTTTGCCCAGATGGAAGGCCAGTTCACGCTCGCCAATATAACCGCCGACACAACGAAGTTTTACCATGTCATCGGCGTGTTGGATCAACGTTTCGTGGCAGAGGTCAAGGACATCATCACCAACCCTCCAGCGGTAAATAAGTACGATAAGCTTAAGGCGGAGTTGATCAAGCGATTATCGGCCTCGCAGGAGCGGAGGGTGAAACAGTTACTGATGCATGAAGAGTTGGGGGACCGGAAGCCGTCCCAGTTTTTTAGGTACCTGCAACATTTGGCTGGACCGGTGGTACCCGAAGAATTTCTGAGAACGCTGTGGTCTAGCCGGTTACCGAATAATGTTCAGACCATCGTGGCTTCTCAAGCGGATTTACCCATAGACAAGATGGTGGATTTGGCGGACCGGGTCCACGAAATCGCGCCGACCGGTGTCCAACATGTGGCGAGTGCAGCGGCCCCAGTGGCATCTACCCTCACAGAAGGTATGGAAACGCGAATCACCGAGTTAACCAGGCAAGTAGCGTTACTCGGTCAGCAAGTAAGTGCAATGCATATGCAACGTAATGAACGCTACCGCCAGCGATCTGGGAGTAGAAATACTAGGAGTAGGTCAACATCACGGTCACGTCAGCCGCCTGAAAACCACCCTCATTGCTGGTATCATTATAATTATGGTTCGCAGGCAAAGAGATGCCGGCAGCCCTGTCAGTGGTCGTCGGAAAACTCCATGGGCAGTCGGAAGTAGCGGCCTACGACTGCGGAACCCATGCTGGCCGTATTTTTGTAACGGACCGTCATTCAAGGATGATGTTTCTGATAGACACTGGGTCCGATTTATGTGTTTTTCCACGTTCAGCGATCAGAATACCCTGCACGAGCACGAAATACGGCCTAACAGCTGCGAATGGGACAGTCATCAATACGTATGGCCCAATACAAATACATTTGGATTTAGGACTGCGGCGAGCATTTCCGTGGCAATTTACCATTGCGGACATATCGAAACCGATTATAGGAATTGATTTCTTAAAGTTTTATAATTTGATTATAGATTGCCGCAACCATAGACGGCATCACATCTCTCTCCGTACCTGCAACGCACCAGAGGATACCTGATGATGTGGCGTCTGTCAAGACTGTCGCCGGCGAGTCGGAATTTCACCAGCTGCTCCGTGAGTTCCCGGAGGTGACCCGACCTGCAGGTACTGTACGTGAACCAAAGCACAATACGGTGCATTATATTAATACTGCCCCTGGACCACCGGCATCAAGTAAGCCTAGGCGTCTGGATCCAGACCGTTTTAAAATAGCCAAAAAAGAGTTCGACGACATGCTGGCCAACGGCACGGCCAGGCGATCAGACAGCCCATGGTCTTCAGCCCTGCATTTAGTCAAGAAGAAAGATGATGGATGGAGGCCATGCGGTGACTACCGCGCAGTCAACGCACGAACGATTCCTGACAGATATCCGGTGAGGCACATTCAGGATTTCTCGCACCAGCTCTCCGGCAGCACTATATTTTCAAAAATTGATATGGTTAAAGCTTATAATCAGATACCTATCTATGGGCCCCACATACCAAAGACGGCGATAACTACACCATTCGGGTTATTCGAATTTCCCTTTATGACCTTTGGTCTAAGGAATGCGGCGCAGACATTCCAGAGGTTTATGGACGAGGTACTTGCCGGGTTGGACGAGTTCTGCTTCTGCTATTTGGACGATATTCTGTGTTTTTCCCCCACCCCAGAGGTGCACAAAATGCACCTGCGACGACTGCTAGACCGCCTAAGAGACTGGGGTATTGGTGAACTCGGCAAAGTGTGTCTGGGGGCAGCCAGAGGTAATATTTCTTGGCTTCAATGTTTCTGCATCCGGTACCTGCCCACTCGACACTAAGGTACAGGCTATCCAGGACCTTCCAGTGCCACAAACTGTGAAGGAGCTACGAAGATATCTGGGTATGCTAAATTTTTATAGACGCTTTATACCGAACGCAGCTAAGGCGCAGGCACCGCTTAACGCTATACTGGCTGGAGGCAAAACCACGAAGAACCAACCTGTTAAAATGACGCAGACACAGCTGGAAGCTTTTTCCGAATGCAAGAAGGCACTTTCCAACGCCACGCTTTTAGTTCACCCGCTTACTAACGCCGAGCTATCTTTGACAACGGATGCTTCAGATGTATCAATAGGAGCCGTGCTACAGCAACGAAATGGTGAGCAGTGGGAACCACTGGGTTTCTTTTCCAAGAAGCTGAAGCCAGCGCAAAAGAAATACAGCCCCTACGACCGCGAACTGCTGGCAGTGTACGAAGCTATAAGGTATTTTCGTCACATGGTGGAGGCACGAAACTTTGCCGTTTTCACAGACCATCGCCCGCTAACATACGCTTTTACGACACCACGAGAGAACTGTTCACCAAGGCAGTACAGATACTTCGACTACATAGCTCAGTACACAACGGACATACGCTATATACCTGGTCCAGAGAATGTGGTCGCGGATACATTGTCCCGGATAGAGGAGGTACGAGTTCCTAAAGGAGTCGATTATCAAGCACTTGCACGATGTCAGAACACTGACCCAGAGCTACAGAGTCTCCTTGAGAGCGGATCCTCGCTTAAACTAGAAAAGGTTAGAATACCCGATACAGACATCGAGGTCTACTGTGACGTCACAGTTACACCGCCACGACCGTATTTTATTTATTTATTTATTTAAGTTTTCATGCACAACATAACAGAATGTATTTCCAAGGCGTTGTACAGAACAATATACAAACTAAAAATTACACACATACCTACGTAAGTAGGTTATGTAAAATTACAAAAAAAAACAAAATAAAACACTCGTATTATATAAACAAACAAACTGCAATCAAGAGGAAGAAAAAATTACATAAAAAAAAAAAAAAAAAAAAAAAAAATTTATTTCATCCATCCTCTCACAAAAACTTAAACATTCACGACACACATCGATCCATCTCCCAGCAAACAAGTCACATTCCGGTGTTGATGTCAGAAGAGCATTGAGCATAGTAAGGGCCCGAACGAGGGGCGAGTTAGCTCGCGACACCGTGCGTGCTGATGGTACGGCTAGTAGCCGGTGACTTCGCGGCCTGAGTTGATGTTTGGGCAGAACAGGAACAAAAAGCCTTACTAACTGCTCCACTAGTTCCTGACAATCGGACTCACCCCGCATAATACGGCAGGCAGTGATAAGCAGGAAGCACTTACGCCTTACCTCGAGAGAATTAAAATTTAGTACGCCGAGTAAAAATTTTGTAGGATAAAGGAAGGGGTAGTATCCGAAGAGCTTTTTATATAAAAATCTAAGGAAGGCCTTCTGGACCTTTTCAAGAAGTAAAGCGTAAGTGCATTCATATGGGTTCCAAATCACTGCAGCTGATTCGAGCTTACTCCTGACTAGGGCCATGTAAACTAGTTTAATGGCCAGTGGATTGTTAAACTCACGCATATTTCGAATAACAAATCCTAGTCTCCGGTATGATTCAGCAGCGAGCGTCCTCATGTGATCGTGAAAAGTAAGTCTCGGGTCGAATAGTACTCCGAGATCTTTCACAGAAAGAACACGGGCAATCGGTTCCTCGCCCAGGAAGTATTGTACATGCCTAGGATTATGTGCACGACTAAAAGACATAACGCTGCATTTGTTATTATTGAAAAGCAACTTGTTGTCAATGCTCCACTGAAAGACTGAGTTTATGTCCTTCTGTAAAGTTTCTGAATCAGAATCCTTTTCCACGCCATATATTAATTTAAGGTCATCTGCGTAAAGCAAACACTTAGCATGTTTAAGAACCTTTTCGAGGTCATTAACCATGATCCCAAATAGTAATGGTCCCAAAATCGTGCCCTGACTTACTCCAGACCGGGTGTGGTAAGGCGTGGACACAAAGCAACCATAACGAACATATTGCTGACGATCCCGTAAGTAACTTGCAAAAAATTTTAGTAATTTCGGGGTAAAGCCTATGTCATTAAGTTTAGCGAGCAATACGTCGTTATCAACGCGATCAAACGCTTTTTAAAGTCGAAGTAAAGAACATCAACCTGTATGCCTTTGTCCAAGTGCTCCGAAATAAGATCCACCAGCGTTAGAAGGTTTGTATTAACAGAACGGTTAGATCGAAAGCCATGTTGAGAATCGCAGAGAAATGGTTGTATCTGGAAACTAATAAGCCTGTGTAGTATCGACTCAAACAGTTTAGGAAGTGTAGACAGTATAGCTATTGGACGATAGTTTTCTACGTCAGACGTAACATTAGATTTAGGAATAGGTTGGACTCTCGATACCTTCCAACGCTGCGGGTAATCTCCGGTGGCTAGCGCCAGGTTAAAAATGTGGAAAACCGGTGATTTTATATAATCTTTACATCCTTTAATGATATATGCGGGAATATTGTCTGGTCCTACTGCAGAATTTGGTTTGAGTTTATTAATAGCCATTTCTAAATCACTCATTATAATTTTATCGATATGTACAAAGTTTCCACGGTTGCTTTGATAGCTACTGTTTTGACTTTGATAATCAAGAAGAGGGGGGTCCGGCAAGAAAACACTTGAGAAGAATTCCGAAAAAGCATGTGCAGCATCACTGCCAATATAATCTTTCCCATTATAATTTACCCTGGGTTCAAAGCCACCTCTGGCTTTGAAGCTATTTATATGTTGCCAGAAGACACGAGGATCACGCTTGAGTTTGGTTTGAATGTGCTTGATGTATTCGTCGTATGCAAGTGACGTTCTTTTTTTAATACTTGCCCTAAGCAAGGAGAAATTTCTGTAATCAACCTGATTTTGAGATGACTTCCACTTACGATGCAGATCACTTTTACATTTAATGTCACTAATTAGTTCCGCTGTGAACCAAACCGGGTAACGCCTACATGGTTTCCTAGATCTATATTTTTTTGGTACACATTCATCAAAAATTCGGTAAAAGATGTTATAGAAACACTCTACAGCAGTGTCAACGTCGCGAGCGAAAATCACCTCTTGCCATGATTCTTCAGATATTAGCTTGTACATTTGTTCAAAGTTTCCTTTGGAGAAGTTCCAGTCCCTCTGCGTGTCAAGGTTACTTGGACAATTTTTTTCTGAACTCAATGGACGCATCGTATTATTCGGAGTAAAGCAAACATCTAATGGCGGATGATATGCGTCTCGACGTGGTACAAGACCTTCACCATCAATCTCTGCTACATCAACACAGCTAATGCAATCTGACACCAACACTACATCCAACTTACTTCCATGCGCATTCATCACCTCATTCCTCTCAATTAGACCACAAAAACTTAAAAAGTAACAATAGTAACTCAAAATATTATTTGATGTACGATTCTCGTTTAAATTTAAATCACCAACAATAATCACTGCACCTTTTAATGAATCAAAGATAGATTCCACTTTCTGAAACCAATGCATATACATTTCGTCTGATGCCCTTGGATGGATATACACTACACAAACATAGAAGGTAGAATCCTTTGTTGTGAAACGTGCCCACATATCCTCGCCAGCTTGTGTCTCCAGATCACAGCGGCGTGTCATCGTGATACCGGGTCTCGCAGCAAGCAGTACGCCGCCGCCGACACCGGTGCTGCGATCCCGACGTAACACACTCCATCCGTGGCTCGTAATCTCCGAGTCAAGTACAGAACTAGTGAGAAACGATTCTGTTACAGCTATGAAGTCACTGTCGAGTGTCAGCAGGTTATGGCTGAAGAAATTAAGCTTTGTGTTCAAACCTCTAACGTTTTGATATATCAAGCTAATTGGCTGTTTCAATTTTATATTAAGCATTGGATTCAGATCGCTGTTGTTGGGTTCTGTTTGGTAGTCTTCGAAAAAACCATTCTTTTACCCTAGCATTAGTGGGCCATGTATCCGCCGCCGTAGCTTTTTCAAAGAATTCAACTGGAACCCCAATCTTGTATGACTTATAGTCACCTTTAGGTTTAAGCTCTTCTACAGTGCAGTTTCCCGTTGGGCACATGTTGTTCAGGTAGGACAGAATTTCCGTGGCCCTGGACATCATATTCCACAAGTGAATATACTTGCGAAATTCAACGGCTTTAAGTGGGGTAGCTTCAGGTCCTGCAGTGCCACGAACAGAATTATATCGCTTAGGTTTTTTTTTCCGAACCTCTACCCATTCGCCATTGGCAGTGCTCTCGTCAGTTTTTAGTGCTGGAATTTCGAAAGGCTCGTCTCGTTGTAGAGTCTCCTGAGCAGTGTCAATTGGCTGCGAGGAAATTATAGGTTGCAAAGGTGCATCCAGCAAAACGCATTCCACTGGTACAGCAACGGTTTTAGCCGGCAGAACAATCTTTTGTTTATCTTTTTTCTGCGGGCTGCGGCGCTTGATCTTTGGCTTTGAGTTAACTACGTTATTTCCGTATGAATTCAGAGTCTCCGGTTGGGTATGATGTATGCCTTCAGAAATGAAATGGCAGCGGCTGCATTCTGGTGCTTGCTCTAATTTATTCAGCTTTTCAGTGCAAGCTTCAATTTTTTTAGTGCAATCTGCGAGCGCGACATGATACTGTGCAATAGTAGTGACGGCATCAGTAAGCTGTTCTGTAAGAATATTTCGGTTGAAAAATATTTCGGTGTATATTACACCGAAATTCCGTCGTCAAGCGTTCGATTCGCTACACAACTTGAGCCACCCCGGAAACACAGCTACAGTGCGACTGGTGGCACAGAAATTCGTTTGGCCAGGGATGCGCAAACAATGTAGAGAGTGGTCCCGTAAATGCCTAAGGTGTCAAGGCAGTAAAGTGACGCGTCATACCTATGCTCCTCTTTCCCAATTTCCCGTCACAACATCAAGGTTCTCCCATATCCACCTTGATATCGTCGGCCCTTTACCTATTTCTTATGATTACAGGTATTGCCTCACTGTCATCGACAGATTCACCAGATGGCCTGAGGCGTACCCCATCAAAGATATCACGGCTGAGACCTGCGCAACCGCGCTGGTGTCCGGCTGGATCGCCAGATTCGGTTGCCCGCTCAAAATGACAACTGATCGCGGCACGCAGTTCCAGTCAAACCTCTTCCGAGCTGTCGCTGCCATGGTTGGTGCGCGCCACTACAGCACAACCGCTTACCACCCTGCTGCGAATGGTATGGTGGAACGTCTGCACCGACACATGAAAGCAGCCATCATGTGTCACTCTACTCCGCAATAGACCGAAGTTCTTCCACTGGTACTTCTGGGTATACGAAGTGCATGGAAGCCGGACATCAAAGCATCACCAGCAGAGTTGGTCTACGGCGAACAACTTAGACTACCAGGGCAATTCATCGCACCAGCCGATGACTACAAGTCATCTGACGTCACTGACTTTGCAACGCGCTTGCGAAGTCGCATGGCCAACCTTACGCCAAGGCCTGCATCCTGTCACAGAAAAGGTCCATTTTACTTACCACATAGTCTCAGCGAATCATCTCATGTGTTCTTGCGGCAGGACTTCGTTCGAAGACCGCTGGAACCACCGTATGCCGGCCCGTACAAAGTCATACAGCGCCGACCCAAATATTACAAGCTTGACGTACGTGGTAAAGAAGTCACCGTCAGCGTTGATCGGCTGAAGCCGGCTTACGTCACACAAGAAGCAGACGATCAGCCACCATCAGTTCCTGAGCCACCTTCAGTTCCTGAGCCACCTTCAGTTCCTGAGCCATCAGCTTCACTCCCTTTTCCAGCAAAAGAAGAAGAGAGGAGAACGAGGTCCGGGCGTCGTGTGCACTTCCCAGATTATTACCGCCCGCAGTAGCGGTCTAAGCGGGGGAGTACTGTGGCAACGTCCGTGATCAGAGGACGCACCTGTTTGGAGCGCATGTAGCTCGCACCTTAATCGACCGCGCGATGTGTGTACCTCGCCGCCTGCGCCCGCGCACCGGCGGCACCCGCACGCCCGCGATCGCTCGGTCATCCGCGCCAGTCGTTGCTCTGCCCCGACGGCGAATGCGCGCGCTAACCTTTATAAATCTGTAATTACGTTTCGCAACCTAGCTACCTAAATTCTCAGTTTCCTTCCAATTCTTGATTCTGTATCTTCTTAGTGTTTGTTCCTTTTCGTGTACCTCAAACTGTAAGTCTTATCTGTCTATTAAACTTCTATCTTGAACTCGATAAACGCCTGTCATTTATCTACGCATACCCTACGAGCAACCACACCACAAAGAACATCTAGGTAAGTAATTGGTTTCACAAAAACTGTCAACTATAGGTACTATTCTACCTACTCAACTTGTATTTTGTGCCACTTGTGGCATGAGGAAAATATAAAGTGAACCACCTAAAAATACAATAGACGTGGATATATTTAGTAACCTGTTCCGCTTAGCTATTTCTAAAGAGGTATAAAAAATCCTGAAAGAAATCGACACTTGTTTCACCTCTCAACGAGGCATCCTCAGGATGACGATTGAGCACTAAACGCAGACGATGAGTTTGGAATCACTTCCTCTTTTATGTGAAAATTGAAAGGACCAAAATTAAATAGTTCCATTTGGGTACTCAGGAATACTACAGAAACTTATAAATTTAGGAATATTTCACATTAAGTTTACGAAACACTAATGGATCCAACTCGATGGGTTTTGACCGAAATATTACATTTAATTTTAGTATTCTGTTCGAAAATTTATATTTAATCGTAGCTTTTAACTTGTTTAAAATATAATGTAGGTAAACTGGATCTTACTTTTCACTCTGGCTTTTCTGCATTCTATGTATAGTCTCAGGGTCCATTTTGTTTCCTGATAAATTTTGAATCCTGTTTCATGCCATTCAAGCTGATTTTACATACTTGAAAATACATTATTTGATTATAGCTTCACAATGAAAATGTTTTTATATTTGACAAAAGGTAGGTACATGATCTAGCTAGTCACATCGACAGCCCTGAATATTACCTTCAAATACTTCACGCGGTTCACCAACTTATTTCGCGAACAAATTATGAATATACTTATAACATAGATAGTAGATAGTACCATCCTAATTATGTTATTCGTAGCTACGCGCTCAAACTTCTCCTAATTTTATTTTAAAAGCTGGGGATATGAAAGCTTGAGACAAAGACTTCTTTGTGAAACAGACTATCGTGAAATAATGTATGAGAAAATTATTTTCACTTTTACACTCTGTAACGTATCCAGTGCGTCAAATGAACAACTTCTCATGAATACCAATATAAACTCACAAATCAAGAAACACACTGTCATAGGAGACCAAGTTGTTGTAACACACAAGCCAGTTTTCAAGCAATAAGAAACTCCCGAGAAAGAGAAGATAAGAATCTCATCTACTTTATCAATAAGTCGAGTGGGCTTAGCGCTCTGTAATTCGTTTTACATAATTGCGAACAAAACCTTTCATAAATTTTTACACTCCTCTGCTATGACAGATTTTATAATTAAAAACCATTTGTCTCGGCAAATTACGTTTCATTTTGTTATGTTGGCGAGGAGGCGACCTTCAGTGGATTTGACATCGGAATCTTTATTGTTATGTTTTGCAGGATTATTGTAATGCCCATTGTCTTATCTTATGCTCTTGTATATTTATTTATTTATGGATTAACTTCTACAATATTAAAAGTTCTATAGTATGCCTTATCTCGTAATGCACACTCAATTACAGGTTACCAGCTTACACATTATGGAGTACACAATTACACATGCTCTGAATACATAATTAAATTAAGATTAAGTACATAAAAATAAACAATTTACATGCTGAATGATGCATAAATACAATTTAGTAAAACCAAGCATTAAGGCTCTTGCAGACTAGCGCGATATCGCGAGCGCTACAAGGGTCGCGCTGCCTGTAGCGCTCGCGATATCGCGCTGGTCTGCACGAGCCATTAGTTAACATGATTTTCAATAATAGATAATTATTATGTCAGAATAAATTAATTTAATTATGAATGATTTGAATTATTATATTTATTTATTTTTAATTGTTGGAATAAAACAAAACATGGCTTACAATTTAAGTATGCTTAAATTAAATTATTTTAAATAAAAAAATAAAAGTGTTCCATTATTTAATTATTGGTATGATAACTCTAATTGAATTATCAATTAGATTACATTTGAGTACATTTGAAATTATATGTTTATGCACGTCGATCAATCAAAGTGCATAAATAAGCATATCATTTCCTTTTAAGGGTGTTAAGACTGTCATCTCATGATTGATATCGATTTCAACTATCGTATAAAGAGCATGTGAGTACATGTGTTGCATTTATATGGAATAAGTACGTACACACATCTATTTTTAATTAACTACTTAAATATATTACGCATACCGGATTTCAAGTATTTCACTTGGTTACAACTCTGTTAGTGGTAGGCACTCAATGATATAATCTGACAAAATGTCAAGTATGACAACTGCGCGGTGCGTAATGCACATCATAAACGTCAGGTAGTGACTGAGACGTTTATGGTCCACGGACCACAACGTGTGGTGCAAAGTTTAGTTCGCGGTGTCTGCTCTAGTTTATATTGAACCTCAATGGCCGTAAGCTTGACAATTAAATGGCAATTGAAAGGTTCATAATTGATTGTTTCCTAGATCATTAATAATAATTATAAAGCTTACCTTAGGTTTCTATTCTTTGTGTGACCTAACTTATGGGCAATCTTTCACGCAAGATTTCTGTATTCAACATTGTATTCAAATCCATAAATCAAAACAACATCTTGATCGACCCATCCAAAAATCGATTGGCATCAATAATGTGTAAAGGTCGGCGTGCACTCAGCAGGTCTGAGCACGGATCGCCCACGGCCGTCAGTCATCAGGAAACATTAGCAATGAGCGAAGCTCTTATCTGTTGTTGTAATGGCGCAGTTTTGTTGTAACGTCTCGATTGGTATATAAAAGTTATTTATGAGTGTGTAGCGTAATAACTGTGCTTTATTGAGGAAATATAATACAAATGTTAGCGTATGTGAGGGAATCGATTTGGGGAAAATGATTGCTTCACTTTATATATACCTTCTGATTCAAATAACGTCTGGAATATCAGAGAATTTCTTTGGCGGTGGCTAAAGGATAGGATATTGATTATTCTGAGAATTATGGTATCCAAATAAGGATGAGCCTCCCTTATCTGTTTGGCAAGACTTTATTAGGAGGTTAAAATACTGTAATTCCTGATTTCTTATGTAGGTACATTATTTCGCCATCGATAAATAACTTTAAATAAAACACTAAGTGTCAAGCCTCTTACAACTAAACCTTTTTACAACATGGAGACTCGCATGAAACATACCTATACATTCTTACTATTGAAATGCCTAACGGCACCTTTGAGCACAGTTTACAACAAAACAAAAGTTGATTCACCCTTCAGTACTGACAAGATTGGATCCGCTCAGCCAACAGCCTCCAGCTTACGTAAGTACGTATGTCTGCACTCAACGGATGTCAAACGCCTCGCCACTTACGTTGAAATAACAGAGAAACAAAATAAAATAGGACACTGATTTAGAGAGCAAGTATAGAAAATCTTGTACGCATTTTTTGGAAAAAACCTTTTTAACTCAATCTGATTCTAGAAACGTTTATACCGAGGGTTATATAAGAAAATTTGATTTACTTTCTTGGTAATTGGATGAAAAATTCATGAAAATAATCATGATTCGTCATTGGCGATCATGAAAGGAAACTTTTACATACTGAATTCGAAAACTGAGCAGTAACTTCAATTTTCTATACTTAGCGACTGGCACATTAAAACATGAAGACATTTCCATCCGCCGCAATCTCTATTACAGCTCGGACGTCAAAATCTCTCCCATAATCATAAGGCCGTAAAAGCCTGGAACGCGATCACATGCAACACTGACTATAGCTAGCCGACGCGACGCGACGCTCAGCGCCCGGGGCTATACTGATAGCTGACGTATTTGTTAAATTTTAAAGGTAATTTGAACGTAATGTTGGTCAATTTTGATGGCGTTTAGTTCCTAAATATACATAGTTCTAACTGCTCGTGCCTTCTCTGTATGCGATGAGGCTTTCGCCCTGCAGTTGGGTAACAATAGGCTGGTGTTATTTTTATTAAATCAATATTAGAGCATTCCTAGTCGCAATCAAGTCCATTGCTGGATCGACATTCTTCGTCACTTAGGTACGGTTATAAAATTCTTAAGTACGAAATAGTAGTTTATGTTTTTGTATTAAAATAAATATTAATTTCTCCATTTTCGTAATTACAAACCATTATTTGTCTCTGCATCACCCAAATGTTAACCGGTTGAAAATGCCTATGCCAATAAGTCCGCCGCTGTACATTTGTGTGCTAGAAGTATTTAATAAATAGTGAAAGAAACTCACCATAGTTGTTACAAACGAGATGCACTCTGGGTGAGTCCGGTCTACATTCTTTCAGCTCCTTCAACAGTCCGCCTTGGCTCCTCAGAAAGGCGCGGTACGTCTGAGCCGCGCCGTGTTCGTGCACGAAGCTGGCACGAGGAGCCGGCGTGGCGCTCACGTTGACGGCCGCTTTTATACTGCTGACGGCTGGCCGGCTCTCGTTGATCACCGCTTGGCTTTTGTTTAGCCACCTGCGTGGAGAAAAGAGAACGATGTTGGGTAGATTTGGTAGGTAATCAACTTTGACAGGAATTTTTAAATTTAAACCAGGAACAAAGAAGTATCATCAATATGCGATGAGTTGCTAATTAACGAATTATTGGTTTATTCACTAACTAGATTTTTTCCCCGGCTTCGCCCGCATGGATGTCGGAAAATATCCCACGGGAATGTACTACCGGGATTACACACCTAATAGCCACGGAAAAGTTCATTGACTCCTACCGCTGTGCCTACGTTGCCGTCAACCATAATTATTTTGTTATGAGTAATTTTGAATCTGTAACATCTTAGTATTCATTTAAATGATGAATGATGATGTCAAGGTCAAGTTAATCTAAACTAAATGTTTAATTTAAATAACGACTATGAATATAATGATTTGAATATTGGATTGAATTTTGAATTTAAATTAACATTTTTGGTTATTTTTCTATCCTTTATTTAAAAGAACCAGGTTCTTAATATTTAATTCAAATCTAGCCTATAAGACAATAAGCTATTTTAATCTAACTTAATTTTTAATGTAATAATTATTTTAAAAATTAGAATAGTGTTGATTGTACTTTACACAAGTCCGTTCCACTTTCTTCGAGTCTGATTTTATAATATAAACACTTTGTTCTTGTGTTATATGTGTATCATTGTCACTATTATTTATACACTATTTACACTGAACTAACTCAAAAGGTTTTGTTCGTTTTATTCTTCGCACTATACTTGATTGGTCTAACAGCTGTATTGCCTTGATGTTCACATGTCTGTGGAGGCGGAATTCATGGGCATTTTTGGATTGTGCTGGTGACGGTTTCCATTTTTAGATCGTCATTCAGAGGTCGTCATTTCTTATATACCAGGGCGCGTTAACAATACTCTTGAGTACCTTATTTTGGAATGTTTGTATAATTTTGATGTTGATCGGTTTTGTACAGCCCCACAGTTGGATGCCATACGTCCATATCGGCATGAAAATATGCTTATATAATAAAATGTTGTGTATCGATAGGCAAGAACCCCGTTCAATCAACCAATACATGTTTTTAAAACGCATGTCTAGCTCTTGTCTTTTCTTTTTAATGCGTCAAGCGTTATGCCAAGGTATTTAGCTGTATTTGCATATGAGGCACTTGTTGACCATCTATGAAGATTGGGTGGTAATTACAATTATTGTTGGTGAAATCAATGTGAAGTGACTTTGATTCATTCAATTTGATTCTCAATTTTTGTGCCCAGTCATGAACTTTATTTACAGCGATTTGTACCTTATTGATTGCTTCCGTATGGCATGACCCTGTAGCCATGATGGCAGTGTCATCCGCAATTATATTTTATTGAATAAGGATTATTACAATACCGGTCAAAATAGCTTCAGAAATAACAATGAATTTTTTATCAAATCCTGAAAGATAATGGTTACTGTCGGTCATCCTTAGAAGATAGACATATGCCATCGCAGACTTTTTTGTTGAACTTTTTAAAATGTACAAACCAGTAGTAAATACAACAAATTTTATGTATCTCTAACGTGGCGCACGCCAGTAAAGCTCCCAGTCGGCATGATTTTTTCCGACATCTTCAACAATAATTGTCATATGTCAACCAATTTACACAAAACCTAATGAATATAAACCAAAACCTTCCTCACTCCGTCCATTGGTGAAAACTCTTTGAAAACCCGTTCTGTAATTTTTTAGTTTGTCGCGTTCAGATAGACGCGGCGGAGGACTTTCTTTTATAATATGTAAGGATGTAAAGATAATATGATTAACGTCTGTGTAACCATACTTTTTTTGAAGTTTAAAGTCTTTTAATTTTAAGCAACGTTTATAAATAAAGGCGTTGATTCCTTGGTGTGATTATTTACGGAATTTCGTGTGATAGTTAATTCCAATATATAAAAAAACGTTTTTTCAAAATCTAGTCGCAATCTCATTTCAGCGACAATCAATGTCAAAAATGTAGGTAAATTAGAGGTATTTTTAACAGATTGCGACTGAGATTATAATGCGAACGTTGTTAAAAATAAGGGAATTGCCGCTCTGAACAAACTTTGGCTACCGGCATTATTATGAATTAAATATTACCTATATTTACTTATCAACAACGTTTACAGTTAAACCATATAGTAGCCACATACACTCAACACCACGAACATTCAGAGAACGTTACGTGTAGCTAACAACAACTTGATAAATTCCGCAGGTAAAGTCCGCGCTCCACCACGCGGTATAAGTGCTTTTAATTTAACCAATTGCAGTGCAATGTGAGCGCTCGTAACTAACATACGACTCGCGAGTAACATACGACGAAGGGAAATACGTATATGTAGAGAACATCTAGACTATTCTAGACTAAACAATAAACATAGATTGCCAGGTATTTCTATATTAAAGACGGTCAACAAGATCTATAAATAAGACTCACGAGTATCCGAGGATGGAGCACAGTTTGAAGGCGGTGTCATCGTCGAGGGTGGTGATGCAGGCGGGGAACCAGGACTGGTTGGCGGCGCGGTATACTTGCAGCTCTCCTCGACCCACGTCGCCGTTCGCTTGACTTAGACGCACTGTTTGGAGAATGGCTTAGGTTTCATATTCATTTAGATGTATGTATGGTAAAAATAATATATAGTTGGTAGAACTATGTATAATTAAGTTAATTACAGCTGAAATTCAAAAGAAATAAAATGCAACTGTTTTAAAGTGGCGATAGGCAGAACATTCATAAAGGATATTCGATCCGCCTCTACAATAACTTATTTTCTCTTTCACACAAACTTTACAACTTTCAATCATATCTACATATATTCTTGTTGGCAAAATCTCGCATTAGAACAAGACTCTGGCACTGAATTTTCAACGAGGTCTATTTACCTCGTTGAAAATTCAGGACTTGAGTAACAACGATCTATCTACCCTGTCTTCTCCTTCTTCAGGACAAGGGCCTCCAAACTTTTAACACACAAACTACTATCATCACAAAAAAAAAATACTTACGGCAGTTCCTCTCATCCTGTCCCCACGGACAGTCAACCTTCCCATCGCACAGGTGCGCCTGTGAGATGCACCGCTGGTTCCCGCAGTGAACCTCACCGCTGCGCTTGCACACGCGACAGTTCAGCTCGTCGGAGCGGTCGGCACAGTCCACGTGACCGTCGCAGCGCCAGTCATGCGGAATGCAGCGGCGGACGTCGCATTGAAATCCCGTGGGACATACTGGTAGATAGATTTGGGCTAAGCTAGTGGTTTTGCAGGACATGTATTACATTTAAAAAAAAATGTGACTTTGATATCCATTATTTTGAGTTCCACAGAAATCTTGGATCCCCAACAAAGATTGAATCCCGCGGGGTAATTTCATACCACACATAAAATGGCAATCGATCGCAATGCCTTTCATTTTGATAGCCATTTTTATTGCGATAACTACGTTGTTAAGCAGACGAATTTTCAACCCAATGAAGCAATGGGTGACAGAGTGAAATGCATTGCGATCGATTGCTATTTTATTTTTGTTACGCAATCACCCCACAAGTATTTCTCTAAAAAAAGACGCAGAACTAGGGATGTAAAACGGTAAAATTACCCTGGTAGAATACGGTAAAAAAAAATATTTTACGTAATTTACGGTAAAATATGGTAATTTTCGGTAAAAAACGTATTCATACAGTCATACCCACTAAAACACTACAAATACGGAAGTGACTATGTTTGTGTGTATCATGTGTGTGTCACTACTTCACTATAAACTGATAAATGGATTTAAATGAAATTTGCCAGAGATATAAGCAGTATTGGAGCTTAAAAAAAAAACAGAAAACTGGGCTCGTGCGACTCATGCGTACTAAAAATCCCTAAAACTGAATTGACAAGTCAAGAATTCAAGATATGAATCACACCATGTCATGGATTTTAATAATATCATCTATGTGCAGAGGCAGTACAAAGGACAGCAAAAATTAAAATTTAAATATTCTCAAATATACCTATAAAATAATATCTACCGTATTATAAATGATTAGGACGTGTTGAAGAACCTTAATAAAATTGAACCATTATTTTTGTCGATTCCCTTTCATTCAGTGAGAAAGCTTTTATTTCAAACATAAGTGTGAATAATCGGAAAATAATCGGGGTAACATTTGACATTACAAGAGCTCATCTGTAACGAGATACGTTCCTAATTTGGGGGTAATACGTTCAGGGTCTTCGAGGTAATAATAATTAGATAGCAACAAAAACGGGCCGCTTATCAATTATTAATCACTGACTTGTATTAAAGGTCCCGCGGATACAAACACAATACTAACATTGTGTTTGTATCCAAATAAGTTCCTAGGTACCTACTGTATTTACATTTGATATAATTTAAATCGTTATACCTACATCACGTGGCTAGAGAACAAGTAAACAATAATATTGAGAATTACATACTATTTTTTTTTTATTATCGACTAACTTGCAAGATCAAAGTTTAAACTAGGTAATTAGTAAATTTTTAAGTAAGACACGGCTGGTCCATAAATTCAAGGTAGCCAAATAACTCCGCGTGCATTGAGACTGTGAACGTGGAGAACTGAATATAATCATAATTTGTTAATTACTTACAGGATACTCATGAAACTTCGCATACATTTGAAGGTAGTTACAAGCTACAATATAACGTTTAAGTAAGTCTTTACAGCTCATATTCTGAGTGTTAGGACCTATTGAAGTGTTTTTATATTAAATTAAATAACCTTTAAACGGTGCATCATTTTGTTTTTTTTATTTTTATTGCACAACTAACTAAAACTAATTCTTAAAAAGTAATGTACAAAGGATGATAAGGATCCGCTTAACCGTTTCAGAGGTCCAGCAAAACTACAAACGTTACTCCAGCAGGATCTCGAATAACTTCGCAGCCGAAGAAAGGACAAAAACAAAATAAAGTGCAAAATTTACCCCGTCTAGATAACTAATTATATAGCAAATTTTTATTTCAATATTCCCATTAAAAAAAATGTCCTACTGCGGTAACGTTACCCCAGCAGGAAATGTTTTTGTAAAATAACAAAAAAAAACTATAAGTGCAAAAGAATCAAAAACGTGCGCAACAATTACAGAAGCTGGGCAACTAATTATCTATAATATTTAAATGACTATTATCGACATCATTTTGCTGGGGTTACAAATAAACACATTCTAGATGTTCACTTGAAATCTCACAAACTCCGTGATACCTGGCATGGCGTCTCGAAAGCGCGCATCGGCAACTTCTCGATTGCCTAGGCACACATCTGTGTCCGTCGACTCCGGGAAGATATCACATTGGAGGTAGTCTGGCATCGTCAGACCGAAAACTTCCAGGAAGAATCCGCAGCGACGCATCGTTTCTGTTCGGGACAAAAATAACTCAGATATTTTTTTGGAAAACTTTTTCAGGAATAACTGGCAAAATTCTAATGGTTTTTGAGACAATAAGCTACAAAACGAATGAAATGGTAGTCGTTCAAACACAGATGAAACAAAGTAGATGCCTACTAATTGCAAAGACACTATTTTATTACTAACCATAATTACAGCAAAATCTACCAAGTAGGCAGGTACTAAAAAGGCCTGGGACCGCGCACGAACGTGACGTACAAGTAACAGAACTTTGAATGTTCTTTTAATCGAAAATACAACTAGGTACCCTATAGTATTTTGGTTTATATTTTACAACAAGCACAACTACCTAGTATCCCCATAGATATATATTATGTGCGGTTTCGCAGTTCTCATAATAGGGAAGATTTAAACATGAAAATAACCGTTTGGGTATTTTCAATTTATTAATCGTTGGAACTTACTATACGTTTACTACGCACGTTCGTGGTAGGCTCACAGTAATTTTCATGCATTTCGGGAAAGTTTAAAATATTCTGCAAATCTAATTTACCATGACATAAACTTCTACACGGCCGCACCATATGCCCCAGGGGCCCACATTTAGGCACAAACAGTGAGCACAGAAACAGTGCTGTTAGGTCGTAACAGCGGACGTCTACTACTGCTTCGTATACCTCCAGGTCCTGGCAACAGATAAAAGATAATACAATATATGACTATAGAACGTATAGTGAATGTAAGTAGCTACTTACTTGCCTATGTCAAACTATTCTGTACAATAGACAGCTAAATAAATCAAGTGACATTCAGGGTTGCCATTACATGGCAAGACGAGATAAAATAATAAATCTTCGAATTTATTTAATCTAGTATATAAATTAATATAGCAACCATGTAAATAATTGTTTCCCGGCTTTATCAATATGCATCAACTATCTAGCCAGATCGGGAACGAGGTCTTATTTCTAAGACTAAACGACTTATTGGTTGATACGCACGAATTTACTCGCCCGAAACAGTCGAATCGACACTTTTAAAATTACATTAACTGACACCTTCAGAAATACGCTTAAAGGCCCTTTCAAACAGGCGCGACACGCGACGCGACACAAAGACACCGCTCGTCGCGCGACGAGCGGTGTCTTTGTGTTGCGTTTGGCACTTGGCTCAATGGCAATTGGCACATTTTTTATTTATATATTTTATGCAGTAAAGTTAATTTACTGCATAAAATTCAAAATGATTGTGTCAATTGTCCTTACACGTATTTCTGAAGTAGTCGATTCACCCACAAATAAATTAACTTCGTGCGAATCGCCTCAAAAAAAAAAACTGTATTATTTGAAAGTGTAGATTCGCCCGTTTCGGGGGCTTCGTTCGTACTCTTCCCTAGGTCGAACTCGCCCAGATCGTGTATATCTACCTACATATATTGCTAGATGGTGCAAAAGTACTGATAGTAAGAAAAGTGCTAGTGTGATGTTTTATTTGTTTTTAATAATCATGGTTAATCATCAACGGCGTATATAAATCTGGTTTAATGAACTTTAAAAAAAATTGTTTCTACGTTTATATAACGTAGACTTCACATTGTTATATTCTGCAACCCCCCTTTTTGATTAAGTTCTCAGCGCTCTTTTTGTTTTTTTTTTTTTGCACTGGTATGGAATTTTTACACTCATCAGAAATGCATTTCAGGATTTTTTTGTCTCAGCGTTATTTTCAAAATTTGGCACACACACATGTACGCACATACATGTTTTTCATTATAATATGAAGCATCGTTTGTACTCTTTTGTACGGACAGGTGCAGGCTTTGCTTAATGTAAAATACGACTAAATTCGTACGAATCAACTAATAAGCCGACTAAACAGACAATTAGGGTATTATTTTGACAGCAAGTTTTTTTGAAAGTTGTATTGAAAAATAGTTATAAATCTATTTGCAGGTGTGTGTAAACGGCAAGCTCTAAGAATAGTAAGTAGGTATTAGATAAGATACATCGCCTACGTACATGATCCCTCTATTGTCACCTACTTGTATAGCACGACTAACCGTTGATTCAAATACGTACATTTTTAGGGTTCCGTACCCAAAGGATGCCAAACGGAACCCTATTACTAAGCCTCCGCTGTCCGTCCGTTCATACGTTTGTCTGTCAGCGGGCTGTATCTCATGTATCTCACCGTAATAGGTAGACAGTTTAAATTTTTACAGATTGTGTATTTGTATTGCCGCTATAACAACAAACAATAAAACCGACCAAGTGCATGTCGGACCACGCACAATGAAGGGTTCCGTAATTGGGATAAATTTATCCCAAGAACAAATTTAACTTTGTAGTTGAAAAATATGTTATCCCATACAACCATATACGTCACGGTCAATTCTCCATCTGCAAAAGTAAGTTTGTAATCGCGAAAACATATTATTTTATGTGATATAACTTGTGCTGTGATTCCTGCCAAATTTCATGAATCTAGGTCAACGGGAAGTAACCTGTAGGTTTTGATTCATTTGCGAGTGTCAAAATATGTCACATAAATGGCCGTATTCTTTTTTTGCATTTATTTAGTAGCTTGATTTTTTAGAGCTAGAAGGGACCATAGATCTACGTAATTGATATTAATTTTAACTTGATACCTCTACGCATTCCTGAGAAAATGGGTCTATACAGACTGACAGACAGACAGACGGACAACGAAGTGATCCTATAAGGGTTCCGTTTTTTTCTTTTTGAGATACGGAATCCTAAAAATACGATATGGTACAGAACCCTTCGTGTGCAAGTCCGACTCGCATTTGGCCGGTTTTAAAACTAGAGACTTACCACAAAAGGTTGCCCTATTTCGACCATCTAGATCAAACAGAAACGGAAAAGGTAATTTACGAACGTATCACCTATTTCATACCTAATAGCCGAGGAAAAAGTCATTGACTCCTACCGCTGTGCTGTCAACCAAAATTACTTTGTTATGCGTAATTTTGAATCTGTGTTATCTTTTAAAGTATTCATTAAAATGATAAGATGTTCAGGATTATCTTAATTTAAATTAAATGTCCAATTTAAATAACATATTTTATTGGATAAGGCATATTGCCGGTCAGAATAGCTTCGGAAATAACAATGAAATTTTTATAAAATTCAGAAAGATATTGTGATGTGTGTGATGGTTACTGTGGGTCATCCTTAGAAGACAGACATATCGTGGACTCTTTATTGGACTTTTTAAGATCTTCAATCCTGTAGAACATAAATTTGATGTATCTCTTACGGCTTACGCGGCACAAGCCAGTAAAGCTCCCAGTCGGCATGATTTTTTCCGACATCTTCGACAATAATCGTCATATTTCAGCCAATTTACGCATAGCTTTAATGAATTATCCACCAAAACCTTCGGCATGAATCATTCTGTCCATTGGTGAAAATCGTTCGGTAGTTTTTGAGTTTATCACGTTCAGACAGACAGACAGACCGAAAGACGCGAGACTTTGTTTTATAATATGTAAGGATAGGAATTTACTTGTGTTTGTCTCAGCGCAGGTTGTTTGTAAACTTTTTTTTTTATTGCAACAACATGTTTTATGCACGTTGTTTTACCCAGCCCCGGATCTAGGGGGGGGCAAACCGGGGCACGTGCCCCGGGCGCAAATTTCAGGGGGCGACAAATTCAAATGTAGCAGACCAGTGAACCAGGACATCGCAACTTTGCAATAAATGAGACGCGCGGCACATTTAACCTTTCTATTTTTTCTTTTTTACAACAGTTTTGGCGCCCCTGTTGGACTGTCGCATTATCATTTCCGCAAAATTTTCATTTTGAGAAAATTTGAATTTAACATAGCGCATCCCAATAAAAGATTGGCGGGGGCGGCAGACGGCAGTTTTTGCCCCGCCTCAAAAAAAAACTAGATCCGGGGCTAGTTTTACCTTACAATAATAATGTAAGAAAAAGTTAGTCACTGGCTCCACTTTCTCTACTTTTTTCCAGATTAGACAAGACCTGTCTGTATCGCACAGACCAAGGACGACGCATTACCACGTTTTAATAAACATTGCTCGTTAAAGACGCGGTTTAGAATCTGACGCAGATATTTTAGTTGTCAACCGCGCATTGTTTCCGCGACAATGATTGATTCGCACGCGAAAGGGTTCAGCTAATGGTTATTGATGACGCCGCGTCATTCGCTGTTGTGGTCGGCGCTGTGGGTAATATACTGTGAATAAAAATGTTCGAATATCATTCTTTGTTTGCGGTAATGTAAATCAGATAAATGTAATTTAGGTAATTAAATAAAACAATGATCGTTTTTAACGTCGATGTCTGATAGATTTAGGCCCGATTGCACTACAAATATGCTGGATACGTTTACCGCTTCTTTTGAAGCCAATAGAGACAAATGATGTTTAAATACGTTTAGGGCTAAACGGCAACGCATTTAATGATAAGTGGTGCAAGTGAGCGTTATCGTAGTTTTAGGCATTGTAAAAAAAGCGGGGCTGGCTTAACTAAAGTAATCTAAGATAAGAGAGAGAAATCAAGCGGGGATCCGATTTGATACAACTAGGCACTAACAGATGTAACTCACGACTGTCATCGGCTAACACACAAACGTACGGTAACCTGTAGAAAGCCCTGTCTTACCTACACCTTGAAACATCGAAAACATGCACGTGCGAGGAAAACTACAACTTGCAATAATTAACACTAACAATTATCACAAGATTTTCTTAAAAAATCTCCTAATATTCGTATGATATAATTACTGCCTCCACGGAGGCGTGTCCTGACACTTGGCGCAGAGATTAGCGGCCGGCGAGCGACGAGCACATAAATTAATTGCCCCATAAGCCCTTTGATCTGCGCCTAGTACGTTTTCGATCAATTAATTTTCGCTAAGAGGATTTTGAAGAAAGTTCACTGCATAGACTTAGATACTTTTTGTTGTGGGAGTAAAGGTCTGGCAGAACTAATATCGTGTTGATACAATACGATATGACGGGAATGTTTGGATTTGTGTAGTGAGATTGAAAAACAATTGTCCACTTCATCATTTCTCTTGGTGCAAAAGGTTATGTCAGAAAAGAAAAGCCTCTCTGAAAAGAGTTTTATGATTGTCTCATAATAAGTTCATGTTATTTTGTTTTTACGTTAGCAATGAGAGAGTCTCATTGCTAATATTGTAAAAAAATACAAACCTATGAAATAAATAACATGTCGATAGCTACCTACTTTAAGCCGCGAGTTTCGTAACAAATATTTAAAATCCTGCCAAAACACTTGAATACATCACAGACCGGCTAATTAACGACCCCCGGTACCCGCCAAGTGTCCGTTAAAGCCTGTTAATGGCATTTTAGCGATTCACCTTGGATTCGGACAATTAAACTCATTGCCCAGTAATGCCCAGCAATAGGCGGGCAACGTCTTACTGCTTAAACCCTCGTGATTGAGCAATGTTTTTCCGGAAGACTTACTCTTAAATTAGTGTATAGATTTTATTCAATCTAACTGCTTTATGTGATTTTACTCAAAACTGACTGATTTTGATGTTACTAATATCTACTTAGGTATTTTATTTCAAATTGATTTAAATTCCTTTTAGCAGTATCTTCATTGCCAATTTTAATTTATGTTTACCGAAAAATAGACACTTACTTATTTCGTAATCCATCAACAAACAATTTTATTAAGCAAGAAATAAACAAACTTACAAAATTACCGTTGAGACCTTGTCTCCAATATTAATTAAAAACAGAATATTTACAAACCGAGAATCACTTATCACTTAGCAAACTCAATTTCCCGGCTCTGTTTGTTCGTACGGCAATTTAACTAATATGACTAGCAAATGAAACTCATCCAATTTGAAACTTAACGTATCGAAGCTTTTGATTTGTTGTATTTGACTTAAAAACAAGTCCAGGGGATCGCGTATCAATAGCTCTCTAGAACTAAGCAAACAACCCGATTTCAGGAAATCCTTTAGATACAGTAAGGTAGGTAAATTAAACTCAGCAATTAGTATGTTTGACTAACTATTGATGCTTCTATTATTGTATTGGTAGTTAGAGATGAAGCTTATCGATAAACACCGAGATTTCAGAGATCAGAGAGATAAGGCCGCCCAATGTATGTTTTATAGCGAATAACTTTTTCTTTTTGTAATGTACCTATAATCTGGTGTACAATAAAGTATATATAAATAAATGTACGTAGGTGATCATCCCGAGAAGCAAATATTACAGAGGTTTTTCATGGAATTTTGTCTTCATGTACTCCAAACTGAACCTAATAATAAGGAAATCCATATAAGTTTATGTGTAGGTATTATTCGTACGTTCAAGAAACTGCTTTGAAATTTTAAAACCATTTCAGTGTCACTGTTTAGGTTATGATCTGATGTAAGTAGTTGAACTCGTTGACCGTTGTGTTATTAAAGTAGGCGCTTAGGACGAAGCCAGACCCAAAAATAACGATTGCTTACATTGATTTAAACCTGGACAAAATATAAATAAGAAGGTACCAACTAACCTGCTGTGCGTCCCTCTGCCCAAAATGGCCAATGTAGTTGGGGAACACGGTGAAGTTGTAAGGTATCCTGTGCTGCTGACAAAAGCTGACGATAACGGGCAGACACACTCCTGGTGCTGGGTTCCTGGCTCCGGGTGGGTCTGTGGGCGCCGGCCACGTCACCACCGTCGACCGGTTGACTACTTGTGACACGTACTGCGGACAACGAGGTAGGGTTACTATTGTTTGTGAAGTAGAGCATTATGAAGTTTTGGACATATCTGGTATTTTAGTTACTACACTACCCCATGTAATTATTATAAAATAAAGGTTGAGAGAGGTCGGTATAGAGAACCTATCTGAAGAGATTTTTGGAAACGGAATGCAATGTTATTATTTAACTGACGTAACAAGGTAGGTTCAGTGCTTTCATTTTTCACAAAATAGCTTTCAAACTTTCACGACCCCGGTCCTTTACAAAATTTCTGGAGCCCACAAAACAATATGTATCCACAACAACGCGTCCTTCACAATGTGCCCATTGTTGTAACTCTCACAAAACAGACAAAGACGGCCAGGTAAGACGGAATTGTTGCCCAAAGCCTGAGCACCGACTTTAAGCAACGAGCACAATAATTGTTTTGTTAGCAAAGCTTTGCCTTTCCAACATTTTTGTGGGCGGAATGGCTTTCAGCTGTATGCACGTGCTTCAGTAATTGAGTTGCTTCGTTTTCTTGATTTATACACAGTAAGAAATTGTGTACTTTTTTGAAGGGTGTGATAAATATTTCAACGTAATTTGTTTGAGCCAGTTGAAGTCAGTGCAAATACTCGTACAAGCAAAAGTTTCGTTTTATCGCAATGTTCCTAATTTCCGAGAATTCACGCATTGTGCTACTACACAAAGCTGTGGACTGTTGTTGGGTAGGTACAGATTGGTGAAGCGTAACATGAAATGTAACACAAATGAGCTGAAATGTAACGTATCAAGTAGGCGGATTTGTTTCAATGTAACGTGTTACATTTCATGTTATGTTTTACCAATCTGTACAGAAAAGTAATTAGTAGGTATGTTTATAAATTCATAGTTACCTATTGTAGGTGCGACGTTTACAGGGAGCCAGTTACAACGCCCACGGTAATTCAATTGTTGGGATTTGTTATTAGCAGGAACTGACCTTTTTACGGCTTATTGGAGACTCGCCCGAATTAACTGGCCCAAATCCGGGCGAATCGATCATTTTTTATTAAATATTAGTTTTTCTTGAGGCGATTCGCACGAATTCAATTTATTTGTGGATGAATCGACAACTCCAGCAACACACGAGTAAAGTACACTGGCGCACAGAAGTGGTTAGGGTAAAATATATTGAAATAAAATGAAACACGGAAATTAATCAAACATATCTTTATTAAACTTACAACATATTTTTCCTGCCTCGATGGTCTAGTGGTCACAAGCGCTACTGCTGAGCAAAGGTTCAATTCCTCGGTCGGGCAAGGTGTTATTGGGATTTTCCGTCTAGAATTTCTTAGTCAGTCCGGAGTCTGGATTTGTGCCCGGTTGATGGCAATAGACTCGCTTCCTATTACATGGCACCCAAACATAACTGCCGAAATATGGATGTACAGGTACACCTCTGCTTAATCCTTCAGGGATTACAGGCGTGATGTTGTGCTATGTCATCTTTATTAAAATATAGTTTTAAGAATACAATTTTAAAACGCATAAATAAAGATAGATGAATGTACTTAAATAATAATATTTGGTAAATAATTAAAATATAACATACAAAGTAATAACATTAGTTAGATTTTCTCATATTATCTAGTAAGAAAAAAATGAATTTGAATTTGAATTTCAAAGGAAATTGCCCAGGAAGAGTACTCTTGAGAAATGTCTCGTGTCTCAAAAAGTTGAACAGCATGAAATATCTAAAATAAAAAAATAAAAATTACATAAGACGTAATTATCATTTATAATGGGATAATTTTTTGAACAATAATTAGTTACTTTTAAGTTTTCGCCTATGTGTTGTGTACGCCATTTTTTACTATCGTCTGTCAAAACTATGTCCATTTCTTCTATTGCGTGTAATTTATTTTATATTATTTATTTATTTATTTCAGACATAATCTAGTCCATAGTTACATTTAAATAATACAACTCACAGATAAAAATCCAAAATGCAATAATTTTTAAAATATTCATTAAATAAAATTGTCAAAAAATTATAAAAATGTCAGAATGGAAAAATTAAATAAGGTGTCAAATATAAAATTGATAAGGAGTAAAATTTTATAAGAATGTGAAAATACTTAGAAATCTAAAAATAAACAAATTATAAGAAATCATAACATTTTAAATTTTTACCTGCACCAAGCCCGATATACGGGTGCATGTAAGGCCTGCCAGTGCTGCATGAAAGGCCCGTCTAACCTGTTGGCAACAACGGTAAGAAGACTGTTGCCACTGCCCCGCACTCTACTCGCCATCGAGGTCGCCCTGTTACGCATGCTGGCATAAAAATTTTTGCTTTTCTTCCGATAATAAATGGATCAAAAATAGAAAGTATTAGAATATTACAATAGCACGGGTACAACGTACAAGCCTCAAAGAGATGTCAGCAGATTTGAAGGGGTCCACTAGGGCCGATGCCTGCCGGGGATGCGAAGAAAACCGAAAGGGAGATCATGGCCCCCGGCAACAGGGCAACCGAAGGAACACGGGTGGGTTTTAGTCAGTAAGAGTCTGACACGCCCTCCCGCTCCGCCCAGAGCGGGAGAAGTTATTTGATGATTTCCCACCCTCAAAAAAAAAAAAAACGGGTACAACCTTATTTGAAATTTATTGCCCATCTGTCATATTTTTGCATTATGTCAACATTATCAACCAGTATGTTTTTTTATGCTGGTTTTGGTATTATTGATATTTTTGTGTTGTAATATTTTGAAAATGGCCAGTGCGACTGCGGAGCGATGTCTCCGATGCTCTTTGAGATTAACGCCCCTTATATAATCATTCTTTCATTTATTGTACCTAGCGTAGTTGTTTTCCATCCCTTCCTACTTACATAGACCATTTCATGATACGATCTATGATTTGAGTAGGATCTAGATAATTATTATACTGAGCGATTGACTATCAAGTTATGATTACTTCCTTGCTTTGCGTTTTAATGAAACGCGGGAATAAGAATTAGAAGCACGAAGATGCTTAAAATTGAAATCGAGTAAGATTTAGTGAGGTGGTCACTGGTCCACCAGTCACTAGCTACCTGACATAGCTAAACCGCTACAGATTTTACACAAATGTACTCCAAAGACACAAAGCTCACTTGTAAACATTCAGACCCTTTCAAATAGCTTTTTTCATTTCATTTTGTGGTCGCACATAACCTGTTAATGGTAATTTCATTTTTGTAAATATCTCAGAAATGCCGTTGTAGTTTGTGTTGAATTTTTTGAGGAAGTATTTATACATGTCATCGAGTATTTTAAAGATGATTTGATGAATGCACAACAATGTTGAATAGAGTACATTTGTCCATAGTGCCGTAGGCAATCTCCTTTTCCCTACTTATTTATATAAACTTGTGAAAAAATAATTGGTAAATAAAACAATTAATATCAATAATTACTCTAAATTATTACCAACACATTATAAAAATGTGTAAAAACAGTAGATATTAAAACAAACTCATAACAATAATTCTTATTCGTACCTATATACTTTATGAAAACATAAACAATAAGTATAGAACTAGATTTCTAACTTTAATCACAATCAAAATCACAGATGCTACCTTATATTAATTTTTCTACTAACATAAAATTGGTATTACCTTAATTTAGAGGCTTAATTTCTTAATTTTTCATAACAAAGTGGCAAATTAATTTCACCACAAAGAAGTTGCTTAACAACAGCTTTTATTATTTTATGCAGTATTCTTGTTTATTTTAAAATATTTTACTCAAATCACTTCTGTGCGCCAGTGTACTGTACTACTACGTATTGCTGGAGTTGTTGATTCGTCCACAAATAAATTGAATTCGTGAGAATCGCCTCACGAAAAACTAAATAGTTATTCAAATGGTCGATTCGCCCTGATTCGGGCGAGTTAATTCGGGCGAGTCATCAATAAGCCCTTTTTACATATAGCATTGTGTATTTTTTATAATAATGAAATCAGTTTAGTTTTTATGATATTATTATAATAGTTATTTTATTGCAATAAAAGTCTGCATTTAACTTCCTCAAGCGAACCAGTTTCGCAACAATAAAGCGAGAGTCCAACACACACTAGCCCTACCTCTCTGACAGAGAGGAGGCCGGTGTCCCAGCAGTTATAGGTCGGTATTAAAATGTGTGACTACCGAGATGATGACTACTTGAGAAGTAGGTATGAAGAAGAAGAAGACATATTGTGCTGACACCAAATAAATTGGGATAAGGGCAAGACAAAGATGTGCTCACCTGTACTGCTGGGTTAGCTCTGAAGTACGCGAACAGCGCTCCTGTGATGGCGAGCAGCGCCACCGCGTTGAGCGCGAGCTGCATCAGTCTGAACTTGTGGGGATTGGCTTCTGTACTGGCGCCGCGCATATCACGGAGCATCTGGTGGAAGTTAACAAACATTTCGGGGTTGCATTGGTATTCGACTTCCAATTAAAGAGTAAAAAAATTCACTACAACATTTATGAATAGAATAAGAGGCAGTCCCATTAGCATCCTGAAGGCTGTAGCGGCAAATACTTCCTCAGATTTATGGCAAATTGTGCGAAGACTGATCTCATTTAGATAGCTATTTTTGTGTGTAATTGTTGGGTGGTCTTTGCAAAAGTTTAATTCCATTTCATCTTTAGTTTAAGTTACTAAAAATAGTATTTTAAGTGCAAGCATGTTACTAACAAAATAGGAAGTTTCATTGCAGGCTCCGATAGCAAAGAGCAAGCAAATAATTCCAGGGATAGGAACTCTACTAAACAGAAGATTTGATAATTATTTAATTTTTAAATCTTCTATAAATGTTTTAGATACGAAAACTATCGTAACAAATTCCAATATCCCTAATGTTACTTTTCATTTAGTTTACCGAACCGGGTTCCTGCAGGCTTAGAGTGAGCTAGTTTGATAGTAACTCCATTAATTCAGCCCCACGGTCTTGATCGACGATCGTTTGCGATTGTGTGTTTATTCATAACCGCTTTGTTCTTTGCACATCACCTATAGTCGTCGACCATTAATGTTGTGTTAATGTAAGTGTTGTATGTAAGGTGGTTTTTATTTGGTATTTTATTGTAATTTTAATGAATTGTTTGATTAAGGCATCTATGATTATTGAATTTTGTTTGTTGTGTATGAGTCATTGTAACTCGAATGAATAAATTACTAATAATTTGCGATGTGAATGTAAAAATCGGACTCTTTTAGTATTCATCCTCTGTTTTTCGAAGCAGAAGAATATTTTCTTTTCCCCTAATTTCTAACTTTCATCTCAATTGTCTCGTTAGTCACGTTTAATCAAGCGTCGACTAAGAAGCAAGCGCAAGACAATAATCTGCGTCTGTAGTTGCCTACTGATGGTGTGTTGTTCGGCGGTTGTAAACACAAGTCACGTGGCGCGCCACGTCACCGCGCCGGACTCGTGAGGCGCACGCGCCGTTGCGCATAGAACCGCTCCGACTGGGCTGCAGTGCGGCGCGGGCGCACGGTTGCCCGTCTCGATGACTCACAGACAGCACAGTACGCCATCACGCTCATAGACGCAATGGGGATATTTTTTTTTTACCGATAGGTCATCTCATAGATGACTTCTGAGGTCATGACTATTTAACCGGTCTTTCCTGTGGCTGCCTTAAGCTTCTACACTCAAAGCCTCCAGCCAGGGGTATACAAACTAAGCTTATATTCTAGGCGAGCGCTCACTAAGGCCACCCCCTTTGGGGTACGAACCTCGGCTTAGGGCGTCGCTGGGGGGAGGACATCAAAGATGGGACGGGCTGGATCAAAGTTTAGATCATGATTATTAGTCGGGAAATTTAAAGCTACGTGCTCAGCTGCAAAAACTGCTGGCACCTCGTTTTCGAGCAAGGGTCGGGGGGAATATCATTTACTCGGGGTCGGCGAGGTTGAAATGACGCAATAGGATTTTTATTTTTTTTAGACATGACAACTCGCAGTTTTGACCACTAAGGTCTTGGCTGCTTAACCGGACTTTTACGCAATAGGAAAATGTAACTAGTTTTTTATACAAGAGCGCGCGCCCAGCCGACGAACAGGTGAGGGTGGGAGCGAGACAAAACATTAGATATTCTCGTGTAGTAGTAACATGTCACAAGTAGGTACATTATTTATGACCGCTTTTCATATGACTAGCCTTGGCTCACGTGAATGGGTTTTCTTTTTTTTGGCAACATAATTGAATGGGAACATGAAGTCATAGTAGGTACGTATATTCATAAAAAAATAATCCTCTCGTAAAAATAAACTTAGTAGCACATCTTTAGTTTCAATACGTATATGAACAAAATTAAATAAAAATTACAACTCAACATCACGCTTTGCTTCCCCGAAGGGTTAGGTAGAGTTGTACGGGCGAGCCTATTACCATCAACCGGGCACAAATCCAGACTCCGGGCTGCTACTGAGAAATTCCTAATGGAAAAACCCAATAACACTTTGCCCGACCTGGGAATCCAACTCGGGACGCCATGCTCAGCAGTAACGCTTGCGACCACTAGACCAACGAGGTAGTTATTATAATTATACATATTATCTTTATAATCTTCCTCAACTGACACCATTATTCGATTCCCGAAAGGCTCATGCACGCCTTGCAAGGACTGCGAGCTAAGCCGGTTGCCTCCGAGAACTAGTGGTGCTTACCTATAACTAAATTTTTATGATGAGTATGATTAGTCAAATCGTTACGATCAATGGCCTAATGGACATGTATTTTATTTTTCTTTTTTATTAACTACCTACTAATACAATGTGACCATATGTTTGTTATTGTATATTGTTTATTACTGTTAATTGGACCTATCGACTTCTAAACATATAATTTTTCTGAAATTTATTATATTGTGTTTTGATTAGTTTTGGCTCAATTTATGTTGATTTAATGTTTATAAAGGCAACAGCAAACCAACATTTTGCTTTGCAGTGCCCTGACAGGGTTCATGTACAAAAGCCTACAGTAATCTATCGTGAAATATGTGATGCGATGTGCATGGCAGCAATTAATGCATATATAAATAAATGAAAATTTCCAAGTGTCTACTATTACGGTTCAAAAGTTACAGCCCTGTGACAGACGGACGAACGGAAAGTGGTGCCTATTAGTAATAGGGTCCTGTTGACACCCTTTGGGTATGGAGCCCTAATAAGCTTTCAGCGAACGTTTAACTATTACTTAAGGTGCCCAGAAAACGATTAAAATGAAAAAATAAATAGATAGTCAACGAGCTATATAAAATAGAGACAAATTGTTCAAGTTAACTGAAGAATGAAGCTATGTACATAGTCTTTGCACCTTGCAACACGCAGGCAACCTATTTAGGTCATCCATATAAACTTTAAACAACGCGACTATTATTTTCCTCATGAATCTCTAGCAGCATTCATTCATGGCTTGATAGCCATTCTACCAAAAAGGGTTAATCTCGAGCTGCAGTAGCGACATGAATGGGCCTCAGGGCTCTGGCGGCAGCGCGTACTCGCGATTGTTTCACATTCACTAAGGAACCCTGGCTTTGTGGACTCCACTCAGATATTATTGTTACGTAATTTCTATTCAGGACGCCCATATTTGAAATAGCTCCTTGTTTCCAGATTTCGATATGGAATTAAGCACAGAACGTATGTTCTGTGGAATTAAGGTATATTTTTAAATTGAACTTTGGTTTTATTAAAATTTTGTTTTAACTTTTGGGGAATAAAAACCTTGCGCTTTTATTCTGGCAGTAAGTATCTTATTATTATATCGTCTATTGATTTTCTTTCATATAAAATTATATTTTTAAATATTTCTTAAACTAAGTATATATATAAAAAATCATTTTAAAATATAAAAAATAGAGGTCCGCCGGTGGCGGGAGCAGGGTTTCAAGCTACCGGTGGTCAGGGCTGCAAAGATAGGAACCTCCTCACAATTCGAGCCGTATCGAGGAGAACTGCCTTCTGAATCAGGCCTTGAATCAATCGCCTAACGAGAGCCTCGACAGATGATGACCGAGACTTTCGGCCATCAGGCCATTAGCCGTTACGATAATCGACACAATGACAGCTGAGCTCACATTGCACATGTCAACAACCTCGTGTGCTAAGTCCAGATATTTTATTTGTTTCTCTTTCTAAGCTTTCACGAGGTTTTCCTCATATTGAATGGTAACATCGACAATCATTGCGCGGCGCGCTAAGCGATCTATCACCACTATATCAGGCTTATTGGCGACAATAGTCCTGTCAGCTTTTAGCTGCAACGGCTTATTTTAATTTTAATTTATTAGATTTTTTTTTATTTTTATTACAGACGTTTTTAACATTCTGCATCGTTCTCACAAGTCAATACTATTCGATACGATTGTTCTCATAGAAACAATGAATGATGTTACCAATATTTTGTAACAATATTTTGATTTAAAAGTGTCCGTGGAGTTTCTTGCCCGTTCTTCTCCATAGGTACCTTCTTTGCTTTGGAATGAGCAACTAGCTTCATCTTTCTGACTGACCGACCCCTTGACAATTAAAAAGTACCTGTAATTGGTCTATTTAAAATAAATGTTTTGAATTTGAGTTCATCAATATGCAGTCAGAGTCGTGTAAATCCTGGCATCTCTAGGTGCAAACACCTATTAGATACGATTAAGCTTTAGAAACCCGCCTCAATGAATGTTCAAGATGGAATATTAGTATCACAACCACGTTAGTGGCTAACCTACATCCGTTAGGTCATATGCAAAGTGCATTTGATCAACCAATAGATATTGAGGAAGCTGAAATTATGAAAGCCGGCTGTTTCTATGAGAACACTCGTATCGAATGGTATTGACATGTTAATTCTAAAGGTTTAGATCTGAATCTCGGAAACGGCTCCAACGATATTCACGAAATTTAGTATGCAAGGGGCTTTGGGGGCGATAAATCGATCTAGCTAGGTTTTATTTTTAGAAAACGTCGTTAAAAAAAAACGTCCAGTCAGGTCATCCAGATATTTAGTACTAATTCTTTATATAGATTATGTATGTATCATAACCAGCCTATATTTCCCCAGAACCGCGACTAGGGCCTCCGTTCTCCGTGAGAAAGTGGGTCATAATCCACCATTGGGCCAAATTTTATTTTGGTTCAAAGATACCTACGAACTCTCTAAAAAAAGATACAGAGATAAGACTATAAGAAACGATGAACCAACAAAACAAAACTCTTTCGCAATACAATACAGATTACTTCCCCGAGTTATACGTAGGACGGGACGCAATCTTGACTCATGTAAACAGTAATATGTGGCCCGGGTTGTACACTCCTTCCTACTATATGTACGGGCAGACGTATACCCCTCCACACAGATACATACGTATGTGGCGAACGCTGATTAGAAACTTTGAGATTGTGTGTGGAAACCTCAGGACGGACTTTAAGATTTTATTAAAGAGGGTGAAAGAAGTTTTTGCTTGTAGAGAGGATGTTAGCGAGATTTCATTAGGAGTTCGTCTTTGCAGCGAATGGTATGGCAGCGTGTACTGACGTTAAAATGAATTAATTACGATTTATAACTTTACCTACTATGACTCTACACAGTCAATTTGTTCCTCATTATGAATCCACTATTACTAAAAATATGTTTCCGAGTCAAATAGGTAACTACATTTTGATTAGCCTTTCAAGCATTCGGGATTTTTTGTCTCATTTAAATGGTTCATATTCCGTGCTCGTTTTACTCAAAAGAAGTAGTTATCCGGTCAAATAAGCTCAATGTCTGGTTTTTAAACACGAAGTGTTTGTTTTACTTGAACGATCAGCACTTTCATCATTTAAACGCTTTGTTTTATAGTAGCGATGTAAAGAACCGTTCTTAAACCTAGATACTAGAGTAATACCTTAGTATCTAAGTTTATGCACTGTCTCTCCAAAATGTTAATATTTCAATAGTGAATTTTCATCTAGACAAGTGTCTGATTTTATAGCAAACAATCGGTCTACGTCAAGTGGTTCGAGTGGCTCGAGCCCCTCGGTATCGCAATCACTCGTCTCAATATATTTGATAAAATCCGATAAGAATTGGGTATAAAGCTTCCAATGATTGGAAATCGATTTTAATTTCTTGTTGTCTAGTTGCTTCATCTAGCAGTATTGAATATACATTTTCATTGAAAGTTTAAATGCTGAAAATAGAGAAAACCAAGAGTAAATCTTACTTTAATTGGACCAGTTAAACTACGGGACAGGAAATATAATTTAAAGAATAAAAGCTATAAATTCATAATAAAACTGAATCATAAATGCTTCCACCATATTATTCTACAACACCGACAGAAATATAATACCTGCACTTATTTCATTTCGACACACAATACGCTGGAAACCTAATCTTGAGATCGAAACTTTTCGATACGATTCCCGTGTAATCGAAACGCGAGTCGGTGGAGTGCAGTCTGCTCTCGATTGTAAAATACAAGAAACAAGTGAGAAGCGGTAGCGATGCGAATACGAGGAATTTCCAATTAATCACGACGTGTTTCTGGGAAAAGTTTGAATTCTGATAGATCAGTGAAATATTTGGATTTTGCTCGCAGCACAGAAACAATAAGTAATATTCACTCTCTGTAGAGTAGCACTGGTTGGTGAAGGGCTCCTTCCAGATTTATTTAAAAAAATCGAATAATTTACTTATGCGATTTGTTGTTACGGATATTTTTAAAGAAATTATTAATTGAGTATAAAATGAATTTTACTGACTAGAAAATAACGATTATTAATGTTTTTACGGAATGTATTACTTATTTGCTAGCTAAATATAATTGTATTAAAATGTCAACAGTAGGTTGTATTATTCGAAAAAAGTGCGTTTTGCATAATATTATAAGAGACAATCAAAGTTTAAGACAGCACTTGTTTTTGGCAAATTTTGAGTAATGCAGTACCTCAAACGCTTCACGTTATGAGGCGTGCAATACAAACGTAACATTGAACGAGAATTAAATTATAAAGTAAGATAATGACGAAATATTGTACGTTTCAGAATTTAAATTAATTTTATTTGTAAAGTTATTATTTAACCGAGCAACGGTTATATTATTATTATTATGTTAACATTTTTAAATGAAGCGTTCTAGCATAGTGACATTGTAGTTTTAAAACTGTCATAAGCATATTCGTTCAAATGTGCTATTATCGCTACCTCCTATGCCTCGGAACTCAAGTGGCACCCAAAGCTTTTACCGTAAACACAGCAAACGCTTAATGCGGCGCAATATTTTAATTACGACGCAATCCTTGCGAGCGACACTTAATTTTACAGTGGCCATATATGTCATACACTGGTGTGGGAAAATACTGTTACTACTTACTTTTACGGCATTTTGTTGAACGTGCGGATTTTTGCAGCATTTGTGGCTATAAAAATGTGTCTGCAACGTTTTTGCTACCGGTTTCGGGTCGTAGAGCGCGGAATGTGAAGTGGGAAATACATACTGACTGATTGATGGTGTTAATTGTCTCTGTTTATGGACTCTGCCGCAGTATTTAATGTCTAAATTGTTGTTGTGATAGGTATAATTCTTCAAGTCGATTGAATACTAAATGACAATTTATACAGCGGCGTTCTTTTGAGATAAGGAATCATAGAAACACGGGAAGACAGGATGATAAACTTGTCGGGCTGGTATTGATATAAGTAAAAGAAAGAAAGAAGAAAAAGAAAAAACGTTTAATTGCGGTAAACATGACGCAAAAAAAAAAGTTTTAAATACGTAAATGAGAAAAGGTTGGGGAAGCATGCGTCACATCCACGCAAATCGGCTATCGCTCAGCATTATGCTACGACCCTATGCAAGACAGAGCCCCAGCGCTGGTTTTCAGCGACAGCCGGCGCCGACGTTATGACGTCGACCGGTGCAGCAAACAAATATTTAGACGGTGTACCAGTACAGCGTACTTAAAGAAAAATAATTTATTAATATTAAAATGTGATTCAATATATTAAATAGATGTAAAAAACAAAAAGAAATAGACAGACTTACTTTATTTTAAGTTACGAGAATATCATCCTCAAAAAAGTTTTACGTTTTATCTATTGGCAACATTTCGTCGCGTCTTATTTGGCGTGCACCCAACATGTACTAAATTGTGATGTAAGAAATTACAAAATGGCCAATGATGTAAGTAATTCATTTATAATGTATAACTCACCCGATGATGCAAAGACATGTTGCTTCCATTCTGGAACCTGACGATCGTTTGTAACGACGCCGGTGTGGACATACTTTTGGTAATAGAACCATTGCCCGAGTCTCTGTCCTGCTGCTCCTTTAGGAGTAAACCCCGAGCTATCTTAGCGTTGAGGCTTTTATTCACATGTTGGTGCGGAAGCAAAGGAGCTTCCATCGTCTTCGTCGTATAAGACGGTGAGGACGTCTGACTAAACGAGTCCGAGGACACGTTCGAGTCCTGTCGAACGCTTATATTTGACCCTGAACTCGGTGAGCGTTTCATCGGCTGGACAGTATTCTGAGGAGGCAAGGGAGGAGGGAAAGGTGTCGAGTCAGGGATTCTTGCGGGAAGGTGCGCTCTTCTGGCGGACAAAGACTGTGTGTGCGCAGGATTTCTGTTACAGTCTAGTCGTGGTTGTGGTTGCACTGGAGCAACTGTTCTTCTGTTTCCGTTGGGGTCTGTCTGTGGTGTCGTCGCAGTAGGTGGTCTGGGCGGTGTTGGAGGCGGCACGCGGCGCGGCGGCTGCGGGGAGGCGCGGCGCGGCGGCGCGGGCGGCGGCACGGGCAGCACGGCAGGCGCGGCCGGCGCCGCGGTGCGCTGGGGCACGGGCGGCGGCTGCGGCACCACTGGCTGGATCTGTTGCAGCGGTGGCTGGAGCTGTCATCACAAATGTACAAAGAAGATCAGTATTTTTATATTTTTTTTCTTCTACGGAATAGTGTTACGTTTTACCTTCATAATGGGCCTCGGCGCCGCGATCCTCGAAGGCGGACAGTACGGCAGCGCGTCAGAGGGGCAGTACACGAAGCCGGCCGGTCTCTGCGGCTGCGCCGGCGCACACGCCGCCGTGCTGTGTCGCCGAGGGGTGCCGACGCTCGGTCGGAGCAGTTCTAGAAGTTTCTCTCCTGGAGTCGCTGCGAGGCTGCCGGCGCGACCGCACCTGAAGACACAGAAATTGTTCAAACTTGGGACCCCTTAAAATAGTTTCAGTGGGTAAATGACTAGGTAGAATTAAATGAATATCTAAGTCCTTCTGTGGAAATATGTTATAAGTTTAAAACCTCATTCAAAGGAGAAATACCCAGACTAGTTTTAAATTAAAAATCCATAATTTGCTCTTTATTTATACTCCATATTAAACCATTAGTTTTTCGCTACAAACTTTTACCAATCTACCAGCGATCAAAAATATAAACCTCCACTAATACCGTACACAGGAGCATTCCTGTGTACGGTTTTAGTGGAGGTTTCTATTTTTGATTGCCGAATCTATCGACAGTCGCCATCGGACGGCGAGTGCAGTACGGCTGTTGAATAGAATTCATCGTACAATTGTCACGTCCGACGATCGCCGTTGATTCCGAACGTATTGATTCAGCAAGACCAGTTAACGAATGTATAGCCGGCCGAATTAAGGGTATACATTGAGTTAGGTATCTATATCTGTCTTCACGTGACTGCTGAATATGGGCTCTTGATAAACGGTTTTGACCATGGAAAAATATGAGATTTTGGCCAAATCATAAAGCTCCGTAGATTCATGATGTTTTCCGTTCATTCGATTCGATTCATAATGTTTTCCTTAAGACAACATGCACTTTAAATATCTATGTATCTTTATAGCCTTCTCATTTAATACATTAGTAAGTAAGTAATCATATATTTACATCAGTGTTGTTTAAATTATGGGATGGATATGGCTATTACTAATGAGTAATATCCCTTTTTTTTTGTGAAAATGTATACGCGCCTTTTTTTTTGGGGTGGGAAATCATCAAATAACTTCTCCCGCTCTGGGCGGAGCGGGAGGGCGTGTCAGACTCTTACTGACTAAAACCCACCCGTATTCCTTCGGTTGCCCTGTTGCCGGGGGCCACAATCTCCCCTTTCGGTTTTCTTCGCAACCCCGGCAGGCATCGGCCCTAGCGGACCCCGTCGATTATGCTGACATCTCTTTGAGGCGCGCGTGGAACACAACGCGCCGTCGTTCCGGTCCTGGTCCTTATCGGACGGTGAGCTACCCATTGCTTACCGTCCGCAAGCCCGCGCCTACGGTGGCCGGAAATCGCCTCGCGATTCCCGACGCCCTGGGCGTCTCCTCCTGCGGCGGTTAGAGGCGTGAGGGCGCGAAATTTGCCTCTCCCTCACGCGTTCCGCCTCCTCCTTCGCGAGCATTACCGCTTCGTAGAAGGAGGTGACGGCCTCCCATTTCCTCTCACTCTGTACCATGGCCTGAACCAGGGCTGGACGCGAGAGATTACCGCCGCCGATCGCCTACACGAGGACACGGCGATGCTCCGCCCAAGCTGGGCAGGCCTCCACCGTATGCTCCACCATGTCCTCCGGGCGATCCACACAATGGTGACACCCGGGCGTTTCCTCCCGCCTTATTCTGTGCAGGAACCTCCCGAAACAGCCGTATCCGGTGAGGACCTGCGTCAGGCGGAAGGTGAGGATGCCGTGGCGCCTCTCTAGCCACTCCTCAAAGAGGGGTCTTATCGCCGCAATTGTAGCTTGCCCAGCGCTGGGTTGCGACAATCGCACTCTCCATGACATGAGTAATTATTGAAGGACAGTGTTCTTTAGTGGGATTGATACATTTTACAAAATATTTATAAATTGCTTAAAAATTCTGATGTTAACATATAAATTGAGTTGGTTTAATGGTTAATTGTGTGTGAGTGTATTGCTATGGGGTTAAACTGAATTGTTGGTGTGTGTGTGTGTGTGTGTGTGTGAGAGAGAGAGAGAGTGACACATTATTTTTTACTGAGTATCCACTCAGTAAAACATAATGTGTCGAGAAAGTGTAGTGCAAAATTTTGTATTTTAGTCGTTAATTCGTAGAATAAATGGGTTCCTCTGTATCGCAATAGTTTAGATTTAAGAGCAAATCTAACAATTTTCTTTTTAATTCAAAATGGTTAAGATTATTCATTGTAATTTTTTTTTAAGCTTGCTGTATATTCTAGAACTTAGAATGAAATATTGGTGGGTAGCAAATGTGGTCCTGTAACGGTCGACTTGACATACTCGCGCAGACCTACGTCGAGTAAGGAGTACTTTTCTTGGTGGGACGGCGGCATGTTTGCGTAGAGTTGAGCGGAAAACAAAGAGTTGTCTGACAGTGAGCAACTTGCAGTCCGAATATAATTGTTTAGTCGGTTACCTAAACGTTTTGCGTAGCATCACCTTCAAAACAGCTCTTTGTGTCCTCTCCAGTGGTAGAAGTGATGATTTTGGTGCTCCTCCCCAGGCATTCACACAGTATGTCAATAGTGACTGACACAAGGAGTAGTAGACAGTTTTGAGCGTGTCGATGTTCGCTGAGTTTTTAAGTAGCTTAAAGATATAGATTACTTTGCGAACTCGTGATTGCAAGTGATGTAATGTGTTTGTGCCAATTTAAATGCTCTTCTATTATTACTCCGAGATATTTAATGTGTGAACCTTTACTCAAGTGTAGACAGGTACAGTCAGGTTTTAAGTGGTAACTATGAAATTGTATATTAAATTCCTGTGGAGGCTGGCTCTTATAGCTTATAGAAAATGGTATAAATTTAGTGTTTTCGAGATTAAGAGTAAAAAGATTAGTAGCGAGCAAGTCTGATACCACGATAAGACAGTTTTCTGCGTGTCATTTTGTTTCATTCCAATTTGAGCCATGCACAATAAGCGCTGTATCATCTGCATAAGTAAAAACATTATAATTTGTAAGTGTTAGTGTGCATAACTAGTTTATATATACTAAAAAAAGTATTGGTCCCAGGATACTTCTCTGTGGCACTCCGCAATTACTTAGAGGGTTCTCATTGCTTTTAAAAATAATTAAAATCACACTTTGCATTCTGTCTGTGAGATAACTTCTAAATAGATTTAGTGGAGTTCCTCTGATACCAATATTCTCAAGTTTAAGTAGAAGTTTAGAGACAGAGTGTCGAATGCCTGAGATAGATCCAGAAAGATGCCAAGGCATTTCTTACCCTGATCCAGATTGCGGGCTAGGAGATCGCTTAAGTCACTCATGGCATCTTCTGTAGACGTACCCAACATGAACTCGAATTGATTGGGTGCTATAATGTTATAAACATCTAAGTATTTCATAAGCTTATTATTTAAGATTCTTTCTAATATCTTAAACATCGCAGAAAGCACAGAAATAGGTCTATAATTATTGACTTAGTCTCTGTCGCCTGCCTCATAAATTGGGTGAATAAGCGCTTTTTTAAGGCTTTGGGAAAAACACCAGTAGTAATCGAGAGGTTACAAATATGTGTTATTACTCAAACTAGGAACTTACGTGAGGCTTTAACCATCCGATTAGAAATATTATCCCAGCCAATAGCAGTGTCAGTGCGAAGGGTCAGGATGACTTTCTCTACCTCAGTCTCGTCCACCTCTTGGAGGACGAAAGAATTGCACTGGGAACCAGGACAATACGAAGCCTCTGGGATTTCTTAATTTTGTAATGTTGATTATTAAATAAGTAAACGTTAAAATTTAATTGTACTAGTTCTTTATTTACAGTTATCATAGCAAGCCCCTATGATAAAGATACAATAACTACATGTTAATGTACCTATAGTCAGGGGGGCACTTTTGAAGCTCATTTTGACAAGTGTCAAATTCATACTAGAAGAGATGTCAACTGTCGAAATGGGTTTTTAAAAATGGCCCGACTGTAGTTATTACCAGCAGGCCCCATGCCCCTATACCCCTTGTATCCGCGCCTTTTTTTTGGGTGGGAAATTATCAAATAAATTCTCCCACTCTGGGCGGACCGGGAGGGCGTGTCAGACTCTCACTAACTAAAATCCAACCGTGTTCCTTCAGTTGCCATATTGCCGGGGGCCACGATCTTCCTTTCGGTTTTCTTTGCACCCCCGGCAGGCATCGATCCTAGCGCTAGCGAACGCCGTCAATTCTACTGATATCTCTATGAGGCCCGCGTGGAACACATCGCACCGTCAATCCGGGCCTGGTCCTTATCGGCTGGCGAGCAGCCCATTGCTCACTGTCCACAAGCCTGCGCCTACGTTGGCCGGTAATCGGCCTGGGATTCCCGACGCCCAGGGCGTCTCCTCCTGCGGTGGTTAGGGGCGTGAGGGCGCGAAATTTTCCTGTCCCTCACGCGTTCCGCCTCCTACTTCGCGAGCATTACTGCTTCGCAGAAGGAGGTGACGGCCTCCCATTTCCTCTCGCTCCGTGCCATGGCCTGAATCAGGGCCGGACGCGAGAGATCACTGCCGCTGATCGCCTCCACGAGGACACGGCGATGCTCCGCCCAAGCCGGGCAGACCTCCACCGTATGCTCCACCTTGTTCTCCGGGCGATCCACACAATGGTGACACCCGGGCGTTGCCTCCTGCCTTATCCTGAACAGGAGCCGGTGTGAGAAGCGTGCGTTCGCGGCGCGGCGGCTACGCGCGGCCTTTTTATGTATGTGCCTGTGAGTGTAATTGTGTAGGGTAATTGAGTTTTTATAACTTAGGTAGGTAATACCTACGCTTGGTCGGACGGACCACGGCGGCGGTGATCTCTCGCGTCCGGCCCTGGTTAAGGCCATGTTACGGAGCGAGAGGAAATGGGAGGCAGTCACCTCCTTCTGCGAAGCGGTAATGCTCGCGAAGGAGGAGGCGGAACGCGTAAGGGAGAGGCAAATTTCGCGCCCTTACGCCCCTAACCGCCGCAGGAGGAGACGCCCAGGGCGTCGGGAGTCGCAAGCCGATTTCCGGCCACCGTAGGCGCGGGCTTGCGAACTGTGAGCAATGGATAGCTCACCGTCCGATAAGGACCAGGCCTGGGTCGACGGCGCGTTGTGTTCCACGCGCGCCTCAAAGAGATGTCAGCAAAATTGACGGGGTCCGCTAGGGCCGATGCCTGCCGGGGTTGCGAAGAAAACCGAAAGGGAGATCGTGGCCCCCGGCAACAGGGCAACCGAAGGAACACGGGTGGGTTTTAGTCAGTAAGAGTCTGACACACCCTCCCGCTCCGCTTAGAGCGGGAGAAGTTATTTGATGATTTCCCACCCAAAAAAAAAAAAAAAAATGGTCGGACGGACCAACTAGAAGTAAACCTGCTAAGTATATCAATATCAGTATATCACACATTTAAAAAATCTTTTCGCCTACAATCTTTTCACCTCGGTAAAACCATAAAATGTAGTTATAATTAAGAAAAACATAGTCATCAACACCAACCGTTTTAAATCGAAAAAAATGGTTTATTCCGGTTTTAAACGGATTAGTTTAGTTTTAAACCGGCCTTACAGCTGTAGCTAGGCAGGCGTATGACTTAGATCCTTGAAAAGAATCAAGTTCCGTAATTATGCTATATATGTTAGCCATAAGTAACAAAAACAAACATTGACAAGTATGTCACTAAAAAGAGATACCAAAACACTTTTAAGGTTGTATAGAGGAACGATAGCGAAACAGTTGACAGATGACCCCAATCTTTCACTCCGTTGATTTGTTGTTGACGGTAAGTATTTAGTTGTTTGTGCATGTAAAGTGTGTTTTGTAATTGTGATTGTATATGTACTTGTAGTTTTGATTGTGATTTTAGTTTGAATTAGTAAAATATTTAAAATACATAACTTAAGTAGTGTACATTTAAAGTAACATGCAAGCATTTAATAGTTGTAACATTAATCAGTTTAGCAGCTATTGCTCGGTAACATGTAAAGATGACAAAAGCAGGAATACGCAGGCGTGCTGCAAATAGTAGACCTATCTAGTCATTTTTCCTGTATTAATTTCGTAAGACAGCCTTCTGAGTGAACACGGTACTTTTGCGCACCAACTTCTTTGCATACGAAAATTCTTCCATTTGTTGTCCAGCAGAATTTAAAATAGTTCTTTTTTGCAAAAACTCGTGCGTGATAAAATCGTTTTTTTACTGATTGGTTTAAGTATTCAGTTATATAGATGGGAGTACGTTGCCCTTTTTGTGGGGGGGAAATCATCAAATAACTTCTCCCGCTCTAGGCGGAGCGGGAGAGCGTGTCAGACTCTTACTGACTAAAACCCACCCGTGTTCCTTCCGTTGCCCTGTTGCCGGGGGCCACGATCTCCCTCTCGGTTTTCTTCGCAACCCCGGCAGGCATTGGCCCTAGCGGACCCCGTCGATTCTGCTGACATCTCTTTGAGGCGCGCGTGGAACACAACGCGCCGTCGACCCGGGCCTGGTCCTTATCGGACGGTGAGCTACCCATTGCTCACCGCCCGCAAACCCGCGCCTACGGTGGCCGGAAATCGCCTCGCGATTCCCGACGCCCTGGGCGTCTCCTCCCGCGGCGGTTAGGGGCGTGAGGGCGCGAAATTTGCCTCTCCCTCACGCGCTCCGCCTCCTCCTTCGCGAGCATTACCGCTTCGCAGAAGGAGGTGACGGCCTCCCATTTCCTCTCGCTCCGTACCATGGCCTGAACCAGGGCCGGACGCGAGAGATCACCGCCGCCGATCGCCTCCACTAGGACACGGCGATGCTCCGCCCAAGCTGGGCAGACCTCCACCGTATGCTCCACCGTGTCCTCCGGGCGATCCACACAATGATGACACCCGGGCGTGTCCTCCCGCCTTATCCTGTGCAGGAACCTCCCGAAACAGCCGTGTCCGGTGAGGACCTGCGTCAGGCGGAAGGTGAGGACGCCGTGGCGCCTCTCCAGCCACTCCTCAAAGAGGGGTCTTATTGCCGCAATTGTGGCGTGCCCAGCGCTGGGTTGCGACAATCGCACTCTCCATGACGCCATGAGATCCCGCCGGAGCTCTGTCCGCTGTGCCGCGATTTCTCGCGGCAGCGGAGTTAAGCCCCGGCGTTTCGCCTCCTCGCGCCACTCCCAGATGTGCGCGAGGACCTTTGCCTCCAGATCCCATGGCGGTAATCCGGCAAGAAGGCTCGCCGCCTCACAGGAGACCGTGCGGTATCCTCGGGCCAGCCGGATGGCCATGACCCTCTGGGACGCTTTCAACCGGCGGGCTGGCCGCAGCCTTAGTGAACGCGCCCACACCGGTGCCCCGTAAAGGGCCATGGACCGCACGACCCCCGCGTAGAGCCTCCGGCAGGAGGCGTTTGGATCCCCTAGATTGGGCAGGAGCCGCTTCACCGCAGCCCCGGCCCGCTCCAGTCTGGGAGCCAAACGTCGGAAATGTTCGACGAAATTCCACCGGCTGTCGAGGACGAGTCCCAGATACTTCATCGTCGACTCGACGCCGATGTGAACCCCTCGGAGTACGTTGCCCTGGGAAGTGTTTCTGAGTTCATTTTATTTGTACACGGTTTGTCTTTATCAAATAACCGGACGTTGTTGAGGAATTTAAACCAAAGTTTAAATTCTTCGATAACGTCTGGTCATTTACCATTATGTTCCGTTATTGCTGACTTTTCGTCGGTAAACACAAATGTTTACCGACGAAAAGTCAGCAATAATGGGCCCGCAGTTTCCAGGTTTGTCAGGAATACGGTACAAGTCCCTCCAGTCAGATGACTGAATGTTCATGCCAATAGTTTTACCAATGTTATAAACAGTGGTAGTGATGTTATGCCTTTCTTTTTTTCCAAAACCGGGACATTTCTGATCTCAATGCATGGTGAACGAGAACTTTGCTCGTAGTCTTGCATTTTCTTCTCAAGAGACATAATGTACTCTTTTTGCTCCATTTTTTCCTTATCCATTAAGTCTAGTTTTAGCTTAACCTCATCATACTTTGTACTCAAGAAGTTCATTGATTTTTCAATCTCCTCGTTTTGTTATTTAAGTTTAAATGTGTTCGCGGCAACTTTTGTCAGTTTCAGATCCTGGTCCTGCCTTCATTCATTCAAGAAGTCAACCATCTCCTGCCTGATTTTCACGATCGATTCTATTTATTTTAGGCTAATCAGAAACTTCTATTGCATTCTAAACCAAGCCACCTTTCACTGCAGCCTGTCGTCAAATACCTTTGTTTACGCTTCAATCGTACTCGTACCAAGTTAACATGGAGTAAACTTGTTCAAACGCAGAAACGAGTGGTTCCCGACATATGTCCCGGCGATTACATGTCCGGCTCTGAATGGTTTGTAGGGCAATGCAATTCTACAGGACAGTCGCCGGCCCCGGCTTGAACAGCGCATGAATTATACGTGTACCTATTAATTATTGAGCTCTGTGATACTGAGGTGGTTAATGACTTTGAACGTGTTAGGAAATTGTTTAGATGTAGTTTTGAACGAAGTTATAAAACAATTATCAAGTGAATGGACAGTAGGTTTTCGAGTTTCTGAAAACTTTTGTCCCAATTGAGTAGCTGAGGATTGAGCCTAATGGCGCGTGATTGGAGATGGCTGCTATACCTATACTGACGATGATGTCGAAAAATCATTGAGATTCTGATCTAGCAATTCATAATTATGTAAGAAACTATTCTAAGATATTCAAAAGAGTCTACTCCCAAGCTAAATCTAAATTAATAAGTAACAAAAATAATATTTCTAACAATGAAATAAAAGCTGTGTGGCAGGTAATTAACAAAGAAACTGGAAACACAAAACAGCGAGATCAGAATGAATTGTCTTAAAAAAATGATAATGAAACCATTTCAGATAAGTTAAAAGTGCTGAAACACTAGAAAATTTCTTTACCAACATCTCAATAGAGGTTACAAAATCTTTCCTCTCATCATCTATACTAGCTGAATCTCTTCTAAAAGAACACTTCAGTAAGAACATTCCAAGTTTTGAATTCAAGCCTATTTCTATTTTCACAATTAAAAAGCTTAACATAAAAACACTAAAGACTTAAGAACCTTAACGGGGGATTTCCGTTAAGGTTCTTGAAGATATCATTGACGCAATTGCGCCTGTCTTAACTGGCATATTTAATCAATGTTTAGATAGCGGTACGTTTCCTGATTTAATGAAACATAGTAAAGTAGTACCAATTTTCAAATCGGGTAGTAAAAGTGATCCCTCTAATTATAGACCAATATCTGTGCTACCAACATTGAGTAAAATATATGAAAAAAACATGCTAGACCAGATGTTTTAACATTTGAATTCAAATGGGATTTTACGTAGTCACCAGTTTGGTTTCACGAAACGTAGGTTGACGACTGACGCAGGAGTAAAACTCATCAGTCACATTTTGGAATCCTGGGAGAAGTCCCAGGATGCAATTGGCATTCAGATAATCAGAAGCGTCGGGGTCTCTAGTTAAAATGGGCGTGCCTCAAGGTTCAATTCTCGGCCCTTTCTTATTTCTAGTTTATATAAATGATCGTCCTTACATGATGGCTAACTTATCGGATATAATTCTATTTGCTGACGATACTTTTCTTATTTTTAAAATATACAGGAAAGATACAGATCTCTTACAAGTCAATGATAGTCTGGGTGTTCTTTCAAAATGGTTCGCCGCTAATAATCTTTTACTTAATGCGAACAAAACTATATGTATTAGGTTCTCATTAACAAATGTACCTAAATTAGGTCTAAATCTAAAACTTGATGGCAAAAAACTAGATGCAATAACGGAAACTATATTCTTAGGAATTACTTTAGATTCAAAATTGCAATGGGGCGCCCACATTAGAACTCTTTCAGGTAGATTAAGTTCAGCTACATATGCAGTTAGAAAAATAAGGCAGTTGACTGATATAGCCACAGCTAGGTTAGTATACTTTGCTTATTTCTACAGTATTATGTCTTATGGCGTTCTGCTGTGGGGATCGGCAGCTGACGTAGATTCAGTTTTCATTTTACAAAAGAGAGCAAACCGCGCGATCTATAAAATGGGTCCGCGCGAGTACCTTAAAGACAAATTTAAAGAAATTGATGTACTGACTTTCCCTTCTCTTTATATCTTAGAAAGTATTTTGTATGTTCGCAAAAACTTAGGAATTTTCAAGATAAGAGGCGATTTCCATAATATAAATACACGTAGTAGACATAAAATTGTAAGATGTATTAAATAGCGATGAAATAAAGAGTGATTTTCTTGTATTACTAAAACTGCTAACACAATGGCACTCTTTTTCCCTTCGATAAAACACGTCGCTACCTAGACCTACATAAAGGTAAAACAAGTTATCCACCATACACAACACACAGGTGAATAGGAATACCCGCTGACGTCACCCGGTGATCGCAGTTCCAGTTAATGAATGGTGAGCAAGCCTAGCTGGACATGTCTGTCAGAAACAGAATGCATTAATGGACATGCTTCACTGTGATTGGCTGCGATTGAACATGCTTCACTCTGACTGGCTGCGTTTGCTCCTGAATAGATGCAGTTGTATTTGAATCAATAGGCTGTATGGTCGGTGTCAATTTTCAACAGTATTCTGTGGCTAATATTGGGTTTAATTTATCCAGATATGGATTGATTCATCGAATACTGGATTTATTTTGAAGTGAAAATTTCTTTAGGCACGTTGGATATTTTTGAGATGGGACAAAACCATTGATTTCGCAACACCAAGACGACACCTCATTTTTGTAAACGCGAATGTGCTCTTTATTTATATAACGTTACGTATCAATGTTCTATGCAAGTAATTTTACTTTAAAGGTTTCGGAACTTTTTTTTTTTTTGTAAACGCGGTTTACAAAATCGCGTTGACAAAAAAAAAATCCTTCCACCAATAAGTATCTTTCTTCCACCAAGGCGATCTTGTTCAAGTTTTCACTTCTGTCAGCACTCCCGGAGTGCCACCACTTTTTTTAGGGTTCGATACCTCGAAAGGAAAAAACGGAACCTTTATAGGATCACTCGTGCGACTATCTGTCCGTCTGTCGCAGCCAATTTGCTCCGAATCTAATGGACCGATTTAGTTGAAATTTGGTACGCATAATATGTATTTCTGTGACCCAAACACGAACGTGTAACAGAATAAATGAATTTTGAATATAGGGGTCACTATTGGGGGCAAACAAGAAAATAAAAAAAAAATGTTTTGCTAACAGTACCGTGTGACATCAAATGAAAGAGCTTGTTGCAAAGATCTTAAGAATATTTTATATATTTTTGAAATAAATATTTATAAGATATTAAAGAAATTCGATGAAAATTGACCACCAGGAAATAAGGGGCCCCCCTTATCTACGAAACTACTAGACCTAAAATTTTGAAAAAAAAAATACATAGTTTTTTTAGCTCTTTACTCATAGATTACAGGAAAATCTATAAGAAGTCTATGCCCTTAAAATAACTGGTAAACCTCTATTGTGCGTACAAACTTACATTTGCAGTTGGAATGTATGGGAGAACATGTTTTTCAACTACAATGTTAAGTTTGCTTTTGGGATAAATAAATTCATCTCAACTACGGAACCCTTCATTGTGCGTAGTCCGACAAGCACTTGGCCGGTTTTTCAGTGTGAATTTTAGTTGAACTTAGCGTAAACTAAACTATACGCACACTTTCTTAGTATTTATTATATCAGTAAAGTAAATACGAAGAAAGTGTGCGTACGTGTCAACTATCATTAATAAAAATAGAATTTTCTCAATAACGGTTACCTACGTAGCAACAATGTTCCTATGTGTTAGAGACTTTAACTATCGTTAGAAATATGGATAGTTAATAAATATTCATTCGTTACGCCTATTGATTATATGGCTACAATTTAACACTCCTCCAAAGTTTAAGTTTACGAGCAAATAAATCAACAGCAAACCGTTACGACTAGAATCGTTAATTTGTTAAATCTAAAGCTACTCAAGTGGCGCCAAGTTGTTGTTTCACTACTTACTAACTCTTGCGTCTTCAACTTAATGAACCACTTGCAAACTTTATTCTCTGATAAGTGTAGTACCAACTACAGATTCACGTTATTATTTCTTGAAGAAAGTATTCATTTATTTAATGGCTAGCGTTTTAAGATATACGAGGACGAAGTGTTACACTGTAACAAGGATTGTGTTTGTGATTTTAATCAAATAAGTAGCAGGCGATGCATCATAGGTTCGTCCGTAGTCACAGCATTTTGCTGAGCAACGACCAATTCTAGGACAGATGCGACGCAAACATTATCAAACTTTGAACATAGAATAATCTACTTCTATCTTTTAATTTCTATCAGTGATATCTTTGTAAAATAGGTGAATAAACAAATTATGTCTGAGCGAGTTAGTTACTGTGAAATTAATGCGATTCGGATTTCAATGTATGTACTTAACCAAAAATGTGCCCACACGACATTAAGACGGGAACTAACGCAACTCATCGTGTACGAAACTAACGCAATTTATCCTGTAGGTACATAACACGATTGAGGAGTGGCTGGAGAGGCGCCACGGCGTCCTCACCTTCCGCCTGACGCAGGTCCTCACCGGACACGGCTGTTTCGGGAGGTTCCTGCACAGGATAAGGCGGGAGGACACGCCCAATCTTTTAATTTCTATCAGTGATATCTTTGCAAAATAGGTGAATAAACAAATTATGTCTGAGCGAGTTAGTTACTGTGAATTTAATGCGATTCGGATTTCAATGTATGTACTTAACCAAAAATGTGCCCACACGACATTAAGACGGGAACTAACGCAACTCATCGTGTACGAAACTAACGCAATTTATCCTGTAGGTACATAACACGATTGAGGAGTGGCTGGAGAGGCGCCGCGGCGTCCTCACCTTCCGCCTGACGAAACAGCCGTGTCCGGTGAGGACACGGCTGTTTCGGGAGGTTCCTGCACAGGATAAGGCGGGAGGACACGCCCGGGTGTCATCATTGTGTGGATCGCCCGGAGGACACGGTGGAGCATACGGTGGAGGTCTGCCCAGCTTGGGCGGAGCATCGCCGTGTCCTAGTGGAGGCGATCGGCGGCGGTGATCTCTCGCGTCCGGCCCTGGTTCAGGCCATGGTACGGAGCGAGAGGAAATGGGAGGCCGTCACCTCCTTCTGCGAAGCGGTAATGCTCGCGAAGGAGGAGGCGGAGCGCGTGAGGGAGAGGCAAATTTCGCGCCCTCACGCCCCTAACCGCCGCGGGAGGAGACGCCCAGGGCGTCGGGAATCGCGAGGCGATTTCCGGCCACCGTAGGCGCGGGTTTGCGGGCGGTGAGCAATGGGTAGCTCACCGTCCGATAAGGACCAGGCCCGGGTCGACGGCGCGTTGTGTTCCACGCGCGCCTCAAAGAGATGTCAGCAGAATCGACGGGGTCCGCTAGGGCCAATGCCTGCCGGGGTTGCGAAGAAAACCGAGAGGGAGATCGTGGCCCCCGGCAACAGGGCAACGGAAGGAACACGGGTGGGTTTTAGTCAGTAAGAGTCTGACACGCTCTCCCGCTCCGCCTAGAGCGGGAGAAGTTATTTGATGATTTCCCCCCCACAAAAAAAAAAAGGTACATAACACGATTCTTTTATATCGAATGTCTCATTTAAGTTTATTACCTTTACATACCTATCCCTAACATTCCACTCACATACTTCTAACTTAAATGTATGTTTACACCCGAATCCCCATAGCCCAAAAACCACATAGAAATCCTTTGAAAATTCGAGAATGTTCTGTTCTATCCATTACAGTAGTAAATGTAGCGACTAATGGGAGCTGCTGATTACATGCTCGTAATGAATCGAATGCCGCCGCTGAGGTTCCACCGCCGCCGGCCCCGCTGAGGTTCAATCGATTCTGTTGGTTTTACAGCGATTTCGTGAGTTGTGTTTAGGTTTTTGGGAAAATTCTGGAAAACTTGGGCACAACCGAGTAATTAAACAATGTCTTCTTATTAAATTGACCTCGGCGTAAACTGTGTGCAATCGCTGTGTGTATGTCAAGGGGAAAAGATTAGCTAGTGAGAAATAATGGTAGCATGTTTACTCGTAGAGGCTTTAAGTAAGTACTTAATTTCATTCGTGCTTAGCAAAATGCAGATTTGTTTTTTCGATTAGGATTTTGATTTAGTATTTAGTATCCTGAAATGGCATCACACTATAAGACAAACAACGAAATACAATTACTTATCAGAAAAAAAGATACAAGTCATATATGCCCTTCAACAAGCTCAAGCATTGAACTGGAGATGGGCGGGCCTTCTAGCGCGATCAGAAGACAACAGGTGGATCCTTAGAACAACCGCCTGGAAAGGCCGAAACGGAAAGAGACGAAGAGGCAGACCAGCAGAGCGTTGGCAGGACGAGTTAGTTGAATTGATTGACAAATCATGGCTTGAAAAAACAAAAAACAGAAAAATCTGGAAATTACTGGAGGATTACCCGTCGAGGGGTCCTTAATTAGTTAATTTTGTAATATTAAGTACATTTTTACGAACTTTATTTATTTTGTAATTAAAGAATTAATAAAGGCTTTCTATTTATTATCCCGAAATGACACCACATGTGCACTCAATAGATCTCGTCCACCGGCGCACACCTTGCACCTATAAAGCTCGAATACAGCTATATTCCAGCGCATAATATCAATTTCTCAAGCTTGTCCTGAACTTAGCCCTCTAACAGCCCTCCCAAATTTTAACCCCCTTCCTCCCTTCGTCTGACAGTTTATTAATCTAAACAACGAGACAGGACGTGACGTCACAGACAATGATGCTGAGACACGATGACATAAACTGTGCGCGGATTATGAATGCAGAATAAGATGGATACTCTTCCTATTTGAGAGATCGTACTTTCTTTTTGTGGTCCCAGGACAAGATGATGGAGATGGATAAACCATCTTATGACGTGGAATGTTTTCGGTCAGTATGGGGTCACTTGCAAAAACCATATGTAACGAAATATATTATGGCAAGATCACCTATTACTTTAAAAGTATAGCACCTACCCGCATTATTTTATTATCATAACTTAGAGAGAAGTTTTGCTGGCGTAAATGGCTCTGTAATCGTGCGCAGTACGATGCATTCGGGACTAAATTTATCATTGCGCGCTGTGTTTCTTTAGTGATTACTAACAGTACATTGATGGATTCGAGTCGGAGTGGTAGCGTTGGACAGAGCTCACGACGTACGTTATAGCAGTTGTGATGAAACTCACACTTGTGACCAACAACACTATTTGTACTACTGTACTTGTTTGTTTGTACTTGTGGCCATAAGAAGTTGTAGAGTTTAAAAAGGCGTGGGTTTTTGCAGAAATGTTATAACTGCTTTACTATGGCGCCACCGCGTATGATACGTAACAAACATAACTAAGCAAAAGCTCGGGTAGCAAAAGAGAGAGATTCCGGCCCTCGATGAACCGCTTTAACCTCGGCGAAACGTATTCGTCTCCCCAGGGAACGCGTTAGATTGAGCCAAGCGCAGAAACTATAGCCTACGAGTGCGGCGGGTTCAAACGGAGTCAGCCGTCTTGAGCACCGCTATTTGATATAACTGTGAATGCAATGGTGGCAAAAAACGATACCAACTCATCAGCATCCATCACTAGGCTCCACACGACAGTAACAGTATAAGGCCACAGTTAGAGCAAATTACGCGTGCGCCTGATTACCGTAGATGCTGGAATTTTGCTACAGCCTGGTTCAAGTACGTGTTTATCGAGAACGAGTTTGGACACTGACGAAATGTGGGTGTACACACAACAACTCTACAACTCTGCTGAACCCTTTGACCATAATGTTATGTTATGATTTTAGACACAAGTGTGAGGGTATTTGACTGGTTGTGGTTCAAGAATGTTCGTGACGCGATTTCTAGAGAAAACGTTTCCAGGAGAGAATACAGCGAACTTTAAACTCTGCCGCAATTACTTGAACGTAGGTATGTAAACGTCGACGAATGCCAGCCGTGAGCAGGAGCAACGGATGTAGATATCCTCCTTACCCTACCCATCTACCAAAGCTAGCGCCGAGGAGAGGCTCGTCTCTCCAGGTTTGCTGACTTGCCGTACATGCAGATACGATGGTTGCGACATGCAGTCCAATACGGCATTGTGGGACAAGTAATTAATATTCCGGTTCACGTAAACAACATATACCAAACCCTACCCCGTCAGTTAGACGACGACTAAGCGATAAATGTTAATATTAAGCGGTCATTCATTCATTAGTCTGCGTACTTAAGCGGGTCTGTACACTAAGGAAAAGTGAAAGAGTGGCTGCAATATCTCAGCAACAAACCGTTAAAATATCAACATTATAATATGCACATCGACTGGGAAATACTGAAGTAGGAATGTACAGCCCCAGAGCCAGGCCCCAGCACATCTACGGCTGTGGTGATGAGCCATTGAATTACTTGACTGCACGCGAATGCCAAAATCAGAGATCAGCAGCGGTCAATAGCATGCGATGGTGTGGAATGAGTCAAAATATCTAGATATTGCTCCGGGACAGTATGTGAGTCCACTTAACATCAGCTATGATTGTCACGCTGAACAATGAAAGTTCTGTACAATGTATCGTGGCGAAGCAAGACCAATAGCGGAGAGCGTGAGGGACACTCCGTACACCATGTGTATGTCAGAGATAAGGCACATTGACCGGTGTGATTAAAGATCTATTTCAAATAAACTATAACGTTAGTTTGTGTTTGAATAAAATATGTAAATAAATGTTACTTGCGTATTTGTGTTTCTTTGATTATCTACATCAAGGCCTGTACTGTAGAGTACAAGCACTCGTGCTTATTACACACTCTCTAGCATGCATAAGACGTTTTACGTACTCGACTGTGGCTGCGCCCCTGATACCGATTTTTTTTTTTAAATTTCAGCTGTCATATAAGCTGACTACAAATATTAATAAATTGTATATCTCAGAAAAAAAAATCAGAAGATGCGAGCCTATAATAACGGAAGGTAACCTCAACTGGAGCATCTTACTATCTGCACTACTCTGTAGGTACTTCATAAAGATCAATTAAGTTTAATATTGAATTGACATATTTTATGACAATACTTTCAAGTTCTAGTCTATTTCGGAGAAACGTTTTTCTTCACCAATTACGAATTTCATTACCGAACTAAAAGTCTCGGTAAGACACTTGAAGTGGAACAATTAAGAAAATTAAATTTGCGTGTACCGCAAGATGGAGATATGGGGGAGCCCCCCTTCCCTCAGTTGGCAAACTTAACGGTCTCGCAAATTGGTGTGATTAATCGCGTTCCAACCAGTAACAAATTGTGCCGAGGACACGTAGACGTCGCGAGTATCCGAGAACATGTAGGCTACGTTGAGAGTATCCGATGATGATTGTGAAGAATTCCGATCGAATTCAATTAGTTTTATTGGTTTTTTAAAGGTTCTGCGGTTGCTTTGAAAAAAGATGTTTGTTGTTGTGGAATTGGTCAAAATATTACCCTTTATTTTAATGCATGAGCAGATCTGATATATATTTAACGATTGAGATGGCTGTAATTTGAAAAGCTTTGGTTCACAACAGTCATGTCTATTAAGTCCGCTATAGCATTCTTCTTTTTATTTCGAAAAGCGATTTAACATTGATATTGTTTTCAGTGTGGATACCTATTATTTATTCATTTCTTTAAATCTCAATCATAACACCGTTACAAACTCATCCAAGGCGATGTTATAAGTCACAATGTCTACACCAATTTACATGTAAATAGAATCATAAAGAATCAGAATCAAACCTGTTTCAATTATTATTTGTGCCATTTTAATGAATTTCGGCATTATAAAAGGCTTGCATCAAAAACGTTCGACTTGTTTATAGTGTTAGTATTTAAAGTATCCTTATTATTTATTTTTCGAGTGAAAATCACTGTAAGTTCATAGCACAGGAGCTTATGTAAATTTAATATCAATAAATATTGTAGTAAATAAATTACTTGGAGCTGTTCCAACTGCTTACCGCTAATGGAATGAGCACGAGCCCACGTAAGCACCTACTTTTACTTAGGCATATTTTGAAACCCACGTCAGGGAAATGGGTTTGTGATTACTTGCAGTTTGAAGTACCTACCTAGTTTCTGCGTTACGCATAAACGTCATACCAAAGCGATGAAAACTATGGTTTCACAAAAGTGAAAACTATGGTTTCACAAAAGTCAAAGTTAAATCATTTATTTCAATTAGCCATTAAAATGCACTTTTGAACGTCAAAATTTACAAAATAAAATGGTTCCAGTCGCCCCTTCCAAAAGGCAGTTTTCGTATGGAGAAGAATGGGCAATAAACTCCACCGTTACTCTTTTAAAGTATTTTATCATATTTTGTATACAGGAAGTATTTGAAGTGATAGTTGGCTTAATGAAATACATAATAAAAGTTTATGATTACTAGTAGTGGTTAACTCTTTGTCATAACCACAATAAACAGGGTCATCATAAATTAGCTAGCGAAACTCTGCAGACGTTATGGGTATCGATATCTAAACATTATCAAACCAATAAAAATATGATTGGAAGAAATTTTTATTTTTGGATAGCGACGGCTGGTATTTTACTTACGGAGACAAGCAAATAATTGTTTTGTAAAACTCCGCACACATGATGGTTACCAAAAAATACAATATCTGAACATAATAAATAAAATATAAAAAGTGATTTTCTAAGTTCATACTTAAAGTAACTGTTGCCCGGCAACAGTTGGCAACAGTTACCGTTAAAAGGTCCTAGTAACCGTTTTTTATTGACTTTTGTTATTTTATTTACACGCAACCGGTCTGTCCTGTAAGTGTAGTTTCATTATAATCTTGTAATACATTTAAAGCTACAAATATTTACGTTACAGTCAATGCCGCAACACTAGCCCGTCTCTATTAGATGTTAATCTGACGAACTGTGATGTGCTACGGCGTAGCAGCTACGTAAGCTATGCCGTAGCAAATGACAGACTTGATATAACGCGGTTTTCATTAGTCTTTTTTTTTGCACTGGACTTGGTATCTGTATGAAGTTAATCTATATATGTACCTATACTATAATAATGTTTTAGAGAGGTAAAATTTGTTTGTTTGTCTAATTTCCGGAACAAATGATCCATTTCTATTTTTTTCTAATTCAATGGTAGAAAGCTATATTTTTCTCGAGTGCTATAGGCTTTAAATTATATTTATATCATGCACATTAGCCGTACTATCACATTAACTATAAGCTTGAAGTAATTTACTTTTTGTAAATAGGTATTCGACGGCTCCTTAACGCCTGAATGGCCAAAATACTTACTTGCTTTAGTTGCTAGGTGGCTCAAAGCTCGTATAATTCGGTATATTTGAGATTTGCTTAATTATTCATTGCTACTTGTTGACTGACTGCAATTCAGACTGAAACGGTGTTTAGTTTGAGGAGTTTACTGGAATGTAATTCAAACAAGCTGAAATGCACTCGACTGAAATGCGGTAACAATCAATCCAAACCGGTTAGAAGTGGCATTCGTAGTTACGAAACAAAAAATTGTCTGTTCATATTTCCTAGATATCATGCATGACGAATTTACAATACTATAAGAAATACCGAACTTCACCTCTGAAGGATATTTTAAAAAAGCTGATATACTCGTAATGAATTTCAGGAAAACTCATAGAAGATTTTTTCCAAACTTTTTTCCAAATTCAGAAAGCTCGATAACAAAACTTTTTGATCTCGATCTGTTTGCAAAGTTAAATTGAAAGTTGATAGGTAAACCGATGGAAGTATGTCCTGATAGGATAACTGAGTTTTAATAGTTAGAGGCCTTTTGCTGATAGAGTTTACGGGAGCGGTTTAATTGAAACGGTGGTCAGGGTCAGGTCAATGTGGAAGTTAGATAGTTGCTATGCGTGTCTGGTTACTGTCATGATTGTGTGTCTATACCTTATCGTATCTATCAATCTTAAACAATCAGTTCTATATTATTATTTACTCTATAGCCATATGATGCGAAGCATTAGAGAGTGCTCGGCGATCGAAAAATTTGTTTTGACTCCTATCTGCAACTGTTTTTATTGTTACACTCCTGCTAGTACACAACACCTATTATATACCATTGCATAGATAAATTTAATAGAGATTAATACTATACTTTTCAAAAATTGATGTAATGCAGCAGAAACGAAAAATATATCAAAATTTTCCCGTCAATCAATGTATGAAAACTCAAAACATTTTAGCTTGGAGAAAATCAATGAATGGAGTTTTTTTTTATTCTAATAGGTACGTTTCAGCCATAGGAGGAACCTTATTGAGAATGGCTCTTTTATTCAAATTAAATTAATTAAAAAACTAACTAATATAATATCTATATCTTTTAGAGCTAGTTTCACAGTACTGTGTTAGTTAATTTTAACGTCCAATTATATAGATAACGGCCCATTAGGCGTAGTGAGTGTTTCACCATGTACTAAGGAATGGTTAATTCTCTTAACAAAGCGTTAAACTTAATCACTGCTCCAAAGATCTGCTACTTTCTCTATCTAAAACTTTTAACAGGCCGTCAATTGGTTGTCAGTTGGTCATATAAAATGGAAGAGACGTATAATTTTATTTTTGAACACGAAAATGATGAATTTTATAAAATTTCGAACTTTTAGATAATATTATTCGTCCTCCTAAAACATATGAAGAGATGCTAATTGTAGCCTAGTATTTAGTGCACACAAAGGTCGCACTAGTTATTGCTGGTAGGAACCACTGTGTGAGCTTATAGATAATGCCTCTATGCTTCTAGATCAGTGGTTCCTCTTTACCTTTATTTTGACCATGGACCACTTTGATTTCTTTGTTGTTAGCAGGGACTTTGAAGTACAAGAAAAATAAACTGAATTAATCGGAAAATAAACTTTAATTAAAATCTCAATAGTAACATGCATTATCAATATTATTTTAATAGAAAAGGTGATTTTTGAGCTTGCATCTTCCGCAAAAGTTAGGTAATCCAAGAACATATATTTTTTACTCAAACTCAAACTGGTCCACCCCATCCAGACCAAGTAATATTTCTACTTGTCCTTGAAAATGCCCCGGTGGTGGATGATTGGGCCTGACTCCATCTGGAAGTAGCAAAGTATGCATTATGAAACAGTATTTTAACACTAAAATGGAGCGTTACTATTCGCTCGCTAGGTGTCACTACGATCACATAATTATGTCTATTCGCTAAGACTAGGAAACCACTGAATGAATTTTGGTGAGAGTTTACTGTCAGAATGGTTAGGTATTCTAAATAGAGGCCATAAGTAGATTGTAATTGGGGTTTCTGGATCAGGTCAGATCCAGAAACACCCAATTACAACCATCATTCATTATTTTTTCAATCATTCATTCGTAAACTTATGATTCAATTTGTAATGTTCGGACTGGTTTGATCTCAAGAGCTTTGATCTTAATTCGTTTAAAAACTAACACATATTCTGGCCTGATCTAATCTAGTATATGGGTGTGTATTCATAATTCTAACCTGATCTGATCTGTTATCTGAGTGCGTATTCATATGCGTTTTTCATTGCAACATGAAAGATTTCTCACTAACACAATTCTTGACGATGTTTTGCCACTTATTGATATATTCCTTCCCTTTCACGGCGTTTAGGTAAAAACACTGTGGAAAATTTATAGCATGCTGCATCCAAGGATCATCATAAATTTCCCAATCTTCTATAACACCTCCACATGAAAAACATGCCGCTTTATCATACGGATTACTCCCGCAATAAAAGAATCCGGCATCAGCCATTTCCATCACCAATCTTTTCTTCGAATTATTCGTCCCCCAATAATAATTAAAGGATAATTCACGTATTTTGTATGTATTATACATATCATATCGAGGTTTATATTCAGTTTGATACATATTTTATTTAGGTATTTATTTGCTAGTTCTTGATGCTAATGATTATTAACATAGAATGACATTGCTTTAATGATGCAAGCAATTTATAAACGTGATTGAACAGGATTGGGAAAGATAGTATGGATAGGTATTATAAAAAATGAAACAAGTTCCTTTTTTTTATTTCATAAAAATTTTATTATCATGGCACCATTTATTTAAACATAATACATTTTTTAAAGCACATACAGAATTATGATAAATACAATTATATAAATCTTCAGATTGTTTATATTGATCGTATAAATGTGCTAAACTAGAACTACCCTTATCTTCTAAATTAAATATATTACTATTACTATTTTCTAAAATATGCTTTAACCATAAAACTTTTTCTGAACCTTTAACATAAATACATTTATCTCTTAATATATCGGAAACCAAAGTCTGGTAATTGGAATAAGGTACAAATCCTTCACTCCAGTATATTTTTTTGTTACGTTGAATCCAAAGAACTACCTTCTTTTCAGATTCCGTTAAATTTTTAAATGGAAATGGTGGCTTAACTAAAAACAATTGTAATTTTTTGTTACACAATATAGCGATTTCTTTTAATATAAATTCACCTGCTTCTGTTCTAAATCCTTGAATATCAACAACAGCAATCATGATAACCTGCGTACAATGTTGCTGAGAGGTTTGTATTCAACAAGTCGATCGTTTATAATCAAACAATACGCAGTTGTCTTATCTGGTATTGGTGTGGAACATTCAACTTCTAACCGCACGTCCACTGGACCGGTTTTTAAACTATCGTTTTGTCTTGAACAATCTAAGATGAAAAGGGGGCCTTTTCTTTAAAATCTGTTAGATCCAGCAATGGGTCTGCAGGACTGTTGTAATACGACTGACGAAATTTCACATACATTTCATATAATATACTGTACTTGTTCTCAGAAAACTTTAAACTCAAAGGTTCGTAGGGATAATATTGCGAATTTAAATAGAGTGCTACATTGGTTACTTCACAATGATCGAATAGTGAACTGTCTTTAGTCCGATTATTTCTCCTATTAGTTTGCAAGCAAAATATAACATATCTAGGCTTTTCCAATTGTGAAGCTGTTTTAACCGACCAAGAATGCTTTGTAGTTTTAGGTAGCAAGGGATACTCATATAAATCCCAATTTCTAAAAGCCATCTGAATAGGTTTGTCTCTTTCTAAATGTTTCAAAAGTGTTAGTCGTTCTCGATCTGACACTTTTATATGTGGCACCCTCCATTGAACTCTTACTATGTCTATTTGAAAATTAACAACATCATCAGTAAGAATAACACTATTTAAGTTAGAGTTACTTCTACTCAAAATAAGTTCGTGTTTACAATTTAAGATAATTTTATTGTAATCTTCTGCAAACCCTAAAATCTTATTCAATGGTATCACAGCACTAAAATGTCCATCACTTTGGAATCCTGCTAAGTTCCAGCCCCATAAGCCCGCAACTTTATTTTCTGCCCCATTTAATGAAATGTATGATTTTATTGTTGACGTAATTCCTGAATTTTTAATACGGTCTATTTCGATACCATTCATTTCGTATCTGATGTCTTGAAACAAAGACATAACAGGGTTATTAGTGAACGTAACAGTTTTCTTGATCGGATGCCCATCCTTACCGAACAGCTTTGCCTGACCTTCGATGTATATTGAACTGGTTGATGGTAGCACGTAAATATCTTGTTGGTGTATGGGGATTCTGATTTCATCGTTTTCTCTAAAGCTGTTATTGTAGGGATTGTATGAATGGACTTACATTTTTTATTCGCTTACATATTTTATAAATTCCTTTGGAGGTTTAAGATTTCCATAACTGTCGAAATACTCAACATAATCATTATATTTTGCATAGGCTACCCAATGAGAACCAGAATTTTTAGAACTATCTAAATTAATAACTCCACATTCTTTTTTATTAGGATATTTAGGGAGCTCATCTCTCATATAGACACCTCTAAAATAAGGAATTCTATTTCCGTACTTTAAAATGTCAAAGTTAGTTAAGGCCCGTTTGGGTAGCCGATATCTTAGTTTTTTTCTTTTGATACGAAAATTCCAAGACCGCCCTTATGTGGTTTAAGATGTAGTCCTTTCCCAATACATAGAGCTTCCATTTTTTCATCATGTCTCTTCGATTCCTCATACAGCTTTTTAGCCATTTTGAATTCATTTATGGTTTTAGCAATACCAGCTGCACCGCCTGCTAAAGCCCCCGCCGCTGACAATCCAGCAAAAATAGGAATCAAAGGTAGTACTCCTCCAGTTTTTGGAATAGGAATGACACGAGGGAGCTTAATCGATGAATCATCAGCTAATTCTCTGGTAGCGGCAATAGCTAATTCTATAGCCATTTTCTTGCTCTTAGGTTTTAATTTTTTTATGTGTCTTTTTGCTTTTGTAATAACAGATTTCAATTTACTTTTTAAACCTTTTCCAGGTGTAATTTTTGGAGAATGCTTGTTCAAACCAGATCCAGTTTTAATTTTTGCCGACATAGCCTTACTTACTAAGCGTGCCGCGAGTTTTTCACCTACACTGGCATCGGAAGCAACCGCTCGCCTTTTTGCCATTTTTAACAAAATTAAATCAGCCTTATGTCGATCCTTTAAGTTCGATGACTTGTGATATGCAATATCGTGATCTTTACAATATTCGTCCAACTTATTAACACCCTTATCTCCTTGTGTAAGTCTGTTTATTAATTTAGTACCAGGACCACAGTAATTATATCCTGGTAAGTGTAATTCAAATGGTAAATTATTAATAAACCAATTGAGAAGACTACTCTCTCCGAAACACATTATAAGACTGATGATTCCAGTTGAATAGTTTAATAAATAGTTATGTGATGGGAGTGGTTATTAAGTTAATGTTATTTTATTCATAAAATTACGTTCGTTTTATCAATCCAACTGCATTCAGCTGAAGGCAAACCTAACCATTTTACTAAAACTCTGTTACCTTTTCTTCTAAGAACTTTCTCGACTAGATATACGTCGGGATGTTTTGTTTTTTGAAGCTCTTGTAAGTAAAATGCTCCTAAAATAGGTTGACCTCTGATTGTATCTTCAATTAGGTAGGTGATAGGAGTTGTATTTTGTATTTTTCGAATTTTAAATATTTCCGTCGACCAGTTGGGGGTATATCCTTTTTCAAATGTTCCTTTGTACTTACTGATACGAACATAATCGCCAACTTTATACTTGCTTCTTATTCTTTCGTTTTTTACCAAACTTAAATACCTTTCTAATATACGTTTTTTATTAATCTTATCTACATTAGCAGGGATTTCTTGAATTGTCCGATGGTAAGTGTGATTATATTTTCGAATAACATCGTTAAGGGTATTGTCTATCCAATTATAGTTGCCTTTTAAACTAAATTCTTTATACAGTTTAGATTTCAATGTTCTGATAAATCGTTCAACTATTGAGGCCTTTTTTGTTGAGTAAGTAGAGTAGTGGTTGATATGATTAGATTTCATAAGCTTCTGAAACTTATCATTATAAAATTCTGTTCCATTATCCGTTTGAAGATTTTTCGGTATACGCCCCATAGCCAGCAATATTTTGAAAGATTTGCATACATCATCTCTGGTTTTACTTTTCAGAGGGAAGGCCCAAGCATATTTCGAAAATGTATCAATAACGGTAAGAATAAATCTGTAATTTTGATTTTCTTTTGAAATTGATTGCATATCAATTAAATCTGCTTGCCACAGGTCATCTACATCTTTCATAATAACACGTCTTCGCGGAAAGTTCACTCTCACATTTTTATGTATTTCGTTTACCACATCAGCTTTGCTCATTTTTAGAATTCAGTATATTTGTCTTGAATTCATCTATAATACTGAATGAAAAGCATATTTTACAACTATTTATTCTTTAATAATGTGAGCTTCTTTTAATTCTTCGATTATAGATAAAATTTCATTGTCATGGTTTGTATTGCCAGCATCTCTTGACGCAACTAATAGTTTCAATCTCTCAACTAATTCATTAGGGTCATCCCAATATACCAAGTCAGTGTTGTTTTTGTATTTTTTTAGCGTTGGTAAGTTTCCTCCAAGCTTAGTGTAAGCAAGTTTATTGTCGTTTGAAGATTCAGAAAACATTGATTTGATTATTTCACGGTATTTTATTCCTTTATCACCTCTTATTTGTCCATTAGGATTAAAATCTCTCTTATGAGCATTGGTATAGTGCAGCATATCTTTATATACAAGTTTATCTTTACTCGAAATTAATTTTAAATCTGGTTTTTTTCGAAGTAAAAGTTCTTTCAGGCCAGGGGTTAAATTATAGGATTTGTCACCGATTTTAATTAAAATGACACTGTCGTCATTCAAACTATCGATTTTAGAAAACGAGACTACTGAATTACCCATTAGCAATATTTTGTTTACACTTCTTATTCCAAACGGTATATTTAGATTTGCACCATCATAAATATCATGGATATCACAGCCCTCTAGCGAAATTTCTAGATCATCCGGTTTTTCTTTTTTAGAAGACACTTCCAAGTCTTTTGCAGAATTCAGTTCTGGATCGCAGCATTCTTCAAACTTTGTAGATGAGCTGGTATCAATGCCATCCAATTCCATGTCTTCAAAGTTAGAGCGTGTATTTTCAAAATTTTGTATTTTTCTATTGTTTTATTCGAATCAACTAGGGTTTTAAGGGGATCTGTGACAGGTTTAAACATTTTATCAAGTGACAAATTCATTGAGTTTTCCTGGTTTTTCATTTGTTTTATTTTATTCTTTATGGAGTCTACAGACTTCATTAATTCAATTTTAATATTTTTCTCCATCTTATGTTCAACGACTGTATTCGCTTAAAGAGGAATGAATACTAATTTTTTTGTATGTTATTCATAATTATATCATCAACTTTCATTAAATTTAAAAAATATATCGAAATTTTTTCTGTACCTCCCATTACTTAATGAACATTCTTTGTTAATAAGCACGAAACTGTAAGGATTACTCCAAACTGTTACACAAATATCTTTAAATTGGTTCCAGTTTAAATCAGGGCTGACATGTTCCACATAAATATGTTTTAAGTTCACATCATCTTGTTTAAATATTATAAGAAAATTAGCGTTATCACGTAACAATTGCTTCGGAATTTTTGAATAGGTTTGAGATAAATAAAAACAATCGATTTGTTTATGTCGCCCCATACAGAAATAATTACGGATATTTGTTTGATTCTCAGTTGCAACGTCATCAAAAATAAAAACAGAATTTGTTAAAGCTTCACTCGGAGCCATGACATCTTTATCATTCTTAAACTCATAGAATTTTATCTGTGGCACCCTTTTTATCACTTCGCTCAAAAAGCGATGTTTTGGTTGAAAAGAAGTTTTAGAGTAAAGATATAAATTTTTAAATTTCAGTCCATTTTCATGTAGCAGTAAACTGATGACAACATTTGTTTTACCACAGTTGGATGGCCCACATATTATACAACGAATTGTATTCCGTAATAAAGGGCTATGCCTGATATAGTGAGGAGAGTCACTAAAATTTATATTATTAACATTCAAGGTTATGGGCTGCTTGATCAACTTCATCTTACGTATTAATATTATTGCCATTGAACATACCAATATATACCTACGCAAAGTCTTACATTTTACTTTAAAAACAGGAAAGGCGATACAGATAAGACTATAAATAAAAGCGAAATTCTGAGTAAAATATTATGTATTTTATTATGCTTATAAAAATAAGTAATATAATTATAAATTGTACAACTAAACTAACACTAATAGTATATCTTAAAAATATAGCAGTTTAAATATCATAGCTTAATACTAACGTTCTAACATATGTGGTCAAAATGACCCCATGGTAATGTGTCTATTTGATTAGTTTGAACAATTCTTTTATCATCTACTCTATTTAAAATTACTTTATTTACTTCCTGTGAATACAGAACATGTTTGCTTGACTTTATCATATTCATCTTACATTGTAAAGTAATATTCTTAAATAAAACTCTCTTATAGTTAGATATTTTCAATTTTTTTGTAATGGGCCTTGATACTCCTTTAGCTTTGTTAATCTGTGTTTTTATTGATTTAATACAATAAAGTTTTGCTCTTAAACCCGTAAATTCGCTTATTACATCGCCACCTAATTCATCTTTAAACAAGCCAGGAATTTTATTATTTATCTTTGGAATACTGTAAGGATTATTAAAATCAAAATTGCTGGTATCAAATTTTACAATATTTTCATTCAAATCCTTATAAAAGTTTTGTGTATGTATTAAGTATAATAAACTGTCAGTGTCAGTGTAACACAGTTTAACATTTTCACCGTACTTATTCTTAATGAAATCGTAATGAAAATTATACATATGTTGTTTAGCATATTCTAGTACAGAGAATCCAACATAGATGGGTCTATCTAAAACAAGTTTGTCAGGATTCAATTGAATTGCAAGAAAATCTTCACTAAAAATACAAATACTTTTTAAGTTTGGTTTTGCAATTAGTTTCTCTGCGCCTATTGTTTTATTTGTTCTATTTTTATTATCATTCCATTTAGTCACCAATCTAACATGAATTTGCTTTCGTTTATTTTCTATAGTTTTCCCAAATATTGAATTGTTCAAAAGTTTAAAGAAATCCTTTTCAAAAGAGGTATTTGCTGATTGACGCAATTGAGTATTTAAGTCTATATACTTTTTTAAAAAGTTTTCTTGTTTAAATTGAAGTATGCGATGGATTTTTTCAACACAAGGCCATTTTTAACACATTCTTTCAAATGAATGTAATGTATAACATAGTTATACTTGTCATAAAAATTCGCAATTAACTTTTCTGTCTTTCCTCCTATGGGTATGAATTTTTCTGGAGCGAAAGGCAGGTCACTATGTAAATTATGTAAATATTCAGGATACATTAGATCTACTTCCAAAATATAACCGTACTCAGCATCGTCAGGAATATCGAACAGATGGAAACTTACTATTTCCTGGTTTGTCATAAATTTAAAATCTGATATAGGTAATTTTCTAGTCATTGCATGTCCATAAAGATTGTTGCAGTCAAGATATACTAAATATGTTGACGGCTTTAAATCATCAAAATGAGGGAGGTAAATATTGTTGGCTTTAGCATATCGATGAGAGCATTGTGCTAATCCACCGCGAATTCCTTTTTCTATCATATTATACATATCTAAATCATGAATCAATTCCAGTTGAATACCCGTGTAAAGAAGCATAGCGTCCCAACTTAAACCAGGAGAACTTACATAGTATGCAGGATCAAGATTATAATGCTGTAGACATATATTTCTAAAATTTTCAAAAATATCACATAATAATAAAACATCACACTTTAAATATAAATCAGTATATTCACCAAGACTTTTAATATTAAAGCAACTCCAAATAGTTTGTGCATGTTCATACTCGCTATCTGTTATATGTTTCTTTTGCATACTACTATAAAAACAATGTTTCGGGGGAAGTTGTGTCTCATTATATTTCTGCCATGAATCAATATATTCGTATGGATATATACCTTTCCTTCGAATTAAATCAAATTTTTCGTCACCGGGGAAAACTGATCTCAAATTCAAGAAACCACTGCTTTCTAAACTTTTACTCAAATTATCAAGACTTGTGTTAAGAAACTGAAAGGAATCTATGAATTTAATCTGCAACGGTTTATTATATTTACTGGTTTCAATAATTTTTGTAATACTTAAATATTTTTCTTTTGTCTTAGGAATTATTTTTATTTCGCCATCATATTTCGCTAATTCTCTGATAAACAAATGGGAATCATAACCGGATAGATTATGAAAAACGACTGGTATAAATGAACAAACTCTATAAATTAAATTACAGTGTGAATGTGCTGCGCCTCTATACTCTGACGTAATATGATCATGATCTCGAACTTTGTCATCAAACAATAATTTTTTACAAATATGACATTTACTTGCACTGCGATAATTATCAATTTGTTCTAGAGTCATTGGTTTCATGGTTTTTTCAGTAGTCAAGATCTCATGTATCGATTTAGTTTCTTCAATGATTTTTTTAACAAAAACTTGTACACAGTCTGGCCCTCGGTAAGAAACAAATTTATTTAAATTACTGTCATGCGAGCAACACACATAGTATGCAAAACATGAAGGCTGGTGTAACTTATTTTTTATAGTATTTTTATCAGTATTCACTTCATTAAAATTGCATAATAGGCTTTCAAAATCAGCATATATAACAAAGTTAATTTTTTGTTGTCTTTCAAAATGTTTAAACTGCAGCGTACTGTTTTTATCTGGTAATAAAGTTATAATTTTAGAACATGCATGAGAATGGAATTTTGTTTCACTAGTAAAAAATTGCAAACAAGTCTCACATAAATACATTCGACCTTTATGTTTTGAAACTTGACGTCTCACTAAGCGTAATAGGTTTTTTATTAAACAATAATGAGCTCTGTTCTCTTTTTCGTAAAACAATAAATTAATATGTTTATCTCTCCTAAAATTTGTCACATATAAGGGGCCAGTTACATTGTAATGTTTATCCAATCCGTAAATATTAATACTTAAATCACTGTTATTACTTTCAAATAATCTGATATCTTTTGATGATGGCGGGAATGACATCCCTGTTATATTAAATATCGTACTAAAATGAGGATAAGAGCTTGTCCTACAGACATTATTTTTGACTGGAAATAATGCTGCTAATATGCTCCATAAAAACAATATTCATCGTTATTTTGTATATTAATACAGCTCTTTGTATTCTTAATAACTTCTGGTAATTCTATGTAAGATCCACCTCTCATAGGAGAATACTTATTTATATTTATTTCTAAATGACTCAATGATGTTAATGACCACCCAGATTCACAGTGCTCAAATTCAGTTAATTTCATCTTGAAAGTCTCTCTTACATTCAAATAAATTTCATCAAAATCAGTACTTTTAACTTAATAACTTAATAACTTCATATTTTGTATTAAAAGACTTAAGCTGTTGCTCACCTGATTTAGGTAAAATGAAATAAGCAAACAGCTCAAAGTTAACTTTAATACATGTATTCTTTATTAATGATAGCTCAACTAGTTTAAAAACATCATCTCGCTTACCGTCCAAGAACGCCTCTGGTAGGAGGTACTCGTCTTCTATGGATGGGTTTAAGCGATAAGTCATTATTCTGTTTTTAAATGCTGTAGCTATTATATCAATATGTTCAAACTCTGATTTTATCAAACAATTCGATTTATGGATATTGGTTCGTTTATGATATCTGTATTCATGTCTAGGTATCTCAATTTTACATTTATCACAATTTATATAAGATGTTGACGGTGAAACGGTAGAAGACGATTTTACTGAAAAGAAAAAAAATTAAAAAAAGAGTAGATATAATATGCATACATTTAATTAAACAAAATAATCTACATTTAACATACACAACTAAGTACTTAATCAATACAGTTAAATGATAATATAGGTTTAATTCAATACAGATTAGTTTTATAAAAAGGAAAAAAATAAAAAAGAATGATTACACATTTACTGGGAATACATCAGATAGTATTAGGTACAGACTCTACTGGTACGAGCTTATAAAAGTAGGAGTGCGATTTTTAAATTCTTTTCTCGTTTCCTTTATGAATGTATTTAGAAGCTTCCAGGACTCAGTATCCGTATTAGTTTTATTTTTAATAGTTATAACGGAATGCCGCCATCGATTGACTGGGGGCACCCGCTCAATTTCATTGGTATTATATATTTTCAATTCAATATAATAACCCCCAGTTTTATCTTCATCTATTTGTCGCGAGAAGCCATTCGCTAATCTCCTTGTTATGTAGGAGTAAATAGGTGCAATTTTTTTACCAGCAGCAGTGCCATGATCCAGTTCATCATCGTCGCTATCGGTGCCGAAGAGATCTCGCGCCGTAGATTTCACCTTCGTCTTCTTTGAAGTAGAAGGCTGGTTGTCTGTTGTCTTCTCAGGAATCTTTCGCTTCTTCTTGCTCGATTTTATTGAAGTGTCAACCATCGATTCATCAGACGACGGGAACAATTGGTCAGCCATTTGCTTGGACCTGAAAATAAAGGTTAATAAGTAAGTGATAGTAGTAACTTAACGATAAAGCTAGCTACATATTGGTTGAAAACATTTAAGTGGAATGTTTGACATGGAAGTGCAACTAGTAATATCATAATAGATAAATAACAGATTGCTTATAAAAACTTAATTGTTGAAAAATAGAATGATTGAATAGTAGAGTTATTGAAAAGTTTAATGATTGAATAGAACAGTTACTGAATAGTTGAATGAATGAATATTAGAATTAGATAAACATGTAAACCAAAATAACTTACATCTTAGAGAAGGTCTGGTAAGCTTCCAGGTACTGATGAGGGCAGCTCTTGCTTGTAGCTCTTGAAGAAATGCTTTGTGGTCTTACTTCAGCAGCTATCCTCTTAAATAGTGATAAATCTACGTCATAGTATACCAAATATAGAAAAGGGCACGTGTAAAAAATGTTGTGTCAGATAACTCAACCCAAATACGATAGTTTACATTGTCTTCAATATTGTAATCTAACACTAATTTAGCTTACTATGATATTTTTTACCCGACTGCATCAAACAAAGGATGGTGATGTGTTCTATAATGTTATTTTATGAAACCATTTTCACACATTTTTTTCTAACCGAGCCAATACGATATTGCTTGAAAACATAAAACATGCTGATGCTCACTTAGGTACATTAAATTAAAGTAAATCTTGTGTTTCATTCCAGCATAGAGCTATTTAAAAAAAAATAGTCTATAACAAAAAAAATATTGTAGGTAAAACCAGGCCAAAATAGTTGTATGTCAATATTGATTATTGTTTTGATCCGTCTCCTTAAAAAGAATTCAACTTACGTTGCGAATTCGTTAACGTTGATATACTATTAACATACCATGATTTTGCCCGTCAAATCAACTGAATAAAATGTATGAAAACGATCACCATGAACACACGGACAGTAGTATTATCTTATCGATATATATTTATGATAAACAATTAAAATCATGGGCGTCGGAATGTCTGAGGTTTCAGTTTCACCACACCATATTTGTGTAGATATTAACATTTGACATAAAATATACGATTTTGAACTCTATGTATTAAAAAAAATTTAATTAAAAAATATATAAGGGGAGTATAACAAATTGAAATTCATTTCATTTTTTGCATCGGATTGTGAAGTGTTATAATTGTGGAATGTCGGTAAGTGTTACTTTAATATAATAATTATTCTCTAACAATTTAAATATTGTAGATATTATTAGCATTACTGCATAACGTATTTCCACACAATCCCTTATTCCAATCTTAACATTTGTAGTGTATCTACTTATAATTAATTATATATTGTATTGTTATTTCAGGACTCGGGGGATCTATTCAATTTCGTACCCATGAATCAACCAGTTCAACAAACCACCGGACAGAAGACGCTGGGTCTTGCTCGCAAGAGATCAAAAACAGATCAAACATTCTTTCAATATATAAAGAAGCCTGTAACTCGCGGGGTAAAAATAATCAAAATAGAAATCTATGACATAGACAGTTTTCAAAAATCCGAACAGCCGATGTGTAATTGTGAGGCTGATGTGTGCGTTCAACATGTCGTAAAAACTATGTTATACGATGATATATACACCGGTACGAGAGAATTAATTACCAAAATTCAGGATGACATCGAACCAAGAGTATAAGATTGTAAGTAAGAGTAGAGATTTGTGTATAGATTGTATAGACACAATAAAATCAACTGTGTAATAACTATGTATGTATAAATGTTTAATCTTTTAAAATATAAGTTTATGTATCTGGCATATTAATGAATAGGCATCGACTATGAAAATATTAAAACTTGTATATTGTACTTTAAAATAAAATAATTGAAATTAACATACGTATTTTTATTTTCTTGCTTCCTCATTCTTATAAATGTACTTTATAGCTACTGCTCTACGTGGGTACCTATATAAGGCAGCGCAATTGACAATAGCGAGCGCATTCCATTTTCGTTAGGCTATCGTATCGAATCGAGTATATGCTCGAATTTGATACGAGTGTCAAATGTTGTTGAATTAACGTACTAATTTAACAATATAAAAAATAGAATGCACATAAAAATGCATATTGAATGAATATATAAATAAATATAGGAGTCACTAGATCATCCTTTTGAATAAAAAAGTTAGCACAAAAATGCATGCACATCTGACCTCCTCTCCTGCTAAATATTAAGCTCAGGAAACAGATAAGATCAGGTAACAAATATAAATACACACTCAGATAACAGATCAGATCAGGTTAGAATTATGAATACACACCCATATACTAGATTAGATCAGGTCAGAATATGTGCCAGTTTTTAAACGAATTAAAACATAGTTGCTCTTGAGATCAGACCAGTCCGAACATTACAAATTGAATCATAAGTTTACGAATGAATGATTGAAAAAATAATGAGTGATGGTTGTAATTGGGTGTTTCTGGATCTGACCTGATCCAGAAACCCCAATTACAATCTACTGCCATAAATTATTATTGTGTTACCATGTTTGAAAATATAACGTGCTATTAAATTATAAACAGATCGTACATGTTAAGAAAATCTCCTTTGTCGCAGCTGTCTTTCTTTGTTGTTCTCTTAAGGTAACATGTAACACGTTTTAAATTGGTCGGTACTTCGTACGTTGAAACTGCTCAGAACTCTTCCGTGGGTACCTTCCAGCACTCATTTTTATGAGCAATTGTCACTGCATCTATTTTTTGTTTTCTACAATTTTTTTATGTTTCGTTATAAGTCCTATTAATATTTCTTTTTCATTAGCGCAGAAATTGGGTCCGTGACTTTTCTTCGACATTTTAAAACACACTAAATTGAAATAATAGAACGTAAAAATCACCACAATTCAAACGTTACCGAAAACATTTGACGTTTAAAACGACTAATATATAATTACACAGACGTTCTTTCGATTTTAATACAAATGATGACATTTCAATTCAGTGCCATTGCATTGTTATACGGCTAGTTCCAGTAAGGTATGTTTATAGAACGTTTTGTTTAGACGCCATGACATTTTGTTTTGGTTGCATAAAAACGAGAGTGAATGACAAGTCAGACCGGTCGTTTTTGTTCACTCGATGACATTTATTATCTATTTGATGTTTAATTTAGCAACGCCTTGTTAAGATACCTCCATAGAACGTAAACCTTTTTGACGCCTACGTTAATTTTAACGGAACATTTCTTAATGGTTCATTAAGAATAGTTTGGTGAAATCAGGTCTAAATTTCCAACTTCGACCGTCTTCTGTTGCCTAGCAACTAAAAAAGCAAACCTAAAATAAATAGTCTTTAACAGTACGTCAAGTAAACAATATTAATAATAAACGCTTAGTATCAGGCAACTAAGGCCCATAGGTAAAAGACACAAATAGTCTGACAAAAAAATAAACTTCTTCATATTAAAAATAACATTAAACTATTGACTAATAAGTAAACTCGGCGCCGCATTACGCTGAGTCATGGTGTCATGTAGCTTTCCGCAAAAACATCAATACACGACAACCGTCGGCCAAAATTCCTCCTTCATAAAGGCCTCCAGATAATGAGCCGGAACCCGCACCACAAAAGACTTAAAAAAGACGCATTATCTTCTTAAGGAAAGTATCAAACATTTAATTTAATACGCACTAAAACATTCAAACCTCCAAAATTCCGGACAGGTATTAACATTTCTAACATAACCTCTAAACAGCAATTAATCACGGGTCCTTTGTCGCTTGTATGTGACAAATTTGTCTCATTTAGTCACGTCGTACTACTCAGCCTGTACCCAGAAATTTGTCTGAGGGTATCTACTTACCTAGGTACAGTCCGCGTCAGAAATAGAACGAACAAACTGTTCAAAATGAACGGAATAATGAAAAAAATAAAGGGGGGCTCGTGGCTAAATTATAACAGACACGTGTGTCTGTTATAATTTAGCCTCGAACCGTGGTTCGATCGAATGTTAAGCTACGTTTTCGTGACAATCTATTTATTATATATCGAGTCCCCTCAGTACCTCGGAAAGCACGTTAAGCCGTTGGTCCCGGCTGACGTTCGTAAATCTTTGCCAGTCGTTACGGGTCGTCAGAAGCCCGAAAGTCTTACAACCAGTCTTACCAAGAGGTAACATGGTACCCAGTAACTAGTTGCTGGGGGTCAGATAGGCAGTCGCTCCATGTAAAATATTGGTATTCAGCCGGTTAGACTGGAAGCCGACCCCAACATGTTTAAAAGGCTAGATAGATTGATTAAACTAAGAAAATAAAACTTTATCTCAATTCGATAAAATTCTTATTGGAATGACAGTTATCGTGTACTGGAAATTGACACAAAGAGAAACCCATCAGTAGGTAGTGTCAAGGTGTTTTTATTTATTTATTTATGGATCTCTAACAGAGGCTACACAATTATTAGCAAGGTAACAAGAAAAAAAAACTGCTGTGAGCCTCAAATTATAAGACACCATATCAATCACTTATAATATAATCTAAGTAACAAATAGGTTCGCAAAGGGCTAAATAGTTTAATCTATCAAAACGCATTAAACAAAAATCATAAAAAGAAAAATGTGTTTATTCTGAACGACCTCTGATGTCATTGAGAAAGTTTAATTTTCTTAGTTCTTCTGATCTTTTTGAATGGTCTGTTTGCCCTTATGTTTTTGAGGCTGACTGTATCCACCTAGGGTGGCTCATCAATCAACTAAGCAACGTTTAGGAGTATTGCTGCGTTCCTACGAGCTCCTAGCGGTGGGGCGCTATCAAGATGGGATGTAGATGATGGTGGTGGTTAGGTATTAAGTTTTCTTATTAACCTGTCGGATATATCTTTTGGCTGGATCGCTCCATTAGTTGAGTTTAGTGATTCGATTATAAGATAGAGAAGAAGAGCGACTATAGTAATTTTACATACCTCCGTGCTTCGTATGGTGAACACCACAACACAAACACACCACTTTTTATGAACACCAGAAATTAACACATTTAGCATAATAATATAATTAATACTTACCCACTTTGAATTATGGGTCTTTTACAACAACTTACAACTGCCATATTGAAATAATACACTGCAATATAAGAAAATAAGACCTCTTCACAAAATTATCTTGTCATGCAACCAACATTAATAAATATCATCTTTTCGAGGATTCGATAAAAATAACTGTTTATTTATCATCCGTGTTCGTAAACAAGCTCGTGAGGCAGCGAGGGTGGGTGCACATTCAACTGGCGAGGCTTTTCACTCGCAGATCGTCAGTTGTTGATAAATCAAATATTATGCTTTGTTTACTTTTAATCACGAATGGGACGCGAATGCAGATTTGAGTTGGGTAACACAATATTTACTCTCGTTTTATAGTGTTACGAGCTCCTGCCCGTGATTTCGTCCACGTGAAATTTCTTTAAATATATCGTAAGACTCTCGGAAATACTGTAGCTTCCCATAGTGAAAAAATTTTTGGAATCGGATCGGTAGTTCCGAAGATGACCCCGACATACAAACTCACAAATTTTACCTCCATATGACATTTATTAGTATAGATTGGTTTCCACCAATCGTCTTGACTATATCTTGAGACACATTAGGCCTCGTTGTCATCAATAGTTCCTGGCCATAACAAATAGATAACCGTGATTTCTGCATGTTGTTTTTTTCTTGGGCGGGACACATCCTACTCAATTCACCGCAGTCTAGTCGCCTATCGACATTTTTAGTTTGTATATACGAGTATATTATCATTTTATCTACTTCGTCATGAATGTCTTTTACATCTTCAAATACTTTGCAGCTTGATAACGCGATATTTTAGGTCCTTTAATGCGAGCATAGGAACATTGCTCGCGGCACGCCACGTGCGCGCTCTCAAGGCGGGGAAAGTGCTTTTTCTGTAAACCTATTGTTCACACGGACTCTGTTCTCACGACGACGCAGACTAGGCAAAGAGTTCCCGCTTGTTTCGATACAATAGTCGAAAATTAAAATTATGACAGTCACGCTCTTATCATTTCATTCCCTATATCAGTCCCTGCTGGTTTATTTTTGAGACAAAGATTGCCTATTTAAATTTATTCAATTTTATCGAAATCCGTTTAGTGGTTTAGGCGTGAAAAGGTAACATACAGACAGACAGATTTACTTTCGAATTTATAATTATTTTGGACTTTTGGAAGGCGTACGAGGGGCCGAAGCCAACTCGCAGAGGCCCATTTGGCGTTTTAATGAAATGAGGCACCCACCGACGAATAATTTTTGTGTCTTAACATATCTCAGAACCGGACCTTTGGAAGGCGTATGAGGGGCCGAAGCCAACTCGCAGAGGCCCCTTAAACAATTTTAAATGGAATGTAGCACCAACCGATGATAATCCCTGTATGCACTATGAAAATGCACCCAAGGACAACCCCCGGTTGGTGCCGGACTATTGCAGAACATGGAAACAAAACATATTGGGCTATTGGTTTGGGTGGCTGTAGTGGATTGGTTATTTAGAACTATGGAAGGCCTATGCCCCTGCCTGATCAATGTTATGGTATACACGGATAAAATGGCAGGGGGTGACTTGCACACTCAATAATAGGCACCCGGAAACTGTCGCTAGCACATAGTGACGAAGCGACAAAGGCGCTACATGTCTTGATGTGCTTGAAGAGTGGAGAGGTATTCCACGGCTTTCAGAACAATCCCAGAGCTCGGAAGATGGTCAAGATCCCTACGAGCACTTACTGGAATACTTCTTTCCTCCGAGCACGTTTGCTCTTGCGAATCTCCACTCAAGCCAGCCAATTAAGGCAAGAATGAGGTAGGAGCTTCGTTCCTCATCAGTGTTCACTCCAGCTGGCCAATAAACGCAAGCCAGAGTTGCCGAACAAGATTTGTCCCGGGACATAGGGTCCGTGGGGTCGCTACTGCCCAACAGCTCGCCACATGCTGCCCTGCGGGTTTTTGTATCTCTCTCTTGGTCTGGCTCCTCATCCCAGACCTGTTCCGGCAAAGTAAACTCTCCCTGCACAGACCTAGAGTTTAGAGCGCGCAAGCCCCACCACGACGTTAACGTAGAGATACGGCCGTGAGGATATTATTATTATTAGTATGGATTTTTGTAACCGTTTGGAGAATGAAAAGTTGATGTATAAACCAGCCAAGCGCGTATCGGACCACGTACAATAAAGGGTTCCGTTGTTAAAATGAATTTATTCTAAATGAAAAACATGTTCTCCCATCAATTTCAACTGCAAATGCAAGTTTGTACGCACAATATTGAGATGTGACCATGTTATTTTAAGACCATAGACTCTTATAGGTTTTCCTATAATCTATGAGTAAAAAATCGTCAACCGTCAACCATAAATCAGTAGTTTCGGAGATAAGGGGCAACGGTCAATTTTCAACTTGAAAAGTTTTTATTTCAAAATTTAAAAAAAAATATCCTTGCAACAAGCCCTTTCATTTGATATGTCACACGGTACAGTTTGCAAAATTTTTGTTTTAATTTTCTTATTTGCCTCATACTCAAAATTCATTTATTTACGTTACACGTCCGTATTTAGGTCACAAAAATACATATGTTTACCAAAATTTAACTTCATCGGTTTATTAGATTCGGAGCAAATCGGCTGTCACAGACGGACAAACAGACAGACAAACGAGTGATCCCATACGGGTTCCGTTTTTTTCCTTTTGAAGTACGGAACCATAAAAATACTTCAAATTATTTGCACAATAACTGAACTAACTATAAAGCAGATACTATGTGTTTATTGCACGTCTCATAACGCGAAACGTTTGAGGTAATGCATTACTCTCAACTTTCCAAAATCAAGTTCGATCTTGAACTTTGATTACCTCTTATATATGCATACGCACTTATATTTAAATATGAGTACAGTGATATGTAGAAAAACTATCCTTTTAACACAATTATAATAACATATTTTAACATTTATTGCGTATTATATAAAGAAAAAACTGATTGAAATAAAAAAAAAACTATGCACGTCCGTGTGTCTACACGTATGGATCCCGTATGTGGTCACAATAACGTCCGAAATACTCCACATATCGACTCATTAAAAAAAAAACACTTAAGACTTCCTTCCCCTGATTTTGTATTAAAAATGGCTGTTTAATTCAATGTCGTTTAATTAATATGAATAAAAAACAATGTTTTTTTTGTTTTTCGATTTTTGAATGGGCATGCACTTTTTAATTACTGTAAAAAGAAATAACCTGAACTATTGGAGCCTTGGAGCCTTCTCCGCGCTGCTCAGTTTTGCTCTCACTCAGTCAGTCCCAAGCAGTATCGTGCGAGCGAGATAAGAAGTGAATTTGAGGTGAGATAATTTGGACTCTTAAGTTTAACAATATTAAAACTTTCTAATAATTCACACAATTTTATCAACCCTTGCGTTCCAAAGTACTATAAACTTTCCGAGAAAACAATAAATAGTCAGTAAAAGGGCTTTTCATTTAACTGTATCGACACGTTTCATAGAATTTAGAGCTATCCAGTGATTGTAGACTGTCTATTAAATGCCATGAAAATAAACTAAAGTATTTGGCTATAGTTGGAATTTCAGTGTGTATAATCAGGTACAAACTGTTAAAAAAATAAAATACTTGCCAAAAACCAACCATCCCCCGACCATTGAACGTACAATAAAAATGATCTGATGATATGCAGGAATACTTTATATTCAAAATAATCTTTGTCATAAAATCACAATACTTTGTAAGTCTGGGGTATAAGCGTGGGTGAAATAAAATGTTATCAATTGTAAATGAAATCCTTAGTTAATATCGCTAAAAAGAGAATGTAATAGGTATCTTCATATTTTTAGATCTTCTGAGGGATTTGCGTAGTATGTTATTGAATGTGGTATTACGGTTTTGTTTTAAATAATAATCTTCTGTTCTGACTCTTAGCTTGGCTCTACCTCGCCACCGCCCGCGCCGGTACACAGCCCCACTGTGAGCGCTGTGACGACACCGGCCGCGGTAGTTGCGTCGAGTTCGAACGGCTAGTATCTCTCTCCGTCCACGACACCACTACTGCTAGTCGATGGGGAGGACGCCGGCCAGCTTGGGACCTCGAGGCCCACCACGACTTTCAGATGAGTAGCGGGTTACCCAGCATAATCTATTATTATTATATGTTAGGTGCCACTGTACTTGATTGCTTGCGAAGTGAAATGCAGAGTAGCCATGTTATCGCCCCCCATCGCAGACTGTTGTAGCACCACTAAAGTAGTGACAAGAAGGCGCTAGTAGGGTTGTTAGTAGTACAGAAATTAAAATAATAAAGTGTTAGTAATTTATTAGTAAACAATACAAGTTACACAATACGCGTTCGTCCCCCCCCCCCTTCCCCGCTATTGCAGCGTATCGACAATGTTTGCGGAAGCCCGCGTTGATTGTTTCTACGCAACAATGCGCAAGCGAAGCACTTCGCTTCGCTTCGCTTTTTTTTTTTTTAATTAGAGTTTTAAATTTGATTGTAATTTTAATTTTATTAAATTTTATGTTATTTTATTTTTAAAGATCTTTGGTACATCGTGTGCTTTGGAGTTTGGTTTGCTATCCCAGTTCCTAACGAGAGGAGTTACCCACCTGGTCCATAAATCAGATAGCACCACGAAACCCAACAATTATAGGCCTATCACTTTACCGACGGTCTCCAAAGTTGGTACATTTATTTTGAGAGCTTAAATGAACAAATATATGGAATGAACAACAACTCCATCATTTCTGCCTCTCAAAATGGATATAAGCACGGGTTCTAAGAAGCTACTCTTCATTGCTATGGCAATTAGCTAACAGGTTTGTCGCTCCCGAAAGGATCTCTTGACATGTTGGATATTACAAGACGGCCTGTGCGGTGCCACATGGCTCATGAGGAGTTGAAATGATGAAAATAATGATTTTATTTTCTGTAAGAAGGTTTGTACAAACACTTTTACACGTCAATAATATTTAAAAAAAAACTAGAAGAGGTCGGCGTTTCCTATCTGACTACTCTGAGAAGAAAGGCCGAAACAAACTCAAAGGTCACAGTCTGTTTTAAAGTCCAGACATAATCTTGGTCACAATGTATAAAGTAGATCCAACTCTGCGCACTTTCCTGATGTCGTATAATAGAGGACGGTCCTTCGCTATCCGAGGATGTTAAAATATCCAGAGAAATAGCGAGCCGATAAGGATCGAGCGAGGCATATTTCAGGGCGATAGTTTGAGTCCACTTTGTATCTGTTTAGTCTTGAATCCTCTATGCACGCTGCTGGAGGATTCAGGTCTAGGCTATCGGCTGAAAAGGGGTGGTCTTATGTTATATCTCACCTCCTTTACATGACCTAAAACTCTTTGCCCCCAACAATTTGCAACTGATGGAACTACTGAAAGTAACTAAAACTTACAGTAGCGCCACCAGAATGGAATTTTGGTGTGAATAAATGTGCGGTTATGCATGTAAAGCGAGGGAACTCCGTATCCGAAACCTATGAGTATTTGGGTATGTTGGAAGCGTTGGGCATCTATGTTCCTGATGTGAAGCAATCGTTGAAAGAATACTTTCTTCAAGCGGCCAAAGAAGCGCTCTTTGGCCGCCTGAAGAAAGTATTTAATAGTCTTCTATCAGGCGAAAACCTTCAACGGTTGGCTCATGCCGGGTTTGTTGTGCACTTTTGGCATAATCAAATGGACTCAGACCAAACTCGACGCCCTGAATAGGAGAATGGGTTCGTACGCTGCTAATTGCAAATCGAATCCATCACCCACCGTCATCGGTAATGAGATTTTATATCCCGCGAAAGTGTGGAGGTTGAGGCTTGTTAAACGCGGAAAGCGTTTAATAAGCCTCAACAACAATCGAGATATGCAGTCTCAGGGAATATTTGCTAGAAGCTGATGTGATTCAATTAAGAATTCAATTAAGACGTTCTTTATTTATTTATTTATTATATGTAATGCATCGAAGGATGTGGTCGCGGGGGACAAGGGCCTCACCCAGCTCTCCTTGCCTAAAGAGAACTGGCGGAAGCCTGTAGTGCTTTACACTAATGATTACAGGGAGGTATGGCGGAGTAAGGAACTTCACGGACGCTTTTTCCAAGCCCTACATGGACCCGATGTAGGTCTACAATCGTCCCTAGCCTGGCTGCGTTGCGGTGACCTCTTTGGAATAACTAAGGTTTTGTCTGTGCGATTTATTGCGAAAAACGGCCGGTTAGGTAAGCCACCGTCCGGGGGAATCAATTAGACACATTTTTTGCGAGTGTTTTCGTCTAGCTAACGAAGAGTACTTGCAGAGACACAACCTTGTAGCCAGGATTATCCATCGGCAACTTGCTGAAATACAGCCTTGGGGAATCAGTAGTTTTTTAAATGTTTTATATTTTTTATATTCTGGTATTTAAAAATATAATTTATATGTATGACGGAGGAGGGGTATGCGTCTCTTTCGTTAATATCAGCCATATTTTAACTACTGTGGGCGTACTGTGAGTATTGTTGATTATTGCGCAATAGAAAAACCGTTAATAGTTCAGATCAAATTATAATTTATAATTAATCTCCGCAAATTAACCGCCATAGGCAAACTCTGCTTATCTCCGGTTGAGCGTTATGTTGTAGACTGTGTCGAACGCCGCTAGGCAGCGCTGGCGTCCCGATTAGTCGACTCAGGGACGTATTTCCGACATGTATATAATTAAATAAAGGATAATATTAATAAAACATTTATTTTCAAGTATTATGGACTCATTACGTTAGTAAGAATTTACTTACAAACTAGTTATGTTAGTAGTATTTTCTCTATTAAAACCAATTTTTTATCACCAATTTACATATCTCCAGTAACAATTAAGTACTTTTTTTTAAAACATTAGCCCTAAAATTACTTTCTTCTGTCTTCTACACAGGAAACTACATTATGAATTCTCATCTCTTTGTTAATTCTAAACTTTTAGAAAATTCTCAAAAACAGTCAACGATAACTCAATATTTTGTCTTTCACAACCAGGTGCTCTAAGTAGTATTGTTATCACCGACTTGCAATAAACTAATAATCAGCAAGTCTTGCAAAGCGATGTCTGCAGGCGAAAGTCCAGTCTGGTAGAAACTTGGCACAGACTTGCTATATCAGTTTGTACGGCAAACGATGATGCAGTTTATCTGTTAGAAAATATACTGGTCTAAAATTGTTGAATTTTTTTAGTTAGTCAGTTGAGTTCGTCCGAAGACTTCATACTGAGTTACTTGCTGAACTGACTTCAAATATATTCGTACAAGAAGCCAGTGAAAGAGCAATTTTAGACTTGACTAGCAACCTGGCCCCGTGTTAACCACGTGTCGTGTTAACCACATAACCCTACGAGAAATAAAACAAATAAGACGTACAATTCGTTAGAAAAGAATCTTTTAAGAGCGAAGATCTTCAGCAATGAAAATTCAACGCAAAACAGTCATTTACTATGAAAATTTACAAAAAGCTAACAATGCGAAGATGAAGAAAAAATGCACGATAACAGATATTAAATCTCAAAACATCAACAACAAAAAATCTCGCAACATTATTCTTAAAATTAATAATTAATTCAAACAACAACAATAAACCTCAAGTTGCGAACAAATCTGTTTAATTAAAACACAAGAGTAAAGTTTACTCAATAAACGCGTAGCATCGAGGCGGGCAGCGCGGGACTGCGCGGCATGGCAGCGTTACGGCGCAGTACGGAGCCGCTTGTAAAGGGGTCGCAAGTTACAAATTAAACCCACCGAGATCACTAACTAGATTATTGTAGAGTTACAACCGTATTGTTGGAGACGTTGATGACCCATGATTGTAGATCAGGTCATAATTCGTAAATATCATTGTTTGGGCTCATTCAAGATGGTAGGAACAAGAACAAACTAGAAGTACATAACGAAGGCCCTACACGAACCGAGGACGAATTCTGACTTGTAGTCACACGACTGCCTTTACAAGGATTTAGCCTTGTATACACGAGCTCTCAAGTGTTTAAGCATCATCGGTTACACGATGTGTGAAAACACGTCATGTGTCCGATTAGTCGCTTTTGAGTATAGCGAAGAAATTCTCACCTCGACAAGGTCGAGGAACTGTCCTCGTGTAAATTTGGCTTTTCTTAGTGTTCCGTACCCAATTGGCAAATACGGAAACCTTTACAAATTCTTCATGTCCATCTGTCCGTCTGTATGTTTTCTGTACGTGTTTCTGTTCTTTCGGATGTCTCACATCCAATATACTCAGAGACCATTTTGCACTTATCGATGAAAATTGGGAGAAGATGTAGGTATTCTGTGCAGCGCTAAACAATGGTAATGTGACATTATGGAAATTGTTATTTAGCACTCTCCATACATACATCCGAAGGGTATCGTTGGATCCAATAATTATAAAGATTGTGATTAAGTTTCTAATTAATTTGTAAATAGTTTTTGAGATATGGGATACTTTCGGTTAAGACCGCAGAAATAATTTTGTTTTCATTGTTCTTTCGAGAAATACTATGAAATACAAACTTATTTTTGCGGTTGTTAGAGGTATGAGGAACAGAGTATAAAGTTCACTAATTCTCTACAGAAAAGGGAGCATCCTCCAACCTGACGGGTGTCATGTCTGGTGGGCAACTGCCCAACGATTGGTATCGGGGAAGTTATATATATGCTGATCGCGCGGTAAACTCTCTTTGCTCGATGCAGGATATTGTGCGACGTCACGTCTTTCATGCGTAGTTCGCATATGGCGATGTCGATGCTGCCACAATATCAATACCGTGCATGCGTAGCAAATATTCATTCCAACTACGGAACCCTTTACTGTGCGTGGTCCGACAAGTATTCGACCGGTTTTTACAAGTTTTTCTACTCACCGTCCCTTGACGGAGTCGTCATCGTCTGCGGAGCCGTCTCCTTGCAGCTGCATGCCGCCCTGCGCCCACGTCACCGTCAGCCAATCTGAAGACAACACATCACATGAGCCTTTTTTTTAAACAAACGTTAATAAACGATATATTCTTATTTGCAACAGAAGTCATGGATTCCGTTTAGTTTTAAATTAAGTTTAGTTTTAAATCGGTTTAATGACAACAGTGGGAATATTTTTAAGTTCTTATAAAATGTTACCTGAGAAGAATGTTTCTATGTATGTCAACAGTAACATTCAATGTGTGTCGATACATCCCTACTTAATGGTTCTAGGAAAAACAAGACCCATATTTATCATCAATTATCCATCTGAATAAAAAGGATCGAGTCTATTACCGGTGACAGATTTAGATGGATCACAAAAATAACTGTGAAAAAAATAGTATCAATGATGGATGGAACAAATAATTTGTGAAGTACTAAACTTTGGCCGATCAATAGTTTATTTATAGTTTTCTCTTCGATGATCACATTAATTCTGAGAGAGTGCTACCTAGTACAGTTAAACTTAGTGTTGCCTAAAATACTTGGGCCTTCTATTACTATTTATAGAAGACCAAAGTATTTTAGGTAACACTCTAAGTTTTAGTTCTAAGGTATTAAGAAACAAAGCTACAGCAACATTAGCATTGTGTATATTAAGTACCTGAACATAATTAAAAAAACTTAAGTAAAAATAAGGCTACTGGTTAGTGGATCTATTATATCTTCCCCTACTTCGAATGAAAAAAACTTTTAACCCTCCAACTTTTAATAAAAAATCGTGAGCAAACTTCTGTAAACTGGCACTAAAGAAAGTTTATTCCGTATTATAAATCATTGGGAAGCACACGTAGCTTCAATAGGTGCAGATAACTAGCTGCGTCTGACGCCCCCTTCGTTCAGTTTGAACGGCTTTGTACTCAATATTGAATATAGAGCTTTATAATATATTGGTTTGGTAAGCATCCTTGTGATTGGGCTTATTTAAGAGCAAGTCGGCTAAGCATGTGTACCTCATACAATGATTGATGTAATGATGAAGTTTTATCAGTTTGTCAATAAGATCTTATACTATTAAATGGGCAATAGGTATTTGTATTTATATAATGTGTATACCTAACATACTGGCTGGCAGGGACATCGACACGAAAACTGTTACCATGGATTTAGTACATGATTCTGAGCCTCCATGCGTTGAAATTTTTCGTCGGTTATAAAAAAAAACCGGCTGTTCCATACATTTTGACCACGTAGGGAATGCACTTTTCGCGTTTATATCCCTGCCACCCTGTAGGTAATCACGTTCTCGAAAACGACTGTAACGATTTCGATGAAAGTTGCATTATAGGGGTTTACGGACGCGAAAAATCCATTTGGCTACGTACCATAACTAAATACGTTTTCTCGGTATGTTTACCCGAGTATAGCTCGGTCGGCCAGATACTGTATAATGAAGAAAGTAATATCAAATATCAATTGGCTACCAATTTTAAAAGACACTGTATTTTTTTTTTTTGTTATTTAACCCTTTATGCACACACATATAAACAGACAAGAAGAAAGGAACAGAAAAATACGTACAAAGGCAATACTTATTTCTAAAGAAATCTCTTCCAGCATACCTGCGACAGGAAATTATATAAAATGAGATGTAGACAACGTGTGTAACCGTAGAAGATAAAATAAAAACATATTACAAAAAATATTACAATTTACTATTTACACAAACTATTTACAATATAAGAATATACTTACATACATACTTCTAAAATAAATATCACTATAATATATATAATTATAATGTGATTTAAAATAACTATGCAACAATGACGAAGTGGATAGATAGTGTTCTTTCACTCTTCGTTTAAATGCTTCAACAGTATGACAGTCCCTAATGTCAGGCCTAATGTAATGCCGGTAATTATCGATGATCAGATGATATCATTTTTGATGGCATTATGTCGCTTAATATTTTGGCATTCACCAGAAATCATTACTATTTGCATTTAAATAATGGTAATAAATACTTTTACAATATCCCTCGTAAAAGCCATCTAAAACCTTTCCTAAACAAGCATTTTTCTTTAAAAATGAATACCAGGTGAAAACTACACTTGGCTTGCCTTCTTTTCGGTGTTTGAAAATTGTGTACCGTGCATACTTTAAATTTTCTTTTGAAAATTTATACAGAAGTAGGAATTATTTTGTCAACAGAAACAAAAAATTGTGAAAATGTGGGATGCAAGAGCGAGCGAGCGAGTTTTGAGGGCCCCCATGGACCGGAGGCCCATGGTGGACCGCACCTATGGCCCCCGCTAGGCCGCCAGTGTCTTGAAGTAACATTTAGTCTGTATTTTATTACTTTATTAAAAGGTATTTTTCAATTGAAAAGTTAAATTTCTTCTTCAATACAGATTTAGAAATTCGGGCAGAAGAGCAAGCTCAGCTCGGAGACGGAACCCTCAGGACACAAATTCTACTCACATTTGTCCGGTTTTTTTTTTTTAATGAATAGAACAGGTTTATATGATTCTATATGCCTCACTTAAAATACTAATTTATTAGTCATTTTACTATTATATACTCTATAAGAAAGGTTGGCTCATGATTTTAAATTGTCAAAAAAACTTTTGACAGAGTGGGTCGATTTTAATGAAATAAAGAGTAAATGTTAATTCAAGATACGGACTGTGACTATGTTTTCAATCCTTAAATCTCTTGAAAAGAATACAAAAAAAATGATAATATGACATGTGAATTTTAAAATCATGCCTTATTTTACCCCTTTGGGGGATGATTTTACAAAAACGCTGAAATGCGTAATTCTTTATTTCTTACCAAAAGCATAAATTTGAATTTTCATATCCCTAACTGAAGAAAATCCGAATTTCCCATACAAACTTTCATCCCCTATCACCCCCTTTAGGATTATTTTTGAGACAAAGAGTACCCTATGTCCTTCTCCAGGATGCCATCTATCTTCTTGCCAAATTTTATCGAAATCTGTTCAGTGGTTTAGCCGTAAAAAGGTAACATACAGACAGACGGTTACTTTCGAATTTATAATACAGGTTGGCAGGGACCCTTCTGCGAAACAGTAATGCTCACGAAGGAGGTGGAACGCTTAAGGGAGAAGCAAAGTTCGCACTCTCACGCCCCTAACCGCCGCAGGAGACGCCCTGAGCGTTGGGAATCGCGGGCCGATTTCCGGCCACCGTAGGCGCGGGCTTGCGGACGGTGAGCAATGGGTAGCTCGCCGTCCGATAAGGAGGCCTGGGTCGACGGCGCGTTGTGTTCCACGCGCGCCTCAAAAGATGTCAGCAGAACTGACGGAGTCTGCTAGGGCCGATACCTGCCATGGTTGCGAAGAAATGCCAAAGGGAGATCGTGGCCCCGCAATATGGCAACTGAAGGAACACGGGTGGGTTTTAGTCAGTAAGAGTCTGACACGCCCTTCCGCTACGCCCAGAGTGGGAGAAGTTATTTGATAATTTCCCACTCAAAAAAAAAGGGTGGCAGGACTCCTGTTTAGAAAAGTACCTACGCGGTTTTTTTTTAATAACCGACGAAAAATTCCAACGCCGGGGATTCACAGTCATGTACTGAATCCATGGTAACAGTTTTCGCGTCGTTGGTCCTGCCATCCTGTATAAGGACCATATATATATTACATATTTAATATATATATAAATATATAATATATATAGACTGCCTCGTTGGTCTAGTGGTCGCAAGCGCCACTGCTGAGCACGAGGTCCTGGGTTCGATTCCCAGATCGGGCAAAGTGTTATTGGGTTTTTTTTTCTATCTGAAATTTCTCAGTAGCAGCCCGGAGTCTGGATTTGTGCCCGGTTGATGGCAATAGGCTCACCCCCTATTACATGGGACTTAAAATATAACTGGCGAAATGTGGGTGAACCTGTTACAGGGACACCTCTGCCCAACCCTTCGGGGAAACAAGGCGTGATGTTATGTTTATGTTATATAGTATAGTATAGTGTATATAGTATGGATATACGCCTTTTATTTATAACCTATACAAGAGGAGCGCTGAACTCTTCCAGTAGATATCTACTACCTGAAAGAAAAAAGTACACACAACTGCGGATCTTCGGAATATCCGGATGAAGGCCCTTCTGATTGTCAGGGGAGCTACGCTTCGCAAATCAAACAAACAATATCAGCACTTAATACTTTTTAGTCCAATCACAAACTGACCCTTCGCAAATATCTCCGGTAATTGAATTAAATACGGCTAATGGGAAGAAGGCTCTCGATCTACACAAAGAGTTTCTTTCAAATTATCTGCGCGGATATGTCGAATCAGCTGTTGTAGAATTTAATAAAGGAGCTTTCTACAATGTGAAATGAAGTGAAAGAGATAGAACAAAGTTAAGTACTTAAACTTCAATGCAACTAATTCTTTGTTTGTGAAAAAAATATGAATGAAGAAATTCTTCTTTACTAGCGAGGATTTCTTAAACGTTTTATTTTTCCACTCGGCTTATCGCACGGTAATTAAGTAATATTTTACTTGTCAGTGGGTTTAAAGTAGTGATTATTATAATACATTACAAACCTTTATATTGTTTAATATTTACGGCAAGCCGTTATTAGGAATATAATATAAAATGTACTTTCTTTTTAAGCATCTACTTTGTTGGAGTGCACCCCTTCCCAAAATGGGTACTCTGGTAACATTTTAATAAGCTTGATAATATTAACGTTCTTGCAGAGGAACTCTTCCCCATCCCCGGACATTTTTCCTAAATAGAAAAAATTGGAACGATTATTAGGAAATCACTTAACAATTTTACTATGTTTATCTATCCTACCTATCTCGTAGTTCCTACACTAATGATTTCAGATGTTGTAAATCATGCCTGCCGGGGTTGCGAAGAAGTCCGAAAGGGAGATCGTGGTCCCCGGCAACATGGCAACTGAAGAAATACGGATGGGTTTTTTGTCAGTAAGAGTCTGACACGCCCTCCCGTTCCGCCCAGAGCGGGTGAAGTTATTTGGTAATTTCCCACCTAAAAAAAAGGATGTTTTAAATCAATTTTAAAGGAAGGAAAGTGGCTTGTCCGGCTACAGATCGGCCCGTGAACTCATCTTCCCAGAGACAGTGGGATGAGCCGCTCTGCAGAACGGAATATGATTATTCCGTAATCTCATTAATACGTCGACCAATACTACTGAGCGTGCCCGCCTGCTGGCTGTGAGTGAGTGGGAGTCGAGCCGCTAGCTTCAGGCGCTATACAAGTCCCCGTATTGTTGCCAATACCGTGAAGCTGTCGACTGCCGCAGGCTCGATAGCACGGCATGCCATTATTTTGAGGCTGAAAACAGCTAAAGCGCGTTCACTGTCGTACTGCATAGAGAAGCGAGATGACAACGCTGGTAATTTATTGCAAGAAAATATGAAGTAATTATCTATTTACAAAACATCTGTTGATTGGACTAAAATTTTTTAACACCATTACGTTAGTAATCTGGCAAAAAATCAGAATGATTGCATGTTTCATATGGTTTTTAATCGTTAAAAGATTTTTTAAGATATCTTCGTGAGTTTTTCAATCGTATCAAATTAGTTGTATTAGGTTTTCAACACACTATCTATAACTAGCATGTGTATATCCTGAAGAATATCATATATTTTTTTGATTGTGTTTACTGCAGTGCATCATATACTTTTAGGCATGATAAAACTTGCGTTTAGCTTTTGTAGTCCCCTTAATGACATCATTAGTCGTGTACTTGTCACTACCGAGGTGCCAGCTGTTTTAGAAACCGCAAAGTTGTCAACAGCCAATGGGTTCTAAAACCCATTGACTGTTGACAACTTTGCGTCCTCCCATCTTTTTAGCACGGCGAGCTATGCTGGGGAGGTTATTGGAGGTACGCAAACCTTAAACGACGAAAATATTTCAATATTATTGGGAGTAATATGTTCGAGTTCTTTAGGGTTGAAACACAAGAGCCATAGGATCCGAGCGCCCACTTGGTTCTTCGAGACAGCGCCAAGTGGTTGGTTGACTCTTGACGTGACCAGAAGGCGCTCGACAGAGTCTACAACATAACGGTCGGACCGGCCGGAGATAAGCAGAGTTCATCGGTGGCGGTCAAGAAACAGTGAATACGTTTAGAAACTCTCGCGCATTCCGAAAGTAGTGTTGTGAACCTACAGTGTATGAATTGCTAGTGTGATTAAATTGATAGTAAATTATAATTTGATCTGAACTGCCAACAGTTTTTCTATTGCGCTATAATCAACACTACCCACAGTAGTTAAAATATGGCTGATAATAACGAAAGAATCTCTCCGTCATGTACATATTTATAATATTATTTGTGTCTGTGTTAAATGTTACAACAAAATACCTTGTGACATATTGCAATTAAATGAAAGAAAATTTAAAACTCATATTAAAAGTACACTTTGTAGACAAGCATATAATTAGAGGATTATATCCAAGATAAGAGAGCTTGGAAACATGCTGGTCCTGCTCCATAGGACAATTTAGAATCAAGACAAAATCAAACAGGTTGCTAATTTAATTGTAAAATTTATAATTTTGTGTTATATGACATTGATTTTACATTCTGTGATTACTTCCTCACACGCTGACATATTAATTTTAAAAAAATATTGGAAAATCGTCTACTTTTACAATGTTTGTAAATATGTGAGCAACTTGTATCTATCACATAATAAAATTATCTGTCGTTGCTTCATTTTTAATTCTTTTTACCTATTGTGGTATAGTTATTGTATTCTAGGTGCATCGTCTTCACATATAATTATTTTACTAATGTACGTACTTATACAAACTATTGTAAAACATTTTAAAAGAGTAACGGTGGAGTTTCTTGCCCATTCTTCTCCATACGAAAACTACCTTTTGGAAGGGGCGACTAGAATCAATTATATTATTTTGCAAATTTTGACGTTCAAAAGTACCATACATGGGCCTATTTGAAATAAATGATTTGACTTTAACTTTGACTTTGATTTTAAGACTGTTAGGTCTCATTTTCATTGGTCGATAAGGTTCGTATGCGAGAAGCGGGAGACTTCTGTAAAGCATGCCATAGAGCCCGTATTTAGGGAACCGTTCTCATTAGGCGATAGGGAACGATTGCAGTATAAGGAGAACTTGCACCGCACGTTTGGCAGTTGCTTTGAAGGCTCATTTGTCATTTTGACTGGGTGTGATTCTCCGCAGGCTTTTTACCGACCGATGAATTACATCGGTCGCTACGCCTGCTATACGGGGACTCTCCGCAGACGGTGCGCGGTGTACCGGCCACTTAATCCACTTATGACTTTCATTAGTCATTACATTCTTGAATGAAAATGAAACATTAACGCTTATATACTAAGTTTTTTTTTTGTAATTTTAAATCATACCTAAAGTTTTTGAGTACCTACCTAGAGTGAATAATAAAGATTAAAATACCCTATAAATCAAGTTCTTGATAGAAATAAATAAAGAAAAGAAATAAATGGAGCATTCTCGGAAAACAAACGTAATAACTTCAAAAGACGTCCACGTGGACAATTAAGAACTGTAACTACAAGCAAACGTAATTTTCTTAATAAAATATTAGTTTCTTTTCAATCTAAACAGGAAAATATTTACATTAAGCTTTGAGAACAAATTGTTCTTCGTAGATATGCATTATTTACTTAAGAGTGGTTGCCATGACACCGGCCCACAATCCCTTAAACTTGGCCACTTCTCTATTCACGAAACCTTTACAAAAGGACTCCTACAATACATTGTTGTTTTTTATTTTTTGTTTTACAATTAGAGTGTTTTCTGGTGTTTTTGATTTATAATTAATAGAACAATTGAATCGGATTCCTTATGATCACATTTTTATTGTTGTCGTTAGCTTTCTTTTGTGAAGTTTTTCTGTTCAACTTTTGACTTTTTTTATTGGACTTTTAAATTAACCTTGATTTGAATGATAATCTTATTCTTGTGCTTACAACATTCATCGATCCAAAAAGTAGTCATCCAAATCTAAACTCACCGGCACATAGCCTATGTACACTTAAAGCCAACTAAAACAGCATCCTGTAAATAGATAAAGGCGTTAACACATTATCACAAAAGCATTCCGCAAATGTTTGCAATGCTCGCGTGAATACATATCTCGTGTCGCCGCATAACTTCGCTATGAAAGGGCTGAGACGGCATAAACCCGTCATAGTCCACCAGCGTATTTACAATACGAGTATAAATCCCAGTGGATTTATACTATAAGTATATCTATAAGTTAACCATGATCGCTGTTCGCATATGCAATATTGCTTGACCATTAATAATACCAGCCAGCGTCATTGTGTGGCGTGGATAAGTGCCCGTATTTTTTTACCTAACACGAGTATGGGATTTGGATATTCGCCCGTGTAAGTAAGCATGCACGACTGAATACAAGCTTCTTGTAGTTCACGAAAAAGGACCATTGTGAGAATATGCTATGCTAGGTACGCTACCATCACATGAACAACATTTTTTTCTAAAGGATTTTATTTAATTATTAATGAAGTTACACCGACAGCTTCTATGTGTAGGTAATATAGGACAAAGTACTTACAGTCGCCAATTACAGGTAAACCAGCATTCTCAGAAATAGGTGCATCAGATAAGTACATAGCACATAAAAATAATAAAACCAGTTTGTAAACAGTGTATATTTTATATATACAACAACACAACATCACGCCTGTATTGCCCGAAGGGTTAGGCAGAGGTGTACCTATAGTACACCCATATTTCATATTTTATTTTATTTTACATATATATATATGTCGGAGATGTTTTTCAATAATAATTGTGGGTAGGTAGTCAACACTTTGGTATGATTTGTTTTTCTTATTATTAATTTATGTGATTTTTACTATCAATTATTGTCTAATAAATCGCAACATAATTTATTAAGTACTCGATGTACGCACTAATTGATATTTGGCAACTTATTTCGATAATTATAATTGATGGTTTTGTTCAAAACAATTAATGACAATTACTTTAATTTTAAACGGATTTACTTTTTAAGTTCACTATTGTTTATTTACGACAATTATTCTTGTATTATTTGATAACTTTATAATGTCAGTCTTATTAGATTTAGCACATTTAAGTGTTTTGTATCAAGTAAACACGTGACGCACTTCCGTGCGCCATCGGACAGAGTTGTCGTAGTGGGATTGCAAGGTGGGGGCATCGTCTTATAAAAGAACGTGCACTCGTTATGTGAGTCAGTCTATCTTCGGATTTGACTCAATAAAGAGCCCTGCTCCCGACAAAACTGTCGGTTTATCTGGTACAGCACTGCTGTATATTCACATAGCTGTATTGGCTTGCTGATAGCGAGCGATACACTTTTTCATTGGGTGGCTTGGCCACTATACGAACTGAGACCCTAAAAGTCTGTTCGATTGTTACTACCTATTCACCTACTTTATCTTGTTATTAATTTGTATTGTGTTTTGCCTTATATAATGTAACTAGTACTTACTATATTAAAAACCCTGTAATTATTTATTCAGTATTGTGAATCCCATTGAAATGGGAACTCCAAACCCTGACGAAATACCTCTCGGCACTCCTGATCCTACATATATATATATATTTCTTTTCAATTTACTCTAAACAGAACATGATGAAATAGATTTTTGGACTGCCTCTATCTAGTGGTTGCAAGCGCTACTGCTGAGCATGAGGTCCTGGGTTCAATTTCCGAGTCGGGAAAAGTGTTATTGGGTTTTTCTATCTGGAATTCCTGAGTAGCAGCCTGAAGTCTGGATTTGTGCCCGATTGATGGCCTACGTGGAACTTAAACATAACTGGCGAAATGTGGGTATACTATAGGTGCACCTCTGCTTAACATTTCGGGTATTACAGGCGTGATGTTATGTAATGTTATATTTCGAGTGTAGTTGAAGTTGATCATCTTTTTTGTAGTTTCTTTATCTTGACATCTATGAGGCAGAACAATATGATGAGTAGGTGTCACATTGTTCTGCTTCATAAATTACTCTCTAGTCACTACCCACCCCGCAAGTTTGGTTATTTGATGAAAAAAGTGAATTCTCCTAATTATGAAACATGAGGAACGGTTGAAGATGTTCACGATCTACTTACAGAGTGCAAAGACAAAGAAAGAAAGAGAGACATTGTTAAGCAGAATAAAAGAAAACGAATATGATATTGGGCTATATGTTAAAGTTTTAGCGCTGCTGCCTTAACCTGAGATAGCAAACCTACTTACTGATTTCTTTAGACTTTAATCATTTGTTTTGTATTTGTAGTTTAGAATAATTTAAGTTATGATGAGGCTGACATGTCACTGTAGATAAAAGCCACCTTTATAATTTAAGAAGATTTTTTTTTAAATCTTAACATATTTATATGATCACTATAATTATGAACAGCTGTACCCTGCATCTAGTAACTTGTATGTTGATTTTATAAAAATAAGTAAGCACTTTAGTATCCCCTCCTATAATAGAAAGCGTGTAATGTTCAAAAATGGCGCCACTAGAGCTCCACAAAGTGAGAGATGTTGGCCGCTCGCCAACGGACATAATGACTTCTCTTTGACCCAGGGGCCACGAGCAACATACTCAGTATTACGCTTTTCAAGGGTAGCATAACAAAATACAGTAGTAGGTACTACCTACTGCTACCAGCCAAGAAGAAACATTGTGTAATTCATACACTATTTTTCCTCTTCCTTTATGGAAGTAGCAAAAAGAGTAAGTAAAAACCTATGTCAAATTAATATACAACCACCCAATAGGAATCAAACAAGATATTAGATACAATTATGAAGTTGGCTGAATCATCCCAGCGCTGATTTGCTGGATTCGTTTTCTCCTCTACCTATCGTTATTTCTCCTGACTAAGTTTATTTTGTGTATCTATGTATTAGTATTTATTCGTTTTCGACTTATCTATCAATTATGTTGCACCTGCCATGTTTTGTCTCTGCATCACCCTAAGGTTGACTGGTAGAAAATGCCTCAGGCGTTAAGTCCGCCTTTGTACAGTATTTTTTTACTTGTGCATAAAGTTTTAATAAATAAATTATGATGACGAGATCGTATATTATTCAAACATCTATTGACAATAAAACAATATCAACGACAACGACTGGTATAGATACGAATGCTCTAAAATTAAACCTGAACCTAGCTCTAACATTCCTTGTTTTTGAAGAACCTTTTTTCTTCTTCCTCACTCAAGCAACTTCTACATATCTCTTATTGAACTCATAAATCCTGCTAGTTTACTTACATATTAGTATATTATGATACATTACGTAGCCAGCGTATGAGATTTTCATATCATATTATGCAGAATCCAAACGTCAGATATTTGAAGAGGGTAGATTGAACCGTCTCCTGAGACGTTTTCCCTAATAGTTTATACACTCACACTTATTTCATTCGCGTCTATAGGGATTAGAACCACCAGATACTGTGTGTAGAGTTATACACTGTGTATCAATTTAGAGAAGTGGTGGCACAAACCAAACAGATGCTTACCTTACAAGTTACTTCAAATGTTTACATGTTTATCCACAAAGTTCCCGCTTCGAGCATAATTAATCCATATAGTATGGATATATATTCTATTATTATATTATATTATTAATATTATATATAGGTAATAATACCTATACTAATATTATGAATTAAAAGGTTACTCTGTCTGTCTGTCTGTATGTTACCTTTTCATACCTGTTTTAAACCAATAAACGGATTTCGATCAAGTTTGTCAAGGAGATAGATGGCATCCTGGGGAAGGACATAAGCTTCTTTTTGTCTCAATAATAATCCTATAGGGGGTGATATATTAGATGAAATTTTGAATGGCAAACCCAGCATTTCTTAATTTAGTTAGACATATGATAATTCAAATTTATGGTCTTCATAATCATCCTCCAAGGGGGTAAAATGGATGATTTTAAAATTCACATGTGGATAATATTGATATTTGTGTGTTCTTCTAGCTATTTGAAATACGGTCATAGTCCGTAAATTGAGCTAACGTTTAGTCTTTATTAAGTTCGGTTTACTTGATCAACAAAAGTTCTTAAATTTAAAATCATAACGATCATTTGGCTAACATGCAGGTACAGTGTGTACGACAAGAGCGTGATCAGCCTAATTTTAATTTTCGACACCTATTTACCCCCAAATTTTATCTAAATTAAAAAAGTGAGCAAGGATTTCGATAAAATTTAACAAGGAGATAGATGGTACCTATCCTAGGGAAGGGCATAGGCAAATTTTTGTCTAAGAGCATGATAGAGGGGTTTAAAGTTTGTATAGGAAACCCAACATTTCTTAAGTGAGGGATAAGAACATTGTAATTTATACTTTTTGTAAGAAATAAATAATTACGTGTTAGAGCCGCGTTTTTACTAACCTACCGAGCGAACATTTGTTCAGAGCAAATGTTTGCTGTTCTGCCGATGTTCACTCCAAACAGAAAACACCTGTTTTCAGTATACCCTGCCAAGTGAACAATATTTTGTTCAGAGCTAATGTTTACTGTTCTACCGATGTTCACACCGAACAGAAAACATTTGTTTTCACTAAAAAGAGAATGCTCGCTCGCCGTGACGTCGTTTTTACAGAAAAAATGAGCGAGCGAGCATTCGTTCGCGGAGTTCAACCGATCATCACTGAACTTTTGTATAATCAACCCCAAGGACCCAAAATAGGGGATAATTTTAAAATTCACATGTAATACCTATATACATTTTTATGCAGTAGGACCGCGTTTTAAGAGATTTAAGGGAAATAATAACATAGTCAAAGTCCGTATCACGAAATAACATTGTCATTATTTAATTAAAATCGATCAACTGGGTCAAAAGTTATTACAATTTATTATATCTCTATCATTTACTTTTTCACTCTTAAACGGCTGGACGGATTTGGATGAAAGGCACACGTATAGGCCATGATTTGGGTTACGACATAGGATATCTTATCCCTTATCCAACGTCCATGCGGGCGAAGCCGCGGACAAAAGCTAGCTCTATATAACTGGATTAACTGGTGTGGTTAGTGTTAGCTCGCAGGACATTAAACGAGTCGGTATTCCACGATACTATTGTATCAACTTTATTATTTGCGGTTACCGTTGTGTTTATAAATCAATAACTAACACAAGATGGCCACATTGTATATAGGAGGAAATATATTTTTATCTAAAACGCCTATGAACTTTGAAGGCTGAGAGTCTGTGTAATGAAAGCTGAGAGTGATTTTTTCACGTTTTCATAAATTGACAACACTGCTGCTTTTTATAAACTTTTACGAAAACAAATTTGTGTATATTTTGTCGTATTTGAAGTAAAACAATGCCTAAAACTTTAAGGAGCAGCGCGAGTTGTTATACATTATGATAAATAATTACAACCGAGTGAAAAGCGAACGCGAGGATGCATTTAACGAAAAAGTACAATTGAATTTCGAAAATTATTGGTAAACTATTGAATTCAATTTGATACTAAGTAAACAGGATTTATATTTATTACTCCTGGTCCATCAATACAACAGTTTTAAATGTGGAATCATAATTGAATATAGCGATGAGAAATCGCGTGACATCAGTATACAAATCTGTGTTATTATTTATGTAATCCAGTTTAACATCCAAGGTTTTCTGTTATGGAAACTAAATTGCCAAATTGGAGTGGCCAGCAAAAAGCCCAGACATACACGCTTGCTTGACAGGCATGCTTTAAAAGTGAATTCGGTAATGTCTCAACCCTCCTTAGACCCTCCACGATTTGAAAACCGCTCTGGTGGTTGCCTGGGACAAAATTCCCTAAGTAAACAAGAACATCATCTAGAGCATGCCTGATCGCATGCAGGCGGTGATCAGAGCCAGAAGTGGAAACATATATTATTTTTTTGTAAAATGTCTCTATTTTGTATTTTTTGTAACAATACCTTTATTTTAATGTTTGTGTTATTTGCCATTTTTGTAATTTAAGATTTAATAAAGTTTTCAATATTTTTTCGGAATTTGTGATTTAAATTTAGGTATCAGACGATCCTCTAAGTTATATAAAACAACAGACACGTCCTTTGTGTTTCATTTTGACACTAAACTTAGGTACAACAATAATTTCTTCCCATGGGTGCCGTAAAAAGCAATTAAGGGACTTACTAGAGGATGGGCAGCAACGTTCTCTATGCATTTATAACACCATACTGCAATCGCCAACCCGTCTGCCAAGCGTGGCGACTATGGCATACCCCCTAAAAATAACAAGCACCAAAAAGAAATGGACCATATTTCCCAGCCGCCCACCTATGTTGGCTACGGTAACGGTCAAGGTCACGGTGAGGCAAGGGGTGCGAAGAATCGAATCGGAAACTGGACCTGGCAACATGCAACACGCGTAGACTCCGGATCGACGAGATCATCGAACTTCAAGAAGAATTGAGCACATTACGATGGGGTATAGTGGGGTTATCTGAAGTCCAAAGAGAGGGGGAGGACTCAATCAGTCAAATATTTTTTAAATATAATTCAGTAAAATAATACCTATGACACATGATACTTCAATGATCTAAAAATATGTCAAATAATGCATATAGCAAAAAAGACGTCGGTTAATAGTTTGCAGTAAAATGAAATTTGAACAAAAAAACAAAATCGGAAAAGTGACCGGTTCCCGTTTTAAGCACAAGGGTAATACTGAAATTATCTTAACCAGAAAATTCTTTAAAACTGCAATGCAAGACAAACTACTTATTTATATAGCCCTTGCTAAAAATAATAAAAATAATTTGCTGGGCTGGCTCATTCCATCGTAGAGCTCAACCATCGCTTTCCATCAGACGAGATTCAGGTGAAAGAAAAGGAATAGTGATGATATTTATAAATAACGTTGGTGGTGGTATAAAAATGAACCATTTGACAAGGCAGTCATTATTGGAGCTTCTTGTTTAATTCACGTTCCGCATAACCTAACCAATTACTAAGGCATACTACTAGGTGCCTTAAAGAGATGTCAGCAGAATTGACGGGGTCCGCTAGGGCCGATACCTGCCGGGGTTGCGAAGAACTCCGAAAGGGAGATCATGGCCCCCGGCAACATGGCAACTAAAGAAACACGGGTGGGTTTTAGTCAGCAAGAGTCTGACGCGCCCTCCCGCTCCGCCCAGAGCGGGAGAAGTTATTTGATAATTCCCCACCCAAAAAAAAAGGCTTACTACTAGGTATTTGTTGTAGACTGAATATAACGATAGATCCTCTTAGAATCTATAGTCAATAGTATGAAGTGAACTTCTCAATTCGAAATTGAATTAAACGATGCCTACTTGAAACTGAGGTAAGTTTCTGCCTTAGTATTCAAATGCTGACCTTTCGAAATAGCGATGAAACAAAATAAATTGAATAATTTCTATTAGGTTCACTAACACGACTGAGTTGGCCAACATTTAAGAGTTTTAACCTTTACCGAAATTAACAACATAAGATCTTATTTAAAACGTTCTGTATTTCAGACACCCTGAAGTGGCGCTTGAGTGATACTTGTACTTGTAAGACGTGGTGTGAGAGAAGAATATTTTATATTGAATTTTGAAACGTTTTAAATGGTGTTTTCTTGGTCATTCCCTGTGGTGACAACGAGAACAATATTAATAGGTATGTACTAAACTTCAACACGTAATACGTTAATGCTTCTTATAATTAAACTTTAATTTAATATACTACCAGATTTTCATGGCATATAGTAGTAGGTAGGACGGCGGAATAACGTAATTAATAAATACTTGGAAGGTACAATAGTTTTTAAATAGCTAGTTAGCAAATCACTTCGTTTGTGAATTACGCGGTTCTATTTGAAGTTATTAGAAGTACTTATCCTACACGTCACATGCATATAGCTTTAAAATTATGGAAGGTATGCAGTTGGTAACATTACCCACATTCATTATTTTAGACGACAGTGATAATATCTGACTCTTAGGTAACAGATGAAATATTATGATGAACATTTTAGGTTACTCGTATAACCTAAAATTATCATCATAATATAGAAGATAACAGGTACCTATGATCTTCTATCCTTTAATTTGATCATGGATAGCTGTTTAAACGGGAGGATATAACGTGGTCGGCTGAGACCCTACTTTAATCGAATATCACTAATTTATGTAAAGCGATGAGTTATGTCCCAGCTATTACCTGAGGCTGGAGGTCTAAGGTAACTCTCCTGATCGTCCGTCATGTCTTTGTTGTTAAACAAAGGGGTTTTCATAGTTCGTTTTAAGTATAAGCTTTCAAAAATTCTGTTCTTTTTTTAGATTTGCTTCATATGATCAGATACTTTGAAGCCTTTCGTTCTAGTCGATGACTTTAAAAAGGCACATATAGATGAATTATGATTTGTCAACTAAGGCCAGGCTTTGTAAGTAGCTGTTGGCAACTAGTTACAAAGCCCACTTCAACCTAGCCTTTTATAAATAGATCTTCGTATTAAGTTTTCGGTAGCGAAACTAATTTGAAACTCTTAATTTCATGCGGCGGCGGCGTAGGTAGATCAATACGAATCAAGTCATCAAAACTAAAAGGAACTCAAGCAACAGTACTCTTGCAAGCAGTATTTGTAATTTTTATTTTTAGTTGAGTCACGATGTATTTCCCCATACTCGAAAAGGACATTAAACATAATAAATTATATGCAAAAGCAAAGCAAACCAATACATTAACCTGTATTCAAACAGTAGCCTTCCGTAGTACCCGCTGAATACATTAGCTTCAAGCGGATACATATTGAGACGGAGTCCAGGAAGGTTGAATATCTCAATATAAGCTTCATGATGCCAATAAATCTTCGCTGGAGGAAATAATAGGGCTGTTGGATTCAAGCTGGATTTGTATGGTAGACTACTGTAAACCCTTACTACTATTTTCAAGAGGGCTATTAAGTAATATGTGACCTTTGTTTCAATGTCACCGATTTCGTAAGGCAATTAAATTGTTGTTAAATTAGTTTTCATGTAGAATTTCAGGTTTAATGACATGCTGAAATGTTTAAAAGTCTTTGTGGGTAAATAAAACAAAGCAAATAATCGCAATTGAACACCGCTGCCCAACCATTTAACGCAACGACATTGTAGCTTCTACAAAAAATGGTCTATTTTCATACGGAATATACTATTTTATATTCGGTATAAAATTGAACATAGCGTAACGAAAATAGAACTGCATGACATAAAGAAAACCTATGAAAACCGCCAAGTAGTGCCACGTTAACCACATACTAAGAGAGGGATGCCTGATAGTTGTTAAACTGGCTCACACCACCAAGGCGTGAACAGACTACACAGTGTGAAACATGGTTACCGTCGTGTGAAGAGAGACGCGCTGAATTGCGAAAGCTTACTAGATTTCCCTGTATACCGTTGCAAAATTTTATAAGTGCCTTTTAAACACATGACATCATTTTGTCAGCCTATAATGACTTTGAATTTGATATTCGTGTGATATGCAGTGACCTACTTAATATTACTTTTACGGACAATAATATTCAAAAATTAATAATTATTTTCTTCGTCTCATCTCGTCATCGAACCCACCACAACACACTCATAAACCACGCTTGCGATTACTCAACAACGTGTAATTTACTCATACGTAAAAGTTTGGTAAGTAAAACGTCTTTTGAATATTTCGTAAAGTTGAATTTCCTAGTAAGAGAGTAATTCCATTAAAATTCAATCTCAATAATACCAGCAGTGGTTCACGACAGTAATAAATCCAAATTGGAGATTTTAGGGTTGTCATTCAACTTGTTTCAAGAAATTCTAATTTGAAATTTACAATTGTTTTTACATTTTAGAATGTCCTTTAAATTACCGCAATATTATATTTTTTATTTTATTTATTTATTTATCTCAGATACAGTGATCCATATTTATGTTAGTATACCTACTTAAAAATTACGTTAGTAATCAAAGATTAAAATACTTGCCAGAATAATAATTATTATAGCTAAAATAAACAACTGCATAGAACTAGGATCATAAAATCAAATTGTAAAATAAATTAATAAGTTAACTGCATCTTTAAATAAATTAAAATTTTAAAATAAAATAATATAATTGACATTCTTTAAATTCATTAAAATTAATGTCAATTAAAATTCAGAAATTCACTATAAAATCATAAATAATAAAAATAAAAGTCAGAATCAGTCAAAGTAAGTCAGATGACTGACCTAACATGTGACCTCCAAAGCGGGGATGAGATCCTATTGGCTATTGTCTTCAAGATTTCGTTGCGACTGCCACGCATTCTGCAGATCCTGTTGCGGTTATTGTCCGATAGGGTTACCGGGGCCCCTGGCAATATAGGCAAATAAAGGAACACGGATGGGATTTAATCAGTAAGAGTCTGACACACCCTCCCGCTCCACCCAGAGCGGGAGAATTTATTTGATAATTTCCCACCCAAAAAAAAGGGATACCGTCCTCCTGCGAATGATGGCAAGAAATTCATCCGTGCGAAACAGCGAGAAAATCCCCATAATAATGCTGAGAAAATATTTTTAAATATTGATACTTGGCAAAAAGAAGTTGCTCATAACCCTTTATTTAGACCACATGAATAGTATTAGTATTTTGTCTTTAAGTCCCACCTATATAATCAGAGGATCTTTTTCTATCGCAAAATTGCAACAACCAAGATTTACATCGGCAGAATTCCGGCAATCCACGTCCAGCCCTAGCGTTGCCTGTGTCAGAGTAACTTGGACTATTACAGAGGGCAAACTCTGTTATTGCTAGATATTACCTATAGCACCCCGACATTCCGAGTCAGTTCAATCGATCCCGGCTCCTGATTTCCGAAGTATGAATGTTTCATCACGACGCGACGGAAAGATTTAATGAATCAATTCCTTATAAATATTTATGAAGATGTAATGGTGACATCTTATCCTGGTCCGCGATGGGGTGGAATGTCAGTGGTGCAGTATCGCTGTGATAGGGGCGTGGATTCTTATCACTGGCTCATTTTGTGGATGCTAATTTTAAAATAGATTTCTTTATTCTATTATTTCTGTTAACTCATCCTTCAAAACTAAATGCCTGTGCTGGGAGTAAAATAAGTAGCGATTGAACTCACGACCTCGCGGCGGTCCGAGCTTTTTAGCTTTTGGGCTATTGCAAACTTTAGTCTCTCGTTGGTAAGCCCGTGAATTTTTTTTAGAGCCGGAGGTGCGCAGGAAGGGTTGGGTCGACGTGTTTTATATGGAATTTTTCACTTTTTGTGTAGAAAAAAAAAATACCTACATGTTGAGTTTTAGGGGTTTATGACTTTCATAAAGGGGGTCGAAATTTTCTTTTTTTTTAACAGAACACACCATTTTCGAGATATAAGCAAAAGATACAGTACTGTTTTTGCACCTGAAGTCGAGATGTTGGTGTGAATTTAAAGTTCATGACAACCAATTTTATTCCACACGTTTTAAATCGCGATTAAAAATAGTCAGATTTAGTTAGACAACATTTTAGGTGAAAACGTCAAATTCAGAATTTAAAAAAATCTATTTTGACTAAATTAATATCTTAGTGCCGTCTTAGTGCTGTCAGATAAGTTGTGTCACTTTAGTCTATTTCAGAATAAAAAACGTTTTACAGGAATAAAAACAATTTTGGTGATTTTTAGTCTAGTTTAGAGGTATTTGTGACAAGAGAATCGGCACGAATGGCTTGTTTAAAAATTTTATATTTGTAAATAATTGTATAGGGTTTTCTTCTCATAACTAAATAAGATATAAATGTTTGATTTAAGTGTACTCGTATTATAATTTCTCTATAGTATTTTTGTGTATCCTAATTTTAGTTTCAGCAGGGATATTCAAAGACTTATATTCGGAACAAAAAATGCGTAATAAGCGGGTACATAAAAATGACCGCAAGCAACTTTTCACTATTGCTAGGTACCTTTATTTATTGCACTACACTTAATAGTCCACAATTGCCTGCTCTGGGTTTTTCCATTGCCCGAATTGCCACAATTGCCCGTATCCTACTTAGTCTCCCACAATATGCGCGGATTGTGTTACAATAATGACACTACTGTAAACTCAAACTGTTGCGCAGTATCTACTACATACAAACTATGTTATGCGTTCTCTCATATAAAGGAACAATAACTCTTCATGGCGACCCTGCGACGACCAACTTTAGTATGATAATCCCTTCTGTTGCTCAGGTTATATGCCGCTTGTTGCACAAAAATTCCTAATCCCTATTTCAGTATAGGTACTTTTCCGGGTATTTAGTCTGAACGGCCTAAACCAAATGGCCCGCGGGCCATGCGGCCGTAAACAAAAATCAGGTGATAAAAACTTGTAAGCAAATTCAATGTCAAAAACTACATCAACTACATTCGGGTGCACAAGTTAAAACCTAAAATTATATATTAGATTAGATTTGTATTATCTTCTTTAGAAAAACTATAAACAATAATATAAAATGATTACAAAAGTTAAATTTGGTAATTAAATAATGTTAAATACACATCAGTCAAAGAAACGAATCCACAAAATATATAAAAAAACAATGAAACAATAAGTAAGATTTAATAAAAATCTGTGTTATTTTATAGGGTCATTGTTGAGCTAGCTACCTGAAGTCGTGCCAACCGATTATGAAGATGTATGATTTTTATTTAGATCATTTCAAATAAGTTAATATTTAAATAATTAAATATCATAAACTATGCGAATATCACAATGTATGCGACTGTCCCTGTAAATTTATTTTGAAATAATTTTATCACCGGTTTTTTGGAACGTAGACGATTTTTGTGTACGGTCGAATGGCCCGCGGTCCATTAGTTTTGAGCCATTCAGACTAAATACCCAGTTTTCCGATGTAGTCGCACCAAGCGTCTTTCCAGACTATTCTACTCAGTCTAGATCACGGATAAGACAGCTGGACGACAGTTCTAAACATTCTCTAGATGTATAGAGAACATAACAAAGAAACACAATGTACAAAAGACTGGAAGATGCACAGAAACACGCCAAAAGATAAACTCAAAAGAAATAGAAACACATGACCACATTGAACGTAAGCGGTTTGTGTACAGACAGCGAAAACATACAGATACTTTTAAAAATTCTGTATGTGATGTTTTTTTTATGACGTCTTTTTAAGTATTTTTAAATACCATTAACTTACTGTATGTCGAAGTCGGATCACATGAAATAAGTTTTTATAAATATAAAATACTATTAGCCCAGTAAAAAACGACACAAAAAAGGCAAACATCGCAAACGGACATGTTACAATTTTTTTATATGTTGTTAGGTACCCTGGGAGTAGTACATATCCTTTTTTTTTGGATGGGAAATTATCAAATAACTTCTAGCGGACCCCGTCAATTCTGCTGACATCTCTTTGAAGCGCGCGTGGGACATAACGCGCCGTCGACCCGGATCTGGTCCTTATCGGACGGCGAGCTACCCATTGCTCACCGTCCGCAAGCCCGTGGACTAGTACATATCCAAGTTTGCAACCATAAAAACCTTGTGCTACTTTCATGATACTCGAAAAACTGCGAAATTCTGGCACTTGTTTCAGTTTTTTTTGAAAAATATACCTTTTGAACCCGTTTTTAGGTATGTTTGTTTTGTGAAGTACGTAAAATTTTCTATAATTTAAGCCCAACTCTAGTATCTACTCTAGGCCTATTGGTTGCAAAGATACAGCTAGTCAAAGATGGGTTTTTTTTTTTTTTTCAAAAAGTTGTTTTTAAATATTTTATGATTTAGTCCTCCTCATAACTGTATCTTGTGGGTATCCATCGAAAATCTAGCTACGTTTTTACCAAAATGGTTGAAACATAGCTTGTATCCTGCCACAATTACTCTTACTGAATCATTTCGATGAGACGAAACGTTCACATCGACCACTGTGAACGTTTCGTTTCCTCGATGAACTACTCCCAGGGAACCTAATAAAATACAAAAAATCGTAGTTACATGCGCGTTTACGATGTTACGTTTGCGTTTGTTGTTATTGACTGGACTAAGTACATAATTTTCTCTTTTGTTAGTGGATTTGTTTTAATCATACAATATGTCAGTGTTACTAAAGATAACATCACATGTACACAGGTGGTGAAATATTTTTCATCCACCTCATTTGTTGTATTAATTCATCTTTCAGTGAGAAAATGTTTTGCATGAAATATTTGGTATTACCATTTGTATTATTGGAAAACTGTAAATTACGTTACCGGATAAAGAGTTGTTTTAAGAGCGACATGTTGAACAAATATTTTAATTTTAATCTGTACAGCTGTAATTATGAACATTTATAGTACACACATACATACATAAACTCACCCCTTTTTCCTATGGAGATAGGCAGAAGCTACAGAACGCCTCCTGCTACGATCCTTACATACTCCTTTTGCTTATTTTACATTCATACATCTGGTCATACACGCACGCCGGTTGCGAGTACTACGCACCTGACCTTTCTGAAGAAAATAAGATATCTATATGTCTATTTATTCATTTATTTAACCATTTATGCACACACATATATACAGACAAGAAGAAAGAAACAGGAAAATACGTACAAAGGTAACGCTTCTTCTAGGGCGAGCTAGGAGCTTCCCCTTCCGACGTTTCGACTCACATCTGATTTGTAAATACCTTTTGTTAGTCGCCTCTCACTCGTCCTCTCAACATGACACTAAGCATACATTTATAGTATTTTCAATTTAAAAAAATGTTTGGTATGTAAGTAACATTCATGGTGACTTTAAACGAAAAAGGGGTAACCATAAAATACGATAAGAAACAACCATCTTCACCTGCTGACCATACATTATGTTTCCTTATAGCAATCTACGTGTTCTAAGCCTTTGCGTGCTCCACCTTGCCATTGCATCTTTGTCTGACACATGTAACTTTACATTCACCGTCTCACTCTAGCGTCGTGATAGTAATGTTTGAGGAAGGAATCGAATGGAGCAAGCAGGAACGTTAGCGGGGACTATTAGCGCACTAGAGGAGCTACGTGCTTGTGCCTAAACCGTATTTCTTTCAGTATCGATTGTTTTGCGATTTGTATCGAATCCGTCATTCGAAGATGTCAAAATAATGTTTTATATTAGTAGTTACACACAGTAAAAGAGGTGGTTAGGTCTGCAGGCAACTTGTGCAGTTAACATTCTCAGGAGAAAGTTTTGGCTACTCAGCAGTTTAAAACTCGCTCAAATCTGTTAAATTTAAAAACCAAAAGAAGTTGGTATGTGGTCTGCATACTTACTTATCCCTTTTATCCACTATACTTGCTATAGTCAAACAGCATTTATAGCGTCAACTGCTACAGCTTGTATTACTATTATTTTATTGCCAGGGTAGTACTCTATATTCAACCCCCCACAAGTACGTTCTATCGGTACAACAACAACTATTTCTGTACGCCACATTGTACGGATTCAACAAACTTGCTCTCAAAATATTTGTATGGATAAGCAAAGCTTACGATATTCTACAATAGTTTGGAAATAATTCATTAATACTTTGTCTCATTGAAATTTGTTCACAATGAACTTAAATGTAATGATCGTAATCTATTTAATTACAATTATTGATTAGATAAGTATCTTTTGTTCGTTTATTGATTGGTATCACAGATTGACATTGATAGGCATTACACAAGACAACAATTAGTTTAGGTACCTATTTGTTTTTGTGTTGACTTATTTTTCTCCTTATTTAACTATAACTTTATTTTCAACAAATAAAAACCGATGAATCAGTATGTTTTCTATACTAATAATAATATTATAAAGAGGAAAGATTTTTTTGTTTGTTTGTTTGTACCGCATAGGCTCCGAAACTATTGAACCGATTTTAACAATTTTTTCACCAATATAAAGCTAAATTATCAGGAAGTAACATAGGATATATATATTTTTTTTAAATTAGAGATCCTTAAGAAAATTGCGATACTGTAACCCAAAGTAGCAAAATGTTGCCTATAAAATACATTATTTGTCGTGCGCTGAGAAAACTATTGATGATACATGAAAATTATGTACTACATGATTAAAGTACTCATTATTACTATAAAATCTCCGCAAAGAAATATATCTAATTATCATAGTTAAGTCACAATAGCAGCTTTTGTGTTCTAAAATTTAATTAGATCGCCGCGCCGGTAGAAACAAGTGTCGTAGTATTCATTCTTATTCAAATAAACAGTTTTATCATCAAGAGTATTTATGTAGCAGTAAAATACTTTTTAATTCATTCGAATCATTAAATTTTGAAGTTATCACGAGTATAAAAATGGAATACGCAAACCATTCCACATTCCCAACTCTATACCGTGCGCGTAGTCGAGGTGTGGGAGAATCCCCGTAATGATATTAAGGCTCCGTGCACGAAAAAAACCCTTTTTCGTCAATATCTTATCTAATTGTAAGAAAACTTGAAATAATTGAAACATTAAGTCTGTGTAAGTATAAAAGTACAATTTTCGTGGTGATAAATCATTCGTGTCAGTCACAGCACCTGTTAATAATTGCATCACTTTTGCGCTCTCGAAAATATGCTTTATTTCGCCTTTGATTTACTTAATGAAGATAAAGTATAATCATAAAATGAAATTTTGATTTTATTTCTAGGGGGATCTCCGGAAACTCAATTTATTTTGCTTCAAATGAATAGCACATCAAATATACGTATATAATTACATAATAATTATGTTTGTTACATCTTTACGCAAAAACTAATGAACCGATTACGATGAAACTTGATAGGTAAGTACATAGCTGTTACTTTTTATCACGATTCACATGGAATCAAAACTTACGCGGATGAAACCGCGGGGTGTAGCTTGTATATTATAAGTTGAATTTAACCTGAATATAGGTAAGACGGTTCAAATGTTATTTAATTTAAGAACTTCTTTTTTTCGGAGTATCGCTTCGGTTTTTTAGAAACTAAGATATTCAAGTCCTCATCTAGATTAATCTAGATCCTAATCCTCTACGGGACACACAAAAAAACTCCAACTTCAGTTAGAACAAAACGACAATAGATAAAAGTACTCACAATAAGTTCTATAATCCTGGTGTATACAGTAAAGGACATAACTAACCTCCCAGGTGGATCAATTAGAACTACAGTTATTACACTGAATGTCACGCGAAGGGCCACAGTTTGTTTATTGCGAGGCCCCACATGTAACAGAGACGTAGAGCGTTCAATACACACAAATATCATGAGATTCCAGATGTATTTTACTCTAACGACCAGCACCCTAATTGCGTAACACACTTTTAATCACAATCTGAATGATTTTGAAGGATATTGCTTCATATGTTTGAAAAATTTGTCTGTTCCACTGCGTAAATAATGCAATGAATGTTGTTGAACTGCCTAAATGAAAGCCATTGCTACTGTAAGTATGTTACGCAATTACCCTGTAGCTCCAGTTACGCACGGGTGCAATTTACATGTGAAGACGGTATTCTGTTCAAAAATGTTTGGGTACAAATATTTCCATGATTCTGAGCAGTAACCTAAAGGCTTGCATGAATTTTCATTAGCATTATTAAGTACTTCTTTTTGCATATATTTACATAATAATTATATGGCCTATGTCCTTCTGGAGTAATGTATCTACCTTCTAAATGAAAAAAAAAAACAAATAGCAGCTGTGGTTCCGGAGGTTAGCCTCCACATATACACAAACTCACAAAATTCACTCTCTCTCTTTAATATATTAGTATAGATAGAGAAAGTGCGCTCTGACCACTTACTGGGTAAACAAAATTCTAGACTTTATTAAACTTTCGTTCATCTGACAAGCACGGCCACTTCCGAAGTCTAAAAACAATTTAACCAGGAGATTAGACAGTAGATTGAAAGTACAAGCAAACTTTTGCATCTGTTTCTGGTTAGACTAGAAGATGACTCAAAAATACTTGCTAGGGAACAGTCTGTGTGGGGTATTTTTTATATATATATTTTTTGGGATATTATCAAATAACTTCTTGCGCTCTGGGCGGAGCGGGAGAGCGTGTCAGACTCTTACTGACTAAAACCCACCAGTGTTCCTTCAGTTGCCATGTTGCTGGGGGCCACAATATCCCTTTCTCACTTCTTCGCAGCCCCGACAGGGGGGTGGTTGGCCTGCTATTATTTTATATTTATTGATTGCTCTCATATTTCTTGTTGCCGTCTTATTTCTTTCTCGTAGATAACCTAGTAAGACTTCCATACTTTCTTGTACTGTGGTCGTGTTACGTCATATACGTACGTGTATATAGGCTGTATACATACGATTATCTTCAATTAATTCGAGCCGTGTGCGCCGAGACGTTTGTCATATTGTACTGGTGTTCAAATTGTGCACCGCGCCACTAAATCCCATTCAAATGCCTTATTATTAGTGTAATTAGTTCTAGTGTATCTCTTGCTAATTGTGTTTAGTAGTAATATAATATAGTTATATTCCTCATTGAGTTAAAATAGGATTATGGTGATTAAGCTTACAATTAGTATCTGTAAGTAGATGAACATGTATGAACACTTAGGCAAGAATGAGGAGAATATCTTCAAAGATTGATAGAAGGCTTTCACATTTAGTTAGTTCGTCAGAGTTTTGCGCTAGACATAAAGCAGAAATCATTCCCTTCACTTTTTGTTCATTTTTGTCTTTAAATATTATATTTCAGTTGAAGTGAAGCGTCTGAACACAAAGAGAATCAAAAGTGAAAAATGAATTCATTAGTGAGCCGATCCAACGATGTTGGATTTCGGTACTCGGTATTTTTCACTCGCCACCTGAATATGCCTACTGCATGATCGACAAATGAAATAAAAGGAGCAGATGAACGTTAATTTATATGTAATATTGTAGGTGTCGCGTGAACGTGGAATGAAACAAAAATATAATTCACTCAAATGAAGCGTCTGATATCAGCTTAAACAAAACCTCCTCCTTGACGGCCAAATCGGTGATCACCATTATGATGATATCCCAATTTTAGCCGAATTTTGCAAACTCATCATAAGAACGAATAAAAAAGACTCAATTAAAATACTTACAATTACTGAATAACGTCGTGTTAAATAAAATACTAAACAGGACCAACAAGGCTCATGAAAACTAAGTTTGTAGTAAGAACAATTAACATAAGTAAATAGCGAAGGGTTTCGGGCCGTTTCTTACAACCACTACAAAACAATGTCCCTTACTTCAGTTGAATGTTACTTCAGCCGCTCTAAGTATGGTCGCAACTTGTAAACGACGACTGTTAGGTTCTTGTTTACAAGTAAGTAGTTTTCATGCTGCTACATGATTAATGACTGCAGTAGAACGATTTTTACGAATTGTCCAGAATCTTCCCTGGTTTTTAAATCGCAGGTATGGTTTGCAATGTGGCTTTACAATGTCATAATGAAGAAAAATAACAGTGGGTAGAAGAACCCAGATAGAAGAACAATGATCTTATATCACCAACGTGTAGGAACCAAGAGCCCATTCCTTCGTGGAATATAGACATACGCTGGTTGCGGTAAGTAATTAAAAGTTATTGATCATGAAGTACATTGTGTAAAGTCCTCACCGTCACCAAAGAGGATGTAGCTACAAATTAACTTCGGCATTTGTCTAATCCAAAAAAAACTCAATATCGAAGTGTTCCTGTAAACTTGTCCCCCATTGTAAGTAAGACTACAAGTTTGTAAGAGGGTTTTAATTACAAAAATTGTTAAAACGATATTGTGTTAGCGCTCGCGGATAACGGCTCATTCTGTATATTTAGCAAAATTCTCTTAAATACAAGTGTGTATAATTATACAGGTGTGTTTGAGGGAATTAGAGGTGAATATGTTTTGTGCTAACGAGATAACAGAATGTGCGTAACAAACCAAGTGTAAAGAGATTTCGTTAGAATATAGGATTTAGTTGAAAATAAACAGTGGACTAAGAAATATGTATAAGATTAGGTATTACTGTGCACTTGCACTGGCAAAACATTCTCATAAAAACATGTTGAAATCTCTATTTTCTGTCAATGTTCGATACATTATGCAAACGCACAGTTATAAAACACTTGTGCTATGCAGTAAAAATTTGAATTGAATTATTTGTATTTTTTATTTGTTAAAATATCGGAAAAAAATCATCTGTATGCCATCCCGTGTTAAGGCTCGTACAGACCAGCGCGATATCGCGCTGGTCTGCACGAGCCTTTATAGATAAATGCGAATTCCATGGAAAATTAAACAATACACCGATTGCATCGGAAAGGCATGACGCAGTTGCACCTCTGGATTGACTTTGTTTATTTTTTTGCTGCCTGTACATAGTTGCGCAAATCCCGGAGCTGTCCAAATTTAAAAGCGTCCATCGGCGTCGTTCCTCGCTTCATACATTTTTTTTTTGTTTTTGGCCACCTTGTCGATTACAATGAAGTTACAAATTGACAATCAACTGGACATAAAATTGGACCGATTTTTTTAAACTCGTAAGTTAACTACGCAAAATATTAGTTTTTAAGGGGTATAATACCCAGAACAACTCAAGTTGCCAAAGATGACACAGGTACATAAAACCTACATGTATTTTGACTTTACTAACGGTATCCCTATCCCGTAAAGACATAAAGTGCTAAAACCGTATCCCATACATTCTCCTATCGGCAAAACAAAACACAAACACCGTCCGCGAACGCAACCAGCCCAAGTCAAGAACCTCATAAACCGAACTTTATAAAAGTCAACAGCACAACAACTGAAACTTTTCGAGTTATGCAAGTTGACACGTGGGACGACCATTAGGAGCGCTTAATTAAGCTTGTGTGCTGACATAGCTCAACATAGCTCAACGCGTTCAAACAGATAGCGCTTTGATTGAGTTGGAGACATGTTGGTGACCAAGATTTTGACTATGAAATGTGGAACATAAATGGAATGGTTTGCAGATTACCGACGTTTACAAATGCATTAGTCAATAGTTTGGATTTGAGGATTAGTTCGTTTCAATGCATTAGTGGAAGAGTGGAATATTATGCTTTATGACAGCAAAGGGAAAACATACGCAGAGCTAGTTTTTGTGAAATCAATCTGGCATAAAAAAGGTCTAAAAATGATAACAATATATTTTGATCCAAGTTTTAGATTAGAAAAGACCTCGCCCTGCCTGAATTCCTGTTGAATCAAATCATTCAATATTTTTAAATTGATATAATTTTGGAATAGTTATTCATGGGAAACATTTTTCGTACTCATTGACTTAAGAAAATCCAATATTTTTATAATTTTGTAGGTGTATACAGGCATGCGACCACGGGTTTACTTTGACCATTTTTGTACCTGTGTCTTGATTTCTGTCTGAAATATTTTCTTGTTTCATACTTTTTAGAGCGTGATTTTTCAGTAGTCGGGTTTTAGATTTTTATTTTACTTTTTATTTAAATTATTTTGGGGTTATAATTTCGTGAGAAAGTATTTGCAGAGCAGCCTTAATTTTTTTTTTGTTGTTTGGGTTTCATTATATAATAGGTATTAATTTTACAGCCGCGCCGTACGTAGGACAGTCTTATTATTGCTTGTTTTTAACAATTTAAACATATTTATTTACTTAGACAATATGACATTTAAACATATTTGTAATCTCTTCAAGCCCTTTTAATCAAATTATGATCGGTAGTTTAGAAGTTATGAGGTACATACTATCAGTCGAAATCATAACCCTCAGTTTTGCTTCGCCGTAGTCGGATAAAAACTAGTTTCCATGAACAAAGGCGAAGTGTCGGACCTTAAACTTGGTGCGTCGCCAACGTGAACCGATCGCATACGTTATGTGGGTCAAACTATTAATAGTAAGGTCATTCAAGACATTGTACTTTAGTGTAGCCCAGTCTGTTGTTGTTGTTCATAAATTAACCTTGTTTAGAATGAGTGCCGACTTTAGGCGACTTTGGGGGAGAAAAATTTAATTGTTTATGCAGAAATGTGTTGAATTAAACAAGGGTTTCAGTACTGAAGTTTGGAAGTAATTTAAACAATAAGAAAATAATTTACTTAGAGGTATTTATATACGTAATAACTTACTAATATTTCACAAAATTTGGGCCCTTTAGTTAAGTATAGAGATATTAGAAAAATATCGTTTAAAAAGCGTTTTGAAAACAATTAGATCATGTTTTAATAACACAATAAAAAACCAGCCAAGTGCGTGTCGGACTACGCACAATGAAGGGTTCCGTAGTTAGTATGAATTTATCCCAAATACAAACTTAACATTGTAGTTGAAATACATGTTCTCCAATACATTTGTGATTTACTGTGCGAGTCTCAATAAATACTTTTTCTTTCTTTCTTTTTCTTTACATTCCAATTGCAAATGTAAGTTTGTGCGCACAATATTGAGATATTTACCATGTTATTTTATGACCATAGACGTCTTATAGGTATTCCTGTAATTTATGAGTGAAGAGCCATACTATGTATTTTTTTCAAAATTTTATGTCCAGTAGTTTCGGAGATAAGGGGGGCAATGGTCAATTTTTATCGAATTTCTTAAATATCTTTAAAGGTGTTTATTTTAAAATTATAAAAATAATATGTTTAAGATCCTCGCAACAAACCCTTTCATTTGTTATGTCACACGGTACTGTTAGTAAAACTTATTATTTTATTTTCTTGTTTGTCCCCAAAGTGACCTATATTCAAAATTCATTTATTTACGTTAAACGATCATGTTTAGGTCACAGAAATACATATGTGCACCAAATTTCAACTTAATCGGTCCATTAGATTCGGAGCAAATTGGCTGTGACAGACGGACAGGCAGACAGACACACGAGTGATCCTATAAGGGTTCCGTTTTTTCCTTTTGAGGTGCGGAACTCTAAAAATACCTCGAAAATTAAATTCATAAAGCTGTAGTCCATGAAAAAGTTCCATAAATCCTAAACCTCGAGTACTTCTTATAGTACCTATAAGTTGAAGTTGAGCGACAAAAGTTGTCGAGTTACAAAACCGACTTATGGAAGTGATATTAAAAATGTTTGAATATTGAAGGAATATCGCTCACAATTTTATACACAGGCAATTCGTTTTATTTATTTAGTTCCGTCGGATGACTCTAAAGTATATGCAATTTTGTTTGTCTGTTCTAATAAAATAATATAGTAGGTATCAGAAATTTTCGATCAATTTGATTGGAAAAACCAAAACACAACACACAAATTCAAAATAATAATTCTGCAAATATATCTCCTACTTTAATTATGTCCATGCTCATTCTCTTCTTGTAGATGTTAGTTAAACATATTGTGACAGTGGTCAACCTTCCTCATCTTTTGTTTATATTTTCTTTTGTTTTTGTACAAAAAGAATTCTCATACCTAATAACATTTACATTAATTAAAGTGTAGAACAAAATTCTAGCATTAAAATAAGACATTGGTTGTTGACTTAGCAAATCTCTGAAGTCGTTACTGTCGACTAAGCGATGTGCTGGTAGCAGCGATGCATCCGGCTCTGTGGGTAATCCCCGACGATTGACAACATTACAAACTTCGCTACAGTCTAGAACTATCTGTTTTATTCCAGACCAACCTATTTAATGGCATTATCAATTGTTTTATCGCAGAGCTTATGATGAAAATGCCAGATTCAATATCTGTTTTCCACTAATTATTATCAGTCAAAAATAAAGACAACAGTTTTTTGACTAATATTTAATGTACAGCTTACACTTTATTACTTAATAAATATCAATAGCTACTGCGTGTGCGTGATAGCTCACTATACTGCTAAATGTATGCAGGTCACGTCTGCACAGGTCAAGTCCTATCAGAGACAAAAGGGTCATATACCCATAATATCACAGGAACAACCTCCAAGCACAATATAATCAATGTAACTTGTCTGCAGAAATAAAATAATTTCGTGGCATTGTTTTCCGTCATTGGCCTCCTACCGCTGAAAGCTGTAAAGTTTTTTGGTAAAGCTCACACACTTTTTTATTTTTTCTGTAATAAGAATATTGTTCGTCTCTATTCGCACAATACCCTTTGTACTTTACTTAGTAAAACATATATTATCATAAAGATACCTAAGTTAATACGTATACAACCTCAGGCAAGTGGCGGCAACTGATAAGGAGTTCTGTCGACACAAGCCGAGGTACCCAATATCGACTTATTAGTCGTAATTATAATCTGGAGGTAATGGACGAATATGAGGAGTAGAACACTAAGCTGGTATAGAAACTTGGTTGTGTGGAGAATTTTCCAGAAATGTATGTACCTAAGTGTAATTAAATTTGGTAAACTTGTGTAAAGGTAAAGGTTGTTTACACCCTTTACCAAATTTAATTCTGAATATATTTATTTGTTTATTTTACGTAACAGTGAAGCACTGTAAGCTGGGGTAAAAAACCTGCTTAAGATAGAATAAATAAATCTTTAATATACTTACAGCAATTGTGTACATTTCTTGAAAATTAAAAATGTAAAGTGTTCGTGATGAAACGAGCATAGTAACAGGTTGTGTTTCAGTCTCTGTTACCATGGACACGAGGTCACTGCCTCTCATCACGGGCTCGCTTAGCACTTCACGAACGAGAAATATTTGCCGAGGGGTTCACGTTCAAATAACATTGTTATTAGAGACATACCTAAGTACATACAATTCCAGCAGTAAACTTTTACTACAGACGTACGAACTGGACTTTTCTTGAACCTCACGGTAAGATGGTTTTTAAAATCTTTACAAGAGTTTAAATCTGAATTTTTTGTGAATGTGATTGTAATCGTGCTAACAATAGTAATAACATTAAGGTGTAGCAGGATTTTTGATACAAAGCAATATAAATGCAGTTTAATTTGTTCTGTGGCGTTAAATGACGAGAAGCCTATAGAATACTTATATTAAGCTATGTCTACAACAGTGATTGCTATTTAGCATGCTTATTATGACTCGGAAGGGTTCCAAAACGTCAAGAGATACCGCTTGAAATTTCGTTAAGGGCTTGTAGGTATATTGGGAATTCAGTTCTCATACCACAAACATTTCCATGAAGAGACATGTACCGATTTTCAGAAATTATTAATCTTGTTCTTTGATGGTTTCCAATGCTACTTATTAATATAGTAATTAGTCTTTGATGTTCTCACTACTGGGACTTAGTATACCAAGCAGTTTCACATGGATTCAACAGAATAAGTATGGTTAGTTCAAAAAGTATCTGAACGTATTTAAATAAAGTATTGAATTTAGTTTGGTAATTGAGATTAATATAATAACCTCGATTTATGGCGATGACTTTTCAATTACAATTTAAGTGGAAACCTTCTAGATACTGATGAATGTGTTACTAATTTCATTTAATGTTTGCGTAAGAATTTAACCTGAACCGCAATTATTTACACTTTCATCAGATACTTTTGGAACAGAGTATAGTCATGACTCGGCGTAGTTACCCGAGTAAAGCCGCCTTGCTTGCTAATCTCGTTGGTCTCCAGAAGCACTTGATTGTCTACACTTACCTTTGAAAGACGCCATGTTGTGTGCCCGCGACCGTGTGTTCCGTGCTCATCTATCAGTTCCACGTGCTCACTTCACGTCAATGTCCCGCGGAACTTGTCACTTGCGTTGCGAATTACCTGCGATAGAACAACAAAGTCAAAATGAAGACTGAGATTAGTACTTAAGATTGATATGGGATATATAAAAAAATAGTTTTCATTTTTAATTATGGGTCTGCAATAAACATTAAATGTGAATTTCTTTGAAGATCGTGGCTCGATGCCTCGATGGTAAGTAATAGCTTTTTAATAAAATGATGTTGCACCACAAGGGCACCACATATACAACCGCATGTAAACCTATTCTTGCTGCCTGTGACATATAAGTGCTGTCAATGTCACATGGCAGCATTAATTGACCGTGTACAAACAGAAACTTGATCTGATAGGGAAAAGAGCTATTAGCATCACACAATTAGAAGGTGTTTCTTATTTATTTCTAAGCACGAGCCCTCTTTGTGATTTACTTATATCATGTAATTGATTTTATTTTTAAATAACAAATACCTTTTTGCATTTTCTTATTGTAGGGAATAATTCAAGGAGATTGGTCAGCTCTTTCTCGAAACTTAATTACAAACAATTTGATATAACTCTGTAAAAACCGCAAGGAAAAACGCGGCAAAACTGACAGATGTCAATCAGCGCGTTTTAATTAAAGCAATGACAGGCCTGGGCCAACGTAAGTTGAAAACATATTATAATTTACTAGCGACCCGCTCCTGCTTCGTAGGGTTTTATGACTTGACAAAACATCGAGATTTCTTAATAATATGTAACTTTAATAGTAACGTATTAAGGCTCTTTCAAACAGGCGCGACACGCGACGCGACACAAAGACACCGCTCGTCGTGCAACGAGCGGTGTCTTTGTGTCGCGTCGCGTGTCGCGCCTGTTTGAAAGAGCCTTTATACACACAACTTCCGGAATAAAGAAATAAAAAGGATATCACAGTTCTTTTCGTTCATGTTCTGTCGTTTTCAATAGTAGGTATATCGTATTTGGACCCCTAAACAACAGCAAAAGAACTATGAAACGTTTCAAAAGGAGGATACTCAAAGAGCATTGCCGCTGGCGATCTAGCTTGTTCAACACAAGGGGACTGTGGGGCTGTACGCCTTGTAGTTGTGTCTTGTGTGCAAACTGAGATATACAGGGTGAATTTCTTTTCTAGCCAGTTTGTGTAGATTCTGAACTGAAGGTCCTAGGGAAAAACGCTCAAAGGGTATGAGCTCAATTTGAAAGAAAGTTAATGAGTCATAAAAACAAAGTATATTCAAAGATTTGAAAGATAATAATAAAATCCCCATCGCCGTTTCTCTGCATTGACATCGTGGTAGGGCTTGCGCGCCTTAGAACTCTAGGTGTGTGCCGGTAGAGTTTGCTTTGCTCACAGGTCTACAGTGAGGAGCGGAAATGTCTAACGGGCATCTGCGAGTTGGCTTCGGCCTCTCTTACGCCTTCCAAAAGACTAGACCCCAGGGTCCCGAGATATGTAAAAAACATTTTTTTTAAACTGCCTCTAAATCACATTACAAATTAAATCATGTTAAAATAATAGGTCTGAAGTTGCTAGAATTTATCTAAAATATTAATATACATTTACCTTGACATTGATCGTATAAATTGTTTGAAGGAAAAAATACATCTGTATTGCTTCGGTACTTGCTTAGCAACACAAAATATAACTAACTGATACGCCGATGACAGATGCTTTTGAAGCACTAGGTACTGTAGACTCAAATAAACAGGACAATGTGAAATGATAAACCTGCACCGCAATTGCGTAACACACTTTGTTCCACAATCCGAAGGATTTTGAAAGAAAGTAATCTAATCCATTGCTTCATGTTTGTCTGCTCGACAACGTAAATAACGCAATAAATGCTATCGATTTATCAAAATGAAAGGCATTCCAATTGTTAGTGTGTTACGCAATTACTCCGCTCGTGAAAATTACAGGAAGAAGAAAAGAGTTGCAGATGTCTTTTTGACTCTTTCTTCTTACTTTTGCAGGCCAACAACAAAATATTAAACGGTATATAATCTTACTTTCACAATAGGACACTTGTGAAGACGATATCATAATACCTACAGTCAAATTATAACGAGTATCATGAAAAAAGATTTTAAGCAGATGTTTTCCACTGCCATCATCTTTGAGCACTGGCATAAAACATAAATTCGTTTCAAAATCACGCTCTTACAAATGTTTTATTACTTGTTCGTACAGAAGTGACCCGCCGTCCTTTTATTAAGAACACCGCTGTCAATAACCTCTGTCAAATGTGATAGCACGCAGAATATTGTTATGAAATGCTCGGAAAAGTTTGTTTACTTTCCTTTCAAATTGTGTGATAAATTCTGTTTTAGTAATTTGAAATGAAATAGAGACAATAATGTCATAAATTATAGGCATTCTGTTTTCGTATAAAATCTAAAAAGCAGAAACCATGCTGTCTGAAATTCGAAGATTCATCAGCATAAAAATTCATCGTAGGTTAACAGTGAGTCAATCATAAAAAAACCATGAAACAAGAAAATATTCCTGAAATCATTGCACTCGTATGCCGCCGACGCTGTTTTTCATTATATTTTCTTGCTTACACAGAGTGGGAAGCGGCATAGCAGTAATTTTAAATATTTCGTCTAACTCCATGACTATGAATAATTTGATTCACAAAACAAATAAATCTGAAAGCGTACATATAAAAAATGCCCTAAATAAATATGAAATTCCTGGGTGTAAAAGCAAAATGTATATGTTTGCGCGGTAGCGCGGTGGCGCGGGCGTTCATTTCCTGCCGACGTGTTTCATAGCGGGACGCGATCAAATCGGACGGATTCTTTAAATGCCAATATTATTTTGTTATTACCGTATTCGTTTGAGCGATGATGTTATTTTGTTGATAGATCTCACAAAGTGTAAATGGAAATTTTCGCTTCGTTAGACAGAACAATGTTGGTAACTAAAATAAAACAAAAATAAAATGTATATACCTTCATTATTCTTGGTTACACCTAATGGTTGCGATTCCAGTGCTGAGCTGAATCAATTTAATTTCTAAGGAAATCTAATGTCCGTTTTCACTAACGTCAAGCAAGGAAACGCATATGTGGGTAATGTCTGATGTAAGCCATTCCAGCAACCAGCCCTGTTTCACCATTTGTTTTTCCATAAGCTAATTACGTTCTGCAATTTGCATAGAAAACGTAAGCACACCGATTTTCCGTTGCGTAATTTCGGCTGGTATGTCACTCTATTTAGTTAGTGGGCAATATTTTCCGTTCAGTTTATTCACACATATTGCACTCAAAATGCAATTCCCTCTTTACGAAAACATCGCCAACCTCTGTTATCTGACTGAAAATAATCCGTACGTCACATGTTTAATTAAATGTAATTAAAACACGAACAAGACGGGCCCTTTCTTAATTAAACATTAATTTGATCTACCCCACACGCTAGGGTTCTACATACACGTGTACTTAACAAGATGGAGGCACATGTAAATACCTGGTATTTTTAAAAAGATATTTTTGGAACTTAAAATGATTCATTCTAAAAGTTGGGAATGTCACAAACAGCTGTCAAATATTTACCTGTTTTGATTAATTTGGCAATATTACTGTATGGAACTAGGAAATATCGCTAATTAGTGAGCAAAAATATTAATAATGAATTGCATTTATAACACTGAATTTGATGATGTTTTAGGTCTAAAAAGGGCATTTGGAAAGTTTCCAAATACTTTTTTACATCAAAATATTCGGTGTTAAGATAATAATTATTCATTAGTTAGCTATATTTCATATTCCCATACAGTAAATCAAAACAACGAAATATTTGACAGCTATTTTCGACGTTTTCAGTACTTTTTAAGTTGTTTTTAGGTAACGGTTTCAAATTATACAAAATATTTTTTTGAATAAGTTTAAATTGAAACTTAATGGAACGCCATTTAACACGAAATCATCAGAATATTACATGACCAATGAATTTGGTCCTGAATTCTGAGAATTGGACACATACTTCATTAAAATAATCTAAGTCAACTGTAAATTGAAGATTTTAGAAAAAAACAGTAATTTCTACGAGGTGTCAGAACGAGTCTGATGCCGCAAATATAATTTTTATTCTTTTTGTCATTTTGTCTGTTTGTCTAGTTGTATGTTCCGGATTGGTGCAAAAACAGCTGAATGAATTTATATGAAATTTGACACACATATAGTTTATAACCCGAATTAAAACTACTTTTAATCCCGGTAGTACGTTCCCGTGGGACATTTTCGCACATCCACGCGGGCGCGCAGGCAAAAGATTATAAATACATTAAATACTTGCATGATATAATGACAAAGGGAAATCTTAATAGGCTTTGAATGGATTATGTCACCTGATGAGTTGAATTAAATCCTCTTGGTATTCATTCATAATCATACTGAATACTACACACATCAAAGAAATGTATCGACAAGATTAATTGATTCTCTTCCATATCGGAATGTATTGGCTGGAAAACAGCGATACAACTGAAAATTTTATTCTAGGGAAATTTTAAGTAAAAGTTTTTCTCGGAAGCTTACTTTTTAGTTAGGTAGGTATTTCCTGAATGCTTTCTTCACTACATTGACCAGAAAAACTAGAAAACGATTCGGAAACTAATTATATTTTCAAGAACGTCACATCGATGAGTAAGAAAACAAAGATTAAAGGTTTATTGATATAATTTCTATATGCATCAGATCTTATATACTATAATAGAAAATGTAATCAACCCGTATCTTCCAATAACATTAACACTGCTAGCACACAATTATACGAGAATTTCTTCCCACAATCTCCTGAAATCGGCTTACGCTCATTACAACATTGTAACGGGGGCACTACTAACATGTCTCTGATACAACAATCCGACCCAATCCACAATACAATTTATATTATTATATATGTCTTGATTAATTTCATTCGGAGCATGTTATTGGAAGTTCATTTGTGTTGCCAGCCTGGCGGGTTGAAAGCCGACGGGATTCGGCCGGGTTCGTGGCCATTCGAGCGTGATCGGAAATTTCCAAGGAACAGATTATGACATTTTAAATTGTGTACGGAGTTCTTTTTAAATACGCCTTTCTATTTTGAATTTATAGGAATATTTGAAACTTTGAACATTGCATAGGCAAGAGCTCAAGTAAATGTAGTTACGAAAAAATACTTAATTACTGAGGTTCTTAATTATGACCAAGTTCAACAAATTGCATTAGAACACTTATAAAAAGACATTTCATAATATTCTTCTGTACTTAGTTACGAATGTCCTTGTATAATAATTAGCTAATCACAGACGCGGGTAGAACTTACGTAAATATAAAATGTATTTAACGTTAAAATCCATATAAAAGTCCCACAGCGTTGCGGGTAGCTACCCACTTTGCGGGATTGCAGTCCTTACCGCGTATGTACCGCAGTCATTCGTTCATTTAAAGAATACCTGTCTCATGTAATGTAAACATTTGTTTAAAAAAACGAGCAATGTTTTAATTATGAGTTCCATCATTCTTTTTTTGTAGTTGTAAAGTCGATTTGGATGCCTATAGTTGCATTGTAAAAGCATAATTATAGTGTTGCTACACAAAGAATATTACCTACTGATTCCTTCCAACATCAGTAGAAGTTGGCAGTAGGCTACCAACTTACATGATTAAACTACCAAACATTTATCTAATAACAGCTGAATAATGTCTCAAAACATTAGATAGTTTTGACAACAATAGACTCGAATTTGGTTTCGAAGCTTCTCGATTGTTCCATAAACTGAGCTAGCATTCGCCTCTATGATACAATGGAAAATTACAATCTATTACAATTCGACAAATTCTCGAGTACATATCAATTCTCTGATTCAGGAGTAACTTGATCAAATTTGTATTATTTAACGTTCTACCTCGTTAACTGTGAAAGAGGAGATTTTCCTAGAAAGAGAATACCTTAACAAAAACCAACGTGGAAGCTTAACTGAAAATGTTCTCATGGATAAAATTGGTAATCATTTTTTTCTCAGAATTGCTTCAACATTATGAGAGATTAGATGATTGTGACGATGATGAAGAACATTTGGAGAACACTTATTTTCAGGGCCGAATTTCATTATACTGGCAATTTATTCTGGTAGCGCTTTATACTACTATTCACGAATAGGTAACATCGCTTTAACTTCAATAAATCTCTGTTTACTTCTATTACGCCAGTGAACCGACAGAGATAGGCAAATACTATTGGTGTGGAAACACGATAACAATTCTAGTTAAACGCTCGGTAACTAGCAAACGTAATATCAATCTGTTAGGCAACAATATGTGCACGATTGCTAATCATTAATTGATATGTCTTGCTCGTTTACATGTAGTTAATTCTGATTGTGCTAATGATAATGTGGCAAACAGAATTGAATTGGTTATCTAAAATCGAAAAACGGGGCCGCAGAAGATCACGAAGAAGATGACGTGACGACTTGAATGTCGTCACTTGAATGTCTTGAATGAGAAAAGCAAAGAATAGAGGGAGTCGCTTCTCCAACAGTGGGACAGTACAGTCCATAAACGAGTAGTCTTTAAGGGTATTTCTTTTATAGTCTTTAAAAAGATACGGAAGTTAAATGTTCATAAAATAATTTTAATAAGGATAGCAAGGGTGTGTTCAAAATACCTAACACTTTCAATAAATTGTCAACAAAATATTCTCCAATTAAAATATCCAACAATTAGCTGCAAATTTGGGTCACAAAAAGAAGGCGTAGCATCGAAAATTGATTTCGAAAACAATAAAACAAATTTACGAGCGGTATCGCAAACAATACAGGTGTTGGTAACTCTGATATATTGCCAAACAATGAATACGGACATACATTTTTGCCATTGACTGTACTTGTAGAGTAAAACGCGGTTTGCAGGTATTTTTAAATGCTTTATTTTCACAGCATTTTAATGTTGGTCAGTGCAACGCCCGTGTGATTCGACGTTTGCAACTAGTTCAGCATCATGAAAGATTTTATTTTCGAAAAAAGTTAAACTGCTTTTGCGTGTTTTTTTTTAAGTGACGTCACTTTGAACTTGAAAACTGGTAGCAGGTATGTACCTGCTCCAGGTATTTACTTGCTCTTTAATTCTCTAGGATGATACTCTTTATAACATTATAATTAGAGAATTGATTACACGACAAATTTAATTTGAATATACATAATACAATATTTTTATTTCAGTATACATTGGACCATGATCTCCAAAATTACTTTTTAAAATGCTTCTATGAATTCTAAAGACATCAGAAGATACTCTCCAAAACAGTTATTTTTATCTTAGAATCACAATTCACGATAAACCAATTATAATGTTAGAGAGATGATAAACTGAGGGCGTCTTTAAACTTTGGGCAAATTGAGATTTCTGCTCGAACAAACTTTTATTGCTTTTTGCGAGGACCAAAAAAACAAGTGAATGGGCCACATTAACTGAGAGCCTGGTTATTTTTCATGAAGGTTCTATAGTGACCGATGGGTACCGGGACACGGGGAATGGCAGGGATATGTCTTCAGCTACAAATTGATGGGATTCTTTTGACTGTATCAACAGTTTCTTTAGAGGGTTCGTATGTAGAGCTTTAGCAGAGCTGGCTTCTTGCCCGCCGTCGAAGACAATATTATTAACAGAACTATCAGTGTATGTCACGATAGATTAAGTGTTGAGCACTAGTAGTCGAATCGTGTAGTTATTTCAAATACTCAAATCAAGAGACAACAGGATGTCGCCCTGTTGGTACATACGTACGATCCCAAAAAGACACGCTTTAGGTTTTTGTTGCAAAAAGCTACAGATATTTTTACCAACATTTTTTGCTATGAGTTGAATTCTGATGTTTTTTTGATAATCAAAAATGAACGCTGCTATTTCAAATTACCTGTTCAATACACACACTATCTAACCACCATGAATGTCTATCACACAAATACCTTTGTCTACCTAATAATTCTTAAGAAGTCGACATTTATTGTCAAAGTTAGCACTAAACGGCCCAGATGGTGGCTGAACTTGACCCAAATAAGACGTTCGGGGGTCGCTTCTCTACTTGAGTGGTGCCTACTCTCTCACTTGTGTGTGAGAGAAAGAGAGGGAAGTGAAGGGCTCAAGAATGTGAGCGATTAGTGATATGACGGACGAAGGGAGAAAGATTGCGCAGCATTTGTTTTTTGAGAATACTGTGAGTATTGTGTTGGTCCTTTGTGACATAAATTTTGTATAATGTGTGTTACTGATATTCTCTCCTACAATATGAACAGGCTGAAGTTACGGAACAACTATGTCGATTTGAGAGGTGTTAATGACACTAACATGTCTATATTATTTATTAGACAAAGCACAATAAGTCTAGATCGCATTGGTTCTTCGAGGTCAAAACCAAATGACAATGGCGATATGTAAAAATCAAGACCATTTATAAAAAAAAAAACAGAAACAATAAGTTTTAATTTTACTTCAAACAATTAACATGAACTTTTCCATAATCGAACTCAGGTTTTACAACCAGAGTACTATAATTACAACGAGTACACGATTGAATGTTATTGTATCGCTCATCAACTTCAGACAGAGTTTAAGATTAATTTTATTCCAAAATTTAAACTTCTGGCACAGTTCGGTACTTGTCCAACTTTGTATTTGCCGAGTACAAAGTTCCTTGTTCATGATATTTATTAATTTGCTGTACACTTTGACAAACACTGACTGTTGCTACTTTAAGAAACAAGAAACTTTCTATCTTTTATGTGAAAAATGTCACTACTTTTTCCATGGTAGGACTGACGATTGTTTTTTGTTTTAAGTTCTGCACGTCTTGTTTAATCCCTACTCCTAAATAATTATTAAGTTAGATGAACGTCACCGCCCTTGAACTGGTATTTGTACCTATAACATTGTTTACATAAACCCAAATTGTTAAAGGTCATCCGAGTTTCTTAACCTTTACTAAAAGACTGTTTGGATCCAATATTCTGCTTCTTTGCACATTCAGATGTTCTTGTGACCTTTACAAAAAGATCCTTTTTGACACAATTGATAAAAAATACAGTTTGTAAAAAAGCTTTGATAAATCTGTCATCCAGAAGTAAGTATAAAATAAGTAATATATAAAGTTAGCTAACATGTTGTCCACAATTTGCAGTACCGTTTAAACTTTTCTTCGTTTAAAGTAAATTTTTTGTTGTTCTAAGTAGAACTGCAGTTTCATAATTTTCTAAACTCCAGTACACCTACCAGGTGCAGTCGCGGCAAACTTGTATATTGTGAAGAGAAAATAGGACATTACATCGCGTCTATATTTCTTAAAACAATATCACCATATTTCACCAGTATTTTTAAATTCAGACTCCGGGATTCTAAAGCGGTTTTTCACAGTCGTCTGGGAATCTTCGCTATTTTCTCGTCCAACAAAGAGCAAAGTTATCCAAATCCACTTTATTGCTTAGGATATTATTTTAATAACCTAAGCAATAAAGTGGATCCACAATATTGGCGCCGAACCGTTGGAAAAATGCAAATGGCTTTCCTTCGTACATTAGGGGCCTGTGTGCTATATATGCCAGTATCCGGGGCTTGTGTGCCATAATGTGATAGTATCCGCGGCACGGCCACTGTACGCTATAATGTGCCAGAACCCGCGGCACGGTCACTGTGTGCCATTTTGTGCCAGTAGCGGGGGTACCCGGGGCACGGTCACGATATTAAATTGGCTTGTAAAATGGCCGGCAGCGGTATTTGATGAGACAGACTATGTATCGGTATTTTATATTGCCCCAAGAGTATAGGCAGTTGACTGTATTTAAACTTTGAGCAATAGATATTCAATACTGTTGGTCCTTTAATACGAGTAAAAACCTAACCATATAGCAAACGTAAACATTTTTAACGGGTAATACCTAACCACGTAGTTACGAGCAGTAAAATTGTCCATACTAACAATAATAGGAACCATTTCGTGGTCTACCCTACCGTTGCTTGCTTTAAGGTAATATTTTCATAAGTCATATCAAAAGTATTCGTTAACAAGTGCAAATAGAGTATTTAAAAGGGACCAGTAAAACTATGCCAAAAGTTACAATTTGGTAAGACATTTGTTTTCGGTCTTAAGGGCCCAGCAGTCCTGATATTTTGTAAACATGACGGAAAATTTACCTGTAAACGCTACTAAAGACCAAAATTGTGTATTTTAACCTTTGATCGTGGTACACATGACATAATATAAGGAAAGATGTATTCCTTTACCAAAGAATTATAATTTTTAGGGCTTATACGTAGGTATATAGCTATTGTAGCTACCTACGTAGTTCAAGAGGGTACATTATAGATAGTATATAGTGAAAAGTTAGTAACTCGATTCGCAGCGTATTAATTAAAGCGTACTATACTTCATTGTTGCAAATGGGCCACACTATCACTGTCTGGAAGGATACGTCAAATTACAAGTCACTCTGTATGCAAATAAACGCTTCATTTAACTGATTTCGCAAAAACAATGGCATTCTTTTTCCCTACCCGCCGTAAGTATTGCAAAAGTCGCCCTTAACAACAGGATTCATAGCGGGATCGTTTCATTTTTTTAACCATTAAGGGGTAAGATTTCTCTGCAGCTGACTGTACATAACAGTCAGCTGCAGAGAAATCTTGCCCCCTAGCAATGTATTTTTACATTGCTATGTGGTGAGGTTTCTCTGCAACTGACTGTACATACATATATAAACAAACAAGAAGAAAAACAGAAAAATACGTACAAAGGCAATGCTTATTTGTAAAGAAATCTCTTCCAGCATACCTGCGACAGGAAAGTAGATAAAGAGAGACACCGTGCATAAGAGTAGAGAGAAAGTAAAATAAATAAAATCAAAAACCCTTCACTCAATAATAACCTTACATATTATAAAACAAAGTCTCCCGCCACGTTTCTCTGTCTATCTAAACGCGATAAACTCATAAATTACCAAACGGATTTTCAAACGATTTTCACCAATAGACAGAATGATACATAAGGAAGGTTTTGGTGCATATCTCACTAAGGTTTTGTGTAAATTGGCTGAAATATGAAATATGAGCTTTACAGGCGTGCGCCGCGTAAACCTTGAGAGATAAATAAAATTTATGTTCTACAGGATTGTACATCTTAAAAGCTTCAACAAAAAAGACCGCGATGGATCGATGTCTATGGATCGTTTTCTGCTATACTATATTTTCCAGTGCAGCAAGTCGGTGTAGTTAATGCTATAATAAAATCATATACATGTTTCACGAGTAACTCGAGGGTCAAATTACAAATATACAAGTTTTTGAAAGCAAACGTTAGTTTTGTTCAATTGTGTGATTATTGTGTTACTATTTTTGTGTCACGTGACACTTAGGGCTTGTCACAGTATATACACTTAAATGTGAATATTAATTCTATTTCCGTTTTAAGAAAGATGCCGTTCAGCGTGTCGCCTTTAAAATCAAAACATCCACAAAAATTGAAGGAAGTACAAGAAAAAAAATTGATAAGATTCGTCGACTTCGTTGTGACTCTGCCCTTATTCTTCAATCGTGTTACTTTTGTGTCACGATAACACAAAAAAGACATATATTTTGAAAACGACTCTCGGGATGACCCGCAATAACCATTTTTATCTTTCAGAATTTGATAGAAATTTCATTATTTTTTTCGAAGCTATTTTGAAGAGTATTATATTAATCCTTATTCAATAAACTATGTTACTTATATTGAGCATTTAATTTAAATGAATGGTTTAAAACACATCACAGATTCAAAATTATGCGTAACAAAATAATTATGGTTGACGGCAACGCGAGTGAAGCGGTAGGATTCAATGACCTTGGGCACGCCACAATTGCGGCGATAAGACCCCTCTTTGAGGAGTGGCTTGAGAGGCGCCACGGCGTCCTCACCTTCCGCCTGACGCAGGTCCACACCGGACACGGCTGTTTCGGGAGGTTCCTGTTCAGGATAAGGCGGGAGGAAACGCCCGGGTTTCACCATTGTGTGGATCGCCCGGAGGACACGGTGGAGCATACGGTGGAGATCTGCCCAGCTTGGGCGGAGTATCGCCGTGTCCTCGTGGATGCGATCGGCGGCGGTGATCTCTCGCGTCCGGCCCTGGTTCAGGCCATGGTACGGAGCGAGAGGAAGTGAGAGGCCGTCAGCTCCATCTGCGAAGCAGTAATGCTTGCGAAGGAGGAGGCGGAACGCGTGAGAGAGAGGCAAATTTCACGCCCTCACGCCCCTAACCGTCACAGGAGGAGACGCCCTGGGCGTCGGGAACCGCAGGCCAATTTCTGGCCACCGTAGGCGCGGGCTTGCGGACGGTGAGCAATAGGTAGCTCGCCATCCGATAAGGACCAGGCCCGGGTTGACGGCCCGTTGTGTTCCATGCGCGCCTCAAAAAAATGTCAGCAGAATTGTTTTCCGACATCCATACGGGCGGAGCTGCGGGCAAAAGGTACTAAAATATAATTATATATTGGTACTTATTGACAGACCTACACTGTCCTTCCATACACAACACTACGTACGTAACACTGTTATTTGATAGTATTATTTTTAAAAGAGTAACCGTGGAGTTTCTTGCCGACTCTTCTCCATAGGAAACGACCAATTGGAACCGTGCACTTAGTTTCTGACGTTTCTTAAGTGCCCATGTAGGTTTATGTGAAATAAAATATTTTGAATTTGAATTTATAAAAATATACTTACTAAAATAAATATCACTAAGATATTATTAATTATAATGTAGGTAATTTAAAAAATATAAACAGACTGAGTCCATCTGTCTTTTATTAAATAGCTGATACCACCATCCCGTGTACCATAAAACCTTTATTAAATCTATTATTTATCGAATTTAACTCATAATGCGGGTCATTATAATTCCTGTTATCCCCACTTTTGTGCTTGGTCAATAGTGCAGCCGTCCGACGCTTTGAATTATAGCCGCTTCTTATTTATTGGAAAATCCATGTTTTCCATTGAACCTTATCACTATAGGTAACTACCGAACTAAGGAACTCCCATTCTTACCCTCACGACTTTCTTCTAGAAAGGGGGCAAATGGGAGCGAACTAAACACGCTAATCTTATATGATATAAGATTAGTGTGTTTATTTACTTATGAGCTTATCATCATCATCATCATAACCACCCCTTAACATCCACTCCTTAGCATGAGCCGAAGACCTCAAACTTAACGGTTGAAATAGAATTATTAAGGCTCATGGATTGTTAATGCTCTTGGCATTATCTTGATCGTTTTTTTCTACATCCACAACTGGTCGCGTCTTAAATGTATAAAAAACGAAACAGAAATATTCATATAATTTCCACCTACAGTTAACTCACAAGACCAAACATAATCCTGCCAGTAACTACAAACACACGAAGTTACTTCAAACGTCAATAAAATATAAGTTACAGTCATTCCCACGTAGTTATCACAAACGATGTAAACTATTAAACGGTAAAATAAACTACCAATGCAAAATAAAAGACGCGGGTTGAAAACTGACGCCACGCACCGTGTCCGTAAAACCTCACGAGAAAAGAGAAGATTTTACATTTTAACTTTAATGGGATTTTACATAGTCGCCAGTTTGGTTTCACGACAGATAAGTCGACGACAGACATGGGAGTAAAACTCATCAGTCACATTTTGTTATCCTGGAAGCATTTCTGTGAAATCTCAAAAGCGTTTGACAGCGTTGACCACAATACACTGATCTGTAAATTACACCACTACGGAAGTTATACAACCTGCTGATTTTGTTCTTTCCTATCTATCAAACAGGCAGCCAAAAGTAAACATTAGCGGCGGAACCGATCACATTTCCGATTTTTTTTTGTTCAGGGGAGTGGAGTGTTTGTGGAGCCGCCCAAACCCCGCAGCGCCGGAGCCGTGACAGAAACAATGCTTGCTGCATGTTGCATGCCTGCTTGCATGTTTCATGCTTGTTTGCACGCTGCATGCTTGCTTGCATGCCGCATGCTTGCTTGCATGCTGCATGCCTGCTTGCATGCTGCATGCTTGAAGCAAGCATCCTTGTTTGCATGCTTCTTACTAGGACCACTTAAAAGCACTTTTGGTCATAATCACACATAATGGAAACAGTGGTATAATTAATGTTCGGAAACATAATACTTCGAACAAAAGTTATTTCGGAAACGTCGGAGTAAAGAAAAAAATCGAATTGATAATAAGTCAACTGATACAGGGGCAGACGTGACTTCGATGAAGTAAAAATAAAAACGAAACGATAATAGTTGAAAAGTGTTATAACTTATGATAGGTAACCGGTTTAAATAAATAAATAAGTTAATAAATAGGTGTGTATTTTTATTATTTTGTTCATCTTTTTATATATAAATTCTTTGATATTTTGTGAATGTAAGAACGTTGTACTTAGGCCATGTGGCCTGTAGAATTGTTGACCATTTTCTATTTGTTGAGTACTTGGTACTTGTTGATAGGCCTACACTAGGACAGTGTAGGCCATACCTACCTATACCCATACCTATCAACACTGTAATTTAAAAACATTGTAAAGGGTAACCGTGGAGTTTCCGGCTCTTCTCCATGGGAAACAAGCAATTGGACCGGTGCACCTAGTTTCTAACGTCTTATTATTGCCCATGTAAGTTTATGTGAAATAAAATATTTTATTTTGTGTTTGAAGAAATTGTTCGCATTTCATATAAAAGTAACCGAAATACGCGTCCAAAAAACTTGAGATTAAATAAAGTCACGTTGAAATAATTTTGACAAATTAAAAACCAACATAAGATTCGAGAAGAGCACCGTAATTTTCACTCAAGAATTTGAGCTCTTCAGATCGCGTTAATTGATATCAATTAATTAAGAAATACTTAAACTGTCCACTCGCAATTTAAATTGAACATGTTTTAATTTAAAAATAATTAATAAACGAAGACGTTAAAACGTTTTCTGACAGCAATTTAATGATAATATTCAGAAGGCAATTCAATTGTAATGATGGTAGCAGATGTAAGAAGCACAAAATATATAATTTGCCGTTTTATCTGTATTTACGGGTTTATCTTAAAAATGTTATTCTGACAATAAAATAATAATATTTCATTATTCAGTCCTTTGCACTGCGTTTTTAGAATAAATTAAAACATGTTCCTATATTTCCAAATTCACAACAAACACCCACAAAAATAAAACACAGAAAAATAAAAACAAAATATTTACTAAAACAAAGCAAAAAAAAATGAACACCATCAAATAGCACAAAATTTAACAAAAAATCCACTTAAAACTTTAAATAAAATACACTCACCTTTAACTTAATATTAAAAAATACAAATAGGTAGAAAATACGTAAAGTGTTGGTAGGAACGGTCACGGCGCGGCGGCGGCGCGGCGGGCACGCGGCCCACCGCTGGCAAACTGTGGAGGAGGCGGGACGTGGAGACGTCCGCAGCGACGCGCGTAGGCGGGCGTCTGGGCCCAGGCCGACCCCGCACCCCCCTCCCCACCGCCACACCTTGATGCTTATTAAAAAAGTCCGACGGAAAAGGATTTATGCCTCCTTGGAATTCGCTTGACGGCTGACGGTTGTGTTTTTAACGATTTGCCAGCGTTATGTTTGTGTAACCAGATTAATTTGAATCATCTTTGTGATTCGTTTTCTAACTTATAATTTAAAGTGGAACTTAGAACTACGTTTTTTAATAGCTAAGAGACAATACTGGGCATCATTACCATCATTTCTGCCTGGAACCACAACTACTGCTGGGTAAATAGGCCTCCTTTCCTTACTGTTATTCAAAGCAGTAAGTTTTAGAAATAAAATTAGTAATTCCGTAGACTCAATATTTTTCCGGGAAACAACTACAAATTTTCCTGTATTCTACATGTTTTCTTTTCTATCTGTTGCCAAAGAGATCGAGAGTTTTCTTTGCTAGGAAGCATATTTAATACCTTTTTCTTAGTATTTTTAACGCTACCAAATGCCGATCACTTACTTTAGCCATGCTGTAATAAATGCTCGTGATAAAAGGAAACCTTATAAATATTTAATTGCTTTCGACGAAAAATCCTTTTCATATGTCATAAGTTAATTGACATCTTTGTGAATGCGTTCACTCAGAAATGGAAATGTTTTACACAAAATCAAAAGCAATAAGTACTTAACTAAGTTTTATTCATTGAATATTAACGACGAAACTTTGCAGTGTCCTCTTTGAGAATTATTTGTTTATTTCGAAGTAAATAATGTATTCATGGATGTAAATCAATTTACTGGCTGATATGAATATTGCTCCGGTTGTCTGAAGATGACAGGAAAATATACAGCACAGGAGGTTTTGTGCCGTGAATGTTAAAAAAATATTTATTTCCGTGTTTTTCGGTGAGACAAACGGGAATTGAGGCATTCACACTTTTTACTTTGTGGTTTTTAGTTCTTCTCTTGGAGATCTTTTAGAAGTTTCCTTTAAGTCTAATGTAAAGTCATTTTTCAAAAGTGACATTGTATTCTTATGTTTTCATTAAACACAGAACACGGATTTTGTGTCACCGTTTTTTTGCCCGTTAAGGTTACATGAAACATTACCTACAGACGTCCATAACTTAGTAACTCATGACATATTTCCATGTCATCACCACCGATGCGTGAATAGATAACATTGATTCTTTTTAAAATGTCCACCGAATTGATTACCGAGTTGGCCGATTCAACAGTGGATTTGGAAATGGTCGTGTCCCAGTTTGAAATGTATATATGACTACTCGATTTAACGCTGTAAAGCTTTTTTGTTTGAAAACACGCCGCTTTATGAAAGAGTTAACTAAAAATCATTGTGATAACAACATAAAAGCTATTTTTTTTACAAATATTACGGTAGAATTACGTAGATTTTTTCATTCGTTGATGAAAAAAGTACAATCTCGCTACTCCGGCAATAATTCAAACAGAAGGGTGCCCGATTAGTGGAAAGCATGGGTAAATAATGCAAAATATTGGGACATGTGTGTATAGTATTTCAAATACAATAAACTTAATGTTTCTTGAAATAATCCGTTATAACGGTTCTTTTTTTTGCCCACAAGCCCTTGTTTAAACGCTTTCCATCTTCTCACCCAAGGTCTATGTGTTCTCTTATTACTTGTACTAGTAGAAGCCATAATGACAGATCAAAAGTATGAAACTGAATAGTCAGCGAAAATTAATCTCGTGTTTACGATTTTGGCGCGCACTCACTTTATCGCCAACAAGGAATCTGACCTAGCAATACAAAAAATGCGAACTAATACTCTGCCGGGTACTGGACGTGTATTGAAATACCGTATTACCAAGACTGTACTACTTCTAATTAACAAATACAAAGATTTTATTCTGTTTATTATAGACCCGCCCCTGCGTCTCACAGTTTTCATGATTTTACATGAATCAACTAGCGTTTTCCCAACTATGTTGGGGTCAGCTTTCAGTCTAACCGGATGCAGCTGAATACCAGTACCAGTTTACCGTTACCGCCAGTACCAGTTTTTATTACTTTACATAACATCGATATTTCTATAAGTTCAATAATAATGTATTATATAGAAAACTTCCGACTAAGTACTTTAAATAATGATGAAAACCGCACCAAAATTGAGAAAGAAAGAAATAAATTTATTTGAGCCAGGTTAAGGCACACAGTTTTCAAAAACAAAAAAAATACAAAGAAAGGTTAAAACAGTATTGTGTGCGTCACGGCTGCGACAAATAGGCCCAGTTCAGCATAAATGCCAGACAACTGGTGCCTGACGCTGGTTTTTGCTGGGTGGAGAAGAACAACGCAGTTACACGGACAGACACAAAAAGTGACTTTATTATAATATATAAAAGAAGATATAAGTAACGCACTAGTGGTTTATTATTGACCACAATTATGTGAGCAATAAGAATATCTCACTAGCTGGCTGTACCGTTACATAATCCATCACTTGATTTGTATCTCAAGAGATAACACAGACCTAAGCAACCTCATCCCTTCTCCCCAACACATACGATGAGGCAACGAAGCACAGATCCAGGTCTATAATATTCACGAGTATCTGCCAGTTACGACTGTATCGAGTGAGAGAAACACTCGCTCAAATCCCACGAGCTCGCCACCTCGAGCTAGATAAATGTGGGATATTATTCAGTATTACAGCAATTGCTAGCGTTTGTGTTGTGCCGTAGGTTTTATTATGTTGTTTTGTAAGTTTGAGGTTAGAGTAACGATGAAATTATATTATATACCTACTTTTGAAATGATTTTGGGTTGCATTCAATAAGTTTCGTGAGACAATTTGTTACATATAATTAAAATGAGCATAAGTAACTAAGCAACAAAAAAAAAACAGTGATGAGAGAATTTTGCGCTAACAACATTTTTTTCTAATTTTGTTCAATTCAATTTAAAAATAAAATTAAGGAACTTAGAATTGAGACGCCAAACCGCCTTGTTTTAACAGCCAGTACAAGGATTATTTCACAGAGCTAGTTTTATTTATCAGTTAGTTCTCTGCTAGTGCTGTGAACTTCTGTAAGTGACGAATTCGCAATAACTAAAACTTTAAGTGATTTTTGTATGTGTATATTTTAGTAAGTCGTTGAAGTGCTATATCAATAAATAAAAATATTTGAAAAGGTCAAAAGAGCTAATTCAAAAAACTATTAAAACGACTTTTCATGAAGTATGTTTTGACTGCTGTTTTACCCATCAATATGGGTATAATTTCTCACCTCGCAATCTTTACATACTGTCAAAGATTATTTAGGTTTGCTTTGTTGGTTGCTAGGCAACGGTAGAGAGTCGAAGTTGAAAATATATAGACACAGTTATTATATTAGTTAGTTTTTTTATTAATTATAATTAAACTACTTTGAATAAAAGAACAAGAGCGTTCCTCCTGCGACTGAAACGAAACTATTAACAAAAAAACTCAATTGATTTTCTCACATGCTACAATATTTTTCATACATTGATTGACGGATTTTTTTAAAACTATTTTTATGTTTTTTTTTTCGTATCTACTGCATTAAATAAATTTTTGAAAAGTAGAGTATTAATTTTTATTAAATTATCTATACAATGGTATATAAATGAAGTAGGTTCTGTGTACTAGCAGGAGTGTAACATGAAAACTGTTGCAGAAAGGAAGCAAAACAATTGTTTCGATCGCAGAGTATTCTCTCAAGCTTCGCATTATGAATCGTGTAAATAAATGTTATTATTAATTACATTAGTTTTATTTCACTAACACTAAGCGCGACTAAAACTATCGACTCACCTATTACAACCCTCTATTGACCTTGAACAATGTCAAAGAACTATTCCGGCCTGTGTGATTGATCTTCCTACCCGCACTATCTTGATTAATGTCTTTGACGCCGGCTGTCCATACCAAACGTTACAGTAAACCTTTCTTCATAGGTACTATTTACTATACATTTGGAAGATATACTTTTATTTTATTTTAGTATGGTATTCACCCTGTTTTTAGTCGCTCTCTTATTCTGCACTCAGATCTCAGCTTAGTCCTATAAGAGAGAATAGTGTGATGCTGTGAACAAAATGCATTTGTATTTGTAGTTTACTATGCTACAAACAAATCAGCTGATTGCAAGACGCCGTCAAAATATACAATAACAACGTTACTACGCGCTACGCCGTAGCTACTACGCTCGTAGCCGTGCCGCCCACGCGTAGCAACGCGTAGCTCGTAGTCGTCTACGTATATTTTGGCGGGACAACATTTGAACTGTCCTAGTTTCGTTTGTTATTGAGTTCGGAATTATTGTGTTCTGTCTTTAAGTTGTCATATTATGGTTTTTGTCAGTCAATAATATTAAATCACACTAATATTAGAAATGGGGAAATCAGATTTTTTTTAAACTATAGGTATTTGAAATAATGTTTTTCATGACGTGACATTCACTAGGATCATGAGTCGTTACTCAGACTAATTAATCATTTAAAAATACTTTACTAAGACTTAGTTAAAAAAAAGGACAGAAATAATGAGACATTTATTTTTCACATACATAGAGAAAACTATGTTTAAGCTTGAAAAGATTTTCAAAATTTTTACAGCTCTCTTTTGCTTCGTCAATAATACTTAAGCTGGAACAAGCTGCATACCTGCGAACATTATTTATTAGCCCATAAAACCCCCGCCTCGTTCCTGGGCAACTAAATCTCTTGTAACGTCTGATCATGTATCCCACGCTAAGAATCCCCCCTTTATCTTTTCCTATACTGAGAAGTATAGGGGGAAGAGGGGTTTACTTTTTAATGTATTGTTAGCGTGGGTATTGTTAAATAAAATGAGAAAATATTTATTATACTCATTACCTATAGTATACCGTCTGGGGGACGCAAGTCCGATTGCTGAGCGTGAGGTCCCGGGATCAACTTCCAGGCCGTGTTTTTGGATTAGGAATATCTTAATAACAGCTCGGAATCTTGTTTGCACCTGGTTAATGGCAATAGGCTCGCCTTCTATTACTTGGGACTTAACTAGATAAATATTGGTTTAACACTTTTGTCTACCTGCCGGAAACAGGTGTTTTGTTATCTATATCTATACATATTATAAATTAAAGTTGCTATTCGTGTCTGTCTGTGTGACGTGTTTTGGCACGGTTTTACCATCATTTAGAGAATTTACCCCGGAAGTTTTATTTGCATAGTACCTACATTCATATTAAACTTACAAGACCTCTAGATGTTTTGTCAAGTAGTACAAAGCAGGGGCGGGTCGCTAGAGTTGTAAAAAAAATTAAAAGGTGTTTATTTAGAACAACAACAAATTCGATCAATCATTTATTTTGCTAAACATGGGTATGGTTTTACATATTGTCTAAAATATGTTCACTATGTTTTGCCAATATTTATGGCTTAGAAAATTAACACAAATAACCAACTACAATTAAGGTGGCATGCCAATAGATTACATTTAAAAAAAAAAACAGTTTAAAATAATATGTCAGTTATGCAATCAGGTCATACAATTTTAGACAATTAAACACATTCATACTTAGTCAATAAATAAAATCTTAGGTGTCTAATTAGTAAGTCGGAATCGTCATACCTCTGTTTATCAGTAGTAAACTCAGTGATGAAGTAGTAACATCTATCTAAAAGGAATTTAAACAAATACCTCTTAAAGGATCCCAGACTCTCTGTATTTCTAATAGCTTCTGGTATACTATTTTATATTTTTGGAGCCATACCTAGCACACTTTTGCCGAAAAATGCGGTTTTATAGGATGTAACATGAATGGTATCCTGATAACGGCGAGAGCGCAGCTTTTCAAACAAATGCAGGTTACAGCGAACAAACACTCCCATTTCATAAATGTACATAGACTATAAGGTGACCAAACTAAGTTCCTTAAACATTGGCTTACAACTATCAATCGATTGTAATTTCATAAATGAGCGCAAGCATTTCTTCAGAGCTTCAAAAGCAATGTCTCTGTCACTGGAGTTGCCCCAGAAAATGATTCCGTACCTAATGCCAGCTAAGCCACACAAGCATTATAAGCTATTTGTACTAATGCGGTTAACAGTTTTTGATAGTTTGTACAGAGCAAATTGACTAAGCTTCTTTGACAAAGCGTCGATATGATGCTTCCAAGTCAGATGACTATCTAGGGTAAAGGCCCAGATATTTTGTGATGTCACTTTCAGAGATTACTACGTTACCATATTTTATATTTAGTTTCGATTTATTTGTTCTTTGATTAAATAACATTATTTTAGTCCTGTTAAGATTTATTTTTAGAATATGATTAACTAACCAATTTATTATATTTTTAAGATATTATTACATTGTTCAGACTATTTTGAAAAAACACAAAGAGCTGCCCTATGATACCGCCTACCTGATAATTATGATACTTATGATCTTACCAAAAAGGAGGAAAGATGTTCTAGCACCGATTCCTCAAATAAAAACCAGGTTTTGTAGCAGGCAATATGAGAAACTGTTCCACCGTGTCCTCCGGGCAATCCACACAATGGTGACACCCGGGCGTTTCCTCCCGCCTTATCCTGTGCAGGAACCTCCCAAAACAGCGATGTCCGGTGAGGACCTGCGTCAGGCGAAAGGTGAGGACGCCGCGGCGCCTCTCTAGCCACTCCTCAAAGAGGGGTCTTATCGCCGCAATTGTGGCGTGCCCACGGTTAATAACAGTAATTTTTATTTTGTCCGGGAAATAGCCATATTCAAAGCAAAGATTGATGATATAACTCATAGCAGGTCCTATTAATAGCGTTACATGTTTGACCACTTTAGTAATGATGCCATCATATCCATGGCTATTAGTATTATTTAAAGAGCAAATTAACTAAAATTAAATTAATTATGTATTTTGTTGTCATTTATTGTTACATATTCAGGAATATTTTCTCTAGGAAAGTTAATCTTATTTTTATTGATACTGCTGCAAGTCCCTTTAGATTTATTCCTGGCCGAATAAACGTGAAAGTCATTCTGAGATTTTTGGGTCAATGCTATTATTTCCTTTAAACGAGCTGTTTATTGCTTTAATAAAAGTTTATTTTTTGAAGTAGGGGCTCGCCTGTATTGCCATAATATTTCTCTTTTACGCTTACTACTGGTACTCCCTTTCTTCTCTTAAAATTGTTTGTCCGAAAATCATTATCCATAACACGTTTGCTATAAATTTCAGTAACCATGATGTTAAAAAATCGAAATTTTGTTTAACGTAATTATCTTTACTTCTAAAACTATTGTCATAATATCGAGTACTATAATAATAATTGTATCTCCTAATTTTGCATGAAATAAAGTCATATTTCCTAAGTATTATACAACATAATGAGTATTATTCCAAATGTTCATTTATATTAATTTTAATGTGTATTCGTGTCTTGTCTGGCCTACCGCTAGAGTGTAATTTAGAATCGCATAGACGCGGAGGGCGTCCGGCCCGCGAGTTGAGGAGCAGGTAGTTGTAACGCTCGCCGCCGCGGCTGAGGCTGGCGAAGACGAACCTGCGGTGGTGAGCGTTAAACAATCTGCGACGATAGGCTCGCATGAGACCGCCGTAGTCCCACAGCGCCAGAGCCGTGACAAAAACCATGCCTGCTGCATGTTGCATGCTTGCTTGCATGCTGCATGCTGTATACTTGCTTGCATGCTCGCTTGCATGCATGGTGTATGCTTTTTTGCATGCTTCTTACAGGAAAATAAAAACCACATGTTCACAGTCAACTGTTTTATTGAGTGATAATAAATAATAAATACATGCAGCGCAGGAGCCGCGACAAAAGCCATATTGCTTTTGTATCTTTACAATTTATGTACCTATTGTACCATTTGGATTTCTTAAAATAATTAACAATTTCAATATAAAATAATTAGAATTTAGGACTCGTACTCGTCAGAAACTAAGTTCTTTCTCATGTATGATTTAAAACAAAAACAAAATTTTTGCAGTCCATCTTGGATTTACATTATGATCTCACTGTTACCAAATGTACCTCAAGTAGGTCTAAATCTAAAACTTGATGGCAAAAACTAGATGCAATAACGAAAACTACATTCTTAGGAATTACTTTAGATTCAAAATTGCAATGGGGCGCCCACATTAGAACTATTTCAGGTAGATTAAGTTCAGCTGCATATGCAGTTAGAAAAAATAAGGCAGTTGACTGATATAGCCACAGCTAGGTTAGTATACTTTGCTTATTTCCACAGTATTATGTCTTATGGCGTTCTGCTGTGGGGATCGGCAGCAATCCACGCGATTTATAAAATGAGTCAATTTATATATCTTTTGTATAGATTCTTTTCTATTTTGTGAATGTGAGAACGCTGTAGACTTAGTGGACTGTAGATTTGATGACCATTTTCTATTTTCTTAATTTAATTTTATTTATTTATTTATTTATCTCAGATAAAGTGATCCATATTTATGTTGGTATACTTACTTAAAAATTACGTTCGTAAACAAAGATTAAAATACATGCCACAATAATAATAACTAAAATAAATAACTACATAGAAAAAGGAACATAAAATCACATGGTAAAATAAATTAATAAGTTAACTGCATTTTTAATTTCTTTTAAATTTTAAAATAAAATAATATAAAATAAAGTAATTTTAATTCATTAAAATTTATGTCAATTAAAATTTGGTATTCATTATAAAATATATCTTACGACACTTTACTCTTTTCTTTTGTTTTATGTTTCTGCCGGCGTTCTCTCGCCCTCTCTCTTTCTTTTTCTTTGAATTAGAAGAAAACAGTCGCTAGTATTAATAATTTTTAGCGTGACGATTTCTGAATTTCTCAGTAGCAGCCCGGAGTCTGGATTTGTGCCCGGTTGATGGTATTTGAGGAGTGGCTAGAGAGGCGTCACGGCGTTCTCATCTTCCGCCTGACGCAGGTCCTGACCGGAATCGATTGCTTTCGGAGGTCCCTATTCAGGATAAGGCGGGAGGAAACGCCCGGGTGACACCATTGCATGGATCGCACGTAGGAGACGGTGGAGTATACGGTGGAGGTCTGCCCGGCTCGGGCGGAGCATCGCCATGTTCTCGTGGAGGCAATTGGCGGCGGTGATCGTTCGCGTCCGGCACCGGTCCAGGCCATGGTACGGAGCGAGAGGGCATCGAAAGCTGTCACCTCCTTCTGCGAAGCAGTAATGCTCGCGAAGGAGGAGGCGGAACGCGTGAAGGAGAGGAAAATTTCGCACCCTCACGCCCCTAACCACCGCAAGAGACCCTGGGGGTCAGGAATCGCAGGCCAATTCCCGGCTACCTTAGGCGTGGGCTTGCGGACGGTGAGCAAAAGTAGCTCGCAGTCCGATAAGGACCAGGCCCGAGCCTCAAAGAGATGTCAGCAGAACTGACGGGGTCCGCTAGGGCCGATGCCTGCCGGGGTTGCGGGGAAGTCCGAAAGGAATACCGTGGCCCCCGGCAACATGGCAACTGAAGGAACACGGGTGGGTTTTAGTCAGTAAGAGTCTGACACTTCTCCCACTCCACCCAGAGCGGGAGAAGTTATTTGATAATTTCCCACCCAAAAAAAAGGGGTGGAGACACTAACACGTAACTTACTAACGACACGTACTTGACTCTAACAAAAAATTGTACTTTAAAGCTAAATATTTCGCAAACGAATCCCTGAATCCAAAAATAGTAAGTACTCACTCACAATATTTTTCAACGACCTTCCCAACGACACCCCACGTGGATAAAAAAATGTATCTCGCTTTACGTGTAGGGGAAGTACCCTAAAACTACACTATTTTTCATGATTTTATTTTACCACTCTGTCGACGTGATTAATATGTATACCGATTCCGCTACTTTCTAGTACTGAGCTAATCTGCGGACAGACAACACAGACGGACATGGCGAAACTATAAAGGTCCTTGTTGACTACGCAATCCTAAAAAACGAGGGGAAAGAATTATACGGCATCATAAATGTTCGTCCGCATCGCTGTTAACAATAGAGACCATTTCCAATAGCGTAACCTCATATAAAAAACTAGCTACGCGACTTCGTTCGCGCGGAAGTTGTTAGACACCACAATATACTAAAACCTTTTGCTCTATATGACAGGTACCCTATTTTCTGTACTTACTCCTTTTTTTTGGGTGGGAAATTATCAAATACCTGAGAGGCGTGAGGCGTGAGAGCGTGTCAGATTCTTACTGACTAAAACCCACCTGTGTTCCTTCAGTTGCCTATATGTTGTCAGGGGCCACGGTAACCCTTTCGGACAAACCCGCAAATTCCGCCTACTCCTTCGCAAGCATTACTACTTCGCAGAGGAAGGTGACGGCCTCCCATGCCCTCTCGCCCCGCACCATGGCCTGGACTAGAGTCGGACGCGAGAGATCATCGCCGCCGATCGCCTCCACGAGGACACGGCGATGCTCCGCCCAAGCCGGGCAGACCTCCACCGTGTCCTCCGGGCGATCCACACAATGGTGACCCCCGGACGTTTCCTCCTGCCTTATTTTGAATAGGAACCTCCCAAAACAACCGTGTCCGGTGAGGACCTGGGTCAAGCGGAAGGTGAGGACGCCGTGGCACCTCTCTAGTCAACTGAACATACCCCTGAATAACGTGTATGCAAAATTTAATTATGTGAAGTGAAGACGCTTTTATAATATTAGTTAGGATTAGAATGTACAGGACATAAACCTTTTTAGCTATACACCAATATATTGACAAAAAATTGAATGTTCAGGACTAATCATCGCGATGCCAATCAACAGACAGCGACGTGAAATTCAATTTTTTTGGAATGCCAATATTCGGGGACGGTCGGGGATCGTACGTCATCAAACGAACTTGTCCAATAGAACGCGGAATGTTTTTAGTGAGGGGACTGTGGCAAATTGGAAGTCGCAATTACGTTAATTATAATGAAGTCGGTACTAGACTAGAAGTTTTAATTGTATATGTGGCGGCATCTACATCGCCACATGCGAACTATGCATGAAAGACCTGACGTCACACGAAATCCTGCATCGCGCAATTAGAGTTAACCGCGCGAACTGCATATATATAACTTCTCCGACATCAATTGTTAGGCAGTTGCCCGCCAGACACGACACCCGTGTGGTCGGAGGATCCCCCCTTTTCTATAGAGGACGAGTGAACTTCACACCCTGTTCCTCATATCTCTAAATATAAATAAGATTTAGGCGAAGAATGTGATAATTATCAAGATAATTTCACAAAAGTATCAAATTGTAAGAAAAAATATATCTTTTTTTATATAGCTATTTATACAATCTTCTAAATATCTCCATTTCGTGTGTACAGGTTCTTTATGTACCTAGTTGTCCCCGACACCTAACTGTTAATAAGCAACGAAAAAGATAAACATCTCCGTAGTCCTATAAAAGCATCATTTGGTATCTTTAAACCACTTAAACTTCAAAAACATAAATCTCCTAAAATCTAAAAGTCTATTAACACCCAATTACACAGCCGAACGACTTCAAAAGCCGGTCTCACGCGTGGCGCATCACTAGAGCAGCACATTAAGATCGGTCTGCGGATACCGCGGTGTGGACTCGCTCGTTCTAATGGATTGATTCTTTTCCAAATGGGTTCTACTAACTGATACTGTCTGCGACTGTACTTGATGTATTTGTTTCAATGCTGATTAATTTCAAGTCAACTAGAGGTCACTTGCCCGCTTTGAGGTATAGCATTGCTAGGTACCTACTGTGATTATAAATTCATCCATCTGATTGATTTTGTTTAAAAAAGGGTATAAATTGTTCATTGACGACGTAGGTATTTACAAAAAAGCGCACATTACATGAAGTCTAATCGTTTGTGATATGTAATGAGCACGGAGGAACACATCTGCATAGTATGTTTGTCACGTGTATCCCGTCAGCTAGTTAAACAAGTTTACTAAAATAAATAAACTAAACTATACATTGACAAGTCCAATTAAAAAGAGGAATTCAAAGAGCTTCACAGTTTGAATACCTACAAAATATTTTCATTAGATAAAGAATCTTTTAACATTTACTCGGCCTGACAACAGAGGGACAAGAGGGCAATATAATCTAATTACTGATTAAAAACGACTCTCGAGAACTCTATTAAAATCAGTCTCCGTTTGAGAAAGATAGAGATAATCTCGAGATGAGATCTGTACTAAATTTTGTTTTTGTAGCAAGATGGACGATTTGAAGGTAATTCCGGCCGTTTGCTAGGAAACGACTCTTAACGTTAACGTTGAATTAAGGTTAGCTTTGACATTTTGAAAGGTCGGCCTTCCAAGCTTGCCGTTATGATGTCAGAGTAATAACTTTGAAGTCTCTAATTTAGTTAATAATAGATACTTCTAGAATTATAAGTTAAAGGTTAAATAGACATTTTTAATCAACTAGCTGTTCGTGCACGGCGTCGCCCGGCTGTATTTCCGACTTTTCGGGTGAATTTTCCAAAATTTTCTTCCATGGAAAACTTGTCTAGTTATATTTATAGATATATATTTATAGATACTAAATAGTAACAAAAATTACTAGGCTTGTATGAATTCACGTTTAGTGAATTAAATTAAATTAAATTATTAAATTAGTGAATTAAATTTGGCGCACAAATGTGCGCCAAATTTCATTCAATTCCTATTAGTGGGAAATATTTACTATCTCATTGTAATACTTACTATCTTGAATTCATGCGAGCCTAGTACTTTTTATTAGGTTACTTTCTGAAATTGTGCACAACGACTCGTGAACAGATTACCGTCTTGTATGACGATAACTTTTTTTTGCAACATCCAATGCCTATATTCTAATCCAAATTAGCCTCTGGTCTACCTGTGAAAACTACATGAAAATCCGTTCAGCATTTCCGGAGATGTACGCGAACAAACAAACAGACAGACACCGGATTCTACTGTTTTATTATATTTATAGATAAGATAAAGGAAATATAATTTATAACTTATTAATGTTATTTCATTTACTCTGTGTACCTGCCTACTTTCTGTTTCTCTTTAATCACCACACACTAGTGATTTGAGACACAGACAAATTTGTAGAGTACATACATTGTTGCAACCTATACTCTAGATAGTTTAGACGAAATCCCTTAGTCTCTATTACAATAGCCACGAATGAAGCTGGCCTATGGCCTTAGATAAACGAGCGCTAAGATAAGAACGCAAATCCATTTTCTACAAAATAAATATACCTGTCGGCGCTGATACAGAGCCGTGAAAGTGACGAATCTGCATTAGCATGACAAAGCGAGCCTTCGGACTTAGCATAATGTAGGTAAAGCTGGAACGTTCTGCGTCCACTTCGGCCTACGTGTACGGAGTTATGTAATTCTGTACCGATTTAAATGGGACGCGGCTAGATTCTTGACTTATCGATGATTTTAGTTTTGTTTTAAATACCTACTAAATATAGCCGGGTAAGTAAGTATAGATACAGACGATACCACCAACACCAACACATTGTATGTGTCAATGACTGATATACGTTTTTAGATAGGACGCGGTATTTGTTTCTTATTTCTTCTATTTAGACAAGAAACCCTACAAAAAAATCTATAAAAGTCTTAAGTCTTAAAAGATCACGTTATTTTTCTTACAAGCTAATTTAAACAATACCAAATTACAGGTAAGCAATCAATTCAAATAGTTTCAGAGGTTTCCGCAAAGTATTGGGACAGCAACACAAACACCCACACAAACAGTTCATTGTCCAAAGGCTTAAAACCCTAAAACTCATTATTTTTCCACATTTAACTCAAAACAAAAGAGAACATTGAAAAGTTAAACAAACACTTAATGACGCCAGCTACCAATATCATTCTTATTTTCCTTTAAATTAAAAATGTATTTATAGTTAACTGCGCAGTTAAGTCGAACCATTAAACTTGAGTTAACTGACGGCATCTCGCAGCATCTCCTGCAGCTGCTTATGTAATTATCGAAGCCGCTAATTAACTACAGAAGCGCTTTCTTAACTTAGTAGAAGTTTTCTCGCGAGTAATTTTAAAATGATCGTCGTTAGTTCAGTTGAAAAGTTTTGCATAATTTTCTATCATTATTTTAATGACTGCGTTTCTTGGATATAATTTTTTCTTTGTTTCATCTTGAATACTCGAATTCCATTTTCTATTCCTGAATGGAGATAATGAAATTTAATTGAGGTCACTAAAACTCGTTAATCGGCATTTTGGTTTTGTTGTTTTTGTTGTCATTTGCCAATGTCGCAACAGTCATCATAAGCAGCCTATAATGTTCCCATTGCTGGGACACAAGCCTCCTCTTTTCTAGAGCGATTGGGCTGTAATCCACCACGCAGGCCCAGTGCGCGTTCGTAGATGTCCTCGAATTTTTGGTTCTAGGACATGCCGGTTTCTTCACGATGTTTTCCTTCACCGTATTGAGAGCAGTGGTGATGAAATTATTTACACAAAGTAATGCGCCTACCTTTTTTTATTTGCGTGGGAAATCAGCAAATAACTGCTCCCGCTCTGGGCGGAGCTGGGGGGCGTGTTATATTAGTTTTTATTTTATTTAATGTATTTTTTTTATTAATTATGTTATATCTAACTTTTAGTACAATAAATTATATTTTTTTTTATTTTTTGAGGGTAGATTAATTCCTACATTATTATTAATTATTGGTTGCGGGTATCACCTGATGTGTTCGAACCCACAACGTACAACTTGTTAGGGTGCCGTTACCACTGGGCCATCACTGCTCTGCTCGCAACAATAATTACGCAATATTGTCTTTGATCCATGGCCTTGACATCAACCAATGAACAGTGGTTGATGTCATTTTTTTTTTGTGGCTAAAAAAAATTGATTTATGCAATTCAAAACATTGTCAAACTTTTATTGGTTGAATACGAAGCTTTTGACTACTTTTGTATGTGTGTATTTGAAGTCTATTTTTTTTAATGTGGGTTTTGTTTGTGCAGAATAAATATTTTTTCTTTCTTTTTACTTTTTCTTTTTTCACCATATTCAACCATTTTCGGTAGTATATTACAAATCTTTAAGATTACAAACCTCACCCAAAATTGTAGCCATTTATTCGTTCAATACCATATTCTAGGTTTTAAAGCTACTCCTTACGTAAAATATTTTAAATCTACCAAATCAAAAGACTCTTCTTCTTCCAAAATGATGTAACATCACCACCGCAGATGTCAATATTTCACACCAACACAAATAAAATTTCAATGTCAAGAGCAGGAAGGGGCCGGACGAGCCGGCGTTTCAGGTCAAACCCTGGCTACATGTCGAGATAAATGGCCTACAACACAACATAGGCTATATACTATCAAAAATGACCCGTTGAGGACTGGCAGCAGATTTTAAAATTAAAATATTTTGTCATATGATTTACGGTGTAAAGTGTGACGTGATAAATAATCCTTTTGCTGCACCTGTATTGTAATTATGAAATGTAAAACCGACCGCTCATTTGAAGGCACGCAATTAATTAAATATTTTGTAACAATACAAAAGCTTGTATACTAGTCTAAAAATGTATAGTAGGTAAAACTAGTTGTTTCCCGCAGTTTCACTGGTGTATCAACTTATTTATTTGCACAATGTACACACAGTTACAAGCTGACTACATGAAAGGAATCCTACCATACGTTAATACCGGTATAGATTTAAGTTTCAAACATTGAAACTATCACATTTATTATGTAGCATTTATTTATCATTGTACAATAATTTCTATCGCCTAATAGTTCAGTTGATAGTTATTCAATGAGGTCGTAATTGGAATCTAGTTGGGCACTAATTAGCATTATATTAGGGGTACAGTGTAACCGCATTACGTTATTCAGTTAACCATAATGTGGTTATTGGTTAGTTACGAGCTGAATACGAACAATGAGCCTATAGCTAGCATTATTGTTAATAGTAACTTGTAGAGAAAGGGCTAGATATCACATTACCCAGTAATTGCGTTGTGGAGGTCAGAGAGGTAGTCGCTTCATGTCAAATACTATTCAGCTGAATCTGGTTAGACTGGAAGCCGATCCCTATAAATAAATAGGCAAATGATGGTGATATGCTAGGTCAAGTAAAGTCAGCGTATAGCATAACATCACGTCATATGTCCCCAAAGGGTTGGGCAGAGGTCTACTTATAGTACACCCACATATCGGGGTGAGCAGACTCCAAGCTGCTGCCGAGAAATTCAATAAAGAAAAACCCAATGACACTTTGCCAAACCAGGGAATCGAAACCAGGACCTCACGCATTATATATTATAGTATTTTATTAAAATAATAATAAATTAACCAAGTATTATGCCGTTTAAATTGTGAATAAATGACCCTCTATATATTTAAAAGTCTGCTAATAGTCTTAAAGTGATTACTAAAACAGTATCTAGGCTTAAAAAGAAATACTGCAACTCTTCACTAATATTTATAATGAACAAAGATAAAAGTTTATCGCAGTAGTTCAATGTACTTCAAGTCTACAACTTTCAAAGTTACTCCTAAATATTAATATATTTAATATTTTAAATCACAACGATCTGCATTGTGTAGTCCTGAGAATCGTAGTAATGTACTGATAACCATTAAACAGATAAGTTTTAATAAAATGATTGATGACTTGTCAATAACTAATGTCTCGTACATCAAACAACTAATTTATTAGGGAATTTATTTTGTGAAAATATAGTTTGTTCAACGTCGATCTTTTAATATCTTTTTTTTTTAAACATGTAGAATAAAAGCAAAAGAAAAACAATTGATGTAAAGCTCTTCAACCAGCTGTAGCCAATCGAAATTCAAAATATTTTATTTCTCATAAATCTACATGGGCAATTATTAAACGTCAAAAGCTAGATAATTGGTATCGGTATCGGTATTGCAGGCAAGTGGCAAAAACGACTAGAATATATAGAAAAAAATACCTTATAGTAGTTTTTAAGAACTTCAGTAAATTTGTAAAATCGCAAATTTGACGAACGAAGTACTTACTTGGTCAAAGGAATACTTTTGGAATGATATTTTAACATTTGAAATATTTGCAAAGTAAAACATTTGCGAAATCTGTATTTTGTCAAATGATAAAGTAATATATTTATCAAATGATTCGTTTTTAATGTTATTTTTAAAATGATAGTTTATCATTCGTTTTTTGTCAAACATTAGTGAACCGTGCAAATCGCTATTTGAAAAATTTAATCTTATAAAACTTCTTGGTCATACACTGATCTACCTAGCTACGATTCTACAAAGTACAACACTTTTCAGAAGCAGCTTATTTCAATAATACTTCAGTGCCAGTCTAATTGCAGTCGAGCGAAGAAATATATTCCGACGTGTCTAAGAAATATATTCCTACGTGTCTAAGAAACTTAATAGTAATTAGTGCTGACTTAACACTAGTGTAACTATTAGTTAGTGTTACCTACATTTTAGCTATGTTTTCATTTTGCATTTTTAACTTGTTTGAAAAATTTAAGTAACTAGAGGAATAGCGAACGTTTCTAGAATATGAAAGTAGGCAAAACTTATTACAAATGACACCTTTTAACTCTGCCTCAGAAGACAACGCATCGGGAAACCCTTTGTTGAAGTTAATCGGTGCTAAACACTATCTACGTCTTGCTTACTAACCCATAACATAAAGAAATAAAACACAATAACATCACGCCTTTTTTCCCCGAAGGGTTGGGCAGTAGTGTACTTATAATATTTACACCCACATTTCGCCTATTCTGTTTAAGTCCCATGTAATAGGGGGCGAGCCTATTGCCATCAACCGGGCACAAATACAGAATCCGGGCTGCTACTGCGAAATTCCAGATGGAAAAACCCAATAACACTTTGCCCGACCTGGCAATCGAGCCCAGGACCTCATGCTCAGAAGTAGAACATAAAGAATTTTTTGCAGAAGCTCATCGTTTCTTGAAGGCTTACACAGTAAAGTCTAATCTTAGGCGGATAAGACGATCTTAAAACCTAAATAAATATTGGTTCTATACATAGAACCTTTTACAATATACGACCACCCACGCACATACTTCATATAATCTTATAGACTGAGAGATAATGTTACTTCAGTGATATCTAGGTTTTATTTAGAAAGCTTTCCGAACTTAAATATTACATCATAACTGCGACTTCAGTAGGCCTTTAAAATAGTGAAACGACATGTGACCGTTTTTAAGTACATTGGTACATATTATAAACACTGCAATTTATAACCTATACTTAACGACAGCTACGATGACTTAGTAATTCTACTGAAAGTTTTGACATTCTATTTCCCCTTTGCTCTTAATTGTAAATAATTTTGCAAGAAAAGTTACAAGTACCCAGACTGTCCATCAAGAAGTTTTTGCGTTTTACGCCAAGATTACCTCAAAATTAGACTATGAATGAAGTTCTAACGCATCTTTCGGATGTCGTTTTCCTCATTTAGATTTTCTCAAAATGTATTACTTCTCCTATATGTTAGTTAATATTAGAGGCAACATGATTCTGGAAGACTTAACTTACGGAAGATTTTCTTAGAAATTTTATAATATCTACCAGCGTCTTAGAGATTGAGATGAGATTGCTGTAGGATATAAGAATGCATAAATAAAAAGTGTGTTTAATTTCTATAGAATTTTAAGATTTGAGCGACAAATTCTAAGTATTAAAGGATAAAACAATATTCATTTTATATTTAGAGGTAGAATCACTATATTACACTATGTTATTATTATTATGTTTATGGGTTTAAATGTCACTAACGAGACACAATATAATTTTTATTGCTATCGACTTCTATATATTCTTTATTGCTATCGCAAATCGATAGTTGAGCGGATATCTGCTCAAGTGTCGATTTGCCTTATATAAACTGGAAGACGACCCCAAATATTTGGGAAACGGCTAGGCATATGATGATGATGCTCAAAAAAGATTCCTATTTCTGTATTACACTGCCCTATTATTATAACTATGACTCATAGATCTAAGATCAGATAAATGGTAAATAGATAAAATTAAGGAAAACAGCACTGCGTAATCTAACCTAAGTGGGGAAGAAAAGACTACATCTTAAAAAAATATATATTATTCAATACATCCATCCCTATAAAATTTATTGGCCTTTGGCGTCGGGCTCAAGAAATGATGGAACGGTCTCATCGTTACCGGGCAACTACCAATCACGCTATATTGCTACCTTGCACGGTCCCGCTAACCCGCATTACAGAAGTACGTGACAAAACATAATATACTATAGTAAATATATAAAAAAATACGGCCTTCTCTACGCATCTTGAATATCAACCGCGCGATACAACAAGATATTTATTTGAAAACTATCAATACAAATATCCTACAATCGGGACACGTGGGTACCCACAACAATACCGACTAATGGAAGATTCTTATTACAATGGTAGAAGAGTCATTTTACAATGGATTGCCAGCATCCTAGGGTTTAGTCTTCGACAGCCGTTTGAGTGCATTCGTCATAGTCCCTATTTCGGTGAGGTAAGGGTTTATTTTCCTTGACTGAAAGGTTGTGTGTAGTTGGGAATATTTACCCAAGATCCCGTAAGACAGCATGTTCGTATTCTTGAAAAGTATTCGTTTACATTCTATACAGTCGATACTTTCTGATATAAAATCAAATTCTTACATTCTCTGTACTACCTACGAGTATTTGCGTTAGTGGAGACGGTGCTTAAGTTGGAAATAGTATGGTTTTCTTTTGCGTCACGAACGCCCGGCTAATATACGAAGTAAAACCCACTTTAAGCTTGGGGCTTTGTAAGTAATATGTAAATCTAAGCGAAGCGGATTTTCATTTTTATACTCTAAAGATGAAGATCTGCTTCGTAAATATACGAATTTAGACATAGATTGTTGTATGAAAGGCAGGAAAATGCAAATGCTCTTTATGAGCAATCGACCGATGTTCGTGCCTACGGGGAGTCCTTCTAGATTCTCTATAAAAGGTACAACAACATAATTTTCCTTTCATAATCTATTTTTCGTTCAACAATAAAAAGTATTCCCAATACTACTTAAATAAGAGAGACAGTCATTATTATGTTGTACATAGAGTCGAAATAAAATATAAGTAAAAATCATTTTTAAAACCAAGCTTTTATTGAACTAAAAAGTTTAAAATAAAATTTAAGTTAACAGAGAATTTTAGTATTTTCTTAAAAGCTTGAGGCTATCTTTAAGTTTAAGAAGGACGTTCACACCCTGGGCCTATCATGTTTCTATGAGAGTTCCTATGGTGTGCTCCCGGCTCCTTCATCAGGTCCTGGACTACACCTTAAGCTAACGTACCTACTTGGCAAGACAAATCCAAATAGCCAGAACAAAACGGGGCCATATTGTTTAGTTGAGAAATCCCTATAGCCACCATCTGGCTCCATTATTAGAACCTAGACTACATCTTGGACTAACGTACCTACGTAGCTACTTGTCAAATAAAATCCAAACGGCCGACACGACGTGGCTATCTCGTCTAGTTGAGGTGACCATCCGGATCCATCATGAGGCCCTGGACTACCTTGGGCTATAGTACTTGGCAAGATAAAACCAACGACCGCAAACAATGATACTATCATGTCTCGTTGAAGAGTTCCTATGATCACCTTTCGTCTCTATCATCAGACCCTGGATAGGTACTACTTTGGGCTATAGTACTTGCTAAGACAAAGCCAACGAGTCCAAAGTCGATGGAGTTTTTAGTTTTTTCAAGTACCTATGTGTACTACCGGCTCCATCATCAGTCCCTGAACACCATCTAGTATAATAGCACTTATCAATACATATCAAATTTCGTGTTTGTATTGTTAATCGTTGAGGAGTTCCCTTATCCGAAGCCAATCCTAGGTGTAGCAGTCAGATCATGGTGGACTTTAGAACGGACTATCATAATTAAAGCGTATATAAAATTTCTTGTCTGTACTGTTGACCGTTGAGGAGTTCCCTCGTCTGGAGCCAATCCTGGGTGCAGCAGCCAGATCATGGTGGAATTTAGAACGGACTATCATAGTTAAAACGTTTATAAAAATGTTTATCATAAATATTCATTATCTTCGGAACTGAACCAATATGTAAAATGCCAACTCCGTAGGATAAGAGGAAGTGGTCTTAATTCAGCTTGCAAGATTCGTCCTTAACAAACTCACTAAATATTCAAATTACTAACATACAAACATTGCAAGTTGAATAAAAGCTTTTAAAAAGACAAAAACATACTTCCTTTGTGATAATTGTAACCGCCCGAGGCTTCAGCGAACCCGTACATAGATAGGTACAAAGGTACCAATGTTCCTCGATTTTCCAATATTAAAAAGGGCAAACTTCGTTTTTTAGTGGTAGATGGATTTGTTTACGTCTGTTAATGCTGATCTGTTAAAGATAAAATTGTATAAAAGAAAGAGAAACTACTTTGAACAATTGTGTAAACAACTTTTTTTTTTATCAAAGAAAATGAAATATTTTCCTAATAAAAAAGAAAATACATTGATTAAGAACAGACTACAAGGAACAACATATTCTAAGACTTCTGAAAGACTCGGTGGGTGGGATTCATTATTTTAACTAGGAACCAGAATTTTTTTTTCCAATGATACCTTCACATGTGTATCTGTCCGTCAGTCTGTAATACCATCGTGTAAATTAAAAAATGCAATAGATCATCAACAGATATTTACTCAGGTAAGACAATTATGTATTCCGGTTTCAAATTACTGTTTAATTTGGCCGCTACGGTTGTTGTAAATCGGTTTAGTATTCAATTATTGCAGTGATATTAAACTCAAGTGGAAGCCGTAATCAATTATTAAAAATAATGAATAATTGAAAATAGTTCCTGAAAATAATACCCTAGAACTGTTATGTCAATTATCTATAAGTGGTTTTGCTATTCACTAATTAATAGATAATCCAAACTGCTTCTTTGGGCTTGTAGTTGCATGCAACTGCTGAGCATGAGGTGCTGAATTCGATATCTGGCCTGGGCAAAGCAAACCTTAGGATTTTCCCATTTGTCAGCATGAGCCCGGACTGTGGATTTGTGTTTAAAGGCTCACCACCTACCTGGGACCATCTGAGACCGACCTGGCACCTATTTACCTACATGTTATTTAAACATAACTGGCAAAACGTGAGTGTATCCATATGTACACTCAAATATAGGATTTTTAATAACAGAGATCGTGGCCCCCGGCAACAGGGCAACTGAAGGAACACGGGTGGGTTTTAGTCAGTAAGAGTCTGATACGCCCTCCCGCTCCGCCCAGAGCGGGAGAAGTTATTAGATAATTTCCCACCCAAAAAAAAAGGGCTACGATATTTAAAAAATCTATAGATATAGGAAACTAATTGCCGATCTCGATTACATTACGTTTAAGTACTGCTCCAGTAACGATTAATTAAAGGCATTTAATCTAACCTGAAATAATTCCAATTTTTCTTTCCTAAACATGATGGAACAACCAAATATAATTTATTTACAAATTACAAATACATAGAAAGCATTCAATTCATAACAACATCGTTAAAATAAAATTACATTACAATTAATTGGATCATTAAAATAAAATTACATTACAATTCATTGGATCATTAAAATAAAATTATTATGATAATGATTGCGCCTCTTTTTGTGAACCTCAAATAATTTCTTTTTTGGGGTCCTAAAAATATTAAATAGCCAGTGTATCTGTGACCAACTTGGATGTAGTGGTTGGTCATAGTTCTAACCGAACCTGACCCGTTTGGTCGGGTTCCTTAGCTTTATTACTGCGACTAACTGTGAAAAAAGACCAGAATGTTAATAAAAGGATCTTTAATTAAAAAGAGTGCATCATTAGATGCCCTAAAAGTTTTTAGAGGTACATTAATTTAAGAAAGCGTTCATCATTAAAACGTCAATAAGTTTTTAGAGGATCAAGTTAAATATTTCCCTTAATCCTAACTTAATATAATTAATATTATAAAGAAAGTGTGTTTGTTAGTTTGTTTGTTACTCTTTCACGCTAAAACGGCTGAACGGATTTCGATTAAATTCGACACATGGGTGGACCATAACCAAAGGACATAGGATACCTTTTATCCGGATATTCTTACCGGATCGAGACTTATGCGGGTAAAACCGCGGGCGCAGATAGTTAAACTATAAAAGGATGCTTGCAATAAACTAACTACACGGCTCCATATCGTGAATGAATTGAATGAATCACATAACGACTTTAGCATAGTTCAGTAAGTCCGGGTGCAGTGCGTTGGGCGAACAACATTAATCGATTAAAACTTAATCCGCGCGCGATATACTGCCCAGCTGCGTTTTTATCCTTTAGTTTAATTTATACATGACTAGCTCACCCTTGCACGGGTGTAATGGTGAACGGCCGAAACACAAAAAATGTTGTTATGGCGACAGACTTAGATAAGATGGTGGTAGCTAGCCAGGCGGACTTAGAACAAGCCCTACCACCCACCAAACCGAGCAGAATATTTTGCCCCTACTGGGAATCGAACGCGGGACTACTAGACCTCAGATGCAGTTAAAAGCGAATTGCTTTGTTCAGAGTTGACTAAAATAGCCGTTTTTATATATGTCATGATTGATTGCTTAGCTCCATAAAAGTATAGCGTAATGATAATTATTTAAATAGCATGTAACTATATGCTATATTCTAACCTTTTGGCTCATCTTTTTACAAATTGCGGTAAACTATAGAAGAACGATCATAATACAATATTGGTCAGCCCCCGTCTCAAATAGCGTGATAATAATCAAAATTCTAAAAACTATATTTTCGGCATTAGAATCGTTCCCAGACCTCATAGCAACTACTTTTTCAAAAACATACAATGTACAGTTTTGACTTCACTAAGATTTTATTATATGTATAGATAATTATTACTAGCGACCAGCCCCTGCTTTGCACGGTTTTTACGACTTAACAAGACAGAGAGCTTTCAACATTACATTTATTTTAATACTGGTTTCACCCGCATAAGTGTCGATCTCGTGGGAATTCTAACCCAGGTCTCGGTCTACTTGTTGGGAAGCGAACTCAACACAACACCTTGCACGCGCTCTGCACGCGCTGGTATAGTGATCAGCGCGTCATCGGTAAGCTGAGACACGGCTCGGCCTGATTACCACTCGCTTCCACGGACTTCACCACGATGAAGTCAAAGAAATTTATTTCAATTAAACCATTTAAAGGCACTTTTGAATTGTCAAGGAATCGGTCAGTCAGAAAGAAATATAAAGCTAGTTGCCCATTTCAAAGCGTAGTAGCAGTGTTCCCCTGCAAAATATACCTTTTCACACGAAAATAGGTCGTCTAATTTTTTTTCGCGTAATATTTTTTTGACACAGTTTTAAATTTTTTGATGGAAAAAAAAAGATTGAGTGTTTTTTTGTTCATGAACCCTCAGTCGTCAGCTACCAGAGATCTGGAATCAATTATAATTTTTTCCTGTTGACATTTTATCCAGTGGACATAAGTAATTTTTTATTGTGAACAGCCACGTGTGGAAGCACTTACTGGGGGATTGTGCCAAGTGTGCCCTTGCTGCATTGTGCCCATTTTCGGGACCAATTGGGGATATTCTCCCCGATCCAAAATTCCTTCTTGGTATATTTGTGAGTATTCCAGTTTGTCTATCACCTAACCCCCTACACAATTTTGCCTTGCTTTCTGGTCTAAAATGCTGTTTATCTTGGATCCAGTTTGATAAGGCCAATTTCGGCCGCACCCCTGGGCCGGAGCCAGTCAGCCGGTCCTATTCGCCGCGGGGCCCTTGGCCTCCGCGTTCTGCCAGCGGTCCAGGCAGAGCTACCGGTCGTGCGTAGTGGACGTCGGGACGGCGAACGGACGGCAGCCGTGTTCTCCCAAGAGCCACCCTCGAGCGGACCAACAGTTTACCAGCCCTTTTTGTAAATAGTGTAGATTGTAAATTCTAAAATTAAGTCGACGCTACTCAACACCTTTTTTAAGAAATTTGTGAATTAGGTTCATCGCGACCGATCTTTCGTGTACTAATCTATTATAACGACACGGAATCAGCAATAGCTATTGGTCGGAAATCCGCGTCATATCACTAGTCATTTAAAGTGAGTAAATCGATGGGCCTAAGCCTCATTTAGATTTGCCTTTAACCTAACAATATTTAAAAAAAACCAAGCTGACGGCTATTAGTCTTTTTATGTGTATTCCATAATATATTTTTTTTTTCTTTAAATAAACTGTTGTTTTAACCTTACTTTAAATTTCATTTAAAATCCTTCACGACAAGTGGCAAGAACAGATATTTTGCTACAGTAGGTACCTATGGAGAAGAACGGGCAAGAAACTCCACGGACACCACGCTTCCACGAACTCCACCGCAACGGACGATTCTCCTATTAGATTATACCACTGTTTAAAATACAGTCCACTCTTTTCTTGCTCACCGTGCTAACACTATCCATGTATCAAATTTTATCCAAATTCGTTCAGCCGTTTTAGCGTGAAAGCGTAACAAACAAACAAACTCACTTTTGCATTTATAATATTAGTTGGGTAAATAATTAAAAAAAAATGTAAATTCACTAACTTACACCGCATCATTATCCATAGCGTTGTTTTGAAGAATAACGCGTCACACAGACATACACGAAAAACGACTTGAATTTATAATATACATAGATATAGGAGATATAGATGTTGGTTCATCCTGAGTTTAATTTTATAGGAGTGAGAAAATGTTATGAACCATTGATATTTAAAGCCGTTGCTGCTGAATAAAAAACGTTAACATTTTAAATTTTTATTTCATAAGTGTTGATATTACGTATATCTAATCGTAAAGGGTAGATGGCCACCTAGCATATACATTATAAGTTAACCTTTTTATTAACTGAGTACCTGCAAGCAAAATGGCTTATTTAAATAAAATGAAATCCCTCTAGTCGGATCTTGACAATAGATGATAGACTTCCTTCAAGCCGCAAATATCCCCTGATCCCAAAAGAATATTGCTACATTTAATCCCGGTCGTCCATTCGCCATACCGTGCGACATAAACAGCACAATCTCGTCTACATCCGATCCCATGTGAATGCGATTCCAACACGGAAATTACCAACATTTCAATAACTATATTTGCCTCGCGAGCAGAACAGATCTAGAAATATTTTCTATTGAAATGGTCCTGGAATTAACAAAGAGTTTAATTCTGGATGAATATAGATAGTATATATGATAGCCCTTTTATCCTGCAAGGCAAGGATGCTAAACAATGGTTTCAACGACATAAAGGGAAGAGTCCATTTCTAATATAGAGATGGCTTTCTAATCTCATTATCTCAAGATTCTTCACGAGTCGCCCCTCTCTCCACATTCTGGAGATCATACAACCCGCGCTACATGGGTAAGTAACTACATACAACAGACTTCACCCAAACAGAGATAAAGTCTCAGACGGCGCCGCGCTGTCTGCATCGAGCGCCTTTTTAGGTACTATCCACACATATCCGGGTCAGGGCCACCGCAACCTTCTGGTCCCTCAGTGTTCCGAAACTTGCTCTGAACATATTACTGAGCCCGGTCATGCCGTAGATCAGAAGATTGTAAACATATAATCCTCGTCTATGGTATGACCAGCCCTGACAACAGTCAGAGGTAACGACCACATCCAGCTTTTAAACATAAAACTATAGCCACTGGATTCACACCCTCCGTGTCACGGACACACAATCCAATACCAATAATCGTGATAAAATAATCCTACATGACCCTGTATAATCGCCACGGCGCGGCGGCGGCACGTGTACTGTGTACTGCTGACCAAAAGCTTTTATATCTATACGGGCACGACTGATCGTAATGGATTGGATTCAACGCGGATGTTACTGTGTACCGGGCGATGGCTACCAGTCGTGATCGTTTGTTAGTGAAAGTGCTTTACGGGATGAGACAGTTATGTACTGGGCCATTGCCTTCAACGTTCGATTTCGTTCATTTCATAATTATTTTGTGTTCAATTTTTTCAACCCCTTTTTACGCGAGTTTCAAGCGGAGTATGATTTCTTCATGGTATTGCCATCAGTCTCGATCTATGTATAAATGAGTTGATTAATATCATCTAAAGTATTCCATGATCACCATGCCCCGGGGTTTATTCACCAAAAACTGCACGACAACGCTAAAAAAATACTTTAAAGACATTACTACTAAATACTTGAAACGTAGAAATTCGGAGTTTATCCAGAATTTTCCGTAAGTTTGCACAAAGTACTCATAAAACGGCGTATCTTTTAACCACAGCTCCCCAAACTTTTCTGGTTTACAGACATCAACATTATTATTGTTAATTGTGAAAACTGCTTAGCAAAAAGTTCCTTAGTTGGAGTTTTTTATGTAAACTAAAAGTAGTAGAATACAGATATATTTCAGAAACACTTGTTAAAAATTTTGACCCGCATTATTTGGAAATACCGGTAGCAACAAATCATATTCCATTCTATTCAAGAAAGTACTTCTGACTCTTATTCTATCTCGTATTCAAATATTAATATCATCTACTGAATAGAACAGCAATCGCAGAACTTAGCAATTGTCATAAAATTAACTTATACAATGAAAGTCTGTACGTGTCACTGGAAACAATTCTTTAACATTTTACACGGAACGTTTAAGCTCTAGTTGAATGTAACAATTGATACAGTACACGATAGACTTGAATTAAGCGTAGAAACACTAAGGTGGTCTTTAATTGACTTATTCCGTGGGTCTCTGGTAATTTGGAGGTAAAGATGACGGCTTCCTCTTTCACTCTACTATCCGCGGATTGATAAACATAAATATTTGTAAGACCTACAGATAAATCTACTGACGGGTATAGTAGCAAATAAGATATTTTGTCTAAAAAGGCAGTTACTATAATGATATAACGACTAATAGAGATAATAATGCTTATAGAGAGAGATGTAAGTATTAAGACATGTTGTGTTGGCCCCGAATACATTGGGATGATAATGCAATCGTAGATAATAGAAAAAAATGCTGTTTTGTTAAATTATGTGGAAGGGCGCATACTAAGAAGAACAATTACAGGCTGACACGAATTTAAAGAATAATATTATTTTCAGTTTACAGCACAAAAAATTTTCATTTCAAGTGTTTGTTGTGTCCTGTCCCTGAAATGATCCTTTCGGAAACCAAGCAATATCATTGTTTTCATTTTTCCGGCTCTACTACAAACAGAAACAAATCTTCGAAAGATCCTTTTAAAATGGACCAACATTATTATCTTAAAGTGCGTTGGGACAGCGCTGATCAAATACCGCTGAAAACGTGCAAATAATAGCAAAGGATGGAACTTTGTTAGGCTGGTCTGTGTTTGTGATGCGGTCTACTAAACTTGTTAGACTCAAATCTAGAAGTATTTAGATTTAATATATATTATTATGCGTTTATTTGTTCACGTGTCCTAATACGGTTGTAAGGACTTGAAATGATTTGAAATTTCATACCTCGAGTACGATGTGTGTGGATAGTACTGTCAGTTGCTACGGCGTAGCTAACGTCAGGATATTGTTGCTACGCCAGCTACGCCGTAGCGTGAAACCAACCCACTACGCGTCATCGTCGTTTCACTATTTTTGGTACATTTATGCGCAACAGATATGTTTGCAAAAAATATAATTTAGTTTGAATGCGATAGATTTCATTAAAATAATATTCTATGTTCCTAGAAATAATCCCGTGATTACTCAACCAAACCTCACCTTAATATCTTAACGAACAATTATTCCAGCCATGTGGCCTTTTAATTAAAGCCACATAGCAACAGTTATTTCCAACGTTTAGATGCAAAATGAGCAAAAAAGGCTTTTAATCTCTCTGTGGCCAGAAATGTCGGAGGCTCGTTATTTTTAGCATTTTAAGCAGCTCTGCGATGCAAAAAGTTCGTGTGTTTAAAGAGTGTTGTTCGAAATATGAATTTTGCGGTTTGTTCGTGGCTGGTCTTTTGAAGTGCGACTAAGAAATAATTTTAGCAGTGTTAGAATTCAACAGGTTTTTTTAAGTGAATACTTATTTAGGCGCGTTGGGCATTTTTGAGACGGGACTAAACCATTGATTTCGCGACACTGTGATGACACCAGCTTTTGACCATTAAAAAGACATCAACGCGTTGATTACCGCGATGCGTGGAGTTTACTCCAAATCGGTGTCTTTTAAGACACCAGCGTTTATTACAGCGGTGCCTATTTTCAGATCCGATTTTTCTTCAAATTTTTACTTCTGTTGGCACTCCCGGAGTGCCACTGTTTTTGTGTTAGTTCTTTATTATTTTCATGTTTTTTTTACGAGTTCAAACTTATTTCAATAACTTTTGAAGGAAGACAGAAAGACCTTTTTTTGAATTTTGACAACGTTTACTTACGTAAAACAGGAGCAGTGTTTGCTGAATGTTGCAACCTTAACCGAAACTTTTATATCAATCCAAATTGTCCCATTGAACGATAAGACCTAAGGTCTATTATTAGGGAGTTATATTGATGGTTCTAATGATTATAATTCCTTAAATACATATTTTGATCAAGATACAGCCTCATACGGACCTGCAAATTGCAAAACCAATAAGATTTCGAGGGTTACCTTAGCGCATCCCCGTTAATTAACCAAAAATCCTTAACCCCATACTCACATAAATCCATCACCAATCGACAGCCCAATATTAATATTCAGTCCTCAAACAAACTGTCAAATAGTCATCAAGATAATAACAAGATCGTTTACGTACCGGCACTGTCACCCGATGTTGGCTCACTGCTCGGTGACCCTCGTCGCCACAGCGATAGGACTCGGGCGTGAAGGCTGGGGATTTTGGAACTGTTCTGAATGAAATCGGTAGAATTGTTATGTAGATATGGCGGTACACTATGGAGTGGAGTGTTAGTGATTTGTTAAAGTACATTGTCTGCTACAAGTTTCAGCATTTATGATTTACCCAATGTTATTGTCAATTTTGAGTTTTAAGTGTTTTGTGTGCACTTTAATATATAATTAGAGTTTTCTTGCGAACTAAATATAAACAAAAAGGTTTTTTCATGTCATTATGTACTATATTTGTCAATGTATATATGCTATAAATATGAGAAACAAGTGGTGTCTTCTTTGAAAGTCCTAGGTTCCAATGTTGATGTACATCAAGACAATTCTCAGATAGTACTATCTGAGAATTGTCTGTCATATCACGCAACTGATGCCTTTTAAGACTCCTTGTCATACTACCATCAACTACACCAATAAGGTGATCATTTAATATTCCGCACGACTATTTAAGGAGGTCCATTATGCGCAGACCGCGGTACAGTCGGCGGCGGTCAGCCAGCTGTTATAGTTTATAATTTTCGTATTCGCCACACGCGCCGGTGCCATTACTCTCCGCGCCAATACTTAGCAGACTAATGCGCCTGTCTTGTGGGTAGTAGTGTTGGTCGTGAACGTCAAGAGTACGCGATGGTATGTAGAGTCTTTATTTTGTAATGTTGTGAGTAACTACTTTCCAGAAGATACTATCTTGCAACTCGTTTGTTAAAGTATCGCTAGTGCCCGTTTATTATTTAGGAAAGTACCCGGGTAGTTATAGGTAGATAGTTCACGTACAGTGTAACATTCGACGGAGACTATAATAAGTGTGAGAACCAATTAAACTAGTAATTAGAATGATGTATAATTTCTAGCAAAAACTTAAAAAAACTGGGAACAAAACAACTTCAAGTTCTTATTCAAAAAAGCCGAGTGCGTTTCCATGTCGCAGAATATATTTTATTCAGATGTCGGCGTCGCGATCGATCCGACTCTGTGCCTTGTTTACATGGCAAGCGAACTTAAAAGAAAATAACACTTATCTTCGCCTTCACGCTAGATCGCACCAGAGACTATACATTGTTTGTTGAGAAATCTCAAGGACTATGCGGGTTAAACTGAGCTATTTGCTTTTATATCGAGTTCCGTGATTGTGATTGCTCAACTGTGCATTATGTTTTATTTTCGCAGCGCAGGTATCAAATGCAAGATGATCTTTCTTTCTTAAATTCTAGAGTTTTCCTAACATTTCTAATAAACCAAAAAAAAAACAGACACTTCAGAGGTGCGCTACACACTTGTTCAGGTCGGCACATTTGATTCCGCAGTATTTGTTGAACAACAGAGCCAACCCGAAGCTACAAATATTCGGCTCTCATTAGACTCGTGCCGATAGGCGAATTCCGTACGGCATCTACCCTGGCTGAATCATGTTCGGGTCGGCACGGCGCAAATCGAGCTAAGCCCAGCAGCGAAATCGAATAACTATTTGTAGATATCTATTTATATATAACTGTTCGATTTTGTAGAATCATATCGACCCGAACAAAGATGTAACTCGCCTCAGTCGTCTAATACAGTGTTTTAGTGACTACTCCTACTACTTAGGTACCTACTACATAGCTACGCGGAAACCAGAAAAAAGCAATAGCGGAAAGGAAATTATTGAAGTCCCTATTTTTCATTTTTGTTTGAGAAGTAATCCTCCCACGCAGGGAGGATTACTTCTCAAATAAAAAAAATGAGGGAAATGGAAAATTTTCAAATGGTAATCACCCAAGGTATCTCTCTAATATAAAAATATTTCTCAGATAAGATCAAAGTACTTATAAATTGAAGAAAAAATATAATAATTTTCTTTACTCTGACAAAACCACACGATTGAGCGCTGATTTCTGAAGATATACGCACAAAAGGACGCGATACACACCTCTTAAGGCACCTTTGCAAAAAATACTCACTTATCATGTTCAAACGCTACACCTCAGAAGACTTCATTTAAACCTTACGCCACTAAGAACAAGGTAGGATTTCACTAACGAAGTAGTTGTAAAGGAGCTTACGCCAATCAAGGCAAGCTTTGCCCTTTGTAGTCAGTGGTGTTACAAAAGCTCGTACTAAATAGGTATTTTACGATTTTCTTCAAAGTTGAATTTTTGAGGTCTCATTAATGATCTTGTAAAAGACCTTAACAAATTGGGGTAAATTACTACTTACTTTATTACCCGACAAGTGAAAAATATTCTTATTCAGCCGTGAAGATAGGCGTGTGTAAGTATCGGCGGCGGCGATCTCTCGCGTCCGGCCCTGGTTCAGGCCATGGTACGGAGCGAGAGGAAATGGGAAGCCGTCACCTCCTTCTGCGAAGCTGTAATGCTCGCGAAGGAGGAGGCGGAACGCGTGAGGGAAAGGCAAATTTTGCGCCCTCACGCCCCTAACCGCCGCAGGAGGAGACGCCCAGGGCGTCGGGAATCGCGAGGCGATTTCCGGCCAACGTAGGCGCGGGCTTGCGGACGGTGCAATGGGTGGCTCACCGTCCGATAAGGACCAGGCCCGGGTCGACGGCGCGTTGTGTTCCACGCGCGCCTCAAAGAGATCACGCCCTCCCGCTCCGCCCAGAGCGGGAGAAGTTATTTAATGATTTCCCACACTCAAAACAAAAAAAAAAAAGGCGTGTGTAAGTAACGTAAGCAAGTTTAGTAACTTATTAAAAAAAAAAACGGGTAGCCTGTATCAGGGACGCAGCTGCAGTGCGGTACGTGAAACGTCTGGTGCGAGCTGTAATAAGCACTAGTGCTAGTACTTTACAGTACAGGCCGTAAGATAATCAAAGATATACATACGCACAAGTAACATTTTTTCGTACATATTTTATTCAAACATAAGCTCACGTTATAGTTGACTTAAACTATGTCCCTAACCACGCCGGTCACTGCGTCTCTGACATACACATGGTGTACGGGGTGTCCCTCATGCCCTCCGCTATTTTCCTTGCTTCGCCACGCCAAGATAATATGGTATAGAAATTTAATTCTTCAGCGTGACGATCATAGCTGATGTTAAGTAGACACACAAACTGTCTCGGAGCGATGTCTAGACATTTCGACTTATTGCACACCATCTTGTGGTTCAATGGTTACCTCTTCCACCTCAGCCGTAGATGTGCTGGGGCCTGGCACTGGGCTTCAAATTCCTGCTCAAATTTGTTGGAACTTGAACTTACGCCGCTTGAACCCGCCGCTCCCGTAGATGGCTCTGGTTCCTGTGCTTGGCTCTTCTCTGTTGAGACGAACACTTTCCTCCGAGGTCAAAGCGGGTCGTTGAGGGACGTAATCTCTCTCTCTTGCTATCCAAGCTCTTGCACGCCCATTTTTGCGATAGGACAGTAACCGGAAAATTACTGCAAAAAACCACATCTTTTTAAACTTTACAACTTCTTATGGTCACAAGTATATTTACACCGTGCGATATTATATTTAGTTCCGAATGCGTCGTGCTGCGCGTGATAACAGTGCCAATGCATTTACGCCAGTGACATATGCACTACCTAGTAAAGGCTTGTATCCTCTAAATTATGGTAATAAAACAATGCCATTAAGTGATATACTTCCAAAGTAATAAGCGATCTTGCCATAACATATTTCATTACATATGGTTTTTGCAGATGACCCCCATTTTTTTGGGTGGGAAATTATCAAATAACTTTTCCCGCTCTGGCCAGAGCGGGAGGGCGTGTCAGACTCTTACTGACTAAAACCCACCCATGTTCCTTCAGTTTCCATGTTGCCGGGGGCCACGATCTCCCTTTCGGACTTCTTCGCAACCCCGGCAGAAGCAAGTGACCCCCTACTGACCGAAATTAAAGACTTTTCACGTCAAAAGTCTCTTATGAGAGTTCAACATGTGACTCATTTTAAATTCTCTTAAGCTTCCTAAATGAGTCGCAATGGGTCATTTTTATTTACCGCAGACAAAGTTAATCACAAAAAATATAGTACAACTAGACAGACAAACCAATTAGTATGCGAGAGCAATGTTCATTCTATCCTACATACATAGGCATACATATTAATAACTACTAAGGAGTTAGCGGTGTCCTTCGTGTTATTGAAGACTTTTGAAGGATAACTGTTTCGTAATGCATAATAAACCGCCGGTTGCAGTTGCCATACGAATCTCTGAGAAAGTTCTTGCGGATAATAATATACTTAGTCGGAACTGCGACTGTCCGGACACACAAAATAATATAGTGTTGACTACTAATTGGTTTGTGGAGGACGACGACTATCGATGCTTGTTAGATGTTGATATTCAGCTGGTTGGCAAGACTGGACATGTAGTTACGATGTTTCCTATTGAACCTGAATTTAAGATAAAACGATCTCATATTTATAAAGCCTCTCTCTGTTTGAGGTCCTGGGTTCGATTCCCGGGTTAGGCAAAGTCTTATTGGGTTTTTATATCTGGAATTTCTCAGTAGCAGCCCGGAGTCTGGATTTGTGACCGGTTGATGGCAATAGGCTCGCCCCCTATTAGTACTGAGACTTAGACATAACTGGCGAAATGTGCGTGTACCTGCTACAGGTAACCTCTGCTTGATCCTGCGGGGAAACAAAGCGTGATGCTACGTGAACACGCACGTAACACAACAGTGTTACGTGCGTGTTTATAAAGCAAAACAACGTTGCAATATATCTCTGTTGTAAAATCTATTTGGAAGATACTTTTTGTTAGGTTTTATGTCATTAATAATGTCGATAAAAAGATATTCGAAATTTAATATGCTTGTAACTTGACGTTTGAAATAGCAACCATCGTACAATGTTTTCTGAGTTTTTTCTTTTCCTTTCTTATTTCCCTATTTCCACGAACGTGATTCTTCATATCTATTATCATACCTATTACAATCACAACACGTTATCAGCACGAAGCTTTGTATATTTTATCTACGATCGAATTTAAAAGGAGATTGGTGGTGAAAATATGTCGTCTGCAGTTTCTGGTATGTCACTAAATGGTATTCCGATACTTTGTAATAGAGAAGGATACACTGTGTGGAAATTTAAAATGAGAATGCTATTAATCCATGAAGGATTGTGGGAAACCATAAGCGGAGTAGTTGTCGAAGGCAATAAGACGGCCGACGATGTACGGAAGGATGAAAAGGCTCTTTCTAAAATATGCCTTACTGTGGATGGCGCTGCTATTTCGGTTGTTCGACCAGCTAAGACCGCAAAGCAAGCGTGGGATGCTCTTATGAAATCCTACGAGGATCGAAGTTTGGGTCGTAAACTGTCGTTGGAACGTAAGTTGTACAGGTACACCTTATCTGACTTTTCTAATTTAGAAGCTTACATAAATGCAATAACTACAACAGCACTAGACCTGGCCGATATTGGCAAAACTATAGAAGATAGTTCTTTAGCAGCTATTATATTGGGAGGTCTAACGTCTCGCTACGAGCCTATGATAATGGCGCTTGAGAATGGGAGCGTTGAAGTCACAACAGATTTGGTGAGGACCAAGTTGTTGAGTGAAATGACGAAGGAGACTAAAGATGATGTGGCTGCGTTGAATGCTAACAGGCAGGTTATTTGCTATCGTTGTAAGAAGCCAGGGCACAAGAGTCCTAATTGTCCTCTCAAAAAGAAGGAGAAAAAGGCAAAGGCGAGTTGCTCTATAGAAAATTGTTCTAAAGATAAGGGAATGAATGTTTCTAGTTCAGGGAATATGGATACATGTGTCACGGAATTGGCTTTGGATGGTGTCAAGGAATTGGCTTTGTCTGCACCAAGTATTCAGATGTCTGAGAAGTGGATTATCGACTCTGGTGCGTCTACTCACATGACTCCACATGCTGAATGGTTTAATAGTTACCGACCCTGTGATGGGAAGATAACTGTAGCAAATGGTAAAAGTTTGCCGGCTGTGGGTTTAGGAGATGTTGCTATTGACACAAAAACCGATTTCAAGAAGATTAAAAATGTTGTACATGTTCCTGGCCTAGATTGTAATTTACTCTCAGTCAAAAAGGCAGTAGAGAAAGGTTTCTCGATTGTTTTTGATACGAATGGCTGTAATTTTTATTATTCTAATGATGTTTCTTTTATAAATGATCCTGTTTTACATGGTTCTATTTGTGGTGGATTGTACACTTTAGATTGTACAGTAAAACCGCAAGGTGTTTCAGCTTATAATGTTCACACTAATTTGTCCCAGTTTCAGCTTTGGCATAAGCGTCTAGGACATCTCTGCCGTATTGGTATGGATCTACTCAAAAAAGGTCTAGCTGTTGGTGTTGAGTATACTGAGGTTGACAAAGAACCATGCGTACCTTGTGTAGAAGGTAAGCAGGCCCGGAAGCCTTTCAAAGGGATAAAGTATAAGAAGGCTTCGTCACCATTAGAATTGGTCCATACGGACGTTTGTGGTCCCCTGACCACTGAATCTTTTAAAGGTAATAAATACTTTATTATTTTTGTAGATGATTATACACGTTTTATATCCCTTTATTGTATGTCATCTAAGACAGAAGTTCAGAAGTATTTTTGTGCTTTCCAAGCACTTGTTGAGAGACAGACTGGCAGTAAGATTCAAACCCTTCGGTCAGACAATGGTACTGAGTATGTCAACAAGGAGCTGACAGATTATTTGCAGGCTCAAGGGATTCGACATGAAACCTCTGTACCATACAGCCCTCAACAAAATGGGGTAAGTGAACGTTGCAATCGTAGTATTGTGGAGAAGGCCCGTTCCTTGCTAGCACATAGCTCTCTGTCGAAAGCTTTTTGGCAGGATGCTGTTGAGACTAGTGTTTATTTAAAGAATAGGTCACCTCATCGTGCACTTGATGGTAAGACGCCATATGAAATGTGGTGTGGTAGTAAACCCGACCTGTCTCATTTAAAGGTGTTTGGTTGCCGAGCTTTAGTTCACGTGCCTTCATGTCAGAGAACTAAGCTTGACATGAAAACTTCTGAACATATCTTTGTTGGATATTCAGACGATCCAAGGAGTTATTATTTCCGTAGCGCGGAAAACCCTCGGAGGTTGATTAAGTCACGGGATATTACGTTCTTTGAAAATAATTTTTCAGGATTGAAGGATAAATCTGTTCAGCCTGAAGTTGTTGTGAGCCCTAATGTCATTAATCTTTTTTCACAAACTTCTTCAGATACCACATCGCCACAGGAGATTTCTATCTCATCTGCTTCTATTTCTTCACCTACTTCAGAAAGTGTGGACATGGAGGTAGAGCAAATTGACGATTTTGTGGACGCGACTGATGAAGCTGGTGGGGTTGGCGACACAGAGTCTCTACATTCAGGTGAACAACGTGATCTGTCCTTGGTTCCTTCAGATGAACCCAACGATGTATGTCCTGAGAGAAGATATCCTAATAGAGTACGTAAACCTCCAGATTATTATTCATATGGCACTCACGGTGTTGATTTGTTGTGTGATGATCCGAAAAGTTATCGTGAAGCTATTAATAGCGATGATAAAGATAACTGGATTTCCGCAATGAAGGATGAGTACAATGCCTTATTGAAAAAGCAGACTTGGACATTAGTGGATAAACCAAATAAAAAGGTTATACCGTGTAAATGGGTATTCAAGGTAAAGAGGGACGCGAACGGTGCAATAGTTAAGCATAAGGCGCGACTAGTTGCGAAAGGTTTTAGTCAAGTTTGGGGGACTGACTATAACGAGACTTTTGCCCCTGTAGTTCGAAATTCATCTCTACGTACGCTTATAGCGTTGGCGGCAGAAATGGATTTAAAGATCCAACACATGGATGTTGATACCGCATTCCTCAATGGGGACTTAGAGGAGGAGGTGTACATGCAACAGCCTGAGGGATTTGCTGAGCGCGGGGCAGAAGGTAAAGTCTGTTTGCTCAGAAAATCAATTTATGGTTTGAAGCAGGCAGCTCGAGCCTGGAATATCAAATTGCATCAAGTTCTATCGAAAATTGGCTTTGCACGAACATCTGCGGAATCATGTGTTTACTTGAAAAAGTTTGGTAATGAAATCATAATACTTGCAGTCTATGTTGACGATCTAATTGTCTTTTACAAAGAAAAATGTTTGTTTGACGCTGTCAAAAATGACTTAGAAAAATTTTTCTCGCTAAAAGATTTAGGTGCATTATCATATTGTTTAGGCATAAATATTAACCGTGTTGACGATAAAATCATGGTCAGTCAGAAGACCTTTATTCAGGCAGTGTTGGAGCGGTTTAATATGAGAGATTGTAAGGAGATGTCTACACCTTTGGAGAATAACAAGTTGGAGAAAGGTAATCCATCATCTCTTGGTGAATATCCTTACCAAAACTTGATAGGATGTTTCATGTACCTAGCTGTGAATACGAGACCCGATATAGCTTATGCCACAAGCTATTTAAGTCAGTTTAATAACTGTTACGATAAGAGGCATTGGTTGGCCGCTAAAAGAGTGTTACAGTATTTGAAGGGTACTATGGATTACTGTATTACTTACAGGAAAGTCGGTAGACGTTTGTGTGGATTCACGGATGCTGACTGGGCGAACTGTGTACATGACCGTCGGTCGTACACTGGTTTCTACTTCACGCTAGCGGGCGGACCTATTAGCTGGGAGAGTAAGAAGCAGCCGACGGTAGCCTTATCGTCTACAGAAGCTGAGTATATGTCCTTAACCAGTTCTGCAAAGGAGGCTATTTTTCTCAGACGGTTAGTGTGTGACATTACTGGTTTTTCTGATAGGGTGTTGCTATACAACGACAGTCAAAGTGCACAGAAACTTGTGCTAAATCCAATCCACCACAATAGAACCAAACACATTGATACGAGATATCATTTTATTCGTGAAAAGGTTACTGAGGGTGTTATAAATATAAAGTTTATACCTACGGATAAAATGACAGCCGATGTTTTAACCAAGCCCTTAAGGCGCATAGCTCATCTTAGGTGCGTTGTTAATATGGGTTTAGTGATAAACAAGTAGAATAATCTTCTATTTATTTATTTTTCGTCGGTTTATATTTTGTATTTGTGTTTAGTCTGGTAGTAATGTTTTATTATTTTCAATTGTGTTTAGCATTACTACTTTATCTTTTTATTTCCATTAAGGGCGGATGTTGTAAAATCTATTTGGAAGATACTTTTTGTTAGGTTTTATGTCATTAATAATGTCGATAAAAAGATATTCGAAATTTAATATGCTTGTAACTTGACGTTTGAAATAGCAACCATCGTACAATGTTTTCTGAGTTTTTTCTTTTCCTTTCTTATTTCCCTATTTCCACGAACGTGATTCTTCATATCTATTATCATACCTATTACAATCACAACAATCTCTTACATAAGAACTTTCCGAAATTTATTTATTCAATGCCTAACAACGCCGAGCCTAAACCTCTGGGTCTAGTACAATGCAATTTTGCACAAGAGCGAAGCTGGACACTATAGATCGATTTTTTTAAATGAGGTTTAATATGGGTTGGAAGTCCATCATTTTTGCGGATGGGTTTGTCGAAGGTATAAAAAATCAAAAGAGAACATCGTCACCAGTGCCTAAATAAACTCAATTTCAAAAATAAAAAAAACTGGACCAAAATTCGACATCAGAACAACGATACACTAACTTAATCAAAAGATTCGTTTAATCCAATCTTTGGACTACAAACTCGATAAGTGCTGCATTTACAACACCATTTACCACCACCACAGCCCTTGTGTCCTTTAATTTAAAGTACGTTTTCATTTGGCAGGGTGGTGAGTTATTATTGGAGTTTGCCCTGAAAAGTTTCGTCTGTCATAGATCTATTAAGAATGCAAACATCGTCGGAGCTTGTAATCACTGTTTGATCTGATCTCGGCTGATTGGGATGAGGGCAATGGCCTCTGATTCGTAATTATTCAGCGAATTGTAATTATGTTCGAGAATCTTGTTAATTTAAAGAGAACTTTATGAGCTGTCTTAAGTAAATAAATCGTTTTGAGGTTCCATTTTAATTTGTGAAAAGATAGTCATTTTTAAAGTTTTTTTAACTAAAAGTTTTGCAGTTCTCCTCTTCTAATATATAATTTTTAATCATTTAAAGGCTCGTGTTTGACTTATATCTGACCTGATGGCGAGGAACGTTGCAGTCGACGTTGCTGCACGCTTCCCTAGAAGTTACTAATTCACCGTAGAATTGAAATGTTTTACGCAATTCAGTTGCCGACTTTTTTTGTTTGATCAAACACCTATACGGTAACTTGTTGTGGGTACATAAGTTTAAAAAAAAATCATAACTGACATTAAGATACAGTTATTACATTAAGGTCCTATTAGCTATATAAACTAGGTAGAACTTATAAGATGAACAAAGTGTAGCATAATTAGCCTATAATGTTCCCTCTGCTCACACGCCTCGTCTTTGTGAGAGGAAGTGAACCGTAATCCACCACGCGGGCCCAGATGCGGGTTGGTGGATGTCACATGTCTTCGAATTTTTGGTTCTAGGACATATCGATTTCCTCCCGATGTTTTCTTCACCGTTTTCAAAGGTTTCTTTCAGCTTTTAAGTATGAAAATTTCTACCAATGTATTTAGTTTCCCCGGTACCTCTGAAGGCAGCCAGTCTAACGCTTTTATAATACTCCATTAAAAAGATATCAGGGAGAAATTAAGCGAAGGCGGCGCTTTTCAATGAATATATTTTTGGTTACTAGCTTTTCCCTTTGACGTTGTTTGCGAGATTTTTAACATAGAGAAATATATTGCTCAGAAACACGTTTTATCTCGGAAAAATTGTCTATGGAATCAAGAGGGCCTATGTGGCCTGGACAAAGTGACATTCTATCGCCCATGATGATGATGGAAACGTTAAAGTTAAAGTCAAAATGTTTCACTGTGTAATTTTCTTCAAAGGTTTCTTTTAGCTTTTAAGTAAGAAAATTTCTACCAGAGTATTTAGTTTCCCCGGTACGTTCTTCAACGTGCAAACATAGCAGCTCTCGATATTCTATATTAATATAAATTAAGTCAATTAAGCGCATCCCCCGAGTGGTTTATGGGCGCTTCCGTAAAATGCCATTAATTTATTTCAACCGCCATTAAAACCTACTTTTTTAGGATACCGTACGACGTGAAATCTAATACCTTTAAACGAGCAATTCTTGTATATATGTATATATATAATCTGAATCTCGGAAACGGCACCAACGATTTTCATGAAATTTAGTATGCAGGAGGTTTCGGGGGCGATAAATTGATCTAGCTAGGTTTAATTTATAGAAAACGTCGTTAAAAAATACCGAACAGAGCTCGGTCATCCAGATATTACCATTACATTAAGCTTGTATTCATATTTTGGTCTAAGTGTTCACATTTATAAACCTTTATAGGGTTTACAAACATTTGCACAACCACAACCTTTGGCCGATGGGAAATTCCATCGAGCACATAAGCCCGATGAATTTCCTATCGGCAAAAATTTGAGAATTTTATACAAACTTTCATCTCCTGTTTAACCCCTTCAGGGGCATTGCTATTTAACCCCTTTAAGGGCCTTAATGCATTTAAAAAAAACCTTCATTAGTTCTCACTTTCGATATCTGAGGAACATTTGAGCAAAATATCATTCTTCTAGACCTAGTGGAAAACGAACTGATAGAGATAGTTTATTTATACAAGAATGGTTTTGTTTTTCACTTGCTTGCATTTTGTTTATTTTTACAAGCAAGTGTTATTTTGTTTGTTAATTTTATTATTTTCTCGTGTTTATATAACTTACTTATGTAGGTAACATAACATAAACATAACATCACGCTTTGTTTCCCCGAAGGTTTGGCAGAGGTGTCCCTGTAGCAGGTTCACCCACATTTCGCCAGTTATGTAGGTATGTATTAATAATACATTTCATTTTTAAATTGCAGTGTACAACGCCTTGGATTATTATTAATTCTGTAATGTTGTGCATGTACACTTAAATAAAATAAAATAAATAACTGAATGGTACATTAGAATGCGTTTTCAAGATATGGCGGTCTATTATACAAACAGACGGTTTATAATGTTCCTGCGGAACCTAATAACAAAAGGTTGTACTTTTTCTAATCCCAGTGGCTTCAGGTGGCGCCATGAGCGTTTCTTTAATTAAAGCTCGCCGTCAGTTCGCATTATGCGAGTTATTCGACTCGATCCGATCGCGTCCACTATATTCTTTATTGGTTAACTTTCTTAATTTAAAGTTTTTATCCGGACAAGTACTTATACTATATGTTTTTTTATTTGGATCGCAGTTAAGATGAAAAATGCCTTTATCAATAAAATAATTTCCAGTATAGAAGAAGGTAACATAATACCATCACGCCTATTCCCCGAAGGGTTAGGCAGAAGTTTACCTGTGGTAAGAGTACACCCACATTTCGTCGTTTGTGTTTCAAGTCATATGTAAGTAATAGGGGGCGAGCTTATTGCTATCAACTGAGCACAAATCCAGACTCTGGGCTGCTACTGAGAAATTCATGATGGAAACATCGAATAGCATTTTGCACCGTGCCCGACCTGGGAATCGAATGGAAGACCTCATACTCAGCCGGCAGTAGCGCTTACGAAATAGACCAACGAGGCAAAAATGGTTTTATCTATTTCTTTTAAAGGATAATAAAGACTGCTATTAAATAAAATGTATGTTATTTGAACAAACACTACTAACTAGCGTGATGGATATTCGATTGAGCGATGGACTACTAACTTGAAACGTTAGCGGTAGGCTGTCAGTCCCTTGTTACTGTGCACGCGTCTGACCACATAAGACGGCCATAATTACCGATCTTTGGGGAAACACATCAGTTGACTCACTAACTACTAGGGGTTGTGACAAGCAGCGCCCTCTTTTGTTACAATCAGAAACCTTTTGATCATAATTTTAAGTAAATGTGACGCTAATAAATAACCAAACAGTTTAAAAGACCGGTTTCGAGTAAGCCTTTGTCGTTATTTAATTCGTACCTTCACTGATGTCACTGATACAATTTTCAGTTGCAATAGTGCAGAAAATACGGTTACGATTTAAATAATGAAAATTGGTCAAGTAGATTTAAAACTACATAATGTCCAAATCATAAAACTGTTAATAACGACATGACTTTTCTTGTCATCCAACTAATCATCTATTCCAGCATCGACGACTAAATCCTTATCCTTTGGTAAGACTGCTAGTCAGACTTTCGGGCTTCTGACTAAAGACGAATGTCAACGATCTACAAATGACAGCCGGGACCAACGGCTTATCGTGCTTGCTGAGGCACGGAGGCATCTCGATATGTAAGGCAAGCGTAGCTTTACCTTCGGTCGACCCGTGCGGCTGTTTTATCCGACTATATGACTTAATGACGTCAATCTCAAGACTCGAAAGCTACGCACTTATTTCTCTCTAAACTTCTGAAGCGATAGACCACTTTAACTACGAACAAAGATTCCTCGAGCGAGAAAATAGTCGTTAAGTTCACATCGTACGGGCAGCAGGTGGTTCCAATCAGTCGTGATGACGAAGCGAAACGCTGTCTGCCATCAAACATCACCCATACATACTAGCACTAGCACACTAAAATCGGCCCTGTACGAACATGCACACCGTACGCACACATGTATAAACGGCAACTCCACCCGACCAGTCACAATTAAGTTATGTCAATGTGTGCGACCAGGGACGGACTTGGGCATGTGTTAGTGGCGCGTCGCACAAGTGTAGAGTGAGTTTTCGCGTTTATCCCTGACCGTAGTGCCGCGTTAAAACCCTTTCACGTTCAGGGAATTTTCCATCACATATAAAATAAATGGGCAACGGAACGCAACGCCCCGTGCCGCTTAATGCCTGGACTGTATGGAATTTAAATTTAAAATAACTCGTTGGCTATGGTTATGTTGGATTTTCAGAAATTTAAAGTTGAAATTCAGTTAGTTTCAGTAAACAAAGTTTGGTATGGAAATTTATTGCAGTAGGTATGATGTCTAAATTTTCGGGTATTGAAGTTCAAAACTGTAGAATTTTTTTGTTGATTTTAATTTATGTAACAGTTTTGATAAGAGCTCGTGGCTAAGTAATAAAAGCCGCACGGGTCGACCGTGGATGGGTGACCATCATTACATACCGAAATCCCTCCATGCCTCGGAAAGCACGTTAAGCCGTTGGTCCGCCTGTCGTTGTCATCTTTGTCAGTCGGTACGGGTCGTCAGAAGCCCAAAAGTCTGACAACCAGTCTTACCGAGGGTATCGTATTACCGAATTACTGGGTTGTGGAGGTCAGATAATCGCTCGATATTATAAAATACTGGTATTCAGCTGCATTCGGTTAGACTGAATACTGATCCCAACATAGTAGGGAAAAGGTTGGGAGATTATGATAATGAAAAGTTTTGATAAGTTGATGGGACTTGGGCGTTGAGTGAATACTATGTATTCTAAATAGTGTATTTTTAAGAACTAAGAATCTAGATTCAAAGTAAAATAAAATAAACAAAGAAAGTTGGTGGCGGTCAATTTAAATTCAAGATACAGAGCACACTTCTCAATGCCATCCTCAAGGGCGGTAACAGGAAACCTTTACAAATTGGCCGACTTAACACCCGCGCGAGTCATAAGCGGAAGCGGGCAACTGTTTGTCAAGTGAGCTACAGTATTTTTATCTCACGAAGCGACGCGCACTTGTGGTTAACAAGTGTATTTTACTAAACCTAACCTCATAGCAACAACTGTTTAGATGAAGTGGATAAACCATGTTTTTGTTCTCAATTCGACTATTTTTTTTATATTTGTTACCTCAGTACTTTCGACTGGGTGAACCGATTTTGATGATTCTTTTTTTTATTTGAAAGCTGGTGCTTCCCGTGTGGTCCCATTTTAATTTGTGTGGTCCAGTTCTGACAATGGCACCCATGAGAAAACTATATAAGTCTTCAATTTACATTATGTGCGCGACAAATGGACGAATAACTCAATATCACGCCAACCGATTTCGACGATTCTTTTTTATAGTAAATCGTGCAGTTGCTATTGGAAAGCACCATTTGGTGAAGTGGAACTGATGATATGGCCACCGGAATTACTCAATAATAAGTATTTCACGGGTTGCGATTCTATTACTTTAATATGGTTGCAATGCAATATATGCTCGTCACAATGTATATGGAGAAGTGGAGCTGATGGTTAAGTACCAGGAGAATTCCTCAACGATAAACGTCCCTGCATTAGGAAAAGCAATATTTTGTAAAAGGTGATGAGCCGTTGAGATTAGGCTATTGTAACTTAGATAAATTACAAACTACCCACTAAAAAGCGAGAAATAAAAACTGTTTTACCAAAAAACAACAGACTTCCAAAAAAACACTACAAAAGTGAAAAATAACCTAAATTTCAGAAGTTGGTGGCAAATAACTAAAATACAAAACCAAAGACACCGACTTTCGAATTTTAAGTTATTTTTCACTTAGTTGTGTTTTTTTTTTATGTCGGTTTTTTTGTTGTTGTTGTTTTTGTTATCAAAAGTCTTGTGCCATTGGAAAGTAAATTATTTTCTTGTAGACGTTCAACCACTTCATTCAACTTGCACAATATTTATAAACAAATCGTTTCATCGCTCACTTTCATAACTTAAAATGTGAAAGCATCCTGAAAATCTCTTTGGTCTTGAATGATTTTTCAGAGCGAAGTCCGCTCCTGTCTATTACCACAGCTATTACTATAGTTTTACGTAGTAAATTAGATCCAAATCCTGACGTTGACGTGAGCCTAAACGTTTTTATCATGATGCCTGCTGGTCGAAATGTTAACTTACCTACCTAATTTATTAATAAGCATTTTGTGCACTTCCATTCCTTGTGCAATGTGTACGAGAAATATAGGTACGATGTGGTGACGACAATAAATTAAAAAACTGTCAGTACTAGTGCATGCGAGTACCCATGCACTAGTATTGCCAGTTTTTGTTTGGATTAGTAGGTATTTTGAAACCAGCAAATACTCTCATCTCAATCCAAACATTGAAATAAAATAATATAAAAAACAATAAAAACTGGTGAAATGCATTTGTTATCTTGCTACAGCTCCACCTCTGCCGAACACTTTGGAGAAAACAGGCGTGATGTAATGTGTTGAAATTTTAAAAAGCATTTAGTAAATAAATATTTAGTCACTATGCATATTATTTGATGCATTTTTTGAGCATGGGCTGACGATGAGTTTTCCAATCAGCCGACCAGCTGTAGTTACTAATTGTATTCGCATTTGATTGATAATTTTTTGTTGACTGGGAACGTCATTAGTTACATAATATGAAGTCATTAGTTACATATTGACGTCCCCACCCTATATAGTAGATAAGATTATCGACATCGAGATGTGCGTAGGTCTGTACTCAAAATATATTTCTCAAAATGTTATTATTTAGATAGGAACCTATATTTCACAAGGTAATTGAGAAAAAATATCAAGATGACTTTCAACAGCAGCTACTTTTGGGTTTTGATTTTAATGTCCATTAATTAAAGATTAAATACCAAGTAAAGATATTACCTAATGTTTTTTAAACATTCATGGTTTCAAAGAGCAGACGACTGAATAGAGGCAATTTGTAAAAGGTTCCTATGACTACAACCTACACAAAATTACATAAAGAGAATTTTCTAAAGAAGCCCTTTATAATAGGGACGGGAGGGAGGCCCACAGAAACTGATTCGGGAAAACTTTAAATTGTATTTGTACGTGATCAGATATATAAAGTAAAGACAAACTTCTAGATTCAGCAACAAAAACAAATATAGTACATTACAATAATACATAGACAATGGACATTCTTATCCTTATAAAATATGAAACGCAACTTCTGTCCGTCTAAGCGCTAGGTATTATCTTGTTTTATGTTTTCTGGATAACTATAAGTACCTACCTACTGACATGATATATGACAATAGTCACTAAAAACAAATAATTCTCGAAAAAATAAATCTTGCCCTTCCACGTCTCTGCTTCTACTTTTTTTTACTAGTTTCCGCGTGACAAATACTTAAGTGTAGAAAAAAAGGGTGGACTAAAAAACTTACCAGAATGTCCCGTGTAAAGCTTTGGATTGCAGAAGGATTGCAGAACCATTAAGCTCATCACTCACATCGAAAATTATATATATATATTATATAATAGCGCGGTAAAATATATATTATTTTCGCTGTGTGTGGTGGTTCATTAAATTGTATTGAGAGATTGATATGTCGAAGATAATATATATTTTATATATCTTCAAAGTGTGTGACGAGCTTTACCTGCTCATTACAAAACAGACTTTAGACACAGACATTTTTTCAATTTCGAACCTATTTCCAACTGCGGTAAAGTTCTTATTTCAAAATTGATAACTTGGAAGACTCGGTTTTAAAGTCAGTTTTTGTATTTAGAACTTCAACGCTATTGAAGTACAATTATAAATTAAAAAAATGTCTCGCTTGTTTAATAATGATTCTGCATTCGACAATTAAACCTTACCATTGAGGTTATCTTGTCATATTTTTTCATCTAACCCTCCGTACAAACCGGTGTAGAAACCGTACAATTTGTAAAAGAAAAGTATATAACAACAACTGCAATAACTCAGTGTTGCCTTCTAAACAAAACCCTCCGTAGGCAGGCAGATAGATTACGTGATAAGGCGATAGTGATTCTCTTAATTGAATCGCCAAATAAACAACAACACTGCCTCAGAGATAAATGTGAGAGAAACGAGATATTTCGCGGAGCTAGCTAGCTTGAACAAGCATTGCTAAGTCTTAAGTACCTACCAACTATAAAAGTATTTATGACTAGCTGATGCCCGTGGCTTTCCCCGCGTGGACTCTAATTCTTTTTCTAGAATAAAAATTGCTCAAGTTACTCCTTCTAACATCAGCTATGTACCCGTGAAAGTCCTGTCAAAATCGGACCAGCCGTTTCTGAGTTTAGCCGCAACAAACAGACAAAATTTAAAAAATGTGTTTTCGTTGTATGAACCGTATATACTTTCATATGCATTTAGTAAATAGCTGTTATTTTGACATTACAAACAGATACTTCAATTTTACTTATTTGTAAACAATCTGCTTTTTACTTTTCAAAGTTATTTATGTTTTTCGTATACGTATACACTTTCTCGCATTTCGCATAAATATCATTTAATCTCTGATCGTGAAGTATTAATTATAAAGAACGTACGACGTGCGTTTTTAAAACTGTGAAGGAAAAACATCGTGAGGAAACCGGAGCCTGAGACATAAATCTCTCGACGGCATGTGGAGCCAAGTCAGACGCCCACGGGCGGCTTTAAAACTGTGACACCAGGTTAGTCTCTAACCACACTAAAAGAAGAAGAATTATAAAATCCACGTACAGCTCTAATAGAATTAAAAAGTTATTTTATGAAACACTTTCCATTAACAAAATAATGCTTATGTGCAAAATTTCATCCAAATTCGTTCAGCCGTTTTAGCGTGAAAGCGTAATAAATAAGCAAACGAACACTTTCGCATTTATATAGGTATACCTATATAAATGCGAAAGTGTAGTTAAGATAGTATTGGCACCACCTCGGTAAATTGAGCATTTTTTTTTTATCTACTTACTTAGTGTTTATCATATAATTGTATATGTTACAACAAAATCATTATATTTATCCATCTATCTAAGTATATATTTTCCGTGAAGCTACTTCTAGCTAAAGCATTATTTAATTATTTTAATTTAGAGTAAATAAAAACTATTATCAGATGTATGAACGTAAATGAGGCAAAAAGAGTATGTAAGGATCATAGAAGGTGGCGTTCTGTAGTTTCTGTTTACCCCCATGGGAAGAAAGCGTGGTTTTATGTATATATGTAACTTCTATAATGTTTATTTCTCTGCAAAAGCAGTCATTAAAAAAAAGAAGATATTTTTAAATATGAACCTGTCTGATAATGTTTTGGACACGAATACGAGCTTTTACGAAAAACATATTTAAAACACGAAAAACATATTTAAAGCACGTGGTTTATCATTACATTTTCTTAGTAAAGTTTCCCGAAACTATTTTTATACTAGTTTAATTTGAGTTGAATAAAACCCACTCATTCTTTTGATGTGATCCATCTTCTATGTTAAAAAGGTGAGCCGAAATATCTTTCTGCGTGCCAAAAACTATAGCAACAACGATGTGTTTTTTTACTAAGTAACTTCTTATTTTTCGTGTGGTTATTGATTAACCTGGTCTCAAAGTTTTTATGCCGGAGCAGTCCATCTCTGACTTGGCTTGTCATGCCGTCGAGAAAATGTCTCTCAGTCATGCCAGTTTCCTCACGATGTTTTCCTTCACCGTTTTTGAAGCAAGTGATAATTATACAATATGCACATGAACCCCAAAACTCAAAGTTGTGTGCCTTAGGTTCGAACTCCAGACCTATGACTTGTCAGTCCGACGGTCACACCACTAGGCTATCACTGCTTTCACATTTAGTAACTGCCCTAAGCCTATATAACTGAAGGGATGTTTTAAAAGGACAAGGGACAATACACGTGAACAGAAGAATTACGAAAAATGTAGTAAAGGGTATTAAAATGTACTACAGAATACTCTCTATTTTGCACCAAATGCTAATCGACTGTCATTCACTAAGAACACTTTGAGAACCAATCAGTAAATAGAGGATGGACATGTCAGTCGATAATGATGCACATCCATCAAACTAAAGGCTTACCAGCAATATAACATAATTATGTAATCAAACCTACTTGTCACACATAAATAATACTTATAACCGAACTGAATGTCAAATGAGTTATCGATAGGATCTAAAAAATACACTGCTAAAACATTACCCTTTCCTGTGGCTTTGTCGTAGTCGGGTAAAAAGTAAACCAGTACAAAGTAAATAGGACTACATACATAAATGCATAAAAAATAAGTTTAAATCCAAACATAACAAATCCCCAATCAGCAAATCCCATTTGAAGACAAAACCCTTTACTTATGTCCTTATATTTTATACAGAAACAATACAAAGGGGCAGATGTTAGCGTATTTACATATGTCCAGAAATCTGTTGCGGCCGGGCATGGGCACTCTCGATAAAACGAATAAGGGACCGAACCTTTTTAGATTCTTAAATCACGAAGATGGTCCGAATTACGTACATATTATATTGGAGTAGCATTAGAAGGCATTACATTACATCACGCCTCTTTTCCCCGCACGGTCAAGCAGAGGTGTACCTATGGTACACCCACATTTCACCAGTTATGTTTAAGTACCATGTAATAGGGGGCGAGCCTATTGGCATCAACCGGGCCCAACTGCAGACTCCGGGCTGCTACTGAAACATTCCAGAAACCCTACTGGGTTTTTCCATCAAGGGAATTTCCTCGTAGGGAATCGCACCCAAGACGTCATGCTCAGCAATACCGCTTAATAGACCAACGAGGTAGTTATTTGAAGGGATCTGAAATCAGAAAACGCTTTTTAGGTATTTTGCTACTAAAGCTGTTTTCGCAGCTGTCCAGGGAATCCGCACGGGCCGCCCGCACACGAAAGACCCGTACGGGTAGCGCCCGCAGTGCTCTGAAACGAGGGAATTAGTACGATAAGGTTGCTGGCGTTATATGAGCTCTATCCAGAGCGGGTCGCGTACGGATCAATCCGCGTCGCTATGAAATAATGTTCTAGCGCAACACGTGTCTCCGTTCCGGGACCCGTACGGGTCTCCCGGACAGCTGTGAAATAGCCTTAGGTTTTCGTTTGCTACTCACAGTAAGCACATTTAGTTGCCCAAGCCTATGATTTTATTTCCGTTTTTACCATAAGTAACATAAGAGCTTTCTATTCTAATATTAAAGAGAGTCCTCAGTCACTTAACAAAATCTATTAATAGGTACTCCGAAAGCCAATATTAAAATGATTGGCCTAATTAGTTGCCTTCGAAAAGCTTTCACGTCTAAGTACTTACGGTAAAAACTTCCGGCACAGTTCCAAGCTTGTCATATTTCACGGGATCAAGGCAAGCGCGGTAAGGCTCAGGCCCAGTTCGACTATTTATTTCAACTAGTACCAATAATACTCCTGGACAACTACTTAAGGTGAATAAGTTGTAAACTATACTTAGATGTGTTTGCATCGTATATCGTTTATGGTGTACATAATAAAGAGCATTCTATTCTATTCTATTCTATTCATGGCCAGAAATCATATAACTTTTTTATTTACTAAAAGTTTTTTATTTTAAGAACTATATTATTCATAAGAACTCATAATAACTATTCAAAGGACGTAATGCAAACCTTTTTGAAAATAACGTTCATCACTTTAGCAGCCTACGTGGTGTTAATAAAGAATTACCAATCCACCTCCACTGAACCTGAGATTGAATGGTGGCCACGGATGGGATTCTGCCAACGACATGGACGGCGGTGGTCTGTTTACTTATCTTTGCTTCATGTGTATGACTCATTACATGTGAACTAGGATCTTTTTGTGTGAGCAAAAATCAGAGCTCACGCCGCCACCGACATCTTGTTTTTCAAAAACAATTTCACACAAATTGTCAATTTAAATCAAACGCCAAAAAATCCTTGTAGCGCTGTAGTTCAAACAAGGAGTTTCTATATAGCATATAATTATTGCATAAATTCAAACCTTTAGTTCAAACAAAACAAGAAAATCTTCCTAGTTTGTTCCTTTTTTTAAATATCACCTACATTATAACCAGCTGCATTTACACCGAAAAATATTATTGAAAGCCTATTGCCAGTAATTTATCGCAACGGCTGCTATACACTGAACTCTGATTGGACCGGGCGATAAGTGCGGGCTTTCTTTTGTAAACAGTGAGTGATAACCTTGTCGAGGGTATCGGGACGTAGCTGTGATAATAGTAACTACAAGCTACTCTATTACGGCTCCCGTGAAGTTTTCAAAAAATCCACACGAATATTGCAAAGAAAAAGGAAATCTCAATCCGTTTGGTAATTATATTGCGGAAAAATGACGGAGGCGTATTACTTAAATGTTTGCCGAATATGTTTGTTTATCAAATGACGCATTTCGTGTCAATTTGCCGTGTTATAGCCATTTTATGCAACTGTCAAATAATTACAGTTTTGATTTATTTGAATTTAATTATGGACAATTTAATTGGGTAGTCAATTTGATTCACAATTAATTTCCCTGCCTTTACCTATAGGTAAATGAAACGATACTGTCTTTGATGGTTGCATTCTTCCTTTCGTGACTCCAAAAAGTTCCTCTATAAACAGTAACGTAGTTTTCAAAAAGCAAAAAGTGAACATTTCCGTCCATTGCCATTGCGTTGTCAGGCAGTTTGAGTATTCCGTCGATAAGAGCGGGTTCACACGGAACCAGTCACTGTACAATTCCGCTTTCTACGAGTATTTCATTTGGTCGCCTTGTGAACGTGCTGCAACTGTTTTATGTAACAGTGCCTACAGAGTATGTACATCTTTATTGTGCTCCAAAAGTACAAAAATAAAATTCGGACAAAATAGGAATACCATATTATATTATTATAAATAACTACGAAGTAAAAATTTTTCGGTTAAGATGTAAGCTCGGTAAAAACATCATTTAAAAATGTAAGCATGCATAAAATCTGAATCTTATAGATTACAGCAAATGAACAAAGCCAAAACCTCTTCTTAACACTTCAGCGTGGCAAAATTATTCTTCGGTTTCATAGCGACTCTATCCTACGCATAACAATTAAATTGATCCCTTAACAACAACACGATTGTTTTCACCACTAAGGTCAACCTTACCCACTAAGAACCAGTACTACCCGAACCCGTCACCCGTTTTTCAATTTAATAACAAGATTCTTATCGTTTTGACGGGCTAGAGCCGTTTCTTATACCTTACTTTAATTGTTTGTCGACGCTCCCCGGCTCCCCAGCAATATTGCATTTCTACTGGAAGTACTTCTGATGGAATATTAATCCTTTCAGATAGAACTCGAGCCGGGTTCAGATCATTGTTCTACGTAAGATGAAGATGGAGATATTCTCAAACAGTGCTGTCTTTTTCTAGCAGGGGATGATAAGTGTGATGTTTTAGGAAGTTGGGATCGTCGGCGGTCTGGTTAGCATGGATTTTCTTGTTAGCGTATAAGTTACGGAGGGTTACTTCAGCTGGGAGCGGATAACTTAAGGTACAATTGTGGCTATTCTGAAATATGTTTTGACGATAACGATGCGTTATCCGTGGAAAAATTGCTATGAATCATTGTTTAATGGGTTTTGGCATGCAAGTGACGTTTCAAGTTGGTATTTGAGATTGCTTTCGGATTAATCGCCTTTGTATTGCCGGTTCCAATGGCTGGGCGTACAATATTTTCTAATGTCCGAATGCCTCATTCCCACCAAATACCGTCACGAATAATATACCAATACTGGGCAAATACCTTGATTGTGAACGCATAGCATTAAAAATCTTCTTAATAGTCATCATCATTCCGAAAAACGTTTACTGCTGCACAGAACCTGCTTGTGCAGCTACTGCTTGCTTGGGGGCATTATCCAAATGTTTGTAGACATAACGCCTTAGTCCGCGATCGTGACACACACACACTGTAGATGCTATGCTATTCTATTACCGCACTGTTACTGTGTAATGTGCGTGCACAGCTGTGTCCGGCCCCTTAATTGTTCGTTCCTAATGCCCTATGTGTTTGGGCTTCGGACTCTGATGCACATATTAGATCGTTCAAGCCTTCATAATGGCACATGCGTGATATCTAACTGTTATGACATAGTACGAAGACGCAATAAGTGATACAATTATTTTTAATTATAGACATCTGGAAGGAACCTAGACTTTACGACATTTTCCTTCTTCTATAAGAATTAATTAACATACCAAAATCAAAATCTCTTCAGGGGTCGTTGTACTCATCATTATAAACATTTTTCTCTATAGAAATAAAATTGAAATCGCGAAAAAAATCAGCAAGTCCATAACCTTTTGTTCGCAAACCTAAAATTGAACTCGACAAGATGTAGGGAACAACTGTTTTTTTCGCGATTCAGCTTTGTTCCCATAGATAAAGCTGTTGTGTAATCGCCTTCCTTCACTGAACAAGCGAGCTGATTGCCTTTTCCATATGAAAAGAGGTATATGGCCTGCAGTGGCACATGCATACCCTAAACAGGCAAAATATAAACTGTACATAAACCACAAATTACATCTGGTAAAACCTGTATTTCCAGAAAATAATATATTCTTATTCTTAAAAACAATATCAGGCCGGTATGATAGACATACTGATAACATCACCAAGGGCAAACAATTTCAACTCGTTCTTTTTCGAGCCCACATTGATGATCGAGACACACTTCAAAATATTTAATTATTTTGAATGTGGACTACGTGGGTAATTTTTCTCAAATAATTTTAATGATAATCCAGCAGTTTGATTATTTTATGCGGCCTACCTAAATGTCCTTTCTTTGGTATTGTTCATCCTCGTCGAATCGTTAAGCTCCTTAAGTTCTGAATTGAGCTACACTACACGATTACTGAGAAATGCGTACACTGACTGGACAGGTGCACTCAAATCTATATGGTTCTTTCCTCAAAAAACCACCTCAGAGATTAACATGCATGGTCTTCGTATGGCTTGACGAAGATTATGTCTGAGTTTTAAAAGAGACTGTGACGTCTGAGTTTGTTTCGGCCTTTCTTCTCCCAGTAGTCAGTTAGGAAACACCGAACTCATCTAGTTTTAAAAACATAATTTAATTTTGATGTATAAAAGTGTTTTTTTTAAACCAATTTATAGAAATAAATATCAATTATCATTTAATATAAATCACAAAAATTTTACGCTAGTCAACTTTTGTAATGTGTCTTGAATTTAGAAATAGCCCGCCTCATAGTATTATATTTTCCTTTGCCAAATAAGCTAAACATCAAATAATACTTAAGTATACGAAATATTTTAGCATCGATTGAAACCCTTTACCACTCGATAGCATGCAAATTGAGTTCGGGGAACGATTCATTGTTGAGGCAATGGCTAACAAATCGGCCATCTTACCGCAATTATCATTTGGATAAAAACATTTTCCTGCTACAGGATTTCTCCAGATTATTTTTTTGTTAAAAAATATGATGGTTCCTCTGCATCTGTGGGTATAATAATTAGGTTTAAAACCGCCACATGTATCATACTCACATCAAAGAGGTTAACAAAGGTTCCCACATTTTTGGCAGCTTTGTTTTGAGATCCATGTATTAGGAGCAATTGCCGTAACCGAGATCAAAATCGGCTCGTTCTCCTACATAATTATTCTTTACAAATGACTGTATCGATTATTCTTGCCTCTTCTTCAACTTATACTAACTTAAAGTTCAGCTTTTCGTATTACCTATATCTTTCATTATAAAATGCTTCACCTAAATAATGGCATGTTTTCACACACATGAATCTCTTGTGATTCCCATATGAGCAGCCATCATTCCAGGACACACTGTAACTGACGTGTCGTGTTCCTGCGTGCGTAGTGACACGTTTCTATACGATCCCATACGTTCCCGTGCGGAACCAACCGTGCGATTTCAACAAAAAGAATTGAAAATCGCGCGCTTTTGTTTGCAGGATCGAACGTTTTTCTTTTGAAAGATTTTTTACAGGATTTTGGGACAAGATGGCGCGTATGGCGGTTGAAAAGGCTTTGAGGAAGCAGCTAAGTAGCTACTTGGGAAATGATTTGTCAGGGCATAAAGCCTTGTACGTATTTTTTAGCTTAACAATATAGATATGAATGAATTAGGCATATAATTACCTTATATCAAATTTCTGAAAACCTATAAAATATGTAACTGAAATCATGCACATTACGAAAGTTCAGAATCGTTTACTGAATCGATTACTGTAATTTTTTAAGTGAAAACTTCTTTAGGCACGTTGGGCATTTTTGAGATGAGACTAAACCATTGATTTCGCAACACCATGACGACACCTAATTTTTGTAAACGCGATTGTGCTCTTTATTTATATCATGTTACGGATCAATGTTCTATGCAAGTACTTTTTCTTTAAAGGTTTCGGAAGTTTTTTTTTTTTTTGTAAACGCTAAAATGGCCAATGTTCTATACAAGTATTTTTCTCCGACCAAGACGATCTTGTTCAAGTTTTCACTTCTGTCAGCACTCCCGGAGTGCCACCACTTTTTTTAATATAGGTCATTTTTATCCCAAAAATAATGAAAACTAAGTAAATTACAGCCACACTTCCGCTGTAAAGTGCAAACAAACCAAAATGGACGAAGTACCTGCTACGCTAAGCTAGGACACGAGCGCGACTGTGTCCGTGCGTAGATTTGTAATGTGACCACAATTTTCTCCCACAATCAGTACCTATAACTAATTTAATAAATAAACAATGTTTAATAATAGTAGTAAAAATTCTGTGTATGTATTATAACATTATATTCTTATTGGGGTGTTTGGTAGTGTGCATTAATTCCAGGACATGCTGTATACTTAATTCAGTTTTCTCTCAAAACTCATTCAAGTTAAAATTAATTGTCCGTTGTGATTTCGGTCAGCTAATCACAATGGCCTTCAATGTGGCAGCACGACGACATTTGATTTAATCAGGCTTACGAAACCTAGTTTATTAAATTATCAGACCACATCAGTTTGCCGTGTTGTGCCATTTCACGCAACTGTCAATGAATCACAGTTTGTGATTTGAATAAACGGGCAGTTTAAGTTGATAGTAATTATGCTAGAGATTTGTTTTCTGACTTTACGAGAATTTAAAAACTGACCTCATAAAAACAAACAAGTCTGAACTTACACACTCACCTACATATATGTCAATATTCAGGAACAAGCTATGAATGTCGACGTGACGTGATAACAAGATATTTTGTCACTTCCGCGTGTCGCAATATCCGACCTTCCTTCCTATGAATGCGATTGACGTGAATATCATAGGTGATAGGAGTCAAACGATGTTCGGTATTCATAGTGGCATAGTATTTTTGAAACAGAATTTTCGTAAGTGTTACTGACTTTAGATCTAAGAACTTCTAAAGAATAGTACCACCTATTCTCGTCTCGTGGGTATAGTAACAGGCGATTAAGAGATTCGGAAGAAGATCCTGTCCTGTAATAAATATAAATGTAGTTAGGTACCTAATATTTGCACACCGCACATGAAAGAATGTGATGAGACCATTGATTAATCTTAAGACCATATAATTATAATGTACCATGTTCTGACAAATAAATGATTATGATTATGATGGAAAGCAACGTTGTCTGACTACTTAAAACGATACTCCAATCGCCAACCCGCTAAGTAGGGCGATTATGGCATACTCCCAAAACATGAATAGTGTTACAGTACAATATCTTTGTGCTGTATCTACAATCTACATCGCAATCTTATGTTCTTTATCGCACGTTCAATATCTATTAAATGTTTCTACTATCTGTGATCAGCACGTAGTCGTTAGTATATAAGATGCACCTTTGGATAATTATAACCAGACTATACTACATCTTTGGTCTCATTTATACCTAACCATATACTGCCAAGAAGTTTGGCAAATTGGTGACCCCGACGAACGAATACGCAGCAAGAAACATGGCGCAACCACCGTGCAAGGCGACCATAAATCAGCAAGGAACACTTGAAGTAGCTGCTGGCACCTCGGTTTTATCCCGCATTCCGGAATTTTGGAAAGACCAACCCAGATTATGGTTCACGCAACTAGAAGCCATATTAGCACCACAGAAGCAAGGAGACGAATACAAATACTGTACGGTAATAGCAAAGTTATCCAAGGAAGTTGCGGAGTAGCTTGCGAGAAGACACAGGTTATAGTTCAGCAGAGATGACATATGGAACGCCAATACGACTCCCTGGAGGGTTTTTTGAGTCATCAGCAGCACAGTTATCAACGTACGAAGAATTTGTAAAACAAATTCAAAAGGGCATCACACAAATGACGTCAATTCCGAAAAGAAAAAACCATAACCAAGCTATATTTGTGCATCCCGAACTCAAAGAATGCTCACACGTATTTGTTCGGTGTGATAGAATGAAGAAAGCCCTGACGCCGCCGTATGAAGGACCCTACCCAGTAATTAGTAGAACAGATAAAACATTTTGCATTAGAATTAGGGATAAGGAGACAGTGATATCAATTGATAGATTGAAACCAGCTTTCATGATCAATGACGAATCAAACTACGTGCCAGATTCAAAGGATTGCGACAGACATTCACACACGTACGCTACACGATCGGGACGTAAGGTAAAGCCAGTGGTACGTCTATAAAAATCGCTGATAGAAGCAAGTTATTCGTATATATATTAGCATAGATCTTAACATATACCATTAATTCACAACTACTCGTAACAACAAGACATCTAAAATGGGAAATCAAAGTTCTAAGGACCAGATAACATACAATACGGACAGTTGCCTCAATCAAAACGAAGTGGACAAACTCCGTAACCTGATCCAGGAGGACTTACGGTGGACAAGAAATGTTGCGATGGGACAGATTATTTTAACAATCGGTGCGATCCTAATTTATGGCATAATGAAAACACTGGACAGAAGAATGAAGAGTTTAACGGAAGAAAATAATAAACACTCGTGCAACAGCTAAGTCAAAATTACAGACGTCAGCAAATCGCACCACAACAGGCGTCATCAAATTCCACCGCGTACAATAGCATTATTATTTATATACATCAGCAAATAACTAGTAAGGTCTAGATCAAATTTATATTGTAAACACTATTACCATAATATTTACTTTTTTTTTTTCTTTTAAAGGGGGGTGTACTGTTACAGTACAATATCTTTGTGCTGTATCTACAATCTACATCGCAATCTTATGTTCTTTATCGCACGTTCAATATCTATTAAATTTTTCTACTATCTGTGATCAGCACGTAGTCGTTAGTATATAAGATGCACCTTTGGATAATTATAACCAGACTATACTACATCTTTGGTCTCATTTATACCTAACCATATACTGCCAAGAAGTTTGGCAAAAATAGCATATAGTTTAGGGAAAGCTGATATGGCCAGCCCTTCGCCTGAGATATGGCAAAACTTTTTTCGCGGTAACAATTCTTAAAACATTAGCAACGCTCGAGCACAGTATAAACAGTATTATAACTTCATACAAAACTGCCGAAATGACGCGTTATGAAATCTCAGCATATAAGTACGCAACAGTATCCAGTGCGCGGCAATTAGTAAGTAAACTTTAAGGTAAATTGTATTTAAGTAGTTTACTTAAATACTATTTACCTTAAGGTATAAAATATGAATTAGGAAAATTAAATTTTGTCATTATTTCAAGACTTCTAATGTTCAATATTGTTAAGAATTTTATTGTCCTACAATTACCATTAAGAGCTCATGCCGCCTGTGATACAGGTTTATCCTAGTACAGGCATCTACCATTATAATACCTTTCTAAATTATTTCTAAGATTTTATGTTAATATTTTACCAATTTTTTGAATACTGAATAAAGATTTTTTTTTTTTCATTACACACGGACGCGGAAGTCTTATCTAAAGGTTTGTGCAGACCAGCGCGTTATCGCGGGCGCTACAGGCAGCGCGACCCTTGTAGCGCCCGCGATATCGCGCTGGTCTGCACGAGCCTTAACGAGCGGCCGTAGGTGATTATTTCTAGTTCACTGTCGAGACATAATACTGTTACTTTATTACACTGTGGGTCGAGTAAATAATCTTTAGTACCACGTGTGCCCAGGGAGGTCGTCCCGTCTGTCTACCTACAACAACAAAGCAAATACTCCACGTGCCAAACAGCAAAGGCAATCAATTAAATGAAATAGGTTAATAATGCTAAGTACTATTCAGTGATCATTTTCCTAATGGCCGATTGATAAACGAGATAATAAAAATCCACAAAACAGTAAAGTTAAGCACATACACGTGTCAAACCTTTTCAGGCGATTATTGGGAAAAGGTAAATAGAGAAACGAAAATAAGCTTGTTTTCGAATGAATTTGTTCTGACTTTTACACTTCGGAAGTGGCGTACTTGGGCTTTAATATTATTTATAATATTCAATGTACTGTTTAGACTTCGCTACAATTTTTCGTATAGATTTCATCAAAATACAGGTACTTAATATTTATTAACTAGGTACCAAACCTAGAACCTAGGTACCTAGGAACCTAGGTATTTACCGATTTAATATTTTTCGGAAAACTTGGCCTGTGCAATATTTCAATTTAAATGTACGTTCGTTAGTTTGTATTTTAAACTGCTGTTATATCTTTATTAGAAGTATTAGTTTAACAACCTTAGTTAAGATTTGAGCCCGTCATCACTTAACACACACAAAGACACAATAGGTATATTTTTATTTAAAAAAAAAACTACTTATATAAAGTCAGGTTTCCAGATAATTCAATAGTTTGGGATTATGTAGTTTGTTTGTGAATGATGATGTAATGATTTTTGGGACATATTTTTCAGCTGCTTATTATGTTTTGATAAAATTTGTGTGAACCCTACACAAATTTTATCAAAACATAATAAGCAGCTGAAAAATATGTCCCAAAAATCATTACATCATCATTCACAAACAAACTACATAATCCAAAACTAAAGTAGGTAAGAAGACAGTCCGATTCAAAATATTTCCACTCCGACAAATTTACACGTGATGGGTATAACATTCCTGTCAATATCCTCATAACTTGATCCGACACCGCGACGGAAAAATCCGACGTCTGGCGGAAAGTACCGACGGTTTCTCTCTTACTACGCAGTGTTACTAAATTGGAAATAAGGGAAAAGTTGAATGTTTTAACTGAATTATGTGGAACACTTTTTTGGAATGTTGGTGTGGCGTGAAGAGGATTAAAAGTTCAATATTGGGTAGGAGCTTTATTCTATCTATCTGCCCAGCCTTTTCCCAACTATGTTTTGGTCGGCTTCCAGTCTAACCGGATACGGCTGAATACCAGTATTTTACATGGAGCAACTATACCTCCACAAATCAGTTACTGGGTAACACGATACCCCTTTGGTAAGACTGGTAGTCAGACTTTCGGGCTTCTGACGACGGGCTTTTGATCTCTCTTTTGGATCTTTTCTTTTGGCTCTTGGATCTTTGACGAATGACAGCCGGTACCAACAGCTTAACGTGATTTCCGATGCACGGAGGGAGCTTGGTATGTAAAGATGGTCAGCCATCCACGGACCAGACGCGGCAAGCGTAGAACCTGATCGATCGACCCGTGTAGCTGCTATTACTTAGCCACAAGACGATGAGGAAATAAAAGTGACCATTTGCGTGCCTGTTTCTCCTTACTACAAGAAGGAACTAATTTTATTTCAACAAACGGGTAAATAATAAATGAGAGCTACACTGAAAAAGTGTTAAATGTTGACTGTCAAGACGTGCGATGAGGAACTTGGTTCCAAAATTAATAATTAAACAAGATTGGAATCAAGACAGAAGTCCACTAGGTCTAACTAATAAATGTAGACTAATAAATGCTAAAATTTGATAATGTGGTACAATTCTAGTTCATGGAACGTATCAAATGAATATTAATGCTCCAATTTTACTTTGTCTCGACCCGCCCTATGCCAAGTGTCGTTAACCCTCACAAATTCAGCTAGACACCGACTGAATTTACACAGAATTTACGTTATATTCGACACGTCGCGTCGCACAGCGACATGGAGGACGAACTTTCAACACCACACGCAGACAAGATCGTTACTTACAAATTACTGCTCGACGAAATCGTACAATGACCGCGATGGTGTTGGTTACGGGGCTTCATAGCTCTTCAGGGATGTTAATAAGCGATCAAACCATAAGAAATCGCTTGCATGAAGTCAATCTCCGTTTCCGAAGTCCGCCACGTGTACCAACTATTAAGCCCCGCAATAGCCAAGCCCGTTTACAATGGGCTCATGAAAACAGAAATTGGGCAGAAGAAGAGTGGCGTTTTGTGTGTTTTTCTGCCGAATCTCGCTTTGGTATGAGGCCAGATACTAAACGTACACGGTATTGGAGGACCTTTGGACGAAGAAGAACGTTTAAAATCATGTCATGAAGTCCATGCATGCAGTGGTGATCATAAAATGGGCGGGTATTTGGATCGGCGGAAGAACCGAACTGATTTCTATCAGAAGCAATCTCAATGAACAGATTTATGCTAAAACGAATGTATCAGATGTTGTTTTTCCTTTGCAGACCCAATTTGGTGCTACATTTCTGCATGCATGATAATGCACATCCACATACCGCCAGAATCGTTCCAAACACACTTGCCGCAGCTAATATCAACGTCCTACTATGGCTTACTGTATCGCCAGACTTGGATCCCATTGAGCACAGTTGGAATATGCTTCAAAGCAGAGCTCTGCCAAATATGGATGCCGTACACAGACCAGAAAATATTTTTCGCCAGTTACAACGGACGTGGGCGGCCATTCCGCAACGTGATTTCGATGAACTGATATGGAGAATGCCGAATTGCTGCAATTGTGTTATACGCGTTAACGACGGAAATACAGACCACTAAATGTTTATTTTACGCAGTAAAAACCTTTAAAAACTTTTATTTTTATCTTTTTATTACATTTTAATATCAGAATTAACAAAGTGAAAAATCCAGCATAAGCAAAAAATGCGAACAGTCTTTATTAATGCAAAAGCAGGGAGTACTTCATCGATCTACATATTCGAAAACATTTTATTTAATATATCTAAATAGACATTTTTATTTTATTCTATTTAGTCTGGATTTGTACCCGGTTGATGGCAATAGGCTCGCCCCCTATTACATGGGACTTAAAACATAACTGGCGAAATGTGGGTGTACTATAGGTACACCTCTGCCTAACCCTTCGGGGATTACAGGCGTGATGTTATGTTATGTTATGTTAAATAGGGATTTTTTTTTCCATTTTTATATACCTTGATTCCTACACACTTTTAATGTGTGTAATTTTCCGCACTTCAAGTATAAGATAATACTGCTATAATTATCATAATCAAACATTAAAAACACATTAAGCTAAGCGTTTTAACAGCTAAATTGTTCTAGTTATTTGCACGATTTCTATTAATACACGCGTGTCTGAAAATATGCGTTACGTAGACATATTTTTTATTGGATATTCAACCTTGTTACCAGATTTGTTTACAAATACTAATCGCTCATGGACAAGACCGGGTAGCGTAAATACAAAGGCGGATACAACGCTGACACCCATAGTCTGTGCTGCATTATCTTGCGAATAACTTAAAGCAGTAATAGTCCATCCGAACCAAGCTGCAATCCCCGATTTGTGGTGCAGCCGCATTTGTTTGTTAAGGCAATGAAAAGGCTGATTCAATGCAGACACCCATAGTGTTATTTCCATTGGATTATAAAAAGTCGAAAAATTATGAACTGTTTCAAAACGGGTTAGGTTAGGTTAGAACTTTGACCAACCTACTTGCAAATTGCTCACAGCTAGGCAAGCTATTAAGTATTAGCAAGGTGCATTACCTCGCAAGCAAGCGGTTGATACCAGCATTGTATTGACATTGACAGAGCGAGTATATATAATCTGTATTGCAGTCATTTTTGTAAGAACAATGTCTTTCGGAGCCGATCACATTGCAAACAGTTTTCAAATGTATGTTGGTGTAATCGTGTTTGTAATACTTTATTCAAACGGACGCGGCTGCGTTACAGAACAGTTACTGTCGGTGTTGCATCCGCCTTTGTATTACGCTACCGGGTAACTATACGATGCAAATATTTGTTGTTTACTGCTACTGGGAATTGCTTTGCATGGCCAGAGGAGCTTTGAAAAAGATGACCTATCCACGTGTTATGCGAACCAGGAATGGTAACGCTTTTATTGCGCGATTTATGACAAAACTGGTACTTGACATCCACCTGCATTTTGTCTTTATAATAAGCCTGTGTTATCCCACTGCCAAAAGCCTCCCTTCCCTCTTTCCACTTTTCCCGGTCTACTGCGATTGCAGGTGTGACTGTACCTGAATTACCCTAGGCTGATAAAATTTTCGTTTTTCCTAATTATGCTAACATTAGTGGTTAGGTCGGTTCCCCTTACGGGGAAGAACAGTGCCCCTCCTTTCCGCACTGTTCTGTAGGGCTCGTCCCAGACTGGTCACCCTCCCACCGATATAAGATAGAAATGGATTCCCATAATCTAAACTGCCTTGTTCCGACTTAATTAAGTTAAGGGGAAGGGATGGATACAAGGTGAGACTAATATTAGGAATTTACAGTTAGTAAACATAAGTATTATAATATGAAGCTAAGAAGATAAGAGGGTATGCAAAAGTATATAATATAATATTATGTTTTAGTATTATAAATATTGGAACGCCAACGTCTCCTCCTCTTGCAGTTGAGCACCAATACCTGCAATACAGCCTTGGTAAGGTGAAGGGGTAAAGGGATCGTTACGCTTGCGCTTTAAATCACTATTTATATGTACGTTAATTTTTCTGTTTACACTGTTGTACCAATTTCAGTGAGACCAGGAACCGTTTTACAACGTTTTGTCTCATTGTACGTGTTCTGCTAGACCTAACGCATAGAACCTCTGAGGAACTAATACGACTTAACTGAACACGTTCCCTAAGCATTAAATAAATGTCTTACTCAATCCTAAGACAGAGTACTGCGAAGTCACTGTTATTGAGGAAGGCAAGTATTGAGTGGTTTTAATCGCGTACTTATGTGAAAGACACCCTTACGGCGGCCTAGCCCCTTTTAATAAGGTAATACAAAACTAGCACAAGCGCACCGTAGACTCAGTCTCTAGCAGAATACATTACGATCGTACCTGGTGAACGCCGAAGTGGTGGTTCGTCACTTCTCACTCCCTTAATCTGCCCATTTAGAGGATGCAGTGCGGCTATAAGCGGCTTTGCGTCCCAATAGCGTGTCTCGATAAACAGTGACGATTTAGTAATAGTCTTACAGAACGGACAGGGTTTTTTTATCGAGACACGGTCCTTGAACGTCTACCAATTCAGTTTGGGGTACTTGGTAAAGCCTACCCCCGCTCCCTGGAAATGTGCGTCAACAAGCCTCACGCAAAGTATTCTGTGGCGAGACCTTTTTGGATACATATCATCACTAACGTTTGGTTGTTTTATAATGCAATTACAGATTGTCTTTATAGCCTAGTTCAGCTTTAAATGACCTGTGAGTATTTATGGTTCTGCCTTCCAAATGTAAAGCGTCAGTTCAAGATCATTAGCCGTCAAAGGTCAGGAGCATTAGTGCTCGAAGTCAAATATGGTGGCCTTCACCATTTCCCTATAGCCAAATGCAAGTGACAATAATCTGCCAAGGTACGGATTAGGATATGGACACGTAATACACGGGAATGTAGCGTTAATTATAAAATACGATACTAAATAAGAGTTAGCTCGACATTCTGCAATCAAGTATCAATAACAGCTGGTCAGCGATATCACGTAACTGTTACCTATAATAATAATGCAATCCACTTGCAAGAATAATTATAATGGTGAGAGAATTAGATTACAACTCACTTACAAAGTACTGCACACATTACCAGTTTTGCCTCAGACTCAGCTCCCGCTCTCTCACCACCAGTCGCACCAACAAACACACACTCACACATATTACATTAAGTACTAAATAAATCTAATCTGGGCTTTAACCCAACTATATTTAACTTAATAATTAATACTCGTTATCTTTTGATAGCCCATTCGAACATGGCCTCTTGGTATTCACCAATCCTTCTAACTTAACTAGCCTAGCCTCGGACGTCCGTCTCCTACCGTGGTCTAAAACCAATTGCCTTGATTTTATTCCTCAATCCCCTAAATTCCTAAAAACACCACGTTTATATCAGCGCCTTTTCTGAGTGTTTCTACCAAAGACTTAGACGCTTTTTGCTTGCTTTGCCATAATTGTTTCTTAACGGCCTGAGTAGGTCGGGTCTCGGGGACATTTATGATTAGCAGATGTGGCTTTAATAATGTCCGTTGCTTTGAGTCCAGGGATTGCCAACCTTTGAGACGGTATAGCCAAAAGTTACAATTTATATATATTTTATTATAAAACATTCGATTATGTCTTAGCACAAAATCGATTAGAGTAGCTATGATTCTAGCTAGCCGCTAGAATAATAAAATAATTAATCTAATAATATAACTACAGTTATTGGATATTAAATAGTATCATCAATGGCTTATCATGCCGTTTGAAAGTTTATTTGAATCTGGCTCATAAGTTGTTGTTTTAAATATCAAGTTTGACTCTAGATTTATATTTTTTAGTTGATTTCTATTCCTTCCTTTTTATTATATTTATGCAAGACCACGCTTGCTCGCACGTAGTTTGAGAACCGCGTGTTGTTTATCCCTGCTTTGGTTTCAGTCCTTAGAATTAGCAGGGCTTGTTTCCCATAAAATATAAATGGAATGGGTTTCTAAGAGGTTTAATATTGTTTTAGAATTTTAAAGAAAAAAAATATTTTGTTATTTATTAGGGTAACGTGTCGAACTGTCAGACCATCAAATTGAGATTTAATGTGTTTCTAGGAAGCCCGAACCATGTGCTGATTTTAAAATAAATATAATATTTTGTTATTAAATAGGAGCAAATGGCAGACAATCACACAGGTCAATCCTTTAAGAAGGAGTCCAGCTCACCCCGCCATCTCTTTCTGGGCCTGCCGCGTAATTGATTTTTGCTATTTGGGATCCACTGAGTGATGGTATTTGCGAATTGCTGCTCTGAGATGCGACAGATGTGCACGTCGAATGCACGACGCACATGCATTTTGTCTTTAATCCTCTAAAATATGATTCGTCAAAAATAGCGAGCGTGCTGCGTTCCTAAAATTTAATTTGAAAAACTTAAGTGTGTTAGATTTTAAAGAATCATACCGATTGCTTACTAATTACGTGTGGCTGATCGTGCCAACAACAGCATAACAATGCCAAACATATAATTACTTTGCTCTAAAAACTACAAGGCAATTAAAGCATCTTAATTCTCCCGATCATATAAATACTTCAAGTCTCATTGAATTTTCAGTCGTTTTTCAATCACCATTAATACATACTTGTGTACTTTTACCAAAATAGATCTCACTTTTACAAAGATACAAAAAATCTAGAAAAGAAATTCCTCTAAATAAAAATATTACGCTAGTTTAAATAACAGGGTATATCAGAAAGGTGTGGTGGTACAGACAATCAAACTGAACAACTTTCTTCATGGGACCAACATCGTAATCGAGAAAAAAATATCAGCTGTCCCGCACAAAACTTCAATACCTACTCGACCCAAACGAATGGTACGGCTGATATCTTTTCTTGACTACAATGTTGGTCCTATGCAGAAAGTTGTTCTGTTTGATGGACTGTACCACACCCTAATTTTTTTCTGGTACACCTGTATAGTATCACTATGGATTGGAAGACCTTATTACCATTATTTGTGACATTCGGATCTGTGTTGTCACAAGAAGCGCCAGTACTGTATGATGCGTACTTCGGGAAGCCTATCACGGATAAACGGAGCAACTACCTGGCGGGCGTCGTCAATGGGACAAGGTTCGTTTTTTACTACCTAACCACAAAATCGTGTGTAACGGTAGTTTCTTTAACACGATATTTATGTATGTATGGAGTGTAACAAGAGTCACGTCCAAAAGGTCACGGTTTAAAACGATGTTTAGACACGGATATCTTGTTAAACACTTCAGCCTGTGCTGTGGAATTTAAATTTAAACATATAAACCCTGTGGTCGTCGTAAAGGCTTTTAAGCAACTAAAGATTAAAATGACCGAAGATCTGTGGGGCATGTCTACTAAAGTTTGTCAATCAATTATTGAGACAATTGCACCGTATTTAGCTTTAATATTTAATTTATGTGTAGATCAAGGGATATTCCCGGATTTAATGAAATACAGTAAAGTTATTCCACTTTTCAAATCCGGGGACAGCAAAAACACAAATAATTATAGACCCGTATCGGTTTTCAACAAGGTCTTTGAAAAAGTAATGTTAAATCAAATGCTCAATCATTTTAATCGTAATAACATCCTACACGATCAACAGTATGGTTTCACCAAAGGACGTTGCACAACCGACGCCGGTGTCACTTTATTAAAACACATATTTAATGCATGGGAAGAGGCACGAGATGCAATAGGCATCTTTTGCGACCTATCCAAGGCATTTGATTGCGTAGATCATGAAACGCTGCTCTTGAAACTTGAACATTACGGACTAGATAAACTTCCGCTGAGCTTAGTAAAATCATATTTGAATGATAGACTGCAGCAAGTTCAAATAAACGGTGTAAATTCATTGGGTTTAAAAGTCAAAATGGGTGTTCCACAGGGCTCGATATTGGGTCCATTCCTATTTTTAGTATATATAAATGATTTACCTAATTTACTGAAAACCCGACCACAAATGGTGTTATTTGCTGATGACACATCACTCATTTTTAAAGTAAACAGACATACACAGGAGCTTGACGACGTAAATAACGCTATGCTTAAGGCCCATAATTGGTTTACTGTAAATAATTTGGTATTAAATGAGAAGAAAACTAAATGCATAAGATTCGCGTTACCGAATGTTAGAAGTAGTGAATGTCACGTTGTATTGAATAAGGAGACACTAGAATTCGTCGAAAAGACTGTTTTCCTGGGGATAACGCTTGACTCTAAACTAAAGTGGGGTCCTCACTTAACATCACTTGCAGGGCGGCTAAGTTCAGCCGCTTACGCTGTTTGGAAAATCCGCCAACTAACAGACGTAGATTCCGCGAGACTGGTCTATTTTAATTACTTTCATAGCATCATGTCTTACGGTATTTTGCTGTGGGGACGGGCTGCAGATATTGATTCTATCTTTATTCTGCAAAAGAGGGCCGTCAGAGCCATCTACAACCTCCGCAGACGCGAGTCTCTAAGGGAACTGTTTAAGAAAATTAACATCATGACGGTACCTTGTCAGTATATATATGAGAACATTATGTATGTTCGAAAAAATCTCCATCTTTTAGTAAGATAAGTGACAGGCATAATTTTAACACTAGAAATAGGAACAAATTAGATCAACCACGTTTTAGATTGTCTAAAGTACACACTTCTTTTATGGGGTACTGTGTAAAATGTTATAATAAAATACCACTCGATATTCTTCAACTAAATGAGAAGAAATTTAAAACATGCATTAAACGCACACTATGTAGACAAGCATATTATAAGTTAGATGATTATATCGTAGATAAAAATGCTTGGCTTAATGCTGGTCCTGCTCCACAGCCGCTTGGGCTCACTAGTTAAAATTTTAATATTTGGAAGAGTTGCTTCCCCTTTTTAAAAAAAATATATTTTGACATTAGGAACTTAATGTTCATTTTTGTTTTACCAACTTAATTGTTGAATGCTCCAATTAAGTAATGATTTTCTTTCTTTTTGGTGGTTAAATTCTTTTATTTTTTTAGATACATTGCAAACTATAGTTTTGTATAATTTAGAAGCGTTTTTATTTTTGTAAATGTGAGACCATGGAGCCGTTTATTAACTTATTAAGATGTATGTTGACTTGAAATAGCATGGCAGTTGAGAATATGTCATGCTCACTTAAATGTCTCGCTGATGGTGGCGAGTGTGTTGGATCATTCGGTTCCCTACAAAATGGTTGAGCTGGATGGTGCTGATCCACGCGTCATGTTTGTGAACGGGCGCCGTCAGTTGAAACTGGTCATCTCTTTTCTGCCAAGGCTTATTTTTAATCTTATATTTTCAATTGCTTTTGATTATTTTTTGTACATTGTTCTCACATATAGAAGCAACAAGAATGATGTACCCAGGATTTTGTAATATCTATATTTAAAAGAGTGTCCTTGGAGTTTCTTGCCCGTTCTTCTCCATAGAGATCTACGTTTTGGAATGGGCAATTAGCTTCAACTTTCTGACTAACTGACCGACTCTTTGACAATTCAAAAGTGCCTATAAATGGTTTAATTGAAATAAATGCTTTGAGTTTGAGTTTGAGTTTGAGACAGTTAGAATTGTTATAAAGAAGAATAATAAATAATTTATGCAAGCGCGTCGCATATCTCACTCACACTGGATGACATAACCTAACCGGTCTCACCGGTCGCCAGTAGGTAAACTAGGCTATTAATTTTATTAGCATCAAGACGGTAACAGGATATAAAAATACATAATCAAGTCCATACACATCTCTACTATTACATATGAATCATAATAAACAATTATAATTAGACCAGTGTGATGAATTTATGATAAATTACAAACATATTCATATTATTAGAAAGTTCACGATCGTCACAGTCGTTATCATAATAAATGAATTCTTTGTCCAGCTTATGCACAATTGCGGTTCAGCCATGTCGCAAAGAGGAAGGTCGTCGTGTAGACGGAACATGCAGCAACCCGAAGTACCCCTCCCGTGGAGCCAGCATGACGCCCCTGCCAAGACTCCTACCACCTCAATTTGGACCAGGTAAATGTTGCTTTTTCATTTTAAAATAGAACGGGAAACGAGTGAACATTGTCAAGCCAACATCCTTTTATTCTTCCTTTAGAGTTTTTTTATTATATAAAGTCTATAACCCACTGCGAAAAAAGATTTCTATCGTAGTTGACTTACAGTGTCAAAAGATGGTCGCGTTACTGTGTTTCTGTTATTTTTTGACACCTCTGAACAATGGCTCTGACACACACGATGTCACAGAAACTGGACTTGATTGACATGAAAACGCAATTATTATTGTGTGAGGTCAGTTTTCGCGCAACTAAAGCTTGGGTTTCCTAAGATTGCGGTGGCCGCCACATAGCGTCACTGAAACATTATTTATGAAAGTCAGCCGGTTTGTTTCCTTAGAGAGCATTTTTTGACACCGTAAAGTCAAACCCCGCTGCCATCATTTTCATGACGGCCGTCACTGCGGCCGTTATGTGGCGGCCACCGCTGTCGTAGAGAACCCAAGCTTTAGTAAGGCGAGGACAATTCTGATGACTTTTTATGAAATCATTAAAGCCCTTTTTTTGGGTGGGAAATTATCAAATAACTTCTCCCGCTCTGGGCGGAACGGGATGGCGTGTCAGACTTTTACTGACTAAAACTCACCCGTGTTCCTTCGGTTGCCCTGTTGCCGGGGGCCACGATCTCCCTTTCGGTTTTCTTCGCACCCCCGGCAGGCATCGGCCCTAAAGGCCCTCGTCAATTCTGCTGACATCTCTTTGATGCGCGCGTGGAACACAACGCGCCGTCGACCCGGGCCTGTTCCTTATCGGACGGCGAGCTACCCATTGCTCACCATCCGCAAGCCCGCGCCTACGGTGGCCGGAATATCATTAAGGCCATAATAAATTCTTTTAAAACAGGCAACACATTGCGACCAGCGAGGGATGGGTCCGAGCTGCCATCCGCGCGGTACCTCCGCACCTCCCTGATCGCCGATGGCTCCTTCACTCACCATCATTTCTCCACACTAGCTAGCCACGTCTTGGTGGCTTCGGTTGGTGACAACGTGGATCTTTTATACGTTTGTAAGAATCTTAGTTGAATCAGTCTATTCAAATGGCCAGTAGAGACATCCTGCTTTGGAATACCTTTTACACAATAAAATTAGGATAAATTATAAAAAAAATACTTTTTAGCAAGTCAGTGCCAATTATTGATATAAAACCGAAGCAAAGGCACAGTTTCCTTAATAAAGTGCTTTTTACTTTTAAAGTAAATTTTATCATCACCGTTCTATCTTTCATGGATCACTTATGATTGGCTGTAATGAGATTCCGCCTTTCGCCATTTCATCACCTGTTGTAAAAAATTGTGAATTATATGTCAGTAAGATATGCGCGCGTTAGCGACTGCTGCCTAGGCAACACACCTAACCGAGTGAACCCGATCTGCATCCCCATTCCTGTGCCTGGTGACGACCCTTACCTGCGCATCGCTCAGGTCAGATGCCTCAACCTCACCAGAGTCATCACTTACCAGGACCTTGGGTGTCTACCGAACACTTTGCCTGCTGAAAGAGTAAGTGTTTTCCCATTAAATTATCCTTTTCTGCCTCCGCTGCTGATACAATTAAGGGTCAAACTGGAACTTACCAACAACTAGTCATAGTTAGACATGAGGAAGGTACTGACAGATTTTCGACACCTAAAAAAGGGACCAAGCGCTCTTTTTCTTTCAAGGAACTGCAATTCTCATGATAATTACAGCTAAGTAAAAGTACAATGAAATCACCTCCAAATTTATTCCTCCCCAGTATTCTGTCGTAACTCCCCTGCTGGATCTTTCAACTGTCTATGGGAATTACGAAGCCAGGAACAGAATGATTAGGGCTTACCAAGGAGGTGAACTAGCATTCAGTATGGAGGGTAATCGTGAAGTGCCGCAGGGAATCAGCGTTTTCTGCTCGAATAACAGACCTCCGGAAACCAGCTGCTATAACTATGGTATGTATGGTATTACGAAGAATTTTTTTCCAAATATTTACTGAACAGATTGTTTTATTTATTTAAAAGTCATCCTTTGAAGAATTTGCATTCTGAAGCATCGTCTTAGGGTTTTTTATGGCTCTATTTTATAATGGATTTCCGCAAGGTCACACCTGAATGAATTAACTGTCTTCTTTTTAGTAAAACTTGAATGTGTTTCCATAGCGTGTATGATTATTTTGTCTGTCTACTGGTGACCAAGTTCAGAATCTACTTCTTTCAAAGTATCTATTTATATATTGTAGTACCTATTAAATTCATTATGATTTTTTTTTCCTTTGTTCCTCTTGAACAGAGCACCGGCCATCTTATCTCTTCAGCACCCTTGGTTCACTGGTAGAGAATGCCTAAGGCATTAAGTCCGCTTTTGTTCCTTTTTATTTAGTGCACAAAGTTTAAATAAATAAAGTGAAATTAGACGTCCTTACTATACGACCTACTTACTACTTCAGTCTTCTCATCTATCCTCAGTAATTAGCACGCATCTTGAATATAGGTTATCTTTGACCATCTATTCAGACATAATTAGGTATGTCTATACCGTCAACGATGACAACCTTTAAAAAAATAGCAATGTTCCTGGTTCCTATACAGGGTGGCAGGGACATCGACGCAAAAACGGTTACCATGGATTTAGTACATGGTTCTGAACTAACGCAGGGGGCGTTAAAATTCTACGTCGGTTAATAAAAAAATGTCAGCTGTTTCATAGAAAAGTACAATATCTGTAATCAATGTATGGAACAGCAGATTTTTTTATTTTATTTTTTTCAGAATCATGTACTGAATCCATGGTAACAGTTTTCCCGTTGATGTCCCTGCCACCCTGTATATAATTTTTGCAGGTGACGACTTCCAAGGCAACCTACTCTCAGGGATCTACTTAACGGTGATGTGGTTCTTCAGAGAGCACAACCGGATAGCTCGTCACTTAGCTAAAATGAACTCCTGCTGGGATGACGAGAAGCTGTTCCTGACCGCCAGGCAGATCAACATAGCTCAGTTCCAGTACATCTTCTATTATGAACTCATTGTGGAATTTCTGGGTAACAAGAATAAACTACATAGAGCTGCTTGAATATTTTATAACTTTTAATTTATTTTGCAACTTTTGCCTTCCTGAAGGAAAGTGTTCAATAGACGCAGTATATTTTTAAACATACAGAAACCCACGCGTTAAGTAAAAAGTAAAGAACGTCACCTGCTATAATCCTGGTACGATCCTGCTAGTTTCCTATAAACGGTCCCAATATCATATCATGAAATCAAGCAAAACAACAATCCCACCCTAAATCATTCATCAGATTCTCGGGCCAGATTCAAAGTTTCCAACAATCTAATCAGCTTTTGTCAATAATCTTATTAAATTACTTTCAAAACTTGGCCTTCCCAGGTCGCAAGAATTCTCTAGCAGATGGCATAATATACGAGACAGATGGCTATGTCAACGACTTCGACCATCGCTACGAGCCTGGCGTGTTCAGAGAGTACATCATCGGCGTCCGATGGTTCCACACCTTCCAACAAGGTCGTACAGAGTAAGTACAATTAGAACAGAATAGAACTCAAATCAAACCGTTTCTACCCAAGAGTAAAAAAAAGAAAATAAAGAAATGAAAAATATTTTAGAGCCGGGATACTTACGTCTACATTATTTTACAGTATTTGCAAAGCAACCCGCCCCGGGTTGCTAGTTTTTATCTATACTAAAATTATAGAGAGGTAAAATTTGTTTGTTTGTTTGTACCTTTGTTTTTTAATCTCTAGCAATTCCAATCAGATTTGTAAAATTATCTTTGAATTGGAAAGCACAATTCTTGAGAAAGCTCATAGGCTCACGGACGAAGTCGAAGAAGATGAAGAAAGCTAGTAATCTAATAATTAAAGAAACAAAGAATTAAATAATCTTGTTTCCATCAGTCTATACAGGAATGGCAGGTATGTGGGCAGTAGACCCACGCCTGATGACGAGCTGCGGAGCGGCATCCTCGCCATCAACAATACTGAAGCTGACCTCACAGAGGGTTCTCTTATCCAGCCTGCGGAAAAGTTCGATTACGTCATGGCTCCTGATGTAATTATAGTTAACCTAACTTTTACTCTCATAGTGACATAAAAGTAGCGTATAGCGGCAGCGTCTTTTATTTAAGACGCAGTGCGACGGTTATCTTTAATTGGCTGATATAAGAAGATACAAGAATGAAGCATATCTAGAGCTGATCTAATCTAATTAAAAGGCAAAGACAAAGGCCTCCCTCTTACTTTTCTACTCAATTCTGTCTTACTAGTGCCAGTCTTTTCGGTAGGACTCAAGCTCGTCCCGCCTTATAGAGCCGTACTATATTCAACTCTACTAAAATATATCGAAACTTGTTTTCTTTATTAACCTCTTCCTTCATTCTGGATAGCTAGCAGAGCGGTACTTCGGCGACGTGCAGCTGGTCAATGACCTCCCAGCTACCGACATAATGAGAGGCCGTGATGCTGGACTACCGCCCTACAATCACTACAGAAAGATATGTGGGATGAAACCAGCTAAGTACTGGGAGGACTTCTACGACACTATTGATAAAGATGTAAGTGCTAAAAATTCAGAATCTGCAGGCTAAATGCATATCGTGATCTTGTATGCTCGTGGCTATACAATTACCATTTTGCGAAATCGTATAGTTAATCGAAAAAAGATCAAACTTGGGCTGAACGATAGAGGGTCAAAATCGTTGGTTATGAAAACTTATGAGGAAAATCCAGCCCAGTAAACTTGACCATGTGAACATTCGTGCCGAATCTATTATGAGACTTTTGTTACGCTTGTCTGAAGGTTTCTACTAACCATTACGTATCTCGTTACTTCCAGAAAGTAGAAACTCTCCGTCGAATCTACGACGACATAGAAGACGTGGATGTCATGTTGGCTATCTACATAGAGAAGCTCCTGCCAGGGACATACGTGGGCCCGACGCTGTACTGCATCATGACACACAACCTGCTGCTGTGGAGGCGTTCTGACAAGTTCTTCTTTGAGCATGGAGACTTTCCTGCTGCTTTAACGATTCGTAAGTATTTGGAGAAGTAACAATTAACATATTGCACATACTCACTATGACTATAGTAATTCAACAAACTAATAACAGAAGAACAAGAACGGATCGTAAAAGTTCAACAGAATCATTAATTCCATATAAAATAACAAATAATATTAACATGAGACTGATAATGCTGCCTACTTGTTCAGTTTTTACGATCAAAATGCTTGAACGTCATAAAAATCATAACACTCGGGTATTTGGCTGCGTTATGCACTTGACCCATAAGGTGGACCGATGACCTTGTGAAGGCCGCAGGAATCCGCTGGATGCGGGAAGTACAGAACCGAATTGGAGGTGAGTGAAGCCTATGTTCAACAGTAGACGTCTTTTGGCTGAAATTATGATCAATGATGATGCACTTGATTAGGCTATTCTCATTACATAGCTGTGAACTTCTCATGAATTTAGCTGTGATTTTCTGTAAAAATACAAAAGTCGATTACCTCTCAATACCCGTGTGAGTGTACGCGCGCGCGTCACCAGAAGAGCAATTCCAGTAATTAAAAACGTTAAAAATTTAGTCGCAATCTCATCTCAGCGACAATCAATGTCAAAAACTTGAATGTATGACAATTAGAGGTATTTTTGACAGATTGAGATCGAGAATAAAATGTGAACGTTCTTAAAAATGCGGGACTTGCCCCTCTGTTTCCATCCGTCGCTCCGCAAGACGCGTTGCGGTAACTCGTAGCATGCTTTAAATGTTCATACATAAAAAAATCAGTCAATTGTAGAATCGGTCATTTATAGAATCAGTCAATTTTAGAATCGGTCATTTGTAGAATCAGTCATTTATAGAACTATACATTCCAAGAATTATTCAATAGACTGTAGTCATTTCGCGAATTAATTCTTAGACTAAACCCCTATAAATACTAATCATATTGTCATGTTGTTAAAATCATGTTTCAGCTCAACTTAACGAAGTACGTAAGACGAGTATTGCTCGTGTGCTGTGTGACAGCGGTGATGACGTCAAACAGATACAACCCGCCGCGTTCTTCAGGAGAGGACCTTGGTAAGTATTTTGGACAGACCTCAGAAGTCCTTGATTTACATTTTCCTGTATAAATTGACGCAAAGAATACTACTTGAGTTATTACTAAAGGTGGTGTAAGTGGTTTTAGCATTTTTCCTCATACAAAATAATATGTAGGAGGCAATGTTTTTTTTTTTTTGCTGAGAACCAAAATCACAAAATTGTTAGGTGACCTAATGGTCACCACCATACTTTTGTTAAAGCTAATACTCTAACAAAAGCATGGTGGCGACAGTTAACATAGCCTGACGAGTCACAAGAATTCATAAAGGATCGTACTAAAAATATTGAACAAAAATCGTTACACATGGAGAAAAGTAAAATAAATAAGTAAAAAGAAACTGTCTCTAAGCATTTCGCAGGAAACTAATATACAACCCATCGAACGTAAAATATTTACTATAGCGTACGTGCGGTAGATACCGATACCGACCTTCTAAACAAATTGCCTTCACCTACCTCATTTATTTACTGGTACATGTGCTGGCTGATAAATCTATCAAGTGGTTGAAAAACTTAGGGTCGTGAGATGGGAAATTGGTTCGATAAAGGGGAAAAAATTAAATCTTGGATATATAGGAAGGCAAAAATATCAAAACTAAAACCCAATAAAGTGTCTTTTTTGTATGTACTGGCTGTACCTAATTGTAGATATTGACTTCTCTATAACCTACCTCCTACCTCTAGTCATTGCGAACCTAGTTCATTCTTAAAACAGTCCGACAGACTCCAAATGTACGCTTTAAAATTTCTAACGTGACGACATTATCGTGAACGTCCACGGCCATAAAATGAATGGAAATACGTGTACTATATAACGTTATCGTGGACGGAAAAATATCTTCATATAATATACATTTTACTTCCCTGTGTTATCGTGATACCGTGACGTGGAAGTGGACCTCCACTATAATATCGCCACGTTAGAAATTATAAAATCGCACATTGAGTTTACAAAGTAGAAAATATTTCCCAATGAACTTTAAATTAACATATTCCTTTAATTTTCAGGAACTACCCCGTGCCGTGTGAAAAGATCCCGGGTATAGATCTTAACAAATGGGAAGACGTCTGGTGCCCCAAAGACCAGAAATAGGGATATTTAATAAATATTAAATAATATTATAAGAAATAGCTGTTACCTATATTTTATTTCAACTCGTACTTCGCATTACTAGTCGGAATATTGGTGTTCAACTGCATCCAGCCAGACTGGAAGTCGATCCCAACATACCTACTCGTAGTTGTAAAAAACCTACGCATGAGGATAATGAAGATAAGAATCTCAATCAAATAAAAGCAAAACTTGTCTTTTATTTTATCTTGTTTTTTTTTTTTGCCAGACAAGGTTATGTGAAGGTGATTGGATGTACGGCATTGAGTACCATATTATTATATCATAGACATTTGAGATATTTTATGACAATTTTTTGTTGTCTATTGGAATTCGAAAGATGCTACTAATGTGCATCCGTCTACCGATTGATAAAATGCGAGTCTGACTGGGTTTAGTGGACGAATGAGTGTATCAAAATTAAACTGTTGCCACTTTTTATTTCTCATAGTTCCGATTTAGACCATACATCCCCATTTCAAAACTTACTCCCTATTTGGCAGGATATTAAAAGTTCTGGGTCTATGGACAACACAGACCAGCAGTGCCTAATAGAACACAAATGAAAGACTTATAGCCGAGCTTTCCGAAAAAAAAAATTATGTCTTTATCACCATTATCTTAGCTAAAGATGTGCACTATGACATGCATCCGCATCCATACTGACATACATAATTATTATGAATGCAAAAGTAATTCTGTCCATCTGTCTGTTATCTTTAAATTACTGAACCGATCGTAGACGAAGTCGCGGGCAACAGCTGTTCAACCATTTGCATTACACCACACCTGTGACCTTCAGTTCAACCTGCTCATCTGCCTATCTGCGGACGAGACGACCTGATTTCCGGTTCCTTGTCGAAACCATTTGAATTCATTAAAAACCAAAATACGAAGGCAGTCTTTGAAACTTTTTTAATATAACCTGTATTATTATACATACATACATACTAGCAAAGGAATATAAATGGCAACATTTTTTTGCCACAATCATTTTGTTGAAAGCGTTGAGACAAAACAGCTAACATGAAACCCTTGTGTGTCTTACTAGTGTGTGTTCTAGTGTTAGATCTAGCGTACTGCCAATATTTTAGGTACCCCAGTGGAGTACAAGTGTGGGTGCAGAAAGTGAAAGTGATCGAAGTGAATGAATACGGTGAAGAGGTGACAAGAAACGGTGAAGTGGTTTTACAGCCGAATCATGAAGAGGAGCAGCCTCTAGATGGACGTTACATGAACTCTGGAAACGTACCAGCTATAGATGAAAGATTTGAGGAAGAGATGCAGCCTCAAGGTGAACTTAACACGAAATCTGTAGACGCTCCAGTTATAGACGAAAGATTTGGGGAACTAACTGATAAGCCAATTGTTAAAAAAGGAAAACAACAAGTGTGGGTATTAAATAAAAATGTAATGGAAGAGCCCACAGGACCACAAAGTTCTTCTAATGGTACGTAATAATGGTATAAAAGGATCATCATCGGGTGACGATTGTCCCAAAAGACTTTATATAATAGATGGAAAATGTGTTCGTGACGATAAAAGTAATATTACCAATAACAGTTGTTTCATTTGCTCCTGAAAAAAACAAAACTGATAAAACCAAAAGATTTTATTTCAAACTAGCTTCTGCCCATGACTTTGTTCGCATGGAAATCGTAAGACATCACAAAATACTAAAATAACAGCCACATGTTTGTAAAACCTCCCTGTATACCTACTACGATTTTAGTTTTGGACTCAGCAGCCAAAATATTAAGAAAGTCATGATTGGTGAATCACCGTGCAGTTATCCGTGTGAGAAGCAGCTTGTCCGACACCTGCAGCCTTCAGTAGCAATTTCCCATTGCTTGAGAAGATTTTCGTATTTTGTTTGTAAATTAATGAACGCCTGCGTTCCTGTATATGTATACTCCAATTGGCACAACACTGATATACTGACTGATGCATTCTTACAGATTATTCCTGAAGCTAACACTAACCTAACCTATAGACTGTAAACATAAATAGCTGTTCTTATATTGTGTCATGATTGACTGTGCGACTGTACCTAAATTACCCTAGGCTGATTAAATTTTCGTTTTTCCTAATTATGCTAATATTAGTGGTTAGGTCGGTTCCCCTTACGGGGAAGAACAGTGCCGCTCCTTTCCGCACTGTTCTGTAGGGCTCGTCCCAGACTGGTCACCCTCCCACCGATATAAGATAGAAATGGATTCCCATAATCTAAACTGCCTTGTTCCGACTTAGATAAGTTAAGGGATAGGGATAGATACAAGGTGACACTAATATTAGGAATTTACAGTAAGAAGATAAGAGGGTATGCAACAGTATATAAGATAATATTATGTTTTAGTATTTATAAATGTTGGAACGCCAACGTCTCCTCCTCTTGCAGTTGAGCACCAATACCTGCATACAGCCTTGGTAAGGTGAAGGGGTAAAGGGATCGTTACGCTTGCGCTTTAAATCACAATTTATATCTACGTTGATTTGTCTGTTTACAATGTACCCATTGCAGTGAGACCGGGAACCGTTTTACAACGTTTTGTCTCATTGTACGTGTTCTGCTAGACCTAACGCATAGAACCTCTGAGGAACTAATACAATTCTAACGGAACACGTTCCCTAAGCATTAAATAAATGTCTTAATCAATCCTAAGACAGAGTACTGCGAAGTCAACTGTTATTGAGGAAGGCAAGTATTGAGTAGTTCTAATCGCGTACTTATTTCAAAGACACCCTTACGGCGGCCTAGCCCCTTTTTATTAAGATACTCGATAAACAGTGACGATTTAGTAATAGTCCTACAGAATGGACGGGGTTTTTTATCGAGACACGGTCCCTAGCGTTCTTTGAACGTCTACCAATTCAGTTTGGGGTACTTAGTGAAGCCTACCCCCGCTCCCTGGAAATGTGCGTTAACAAGCCTCACGCAAAGTATTCTGTGGCGAGACCTTTTTGGATACAGAAATCATCAGTAACGTTTGATTGTTTTACAATGCAATTATAGTGTGCATTAACAGAATTTCGGATTCCGATGTGTTCATATTTCTAAAAAAGCTTGAATTATTGATACGCAATATAACACGCAAAGTTTAAAAAAAAATATTATGTGCGGAGATTGGAATATAGACGTACTAAAAGACAATAAATACTCAAAAGAACCAAGAAAAAGAACCAGCTCAAAAACCAAGAAACCACAGAACAATTTTAATATTTCACCACATGTTCAAATACCTACTAGGAAAAATACTAGCATAGACCAAATAGCCAGTAATGTTCCCGTACTTGAATTGAAATACAAGTACACATAATTTAGTTTACCTTCAAGAGATGAATCATAAATCAAAACCTATAAAATTCTGGTATGATAAGAAGAGGTATTATAATAAGGACAACATAACGACATTTTTGAATTGCGTAGCCTTAAGTTATATTAAAATTTACAAAGTAGCATCCTGTAATGAGACTTTCAATACATTCCACGACCTATTCACGCTCTTCTATAAATTTTGTTTACCCGAAATCTTCGTTAAAAAGAGCAATAAACCCATTAAAAACTATGGCTTAGTAAGGGTTTAAAAATATCATGCATTAAAAAGTAAGCTTTATATTACGAATATCAACATGATGCTATAAGTAAAGGTTATCAAAAGAAAAAATACTTCAATTACACTAAGATCTTAAAAAAATGCATATCAAAATCGCAACAGATAAACAACAACAATTTTTTAAAATAATTCTAAAAATAAATATAAAGCGTCATGGTCAATCATAAAAAATAATGTAAACATACCTAATAATAACTAATAGCAACTATATAAATGAATTAATAATCTTTGATAAAAATAATAATAATCCTAATAAGGCGCTGATGTGTACTCTAGACTCACTGCTGTCAAATTGTTTTGACGGCAGTAAAGATCTCGCTGATACCCACTCGATCTTGTACTGTGCAGCTGTAGCGGCATGTCGTGTAGCTCATGTCAAATTCCCCAACAGTGACAGAGCTCCACGACCAAAACCAGCTGTACCAGCTTGGCAGTGCAGGATTGAGCGTCGTATCGGTGAGGCTAGAGTACTTATCGGCAAGCTAATCTGCTTCAGGGAGGGCAATACTCGCCCTAGAGTGATGCGCTTTGTGAAGCGGGCGTTCTCGGGAACTGATATCAGTTTTCAAGATTATTTGACCCGCGTCACAGAGCGTATCGACTTCCTGAAGCAGAAGATCTATGCATGGGCAAACCGTATTCGACGATACAGGCGGAGAGTGGAGCGGTACACTCAGAATCGCACATTCCAGAGCGATGAAAGGTGGGTTTATAGGGCTTGGGAGCGACTGGACCAAGGTGTGATTGACACGCACCTGCCGGATGATGACGCCATGTGTTCATTTTGGCGAAGCATCTGGTCGGCGCCTGTCAGTCACACCGAAGGAGATTGGACCAGGGAAATCGAACGAGCGTGCGAGCAAATACCAGAAATGGAGGCACTCACCATCAGCCCCCAAGATATAGCTCGTGCAGTCCGTCCGTTACCTAACTGGAAATCACCAGGGCCGGACGGGCTGCACAACTTTTGGATAAAATGGTTCCAAAGGTCGCACGCCCGTTTGGCATCCCAGTTCCAGTCAGCTTTAGAGTCAGGATCGCTGCCCCAGTTCCTAACAACAGGAATAACCCACCTGCTCCATAAATCAGGTAGTACTGCGGAACCCAAAAATTATAGACCGATCACTTGTCTACCGACGGTCTATAAAGTTTTTACTTCCATTTTGAGAACTAAAATTAACAAACATATTGACACCAACTCCATCATGTCTGCCTCTCAAAATGGATGTAGGAACGGGTCCCGCGGTACTAAGGAGCTACTCCTCATCGATATGGCCATTAACCAGCAGGTGCGTCGTTCCCGAAGAGATCTGTCGACATGTTGGATAGATTATAAGAAGGCCTATGACTCGGTGCCACATACATGGCTCATGAGGGTGCTGGAGTTGTATAAAGTAAATGCAACTCTACGCACCTTCCTGATGTCATGTATGGGGCAATGGAGGACGGTGCTTCGCTATCCAGGATGTCGACAAATCCTAAGGAATAGCGAGCCAATAAGGATTGAGCGAGGTATATTCCAGGGTGACAGTTTGAGTCCACTTTGGTTCTGCCTAGCCTTGAATCCTCTAAGCACGCTGCTGGAGGATTCAGGGCTAGGTTATCGATTGAGGAGAGGTGGTCAGGTTATATCTCACCTCCTTTACATGGATGACCTGAAACCCTTTGCCCCCAACAATTTGCAACTGCTGGAGCTACTGAAGGTAACCGAAACTTTCAGTAGCGCCATCAGGATGGAATTTGGTGTGGACAAATGTGCAGTCATGCATGTAAAACGAGGGGAGATCGTGGAATCCGTGGGAACCCAACTCTCGGATTCCATACAACTAAGATCCCTCTCCTCAATCGAAACCTACAACTATTTGGGTATGTCGGAAGCGTTAGGTGTCAACGCTGCTGACATGAAGCAATCGCTGAAGGAGCGCTTCTTTAACCGCCTGAATAAAGTATTAAATAGTCTTTTATCAGGTGGAAACAAGGTGCGCGCCTTCAACGGTTGGGTCATGCCGGTTTTGATGTACTCTTTCGGCATACTCAAATGGACTCAGACGGAACTTGACGCCCTGGATAGGAGGGTCCGCACACTGCTGACCGCAAATCGCATGCATCACCCACGTTCATCGGTGATGAGACTGTATATCCCGCGGAAGTGCGGAGGTCGAGGCTTCTTAAATGCTAAGACCCTGCACAACCGTGAGGTATGCAGTCTCAGGGAATACTTCCTAGAAGCCAACGTGGAGATGCACCGAGATGTGGTCACAGTGGACAAAGGCCTCACCCCGCTTTCCTTAGCTAACGAGAACTGGCGCAAACCTATAGTATTAGATACTAATGACCGCAGGGAGGTATGGCAGAGCAAAGAGCTTCACGGGCGCTTTTACCGGGCCTTACATGGGCCGGATGTAGACCTGTTAGCGTCCGTATCCTGGTTGCGATTCGGTGACCTATTTGGGGAAACCGAAGGTTTTGTCTTTGCGATTATGGACGAAGTTATGATGACGAACAACTACCGGAAATATATTGTGAAGGACGGCACGGTTGACATCTGTCGGGCATGCCACCGTCCCGGGGAATCAATCCGACACATTATCTCTGGCTGTTCTCGTCTGGATAACGGAGACTACTTGCATAGGCACAACCTTGTAGCCAGGATTATCCACCAGCAACTTGCTCTGAAATACAGTCTTGTGGAATCGGAAGTACCGTACTACAGATATGTGCCCGACCCAGTCCTCGAAAATGGCAATATCACGTTGTATTGGGATCGATCTATCATCACTGACAGGACTATTGTTGCCAATAAGCCAGACATAGTGGTGATAGATCGATTAGAGCGTCGCACAATGATTATTGATATAGCGGTCCCGCATGACGAGAACCTCGTGAAAGCTGAAAAAGATAAACAGATTAAGTATCTTGACCTAGCTCGCGAGGTTGTCGACATGTGGGATGTGGATACAGCAATCATTGTGCCGATAGTCGTGACGGCTAATGGCATAATAGCCAAGAGCCTCGACCAACACCTGAAGAGGCTCTCGTTAGGCAGCTGGATCAAGGGCTTGATCCAGAAAGCGGTACTGCTGGACACGGCGCGTATTGTCAGGAGGTTCCTCTCTCAGGAGCCCTGACCACCGGTAGCTTGGACCCTGTTCCCGACACCGGTGGGATACTATTTTTTATATTTTTAAATGTTTATTATTTTTTGTTTTTATATGAATATTTAAAAATATAATTAATGTGTTTAAAAATTAAATAAAGGAATAATCCTAATAACATTTGTAACCAATTTAACAATTATTTCATTAAGCTGACACAAAAACCAACAATAATAATCATGACGTGCATAATATTAACAATGACAATAATATAAATACTTTATTTTTGACTCCAGTGAATAAAATCGACGTTACGAAAATTAATTAATTCATTAAATAATGAAGATTCTACCGGATATGACGAAGTAACTACTACAATAATCAAATTAAGTGCGAAAAATTATTGCATCCCCACTTAGCTACCTAATAAACCTCTCTTTTGAAGAATGTGTTTTCCCATCTATAAGTAAAGAGCCATATTATACATTTTTTTCAAAATTTTTGGTCCATGAGTTATAAGGGGGGAATGGTCAATTTTGATCGAATTTCTTAAATATCTTTGAAAGTAATTATTTTGAAATTATTTAAAAATATATATTTAAAATTCTCGCAACAATTCCTTTCATTTGATATGTCACACGGTACTGTTAGCAAAACTTTATTTTTAAATTTTCTTGTTTGCCCCCCAAAATAGACCCTTATATTCAAAATTCATTAATTTACGTTACTCGTTCGTATTTGGGTCACAGAAATACAATTCGGAGCAAATTGGCTGAGCAAACAGACGAATAGACAGACAGACAGACACACGAATCCTATAAGGGTTCCGTTTTTTTCCTTTTGAGGTACGGAACCCTAAAAATGTCTACTTTATAGTCTGTCTTAGATATAAGCAAAGCATTTGATATTGTATCACACTGACGACTACTCTACAAGCTAGAGAAATATGGCATAAGAGGCAAAGCGCATGATTGGCTTAAAAGTTACTTATCTAATCGCCAACAGAGAACTGTTATCTCTAGGATAGAAAATGATACTAGGACGACATATTGCTCAGAACTAAAAATTAATGGTTCTGGCGTCCCGCAGGGAAGTGTATTGGGCCCGCCACTATTTATATTGTATATTAATGACCTCAAAAAATGTTTAAAATATGAATGTATCCAATTTGGTGACGATACTACTTTGACGATAAAATGTTCCAACAAAACTGACATAGAAATTGATACTAACAATGAATTAACTAATGTGATAAAATGACTGGGGGACAATAATCTTGATGTTAATATTGAAAAAACTAAAATAGTTAAATTTCAAACATGCAACTCGTCAGTAATACCAATTAGACATAATAATGCAATTCTGCAACCAGGACCATCAGCTTTATTTTTAGGTAAAGTAATTGACAACAAATTGAACTGGAAGGAACATGTGGAAAGAGTATGCAGTAAGCTTGATAAATTTGTATATGCTCTTCGCAAGTTAAGACTAATGTCCAGTAAAAAAAAATCAGTCCTTAATGTTTATCATGGGTATGTTTCATCAGTATTACGTTACGGCCTAGTGATATGGGGTAATTCAGTGGATATAGAAAGGGCATTCATAGTGCAAAAAAAATGTATCAGAGCCATGAGCGGAGCGGAATATTTTGACCATTGCAGGCCTTTATTTAAGGAATTTATCCCACTCCCACTGCCTGTATATTTTTGAAGTTTGTCTGTTTGTAAAAAAATACCCTCATTTATTTCTATTAAATGAACAAGTCTCCGAAAGACTGAACAAAAAAAAATGCCGAGAAATTACTAGTAGCTGCTCAGAGATTGCAATTATACAGTAGAAATGCCGGTTGTATTACAATTAAAATATATAATAAATTACCACCTGCCCTGAGAATGTTACCAATTAATAAGTTTAAATTTAAAATGTTTGATTGGCTCTTAGACATGTGTTTTTATTCCATCAATTAATTTTTGAATCATACGTTTTGATGTTGTAATAAAAATCTTTAAAAATGATATTAGTACTTTAACATTATTAAGAATTCGTGGATATTGTAATTTTTATTTTGACATTATGATTTATATTTTGACATTATGATTTATTCTTTGACATTATGATTTATATTTTCAACATTATGATTTATATTTTTTATTTAAATATTAATATTACATTATAAATAATGCATTTTTGATGAATCTTAACCAGTCTATTAATTTATCATTAAAATTATAAATTCATAACTTAATACAAGATTTCATAATTTTATATAATATTCTTATGATGTACCTAGTTCTGATTTGCATGTACTTAGCTTATTATTTAATATTTCTACACCAGCTGTTTCACACAAACTACCATTTAGTTTGTGTGAAACAGTGTTTAGTGTAAGATCTCAATGTTCCATATACTGAGAAATAAATAAATAAATAAAATAAAGTTAAATCTGTAACTATTTGCAATATTCTAACGTTTTAGTTCGTCTTTTTGCAGTTTGCAGTAAACTATAGAATAATACGAACAAATTGCATATTGCTCATCTCCCATAGCAAATAGAGTGATAATTTGTATCAAAGGGAAACTGACCAAACTTATAGGAAACATCAAAATTTGAACAAAATCTATTCGGTAGTATTTGCGTGATGGTGGAACATGCATTCAGACAAACAGACAATAATTCTAAAAACTACATTAGAATCGTTCCCATATCTCGTTGCAATTACTTTTTTTTTTTTTTTTTCAAAATACTCAATGTCCTGACCTTCTGCCCACGACTTCATTCACGTGGAAATCGTAAGATACCACAATATACTACAATAACAGCCACATTTTTATAAAACTTCCCTGTATACTACATACTTTTGTAGTTTTGGTCTCAGCAGCCAAAATATGAAGAGAGTCAGGATTGGTGACGCGGAAGCAAGCGACGTATAGTTGCCAGTGTTAGAAGCAGCTTGGCCTGAGGTCGACACCCGCAGCCATCAGTATGAGTCCCTGTGACTTGTTTGTTAATCATCGCAACGCGTACGCTCATAAGGAGCGTATGCACTGCACGCACTTAAACTGGAAGTGGGTAATTGTGGGGAATTAGTGGGCATACACGGTATAAACACTTTCTCGCTAACGCCATAACCTGTTAGAATTTCCGCCTCGATGACTTTTCACTGCAAAGACACAACTTTAAGCCGGGTTGCGTTACACAGCTTCGGCGGAGTTATCGGGACACCGACCTTCAGCTGGATGATGTGCGCCGTAAGTTCACTTGCCGTTAGTGAATTTAGAAATTCTACGGAGTGATTTGTGGCGTCATCTTGCTCAACAGTGCTAATGGAAGTGTATATCACTTCGCTCCCTTCAATTTGCGAGAACTGTGCATGGTTGATACTGCAGCTTAATCATTTTTGGGTGTTAAAAGGGCCCGTTCACACACCTTAGAATACTCTTGGAATCAGATCTTCTAAAGTGGGAACTACTCTACCAAGAGTCTCTAGTATGGCCACCAGGCCGCTCTCCTCTGATTGAGTGCCTTCACCAACTTTTAGACGAACATCGGAGAATTCTTGAGCATGCGAATTCCCGCCAAGCCGTGCTCGCATGTTGATGGTCAACAGTCTATTTACAGTTGACTCTATGGTGGCAGTCTATGAACTCACGACCATAGAGTCAACCTTTTCAACGAAGTATTTACCTTGTCAGCCCTAGTTCCTTGCGTCCTCACAAGCAGTAATTGCCGGAAATCGCCACTGAACAGAACTATGACACTACTATCAGCTTCCACTGCTTTCCTATTTGCCATAATGCATTCATCCCATACGATGAAAGCGCAATACCTAAGCACGCGCCCTTGTCGCTGTTGCGTGACATCCCACAAACAGGCGTTTCTTTGCTCTCTAAATCCATAGATAGGCTTTTAGCGGCACTGTTCCAAAATGATAGCCTAATATTTAAAAAAGGTAGATTAATTAATATGTTTATTGATATTGATACATACATAACGGAGAATGTTATGTGTCTCTCGTTATTATAATCAGCAATATTTTAACTACTGTGGGCGTACTGTGGGTAGTATCAGTTATTGCGCAATAGAAAAACCGTTTACAGTTCAGATCAAATTATAATTTACTATCAAATTAATCACACTAGTAATTCATACACTGTAGGTATATAACAACGCCGCTAGGCGGCTCTGGCGTCCCGCTTAGTCAACTCCATAACGTATTTCCGACATATATATTACTATTTTTATGGTAGTTGTGACCTTGACAATCGTAGAAGATATATGTTTTATGAACACGGCGGCCGTCTGCAAAACTAAAACAAAGCGCCACAAAAAATTCAACATATTATAGAATACAAGGAAAAAGCCACAATCTAATTTTTTTCTTAAACATAAGTACACTTATATACAACAACAACATACATAATATTACTTTATTATTTAAAAAAAAAAACTTGCACGTGTGCGTTCTGTCGATAGAAAAGTACATAATACAGTATTCATCTTCAAATATCTCAAAGTGACACGGAGCAATCTACATGAAATACTTGATTTCAGTATTCATTTGTGTTCTAGCAATCGATATAACACACTCTAACTATGTCACCCACCCCGGTGGTGCAAAGATATCGGTAGACCATGTGCAGGTGACAGAACTCGCGGGTGACGCTGAAGGACTTCAACTACCAAAGGCTTTTGATAGAAGTTCTGGCAAAGAAACGATATTGACAATGAACGACGATGAAGGAGTACAATGGTTGGTACCGATAGACCTGGAAAAACAACAGCGACCACCTCCCGATGGAAGTTATGGAATACAGGGTGAATATTGTCTGAATAATGGTCCAAGATATTTAGATGGACTTTGTCAAAAAGAAGATTAAATCAATCATACAAACAGTTATCTTTTTTTTCTGCACCTGGCGTACACTTGCGATAATAGTATTTGTGACCTTCATAATCATAAATTACGTACACCACACTTAAACTTATTTTAGCCTGACACGGGATCCGAACCTGGGACTTCATACTCAGTAGTCGCACTTACGAATACTTGGCAACGAGACAGTCAAGAGCTGTTAGAAAAACTTACACTATTTAGGTTTATGTTGTTATTGTTGTCGTGACCTTGACTATCGTTCACTATGGTGGTACAACCGGTTCTGCAAGTTATGATACATTATGAACACGGCGCGGCGGCCGTCTGCAATACTAACCTCACCAGAGTTAACAGCCCAAACAAGGCACAACCATTTTAAATTTAACACATTAAAAAATACAAAGATGAAGTGACATTCAGAATCAGGTTTCTTGATTATAAAAAAACCTTGTCCGTATGCGTTCCCTCGATAAAAAAGTATAAAATGCAGCATTCATCATCAAACATCTCATAGTGATGCAGGAAGCAGACAACATGAAATACTTAACTATAATATTAATTTGTGTTCTAGTGTTCAATCTAGCGCATTCTGATTCTTACTATGTGGTATACCCTGGCGGTGACAAAGTAACAGTTGACCATGTGCCGGTGACGGAACTGCAAGAAAATGGTGAAGGATTTCAACTTCCAAAGGCTTGGACTGATGGGGATTCTGGAAAAACACTTAAACGTGGAAAAGTACAAGTGTGGGTACAACAGGTAGAAGGGTTAGAATTCAACGAGGCAGAGTTTAAACGACTAGGAGACGCACCTAAACAAGTATATGATGTAGCGTCGGGGAATCATTGTACGGATAATCGTGTAAGAGGTTCAGATGGAATTTGTCAAGAAGAACATTAAATCAATTAAGTATGTCAATATTTTTTAAGTTCACTTCTACAACTTTTTATGTATTAATTGACTAAAACAAACCGTTGTTAAAAAAAAAAATAACGGCAAAACAGACTTAATAATATTATTTGCACACTGTTTAGCTACTTTGCATATGAAACATTATCACACTTCCGGCTCGAAGGTTCAATGTTACCTCGGGGTGGAAGTGGAATGAGAGAGTATTAAATAAGGCTTGGTACGTTGCCGACTAATTTTACAAAATTCTAACTTCCTGGATAAAACAGTTATTAACTAAATTAGAGAGGAGTATCGTCCGTTGCAGTGACATCCATAGAAGCGAGTGCTCATCAGTCCGAGCCATGTTGCCGTCGCGCCGCGCCTCCGCTTGCTGATGACGCGTATGTCACGCCGCCTGCGCATTAAGACCGCAACCAAGATGTTAAATGATTATTCATTTTTGTAAATTGGTTTAAAAAACACATTTACAAGTCAACATTTTATTATACTTGTATAATCAAAAATATGTATATTAAAATAGTTTATTACAAAAATCAGCATTCGAGCCACGTATTTTCTTGAGCCTTTGTTTGTTTTGTGCTTGTTTCTAGTATTTATATTAAGGATATCACTGATTTTATTAAATATGCATACAAAATATTTCAGAAATACAATATACTGAGAAGGCACAGTCATTAAATTAATCAAAGTCTAAAATCTGCGGCTGGTAACGTTAAACTTAGTACATAGGTAGTGTTTTAAAATAAAAGAACATAAATAATTGTTAGATTTTTTTTATTTACCATATCTTTCTGGAAAGAATCGGATTTAAATCACAGATTAATACCACGATTTGTTACAATTAAAATAAAATCTTAGTAAATATGACTAAAGTAAACCTTTAAAACCACAGTTATACAATACATCTGGTTCATTAATGCTTTTTATACTGAGTTAAAAAACACAAATTGAGTAATAATTTGATTTATCACTGTAAATAGAAAACGAAATGATATTAATTATTCTTACTTTTAAAATCACAAATTAATCATCATTTTCATGGCAAAATACAGTCTTACTGATTACTTTATAAATAAGATTACTTAACTATCTATTTACAAACAACCCGTAAGAGACATACAGAGCGTAGAACAAACATGAGCTCGCTCTGAATATATTTTCCATGCCAAGCCAACCTATACAAATTTTAAAGTGCCAACCCTAGTGGGGCAGAATCCAGCAAGATTTTAGACTAGTGGAATCTACCCCACCAAATTGAACTAGTGGGCCAGATTCCACTACAAAATTTTAGGATTTCCACTTTGCCCCACCAGTGGCCGCGGCTTGGTGGAACAATTAAAAAAATACACTTTTATAAGATACAGGGTGGATATTTGGACAGGCACTAAGGGCAGGTACCTTAACCGTCATAGTTACAGGAAATATTAGGAGACTGCCCTAAACATTTTTAAACATTATACCTGCATTTACAAATTTTCAAAAAAGTACAGTCAGCAAGACAATGGTCAATTTACTCTTTACTTACTAACTTTTTTGATGCCAATGGACCTTATTTATTTATTTATATATACTTTATTGTACATCACAAACATAGATATAAAAACATTAATCAAACACTGCATACTATACAATGGGCGGCCTTATTTCTTTCCGCGATCTCTTCTAGGCAACCTTGGAATCGACAGTGATTTGCCTGAACATAAAATGGGGCTGTCATTGGTGCAAATATTAAGTATATAATATACTAGAATAGATACACAGATATATACATATCCTAAATAACAGATACATAAATACTTACTAAATATAATAAGCAACAATAATAAATTAAGACTATAGATAATTACAGTTACGAGAACAAGATCAGAACGACAAGTAATGTTCCTTTACGAGTCTCTTAAATATTGGTAACGATTGCGCGCGTTTTATTTGAACTGGCAATGCATTCCACAAATGAGTGGCCTGGACAGTAAAGGATTTGTCGAGGAAAGTTGTGGAATGCATAGGCATTTTAAACTTCGAGTTATCTGACTTCATTAAAAATTTCGTGTGGGAGTCGTAAAGAAACTGGAAACGTTTCTTGAGATAGAGAGGGGTGGAAGGGGAAAAAGCACATTATACAAAAGGGAAAGAATATGAATATTCCGGTGAATGCGAATTGGTAACCACTTGAGCTTCACACGAAATTCGAAAACATGGTCATATTTGCGCAAACCGAATATGAACCTTATACAAACATTTTGAAGCCGCTCAAGTTTATGAAGTTGGTTTTGGGTAGTCAAGATAGCTGGCATCAACATAGTCAAAGATGGGTAGTAGTAGCCATTGTGCAAGCGCAATCTTGGTGGCAGTTGGTAGAAAATTACGTAATGTCTTCAAAGATGCAGCGGATGCAAATTGTTTGCGGCTTCCTTTCTGTAACTGGGCAGTCCAAGAAAAGTTTTTATCACAGAAGATCCCCAAGTTTTTAACTTTCTCACTGAAGGGAACAACTGAATTGTCAAAAGAAACTTGCGGAAGAGTCGTCCAGTCGATCCTTGAGATCGTCCTAGAACTACCTACCACCACAACCTGCGTCTTTATGGGGTTTTATCTTGTTAGAATATTAAAAATTACACAAATGTAAAAAAACTTTACCCAAAAACAATTCGTAGTGATAACGTATGCTAATGCTATTATCGATGAAAAAGGAAAGTTTGTGAATTTGAAATAAAAACCATTTTTTTTAGTTAGCTTTTTCTTTTAGATACTTAAACATCTTCAAAAGAGATTTAGATGTCTATTCAACAAGTGTCAACTACTTCTTGAATCTCTATTAATTTATTGTGAAATGTATCAGAACCGTTTTTTATTTTATTTGTGACTTGTTTAATAGTACTCGAACCTGAAGAAAGTTTTAACCCTTTAACAAGACTGCATCGATCGGCACGGCACACGGTGGGCTGAAAATCAGCTTTCATAGACATAGGAATTTTCATTTTGAAGTGTATTTTGTTCTAGGATATGGCTTTTCTTTACCATTACTATAATCATATATCCACATAAGGTTAATTTAACATATAAAGGGACGAATAGTATTTTTTTTTCCAAAAATTTGCATGAAGCTCGTATGAAAAATCCGCTTATCTTTGGAACTATACGTTGAACCATAATATTAAGGATATTATGGTTTTAGAATTAATTATTTGTGATTTATTGACATATCACAAACCGATTATTGCTGCAGCATAAAAAAAAGCTTAAGTAATTCTAAAACGATTCGTTTTAACACACCAAGTCAAAATACCGAGTATAAGTGATATTTAATAATTTTGAGGGTTCACTACCTTGTGGAGTGGTAACTATACGTAGTAGCATATAATATAATATAAGACATTACGGATAACTGTTAGAGTGAGTAATAAAGGGAACGCTGCACTGAACACACGTCTATTATTTGACGCCTCCGGAACCCCCCACACCTCATGGCGACCCTGCCAGCCGTAGAATTTAATATAATAAACACGAAAGCAGTAAAATCGGCTAGTTACAACCTGGTACTATTCCTTACTACTTAAATAAAAAGATAATGTTTGATAGAAAAACATTTTTTTGATGATAAACATGCGTCAACTGTAACACATCTAAACAATTCTGTAGATAGTTCTATGTTCTATGTTATGGGGTTTGGTTTCCGCACTTAGTCCGTCAGGTGGACCATTGTACGTGGGCCATGGCGGCCACTTGGGGGGTTATTCCAACCAGCCCACCTCCCTCCAAAAGTTAATCAAAACTCCTGGTCTGTTCAGAACATCTGTGAAAGATCTGGGTGACTCGAGGGTTTCTGTTCTAATCTGGGTGACGCCTTTGCATTCAAAGAGCACGTGCGCAACGGTTTCCTCAGCCTCCATGCACGCCCTGCACAGAGGCCTGTCCGTTATGCTTATCGTGTGGAAGTGTTTGTTTAGCGAGCAGCGTCCTGTGATGGTCCCCGTCACCAGGCGCAGGCCGTTCCTGTCCAGGCGTAAAAGACTCCTGGTTAACCTGCTATCCAGGGATGGCATAGCTACCTTGGAGTGCCTGCAACCTCTGCTTGTGTGTTGCTAAACTCCTGTAGCCACCTGCGTATTTGATTGAAAGGAATTGGTACGATAGGTTCGGGTCCACAGACTGCCGTGCTAGATCCTCTTCTAGCAAGTTCGTCAGCTGCGTCGTTACCTAGCGATCCGCTGTGTCCTTTTATCCATTGCAGTGTCACCGTGTTGCGACTAGACACCGACACCTGTTCTAGTGCATTGTGCCATTCTAGTATCAACTTTGAGGTAATATATTTTTTCTTCAGCGATTGGAGAACTGAGGCGCTGTCGGAGAGTATGCGTATGTGAGTGTCCGTAACTCTCCTGGCCTCTATGGCGTGGACCACTTATATGATGCCCACACACTCCGCCTGATAGACGGTGTTGAATATTCCTAGTGGTCTGGATATCTTTATGTTGAGATCGTGCGAGAAGACTCCGACTCCGGTAGCAGAGTCGGTCTTCGATCCGTCGGTGTAAACCCTCAGCTCTTTCGGGCTTGGGTAGTCGCACTGTTCTTCTGTTAGTATTATGTTGTAGTGCCTTTGAAAGTGGTGTGATTTCGGTTCTTTGTCGCAGGGTGATGCCATCATTGGCCGTCGCTTGATTGCATCTTCCTTTATGTGTGTTTGCTTAGTTCTGGAGTCTTTGCTGAGAGTTCCTGATAAATGTAGTCTAAAGGCGGCCAGAGCCGCCTCCTCCCGCACAATGAGGTGCAGAGGCGGCAGTCCAAGCATTGCCTGTAAGGCGGCAGTAGGTGTAGTTCTCATACTGCTAGTGATCGCAACACAGGCAAACCGCTGCAGTTTTTCGAGATCTCTTTGGGCTGTGTTCAGGTCTGTCCTGGGCCACCAGACCAGTGAGCCGTATGTGATAATTGGTCGGATGACTGTGGTGTATAACCAGTCGGTGACCTTGGGACCAATCCCCCAATTCCTGCCAAGCAGTCGTTTACACTGCCATAGGGATATGCTGGCTTTTGTAGTGGTGATATAGTTCGTGTGTTTTGCCCAGTTCAATTGTTTGTCCAAAGTTGTAGATAGTTCTTTGTGTAATCAAAATATGTGTGGCCTAAATAATAAGAAAGATGTATTAGAAATATATCTAGATAGCTTGAGTAGCCCTTCGAATTACTTATGTATTAGCCAGCATTTTCTTAACGAAGAACTAGTTTCTTTGTTAAATCTTTTAAAGTACTTATAGCGTTGTATCATATAATAACAGAGTAAATAAGCTGAGAGGAGGAACTATTGTCCTGGCAGAAATGAATAGGGAATACGAGGATCTGCCCATTGCTAAAAAATTACATAAAATGGAACGTTTTGAAAAATGCTGTGTCAAAGATGTTTCAACAGGCCTATCTGGTGTTGCTGTTATCGTACGTCTTATGAAAAATACTAAGATACTTTTATGGTAACTATTAGAACATTTCTTTAATAAGAACTGTGTTATTTGCGGTGATTTTAATATTGACTTATTAACTGACAATAAAAAAAGAAGTGAGTTATTAAATTTATTGACATTTTACAACTTTAGACCTCTAATTAGTTCGACTATATTTATTCGAAATGACTCTCGGCCTTGTATAGACATATCTTCTCCAATTTATCAGACGATTGCGTGATAGTTGCGATGTTGACCACAATGGCTTGGCAGCTGGATATGCAGGATTACTTTGCAGTACAGTATTCAGAAGTAACGACCTATGTAGGAATATAAAAAACAGTAGTGTTCAAATTATCAAATGTATTTTTAATGCAAATACAAGAAGAAACTTTAGAAATTTGCTATTAAATCAAGATTAGAGTGATTTCGGAATAAACTTATTTTTAAAGCAATTCGAAGAAATGTTCACACGCTGTTTTAGAAAAAGGAAACTGCAGGTACACTTAACGCGTAATACGCAGCTGCGCTGGGTCACTAAAGGAGTAAAGGTTTTTAGTAAAATAAAAAAACTTCTCTATGCTGGCAAAGGGAATAGACAAAATGATACTGTGATGGATTATAGACAAAATCTATCTATATCACTCTATACACGAAAGTAATAAATAGAGCTAAAAGCTAACAGTACGATCAGAATTAGCAAAATCAACGAACATCTCAAAAAATGTTTGGAACATTATAAACAAACAGAAATAAGTGTGTCAAAAACAATACAAAACTACTTTAAAATCAAAGAATCAGATTATGTCAGAACCATCAGATATTATGAATATGTTTGCCCAGCAGTTCGAACTTAATTCATCAACTACTACATGCACAGAGGCTGCTATGGATATTCTACGTAAAAGTGCAAAAAGAGTAACCAATGAACTTGTCCTAGATCCTGTCACTCCCTTTGGACATGAAATTAACGACAAAAAATCTTGTGGCTATGATGACATCAATATATCAGTGATAAAGGTCAATATAAATGTACTAGCGGAACCATTAAGAATTTTTTATAATAAATGTTTTGACGAAGGATTTTTTCCAGATCAACTGAAGATAGTCAAAATAATACCTGTACACAAAAAAAAGGATCTGAAACAGACCCAAAGATGTACAGACCAATTTCATTACTAACTATTCACTCAAAAATTCATGAAAAGCTAAATTAAAATTAGATTACTCAGACATTTTAACCTAAATGGAATGTTAGGTAGAAAACAATTTAGTTATCAGAAAAACGTTGGGACTCAAGACACAATATCGACTCTGATTAAGGACGTAGTAAGCAGGTTGGATTACAAACAAAAAGTAGCTGGGCTTTTTTTAGACTTTTAAAAAAACTTGAGCACTATGGTGTCAGGAGTAAAGTATTGGCACTTCTCACGTCATATTTAAAAAACAGGAAGATGTTCGTGGAGATCAAAGCAGTGGTGTCACTGTCAAATTCCTCGGGGAAAAATTGTCCAAGTGAAGAAACAAATAGGTCCCAATTGTCTCCTGTGCACACTGGCGTACCACAAGGCTCCATACTGGGTCCGATATTTTTTATCGCGTTTGTTAATGACCTTATACAATACATGAGCGGAAAAGCTGCGGGATCTATCCAGCTTGTGATGTTTGCCGACGATACCAATGCAATTATTTCGGCTGACAATATACACACGCTCTTAATTTCATAGTTAATCAAACCTTAGATATCTTCCACAGCTGGTTTGCTATTTACAGTCTTAAAGTTAATGCCAGTAAAACCAATGTAATGCTTTTTGTTTCTACTTCCAAAAATAAAGATAGCATTGACTTTGTCATAAATAGAGAAACAGTGAATGTGGTCCCAGTGGTTGAGTTTCTGGGAGTTCCTATCGATAGCCAGTTAAAGTGGAAACAAGAGCTAACATACCTAAAGACAGCAATCAGCTCTGCCTGTTACGTACTAAGAAATCTAAGAAATGAGATAAACTCTAGTACGCATTAGTTGAGTCAAAACTGAGAAACAGCATACTTTTATGAGGAGGAAGTTATAATTACAATACTCAAAAAGCTTTTGTAATTCAAAAAAGAGCAGTCAGAACCATAGCTAGACGACTTCCCATACAAACACCCATAAATTGATCGAACAGTTCTGTAAAATATTAATAGTCTGAATGTCGGCGGCAATCCCCCACATCAGAATACCGTACGACATTACACGATGACAATAACTAAAGTACCCTAAGCAGGCTGTCTCTGAGTCAGTTAAATTAGGTTTTTTTTTTTCTTAAGGCGTATGCCTCTAAGGTTAAGCTAAGCTTTTTAATAACTTATTTATAGTGCCATATTCACGGGCAAGAAAATCACGGCGGTAGTCTTGCCGTGACCTACACCTACTATAACGAGAGGGACCACCTCCCGGCGGGAGTTATATACAGAATGAATACTGTCCGATGGTATACTACGTACTTAGGTTTATTTTGATAATGTTGTCGTGACCTTGACAATTGTAAACTATGCTAGTACAAACAGGTTTTGCAAGTGATTACGCATTACGAACACGGCGGCCGTCTGCAAAACTAATCTTACCAAAGTTAACATCCCAACACATTAAAAAATACAAGGAAGAAGCTACATTCAAATCCAGTTTATTAATCATAAAAAAATACCTTGAAGGTACGTGTGCATTCCCTCGATAAAAAATTAAGTGCCTATATAATGCAGCATTCATCATCAAACATCTTATAGTGACGCAGAAGCAGTCAACATGAGATACTTGACTATAGTATTAGTTTGTGTAGTGATCAATGTAACGTACTGTCAATATGTGAGGTACCCCAGTGGTGTACAAGTGTTGGTACAGAAAGTGAAGGTGATACAAGTGAATGAATACGGTGAAGAGGTTCAACCTCTTTCTCCTACTTATAGGCATTATGAAAACCTACCATTTGTAGATGTTAGACAACAAAGGACACTGCCAAGGAATCATGGCACAAGAGTACAGGTGTGGGTACAACAGGTACATGTTGTAGAAGTGTCTGTTGAACTGGAAGAACCTTTCGGTGGTTCTGGGTCAGTTAGTGAAGCTTCGGGAAGTCTTTCGGCGGACTATTGTTCGAATAATGGTACAAGAGGTCCCGATGGAAGTTGCCAAGAAGAAGATTAAATCAATTATACCAACATTTTTTTTTATTTTTTTGCTCTACTTGCGATAATTGTATTTGTGATCTTCACAATCATAAATTACATATCGTATCGTAAATTGCCCTGTGGTGCACTGAGATGTCCCACCGCCTACTTAACAACCTAACTTATTTTAGCCTGACACGGGATTCGATTCATTCTAATTTCAAGTGGTCCCGCAAGATATCAGGTTACCAGAAGGGACGTGACAAGTAATCTTTTTTCGCAAAAATGGCCGCTGACACTTGATCGGATAGAAATAAGAAGTATATTAATATCTCTGTTGAACTGGCTCTATAAGGCACTTAAAAAACCGGCCAAGTGCGAGTCCGTACCATATTAAGATCGAGCAAGGAACGCCGAAAAAAAACGTTTCTTGTATTATACACTGGCCTTCAAAACTTAGTACACTTTAAACTTTTAAAATTGCAATTTCTCCTAAACTATGAGTTTTGAAATAAAAAACGTTTTATAGCAAATTTCATCAACTTTCTTTTAAATTATAGTTTATTAAACATTAGTAAAGTTTATAACTTTAAAAAAATGTAAAAACCAGAAAAAAGCCATTTTTAACTTACTGGCAAAAAACTCAAACAATATTTTTAAGTATGTATTGCTTCCTCGGGCTCTAATTACAGCTTCGAGTCGGTTTGGCATACTGAAGACAAAGTTTTGGAGGCGATGTTGGGGAATATTCTCCCATTCTTCCATCAGGGCCTGTTTTATGGCCCTGAGGGCGCTATGGCTTCTGACCAGCCACCCGAGCTCATCCCAGGTACGCTCGTTCGGGTTGTGATCAGAACTTCTTGATGACCAAGTCATTAATTTGACACCAACCTCCTGAATGTACTCTAGTACGACCCGAGCGGTGTGTGGCCGTATCGATCCATATTTACTAAATATGGCCCTGCATACTTATTAAGAATCTCATGAGCATATATTTTTGAAAGGAGAAAATGCTAAAGCGCCATTTGGGCAAATGGCGCTTTAGCATTTTCTCCTTCTCCAGCAACGATATGATATTCTTCAGAATATATGCTAGTTATATAGTGTGTTGAAAACATGATACAATTTATTTGATATGATAGAAAAAAATCACGAAGATACCTCTAAAAAAATATTTTTATGATTATAAATCATATAAATATACTTGCAATCATTACGTTTTTTGTCAGATTATTCTACAAGCAGCATATTAACGTAATAATTTTTAATTTTTTTTGTCCAATTTTTTTTTTTTTTTTGTAAATACTTAATTGGTTTATATTTTGCAATAAATTACCAGCTTTGTGTCATCGCGCTTCTCTTTCTTTTCTATGCAGTCTGACTGAGCGACCATGCTTTAGCTCTTGTCAGCTTCTTAATATCAGAGTGGTGCAACAACAATGACACGGCGATATGTGACACAATAATGTTAGAGTACCCAATAACCGAAAATCTGTACAGAGTTCTCAGCGCATTTTGAATTTGCGAAAAAGGCACTGGAGTTTTTTTTCATAAGCAAAACAGAGCCAGGATAACTAATATAAACTGCATCTACCAACAACAACAAACCATTCCACTGTAAACTAACCCTGAAAGCATTCAAAATGAAGTTCTTCGCTACATTACTGGTTTGTGTTTTCATAATCAATGTAATGGGTTCTCAAGTTATCGTGGATTATAATATAATATGGCATATAAAAACGCTACAGCCGAATAGAACGGTCAAAGAATTAGATTATTTTAATTCTTAAATAGCGCTTGGTGTGAAACTTTGTCCAATGAATACTGTTAGAATGCACAATGCTTGTGTACCTGCTGGTTAAACCTTTTTAGCTGCTTGAACCTGCTAGAGTTTATACGACGTTGTGCCGTAACAAGCCCCCACTCCCCAATTTTAATAAGTGTTTTCTAAGTTATTTTTTATTTACATGATAAAGCAAAAAATACGGGTGTAATATTTTTTTATTACCGAATGACGGACTAAATAGAATTCCTTTTTTTTACCTAGGCAACTACCCAATTCAATTGGTAATTTCAATTGTTTCGAACCACTATGCGTTGTTGTCACTTCGGTCAACTAATCCCAACAGCTGGATTGTTTATGAGATTTTAAAAAAGAGTCATTTAGCAAAGCAACCAAGAATTATTTAACAGTTTTTTCATAACACATAATACATAGAGTAAATATACTAAAGTAATTACGTTTAATTGTTTTGTTGGTACACTGAAGCTCCAATAGGTGACATGAATTGTTGATAATTTCACTGAGTTATAAATATATAAATTTTACAAACCAATTTCATGAAACTATTCCGCCATAAACTCAGGGGTGAAACAGTCAAGAGCTGGTACAATGAAGTTTTACTTGGCTACAATTGTTTGTGTCCTAAGTGTCAACGTGATGTGCTACCCACCTAATGCAGAAGATGCAGAAGTGATAGAATACCCAGAAGAATATTATACTCCTCATGATTCCGCGATTCAGTTTGTCTCATGTCCTGTTGATTTTGTCAGAATTGAATATTATTATATTCCAGTCGATTAAATCATGAGTTGAACGTAGTTTTTTTTTTTTCATTTAATGGACAACTTACCTTAAATCGACATTTATTTTGTAAAGGAAATACCTAGTGATGCACTTCGCACTAAGTTGGTTCATCAACTATCACATCAAGTAATTATGATTTATTTATAAACTACATAATGACACAGTTTTACATAAACACTCTCATTTTAGTATTTAACTTTAATTTTCATTTTGTTGTGGAAGTGACACGTGCCGAGTATAAAATAAATATTGTTACTTCTCCAAAGTATGAATATAAACTGCATAAACCATCATCATCAAGTTATTCCTTCAAAAATCGTCGCAGGGAAAAGTCAAGAACAATGACAATGAAGTTTTACTTAGCCACCTTAGTCTGTGTCCTAAGTGTCGCTGTGTGCTACTCATCCAGTGCAGAAGACACGGGAGCGACGGATTACCCAGAAGACAGTTGGATTACTTCTAGTTCACTACTTAAGGTGGACCCCTGCCCGGCTAATTTTGTTAGAATGGCAGATACTTGTGTTCTTGTTGATTAAATTATTTATTTATTTGATCGATATTTAGTTTTTAATTATTTCTTAATTATTAGGTTTTGTTCCGCGATCACTTGCCCCCTATTCGTTAAATGGAAGTGACTAGTATAGTAAAAGGCTAGGCAGATGCACTGTTCTGCGAAACTTGACCCCTATTTATTTACTGAAAGAAGAACGTGAAATCGTGTTGTGTGTAACGAAAGTGAGAGATGAAAAATAATTAACCTACACTTTAGTCTTACACAATAGTCCCATCTCAAAAATGCCCAAGGCGCCTAAAAAAGTTACCATTTCAAAACAAAAAAAAAATTGTTAACAATATTTTGTTAATAGATATTCAATAGATTACCTACGTGAGTTTCTGAACATAAAGGGTCAAGGTTTCAAAGGACTTCTTTTACGACAAGTAATGGACAATTTTGTAAGACATAATTATCTTAATTGGCTAATTGCACGTCTGATGTCTAGCAGTGAACTAAGTGAACTACGAGGTATTGTCTCGAAAATTGTTTGTAAACGGAATCGTCTGTCAGGGATGCGATAAAAGAGATTTTGTACATAATTTATTATGATCACATTACTATTCATTCCTATCGGTTCAGCTGCTGTAATGAGATTTTAATTCCACTGGAAAACGGAAGACTGTGATTATTGATTTCTGAGGATGGGTTGTTGCACATGCGATGTATTTAATTATTTTCGCTTGGATGGTCTTAAGATCCATCGTTGCTGCTCAAACTTGAAATGGTCTAGTGGTTACAAACGTGGCTGTTGATCGTAAGTATCAAGATTTAATTGCTGGGGACTATCCCGTTGCGAAAAAAGATAATGTCGTAATAAAAGAAATGGTTTCAAAGTTTATATTATTTCGCTTTCTTAGAATTGTGGAAAGATTCCTCCCTAATATCTACTTCAAGACATACTCACGGGATTGGTTTCCTCGAATTAAAAATAGTATGAAATCAAAAGAATTCTTTAAAAAAATCTTCTCGACATCAACATTAAGGCAATAAATGCTAATTGACTGACAAAGGAAATAGTAGTAATAATTATACGATATATAAAAAAAAAACCACCGACTTCCAAAAAAAAATACTACAAAGTGAAAAATAACTGTAATTTGGTTTTGAATTTTCGTTTTTTGCCAACGACTAGCGAAATTAAAGTTATTGTTAACTTTGTAGTATATTTTTTGGAAGTAGTTTGCTTTTTTTTGTAAACAGTTTTTATTTTTCCCTTTTTAGTTGTGGTACCTACCCCACACAAATTCGAATACTACGACCTGCTATGTAAATAACAGCGACAGGAACTTATTATAACATCATGCACATAGACTAAGTGGAAAAATACGTATTATGGAAGCTAACTCAAAAACTGCCCTAGCAAAGTAAATCAAATTTATAAGGGACCACCGCACAAGCTTTCTCTACGAAATGAAAAAGGAGTTTTCAAAATCGATCCACAATTGACGAAAATATTGATGAACATACATTTAAAAAAGGACCGAATATAGAACCTCCTGATTTTTGGCAGTCGGTTATAAAGGGTTCAGATCAGAAAATCTAAAACTACAATAAATTAAGCACAATCAACTCAAACAATTAGCACAAATTAATAGTAAGTACTTAACCGAACAGCATAAATAAGTGCAACAGTTTCAGAGCGAGATAATTATAGCAATCGCGCCCCGCGGCCGCGATGATCGTCAAATTCGCGTTTTATCTTCTTTTGGCTCATTTTGTGGTGTCCCAAGTGATCTACGATGCTTATTTCGGTAAACCAATAAATGATGACCGGAGAAAGCAGTTGGAAAGTTTGAATTTGACCGGGTAAGTACCCTTTTTAGGGTTCCGTACTTTAAAACGAAAAAACGGAACCCTTATATATAGGAACACTCGTGTGTCTGTATGTCCGTCTGTCACAGCCAATTTGCTCCGAATCTAATGGACCGATTAAGTTGAAATTTGGTACTCATATGTATTTCTGTGACCCAAACACGGACACAAACATAAATAAATGAATTATATATGGGGGTCACTTTTGGGGGGCAAATAAGAAAATAAAAAATAAAAAATTTAAAATACATAACACATTTAAAGATATTTAAGAAAATAGATCAAAATTGACCATTGCCCCCCTTATCTCCGAAACTACTGAGCCTAGTTTTTTTTTTTTAATAGAGAGAATGGTTCTTCACTCATAGATTACAGGAAAACGAAGTAGAAGAACGAAGAAGTGTATGGTCTTAAATAAAGAGGGTAAATCTATCAATATTGTGCGTACAAACTGATATTTGCAGTTGAAATGTATGGGAGAACATGTATTCCAACTCCAATATTAAGTTTGTATTTGGGATAAATTCATCCCAACTACGATACCCTTCATTGTGCGTAGTACGACACGTACTTGGCCGGTTTTATAGGTTATAAACTTGTTTGTCATATTGCCCGTAAGTTGTGTTCCTGTGAACCCCTCCAACTAAATGATTATGCTTGTACAGTCGACAGCACATCTTGGTAAGACTATGATCTTGAGTTGCTCTAGAGAAGTACGGAATTTCAAAAAGAATACGAGGCCAGCTTTACTGATTTTGCTACCAACTAATTATAAAATATAGTCAAACCGACTTGATTCGAACGTACCAATAGACGCGATCGAAAGACTGTTGGGCTACTTCCGCTTTGAAAATAGAAAATATAGAATAATCCTAGCTATTAGAGAAGTTTAAATTCCTATTCAAGGCTATTTTTCCGGCGATTCAGTTTCACTCCAGCAAATAAACATAATTATGTTAATGTTACGTTTAAATCAATTAACAAGTCAGACAAGTTGAATGCTTGGTAATTGCTCTTGATATATTATTTTTTATTTCTGTAAATGGCCTGTCTTAGATGAGCCTCACAATAGATCAGCATTGCGATAACGTCACAATGTCAGTAACCCACGTATGATGGTGTCCACCAGACCATGCACGGTGAAGGTGGAGCCGTGCAAGAAGCACGAGGGTCGGCGCATCGACGGCACGTGCGTCAACCCAAACTACCCCTCCCGCGGCGGGTCACCCACCCCCCTGTTGAGGATGAGACCTGCTAAGTTCGGACTCGGTAAGCTGGGGTCACACCATGAAATCGCCGCGCCATCAGCGTCTAGATATGGCAGTACTACTGTGATTCGTGGCGCCGTGTGCACGATTTCTTCTAACACGTACTACCTCCATTCAAAGCCGTTAGTTTCTACACGTCATGTGTGTCACAGTACGAGTACACGGTGATACGCTTGGTTTATATCGGTTTTTATGGAAAGTGTTGACAATGCCGTCATAGCGAGCGGCCGTCGAGGCGGTTCCGGCCTTTGTAGCTAGGACTGATGGCTATATGGGTGGAGGAAGACAAAGGAGGTATAATGCAATGAGAATTATTGCACATACAAGCCGTGTGCCCGATGGGACAAATTTAATCCGTTAAAGGACATGAATTTTCAAAAATCCTTCCATAACGACCATCTTCTTTTTTTAAGGAACACTTTTGCAAAACGCAACAAACAAACAATTACAAATTTTACTGCATATTTCAGGCAACAATTTGAGACCAGCTATGAACGGCTCCGATCTACCATCAGCCCGTCTTCTGCGTACCAAAATCCTGAGTGATGGCTACCCAGAAGACCACCAGTTCAACACCCTGGCAACACACGTCTTCGTCTTCTCAATCGTGGATATTGCTGACTTAACTGTTCTTCGTAAGTATGCAAACGTTCAATCAATTAAAATCGCATTTTAAATTCACTTACTTCATATTTGGTGGATTCGCTCTTTGGATCTTTCTTACTAGTAGTATTTTTTTAACACGTTATGGGTTTCTTTTAGGTATCGTTCTAATACGAGAAAATTAGGGCCTGTTTCACTGTCTCCGGAAAAACTCCGGTTAAATTATGTGAAAACTTACAAGTTCTGTTCCATAATCATCAGTTCAGCCAAAAACGTTCACTGCTGGACATAGGCCTCCCTCAACCTCTCTATTCCATACGTTAATATATTTAGTGTATAGTGTAATGAAACAGATCATATATAATCTGCTTGATAGCATTGGTTTTTCTTACTCTTCAGTTCGCTACGCGATCGCCAGCGACTGCTGTCTCGGCAACACGCCGAACCGCGTCAATCCTCTTTGCATCCCCATTCCCGTGCCACAAGACGATCCCTATCTTCGGCGAACTGGCATCAGGTGCATGAACCTCACCAGATTCTCAACGTACCAAGAGATGGGATGTATACCTAACACGCTGCCGGCTGAAAGAGTAAGGCCTTTGTTACTTATTGGGTCTTGTAAGTCAAGCGATTTATTGAAGTCAGAATAAACTTCACCTTTACAATACAACCACTTTATCTTGCAGTTTCTGTAAGTATAACATGTAATCCAGTTAACATAATCCGTCAGTCAGTTTTAGATGACTATCAAGAATAATTCGGCATAATATCTAATTTGAATACACGTTTCCGTTCAGTCTATTTTGTACCTATTTTTTTTCACAGTACAACCTACCAACTCCACTACAAGATCTATCAATAGTATACGGCTTCTCCGACATCCGGGAGAGACAGATCAGGACGTACCAGGGAGGGCTTCTAAAGTCTGATAACAAAGATGGCGTCGAGCGACCCCCTGGCACCTCACCAATTTGCATCAACAACAGGAGGCCTGTTGAAAACGCCTGCTATGAGTTTGGTAAATAAGAATGGACAAGAAAAATATTATGGGTCTAAATCAAGAGAATCTACCTACTCCCACTATTTACTTACTGAGATCACTAACTTTAGTTTGGACTACCGTTGTTATTATAATAAGTGAACCAATAATAAAACTGTCCCTGCTTTTACTAACTTTGAATCTACTGCAGGGTTGTCTATATTCCTAGATTTTTTACTTATGATGAGAGACTTATACCGAAACCCTCCCAGATATGTATGGCTTTATTTTTATTACAGGTGACTTCTATGATGGTAACACGCTGTCAGGCATCTACCTAACTGCGATGTTTTTCTACCGCGAGCACAACCGGCTGGCTCGTAAGTTGGCTGAGCTCAACCCGTGCTGGGATGATCAGAAGCTATTCGAGACTGCTCGTCAGATCAACATAGCGCAGTGGCAGTACATGCTGTATTATGAATTGATGGCGGAGATCTTAGGTAAGGAAGACGTCTGTTATAGACTGATGTAATTACTGTTTTCTAATAACAGTTTTTTTTTTTCTATCTAGCTGACTCTGTAATAATAAGTAATATTAGATTTAATCATTTAATTTTGTCCAACTTTGAGCTACTTTGACAATTTAAAATTAAATTGGCCTGAATACAGGAAGGGCAAGATAATCTTTTGAAAATCATCTCACAACTCCTCATTTTTGTGACCTAGGTCCAAAGAACGCCCTAGAGACTGGTGTAATATACGACACCAATGGCTACGTCAACGACTTTGACGAACGGTATAAGCCGGGAGTCTACCACGAGTACCTGGTGGGCACGCGCTGGTTCCACACCTTTCAGGATGGAAGGACCGAGTTAGTTCATCTTATTATACTACACTTATTGGTTGGTAAGCAGGGTAAAACGCCCACTGGAAAGCTGCCGTGCCGTCAATACTAAGGGCAATCGTATTGCTATAAATCTCATTACTTTTATGTTTCAACTCTGCTTTTATGTTTCTTAAAACAACAAAAACATGCATGAGTTTTATGATGATCGAGATTGCCATTGACAAAATCAAAAATGAAATATCAACATTTCCAACAAAGTCATTCCTAGTGTAAATCTTTCGCTCGTCTTTAAGTGTTTGTGTTATTCTTCCAGCCTCTACAGTGGAAAGGGCAAATACCTCGGAACTCGCACCACAGTCGACGATGAGTTCAGGAGCGGTATCCTTGAGGTGAATAACACTGAGGCGGACCTTACGCAAGGAGCCTTCAGGCAAAGAGCCGCTAAGTTTGATTACACTTTTGAACCGGATGTTAGTAAACGAATTTTTATCTTTATTATACATTTTTTCAAAATAGTTTTGAAAAAAAGCTTTCAAATTAAAATTCTCGAAATAAGAGGCCTCTACAGCAAAAAATTTGAACCAAAACAAACGACTCTTCTTCTAGGCAGTTGAGTAAAAATACCTAATCTATCTGATAGTTTGTACAAAAGATTCATGATAAAACCATATTTTATAACATAGATAGCGGAACGTGTCCTAGGAGAACTACAATCAGCCTCAGATCTTAGTGCTATCGACATTATGAGAGGACGAGATCAGGGTCTACCTCCATACAACGAGTACAGGAAGATTTGTGGCATGCCAGTGGCTCACAAGTTTAAGGACTTCGAGGATGCCATATACCCTGATGTAAGGAACTATTTAAGATTCATCAGTCTTAAGGCAGGCTTTCTGATTGTCTGCTATATTTTTTTCCATTACGACTTTTTATGTCACTGCTGCTACCGTGACTCCGGCATTAATTCTTTCCCAATTAATTATTTCTTTCCTTTCATCTTTTTACCATTGCATGAGCTAATATTCACGTATATCTTGTGCCAGCACGAGAAAATAGAGATCAGTCTTTAAGTAGTTACTTGATTAATCAGCTTATCTCTCTCAATTGGCTTTAAAAATAATAACCAAATGCAATGAAAAGATTTTGTACTCCAGAAAGTGGAACAACTCCGCCGCATATACAACGGCGAGGTTGACGACATGGAGCTGATGGTAGCTATCTACAGCGAGCGACTGCTGCACGGCGCCTGGGTTGGACCGACGTTGTTCTGCATCATGGTCGAGAACTTGGTCAACTGGAGGAGGTCTGACCGATTTTTCTTTGAGAATGGATACTCGCATGCTGCATTGACTCTGCGTAAGTATTTAGCGGAATACTTTCAAAACAGTCACGCAATCTTTTGGAATGTTTGAGCTAGGCAAGTACAACTCAGCTTAGTATGTACACGAATAAACGGTAAACAAAGTAACAGTTAAATCGATTCAATTAGGCACATAAAGGGCACTTTTGAATGTCAATATTTACAAAAAAATATAATTGATTCTAGTTGCCCCTTTTCAAACAGTAGTTTCGTATGGAGAATCGGCAAGAAACTCATACAATGATACTCCTTAATAACTTAGCCAACGCTGCTCTTACAGCTCAATTGAACGAAGTAAGGAGTACCAGTGTGGCTCGGCTGCTATGTGACAACGGAGATGGAGTTGAAGAGATACAACCTAAAGCCCTGCTTAACATCAACAAGAAGTAAGTGGTGATAGTTTTCCAAGAGAGTTCTTTTTTAGGGTCCCGTACCCAAGGGGTAAAACGGGTACAACGGGACAGACGGACGGACAGCGGAGTCTTAGTGGTAAGACTCCGCTGTCCGTCCGTCTGTCTGTCCGTCTGTCACCAGGCTGTATCTTAGAACCGTGATAGTAAGACAGTTGAAAATTTCACAGATTATGTATTTCTGTTACCGCTATAACTACTAATACTAAAAAACAGAATAAAATAAATATTTAAGGGTATTCCCATATAACAAACGTGATTTTTTGCTCCCTTTTATAGATAATGGTACGGAACCCTCCAAGCGCGAGTCCGACTCGCACTGGGCCGGTTTTTTTTAAATTATTTCTTCGTTTTACCAATCAAATTATACATAGGATGAATACATTCTTGTTTCGATACGTTTCTTCAAAAATATTGTGCAGCTACAAACTTAACGAAAACTTTCTGTGAGAAACATTTCAGAAGAACTCTATGTTTTCAATTACATTATTTCCTACTATCAAAAGAAACTTTAAGTAGACTTCCGTACTTCTCAGCAAAGGCATCGACTTTATGCCCAAGAGCCAATTAAGCCAAATAAGTTGCTCGTTTACGAAGCCATGACCCAGAAACCTGTATCTAATATAAACACTAAAGTCTTTTTACCATTCTAGGAACAAAATAATACCTTGCAAGCAGATACCAGGTATAGATCTCAATAGATGGTTGGATACTAAATGTTATGCAGCCCAAAAAGACCAGTACGACTATTCAGTCACGAGGGATCAGTTCGACTATCCGGCCCAAAAGGACCCGTACGACTATTCGGTCAAGAAGGATCAGTACGACTATCCAACTAGAAAGGATGAGTCCGATTATTCAGTAAAGAAGGACCAATACGACTATCCGGCCCAAAAGGATCAATACGACTATTCGGTGAAGAAGGATCAGTACGACTATCCAGCTAAAAAGGACGAATCCGACTATCCAGCTAAAAAGGACGAGTCCAATTATTCAGTAAACAAGGACCAATACGACTATCCGGCCCAAAAGGACCAATACGACCACCGAGCAAGGGAGGATCAGTATAATGGTAACTTGAGGAACAATAATTATAACCCGCTGTGGGGTGGCACCGGCTATGGTTTTAAAAAGAAATAGAATTATATAACAGTATTATAATAATATATGAGCTCTGATTATGTATCAAGAGTATACGCCATGCCCGTGTAACAGATTTTAATTAAATTCGCTGTTGCACTGTTGGTATCTTTGAAGATGACTAACGGCTGAACCCAATACCCCTATTTTCACAGTCAAAGACAGATCGCTATTGAAGGCAGAATGTATAATTCTATCTATCATTGAATGTCGTCCCACAATTCCATAAGGTTCTTATTCTCAGACAGATTATTGGGACGTTAAAACCATAGCAAGATAGGTTTTACTATCTCCAGTATGTCAAAACCGGTGATACATAGACAGGGAGGGATAGGTTCGTCCGTAAGCGATGATCTAGGGTAGCGTGGTATCTTCTAATGCTCTATGAGTAAGCACATTGGTCGTTTGTGATTAATTTGATCACTTTTACATAATAATATATTTATATTTATAATAATAATTTCTAGAAATATTATTTAGGACTACTTCCCAGAAAGCAACCTTGAACCTTTTATTTCGCCGGAAGACTGTATCTCTGGCATTTTTAATAACTTCGTCCTTGGAGTACGATTGTTGTGTGTTTTTATGTTATGATTATACATTACATCTGATCTATCTGTAAAGATCTTTTGCTGAAACCAACTTGCTCCCAATTAGAAAGGATTATAAATGTTCAGAAAGACTAGAAATGCTCAACGAATTTTTTAACGCAGTTTGCCATTTTCAGCAAACAGACGAACGTTGCTAGCTATTCCTTAGTGGCCTCATACACCTACGGATATAATATAGAAAAATCTACTTTTTTAACAAAATAACTGGAACTGGAGAAATTTTAAGAGTTAAAAACATAGACAGGATTAAACATAGTCTTAAATACTGCTGACAAACAATAACACCTTTTGCTAAAATTCTTGCTGAAATCACGTCTCTGCGAATGCAAATGAGAAATAATAAGTTAAGGATTATGGACTTCGACTACTACCAACGTGGTGAGTTTCAGCTTTCAGACGAGATTTCTGAAAGTAAATTACAAAGTAGTTATGCGCAGCATTTACAGCTTAAGACTCACAAGTACACAGAAGTTAGATCAATGACCCCAATCTTTGTGGAACCTGCGTTACAGGGGTCTCTATCCGTCCATTATACAAAATTACAGGTAAGTAAGTAGTACTTATTTTTTAGGAGTACAATTATGTATTTAAAGCAAGTGTTGAAAATATGTCTTAAGTGTGTGTGGGGTGTGTGTGACTGTGAGGGTGTGCGTATAGAATGGTTGGTCATGTATTATATTGCGATTTTAATAGGTCTTCTGTTTACTGTAGTCAAGAGTTAAAAGATATTCTTTATTTTTAGATTTACAATTTAAGGGAATGTGAATTAGTTTGTGATTAGTTGTGTTGTGTACTCGTACGGATCACCATTAAAATACTATTGCTGTGACATTCTGGCTACTTATTGTGATTAGAGTTTGAAACATGTTATTTTGAGTAGCGTTGTAGATGATGGGCAATAACTTTTATTTGATATTTAATTGTCACGGTGGCCTATTGGTTTTGCTGATCTACATGACGTTATAGTAAAAAAATACTGACAATTAGCAGCGTGACTCGTCATGTATACCTACCTAATCTAAGACATTTCAAATTCAGCTGCATGCTTTCAGTTTATTTTCGGTACCACCGGTTTCTGCCTCCCACAGCTCACACCTACGATCTGCTGAAGAATCTCTTTCAGTCATATTTTTCTCACCTAATACTCGCCGGAAAACCCATCTAGAACCTCTAATACTTACCCCACAAAAACCAAGATCCCCTCTCGCCAAAGACAAATAACGGGCATTTTTATTTTCTTATGGAAATTAAACTGGAGCCCCGGTTAATATTGTTTCTGCTTACGAAATGCGCCGCAAAGATACAGCGGCTTATTTGACAGGCGTTTGAGAGCGTTTTTATGGGCTTTTGGGCGTGCCGCCGCCGCCGGGCCGCACTGGCCTTTCAAAGAGACGCACTTTTTGTGAGCTGGAATGTAGGGAAATGGATTTACCAGATTATTGGTTTGATTTTGGATGTTTAGAGGCATGTGAAAATGCTTATTAATCCCACTTGGACCACAAGACACTAAACACGTTTAGCGCTAAACGAATTTAAAATTTCGTTGTTTCTGTCGATCATTTGAAGATGACAGAGATAGAATGACGTTTTAATTATGTTTAGCGTTAAACCCATTTATTCATTAGTGTTGCAAGCAGGCCTTTGGGTTTTAAAGCATAACTTTTATTATATTTTGGCTGCAAAAAATTCACTATTAAGAACGTTAATTCCACATTAAACTAAAGCCAACCACCGTCACATTAATATTCAGTAAAGAATATTAAGTTCGCTACCTTTGTCCTAAGGATGTAACAGGGTAATGTGAAGACAAAGCTTGCGAAATCCGAAGCCATTGACGCTATATTCCTAGTTGCTTCCTCTCATAGAAAGTGCTTGGAATTACTCCGTTCACTGCGTAGTACAGTGCATGGTAAATTAACGAACTTGAACATTAGTAGTGTAGGAAACTTTTATTTAGAATTGTTGTGTACTCTGTTTGACATTATTTCTTGGCAGTGGATAGTGATAGAATGCCGCTTGCGCCACTCTATACATTAATGATCTACTGACTATCGGTTATAATGCCGCAAGCGACATTCTAGTATATCATTTTAAGAAGCCGCAATGGGTAACTTAGTACGGTCTGAAAAACCCCAAAGTGCGGAAAACTATAGGTGCCGAGAAAAAGTCGCCAAAGTTTATTTCGAGATTTGTGGGATAGTGGAAGTATTAAGGTTGGGAAGATTGCGTAGTGGATCTAAATTTGTATTTCTGCATTATTAAAAAAAAACCACGAATGGTATGGCAAGGTCTTTGTTCACTCGCTTCGCTCGCCCATTAAACCCCGACATCCCCTTCGAACCTAACCTGTCCGTGTCGGGGTCACTTGGGATACCCCAAGTCCCGAGCTCGCTTCGCTCGCTCTTGCATCCTAAGTTCTCCTAGTAACAGTAGTAGTAACATTGCCTTTTGTGCGTACATAAAATGTCAATTTTATTGCGCTAACCTCAACACTCAACCAAAATAACAAGTAACAATGCAATGCGTACGGCACTTTAAACGGGTCTAGGTACCGCCACTATTATGCACGATAAATTGAATTGAATTGATGAAAAAGAAAAAGTAAGAAACATGACGCAAGGAAAGAACACATCACGAAAAGAACTAGTTGTGGGAAATTATACGTCACATCCACGAAAACGTACATCGCTCAGCATAATGCTTCTATGACCTTATGCGAGACAGAGCCCCAGCGCTGGTTTTCATCACCAGCCGACAATCACCCCACTTGCTAGACAAAACAGTGATCGCCTTTTGTTATTATAAGCAGACAGGCAGGCGTAACGAATGGTAATACCTACCTACCGCTAACACAATTTCACTTCCAAACAAAACAATTTATTTTGAGTGTAAGCCCTTCGTCAAAGGAGACATGACAATAGTAGTAGTTCAGTTCGTTTCAATTAAACAAAGTAAGTCGCAACACGTGTACGATGTACCCTTTGAGGTCAAGTGGGCTTACACAGACTTTGTAAGACATTAATTTTAATATTTACAATATTAATTTTAAATAATTGTATTTCCTGTTTGATTTCTAGGAGGACTCTGTAAGAAAGGGCCTAATCAGAGTGCACACTTTGGTTCTTAGAAAATGCAATTAGATTAGAAAGAAAGAAAGAAAGAAAGAAAAAGTATTTATTGGGACTCGCACAGGACATTACAAATTAAACTAAAACACACTCATTAAAACATTATAAAAAATTAAAAAAACAAATTTAAAAAAAAAAAAACAAAAAAATAACAGAAAGTCCTGTACGAGGCCAAAAGGCTCCTATCTCAGCATATGTTGCGACATTTAAAAAAAAAATGTCGCAGCGCTGGTATTCTGATAGGGCCCGCAGTGATGTCACGGATAGATAGATACAGAAATAAATATTAAATAAAATATAAAATAGATGTAAATAAATATTAAATAAAATATAAAATATATGTGTGAAATACTTTAAAAATTAAATAGAAGTAGTCCGCGTGTCTGCACCCGACGTAACATCAGTTACTTGTCTACGCCTTTAGTGTCTGTGGTACTCTAGGCATCGTTGTGACAAGTAAAGAGACGCAGGCGCCGACACCATTAGATTAAATAGACTGTCATCATTCTGCTTTTCTCAACGATCTTGATTACCTAGTTTACAAAGTATTCCAGAGGCTTCTCTAGTCTAGAGTTCTTAGGAACTTTATATTCAAAATCTTTAGTAGTTTCAAGAAACTTCTCTCAAACCTCGTCTAGGTCGGAAAGGCATAGAATAAGTTCGCCTTCAAAATCAAAGACACCTACTGGCACCAACTATTTGCAAATTCTTGGCAGAGCTTCTTTGTTTTCTTACTAGCCTTGGTCCGCTAATACTTGTGACTTAAACTTATTTGGCGAAACGTCGATCTACTAAACCTCTCTGCCCAACCTTAAGGGAAATAAGGCGTGATATTATGTGCTACATTCTTTGTAAAACATTACCTTAATGCATCTACATCAGTCTAACAACCACATAGTCTATTCTCATAACACAATATGCAGAACTGAAGTATAAATTTGTTCGTGCAAGGCGACGCGCACTCGTGAGGCGCACAAGTAATACGCGGTGTGAAGCCGCTGATGAGGCGCCAAGTGCGACTAATTAGACGAGCAGACGCTACTATCGCGACTTTGTGTCAAGGACTAAAGACTTCCAACGAAACGGTCGGTAGACGTGTACTGCAATTGCAACCACTTTTTGCCACGTATAGTTGGTTCCCAAGTATCATACAATCGGGCAAGCCTATTGTCATTATTCGCGTACAGTTCCTTAACTCTGGGCTGCTACTGGGTATTAACTGACAGAAAATCCCAAAAACACTTTGTTTATTACCTGTACTAAACAACCAGTAGCAGTACACATCATCACACACAGAACATACAGTCCATACAGAACATACAGTCCCGTTGTTATACATACAGTCCACTTTAGGATACAGACCTAATACATGCTACCGAGCTAAATCCTTCGTTATTCTCTTTCAGCTGTGTTCTGTAGTGCTATATTAAATAATACCTAATTATGTATGAACATAATGTCATAATATTGTGTATCTCAGTAATTGTGTAACACGCAGTAATTGTCGACTAGAATGCTGAAATACAAGCCAACCTAACTGAATCATATCTGCGACGCTTCTCTTGCACTGGCTGCAAATTGAGTGAAGGCTCCCGCAGACAGGCGCGACGCGTCACCGGTAGAACAATTTCCGTAAAGTTTTCATAGAAATTGTTCCACCAGAGTCGCAACGCTCCTGTCTCCAGGAGCCTTAAAACAAGACGCCAATTTATGTTACATTTTTCCTCCCCATGAAAAGGAGAAATGTGTGTTCTTGGAAACTGACTAACAACCTCACTGACGACGTACAACATGTCGTATGTCATCAGTGAGTTTGTTAGTCAGTTAAATACTATTTCAACTGATAAAGTTGACCATATCGCTAGGAAGCGCTGTTTATGTGTTGACCTACGTATTTTGCTACCAAACTATAATTTATAAAAATAGAAAAAGCTGTTATTATTGTATTTATTAACCATAATTGGTTGAAACAAATCTTCGAATAAGTCCAGAGTTGCATTAAACTAAGATTATTGTGTGTGAACTGTTTGAGAACGTCATACAAACAGTGCTTTAAATAATTGACCCTGTCAAGAGCCGTAAGTCCTCCTAAATATAAATACTTAAAATAATCTAGAAATCAGTATGTGTTATATGAAAACTCTAAATCATTATCTCTTAAAAGTTTTGAGACTTTAATCAGTGATTTGCAAAACTTCGATTTCGCACTACATCACCCATACAAACCAACGCCATCTGTGACTAATCATTAGAACTGCCAATAATCCCAACTCCATACTGCTAATCTACGTACAAGCGATACATCGATCGAGTGTTGACGACTTACCTCATTCTTTCACACGGCGGTAGGTGGCGCTGTGTGTCATCTGACCAACAATCTGTTGTAAGCAAACACCGACTAATAACACCTTATTCGTCATGAACTGTGCTGGCTGTAATGCACTTTTAGTAACCGAGGCTCGGCTTCTTAAATGTAAAACCGGTTATCATTTTGAATGCATACATATAACGCCTCGTCAATTTGAAGCTCTCACAAATGAATTTAAGGCACCCTGGAAATGCCCGTCATGCAACAATGTTACGCGCCATACGCGGTCTAACTTGTTTGCACTTGTACGGGCCGCACTAGTTCCCACAAATGAAGATAGCATGAACATGTCGTGTGATATCATAGAACATTGTCCTACCTCACCGTGCAATTCTAGTACTTCGACGATCCTAGCTAAGGAAACCGTCGTTCAGGATACAGCTGGTACTTTCCAAGCATTTACAAATAAGCTACACATTACGTTGCAACGATGGACAAGCGACATGACATTTATGTAAGAGTACATTAAACGGCTGGCGTGACGAAATGGACGCAAGTTTAAATTAATTGAATAGCGAATTAAGATCTGCCCTGGGTGAAATAAGAGATGAGATGAGCAATATCCATACTGAGCACAGTACTTTGAAACAGAATGTAGCTGAATTATCCCTTGAAGTGACACAATTGCAAACTTGTGTGGAATTCCATTCGGGGGAACAGGTTGAACTCAAGAAACGTATAGATGAAATAAGTCGGCAAAGTTCCGAGCAATCCAACCTATCTATTGGATTGCTCGAAACTAAACTAGATAATCTCGAACAGCAAACAAGACAGTACAATGTAGAAATCTTAAACATGCTTGATACGCGTAGTAAAAACCTGATTCATATAATGGAGTCGATTGGTACTGCTATTAACTTTCCTGTTACTCAAAGAGATATCATATCGATTCACAGAGTTCCACATGCTCACCAGCAAACAAATAGCCCAAAAAATGTAACTGTAAAATTATCGTCGCGCATTCTGAGGGGCAACTTACTCGATGACGCCACATTGCACCAGTTTAAGTACGTGTGGATTTGAAACGCCACTATTCTCGTGCACAAATGGGATGGCAATACTGCTTTTGCAATACATACAGCCGACGATATTCGTAAGATTAAAAGCAGTCCGCCAAATACCAACATTGATAGTGGTTCCAATCCCATCAAAATATAATTATAATGTGTGTCTATACCTGCATTTTTATCTTTTTTTCCATATTTTTTTTTAGCCTGTTATAATGTATTAATTTGTATTGTATTTGCTTCGATAACTTTCTCTTACTGTATACAGGTTGATGCAGTGTACACGGACTTTCAGAAAGCTTTTGACAAGGTGGATCATAAATTGTTGCTTAAACAAATAGCTTTTAAAGGTATTCGTGGTAACTTGTTGTGATAGTTCATTTCATATATCACGAACCGTTGTCAGCGTGTTGTTATTAACGGATACTAATCTCTTGCTACTCGGGTTACATCTAATGTCCCACAAGGCTTCATTCTCGGTCCTCTTTTATTCATTATCTTTATAAATAATATAGGTATATGTTTTCATCATTCAAATTTTTTGTTATATGCTGATGACCTTAAAGTACACAAACCCATTCATAGCATTAAGGATTGTTATCTTCTCCAAGAAGACTTCGATCGACTGACGGACTATTGGTAACTGTACCAATAGTCCGTCAGACGATCCAAGTCTTCTTAAGATTGAGCTTACTAGTGAGTAAGCTCAATCTGAGCATTTCTAAGTGCAACTACCTAAATTTTACCAAAAACAAAAACATCATAAGGTTTTCTTACTCATTGGTTTATTGAATAAAGTAAATTCGGTTCGTGATCTAGGCATATTGCTTGACTCAAAACTTTACTTGGATTTGCATATCGAACAAATTGTAAATAAAGCATATAAGATGTATGGATTTATAATGAGATCCTCGCATGACTTCAAGCGGACCTCTTCGTACCTCTGCCTGTATAAAACCCTAGTCCGTTCCCAGCTAGAATATGCCGTATCCATCTGGAACCCGTACTATGGCAAATACATTGACATGATAGAAAACGTCCAACGTAGATTTCTTCGTGCAATGCACTACAGGTGTCACAACACTTATCTACAGTATAACCAGTTGCTCAGTAAATACAAGCTTTTGACACTTAGCTCTAGACGTAAACAGTTAGAAGCAATGACATCTGTATAACATTGTTAATGGCAATTTTGACTGTATAGATTTAAATAATGTATTGTGCTTTGCAGTCCCCAGAACTGTCCATGCGTGCAGGAAAACTCTTTTCAGTAGGTACCTGCCGATCTAACACTGGTGTACGTTCACCAGTTCGGCGAATAGCAGCCATCTACAATGAAGCATTCGAACACATAGACATATTTACATGCTGAAAAGGTTTCATAGCCTTTTGTATGAGACACTTGAGCTCTCAGACTAATCGTTTGTTGTTGTGTTTTTATAATACTTCTTTACTTCTGTTCTGTCTGTTATTTTTATAATATTAGTGTAATTGTCATACATAAAAAGTTCACCACCTAGTGACTTTAAGGTTTTATTTATTAATGGTAATCTGTGAACAGCAATTATTTATATTTTTCTATGTGTAATATTGCATAATGTTGTAAGCTGTTTGTTATTGTTATTGAATAAAATAAAAATAAAAGGTTCTTGATAGGATCGATCAGTGCCGGTTTTAGCAATACCGACGCCCCGGCCGAAATTTTTGTGGCGCTTCTCACTACTCTTAGAGAGTAGAGAGGCGAAAATTGTAGCTTTTGTTCTAGTTTGAGGAATAGGAAAATGCAGGATGCTGCATCTTTTCTTTGGCCCATTCACATAAAAAAAGTACCTAAACTTTTTCGACTTGTACAGAAAGTTAGAAAAAACATAACCCTGTCTTTGCTGTCCCACAATCGGGTAAAAAAAAAGTTAAATAACAGAAAAGATAGAGAAATAAAAGCCGGTAGCCGGTAGTTCGCGTTGGACACCCCTTCATGTCTGGCACCTTGGGCGTTCACCCAACCACGCCCTACCTTAACGCCGGTACTAGTCGATGTTGGTAAAGTGACCTCCTTATAAAAACTTGTGTCCGGGGAAGTACACACATATTTATCTATATTCGTGTAGCAAAGCAGCATGCTGTATTCCGTAAAGGTAAACTGAAAGCTGGGGGATTTTTTAAATAAGCACAATGCAGTTAAATGAAAGACAAGTTTTGGAATTTAGCTCTATGAGCATTTCAAGCCAGTTATGAACATTATTTTCTGTATTGAACAAAAACAGGGCATTACAGAACCAATGATCAGAAATTCTAAAGCTCCGTTATATTATAGAAACCAAGTATCATCCGCACATTTTTCCGCCATTACACAGCACGTAGAAAGACGATACGCAGTGCAATCCTCCAGGGGCCCACCAGTCAATATTAATTGAGCCCCGCGGCGGCCATGCTTCATTATATACACCCAGCGGCTAGGATTCCAGCAGTTATCGGAAATAGTTGGAGATTTCCCAGTGCGACTCACTAGTTTCGAGTTTTTACGAGAAGCGAGGATTTTTCTCTTGAATTTATATTCTACAAGTAATAAAAAGTTATTCTTTTGATTTTAAAGAAACAGGCGGTCTTAATTTCTGGCAATAGATTTTTGTTATTTAAGTAAAATGATGATCTCCGTATATACTATAGGAGACGTAGTTTAAAGTCATTTTCCGATTTTCCGGTATTGATGCGGTTGTCATCAGACTTGAGAGATTGTATTCCGGAAGGTTAATGTGTACGATACATTAATATTTGACTTAGATAAACCTAACCATAAATTATTTTATACCTTACCTAATCTACTTACTGCATAAATCCCCACGTTTTGACAAGTCGCCACATCAGTACATTGCACTCATGCGAAGCAGACGCGGCTCGCTAATTATTAAATATATGAAAATGAAAGTCTGAAAGAAATCACAATATTTTTTTTCCTCTATTCAAGAAACGAACGAATTTCCAACGATCCAAGAAACGCAACGTATACGGGCTTATTTCGTTGAACTTCTCATCACATGAAGAGTGCACTTTCTAGAAGTCCTATATTGTATATTGCTACATCTCAAGATTGAAAGTTCGAACCACTGTCCAATTCTCTGAAGAGGCCACAGGTTTGAAATATTGCTCTTGCAGTGAGGGCAATATTCACTGTTCAATATTAATAACTATAAGTTAAATGTTACTACTTTCTGCGCTTTGACCGGATCAAATACTATACTTATAAGTTTAGCCTAGTCATAGACAGAAGCCAGAAAAAAAAAGTTGTTAGATTTAAATATTGTACATCGTGGATATCAATATCGCAGATGGAATGCAAAATGTTTATACAATTCTGCGTGTTAAAGTCCAGTTTATGGAAAATCGCTAATCGTCGTTCAGCTGTTTTACATAACGGAGCTGCTTTGTAAAACGGCTAGCGGTTATGTAAAACAGTGTATTGTGACAATTCATCTGCGACATTATGTGCCTCCGATCCCTCACCCGTACCTGAAATATCGCTTACACTACGTCCTTTTATTTCAAAAAGCAGCAGCTACCGCTCTTTGACTAATAAAATAGGTGCGATGATCGAGCTCTGAAAATGAACGAAGCCTCCAAAGAGCATTTAGCATTTCTACGAATGTTGGTGGCAGTTCTTGGGAGATGCCAAAGGTCTATAGAATCTTATTTATTAATTTTCCTAGTCTCTGATGGTACCTTTGCCAAACATTTTGAAAAGGTGACTTTATAAAAACTTGTTCAGCTTGCATGATTGTTAGTTACCACGTTTAGCAAAATAATTATTGTTATTTCATTAAAATTAGTTTAATTTTTTCGTCTCCATGGTAAGATGTACGCAATATGCAATTCAAGAAAGATCGCTTCAAAAATAAGAAGAGATATCAAATGAAAATCTGAAAAAGACAGCATTTAATGTCACTTTCCATATTAAAAACTACCAGACTGGTTCTAACAAAGGCATAAATAATGTTTAGATTTTAATATCCATTTGTAAAATGTATCTTTCCAATTTATATTTTACTTGGAATAGATACAAAGTACTGAAAGATCTTTGAAAGATTAGGTACCTAGTGAAAATAAACGTGAACATTAATCCCATACCAGTTCCCATGTAATAGAGGTAAGATTATTGTGTATTTATCGACGAAGTACTCTGCTCATATTATTATTACAACAGAAAAACTTGAAGGTCGTCACCCGAGGTAAGGATTTCACGTTCTTCTGACAAATATCTGGTAAAAGAAAGTCCAGCATTTTGGCATCCTACCTATTCTAAGAATGTTGTTATGTAAAACGTCTCAATAATCTAAAAAAGACCACATACACACGCCATGCATGACCCAGTAACTATAAAGCTGGTAGAACCTAACTCCAAAGTCGTATGCAACAAGTTTAGGCACACTTACTAACACACACACAGCTGCAAAAACCAACTCTAACACAAGGGTGTAAAGTCTACGTAAAACGCAAAAGCAATTATGTGTATAAAACTATAATATCGCAAAAAGCAACCCTATCGGAAACGAGTAAGGGTGTGTCAACTGCAAGTGTAAGTTTGTTTCCTCTTTAATGGGCTTAGTTGGAAATCGCAGATGCAAGCTAGGATTAAGCACGTTATAATATTTTAAAGCTTGGTCCTGGTAAAGTTCGTCGGTCCAGGTTTTTATTTAAAATATATGGCTTCTGATATTTATGGCTTGGAAATGGTAGAATTTGCATCTTTTCATTACATTCTGCTTCGTTTACTGCCTCGCTATGCAACCCGATACCAGCTCTTTTAAACTTAGTTTAAAATTAACATAACTCACATCTTAATCTAAGGGGTTCCGTGATGCAGAACAAAGATACAGTTCTCATTATTTTCACGGAATCGCCTAAACCTTCCCGATCTTAGACACTAATTTACTATGAAACATTAATTATGTTTTTGGTATTTCACCGTTGGTACCACCAACAAACTAAACTTGGTGGTAGTTAGAAGGTGGTAGTACTTTCCCGGCAGATCCCACTTACAGAAGCTCTATCTAAATCAACATTGTGTATTGTGATTATGCTGATAGCTCTCTCTCACTGCTTTTCAATTTATAAAGGTGAGTATACACTAGAGCATTTCGTCGAGCATTTCCATGTAATGCAACGTTTTTACGAATGGTACAATACATGTAAAAGCTCAGTTCAAAAAAGTATTTCCATGTTATGTAACGTTCCTGTGAATGCTCGACTTTGCGTTCGACGTAATGCTCACGGCGAGTGAGCATTTACCTGTAACATTTCTTTTTACCTTACGTTCATTGTAACGACCTGCCCTCGGCCCGCCCACCTCACTCTGCGTCGCCCGCGCTCGTGCCTTTGGTCGATAAAATGGTACACCAATACGCTCGTTGGTTTTTAAAATCAGGTTGTAACAAAACATCGAGCTTCGTGTTCGAAGTGCGGCTCGATAAAGTTTAAAAACCGGCCAAGTGCGTGTCGGACCACGCGCAATGAAGGGTTCCGTAGTTGGGATGAATTTATCCCAAGAACAAACTTAACTCTGTAGATGAAAAACACGTTCTCCCATACGGAATGTATGTGAGAACATGTTTTTGCAACCGCAAATGTAAGCTGGTCGATTATTACTAGTTAACTTGTAAAGCTTACTTAGTTGTGATAGTTTTCCTTTTAATTTCGTTATAATTATACTACTGCCGTGATTTTTTCATATATCCAAAACCAACCGTTAAGCTGGCAGGGGGACACTTGACTCTAACAAAAACTTGCACTTAATATTTCGAAAACGGATTCCTGAATCCAAAAATTATTTTCAAAAACACAATATTTTTGAACGACCTTTCCAACGACACCCCATACTATAAGACAGATGAGGAAAAAAAAAAGCATCCCCACTTTACGTGTAGAGGAGGTACCTTAAATGTTTTTTTTTTTTCGTTATTTTATTTTACTACTTTATCGGCGTGATTAATATATATGCTAAATTACAGCTTTCTAGTACTACGCGTCTCTGAGCTAAGCCGAGAGAGACAGACAGACAGAGGGACATGGCGAAACTATAAGGGTTCCTTGTTTACTACGGAACCCTAAAAACGGCGAATGCTCGATGATCTGTTATAAGTAAGTGACAACCAGCGACATTCATCCATCTCGGTTTTCATTGTTTCATAAAACTTCCAGACTCCTTAATATTTCCTTGTTTTACAAACCTGCCTCATTCGCGCCTGCCCGCGCGTTCGTATTCAGGTCAACACTTCAAAACCCACGTCAGTTTACACTAGCAAACAGACACGTTTAATCGCAGTCCAGCGCTTTAAGCAGAATGTGGCGCTGACCGCTTGAGTATGCAAGTTATTGCACATTTAAATGAAACACGCTGCATGCCACGAGGCTTTAACGAAATAAACAACAAATTTAATACTATAAAATGTCTAATAAAACATTCTTTGAATACGTCGAAGGATTTCACTATTATAAGCATTATTTGGGGTACTCGTTTAGAGGTTAAGGGATATTCAAGTTAATTGATAAAAGTTTCAATATTTTCTAAAAGCACTGAATAAAATGAATCGTAAAGCATTTCTTTAAATCCAAAACATGGGTTTCTTTGCTGTTATAATATTAATGCAAATGATCAAATTATTGAACTAGTCTTTTTGTCCGCATTTCCTAAATAACTAGACGTTACGCTGAAAAAGTATGTTTTGTTCTAACTGCCACCAACATATAGTAGGTACGTATAAAAACCACAATACCCCGTTCAGAGGTAGTTCGAGAAACGCAGTATGGTGTCACCGGACCAATGGTGGATGGCATCCGTAATGGCTTCCACACGAAAAATGGTACCTGTATTCTGCCTTGTGTTCTGGCTTGAAATTCTCTGGATTTTGAAAACGACAGAGAAAAACAACGCATGGTGTTCAAAACTGGACCTAATTATTATTTATTATAATATATTTAGTCAGTAAATTAATACTAAATTTAGTCAATCCTTTACTCGGTCTTCTCACAGAACCACAAACATTCGAACATAAAAACACAAAACGACCAACCAACCGTTGAAATCATGAACAAATAGTGAGTTATGAAATCAATGCTCATTCCTTTACAGTACGAGTAGCTCCATTTACCGTACAGTAACATAATAACAGTCACATATTACTTTACATGAAAGATTTCTGAACAATAGGGTCACAATGGAAAAAACACGAGTTATTCCATAATTCATATTGTTTTCACAGAAAACCATTAAAAGCCCTTGTTTTTCAGTGAGGGGCATTTTCTTAAGCTGTTGCGGACAATAAAAATATGAGAGGGACGGTACGTGACACGAATAAAACGTATTGGACGAGGCTACAGGAAAAGCGAGTAATTAAGTAGGTACGTACGACCAAGGAGCGATAATATTAAGCAACTTATTCCTTAATTGTAAGTCATCATTTTTTCAGCCGAAAGATATCTACTGATGGACATAGGTCTCCCTCAAGCACCCCCACTTCGACCGGTTCGGTGCTTGCCGCATGAAGGCCGCAGGAATCGACTGGATGCTTGAAGCACAATAGTGTTTACTGAAAAAAAAATGAATATCTACCAGATAATCATAGGATCAGTAAGAAATTAATCATTATTATACCTAGTACCTACTAGTATAGGATTTGAGACTGCCTTCGACATTGGGTATCGGGAATCTTTTTGCGATACCTAACCTGAGCGATCTACTTTGTTTTCTCGCCACTGTTTCCTTTAAAAATAAAAGATATTGTGAGCATAATCTTAAGCTTTACGTGTACATTTTTACAATAAAGCATATTCTATCTATCTAACTACATACCAACAACAACAAACAATCCGTACTTAAAACTTGGCGATTGTGACACTGTATATTGTGGCATTTTGCTCGCAGATACTTTGCGTCATCCATCTTACTTTCCCAACAAGCACATACATAAATATCCTTTTAAGCGGCTATCACGGTTTCAAAATGGAGATTCGACACCCACAGTGGGTCACTGTGCTCTGCTCTCAAAAATAAATAAGTAGGTATATGAACTATGATTGGTGCGGATTTCTGCAGTCAGTCGTTTAATACCAAATTCAAATTGAATCGTCTCTCTGTACCCTCTTCTGAATTTTAGAATTATCTTCATCGGGGCACAAATTCCTAACACTCAAGTATTCAAATAACGTACAATAAAAATAAAAGCAACAAAACACAACTGGCGAAAACATAACTGGCGAAATGTGGGTGTACTATAGGTACACCTCTGCCTAACCCTTCGGTGATTACAGGCGTGATGTTATGTTATGTTATGTAAAAATAAAAGTCTTTGAAATAACAGTTTTAGTGGCCACAAAAAGGTCTGTCCATTAGGCACGGGGATTCGCCGCGACGCCATTTTTCATTTTATACCAATTCATGTTTTTGGAATTATTATGTTGCCAACCGAAATTGTAATTGTAATTATAATCCATGGAATTTTAATTGTTTGTCTATCATGATACATTTTATCAATCTATTCTCAAACGACTTTGCAATGACCACTGAAACAAATTAATGTTCAGAGGAACTGCAATAAATGTTACAAAGATGGATTGCTGACATAGTGCGCTAAAATTTTGCAACCCACATTGCTAGTTAAAAAGTAAGTAGTTTTTTTTAATATCCGTAAAAACGTTTCTCTTCTCGTTACAATTGAACAATGTTCATTACCTCATACGTTTTTACAATTCATCTTCTAGATATCTTGACTGAAGCAATGAATATTGTTCAAGAGTCAAAAATAAAGCTTACGATCGCGCGTTTTTTATCGCCTTTTGAATGCCTTTTGCTGATCGTATACCTATGTACATATCTGTCTTGTACAGCATTATAATAGAACGTTACCCAACCTTTTTGTACGCATTATAAAAGCTAACCACCATGACGTCATCACAATGTCGCGGCTCTTAACGTGACGTGGGGCACATTGCCCTTATAATAATCGATCAGAAAAAATAAAGAATGTCCTTCATAGACGCGGGCGGTCGGTGTGAAATGACACATTCATGAGGGGCTGTGGATACTAGGAGGTTTACACACTAGGCTTCATTCATACATAATAACCATATGGCGTTCATTACCTACTGCTTTTTAAGATATTCACTAAGCATGCCAGTCTTGATACGCCATGAGGGTGTAGATCAACCAGAAACTTGCAACGAGGGAAACTTGTGCTTAGTAAACTATGGAAGGTAATCATACAGTTAACCAAAAGTGGCCAATTCTTTCATAACTTCAGTTTTTTTCTGCACTGGTCAAATTACAGGCAGAACCTCGACGCAAAAAGAGGGGTGTTATAAGTTTGACCGCAATATGTGTGTGTCTGCCTGTGGCACCGTAGCTCTTAAACGGGTGAACCGATTTGAATGCGTTTTTTATTTGAAAGCAGGTTTTCTAGCGATGGTTCTTAGACATGTTTTATCAAAATTGGTTCAGCTGTTTGAAGATTATAAGCTCTTTTCTAGTTGATGAATGAGATGTATCTTCCATTGCTCTGATCGATTTGAAATTTGATATTCTGTTACTTCATTGATATTAAAAGAACATAGTAACCTTGAACTGATGGAATGGTCTTAATGAATAGGTCATAGATAGATGATGAACAGGGTCTGGTGATGGAGTAGGAAAGAGAAGTGAAGAAATTATTGTGTCAGGGGTTTTTCTTTATTTTACCTGTTAAAATTGTACTTGTTCCATTAATTACCCAGTCGACTTCCAGCAAACATCGATAACCATCGAATTTAAGTCGAACTGGGCATTTTTGGCGCAGCCGTGAGGCCCACTTCTTTATTCGATTTAGGTATGTTTTTTCTGTTGTGTTCATATTTTGTGCCACTATTTAAATGCTAATTGCTAATTATACATATTTTCTTTGTTTCCTAAATTTCATACCCCTGTTTCCCTTCCACCTAGTATACCGTCCCTCCAAGTTGTCCCTTTTAATGTTCGTCACAGTGGTCGGTCACAAAAACCTTCGCCTGGCACCCCTCACCAGAACAAACGATTTTATACTACACTCACAATATGTTTTCGATACCACACTCGACTGCGTGCGACTCCAACGAGGAACGAGCTACGAAGGTTTTAGTACGCGTAAAAGTATTATAAAAGATGTTGATTTTATAGGTCCTTCGGCTTCGGAGTTTGAGTATGAATTTTAAAGTCTACTGAGATTTTAGTGCCGTTAACTTTTCGCATCGCAATTTGAAGAGATTCTCCTATAAATACGCGTTAAACCCAGTTGAATTAAGTTTCTTTGTAAAGTTCTCTTTTGCTATATTTAACTCAACTATTTATAATAGAATATACAAAATTAAATGACTAACTAAGTAACGATTTACTTATACAAATAAATACAGAAACAAAAGGGTGTCATTTTGTTTTCGTATAAATTTGTATAGTAAGTCACTGTTCATCTTGTTTACTTTGACGCCTAAACAAACGCCTCCTTTGGCCAAAGAACGAGCCAGCCCTCAGGTCACGTGAAGTGTCGACCAGTCGGCGAGAAATTTCCTTAAAAAGGAGACGCGCACTCGGGCCCCATGACCCTAGGCGTTTCGCCCCCAAAAGGCTCAAAACTATAGTTATCCATAAGGTTACAGTATTTGCGCCGCTTGAGGGGGTCTCAGCAGCCGCAGCAGCGGCGCCAGCACCGCCCGCCGTGCTAGGAACATGAGATGGCGCAAGGGTGTAAAGCAAAATGAAGGTTGGATCAGATTATCATTAATTTCATCATCGTCGAATTTGAATGGAAACCTTTTATTAACCGCTATAATGAACGGTCTTGACTCTTGATAAATGCACTAAAGTTCTAAGTTTGTTCTTTAGTATCAGAGACCAGGATGAAACGACTGTTATGACAAAACATTAGTGTCTTTCCTCGTCGGGATACTTAAAATTGGTATCATTTAAGTCAAATTCCTAACCAAAAGTCAAACCTGTGTTGATTAATAGGAAGGTACAAGTTTTGTGATGATTTTTTATTACAAACAAAAATTACCAGGTATTTTTTCTATATTTTTTTTATTATGCTTGGAAATTTTGATGAAAAGTATTACCTACCAGATGTCCCCCTTTTTGCTGGTTTAAAATGTGATCGCTTCTCGACTTGTTTTTCACTAAATTTTCGTATATACACATTATCTACTTTTAGTGTTCGAAATTGATTGACACGTCCCTTTAGATAATCTCACAGAAAAAAGGCAGGACCTATCGAATCTGGTTGGCGGTCAATTAAAGTCGATAAGTCTTGGAATTTATTGTATTTATTGTTATTGCTGCATGATTTATGTTTAGACCTTGAAACCACGTGGTCTAACTGATTAATTTGATGAAAGTAAAAATTAAAAAACTTGGCACTATTGCTATTGCCAGTCGTAGTAACAGCAGTACCTGTCCTGTGGCTCCTTCAAGGAAGAATGGTGCAATTACTCCATCTAACCAGTCAGATAAAAATAATTTTGGGGTTCTGTGTGGGTCAGCAAAGCTTGCTCTTCTCCTGAATAGTGAATTTTTTTTTTATTTAAAAATCTTTTGAAATTAAATGGGATTAGTCACTTGATCAGATTTGTTGAAAAGTATCTGGTCGTTTTTTTAATTCCTTTAGGAAATTTTGGGATAAAATTATTGAAGTTAATGCGGTAGTCATAGTCTTGAAAAAGAATTTGTTAAATTTTAACTAAATAGTGGATAAAGAGTTATATACATTGGACAACAACAACAACCTATATAATTCCAAAAATGCCTGAGTATTATTTTTTAATTGCTCCTTGTTAAGTTTTTCAAATCAGGTTAATCCATTTCCTTCTAAATAATAAGTGCTCCTTAACCATAATTGTGTTTTCCTCTTCATGGTTATTATTACGGCGCGGCAGTTTCCTCAAGATAACGAACCGCAAATACTGACGATCTGGCTCACGGTTTTATACCGGAACGTTAAACTATGACCAGCGCAAAACACTCATAAAATGAAACTTCTTTCATTTACATGTGTTTTATGTTTCATATGGTAAGAAGTAGAATTGTATGAGACTAGATAGTTAATTGATTCAGGCGTGAACTTGCAGAAATCCATTATAAAATGCAATAGAAGTGGATATATTTAGTAACCTGTTCCGCTTAGCTATTTCTAAAGAGTCTTAAAAAGACCCTAAAAGAAATCGACACGTATTTCACCTCTCTACGAGGCATCCTCAGGATGACGATTGACTTGTCGCGAACTCGAACACGGCGTGTTGCCACACCAAGCACTGAGCGCAGTCTGCGCTCAATGCTTGTTATGGCCTTTTTAAGACTCTTTAGAAATAGCTAAGTGGAACAGGTTACTAAATATATCCACTTCTATTGCAATTTGTATGAGACTAGTCTTCTGTCAAAATCATAACCGCATGGATTGATTTACCTCTGGTACCTACCTACCTTTTGGTCAAGTTGCACAGTTAGCTGTAGTCTGTAAGATATATGAAAAAAAATTACAATTATTCAATCAGCTGCTCTTAGTTATTGGTTTGCTAAGATCAAACGGCGTCCGCTTCATCCTACTCATGTATAATATAATAATATTATGAATGTGAAAGTATGTATGCTTGTGTGTTTGAATGTTTGTTACTCAATCACGCAAAAACGGCTGAACGGATTTAGATTAAATTTGGCACACAGATAGTTTATAACCTACATTAATGCATAGAATACTTTTATCCCGGTAGTTCATTCCCGTAAGATAATTTCTGACCTCCACGCGGGCGAAGCCGCGGACGGAGGTTAGTGTTAAATATTTAAATTCAAACAGCCAATTTAGCTTATCTATACCTGGGAAACGCTAGGCAGATTTTTGATTTTAGGTACTAGTCCATTGAACCAGGTCAGTCTTGAAAGTTTTAATTTTATATTAAAGTTACTAATTTATTATACATCCGTCTAAGATAATATTAACACAATTCAAAAATTTACAGACTTAAAATAATAATTATAATATGTACAAGTAAGTATATAAAGAAGTTACAAATTGTTCAATCACCACAAAATTATTACTAATTGTTTAGCCCGTACCAAACTACTCGTGAAATTTTACAAACTATTCAGTTTTATTAAAATCAGTTACGCGAACAAATTAATAAAGTTAATATGTTTATTGGATAATAGTATTAAAATCATATTCAAGTATTAAAGGATGGGTGTTTACATCCCTATTATGTAACGGAGAATTTCTATACCCAATATACTCTAGCTACCTGATTCTGTACTAATAAATATAAAACCGGGATACAACACAAGTATAAAGATAAAAGAAGTAACTGCCAGCACGAGCATATAAGTCTAGTTAGTCATAAAAAACGTATAAGTGAGTTTACGACATGGGACATTTTACTCCGGCGGGGGTGGAATATAAAGGGGAAATAATAATCGTGTCGCTAAAATCATAACAAGAATGTTATCCCAAACTTGGAAATAGCAGAAGGAGCACTTTGTAAGAGATCAATGCATTGGATGAATTAAATGGGTTTTAGGACTTAATTCTTTGTACAACTCAAACTCGAAACATTTATTTTAAACATTTGTTTACAGGGACTTTTAAATTTTCAAGGAGTCGGCCAGTCAGAAATATAAAGCCAGTTGCCCATTTCATTTTCAGCGTTCCTATGGAGGAGTAGAGCGGGCAAGAAATTCTGGAAGTCGTAAGACGTAAGACTTCCAAAAAGGAGGAAGTTATATGTTCGTAGCGTATGTTTGTTTTTTTTTTTATGTATGTCCGCCGATTTCTCCGTCAATTGTAGACCGATTTTGAAAATTCTTTATTTGTTTGAAAGGGTATGTCACCCACATGTCCCATATACATTTTATTCACGTTACTATAAAACTACAAAACTAGTTCATTTAATGGCAGTCCCCTACGGATATTCTTGGGTTTTTTATTAAGTTTATAGGTGGTTGAATATTTTATTGCCACATCTACAATCATCAAGAACCAAATAGGTAGGTACGTAGGAAAATACTATGAAAACTGATACTCTATTGTTTACATATAATTCTCTCTACTTATTAATTTTTTTCACGTTTATTATCTCACGTTACATTTATTTTTTAAGTCGGGGGGTTTACATTATTTTATCCTTTTTCAATTACTTTTAAACCGTCGGGGTTTTTTCAAAAATTTTAATTTTTCTTTTTATTTTAAACTTTTTAGAGAGCATAGATATTATGTACACACGGCTACACATCAACCTATACTGTTTGGACTTTGGACTATTAGAAGTTGAACGGCGCGGTGTCTGTCTGAAATGTAAAATAAATACCCTACAAAAGTTAGCTAATGAGAAACAATTAACTAACCTATCTATTGTTGCGCGGCCACCGGTCGGCGCAGCCTTGTAAAAGAAGATGTTCAAAATGGTATCCATTGTCTTGGATGCAATGAGTCTCTTGGGTAATTATTAAATAATAATAATAAGCTCTTTATTCTGAACATCAAAGTTTTGAGGTTTTTCTCTTACATACTCCTCTCCTGGCATTTATCCATTGCGTTCTGTCTCGCGCTACTCTTCTCCAGTGGTGTTCAGCCGTGAGCATCAGGTCATTGCTTAATGTTATGTATGAAATACATTATTATATTCAAAGTATATCACTCACGGTTATCCCCATCCTCCTTTCAATTTGTTTGATGGTATAAACACCCTCTCGCAACACTACTATTAGCTGCCGCTGTTGTGGAGTTAATTGTGGCATCATTAATATTGGTGCACCACGCACTAGCACAGTAAAACACTAAGCCGACGTACTCACGGACGTAATAAGATCGCGGCGGTTTTTTTTCGAGTAGAGTTGAAAATCCAACGCGCTGGGATGCACTCTCGTCCCAGCGCGTTGAAAAACACATTGTTGGATTTTCAACTTTCGGCGCTAAGCAGAGCGTTGAAAATCAAGTGCACGAAAAAAGTCGCCGCGATTTTATTACGTCCGTGCGAACGTGGGCTTACAGATGGCTTACAGTCTTATTTATAAAAATCTCGTTAATCACTGATTAGCCATTGTTTAGCTAAGCAATCGTAAAGTAACTACGTTTATAAACAATACGGAATATAAAAAAAACACTGTCCATGAGAACAATAGCCCCGACCGATTTGGAAATTGACTGGCATAGATAAATCATAAAACATTGAACACGAGCGAATTTTAGCGCATTTGTTTGCGATGGCGCAAACCGCCGCGCTGCGTTTGCGCCTACACACACAGATGCACTTTTTTTGGCCGATGCCACGATACTCAGTCCCTTTCCTACAATTCTCTGTATTGCTGGTAGCGTGTCTAACTTGATGTGCGACCGACTGTACATAACGCGCCGCACCGGGCGTTCGCCCGAATGACCCTACGAAAGATACGCCTCTGCTACAGTAGTATGTACATTAGATAAGTATTTGCAAAAAATGGCAACATGGATTTGCACAAGCAATGTTTGCTGCAGCGCCCCTTGGTGAGTTGTCACCGCCACCTATCTAAGAACATGCACCAATCAAACCCGAACTCATTACTGAAAACTGCATCAAAATCGGACTAGTACTTTTGGAGAAAAATGGCAGTATGAATTTGCACAAACAAACATCCTCGAACCCCAAACGCATATTATAAATAATAATGTTTCATATGTTTCATTATACGTCACATACATGCACCAAAGTTATGTGAACCTGCGAAATAATATAATGTTTGTGGGTTATTAAGATGCGTAGCCTCGAATCTGGCAGTAAATATGAAAATGTGACGTAGAGTTTCATGCCGACTGTTCGCCATAGGAAACCACCAATTGAAACCGCGCAACAAGCTTCTGACGTTTCTTAAGTGCCCATGTAGGTTTAGCTATATCTTATCATATAATCTTCTCCTTCTACTATTTCTTCTTCTATTTCTTAGATATCGCACAGCAGTTGATTTTTATCAACTGCTGTGCGATAGCCCCGCAAAAACTCGAAAATGGCTCGACCGATTGTGATGAGACTTTGGTAAGTTATTGTGTGCGCGCCGGAGAAGGTTCCTAACAAAAAAAAAGCTTTGCAACGCATGCAGGCAATAGCTACTGTGAAATGATAAATTTGAAATTAGAAATGGTGTGCGCGAAGCTTTAAAACCGGGCAGAAATAAAAGTAGAAGACACTTTGTTATACACAGCGAACCTTCTGTATCTATCTGTGTATTGTCAAAAGCGTGCTGGCCATAAAATTTTGTGTTTACTTTCTTTCGCACGTGTTCAATTGATCGCTCGACCTTGAGTTTAGAAAGAAGTCAAGAGCAATATGATATTTATTCTCGTGACCTCATGCCAGACTGTGTGGTTTGCACGTATGTGAGCTGTAGTAGGTACAGCTCACATACGTGCAAACAATTTTCGTTAAAAACAGTTTTAAGTGGTGTTTTATAGTAATTCAGTTTGTGCCCGCGGCTTCGCCAGCGTGAAAATCCGATAAAAACAACGAAAACCGGCCAAGTGCGTGTCGGACCACGCACAATGCAGGGTTCCGTAGTTGGGATGAATATAAGCCAAAAAACAAACTAAACATTGTAGTTGAAAAACAGTGTTCTTCCATACATACCTACTGCAATAAGTTTGTAAGCACAATATTGGGAGATTTACCATGTAATTTTAAGACCATAGACTTCTTATAGATTTTCCTGTAATCTAAAGTATACCTAGAACTATTTTTTTCAAATTTTTAGGCTCAGTAGTTTCGGAAATAAGGGGGGGAAACAGTCAATTTTCATCTATTCTCTTACTTTAGAACTATTTATTTTAAAATTATAAGAAAAAAAACTTGAGACCCCTTCATTTGATATATCACACGGTACAGTGTGCAAAACTTTTTATTTTATTTTCTTGTTTGTCTCCCAAAAGTGACCCCATGTTCAAAATTCATTTATTTACGTGGACCGTCCGTGTTTGGGTCACAGAAATTGATATGTTTACCAAATTTAAACTTAATTGGTCCATTACATTCGGAGCAAACTGGCTGTGACCCGCGGACAGACAGACACATGAGTGATCCTATAAGGGTTCCGTTTTTTTTTGCTTTTTGGTGTACGAAACTCTAAAAACCTTCTCCACACGAAAAAACACTCAGATGTGCCAACTATAATGGTGATCGGTCTAACGATTTTGGAATTTATCAATCTTAATTATATGTATACCAACATCCATTTTTTATTACATGATTTCCTTCGTTCGCATATGCTTCCGGTTACTCGTTTTGTAACCCATTTTTAAAAAACTTCCAGGCATTCGATTGAGCTGAAACTTGGCAAACTCATATATTTAAATTCAGTAATGACTCAAAAATATGATACCATGGAATTGATCTGATGGTGGAGCCCGAAGGTGGCCATAGGAACTCCTCAACTAAATAAGATAGCACAATCGTGTTTGGAGTCATTGGCTATGTATTGACCAGTGCTATTACATTAGGTGGTGTTCAGGGACTGATGATGGAGCCGGAAGGCGTTACCGCGCACTTCTCAGTCAAACATGGTAGTAACATCGTGTTTGGAGTCATTGGCTATGTATTGACAAGTGCTATTACATTTGGTGGTGTTCAGGGTCTGATGATGGAGCCGGAAGGCGTTACCGCGCACTTCTCAGTCAAACATGATAGTAACATCGTGTTTGGACTCATTGGACATGTACTGACAAGTGCTATTACACTTGGTGGTGTCCAGGGTCTGATGATGGAGCCACAAGGTGTTCGCGGGCACTCCTCAAGTAAATAATAATAATACCTTTACCAATTTTATAATTTTTAATCAGAATTTCGAAGATTTTAATTTTGTATAAATGTCACATTTTACCGATGTAACCAAATTTTCAATATTAGCGCTTATTACTAAATAAGTTAGCTTATTTGTCTGATTCATTGTTCTATGCATGTGGTGTTACCTATAAGTAACTGCACTGTTATTTTACTTTTAAGTGTATTATGTGTTTGTATCAGTGTTATCAAATGTTGGTGAACCAAATAAACAATAGAAAAAATAGGCCCGTCGTGTTGGTTTCATTAGATTTGTGTTGACAAGTGCAATGACACTAGCACTTCACACCCTGGACAGCATCTAGAGTAATAACTCTAGATACTGTCCAAGGTCTGATGATGGAGCTGGCAGATGGCTATAGGAACTCCTTAACTAAACAAGATAGCCCTGTTGTGTTTGGGGTCGTTGGTTTTATCTTGACAAGTATCTCACATTTATGGTGATTGAACAGACAAATTCCAATGCTAAAAAGTACATAATGCAAGTATAGAATATACGTAAAAAGTACTAAATAAAACTAACATGGATGATGATCAGTAACATTATTTATTTATTTAGGTCTACCAACAGCTGCTTACACCACTAACATCTTTAAAAAAACATGCGTTTAAAACTTTAAACAGTGAAACAATTACTTGAAGGTATACCCACATGACCAAAATTAAATTAGGTTAATTCACAGCTTAGGAACAAGTCAAGTTAACAAAAAAACTAAATAATAAGAAAAAAAACAGTGGCACCTCGGGAGTGCCGACAGAAGTGAAAACTTTAAAAAATCGTCACCGCGGTAAACAATGCGTTAATGTATTTTTAATGGTCAAAAGGTGGTGTCATCACGGAGTCGCGAAATCAATGGTTTAGATCTATCTCAAAAATGCCCAACGCGCCTAAAGAAGTTTTCACTTCAAAAATGGTAGTAAATGCTAAATATAAAAGCATCATAAAGGCTTCACAACAAATAAGACAAATCAATCTGCCTAGCCTTTTCCCAACTATATCGGGGTTAGCTTCCAGTCTAACCGGATGCAGCCGAATACCCACTTGTATTTTACAACAACTGAGACAAACAGTTCAGAATTTTAGATTTCTGATTATTTATGGAATCAAAGTGAAAATCGATTAGATCGCTATAAACAACTACCTATTTTAAAACCTTGCAAAACCTAGCACATGGAGAGTAAAGATCCCGTTCTTCTCTGTGGAGAGCAAAGTGAACTATTAGGTCTACGCGAATTTTTTGATAGAGCACGAAAGTTAATGAGAGCGAGCAAAAAAAATCGAATGTTCTCCACATTTTGACGAGTTTTGCAAACATAAATGTAGGGAACAGCAGATTTTTTTTCACGATTTCAGGTTTGGTCCCATAGTAAAAGTTATTCATAGTGATGAGTACAATAAACTCCTAAGTGTTTTCATATATGAAAAGAAAGACCTTATATACTTGTACATAATATATATATATTAGCGTTAGATTGTACGTATATTGTATTTAAGATTTGTCAAGTGTACCCCTTGAGAGGATGAAACAAAAATCCTTCCTTAGTGCTCATCTTCGTTCTTCTAATGTGTGTCTTGGAGGACTTGAAAATATTCTTGTGAGAATGGTGTTTTATTACCTATGCCGACAGAAAGGGCTAGAGCATGCCAAACGAAGCGTTTTTGAACGCGTTCTAGACGCAAACTATTCATTATAGCATAGTGCGGTCGCCACACCACACTGCAGTTTTCTAATATGCTACGTACCAAGCTATACTGAAATCAAATTTTTGTTTTACTTTGACGAAAACCCTTACATAGTCTTATGACAAATAGTCCATAACCAAAACAGCCAAACAGTGTGCACATAAATGTAGTCTGTTTTGCCGTCTTATCAAAAACGATTAAGTCAATGAATTACATAAAAAAATGTGGTAGTCAACAATAATAAAATAATTGGTTCAATCTTCTTCTCGACAAATTCCATCGAAAGCTCTTACACGATCGTCCGGGCAATAGTCCCCCGCAAGTCCCGCTCCTCCAGCAATTGAATTTATCTGAGAATCTTCGAAAGGTCCTCCCAGTCCATCGGTCACTTCTATAACATGTACCTGATGTACCCACACCTGTACTCTTGTGCCATGATTCCTCGGCAGTGTCGTTTGTACCTCTACAAATGGTAGGCTTTCGTAATGCCTATAAGTAGGAGAAAGAGGTTGAAACTCTTCACCGTACACTCGTATACCACTTGGATATATAACATAATGACAGTACGTCACATTAATCACTAGAACACAAACCAATACCACACACAAGTATTTCATGTCGACTGTTTCTTGTACCATTAAGATATATTTGATGACTTCGGCCTTTATATATTATTATCAATAGAGCGCACACATAAACAGTTTTTATAAGGAAACCAGATTTTGAATAAATCATCCATACTGGGCTCAAGTTGTGAAAAAAATATAAGAATATTTAGTAATATTATCAAAACTGGCTGACTTTCGAAACAATTAAATAGAGATGGGTATAAGCAGTTACAGTTTAAAGGTGAAATAGTAATGATGCCGTGGGCCAAAAGGCTGCCCAACTGAAATAGGACTGTGCAGAACATGTCTGACAAACTGTGGGACAAATAGCTCAGAACTGGTGCCCTGAGACTGTAAGATGGGGTTGCGGCAGGCCATGTAGAAGATGGCGGAACGAATGGATAGGTTTCGTCAAAAGTGGATGGAGGACGAGCGTGCTCGCGAAAGATGAACGGAGTATAATGAGGCCTTTGCCCAGGAGTGGGATAGAGCAAGCTAAGAAAGAAAAAACCGTGGTGATGACAATAAATAGTACTATTTTTTTATATCGAACCCAACACCTTACGCGCGGCCTGCATACACAGCGCGACGGCTACACGGCTCGGCTCGATGAACACTCGCTTCCACGGACACCACTGCGACGGACGATCCTCCCTCTCTAATTTACCTAATTATTGATTGTTTGTCTGGGAAATTATAATGTCAAGAATGTTATAGTTTCAAGTTTATTAACCCAAGAAGTAAGATTTTTCATACAAACAAAATCCTTATGTTTGTATAAAAAATCTTATTTCACACCCTTAAAGGTTGAATGTCCAAAAAACCTTTCTTTAGTACATTATAAACTGTACAGCTGTACACTGATATGTCAGTCAGTTTCTCCTTTTATATATTTAAACTGGTGAAATGGTACCTGCTCATTCAGCTAAATGTCTACCAATTAAAACATGGATGAATTAGACACCGACCCCTACATCGACGACAGATATGCAACATTCTGAAAAAAACAATAACTACAGAGTGTAGGCAAATTAAGCGTGAAAAGACCACAATCTGTTTTAATCTGGCTGTATTTGGCGTGACAAAAATAACATAACATCACGCCTAAATTCCCCGAAGGGTATGGGCAGAGGTGTACCTCGAAAAAAAGCAATAACACTTGACCCGACCCGGGAACCGAACTCAGGACCTCACGTTCAGACGTAGCGCTTGTGACCACTAGAACAACTAAGTCAAATATATTTCTTAATAATTCGAGATGCAACCCTTTTTTTTTTGGGTAGGAAATTATCAAAGAACTTCTCCCACTCTTCGTGTCAGACTCTTAGTGACTAAAACCCACCCGTGTTCCTTCGGTTGCCCTGTTGCCAGGGGTCACGATCTCCCTTTCGGTTTTTTTCGCACCCCCGGCAGGCATCGGCCCTAGCGGACTCCGACAATTCTGCTGACATCTCTTTGAGGCGCGCGTGGAACAGAACGCGCCGTCGACCCGGGTCTGGTCCTTATCGGACGGTGAGCCACCCATTGCTCACCGCCCGCAAGCCCGCGCCTACGGTGGCCGGAAATCGTCTCGCGATTCCCGACGCCCTGGGCGTCTCCTCCTGCGGCGGTTAGGGGCGTGAGGGCGCGAAATTTGCCTCTGCCTCACGCGTTCCGCCTCCTCCTTTGCGAGCATTACCGCTTCGCAGAAGGAGGTGACAGCCTCCCATTTCCTCTCGCTCTGTACCATGGGCTGAACCAGGGCCGGACGCGAGAGATCACCGCCGCCGATGCCGATGCAGCCGGGCAGACCTCCACCGTATGTTCCACCGTGTCCTCCGAGCGATCCACACAATGGTGACACCCGGGCGTTTCCTCCCGCCTTATCCTGAACAGGAACCTCCCGAAACAGCCATGTCCGGTGAGGACCTGCGTCAGGCGGATGGTGAGGACGCCGTGGCGCCTCTCTAGCCACTCCTCAAAGAGGGGTCGTATCGCCGCAATTGTGGCGTGCCCAGCGCTGGGTTGCGACAATCGCACTCTCCATGACGCCATGAGATCCCGCCGGAGCTCTGTCCGCTGTGCCGCGATTTCTCGCGGCAGCGGAGCTAAGCCCCGGCGCCTCGGCTCCTCGCGCCACTCCCAAATGTGCGCGAGGACCTTTGCCTCCAGATCCCATGGCGGTAATCCGGCAAGGAGGCTCGCCGCCTCGCAGGAGACCGTGCGGTATCCTCGGGCCAGCCGGATGGCCATGACCCTCTGGGACGCGTTCAACCGGCGGGCTGGCCGCAGCCTTATTGAACGCGTCCACACCGGTGCCCCGTAAAGGGCCATGGACCGCACGACCCCGCGTAGAGCCTCCGGCAGGAGGCGTCGAGATGCACCCCTGGGGCCGTAACATACGACTTCCTATTGTAATCTACTACATAATTCCAAATGCAATTTAGCAGAGTTGTGTCACGTGTTCTGAGTAGTTAAATCTTGATCGCCACTGTTTGTCTTTGTTAAACCTATCTAAGACACTTTAATCTACTAGTTCTAACTATCCTATCTAATTTTATAAATGCGAAAGTGAGTTTGCTTGTTTATTTGTTACGTTTTCACGATGAAATTTGGCACATGAGTAAATCAAGACCTGGGTTAGGACATAGCATATTTTTCATCCCGATATTCCCCCGGTAGCGAGACTTATGTGGGTAAAATCGCGAGTCGCAGCCAGTATACATACTAAAATAACAAAAATGATTTTTGGATTGCAGATTGTTTGTACATAGGTACCTAAATCTTTCTCCATATAAAACTCATTACATGGTCTAATTTCTAAACCATAATATGAAGTTACCTACCCTCTCATTCGAATCTAATACAATAACGCAGAAAGACAATAAGGCCTTACAAATTGAGAGCTCATTACAAGCTAGACTATATATCATTTAGTAGCTCGGCTGCAGTGCAACACAATTTCCTCCTCTAATATGTGAGACGCGCCGGCGAGACTATCATCCATCATACCAGGGAGCTAATATGTTGCCTATATGAGCTTTATACTGAGGGGAATATCAAATTTAGTTTTGTAAATTGAGTGTCATTTTTACTTGAGAACGGAGTATAAAGTTAAGCGTTGCCTCTTAATTGGAGGTTATGGTACACTGGGAGCCCAAACATAAGTATGAAGTGTAAAGGCCTTGTTAGATGAACGACTTCTTTTCTCAAAGTTTTGCTGCCAAAATTCATGCTGATGCAATTACTAATTGAAATCAAATGTCGATCCTGAAAAAAGACGAAGCGAAAATTTAACATATCTATTTAAAGTATTAATCAAAGTCGCTTTTTATGTGTCTGTGTTACCGCTTAGTTCTTTCAAACTCCACACTTTTTTTGCGAATTTGACCATAATTTAAATATTTTATTCCTAGTCTATTATAATACACTTATATTTTACTTGACACAGCTAAAAAATCTCGATGTTTTAACATGTCGCCATTGCACCCGTGCGACGCAGAGGCGGCTCGCTAGAAATAGTTAAGTTTAATGTTTAAGATTTACCAAACCATAATTCAAACATTTCTATTATTAAATCAACACAAGACAGTCTGTGCAAACGTCTAGAAATCCACCAACAGTCCACATAGCTGGAATATCACAAACAGATAAACAAACAAACATACACACAAACTTGGTCCGAAGTTGTCGGACGCAGCCAAAGCAGCGGTTAATTTACCCAATAACGAACGGTTTCATTTCCAACATTCTGCGCATACTATCGATTCCAAGTTCAAACTTGAATGTACTAATGTTTGGAGGTGGCATTGGAAATTCGTGTCTTCCTTCAGGGAAAAGAAAACAAATTCTGAAAAAATACGAAAAATAATATCTCTGTTTCAACCACTTTGTTTGTAATGCCGTTGCAAAGGAAAATTTAGTAGGTAAGTATTAGGTTTTCTTGGGAACAAAGTCCTTACTTTGTTCGTGGAAATACTACTTATTATACCTTCGCACTATAAAACCTATTTATGTTGCCAAGCAGCATTTTCTGCTTCATATCTAAGAATTTAAGTATGAGTATCTAACGAGAAAGTTACAAGATGTTCATAAAGTTAGTGTAGAAATGCAATCAACTAATGTGATGAGACTACCCAATGTAAATATTCAGTAAGCAAGTCCGCGTTTTTAATTATATTATATTTTGGTTTGTTGAACTAAGTGGGTAATCGAACTAACTTGTCCTTTTTATATGCACGCGTTTCTGTGACAATAAAATATGTTCTCTTTTTTTTTCTTACAGCCTTTTCCTATTTAAGTATTTAATCAAACGATTTTCTTGTCCGTATTTCTACTAAAAGTGGACAAACTTGCTCAATATACCACATCGCACCTTCACACTCGAGGTGCACCAATATCGCGGCGATGCCTCCAAACATTCCTGTATGCCTAGCTCTACACCACCGCCTCTAATACATACTACAACTATGTGCCACGGCTCTGTTTTGAAATTCATCATGAATATTTATTTAAGGAAATGATTTGTTATGTCGTTTGATTAATTTAGCCATTGTGTCTTGAACCTAGCAAACGTGATTTTTTTTAAAGATCTTTGGTAAAATTTAAAGTTTGATTTAATTGTAATAGTCTATTTTAAGGCTCTACGGTCTGCAATATCTACAGGAATGAGGATCAGACCATTAAGTCCATGCATCTCTTCATATATAGGTATAGATGTAAAATGCATCTTTAGGCAAGAACAAAACGACCTTTTGACGACATCATCCACATTTCTCTTGCACCTAACTTAAAGGCTCTTTCAAACAGGCGCGACACGCGACGCGACACAAAGACACCGCTCGTCGCGCGACGCGACGTACCCGTGTGTCGCGTCGCGTGTCGCGCCTGTTTGTAGGAGCCTTAATAAAGCTCAATTTTCTACCAGTTAACAGTAGCTGTTAGTTTTCCATTACTCCAGTTACGGCGGCGTATCTTCCACGCCATTGCGTCGCTGCAGCCACACAGCATGTTACCTATAAATTAAGTGCCAGTCAGCTGGCTTTGCATCCTCGCATTCGCTGCATTTGCAAACCAATGCAGATCCCTGGTCCTTATAGCCGGAAGATATTACTACATAAGTTACATCGGTGCTGATGTTCCACGAAAATTTTGTTCCATGAAAACTTTCATTACTTAGAAAATTATCCGCTTTTACGATGACTGATTATTATTATTTGCTTGAGTTATGATTTTCAGTAGCATGAGAAGAAAATTAGTAAAACTGTGTACCGGAGAATATTTTAAATTCGTTCATATTCCTGTAGTAGAGCAAAGTCCAGCAGATCAACCGCGCCATTGCGTTCCCCTAATGTTTCGCGAGCGCTTGTTACCGATCAGTTTGGCTTCCATTACGTATACGTCTGGAAATTATATTTACAGACGTAGAATGATTAAACACTTTAATAAATATACTGTAAAAATATAACCGTGAAAACTTAAGTGGTATTCCTTTGTTCGTTGCATTTTTCTGATAAAAAAGGCTATTGGATATCGGATTGTTATGATTTTTGTGGAATTTCATTGTCATCGCAATCAACAACTTCTACTGATATTTTCAAGCCCAAGTTGTAATGTCTACCTAACTATCAAAGTTCAGCATAACAAAAAATCTGTACTGTGATAAAATTTTAATAAATAAACCATTTAATTATATTCCTTTGGTTTATTCTACTTTTGCAAAATACATGCTAGCTGTATAAATATAACATTGGTACTAGGTTTGACAAATATTCAAGGCAATGGCACGCAAAGGGAAATGCCCATTTGATAAAGACGTTTTGGCCAAGTGACGCCCATGAAAGAAACAAGTTATAGGCATTAGGGTTGACATCATAGATACAGAAACAACCACTATTTTTTATATAGAACTCGATTGGTCTTTTATAAATTAAAGGCTAATAGAAAACATAGTATAGTTTTGACATAATCCATTCTGGAATTATAGTTCTTATTTGTATGAGTCTTGTGCCTGTTTTGCGTTGGTATAGATGATGAAAGTGCTTTCTTAATACATATTGACCACAGTTTACACAATCATATTTTTTGATGTCCAACATTTCGTTCTGTGGTGCAAAATGCTGTTGTGTATTCCTTGCCAACATCCAACATTGGTCACACATCAGACTATTATCTGAAACATAATTGCATACCGTCATTAAAATAATTTATACCTTTTAACATGCTGTAGCATCAAAAGGTCTTTATGTATGAATACATTGAATGACATCGGTCTCTTGATACCATTTTTGATGATCATACAATTCATTACTCATGTCACAAAAATTATGTGGCAATGGTTTGAAACAAAAAAAACTTCAATTATTTATTTCTATGGTTTCCGTGACACTAACCAACCAAATTATTAAATTCAAATCTAACGTAACGTAGCTATGTAACTGAGTATGTACCTTGTATGTTCATAAAGTAACTTACTTTTTGTGGTGCAATCCATTCCTGAAATATAAACCGAACTTCTACATTGCTTAAGGTAAATCTCTTAAGTCTTCGTATATCCACGCCACAGTTGACACAGTGATGGCTCCGTGGTAAGTTGGTAAATTTGTGTAATTCAGGTTCCCAATTCGTGTCAGGTGCTTGGCGAGAAACAGGTACGGGATCCATTGGCAAGTTGGTGTTATCGTGGGAGGCGGGTAAATAATCCAATGTAAAGCCAAGGTCGTCATCGGGAGCGGTTACAGGGTCCATAATCGTAATCAAAGTCGTCGGAAAATCAAAAAGAAAAACGCAGTCGAAAAAATACAACTCCAATCAAAATGTGAAATATCAATTTCAATCAATCGTCAATAACGATTATTATTGACGTACGGATGCGATTAGATATCGATTTTTCGAAAAATCTATATTAAAAAACAAACTGGAAATACGGAATCGGTTCAATGTCATATTTAACAGCCCGAAAATGAACAAACATTTTTTTTTTCTCTCTAAAGAAAATAACAAAAGCGTAACAACTGACGCTGATGAGACGCTGGGACGTTAGACCAGATGCTGCACAACCTAAATGGAGCCTCTCGGCTGGTAGGCCTCGGCATGAATTTGGACAAGACGAAAGTCATGTACAATTCGCATGTCTTGTCAAATGCAATCCACATCAAAGGTCGCTTCCCGAAGTTGTGAAGGAGTACGTCTACCTAGGGCAAGTCATCCAGCTCGGTAGGCATAACTTTGAGAAAAAAGCCAACAGAAGAATCCAACTAGGTTTGGCAGCATTTGGAAAATTTCGTCAAGTCTTGGCGTTGCCAATCGCACAGTGTTTGAAGACTAAGGTCTTCAACCAGTGCGTCCTGTCCGTTATGACATACGGTGCCGAAACGTGGACACTCATAGTCGGATTAGTCCATATAAATTGAAGGTTGCTCAGCGCACTATGGAGCGGGCTACGCTCGAAGTTTCTTTGAAGGATAAGATCAGAAATGAAGTTATCTGGAAAAGAACCGGAGTTACCGACATAGCCTGCAGAGTAAGCAAGCTGAAGTGACTGATGGCCGGTGAAGCAGACGAGTCCTAGAGTGGAGACCACGTATTGGTAAGCGTAGGGAAAGAAAGAAAGAAAATTCATTTATTTAAAACAGACCACAAAGCACACAATATAATTAAACAGCAGATAAAAAACATAAAAACTAATAAAAAGTGTAAAGGGTGATTTAAGACATTAGCATGGGAGTGTGCGTCACGGCTGCGCCACAAAGGCCCAGTTCAGCAAAATTGCTCAAATACACACAAATTCCATGCACTTATTAGAGCTCAAATTTTGAATGCAATGTCAAAAAAAAATTGTTTTGCCCCCATCCCCATATCTCCGCCCCCATCCCCCTTATCTCCGCCCCCGTCCATTTGGGGTCCATTCGGGCGGTACGGGGGGATTCTGTATCACTTCAAGATCCAGACAACCATTCGCCATCCGGTTGCTTCTCCGATAAAATTTTACGTGCCATTGTTTTAACTAAAAAGATACCAGAAAAATTATCATTTTTATCTGTCATATATTGTTCAAATTATCCTGACAAAGCCGGTATTTACACAGTGTGTTTCAGACACACTGTGTAAATATAGGTAGATATACTATTTAGTTGTACCTACTGCATATGTTACTTAGGCAAGCTACAAACTTGGAAAGCAAAAATATTCTTAATTAAGGTTCTGACCATAACAGTAAAACGGTTTTGTAATATAATGAAATAACTTTTGAAATAAAAATAAAAACTGTAGAAATAAAAATCTCGTTTGATTAATAAAAACTGTAAAGAAAAATTATCCGGTAAAATTACGGTCTACATTTTGTATGCGGCAATATTTACACCAAATATGATTCTGATATGAATATGATTCAGCTAAAAAATTTTTGTCACCCTAGAGGAATTGCTGGGAATTCATAAAATGAATTGCATTTAGAGGAATTGCTAATGTGGCCGTTTTAGACCCGCAAGACACGCGCGAATGACATTTCTGCGAAAGACACTTGGCGCACCCCACTTGCGCGAAAAGACATTACCGCAAATGGACATTTGTGCGAAAAACACTTCGCCGAAAATACATTACCGCAAATCGACATTTGTGCGAAAAACACTTGCGCGAAAGACACTTGCGTGAATCCGCTTGCGCGAAAGGACGGTTGCACGAAAAATTTGTGGAAATGAGATTTCTTCATAATATTAGGCAAACTTCTATCGCATAACATATAAGCAAACTTTCAAAGGGTTTCAAGGTCATTTAAAAATTTCCAAATTTTTTGTCTTGCGCGTGTTGTAATATGGAGCATTATATTTATTTAATCTTCTATTTATTCTTATTCTAAACTGTCGCAGTATTTCTAGATGAACAATTCTCCATGATGACCTAGGTTTGGAATGGACGAATAGTTTTCTCATCCACGTTCTTAACCGACAAGCCTAATTGAAATAAATGCCTAGTCTTGTCTTTCTGTGCTTTTCTTCATAAAATCCTTTCCCTACACACCATATTCGTAAAAACTTCATACACAGTACATAACTAGTTACTATTCTGACACTCAAAACTTACTAAGATAGAGAATATCATTATCTATACATATAGTCTCCATTCCTCTTTCTGACACGCGTATCCCGCTGCGTCTGTCTGTCTGAGTGCGATAAACTCAAAAACTACCGAAACAATTGACGGAGTGATTCATGAGGAAGGTTATAAGCTATTTAATATCGTGCTACAACCCTTAGGAGCTGAGCAAAAAGACAAAAAGACAGTGGGGCGGGCGATGCGATGCGGTGGGGCGGGGGCCGAGGGAGTTTTATAAAAATGTGGCTGATCTATGTTGTTCTATGTTGTGGGGTTTGGTTTCCCCACCTAGTCCGTCAAGTGAACTATTGTGCGTGGGCCATGGCGGCCGTTTGGTGATTATTCCCACCTCCCTCCAGAAGTTAATTAAAACTCCTGGTCTGTTCAGAACATCAGTGAAAGATCTGGGTGACCCAAGGGTTTCTGTTCGAATCTGGGTGACGCCTGTGCATGCGAAGAGCACGTGCGCGACGGTTTTCTCAGCCTCCATGCACGCCCTACACACAGGACTGTCCGTTATGACTATTGTGTCGAAGTGTTTGTTTAGCGAGCAGTGCCCCGTGATGGTCTCCGTCACCAAGCGCAGGCCGTTCCTGTCCAGGCTTAATAAACGCCTGGTTAGCCAGCTATCCAAGGATGGTATAGCTTCCTTGGAGTGCCTGCAGCCTCTGCTTGTGTGTTGCTAAACTCCTGTAGCCACCTGCGTATTTGCTAGAAGGGAATTGGCACGATAGGCTCGGGTCCGCAGACTGCCGTGCTAGATCCTCTTCTAGCAAGTTTGTCAGCTGCGTCGTAACCTAGCGACCCGCTGTGTCCTTTTATCCATTGCAGTGTCACCGTGTTGCGGTTAGATACCGTTACTTGTTCTAGTGCATTGTGACATTCTAGTATTAACTTTGAAGTAATATATTTTTTCCGTAAGGACTGGATAACTGAGGCGCTATCGGAGATTATACGTATGTGAGTGTCCGCAACTCTCCTGACGTCTATGGCGTGGGCCGATTGTATGATGCCCACACACTCCGTCTGTTAGGCGGTCTTGAACAGTCCCAGTGGGCGGGATATATTTATGTTGAGGTCGTGTGAGAAGACTCGAACTCCGGTACCGGAGTCGGTCTTCGATCCGGTGTATACTCTCAGCTCTTTTTCTCCTGAGTAGTCACATTGTTCTTCAGTAAGTATCATGTTGTAGTGCCTTTGAAAGTGGTTTGATCACGAGGGTTTGTCGTAGGATGATGCCATAATTATTTTATGTCTGTAATTTTAGTATATTGTGTATCTCATGACTTCCACGGGAGCGAAGCGCAGGCAGAACATAGTTTTTAATCATTCTTAAATACCTTCCCCCTAAAATCTTTCACATCCAACACGACAGACAGCGAAATGTCTCGTGTGCAGATGCCTTTAATTTATATCATCACGACCTTACAAAGCAAGGAATACAGTAATATTTCGGGTGCTATATAAAGCAGTGATCTTTTAACTAAAATACTGCGAGTCCATCATCTGAGGAGTCAACTGGGTCTTCAAACTCATGTAACGAAAAAGGTTAGTACCGGTATTTATTTAACTTTGCACCGATAGTGATTATGTTGAATTTCCTAATATCATTGGTTGTTGGCGTTGCCTATGGCGTTTGCCTAATTTTTTTGCAAATAACTGGGTAAGTGCGTACCCACATAAGAATCCGTAGTCAATATGGACAGGATGGAAAAATACGGTCGATACCTCTTTTTCAAGACTGTGACATATGCAAGCAGAAAGAAAGATGAACATGGAATATTTGGCTAATTACAGAGACCTAATAATATTCTTTAGAATTACCATCCGCTCAGATACATAGATCTATATGAGACGAAAAGTGACGTGACACGCGAACCAAGCCTTGATCTGTCCTGCACATCCTCGCAAATGATTATCGTAAAATTTGGGCTCCTGACGTCAAATCGTAGCTTTAGAAATATTAAGGGATCTAAATAGAAAGAAGAAGGGAATTTTAACTATTTACAAATAATAAACGTTTCGTAACAATGATGATTGGTTTTCAAGGCTCAACTAAGACCGCGAAGGCAAACGATATTTTGTCTGGATAGATTTGTGCCTTACATCACCTTTTTATCTGCCAAAAAGGACGATTTATACTGTAATGACATGGTTTGAGCTTAGACCCATTGCTCGTTCTTCAGGGGGTGGCAATCTTAATTATCAGTTAGCGCCTTATCAGTCAAGTTTACGGTAACGATACCAAATCAGCAGTTTATTTACATGGGCACATGATAAACACAACTGTTGCTACCTATTCAATTCAAAAGTAAATAATTATTTTACAACTGTTTGTGTAACTGATATCAAAATCTTGATAAATAATTTAGATATGATTCAACATTTTGATACTATGTAAATAATGGTAAATAAATATCTGGATGACCATTTTTTTAACGCCGTTTTCTAAAAATTAAATCTAGCTAGATCGTTTATCGTCCCTGAAACCCCCTGCATACTAAATTTCATGAAAATCGTTCGAGCTGTTTCCAAGAATTGCTCGTTTAAAGGTATTAGATAAAGCATAAACACATTATATTATTGATCCAGACCGATTTTATCTCTGATTTTTATTTTTGCAGTAATACTACGTCAGACATGAATTTTCTCTACGCTTTGACCCTGCTCTGCTCAATACACACAGTTTTCTGCGATGATGATGTCACCTCTCCATTTGGACTGTCACCAAGACAAGATTTAACATTTACGGAACTTGCTCAATACGATGGTTACTCAGCTGAACAACATTTCGTCACCACAGAAGATGGATACATCTTGGGCCTTTTCCGAATACCTATCAAGGAATCCTGCAAAGCTTCCAAGGGCGTTATAATATTCATGCACGGCCTCTACCTCAGTGGTGACGACTGCCTCATACCGGGACCTGGGAGGGCTCACTGCTACGTCTACTCTGATAACTGTTACGACATCTGGGTTCCCAACGCTAGAGGGAACTTTTACAGCAGAAACCACACTACCTATAATCCTGACAAAGATTCAGCATTCTGGGACTTTTCTGTTGATGAAATGGCAATTTATGATCTTCCGGCAGCCATAGATTATGTCTTACTTAAGACAAATGAAACCCAAATAACATATGTTGCTCATTCACAAGGAGTTAGTATGCTATTAATCCTTTGCTCCAAGAAGCCTGAATACAATGATAAGATTAAGGTTGGCTTTGGCTTATCACCGACGGCGAGCTTGGAACATTCGAGGTTTATTGTGTTAAAGTTACAAAGTCTTATTGCCCCAGGATTTTCCCTGACAGACTCGTTTCTTAATAAAGAAATATTAAAACGAAATGGATTCCTACAAAATTCAGGAAAATTGTTGTGCGGAACCAGTGACCTAGCATATCCTTTTTGCTCTGTACTCATATTCGCAGTTTTAGGTTACAATGAGTTCCAGATCACCAAGGATGTTTTGCCCGTAGTAGTTGGTCATACTCCCTCTGGAACTTCCCTTAAAAACTTCATTAGATGGGGGCAAATTCGGAATAATGGCTTTTCTGAATACGATTATGGTTTAATTAAAAATCTTATTAAATATGGACGGAAAACCCCGCCGTTATTCGACTTGTCTCGTGTCACGATGAAATGGGAGTTCATGGGGAGTGATAACGATTATGTTGCTAATGTTACAGACATCGAAACGCTTGTATCTAAATTACCAAACGCCTCACTTTGTGTACTTTCTGATAAAACTTTTGGTCATCTAGATTTTATTTATGGTAAAGATATACCAAATTATCTAACTCCTGTTGTTTTGTCATACTTAGAGAATGGTAGTTACACTTGTCCTTGATGAACCGTGTTAATAAAGAATACATCTTCATTTTTCTTTTCTTTTCCAGTCATATTGCTTTCAGCACGTAAGGCAGTTTTTTGTCCGTCTTGTAGATTATTAAAAAACATTGAACACGTATCCTTTTTGACGTAATCAAAAGATTACGGCGATACATTGAGTTGAAATGTGCCATGACGTCACGCCTTGCTAGATTTTATAGTGCGTCGTGACGTAGCGAGCCCCCACTCCCCAACTTTAATGCGTGTTTTCTAAGTAATTTTTTATTAATATGATAAAGAAAAAAATACGTGTCAATTTTTTTTTTTATTATCTGAAAGACGGACTAAATAGAATTTCTTTTTTTTTTACCTAGGCAACTACCCTGTTGATCAATCAATCAATCGAATTTATACCAATAACGTGTACATATTTTAAGTTAAATGATGGTGAGTAGAGCCAAATCCAGCGGATCAACCGCGCCATTGCGTTCCCCTGATGTTCCGCAAGATCTTGTTACCAATTTGTTTGGCTTCCATTACACTGGAAATTCTATTTGCAATCACTGAACAAAAGTCGGTCTTATTGAAAACCCTTGTATAGGTTCCCTACAAACAGTGCCGGCGGCAATGCCGCTAGTCAAACCGCGGTGCGCCCGGCTCGCCGAACAGAAAACCCGCCAAACGAAGGAGTGCCCCTCGGCAAAAGCCAGCGGCGGCGGCGCGGGGGGCGGCGCGGCGGCGATCCGTGCCGCCGGCACTGTGTTTAGTAGCTTTAACTGTGGGTTTTCACTGGCGAAACATCACAACAAAACATGTTGAAATCTCTAGTTCCTGTCAAACATTGTTCGTTGACAGAAAATACAGAATTCAACATGTTTTATTGTGAATGTTTCGGCTGTGCAAACGCACAGTTAGAATCACCAGATTTTTTGAACGAAATCTATTGGATTTTCCTGTAAGAAAAACATCGAGAAGGAACTACCGGGTTACTATGATGAGTAAAACTTGATCTAAAACAACACGACACACAACACAACTTCATATCCACGCATGGACGCGTGGTCCGTCATTTGGTGACTCCTGAACTACTCAATAAACAACGGATGTTTGTTAATAGACAACATAATGTTGACACGGCACGGTTGGCGCAGTGGTTAAGCGATTGATTGCTGCGCTGCGTGTCGCGGGTTCGATTCCCTCACGGAACAAGTGAGAAATTTCTAGTGTGGGGCTACGTATTTGAAAAAAAAAAATAATTAAATAATTATTAGGCATTCTGAAAAAAGAAAATCACGTAGTTAACTAAATAATTGTCTATTATATGATAAGCAATTCCTTTTATTTATGGCCAAAGAATCCTTTTGGGCACTTTTCACTTTGCACGATTTTATTTATGGTAAAGATACACCTAATTATATAACTCCAGTTATTTTGTCACACTTAGAGAATGGTGGCAAAATGTGCCCTTGAATGAACGGTGCTAATAAAGATCATACCTACATTTTCATTGTACTTTTATTTCCCATTTCTATTGCTATCAATCAGTATACTTAATAGATGAGCGTAAGTTTAGTTTAACGAGATGAACCCAACCATCCGACCGTTGACAAACTGTTTCAAATGAAATATTGCACTAATATAATATACTGGAATCATTTATATTTTCTTTTCACGCTCTTGTGGCTTTCAGAGTTAGGAAAATAATGTTGTTAACTTTAACTATTTACGTTTCAGATCATTATTAGTCGCGTGTGTCGGCCATTTATACATTGTATTTCAGTTCTGTGCCTTCGGCTTGACCTTTCGGAGATTGACTTATTCCTACAGCACACAAAATCCTCTTACCTACGTAGTCTTGTCTATGAGTGAGTGGAGAATGAGTGTTATTAACAGTTTTATAGCGACGAAGACGCGTCGTTACCTGTGTCGTATTTGGTAATATTATACTGAAAGGTTTGTCTGTACTAGGCGCAGCTTAACAGCTCACATAAGGTAGCTCACACGACCCATTAATTTTGGCCGCAGCTATCTAGCTCGCACCTGTAGGCTCACGACTCAGGGGTCGTAGCCATACGGCTCGTGAACCGTAGACTTACGGCTCGTGAGCCGCAGCCGTACGGCTTGTGAGCCGCAGCCGTACGGCCCGTAGGCCGCAATCGTACGGCTCGTGAGCCTCAGTTGTACGGTTCGTGAGACTCAGCCACAGCCTTGCTGTATGGCTGGTTGATCACAAACAATACAGGTGTTAGTTACACTGCGTCCCTTTAACAAAGAATATTATCTGAACCTTATGGCCGTTTTTTGTCGTTTTTCTTCAGATGGAATTCAAGAAGCGTCTCTAGTTTCACTGGGGGAGCTACTGTGGAGGAGACTGGCGAGACCGAAAACGATAACGACATCCTAGAACGTCTTAAACTTCTAGCACAGAAGCTATTGCCCGATGGTTGGACTGCTTGGAAGGTGACTCGGTTATCAAGAGACGACATCTTTGGTGATAGCGTCTACCCCCAGGTATTGAACAACGTAAGACGAGGATTTGCCTTACCAACAGACCAGTTAGCTAAGGCGCTTTTTCCGGAAACTATTCGACTATCCGAGAAGGGGTTCCGCGACATCAAGATGAAGATGCTAGACTGGGCATTCACGAGAGCCTGAATTACTACGCTTGACCCTGGCCTGGTCCTAATCGAACGGCGAGTTACCCATTGCTCACCGTCCGCAAGCCCGCACCTACGGTTGCCGGAAATCGGCTCGCGATTCCCGACGCCTAGGGCGTCTCCTCCTTCGGCTGTTAGGGTCGGTTAGGGGCAAATTTTGCCTCTGCCTCACGCGTTCGGCCTCCTCCTTCGCGAGCATTACTGCTTCGCAGAAGGAGGTGACGGCCTCCCATTTCCTCTCGCTCCATACCATGGCCTGGGACTCTGGTTTAGAACTAGATTCTGTTCAACCTAGTTGGCCTGAATTGGAGTTTCTTCCTGCGGTAAAGAAGGCGGAACCCGCGATTCCAACACCATCTGAGCAGATCAAAGCCTGTCAGAGGTTTGGGTCGGAGGCGTGAAACCGCATAAGGTATAAGGAAGTGGTAAAGAGATTGCACGCATCACCGGTCTTAAGAACTTTAAAGACTAACGCCAAGTTAAATGACCTCGGAATGCAAACGTCAGGACTTCTCAGCAAACAAGATGGAGTTTTGGGCACAATTGTCCATGCTCTCCTCTGTCAAAGAAAAGCGTTGGCCGAAGAGCTCAAGAAGCTGGTGGCAGAGTTTCCAGCGGCTTCTGCAGACTTGAAAAAGTTATTGTCAGAGGGCTCTGATTTTAGGGCAACGTCAGATGATCTGTTGAAGTATGTTTGTGCGCATCGGGCTGAGACCATTGATATGAGACGCAAAAACTTTAAGACAAAAAGTGACGCTCTAACGTATATGCTGTAAAAGATACCACCATCAGAAACACACCTGTTTCAGGAAGACAAGCTCTCTAGCTTTATAAGGGACAATGGTGGCACTTTGCGTATTTTTCCTTCTCGCTTCGGAAAGGCCCAGGACAAAAAGAGGCAGACTTTTCAGCTGTCTAGTCAAAGCAGCCAACCAGTTACGTCCCGTATACAAAGGTCCAGGAAAACAGCTTAGTACACCCGACTATACCAAGCATTTTCTCAGAAGCGGAAGCAATCAACTGGCAAACCAAGAGAGCCGATAAGGAGCAGCGTCAATAGGGTCGTAAATTTTGATAAAGACTTCAAATTAAAGAATTACAAGCATCAGTGGCTAAAGCTGGGAGCTCGAGTTTCTGTATTAAAGATAATAACCAACTATGCGTTGCCATTCGCAAGAAAACCCCCTTCTATTCCACTCAGCAAAAAAGTTGATAGCACAATTTGCCATAGCACAATTTGCCACAAAACCCTCAAGACTAATGATCAAAGGAATATCGACTCTATTGAATCTAGGCGTAATCGAAAGATCTACGGCCAAAACTGGATTTTTATCAAGAATGTTCTTAATAACCAAACAGAATGGCAAGGTGCGGCAAATTTTCGACCTTCGGCGACTAAACCTTTATTTGGGTTCAAGGAAGTTTCGTCTAGTAAATCAGAACTACGTCCCCAAATTTCTCCAGAAGGACGACTACATGGGAAAAATAGACATCTCTCAAGTATAATTCCACATATCAATAAGAGAGAGTCATCGCCGTTACCTCGCCTTCTCTTACGAAAACCAACTTTACCAAATGACTTCCCAGCCGTTCGGTCTCTCAAGTGCTCCATTAGCCTTCTCCCAAGTAAGCAAATGAACAGCAAGCATGTTTACAGCGCGAGGCATTCGCGTACTAGTCTATCTGGATTATTTTTTATTTGCCCACCAGGACCCTCAAATACTGGAATCACAAATGAAGCTCGCTATTTCTCTCCTCCAAAGCCTCGGTTGGGTCGTAAACTTGGAAAAGTCGATTATGAAAGCTACACCAGAGATAGAGTACTTAAGCAAACAGAAAAAATGAAACAGAAATGCGATCAGTTGTCAAAAGATCTGAAAAGACTAGTAAATGGCCGATGTTGGAACTGGAATCAAGGCACGTCGTTGATAGGCAAACTCGGATTCGCATCATTGATGACTCCCTTGGGGCGTCTATTTACAAGAAACCTACTGAGGGCGTCTCGTGCTCTGCCGGAAAAGAACCCCATAAGGATGTGTTTACTGCCAAAGGCGGCTATGGACGATTTAAACTGGTGGATAAAGAACCTATCCCGACCGGGAGGAATGTTCGTTCCCGAACCAAAGATATTTATTACGACGGACGCCTCCAACATAGGCTAGGGAGTACCAGTAGGGAACCTTCACTTTTCCACAGTAATGGACCGACGACTACGCTAGCGATACGCATTTGGATGAAATTTTAAGGCGGGGGAACTGGAAAGGATATATTTATATTTATATTTATATTTATATATACTTTATTGTACACCACAAAAATACATAACAAAAAAATAATCAAACACTACAAAATATACAATGGGCGGCCTTATCGCTTTCCGCGATCTCTTCCAGGCAACCTTGGAATGGACAGTGATTCAGGATCTACAAACTTCTTCAAATACTACTCTAAGGAAGTTGAAAGGCCTAGGTCTAGTGGAAATGCGCTACGTACCACTTTTGAAGTTATTTGGTGCATTTGCAATAATTGATTGTTAGAAATATTAATAAAAAAAGTTGATTATTAGTAATTCATGATTATTAATTGATGTGAACATTGGTAAAAGCATATTAAACTTATTAATCAAAACTTTATTTTTATTTTACATTTTTTAACACAGCTATTTACTTCGGTTACTAAAATAAAAGACTAACTAACTGTAATAAATAACTGATTCTTGCTGTATTAGAATATTTTTCAATAAGCAAGAGAATTAGGGTCTCTTGGAGCCGGCAGATGATAAACAATTCTCCGAAAGGTCAAGCCGAACTGAAATACTATCGTTTTCTACCCCGAAGGGAGGAAAACGATTATTTCAGGTCTTGCCGAGGCTTGACCTGAGCAATGCCGACTCTTTCGGAAGCAGGTACTAACGGAAGACGCGGGAGGCACGTTGTGCGCCGCCCCCTCGCTGCCGCGCCGCCTCGATCGCGCGGGGGCCCTCACCCCGCCTCGCTCCACTCACTCATAGACGAGACTACATAGGTAAGAGGATTTTGTGTGCTGTAGGAATAAAAGCTAATCTCCGAAAGGACCTGAAATAATCGTTTTCCTCCCTTCGGGGTAGAAAACGGTAGTATTTTTTACCTATTTTAGTACCTACCTAAGTAACATTTAATTATTTATTCCTTTTTCTTAATTGCTGATCTTGTTATTCTCGTCAATATCGGGCTTAGGAAGTGTTTGAATAGGTTCTGTTGTCATCCTAAACTTATTTAAAATATTTAATTCGGTGGTGTTTGATAAGCATCAAGAAACTCGGTTTTAACCGACTTCCAAAAGGAGGAGGTTCTCAATTAGACTATGTTTTTTTTTTGTTACGCGGTTACTCCGCCAATTATGAATTAATTTTGATGATTTTGTTTGGTAGTTCATATTTCAAAGGTGGTCCCGTATAATTTTTACTAGCTTTGCTTGGGTAGTTTTTGAGTAAGCTTCAATAAAGGCTCGTGCAGACCAGCGTGATATCGCGGGCGCTATAAGGGTCGCGCTGCCTGTAGCGCCCGCGATATCGCGCCAGTTTGCACGAGCCCTTATACGTATTTTTTCCCACTTAGTATGTGGATGATTATGATAAGTTCATGATAAGTCACTGTTATTTACATAGCAGGTAATGGTATTCAAATTTGTGTAGGGTAGGTACCACAACTAGAAAGTGAAAAATAAAAACATTAAAAAAAAAACACAACCCACTTAAAAAAATAATACTAAAAAGTGAAAATAACTTTAATTTCGGAAGTCGGTGGCAAAAAACGAAAATTCAAAACCAAAGACAGCGACTTCCGAAATTAAAGTCATTTTTCACTTTGTAGTATTTTTTAGGAAGTCGGTTGTTATTTTTTGTAAAAGTTTTCTACTCATCTGTTTTGTTAAAACCATTACAGTAATACAGTAACTCATTTTAAAACAATGCAAATAATTCAATTTGCAGCTGCCTTTAAGTGCCAACATTGCAATATTCATTTAAAAATAATGTGCCACGTGCACAAACAACTGAAGTTAAATATTTAAACTTGGTCGGCACGTGTAGAGTGCAGAATGACTTCCGTGTTTAAAAGTTTTATAATAACTGGAAGAGGCAGAAGTAGAGCGGTCCATTAAAAGCTTGGTCGGAAAGCTCTGCACCAAGTTAAACAAGACAGTGCAGTTGAAAAGAAAAAATAACAACAGTGCTTTTATTTATTTTATAACGGTCATGAAATGAATTCATGTTTAAAAAAGTTAAAAAAGTTGTGATGGCCTAACCTAAGGGCCTGCTTATCAGGCACGAGCATACGGTTTCGAAACCTGGTAACTAATGTGATCACAAAAGACAGTAGGTACCTACTACGATATACTCACGGTTTAATATTTTTGACCTTCAAAATTAAGAGCAACAGTTATTGGAAGCTTTGTCCTATATTCTATCAATTGATGGCGATAAATTTGTGATTCTGACAGACTCCAAAAGTTCGCTGCAACACTTGGTTCGGCACACTTCTCACATGCGAGGTATTCCGACAGCCTACGTGATATATGAATTGCTCTTAAAGCTTCAATCTAATTCCACAACGGTATGTCTTCAATGGATCCCGTCGCATTGTCAGGTAGAAGGTAGAAGGTTTAGATCTTTGGCAGGAGTATTTTGATGAAAGATCAAAAGAAAAAAGAATATGGTATCGAACTATCCAGCCAGAGATTTCTCGGGTTCCATGGATTAATTGTGACCTCAATAAAAACCTAATTAATATAGCCTTAAGACTTCGTTCCGGATACATTCCATCAAATAAGTTTCATTACTTCATGAGGAGAGCTTTGTCTCCAAATTGTGATGTTTGTGGAGTGGTTGATGATGTTTTCCATATAATATTCTGATGGAGTGTGTCCGGAATGAAAATACTAGAATTAATGTTTTCGGATGATATAAAAGGAATGATTTTGGCTTTTGTGATACCATCCTTGCTTTTCCAATGTCCGATAAGGCTAAACAATTGTATAAGTTAGTGATATGGTTGATCGTCATCAACAATTTTGTGTTTTTCTGCACTGGGCGATGTGGTCGCTAAGCGACAAAGCCCTTTAAATAAATAAAAAATGAAAAAAGAGCAACAGTAAAAAGTAAAATGGTAGTACTTCATCGAATGAGCTGCTGCAATCTCAGACAAAAACAAAAAATATATTCAGCAGTATTAAACGCGACACCTCATCCACCCGTTATATTCGTCAGGTAATATCAACTTCATTATAACCGAAGTTTACACAATCAATATTACTCTACATACCACCTTATCCATCATTTGGAGGTTTATATAGGAGACTTTATCATAATTCGGCGAGTCATCCCTCAATCCTGATATATTACCGAATATGTTGGCTTAATTTTCTTGCTAATGGAAAAGGAAGAAAGACACACTATATTTATAATTTTGAGGTAAACAGAATATCACGCTTGTATTTTTCGTAGGGGTAGACAAAAGTGTATAGCACACATTCGCGTCGCCATTTTGAAGTAAGTGCTCATACACAGCGAGCGGCTCGCGTCAACGGCAGAAGCAACTGCACCCGTCGACAACGTGCCGCTCGTGAGTATTTAGCTTTTTTATTTTATCTCAATTTAAATTATTTACTTTATTCCTTCAACCCAATACCGTTCGAATCAGGAATTAATTTCCATCACATTTTAATTTGTCGTCTAATATTTAATCAGCGCTAAACGCAGATTCGTTTAAAAATCCCTTACATTTCTTTGGGCCGGTTCTCGGTCAGGTAAAGTATGAGTTCCCGTATTTACGCGGTATTAATTCACGGCCAGGCTTCGGCCACGCCGCTAACTTTTTCAATAACCGTCCCCCGGGACCCGAGTCCCGGGCAAAACCTCGCGATTGGAGCGGGGTTCCACTGAATACGGGACAATGATTTTGCAAATGTAAGAGGGTAGGTATAGGATAAAAACAGAGCAGTTGCAAAATGTCGTTCAACGTTTTTGTGATTGTTGGTGGGAATGAAACGCTATCGGAAGGTGATTGGATCTCATTTCTTGGCATCTTCCTCCCATAGAAGATTGGAAATATCATTGCGTAGATAACGTTGTTTCTGAGAAGTTTGTAGTTAGGCGGGTTCTTTCGAGATTATTATGAAACAGATCATGCAGAAAATAAAACGTCCTTGGTGGATTTCTGGGTATTTTGGGAAGGAAATTTAACCTTCTCTGCTCACTTTGTTGTGTTAGAATGTACAGAACTTATAAAATTATTAACATCATACTAGATAAATACGTAAAACTATACATTCTTACGAATAAATAAATTCTGATTCTGATTTTTCATTTTAATTGGGACTCGGTTTTCTAAGGTTTTACGTTGTTTTATAGCTTTCATTTTCATAGAATTTCGTTTCACATCATTTTTTTCTCATATTATCATTTCATAGAATAATCAAAGCAGAATACTTACTTTGAATAAATTTTAATCTTTGTATTTTGTTACAAATAAAATTGTATGTTTCGATTTTCTAATCATAGACTCAAATATTCTTTATCCGCTTTATATTCTTTATATTGTTTAGTTAATATAAAACAATATTGAGTGACAGTTTCTAAACGTTTCAATTTATACCTTTGACAAATATTCAATAATATTTTATAATTTTATAGGGTAAATATATTTTTTTAGCTAGCGTAATCGACGAATTTCTGTGTGGCTTAAAAAAAATAACCGCGAAGGGAATCAGGTTAGATTCCCTTCGCGGTTATTTTTTTTGGGGTTATCCGAGTTGGGGTGCCCCAAGTCCTGACCTGGCTTCGCTCGCTGTTGCAGCCTAAGTTCTCATTCGACTTTAATTCGACACTTAATTTTCGATTTTCAAATATGTACCCTTAGAACATTATGGAAAGCATAACGTTTATTTTTACATTTTCGTTGAAATAAAATACAATGGAAAAATACACCGAACAAACAATATTCGTTAAAAAATAATTCTACTGTTTAATAAGTTTGTTAAATAAAAAAATGTGATTATAAAATTCATTGAATTGATTATAAAATTATTTGTAGTGTTTCTATGAAATATGTTTCATTCAAGTAAATCGTTAAAACAATAATATTCGAAATATAAATACAAAGGTCAAATATTACATGAAACATTTTCTGCGAAACGAAATTCTACGAAATGTCTGTCTGCGAAATAAGGGGACACCGTTTTTTAAACGTGGTACGATGGAATCAGAATAAGAATATCGTGATATATAAAAGTATCGAGTAAGCCTATACATGTTAATCTAGACTTTTGTTTTTCGTAGATTCGTCCGCTGCTACTGAAACCGTCCCTAAGTGAGGCTTAATAAATAAGAGCTCGTTACAGTCTTAAACATAGGTATACAGATATACCTATAAACGTTTTAGTGAAAGAATTCTTAAAGAAATACCAGTGATCTTTAATTTGACGTACCTAGTTAAACGAAAAGGATCCAATCCATAATATGGCCGAAAATTAGTTGTGTAAACCAAAACACTCTTTATAGTTAAAACTCAAACTCAAAGCATTTATTTCAATTAAACCATTTACAGGCATTTTTGAATTGTCAAAGAGTCGGTCAGTTAGTCAGAAAGTTGAAGCTAGTTGCCCATTCCAAAACGTAGATCTCTATGGAGAAGAACGGGCAAGAAACTCCAAGGACACTCTTTTAAATATTGATATTACAAAATCCTGGGTACATCATTCTTGTTGCTTCTATATGTGAGAACAATGTACAAAAAATAATCAAAAGCAATTGAAAATATAAGATTAAAAATAAGCCCTGGCAGATAAGAGATGACCAGTTTCAACTGACAGCGCCCGTTCACGAACATGACGCGTGGATCAGCACCATCCAGCTCAACCATTTTGTAGGGAACCGAATGATCCAACACACTCGCCACCATCAGCGAGACATTTAAGTGAGCATGACATATTCTCAAAGCATGACATATTCTAAAACTTTAATATCACGAAAACAAGTAAAATTCAAACGCAACATGATGTTCTCTGCATGTGGTACCAACCCACATGTTTATCAGCTCATTTTTTTTTTTATTGATTTCGCGCCAAGCTTACATACTTAGTAGATCGTTATCATATTTACGAAAATAATCCAAATCACATAATAATAAAACAATCCAAACTACTTGGTTAATTGTTATTCTAAAGATAATTATAATTTTATATGAAAGAAAATAAATAAACGAAATTATAATTAAATTAAAACAATTCATCTGGCATGCATTGTTTTCGTTTTATTATTTAACAAAAGCTAGGAATTATGGTTATCCATAATGCCCAGCTTTTATTAAATAAATAAAAGTGATTGAAGATTAAAGATATATTTTTATTTCCTAAAACATACAAATTTGTCATAATTCCATAAAATATGTCGTGTTTTTATTCTATTTAAAGTTTGGATCCTTATGGCTAAATATGTTTATTACTCTGGGCTTTTGAAATAGTATTTTATCGAAAAGGATCCATCGTCATATGTTTGCTAATATCTCGAAAAATAAGTCGGACTAGAGATTAATAAAATTAAAATTTAATCTTTAATTAAAACCAACCCCAAAAAGTTAATTTGGAGAATCAAAGAGAAAATACGATCTGAACTTAAAACTTGAATATCTCAAAACTAACTCTTGTGTGGGGTGGGTCCTTTTCGTTTAACTACGTCCAATTTTTTATTAAGTTTTATTTTATGTGCCTATGCGTTTTCGGAGAAATTTTTGTTTATTTGGAAACATAAGACTCACCCTAATTGAATTAGAACTCGCAACTCTTTCTGCATTCAGTTATTCCAAGCTGCCTTCGTCACAAAAGTAAACATTAGCTTGAATAATATGTAAAACAACGCAACATAACATTTCAATACGTTGATCAATTGGGTTTTAAGAGAGACTTCAAACAAATAATTCAGGTTATCTACGCTTTTCACAAAAGGACCTAAATCGTAGTCGCCATCCCAACAGGAAGTGACTTTCAAACATAGATCAAGACTTATATATAGATACCAGGGGCAACGGCTCTGAACAACTAGATTCCTACCGGCTTCCCTTCGGAAATTCGGAACAAAACCACTCTATCGTCATTGAATAATCCAACTATAGGTATTTGATACAGCATAAAATTAAAACATTACAATACGGCTACATACATTATTTTTTTTGTCTTAATATCCCAACAACAAAACACTTTACGCTAAAATAACTCGTAGGCGTCCGGCTTATCGTGAATTCAATTTATTTAGAAACAAAAGTCCATCATGACAGCACTACGGTCACATAACACCGCGGTTTCTTAGCTGCCTGGTAAGCCGATTTACAACGAGTAAGATAGGGATAGTAGTAGAAAACGTACGCGGGAGAGAAAAAGAAAAAAGAAATGATTGGTATTGCACCACCTCTTTCAGGCACACGCATTTGTTTCGGTTGTTTTCGTTAAATTTTGGTAATGCGTTCGGCTGGGAGTTCGTAAACATATCATCATTCGATTAACAATGTGTGGTGGTTCTATGACGTAATTGCATTAGAACCATATTAATTTGCATTTTGTTCGCTCAGTATTAATTGATTTCATTAGTTTATCATTAGTAGTAGTAGTAATATTTGTTTGTAGTTATAGAACGAGTGATTATTGTGATCAAGATAGTGTTTTTTAAGTGTATTGAATTTAGTGAATGTGAAAGTAAAGTACGTTGTAATTAGGTATTTGGGTAAGTAGATAGTTTAAATACTATGTTGAAATTACTTATTTAGAGTAGATTTGAAAAGTAATTAGTACGATCGGTGGGATTAGGAATGGCGGTTTGTTTATTAGCAGATTATTTACTTTGTGAGGAAACATACTTTTCATAACTAAGTTAGGCCGTGCTCGCCCAGATATGACTATAAATTACAAGCGACGGTGATGTTTTTTTTTTCAAACATTTTAATGTTTCCCTTTACGATAAATATCAATGACTGACTGGCAGTCGTAAATTAAATAAAATGTATTGTGCCCGTATTTACTTTTCTTAGATTCTAGTAGTTTATGGAACAAAGGGTTTTTTTTACATTTTAATCTGACGAATTCATCAAAAAACGATGTGCAGATTGAAAAACATATTCGTAACTATTTCATGAGTTCGGGACTAGTAGAAATAGAATTATTTTCACTAATTTGCATGAAGCTCATAATAGAAAAATAGTTCGAAATAGGAATTTAATGAAACGGTAAGGTAAGTAACTTTCGAAGAAAGTCCGAGGTAATCATTTTTGTTAGCAGGTAGCTTTCCTAGCAATTTTCAAAACGAGTATTTTATTATAAAGCATGACTACCGATAGACATACCTACTTAGAACAACATATTCATAAATGAGAACGTTCAGAATTACAATTTTAAAGCTGAATTTTCCGAGTAAATTTTTCCTGCAAGCTAGAACGTTTACTTGACCAAGTGCTTGCATCTCATTAATCATGATGATCAACACACACAACGCACGACACGACAGCGACGACGACGAGTTCGTGATGCTGATGACAGACGAGGTAACAATTCAATTGTCTGATATACCTACCTATATACTTAGATATCTCCACCCGAACTACCATCCATAACAGCGACACATGAAACTCATAAAAGTATTTTATTAAAAACACAATAATAGTTTTCTATTCAACACGTTCTGAAAGTGACATAAAACTGAACGATTATTTCGTCGAAAAAATCAGAAGGTAAAACCATTAGGACCGCAATGTCGGTCATAAAATAAGAATTAGGGCTCGTAAAAATAAAAATTTGTTGTATGAAATATTTTTGACATATTTCATGGGTCGCACTCACTTTAATTTCAATTTATGGGGCATTAAAAGAGCCTCTCAGAGTGACGCTACTTAAGCACTCTAGGGCACCGTTAGGTCACTGGTAAGCCCTGCTTCGAGTCGATGGCAATCTAATAAAGCTGGATTTACATTACGAAACTAGTGGCATGAAAGTAGTTTCGCGATATTAGTTTTACCAACAGTTTCACGTATAATTTAATATTTTCGTAATGCATGCATTAATTTCATGAAAGCAAATGAGTTTCGTGCTCTGCGCGATTTTTTGGTGAAATTAGTGGCATTCAACTAATTTCATAGTGTAGAAGCCATGGAGATGCAAAATGTCACAGAAGTTGTTGGTAAAATACGATCACTTTGAAATACTTACAACAATGAGTTGTTAAAGGCAAACAAACCTAATACTACGGGTATGGCAACTAATGAACTGTATATTTCTAAAATTCCTTGGCTGTCTCATTTCGATTTTTTGAAAAATATTGACAGATACACGAGAGAAAATACAGAAAATGTGGTAAGTATAATTTATTTTACAATATTACAATGGATGTTTCGCGTTCTACATAAGTCTGTGAAATAATTTTCAGCAATTGGCTGAAAATTATTTCACAGACTTATTGCAAGACACAACATTATGCAAGACACAACATGTCTTTATTATTTTGTCCACAGTTTTTGGCAATACCGGGATAGGCTTCTCGAATATCCGAAATTTACTAACTAAAACACCAAAAGTATTTTCTACAGTTCTTCGAGCTCTGCTTAATCTGTAGTTGATTTTTTTTCGGCTTAGTAAATGGAGTCTCCCCAGAATTTTGCAACGAGTTTGGCACCTTCAGTAGCTTTCAAAAGCTCCGATAACGTGCAGATAACGGGGCCTACCACCAGCTCTTATAGCAGTACCTATTATTATAATCTTACTTTAACCGTTCGTACCATGACGTCCATAAAATAAGCTTATTGTAATGTTGAATCAATCTTATTTTCTTAGCGGTTTTGGTGACTTCACTTCTAAGAGTTCATTCAATTCGTACTTAACACGACGTGGCTTGTGACAACTAGCAATATTGTTTTAATGTCAAATTTAGCCATCTTAAAAAGTTCCTCGGACTCGACGAATATATTATTGTTTTGCAAATTTATATTTTTTTAAACATTTTCGTGTCATGTAAAATTAGTAAAATGTATTTATTTATTTACGTAAACTTGCCGAATGAATTGTGTATCTAGAGTCCCCTCCTCTCTACGTCACATTCCGCAAAGGGATGTCGTGCAGTAAGGACCCAGACTGGCGCGAGGAACTTAAAGATTTTCAAGCAAATATAAAATCTATGCTCGAGACTTATTTAACAAAGCAGGATGTTAAATTTTCGTTGCTTTTATTCGAATTTGAGGGCGTGAAGTCTTCCGTACAATTTATTAGCGATAAGTATGATTGTCTAGAAGTGAAGTCGAAGGAACTGGCCTCACGTGTTTCGAAGCTCGAGGAAAAAGCTTCTTCTCCCCTTGCAGTTCAACAAAGAATTGCTACTCTAGAAGCAAAGTTAGAAACCGCAGAACAAAAATCCCGTAACTGCAATATTGAGATAAGTAATCTACCTGAGAAGCGTGGCGAAAATCTAATGTCGATCCTTGAAAATATATCGATTTTAATCAAACAACCGTTATCGCCTCGTGACGTCATTGCCATTCACCGTGTTCCTCTAATGAACCCTAAGTCTACACGGCCAAGAAACATAGTGGTTAAACTTTCCAGCCAAATACCACGTGATAACTTCAGCTCGCCTCAAAAAGGGAATCACATCTGAAGATCTGCAATTGAGTGGCAATCCACAAAAAATATACATAAATGAGCATCTTACGCTACTGAATAAGAAATTGTTTCGCCAAACTAAGGAGATTGCAAAACAAAACGGACATCGATTTGTTTGGATTAAACACGGTGTTATACTCGTTCGCGCTGACGTCCCCGAAGCGGCTTTTACCATTCGTTCTGAAGAGGATTTGTCTAAAATCAAACCCTATATTAAAGCATCTGGATAAAGTTTTAAATAAGTGCAATAATATTTGCGTAATAGTGCAGTCTTATTCATGTTTCTTAACTTGTAACTTGTTATTTTGTTTACCATACAGTCTGTGTTCTCTGACTCATATATTACGAGTACTTCGAGTTCTTTACGTAGTTTGTGCTAATAAAGCGCGCGCGAATTATTTTACAATTACCCCCACGTATCTACATAATTATACCATTAACTTAGAATTTAATATATATTTGAGTTGTTTTGTGTTGTTTACCTGTAAACATGGCTTAATTCTTGCAGTTTTTGTTAATTTAACATTTTACTATAAAATAGATAGAACCTTAATATTATCATTTTACCCACATTATAACCAATTATTATCGTGGTTGCAATTGTTGATTACATATTTTGTTATTTTCTGTGCTTACCATTTCCGTGTTTATTTTACTTTGTTTAGGTCTGTAATTGTGACTGAACTTGACTCCAAGCTTTGTTTTTACAGCGATTTTTACATTTTTCCTAATTCCAATGGATAAATACAATCTAACAGTTTATTACCAAAACTGTCGAGGACTGCGTACCAAGCTACATACATTATTTATGAACATATTGTCTTTTTCCTATGACATAATCATTCTTACAGAGACTTGGCTTATACCGAACATATCCGACGGTGAGTTTATTGATGACCGATACTTAGTGTTCAGATGTGACCGTGACCGCTGCACCACGGGGAAACGTGACGGCGGCGGGGTGCTGATAGCCGTTCTACGTACATTACGACCTGCTAGCATTCTGATGCGCTCCTCTCACACTGACATCGAACACGTCTTGGTGCAGCTGCCGGGGTCGCGCCCTACTAAGCGCCATATCATTAGTGCAGCCTATATACCGCCGCGATCTCCGGACGACTTGTACACATCACACTTCGATAAACTGCTAGACGTAATTAATGACACTAGTACTGACACTTTCTTTATATCAGGCGATTACAATTTACCAGGTATTAACTGGTTGGATCGTAATGGATGTAACTATGTTGTTCCACAACCGACTGATAATCTGAGCTATCATTTATGTAACTTTATTTCCCTAACTAGTATTTTTCAATATAACACAAGTAAGAATAATTTAGGGCGTATACTGGATTTGTTTTTGTCTAACGTTGACTGTGAGACTAAAACATGTACACCATTGCTACCGCTTGATATTCACCATCCGCCTTTCTCAATATTAACATCATTTATTACGAAATGTGTGCCAATGAAACGTCACTTATCAAATGGGCACAATTTTTTTAAAGCTAACTATGAACTTATTAATATAGAATTGAGTGCATTGGATTGGAATCAATTGTTTTATGACCTTTCTGCTGAACAATCTGTTAATACATTCTATGATCAAATCTATAGTATAATTAAAACTCATATTCCGTTATCTCGTTTCAAAAATTCACGTTTTCCTCTGTGGTTTTCTCCTTCGCTCATACGTATTTTCAAAAATAAAGAAAAAGCTTGGTTAAAATGGAAAACATACGGTAATGCATCGGACTATGAAAGTTTTTCTACTCATCGTAAACGTTTTAAATCTGAATGTGACAAATGTTTTGAAAGATACATGAAATCGGTTGAAGACAGTATTCCACTTAGCATTAAACATTTCTGGACTTACGTTTCCAGCAGGAAGGGCAGGGCGGAGATTCCAGCAAATATGTTTTTTGACAATCTTAACTCAAATAATCCAACTGATATATGTAACATGTTCTCAACTTTTTTCACCTCTGTTTATGAACCCACAAATTTTAACCCCGCGATGTGGCAGCCACCTAATACATATGCTGATAATTCGGCCTGTATCTGTGATATCTATTTACCAGTAGATGTTGTACACAAAGCGATATTGCAATTAGACTTAAATAAAGGTCCTGGTCCCGATAACTTGCCACCAGTCTTCATAAGGAAGACTGCAGAAACTATTGTACTTCCACTTTATGTTATATTTAACAAATGTTTACGAGAAGGCACCTTCCCGGATATTTGGAAACGAGCAAATATTACACCGGTGTTCAAAAGTGGTAATAAAAACAATATACAAAATTATCGCCCTATCTCTATACTGTCCACCTTGTCGAAGCTTTTCGAGAGTCTTGTACATAGTAAAGTTTATTCTCACATTCATAACCTTATTATTGGTGAGCAGCATGGGTTTGTTAAAAGACGCTCGACGAATACCAATCTCATGTTATTCGCAGATTTTTTATTCAATAGCATGGATGAACGCGTTCAGGTTGATGCTGTGTACACAGATTTTCGGAAGGCTTTTGACAGGGTGGACCACAAACTACTCTTAGATAAAATTGCTTACAACGGAATCCGTGGCAATTTGTTACGATGGTTCATGGCGTATATAAACAATAGATCGCAAAAGATAGTTATTAATGGTCTCCAATCAAGTTCAATCATTGTTACCTCTGGGGTGCCCCAGGGCTCAATTATGGGGCCCCTACTCTTTATTTTGTTTATCAATGACATTAAGAAATGCTTCATTCATTCCCGTTTTCTAATGTATGCCGATGACATCAAAATTTACAAGTCCTGCAAAAACACACAAGATTGCCTACTCTTGCAGGAGGACCTTGATAGACTTTCTCGATATTGTTCACATAACAAACTTCAGCTTAGTTTGCCGAAATGTAACGTAATCACTTTCACAAAAAACAAAAACATTATAAAATTTGATTATAGTCTACATGGTAGCTTTCTGCAAAGAGTTGACCATATTCGAGATCTCGGTATTGCAATGGACTCGAAATTGCATTTCAATCTTCATATTGACAACATCATCAATAAGGCGTATCGTATGTTTGGTTTTGTCATGCGTTCTTCAAACGACTTTAAAAGACCATCTACTTTTTTACTTCTATACAAAGCTTTGGTCCGTTCTCAATTGGAATTTGCAGTACCGGTTTGGAGTCCCATTTTTGATGTTTATATAAAAAGAACGGAAATGGTTCAAAAAAAATTTTTACGTGCTATGCACTATAGATGCACGAAATCTAAATTACCATACACCCAACTATTAATGCGTTATAAACTTCTAAGCTTGGAGTCAAGACGCAGCCTACTAATGACCATGATGCTTCATGGTCTGTGTAATAACAGGTTCGATTGTCCAGACATTACTAATAATCTATGTTACATTGTACCAAGAACTGTGATGCGTCGCGGGGCGCGTGTGCCCCGGCTGTTCCACACCGCAAGGTGCAGTACTCACGCTGGGGCACGGGCGCCTCTCCGACGCATTGTAGATACGTATAACACCCACTTTATCGATTTGGATATATTTGCGCTAACACACTTCAAGTTCAAAAAGATGGCTATTGAATCCTTAAAATAGCATTCTTATACCTATTATTCCAAAAATATAAACAAGTACTTCTTACCCTTCTGTATAATTAACGCACGCATTATACTATATGTCTATAATCTATTATTTCGCGGACATTGGTGTGGGTTACACGTTTACATAGTTTTTAATTTATTTTGTCACACTAAAAATTTTAATGTGTAACTGTTTTATGTCCCAATAAAGTAAAATAAAATAAAATAAAATAGAGATTTTAGTACATTTGTGTTATTAATTTCTTGTTTGATTGTAGATGGCGAATGCATACGAAACCTTGAGTTTTTGGAAGCTGATAACGCAGAAAAATAAAAATTCCCAGAGTACCTCTAGCTGTCGCCTGGAATCCCGATTAATTTTTCGACTGCAAAATTAATAACAAAACACTAATCACTGAGTCTGACCACAATATATTGTTTCGAACCATGAGCTATACACGAATAAAATTTCAACATTTACTTACAACTGAATTGAAAGAAAAAATTTACATGCATTTGTAAATTATGAGTAAGTACTACCTACTCTACTGTTTCAGCGTGTGAATGCACACAAGAACTTACAACAGTCATCACGCCGTTGTATGTATATTTCTCAAAGTTCTAAACAAAGCTTGATGGGTAGAGTAGAGACCCAGAATATTTTGCCAGATTTTTGTAAAAATTTATCAGAAAACAAAACAATGAAACACCTATGTTGTTGCAACCATAACTTTTTCCAGAGGCGTTTCCACCTGCCAACATACGTTCCCGACAGGGGAGGCATAGGTAAACTTTATGCCACTTGTTGTTCGAGAGGCTATTACTCGTAAGGAGAGCAATAAAACACTGCTTTGCGCGACGGAATGTAATAATGAAAGGATTTTATTGACAAACTACCTCCTACTTAGACGTACTTTTCGACGCGTAGAATTGAAGAGCTAGAACAAATACAGGTATGTACACTAACTTTAATGGTGGGGCTACATTGTCGCGTTCTAGCGAACACTTCGGGCGCTCGCTGTTGCTCAGCGAGACGTCGAGCAGTGTGCGAGAGAGTGCGCGTGAAGTTTGGTTCGCGATAACGCGACAATGTAGCCCCAGCATATCAGTCAGTTGTAACTAGTAGGTAAGTAAGTACGGCTTTTGACCAGGAAACAAAGGGACTAGGATACCTACCTATCTACCATTTTACCTATATTATAATAAGAGGCAGAATGCTATCGTCGAATTGTGAATTTTGTTCAGCAAAGAGCGTGTTTTAAACACAATGTAGGAACTACCAACATTGTGAATTTAAAATGCGGTAGGTTCCTCCAACTTCTTGGGAAAAATCTTAAATAACAACTATTTTACGTGCAAAACTAGTAGAACTAATGCATAAAGTCTTTAAAATCTCATTAGAATATGAGAAAGAGGTTAACGACGTTCAAACGTAGCATTTTTTTTACTTCTTGCACTATACTTACTGAGAACAAGAACATACATTTTTAATATGCGCCCTTTTAATGTAGGTAATGAATGTATTAAAGTGTGCCTTTATGTAGTACACTACACTACGTACACTAGTACGTAGCGGCACCTACCGACGACGCAAACCCGATTCCACTAGTGATATATTGTAGGTAGGTAGGCTTTATTTAAATTTTTCTTGCGAAAGTCCTAATGCGGGAGTTTGGGGAGAACGAAGGGTTACCTATGTCGGAATCGCCTCCGAATAAAACCCGACGATTACTGCATCATAGGTCGAGAACCCGGGAAATCACCGCACCCTACAATGGAATAGAAGATTCAGGCTCGCCTTACTTCAGCAGGCCCCATCACCATTATGCACCTTGTCCTAAAACCGTATAATCCATAAAAAGACGCTCTCAATGATGTCGTCGTTGACAGTCTTAATCATTCCTTAACTTTAACAGGTACTTCTCTACGGTTTCCTTCTTAAGTAAGAGTACTTACCTATAGGTTTTCCGCTAACCAGTGGTGGCATTAGGCGTCGAAGACCGCCACGACGGCATCAAGCCTAACGGGACCTCGCAAAAAAGTTTTACAAAGTCAAAGTCAAATAATTTAATTGAAATAGGAAGGCATTTTTGAACGTCAAACAAGTTATTAAAAGTTTATTTATTCGATTTTCCCCTCCTTCCAACCCCCAAATCTTGAAAAGTAAGATAACATAACATCATGCCTTCTTCCCCGAAGCCTATATTGATCTTGAGAATTACTTTTTAATCAAATCCCAAACAAGGCCAAAATATGTTCTGTAACAGAGAGGCAGTTTGTAGTTGAAGGCCCCCCAACGTATGCAAAATACAAACGTATCTTGCTAAATTTTCGAGCTCGCTTCGGTCCGTCTTCCGTAGTACATTTTCTTCGCTTTCAAACTTTTATAAGTAATATTTCTATATAAGTAATAATAGTAATTTTATTTCGGAAACACATCTATAATTTGTTAGTAAACATTAACCTTAATAACTATGTTAATTATGTCGGTCGAGCAGGCAGGTTGCAAGAAAACTCGATGTACTGAAACAGGTTTATTGGGACTTTACAATTTTGATCTAAAAATAGGGTGATGGTGACAATCGTTCGATGTGTGAAACGAAAGTGAGCCCTCCTCGGAGCGCGGTGCCCGCCGTCCGCCGCCGGTGTACGTCACGTTGCGCTGACTCGGCGCTAGACTTTGTGTCGCCAGACTGTTGCGAGGCTGATGCAATCGTTCGAGTTATTGGGTCAGTTCCGGTGGAATGCATGATTCGTGGATGATTGGTTGGTAGGCTTAACATCTCCCTCCCGAAGTTCAGCGACTATTAGAAGATAGGGTCGAGAATAGCGCTGATAATCTTGGTTGAGCACTTTGGGTGTGGTTGTTAATCTCGGTGTATATATCCCCATGGTTTATTTCGCGGTCTGTTTGTTCTGGTGTTGTCTCCAGAGTGCGCCGTCTCATGTATCTTCGTAATATGAACGCAACTCCCAGTACGCCTGTACCTAACAGTACTAGGTAGAGCGGTGTGATAATGTAGTACACCCTATGGCTGTCAGATGAGTTCATGGTCAATGGCGATTCCATGGTTATTTCCTTGCTTGCAGTATGGAGGCCGTGAAGGTTGATGGAGTTGAGTGTTAATTTTCTAGCTTCAATATTGTAATTGGTTCCATTGCTGAGTGGGATGTTCATGATTTTCAGTACCTGCCCTTTTAATCGGTCATCCTTGTTTGCCAGGGTTAGACCTGGGGTTTGCACCTCGCAGCCTTTCGGGATTGTGATGAGGTAACTTCCTCGCGCTGTGGTGTATTGGGTGTCGGTGCAGGACAAGCGAATGTTTGTGGGTGCAGGAAAGCTCGCCACGTAGTGTCGGTCGTCGAGGGCTTCCACGGCTTCAGTTTTTAATTTGGCTACGGTGAATTGGCAGGACTTGTCGACTTGCTGGGTAGAAATGAGATGGTGGATGCAGTCGCCTTGACTCTTGTAGTGTTGATTGATGCTGTCCTCGCAGAGATAGTATTGGCTCGACTTCGGGCATTCTGCCTCTATGTACATAAAATCTTTATCATGAATCGCTAGGAAGGGATAGGATGGAATTAGTACTTTGTCATCTTGGTTAGGAACTGAGGACAATTTGTAAAGGTTATAGGTGTGGGGAAGAACAACCGGGAACTTGAACACCAATACTAAATTTTGACTATTATAATAGTAGCCTAACTTAACTATGTCAAAATATTCCCTAAAACTAATATTTAGTATATGTTCTCTACCATAGAGGGCATTTAATTGTTCTTTCATTCTCTTAAATGTATCTATTCTAAACATAAGGAAATGTGTGCTCTTGGCACGTATGAAGGCTAATAAGTTTTCTAATTTATGAATTTCGTTGGATAATGATTCGATGTTATCCGCTAGCATTATTATATATTGAGCCAGATGGGCATACTTAACTATGTCTTTTTCCTGACGTAAATCGCTAATCATAATCTCGCCTACCGTTTCTTTGATTTTGTTCTGATTCTGGAGTATTTTGCTGAAAATTTTGGAATTTTCAGACATCCAGTGTTTATTTAAACTAACTCGATTATTTAATTCTGTGACCATTTTATTTTCATTTTCCTGCAGAGTTTTAATTGCGCTATCGTACCGGATAGCGTCTGTATAATCCAGATTTCCGGAAATACTCTTAACAATTGAGCCTAGTCCATCAATAAGGCCTCTCTTGACGCGGTTAGACCGGAACAACTCTAACTGGTCGGACAGCTCCGTGATCTTGTTATGAAGATGTTCGATATGTGGTTGATATAAAGAGAGCGTTTTATTATGGAATTCGGGTGAAATGTTATCTAATTGTTTCCTTACTAAGTCTATATTGCTACGAATAATGTCTAAGTTAACCGGTTGAACAAACGAGTGATAATGGGAGATAATCTTTGTCTTTCCTAGCATGAAAGGTAAGATGCCCGGTCCATTGTTCAGACTACTAAGCGTGATTTCTTCCGCTTGCGTCAGGCCCAGGGCCAGGAGGGTGATCCTGTAACAATCGATTGCTATTAGGGACGCGTTTCAGGCGAGACTTGGCTATGGGACCACGTTTCCTTTTGGTGTAAATGTGGATCGGTAAGTTGGCTAGAACCGTGTCGCGAGTGAATCTAGGGGCCAGTTTTTGGCGGCTGGCCATTGGTTTCTGTACAAATATCTGCTGGTCTGTAGAATATTCTTCTTCGGGTTCCCTATCTTCGTTGATATTTTCGATAATCCGCGTGCGATCGTGCAGAGATGAACCATTGATCATCTCGAAAACTCTTTGCATTTTGGTACGATGTTCTTGCGTATATGACTGTAGTATGTTTTCTGACAGGTTAATATCTAACGGGTCGCGGGGGTCTAGATGGCCAGTAATTATATCCAAAGGTCTGCACTTGGTAAAACTATGAATAGAACTGTTGTAACCTAGAATTGCATAGGGCATTAAGTTCATAGCAGAATCTCCACGGTGCTCTAATTTTAGTATACGCAAGTGTTCTAGCAGTGTAGAATGCAGTCTCTCCACCATACCATTTTCATTTGGCGTGCATGCTGAAATTTTGTGGTGTTGTATTTTATGAATTTTAACAAACTCCGAGAACAGTTGATTTGTGAATTCTGGGCCTCTGTCAGTGACAATGGTTAAGGGAAGCCATGGTGGGTACTAAATGTTAGAAGAGCTTGTATGACGCTGATCGCTGTCGCGTCTCTTAAGTAGTAGGCTTGAGCATATTTTGAAAATGAGTCAATGATTGTAAGATATTTTTGCGTTTCAACACTTAGTAAGTCGAGATGTACTATTTCGAATGGTTTAGTTGGAGGTGGTACTATATTAAACTTTTGTTTCACGGGGTTTCTGTCGTATTTGGCCTGACCGCACACGTCACATTCGTTTATATATTTTGTTATGTGTTCTTTCATTTTCGGCCAGTAAAATTGATTAGACAAAGACATGTAACACTCATTAATTCCACGGTGATTGGTTTTACCCTCGTGGTACTTGCGAATTATCTCCTGTTGTTTTAAATAATCCTTGACATTTTCTAACTCTATTTTTGTTAAGACTAGATCCATTGATGAACTTTTGAATTTATTCTGAATGATGGGAATAATTTCGTACATGGCTAGTGGGGGATTAATGAGAATACCGGTCTTTACCTTGGGGTTAATATACTCCTTCACAGCGCTTATGACATCCTCTTCGAGATTACTCTTAGAAATCTGAATATGTGTTTTAACGTGTGACTCAAACGGTTTTGAAACTGTAGGGCGGCTTCTTACGTCATCGACCAATGTGAAAATAATTTGCTTATGGTACTTGTTAAGTGGGAAATCAGTAATAGGAACTTCTAATATTGGATTTTCGGCGTCAGTGTGAACTGTATCAGTCTTTGAATCATTTAATAGTGAGGATGGCCCTTCCGTAGGGTTGGCTATAAGGGAACTAGTCTCTTCATTATGTAGCTCGATACGGGATAATGCGTCGGCGTTAGTATTGGACTTTCCTTGCTTGTAAACTACAGAAAAGGTAAATTCACTTAATTTTAGTCGCCATCGAGTAAGACGCGAGTTGGGTTCTTTGATATTCATTACCCATTGAAGTGGCCTATGGTCTGTTACGATTTTGAATTTTCTGCCAAATAAGTATGGTCTGAAATATTTGGTGGCCCACACAATCGCAAGGAGCTCCTTCTCGATGGTGCTATAGTTGATCTCACTATTATTCAATGTCCTAGAAGCGTAAGCAATAGGCTTATCCGTGCCTATGGTCCCCTGAGACAAGACAGCTCCTATCGCTAAATTTGACGCGTCAGTCGTTAAGATAAATTCTTTAGAAAAATCAGGATATTGTAAGATGGGGTCATTCATTAAGAGTGTCTTACACTTCTCAAAACAGCTAATGTAATTTTGGTCTAACGTAATTTTTGAGCCCTTTTTTAAGCATTGCGTCATAGGTTTTGTCACTTTCGCAAAATCGGGTATGAATTTTCTATAGTAACCGAGAAGGCCCAGGAACCTTTTAATCTCGGTGGGAGTTTTTGGAAGTGGATAATTCTTTATTGCGGATATTTTGTCGGGGTTTGGCTTAATGCCATCTTTGCTAATGACATGGCCCAGGTAGGCTGTCTCAAGTTTGAGGAACTCTGACTTGTCCATTTGAATTTTAAAATTGGACTCACGTAACCTATTGAATACTTTTTCCAAATTGACCATGTGTTCCTGCAGTGACGTAGAAAAGACTATGACGTCATCCAAATAAACTAGGCATATGGTGTTTTGTAGGTCTCTGAGAACGTTGTCCATTACGCGTTGAAAGGTAGACGGACTATTCTTCAAACCCATGGGCATTCTCAAAAACTCGAAATGGCCATGTTCTACTGTAAACGCGGTTTTGGTGATGTCTGCAGGGTTCATCTCCACTTGGTAGAAGCCGCTGGCTAAGTCTAAAGTCGTAAAATAGTTACAATTACCTAATTTGTCCAAAATATCTGCGATATTTGGAATGGGGTATTTATCGTCCAAAGTTTTCTCGTTTAACTTCCGAAAATCCACTACTAATCGCCATTTAGTCTTACCCGAAGCGTCCATTTTTTTAGGAACAACCCATATAGGAGAACTCCATGCAGATTCTGATGGCTGAATAATTTGTTGATCCAACATTTTACTAATTTGATCTTGTACCTCCTGTCTGTGCACAAAAGGGTACCTATAGCTTTTGGTGTATATAGGGATTTCGTCACTGGTTTTAATTGAGTGTTTTATTTTATTGGTGAAAGTCAATTTCTCCCCTTCTAAATAAAATACATCGGCATAGCGCGCGCATAGCAACTCTAAGTTAACGCGTTCCTCGTCATTCAAATGATCCGTACGTAAGCGCGATAGCACTTCCTTTACGCGTTGAGGCGCTTGCTCGGTGCGCGTGTACTCAGTATTATAAAGCTGCGCACACACTGGGCGGTCCATGGAAAAAATAACGTCGCTACGGTTTGGATTATGAATTTCTAGTATGCCCCTTTGGTTTTTTACAGTAGTTAGACACTCGCTGATATGACAATTAGATATAATTTGTTCCGGGATAGTTACTTCTCCGTTTCGGATATTAATAGGTAATTTTGCTAATTTTGAGGAACCGGCGGGTATGATATCTTCGTATAGGTTGGCGTTCCGTGAATCATAAACCTGTATAGGATTTACCGCATTTTTTGTTACTAATGACTTCGTTTTAAAGTCAATGGCGGCCTCCCATTTGTCCAATAAATCTGACCCTATCAATCCGTCGAAAAAGTCGTGAAAGTTATATACAAAAAGTGTAACGCAATCCTTATCATTCAATTCAGAGAAACAAGGTAGCGTTATCGAATAATCGCTACGTGTCACAGCGTGTACATTACAAACTTCGAAGGGATCATAGTTTAACTGTACGTTATTAAAATAAGCTTCGACTGCGTTAGGGCTAATGAACGATTGGTTAGCGCCCGTGTCTATTAAGAGTTTTAGAGGGGGATCTTGAATTTGCAAGTAGGGCAGCTGGCGTTGTGTTTGAAGGTTGACCTCTATTTTGGTTTGTCTAATTTCTGAGGGCTCTGAAAATCCTCCTGATGACTACCCGATTTAGATGGCTCATCTTTTACCGTTTCGTTACTTTCCTCAAGCTGTGGGCGGCACATGTGATCATGATCGGCGTAATAATATCCTTCGTAGTACTCGTTAGGTACGTAAAACATATAGCTATCGGTATCGTAATCTCCGTAACCGTAATAAGCGGAGCAGTCATTGAAATTCATCTCCCTACTTCCGAAATTGTGATTAGCCGGGGAATTACCAGATTTAGTCCAGTCATGCGCTTTTGTTGCGTTACTGGGCGGCAAAAGTCTAGGCACAAAATTGCTGACGCCACTGATGGGTCTAGGTTGTTGAAAGTTACCTTGTGGTACGATATTACGCGGTACAAATTTAAATGCGTTATTTTGGTTATAATTAGGAGGAGGAGCACGAAAAATCTGCTGCGTGCGTGATGGTCCGGGCTGGTTTTGATTATTTAAATTAGGTCGCCATAGTACGGGTGCTTGTGGTGCCATTGGGTGACCGAATGGACTCCTCGAGGGTCCAGGCATAGTAAAGGGGAACGGCCTTGGTTGCGCCATATTAAAGCCCGACGGTAAAGGTCTAGGTGGCACGGCTTGGGGTGTAGGTTTCCTATCCGGGACTTGGCTACTACGCTGCTGCAAGTACAACACGTTTTGTTCCTCATGAACAAACTCTAACGCCTTTTCAATGCTTTCAGGGCGCATACACCTAATCCGAGAACCTAATGGGTCTTTGAGCCCACGCACGAATGCCTGCAAGGTCAATTTTTTATATAGGTCCCTTTTCGCATTGATAGTAGTCGTAACTTCCTCATGTAAAGAGACATAAGTCATTAACGTGCTGAATAGGTTCTGGCACTTTTCGTAAAACTCCTGAGGGCTGTCGGGCCCTTGTAACAGTAACGCTAAGTCATTATATAATGCCGTCTCATCGCGCTGATCTGAGAAATTATTTACGAGAGATTTGCGTATACCCGTCCAATCTGATGGGATGCCGTTCGAATTGATCAATCGGGCCGCGGGACCAGTTACCTTATTTAATATACCGTTGATAAGAGCAATTTCCGAAAGTTTGTTAGGCGGGCTTGCATTTTTTACAAATTCGTCCACTAACTCGTCACATAATTGTATGAACCTAGTTAACACGTTAACATTACCGTCAAACTCGGGCACCAAACGAAGAGCCTTAAAGATGCCTTCTAAGTCTGCCATTCTATTCTGTGGATTATCTGACCTAATACTAGGGTCTGGGCTAATTTCTCTGTTTAAATCTAGAGCACTATACCTACTACTACTCCTACTCTCTAACCTAACACTCCGTGATTCTCGTGGATGGAAAATCTTGGAAAGCTTTAGGGGGTACAGGGAACTTAAGGACTAGGGTGAGCGATTCACTAAAAGATTTTAATGTACTCACATGAAGTGCATCCCGTTTTTCTTGCCGTATCGATGGCTGGATACCCCTGCTGCAAGTCACGACGTGTAGATTCGGGTCCTCGAACGGTCTTGATGACCGCCACGTCAGCGCCCAGGTGCCTGAGGTTGATTCTCGAGGATCCTACCGGCTGCGCCAATTATGTCGGTCGAGCAGGCAGGTTGCAAGAAAACTCGATGTACTGAAACAGGTTTATTGGGACTTTACAATTTTGATCTAAAAATAGGGTGATGGTGACAATCGTTCGATGTGTGAAACGAAAGTGAGCCCTCCTCGGAGCGCGGTGCCCGCCGTCCGCCGCCGGTGTACGTCACGTTGCGCTGACTCGGCGCTAGACTTTGTGTCGCCAGACTGTTGCGTGGCTGATGCAATCGTTCGAGTTATTGGGTCAGTTCCGGTGGAATGCATGATTCGTGGATGATTGGTTGGTAGGCTTAACATGTTAGTAAACATGTAAGTTGGACAAATAATGGACGAGCGGGTAATAAAATTTCCCCGCAATGACATTTAGGAGACTGTTCGAGCTGCCCCGGACCCTCTGCAACAGCGACGCGGCACGCTTACGTCTGATCGCTGCGAAGCCATCAGTGTGCGCATCAGCAAATATTCCCGATGCACTGCAGAAGCGTGGCAGCCCTAACATCATCCTGAATGCATTGTTGTATTGGACTCGAAGAACATTCATGGCTTTCTGCGTACAACTTATCCAGAGACTGCGCGTGTAAAATGTCTGACAATATGCTTAAAATAGTGTCACTTTCACTTCACAAGTGCAACGAGCAAACCTACGGACAAGCGTGTTGCATCGAACCGCCAATGCTCTTCGTTCCCTTTCTCTCTCAAGATAATGCTTCAAAAATAAGAACCTCACTCTTTTTGGCATTGTGTCTTAAACCTTGTTCCTCAACATACCTCTCACACACATCCAAAAGCTTTCTAAAGCCTAAGACCACCTAAGACTAACGGACTTAATAGTGCCATATCATCGGCGTAGCTGATATTATAACAAGCTACTCCATCTATAAAACAGTCCACCTGCAAGCTACTGAGCTTACTAATGAGTTACATTTATGTATAGGATAAGCAATATCGGAGAAGTCAAACCACCCAGTCTCAGCAACCTATACTCATCAGAATTGACCTCAGCCCAACGCAATCAGTTCACCTGGTGACTATACCAGTACCAACAAAATTTTACCTAAAATTTTTGAGCTTGCTCTAGTATCCTTTATTATTTTCATACAGTATGAGAAGAATACCTTTAACTTTTATAGCCTTACACAAACCTTTATAAGTCAACAACGACAAAGTATCACATATTTCTGAATGTACGGTCAAAAGAAAAACTTAACTTTCCGAGGAGGGGTGCTAAAATTTTAGCGTCCTACATTCTCCTAATTTTTAAACTTTTCTATTTATCTTAACAAAATATCATAACTCATACATTAGGTATAATTCAGCTCATTCAATTTAACGTTTTTCTTTCGACTGGGAAATGAAGGAGGCCTCGCAAAGCTGACGTCGCCGACGTCCGTTTGGTCGAGCACCCGCCACTGTCCGCTATTGCCTTCTGTGGGTAAGATCATCGCTACTGAACAAAATTATTTATTTATTTATTATGAGGTAGGTAACTGTTAGGTAGGTTATGTAGGTTAAGTCTGTCAGCCAGTTGCAGTAACGAACTTTAAAGCTGTCATTAAATACTAATCTTCCTCCATTTAAAAAGGACATGGGTGGAAGATATTCCACTTGTCTCCTTTTACGCATATTGAAGGTGAAGCGTAATCAAAGAGCGGAAGAGAAACTTCACTTGCAGTAAATAATAATATAATTATAACACGTAACAAAGTTTAATGTTACGTACACTATAAGTACTTATAACTAATTAAACTAGTAGGGACAAAATAAACTAATGATATAGTATCTAATCTGTCCCGTGACGGTTTACAAGCAAGAGAGCGACGCTACTAAAAAGGGACGCTACTTCACGCTAAAGGTAACGCCATGGATCGTAGCTTCGAGTTGCCACTTACAAGGGTGCGTTCCTAATTACTTATAATTAACTAAACATAATTCAGGCGACGCTACGTATACTAATGTGCGTTCACAAATTCATAATATGTGACCCCACACTACCCCCCATGGATAAAGATGAACCGATTTAACAGAAATCGGAGAAATCCTTGAATTTGACTCGTCTGCCAGGACGACTAATATATGGTCTCATGTTGGGGCACGTACAAAATAAATTTATTAGATATTAATATATGAGGGAATACGGCGTGTATTCATTTTATCCGTTGATGTATCCAATACTATTTATCTTAGGTATGGTCGGATATAAGAAACTGAGTGTCAGGGGGCAACTCACACTTGTTACTTATATCTTTAAGATAATTAGATGGAAGATACACAATGAGGATATATTGCGAAGGGTGGAACTAGTCAGACGGGTATGTGGACGTCAGCTGCGGCTGCTGGCGGTACCGCACGCGCGAACCAACGTGCTGCGTGAAGCGCCGCTGACGAGCGCGCTCCACACTCAACCTAATTGCTGATGACGTCAACATATTCTTGCGCTTTGGGTGAATTTGAAAGAATAGCTACCTAAAGAATTTGTTATGGTACAAGCAGTGGAATTATTTAATTTTAAAGTGTACTACAATATCGCATTGGGTCTAGTCAGTAAGGATATTTGTATGTTTGGAGTGAATAAATAAATAAATAATTGGTAGTTTTGTAGTTGTAGTTGTTGTTGTATTGGCGTCTGCGTTTGGAGATGGATCGGGCTGTTAAGGTTTTGATGTGGATGTATGAGTAGGTTTTGTCGGATTCGTCTGAGGATCAAGGGCTGCAGAACTGGCGTGTTCCATGTAAGCCGGCTTGACGCGATCAATGTTTACAGCGACTTTTTACCCCTTAATGACCAAAATCATTGATTTGCCATCGCTGGCGCGATCAATGACTTGGTATGGACCTGTATAAGGTGTTTGTAAGGGGCGTCTGACTGTATCGTCACGAAAAAAAACGTGAGTTGCTGACGAGAGATCTTTGAAGACAAAAGAAGATGGTTGAGTATGACGAGATGCAGGGATTGGTCGTACAGTCAACATTTTACGTCGAAGTTGTAATAGTTGTCAAACAATATCGGTAGTCGCTGCAAATCGGCAGGGGGCCGATGATGTCAATATGGACATGTTTGAAACAACCAGATGGTAGTTCGAAATTTCCGATCGGGGAAAAATTATGACGCGATGCTTTGGCGCGTTGACACGCCTCGCAAGTTCGTGCCCACTCTTTGCAACCCCTGTTGACAGAAGGCCAAACGTATTGTTCAGTTACTAAGCGGGTGCTAGCTCGTGCACCGGGATGACTGAGATTGTGGACATTGTTAAAAACCTTTCTTCGAAAGGGAGGGATAAGATAGGGACGAGACTCGCCCATGGACACGTCACAGGTGACAGAGATATTAACAGTGCTCAATTGCAGCCTTCTTGGAGAAGAGGAAGTGGAGTACGCAGGAAAGATAGCTCTGAGTCTGACTTTTGTGATTCGGCGAGGACTTCGTAGTCCTGGTCAAATGAAAAGACAGTTGGTTTAACTGGGCAGGGGGGAGTTTTTCACGGCGCTGTATAAAAGCGTAGAGAACCGGCTTATGGTCCGTGAAAATGGTGACGTTTTGGACCTCAAGAATGTGGCAAAAATGTTGTACGCTTTCGTACACCGCCAGTAACTTGCGATAATAAGCCGGCCACTGTGTTTGCTGATCTGTCAGTTTCTTGTTAAAGAAGGCAAGAGGGAACCACTTATCGTTAACGAGTTGTTGGAGACAAGACCCAATGTGGACGTTGGATGCGTCAGTAAACAGACCGAGAAGCGCGCCGTTGACCGGATATTGCAGAAGAGTGGCATTAGCTAAATTCTCTTTGCAGGCTTTAAATTGTTCCAAAAGTAAAGGTGACCATATAAATGGTTTGGGACCCTTGCCCTTGGTTTCAACCACAGATTTTATAAGTGGAACCTGGAACAATGCAGCGCGGGGCACGAATCGGCGATAATAGTTTAGCATGCCTAGAAAACGACGTACACCTTGGACTGTTTTAGAAGTGAGAAAGTCTAGGATGGTTTGGACACGATCTTCAGTATCGTATCGTAGATGCTCGCAGTGAAGAGCCTCATCAGCTGAATGGACGAGAATTTCATCAACGTATGGAAAGCAGAAATCGAGCGCTGTGTGACCTCGTCGATAAACCGCTGGAATGTTTGACCAGCATTGCGAAGACCGAAGGTCATGAATAAAAATTTGAAGAGGTCAAACAATGTAATGATGGCTGTCTTCGGGACGTACTCTTTAGATACTGGTATTTGATGATATGCTTTGACAAGGTCGATGGTGCTGAAAATTTTAGAACCAGTAAGGTTGTGGGCAAAATCGTTGATCAGAGCTTTTAATAGCTTCTTTATAACAACTATATTCTTGGTGACAGCTAGCTATGTTTAAAACATAGTCTTTGAGTTTATTAGGTAGACGAAGTAATGATCTATATCTCTGAGAATCCTTCCACCATGTTCCATGATTTCTTGTTCAAGCATTGCTTCTCTAGTATGAATTTCCGATCTACTTCCCTTATCTCTCCCGCTAACTCAAAACTGTTCAGAAGCATAACTCCTAGCGTCACCAAAATCATCCAAATCTTCAACTAGAACGTCTTCTCTACCAATGAACTCAGTGTCCTCAATTTCAGTACCAACACATTGACATTTTCGTTATTGTTGAGAGTTCTATCATTGCCTGAATTTTCTGAGTAACTAGTGAGATTCGAGAATCCAGTGAGTCAACCACTTACTGGATTCAATGCATCATTCTCATTACTATGCAACTGTGGCAATTGCAGAGGTATTTCAAATTCAGCTTCTGTAGAATTTTCATTAGAGCGTCTGCACCCAAGGGCTTTTTATCGAAGGAGACATCCTTTAACCTCACCAGCGAATAATTTTGTTGATTCCAGAGCCTGTATCCATCGTTATTATCATATCCAACTAAGATACATTTCACTACTTTCTTGCGCAACTTCTTCCTGATTACCTTTGGTACATAACAAAGCGATCCGATATTCCTTAAGTGCTTTATTTGTGGCTTCTTACTAACCCAAAGCTCAAATGAAGACTAGTTTTCTACTGCAGTTGGACCTGTCCTGTTCAAAATATAAACAGCAGTATTCACCAACTCGGCCCACAAAAACTGAGGCAGCAATGCATGCATGGAACTCCTCATGAGCGTGCACTGCTGCCTCAACAATCGTGCGATTGTCCTTTTCGCTACACCCGTTTTGTTCCGGCGTGTATGGCATAACCAATCGTTGCTGTATGCCTTTATCCATCAATACTTTTCGTACCTTCTGATTGTTAAACTCTCCGCCATTGTCACTTAATACTCCTCTAACAGTATGTCCAGACACCTTGGCAGATGCCAACATCTCTTTCAGCTTTTCATGTACTTCTGACTTCTCTCGAAGAAAGTACACAAAACTGTAATGCGTGAATTCATCTTTGAACAGTACAAAGTAGCGATAATTGGATATGGACAGAGGGAATGGACCACACACATTAGTGTGTATGCGTTCTCCAGGCTGAGTAGCTTTTCCCGTACACCAAACTTCTGTCTGTGGGACTTTCTAAATATACAGCCTCCGCATATTTTTTTTTTTTTTTTAAAAAACGTTGCCCCACACTAGGAATTTCTCCTGTATTCTGGGTGCGTTTACAAACATTTAAACTCACATACACAAACAGTCAGACCCGGAACAACTACTTGTAGGTCATACTAATATTTGTTCCGTGCAGGAATCGAACCCGCAACACGCAGCGCAGCAGTCAATCGCTTAACCATTGCGCCAACCGTGCCGTCTTCCTTGGTCTTAATACCGAGTTCCCTCTCTATTAGACTTCTCATATGCCTTTTATTCTGATGAGCCATCCGTTCATGGTAGAGTTGCAGCATATCAACTTTCTGTACCAGATTGACAATTACTTTAGATGGCGTACAATCCTACAGTTAAGCCTGTGCAGACCTCCGTACCTTACTCTTCGTCCTGTAATTGTAATTTATCCATCAATCTTCATTGAATAGGAAGTAACGCGCGACTCAAACAAGCTCCCTGGATTTTTATCTTGTGTTGACAGCACCGAAAACAAATTTCTGCTTATCTGGGGAACGTACCAAACATCTCTCAATGTTGACTTTACAACCTTCTTGTTAACCCCAGCTTCAATGCTTAGCGATCCTTGCCCAACGGCCTTTATCACATTTCCATCAGCTGTTGTTACAGTTTGATCAACATCAAAATATTTATTTACCGCATCGTAACAATATGTCCAAGATTTTGCAAAATAATAAAATATCTGGAAGTTCCTTACAGTCTTCTTCTTTCATTAACTCTTGCCTTAACCTGTACCAGACATTTTTCAGCTTCGACATATGCGTTGCAATATCATCAATAGTATCTTTTTTGTAACTGAAGAACTGCAAACATAAATCATATAAACGATCTTCGCTCACGCCTTCATATAATCTATGCAGTTCAATATAATTAATAAATAAAAAATACTAAATATTATTAATATTAGTTGTTTTTTCCACATGATACATATGAACATAACAAACGAACATCTTTTTGTTTTTAAAAGAGGTCGCACATTGCAAGCTTAATAAACCTTACTAACGCATTCCGCTTCCTCCTTCGTGAGCATTACTGCTTCGCAGAAGGAGGTTACGGCCTCCAGTGCCCTCTCGCTCCGTAGCATGGCCTGAACCAGGGCCGGACGCGAGAGTTCACTGCCGCCGATCGCTTCCACGAGGACTCGGCGGTGCTCCGCCCAAACCGGCAGACCTCCACCGTATACTCCACCGTGTCCTCCGGGCGATCCACACAATGGTGACACCCGGACGTTTCCTCCCGCCTTATCCGGAACAGGAACCTTCCGAAACAACCGTGTCCGGTGAGGACCTGCATCAGGCGGAAGGTGAAATCACTAGCGCTACTGATTCATTACGAAATGGGGAATTAATGTTTTGTCTTTGTGCAACTGGGTGTATAATGTATCATTAAGCACCCCATTATTTGTCATAAGCCTGTTAAATCAATAATTAGGTAGGTACCTATGTCACCACCTACGGTCATCACATAAAAACATGTTACGTTAATATTAATGACAATCCATTAGCGAACACCGAACACATAACCCTATTGAGTGCATCAATCACTTTTGATGCACTCAATGATGATTTATTTATTACGACGCCGAGCGTCGTAAAGAATAAAATGTGAGTTATTAAGTATTCTACTCTTTGCTCTAAATGAAATGATTACCTACTAGAATACCATTACCTACTGATTTTTACAATAAATGCTAAAGTGAAGCTAAAATCCACGCTAGATTCAGGATAACGTAACCATTAGTAACCAATTTTCTTGGCTAGTAGGTCACCCTTTTTTTTGGGTGGGAAATTATCAAAAAACTTCTCCCGCTCTGGGCGGAGGGCGTGTCAGACTCTTACTGACTAAAACCCACCCGTGTTCCTTCGGTTGCCCTGTTGCCGGGGGCCACGATCTCCCTTTCGGTTTTCTTCGCAACTCCGGCAGGCATCGGCCCTAGCGGACCCCGTCAATTCTGCTGACATGTCCATTGAGGCACAACGCGCCGTCGACCCGGGCCTGGTCCTTATTGAACGGCGAGCTACCCATTGCTCACCGTCCGCAAGCCTGCGCCTACGGTGGCTAGTAGGTTACCCTGGCAGATTATTTCTTTTTACTCAAAGATAATGCCGCTAAACTTTTTCTTACTACTACAGAGAACAATCGATCTCAAAATGTATCTCGTGAAATTAAGTGAAATAAAAAAACACTTAGTACCTATTAATTACTAGTAACTAAACGTAAAATTACATCCGGACCGATCAGCTGATTGTCATTTATGACAATTATGACTAGTGTCATTGTCATTACGGGACAATAGGATTATTCGAGTTTCCCACTTCGTTGAAACGTCATTTTGCTAGCGAGTTAGCGAGTCTTGTTGATTAATGATGACATAATAATGACTTGTTATAATAAATAAATGTTCTGAGGTCGTCACAAATACTCCATTATCCAAGGTCAGAATATTGTTGTGATAGCCGATAACAGACTACATTTTTAATTTTACTAGTTTATCATGTCAACGCCGTAACAACATATTGTTTTGAATGACTTCGATCAAAATGTCGCTAAAAAACATACTACTAAGGTGAGTCAGTGAAAATTTACGATATATCTCGATAAAATGATCTGTGAATGTTTAAAAAGTGTAGTATTCACTTACTTAGTTTATTTTTCTGAGAGGAAAGCACTAAGAGTAATACTCCCGAAAACTTTATTGTTTTAGAAAATAGTTGTGGATTTCCTGATAATCTTCCAGTGTTTTTTCGATTGAATGGAAAAAATATAAAAAAATATGTTTTAGATATTTATTATTTACACCATAGCACCATCCAGATCCATATTTATAATTTATATAAACCCAAGTTCTTTCACATACCATGTCAGCTGTTGGAGCACTCAAAAGAAGGTTCTCCAAAAATTATTACATCCATAAATATTTCTTTCCATTTAATTTTATGTGTATTGAAGGTTTATGTGATTTTTTATAGAACCCTTAGTTTCTGAAGAATATCCTTGATATATTAATATAACAATGAACTGTGTCTTCTATGTAAGTATATATTAATAAAAGAAATAAATGATTGCATTTATTTTCAGAACAATCAACCAAAAGAATAAATTCATCAACCTAGCTGCGACTGCAGTCAAATTATCAAATCAAGAACAATATGGCCATAAAGAACAAAAGAAAAACTATGGTGATTACACAAAAACTGTAGCGACTGCACTATTTAGTTCTGTGATCGTTGGAACTGTACTAGCTGGTAATTTATTTTTCCTTTATGAATAAACTTCATTTGTATTCTTTAGTTGTTAGCCAAGGCCAAAGTACTGTGCAATGGTATGCCTTATTGCCTAGCTAGGCCAACTAGATTTTCTCAGTATTCCATTACAATTTCATTTAATAAGTAATTAGGTGGTTGATCCAGATGGTCATGAGAGATGTGTGACAACTCCTATAAACTATGCCTAAAACCATTACATTTGTGTTGGCACTAGCAGAAAGCCTGGGTTACCAGCCTGAAATTCTTTGAACTGTCCTGTGAGGAATGACAGGATGATCTTCTTATTTATGTTACCTTAATTGGCACTCTAGAAACCTAATGATTACATATGATAAGTATAAAACTTAATACTTACAACAAATTCACAGACAAATGAGTAATAAATTTTTTATCAGTTGGTTCTGAACACACATTTCAACATACTGAAATAAATAGCTTGAATTTCCTCAATATGTCAATATATAATATTATGCATGATATTTGTTAATGCTAATGAGGTATGAATTAAAACTAGCAACTTTAAAGGTTAAAATAAAATATTAACTTATTTTGTTCAATATAGAAATATAAAAAAGATCAGTCTCATATAAAATCAGACCATAATATAAATTATAGTAAAATGTTCTGGCCATTATTTTGATTGCAGATTATGCATTTGTACATTTCAGAAAAATCAAACGAAAATAAAGGACAGATAGACAAACATGGGAAAGAAAAAATAATAGAGGCAGGTGAGAAGAGGCCTGACCTTCCTACTTTCAGGTCTGATGAAGTTACGAAGCATGACAATGAGTAAGTTACTGTTACTTAAACTTAACCCTTCATGTATGCTATATTATACACAACAGTTTTATTCTTGAAAGCTACCATCCATCTTGAATATCCCTAGTGCTTAGGCAAGTATAAAATACCCACCATCACAATTTTTCATTTAGAAAATCTGTGATGAAGTCAGTGACTTGCTAAAGACATTTACAAGAACATGGTGGTTGTTAAACGTAAAAGTAGAGAAGTAAAAACAGTATTGTATTTAAGCAATAGTAAAATGACCTTTCAATTAAAGCTAACATTGTTATGAAAGGCACATTAAACATTAGATACCAAGTTCTGACAATTATTAGCCTATAAATATTACTTCTGGGAGTAGGAAAACTGTCAATATCTTGACTATCAATCTGCCAAAAAAAACAAGCAGGAAAATATGGACACTATATAAATGCCAGTCAATGTTTTTATCAACAATAATAATACTAATCATTATTTAGTGCTATTAAAGTCTGCAAAAAAGATAGGTTAGCATGCAAGATTTAAACATAATTATGCAAGTAACTATCTGCATCATTGTTCACGTCAATATTCATTGTTATTGTGTGAACTAAAAATTAAGCATGAAACATGACCACATTACTGTCTGAAACCTGCCGCATGCCGCATTATCTCTTTTGTTGACTGTACTGAGTACCTAGTCACATTGCGACTCCCGAGTTATTGGAATCCCCATGAGAAATATTTTAAGGAAATTGTGACAAACCAATATTCGCTCAATCAATAATTTATTGAGTGCCGTGACTAAATAATTGATCATGTTTGGTACAGATTTTTTGTAATTTGTTCATTTATAATTACTTAAGTATGTTTATTTCAATGTTAATCTTGATCAACCTAGGTTCTACCTTTTTTATGGGGAAATCCCCTTGGATACCTCCATGGGGAGAATGGGGTTATCTCAGACTCTTACCATACCGAAAAGAAACCCCACGGTTCCTTCTACTACCATGAGTCAAGATCAAGATCTACCTAAATAATTGACAGCGTTATTACTATTCGACAGACCTCTGAAAGGTATTTTCACAATAAATTTAACTGTTTTAAGAATGTGGAAGCCCGATAGTCGAGTCGTGAACTGCAACATAGCGACAATAGCTTTCCAATACATACAACAAACTCTTAGTCTGACTGAACGTTGAATTACATAATAATGACCTGTATTCACCTAGTTAAACTATAGATTATGACGATTTAATAGCGATAATAGGTTGTAAACCACCCAAGATAAGTTCCCTTTAGTAATTAAATTCAAAGAGAAAAAATTTCTCAGTCGATAAAATCCGAAAATTAGATTAGATTAACAAGATCAACACTTGCTGATAAACTGATAAGAATCGTACATAGTATGTAATGTTATCGGCTTCTGTTTGACCACAATTTTAGCACTGATAAGTGAGTTTGTAATACATAGATATAAACTACATTTGTACCCTGTTGTTGTCAAGATATGGTTATGATTGCGTATATGAGTATGATGAAATTATTGTCATTTTAAGCGTACTTCATGAATTTGTAGTAAACAATGTTATCCTCCTACGTGCCTTGGAAAGCACGTTAGACGTTGGCTCATGTTGGTCCCTGGTTGGTTGGTGGACAGTCGTTAGGGGTCGTCAGAAGCCCGAAATTCTGACAACCAGTCTTACTTATTCCTTCAAGAAAGCTCGGACAACAACGTTAGTCGGGTCTGTTGAGGATGGCACTTATGACTAGTTTCCCACTAGCTAGCACTCATTTATATATGTTTATGACCATCCTTTTGGCACGTTTCCCACCGTAGGATAAAGGGGTAGATCAGTAGCGGATCCAAGGGGGGCTAAGGGGCTCAAGCCCCCTCCCAAAAGCATCTGAGTTCTTACGTGACAAATCTTAAAGTAACTTGATATTATTCTAATTAAACTTTTTAGCAAGCATTACTCTACCTAAGGTACAATTGTCATCAATTATCTCTTTATGATGTTTTGTTTACGTGATGAACTTTGAATCTGCGCGCTACTCATTCTGCCACCCACGCTGCCCGGTTTGGCCTCCATGTATATTCACCTCCGAACCGCCACTGGGGTAGATGAGAGAATGTTTATGGAGAAATAGTTCCTTAGTGAGGCTATCCCTTGCAGTCCGCTACAAAAATAGCAAGAGTTATGGTTCGTGAAGATCTTTTCCCACCTTCACTTTGACAGTATTGTTAGTCCTACTGACGTATCTCCAGGTTATTTAACCGCCGCCTGTGACTCAGCGTTGAGTTGCTCGTTTTGCACCACCTGGGGGCAACGTGTAGGGTGCGCCTGGACAAGGTGGTAAATCCTACAGATACCAGCAACAATCGTCTCTCTTACCTAACAAATAAGATATAATTTATTTATTTATTTATTTACATACACTAACAACTATTACATAATTTTTTTATTTGTAACTATCTTGACACTTAGTTTGATTGGACGGTGGTCCCCAAACGGTATCTTTGAGACTGTAATATACACGTATCAGAATGTGCATCAGTTTTCCGTCTATATATGTTCTGTGCTCATAAGCATAAATCTGTTTTGGTTTTATGTTTTTTATTCGAGTTATCTGATCTTTTTGTTTTCACGTTTCTGTGGCTAATAAATCAGTTTTTCTTTCTTTGTATTCGTCAAATGAAGCTTTAAACGCGAATAATCTGATAGCCCTGCATAAACCTCTTTTTCCGAAACCTGAACAGTTTTCCTCCACAGGAAAAGCTTCTGGGTGACTTACAAGAACGGCGTGTACGACGTGACGTCATTCCTGCCCTCCCACCCAGGAGGCGATCAGATCATGAACGCTGGAGGGCTGAGTATTGAGCCCTTTTGGAACGTGTACGGAATGCATAAGACGCAGGAGGTATATGCCTTGCTGGAGTCTTATAGGATAGGTAAGTGTTTATGTCATGAAAGACGTAATAACGGGTGTAAAAATACTCTTACCGAAGTCGAGAGTCACTTGTATATACTGCCCGTCATTGTTATCATTATTTTGTACTAGACCATACCTGGGAACCTGATTTCGGTGATAATTATTGACCAGATGTATGAACGTAAACTAGGCAAAAGAAGTATGTAAGGATTGTAGCAGGTGGCGTTCTGTAGCTTCTGTCTACCCCCATGGGAAGTAGGCGTGATTTTATGGGGATAGTAAGAAAAAAAAATGCTAACTGTACTGTCTGACATATCAAATGAAAGGGCTTGTTGCGAAAATACCTTCTTTTTTATAAATTTTAAATAAACACTTTTAAAGATATTTAAGAAAATTGATGAAAATTGACCATTCCCTTATCTCCGAAACTACTGAGACAAAAATTTTGAAAAACATACTGAGATTGGTTCTTTACTCATAGATTACAGGAAATTCTATAAGAAGTCTATAGTCTTAAAATAACATTGTAAATCTCTCAATATTGTGCGTACAAACTTACATTTACAGTTGAAATGTATGGGAGAACATGTTTTTCAACTACATTGTTATATTTGTTCTTGGGATAAATTCATCCCAACTACGTTGTGCGTGGTCCGACACCCACTTGGCCGTTTTTTTTTTTTCCTTTTGATTCATTTTGTGTTCATACATTTTACTTAGAATGAAAGATGCCGAATAAAAGGCATAAAATAGCAAAAGTGAATCAAGTGCATCTGAAACCAGCCAGTCCAGTTGCCAGTCTTAAGTAAGCTTAAGATTTTTAGAGCTGGTTTCATTGAAAATCTATAATTTACCTCCATGCATACCCAGTTCCCGATAAAAACATGAGCAGCACTTCCATAGGTAACCTACACGAGGACGACATAGTTGACCACTCGGACGAAGAGTTGTGGGTGAAGGAACCGAACAGAGACAAGAGACTCATCGTGAAGACCAGCAAGCCGTTCAACGCCGAGATACCGGCCAAAATGCAGATAGCCTACTTTGACACGCCCAAGTATGTTGGTAATGTGTTTGTGAATATTTTTTTTTGTGTTTTTGCGTAGATATGTCTTGTGTAGGCGTTGATGCGTAGAAGCTAAGCTAGAATAGTGATGAGATGCTATAGAAGTAATTAGCAATGCCAAGTGCAAAAAAAGTGTGGAGTGTGCTGTTCGGTAGGTCTTGTTAATCATTCACTAGACGTACTTACATGTTCTAATTTTAACCTGTTTGAAAACTTGTTTTTAGATAAGCCGGTCGGTGAAAGAACCCCACACGGCTATAAAACTAATACTTTGACACTTTTATTTATCCATAATCATAATCATCACTTATTGCATTCATGTAGTTTATAAGTTGTTACAAATATAATTAGATTTCATACATTAACCCTGAGGGCACAGCAATATAAAAAGTTTAATGTGCTACAGTGTCACAATATTAAAACCACTGTGCTTAAACAATTAATACAAATTTTAACATATTTATTAAATGTCCATTATTTGTTATTTCCATTCATAAATTAAAAAAAGATAAAAAATTAAATTAAACAAATAGCGATAACAACATAATCATGAAACAACATAACATAACATAGGTAGGTAGTATGTCAAGATTGTAGGTGCTGTGTGTATTGTGTACCTACAGGTATGAATTTCAATGTCAAGATTTACTTATCGTCAAAGAATTCATTTAGAGTGTAATACAATTTTAATTTAAGGTATTTTTGTAGACTGTTTTTAAATTTATTTTCGTACTCTGTCCTTAATCGAATTTGGAAGCTTATAATATATTTTTTCACGCACATGGCTAAAGGTCCAGAATGGAACATAATTAATTATGAGCTTGATAAGGCTAATTCATTTTTGTTTTGGCGTCTAACACTGCGATGTTGCGGGCTAAGGTCCTTAGTGAGTAGGAATTGACTGGTATTTTTTTACAAATTTGCTAACTTCTAAAATGTAGATACTAGTTAGTGTAAGGACTTTGTATTTTACAAAAAATGTCTTGCAGCTTTCTGTGTTATCTATATTGGCAAGAATGCGTATACATTTCCCACACCACGATTTCATAATTTAGCCAGGAGTATGCGTAGGCATAGGATGCTGTTAGAGCAGTTTTAAAATCGGTAGCTCTTTTAAGCTCCTGCAAGGCATATACATATAAAGCTGGCTAGTTTGTTTGCCAACGCATCTATATGGGCTTTCCAGTTTAATTTGGTATCTATAGTTAAACCCAACAATTTAAACTCGTTTACGCATTGCAGCTTTATGTTGTTGTATGAGTAATCCATATACAATTTGCGTTTTTGGTATGGTCTATATTGGATCCTTAAAATATCGGGAGTGCCCCCGGCACTACCGTGCCTCCCGATATTTTAAGTCGAGCAAAACAAACACAAAGGCACAGCCGTACCATGTTTTCTCGAAGCTATTTAGGACATTTTCGACCCCCTTTAACTTCGTTGTGCATAAAGCTAGAAGCCTGAATGAGTGACCAAGAGGGCTTAATATAACTATGTATATTCCCAAATTACATTCAATTTGAACCAGTAGTTTAAGAACGGTTGCAGGTCAAAATTCCTTAATTTTGTGACTGACATACTCACTCACCGATCATCATAATTCTAAGGTACATCTAGTAGACACACAAGCTTCAAATTTTAAACACAATTAGTGTTTAGCCTATAAAGCAAGGATAAATTAAAATAAACCGCAATTTCAGTCCCGTTTTCTAGATATACGAACTGCATAAGTAACTTTGTAATCGCATATTTTTTAAATAGGATTACAATGTTAATTATGCAGTTCGTGTATTTAAAAGAAATTCCGGTATATTTTAACTTACTTTTACAGTTCATGCAATTTTTTGTTGTTTTACTGTACCTAAATAGATAGATAGGTAGGTAAATTTGAATCATACATAAACAAACAGGTTGTAAAATTATTCATCACCTGCTCTACTTGTACCCTTTTTACATAGATAGGGACTAGGTGCCTAGTGCACCTATCTAATGGAATATAAAGGTAGGCACAATCAGTCTCTTCGAAGGTTACTTGTAAAACAGTTGTCAATTAAACTGCATTGAAATTGAATGAAGAAGCAATCATAATTAAGTACCTATAACAACCTGTGGGATATACTTAAGATGCCGCAGATAAACACACAAATCCACACGTTTTATTAAACTGATGTAGGCTCGGTATCAGTATCGGGGTATCTGCCTACAAAAAGAAATGAGATCCCATCAAAAACATAACATGTAAGTAATGCAAGTCTCGCAACGCAGTTCTTCTACCGTAAAAAGATGTGAGATCTAATGTTAAACCAAGTCTGTTCAGTACCTATCTATTTGTCATATTTATTTCTTTAATAAATAGAATGTACTTTATAAACTAACAGACTTGGTTTTACATTAGATCTCACATCTTTTTACGGTAGAAGAACTGCATTGCGAGACTTGCACTTTTTAACATGTTATTATTTTGATGGTATATAAATATTAACATAAATGTATATTCGTTTCACCGTAATATTCTCACTTATTGGCACGAAGTATGAACTTATACCATGGCAAAATACTATGCATACTGCTATATTATAAATGCGATAAGTGAGATAAAAGCTAGTGATCTATAAATCAATAATCATGTTTTAATGAAATTTGTAAGCAGACACAAATTTAAGGTATGTACGACTACCCTACCTAACCTACCTACCCTCCTCACCTCGGACAATTTTTTTTTTGCAGCGAATTATTTTACGTCCGTCAACACATGCCTGTTCCAGAGTTGGAATCTTCCAAGCACCGCGTTAAGATCATCATTAAGAACGGCAGCACCAGCACCAAGGAGTTCACTCTCCAACAGCTCGCGATGTTTCCGAAGGCTACCGTGCGAGCCGCGCTCATGTGTGCCGGGAATAGGCGCAGTGAGATGAATGAGGTAGGATGAAAACTTAATCTATTTGGATTTTTCTTTTGGTGGAGTACACTGCTCGTCAATGATATAATCCAACCTCCATATTCTATAATATTAGCTAATATCAGTATAAGCTAACCTCTCATTCTATGCTTCTTCTTTTCGTGTGGTTAGTGATTAACCTGGTGTCACATTCACAGGGTGTTTGTACACAAGCAAGCGTCACTTCGTGAGATAAAAATACTGTAAACGCCTAAACTGAGACTGTCACACATAACAGTGTGACCGTCTCAGAGTGTCAGAGCGACACTCCATAAAGACACTGTTACACATACCGTTATGATTGCCTCAGAGTGACAAAGACTACGCTCTACAAAGAGACTGTTTCACATACCGTTGTGAACGTCTCAGAGCAACAGAGACGACGCTCTACAAAGAGACTGTTACACATACCGTTGTGACTGTCTCAGAGTGACAGAGACAACGCTCCACAAAGCCGGACAATGTCTGACGCGCAGGCCACTCTGGAAACGAAACGAAAGTTCGTTTAGCTTCGCTCGTGTAGGAGCAAGGAGCAGATGAACGTTCATTTTTAAATAATTTCAATTAATTGGTGTCGTGTGAATGTAGAATGAAATTTTAAAAAAATTACATTCCCTCGAGTGAACCATTCACTAGAGTGAAGCGTCTGGTATCGGCATAACGGGCTCATACTGTTTAATATTGAACTTTCAGAATTCATTACCCGTTTCCTGTTATTCATATTATTTTTGTCATTTGAAGCAGGTGAAACCAGTCAAAGGTATAAGCTGGCAAGGCGGTGCTATCAGTAACGCGGTGTGGGAGGGAGTGTACCTGCGCGACGTGCTGGTCTACTGCGGCGTCGACACGCAGAACACCGTCGGGAAACACGTCATTGTAACGTATATCTTGTGTAATTTGAAGAGGCCTTCCTGAAAGATCTAGGGTCGTAAAAGGCGACGGTAAAGTCATCATTGTTTCAGTGCGAAAAAGAGATAGAGTTATACAGGACAAATAACGCCATCCGTTTTTCCCACGGGAACCTACCCTTTGATTAACTTTTAATCTGATTATATTATACATAACCAATCGCGGGAAAAAGAAGCCCTATTTTGTCTGTCAATATGCAGACTGATTTCTTTCGCCAGTTCATGTAATTTACCCTAAGTTCTCATCTTTTACAATACCCATGGAAATCACATAAGCTAAAAAAACTTAGCATCCAAATAAATGATCTTCATTAGAATTTTTGTTAAAATTTCCAGAAAACCTTTCCTTATACAAACCTCTTAACAAGAGTATCTTCAGTTCACAGGCTCAGACATAGACGCGACTGGCGTGAACTTCTCCACATCCATTCCTCTAGACCAAGCTCTGAACCCCAACGGTCACATCGTACTGTGCACGAGTATGAACGGTCGGCCGCTCCCGCCTGATCACGGGTATCCTCTGAGGGTCGTCGTGCCGGGAGCGCCTGCTGTCAGGAGTGTGAAGTGGCTGGGTAAGTTTGAAATTCCTTGTGAGTAATATACTGGGGTTATGTCAAAAAGGGAGTCGTTAACTGCCAACAGATCAACTGTTCCGCACAGCAGATTTAAATAAAGCACTGTGTTTGAGCAGTGGTATCGGCCCCGACTTACGAGTTGTAGGTCGTGGGTGCGCCAATCCAAGCAGGCGCTTGACTTTGGTTAATTTATTCCATCACCACTGCTCTCAAAACGGTGAAGGACAACGTGAGGAAATCGGTGTATCTTAGAACAAAAAAATCGAAGACATGTCAAACAATCCGCACTGGGCCCCCGTGGTAGATTGCAGCCCACGCCCTCTCGAAGAGAGGAGGCCTATGTCCCAAAAGTGGGAATATTATAGAAATAAAGAGATGATTGAACCTTCTACCATCACGCATTTTGTTTACCATGTCGAATGGAAATTACATTAATGGTATATATTACCTATAATAATTATATTTCTCCGCTCCCAACAGAATCAATAACAGTATCCCATGAGGAGAGTTCCTCCCACTGGCATCAAAAAGACTATCGATCCTTCAACGCATCCAAGACTTGGGAAACAGCTGACTTTGCAACCGCTCCGCCGATATACAGCCTGCCCGTCACGTCGGCTATATGCGACCCGTCGGACGGAGACACTGTCGCTGTGCAGAACGGATTCGTGGAGGTTAGAGGTAAGGAATAACATTCATATGAGTTAGTTCAGCAGAGTGATGAACCTCCGCACAATGACGCTGGGGAGTTTGTTGCCCCACGTTTTTTCGGCTTAAACTAGTATTTCGTCCGTCCAACCTTCCCTTCACAACTTTTCATAGTAGATAAGTATATTTATTTTCTCTTCACAAATATACAGTAGGTGCTTAAAACTAGGATCTAGCATGGCAGTCTATCGACCCGATCCTATCGTACCAATCCCTTTCAACCAAATACGCAGGTTAGGATTATAGGACTTCACCCTCACACAAGCGGAGTACTGGTGGACTTCGAATGATTCCTTGGGCTGCAGGCAGTCCAAGGAATCATTCATCATTCAGCCAGTTACTTGTACAATGTTCGTGATTGATCTCTTTGGTGATTGGAACCAAATTCAAATCACTTTTAGTCCATGGATTAAAAAGCTATTTTGGTCCCTATTTACGAGGAATAAACTAGCTCTTTTTTAATAAAAGTGATAAAAAATCCTTTACAAGTTTCTAGTTGGCATTTTGTGGATGTTTTTGTAACTTTTGTCCTTCAAAGTGTTCTTGTATTTTTTCCTAAATTATTTCTAAATTTTCTCAAATTTTGGAAAAAAATACTTCATATCCTTATCACGCAAAACGGCCATTATTAATGAATGGCGCGAAGTTACTATGGAGTTACGTCAGATGTACGTCAGATTGCAGTAGTACTAGTAGTCTAGCATATACTTTAAGAGCGTGGTAACATTGTACAACAAAAAATCGAGAACTTAGGAGATTTTGAAGTTATTTTGGTCATATAATTTATTGTTTTAGCTTCTTTTGACTTCAATCATCGTAATTATCATAGATTTTTATTTAAAGTCTATTAACAAAAACTCGTTCAAATTGGATTTTTGACTACGAAAACAGCGGATTTCGAAAGCACGATTTCCACATGACGCGCGAAGGCTCAACTTTGAAGTTATATTACAACAGTTATTAGTACTAAGTAAGAAGGTAAAAGGTATTCATTCGAATAGGCATACCCTGAAATTTAAAATGCATTAAAAAAATACGATTTTTAATTCATTAACTTGCATTTTATTCACGTCTAAGAAAATCAAAAATCGAGAAATCGACTACAAGAAAACACGTCATATTTCATAATCTAAGTCATTTGGCAACATAAATAATTTTATACGTAAGAAGAAAGATAGGACTATTAATATGTAAAAATAAAACAATATCTGTCTCCAATCATTTATGAAAATAATTTTTCAAAGTTATTATAAAATCGGGTGCAACGAGCGGTTTAAATCAGTCGTGCTCTGGCACTCGTCGACGCAGGATATATGTCGGTTGTCTTCCCGCCGCCGCGCAAGCGCCACGCGTAATATATACGTAAATTATAGCGCGACTAAATATTTTTGATGCGTAAGTATTTTTTATTTTATTTGTGAATATGAATGAGGTTGTTCATTTAAGTAATATTAGGTCTTTACCTATGAAATTACCGTTTTTCATGAAATAAGTTAACGCACTTAAGCTTATTGATGCCCTTTTTTAAAAAGTCTGAGGACGGGACAAGGACAAGTTCTTCAAAGGCATTTTGAACTGCCTCTCGGTTATTGATTTTTTTCCCCGCCAATAAGTTATCCAAATTCTGGAAAAAGTAGAAGTCTGTAGGGGCAAGGTCTGGTGAGTACGGTGAATGACGGAGAACTTCCAACCCCATCTCTTGTAAATTGGAGACCGCCTGCTGATCAGTATGAGGTCGCGCGTTGTCGTGCAAGAGCAGCGGAGCCGAACGATTGACCAAAGCTGGTTGGAGATTTGCGAGCTTCTCCATCACTACGTTCAGTTCTTCATACTACACATCTGCAGTAATGCTCATCCCGTTTGGTAAGAAGCTGTGATGAATGAAACCGGCGCTAGACCACCAAACAGTGACTATCACTTTTTTAGGGGTCAGTTTTCGTTTGGGGCATTGTTTAAGTGCTGAACCAGGATCTAACCAACTTGCTAAGCACTTGCGATCGTCGAACAGAATCCATTTTTCGCCGCAAGTAACAATGCGATTCAATATGCCTTCGTTTGTGTGCCTGTTGAGCAGTGCAAGGCTCAACTCGACGTGTGCTTCGCGCTGGCGATCATTAAATTCGTGGGGCACCCATTTCTCAAGCTTTTTTACCTTGCCAATTCGACGCAAATGGTCCGATATTATTTTGATGCAAACATCGAAGGCTGCTGCAAATTCAGCTGTAGATTGAGAATCATCAGCTTCCACAATCGCCTTTATTTCATCATTGTCGACTAAAGTTTTCAGTCGACAACACGGGGTTCATTTCTTAGGTCGAAATTTCCAGAACGGAAGCAGGCAAACCAATAATGGGTGCAGCGATCGTTAGTAGTATTTGCTCCGTATACGTGGTTGATATTGCGTATCGCTTCTGCCGCTTTGCTGCCACGACGGTACTCATACTCTATAATCACTCGAATTCTTAACGTATCCATGATGACGAAAAACATATAAATGCGATGAAAACAGAACCGTAACCATTAAACAAATGACTAATTTAAAAAAAAGAATTCCATATTTAAAAATAAAAATAATTTGAAATTAGAATTCTTAGCGAAAAAAGAAAAAATTGGACTTGAAATAGCCAGTACGGCAGAACGGCAATGTCATAGGTAAAGACCTATTATTTTAATTAGGTAAAGTGGAACTATGGACTTGGTAACTTCTTTCTCTACAAACTTGTTATTATTTTACTTACAGCACGCGTAGCATGACGCTTTCTATTTCTACGAAGAATAGACATAGCTCTTTCTATACAAATTGACATTTCGTCTCTCCATTTTTGACATCGCACCGTAGAAATCATTCTACAATCTGTCATTTTGTCTTCCGCTTCTAACGATCTTTGTCTAGGTCCTTTTACATGTAGACTATTTCAGAAGAAAGTTTTCTATCCAAACTGTCAAAATCACTAAGGTAGTGCCTTAGTGATTTTGACAGTTTGGATAGAAGACAATTTGATTTTGTAATCGCCATGCTAAAGACGGCCAAACTAAACTAAACGGCGGCTACGGCTAAACTTTTTACTTGACGGCCACAAAGTATATACGGTTATCTACAAAATCGTGAAACGCTCATTTTGAACGCAAAACTGTGATAAGTAATAATTATCATAATTAAAATTCACACCAACACCTCGAATTCATGTGCAAAAATAGTATTGTATCTTTTTTTCTTTTGCTTATATCTCGAAAATGGTGTGTCTAATCGCAAAAATAATGAAAATTTCGACCCCCCTTTATAAAACCCCTAAGACTGAACATGTAGGTAATAATTTTTCTTATTTTCCATACAAAAAGTGAAAAATTCCATATAAAATACGTCGAGTCTTCGCGCCTCCGGCTCTAAAAAAAATCACAGGGTAGGACAAACAAGTACCACGTGGACTCGCGATTGTCAAATACGATTTAAGTTGTGTCAAAATTATATTTAAATTTAGGGATTTTTCTTGCAGAATAGTTTTAGATTTTCATAGCCAAAAATAAAGGGGTTTTAGTGATAGTTTAGATAGTTTACCAAGGAAATGGTTAAATCCAATATTACTGTAATATTGTTTTCTTCCAAAATACGATACTTCGACACTCTTAATATCAATAAAAATTGAGAAACAAACAAAGAAAAAAAAATCCTATGACAAAACAAACAATTCTGAGTCGAATTATGAAAAGAGTGAATTGCGTAAAAAGTGCAGTTGTGTCTTTCTACTTTACTGCCGTCCTGTCTACACGGAACGTCATTTTTGTCTATTCTTCTGTCGACACAACTCGTTTCTACGGTGGTCATGCTACGCGTGCAGAACATGGGTAGAATAGACAAAACATATTATTATGGATCACAGAAATCTGTTAGGTCACAAAAAAGTAAAATGATTAATAATTTGCAGAAAGCAAGAGAAGCTGCGTAAGTATCTATTTAATTTTTTAACAGGTTGTCAAAACATTTGTGTAAGTTATTGTTTTTCCATCAACATAATACTCTTAGTCAGGTAAATGCAAAATCCACTAGCGTCACCCATCAACCGTAACCGTTTGTTTTTATGCATTACTATTACTGAATCAATTTAAATACAGGTTGACTTGTAACTTGGCGATTCCTTCCAGGACGTGAAAGTGTGACCCATTTGCAACAATTAAGCATAAAGCCGAGGCAAAAATACATGGGATTCGAAAAAATACAAATTTTATGAATTTTTGAAAATTTACCAGAATTCGTCACTAAATATCACTTTTCTCTAAGCTCTCAAATTGAATGGCTTTCATTGCTATTTCATTGGATACATAATACTTTAAAAACCTTTCGATGTAACCAAAACATCAAATATTTAAAAGTTAAAGGAAGAAATTTACTAATCATTTTCAAAAATTATTTACGGACATGAACTTTGACACCAGTTATTTCAAAATTTTACTAAGTCATGAAGCGTACAAATTACGGAAAAGACATCTTCATTTAATCAGCTATATAACTAGGTACAAACGTTCAAATTTTAGAGGTGCCAATTGAAACAGTCGATAATGCTGGCAAAGGTAGAATTTGCAAATTGTAGAAATATAAAAAAAAATGTATGTTAAATTAATTGGTTTATTCCATTCGTCTACTTTCTAACCTCCCAGGAATCCATTGCACGTTACAAACTCAGGTTATCATGACCAGGACACAAGTCACAAAGCAGCTGTTGAGTTTTTAACATGACACGGTCTAGTCACTGGTCCTTAGTTCGCGTGTGTTTAAACGTAATCCGCATGTACTTGTAGTTCATTGAGATAATTAACAATTACTTTTAAACTCCACTCTAATAACTTGTATGTTCTACTGCAGTCGTTTGTGCCGTTCTCATCGATTAAATGATTGCAATGGACTAGTGGTTTGTTGACATATTTGTACAAATTTAGTTAAAATACACTAATAATCTATTTTGGACAGTATTTTTTATTTTCTCCGTAAACCTCTAGCTTTTTATTTTAAAAAATATAGGTACGCCATAGCTACAGACCAAGATCGTTTAGTCGTCGCAGCGTTGCAACTGTGTGCCGTACATGAGGAAAAATGCACACACGCGCACTCACTACGTGGCATCGAGCAATAAAAACCTAAAACCCGAACGCCTAAATTTGGTACAACGCTCTTAAACCGCTTCGTACTTCGCCATTTTATAGATATTAAAAATAAAACAGTTTCTGCCAAGTTTCAAAATTTAATTTAAAAAAACAAATAACCTATTATAAGAAGAGCTGTATGCTCTTATTTTTTGGATTCTTAATTTGAATCACACTCCTTACTTCATCTGTTCGCCAGGCTACGCCTACTCCGGAGGCGGCGCCAAGATCCTGCGCGTGGACATCTCGGCCGACGGCGGCGCGTCGTGGCTGCAGGCCGAGCACTTGCAGAGCGACGCCGCGCCGCCGCTCCAACACTACGCCTGGACGCTGTGGACGGCCAGGGTGCCGGTGCGGAAGGGGCAGAAGGAGGTAGGATCAAACGTCTGAGTTCAATTTCGGTATGTTCAGAAACCAAATAATAGCCCAATGAAAATGGAGCTTGAAGTTGGTAATGAACTCTACCAAAGAGATCGCAGTGTACAGTTCTTTCATACTAATTTTTATCTGATCGCAGCAACCCAACAGCAACTTTATTGTTACGAGAATAAAGATCACTGTGATTATGACAGTGATGACATATCAGAGGTTAAATAACTGTGAGTAGTGTTGTATAACCTTGATATACTAGAGGCTTTTTCGTAAACCACACAAGGTTTGTAAGTCTATGGAAAATCACGGTTGACCACTTTTCACATATTGTGTATGCAAAATGTATAGGAGTGTAGACTATTCAAGACAATGATATTTGTCAGTATATTTCCTGATCCGAATTCGAATTCGACACCAGAAACCGGAAGCTAACAATTTTATTATTTTTGCAGCTCGAGCTGTGGGCAAAAGCGACTGACAGCAACTTTAACACTCAACCAGAGAAGTTTGACGACATTTGGAACATACGAGGGGTACTTAGCAACGCTTACCATAAAATCAAAGTACAGATCAAACACTAATGTTTAGATATTTTAATTATAACCAAGTGCTGCCCGCGGCTTCGCCTGCGTGGACTCTAATTCTTTTCTAAAATAAAAAAGTAGTAAGTCTTTATAACACCAGCTATCTACCAGTGAAAGTCCCGTCAAAATCGGTTCAGTCGTTTCGGAGTTTAGCCAGAACAAACAGACAGACAGACAAAAGACTGTTTCTGTCTGTTTGTTCTAATCGTATATTTGTTATGAGTACATACTTTCATATTATGCATTTAGTAAGTATAAAAAGCTGTTATTTTGACATTAAAAACTTACTTCAATAATATTTTATTGTATAGAAGATTGATACAATATACTGTTGTCAAAGTAGATACTAATTTAATTTTAATGGAAGACGTTGAAAGGTCTTTTGATGTTTATCACTACTGTACGGAATGACTCATCCTGTGTGGATACTGTGCTTATACGTTGTTTAGGTTATTTTAGTAGAAATTATTATTATTTACAAAAATCTACCCAGTAGTTTTTGATGCCTTTTACACAAAGAGTACACATACTCGGGCTGAGGTGAGTGTACACTAGAGCATTTCTATATAATGTAACGTTCTCACGAATGGTACAATACAAGCAAAAGTGTAATTTAAAAAAAGCTATTCCTGTTAATGTAACGTTTCTGCGAATGCTCGACGCTGCGTTCGTCAGGTAAATGCTCACTCGCCGTGACCGTAATGCTCACGGCGAATGAGCATTTACCTGTAACATTTCTTTTTACCTTACGTTCATTGTAACGACCTGCCCTCGGCCCGCCCACCTCACTCCGCGTCGCCCGCGCTCGTGCCTTTGGTCGATAAAATGGTACACCAATACGGTCGTTGGTTTTTAAAATCAGGTTGTAACAAAACATCGAGCTTCGTGTTCGAAGTGCGGTTCGATAAAATTTAAAAACGGCGAATGCTCGATGTTCCGTTACAAGTAAATGCTCTAGCTAGTCTACTCACCTTTAGGTTACTTTGCTAGTGTTGTGCTTATATATATATTTTTATTAATGTGACTCGATAGTCGAAATTACTATTTGATTACCAGTGAAACTGGATACGACTGGACAAATATTACATAGTATCATGCCTTTTTCCCTGAAGGATCAATCAGAATTAGGCTGCCTGACCACACACAGCACGCGTAGCATGACCACCATAGAAACGGGTTTTGTCGACGGAAGAATAGACAAAATGACAGATAAACAATCACTATCTGTTAGTTTGTCTATTCTACCGTCGACAAAACCCGTTTCTACGGTGGTCATGCTACGCGTGCTGGAACGGAGCGAGGCAGCGGAGCGGAAAAATGTGCCAATATTAACCAATAGAATCTAAGCTCCGCTCCTATTGGTTAATATTGGCAAATTTCTCCGCTCCGCTGCCTCACTCCGCTCTAGTGGATAGGCACCTTATGTGGGTATATAGTTATGTGGGTATTTCGCCAGTTAATGTAACAGGGGCGAGCCTATTGCCATCAAACAGGCACAAACGCAGGCATAAAATGTCTTGTCTTCCTATTAATTATGACTTTTTGTAAAGCAATAATAGCAAATAAGTTAAAAAATATTTTATCATTCTAAACTACATAATTATACAATACATCCATTAATCTAAAATAACGACTAATTCTGTACCATCCTAGTCCAACCATGACCACTTACGAAATTAAATATTAATCATAATGTTATGCTCAGTGCTTACAAAATACAATGCAACCGTTTATTGCAATAATTAGATAAGTAGGAGTTATGTTTTACAGAGAAATGTTGTTATTATACATAGTGTATTTTATTTGTATATTACTTTTTGCACATTAAAATAGTGTTATGTAACAATTTCTGTTTTAATAACTACTGTAACCAATGAGTAGCGAATGTAGGAGGTGCAAGGTTTCCGGAAACGTTAGTTGGCGATACAATAAGAGGTGTAAAGACGTACTGGTTCTTCTGGTTACGGGGATATTGAAGGTCACAGTTCCAACTTTTTTTACTGACAATTTTTCACGAAAAAAGTTTTAAGTGTTAGAACTTAACTGTAAATACCCACAACTCTCGTACCGTTGCATGCACAATTGTACACAAAAGCACAATATTTTGTGTGCGTTATATTGCATGCTGCCGTAAACAGCGATGATTTTTTAACCAAAATAAGTCGTTTTCCGGCAATATTTGCTCAATGTTACTTCATGAAGTACAGAATGCGTAGATAACGGTATTTTTACACCCCTAAGCTTCTACAACATTTTGTAAAGAGATTAAAAAACAATTTGGACGGTAGTACAGTCAGCCCCAAAAAGATGTATACGCGGACAAGAAACCATTTTATTGTCAACAACCTTTGTTTCACAACATTGTACCCACCGTATAGGTACAAAACATAGTATACAATTTATTTTAGCAAACCCATAATATCTATACACCCTATGACCAAAACAATGTTCACAGTGATAGTTCCAGAACAAGTTAACAAGGCTGAAAACGTCATACGACTTAAATCTAATGACACGTCTTTAGCTTCGTTAAATAGTAGAATAAGAATTTTACTGGGTGCTTACTTTTTTCCAGTCCGTTACCCTTTTGGTGAGAGGAGATTGGTTGGGGTCGGGGAGACCTATGCGGGGGGGCTACCCGGACTACTGGACGGTGGTCTGAGTTAAGCTCGTTGACCGACTCGATTGAATCTAATCGTAAGTTGACGTTCTTAAGGAGCGCCACGTCTAATACGTCAGGGGTTATGGTTGAGGTTACCCGGGAAGTGAGTGGGATTCATCGGGGCGATGATGTCGATATTTAGGGAATTTGAGAGATTGAACAAGTGTTGACCTCTGGTGGAGGTTCTGGAACTATTCCAAGAGGGACGTTTGTTGTTGAGATCGCACGCTATAATAACGGAGTCACTCATGCCTGAAAGGATAGTGAGGTCGTCAGAGAGGAGTCGGAAGATCGTCGTAAATGACTGGGGAGGAAGGTAGGCCGATATTAGAGTGATCGGCTGATGACTTCTAATCGTGAGAGGAGGGGAGGATCCATAGGGATACAGTATAGTTCCTTTTTATAATAAATTAAAGTGCCGCCTCTGTGATATCGTAACCTGTCGTTGCGAACCACGCGATAGTTAGCAATTGACGGGTTACGGTGGCAGGTCTTTAAGAATGACTCTTGAATGAGAAAGACGTCAATTTGATGGTCACGGAGGAAAGCCGTGATCTCATCGTATTGACCATGTATACCATTGGCATTGAAATAACCTAACTTTAGGGATCGGGGTTTGAATCTAGATAAAGCCGTGTTATCCATTGAAAGGCTTTAGGTTGGGTAGCGAGGGAGTTCAGGGCTTGTGTAATATCTGGGTACGCGTTATAGATAGCCTAGATCTGGAGATTACCAGTGGAATGAGCTGAGACGATTTCGTTGGCCATCGCCTTAGTGCGAGGGGAGACGAAAGACAAGAAGGTGGAGGTGATTACGTTGAACGAGGCAACGGAAGCGTTGGGACTGACCAAGGGAGTGGTTTGGGGAGGGCGCGTTGCTTTAGGAGCGAGTGCGGATGCGGAGTTGGCGGGAGGCGCGGGGACGCGAATACGGGGGTCCATAAGGCGGGGGATGGTGGGGGAAGGGGGAAAGGGAGGGAGTTGAGAGGGACCCAGGGCTAGAAAAGCTTACTGGTGGTGGAGGTAACTCCACGGACTAGACGCTGGAGCATATGGGAGGACGGGATTCTATAAGTGGACGGAGCTTCCCTCTGCTGGCGGTAGTCGAAACGCTTCGTCAGTTTGGGAGAAGTAGATTTGGGGGCTTTGGGACAGCCACGGTAATTGGCCGGGTGACCTACTTGCCTCCATAGCACACAGCTGGGTGGTTCGGGACATTGAGTGCGGTCCTTAGGGCGCGAGCGTTCAGAAGTGCCATGCTCGCCCAGGCACTTTACGCACCTGGGTGTAGCATGGCAATTCCTCTGCGAGTGCCCGTATAATTGGCATCGGTGGCACTGGCCTATGATGCTAGTTTTTGAGGGTTTCTCGATAATATAGCCCATGAGATTACAGAGGGACTTTATTTGAAAAATCAGGTGATGATCTACTACGGGGAGACATACTTCGAGGACCATGTCGTATGACTCATCGCCTCTGGAGCGGTGCATACGGTGAACTTCGTCTACCGGGACGTTTTGCGACTGAAGGTCGGCTACTATCTCGGAAGCGGGAATTTCGCGGGGGATCCGTTTGATCACTACGCGTTCTGTCTGTTTTTCCTCTGCGAGGGAGAAGGTATGGAATGACACACCTCTCGATCGCAGAAGTTTTGTGAGTTCCCCATAGTCGCGGGACGTAGGGATGGCGACTTTTATACCCTGTTGGGTATTACGGGCGTTAGTGTAGGTAGTAGATCTTTTGATCGATACACCATTTGAATATATCCGTCCACTTTCCCTGGTCCTGAATGAACACGGGAGGTGGCGGGACTTTATTAACGGTTGGGGAGGGGGTATCCTGCGAGGATGACGCAATCGGTTGGGACGCGATGGAGGGGGAGGGGGAAGCTACGGGGGCGCAAGTCGCGGGGGTAGCGTGGAAGTCTAATGGGGTTAAGTTAACGCGTGCGAGTAAGGAAGGGCCTGAGTCAGATTCTTCGACCGCTGCAACCTTACTGGCCTGGGTTGAAATCTGCTTTTTCTTTTTCCCTTTCCTCCCTTTTCCTTGGACGGCTATAAAGCCGTCGTCGGAGTGAGGGGAAGAGGAGAGAAGAAGAAGCGGACTTTGCCTCGTCCTCCTCCGAACCATAAGGGTAAGGGGTGGTAGGCCGCTTTGAAGAAGCAGCGATAGTGGTCACGTCAGTTTCCATGGACTCTGCCGGACTAGGGGACCTACCCAGCACGAAGGCTGGGAGAGACTGAGATTCCAGTGCATTGCTGAAGTCAGCGACGCTTTTTTCAGAGAGACGGGGACCTAGTTACTTAGTTTGAAGCTCAGCGAACTGAACTCCATACTTAGTCTGGTATTTGAATAAACTGTAAGTACGTGATTTTATTTTGAGCATTGCGTTAATACTGCGCTAAAGTCAAAGTCAAATCATTTATTTCAAATTGGCCCTTATATGGCACTTTTGAATGTCAAAATTTACAACAAAAAATAAATAGAGTTGAATTCTAGTCGCCCATTCCATTAGTTTTCGTATGGAGAAGAATGGGCAAGAAGCTCCACCGTTACTCTTTTAAAATGTTTTACAATAGTTTGTATAGTTACCTACATTAGTTAAATAATTATATGTGAAGACGATACCAGCTCGACGCATTGACTAAGGAACATTCGCTTCTAACCGCTAAAACTGTGAGTATTGGTACGTGGAATCCACTGATGAAATACATACTCGAATCTGAACTGTTACATTACACGCAAATGCTCCCGTAGAGACTACCTTAAGATGTGATCGTTTTCGTACAGTCGCCGGCACGTAACTTGGCAATGTTTTGGCGTATTGGGAGTAAGTTTGCACATGAACACTTAGTGCAACAAAAAAATTGCCACTTTTATTGCATGTCATTATATTCTATGGTTATTACCATAATTTATTTTTGAACATGTCTGTTAAGAAAAACAAGCGAAAACGAATTCTACACATCTACGATTCTTGCCAAGTTACGTGCCGTCGACTATAACAATAATAATAATATGTCAGCCTGATGCGGTAGACTAAGGGTGGGGCCGCACTGGTATGGCGACAGCGACGCGACGGCGATTTTGTGAAAACAAACTCATATAAACATATGTCGGTGGGCGCACTGCAGAAACGACAAGCGAAAATTTGTTCATATCTTCGCCGCACAGTAGACTAAAAACGGACAAAAATCTCGCACGGACACAAAAACTGTACACTACTTTAACAGTGGAACTATTCAGCCCCATACCTGCAGCCAACTGCACAGTGGAAGCTTCTTTAGGTAGTTATTGTTGTGTGAGTACATAGCGCCAACATAGTGCCAAGTAATTTTTTTTTTATATTTCAGTCTGGTCGCAGTTCCACTGTTGAAGTAGGTTATCCTGAGTAATTCAAAATAAAAATGAATGGCTTACAGTTAAATTTGTGTCCGTGCGAGATTTTTGTCCATTTTTAAAGAAAAAGAAAGAAGAAAATGCCAAATTTTTATAACATCGCATTTTCAACTAAATACCTTATTTCTAACACCTCTCGAGGTTGAACTTTTAAATTGAATGATTACTGAATAGGTACATATTTGTGAGACTTATATAGATTACCATGTTTTGATCATAGGGTGTATAGATGTTTTGGGACAAAATGTTTACATTGTTTTGGTAAAATAAATTGTATGGTGTTTTGTACCTCTACGGTGGATACAATGTTATGAAATAATGGTTGTAGACAATAAAATTATTCCTTGTCCGCGTATACATCTTTTTCGGGCTGACTATATCTAGGTACACAGTAGCAAGGTAGGACAGTGGTCCAAACATAGGTATAGTTCGCCAGACGTCATGGGTTCGAGTCCCACTCAGGTCAGTTGATTATAAATCTCTTTACAAAGAATATTTTGTTAGCGAGAACTAGAACGATTCAAGGCTATTTCAGGTCGACAGATAGAGAACTTTGTACCAGTCTTATTTATCGAGATAACTAACGCGAATGTGAAACAAAATGTCAGTTAATACTGGTTATTTTATCTCTTAAATTATTTGAGTAATTAGTACAGTGCGTGCCACTAAAGATGAGACTTGACACACCACGTGATTTGACTTGCGCAGTAGACGATTTATGGGTCTCTTTAGCGGTATGAAGTCTGCGCCGGGGCGACATCGGGGCGGCGGAAGGAGCGGCGGGAGGCGCGGTCAAGTCTCATCTTTCGTGGCGCGTATTGTACATAGGTAAGCACCTACTGAGATAACTATTTATTAGGTGAAATTAAGATTATTTCTACAATAATAAGGTCGGTCGGACCTTTACGAAGGCCGGTTTAGGTCTGGCAACCACGGATTTTTGAAAGGATGTTTCTAATATTCTGTTGATTTTCTGAGTTTACTAGAACATGCGCTAAGTAAATAATTACCTACTCAGGTGGCAATTTACTTTTAATAAGACCGTTATAGCATTTTATATGCTTAGATGGAAGATGGAACTTATCGTATGCCTTTCTAAACTAGGGTAGGTATCGAAATAGTCGCGTATACAATCGTTATCCCACAAAGATTGTTTGTTAGGTGTATCAGAGCGAACATCCCAGTTCATTAACATAATGAATATTTTTATCAGTTTTAGCTCAGTGTGGCGCTCGCTCGCTCGGCGTCACGTCGACATGTTCGCCTTGAGACTCGCAACGAGGGCGAAACACTTTACTAAATCGTTGCTAAACGCATCGTGTATCAAAGTGATTCACACTCGGAATGTGATATACAAAAATAAAGAAGATTTACTAAACGTAAACATTCGCGGCGAATCTTTGCAATTCCCCTACGTGTGGTTACGAGAAAACTGCCAGTGTGAACAGTGCTATCATACCACAGCCAAAAGCAGGATACTAGATTGGAGCAATTTCGATCTGAATGTAAAACCCAAAGACGTCTCTAAGGACCAAAATTCTCTGCAAGTCACGTGGGAAGATGGACACACATCTGAATACAATTTGAACTGGCTCAAAATCAGAGGTTTCAGGCAAGAAGATCAGAAGAGGTACACCGAAACTATCTACAAACCTAAGAAAATTACGTGGCATAGAGAAGACTTCGATGAAATATTTTCCAAACATGATTACAACGAGGTATTAAATTCAGATCAAGCACTGTACAACTGGCTATACAAGTTATCTGTTTATGGAGTCGCGTTGATTCAGAACACACCGGACTCTGAAACAGCTATAGACGCCGTCGTCAATAAAATTGGATTCACTAAGAGGACACACTACGGTGTCAAGTTCGTTGTGCGAAATGTCCCGAACACGAGCAACGTGGCCTACTTGTCGAGTAATCTACAGCTACACACTGACCTACCCTACTATGAGTATTGTCCGGGAGCTAATTTATTACATTGTTTAGTACAAACAGCTAGTCGAGGAGGGGAGAATTTACTGTCGGACTGCCACTATGTAGCCGGTTATATGAAGGAGAATCACCCAGAACATTATAAGCTCCTCACTGACACGGAAATCGAGTGGAGGGATGTTGGGACAGAAGATGGCAACGAATTCTTTAAACTGCACCGTGAGTCCGTCATCTGTTTAGATCGTCACGGCGAAATAACTCGAATTAACTTCTCGATTCCACAAAGAGGTAGTCAGTTCCCTGGGCCGATTGAGTTAGTGAAGCCATGGTATGAGGCTCATGGGTTGTTCCTAGCTTTGAACCACAAGTTCGCCGCGAGGTTTAAAACGAAAGCGGGAGAGATTCTGTGCTTTAATAATATAAGGTTGTTGCACGGTCGGAACGCGTACGAGGACAGTGAGAATAATGTACGGCAACTAATAGGAGCTTATGTGGATTGGGATGAGATATACTCAAGATGGAGATGCTTGAAAGTAAAGTTGAAGAATGAAGATGGTATCTGTTGAGATTTTGCTGAGAGAATTTTAATAAGAACATGAACATGAAGTTAAATAAATAATAGACTTGAGCATTATTTAAAATTAGTTTAAAGACATTTGATTGGTTGGAACTAGTTTAAGTTATGCTCCAGTCTTGAGTGAGGTTCTGTAATACAGGCCTAAATCAAATACAAATTATTCTATTACTAATAAAACTATAGATAATTGTTATGACAATTTTTTTATAAAGAAATGCATAAATTATGACATATTATATTATTTATTATGAATAAAAAAGTAACAATTTGCACCATACTATGTAGGTAAAATTCAACAACACATTATAACACATGTAACAATGTTTTGGTTCAGTCAAGTTCCGGTTCTTATCAGACTTGCAGTTTCACTTCTATTACAATTGACAAATTCTTGTTGAGCCATGCATGGCTCCAATTCAATCTGCAGGAATTATTACCGGGTACCACTAACATAACACTTCCGGGACACTAAATGCCCACAGAAGTCATAACAATAAAACTTCCTTTGTGTCTCGTTCAGTATCCCGGATAGTGTTAAGGGCATGTTGACTGTTGTGCACTGTTTTACATCCCCTTAAATCTGGTCAGTAGGCAAAAAGGTATGATATTAACTACTTAAATTAAATAACACTTGCATCTCTGTAACACTCAGAACCACAGCTGACTTAAGTATTCCTTGATTACTTAGATATCTCTCATTGAATTTTATAACTCTCATTTATTGAGTGAAGGTACATGATGCAGAACAGACACAAAATAAATCAACTTCTAAAGTCAAATCGATAGTTGTGTGGTTATTTACAATAATACTGACAACTCCTACTTTAACTCCACATATGTATCTACAGCATAACTTCTTATTGAAAACCTGCTGAGTGGAATTATTCTATCAGCCTCCTCTTGCTTTTCACCAACTTCAACCAGCGGGAACTCTTCAAACTCTGGATTGGTAGACATGGCAACAGCATTGGACTCATTGGTATGAATGTATATTGAGAAACTGCAATCTTCAGGCATGTCTTTTAAGTTATTACTCACTGAGGAAATTTTTATGCAAAAAGCCCGCAAATTCTGCTCACATTGCACCAAATAAGCATCAGTTGTTTCGTCAAAGTCACTATTCTTATCGAATTGAAACACAAATTTCAACAAAGATTTGTATTCATTATCTGTAACTACAAATTCCACACAACCTAATTGATAATTCTTCAAACATTCTCCTATACTTTTCAGGCACAGATCAAGATACTGATTCACTTCAGGATGAATTGAACGATGGACAACAATACTGTACTTTTTACGAGTTTCAAAGATACTTTTGGGGTAAACTGACGCGTAATAAAGAATGTTGTGGAAGGCAACCGCTAAGAATTCTATTGTGATGTCTACAAAACAGTTATCCATATTTAAGTAAAATTACAAATCCACATCAGAATAAGCGGGATAACATTTTGTAAACAACATCTGCAAAGGCAAAGAGAAACTATTCTATTCTATTTTTTGTTATGGCAAGCAAAGCCGATGTCGACCATTCTGCCAATATGTAAGTGAATTGGAAAAAAAGGCAAATAGAAACAAACATCATAGACATTTAATAAGTATGGACTGGAAATACCTACAAAAAAAGGTGCATACCTACAACTCAAAATGTCTCTTAAATTAAAATTGCTGCCAATGCTAGGGTTGTGTCAATCAGGGAACATAGTTTTACTATTTCGAGTATCGATACTAGTACGTAATAGTATTACGAATCTTACTACATATCACGGTTGAATCATATTAAAAAATTATTAGCTAATATTCCGTTGTAACAGAAAAAAACGAGTATTGATAATTGTGAAGATATACAACCTTTATATATATTATCGATGGTTTGTTGCTTAGCAATGTTTGTTATATTGGTCTTGTCACTTATTATATAAAAATATGCTTTCTACATAATAAAACAAAGTTTTATTAAAACGTTTATTTCTGCATCTACGGCAACTAAACAATTATAAACTTTAAGAACATAATAAAAGTTTAACATGGTAGCAGAGCGAAAAATGTAAGATTAGAAGAAAAACGAAAAGGTAAAAAATTAAAAATGTCTATTGTAAAAATTCAACCTTTAGGAAAAGAAAACTATGATACATGGTGTATACATGCAAAAGCATATTTAATAAAAAATAAACTATGGGCATGTGTAAAAGAATACCCAAAGGTAGATGCGTCAAAAAATGATCTTGACGATGACGAAATGGCAAAGTCGGAGCTAATGTTGTTGATAGCGCCTTCAGAACTAAAACAGATTAAAAACTGTAAATTTGCCAGAGATGTGTGGACGACTCTTGAATCCATCTATGCTAGTAAGGGTCCAGCCAGAAAGGCTACCCTACTAAAACAACTAATATTAGCTAAACTAGAAGAAGGTTCAGATACACGCGAGCATTTAAAGAAATTCATGGATACTGTAGATAAATTAAAAGATATGAATATTGATATCAATGGTGATCTGTTATCAATCATGATGCTCTATAGCCTTTCTTCGGAATACGAAAATTTCAGGACTGCAATTGAATCACAAGACTCGCTTCCAGACCCTGAAAAGCTAAAAATTAAAATTATAGAAGAGAGTGATGCACGTCGTCGTGACATCCCTAGTACTAGCGTAAAGAATGATACTGAAGAAAGTTTCTACACTTTTTGCAAGATATGTAAAAAGAAAGGCCATGACTCGTCCAAATGCTGGTGTAAAAATAAGAATACAGACAAGAAAAATAGTTATAGGAAGTCTAAGAACAGCTATACCAAAAAGGACGATAAAGAAACAAACCTCTTCAGTAGCTACTTCATAAATGACAAAGCCCAAAAATGCTGGATACTTGACAGTGGATGTACGTCACATATGACATTTTCGGATAAGCCTTTTATTGAAATGAAGAAAATTTCAAAAACCCTTAAACTCGCTTCAAAGAAAAAAACTGCAGAGATAAAAGGGTTAGGGCCTGCAGAAATAGAAATTGAAGAAGGAAAAATTGGAATAACTGATGCACTTTATGTACCAAGCTTGTGTGCTAATCTTCTATCTGTTGGGAAAATGACAGATAAAGGACTCACTGTTCTATTTACTAAGAAGAAGGCAATAATTAATGATCACAAGCGAGGAGTACAAATGCAAGCAGTGAGAGAAGACGATGGTCTATATTATCTCCAAACGAAAAATAATAATGTTGACAGACATAGAGCCAATGCTACAGAATGTAGTAATGACGTAGCAAAAGAAGTGGAGTCAGATGCTATTAAACAATGGCACTGTAAAATGGGACACATGAGCGAAAGGGACTTGAAGCTCGCCTTAAAGAATGAAAGCCTGATTGGATTAGATTTCAACCGTAATAGTTCTTTAGGTGAATGCGAAATATGCATAGAAGGGAAATTGAGCAGAGTGCCTAGCAAGAAGAGTGAAAAAAATAATTCACGTACGAGTCAGCGTCTTGAGATCGTACACAGTGACGTTTGTGGACCACTGAAACAACCTTCACTGAATGGCAACAGGTATTTCGTAAGTTTCATTGATGACTACAGTAGATACTGCCGAGTATACTTTATTAAAAATAAAGTCGAAGTTTTACAAAAATTCATAGACTACAAGGTAGAAGCAGAGAACTTCACAGGAAACAAAATTAAATGCCTACAGACCGATAACGGCACGGAATACAGAAATTTGAAGTTTGATACATTTCTGAAGCAAAATGGTATAGCAAGAAGATTGACAGCACCGTACACTCCACATCAAAATGGAATCGCTGAAAGGAAAAATAGAACCCTTATAGAAAAAGCAAGATGCATGATGTTGGAATCAAAAGCGCCTATGTGTTTATGGGCAGAAACGGTTTATACTGCAAATTACTTGTCAAACCGAAGCGTTAACCAGAGTATTGAAAACCAAACACCATTCGAAAGATGGGTAGGTAGAAAACCCTGCGTTAATCATCTATATGTATTCGGTGCTAAAACGTTCATCCTAAAGAAAGGAAAACATGAACACAAATTTGCTTCAAAGGCAATTCCCGGTATGTTCGCTGGTTACTCGGAAGTTTCAAAAGCGTTTAGAATATACGTCCCATCGAAGAAAAGCATTCTTGTTTCCAAGGATGTTCGAATTTTAAAGAAAATGTTCTACGAAGATGGTAAAAATGTGATTTCTGTTCCTTTTCAAGAATTAAATGATCACAAGCGATCAAACGAGACTGACAGTGAACTGGATGAAACAGAAATATATTTAAAAGGTACTACAAAAGAAAATGCTAGTAGACAGCAAGCAGTACAAGATAATGTTATTGCAAGTTCTAACGAGGTACCTATACAAAATGAAAATAACGAGTTGTTTTATGACTCTCTCGGGATTGATGACGGCAGTGAAACTGCTGATCAACCAAATGAAAACGACATAGATGTCGATGCATCTGTTCTTGTCCCAGAAGAACGGAGGTCATACAATCTTCGTGATAGATCACAGATTGACAGACCTAAAATATTTGAGGATTATGTTATGGCAGCCATGGATATGAATAATGAAACAGAACCTCAAACGTTTAATGATGCTATGAATAGCAAGGATAAGGTCAAATGGTTAGAGGCTATGGAAAATGAAATGGAATCATTGAAAGAAATGAAGACTTGGGAATTAGTCGACTCTCCGAAAAATCGTAAACCATTGCCATGTAAATGGGTTTATAAAATAAAGAACAATCCAGATGGTACAATTGAGCGATATAAGGCCAGACTAGTAGTAAAAGGTTTTTCACAAAAACCTGGCGTTGATTATCAGAAGACTTTCAGTCCGGTAGCCCGCCTCAGTACTATAAGAGCTGTCTTAGGAATAGCTGCTCGAGAAAACTTGGTACTTCAACAGTTCGATGTATCGACTGCGTTTCTAAACGGAGCTGTAAAAGAGGAAATCTTTATGAAGCAGCCAGAGGGATTCAATGATGGCACTAAGAAAGTGTGCAAACTTAAACGCAGCCTCTACGGGCTGAAACAAGCTCCTCTATGCTGGAATGTCTGCATATCAGAGTATCTTATAAATTCAGGATTCAAGCAAAGCACTAAAGATCCTTGCCTTTACTTACGTGAACAAGTCTTAATTGCACTTTACGTAGATGACGGTTTGGTGGCTTCAACTAGTGAAAATGCTGGAAGGAAATTTATTGAAGAACTGAAAAATAGGTTTAAAATAACCACAAAACCGGCGTCTTATTTCCTTGGACTTGAAATTAATAAAACCAAAGATGGTTGTATTACTTTAAACCAAAGGTCTTATTCTAAGAAGATACTTGAAAAGTTTGGAATGACTAATTGTAAAGTCGCTGCAACGCCGGCAGTAAAAATTGGCATAGATGAAGAACAAGATGTTGAATCAAATGATGAATCAAATTCGTCATTTCCCTATCGTCAAGCTGTAGGTGCCCTAGCATACCTCATGGTCGCTACAAGGCCAGATATAAGCTACGCTGTGAGTGTTGCGTCAAGGCATCTAGAAACTCCTACTAGGTTTGATGTGATGAGAGTTAAGCGAATTTTTAGATACCTTAAGGGTACTATAGATAAAGGACTTGTCTTCGCGAAAAGCCGGGAGAAGAGGCTGATATGTTTCAGTGATGCTGATTTTGGTGGTGACATAACAACTGGCCATTCGACGTCAGGGATGATTTTCCTATTCTCCGGTCCCATCATGTGGAAAAGCCAAAAACAACCAAGAGTAGCAATCTCTTCAACGGAAGCCGAACTCGTAGCCATGACAGAAACTGCGAGAGAAGCCTTATGGCTAAAAGAACTCCTGGAGGAATTAACGGACTTAACAGACCTGAACGAAAAACCGACAATTTACGTTGACAATGAGTCTGCTATAAGGTTGTCTGAGAACCCACCCTATGAGTTCCATAAGAGAACAAAACATATCAAGATAAAACATTTCTTCATTCGAGAATGTATTCAGAATGGAGACTTCGCTGTCAAACAAGTCTCTACAGAATTGCAATTGGCGGACATGTTTACAAAGCCATTGTTTGGACCAAGACTGAACATGCTAAGCTGTAGAATTGGACTTCAAGATTTGTCCAAGCTCTAAAAGTATCGTGGATGTGAAGATATACAACCTTTATATATATTATCGATGGTTTGTTGCTTAGCAATGTTTGTTATATTGGTCTTGTCACTTATTATATAAAAATATGCTTTCTACATAATAAAACAAAGTTTTATTAAAACGTTTATTTCTGCATCTACGGCAACTAAACAATTATAAACTTTAAGAACATAATAAAAGTTTATCACTTCCCAAACAATTTTCCGCATAATTATACATATAAACTGCACTGTTGGATTTTTAACTTTCAGCGCTGAGTCTACCGTTGAAAATCCAACAGTGAACTTTTATTAGGGATTCATTTAAGTGTCACTTAGTGAACGTGAAAACAGGCATAAGACTTGCATGCTCGCTCGATACTAAATATTTGGCTTTGTTTAAACGTTCACTTGCCAAACATTAGGTTTGCGTTACAAATATTTGTGAAAACTTTATTTGCTAAGTAATAATTCTATAAATGAAATTATAATTATGCGGAAAATTGTTTGGGAAATGATAAATTGTCAATACTCGTTTTTTTTCTGTTACAACGAACTATTAGCTAATATTTTTTTAATATGATTCAACCGTGATATCGAGTAAGATTCGTAATACTATTACGTACTAGTATCGATACTTGAAATAGTAACACTATGTTCCCTGAATGACACAACCCTAACATTGAGAGCCATTTTAAGAGACATTTTGAGTTGTAGGTATGCACCTTTTTTTTGTAGCTATTTCCAGTCCATACTTATTAAATGTCTATGGGAAATAGCGAATGCTAAAGCATTTTCACTAATGGACGGAGTGATTCATGCGGAAGGTTTTAGTGTATAATTCATTAAAGTTTTGTGTAAATTAGCTGAAATTTGACGATTATTGTTGAAGATGTCGGAAAAAATCATGCGGACTGGGAACTTTATTAGCGTGCGCCGCGGAAATCATAAAAGTTAAATAAAATGTATGTTCCGCAGTATTGTTCATCTTAAAAAGTTCAACAAAAAAATCGTATACACATCATAAAACTCTGTGGAACGGTCTCTCGGTGCTATGAACCAAAGAGTACAGTTTGCTGTAAACCACGGGCCGGACCTAGCAATATCATTTCAGCGCAGCGAAGGAACTAGTATCAGAAACTATTACGGCAACGGTACAACACTATTCCACCATGACATATCATTGTAAACAAACGAATGAAATTATGAAATAATAAAAAGGTCTGTTGGACGGAAATAAACCCATATATTAAAATTTAAGCCGTATTTAATGATCGCCTAGCAATTTTTTCATCGAAAGTTTATCACTTTATGTACTATTGCATGAAAACCGGCTACTAAGCTGTGCAAAGACAATTGAGGTTGATTTTCCTTCTTTCTTGCACCAAACTTCACAATACAACACACAGGCATGTTGAATTGGTGTTTTCCAACGTATATATGTAGTTTTAAAGGAAAATTCCTCGTAATTTTCTCACAAATCTCAATAAAACAAAAAGTAAACAACCACTTGACAGCAGAACTACCATGAACTTGTCGCATATTATGGCGGATATGCATTGAGATAGTAAAAACACGGAGGCGCCGCGGCGCCGCGATATTCTATACATAAGTTTGCTTATACAAATATGGGTGAAAAACGTACTAGAATGTGAAATATCTTGTTATTTCACTCTTTCTAATGTGGTAATCGTATTTGATAAAAGAGACAACAATATTTCAGTTGTTCCTCATAATGGCAACATTTTGTTGAGACGTAGTAACAGTTGTAGGTAAGTGCCATATTCGCCATATTATGCGACAAGTTCATGGTAGTTCTGCTGTCAAGTGGTTGTTTACTTTTTGTTTTATTGAGATTTGTGAGAAAATTACGTGGAGTTTTCCTTTAAAACTACATATATACGTTGGAAAACACCAATTCAAGATGCCTGTGTGTTCTATTGTGAAGTGTGGTGCAAGAAAGAAGGAAAATCAACCTCAATTATCTTTGCACAGGTTAGTAGCCGGTTTTCATGCAATAGTACATAAAGTGATAAACTTTCGATGAAAAAATTGCTAGGCTATCATTAAATACGGCTTAAATTTTAATATATGAGTTTATTTCCGTCCAACAGACCTTTTATTTATTTCATAATTTCATTCGTTTGTTTACAATAATATGTCATGGTCGAATAGTGTTGTACCGTTGCCGTAATAGTTTCTGATACTAGTTCCTTCGCTGCGCTGAAATGATATTGCTAAGTCCGGCCCGTGATTTACAGCAAACTGTACTCTTTGGTTCATAGCACCGAGAGACCGTTCCGCAGAGTTTTATGTAGTGTATACGATTTATTTGTTGAAGTTTTTAAGATGAACAATATTGTAGAACATACATTTTATGTAACTTTTATGTTTCCGCGGCGCACGCTAATAAAGTTCCCAGTCCGCATGATTTTATCCAACATCTTCAACAATAATCGTCAAATTTCAGCCAATTTACACAAAACCTTAATGAATTATACACTAAAACCTTCCGCATGAATCACTCCGTCCATTAGTGAAAATTGATTGAAAATCCGTTTAGTAGTTTTTGAGTTTTTCGCGTTCAGACAGATAGAAAAACAGACAGACGCGACGGTGGACTTTGTTTTATAATATGTAAGGATGCGTATTATTCCGAATGTTCATTTATGATAAAATTGTTAAAAATTGAATTCACTAATGCCCGTTTTCACCGACAGCTAAGTGACACTTAAATGAATACCTAAATAAAACTGCATTGTTGGATTTTCAACTCTCAGCGCTGAGTCTACTGTTGAAAATCCAACAGTGAACTTTTATTAGGGACTCATTTAAGTGTCACTTAGTGAAGGTGAAAACAGGCATAAGACTTGCATGCTCACTCGATACTAAATATTTGGCTTTGTTTAAACGTTCACTTGCCAAACATTAGGTTTGCGTTACAAATATTTGTGAAAACTTTATTTGCTAAGTAATAATTCTATAAATGAAATTATAATTATGCGGAAAATTGTTTGGGAAGTGATAAATTGTCAATACTCGTTTTTTTCTGTTACAACGGACTATTAGCTAATATTTTTTTAAATATGATTCAACCGTGATATTTAGTAAGATTCGTAATAGGTACTATTACGTACTAGTATCGATACTCGAAATAGTAACACTATGTTCTCTGAATGACACAACCCTAGCATTGGCAGCCATTTTATGAGACATTTTGAGTTGTAGGTATGCACCTTTTTTTTGTAGGTATTTCCAGTCCATACTTATTATTATGTCTATGCGGATATGGCACTTACCTACAACTGTCACTACGTCTCAACAAAATGTTGCCATTATAAGGAACAACTGAAATATTGTTGTCTCTTTTATCAAATACGATTACCACATTAGAAAGAGTGAAATAACATGATATTTCACATTTTAGTTCGTATTTCACTCATATTTGTATAAGCAAATTTATGTATAGAACACAGACTAAGTAGTACTGTATAGAATATCGCGGCGCCTCCGTGTTTTTTCTATCTCAATGTTCTTCATTTTCACTGTCTGTCAGTGTCAATCAATCAAAGTGCATAGACATTTAATAAGTCAAAGTGTCAGTGTCAACCATAGATTCTACAAAAATTCCCATTCATATTTAGATTATTATATACCTATAGATTATATGTATATATATACCGATTGATTCTAGTTCTAGTACCTATATAATCTAAGCATTCATAGAATAGATCAAAAATAACCGAAATGGGAACGTCTGAGAGAAACATTATGAATATTTTAGAAACCTCAAAACAGGATTGCCAGCCAACTGTGTACAGTCAGTGTGAGAGGATTATTATGATGTAGCAACATTAATGTAGTGGGGTTTTTTGATCTATGGTGCGCGGGCTGGGATGGCTCGTCACCCGACCGGTTGGGAACGCTGTAAGAAGTCTCACCTGATGCTTATAAATACATAATAATTATAGCTAAGAAGTGTTTCAATTATATATTACCATCTTACAGTCAGTGTGCTATTAGATCCAGGGTCCGGCTGAGACAGAATTATGATAGGAAAACCAACCACTGCATAATCCGGAGTTTGATCTCTGGATCTCGCTTTGGACCCCATCGCTATCAGCCCAAGCTTTGCTGTCACTTTTGCCACCACTTGGTCAACGAGCCAGAGCCAATCATCAGTTTCATTGAGATTGAAACACAGGCTTAAAAACAATTTTTCATTCGTATTCGTTGTTCGTATTGAATAGGTGACATAAAACCGCGCTATTTCGCATGCTACAACAATAAGACTTGGCGTTTAGCAAAGACAAAAAAAAAACAGTGGCACTCCGGGAGTGCCGACTGAAGTGAAAACTTTTTTTCCGGCCCGATCGTCGTCGGTTTATTGGTCGGGCGTGTAGCGCTAGAAGTTTGGCTCTATATGAGAGACAATTAACTAAATGAATAAATAATTAACTATTGTTTATTAGAAAAGTGAATTTTTGCACCTTATGCCCATGTGACAGTAGCGAAACGACCAAGCCACATATTTTGACTAAGGTGTAGGAGTTTGTGAAGTTAGGGCTCGTAGAGTTAGGACGTGTAGAAAATGTTTTTGGTGGGTTTCACTTCTTCTTGTAAGTTGCTTAAGGGCGCGTTTGCAAATCGAACAAAATTATGCTGTTTTTCGGTACATTTTTTGACAAAACTAAACCATAAATCAAATAACTAGGTAGGATGAGTGGGGGCAAGATCGAACGGTTTTTTGATGAGATGAGCAGTGTTATATTTGAAGTATTTTAGAAGAGTACATTATAAGCTTATGCTAAAAATTTATTTGTAGTGAGTAAAGAGCAAAGAGTGTATTTTTCTATCATATTGATAACATCCTGTTAAATCTGTTCCTAAGCGGATTTTTTTTTATAAAATGATTTTGTCACGAGAATGAAACAAGAAGAAGATGAAAGGGTGATGGGTAAAGATCGAAATAGTTTCTAAAATCGTTCAAATGATTACCAGGCGTTGTTGGTGGTCACTAGTCTATAGATTGAAGTGTCTTTAAAACTCTCATCTGTCTGTAATGTCAGAATACCTTTAGTTAACATAGATAAAACGATTTTTTAAAAATATGTATTTTAATCTTACCCCACCGGGGAAACATTAAAAGAAGAGGTTCTCAAACTTTCCACTTTAATTGTATAAAATTATGCCGACAATAAAAGATCACTATCAACCAAATATATCTTTTACCTTTACTTTATCCTAATATCGAGATATTACAAAACAAAATTTCGCAACTTTCTTTCATCTTAGTCTTTTATATGTTCATCTTACCCCGTCAAATATTGATGGGTAAAGACGGAAAATTGAAATAAATCCTAAAATACGAAAAATAGCCATATTTAGACGTAGTAACACAACTAAGAATTACAAATAATAAGAAGATATTCCAATAGAACACTCGTACCTTCCACGTAATTAAAGTTACAGGACACGGGGTAAGATAAAAAACTCGAAAAAATCACGTAAAAGTCACGCAGCATTTGCATTTTTCATACAAACCACTCACCGAGGTGTGTGTGTGATTGAGGTGTGCGACGTAACAAAATAGCGGTCTTAACAATGTTGCCATCATTGAAAGAAGAAAGAAGGAAAGAAAGAAAAACATTTATTTGAACACAGTTCGTGAAACACAAAACACAAATAACAAAGATAAAATAAATAATAATGTCTAAAAAGAACAGTGTGTGCCTCACGGCTGCGCCAAAAAGGTTCATTTCAGCATTAATGCCAGACACATGCTGTCTGACATTAATGCTGAATATGGTAAGATAATTTTATGATCACAGATTTTGATTATAATATTTCATTTCATTATTTTTTCAATAGGACACACCATTTTCGAGATATAAGCAAAAGAACAGAAAAAAATATTTTTTGTCGAGATGTTGGTGTGAATTTTAGTTTATAACGACTAATTTTATTCCACACTTTTTTAATCTAAAAAGTGTTTGTACAAACCTACTTACAGAAATAAAATCATTTATCATTCATTCATTTTCAAATATCTTTATTTATCAAGGTACAATAAACAAAAATGCACTTATCCTGAGACACATTAACTCACTAGAATTAAGACACTTTATGAGGCTAGCGATACACCTTTCAAAGTTTTTAGGGGATATTTCGATAACTGTTAACAACATGAACATAACACACAATAATAATGGGTACATGATGACAGTTACGCAAATTATTTAGTCAGTTATAATTTACTGATTGCATGTAGGTATGACAAGAAAAAATATTTTAAAGTAAAGTGTGTAAATACTAGTAACCACGCCACCAGTTAATGATCAGCGGACAGAGCCTCCCCGCCGCCCACACTCCAGCGTATCTGCCGCCGGGACAGGGGCGGCAGTAAGCCTCTCAGGGGTCAAGACGCTGGTCGCTCGGACCTCGGGTGGTGGGAACAAAAGATAGGCTCGAGGTGGTAAGAGCCGTATCTATCGATATACCTATGGTAATTTGTCTAAGGTTGATGAACATAGATTTGAAATTAATGGGTTAGTAGTATTAATTTTATTTTTATTATAGAATCTTGATGTTATTTTAATTACGTGATTAATAATAATAAAGGAAGTTTAATTTGTTTATGTAATTTCTTAATGTTTGTTTTAAATTTAGTTTTATAAGATATTTTTACTGCTTTATTTTGGACAACTTGCAGAAGTTGATGGTTAGAAATGCAAGTGCTACTCCAGACAGGACAGGCGTACGTTATACACGGACGGACAAGCGTAGTATAAATTCTTTGTTTAGTTCTGCTACTTAATTTGCTTTTACGATTCATTATAGGGTTTAATGCACCAAGGGCTTGGACGCCCTTCAAACGCAAGTCAGCAATATGTTTGGACCAATTTAGACGACTATCCATTTTGATCCCAAGATAGCGCACAAAGGTTTTCCATGGCACTACATGCCCTGCTATTTTTAAAGTTCTTGAAGGGGGTTGCCTACCACGGGAGAAAAATATTGCTTCCGTCTTATCCTCATTTATTTTAAGTTTCCATTTCTTAAAGTAGTCCAGAAGCAAGTCGATAGAATATTGAAGGCGACCTATGATTAAATTTGTATCATCCGAAGAAGTATAAGAGGCAGTATCGTCAGCAAAGCAAGCCAATTTGGTTCGAGGTTGAATGGGGATATCATTTAGGAACAGGAGAAATAAATAGGGTCCAACAATCGAGCCCTGAGGAACGCCAGCTGGGACATTTTGAGGTGATGAAGTGGTGTTTCCGATATAAACCTGGAATTTGCGATCCGCAAGGTACGATTGAATGAGTTTGATGAGAGGCATAGGCACATCTAGAGTGAGCAACTTGTGTAGCAGGCCTTCGTGCCATACGGTATCAAATGCTTTTTCGATATCCAGCAAAAACTTACCTGTGGACTGTTTGAGATTTAGGTGATGGGATATGTGCTCTGTCACCCTGGCTAGCTGTTGGGTAGTTGAATGAGTGGCACGAAACCCAAACTGCTCTTGGATTAGAAACTGCCCAGTGGCACGTAATAGTCTTGTATAAATCACAGACTCAAAGAGTTTGCCAACAGAGGGTAGCAGACTTATGGGGCGGTAACTAATGGGTAAAGTGCTGTCTTTTCCTGTTTTTTTAAGAGGTATTGTTTTAGCATTTTTCCAGATGTTTGGGAAATAGCCAGACCAAAACAGCCATCGAAAATTTTAGTGACGTAGACTATCGCTTTCTGTGGCAAGTTCCTTAAAAGTAAGTTATGGATACCATCATGACTTACAGATTAACGGGATTTGAGCTTGGTCAAGATTTTACGAATCTCAAATGGCCTCACTGGCTTTATAAAATCAGAAGCGAGATTATAACTATTGATGAGAAACATAGAGTTCGATACCTTATCCTTAAGATCGGAGTCACAAGCCCAGTTAGTAGTAAGGCTCATGTTGGCACAAAAGGTATTTGCCAATGCGTTACATTGTTCAGCCGTGCCAACGGTCAGGGACCCATCCGAAAGTTTAAGGGGAGGAATGTTCGCAGATCTAGGCTTGAGAGATTTTGCCACACGCCAGATATCTTGACCAGGGTTATCGACTTTTGCCAGTTTGGCATTCCAAACATTATCGAGGTAATTTCGGATATTTGTGTTTATGTATGTTTGTAAAATGTTTATATTACTACGATTGAGCCTTCTAAGGTAACCACTGGGCAATTTCTGTTCAATACGACGCAAATAGTTTTTGTAGCGGATTAAGTTTTTAACGCACCGAGGAAGTTTGGTAGGGGTATCGCTAAACACAGCAGCCGTGGATGGTATGGAAGAGTCTCTAGCATCGATAATAGTTTGCTGCAAATTAACAATGGCAGCATCAATGTCTTTTTCTGTTTTAAACATCTTAGAACTAAGTATAATGTTTTTATTGAGGTGAGAACGATATTCCGTCCACTTGGCGCAGTTAAATTTATAGAATCGAGCTTTAGCCTTACGACACAGTGAGCCTCCAATGGTAAAAAAAATGGGGTAATGGTTAGAAGACAATGCTATTATAGTATTGACATCACTAATGCAGCTTACATTTAAGGACAGCACCAAGTCCGGGCTAGTTGGTTTGCGATTGGGACAATAGTTTACTTGAGTAGGTTAGCTAGGACTGTGTATAACGTACTCAGATTCCAGCATGTGGTTGAAAAGAGTTCTGCCTCGCGTATTAGTGTAGCTACTGAGCCAGTGAGAGTGGTTGGCATTAAAGTCTCCCATGATAACAACATGGGAGCCCAAGCCAAACAATAACTCAAGGTCACTACGAAGCAATGGCAGATTGGGTGACTGGTAAATGGATAGAACAATGTGATCTATTCCTGATATTTTGATAGTTATACCAACAACCTCAATATTTTTAGTGTTAGGAACTGCTAAGATTGAATGTACAAGGTCATTTCTAACAAGAATAGCAACGCCTTGTCCACGGCCAGTGTGATGTTTATCTTCGCGATAACAAGTAAAACCAGGTATAACTAAAGTTGAGTTGAGGGTTAGTCTAGTTTCACAAATACCAATAATATCAATAGACAAAACGCCTACCGCCAAATCGAGTAGTTCGTGAATTTTTAAACGTACTCCATCGGAGTTCCAGGATAATAGGCGGAGTTCCGCAGGATCAAACATATTTACCAAGATGAGTGAGTACCAGCATGACCTTGTCCAACCAAGACGTGCAAGCAGCAAATTGGGATTTTATGTTTCTTAATACTAGAATAATTTCAAACATCTCCTTTGTAGCCTCGTCATTGGGTCCAGGCGTAAGGTTATCAATGGGAACCTGTTTTTTTATCGATGCCATGTCACTGTTTCCTACAGTAGGCCAGGATCTGTAATTTGAGGTCGGTGTTGGTTGAGACATCGGATGCATCATTAAAGGTGGAATCACCGAAGAAATTGATTTCGGAGGCATCATTGGAGGTATGGGTTTACGTTCTAAGGCCTTCTTTTTCTCGATGCTGTCCAGGTATTCCATTCGGACACTACACTTCCTGTAGTTCGCCGGGTGAGCTTCATTGCAATTACAGTAATGAGCAGGCTCAGTGCGGTCAGACTTGGTACACGAGGCAGTTGCGTGAGGAGCAACACACTTCACACAGCGAGGGGGCTTGTTACAATTGTGGGATGCGTGGCCAAACTCTTGACAGCGAAAGCATTGAGTGCCATGAGCTCTGTTTGGCTTGAATTTGCTGATGGTAACCACACAACTACACAGGTACCTTATTTGCCGGAATTTTGCGATATCAGCTCCTGCTGGTAGCTGTACCAAAAAGGGAGGACAGGGATTCTCCAAACCTTTGCGAGACTTAAAAGGCTTCACTGAGGCTTCGGCGAAGCCAAGTTTCTCTAGCTCCTCTGGTAGTTCTTCTTCAACATATGACGGAAGTCCGCGAATCACTGATTTAGGCACCTTTTCGTCCTTCCGGGTGAAAGTAACAAAGGAGGCATTTTGAATACGAAGACCATCCTTAACTGCCTGGTGGCCATCAGCTGTGTAGCATATAATAGCAATTTTGCCTCGATTCCTGTATTGGAGGTGGTAACGTTTTGTAAACTGAGCAATTTTATCTTTTAAGTCATCATGAGTCCAGTCGCTCTTCATATCCAGGATAATAGGCGGAATATGACCGGTCTTCTTGACTTTGACGGTCGCATTGAGGTAGAATTCATTACCAGAAGTTTTGGGGACACCATCTACCGGAAGGTCTTGAAAATTGTTGTGGGTTGGAATGTCACGGGCGCTATCAAACTTTGCGTGTTTTGCGACAGCTGGCCGTTTTGGCGTACGCCAATCGTCCACATTTTCGGTTGCTGGTCTCTTGGAGTTGAGACTACCGCTTGAGTCCGATCGTTGCAGGTATCTTTCCATTAGTACCAAGGGTTAACGTTGTTACACATTTTATCGATAATGATTTGTCGAGTCTTGGAATCACTATTCTGAGTTGAGTACGAACGAGAGCTAAATAATACGAGCGTGCACACGAGACAAGCGCGAGACGCGGAGTGAATTTATCATTCAATCGCGATAAAAAATAGTCAAATTTAGTTCGACAATCAAAATTTTTTGTGAAAAATGTCAAATACAGAATAGCAAAATTGCCATTTTCACTAAATTAATAATTCGGTGCCATCTTAGTGCTGTCAAACTAAAATATAGTTTTGTGCATTGATTTAATATATATGTCAATGGTTTTGTGTCATTTTGTTTATTTCAGAATGGGAAATCGTAGTTTTGACAGGAATAAACTAAATTTTGGTGATTTTTAGTCTACAGGCATTTGTGAGAGAATCGGCACCATTAGCTACCTATCTACCTACTTTTAAAACGTTTCGTACAATCCTTTTTAGGGTTCCGTACTCAAAGGGTAAAACGGGACCCTATTACTAAGATTCCGCAGTCCGTCTGTCAGCAGGCTGTATCTCAGGAACCGTGATACTTAGATGGTTTAAGTTTTCAGACTTCTGTTGCCGCTATAACAACAGATACTAAAAAAACAGAATAAAATAAATATTTAAGGGGGCTCCCATACAGCAAAGTCATTTTTTTTGCTGGTTTTTATAGATAATGGTACGGAACCCTTCATGCGCGAGTCCGACTCGCACTTGGCCGGTTTTTTATAGAAAGTTTTAGAAAGGTATTGAAAAATAAAAAAATATAATTAAATAGGTAGGTATTTGCCAAAAACACGTTAATAGATTTCTTTCAATTCCTTTATTTCTATGTAAAGTAGGTAATAAGATTATAAAAATATGTTGTTTGATTTTTCTACTAAACGTTTAACAATATGTGATGACAAATTGAGTAAAACGCCATCTATTGCAGAGCACATGATTAACTTTATAATTCTACGGGTTCGGATCCAAGTAAAATGTTTCACTTATCATTTTTGTTGGAAATACGTGATTTATGAGTTTAAATGGATAAATCAGCATTAAACATGGAAGTTTTGATTTTTACTAATCTTACTTCAGCCGAATTCTGCCGTTTATCAGTTTTTAGTGATTGTTAATTTCATAATTGTTACCTATGCTGCCATCTATGACTTTTTTCAATACTAATTATAATCTGTTCGAGTTGAGACCCCATGACTAGGCTAATTAAAACTAGGTGAACGCTCGTTAAGGGCACCCCCTGTGGGGCACGAACCGGCGCGCGGCGTCAACCGGAGGGAGGACATCAAGGATGGGACGGGCTGGAACAAAGTTTTGATCATGATTATTAGTCGGCGAATTTAAAGCTACGTGCTCAGCTGCAACAACTGCTGGCACTTCGTTATCGAGCAAGGGTCGCGGAGGAGTATCATTTATTCGGAGTCGCGGTCGCGATCGTAAAGGACCTCGGCGGCGAGGTCGGAGGTACTGGTCACACGGGTAGTCGTTTACTTTCACCGTTTTGAATAGGTTTAAAGTCATTAGACAAGATAATATGTCCCTAACTCCACAAATTTTGCGATAAGTCCTGCATGTTAAGTATTTAATACTCTTTTTCTTTAAGAACATCATATTAAAGCCTACCCATTAAACTATTGTTTCATTTTTTTCCGTGACTTTTGGAACTAAACCATCAAATTAAAACAAATGAATGTGATAACTTGACTAACTCAGAAATTTATAGACTATGCTCAGAACTCATAAGTAATAAAAACATGTGAAAGTCACTCAGTAATAAGTCAAGTCAAAATCGAACCTGAGGAGAATATGTATTGTGGAAGCATTCAGAATATATTTGGTTGAAGATAAGAATAATTTTTATAGTAAAGAATCACTTAGTGTAAGTGATTCTTTACTATAAAAATTCTGAAACAAAGTAAGAACTCATGTGACACTGCTGGAATAGGCATTGCATTGCTGCACCAGATCCTGAATGGTATACTATTTCAAAGAGTATACCTACCTTCTTAGGGATACAAGTGGGTTAATCTAATGGTGTTTACATTGCTCCGTTTAAAGGTATAGCAAAAGTTATTATTTTGAAGTGAAGGAAAATAATTTGTTTTCAAAATGATAGTGAACTAAAATGTGAGAAGCTATTCTTTTGTTATAAAAAGTAAAGGCATACATTAAAAGCAATTTATTACCAACAGAAATATCTAGTACATAATTTAATTAGGTCTACTCTGATGTACTCTGATCTTTACTTCTTTTTTCCTTTACCTGAAAATAAAAAGATTTTTTTAAGAAACACCCGAAACTGTTATGGAGGTAAATTAATCAAAACAAATTAAAGTATGGCAATAATTAATTTGATGGGGATCTTTTGGGACTCGACAACAAAATATGCAGGCAAGGCAATTTAAATCTTTACATGCCAGCATATCTATTATAAGAAAAGACAGTACATTGTTTTGCAAACAAGGAATCTTATGTATAATTGCCCTAGGTGTATAGTTATTATTATTAGAAAAGGTATGCACTTCAGTAATCTTCGTGTTTTTGACTTAGTTCCACGCTAGAGAGGGCAAAGCTAGAATATAGGAGGGTACAATCGCATCTCGCAGTTCCACCTAGTTGTCAGCTGTTTAACCAGACTTTCCTGTGGGTCACTCAATAACTTGAGGCTTCCAGCCAGGGCTTAAAACTTGAAAATTAAGCACCTACACGCTAAGGACACCTGTCGCTGGGGGAGGGTACAAGAGACAGGCTGGATTGGATTTACTTCCATGGTTATAACAGCTCTCATCAATCTAACAGATCTCATCATTGCACATTTTTATTTCTGAAGTTAGACAATGGTTGCTGAAATGCATAGTATTTGTGTGAGATCTGTTCTCTGATGTACCTACCACATTCTTCATCCTGAATTGTTTCAAGTCCCTGAAAATAAGAAATATTATTTTAGAAATAGTATATCTGAGAGGTATATCAATCAAAATAAATTAACTTCTGCCAATAATTAATTTAGTGGAGATCTTTGGTGACTCAATCATAACAATGCATTTATTACTTCAATTTGAAATGTTAGGTTCATAAACAAGTTTCTTACTGCAACTTTATAGGGATTTCCAGTCAGTCTGAGGTCCCTCTGGTACATCTGACGCTCCCACCTGTCAAACATGTTGCGTCTGTAGTGCTGCAAAAAAAAGAATCATTATTAATTTAACATCTACAGCTGGACACAAGATTTGATTTCACATTATATCAATGCAGCAAGGGTTTGAACTAGATTACAGCATCTGTAAACCTATATGTTTAAGCTATATTGTTACATTTGTATAGAATCTATTCACAACTGATGATTTTTTCTTACTACTTACACACAATAAATTATCTGTGAACCCAAAACTAAGCTGCTAAAAAAATAAGAATTCTATGATATGATCTATGGAAGTAGACACTGTACTGCAGGGTTGTTATCTAACATGTTTTTTTAAGTGAACTTACGTTGCCTATTGTTAAATTGTGAATGTGATATAGACCCCAGCCTGGCAAACCTAGGGCAGCTGTGATAATGAAGGCGCTGGGCAATATTTCGTACCACATATTAACAAAATATTGGACACACAGTAGCAACAATTTCGTAATTCGAATGACAGTAAACTGCGTGTTGCCAGAGTTTCAGTTTGTTAAAAAATATTGCAAGCAACATCAGTGTGACCAAGTAGAAAGTGGACAAATCCGTACAGGTATACCTATTTAGATGTTTATTAGTTATATTTCCCCTCAGACCATTTATTTGGTCTGAGATATTTACTCATATTAATTATTTACTTTACAAATTATTGACTTTTCTTCGCTCCTAATTTATTGACTTTTCTACTAAAGCTGTTTTTTACCAGTGGTAGACGCTTCCCTGTCCTTAGCTCGTCTTTTAATAGTGCTACACTCCAAGTCTCATACATATTTATCAAGTTTTCGTATAAATTATGATCGACACAAACAAAAAATGATGGTATAAAGGCGTACAGCTATGCTGCCACCTGTTATAAGCTTTAAGTTTTATCCAGGGACTTTAAACGTTACTCAAAATAACGTTACGCGAAGATTCAGTAACGATAATTTGTACCGTTCCAACAGGATCGCAACGAAATTAATTCCTTGGCTATAACGATACTAACAAACGGAACGAAATTTTAAACTGTTTAATAACAATATTAAAAATATATCGTTATTAATATATCGGTATAACGAAATAATAACGTTATTCATTAGATACGCAACATTGCCAAAAAAAATGTGAAGATGACACTATCACATAAATATAAAAGTAGATAGGTACAAGTCGTGCCATTAAAGATGAGACTTGACGCACCACGTGGTTTGACTTGCGCAATAGACGATTTATGGGTCTCTTTAGCGGTATGAGGTCCCCGCTGGGGCGTCATCGGGGCGGGGGAAAGAGCGGTGGGAGGCGCGGTCAAGTCTCAACTTTAATGGCACGACCTGTAACTATAACTATTAATTCTACAAAAATAGTATTCTATATAATATAGTGGTATTCTATTCAAAATTGGTAACCACAACTATTCAACTATTCATTCTACTAAAATGGTATTCTATAACGTTTTTTTTTTTCTAACTATATTGATATTTTTAGTTTTTAGTATCGTTACAAACTTTGGAGCGTTATAAGATAACATTGAGTGTACCGGAACGAATTAAATTTCGTTTTCAAGTCCCTGTTTTTAACCTCATTGTTATAATTTATTGAACGAAATTTTTGGTCATACATGCTGGGCCCGCGGGCTACGTGGTGGGTTATCTCGTAGCTTATACGAGTTTAAAATTATGTTACCATAATCCACACAGAACATAATGCCCATGCCTCCTCTGACTCCTCCCTGTAATAGTTACAGGGAGGAGTCAGAGCAGGCATGTGTCCCAGCAGTGGAAACATGATAGCCTGATTATGCTAGCCATAGCTTTCTTAAACTTTGTAATAACAATAGTGTCTTACAATTTTCGTAACTTACGTTCCCAAGTATAAGATAATGAGACCACCATAGCCCGAATCCTCCGAATGCAACACCAGCAGAAATAATCACGAACCCTGGAAGAATATTATACCACATTACTTCTATAATCAAAATACCTTAATAGTATGAACGTTACTTTATTAGATTATAAAATGACAGTATTGTCATATGTAATGTGTCATGTTTCAGTGCATTTTTGTAAACACTGACAAGGAGGTACAATAAGTTTAATATTTTTAACCGAATGCAAAAAGGAGGAGACTGTGTTTGAACCAACTTTTATGATAAGGCGTTGTCTAGACAAAGGTGGTTTAAGTTGTCAAAATATAAAAGGCCCGTTTTGACATTTGTCATCGCGACGTAACTAGTGAAGTAACCATACGACTCGGTACTCGATACTCACGATAAATCGATTCAAGTTAGTATGAGTATTTGATCGATTTGATTATGTATTGTAAAGTGCATTGGATTAAAGTTCTGATTAGAAAATTTAACTTTAACTTTAATAATGTAGATATTTTGATATCATACAATGGTACGAAAGCTCTTTAGTCTTTAATTTAATATTTTTAGTTACAATAACATTCACTCAATCACAGAAATATCAAGAAAAAGCAAAAGTGATTGAATCTTCATATAATAATTTTCTTCGGATGATAAGCCAAAGTTGAGCTATCGTCACCTGTAAATATAATTATTTCATTACACGTCTCTGTCAAAATCTTCCTTTATTATTTTTCGAGTTTTTTCTACCACTTTTGCCCAGTCTTCTTTAGTAATTTTGGCACAAGCTTCTTTCAGCAATGTCATCATTTTCCTACTAGAGAATGGTGACTTTCTATTATAGCGAGCTGTGTATCTTTTGACTTGAGCCCAGATCAACGCAATACCATTGTACTGAAAGTGGTACGGCGGTGTTCTTATCCCTTTGTGTCCATGCTGAAGTGCCAATTCATCAATTTTATATTTTAGTTTCGCAGGTTTATTTTCTTTTGCGAGTTCCAGCGTGGCAAATTATTAGGCGTCCACCTTTTCCCATTGGCACTTTTGAGCAAGATGCCTTGGTATCGTCCGTCCACGAAGGCGGCACGGTACCTATGATTCGAGTTCAGCCAAGTCTCATCGATAAATATGACATTGTCCCAATTTGTGATTTTGCTCATCTCCCTTAAAAATGATACTCTGTGCAAAATTAAATCATATCGTTCAATCATAATTTTCCTCTTGTCGGTTTTTTTTGTATTTGAATCCAATTTGCTTCATAATTGTTATTAAAGACGTGGAACTGCCACTAAACAGGCCACACTCTCGTAGTGATATTAGCAGTTTACTCACAGTTGGGTATTCATTTCTTGTGTAATAAGCATACACGTGGTTTCGAATAGCGCCTGCGTCAAATGTGTCAATACATGTTACAGGTTTGCTTTTTTTCCTCTTTTTAGGCGTACGTAATACATTTTCTTCAGCACCGGAAGGCTCATATTTTCCTTCAAGATGATTTGAATAGTTTTTTTTGCCGATTCCAAGTACTTCTGCGACGCGATCTTGCACTTACGTTACGGGCAATAAAATTCCACCATTACTGATTTGCGTTCGAAGTATTCGATTAACTTCACAACCAATTCGCGTGACTAGCTGTTGAGCCAAGGTCAACGTGATAGTAAACAGAAATAGTCCAAAAGAAAGCCGAGTCGAGAAAAAAATATCAAACTAAACGAGCGCACAATCAACTTCACAAGATGGCGAACGAAAGACTGCGCAGTGCGCGCGTGGACGCTAAGTCACGTGCCGCTTGTTCAGAGACAAGCCATTCTATAGAAACCAGTGTCACCAATTCAAAATTTTATTTACGGCTTTGAGCGCCAAGCTCATTCTTTTCAGTAAAGATCACTGCACAATATTTCAGTACTATTAAAATCGAATGAAGCTGGTGAAATTATTGGTTACAACACTATTATTTAAAAAAGAGACTGAAAACGTAACTGTTTTTGAGACGTTTCGTAATAATTAGAAATTGCATGTTACTATAAAGTAAGCGCGAAAATAATACTCGCAAAATATTCAATGATATTATTTAACTCGCCAAAAAATGTTTGTATTTTTTTTAATCACTTTATGTATTTTATTGTTTCTTTCAGTTTCGTTCCAAGTTACATTCTAGGGTATTTCGCAAATGTCAAAACGGGCCTTTTTTCCGGACTACTAGCGGTGGCGGTATATTTTTATTACCGCGTATTTTTTGTATAGTTCCTTATAAGGCAGTACCACTGACCGCAGGTTAAGTAACAAAAGCAGTTTATGCTGGCCTCTTATCGTTATCTAATGTAGTCTGTGTCTCACATCTAAGCCTATTAATCAGGAGCGTTCATTCATTTCATCTTGACCCGTGACGCGATTGATGGTGACTACTTAGTATGTGGGTGTGTCAGTCTCTATTTTGAACATATCTAGATGCGTTTGCACCAGAAAATATTAAACATGCTGCATGGAATAAATCTCATAACTTGTTTTGCTGAATTTGCGTTCGTGTTCGTTTCAAGTTAGTGTTTTCCAAATACCGAAACATGACTATAGTGGACAACATGTTGCAAGATTCATAAAGAAACAATTTGGCAATTTGTCTGTCAAAGGGGTGATAGACGTGCGAGCAAGTACGCGTACTTATGGCTCGGCGACCTTTCTCCCTCGTGTGTCATACTAAGTACGCATACTTTAAAACAACTAAGTTCGTCGGCCGGCGATCCAACAGGTTTGAAAATTTGCTCGTAGCCCGCCTTGGGTCTTAATTTCGTACATCTGTCATCGCTGCAAGTCGCGAGCCGCCATTTTGTTTCGATATTTGTGTAATTTAGGTTTAATTTGGTTAATAAAATTCGACTACATCGCAATACAGTGTAAGCAAGCTTCACGTGTGTCACCGACGGTGAGGCGAGTAAGTTCGCGAACATATAAACCGCGTTCTTTAAGTTCGCACGTCTGTCACCCACTTTAGACATGTCAAGTTATAATGAAATGTCAAATATGTTTCACGTCAACAAGTGGCGAACGCGAGTCAATACAATAACAGTCAGTCTGTGTGATTGACAGAATACAGAGATTTCAACATGTACCTATTTAGGATAACGGCAAGGGACAAGGTCCGACCACAGACTTGCGGTCGATTGTACACTTTACGTCTAGGCTCGGAAACCGGTTAATTTTCTAAATCGGTATTGATAATAGACTTCGAATTAGAAATGTTTGCGGCGTCCGTTAGGAACCGGTTAGTGGGGAAAACCGTTTTTTGTTTTCAAATTCCGGTTCTGTTGAGCGAAATTAACCGGTTAATTTGAGTTTCGACGGTATAAACGAGTTAAACCTAATACGTCACACCTACAATAACAAAGCTCTCGCTCTACGCCAACGAATACGCAAATTAATGTAATGAACGGTGGCGGCAGGCGTGCGTCTGAGTAAAACGGTTTATTCAGGTTAGCGTAAGTTTTAAAATTCTATTCTCTGTTATAATCGGTAACCAAAATAATCTAGGTTTAGTCGAAACCCTTTTTGTAATTAACCGGTTACTCGATGATAAATCTGTAAATGTTTGGGTTATTTTAATCGTGTTCGAATCTATTGATTCTCGCTTGACTGGTTTTATTTTATGGAATAATTATTTTCTTTTTGTTTTATTCTTGGTTGTTCATTTTTCTTGGCAACTGGCAACACTAGTTATCGGGTCATCAAAAATGGCAGACGCTCCGATCGACTGTGATTTCCCCGTTTGGGGATTATTGCCGAAAAAAGAGACAGGAGTCGTCTCATTTATCAACAAAAATCCTAATTATGATGGCAGAGACACCGTTATTGCTATTTTCGATTCGGGCGTGGACCCTGCAGCTGTTGGACTTACGGTAAAAAACTGTCATGTCACGATTTGTTGTTGCGCTTTTATTGCAATTTTGGGCGATATTAAGTATTGCTGAGGTTGCAGGTAACGAGTACGGGTGAGACAAAGGTTATTGAGAGGTACGACTGCAGCGGCAGCGGCGATGTGGACACCAGTACTGTCATTAAAAAAGTCACCGATGGATGCCTTACCGGTCTCACGGGTCGCAAACTGAAGGTAAATTCTTGCGGAAATATATATTTTTACGACTTTTTCTATATTTGGTATGTTCATTGCAATGTTAGTCGACATTGTCAATAGGTCGAATATTTTATAACAATGGGGTGACAATGATTAAATTAATAAGTCTACTATTATCATCAAGCTACTTTTGAAACTTAACAGCAATGTATGTTTTTCCAAAGTGGTTGTGGACTTGTTTCCGTCTGATTATAACATATAAAATTAAAAAAATTCTTAAAGCTATATAAATTGCTGCTTTCATTAATTACCACTTGGAAATACTACTAGTTCCTGCAAGTCATCTGTTGATCTAAAGGTGCTGACAAACTTGAGCATTCACTTCTAAAAGAACATCGAGCATTCGCCGTTTTTAAATTCAGCCAACTGAATAATGAACAGAACCAAACATCAGTACAAACTTTTTCACAATCATTCTAGCAACTACTCTAGTTAGTCAAAGCTCATCAAAAAAAAGTAAATAACAATGACAGAAGCTTGTAGCAAATTTACTGTCCTTTCTTCTTTCTTGAGAATGCTCACTAGAATGCTCGTGAAAATGTTCACTAGAACGCTCGCTTGAATGCTCACTAGAATCATAGTATCCTTCCCATAACTTCACTAAATAAATTAATAATATTTTGCTGTCAAATATTGTTTCCGTAGATCCCAGAGCTATGGAAGAATCCCTCAGGATCATGGCGAGTGGGAATATTACACCCATTCAGTTTATACCCGACAAAATTGAAGGAACGCATGCAAGAGCATCGAAAGGAGCACAGCTGGGATGTCGGCTACAAGCCAGCCTTCGCAGAGGCTAATAAGCATTTGCAAGATTTTGAAACTGATGTTGGTATGTGGAATTGAGAGTAATAGATTTTTTTACATAAAATTTTCAGCACACAGGTACAACAATTGATGAATTGGGACTTAAATTAAATGTTTGTTACACCTTTGGAGCCTCATGGATATGGTTGGTTAAATTGTTCCCTAAGTTTTATTTGTAGTAGCAACAGAAACAAGTAACTACTTCTAATGCTTTCTTTTTTAGGGTTCCGTACCTAAAGGGTAAAACGGCACCCTATTACTAACAACTCCGCTGTACGTCTGTCACCAGGCTGTATCTCATGAATTGTGATAGTTAGACAGTTGAAATTTTGACAGATGATGTATTTCTGTTGTCGCAATAACAACAAATACTAAAAAACAATAAAATAAATATTTAAGGGGGCTCCTGTACAACAATGGTGTTTTTTTTTTTTGCTCGTTTTTATACATAATGGTTACGGAACCCTTCATGTGCGAGTTCGACTCGCCCTTGGCCAGTTTTTTTTTTTAAGTTCCAATCATAATTCTGTGATTGAAACTAACTACAAACTAGCATTATTATTTGCTTCAATGAATAAGGAATATAATTTATTGTTCCAAATTAAAAAAAAATGGGAGAATTTGGAAGAATTTGGGGAACCCTTTCCCCAGCAGTGGTATTATCCTTATATACTACTACTCTGACATTCAAGTAATAGACAATCTTGACATATTTCTACTACTTGGCTACTAGACTTTTGTCTAATATGTGAAAGTACATTATAAGTAATATTTTTTGGCATGTGCATTTAGTTTGTGCAGAATAAACAATTTTTCTTTCTTTTTTTCTTCTTTCATATATTATACTAGCTTTTGCCCGCGGCTTCTTTTATAAATGGCATCTTGCAGGTCAACCTAGGAGGTTGTTGGCTGCTTAACCGGTCTTTCCTGTGGCTGCCTCAATAAATTATGGTGTCCAGCCAGGGCATAAAACTTACAAACTAAGCGACTTCACGCTAAGGACACGCCCTGTGGGGTACGGACCTCGGCTTAGGGCGTCGCTGGTGGAGGACAGCAAGGGACAGGCTGGATCGGATTAAGTGGTTATTGTGTGTTATCGTTAGAAGATAGACATATGCCATCGCGGACTTTATTATTGAACTTTTAAAGATAAAACAATACTGTAGAACATAAATTTTATGTAACTGTTACAATTTCGGCGGCGCACACTAATAAAGCTCCCAGTCCGCATGATTTTTTCTGACATCTTCAACAATAATCGTCGAGTTTATCGCGTTCGGACAGACAGACAGACAGACCGACAGACGCGGCGGGAGACTTTGTTTTATAACATGGAAGGAAAACAAAGTCCCCCGCCGCGTCTGTCTGTCTGTTTGTCTGTCTGTCTGAACGCGATAAACTCAAAAACTACCGAACGAATTTTCAAACAGTTTTCACCAATGGACGGAGTGATTCTTGCGGAAGGTTTTAGTGTATAATTCATTAAGGTTTTGTGTAAATTCGCTGAAACATGACGATTATTGTCTAAGATGTCGGAAAAAATAATGTCGACTGGGAGCTTTACTGGCCTGCGCCGCGTAAACCGTTACAGATACATCAAATTTTTGTTGTAGAACAAAAATTTGATGTGGATTGAAGATCTTAAAAAGTTCAACAAAAAAGTCCGCGATGGCATATGTCTATCTTCTAAGGATGACCCACAGTAACCATTTTTATCTTTCAGAATTTGATAAAATATCCGTTGTTTTTTCCGAAGCTATATTGACCGGTATCATATTATTCCTTATCCAATAAAATATATTATGTTATTTAAATTGGGCATTTAATTGAGATTTAAATATGCCTTGACATCATATAATTTATATGAATGGTTTAAAATATATCACAGATTCAAAACTACGCGTGACAAAATAATTATTGTTGGAGCGCAGCGGTAGGAGTCAATAACCTTTTCTTGGACTATTAGGTATGTTATCCCGGTACTGCCCGGTATTACGTTGCCGTGGTATATTTTCCGACATCCACGCGTGCGAAGCCGCGGGCAAAGGCTAGTCTTAGCTTAAAAAAAAGAAAACTTCAACAACAATATCCATTTCAAGTTTGTGTTTTATTCCAGTGGCTAAGAACCCTATACTGAGCCCAGATGACAAACTCCTGAAGGAGGAGTTGGAAGCCAGGGTGGAAGTGCTGCAGTCTGCCGAGAAAAAGTACAATGATCTGGGACCTACTTATGACTGCGTGCTGTTTCATGATGGAACTGTGTGGAGGTATGTTGTGGATTTGATACAAAAGGATATAATTATTTAGTATGTAAGTAAAAATCTACTTAATGAGGGTCATCATCATTCTCTTGCCCATATCCCAATTTTTTTCTATTAGTCAACTTGGTAGTCCCTCTTTCTAGCCATATCGTCTGGGGCAGAAATTAAATATGGCAGAATAGCATTTTAGGGTTTAAGATCCTAAATAGGCTAAGAAGGAAATAATTGTTAAGCTATGTCTAGATTCTAGACTTAGGCGGGTATATTTTTTAGATTAACAGCTTCATCATCTTGTCATACATATTGTAATTACTTTTTATGGTTCTAAAATATTATCTTCAATGTTTAATAAACACTATTAAAGATATTTAAGAAATTCAATGAAAATTGACCTGAAATTTTGAAAAAATACTTGGTATGGCTCTTTACTCATAGATTATAGGAAAACCTATAAGTCTATGGTCTTAAAATAACACGGTAAGTCTCTCAATATTGTGCATATAAACTTACATTTGCAGTTAGAATGAATGGGAGAACATGTATTTCAACTACAATGTTAGGTTTATATTTGGGATAAATTCATCCCAACTACGGAACTCTTCATTGTGTGTAGTCCGACACGCACTTGTATTGATAGACTAAATCCTTATGACTATTTATTTACCTTTTTATATGGCTGCCTATTTATAACCGACTTCAAAAAAAAAGGACGAGGTTCTCAGTTTGGTGGATTTTTTTTCCCTAGAATTCTAATCAATCTGATGTTTCATTAACATTTTAATTACTAAAATAACTGTAAATACACAAGTAAGTTTTATTAAAGGCCACACAATGTGCAGATTATGCAAGTTTTTATGAGTGTATTGTGACTGAAGCCATTACTTTATTAATCATTGCAGCACAAAGCTTTTGTTCAAGTTGTAATTGCTGACTTCATGCTGATAGTAGTAATAGTAAAGTTAATGGTTTTTACTTGTAATCCTGTGATAGTTACGATAAAAAGTTTCAAGGGTTTACAGTGGACAGTTTTAGACAAGCAGCCATGTGGGTAATCTATCACAGATAGGCAACTAGACAATTGACACATTTGAAATGATAAAGACTAAAGTTTTTATTAAGTAGCATAAAAGTAGTTTGCCTAGCCTAGGCTTAACTTGGCTATCCTAATAACTAAGTTTTGAATTAGCGTCTACCACGAATGTAAATAAAAGTACCTACAATACAATAATTTTGGGTTTTGCACTCCCCAAAATACTTTTGAACAAATATAAATAAAACGTGAACATCAGTTGACTTATTAATATTGGATACAAAACTTTAAACACCTTTTTCTCAACAGAGCATGTATCGACACGTCAGAGACTGGTGACCTAGCGTCAGGCCCCGTGCTGGGTGAATACAGCGTCACGCACGAACACGCGCACCTGACGCCCTTCGACGAGATGACCGTCAGTATTAACGTGCACGATGATGGACATACGCTTGAGGTCGTTGGCATGTGCTGTGAGTAATCCTTCATTGCTGAACAGAGGTTTTTCCTACTAAGGTATTATAGGGAGATTCTCTATCATGTAGGTAATGAGGCCAGAAACAACTGTTTCCGTGCGGGAGTGGAGCTCGCGACTTGTACTGATGTAACTATGCTGGGCTCAGCTACTGCTAAACGAGTTTGCAAAGCATGCCATTATAAGTAACATCTGTGCTACTGGAGCTAGAATATGATATTAATTAATCAATGCTAAAGTTTTCGTCTGAATCTGATGCAGTTAATTTTCCACCATGCAAGTTATGAAAGAAAGAAAAGAAAATACCTTACTATTGCCTACATAACAGCCTGTTTTACATATAACAAAAAAAAAATTGTATCCCCAGCAACTCACGGCACGCACGTGGCCGCCATAGCCGCCGGCTACTTCCCGGACGAACCGGACCGTAACGGCGTGGCTCCGGGCGCCAAGATCGTCTCCCTCACCATTGGAGACAGCCGCCTCGGGTCTATGGAGACCGGCACGGCGCTGGTGAGGGCTTGCATTAAAATCATGGAACTGTCCAAGAAGATGAAGATCGATGTTATCAATATGAGCTATGGAGAGCATGCGCATTGGTCTGATGCTGGGTGAGTCGTAGTGAAAATCTTCACAGTAGTTAGTAAATCTTCATTATTCACAGCCAGACATTGCCAGCAGCTTGATATTACACACAGCCTGTCCTCACATGCTAATAGGTCTATACCTCAAATCAAACCTACCATCAGTGCCAGTTTTCCTGCTCCTGTATCTAAGCCTAGAGCATAAATGAAAAAAATATACATACTTTGAATATTATAAGTATTTAGCTTGCTTATAATCCTAACTAATGTTATAACTGCGGAAGTGAGTTTGTTTGTTTGTAACGCTTTCACGCTTAAACGGCTGAACGAATTTGGATGAAATTTGGCGGGTAGACCATGACCTGGGTCTTTTTCTTGGTAAAAGAAGAAGAAGCTAGTATTCTATGTTTTTATTATTATTCCATTTAGTTTTTAATATCTTTTGCCTGCAGCTTCGTCTGTGTACAAGTCGGAAATTATCCCACGGGAACGTACTACCGGGAACCTACCTATCTTTTAAAATGAAAGTATTGTCTGTAAGCCATTGTTGCAGTTTGAAAAGGAAGTTTGATACTTTACTAGTAGAAAGCATCTTGCTCTCCCTCTCCATCTATTCTATCTACCTTGTTCATATAATTTTATCTCATACTACCTTTCTTTCTCCCCAGTCGTATAGGCGACATAATCTGCGAGGTAGTGAACCGCTACAACGTGTCGTGGGTGGTGTCGGCCGGCAACCACGGGCCCGCGCTCTGCACCGTGGGCGCGCCGCCCGACATCGCGCAACCCATACTTATTGGTACTTACACATTTCATTCTTTACTTTAATGGTAAATTTGCTTGAATCGTATTTATTTTCAACTAATGATAGTGCTGGCAGCCTCAAGTTTTAAATGTGGTTCTGTTATTAATAGGAGCTACTTAAAGCACATGAATGTAAGGGTGCGTTTCCATTGAAGCGGATACAAGAGGAGCGGTATGCCAACCCAATTGCTTAGCACACTTTTAATCACAATCCGATGGTTTTTGACCGAAACTGCTAATCCATTGCTTCATGTTTGAAAAATTCGTCTGCTAGACAACGTAAATCGCGCAATGAATGTTGTTGAGTTGTTAAAATGAAAGGCATTACCTTGCACAGAGTTTTATTTGGTTGGTTCGGCTTTTACCTAATTGCGGTTTCAAACTGTATATATATAACTAGCTTCTGCCCGCGACTTCGATCTCGTGGAAGACGTAAGAGACCACAGTATACTTAAATAACAGCCACATTTTTATAAAACTTCCCTGTACAGATAGTGCCATCCACAAAGACGCGCCCCACTCCGCTCCGCTCCGTACTAAATACAGCTTACAGTACAGTAATCGCGGAGTGGGGCGCGTGTTCTATATACTATAGTAGTAGTTTTGGTCTTAGCAAACAAAATATACAGAGAGTCAGGACTGGTGACGCGGGAGCAAGCGACGTACAGTTGTCCGTGTGAGAATCAACTCGTCCTGAGGTCGACACCCGCAGCCTTCGGTAGAAATTTCCCATTGCTAGCGCAGTTTTTCGTTACAAGGCGAAGCGAGTTCCCTGTCGGATGGGTCGGGAGTTTTATTAATTACTAGCTTTTGCCCGCGGCTTCGTACGCGTGGATGTCGGAAAATATATCCTATGGGAACGTAATACCGGGATTAAAAGGAAGCGAAGCGATGATCGCATACCTAATAGCTTAGGAAAAGGTAATTGACTCGGGCTGCGCCGCAGCTGTCAACGATAATTATTTTGTTACGCGTAATTTTGAAATCTGTGATATATTTTAAACCATCCATTTGAATGATATGATATTAAGGCATATTTTAATATAAATTAAATGCACAATTTAAATAACATATTGGATAAGGATTCGGATAAGGATTTAAAACTCATATTAAAAGTATACTTTGTAAACAAGCACATTACAAATTAGAGGATTATATCCAAGATAAGAGTGCTTGGAAACATGCTGGTTCTGCTCTAATAACAATGAAACTTTTATCAAATTCTGAAAGATAAAAATGGTTATTGTGGAAGAAGATAGGCCTTAGAAGATAGGCGAGATAGGTAGAACATAAATTTTATGTAACTTTTACGATTTCCGCGGCGCACGCCAGTAAAGTTCCCAGTTGGCATGTTTTTTTCCGACATCTTCAACAATTATCGTCAAATTTCAGACAATTTACATGAAAAACCTTAATGAATTATACACTAAAACCTTCCGCATGAATCAGTCCGTCCATTTGTGAAAACCGTTCAGTAGTTTTTGAGTTTATCGCGTTCAGACAGCCAGACATACCAACAGACCGACGCGGTGGGGGACTTTGTTTTATAATATGTAAGGATAAAGATTTGTGATGAATAGTGTGCATAACTTTGAACGATAATATTTCAATCGCGTTAACTTGAAAACAGGACATGGCTTATTCGACAAGGAAATTTGTTTTTGGATAGACACGGCTGAAGACCAAGATAAGATTAAGAAGACTGCTAGCGAAATTTACAAGCATCCCAGTAATGTCTTCGTCTACTCACCTCAGACGAAGACATTAGAAACAGCAAAGAGCAGATGCACTGGTGAAGCTGGTCCTGAACCAAGCTGGTGGTGACGTCGTAAAAAGACGCCCATACATAGATAAATGTCACCCGTCTCTCCACTATTCCATTGCCTACTCTAGGATGCATATCAGGTACGGCTCGCAAATTCTTCCATATCCTAAGAGAAAAAAGAGTACTGTTCTACTGTATTCACAGACATTCAGCAAGCATTTGACAAAATTTGGCATAAGGGACTTCTATACAAGCTTAAAACTGTGAAAAATGAAGATGAATTTTCAAAGCTTCATCAAATTAAAGCCAGTACCACAAGGGTCGGTACTAGGCCCTGTACATTACTCCATATATACGGCAGAACTGCCTTTTTTTTTTTTCGGGTGGGAAATCATCAAATAACTTCTCCCGCTCTGGGCGGAGCGGGAGGGCGTGTCAGACTCTTACTGACTAAAACCCATCCGTGTTCCTTCGGTTGCCCTGTTGCCGGGGGCCACGATCTCCCTTTCGGTTTTCTTCGCAACCCCGGCAGGCATCGGCCCTAGCGGACCCCTTCGAATCTGCTGACATCTCTTTGAGGCGCGCGTGGAACACAACGCGCCGTCGACCCGGGCCTGGTCCTTATCGGACGGTGAGCCACCCATTGCTCACCGTCCGCAAGCCCGCGCCTACGGTGGCCGGAAATCGCCTCGCGATTCCCGACGCCCTGGGCGTCTCCTCCTGCGGCGGTTAGGGGCGTGAGGGCGCGAAATTTGCCTCTCCCTCACGCGTTCCGCCTCCTCCTTCGCGAGCATTACAGCTTCGCAGAAGGAGGTGACGGCCTCCCATTTCCTCTCGCTCCGTACCATGGCCTGAACCAGGGCCGGACGCGAGAGATCACCGCCGCCGATCGCCTCCACGAGGACACGGCGATGCTCCGCCCAAGCTGGGCAGACCTCCACCGTATGCTCCATCGTGTCCTCTGGGCGATCCACACAATGGTGACACCCGGGCGTTTCCTCCCGCCTTATCCTGTGCAGGAACCTCGCGAAACAGCCGTGTCCGGTGAGGACCTGCGTCAGGCGGAAGGTGAGGACGCCGTGGCGCCTCTCTAGCCACTCCTCAAAGAGGGGTCTTATCGCCGCAATTGTGGCGTGCCCACGGCACGGCAGAACTGCCTGAGACTGCTAATGTAGTGACCTATGCAGATGATACTGCGTGCCTAGCGAGCGATACTGACCCTGTAAAAGCATCCGCTAAACTGCAGGCACAGTTGCATAAAGTCGACGTGTGGCTGCAAAAATGGAAAATCAAGCCCAGCGTAACAAAGTCCACACACGTTCACATTCTCACTCAGAAAAAGGGATTGCGCACCTGTTTGCATGGAAGGAGGAACCCTGCCAATCAGCACCACAGTGAAATACCTAGGCTTGCACCTACATAGACGACTAACATGGACAAAACACATTAAAGCCAAGAGAACAGACAAATATAGAATTTAAGAAATTCTCATGGCTATTAGGCCATACGATAATCACGACTCTCTCTCAGCAATAAATTGCTTGTCTATAAGGCCATCATAAAACCAATTTGGACCTATGGAGTGGAACTCTGGGGATCTGCTAGGAATTCTAACCTGCAGGGCTAACATGTCAAGCGCGAGAACGCTCTTGTTCTCGTTTTATCGTAATTTGTCTACGATTCTGACGTCATTCTAATGCCTAACATGATCGTAAACGACGAGTAAACTCGAAGAAGGCACTTTGACACTTCTTTATCGGGCGACGAGAGACCGATGTTGCAAATTATTCAAACAAATTATTTTTATGATAGCAACATCGGCTTGAAGTTCCGTTTTATTCATTCAATTTTATGCATGGATTAATACGTACTTTATTGAATAGACGTCTCTCTTTCTTAATTATTCTCTGTTTAGTTTTTTGTGTAACCGACTTTTTGATTAAAATTAAATGATTTCTTTGGCATGCTGAAATTAAAATACAAAAATACGGAAATTAAAATTAGTGGCGTCTATATTACTCATTAGATAATTACCACAAATGACAAATGGGCCGACGATCATAATCTGACAAATCGAAGTTTATTATTGTAACAATCACCATAAAGTCATTGCAAATTTTGTTAATCACCACACTCACCAAAAGGACTGACGTTCAGATAAATTGGCAGCTGGAGTTGATTCCGCTATTATAATCATAAAATTTATTAATCACCACCCTTAGGAAATAAACTGGTGATTTTGGTAATTATGTTGCGAAGATTTAATATTGCCACACAGCCATAATCCCTAGATTTCGTTAATCACCGTAATTGGTTAAGTGACTGGTTATTACTGAAAGTAATACTCATCTACGTAATATTGTTTGAAGAAACCGTGGTGGAGGGGCCACCACAGTTTCTCTCGCGGCCGCCGAACATATTTCATCAGTTTTTGAGGGTAAAAAAAAATCTACAAAGATTTTCGAGTTTCTTTTATGTATCATACTTTTGTCTTTTTGTCTATCGTCGTCAAAATCGAGGACGGCTAAATACGACAAAATGATAGAAAAAAAAAGCTGATTATCTCGTGTTGAAATGTCAAAAATCGAGATAACTAACGTGTCATGTTAGGGTTTGTCGACAAAACATCAAATTTGACAGAACGAGTTAGAGTATTTTGTATGGCGTAGCTGTCAGAAAACGATAAAACTAAAGAAATAGACAAAAAATTGTCACGCGAGAGTGGATAATTGTCGCGTGTGTCATGTTAGGCCTTCTGGCGATGCGATTTCCGGCCACCGTAGGCGCGGGCTTGCGGACGGTGAGCAATGGGTGGCTCACCGTCCGATAAGGACCAGGCCCGGGTCGACGGCGCGTTGTGTTCCACGCGCGCCTCAAAGAGATGTCAGCAAAACTGAAGGGGTCCACTAGGGCCGATGCCTGCCGGGGGTGCGAAGAAAACCGAAAGGGAGATCGTGGCCCCCGGCAACAGGGCAACCGAAGGAACACGGGTGGGTTTTAGTCAGTAAGAGTCTGACACGCCCTCCCGCTCCGCCCAGAGCGAAGTTATTTGATGATATCCCACACTCAAAAAAAAAAAAAGGCCTTCTGGCGATACTTTAGTGATTTCAAAACATTACTCTAAGAACAATCTTCAGCGCACACTAGTTTGTAAGCAACTCTGAAATACATGAATACCAAAAACCGGCCAAGTGCGTGTCGGACTACGCACAATGAAGGGTTCTGTGGTTGGGATGAATTTATCCCAAATTCAAACTTAACATTGTATTTGAAATACATATTCTCCCATACATTTCAACTGCAAATATAAGTTTGTACGCACAATATTGATAGATTTACTATGTTATAAGGCCATAGACTTCTTATAGGTTTTCCTGTAATCTATGAGTGAAGAACCATTTTCTGTATTTTTTGTAAATTTTTAGGCTCTGTAGTTTCGGAGATAGGAGGGAATAGTCAATTTTCATCAATTTTCTTAAATATCTTTAAATGAATTTGTTTTAAAATTATAAAAACAAACTATTTTTTTTTAAATTTTCTTATGAGCCCCCAAAAGTGACCGCATATTCAAAATTCATTTATTTACGTTACACGTCCGTGTTTGGGTCACAGAAATACACATATGTACCAAATTACAACTTAATCAGTCTATTAGATTCGGAGCAAATCGGCTGTGACAAACGGATAGACAGACAGATATACGAGTGATCCTATAAGGTTCCGTTTTTCCTTTTGGGGTACGGAACCCTAAAAATGCCGACCATAAGAGAAGAAGTAAACAACTACAGCAAAAAATACAAAGAAAGACTTAACAACCCCAGCAACACATTAGCTAAAGATCTAATTCAAGACAGAGACCACACAAAACGCCTTAAAAGATGGCATATACTGGAACTCGACCAAAGGAACTGAAGTGTTCTCTTTAGGAATTACTCTAGATTCGAGATTGCAATGGGGCGCCCACATTAGAGCTCTTTCAGGTAGATTAAGTTCAGCTGCATGTGCAGTAAGAAAAATAAGGCAGTTAACTGATGTAGCCACAGCCAGCTAGGTTAGTATACTTTGCTTATTTCCACTGTATGATGTCTTATGGCGTTCTGCTGTGGTGATCTGCAGCTGACGTAGATTTAATTTTTTATTTTTAAAAAGAAGTCAAATCGCGCGATCTACAAAATGAGTCCTCGTGAATCCCTTTTTTTTTTTTTTTGGGTGGGAAATCATCGAATAACTTCTCCCTCTCTGGGCGGAGCGGGAGGGCGTGTCAGACTCTTACTGACTAAAACCCACCCGTGTTCCTTCGGTTGCCTTGTTGCCGGGGGCCACGATCTCCCTTTCGGTTTTCTTCGCAACCCCGGCAGGCATCGGCCCTAGCGGACCCCGTCAATTCTGCTGACATCTCTTTGAGGCGCGCGTGGAACACAACGCGCCGTCGACCCGGGCCTGGTCCTTATCGGACGGTGAGCTACCCATTGCTCACAGTCCGCAAGCCCGCGCCTACGGTGGCCGGAAATCGGCTTGCGACTCCCGACTGGGCGTCTCCTCCTGCGGCGGTTAGGGGCGTGAGGGCGCGAAATTTGCCTCTCCCTCACGCGTTCCGCCTCCTCCTTCGCGAGCATTACCGCTTCGCAGAAGGAGGTGACGGCCTCCCATTTCCTCTCGCTCCGTACCATGGCCTGAACCAGGGCCGGACGCGAGAGATCACCGCCGCCGATCGCCTCCACGAGGACACGGCGATGCTCCGCCCAAGCTGGGTAGTCCTCGTGAATCCCTTAGAAATAAATTCAAAGAAATTGATATACTGACTCGCCTTCTCTTTATATCTTAGAAAGTATTTTGTATGTTCGCAAAAACTTTTCAAATAAGTAGCGATTTCCATAATACAAATACAGGTAGTAAACAAAAAACTGTGTTACCCAAATTTAGATTAACTAAAACTAGTAAGTAATTTCTTTTAAACAGTATCCGCTTTTATAACAAGTTGCCAAAATCGATTACAGAACTAAGCGATGGAAAGTTCAAAACTCACATCAAACACATCATCACATCTCCTTATCAAAAAAGCATATTATAAGATTAAAGACTATGAAGACAAGAAAGTTTGGCAATAATTCCTTCTGCACATGTGGCTTCACTGGTACCTCATTAACGGCATAATAATGTAAATATCTATTAACTGCTCCCAAATTACGATGATTATTTTATTTTAATTTTTTTACATACTCCCTTGACATTATCTTGTCATTATTTGACATTATATACCTACAATTTTCTAATATTTTTTTATCAAATTAGATTTGTTACGGCTGTAGTGGCAATCTTGTCATTTGGTTTAAATAGGTCCTTATTCTTTTATTTATCTTTTATATAGATTCTTTTCTTTTAGATTTTGTGAATGTGAGAACGTTGTAGGTTATAGACTTGGTGGAGTTTCTATGGCTAAACAGTCGATTGTAGATAAAACGAAGGGAAAAAAAAATCATAAGAGCACGCCTTCCCCACCATTACAGCGCCCCCCGGTCTACTCCTTGATATGCAATGGCCTACTGTAGCCCTATGAAGCATGATGCTCCTGGGGCTAGTGCAAATCTTGGGGCTCATTCGATTCATCGAGTCTGGTTAAACCACGCTGGGGTTGGTGCATTTTATTCATCCATTCATTCATTTATTTAGCGAATTAATGAACGCTTGCGTTCTTGCATATACCAACGAATGGTACAACACTGATACACTGACTGTTATATTCTTACAGATTATTCGTGAAGAATAGATGTCACTAAAAAAATATAACAGTAGATTGTAAACACTCGGGATTCCTCATAGGCAGTCACCTAACCATTAATATTTTTTTTTTTTGTTTTAACCATAGATGACAGAAGAGGCCTCAACTTAATGTTTTCCTGTGTACGTTCTACGAATTATCACATATTAATATGACAAAATGTTAAGGAAACGAAACATAAAATAGTATATCAACTGTTGGGAATTGAACTTAGGTTTGCAAAGCAGTCGTCGAACTGTTAAACTGTGTTGAAAGTTGACTAAAATACCGTTCTTATATTATATTTCATGACTGACGTAACTGTAACGTATTAGCGAAGCAACTAATATGTATTATGTCGTGCTTTTACACAGGTGTAGGAGCCTACGTGTCTCCGGAGATGATGTCTGCTGCATACTCCATGCGCGCGCGAGTATGTGGCGGGGCGTTCAGCTGGAGCTCGCGCGGGCCGACCGCAGACGGCGCGGCCGGCCTGTCGGTGTGTGCGCCCGGAGGAGCGGTGGCCGCGGTCGCTAGGTATGTGACACTTACAGCTGGAGCTCGCGCGGGCCGCACACTTATTTATAAAATATTGTTTATTAATTAAAGAATGATATGAAAGGTATGAAACACGAAAAATTGTAGATTGAGGCGAAAACATGAAAACATGTATGAGCGATTAGGCGCGAGGGAAAAATATGCGTGCATTCGTCGTCGGAGCATGTAGGGCATTGCTTAGTGTGACCGAGCGATAGCGGATCGGCCATCTCGCACTACGCCAGGCAGGTGCGCGGGCGCAGGCGGTGAGGTATACAGTCAGCGCGCTTGGTTAGAGTGCAACCTTCATACGACCAATAAGTAAGACCTACGAAGAGATGAGCACCTTGCTATGTCAAGTTGAAGCTTGCCACAACTCTCTGCCTTTAAGTATAATAGACGACACGGACACCGACAACCTTCAACCACTAACCCCCGGTCATTTTCTTATCGGTGAAAACCCTATTACTGTTCCGACTCCAGACCTCCTACATATCCCAATGAGTCATTTGTCAAGATGGCAGCATCAGCAAAGGTTATTGACTGACTTCTGGCACCGTTGACAGCAAGAATACCTGTCAAGAATGCAACAACGTTCGAAATGGCACAACAAAGTTAAGGAGTTTGACATAGGACACATTGTGCTAATAAAATCCGATAATTTACCTCCGGGTCAATGGATGATGGGATGTATAGTGGACAAACATCCAGCTACTGATGGTGTGACACGGGTGTACAGTGTGAAGAGTGGTGATAGTGTTGTGAAAAAATAATTTAATAAGTTGTGTTATTAAACATAATTTTTGTTTGCGTTAATTAATTAGGTAAACTTGCTTGAATACCGAATGTAACTCAGTACTTCACTGTCTTTTAGTTATGGTTATGATACTTATTTTGTAAAAGGGCAAATAGGCCCTTTGGTGGGCGGTATGTATGGTTAGTATCCTTGTATGTGTGAAGTATATTAACAAGTACGTATGCATATGTGTGTGCCATTATATTATTTAGAAATATGGTCCTATAAAAACAGTCGCAAATAAATCAGCATAGTGCAAACACGTATTTCTATTACGCAAAATTCCCACAAGCAAAAGTGAACCTTATTCCTATAGCAGTGCCTCTTTGTTGTTAGTGTCGCCACATACTAATTGTAGAAGAAAATTGTGGTCACATTACAAATCTACGCACGCACACAGTCGCTCACGTATAAGGGCCTAGCGAGCGTAGTAGGTACTTCGTCCATTTTGGTTTGTTTTGACGGTACAGTGGAAGTGTTGCTGTAATTTACGTAGTACTAATTATTTTGGGATAAAAATTACGTACCTATATTGAAAATGATTCAGTACACGATTCTGAACAAACTACTTTCATAATGTGCAATAATTCAGTTAGACATTGTGTATCGAAACTAACGTTGACATGGCGTTCGCGCAACGTATATACTTTAAAGATCGCCTACACTAGATGGAAATATTACCGTTAAGAAAAAAAAAAACTCAATTAGAATTTAATGGGTTTTTTTTTGCAAGACAATCTGACTGTTGTAATAGTGTTTGTTTTTTGTATTTGCAGATTTACTCTTAGAAATTGCCAACTAATGAATGGAACATCAATGGCAGCACCTCACGTTGCGGGCGCAGTAGGTTAGTCCGTAATTTCTTTACACAATTTTTTGTCTAACTTTATAAACATACAGAAATGTATGGAGCAACAACTTTCTAGTTTCGCGATTCCATGGTTGGTCCCATAGTAAATTTGTTCATAATATTGATTATAATGACCACTTTTCAGGTCCAACATCGTTAAGGGCGTCGTCCTAATTGGCTAATGATCGTACGACCAGATGATGCGATTTTGTCGCACGATGAAAATGATCGTGCGATGGTCCAAAAGGTGTCCTAATAGCTCACGCGATGCCCATTGCACAATGGGCATCATGCGATGCCATTCCGTTGCTGTGATCGCGCGATGACACTTGACAAATTAGGACACTCAAAAGAGATTTGTAGCTTTGGTAGAATCATCGATCAAACCCATCGTACGATCGTAATTAAGCATTTCCTGTGCTGGCGCGATGACTTGCAAGTTTCAATTAAGACACTCTAAAAAAATATGTGTGTTTAATTTCGTCGTGTGACGAAATCGCATCGTTTGCTCGTACGATCGTAGCCAATTAGGACAACACTTAAGTAACACCTTGTATAGCACCATAAACTTGTAAAAAAACGTATAAAATTGTTTAATCATAATTTTAATCTTTACTCTTTTTTTCAGCAATCCTAATCTCCGGACTGAAATCGAAAGGCCTCCCGTACTCGCCGTACTCGATCAAGCGCGCGCTAGAAAACTCTGCTACATACTTATCACATGTGGAGCCCTGGGCACAGGGCTGCGGTCTTCTGAACGTTGAAAAGGTAAACTATATATGCGTTGCTATACATGCGATTGTGATCAACCAGTTGATGTCCAAAAAGGCTCGACTGGCTGTTCACAATGGTGTGCTGGTGCCTACGCTTATGTATGGAAGTGAATGTTGGGTGTGGCAAAACAAGCATGAAAGTAGAATAAATTCTGTGAAAATGCGTGCCTTGCGAAACATTTGTGGTCTGACTATGAATAGGCTGAGGAATGATGTGATAAGACAGCTGTGTGATTTAAAAGATGACAAAAATTGAAAAGGATATGCTGAGATGGTTTGGGCATGTTGAGAAGATGAATGAAAGACGTCTAACAAAATGTATTAGACTTCTATTATATATATATTATACTATCTTACAAGGTATGATGGGAAAGGGAAAGATGTGAAGGGAAAGGTCGGGCGGGGACGCCCTCGATGACCTTATTGGTGATCTTGAGATAGGCCAGACCAGATGCGTAGTACTCGCAACCGGCGTGCGTGTATGACCAGATGTGTGAACGTAAACGAGGCAAAAGCAGTATATAAGGATCGTAGCAGGTGGCGTTCTGTAGTTTCTGCCTACCCCCATGGGAAGAAGGCGTGAGTTTATGTATGTATGTTTAACGACATATTTATGTTTATTGTTGAAGCATTTTGTTTGTGTTGATGACGAGAATGTTATTGTCCTCTTGATGAAGGATGCGGTCGCGTCTAGCGTTAGTTCAGCTTAGCATTAGGCCCCACCAACGCGACGTATCTTCGGTAAAATTACGCCAGTGCGACGTTGACGTAATGCATTTACGCGGCGTCATAGGCTATGGGCCCGTTTACACATGCCGCAACCAGACCACATCGCAGCGAGAAAATGTGGGCAAACATTGGTTACGCGTGGATAGGGTTGCCAACTTTTTGTAAAAGAAATAAAGTATATTATGGCCAAAGTGGGAAAATAACCAGTATTTCGGAAAAACAAACAGTATCTCGGAAAAAAAAAAACCTAAAAAATAATTATTAAAACAACCGTCTTCCAAAACACTACAAAGTGAAAAATAGGTAACTTTAATTTTGGAAGTCAGTGTCTTTGGTTTTGTATTTATATTTTTTGTTACCGAGTTCCTTTTTATTTATGTACAGTAAGCGATCAAAAGTGCATAAGCACGTTAAGAATCATATTGCTGTGAACACGCGGTATAGTCCGTATATCTGTATGTGTAAACAACACGGCACACACACCACAGAGAACGCAGTATTGCGCTTTACACACTGTCGTATCGTCGCGTACTTGCGCCTCACTACCGAAACAAATATATATTTCCGTCGCTTTTGTTAGACAACACGCATCATGCGCTTGACCTTGGCCAGTTTATGGCAATGCTAAAATTCAAACCAAACTTACACGTGCAAATAGCAGAACGCGTTAAGCATTGGTCTGAGATGCAAACTGGCTTAGGTTCCAACCTCGTCAAGCACAGTGCAGTTTTTGCAAATATTAATATTTTTGTTTGCAATAATATTATATCTTAACTATTGCTGCCTTTTTTATTAATGCTGTTATTGCAATACAGGGTTTAGAATTAAAAATGCGTAATATGTGATAGCAAAATTAAAAAATTGTATTCGTTATATTTATTTTACTTATAGATAATATATTGCTACAATTATTTGTCATTACGTCAGCTCAATAAGATGTGAAATAGATGTCAAAAAACTTAGAAGTAATTTATATTATTTTGACATATTTGTATTATGAAATGTTTTAAATTTTAAATTGTTTTTTTCACCATAAATATTAGCTAGCTTATTATTAGTTAGCTTTGATCATGGTCGAAGTAATTAAGCAATAAATAAGAATATAAGACTAATCAAAATGTAAAAACAAAACTACTTACAAAATAGGTAAAGTATGGGCAGTTTGTTTACATTATTTATTTTACATTTTATTTGGCTTTAGTAAATATTGGTTGGTATTGAGGTTATAGCTTAAGTATTCATTTTCTTTACGAAAAGAAGATTGAAACTTAACCTCAAATTGTAATCCTAAAATAATAATATTACTAAAATAATCTTAAACATTTTCGGTCTATCTGCGAGAAATACGACAAACAACATATTGTAACTTGCTTAAAAAATCGTTACCACAAATTCATGCAATAACGAATCTGTTGTTTATTAAGTTGGTACGGTAAATATTTTAAGGTTAAAATATAGCAGTGTCCCACTTGAAGTCTTAATATTATCGTGCGAAACTTAAACGTTCTTGTTTATGCCTTTCTGTCGAAAACGGCTTCCTAGCTGGTCTTCAGTGATACAAGTCTTCAGAGTGCACAGCGAACGGTTCATAATGACGTGTTTAATAATTCAGCAAAATATCTCGTTGGTATGAAACCATTTGTTTCATATTCCTCCATCATTTGACGTCGCTACTGCTCGATAATAAGCCTCTTCCTCATTCCTCTTAACCCTCACAGTATTTCTCTAGAACAAAGAATAACATTGTATTTATTACACATAATAATTATTTATCATTCACTAATTGAATTAAACCTCATAATGAATTTAAAATTTTAAAGGCATTTCTGTCTCAACAATACCTCTGTTCTATCAACAATACCTTTGATTAAGATTTATGTTTAGTAAAATATGAAATATTTAAATGATAACACTCACACTTAGTCCGGTCTCATTAGATATTTGTCTAAATTACATTCACTTTTACGCAGCGCAATAATATTTGATCTCCCTTCAATATTTATATTTGACTGCATTTTGAAAACAATAACCACAACACCGCTAATACTTAAATACTCGTCACCAACAATAACCACGAACCAACAAAGTTTTGAGATTGGCTGGGAACAGACCGTAGCAATCGCGAATACGCGTAACGAACTGCGTCTGTCTACCCCACAGAAATCGAAATGATTTACTTAGTTTTCTGTGGTCTACCTGCTAAACCTTAATATTTATGTGAACAAGACGACCGAAGCAAAAAACGAATGATTATTGAACCAGTCATTATTAAAAAATAACAAAAACTATGAATGTAATTATTAAAAATTACAAGCAAACCACAGATGGGATTTGAACCCTCGCTCGGCTCGCCATAATCGCACATACCAAAGCACGTTATCCACTGAGCTAGCACGCCGTATTCTATATTGATTGAAATTATGAACTACTATGAGTTGCAGACAAAGTGAGTGTGTGTGTATCTACTGTATTGTAACATCTTATAGAAGAAGGTCGTAAGTCAAACCGAAGCGTCAGTCTATTGCTTTGTGCGATTGCCTATGGACTTTTGGTCGGTACTGTACCTATAGCTCTGGATATCAGTGAAAACAGTATATTCATATACTTTATTTTTGTTGAACAGTAAAAAGTATTTTTGAGTGAAAAACAGTATAATACTGTTTTTAACAGTATGGTTGGCAACCCTACGCGTGGATAGTGTCGCTGCAACTTGTTGCAGTTGCGTTGTGGTTGCTTTGTCGCCAGAAGTTGCGATGTGTTTACGTTGTAGATAATGTTTGCAGACAGGTCGTTGTGTTTGCGTTGTGGCCGGCTGCTAGTGCGCCGGCTCGCAGCGGGCTGCGTTGTGGCCTTGATGTGGTCGGTATCGCCCACACGGTTGATTTTGACGGTTAAATGTGGTCCGTTCACACGGACAAAAAACTATGAAAAATTATTTTTTTTATACAAATAAACGCCCTTCCACGTGTTTTTGTTGTGGTTTGGTGTGGTGTGGTTGTGGTACGTGTCATCGAGACCTAACTTTAACAAACATTTGTTTTGTAAAAAATAAACTGTTTTTTTTTCAATTCTATGGATTAGAAGTACTAAACTTAATTAAGAACCTTTCATTCATTCAGCTAAATCTTTTCCCCACAGGCATTCGACCTCCTAAGCACCTACTACGAGCAACCGGAACGCGACGTAACATTCAGCGTACAGTGCGGCTCCAGCAACGCCAAAGGCATCTTCCTGCGCCCGCGACCGGACGACCCGCCCAAAGACGTCGGCGTTACCATCGAGCCGCACTTCCTACAGGACCATCATGACATGGAGAGTGAGTGTTACTTTATATCTTACTAGCATTAGCCTGCGAGTTCGTCTGCGTAGAAGTCAACTGTACCATTAATATCCTATGATACTCGGCAATAGTGTAGCTTTCTAACAGTGAAAGAATTTTTGAAAATGGATGAGTTGTTTCGGAAATTATCTCGTACATCAAATTTACAAAGTTTACGTTTTTATAATATTTGTGTAGATGTTGATTGTGGTAGAGCTCAGTTTTGGGTTTTTGTTTTGGGATTTTGTAAGATAAATTACAGTAGCCATTTATTTTTTAAAGCCAAGTGGACTTTGACCCGTATTTTCATTTCGTAGGGCCGAAAGTACCTTTGCTCAAGGATATAATAATTGGAATTTTATCTGATGGTACGTTTAAGATGTTTATATTACGTAGTTTTGTTTTTTTGACAAGGTATAAATAGTACAGGATTAAAATTCTTTTAATGAATTAAATTGATACAGGAAAATGTCAGTCTTTGACAATTATTTAGATTTATGGATATAGAAATTACTACAAGGTTAACCATGCAATGCGCTTGCGATTTTTTTTTTGCAGTATGGATTTAGATATTCCAAAAATAATTCAGTAAGTAACCATAATGAAGAAAGAAAAAATAATATGTTTATTACAACTTACATGTGATCATATAAGAACTGTCTCGGTGTCGTGTTAGCTTGGCCATTGGCCTCGCCGATATCGTTCACAAATTAGTCCTATCAACCTATCTCGTTCTGACACACTTCAATCCTATCTTTCCTGTCATTCAACATTGCCAACCTATGTGAAAAGTTGTACAAGGATCTTTCGGCGCGTGATCAAAACTAAATACGTATCTCCTTCGTACGCGCCAACTAGCAGCAGATACAACGAAAGCTATGTAGCGTGCATGTGTTGCAGACAAGTCGATAATTCCGAAGCAGATCGCGTTCGGCATGCGCCTGGCGCTGGCGCACGACGCGGCGTGGCTGTCGGCGCCGGCGCACGTGGACGCGATGAACGCGGCGCGCCCGCTGGCCGTGCGCGTGCGCACGCTCGGCCTGGCGCCCGGCCCGCACTTCACTAGGTGAGGCCAGCTTGCTGCTTAATATTCTAATAAGCAATTTAAAGGACAATGCTCATAATGTATGGAAAAAAAGACCCAGGCCCGGCGCAAACCAAATGTATCTCAAATTGTAGGTAAAAATGAGTAATCAAATACTGCTTATGGGGTATCATCGAAATGGACGGCTAAGTATGTGAAATTGCTATTCGAATTTTTACAGGAGTCATATTAATGTATTAGTAAAAGCAGCATTTATTGTTAAGTTGTGGTTTAAAAACGTGTAATATGACAAGTATAAAGAAGCCATTACATACATTTACAAGATAACCATTAAAAATTATGTGAGGTAGAAAATAAATAGGAAATTAAAAAAGTGGAGGATGACCCCAGAATTACGAAAAACTTCAAGTTGCTGAAACGACAAAATAGATGCAAGCCGGTAATTCAGAATTGACAGACTTCCCAAGACTAAGATACGAAAAAGTAGTTTTAATTGCCATAGGCATGTATCACTTAAAAATCGCAAGCTATTATTTCAATGAGCATATCAAGCAAACAGGTATTTACGAACTTGAAGTTTTTCGTCATCCTGAGTTCATCCATATGAATGACGAAAACTGTGTCTTATAATTATAAGGTGTCGCAAACAATCCACGCACGTAAGAAGCATGACGTATTATACCTACATTCTTTATAAAAGGGAATTATTGTACTTTTTAGGGTTCCGTACCTCAAAAGGAAAAAACGGAACCCTTATAGGATCACTCGTGTGTCTGTCTGTCTGTATGTCCGTCTGTCACAGACAATTTGCTCCGAATCTAATAGACCAATTAAGTTAAAATTTGGTACACATATGTATTTCTGTGACCCAAACTCGAACGTATAACGTAAATAAATGAATTTTAAATATAGAGGTCACGTTTGGGGGCAAAAAATTAAAAAAAAGTTTTGCTAACAATACCGTGTGACATATCATATGAATGTACTTGTTGCGAGGATCTTAATAGTACATTACTTCAGAGGGAAGAAAGTGACAGTTCCATACCGAGATTATGGCATTTGCGCCACGAGCTTGCGAGGGGCGCAAACCATTTGAGGTATGGAACTGTACTTTATCCTGAGGGATGTATAGTGCTTTTTATTACACCTACGAGGAAAATTATGGACATAAATGCATAGAAATGTTTATATTTAGTTAAAAGTACAATTATTAAAAGTGCAGCTATTATAAGATGTTACATTTTGTCCGGGTATCTTGATATTTTGAGACATGTTTACATCTTGAGTTAGTTGAAGGCTTGAAGAAGCCACTTCTTCCGTGATTCCGCGCGTTTTATATACAAAAATAATTTCGTTTTTAATTTTCTGTATACACCAAGGAGGTTGGTAACTGGTAAAAAAAAAAACTGTATGTGGCCAGTAACAATTTACTTGAAATTTAATTAGTAGACAGTTAAAGTCTCTTGGCAGTATGACTGCTAACAAATTAAAAAAAAAAGAAAAACCGGGTATGTAATGGAATTTCATATATACTTCCCACCCTTGGGTCGGAAGGATTTTCATACAAACTTCCATAACTTGGGATGAAAGGATTTGAAGGGCGGGATAAAGGCGTTTCTTCCCTCTAATTGGTATAATTAGTATGTATTTTCAGAGCAGGTGTGATAAAAACATATTTATTTATATAGTTTTAAAATAAATACTTTAAAGATATTGATGAAAATTTACCGTTCCCCCCCTTATCTCCGAAACTACTAGACCTAAAAATTTGAAAAAATTATATAACATGGCTCTTTACTCACAGATTACAGGAAAACCTATAAGAAGTCTATGGTTTTAAAATAACATGGTAAATCTCTCAATATTGTATGTACAAATTTACATTTGCAGCTGGAATGTATGGGAGAATTTGTATTTCAACTATAATGTTAAGTTTGTATATGGGATAAATTCATCGCAACTGGAAACCCTTCATCGTAAAAAACCGGCCAAGTGCGTGTCGGACTGACACGCACTTTACAAATACATTAATATGACCCCTGTAAAAATTCTAATAACGATTTCACACACTTAGCCATCGATTTCGATGATACCCCATAATTACTATTTTTTCCTACATTTGAGTTACATTTGGTTTGCGCCGGACCTGGGTTTTTTTTGAGCATTGTCCTTTGTGTGATTTGGAGAATTGTCAATTCGGGATTTTTTTTTTGTTGTTTTTGACTAGTCTAACAGTTATGAGCTTCATAAATCTTTAACTGCTGTGGTCCCGATATTATAAACTTGGGATGCGAATTTTCCTGTACCAACAAGATATCATTTTCTATAGTGTATTAAAAAAATAAATCTTTTTTCTATTTCGTCAAAGTATTTCTAAGCAATGCCGATGTTGTAGAATAGTATAAATATAATAATCTTCTGGGAATATAAAATATTCACAAAATCCTCACAATGAAAATTAAATAAAACCTTTCCTATAATTTTTCTTTATTATGTCTAAATCCTAGGTACCACCCCAGATTATTATCATTTGATACTCCAACTTACAAAATGATTCCAGTATAAAGGCATACGACGTTGCCTGCATAGAGAAGGGCCCAGTGTTCCGAGTGCCTGTGACGGTACTACAGCCGCAACCACTTAAATTAGCTGCGCCCGCGCCGCCCAGCATTAGTGAGAAGAATGTGTTGTTCAAACCTGCTACTATTGTCAGGCATTTTGTTATCGGTGAGTAATATTATTATAACTGAGAATTCTATTTCACATATTTTTGCTTAGTATAAAAAAGAAACAAATAATTATGGTTAAGAGCGTTTATTCTGAAAGTTGACAACGTCGTAAATAGATGTCAATTACAACACTGAATTTGATATTGTAACCGTTTTAGGTGTAATAAAGGCTCTCCTGCGAGGCGGCGAGCCTCCTTGCCGGATTACCGCCATGGGATCTGGAGGCAAAGGTCCTCGCGCACATTTGGGAGTGGCGCGAGGAGGCGAAACGCCGGGGCTTAACTCCGCTGCCGCGAGAAATCGCGGCACAGCGGACAGAGCTCCGGCGGGATCTCATGGCGTCATGGAGAGTGCGACTGTCGCAACCCAGCGCTGGGCACGCCACAATTGCGGCGATAAGACCCCTCTTTGAGGAGTGGCTAGAGAGGCGCCACGGCGTCCTCACCTTCCGCCTGACGCAGGTCCTCACCGGACACGGCTGTTTCGCGAGGTTCCTGCACAGGATAAGGCGGGAGGAAACGCCCGGGTGTCACCATTGTGTGGATTGCCCGGAGGACACGGTGGAGCATACGGTGGAGGTCTGCCCAGCTTGGGCGGAGCATCGCCGTGTCCTCGTGGAGGCGATCGGCGGCGGTGATCTCTCGCGTCCGGCCCTGGTTCAGGCCATGGTACGGAGCGAGAGGAAATGGGAGGCCGTCACCTCCTTCTGCGAAGCGGTAATGCTCGCGAAGGAGGAGGCGGAACGCGTGAGGGAGAGGCAAATTTCGCGCCCTCACGCCCCTAACCGCCGCAGGAGGAGACGCCCAGGGCGTCGGGAATCGCGGGGCGATTTCCGGCCACCGTAGGCGCGGGCTTGCGGACGGTGAGCAATGGGTGGCTCACCGTCCGATAAGGACCAGGCCCGGGTCGACGGCGCGTTGTGTTCCACGCGCGCCTCAAAGAGATGTCAGCAGATTCGAAGGGGTCCGCTAGGGCCGATGCCTGCCGGGGTTGCGAAGAAAACCGAAAGGGAGATCGTGGCCCCCGGCAACAGGGCAACCGAAGGAACACGGGTGGGTTTTAGTCAGTAAGAGTCTGACACGCCCTCCCGCTCCGCCCAGAGCGGGAGAAGTTATTTGATGATTTCCCACCCTCAAAAAAAAAAGAAGTGTAATAAAGGCATTTAGAAAGTTCTCAAATACTTTTTTACATTTATGACTAAATATTCGGTGTTACGATATTAATTATTGCCTTTCGCCATCAATCTATTCTAGTTCACTAGTTAGCCATATTTCTTATTTCCATACAGTAACATTGCCAAATTAATCAAAACAGCGAAATATTTGCTAGTTATTTGCGACGTTGTCCACTCTTTGTATAAACGCTCTTAAGGCTACCTTAACCTAAATGTGGTATTCTACAGGAAGCAATGGTTGGTCCGTAGCTAAGGAACCCTCATTATATAAAAGGCTACTCTTTATATCAGAGTCCTAACCTAGCTGTTTAGTAAACGTTTCTGAAGATTTTCGTCGAAGCTTTTTGCCATCAAACCATGATGAGGTGTCAAATTATTTATTTAAAAAAGGCAGTATAAAAGGCACTTTTGAACGTCAAAATTTAAAAGAGAATAGAATTGATTCTAGTCTCCCCTTCCAAAAGGTAGTTTCGTATGGAGAATAATGGGCAAGAAACTCCACCGGCACGGTCACCTTCGGCACAAAATTTAATGCCCTATCCATATTCCGCATGCTGGTAACCATATAAGTAAGATTAATGTGTTATTTTAAAAACTGAACTACCACATATTATCATTTCATCAACCATTTTAATATCTTCACTATGATTTCCTCCACAGTCCCTCCTGAAGCCTCATGGGGAGTGTTGAAGATCTCGACGGAAGACAAAGAAAAGACTGGTAGATTCTTAGTTCACACCATGCAGCTGTTACCTAAGAAGAGTTGTAGATCCCACGAGACACAGAAAATGATCAACGTTAATGCTGAAGCACCGACTTTGTTACCCTTCCAGTTAGTGGTAAGTGGATAATATTTTCACACCATCTGCTCAATAATGTGAAGTTATATGTCATGCAAATGTAAAAAGTAAGGCATTAAAGCCCTAGGCTCTAGCTGGGTTATAATATTGTACTGAATTTAATAATAACCCGCTGGTCAATAATGTGATTTGAATTTGGAACTTCAACTAAAAATTCTTATGAAAAATAAAAATAAAAGTCAAATATCGAATTTGCTTTTTATTAACTCGCAAAATTTGTGAAAAGTCGAGTATTCTCCTCGCGGATAAAGGTGTCTTCGTCTGGGGCATCTTGAATTCCTCGCTGTACTCAGGATTCTGCTCCCTCGCTGCGCTCGAGAGCACTAGGATCCTTCGATACGCTCGGTATTCAATATAGCGTCCGTGACATAGACACTGCTTTATCCTCTCGGTAAATAATGTAATATTTGTGTCTGATTTAATAGGTATAATTGTTGCAAAACACAAGTCATGTGTGAAATAAAAAAAGTCTCCCACTCACTAAGGTAAAAAAAAAAAAAAAAAATTGGCACTCCGGAAGTGCTGACAGAAGTGAAAACTTGGAAAAAATCGGCACCGCGGTAATCAACGCGTTGTTGTCTTTTTAATGGTCAAAAGCTGGTGTCATCACGGTGTCGCGAAATCAATGGTTTAGTCCCATCTCAAATTTGCCCACCGCGTCTAAAGAAGATTTCACTTCAATAAAAAAAACCTATTCAATCAGTTATTCTCCCGGATTAATTTTAGATTCGTAAACTTAATAGGCTGTATAGCTAAGCATTTGTAAACTATAACAAAATATGTTTCTGAACGAGTGAAAGGTGAAGTAAGAAAGGAAGATAGAGAGAATTTAGTCGACAGTCTAGAGGCTCAATGCTCACCCAGCACACTACCAGTAGACCAAGCTTTCCTCTCTGAGGTAGACGCCGAAGTCGAACGTAGAGCATCCCTCCCTCCCGTTGACGACTCTGATTGCCCTTTGCCTCCCGTCACCCCTGACGAAGTGTTGATATTATGATATTATCAAAGGTCTTAAAGTCCGAAAAGCCCCGGTTGGGAACCCCGGTCAGATGGAATCACCAATAGGGTGATCCAACTCTTCCCAGCCCACTTAATAATGCTTTTGACCACCATCTTAAATGGTGCCCTGATCAATAACATTTTCCCACAAGCATGGAAAGAAGCCACCGCCATCGGTATCCCTAAGCTCGGCAAGCCCAAGTCCGAGCCTGGTAGTTACCGTCCCTATTAGTCTGCTCAAAGTCCTAGGCAAAGTCTATGAGAGGCTTATTTATAAGCGTCTCGGAGACTACGTCGAGACCAAGGGCCTCATTCCCAACGAACAGTTTGGGTTTCGTTCCCAGCACTCAGAGTGCTGGGAACGAAATCCACCGGATCACCGAACACATAAGCGCTGGGTTCTAGCGTGGTTTGTTGACCGGTGCAGTATTCTTCGATAAGTATAGCAAAAGCGTTCGACAAAGTCTAGCACAACGGCTTAATAAATCTCGGGGTGCCCGACCGTCTCGTCCTCATCTTACGAGACTTTTTGTCAAATCGCACCTTTCGCTATCGAATCGAAGGTGCTCTATCCGCCCCCCGTCCCATTGGCGCCGGAGTTCCTCAGGGATCCGTAGTGTCCCCTCTCATTTTTACGCTTTTCACCAGCGATATCCCTATAAGTAAAAAGGCGCAGTTGGCTCTGTTCGCAGACGATACGGCCTTTTACTACAGAGGCTTCGGCCCCGACTCGATAGCCGCGATTCTCCAAACTGCAGTCTATAAACTCGGCGCCTGGTTTAGGAAATGGAGGATTGAAGTCAATCCCGCCAAAAGCCAACCGGTTCTCTTTTCGAAACCGTTTAAAAAGACCCAACCCCGTCTCCCCCGACCCATCTCTATGCTAGGCAAGCCTATCCCTTGGGAGAAGCGAGCCAAGTACCTAGGTGTAGTCCTTCACCACCATCTCCCCTTTAAAGAGCACACAACCCAAGCCCGCGCGCGAGCCGGCATGGGCTCTTGGAAGGCTTCACTCTATCCTTAATGCACGTAGCAAATTGTCACTATTGTGCAAATTGCATATGTACACAACGTGCATTCGCCAAATCATGACCTATGCGGGTGCTGTTTTTGCACAAGTAATACCCAGTCACATCCATAAGATGCAGACATTACAGAACCGTTGCCTTCGGAAGGCGTCGGGAGCCCCCTGGTTTGTTAGGAATGCGATCCTCCATCTCGACCTAAAAATCCCCACCATCCACCAATTTCTCAAACGCTCTTCCAAGCATTACTTCAATACTGCTGCCGAACATCGTAACCCTCTGGTTGTCGAGGCCGCTAGTTACACTCCCTTTAGTATCAATCGAACTCGCCGCCCTAAGCGAATCTTTACCGTCCCTGACGACCCCATTACCATCCTCCAGGACAGCAGTAGGGAAACCAGCACAGTGTACAAAAACAGACGCCTCCCGTCCTTCCGACCTCGCCGCCGAGGTCCTTTGCGATCGCGACCGCGTTCCCGAGTAAATGATACTCCTACCCGACCCTTGCTCAATAACGAGGTGCCATCAGTTGTTGCAGCTGAGCAACGTAGCTTTAAATTTCCCGACTAATAATCATGATCAAAACTGATCCAGTCTTTTCCATCCTTGATGTCCTCCCTCCGGTTGACGCCCTATGCCAAGGTTCGTACCCCACAAGGGGTGCTCTTAGCGAGCGTTCACCTAGTTTTAATTAGCATAGTTGAATAACTCCTGACTGGAGGTTAAAAGTGTAGTAGCTTAAAGTGTAGTAGCACCCACAGGAAAGCCCGGTTAAGTAGTCATGATCTCAGAGGTCAACTACGAGATGCCTTATCTAAAAAAAAAAGATAGAGAGAATTCATCAGAGACGTGTTTAAGTTATTTTAATTAAAATAAATTTTGTTTTGAACGATTTTGGCGTTTTCCTGGAGATCCCATCACTACATACATATATCGAAAGCGGAAGAATTATTTTTTCCTAACTTACTACCTAAGGTCGGGGGATGATAGTTTGTATGAGAGCTCGTAATTTTTGTTGATGGGAAATTGCACCGGGCACACAGCTTGTCATGTCTCTTTGATTTAAAATATGAAACTTTGTTTTACAGGGAGGCGTTACACTAGAAGTCGTGATAGCCAAATACTGGGCGAACATAGGCGAGCTGGCCGTGGACTACAGCATCGAGTTCCACGGCCTGAAGCCGGACTGCGGCGCGCGCCTGGTGCTGTGCGCGGGCGCCGGCGTGCGGCGCGTGCGCCTGGCCGCGCTGCGCCTGCAGGACGTGCAGCCGGCCGCGCAGCTCAAGTACTCCGAGCCCGTGCTCAGGTCGCGCATGACGTCTTTTTGGATGAGTGTGATCTGTTTCAAAATTATATGACGGAAATGTAAACAAACGGATTAGAAAACGTACCTGTGTATGTGAATTCGTAGTGCCGGTTTCAAATTGAGTGCCTTGATTCGATTATTTGAATACTTTAAGCTTAGGTTATACGCGTGCGCGGGAGCAGCATACGCGTTTCGTGTGCTAACATCCAAATAATACAACGAATTACAATATGTATACAGGGTGGCAGGGACATCGACGTGAAAACTGAAACCATGAATTCAGAACATGATTCTGAACCCCCCTGCGTTGAAATTTTTCGTTGGTTATTTCAAAAAAATCAGCTGTTCCATACATTTTGACCACGTAAGTATTGCACTTTTTTTTATGAAACAGCAGATTTTTTTTTATAACCGACGAAAAATTTCAACGGAGGTTCAGAATCAAGTACTGATTCCATGGTTTTAGTTTTCGCGTCGATGTCCCTGCCACCCTGTATACAAACCCGCCGTACTGCCGTCCCGACCCGCACCCGACACGTACCCGCCTAAGCTAAGTCAGAGGCCCATGGGCGGCGTAAAAACTGACACTAGGTTAGTCACTAACCACACGAAAAAGAAGAAATAACCAAGAATTCTAATTTTAAATCACCTTGAAAATATTTTCATTTTACAATTAAGGTTAACTTTATAACCTCTTTTTAGGGTTCCGTAGTAAACAAGGAACACTTATAGTTTCGCCATTTCCGTCTGTCTGTCTGTCCGCGGCTTAGCTCAGAGACTGTTAGTACTAGAAAGCTGTAATTTGGTATGAGTATACGTATTAATCACGCTGAAAAAGTGGTAAAATATATATTTTTTAAGTTACCTCCCCTACACGTAAAGTGGGGATGATTTTTTTTCCTCATCTATCCCATACTGTGGGGTGTCGTTGGAAAGAACGTTCAAAAATATTGTGAGTTTGTTTAAACCATTTTTGGATTCATGGATCCGAAATATTAAAGTGCTAATTTTTGTTAGTTTCAATAGTGTCCCCAACCAGTTAAATGGTTGGTTTTGGGTGTGTGAAAAAATTCACAGCAGTACTACATAATTACAACGAAATTAAAAGGAAAACTATCACAGCTAAGTAGGCTTTACAATTTACGAGTAATAATCGACCAACTTACATTTACGGTTGCAAAAACATGTTTTTCAGATACAAAGTTAAGTTTCTTCTTGGGATAAATTCATCCCAACAACGGAACCCTTCATTGTGCGTGGCCCGACACGCACTTGGCCCGTTTTAATCTAAACAGGGTTTGTTTACACTTTCATTTGTTACTTTTGGAACAGACTATTGTATTTCTGCCGCCAAGTATTGTTGCGGTGTCATTACAGACACACAGGTGTTGTTCATTATCTTCGTTTATTAATTTTTTCTAATGGTTCAATAAATAATTCCAGGCCGACAGAATCAAAGCTGACGCCGCTAACAGCCCGTGACGTCATCCCGCCCAGCAGACAGATCTACCAACTAGTCAATACGTACACCTTCCATATCGCTAAAGCGACCGAGGTAAACTTCTCATAAGTTTATGGTGAGACGGGCCGGGGTCCGCAACTCTACGCCAAAGCACGTATTTTACATACGGCTCATAATATTATACGTTTATATCAATAGTTGTTAAAATTCAAGTAAATATGGTTGTAAAGTCATTATGCCTAGCTACAAGGAGAGACTGCCTATCTGACCTCCACAACCCAGTTGCTGGGTACACGATACCCCTTGGTAAGACTGGTTGTCAGACTGTTGGGCTTCTGACTACCCATAACGTCTGTCAAATATCTATGAATGACAGCCGGGACCAATGGTATAACGTGCTTTCCGAGGCACAGAGGGGTCTCGATATGTAATGGATGCTCACTCATCCACAAATCGGCCGCCGCAAGCGTAGTTCAACCTTAAATCGACCCCTGCGGCTGTTATCATTTAGCCACGAGGCCTTCACCAGACAAATTAGCTAAATAAGTAGGCTGCTATTATCCTCACACCTGTACATAATATCTTGTCGTCTTTAAAGAATATGCAAAGATAGTAGACCCACATTTCAATTTGTGGAATTCTTCGGCTCTGTAATCGAACCCAAGATACCAATCTTCGTGAACACGCTTGAAAACCAGACCAACGAGCAGTCATTATTTTTAAGATGTAAAGAATAAAACCAACCACTGTTGGCATCCCATCAAGAGATAGCACATCCTCTACACAATTCTACAATGTAAAGCAAAATAAAAACTATAATAAATGTATTCTGTTCCAGGTGTCACCAATAATATCGTTGCTATGCGACATGCTATACGAGTCAGAGTTCGAGTCACAGATGTGGATGATCTACAACAGTTGCAAGCAGCTGATGGCGACCGGCGACGCTTACCCTTCTAAGGTGAGACCCAGGAGACGTAGAAAAAAAAAAGTAATCATTATTTACCCTTGGCAACTCGTAGAGTAGCAGTAGTTGGTAGATTCAATGCCTATGTAAGTGTACACTAAAATTGTGCAGTTTGCATGCGTGGTCATAGTTTACTCTAAATTTTGCGCATGATCACTTTTAGGATACTCTTTCAACTTACTCTGTGCAGCTTTTTTGTTGATCATAGCTTAACTAACAAATCGATTAGCCGCCATCTCAACAGACGAGAGAATCCTCGCGATGGTGTCGCTGTGTCGAGATTGATTCATAGAGTTTCTATTGAATTTGATGGTGAGATTACCGCCGCAATTATCTCGCCCGAGGAGATGGCGCTTTAGGTTTATTAAACATTAGATTGTTTCTTTGACTTTTTAACATGGGAAAAAAATAATATTTTTAGTAAATATATTTTTTTATTTTCTTTTCCAGTACTCAGTTAAGCTTGAGAAAGGCGACTACACTCTTCGTTTGAGCATCCGTCACGAAAACAAGTCTCTACTAGAGAAGCTACAAGAGCTGCCGGCCATCATACAGCAGCGACTGCAGCAGCCCATCACGTTAGATGTGTACTGCTCGCTACCACTGGTAAAAGCGATTCCTGTACTTTTTTAGGCCCATTTGCACCACATATCACTAAATGCATTTTATCACAAAATTCTGTCTCTGTCATCTTCAAAAGATTGATTGAAATAGAATGATGTTTTAAATTTCGCGCTAAGTGCATTCAGTGATTTGTAGTGCAAGTGACGTCTGTGATATCTAAACAAAATTATAATATAATAGTAAAGAAGTCAACACTACATTGAATTTTTATTATATTATTTTTATAACTACGAGGCGTGGGAACGAGGCTGTTGCTGAAAATATAGTTTTTGAATTTTTGTCCGTTTGTCTGGATGTATCGTGGATTGGTGCAAAAACAGCTGAACGAATTTGGATGAAGTTTGGTATACAGATAGTTTATAACCTGGATTAAAACATAGGGTACTTTTAATCCCGGTAGTACGATTCTGTGGTATATTTTCTGACACCCACGCTAAGCCGCGGGCAAAAAAATAGTTTGTAAATAAGGTTGTGAGTTATGACTATGATTTTGATCCACATCTAATTGAATTTGTTATGTTCCAGGCGCTGACAGGCGGGAAGAAGTTCAGTTCGGCATCGTTATCAAGTGGAAACCTATTACCACTTTACATCTCTCCTGTGCCTTCAGATAAGTAAGTAAATGTATACCAATGTGATATTTAGAAAGAAAGAAAGAAAGAAAAAACGTTTATTTGCGGTAAACATGACGGAAAAAAAAAAGTTTTAAATACATAAAAAAGTTTAAAAAGTTGGGGAAGCATGCGTCACATCCACGCAAATCGGCTATCGCTCAGCATTATGCTACGACCCTATGCAAGACAGAGCCCCAGCGCTGGTTTTCAGCGACAGCCGGCGCCGACGTTATGACGTCGACCGGTGCAGCAAACAAATATTTAGACGCTGTACCAGTACAGCGTACTTAAAGAAAAATAATTTATTAAAATTAATAATTAATATTATTATTATTTTTTAATTAATATTTTTAATTTATTGCTTAGTTTCTGTACAATACAAGGTCAAATTACTAAGCTGGCGAATATTTATCAACGTGATAATAGGATGTTATTTAAGTGCAGGATTTTCTTTACCAAATGTCAAAAGTAGTGAGAAATAGTATTGAATCATGAGAAACTGGAATTCGATATAACTGTTTTCCTGGGGATCACGCTCGATTCAGGGCAATAATGGGGTTCTCATTTAACATCTCTTACAGGACGGCTAAGTTTAGCAGCATAAGCTCCGAAAAATCCGTCAACTTACTGATGAAGTTATCGCGGGGCTAGTTTATTTTAGTTACTACGTTTTGGAATGGGCAATTAGCTTCATCTTTTTGATTTGTTGACGTCTTGATAATTCAAAACTGCCTGAAAATGGTTTCATTGAAATAAATGCTTTGGGTTTTTGTTTTTGTTAGTGCTTATTTTCTATCATTTAATTACCACTTAGTCATAGCAGAAAGTTTAAAAGTCGAAAGTCAAGTCAAAACATTTATTTTAAGTAGACTAAGAAAATTAAATTGATTTTAATTGCTCCTTTTATAGGGTAATTTCGTATGGAAAAGAATGGACAAGAAATCACATAATTACTTTATTTTACAATATTTTGTTTACATTAATTATAATTAATTATATGTGAAAACGATGTACCATCGTGGACACGCATATCTGAATATGTCTGAACACCGTAAGGACTGTTCCCGTTTGCAGCGTTCGGTCGCTATAGTTAACGTTTACCTACAAAAAGAAGTTGCGATAAACAGATGTGGTCATCGTGTGTACGGGATTTTGTTTTCAAACTGGTTAGATTTGCGTGACCGCGATCGTCCTCGGAATAAAAGCCACAAAATCACGAGGAAGATCAGTAACATTAGAATGTCTCCAGGATCAGCCGCTCCAACCTGACGATCGGGCACACGCTGACGGGCAGCGTGACGTTCGCCAAGGACGAGCTGGCGCGCCGCGTGGACAGCTACGGGCTCGCCTACGTGCCGTGCGAGCCGCCGCGCCGCGCGCCCGCGCCCAAGGACAAGGCGCGGCCGCACGACGACTACGTGGACGCGCTCAAGGACTTCACCGTGGGCTGGCTCGCCAAGCTGGGTGCGGCCCGCTGCTGCCGGTAGTTCTGTTTGTACGTGCGGGGCAAACGATAATGGCTGATTGTACTTTCTGCAGAGGGAGACAAGCTGGAGCAGGTGTACGAGGAGCTGGTCGAGAAGTTCCCCGGCTACCTCGGCGCGCACGTCAGCTACCTGCACGCGCTCGACTCGCCCACGGACGCCAAGAAGTGAGTGGACATTGACATCTTTTCCCACACTAATTGGTCGCTTCTACTTCTTTTCGTGCGATTTGTGACTAAGCTGGTGTCAGAGTTTTAAAGCTGCCCATGTCTCTGACTTGGCTTCACATGCCGTCGAGAAATATCTCGATCGGTTTTGCCGGTTTTCAGCAAGGTCTTTGAAAAAGTAATGTTAAATCAAATGCTCAATCATTTTAATCGTAATAACATCCTACACGATCAACAGTATGGTTTCACCAAAGGACGTTGCACAACCGACGCCGGTGTCACTTTATTAAAACACATATTTAATGCATGGGAAGAGGCACGAGATGCAATAGGCATCTTTTGCGACCTATCCAAGGCATTTGATTGCGTAGATCATGAAACGCTGCTCTTGAAACTTGAACATTACGGACTAGATAAACTTGCGCTGAGCTTAGTAAAATCATATTTGAATGATAGACTGCAGCAAGTTCAAATAAACGGTGTAAATTCATTGGGTTTAAAAGTCAAAATGGGTGTTCCACAGGGCTCGATATTGGGTCCATTCCTATTTTTAGTATACATAAATGATTTACCTAATTTACTGAAAACCCGACCACAAATGGTGTTATTTGCTGATGACACATCACTCATTTTTAAAGTAAACAGACATGCACAGGAGCTTGACGACGTAAATAACGCTATGCTTAAGGTCCATAATTGGTTTACTGTAAATAATTTGGTATTAAATGAGAAGAAAACTAAATGCATAAGATTCGCGTTACCGAATGTTAGAAGTAGTGAATGTCACGTTGTATTGAATAAGGAGACACTAGAATGCGTCGAAAAGACTGTTTTCCTGGGGATAACGCTTGACTCTAAACTACAGTGGGGTCCTCACTTAACATCACTTGCAAGGCGGCTAAGTTCAGCCGCTTACGCTGTTTGGAAAATCCGCCAACTAACAGACGTAGATTCCGCGAGACTGGTCTATTTTAGTTACTTTCATAGCATCATGTCTTACGGTATTTTGCTGGTGGACGGTGTGGGGACGGGCTGCAGATATTGATTCATCTTTATTCTGCAAAAGAGGGCCGTCAGAGCCATCTACAACCTCCGCAGACGCGAGTCTCTAAGAGAACTGTTTAAGAAAATTAACATCATGACGGTACCTTGTCAGTATATATATGAGAACATTATGTATGTTCGAAAAAATCTCCATCTTTTTAGTAAGATAAGTGACAGGCATAATTTTAACACTAGAAATAGGAATAAATTAGATCAACCACGTTTTAGATTGTCTAAAGTACACACTTCTTTTATGGGGTACTGTGTAAAATGTTATAATAAAATACCACTCGATATTCTTCAACTAAATGAGAAGAAATTTAAACCATGCATTAAACGCACACTATGTAGACAAGCATATTATAAGTTAGATGATTATATCGTAGATAAAAATGCTTGGCTTAATGCTGGTCCTGCTCCACAGCCGCTTGGGCTCACTAGTTAAAATTTTAATATTTGGAAGAGTTGCTTCCCCTTTTAAAAAAAAAATATTTTGACATTAGGAACTTAATGTTTATTTTTATTTTACCAACTTAATTGTTGAATGCTCCAATTAAGTAATGATTTTCTTTCTTTTTGGTGGTTAAATTCTTTTATTTTTTTAGATACATTGCAAACTATAGTTTTGTATAATTTAGAAGCATTTTTATTTTTGTAAATGTGAGACCATGGAGCCGTTTATTAACTTATTAAGATGTATGTTGACTTGAAATAGCATGGCAGTTGAGAATATGTCATGCTCACTTAAATGTCTCGCTGATGGTGGCGAGTGTGTTGGATCATTCGGTTCCCTACAAAATGGTTGAGCTGGATGGTGCTGATCCACGCGTCATGTTCGTGAACGGGCGCCGTCAGTTGAGACTGGTCATCTCTTATCTGCCAGGGCTTATTTTTAGTCTTATATTTTCAATTGCTTTTGATTATTTTTTGTACATTGTTCTCACATATAGAAGCAACAAGAATGATGTACCCAGGATTTTGTAATATCTATATTTAAAAGAGTGTCCTTGGAGTTTCTTGCCCGTTCTTCTCCATATAGATCTACGTTTTGGAATGGGCAATTAGCTTCAACTTTCTGACTAACTGACCGACTCTTTGACAATTCAAAAGTGCCTGTAAATGGTTTAATTGAAATAAATGCTTTGAGTTTGAGTTTGAAGGAACACGGGTGGGTTTTAGTCAGTAAAAATCTGACACGCCCTCCACTCCGCCCAGAGCGGAAGAAGTTATTTGATGATTTCCCTTAAAAAAAATATGGTATGCTTTTTCACGATGTTTTCCTCCAACATTTTTGAAGCAAACGATAATTATACAATACGCACATGCATGCAAAAAATCAGAATTTAGAGGGCATAAAGCCTCTCTCAAACAGACACGGCCTGCGATTCAATATTTTACCGTAAAATGTTAGAAACACACGGCAGTTTTATACAGCATTTATTTTTCATTTATCTTATGCACTGATATTAACATGACTGTGATCCCAACATTTTACTGTAAAATATCCTACAGCATCATTAGAACAGCTACAGATGCTCCTCCAACAATAATTATACTTCATTGTTTAACTTACTTGCGTGCTTTAAACCTAAAAATCCGGTAAATAAGGTGGCGCCACAATGTTAATAGTGTTGTGTTATTGTTTCAGACTACCTCATGCTAATGAAGACCCCGATGTCACGACAGCGTGGTGTGAACAGTTGATTACTATCTCTGAGAAGGTATAACTTGTACCAAAATTTTTCCAGTTATGTCCTATGTATCAGAGACTTGTTTATAAAGGTTTTTAGGGCTCCGTAGTAAACAAGGAACCCTTATAGTTTCGCCATGTTTCCGTCTGTCTCTCCGCGGTCTAGCTCCGAGACTCTTAGTACTAGAAAGCTGTAATTTGGCATGGATATGCATATTAATCACGCCGCCAAAGTACGATAAAATTAAGAAAAATATTTTTTTTTTTAGTGTACCTAGATGTAAAGTACTGGTTTTTTTTTTCTATCCCATCGTTTTTTTTTTTCTATGTCCGTCGTTGGAAAGGTCCTTCAAAAACACCGTGAGTGTATGCCAACCATTTTTGGATTCAGGGATCCGTCTGCGAAATATTAAGCTTTAAAGTCCTAATTTTTGTTAGAGTCAAGTGTCCCCCCTCTGCAAGCTAAATGGTTGGTTTTTGATATGTGAAAAAATTACGGCAGTAGTTTATATAACGAAATTAAAAGGAAAACCATCACAGCTAAGTAGGCTCTACAAGTTCACGAGTAATAATCAATCAATTTATACATAACATTTTTTCCCATACATTCCGTTTGGGAGAACATGTTTTTCAACTAAAAGAAAGAAAGAAAATACATTTATTTGCGGTAAACACGACGCAAAGAAAGATTTAAAAAAAATAAAACACGTGAATAACAAATTGGGGAAAAGATACAAACTACAAAGTTAAGTTTGCGTTTCGGATAAATTCATCAATTCATGGCCGCTTTTATTTATTTGATATTGTTCTCCATTCACAGGTAATAAAGGCAATCGAGCAGGACAAGTTGCTCGCGTACCTCGGCATGAAGAATGACACGAGAAGCGACGCCACTAAGATTAAACAGTAAGTTCGTCTATTCTTATAAACTATTCGAGATATCCGTGAGCATACAAATCTAAGAATACAAGTGTTTTAATCCATTTATTAAAGCATTTATATTCAAAGGTGCTTGAATTTCAAGCACCTTTGAATATAAATGGAAATTAGTTGCTTGTTCCTGTGTAGATTACTATGGAGACGAATGAGCATGACAATGGAGTGTCTTGCTCATTCGTCTCTAACTCTTTTTACACGAGAGCTCAAAAAGGAGTGTAATATTTTCAGGGTTCGTGTATGTATGTTTCTTTCAATCAAATCAAATCAAAATATTTTTATTTCACATAGACCTACATGGGCACTTATGGAACGTCAGAAGCTAGGTGCACGGTTCCAATTGGTCGTTTCCTATGGAGAAGAGCCGGCAAGAAACTCCACGGTTACTCTTTTAAAAATAATTGGCTTTTACAATTTTTTCAAATAACAGTGTGATAAGGTATGGGAGGACAGTGTAGGTATTTCAATAAGTACCAGGTACTTGAGAAAATAGAAATGGTCAACAAATCTACAGTCCACTAAGCCTACAGTGTTCTCACATTCACAAAATAGAAAAGAATCTATACAAAAAATATATAAATTAATAAAAATAAAAACCTCTTTTAATTAAACGCAATTACATTATTGCTATTACTGCTTTCTTTGTTCCACCATAACTTTAAAATGCCTGAACAGATTTGGATGTCTGTATATCGTAAGAATTCATGATCCCGAGTAACATAGGCTAAATGTATATATATATATACATTTTTTTTTTTTAACAATATATTAAAAACGGTTCAATAAAATTCAACAACTTTCGTTTTTACATAATTTCCTTCTGCTTTTGTCAGAGAACAAGAGAAGCAGCGTGGCTACCTTATAGACGCGTTGTGTCGCAAGGGCACGGCGCTGTGTCGCCTGCGTGCGCTCGCGCAGAGCAACTCCGCCAAGGAGAAGATCACTGAGGCGCTGCAGAACAACGTCGCCGATCTGCTGAAGTTTACTGATCTTACTGATACTAAGGTAACTACAACGATACGAGCATCTTTTCTTTTCAACACGGCCATCCTGTGTTTTTTAAAATACAATTTGTGACAATTTTGTGAATGTTATCAACAACGTCCGCTTAACCATGAACATAACGACTGTAAGTCAAATCTGAATGTAAAACGAAGTAAAAGACGAGAGTGGCTTAGTGTCGAGTTTAACTGATTTTGGCGATGCGTCGCATGGCCGTTTTGGGTTCCCGGTTAGTAGATTGGATAAATAATAGACGCTGCTGCAGTAATACAAGCATTAGAAAAGTTTTACGGTTACGAGACCACGGCACACCCGGAAGAAGTTAGTGAGAATTGCTTCAGAATATAATAATATGACGCGGGAAGTTTTCTGCTCAGAATGAATGTTGGCTCGTGATTTTATTGTATATTTTGCACGTACCCGGTATAGAAAGCCCCGGCCGCTACCAACTAATTCATATTTTCTCCACGAAATCAGCCATAACCAAATACCTCGGAACTAAAAGAAAAATAAAAACTTATTGAACGCATTTTTCTTAAAATATTCTAGAACTAAAAAACCTTCCTCCCATAGGCAATCCACTACGGAGTGTGGCACACCTTCACATTCAAGCAATGGGGCCGCGGCATCAAGCTGCTCATGAAGATCCAAGAAGAGCGTCCCTCCAAGGAAGTGGAGGAGCGGCTGGTGCAGGCGTACCGGCAGTTGGGCTGGGGCTTCTACGTCAAAGCGGCCCAGTCGAGCATGCCTATTAAATACCCAGCTAGCTACAGACCGTTTTAGTACTTGAAATAGTGACGATAAAGGAGATTTTAGTGTGTACTGAGAGAATGTTGAATTGACCCAGATCATGTTGAAGACCGCATTAACCAGTGCCCTCTATCTGTTATGCTATACAAAATAAATTATAGGATTCGGTGGAAGTTAACCGACTTCGACACCATATGTCTCCTAAAACCACACGAGAGTTACTTATCGTAATATCTCATTCTTATTTCTTCTGTCGTTAAATATAGCAATGTTATATTTAAACTATAATTTGAAGAGAAGTTAATGAACGCAACGAAGTCTGGGTCAATTCATTATCGTCAGTGAATGCCTACTGTTGAATGAAGTCTTCATAGCAAATGATTATTCTTCCAACTTTTGTCGGGACCCGTATATTGCCTACGTAGTTGTATGCAGAAGGGCAGGAATCTCTCATTCAACAGTGGCCATTTCTGGACCATACATCTTATGAATTATTATTCTGTGAGTACATATTAGAACGAATGAAATATTTATAAACAAACAAGTCTTGCTTGAAGTGTTACAACTGTAGACCGCTTCGCAAAGGTTTTGTACGTTTTACACTCAGACATACTGTTGTTTTATAATGCAGATAATTTTAATAGGAAATAATAATACAGATTTATAAACGATAGCCCATTTTGATCGGAATATACTTTTAGCAAATGTTAAGTGAAATAGATTTTAGATAAATTGTTGACGATGTTGTATCGTTGAGAAAGTACGCAAGTGCATATAATTGAATTCTAGATAAATAAATTCTTCCTCCTTCGAAATATTGTGACCTCACTTCTTCAGTCTTCTCCACGAAATCAGTGACGATCTGTAATTTTAAATGATAAAATTTGTTAAAATTACACCTTTATTAAAATATTGATGTTCGATTGTAATAGGAGTAGGAGGATCCTCATCGAGGAACTTAAAAAACTACTGCAAAATAAAAATGAATACCACTATTCTACTTTCGATCGCGTAGTCGACCAGAATAATAATTAAACCCCAATCTATGCAACTATGAATTAAAAATATAATTATACTACAATCAAATTATACTCTTCCATTGTTTAAATTCAATTCTTCCAGTGATTTTTATGAAAGATGGTTTCTAAATACGAGTGCGTACTGCCGGAGTGTCTAGAAAGAAATAAATATAATATTAGGAGATTATTGTTTTAGTGATCTAAGCTTGGACCGTGGGCACGGTGCCCGACGCTGGGCAAGCTTGCATGCTAATACTGGACAAAGTTGGCGAAAGAGTAGGGAGTCTTCTATTGATGGTATTACGGATTTGTTGAATAAGTATTAAATATTATGTCAAAGCTAATTCAATTATATTTAAGTTAAATTAAGTAAACACTTATACTTTAGTTACTCATTTCGCGAATAATCTCTATTTATTTAATGTTTTATGCATTTAAATGATGTGTATTCCCTTTAATAATTTTCATCAATCAAATGCTATTATTAATTTTGTATTTTTTTTTACGAAATTAGAATTATTATCAAATGGATAGAAGATTCCTTATCCTAGCTGAATGCTTGCAATAGTCGGACGTTGTGTAAAATAGCCATTTCATAGTTTTAATACGAATTGTAATGACAGGGTGCTCTTGTTGTGTGCTCAAAATAGTTCAATGCTTTTACGTGGACACGTCCTAATAAAATATCAAATATATCTATATAATGTTTATGTGTATTTATTTTATTTACTGATCTGATGGTAGTTTGTTAGGATACATACACATTATACGTGCCAGTGCAGTCTTCTTGATGATCGTTCTATGTGGTCGATACGTATCACGCAATATACAAGAAACATGTAGACGTATGGCTAACCCATTGACGAGACACTTGCATCTCACCGCGAGTATGTGTTTCCTGAACTTAGAGCTGTTTTTTTTTTTTTTTAATCTTATAAGTAAGTCCTATTCTAGTAAACTTCGATTAATTGCAAATTTCGCGTTGACGAGCTTTTGTAAAATGTTTGTATAAATGTATAATTATTATGGAACCGCACTTGCTTCTCAAATAGACATCTTTAAAGTACACACAGATACAAAATAATATTAAACACCAAAAAATGCTATCAAATAAACTAGTTAATGATATACCACTGTACACCACCACTGATAGAAATAGGCATAAGATAAATAGTACACTAAAGCAATAATAATGTAAACAAATTACATTCAGATTGTAGAGTAAAAATAATAAGTAATGAATTTTTACACGATTTTTTTGTGAAATTGATGTGACGTAGTCGAATATTTGTATTTATGATGATACATACAATACGGCCGATATAACTTGGCAGTTCCGAACTTCGCGCAGAAGGCTGCGCAATAATATTTTTTAGGAACCAAATGGTGACATAAGGTGAGTGAGAGAACATGCGCGAAAGTTCGCAGAGCCTATGTTCAGACCTGCCAAGTTATATCGGCCGTATTGTACATGTACAGGTCATAATGTACATATACAGGTCAGGTCAGGCTAGAAAACGGCTTGAGGAAAAGATGAGAACCGCACCTAACTACAGTATAACTATTTTCTTAATGTCCTTCGACAAACTTCGTGTTTCGTCAGTCGTCGGATTTCTATCAGTTGCCCTTTGCACTTGGTGCATACCGGACGCTCTCAATCGAATTGGAAGTATATAGAGTTGTTAATACTCTTTTAACTTATGTAACTTATTTTTAAAATGGGATGAAAGCGGCTTAAGTCACAAGCACGATAATGTTTTACAGCTCTATATAGGTCACACGGAAATTAAAACAAAGCGACATTAAAATACTTAGTTCTGAATTCAAATTATTATATACGATAATTCTAATAATTGATGGACATGGAAGTTAGCATTCGTTTGTATTCGGAAATGCGATGATTCTCGAGGGACATTAAGAAAATAGTCAGCAGTCTGACTATTTTCTGACTGTACTAGTGACCCCCGAATTGATTTCGATAACCTTTTGTGTATAAAATTATTCATTTAACACTCATATCCAAAATGAGTCAATGGAGTCCTTCTTAAGTCAATGGAGATATTTTTGACACTTCAATCAGTAACGGTACGTGGGCTGCCAAAGTAAGTATTCCTCATTTTTTTTCCTCCTTAGTTTTCGGTAAATTATCTATCGCATTTATAATGGTATCTTCATAAACTAATACAACAAAAAATAATCGTAGCGAAAACTATTTTGTAGAGTTCCCAGACTGCCGTTTTTAGAGAATTTGCCCCCATTGAAAATCTGATAAGCCACAGTAAATCTCATTCTCTTCAGCTGCTTAGATTTTTTAACCTAATAATTGATTAAAATGAAGAAAAACTCACGAAGGTTTAAGTAGCCTACGATTATGAAACACCATGTCACACGTGTAAAATATTTCCATACCTTCATGAGTTGCAAGCATCTATCCATATATTCTCGTTAAACTATTTAAAGTATAATATTATGTGTATCGTCCATGTCTTCAAGTGATTGAGGGCTTCTACATATGCTATGTATAAAATGTCATTGTATTCTATTTTATTATTTATGCCTGTATTACTTGTCGGTGCAAAAGTTCTTAGTAACAAGGCGCTTGTTGAACCTGTGTGTCGAACTGCCACGTACAGGGCTATGTTTTATAATGAATTTGTTGATAAGGAGGAGAAAATAAATATTATTTGATCAGTTTTGATTTTTAATTATGACATCCAGCGTAATAAAGTAGCATACCTAGACTTGAACGAAGTCATAAGCAATGTTTTTAGTATTTATTGCGCATTGCTTTCCATGTTAACATTAAGAGGAAGCTCCCTGAATTGTATGTTAATTTGCATTAATATTCTGAAAAAGTCACGCATATAATCAAAATGGAAATTAGTATATGATTTATTGGATCTTTTTCTTTCCATAAATAAGACAATTACGTATTTGAAAATTTTCTTTCGATAAATTTTTTATTCGAAAATCTTGTCTTTTTTAAATATTATTTGAAACAAAAACAAAATTACTCGACTTTTATGTCTAAATTAATAATTGACAGTAAGAAAATATAGTTTGTTATCCAGATATAAGGTATTTTTTAGATAAATTATTACTTTAGTTAACGAAATATTGAGATTTATTAAGTTGATTTTTTTTAGACTTATTATTTTTGAGACTTATTAAGTTCCGTGCTCGAACACGACCAAAAAGCGCACGCGACATCCAACATTATTATGTACTGATGTGGTAGCGTTTAGCACATAATGGAGTGGTGGGGTGCATAGGGGCGGAGTTTGCGTGGAAACTGTCTTTGGAATGCCATCAAAATAAAATGTGTGGTGATAAAATGAGTATATTTGAAAATTAGTAAGCACCTTTCTTGTTACAAAATTTTGTTGACCAGTGTTATTTTTTTCCCGATTTCATGGTTTCTTTGCTTGATAAATTTGGTTTTTATCTCACTTTTATCATTTAGAGATGCACAGTTAAAAAAATAAAAATGTGGTGAGTCATTTTTTATGTCATGGAGCGACGCCATTTGACTGCTGATGAAATATAGAGAGATGTAGGAATGCTACAAGCGGGAAGAAATCAGTCCCAGGTATCTCGGCATTTTGGAGTCAATAGGAGCGTGTCGTCTTTGGCAGTGTTACGTTAATACAGGGGTTTCTGCTGATCAGCACTCAGGAAAAAGAAAGAAAGAAAAATAAGTTTATTTGTCACAGAGACACGTGCATACCTACATAAAAGGCAAGAGTAAACGAAAACAACAAAAAGTACATAATAAACCACGAGCGTAAAACAGAAATGGAACAGGACAGGACAGGACGTGGAAGGAGTACTACTGCTTGACAGGACTGATACATACAACTGACTGCAAGACGTCAGCCGATGCCAACCGCCTGGGAGATAGGTTTAAAATTACAATTCTCAAGCGGTGTTGTTGTTAGCCACCAAACCGTGAGAAATAGGTTGCATGAATACGGCCTAAGAGCACGACGCCAAATTAGGTGCCCACCTACCTATATGCCATGGGAATCGCACCCGTCGAAACGAATGGTGCAGGGAACACTTGACATGGACCCAGGAGCAATGGCATACAATTTTATTTTGTGATGAGTCCCGGTTTGGATTCAGGCCTGATACGAGAAGGGTGTATCGTCGTCCCGGAAATGCTGAAAGGCTGAGATGAGTCCAGGAAGTGTACCCTTACAGTGGGTCCACAGTGATGGTATGGGCGGGTATTATGAATAACAGACGAACTGAGCTTGTTTTTCCCCTGGTTTGTTAGGAATGAGATCCTCCATCTCGACCTAAAAATCGCCACTATCCACCAATTTCTCAAACGTTCTTCCAAGCGTTCCTTCAATACTGCCGCCAAACATCGTAATCAACTGGTTGTCGAGGCCGCTAGTTACACTCCCTCTAGTATCAATCGAACTCGCCGCCCTAAGCGAATCCTTACCGACCCTGACGACCCCATTACCCTCCTCCAGGAGAGCAGTAGGGAAACCAGCACAGTGTACAAAAACAGACGCCTCCCGTCATTCCGACCTCGCCGCCGCGAGGTCCTTTACGATCGCGACCGCGACCCCGAATAAATGATACTCCCCCCGACCCTTGCTCGATAACGAAGTGCCAGCAGTTGTTGCAGCTGAGCACGTAGCTTTAAACTCCCCGACTAATAATCATGATCAAACTTTTAATCCAGCCCGTTCCATCCTTGATGTCCTCCCTCCGGTTGACGCCCTAAGCCAAGTTCGTACCTCAGAGGGGGTGCCCTTAGCGAGCGTTCACCTAGTCTTAATTAGCATAGTTGAATAACCGCTGGCTGGAGGTTTTAAGTGTAGTAGCTTAAGGCACCCACAGGAATGCCCGGTTAAGTAGTCATGATCTCAGAGGTCAACTACGAGATGCCCTAACTAAAAAATAAAAAATGAGCTTGTTTTTGTAGATGGCAATGTAAACGCTTAAAGTTACGTTGAACATGTCCTCGGGCTTTATCCATTTGCACAAAGTCACAGTCCAGATTTCACACTGATGCATGACAATGCGCGTTCGCACACAGCTCGGAGGACCAGAGTGAACTTGGCAATGGAAAACATCCGGGTATTGCCGTGGCCTGCACAATCGCCAAACTTCAATCCCATCGAGCTCGCATGGGACATGCTCCAGAGGCGTGTTCTAGGGAACCTGGACGGAGTGTCGAGAACCCAATAACTCGTCGCCGACAAGTTTTAAACAATAGAGGCGGTCACATTTTGTATTGAATTACCAAATAATTAAAAAAAATGTCGTTATTTAATTTTGTAAAACATGAAAAGTTTAATTTCGTTTTAACTTTATTTTATACTACGTATGTTAAGGTACACATATTGTTAATTATTGTGATTAAATGAACAATTGAATGAAGGATTTTGTTGTTTTAGTCACTAATGCATAAAAAAATGCTTGGTTATTATCTATTTATAAAAGAAACTAGCTGCCCGGCCCGGCTTCGCACGGGTAGCATTAAGAACTTACCTACGGCGCACCTAACTACCTACCCTACCTATCTACCCACCCTACCTACCTACCTACCTGCCCACCCTACCTACCTACGCTCCTAACTACCTACCCTACCTATCTACCCTGCCTCCCTACCCTACTTACCTACCTACCTACCTACCTACCTACCTACCTACCTACCTACCTACCCACCCACCTACCCACCCTACCTACTTACACTCTTATCTACCCTACCTACCTACCCTACCTACCTATCCTACCCTACCTACCTACCCTACTTACCTACCCTACCTTCCTACCCTACCTACACTATCTATCCTACCTATCCTACCTACCTACCCTACTTAACTACCCTACCTTCCTACCCTACCTACACTACCTATCCTACCTATCCTACCTATCCTACCTATCCTACCTATCCTACCTATCCTACCTATCCTACCTATCCTACCTACCTACCCTACCTACCCTACCTACCAACCAACGTACATACTTACCATCTCCCGAGATATCAAAATTCATGCAAGCCTAGTACTTTGTGTTAGGATTTATGGCATATATACCGGGATATCATAAATACAAAATTTATAAAAACATTTTTCTTCATATGTTTTTTTTTTGTGAATTTTTCCAATGTTTTAATAGTTATTATCCTATTCCGGAAGAAGACATGTCCAAAAACACAAAACTCATACAAATTGGTCCAGCCGTTCTTGAGTTATAAGTGGTGTAACTAACACGACTTTGTTTTATATATATAGATATAAATACACTCGAGAGCAATGAATCCGGGTCACTTAAAGAATGTTAAAAATCTCGGAAACTACAAATGATAGGTTAATACAATAAATTGTATTTAATAGACAATGTAATACTCCTTAAATTAAAGTAAAAAAAATATGAGTCACCATACATTTTATTAACACAAAATTACATAAAGAAAAAAACTGCTGATCTCTCCTTAAAACAAAAATAGGAAACATGAAATTTTTGAACTTTATTACGATTTTCTTGAATTTTAATACTTCGTATTGCCTCCTCGTGCTTCCATTACTGCGTTTACGCGGTTTGGCATGCTGTACACCAAGTTCCTTATACGATTTTGGGGAATATTCTCCCATTCCTCTGTGAGAGCAATTTTGAGCTCACGAAGCGTGATTGGGGGAGGGTTTCGTTGTTTTACGCATCTGCCTAGCTCGTTCCAAGCATGCTCGATCGGGTTGATATCCGGGCTGCGCGCTGGCCACTCCATACTAGTAATGTTCATCTCTTGAAGGTAGTCATTCACAATCCTACCTGTATGAGGTCGGGCATTGTCATGCATAAATATAGCATCCTCACCTAAATTGACCATAAATGGACCAACGTGATCATTGAGGATTACTTCCACATATCTTACGCTAGTTAAAGAGCCGTTTTCTATGATCACCAGCTCTGTGCGACTTTCAGAAGAAATTCCGGCCCACACAAGTACAGACCCACCACCGTAGGCTACTTTTTCTTCGATGCATGCTTGCTTGAATCTTTCCCCTGGTCTTCGATACACTCTGTGTCTTCCATCGTGCTTGTAGAGCATAAATTTTGATTCGTCGGAGAACATAACTTTTGACCAATCTTCAATACTCCAATTTACGTGGCTCTGGGCATATCTTAGTCTTGAAATACGATGCCCACGCTCCAGTTTAGGGCCGTTTGCAGGTCTAAGGGGTTTTAAGTTAGATTCAGCAAGCCGACGTCTTACTGTCCATGCACTTGGGTTACTTCCTCTGAGGCGTCGAAACTGATTTGTGAGTTCAGTTCCTGTGAGAAAGCGATTTCGAAGCATGGTGTTCACCAAGTATCGGTCTTCTCGTGCTGTGGTACACCTGGTTCTGCCCGTTCCTGGTCTGCGTAGGTTAGAACCAGTTTCTTCGTAACGTCGGAGAACTCTTTGTACTGTTGACAGCGACACACCGACAGTCCTGGCTGTATCGCGCTGACTCCGGCCGGTTTCCAGCATTGTAAGTATTCTGGTGCATTCTTCAGGCGTAAGCGACATAATTTCAGCTTGAATAATGAATATAGAGCACTATCAACATGGTTTATGTACCCACATAAATGACAGATTACAAACAAAAGCAAAACCAAATGCTGTAATTTCGTAGTTCCATCTTCGAAAGTGGCCCTTTTTCAAATTTGATTTTTTTATGATATAACTTTACAATAACTAAGAAGTTTTAATACCTTCATTTAAGGAGTATTACATTGTCTATTAAATACAATTTATTGCATTAACCTAGCATTTTTAGTTTCCGAGATTTTTAGGATTCTTTAAGTGACCCGGATTCATTGCTCTCGAGTGTATATTACAATAGTAAAATCGTAGGTAAAAATAAAATGGCCATGCATGCACCTGCTTGAGCACGTGTTACTGGGCGAACGTGCCTCCGTCGCAGTAAGTATTCGACGACGGTAAGTAATGCCTTATACATTGTATATGAGATGCGATCTTTATGCTGATGCTGTGGCCGAGGAAAACTGACAGCTTGAATAGTAAGCGCTGAATATTGTGGGAAAATGCTAGCTGTACGTTCAAAAATGCATGGGAAGCTTGTTTTTACGTAAAAGGCAGGGCAGATATTCCAGCAAAGGCTTCATCCGATCTTGGATGGTCTTGCTTTTCAGCATAATCAGTCTATAATGTTCTCACAGTTGGGACACAAGCCCTTTTTTCTGTGACAGACAGCTTTTTAGTACCGCACCTAAATAAATAATTCTACCTACAAACATTACCCTCCTTCAGAGTACCAGAGTCAGATAAAAAAACCAAACCTTGCCATCGATAGACACCTCATGTATTAAAATCCATCTAGCCGTTAGGAACCTTCGAGGGTATAAAGAACCCCATAAAAGAAGGTACTAGGATACATAGATATGAGTGAATAACATATTCCTATCTTTGCCACCAAAGGGTCTAACTAACCAGTTCAGACCCTTTTTTTACCCAAAGCAACAGTACAGTACAACACTTACACTTAGGTACAGTAGAACACGTACAACCCAAAAAAAAAAAAAAAAACTCATAATCAACACATAATCTCTTTAATTCAACTAAAAAATAAGTAAAAATTCTATACAGTTTTCCACTCCGACTTAAGAATAAACAGAGGCCTCTGATCGTCCCAGTAAATCTTAAAACGGAAAAAAATAGAACTCAATTTCGTTACAGCGCTCCCAAGACGAAATTGTTAATAATTGAAGGGATTCCTCGCTTAATATGCAATGACTTGCCTACTCGTGTGTCTAAAGGGATGCTGTGAGTTTTTAGCACCTATTTGTAACGTGTTTACTTCTTATTCAATAAAATGGGTTCGTTTTTTTAGGGTTCCGTAGTCAACAAGGAACCCTTATAGTTTCGCCTTGTCCGTCTGTCTATCTGTCTATCAGTCCGTGGCTTAGCTCAGAGACTGTTAGTACTAGAGAGCTGTAATTTGGTATGAGTATACATATTAATCACGCCGACAGTGGTAAAATAAACTCATGAAATAGTATATTAGTAGATATACGAGGGGCTAAAATAACCCATTCATTCTATCGAGGTAGTTTTACTCCCGAGCTTTATCGAGGGAGTAAATAGAAACCGAGATATAATGGGTTTTTATGTGCCGTGTGTTACAATCTACTTTTCACTACGGTTGTGAGAAAATAAAATATTCCAATACAATATTAAATACACACATCAAAAGTGTCTAGGGATCAACATATATTTTTGCAATAACTTTTCTCCTGATTGATATTAATTAAAATTTTCTTTAAGGATTCATCAAATAAAGTGTTTTCGTTTGTCACAGTAACGATAAACCAAGTCACCTTTGCATTAATAAAGAAATTTGCCATTTTCCTAATAAAGGGATTTTTGACATTTGAACCACTAACATTAAAGTTCGAAAAAAAGACTGAAATAACAGTTTTCTTTAAAATTTTATTGGGTAACTTAAACAATTAATAATCCGTGTTTTTACCGCGAACACTAACAACACAAGAACATCGGTTTGGCATACTCAAAATGAGTTCATCCAAATCACGCTGTGGAATGGCCGCCCATGTTCGTTGCAACAACAAAAAAAGGTCTTCTTGCGACTGGATACCCTCCATATTCGGCAGAGCTCTTCTCTGTAGCATATCCCATGCATGCTCAATCGGGTTCAAGTCTGGCGACTGAGCAGGCCAGAGCAGGACATTGATGTTAGCTGCGGCGAGAGTCTGTCTTACAACTCTTGCGGTGTGCGGTCGTGCATTATCATGCATTAACTGAAATAAGGGACCGATTTGCACTTGTAGAGGAACGATGACGTCAGATACAATCGTCTCAGCATAAATTTGAGCGTTGAGGTTGCCTCTGATCCAAATCAACTCAGTTCTTCCGCCGATCCAAATACCCGCCCATACCATGATGGTTCCACCACTATAAGGATGGACTTCCTGGCAGGATTTTAATCGCTGTTGGCGTCCAGGGGTTCTCCAGTGTCGTATACGTCTTGTATCCGGTCTCATACCAAAACGAGACTCATCAGAAAAGCACACGAAACGCCATTGTTCTTCTGCCCAATTTCTGTGTTCAAGAGCCCATTGATATCGAATCCTACGATTGTGCATTGCTATAGGTGGTACACGTAGCGGTCTTCGGGAATGAAGGTTCACTTCATGCAAGCGGTTTCTGACTGTTTGGTCGCTAATTAAATTCCCTGAAGAGTGATGAAGCCTCACGGCTAACATCATGGCGGTTATTGTTGGAGCTCTTCGAGTTAAGATTTGAATGTATCGGTCTTGTCTCCGTGTGGTGCAGCGATACCGTCCTCCATGGCGCTCAGCCACGGTACCAGTGCTTCGGTAACGTGTCCAAAGTCGACTGATAACACTCTGACTTGTATTCAGAGCTAAAGCCACAGTACGTTGCCGGGAACCAGCTTCTATCATTCCCACGGCTCTGAGCATTTCTTCCCTGCTTAAATGACGTCGCCGCTCCATAATAACGTTGGTTTTAATCAGTAGTAGGGAAACAGTAGCACTAATAATGTCTTCAATGCGTTGTATGTTTTTATAGGGAAAATATTGACAGCTGATTTTCATCTTTTACTCGAATTTGATTAACAGTTCCTGTTTCAAATTATGAAATGCACCAAAAAGGATCCATATAAATTTATATAATCATAAATTTATTACAAAGCCACATCTCAATTTCAAGAAATCCGCATAAAAATGCTTGATCCCTAGACACTTTTGATGTGTGTAGTTTATTTTATTTAAAAAATTATACAATTTGTTCAATCAGAATTTGTTTTTTCGAGATTTTTTTTTTTTTTATCCCGGTGTGCGGTAGTACGTTTCCATGGGATAATATCCGACTTCCACGCGAGCGAAGTCGCGGGAAAAAGCTAGTTTTACTTATGAATAAAGATTTTTCGTTTGTGTAGGCTCGTTGGTTACAGACAAAATTTAAAAAAGAAATTAGTTTTTCCCCTAGAGCAAGATATGCAATTTTTTCCTCGGTCTGGTACGCTACAATCACGGACTTTTTGAGCAAGAGTAGTGAAAAACAAAAAAAAATTTAGTGTACCCCCCTACACGTAAAGTGGGGATGTTTTTTTCTTCGTCTATCGCATTGTGTGGGGTATCGTTGGAAAGGTCGTTCAAAAATATTGTGAGTTTATCAGAACCATTTTGAATTCAAGGATCTATTTGTGAAATATTAAGCTATAAAGTGTCTCCCTGCTACTAAATGGTAGGTTAGGATATGTGGCAAAATTTGCAGCAGTAGTATATATAACGAAATTAAAAGAAAACTATCACAGCTAAGTAGGCTCTACAAGTTAACGAGTAATAATCGATCAACTTACTTATTTGCAGTTGAAAATACACATGTTTTTCAATACATTGTTAAGTTTGTTCTTGAAATAAATGTTGTGTGACTCTTTTCAAGAGATATAAGGGATTAGGAATAACAGTCATAGTCCATATCTTGAGGTTACATGTAGTCTTTATTTCATTAAAATCGGTCAACTCGGTTAAAAGTTATTACTACATACTTTGTTTTGAACGGAGAGTTTGAGTTTACCAAAGTACTTGATAGGCGGCGGCGTTATGCAAATTACGCGATTTTCAAATCGATCACGATAAATGCGGTGTTAAGATTTTCCGTAGGATAGTGATTGTGACCCTTATTCTCTTGGTCTCAAGTCTCAACTCGAACAAATTGAAAAAAAATCATAGATGGCAGCATAGGTAACAATTATGAAATTAACAATCACTAAAGTGTGTAGTAAAAATAAAAGAGAATTACTCTGGAAGTTCAGACGGAAACCATCATTAAATTAACCAATAAGCAAAAATATACTAGCTATTATAAACTGCTTAAACGAATTATAAATCTTACTAAGGGCGCACAAAACAATTACAAAATAAATACATCGACCAATAAAAGTAGAACGGCATGGCAATTATAAATGATAAAAAATTTAATACACTTAAAGACTTGACAGTCGAATTAAGAATTAACTATAAATTTACAACAAATCCTAAAAAAATTGCCAATGCGTTTAATAACTATTATATTTTATTGAAAAAGTAAAACCTCTCCCAGGTGCTGGTAAGGATGGCTCTAATCAATCACCGACCCAACTCAATGTTTTTATCACCATGTCTGCCTTATCATTTATGCAGAAGATTATAACAAATCTAAAAACCACGAGTAGTGTAGGGTAGGACGGTATTTCAACAAACGTGATCAAAGCAGTGAAAGAAGATATTTCTCAACACTTAAGCCATATTATGAACCTTTTATACTAAGTGGGACATTTCCAAAAGACCTGAAATTGACAATAATTATACCTTTATTTAAAAAGAAGATAAATATTTAATGGATAACTATAGACCCATACCATTAATTTTCGTATTCTCAATTTTATTTTTTGAGAAATGTATGTATAACGAACTCAACAGATACTTAGAACAGCATGTAATCCTATGGCGGTTTATGACTTTATATACACTGTCTCAACACATGTTTATGTTGACAAATCTTTTACCTGTTTGTTCTATTTACTGTCACATGTGCCAAGCATTCGATTATGTAAACCACAATATTTTGCTATATGCAAAATAAACTTGAAGTCTAGAAGACGTTGCCTCTAAGATCGATAAGAGGTACCGTCTTAGAATGATTAAAATCATATCTAACAGACCGACAACAAATAACTTAAATAACTAAATTCAATATTAAAGCTTTTAATTGAATTAAGAACACATTTAAAAAACTGCTTACTGATATACTATATTATATATGATATATTATAGTACTACTATAATATTGATGACTTTTTAAATGATAAATTTTGAATTTTATTGTTGATTTGCGTTTATTATGACATATTTTGTCTTTAATTAATATTGACTAGTAGTAGCTCTAATTTTATATAAGAAACTGTCAGTAATCATTAATTTATAATTGCCAATTTAATTAATAACATATAAACATTTTGTACGCTGAGTGAGGTAAAACATGTTGGACCGGTAAAATTATTTTTCCATCTATATGTGCATATTCATGTATCATGTTACACATGTTTGAACAAATAAATTTATCTTCATCTTTACTAAAAAACGATAAACGGCAGATTTTGGCTGAAGTAAGATTAGTAAAAATTAAAACTTCTTTGTTTAATGCTGATTTATCTATTTAAACTCATAAATTACGTATTTTCAATAAAAAAGATAAATGAAACCTTTTACTTCAATTCGAATGAATTCCCATAGAATGATAAAGTTAATCATTTTTTTAAGAGATCTTTGCAATAGATGGCGTTTTACTCAATTTGTTATCACATAAACTGTCACCACAATCGTTACTAATTTACGTTTAGTAGGAAAATCAAACGCCATTTTTTAAAATCTAGTAGGTTCCTACTTTACATAGAACTATAAGAATTAAAAGAAATCTATTAACATGTTTTTGGCAAGTACCTACCGATATATATTTTTGTTTTTATTTTACTGATCTATAAAACTTTTAAAATAAAAGGATTGCAAGAAACGTTATACTGTTTATCAATGTCCATTCTGTTTCCGTCATGTCTGAGTCCTAGTTGTTGCCTGTTTTAGTTTGCTCGCAGGTTTGCTCAGTTTCTTTTTTCTGCGTCGAATACCTACATTTTTTTTTCTTCTAACCAACCTGGCTTCGAATTACGGAATACGAAAGAAACTACTAGCTAAATGGTTGTTTTATGTGACAAAAATCACAGCAGTAGTTTATATAACGAAATTAAAAGGAAAAATGTCATAGCTAAGTAGGCTCTACAAGTTAACGAGTAATAATCGACCAACTTAAATTTGCAGTTGCACAAACATATTCTCCCATACATTCCGTATGGGAGAATATGTTTTTCAACAACAATGTTAAGTTTGTTCTTAGAATAAATTCATCCCAACTACGGAACCCTTCATTGTACTTGGTCCGACACGTACTTGGCCAGTTTTTTTAAATATAGGATCGAGTGTCCTCGATCTACCTGATAAGAAAAGATAGAAGTTTCTAGGTACAGTACCTACCGATACTAGTCTACTTAGGAAAACCGAGAGGTTGTTGATACGGTACTAACTAGGAAAACCAAGAGGTTGCTGATACGTACTAACTAAGAAAACCAAGAGGTTGCTGATACGGTACTAACCGCAGGGTAAGTCATCATCATTCTCTTGTCATTATCCCAATTTATTTGGGGACAACGCAAGTATATGTCTTCTAGTTCCATACTTTTCTAAACGTCGTCATCTCGGTAGTCACCCCCTTTCTAGCCATATCATCTTTCACAGGGTTACCTAAACAACGTAAAACAAAACGAGCGAGCCTAACAATAGTCGCATATGATGTGTAACATCTGACATCTCACCTTAGTAATGACACACACACATCGCATATTTACGATGTGTGTGTGTTTTTAATAAGTAATATGAACGAGTGGTGAACGAGGTTTACGAGAGGGTTGATGTATTGTGGTGCAACTTGAGTGAATTCGCAAAAGTTACATTATATATAATATTTTATTTAGATGTAGGTTAAGATTTATGATATGTAATTATATAGGATGTAGATTAAGGATTTAACATGTAAGGCCACTCTATCGCATTGGATCGCAGATCTGTAATGGTAGTTTTAGGTAAGATTTTCATAAATAAATAAATAAATAAATGAAAGGGGCGGGGTCGTTGTCAAAGTTGGTCAAATCAAATAGCGCGCGCTTCCCTGGCTTCCTGTAATACACTTCCGTCTCTTTTTACGAAATCACTCCCACAGATTTCCAACTCCACAGATTGCATGAAAGCAAGAGGAAAGATGTTACACATCAAAAAAATCTTGTCTGCATGCAATTTTACCGTAATTGCCTCAACACGCTTTGAATAAGGAACAAACAGGTCGTTTCATCCTATGGGAACATAACTTCACATATTATGGTATGACCCTTTCAACACGCACATTTTTTCTTTTTGGGAAATCACTTCCAAACCCCATTTTAGACAACTGCTTATGTGCCCAAATAGGATGGTTTAAATATGAAAGGAGATGGGTTTTGGGTTCCATCCCGATGCGTTCAATGATAAAGTCATCTGCATTAACTTTGTACGTGACGTCACGTTTTTTATTCGTTTCACCGACACACCTCCTTTTTCTTGGAAAACCCAATCAATGTGGGTAGTCTAATATTGAAGCTCTTTAAAGGTTTTGATGTCAGATTACCGTTAATTAAATGCGATTATTGTTTGTCTAATCAAAATTGTAGGTTTTCGGAACGCTGATTCAATTAGGATTAATTTCATTTCTAATTACTGTTACTTAAACAGCCCACGCATTAGTTAGCAAATGTTAAATCTTAATGTTTGTGAAACGGATATAAATTTAAGCAGTCGAATGGATCCAAGGGATCTGATAATATCATTTCGTATGGAAGGTAATGGGCCGGATACACAGCTAGGTTAATAAAACATACGTTTGAAAGCGATCTGTGTAACACTGTACATATACCAGAACACTGCTAGGTACGTACCTACTGTATAAGTGCTACTTTTGATGACTTTCATACAAAGAAGTAATCGCTTTTCTTGTAAAGTGAAAGCATCCTATAAAGAGGCCTATTAGGAACCTAATTACAGTAAAAATACCAACCTATCGGTATTTACTTTATATTAAGGTCTCATTATGCATTTCATGAAACATTGTAAGAATTCCTTTACCGCAGTAATTTCAAGTCTTTAAATGAATTGCTTTCATGAAATGAAACATTACTGCGAAATCGTTTCACCGGGAAGCTAGGTCACAAACCAAAACAATATATCTGACGAATTTCCTGAAATTAAGACCTGAACTACCTGGATTCAATTATGTTCGTCGACATCAAAGTAAATGAGTGGTCGTTTGGTTAAATCGCGAATTTATGGAAGTTTCATGTTCTACGGGGTAGGAATCGTAAAAGTGATTATTTGCGGCAATTATGGAAGATTGTGGTTCCAGAAGATAATTGTTCTGGGGAATGAGGTATTTCCGTGATGTGGGTTTAGTGGGATAGATAATCTTGCATTTGTTATTTTCGCTTCATCGAATCAGAGTCATTGAGATGAACTGGCACCAGCATCAAAGAAAATGGGCACACCACAATATCAGCGAAGTTAACACTTCAACAGTTTCATTGATTGATAAAAAGTTTAGGTACTTTTACAATGACTGAAAATGAAAGGAGTTGACATAAGTAAAGTAAAAGTTTATTAGCAAAAAAACCGACATCTTAACGTTTCCGAATTTCCAATGCATTAGCTTGCTACCATTGCAGAACCCACCTTATGTTTCATATGCATCGCGTCTAAGCGATTTAGAGAAGTGCATTTTCCTATGAAATAATCAAATAAAGGAAATTGACACTTTAGTCAGCTGCCGCTACCATTCCCGAGCGGGTGTGCCCTGCATCCATCGAGAAAATTCGCTTAAAATTGAAATATGCCTTATTACATCCTGAACACTGTCTCAATCGGCACTAAACAAGGTATTGAACGAAACTGTTATAATTAAGTTCTTGGTCAGCAGCAAATACAAACTACACATGCCAACATTCATTCAAATGCCTTCTAATTCAGCTCTATACTTAATTGCCAGCAGCATACAATATAGCAATGACTAGTCACGTTCGTTTAACTGAAACGTTCCAACTAAGTTCAGTTCCAAAAAGCTTGTAACTTGGCTAAAACATGCAGAGTGCCAATTATGCAATTGGCGCAAATTCGTGCGACTGGGTTCTGCTCTCGGTGATTGGGTGCAGAGTGGGCGATGAAATGTGGGGAGATTAGGTACATACGGAATGACCAAATGAATGACCAAATACAAATTATAAAGCAGCTTTAGATAACCTAGGTCCATAAATATACGTTTGCCTAGGTACTTACTAGTTAATGTTTACCCATGTTGGTTTCGTAAGCACTTCATAATAATTTATACCTATCCTACCTAGCGAAGTGTTGTTATAAAAAACGCTGACATCTTAGATTTTTTCTTCGACATCCCACATCTCAAAGCATGCTGCTATTGTCATACTCTGCATGAAAAAAGACAATATTGTAGCCTTTGAAGAACATAGGTTAGTAGATTTCGTTTTCTGTACCAAGTTTTCAGTGTGTTTGCACAAATGTAAATAGCGGTGGGTGGCGATTCCTCTAATGAATTCCGTGTGATCTGTCGCTGCGGCTGCCAACTTGCGGCGATCACTAATTGGATTGTCACTATTTACTCAGGTCTGGTTGCGAAATTTGAGGCACTAAGATGTGCCCAAATTCTGGAAGACTACTAGGTACAAAAAAGGTACATAGAAGAACATTCATGGTATTTTATATGCAAAAGATTGCTGAAAAGGTAAATGAGGAATACTTAGTCCCAAACGTATGCCGTAATAACTAGGTGAAGAAATGGATTCTGCAATTTTGTCTGTAATAGCACTCCTCATAATCGTGTTTCAAAGCAATATCTAGTTTTTATTTTCTCAAAGCAGCAGAAAATCGCAAACCGAATTTAATAATCACTGCAGCAACATTTCTATCATACCCCCATTATTTTTACAAAAACAAATCAAGTAACATCAAAATTCGTTATCTCCTGCAATTCGGACTGGAAAACCTTTTCAAAACAAAGACTGTAATACTTATGATGGATAATAACAATAAGCGAATGTCTGCTCTCGGACTTCACAAAGAAAATAAAATTATATTTGACGGCTCACAGCGGGTACGGTCTAGATTCTAGATACAAAGCGATAGTAGGTACAACTGGATTTCAGTCTGGATTTTTCACCGTCTCGTGTTGATTGTACAAAAGAATTCACAAATAGTTTTGTTGGTTTTAATTAAAATACAAAGAAGAATCATATTATTTTAGGTACCTAGCAGGAATTCAGACTGTCAAATGGGGGTTTTCACTTTTTCAAGTACATAGTCTAAATTCCCTGGGCCTTAACTTATATTCCTAGAGGGTTCGTTAAAAAAGAAAGTTGTGGAAAAGTATTGTGAAATGTGCCTTTTCAAAACCCATTAAAGATCTATCAAATGGATAAAGCTTTGCATAAATTATAATAAATAAAATAATAAAATGAAATCACTATGGGCTATCAATATTGTTATTAGGAAAAAAGTAATTACGGAGGTTAATTAACGATAACTAATGTGTAGTATGTACCACGGGTTAAGTTAATATTCATGACACGAGGATATAGTGCCGTAACTCAAATTAAATGAGAGCATACGGGGTGAATTATAAGCAATTGCCATGATTTTCCTCAGAAGTTACACTGTTCCATTCCAAGAGAAGTGAAACATTTTTTTTAAAAGATATTATCCAGTCCAACAGCTAGATGAGTGGATGACATTCAGAAAATCGCGGGTAAGCTAGTTGAGACTCACACAGACCAGGGAAGCATGCCACAAAAGCAGGGGAGCAGGCCTATACTCAGCAGTGGGGGGAATAGGCCTGCCAGTGTGATGAATGATGATAAAGATCTTCCTTTACGATTTTGTGGAATAATGATCGTGTTATCTGGCTGTTAAGGTGGGTATCATTCGAGTATTTCCATGTAATGTAACGTTCTTACGAATGGTACAATACAAGCAAAAACTCAATTTAAAAAAAGCATTTTCATGTAATGTTCCTGCGAATGCTCGACACGGTGTTCGAAGTAATGCTCACGGCTAGTGAGCCTGTAAAATTCTTTTCTATTTTGCGTTAACTCGTCGTTGAAAAGTTGGATCTTCAAGTTGCGTGTGATGCGTTCATCTTTCTTGATGAAATTTTACACAAATCCGGTGGTTTGCAAAATCAAGTTGTAACTAAACGTCGAGCGTCGTGCTCATTGTTTGATTCGTGAAAGAAGTGGCTCGATGTTTTGTTACAAGTAAATACTCCAGTCTAAACTCATCTTTAGCGTAAAACAATAATACAAGCTATAGGTACTCTTGACTCATACCTGACGTTACTTTCTACGCTGTTCGTTTTTCCTCAAGCAAGTAGGAAACGATAAAACCAAAAATAATATTTTAACATTTTAAAATCTTTGAACGCAAGAATAAGCTGGGATATTTTTATAGATCAAGGCTTGCTCAGTTCCTCTTACAGAAAACTATTAAGTATTCTGAATACCGCACGAATAAAACTTTAGTCAAAGTAAACTTTGAACAGTTTTGAACAAACGATTTCAATTGTAACCCATAGACATACGGAGCACGTAGATGCAAACCCTTGAATTCGGAATACATTTGCGATAAGCTGCACCATTTGATATTTCTGAAATTCAAGTTTTGAGTACGTTATGTGTTTTTCAGGGCTTTATGCGTTCCGAGGTCAGTCATCCTCATAACACTCTCTGTGTCAAAATGCTGACTAGGACGTAACTATCTTTTTGTAAGTCAAAATATTGGTATCTAACCAACCTCGATATTAGCCCAAATCGATGTGTATTAGACTGAATGGATTCTTTCTATTAAACATGTTGGGCAGCCTCTCACCATGATTAACAGACAAACATCGAACAAACACTTTCCGAGTTGTCATCTATTAGATAGTAAGTAGGTATTCCAACTTCTACTGCTTGAATACGAGGCTTTTGGCTATTTTGTATGTCTGTTTTTTTAAATGTGCGTTTTTTTTTTGTGCAGAATAAACAATTTTTCTTTCTTTTCTTGTATTACCAGCCTACTATTATTTAGACGAATAAAGGTGGGTAGTAGACGCAGATCGCCTACATTTTCCGAGAAAGCTTTTGACCATTACACAAATAGACTCTGATGTAGGAGTGTGTAAAGTGTAGCCTGCCTTTATTCGTGTGGTTGGTTAGTAAAAACACACTTAGCTGCCCAAAATGCGTTTGAGATGACGTGATGCTGGATGTAGAACAGTGGCTTACTTTTAGTATTCAGTAGTAAAAAACAATTAGAAATACTGTAATATCACTGTTGCTACATTTAAGTTTGCAAACCTCACAGATCTCATCTAGTTTTTAAAATATGGTTGACGTGTTAAAGTGTTTGTACCCTGAAAGAAGGTTTGTTCTTTCAGAAATAAAATCATTTATCATTTAGAGAGCTTTACTGAAAGGTTATAATAGTCTGTTTCTTAGATTTGAAAATCACCAAGGTTTTAAGATTTAGGGTTCTGTAGAAATATTGAATATACTTTATTGTACACCAAAATTGTAACATAACTCGCTTTCTAAATTCCTGTTTAAAGGATGACAAACAACTTCAATAAGAACACCGTGGTTTTAAAGTGCTGCCTCTTAGACTATGTTGTGGTATAGCAGATGTTAACATTCATTATTATTAGCTGTTCCTTACATAACATTAGGCGTGTGTCGTGTAAGAAGTGAGGCTGTGGTCAATCTGAAAGCATCGAAGAAAAAAAATACAAGCTGTTCTAAGGAACTTATTTTTATAGAACTACAGGAAGAGAGCCAACTTATAATTGTGTATTGACATTCTAGATTAGGATTGCAATTTGCTTTCGAGGTGCGAAGCTCTTTGAGTTGTCTCTTATAAACCCACGTTGCAAAAAGAAAAATGCACATTAGTACCTAGTTTATCTACGGTCTAATATGTAGGTAGGTATAGGCTCAAAATATGGGCAGGACACATTGCCCGCAGAACAGATGACCGATAGGGCCGAAAGGTTATGTAGTGGCGATCGCGTACCGGAAGACGTAGCGTCGAAAGGCCTCCCATAAGTTGAACTGATGACCTTGTGAAGGCCGCAGGAATCCGCTGGATGCGGGAAGCACAGAATCGGTCGAAGTGGCTGTGCTTGTGGGAGGCCTATGTTCAGCAGTGGACGTCTTTCAGCTGAACGATGCGGTATATAGACTCGAAAAACTATCGTTCATGATATTTTAATTAAAATAAAATAATTGTCGATTTAAATAATTTATTGTCGCTTTGCAATCGTAAATGAAATACGCTCTTATTGGATTTATTACTTATCACAAGTTCGTGGGACCTAGGGACAACCACCATCCGCTATCAATCAGACCACCTCCCATAGTGTCTAAAGCATAGCTTATTACTATTCATGAGGCACAACGACTGGGGATTTAATTAATTATAAGATTACCGTCACTGCGCAGACTACAGATAACAGAACTCCACCGTGATGATACTGAGCTCAGGTAATATTACACCGTGTCAAAATATAGTGAGAAACTTGCCACGGATTTTGTGAACACAATTTTTGTTAAAATGCCAGGAATTTTAGGAAATGTTGCTACACCTAATACTCTCTTTTAGTTCCCATCCTTGACTACGCTAATGTCAGTTATTTCGAGTTATTTCGATCTCACTTAGGCACAATAAGATAAACTTGAACGATTTCAAAACTTTGCATAAGTGTTATATTTGGCCTGCGCAAATCACATCACATTTCTGATTTTCGTACAAAGCTCAAGTGACTTCCCATACATCTTCGCCGGAATTCTCAATTCTTACTTCAGCTCAACAGTATTCTGTTCAATCCTATAACCCCCTCGTAACTTAAAGAACGTTTTATGTTCCTTCATTCATGCATGTAAATAAATTAGCAAATCATAAAGGTTAAAGTGTAATATTCAGAAGTCCTTTTTGAATTCTTAACACATTTCCCCTTCCGTTGAACGAACTAGGTCATGAAAAACATTTGTTTCTCAAATTCAATTATGAAAACTTCCAGCGGTCTCGAATTAAATAGTAGAATAATTTACCAGACACGACTGTTAAATTATCAAAATGCAATTAACATGAATTAATTATCATCCCGTAAGGACAAAACTTGGTTTAAAATTAAAACTGTAATGCTGGAACCACGCAATCGTGAGGAAGGAATAATTATTTCGTTAATTATTTACAACGGCATCTTGCAGTGGCGGTGGCGTGAGTGAGTGGCGCGAGTTAAGCCTCGTGCAGACTGGCACGACTCGACACCGGTAATTGTTCTGCTGTAAAGTTTTCTTAGAAATTGTTTTGCTTGAGTCGCGTCACGCCAGTCTGCACTTTCAGATAAACCTGCAGCCACATTCACCAGTTCTCATAGCTTTGCATTTACTAACCCTTCTTAGTATGTGCAAAGCTATGAGAACTGGCGAATGTGGCTGTTAAGCTGGAGAAATTGTAGCGATCGATAATTAATCATCATGCATGCAGCAAATATTTGGCGTATTATAATAAGATTTAAACTTCTGGAGCAGTTCAGGAATGTACTTAACTAACAGAAAGAAGTTCGGTTTGCTGACGACATACTTATCATGGCTGAGACCATCAGGCAGGACCACAGTACAATGTTCGATGACCTCAGTAGAACTTCCTAAAGAGTGAGTCTTAAAATCAACATGGACAAGACAAAGGTCATGCCAAATACTCATGTAACACCCATTCTCATGAAGATAGGAGACGCTACTCTCGAAGTTGTGGACGAGAATGTTAACCTAGGACAAACTGTCCAGTTAGGTAGGTCCAACTTCGAGAAAGAGGTCAATCGTCGAATCCGACTCGGCTGGACAGCGTTCGGGAAGCTACGCAAAATCTTCTCGTCCCACATACCGCAATGTCACAAGACGAAAGTCTTTGACAGTGCGTGTTGCCAGCGATGACTTATGGCACGGAAACGTGGTCGCTCACAGTGGGCCTTATCAGAAGGCTAAAAGTCACGCAAAGGGCAATGGGCCTATGTTTGAAGTTTCGCTATGTGATCGAATAAAAAATGAAGAGATCCGCAGGAGAACCAAGGTAACCGACATAGCCCTAAAAATTGCCTAACTTAAGCGGTAATGGGCAGGGCATATTGCTCGCACAACAGATGGCTAATGGGTTCGAAAGGTTCTGAAGTGGCGACCGCGTACCGGAAGACGTAGCATTGGAAGGCCTCCCACAAGGTGGACCGGTGACCTTGTGACGGCCGCAGGAATCCGCTGGATGTGGGAAGCACAGAACTGGTCGAGGTGGCAGTGCTTGGGGGAGGCCTATGTCCAGCAGTTGACCTCTTCGGCTAAAATTATGAATAAAAAGAAGCTAGAGCATATTCCGAGTTGTAGCAGGCTTTGGACAGAGTGTAAGGTAGGTATTAACTTGTCCAAAGCTATAAATAAGTTTCTACCTAATCTTCATCATAGCTAAAAAACATTTCGGGCAGATCCTAGCCGACATGTGCACTAGGTGGCAGTGGCGAAGCGTGGTAAAACGATAGAGGTAAGCCAGAGTTAAGAAAAAAAAAAACAAAAAAAGAAAACAAAAAAAAAAAAAACTTCGGGTTTTCGTCGTGGCCGCGAAAAGTTACTTCTTGTTTACCTATCAAAATGACGGTGTCAATAAACGGTTTCATTAAATTCCTATTTCGATCTACTTTTCTATTAATAGCTTCTTGCAAATTAGTGAAAATAATTCTATTCCTACCAGTCCCGAACTCATAAAACAGCTACGGACCTGAAGAAATTCAATTCATGATAAGCAGGATGCGCCTACGAGTTAATTTAACGCAAAGTGTTTTGTTGTTGGGATATTAAGACAAAAAATGTAATCTATGTAGGCGTTTTGTAATGTTTAAATTTTATGGTATATCAAATACTTATAGTCTGATTATTCAATGACGATAGAGCGCTTGTGTTCCGAATTTCTGAAGGGAAGCCGGTAGGAATCGAGTTGTTTATAGCCGCCGCCCCTGCTAGGTGGTCGCTCTAAAATGTAATTAAACTATTTAATTAAATCCCACACGGACACTGTCCTTTTATTTTATAGCACAGCACTCCAAGTTAAATGATTCGAAACAAAAATACATTTTTATACGATTTCATGGCCTTTTACGTTTTAATTAAAAGAGAGTTTTAATTATTGCAAAGGGTTAATTAAAACGGAATGTGTTCAGGGTTTCATGCTGGGTGGTCGCTGGTAAAATGGATTGTGGTTTTTAGATTCATTTGGTTGCCGTCCACTTTTTTGTTTGCAAGCTTTTGCAGTTGTTTGTGTTTTGTTTTCGTTTTGTATCGTAAATAGTGACTATTGAACTTATGTTATCCTGCAGGGTGACTGGTAATTTGACGTATTCCTTCCAGGACGTGATAGTGTGACCCATTTGCAATAAATAAGCACCCCATAAAGCCTAGGCGAAAATTCATGGGAATCGAGAAAACCCAATTTTTATGTTATTTTGTAAAAACTCCAGAATTCGTCACTAAATATCACTTTTCTTTAAACTCTCAAATGAATGGCCTTAATTGGTTTTTCATGGCATACCTAATATTTTAATAAACCTTTCGATGTAACTAAATTTTCTAAAACATCAAACAGGTAAAAGTTAAAGCAGAAGTTTACTAACCATTTTCAAAAATCATGTAAGGACAAGAACTTTGACACCAGTTATCTCGACATTTTACTAAGGCATTAAGCGTACAAATTACGGAGAAGACATCTAGAAAAAGAGATTTTGAGATGCTCCGGGTGCGTGATCGACCATTAACAGTCGGTCTCACAGCAGGAGTTGAGCTATCCGCAACCTGCCCACCCGCTCGGTTTCAAGAGAAGAGTTGCCTGGCCGTCTGGTTCGCCCCACCATGGATGTACGTATACATTCGCGTTGGAGCGATCAAGCCTCCCCCGAGAAGTACGAAGGGTAGTTCCACAGATATAGATCTATATTTGTGGTACTACCCTTCGTACTACTAGTACTTATTATAATAAAATAGATTCGCCGGGGACCGCTATAAAATACTTGAATAATAAACTTGGTAAATTCTTCATAAATTGATTTTTATTACGCAGGCGCTTCTTTTACGAGGGCTTGTAAAGTTATTAAAGCTTTTACTCACAGGTATACAGCGTTTTTATGTGTTCCTTACTTGGCTTTTGGACGCGGATGCGGTTTCACTGTGGTGCCAAAATGAAGGTTTTAAAAGGGAGTGTTTTATGTCATGTTGTTACTGTTCCGGTAGCAAAAGTAGAGATTGCAGGCAATTAATTAGATACCTGTGTGCCATGATTGATCGACAAGTGAATTAATTTAATTAGCTAGGCACCTATAGCTGGGTGAATTTCCCAATCAGAAAATTTTCGTGGCATGGATGAAAATGCCACTGCAGAAAGTTAAAATACAGTCGAAATAACTTTTATTTATTAGAAACTGTTACTACCCGCTTGAGACACAAATATTTTTTATGTTTGGCTTTTAGTTTATTGAATAAAAAACATGTTAACCACATCACGGTGGTTATCCCCCAATACGATTCTGATGTTAATTTGCCGCGAAACTACACTCGAGAGCAATTAATCCGGGTCACTTAAAGAATGTTAAAAATCTCGGAAATTAAAAATGATAGGTTAATGCAATAAATTGTATTTAATAGACAATGTAATACTCCTTAAATGAAAGTAAAAAAAATATGAGTCACCATACATTTTATTAACACAAAATTACATAAAGAAAAAAACTGCTGATCTCTCCTTAAAACAAAAATAGGAAACATGAAATTTTTGAACTTTATTACGATTTTCTTGAATTTTAATACTTCGTATTGCCTCCTCGTGCTTCCATTACTGCGTTTACGCGGTTTGGCATGCTGTACACCAAGTTCCTTATACGATTTTGGGGAATATTCTCCCATTCCTCTGTGAGAGCAATTTTGAGCTCACGAAGCGTGATTGGGGGAGGGTTTCGTTGTTTTACGCATCTGCCTAGCTCGTCCCAAGCATGCTCGATCGGGTTGATATCCGGGCTGCGCGCTGGCCACTCCATACTAGTAATGTTCATCTCTTGAAGGTAGTCATTCACAATCCTACCTGTATGAGGTCGGGCATTGTCATGCATAAATATAGCATCCTCACCTAAATTGACCATAAATGGACCAACGTGATCATTGAGGATTTCTTCCACATATCTTACGCTAGTTAAAGAGCCGTTTTCTATGATCACCAGCTCTGTGCGACTTTCAGAAGAAATTCCGGCCCACACAAGTACAGACCCACCACCGTAGGCTACTTTTTCTTCGATGCATGCTTGCTTGAATCTTTCCACTGGTCTTCGATACACTCTGTGTCTTCCATCGTGCTTGTAGAGCATAAATTTTGATTCGTCGGAGAACATAACTTTTGACCAATCTTCAATACTCCAATTTACGTGGCTCTGGGCATATCTTAGTCTTGAAATACGATGCCCACGCTCCAGTTTAGGGCCGTTTGCAGGTCTAAGGGGTTTTAAGTTAGATTCAGCAAGCCGACGTCTTACTGTCCATGCACTTGGGTTACTTCCTCCGAGGCGTCGAAACTGATTTGTGAGTTCAGTTCCTGTGAGAAAGCGATTTCGAAGCATGGTGTTCACCAAGTATCGGTCTTCTCGTGCTGTGGTACACCTGGTTCTGCCCGTTCCTGGTCTGCGTAGGTTAGAACCAGTTTCTTCGTAACGTCGGAGAACTCTTTGTACTGTTGACAGCGACACACCGACAGTCCTGGCTGTATCGCGCTGACTCCGGCCGGTTTCCAGCATTGTAAGTATTCTGGTGCATTCTTCAGGCGTAAGCGACATAATTTCAGCTTGAATAATGAATATAGAGCACTATCAACATGGTTTATGTACCCACATAAATGACAGATTACAAACAAAAGCAAAACCAAATGCTGTAATTTCGTAGTTCCATCTTCGAAAGTGGCCCTTTTTCAAATTTGATTTTTTTATGATATAACTTTACAATAACTAAGAAGTTTTAATACCTTCATTTAAGGAGTATTACATTGTCTATTAAATACAATTTATTGCATTAACCTAGCATTTTTAGTTTCCGAGATTTTTAGGATTCTTTAAGTGGCCCGGATTCATTGCTCTCGAGTGTATTTGTTATTCAGTTTTACGTTTATTTTTATTTATTAGGCCAGTAACTTTTGCCCACGGCTTCGCCCGCGTGGATGTCGGAAAATATCTCACGGGTACGTATACGTACTAACAGGATTACATACTTAATAGAAAAGAAAAAGGTCATTGACTCCTACCGATGCGCCCGCGTTGTCGTCAACCATAATTATTTTGTTACGCGTAATTTTGAATATGTGATATCTTTTAAAGTATTCATTTTAATGATATGATGTCAATGATATCAAATCATATTTTAATCTAAATGAAATGCCCAATTCAAATAATATTTTTTTTTGGATAAGAATATATGTAATATCGCCTAAAATACCTTCGAAAATAAAAATAAAATATTTTTTTTAATCAAATTCTGAAAGATAAAAATGGTTATTGTGGGTCATCCTTAGAAGATAGATATATGCCACCGCAAACTTTTTATTGAACTTTTTAAGGTGAACAATAATGTAGAACATATATTTTATGTAACTTTTACTATTTCCGCGGCGCACGCAAATAAAGCTCCCAGGTCGGCATGATTTTGGGCACGCCACAATTGCGGCGATAAGACCCCTCTTTGAGGAGTGGCTAGAGAGGCGCCACGGCGTCCTCACCTTCCGCCTGACGCAGGTCCTCACCGGACACGGCTGTTTCGGGAGGTTCCTGCACAGGATAAGGCGGGAGGAAACGCCCGGGTGTCACCATTGTGTGGATCGCCCGGAGGACACGGTGGAGCATACGGTGGAGGTCTGCCCAGCTTGGGCGGAGCATTGCCGTGTCCTCGTGGAGGCGATCGGCGGCGGTGATCTCTCGCGTCCGGCCCTGGTTCAGGCCATGGTACGGAGCGAGAGGAAATGGGAGGCCGTCACCTCCTTCTGCGAAGCTGTAATGCTCGCGAAGGAGGAGGCGGAACGCGTGAGGGAGAGGCAAATTTCGCGCCCTCACGCCCCTAACCGCCGCAGGAGGAGACGCCCAGGGCGTCGGGAATCGCGAGGCGATTTCTGGCCACCGTAGGCGCGGGCTTGCGGACGGTGAGCAATGGGTGGCTCAGCGTCCGATAAGGACCAGGCCCGGATCGACGGCGCGTTGTGTTCCACGCGCGCCTCAAAGAGATGTCAGCAGATTTGAAGGGGTCCATTAGGGCCGATGCCTGCCGGGGTTGCGAAGAAAACCGAAAGGGAGATCGTGGCCCCCGGCAACAGGGCAACCGAAGGAACACGGGTGGGTTTTAGTCAGTAAGAGTCTGACACGCCCTACCGCTCCGCCCAGAGCGGGAGAAGTTATTTGATGATTTCCCACCCACACAAAAAAAAAAAGGTCGGCATGATTTCTTCCGACATCTTCAACAATAATCGTCAAATTTCAACCAATTTACACAAAACCTTAATGAATTATAAACAAAACCTTTCGCATGAATTAGTCCATTGGTGAAAACCGTTTGAAAATCCGTTAGGTAGTTTTTAAGTTTATCGCATTCAGACAGACAGACCGACAGACAGATGTGGCGGAGTTTGTTTTATAATATGGAAGGATTACCTGCCTATACCTTACTGTTAAGTGAAAATTTTTCGTTCCGCGCAATACACTCATCCCGGTGGGCAAAACTGTTTTCATACGACATGTAGGGCCCGCTCCCCCGCGCTCACCTAGCTTGACGTGGAGCAACGGTCGGAACCTCGCTGCGTCATCCCGCTAAAAACGTAAGTAATTCATTTCGGTGAATGAGGATAAAAAGAAATCGTATTGGTGGCGCTTTTAACTTGTTTACTGAGTGTTTATTACTTTTAATTTTGTGTGTCGTACATGCGCCTCATGAATATATTTACTTGAGTAGTGCTCATTGTGTCCTAAACATTTTCATTATTTTGTAATTTAGTTTTTGTTTTTGCTCCTTGCGGTGTTCTCATAATGGTGGATTCGGTGGGCTGATACCGCCACCGATATGAGAACAAATCTCATTTTAGTGTCCTAAATGTGAATTCGGTGGTAATTTAGCTCATTTCAGTGGATGGCTTTGTAATTTCAGTGCCAATTTAAAAAAAAAAACAAAATCTGAGATATATTAACAATGGTTTCTTTGTAAAATCTGTTATTCATCGACTGTTAGTCGATACTGTCCTCTTTTCAAAAGGGTTATGCTTGGGGTTTCTCTACGTGATCGATCCAGAAATGAGGAGATACGCAGATGAACGAAGGTTGCCGACGTAGCTCAACGTATTAGCAAGTTTTTGTAGTATAGTGGTAGTGGGCAGTGCATATAACGCGTAGAACTGGTGGCCGAAAGGGCAGAAGAGTTCTCGAATGAAAACCACGTACCAGCAAGCGCAGCGTAGGACATAGACGTCCACCCACAAGGTGGACAGACGACCTAAGAAAGGTCGCAGGAAGTAGCTCGGTACAGGCCGCCTACAACCGGTTACTTCGGAAAGCCATGGAGGAGGCCTATGTTCAGCAGTGGACGTCTAGCGGCCCAGATGATGATGACGATGATTAGCAGACGGTTCTATTCTCAAGCAGTCCCTCTTTCACAAATGATATTATTCGCAGTCGGTCCCATTTGCAAATGGTCATATTTGCACTACATCCCATTCGCAATCCCCTCCCCCCTCCCCCCCTCCCCTCCCCTCCCCTTTTGATTTATGAGGGGGGTACGTAAATGAACTGAGGTATCAACATTTTCATTTCGGTGACGTAAATCTAATATCGGTGGTAAGATATCAAATGTCAGTGGACCGCTTTATCATTTCAGTGTCGGTCATTTAAAATGATTCTCAATTATCTCGTATGTTTCTTACGATATTTTGATCCCATCTAATTATATATTCATTAAAATAGACTGAAGGTCAATTTAAAGTTTTTTTTTTGGTAGCCTATATTGTGTCCCACTGCTGGGCAAAGGCCTCCCCTTTTTCCTTCCAAATCTCTCTGTTTTGGAAGGAAAACAGATAGACGATTTCAGGCCAATAATAAAACCCTGAAATAAACAAAACACCGAAATGAGATAAAATCACGACATATTGAAATTGACCCAGCTCTATTCTTAGCTGTTTATAAACACATAGAAAGTATGTTTTCCTTGCACGCTGCTGTGAGCCTATTTCCCAATGTGAAAATAAGTATAAAATCTTACATCTTAAGGTACAGCAACCCCATAATAAAAGCTGTTCACTCGCGTTTAGTTTATTTTATTTCCAAGAGTGCTGAATTTTTATAACGTAGTGAAATGCTGATATGCATATGTTTTTGGTTGGAAATTGATAACTTTATGATCTTTTAGTACCTATTAAAAGTATTCAGGACAGGTTCAATAAAAACTAATTTATTGGCGTACGTTTTCGTTTTAGTGAATTAAGGATTTGTATTTAAACTCATATCGCAGTTGACTTCTGGATATTAGGTATGCTGCCATCCCATTAATTTAAGAATTTATCTTTAGCTAGCAAGCAATATTATATTTCTAAATTGCAAAAGAATTTTCTGTTCATTTTATTTTATTATTCATGAGTAAAACATAAATGTAGGTACTTCTAACGAGAGCAGGCTAAACTTACTCCAAGTCATATACAAGATGGCTAACTTCTTAAATTCGACCTCAAAGTATAAAACAATTAGTATTTTGTAAAAGAAAATATAAACCACTTGTGGACAATTTCAAAGTAAAAGTTGTTAAACTATGTGTAATCATGGAAAACCTAAAAAGGTAAGTTATTTGTCTAACTGTGGCATGGAAAAACAAAAAGGTTATCAGAATACCTGTCACCATAGATGGCCATGACGAAATATTGAGGAGCTGGTAAGTAATATATTTGATACGAGTATCACTATATTTAGCAGATAAACTGGTGATTGGAGTATGACGTGAATACGTGAAATGTGCAGGATAAGGAATATTGATTTTGTATTTTTTTTGTTTTAAGATAGCATCCTTCAAAATTAGGATTCATTCTGCTGATCTTTGGACGATAGATATGACTGGCATTTGTTACCAAGCTAAACAGCTTTCCAAGAAAATTACACACCGTTAAGATGAAAAATAAAATAAAATTTGGTATGTTCCTGCCTCTATTATCCTGTCAAATTCAAATTCAATAGTAGATTGTTATACGAGGGGCTAAAATAACCAATTCTATCGAGGTAGTTTTACTCCCCGAGCTTTAGCGAAGGAGTAAATAGAAACTGAGTTATAATGTCTTTTATAGCCGTGTGTTACACTCTACTTTTTACTACGATTGCGAGAAAATAAAATAATCCAATACAATATTAAATAGTTTATTTTTTTTTTGAAAAAAATATACCATTTGTTCCCCGGTATGCGGTAATACGTTTCCATGGGATAATTTCCGACCTCCACGCGAGCGAAGCCGCGGGAAAAAACTAGTTTTACATTAAGAATAAATATTTTTTCGTTTTTGTAGGCTCGTTGTTTACAGACAAAAATTACTTTTCCCCTAGAGCAAGAAATGTTATTTTCTCCCGCTCTGGTAGCTACAATGACGGACTTTTTGAGCAAGAGGAGTAATACATATTTTATTTCACATAAATCTACAAAGGCACTTATGAAACGGCAGAAGCTAGGTGCACGGTTCCAATTGGTCACTTCCTATGGAGAAGAGCCGGCAAGAAACTCCACGGTAACTCTTTTAAAAATAATTGCTTTTACAATATTTTCAAATAACAGTGTTAATAGGTATGAGAGGACAGTGTAGGTCTTTCAACAAGCACCAGGTTCTTAACAAAATAGAAAATGGTCAACAAATCAGTCCACTAAGCCTACAGCGTTCTCACATTCACAAAATTGAAAAGAATCTATACAAAAGATGAATAAATTAATAATAAAAATAAAAACCTATTTTAATTAAACGCAAAATTGCCCGACAATAACCATTTTCTTACAGTTTTCTTCGTCAGATTCAATTTCCTACATCTATTAATAATAAAACCTTCAATATTGCTGCTACGTTCGTGAAGTTTTCATACGGCATTATGAATTATTGATGCAATAAGCAACTGTACTGTTTCCAGCCACGATTTGTTATATTTAGCTAGCTGAGAATAACTGTTTCTTTAAAAATTAAATTAATTTTATTTTGTACTAAGTTCTAGAGATACTCATTCAACGTATAAAAGTGTAGTAAAGAAACATATGCAGTTAGTTGAGCTTGTTGAATTGTTTTTTCACCACCGAACCCAATAACCTATGTATCACCAGTTTTGGAATATTAGAGATAGAAAAACTTATCAATCTTTGGTTTTAGCTTCTCAATAATCTGTGGAGAGAATAAGGAATCTTACGGAATTGTGGGACGCCATTAAATGACAGATCCAGACCATCAATAGCGATCTATCTTTTACTGAAAATAGGTTATTGGGTTTGGCCGTTAGAGTATGGGCGCCGCTGAGATTATAGGCACGTCATAATACATATTATGAGACTTTTTTTACGTTTTCTCTAGATCGATAACGCATTATTTCTTTAACCTAATTTGTCAAGTTATGAGAGTGAAACTCTACGAATATTCATTTTAACTAATAACTATAGAAATTGGTCTCTGACTGGATACATATAACAGATATACAACGCTGCTCACCCCTTGTGGAAAACAGAAGAACATCCGAATATCGATCGTAATCAAATTGGACGTGGGTAGTTCCTATATCCGTCATATCGTCTATATCGAACTGCAATCGTTGCGATATTACGCCGCCGCGCGCCGCCAGTGCCTCATGTTGACGCTCGAACGGCGACTTGTTGCTTGTCTTCAATAAATAAACGGACAGGAAATTGAATGCTGGGTTAAATGGGATCGTATAACTTCTTTGTTGTTGGTACGTACTGTAGTATTTCAGTCCTCAATACTCAATATAATTGATTGCATTCCACAATCTAAAAAAAATTTTTTTTATTAACTTAGTTTATAGTGTATTCCCACTTTATTGGATCTATTGAATAGGTACCTTAGTAATTTCAGACTTTTCAGCGAGATGTAGTTACGCAATTCGCCAAAATGGTGTACTTGTATAAATTTTACAATACTTGGTATGTTTCTAAAGTCGTTGTATATTTAGAACAGAATAGAATACTCTTTATACAAATTACAGATGTTAATGTAGACATTTTACATAATATTTTTATGAAAGTGGTTACTGACTGGAAAAAGTGGGAATACACCTCTGCTCACTCTCTCAGGGAAAGCAAGGCTGCGTGTGATATAGGTATGGCAATAACAACAAATAAATCATAGAACGGCCGAATGTAAAATGTAATCAAACTGGCCGTTTAATTTTTTCTTGTTTTATAACCACGGTTTGTCATTTAAATTAAATAGCACATACCAATACACAAGTAATCGAGATAAATTCAAAGTATCTGTTTTGACAAATACCTAAAACATTAACTTCATTGCTCTCGGGACGCATGAAACGAATGATTTGATTCCATTTTGTATTAGTAGTGAAATCTTTCAATCCGATAGTAAATGCTAACCATATATATCGCAGTCGTCTGATGCGGCAATTTGTCTGGAACGTGAGACTAAAGAAACAATGAGAATTGTACGTTTCGCAACGAGGGGGATATTGCTAGTAAAAGAACCATAATTATTTACAAACTAGCTGTGCCCGCGGTTTCGTTCAAGTGCCTGTGTAATAAAAATATAAATAAATAGTGTTTTATTTCAGGTTAAATACCCATAAAAATAGAATAAATAAGTAGTAAAAAACAGTAAAAACATTAAAAAATATTCAAAAATTATCGTTAAAAATTATCAGTCTTCAAAAATATTTAGTCATTTTTAGGGTTCCGTAGTAAACAAGGAACCTTTATAGTTTCGCCATGTCCGTCTGTCTGTCTGTCCGCGGTCTAGCTCCGAGACTCTTAGTACTAGAATTACTAGTACTTACTAGGACTTAGTAGTAGTGTTAGAAAGCTGTAATTTGGCATGGGTATACATATTAATCACGCCGACAAAGTGGTAACATAAAATTATCAAAAAAAAAAAAAAAAATTTTTTAAGTTACCTCCCCTACACGTAAAGTGATGATGTTTTTTTTTCTATCCCATGATGTGGGGTATCGTTGGAAAGGTCCTTCAAAAACATTGTGAGTAGGTATGTGAAAACCATTTTTGGATTCAGGGATCCGTTTGCAAAATAATTAGATTTAAACCCCTGCAAGCTAAATGGTTGGTTTTGGATGTGTGAAAAAAATTACGGCCGTAGTTTAAATAACGAAAATAAAAGAAAAACTATCACAGCTAAGTAAGCTCTACAAGTTAACGAGTAATAATCGACCAACTTATATTTGCAGTTGCAAAAACATATTTTCCCATACATTCCGTATGAGAGAACATGTTTTTCAACTAGAAAGTTAAGTTTGTATTTGGGATAAATTCATCCCAACTACGGAACCCTTCATTATGAAGGTGAACAGAAATCCAGAGCCCAAATATGGGACTTGCCAGGTTGCACGACACGACGAATAATGAAAATATTCTGCGGCGACCCCACGTAGTAGCAGAACGATGAAGATGATGAGTTTGATGATGATCTATAGTGTGTTCCAAAGGTATTTGATAAAAATGTAAACAAATGGATCAGAAAACCAATCTGTTGATGCCAGTTTGTAGTGTCACTTACAAATTTAGTGCTTTAATTTGATTATTTGAATTATAACCTTTAAGATATTTTTAATTTGAGGATTGAGTCTAATTTTATAACCTCCATTTTGACGATGATTTTCAATTACATTTTATATTTATGTTCTTCAAACAATAATTGATGGAAAAAGTTGTGAGATACAAAGTCGGCACCTTTTTATTACACTTCATCTGGACTTTCAATCTGCCTAGCCTTTTCCCAACTATGTTGGGGTCGGCTTCCAGTCTAAACGAATGCAGCTGAATACCGTATTTTATATGGAGTGACTGCCTATCTGACCTCCACAACCCAGTAACTGAGTAATATGATACCTCTTGGTAAGACTGGTTGTCAAACTTTCGGGTTTCTGACAACCCGTAACGTCTGTCATAGATCCACGAATGACAGCCGGGACCAACGGCTTAACGTGTTTTCCGAGGCACGGAAGAGTCTCGGTATGTTAAGAGACTCCTCCGTGCCTCGGATAGCACGTTATCTTCACTTCATCTGGACTGTGTGACTAATAAATTCCTTTAGTGAGGGATCGCGTAAGAATTAAACCCGAACAGGGTTTGTTTACCTATAGTTTTATCAGATACTCTTGGGACAGGCATTACAGCATTTACAGCTATGAGCTTATACCGTAGGGAAAATAAAAGAAATTCTTTGTAGATTTTCTTTTAAAAATCTGTTCTATAAATACGTACTAGTTTTCGTGTAGCTACTGAAAACTGAAATCAATCCGCTGTTCGGTCTCAGACAGGACTGAATGATGCTGTCGTTTGTCTTGGACGTGACTCTAAGGAATCGGAGACTAACCTTTATGTAGGAATGTCTTACATTAATGTACTGGAAGGACGTATTTCTAAGGTTCAGCAATGGTGGGGAACTTAGTATTGTACTTACCTAACTGGAGTCTTGATTTTGTTCGGCAAGTCGAATTTCGTGCTTACCTTTCTGATAGTAAAATTACTGACAGTTGTTGGTTGTTGTTGTTGAATGTGAAAAATGTAATTAAATGCTTAAGCATGACCTATAAAATAATTTACAGGTGTATGTATACCTAATGTAGGTAAATGGAAAACTAGTAATACGATAGCAAATTTTAACAAATTATTCTTACTAATGTACAAAAAAAAATGTCGATGTATGCTATTTAAAACCTGGTTAAGGGTTGTGAACGCTGGTTGCCGCAGGCACATTTTATACTTTTTGCCAAATCAGAGCGAACCGTCGCCGATAAGCGCCGACTAATTCCTATCTGAATTAGTCGGCGCCGGTTTAAAAAGTATAAAAACTGTCTGCGCTGATCAGCGTTGACAACCAGCGCTTGTCAGCGCCGACAAACGCTGGCGCATCGGCGCCGGCTACCAGTTTTTTACGTGAATACAAATAAATATACGTGAATAATAAAAGGCTGTTTCAGTTTCATAGGCATCTATGTACAGCTTCCTAACAAAATAAGCAGAGTATATTAAGTTATGCTTTAGCATACGTAAAGTCAGCAACGTTTGCTTCATTCAATCTGCACAGACAAACAAAATCGACCAACTATACAACCTTCGATAGGATGTATGTATAATTGTACATCTTACTCGTATGTGCCTGCATTTAGGGGCGTTGTAAGTAAATACCATTCAAATAGGAGATAATTGTTTATCTTGAGAGAAGAACCCCAGTTAGTGCAGGCAAATATGGTAATTTATTACTTTGCTCATAGCTCTAGTTGAGGCAGAGATATTGCTCCAATATCGATGTTCCAGTTTAGATCGGAGTTTATCGACAATTCCGAGTGAAACTTTTAAAGCATAATATCTTGAACAAAGTGTGCAATAAATCCATAAGTGGTCACTTCGGAAATAATATATTGAAAAGAAAAAAATACAAAAAATGTGATGAAAAGTTGTGAGGGTCTTTAAAGATAAAGTTCAGATGGTGTAAGTGTTTATTATTAGCTGGTAATGGTTTTTGTGATGTTAATTTATATCAATGCGTAGTACTCGTAACCGGCTTGCCTGTATGACGATATTTGAACGTAAACGAGGCAAAAGGAGTATGCAAGGTTCGTAGCAGGTGGCGTTCAGTAGTTTCTGGCCTACCCCCATGGGAAGATGGCGTGAATGTATGTATATATTCATTTAGATTGTGAGTCTTCAAAATCAATTAGGTGCCTGTAGCTGTTAAGAGAACATTGTGAAAGCTAGTTACATAACTTTGACTGGCTTTGTACGTAAATAACTATATGATTTGATATAGTTTCTTGTATTGACAAGTTACAAGTACCAGTACTGGGAATTAGAACAAAGGCAAGCTCGCACACATTTCTCTACAGACAAAAACCTTCACCAATTCAACACAGAAACAAAACAACAGATTTTATTTTCATCCTAACCTATTTTTGTCCCTCTAGTGGTTCTCAAAGTGGCTCATTAAGCCGTAGATAATCCCCCGTTTTCATGTAATGATTGTGCCGATGGTCGGGCGGCCGGGATTAGGAATGGTCATAAAACCGATACAACAATTAATTGGTCATTGCTGAGATTGCCAAAGTGGTTTATGCAGCCCGGGGGACGTTTTCAGTTTATGACTATTAGTTGATGATAGGCAGTCGATAGTGTCAATACGTATTCTAAGTCAGGGGTGTTGTCAATGTATTTTGTACGAGTTTGCTGAACTGTGCTAAGTTAAGTAGAGACGTAGAAAGATATTTAACGGAAATATTTTTGTTACAATAATTTGTTTTTACTGATTATCTGTGACTGTTTTTTTGTGAGTGCTACATACTTTAAAATAGTGCTTTTATTAAGGTAGGCTTGGAATCGGTACCAAAAGTACAGGTTCTATATCGGTACTTAGCGGTTCTTGCGATTTCGGTACCTGTACCGGTTCCACCAGACAGGTACCTGTACTTCATCTAACAGGTTCAGGTACCCGGCGCGTACCTCAAATTTCATATTTTCACGAGGACCCTTAAACCCTAAAACCCTTACTTGTGCATAGGCATTAGAAAAATACTTCACTTAGTACTTCACTTACTATAATAACTGTTTTCTCACTCTAATTTACGGAAATATTTATTTGGTACCGGTACATTAGAAATACCAATAGTACAGCTACTACGTCTGGTACCGGTATCACACCAAGGCCAATGTTACCGGTTCCCAAAAATACCGGTATTTCAAGCCCTGGTAACTACAGCTAATTTCAGTCCTTTTTAAAAGGACCATTGTCTTCAATGTCCAACAGTAAAGTGATAATTGAGCAATTTGCACTATGACGTAAATCACTCAAATAATTTCAGGAATTTATAAAAATCTTTGACCACCACTGTCCTAGGGACGTTACCAACGTTATCGAACCAGTCGCGTAATGTCATACTTTATTGAGCTTAGCTTAAGGCGGGCTATTTTGTTATAATAATAGCCCCGATTTGTTTAATATTATAAGCCCGTAATGAAGTACGGGCTGTTTGCGAGATGTATGGACCAAGTTAACGTGACAATTGGCAGAGGATATGACTTATTTTGCGATTTCTGTTATTTGTATGGATAAAGTATGTACATAGGTAGGTGATCTGTTATTGATTGGGTAAATGTATGAAGCCTTGTTGGGACCAATTATGATGAGACCAAGAGGCCATAGATATAATATTAAGTAGTAGAGACCGAAGACACAGTCCGGCGGAAAATTGTGGAACTACATTTTTTTAAATGCAATTTGATGCATTTTCATAGATCACATAGACACTAGCGCCGCGTCTATCGGACTTGAGTGGTGGCGCGGACTCTATTGTAGAGTATTTAGCCTGTATGGCCACCATGTAACCTTCCCGAAAATTTTAAAAGTTGATAGCAAGATTGAGACTCCGCTTGACGAACTGACAAGTCTGCGTCATGATGTAAAATAAGTACAGTGCGTTCATTACAACTTGACGAGTGACACAATTGGTAGCACAGAATTTTGCTGTCTCAGTTTCAATATTAATAGATTTCAAAATGGCAACTGACAGAAGTTATAATGAAGTTATAATGAACTACTTGTCAGCATTATTCGAGATCTACAGTGATCTCGAATAATGCTGACAAGTAGGCGATGTTGATAAAAAAACCGCCCACGTTTTGTTGATATGAATTTATCCCAAGAACAAACTTAACATTGTAATTGAAAAACATGTTCCCCCATACATTCCAACTGCAAATGTAAGTTTGTATGCACAATATCGAGTGATTTACAATGTTATTTTAAGACCATTGACTTCTTAAAACTTAATACAGAAAGACAGACAGACACATGAGTAAACCTATAAGGGTTCAGTTTTTTCCGTTTGAAGTACGTAACCCTAAAAAGCAATTGTTTTGTAAAAATGTATTGATGAAACAAGATGGCAGCGTTAGTTTCGTTTTTGGCCACGCGTAATAATAACTTTGTAGCGCTCTAGCTAGCAGATTTCTTTATTGCAGGTGAACACCCACAGGCTTCTTCACTTGGGGTTGAGGGTTTGTCCGAAAGGGTTAACGTAGCCCCTGGCAACATACAAGCAACTGAAGGAACATGGATGTGTTTTAGCCAGTAAGAGTCTGACACGCCCTCCCGTTACTTATTTTATCATTTCCCACACAAAAAAAAGGCTTATTCACTTGTTTCAATGGAAACGCGTCACAAAATTGTACCTCCTAAATCCCTATTCCTGTTCATCAACACCTTTTATATTCATTAACCTCACGCTCATAACAATATTTGTCGCACACCAAATAAATAGCGCAAACAACATTAGTATGTCGCTATTACACTCGCGTGCTAAAGTGTGCCACATAACATATCGCTGTAATAACTGAAACATTTTCACGAGTTCCGCTCGCGACTGTGCCGAGCTGCAGGGTTGGCAAATTTGTGGAATATGAAGAAAGTTGTTATTTAAATGTGACGTGTTCAGTGATAATATCAGCACTTGTACTAGTGGGCTGATACAATGAAATATATAATTATATTTTTTATTTTATTTTACACAAAGCTTACTTACCGACTAATAATAATAACACAATTAAAAAAAAAGTGAATTAAATAATTTATCTTTATTTCAGACATATAGTCCACAAAACTATTACAAAAAAGGCGTTAAGAGGGATGTTACAAAAAATAATTTTAAAAATGAAAAAAAAAGGGTTGGTAAAAACAAGTTGCACAATAATTACAAAAGTCTATTTCCTATTCCTGTGCCGGTGAACACATGTCCAGTACACAGTAAAAGGACTATCAATGTTGCATGCTTATAACGTTCTGAGGACAGTGTTGGTGCTGCCACGACCCTGGCAAACCTAAAAAAAAAATGAAATAAAGAGTAACACTTTTATTTGACCTACTTCTGCTTAACTCAATATTTATTACTGGCATCTACTAACCATGTTGCATCATCAAGTTAGCAATATTAAACTAAACCACTTCGTTCTAAATCTGCAGTTAGCTAACCCTAGATTTAGTACCGCTGAGATAATCGCGGGACTCCTAAAAATGAACGATTACGGTCACCGTCCCTTATTCAGGTGATACACCAACGTAACTGGATCCCTTACGCTTTATAGAGACATAATATTATTTTGGGATATAATGTGGCATATTTTCAGTACTTAGCTATCGTCGGTATACGTTGTTATGTGTATCCTCTCGCATGTTATGTTTTGTACATAGGTATACGTAATTCCTTTATTAGGAACGAGACTAATTAAGTTCGTAGGATCTCACCGCGTTACATTGAAGGTAATGCAGACTCAATGGGCTTAATTGGGAATTTATAATGAAAGAATTAATGGACTGTATTAAAATAAGTGTAATACCATAAATCACATGAAAAACTATAGAAAGTATTTAAAACGGCCACTGTTGCGCCACATTTGTTGCGCTGTGAGTGAGAAGGACGCGCAGCGGCCGTCGCGTACGGGTTCGGTACCTCAACACCCCGGGCCTTTCCGCGGTCACGTAAATATGTGTTGCGTCGACACAGACCAATGCGTAGGTGTTATTGGAATTTTCTATCAGAAATTTATTAGTAGCAGCCCGAGTCAGAATATGTGCCCTAGGTTGGTACCTACTGAGAAATTTACCGATAATAGGTTCGCAATTTTTTTTAAATGTGGTTTTACTAAGGTGCACCTCAGCCTTACCGGTCCGGGTTTACAGGCGTGATATTATTTATGTTATAAATAAAATATATCCTAACATTCCGACATGAAAAATCACTGTAAATCCAACAGTTCAGTTAACGCTGGGCGCTCCCTATTTATGCGTCTTGCCACCCCGAGTGATACCGTCATATTTATCGACAACGATCCCGGGATCCGCTTTATTTGCACCGCTCTATCAACTGATATCGGTGTCGAGAACATTTGGTACAAAATTATGTTGATGTTCGGAATTCAATTTAGGGAATTTAGATTTGTTCGAACGAAATAAACAGCTACTTTTGGTTTTTATGCAATCTGGTGATTATTAGTAACGTGCCCGTGACTCCTGTGCCAGTTGGCCAACTCACTAATGTCTGGATGTTGGGTTTTAAACTCTCGGCCGTTAGCCGAGCGTTCAAAATCCAACATTGTGCTTTTATTAAGCAACAGGTCATTCCCGGTGAACTTTGTGCCACATGAAACAAAATTTAGATTTTATTTTAATTTTTCGGCTGTTCTTTTGGGGTTTTCTTAATTTTCGAAATTAATTTTTTTTTTGCCTCAATACTGGGTAGTATTGAGGCAAAAAAAAAATTTAAAAAATCTAATCGGTCGAGCTATTTTCAAAGTTTTTGTGACACACGGCAATAAATTTTTATATTATGTATAAAGATTACATTAAGATGTCGCGTAGTGAAAACGGTCGTAAATGACACAATAATTCCGTAGTAAGTAATATTATTACTGTTAAGGAAAATTAAGCACCACACTAATAAGTTATGTCCCTTTGAGACAGAAGAGAGAAAGATTAAATAGTTCTCTAGATAATTAACTATGAGCACATGAGTAGGTGTTCTCAGAGGAATATGAATTGTTAGTGTTACTTGCTAAATATAGGCAAAAGAAGCTTCATAGAAAGAAAATTCTATCAGATTTTGAAAGAAATTTGAAATCCATTGCTTAATAATAATATGTTTGAAAAATTCGGCTGCTCGACAACGTAAATAACACAATTAATGTTGTTGAACTATCAAAATAAAAGGTGTGTTACCCCGCAGCTCTGGAAAATCCATGGAAAATAAGGCCCGATAAATAAAAGTGGAAACAGCTCGTCTGGAGCTGCACTTTACAACTTTTTCTTTAAAGTGGTCGAGTTATCAAAAAAAAAACATTTGCAATTAACAAGGAATGGATACAAAAATGTTAAATACAAACTGTTCTGTTATGCATAGAAACGTACTTATTAAATTTTCAAGGAAAAGCTCTCTGCTATCAAGTATTTACCAACGGACCCGCGCCCGCCAGTTTCTCGAAGGTAATTGTGTAACAATACGAACCTATAATTTATCCAACATTTACACAACTGTTACGAAGTAAATTATTCTATACACTTTCCTTTATTACGTTTTCCTTAGAAATCTAAAGGAAAAAACGTCAATTCATGAAATTTTATGAAATATCTTACATAACAACTATCTAACTATGCGAAAATATAATAATTTACAATATTGTCAAGTTCAGCATAACTTCATTATATTCAGTTTAGCATATTCATAGAAAGTGGTAACAAACATACAGCTTTCCTTCAATTAGCACCCGCTCGAGGTTTGAGAGACTAAAAATTACTGTATGTATGATCTTCGACCATTACACGATCGATTCATGGTGAATACAGACAATAAAATCGCTTTAAAAAAATAAATAATACTTTTTGATCTTTGCTCTTTTTCGGAGTTGCCAGTAAAAAAATGCGTCAGTTGACAGTGTTGCTAGTGTGGTGGTATGTGGTGCTGTGTGAGGGGTTGGAAGATGCTGTCGAAGAGAGAGGGAAGAAGAAAATTGGATTGTTTAGTAAGTTTTTCACGCCATGCTGATGTAACTTAGAAATCCGAAAACTGGGAATGATTTATAAATGCATGAATCTAAAAAAAATATGTCTTATAAATTGGAAATGTTTTTAATAAAACTTAAAAAGTTGAATAATTAAAATTTATAAAAGCGTGCCATTTAAAAAAAATACTTTGAAATCATCACAGTTTCAAAAAAACATTCGTAAAAAATGAAGATTTGATCGATTTAAAGCCAATTCCTTCAGAAAGCTCCCAAAAAAATTCTGTACATTTTATCGCTATTTCACAGATTGATATTTTAACATCACTCAAACAAAATATTATGTAGTTGGAACAAAGATATTTTATTATTAAATCATAAATGGATGACGTGCAATAAATTCAAATGTTCACGGCCATTGAAAAGCGATTATCGAATACCGCTTTATCGACGCAGTCGGCTCATAACTTTAGTGCGAAGCTATTTGTCACCATTTCAATAATATTGTGCATTTTAATGTTTGAAGGATTGATTGATTCGTGCTGGGGATATATTTTATGTTGAAGATCTCTCAAATCAAATCTTAAATATTTATGAGACGATATTCGTATTGTGCTTTCAAGAAATTTAAATATCTTTGTAGTCGAGTAAAAAGGGTACCTACTTTCTTCTAACCGTAAATAGGTGGGTGTGTAGATAGTGAATAAGTAAGAGCGTTTTCGCACTGTATCCGATCCGAATCCGAATTCAAGATCCGAATTCAATCCGAATTAGGAATGTTCTAAATTCGGACGGACATTTCTCGTATTCGGATCGGACTTGTGCGATACCGCTCTATGTTGTACAGTAGGCTGAACAACAGTGGTAACAAAACCGGTACCGTATAAGTTGCCCTCTCATTCGCCTCTGTAGGTACTACGTGCTTGAGCTGGTAATGTAGTAACACAGCCAGCTCAAGGTCAACATGTTACTGTCACGCGACGACGTGCGGTCGACTGTGCCGCATGTTAGCCGACGTTCGCACAGACGTAATAAAATGGCGGGGTTTTATCGCGCACTGGATTTTCAACTCTCGGTTTAAGCCGACCGTTGAGAATCCAACGTGCTGGGACGCACTCTCGTCCCAGCACGTTGAAAAAACACACTATCGGATTTTCAACTCTCGGCGCTAAGCAGAGCGTTGAAAAACAAGTGCACGAAAAAAAATCGCTGCAATTTTTTTACGTCCGTGGGAACGTCGGCTTAATCTTACGCGGTTATCACACTGCATCGAACACCGCTCCGGTATGCGGTGCTGCGGTTTTTAACGTTGACTGTAGAATCTTCATTTTTATACTAAAACCGCAGAGTATAATACATTGAAACTGCTGACGTAAATTAACGCAGGACGGAAATGAAGGCGAGGCATCGTGTACCGCATCTCCGGACGGAGACACAGAGCAAACCGTACGGTAGTACGGTTCCCTGCCTCGCACACCGCAGCGGGATGTGGCGGCAATGTGATAACCGCTTTAGTCTGGAAATACGGCAGCAATTTTATTTCATGTTCCAATAATACATAAACAATACCTACAAACTAAACAATATGACAAACAACAAAAGAAAACCCCATAATATCCTTATAAACAAGGATTACCTAACATCTTGTTAATATTAATAAAATAAATAAGATTGGTTTATTGAATGCCTCCTCACGCATGCTCGGACGAAGCAATTACTTCGCTAAGTCTATTTTATTGTTATGTCCGAAAACCTTCGGATTTGTGCTTGGTTTAGTATGAATATGAAGATACTTATGATAGAAAACTACCAGAATCTTTTATCTTTTCAATTTGTTAAGACGTAACAGACGAGGGCTTTTGTCGAGAGGACTGTTGTTAACTTCCTCGAAATTATTGCTAATGTCCTACCTCCTAACAAAGAAAATAAGAAGAGTGCTGTGTTTAGTTTAACAGGGAACATGTCTGGAAGTTCAGTTTAGGTTCTTAATCTTTCTGACAGGTTTTGTTCTACAACGTCTCAAATTACGTGATTCGAAACTTTTTCAAGCCTCAAATAGGTATTACTTACAGCACAAATATTTTTCTTTATTTTTTCTTTACGTTTGTCTATTAGTAGCAATATGTTTATTTTGACCTTGTGCTATCTCTACAGTTGAAGCGCCAGTCTATGATCACCAATCCATTTAGCTAGTGTGGTGAAAAGTAATTAATTAATATAATACATAAAAAATTACTACTCATTGAATTGGAAAACAACACACACTTACACAACAAGAACAGTTTAGTAAAATAAATAATAGAATGATAATTAGTAATTAATGCAAATTAATGAAATATATAGAATATAATAATTAATACAATTTAATGAAATATAATAATTAATACAAATTAAATAAATACAAAAAATTAATACAAATTAATCTACCCTACCTGATATTAACTATTATGTTGCCGTGCCCTAACCGGGTTTCATGTTGGGACTTACTTATTTAAATGTAACAAATTAATGTACACATAAATGCAATAAAGAGTTTGAGTTTGAGTTTGAGTGATTGTGGCAGCATTGCCGATTCTCAGTTCTAGAGGAGTTATTCCAACATAAGAAAAGCTATAATCATGAAACCATGATATTAAAATATATCAATCAATCAATCATTTATTTTGTTAAACATAGGTATGGTTGCAGTTAGTAAATTGTCTAAAATATGCGCACTATGTTTTGCCAGTATAAGGCGTACAAAATTAATACAAATAAGCAATTAAAATTAAGGTGGCATGCCAATAGATTACAAAATAAGAAGAATAAGAAATAATAATATCAATTAAAAATAATATGTCAGTTATGTAAACAGGTACAATTTTAGACAAGTAAACACATTCATACTTAGTCAATAAATAAAATCATAAGTGGCAGGGACACCGACGCGAAAACTGTTACCATGGATACAGTAGGTACACGATACTGAACCCACTTGCGTTTAAATTCTTCGACGGTTATTTAAAAAAAATCTGCTGTTTCATACAAAATTACAGTACGTACACGGTCAAAATGTATGGAACAGATGGTTTAAAAAAAAAATAAACGACGGAAAATTTCAACGCAGGGGGGTTCAAAATCATGTACTGAATCCATGGTAACAGTTTTCGTGTCGATGTTCCTAGCACCGTGTAGTTTTGAAATAGGATTTTTTATTCTTCATCAAATTGTGCTTTTTCTAACCTTATCTTTTCTCTTTTCCAGTATACTTCGTAGACCTGGTCATCAAGAAGATCTTCATCCTCAAGCTGATATACGCTTTCGCCTTCTGGCTGCTGCTCCACAAAGCTGGCTACATCTTCGGCTGGTTCCTTAGCTTTATCAAGGAGAAGCCGGAGTATCATGGGCATCACGACCATCACCATGTGGAGTATGGTCCTCCTGGGCCATATAGGAGGGGCAGTCAGAAACCGTATAACCCTTATTCGAAGCCTAGTTCCTATTCAGCTAAGCCATCCTATATCCCTATGTAAAACTTTTTAGTTTGTCTCGAGGGAGGTGTTGGTAGGATATTCCAACAGGTATATTTATATATTCTGTAAAAATCTCGCCGTGAAGTGAGTTTGAAGTGTGTCAATAGTGTGTCTTTAGCATCCGGTGGGATGATCACTTCAACCTCACTTCACCTTAGTTTTTACGGTGAGATTTGTTTGTGTTTTGTCTGTACTTAATTTGTATTGCATTGAATTTTCGGTGTGTGATATTATGAAGGGTATAGATAGATAGATAATATATGTTGACCCAACTTAGGCTGGGTTGTAAGTTCAAGTCTCGCATCGAGATGTTATTTTTGTGTGATTTGATTTGTAGAGTAGAGTGTAAGGTAAACCTATTTATTGAGTATTTTTTAAATTATTATTATTAAAATTGTGTAAATAGCGATAGGTGAAAGATAATTTATTTTATTGTGATTGTAAATAGGTAGTATTAAATCAACTAAATTATCGAAGTTATATCTTGTGTTTATTATTAATCCTATCCTAAAATTACCTACATTAATGGATATACAGTTGAAACAACATAATCCTATAAAATTAAATGAGCACTATTTGCCTATCACCCAGGCCTACATCGAGAAAGCTCTATTCCTTGAATAACCTACTACTAAGTAGGTACCTACTCGCCAAAGAAGTTAAATACGAAGTTAATAACCGAACTGACCATAATACATGCTTATCAAGAAGTTGGCAAAGTTCACGTAAATAGGGGACTAGACACAGAAATGTGTATCAGTAAAGCTGAAATGAGTACCTACCTACGTAGTTTGTTTATTTCGAAACTCTCTTCGTTTTTATAAACCGAGCTTACAAAATTGCTGAACGTGGTCAGTTCCTTAAAAATTACCACTTCTTATTTCTTTTCCGTTTGGTTACTAATTAACCTGGTGTACGAGTTTTTATGCCGCCCATGGGTCTCTGACTTGACATGACGTCGAGATATCTCTCAAGCGTGCCGGTTTCCTCACGATGTTTTTCTTCACCGTTTTTGAAGCAAGTGATAATTATACAATACGCACATGAATTCGAAAATTCAGAGGTGCGTGTCTTGGGTTCGAACTCAAGAGCTATGACTAGGCAGTCCGACGGTCACACCACTATCACTTCTGTAAAATTTACTACTGTAGAAGGAAGACACAACACTATAAACAATATACTCCGTATTGGTATAGTTAGTCCACGTCTGCACGGACTAAAAATACCGCAGCGGGATTTTATCGTGCACTGGATTTTCAGAGTGCGTCCCAGCGCGTCAAAAAGAGACACAGTTCAATTTTCAACTCTCGGCGCTTAGCAGAGCGTTGAAAATCCAGTGTGCCTATAAAAAATCGCCGCGGGAAAAAATCACCTGTGGTACCTGGGCTTACTATCAAAGTAAGAGCGACAATCGGGCAGCCTAGCCGGAACTAGAGGAAAAGGGGCTAGATTTTTATAAAAACACACCAATTAATTATGAATTAGTGTCATTTCTCCTGTAAATAAAAAAATAACTGTTTTCGGTTAAAAATATGCAAGTCAAATTTAAATATTTCATAATTTAATCTGTAAAGAACACCGGGTAAAAACTGCAGTAGTAAACTACTAGCGCCCCCTGGCGGTGGCTGCGGCACATTTCTGTCACTTGTGGTGCCAACTTCTCTGTTTTTATCTTGACATAAATTTTACGTTATTTTAAAAGTACTGTATGACAATAAAATGTAATGAGCGCCTTATTTTCCCCTCTTTCGTGTTAAAACTTAAAAGCCGTTTGCTGATATTTATGTAGTTATTTTGTTGGTAGTTAAAACATAATTATTATGGCTACTGTTATAGTGTAAGATTACAAAGAAAGGGTTCATTGAGTCAAGATTTAATTAGGAAATTAACCCTCTTAAAGGTCATTTTGACTAAAATTTCTCGGGAAATAATCCCTTTCGAAATGTCACACACACACACATTTAATTTTCTGCTCGATGGCTATCATGAATTGTCTATTATTTGAGGGGATTGGCGCTGATAGCCGAAATACAGGCTTTTTCCTAGTTCGGCTACAGATGTTTAATTTATTTGTAAAACGAAAATATAGCTTATAAGACAATTACTATTGTGAATAATTATTGAAATAAAAAAATTATTATTGAAATTTTGAGAAAATACCTACCTATTTCGTATTTGTATGGTTTCCAAAATACCATGAAATATCTAAGCATTTATTTCGAAAGTGGGCAACGTGTTTTTATTAATTTGGCAATATTACTGTGTGGAAATATGTAATGTGGCTAACTAGCGAACCAGAATAGTAATAATGAATTGCAATTATAACACTGAATTTGATCTTGTAACCGTTTTAGGAGTAAAAAAGGCATTTGGAAAGTTTTCAAATACTTTTTTTTTACATCTAAAACTAAATGTTCGGTGTTATGATATTAGTTATTGCATTTCCTAATCAATATTTTAAGTAATTAGTTAGCCACATTTCATATTTCAAAACAGGTAAATATTTGACAGCTATTTGCGACGTTGCCACCGATAAGCGCCCTTAAATATTACGCAAGTATTTATTCTCGTGACTGTACTAACAGAGTGCATGTAGAGAGGGGAGAGCTTTTAAATATTCAGGTTTTCAGGACTAGGATGAATACAAGTGGACTAAGTTGAGTAAGATGTCTCCATTTCTCTGAGTTCCTTTATTTATTTGGGTTCTCCAACAAAGGCTACATAGATACAATAGAAATCACAATGATACAAAAGATTCTTTTACGTGGGCTTTTAATTACAAGAGACCACAGCATGCACATATAACTATGCACGCACATATAAGATGTAAACAGGATGAGGAGGAGGAGGAAAAAGAGAAAATAAATGTTGAAATTAGAAAAAAAAAACCTTTTTAAGACTGACATACAATCTTGGCTCCCTGTTAACAACCTTCTTAAAATAAAATTTTAATATTATCCGTGACTTTTACTTAAATCAACGCATTAACATTTACTCTTGACATCTCATTCAATTTTAGCTCATATCCTAAAGAAAATGAAAATAAAAATAACAATTTCGCCACGCCATCAGGACATAAACCGGATAAAAGCGGTTCACTCCGGTTAGAACCAGTTTAATATAATCTTAAGTATTGCGCGCGTGGTGCTTAAGACTGTCATTTGAAACGGTACACAGTTTCAGCGAGTTTATTGACAGATAAAAACAAAAACTAACTAATTAAGTGAGAGGTTTTCATGACTACGAATAATTTTCAATTGACAACGCAAAGTAGTAACATGAACTAGCGGAGTTACGTTTTTGTCGTACCGTATAATAACTGATAAATAAGGCAAAGCTAGTCGAGAGTACAGTCACAGATTCGGAATTAGGGGTTCAATTGCACAATGAAATCAGTGAAATTATTGTATACTAGCTGCGCCCCGTAGTCTCACCCGCATAAGTATTCCGTGGGAATATCAGGATAAAAAATATCCAATATCCTAACTAAGGTCAAGGTCTACCCATGTGCCAAATTTTATCCAATCCATTCTGCCGTTTTAGCATGAAAGCGTAACAAACAAACTTACAAAAAATCAAATTTTTTCTCTTTATAATATTCGTTTAGACTAGTTACTTATGTCCATAATACATAGCATTAAATAATTATGTAACTCAAGGAATAAGAGTATTGTAATTTAAATAAAACATAAATAAAAAATAAACTCCATACACTTGACTATGAGTATATTTTTTATATTTACTCCGCCAATTTTGAAAACTATATATAGATTAAATGGACGTTTAAAAAAAAAATCGGATGAATTTCAATCCGGCCGGATTGAAATTCATCCGGATTGCAATCCCAAATGGGCCTCTATCAGCTGCGCGTGAAGTCCATAGCGAAAGAGTGGTTCGTAATCGGTGACAAATAAAACACGGTTGATAAACAGAAATATTCTGAAAGTTTCAAAAACATAAACCACATGAAAAATGTACTGTCGAACTTTTTCAGTGTCATTTTTATGATGATAGATGATACATAGTCATCACAATAAAACTTCTTACACAACCAATAGTTTGTAATTTAAGACACGAAATAAAATTGATTTGTCGCGTACATAAGTCAGGAATAACAGTGAGTATTAATTTATGCGCGCGACTGTACCTGCTCTGCGTGATAATTTGTAATTTAGGGTCTCATATTTGTTACTGGATGATTTTTGGATGCATACGCAGGGAGGGATCGTGAATGCTTGGCCGATGTAAGGTTTCCTAATATTTAGAATAGAATATAATATTTTTATTTCCATTAAAACATGCTACAATAATGACCTTAAAAATAGGGTATGATCTACATGGACTGGTATACAAATATTTTAAAGATAATCTGTGATAATCTGTGTGTGTGTGTTTATATATATAATTCTTTTATAAATGTGTTTGTCACCTAACTCCTCCTAAACGGCTGGACCGATTTGGATGAAATTTTGTGTGTATATTTGAGTGGGTCCCTGGATGGTTTGAAAATACAATTGGACCCAGTAGCTAGCGCTGTTCGGGCTGGACAACGTCTGCCAGGTCCGCTAGTATTATAATAAAATAGTAACGAAGTCAAAACTGTGCATTGAATATTTAATAAAAAAGTAATTGCTACGAGGTGTGGGAACGAGTCTGATGCCGAAACTATAGTTTTTAGATATTTTGTCCATTTGTGTAAATGTATGTTCCGAATTGGTGCAAAAATGGCTGAACGGATTTGGATGTTTGGCACACAGATAGTTTATAATCTGGATTAACACATAGGGTATTTTTACTCCCAGTAATACGTTCCCGTGGCATATTTTCCGACATCCACGTGGGCGAAGCCGCGTGCAAAAGCTAGTAAATATAAATAAAAGTTTGCTTTCATTGCATATTTATGTACACACAGTAATATAGATACAGATACGTAAAAGTAGATACTGCTTATTTCTTAAGAAATTCGCATATCTTCGTTTATTACCTTTAAAACTTTAACAACTGGTATATTTCAACTGTTTTCATAATGAAACTAAAGTCATAAAAACGCAATCACAGAATCTCATATTTGCAGCAGCCAAAACTACTACCATTTCTGCGCTTTTAACACATAGGCCACATACTAAACTTGATTTAGAATAACGTTTATAACATAACATAACATCACGTCGGATGCACCATCAAGATTGGAATTACGTGCAAATGTTCAGGGGTGCTAAAATTATACGCTCAGGGGTGCAAAAATGATGCGAAAACTTTACTAATTTCAGTTTGCTAACGGTCTTAATAGTCGTTTTTACATCTTTCGTTTTATAGCAGATAAATTTTTTTTTCAATATATTTTTATAATTTACGCTGACTTTATCGTGAGAATTTATGAAAAGTTTTAAATGCTGATGCTTGAGTTCTAGTTTATTATTAGACTTGCTCGTATTGCCTTATTTTTTTATTTTATTGACATATTGACAGGACTATGTTTCTTTTAGCTTTTACTAAAACAGTCAAGTGTTTATGTCTTCAGTTGTGTAAGCTTAAAACATGAAACGTAGTGTAGAGGAAAGCAGACGCACTCATTTTGTATTCGATTAAGGTTATATGCGCAGCTTAGTTGTCCCGCGTCCCGCAATACAGAAGCGCGCCATACGATTTTTATAAAGTAGGTACACACGGCTACACATCAAGCTATACATTTCCAGTTCATGCTGATCTCGTATTGTATAGGATTTCCGTACAATGCGAGGTCAGAAATACTGGAAATGTATAGCTTAATGTGTAGCCGTGTGTACATCCATTGTATTAGGTACTTTCACGTTTTAATCTTCTCTGTTCACAAAAATCCTCTCTGTGCACGCACCCACAAAAATAGGGAAAGCAAAATGGATGCTACAACATACACTCACAATAATTATAAATGTTATCATCATCATTTCAGCCGAAAGAAGTCCACTGTTGGACATAGGCCGCTCCCAAGCACCGCTATCGCGACCGGTTCTATGCTTGATATTTATAAATTTACTTTAATTATTTTCGAAGATTTCGTATAGTCTGTTATACCCTGTTAGTGATATGAATAATTACTAAAATAACTAAGTAAATATTTACTTAAGTATACATATATTTTGGGAACACATGCACTCATTCCTGTTGCCTAATTACATCCCTGTTCTCCCGAAAATTCCTCCAAATAATGATAAACGATTGCCACAAAACATAAAGTTATATTGAATCTGTCGAATAAACTATGTTATTTAACCAATTCGTTAAAAGCTTGTACGTATTATACGCCTGACTTGCTGACAAACCGATAAACCGTACATATTAATTTGGCGAATCATTTCGATGAACCAAAAAAACCGTAAAACTGAAGCCTTGGTTATCTCTAGCGGAAATTGTAAAGCGTGATTTATATTTCAGTGCATCCGGTATTAAAATAACCGATAACTGTTGAAAGTTATCAATTTTTAATGAGTGTCAGCGGTTGCGGTTTTCATTTCCGTTGTTGTCGGAAGCCACAGGGATTATGTGTAAAGTAGGGAGAAATACAAGTTTTTTTACAGCTCGTTTTATAAACCACTTCTTTATGAAGCGCGTTGATTATATAAGTATTTAGCTTCTGTGTTTGCTTTGCATAAAAAGATGGAGGATATTATAATATTTTGTTGGATTGGGTTGGGCAAAGGAAATGGTCTCTGGGGTCTCCTGTGCAACACAAAGGTGATTTTACACGACTGCAAATGTTTTTCCTGTGCCACATGTTTTACACATCAGGAACCAAAACAACTTAATTTTCTCTCGTCGAGATGTACAGTGGTTCGTGGCCACTAGGAAGGGCTGGCTTCCCAAAGACTTTTTACAGACACTCCATAATCTTAGGCAACACTTAGTAATATCTAGTTTTGCCAGCTTTAGGAGCTCTTGTCGATTAGCAAAGTTTCTGTTTCCTACAATATAAAGTTAAACTCATTGCAAACTGTCAAAGCTTTCCCAAAATTTCGCCACCCAAGCGTATAAACGTACGACATAATAAAAACAGTCGTTTAGTGAACCATAAAAAAGGGGTTAACGAATTTGCTATAAATGCGATGCCGCCGGGCGCGATTATAAGCATTTTACGTTCAACATTAAACAACATGGACAAAGTTGGCAGGAGGAACAGATGGGGAAGAACAAGTTTTGTACCTACATGTACATTGTAGAACCGTTTATAGTCCTTAAGGTAAGTAGAGGTTTGTAACAGACAACATACAAAATTGCTGTCAGAAAACAGCCGTGTTCGGAATGTCTTCGATGAATAAATTATAATGCGCAGGAAAACAGAGGGGAAATTCAGGTCAATACTCGTCCTATCTGAAGAAGCTTGCAGTGGAACAGTTTGTAACATAAGCGTACTTAGCCTCACAGGTGTTGCCACTGTTGGGGCTCGGACCTCTTCTCTCGAATGAAAGTGGGCCGCTATTCGGCACGGTAGCCTTGTGTAGCTTGGTAGACGTTACAACTGTTTTTTTTGTCTGATATAATGCTGCACGTTTTCTTGTCTCCCGTCCGGCAGCTTAGGACAATTATATCCAAAATATGTACGTTATCTGAAGGCCTATTTTTGTTTGCTCATTGCACGATAGAATCTGCTTTACCGACTCAGCATTATATTTTGATCTTTGTTATCAAGTTATTTAATATAATTTACTATGGACTCGTCTGCTTAGTGACGACCATCAAAAGAAATTAAAAACTGACGAAGATTTAAATAAGGCCAAGTGCGTGTCGGACCACACGATTGAAGGGTTCCGTGGTTAGATTGAATTTATCCCAAAATTAAACTTAAAGCCTCGTGCAGACTAGCGCGAACTGACGGCGAGACGCGACACCGGTAAAGTTGTTCTTCCGTGAAGTTTTCTAAGAAATAATATTGTTAGAGTCGAGTCTCACCGTCGCGTCGCGCCAGTTCGCACGAAGCTTTACATTGTAGATTGTAGTTGAAAAACATGTTCTCCCATAATTAGATAAAGGTACGTCACGGTCAATTCTCCAATTTTCGGACTTTTTCCTTTAATTGTGCTGTGAGACCTTGCTTCTTGCCAAATTTCATGATTCTAGGTCACCGGGAAGTAGGTACCCTATAAGTTTTGATTATTTGCGAGTATCAAAATTTGTCACATAAATGGCTGTATTTTTTATTAAGTTAACTGAGAAGCTTCATTTCTTACTGCTCCAAGGGACCGTAGACCTACGTGTTTGATATTAATTTCAACTTGATACCTCTGCGCATTCCTGAGAAAAAGGGTCTTGACAGACAGACAACGAAGTGATCCTATAAGGGTTCTATTTTTTCCTTTTGGGGTAAGGAACCCTAAAAAGACTTGACTGGTATATCAATTATTATTCTTGTGACACTTCTATAGGTAGTTAACGAGTCACATCTGCACTTGTCTGTTCGTTGACTTTATTTTACGATGATTGCTTCAATCTTTTGTAGCCGCGCGTTATACCAAGTTATTGTGGAGTTACGGTGACTTGCCAGTTATTGTGATATTAATATTATGATTACTTTGTTTTCCTTGTTTATTTTGATTGTACGCGATAATGGCTCGGTTAGCAGCGGGGCTACAGACCGATTTCATAAAACTGGTTCTTTTTCAGTAACTCGTTGCACTTCTTCAAACTCAAATTCGAAAGCATTTATTGCAATGTTATCATTTACAGGCACTTTTGAATTGTAATAGAGTAGGTCAGTCAGAAAGTTGAAGCTTATTCTAAAACGTAGATCTCTATGGAGAAGAACGGGCAAGAAACTCCAAGGATACTCTTTTAAATCAACATATTACAAAAATCTGGGTACATTATTCACGTTGCTTCTATGTGTGAGAACAATTTAAAAAACAAAAACAATCAAAATATAAGATTTAAAAAAGTCCTGTCAGTTAAGAGACGACCAGTCTCAACTGACGGCACCCGTTCACGACGCGTGGCTCAGCACCATCCAGCTCAAACATTTTGTAGGGAACCGAACGATCCAAATCTACATACGAGCCACCATCAGCTTACATCTATCTATATCATAACGAAACATACAAACCGCTCTTGAAACATTAGCTAATAAGCAAAACGTTTATTAAAAAAAAAAACTGGTGGCACTCCGGGAGTGCCGAGAGAAGAGAAAACTTGAAAAAAATCGGCAACGCGTTGATGTCTTTTACTCCACGCACTGCGGTAATCAACACGTTGATGTCTTCTTAATGGTCACAAGCTGGTGTCATCACGGTGTCGCGAAATCAATGGTTTAGTCCCATCTCAAAAATGCCCAACGCGCCTAAAGAAGTTTTCACTTAGAAAAAGTATCATATAAATGTAATCTGCCTTTTATAAAGGTTAAAGGTTGACTGGTAGAAAATGAATTAAGTACGCCTCTGTATATTTGTGTGTTTAAAGTATTGAATAAATAAAGAAACTTAACACGGACCAATGATATCATAAGAATTTAATCAGAAAAGCGAAGAAAGGTATTCATTATTCTTACGTAATTTTTTGTTTTATTTTAATCTTTGTTTAAATAAAATGCGGGTGCGCGGCGGCGTCTAGTGAAACCAATTTTTGTCAAGACGTACTGAGTTACCAACCACTTGCAGCTAGGGTGAGCATGATATATTTATACAAGATACTGTTCTATATTCTTGTTAAAAGAGTTAACTATTTTAAAAAGCGGGGACAAATAACTCCGTACTTTGTCACAGACATTACAACTATTTTGCAAACTCAAACAAATGTAATAATAATAGCAGACTGTTATCGTATCACTGCACGGCAAAGACCTCTGGTCATCACACAGGGAAGGCATGAGCATTGATTACCACGCTTAGGCGGATTAGCGATTTCGAGCTTATTTTTTATATAACTATTGCTTGCTTGCTGCACTTACACACCATAGCGTGCACAGAATACACCAAAGCGTGCAGCAAGCCAACAACATAACTGTTAACTAAACAACTTCATGTAAACATTGACATATATTTACTGCTATTCATAAAAATGTTAACTTTTCCTGAGCAATCAGGGCGTTCAGTAGATTGATCGCCTGGGAGCATATCGAGTAGTATGGGTACGTGCGAACAGGCACCACGATGCACAGGCGACCGCCGCAGCCAGTCCGGAGCAAACAATGAACAGCGACCTAGAGTAATTGCGTCATCGATCTTAATTATTTATAAGCCCAGCGGGGTAATTGCATAACACACTTACAGTAGCAATGACTTTCATTTCCACAGTTCAACAACATTCATTGCGTTATTTACGTTGTTGAGTTGACAAATTTTTCGGACGTATGAAGTAATGGATTAGCAATTTTCTCCATAATAATTCAGACTGTGACTGAAAGTGTGTTACGTAATTAGGGTGCTGGTTTCCTCACGATGTTTTCCTTTACCGATCTCAGTAATCTAAAAGATAAACTTAGAAAGTACTTAAGAATGAAAAAGTCACATTGGTAGTACCCGGATTCGAGGAAAATCTTGCATTTATTTCATACCTTACTACTTTGTTATAGGAGTCATGCATTGTTTAGATACACTTTAACAAAACTCATACATTAGCTAAACAAACACATTACAAACTAAACAAAAGACTTAGCAAAGCGTTTGCGACTCTTTGAGACAAACCTCTGGAGACAACAACTCTTTAAACGTAGGAACACTATGAAGAACATACCTAGTTATATGTTACGTTATCACTTGCTTTTACCCGTGGCTTTGTTCGTACAGTCGCTTTTTGTGTGCCCTTGGGGAGTTTGTTGTAGCCAAATCTAAACTACATGGTTTTAGAGTAGTTTCTTTATCTATTTATTTATCTTGATATAGTTTAATTGCTGTTTAGTACTAGGTACTGACACCTTTTAAAGGATAGTGGTAAAACTCGACTGGAAATATGCAGGGGGATGTGATATTCGAAGAGTTCTGTGCCTCAGTATTCCTGCGAACGCCAACATTAAGTGTATGTAAAATATACAGATGCATTGAACAGTCGAATTTTATTACGACTCTACAGGTACGATAAAGGAGATTGATTTTCAACAAAGGTCACCAGTTGTTCTATTTGCAATACAAAAAAATTACGAAGATATTAAATGCTTATTAATTATTAATATTTGAGCCTGCTACATCTGTAACCAAACTGACGATGGAAAATTAAATGAACACAGAAAATAAAATGTGAAAAATTTAATGCGATTGGATGATGAGCTGCGGGCGTTACGTCGCATGACATTGCCTTCGGGCAACTTCGCTCAAATTAATAATGAGAATAAAATTATGTTTAAAGCACTTTCTGAAGGTATTTGAATTAACTGGTATTCTGGATCAAGAAAACTTCAGTTAATTGAATAATAAGTATTATGAATAGTGTAGGTATACACAATACACATACAGCTCTTTGTTCAATTCAAGTGTCAGGTTGATGCTGTGTGGAAATTAGGCGGTAATTAGGAAGCTAGTAATTAGAAATAATTGATAATGGAATTTCTGGATAATTTTACAGGATCACATGACCAGAATTGCTTTTCTCACTACACTTCAGAAAAAGCGCTTAAATTAATACCTACACATACACACGTACATTAAAGCACGCCTATTTCCTATAAGGGTAGGCAGAATTATAGAACGCCACCTGCTGTGAACCGTATATAATTTTAAACAAATACTAATGTGAAAGTTAATAAAGAAATTAAACTGAATTTAGTTTAATAAAGAATGAATACTATTCAATCTGCCTAGCCTTTTCCCAAGTATGTTGGGGTCGGCTTCCAGTCTAACCAGATGCAGCTGAATACCAGTATTTTATATGGAGCGACTGCCTATCTGACCTCCACAACCTAGTAACGGGGTAATACGAAACCCCTTGGTAAGACTGGTTGTCAGACTTTCGGGTTTTTGACGAACCGTAACGACTGCCAAAGATCCACGAATGACAGCCGGGATCAACGACTTAACGTGCTTTCCGAGGCACGGAGGAGTAAAGAAAACAAATACTAATAAACAACATAAATTATGTTGTATCTAAATATATTTTACTATGTGTAATAAAAATAAAATAATTAAATATTGTGTTGGAGACTCGTCTTCAAAATGACAAAAAACTAAAGTCACTATAGTAGCACTTATAGAGTTTAATGTTTCAGCGCGCGCCAAGGAATGCCATGCTCATTACGGCAGGAATCCGGCCGGTTGTCGGGAATCTGGTGCATGCACACCGGTACAAGCAAATAAAGTACTCGGCACATGCAGTTACGTTGTACTTTTTGTACGTGGATGGAGATGGGGTAGAAAATATTTAAGTTAGGTATAGTGAGATTTCGTTACAAGCTACGTCGAGGGTTCGTGAAGATCCACCTTTTTGTATCGATCACTGATTGAAGCATATATTGTCTCTATTTTATTAACTGGTGAAGTGGTGACTAAGTAAAGGAGCTGAGTCAATGTGTAGAATTTAAAGGACGTGCTTGTTAGTCGACAGTATAAATTGAACGAAATACCTACACACATGTTATGTCAGTCCATAAACCTCTACAATGAAATATTTGCAGCCATTCCTTAAAAGTAAACAGTGCAGGAGCGTAGGGATTGGCACAAGAAAAGAGAGGCTATGCTCAGCAGTGGGTGAAGTGGGGCTGTGGAAGGTGATGATGAAACACAGTGCAAGGAGCACTAACAAGGAGGAAACACAGTGTAACGTAACGTTTATTCAGGCTGACTAAACGTTACACAAACACACACAAAAAATAAAAATAGTATATAAAAATACAGAAAAGATAAAAGTATGAGCTTCAGGTCAGCTTTATGCGTCGCGGGACGCTCGGGGATAGGAGGAGAGGCAGGATCAGCAGACATGCGGGCAGAAATGAGGAATAGGGGGCAGTAGGTAGTTGTGGAGGAGCAGGTCTGTGGCGTCTTACGCTGAGCAGGTTTATTAATCCTGGTCAAACTAAGAAAAAGCTTTAATAGGTCTTGACATAGCGAAGGCGCTTTATGACGCCTCACACTAGCGGGAGGGCCACAATGGCGTCACATACTACGCCGTGCTTTGACGTCGGAGGTCTCTTCGGAGGGTGGCGTCGTCCCACGCCACGCCGGAGAGGAGGGCAGAGACACTTCGCAGCGCCTCACGGGCAGTAAGGGAAGCGATAGTGTGTGACACAATCCATTTAGCCAACCTGGCTAAATGGATTGTGTTTACTTTTTAGGAATGGCTCAGACGCTCCTAAAATCATTGGAACTGGTTAAAAGGAAGACATTGATAAAAAGAAAGTCCTGACTTACGCACTGAATAACTCATCCAGACTCAACCCAAACCCCTGGACCTACAAAGCTGGCAGAGGTTGCCCTTATGATGTAGACGAGGATAAGGCCGGCTTTTTCGAAATTCCTTCGGGATAAAGAATATAGGGTATATGAAGTCGCGGACTAAGTGCTGGTTTACATAAACATCGAAGTTTCGATTGCAATACTTACAGTAACGTGATTTTACAATGTTACGACTTAAGACTAACGCAGATTGGGGCGGGCCGCAACGCAACGCATTGCCAAAATCCACCCCCATCACTTTCGTACATTTATGAACCAACGCAAAAAAGTGCGGTGCTATAAGTGGGCACCGCACTTTTTTGTATGCTTTGAGCTGCGGCCCGTTGCGGCTATAATGTGCGTTTGGCTTACAAATAAAGCTAATAAAAACAACTCACTGTTCTTTTACAGGGTCACAGGCAAATGGAATGCAGCACTCCTAACATATTTGTGTAGGTAGAAAGTACCAGATTTTAGTAATGTATGTACACTGTACGTGTGCTTAGTATATTTTGTTCAGAGTACGGAACACGAGTGTTGAGGACCTCTGTGAATTAGTAACGATGTCAGCCTAGTATGTGCGTACATGATTGACCGGGTTGCTATTATGGTTTGTGTTGCGCTGTTGTATATTTTAGAAAAATACTAGCGTTATGCATGTAAAAGCAGGCAAGAAATATAAAAACAAGATTATGGTTTGATTCAACAAATTTTGTTTCATTTCTGATTTTTCAGGTAGTTTACTATATCACCTATCTGAATATCCGAAAGCTATGAAATAGAGTAACTGTTTATGTTATATTCAGAATAATCATTCAGTATGCAGTATGTGGTTGTGCAGTTGCTTTTCTTAACAGAATTCAAAATCTGGTTTCATAAATATTTAGTTGAAAATGGAAACGATAAGGAAAAAAAAAATAAACGACAACATCAAGTGCCTCTTACGGAATCGGTTAAAATTTTTAAAATAGTTAACTGTAAATCAGGGCGTTTCGCAATGAGCGGAATGAGTTCGAAATAAGGTGAAATTCAATAAAAACCTGGAAGCTACGCCGGCAGCAGTGTGCGGAGGATACGAGAAGTTAAGCCCCGGGATTCGTAAATAACGGGATAAATGTTGGATCAATATTTTGTTGAACGATGTTTTATTTTTGGATTGGATTATATGTACCCTACCAAACTTTTTTTTTTTGCGTGTGAAATTATCAAATAACTTCCGCTCTGGGTGGAGCGGGAGGGCGTTTCAAATTCTTACCGACTAAAATCCACCCGTGTTCCTTCAGTTGCCATGTTGCCAGGGGCCACGGTATTCCTTTCGGATTTTCCCGCAACCCCGGCAGATCTGACTCCGGCTGATCGCCTCCACGAGGACACGGCAATGCTCCGCCCAAGCAGGGCAGACCTCCGTCGCATGCTCCACCGTGTCCTCCGGGCGATCCACACAACGGTGAGACCCGGGCGTGTCCTCCCGCCTTATCCTGAACAGGAACCTCCCAAAACAACCGTGTCCGGTGAGAACCTGCGTCAGGCAGAAGGTGAGGTGACCGTGGCGCCTCTCTAGGCACTCCTCAAAGAAGGGACTTACCGCCGCAATGGGATATATTTTCAATCCTTTATTCCACATAAAATTCGATTTTATTTTGAAAGACAAAAACGTGGTTTCTCATCCAATTATGTAATCATTTGGGTTAGTGCATTGCTAATTTCTTGGGTTTTACATTCCCGGGGTTTTCTTTAAATCACTGCAGCCTGCACTGATTGAGATGACGACGACGAGCGACGCTTATATAATTTATGCTTTCTATTAGCTTCGCTAGTAGGAAATATTTCTTTCCTTTCGAGCTGCATTTGCATGTAACTTTTATTTTCTTTGAAAGCAATCTTATTTGAACTTATTTTTTATTTAGAGTACTTAGGTATCAGCGTAATCCAAACAGAGTTTTTTTTACTTTTTCTTCTTCGTGTGGCTGGGGCGACAGTATTTCACTGCTACGGCCAGAAAACTTTGCCACTTCCACAGCGTTGTCAGTGGCAGTGCAGTTTAGCTACTAAAATGTTGCAATGCAAATCAAAAACGTTTCCGTTCCCTGAGTTCCCGGCACGCTCCCGGGTTTTTTCCCCATCACTGGCTGCGACTTTTACATAATTTATGCTCTCTATTAGCCTGTAGTAATATCGCTTCGCTTAGCTTCCAGCCCCGTTATAAATGCAGCGTGTTTCATTTCAACAAAATTGTTGTGCTCATTATTTGTAGCTGGATTGGCATTCAGTAAATAGCTGTATTTATTTGGAATTTATATGTAAATAATCGGGTTTCATGCTATCTAGGGGTGACGTTCTGAATTGCGTGTTAAATCATGCATGAGCAGTAATGAACAGATTTTCTATAGAGCGTCATCGAACATCTAAATTAATTTTTGTGTTGGTGATTATTATTGGAACTTAAATATGATTGTGGATAGCATTTTAAGCCTGAAGAACTAGAAAATCCAAGTCACTTCTAAATCCATGCTTATGATCCTGTTACAGAGGTGTAAAACAGCCCCATTTTTTACATTTCCATGTAGCATTTAGATAATAAATGCCGAGCCAGTTGCCATTAAGCTTAATGTAAAATACTACAAAATCCGCACGAAAGCTTAGCTTATCTAAATTCCCGAGAACAGAATATACCTAAACTAAAATGTAAATCAACACTTGTTGATGGGTTGTTTAGCCACGAACCACGAGCCACGAGCAACAAAGACAGGCGCTAATGACCGTACTAAATCTAAATACCGAGCACTGACTGTGGAAATTTGGGAGCATTTTGCGCGAAAAGTGGCGGTTTCGGATGAAATGTCGACTTATTTTGATTTAGGTTTTGATGTTTTTTGTAGTCCTGTATCTACGTGTTATGTTGTTTTAACTGTTACGGTTCTGCTAATAAAGTTCATCGTCTTATATCACTTTGGACTTAGGAAAAGTTTTGAGTTCAGGCGCCGGGGACGCTGGTGAGTCGCTTCTAAAGGAGCTTGCGGCCCTGATTAACCTCATGCTCACCGGCTATGTGAACGAGGCCGTCGTCGATGTCATATACGGGGCAAGCCTATGTGCCCTGTGCAAGAAGAACGGCGGCATTCGTCCCATCGCCGTTAAGTACACCAATAGGCGTACGTCAGCTAAAATATGCTGTAAGCTATACAGCGAATCCCTTACAGCTAAGTTTCAGCCCCTGCAGCTTGATTTCGGCTCAAGAGGGGGCTGTGAGGCGGCCGTGCATGCCCTTTCAACCTTTTTGAACTCCAAAAAATATGAGGTTATCCTCAAGGTTGATGTTAAGAATGCTTTTAACTCTGTCAACAGGGACACTTTGTTGGCTGAAGTCAAAAAGGAACTACCTAAAATGTATGGTTTTATGTGGCAGTGTTACAGGTATCCCTCTAAATTACTATACAAGGACAATGTTTTGGAATCTGCAGTAGGATGCCAACAAGGTGACCCTCTAGGGCCAGTAATTTTCAGCTTGGCTATCCATCCAATTATCCAAAAACTAAATTAAAAATTTAACGAGTGGTATTTGGATGATGGAACGCTAGGAGGTGATGTAGACACCGTTTTGAAAGACCTACAACTCCTCAAACAACCATTTAAATCCTTGGGCTTGGACGTTAACCCATCAAAATGCGAAATTTTCCTTTCTGACATTACCGACAGACAATTGACCAATGAGGAATTTAATGCAATTCACTTCATCTCCTAGGTTCCCCAATTTTAGAAGACAGTTTTTCTCTTTTCATCAACGAAAAAATAAAAAACTTCTACGAGGTTTCTGACAGACTCTCCAATTTAATTTACATTCGAAATTCACCCTGATTAGATACTGTTGTTTTGGTCCAAATTATATATATTTTCTACGCTCTTCCCCCTTATGGAAGCAGTCACACCTCTTGGACAAAATTGACCAAATTATTCGCAGCACATTAACACCCATTTTGAATGTGGCCCTGGACGACCGAGTGTGGCTGCAAGCCACACTCGGTCCCTCGGACCCATCCGTTTTGGTGGCCTCAGCGTCCGCAAAATTACCAGTATTAGCTTATCCGCGTTCCTGTCCTCTGTCCACAGCACTGAAAAGTTGACCGGGAAAATTTTAGCCCCTGCCTGGTCAAGTTTGAAGTGCCGTGCTTAATCGATGCCGAGAACGCCTGGAAAGCGACTTGCCGCGAATACAGATCGGCTAGTGAACCCATCTTACCAGAGGCAGTGGGATGAGCCGCTCTGCAGGTTGATACGGAACAATCTTATTAATACGTCCACCAATACTACTGAGCGTGCCCACCTGCTGGCTGTGGGTGAGTGGGAGTCGGGCCTCTGGCTTCAGGCGCTACCGTCACCTAACATAGGCACTATGCTGGGTGATACCACCTTCCGGCTCGCTACCTGTCTGAGTCTGCGCACTCCTTGTGTGGCTCCGCATCGCTGCCAATGCGGTGAAGGTGTCGACTGTTTCGGATATCATTGCCTATCCTGCAATAAGAGCGCAGGTCGGATAGCACGGCACGCCAGCATCAATGACATCATCCGTCGTGCTCTTGTCACCGCCGGAGTGCCAGCTGTTTTAGAGCCCAATGGCTTGGCACGCGACGATAGGAAGAGACCGGACGGAATGACCATGATGCCTTGGAAGGTAGGTAGGCCTTTGGTGCGGGATGCAACGTGTGTCGACACCCTTGCGCCATCCCATCTTCCTAGCACGGCGGGCTTTGCTGGTGCTTGCAGTTTGATGCCCTATGATTTCCCCCTCCCCTTTTTTATATACTTGTACATTTTATTATTATTCAGTCTTAGTTTTAAAAATCATGTAAATACGTATGTGTAAATAAAAAAATTCACATCTGTAAAAAAAAATAACAAAAAAGTTTGACAATATTGTTCATAGTAATTATAACACTGGTTCATTGGTTGATGTCAAGGCCACGGACCAAAGATAATATTGCGTAAATACTTTTGCAACATTGACAAATGACAACAAAAAAATAACAAAAACAAAATGCCGATTGCAGAGTTAACTACTTTTGTAACAAATAACAACAAAAATTAAGCTATGCGTCGCATCTGTACAAGAACAGGTCATTGCTCAGCGAAAAGCTGTGAATACTGTATGGAATGTGTTATTACTGTATAGAAATATGAAATATGGCTAAGTAGTGAAGTAAAAAGAAGACTGCCTCGTTGGTTTAGTGGTCGCAAACACTACTGCTGAGCATGAGGTCCTGGGTTCGATTCCCAAGTCGGCCATGGTGATATTGGGTTTTTTCATCAGGGATTTCTCAGTAGCATCCCGGTGTCTGGATTTGTGCCCGGTTGATGGCAATAAGCTCGCCCCTTATTAGATACTTGGGACTTATGTATATGTAGTGAAGTAAAATATTGATTATGAAATGCAATAATTAATATCGTAACACCGAATAATTCGTTTTAAATGTAAAAAAAGGGTTTGGAAACTTTCCAAAATGCCTTTTTTGCACCTAAAACGGTTACAACATCAAAATTTAGTGATAAAATTGCAATTCATTATTAATATTCTCATTCGCTAGCTAGCAATATTTCAAATATCCATACAGTAATATTGCCAAATTAATCAAAACAGGTAAATATTTGACAGCTATTTGCGATGTTGCCAACTTTTAGAATTCAATTCAGTTCAAAATATTTTTATTTCACATAAACCTACATGGGCACTTATGAAACGTCAGAAGCTAGGTGCACGGTTCCAATTGGTCGTTTCCTATGGAGAAGAGCCGGCAAGAAACTCCACGGTTACCTGTTTTAAATATAATAGGCTTTTACAATTCTTTCAAATAACAGTGTGACTAGGTATGGGAGGACAGTGTAGGTCTTTCAATAAGTACTAGGTACTTAAGAAAATAAAAAATGGTCAACAAATCTATAGTCCATTAAGCCTACAGCGTTCTCACATTCACAAAATAGAAAATAATCTACACAAAAGATATATAAATTAATAAAAATAAAAATAAACGCTCCACCCACAAAATATTCCGTTCTGTAGTCTACCCCCATGGGAAGAAGGCGTGAGTTTATGTATGTATAACTGTAATTATTCTAACGAACCTGAATTTAATTTTAATTATGACGAAGACAAATTACTACGTCCGTTCAGAGAATTACATTACAGAGAATGTAAATAAGCACGTATATCGCATATACCTTTTGCAGGTACCCACCTACCTAAGTCATGCGGAATATTCAATAACCACCATTCACATGCAAATGAAGGTGAAATTTTTTGAAACAAGCGTAAAAATTTAAATAGTTACAAGCAAAACGTATGCAACGCGAAAGTTACACAAAGAACATAATAATTATTTCCTTACATGCAAATTAGTCACAGAAATGAAAACTCGACACAGTTTCCTTTAAGTTATGGAAACAATGAACAAACTTTCTTCGAGAAAAGAATTTACGAATGCCACACACCAACCAATACTTATTTATTAACGGGAACGCAGACCGCACAGTTCGGTGTTCGGGAAAAGTGTAAAATATATTTCTAACCCGCCAAAACTTTTTAAAAGTCAAACATTTCATATTTACCCGCAGAGTTTATGACAGAACTTCTCGAATTCCGCTGCTCCATAATTTCGAATTAAAAAAGCATACTGTCAACTGTCAGAAAGTGTGGGTAAAAAGAATATTAATTTCCAATTTAAATTCAGATTGTAAATAGCTTTTTTAACGTCGCAATGTCGAAGAAAATTATCGTTATTTTATCGTTATTGGTGTGTTGTTACTGTTTGGAAAGCAACGAACAATTACCAGAGGCAGCGAGGGCGAAGAAAAAGAAAGGATCTTTAAGGCTTTTGGGTGAGTAGTTAATTTAATTGGAATGTTTTTACAACCGAAAAAATCAAAGGGATCTTTTGTAGTCTTAGCATAGCCGGAGAGTTATGACAGTGTTCATCGGAACATAAAATTGGAACGTAAATCATGCTTCCGTGTTTTTACGAAAGGGAAGTAACTGGCAAAAATTATAAAAAATCTGTGCAACTTGAAGAAGGAATCAAGAAAATTAATTTACTGCAGTGCTTTTAAGCAAGGAGCAACTTTTTCTATTTGCATAATATCATTCCGTATTTTATGTATTTTTTTCGCACTGCCATGCTCGTGTTTTAACCGTGCGCATGCCTCGTGTTTAGTCGTAGGTAGGTACAATCAGTGAATTCGAAATTACACTTAGTTAAATAAGGTAAAATTTAGCCGAGATTAACGTTCCTAAACCTCCGTTATCTTCAAATTATCTTAACCGTACTAGAAGTTGGTAGATACATAGTTTAATCAAGATTAAGTTGGATCTGTACCTACGAGATTACTTAGAGTTGATACAATTTCCGTAATGGAAACTAACTACGTTTGGGTTGACATTTCATCTCATCAATACAATTTATAGACGTACCATTATCCAGTTGTGATCTTCAGAAGAAAACCGATTCTATTTCCCTAAAGCTAAGGTTGGAATTTGATAGGTAGGCTTAAGTTTGCCAAACATTTTGGTTAGTGAAAAATATTGGACTTGTATGTAATTTGTTGCATTAAAAAGGTTGTGCTTAATGGAATTAAGGGTAGTTAATAAATTTTTGGGCACGCATGCTCTTAACGTGCTCGTTTTCAAAACATTTTAGGTACCTATAATTAACGAAGAAAGAAAGCTTTCCTTATTCCCTTGGGTCTGAAAAATACATAATTTGCTTACTTCCTGACGAAGGGTAATTAAATAAAACTTTTACAGTAATTTGCGACCCGTCAAGATTTACTTAGTGTTGAAAATTCAATTAGGACCTAATTTATTTACCATCAAGAAAACTAGAAAATATTACTTAGTACGAAAATTAAGTTTAATTATTTTTCTTCATTTTTTACGGTTCTGGACATTAAATGAAATAATAAGATTTAAATTAAGAAGAACGATAGTGAAAATAAAACTGTTATGACTGAAAACCTCATTATGTAGAAATGTTTTTATAATACCAAGTTTTCAACTAAGCTATTCGAGCTGGCTTCAGGAATTTGGATGTAGAGATCGTTTACTATAAAACTGCAGGAGTATTCCCGTTTGAGCACCAACTTTTTGAGCACCTATGCATTGAGCACCAAATTGCGCCTCAAATGGGAATACCTTTGGTGCTGAAAAGATTTAATTTTTTGTATGTTTGTTTGTTTATAAGTTACGCTTTCACACTAAAACAGCTGAACGGATTTGGATGAAATTTGACACATGGATAGACCATAACCTAGGTTAGGGCATAGAATACTTTTATCCCGATATTTCCACGGGATCAAGACGTATGCTGGTGAAACTGCGGGACGCAGCTAGTAATAAACTAAAGTTAGTAAAGTTTACAACCGAGAATTAGCTTCCACTCTAACGAAACTAATATGGTTTTAACTATTCTAGTAGGTATTTTTATCCACTCTTTAGAAAAAAAGAGAAAGTATTTATTGAGATTCACACAGGAAATCACAAATTAAAATAAAACATACTCATAAAAACATTAATAAAAAAAAAAAAAACAATAAAAACAGAGTAAAATTATAATAAAAGCAGAAAGTCCTGTACGAGGCCAAAAGGTTCCTATATCAGCATGATGCTGCGACATTAAAAATACATAGATTTACTTTAGATCACAATAACTCTTTGTTTCAGCAATCGTCGCACTAGCAGTCCTATCAAAACTGGCAGTCATCAAGGTGGCATCATTCTTCTTCCTGGTCGCGTTCTTCCAAAAAATCTTCTACGCTGGTGGTGTACTCCTCAACTACTACATGAAGAACCAGTCAGGTCCACCTTCCGGAACACCTCCTCAAATAATGTACGGTCCTCCCCAGGAGTATAATACTGTGGGGTATAGTTATGAGCCAGCCGATAATGAGCCGTTCCAAACTCCTGAATCGTTGCCTAGTATAGCTGATTTCAGTAACGGATTTAATTGGTTGTTTAATAAAAATCGGCAACAGTAATATACAATGATTTTAGAGGCTGCATACCATTTTGACGATTAGTCAACTTGCACATTTTGACAACACAAAATCCAACTTAAAAGAATGAAATCTTTGGAGTTAGTTTAAGGTGAGATGTTGAATTTTGTTATCAAAATGATAATTGTTACAAAGGATAGTTTTAAAAATTGCCTTTTTTTCGAAATGGAATGTACCTTATAGGTCAAGCAAGAGTTGTTGTACAACTATGTCCGGATATCTCTTTTAGGTCATGTGTGAATTAAACTTTTATAGTTGTAATAGTACAATCCCTATGATAATGCCATAGAAAATGAACAAAATGCCATAAGTAGTAAAATGTATAGTAAAGAAAGTACAACTAGTGTCCAAACAGTAAGTTACGTGTTAAACTGTCTCCAATCGGTTTTTAAATAATGTTGGATCCCTTAGTAGTTTTAATAATGTTGGTTCCCTTAGTAGTTTAAGAACTTATAAGTGTTTAGTTTTAGTTGAGTAAATTATTAACTTAGTAAATTATACATTATTTATTGTTTTGTATTTCGAGTTTTATTTTGACCATAAATATTAAAGACCTAAAGAACATTGGTGCGAATATGAAGTTCAAATTAATATTAAAAAACCGGCCATGTGCGATTCGGCCTCGCGCACGAAGTGTTCCGTACCATTATCTATAAAAACGAGCAAAAAATCACGTTTGTTGTATGGAAGCCCCCTTATTAACTCAAAAGGTCAAAAAAAGAACCCTTATAAGATCACTCTCTTGTCCGTCTGTTCGTATGTCACCACCAATTTTCTTAGGAACGGGTAGACTTAGCAAGTTGAAATTTATACCAGATACTGAAGTTTATAGTTTCTATTAGGTATATAAAAATCAAGGTCCTGAGTCAACACGATAAAAAGATATGGGCAAATTTAGATTTTCGCGAAAACTTGTAAGTACCGAAATTTACCTTAATTTTGTATTTTTCGGAATTTTACCTTTACTTGTGCTGTAAGACCTTGCATTTCACCAAAATTGACAATTCTAGGTCAACTGGAAGTACCCTATAGGTTTTGGGTCGAAAACCTATATGGTAGTTCCATAGCATTAGAATACCTAGCACATAATTAGTGTTCCCTATTAAAAGCAAACACACTGCAGTGTGTTTATGCACACAGTAGTGTTAATGCACTTCCTGGGGGGAAGTGCATTAACACTACTATTCTTACTACTCGCATGAATAAAAGCATGAAAACGCTAACTAAATTACAACTTCACGAAAGTTTAAACTCAATTACTTTAATGCAAAGTTATTTTGCTGGTTCAGAGTTAATTTCATATTAAGCCTGAGCTCAGTAAACTGTTTCCTTATAATTACGTACAGTGGAGTGTTTTCGGGGATACTATAATTTAAGTATTTTGGTACTGTTGCTACAAGTATATTTCAGAAAGTAAACCGGATTATTTTCTGGTTTTTAATAACATAACAACACATAACATCACGCCTGTTATTCCCGAAGAGTAAGGCAGAGGTTGTACCTCTAGTACACTCACATTTTACCAGTTATGTTTAAGTTTCATGTAAAAGGGGACGAGCCTGTGCCATCAACCGAGAATAAATCCAGACTCCGGGCTGCTCCTGAGAAATTTCTGTCTAAAAAAAGCCCCAATAACACTTTGCCTGACCTGGGAATCGACTCCAGACCCTCACGCTCAGGAATCGCGGTTGCGACCACTAGATAAACGAGCGTTCTACTATCATTAACGCGCTACAAACTTTGTAATGGACAGACAAAACTTTGTCACTAAAAAGCTACTGATTTAATCAGAAGTGTAACAGTTATGACGCGGAATTAGAACTGGGACTGGGAAACTATGTGTAAACGACTTCCGAGCACACTCAATACCTATTGCGTCATTTTGTATAAATATCCGTGGATTCAACAGAGGAGGAATAGTAATTGTAATTTGTACTTTCACTGTTCCAACAAACACTGAAATAGCCGACTTCGTAATTAATTTATGAATTTTGACAAAAAATCTCAGTAAATTAAATCTTTACCAAGGCCAAAATTATCTAACAAGATAATTTTGACCTTGGTAAAGTTTCAATTTGCGTTAGTAAGGCCCTTTGTACACGGCACGGTTTCTTTACGGTACGTCGTATAAGCCGCACCACCGTGGAAACTTCTATAGTGATTCATACAACACACGACTATGCATACACACGGCGAATAAACCGTAGTTATTCACGGCAAGAAAAACGTGTGTGTACAAAGGGCTTTACTAACGTAAATTGGATCTCTTTCAAATTTTTTTTTTGGGTGGGAAATTATCAAATAACTTCTCCCGATGGGCGGAGCGGGAGGGCGTGTCAGACTCTTACTGACTAAAACCTAACCGTGTTCATTCAGTTGCCTACATTGCCAGGGGCCATGGTAACCCTTTCGGACAATAACCGCAACCCCGGCAGACATTGGCCCTATCGGATTCCGTCAGTTCTGCTGACATCTCTTTGAGGTACGCGTGGAACACAACGCGCCATCGACCCGGGCCTGGTTCTTATCGGACGGCGGCTACCCATTGCTCACCGTCCGCAAGCCCGCGCCTACGGTGGCCGGGAATCGGCCTGCGACTCTCGACGCCCAGGGCGTCTCCTGCGGCGATTAGGGGCGTGAGGACGCTAATTTTGCCTCTCCCTCACGCGTTGCGCCTCCTTCTTCGCGAGCATTACTGCTTCGCAGAAGGAGGTGACGACCTCCCAGTGTACAAAGGGCCTGAAGGTTCAATTTGTCACATAGACAAATAGGCCTCGTCGTTACAATTAATGAAGTACAACATTCAACTTAGAGTAGTAAAACAATCACGAGGTTGACTACATTTATCAATTTTTAGGGTTCCGTACCTCAAGAGGAAAAAACGTCAACCCTTATAGGATCACTCGTGTGTCTGTCTGTCTGTCCGTCTGTCACAGCCAATTTGCTCCGAATGTAATGGACCGATTAAGTTGAAATTTGGTACACATATGTATTTCTGTGACCTAAACACGAACGTGTAAAGTAAATAAATGAATTTTGAATATAGGGGTCACTTTTGGGGGGCAAACAAGATTATTAAAAAAAAAAATTGCTAATAGTACCGTGTGACATATCAAATGAAAGGGCTCGTTACGAGGATCTTAAACATATTTTTGTTATATAAATTAATAATAAACAATTTTAAAGGTATTTTGTGAACTTTGATGAAAATTTACCATTCGGGGTCCTTATCTCCGAAACTACTGGACCTAAAATTTTGAAAAAAATAATAAAAGCATGGCTCTTTACTCATAGATTACAGGGAAACCTACAAGAAGTCTATGGTCTCAAAATAACATGGTAAAACTCTCAATATTGTGCGTACAAACTTACATTTGCAGTTGGAATGTATGGGAGAACATGTATTTCAACTACAATGTTAAGTTTGTATTTGGGATAAATTATCCCAACTACGGAACCCTTCATTGTGCGTAGTCCGACACGCACTTGGCTGGTTTTTTTAAAATTTATTATAAAACTGAGTTACTGAAAGCCAATTTATACTATTCAAATTAAAGTAACCTACTAATAGTAAGGTAAATGTATATGAACACTTTAAAAAAATACATTAGCCAGACTTAGAGGTCTTTGTTCCTATTAAGGAGGACGATATAAGCTGACGGTAGCATAATCAGCCTATAATGTTTCCACCGCTGGAAGACAGGCCTCTCGGTGAGAGGGACTGGGCCGTTATCCACCACGCGGACCCACTGCCGGTTGGTAGATGTCACTGTCGGTAGATGTCTTCGATTTTTTGGTTCTAGGACATGGCGGTTTCATCACGATGTTTCACCCTTTTGAGAGCAATAGTGAGAAATTAGTTACACAAAGTCAAGTACCTAAGTTCGAACCTACGACCAAGAAATACAAATCGTAAAGCTTGTAAGCTGACATTAACAGGCAAACATTCTAAGTATGAAGTGTTTCTTTCATGCCGAAATCTGACCTTACAAATATTACTTGGGTCGCGAAGCAATTGTAAGGAGCAAAGTTCGTTGCTCCATTCTCAGAAGAATATTGCTACTTCTCAACATATCGAAAGTTTCGGATGGTCATAACTTGGACGGTCTCTCTCCAGCAGTTATCGGAATAAGCACTTTAAGTTTTATTGAACAGACGCTGGAAATGATTCTGTTTTATTTATTATGCTCACTGAAGTAGTTAATGAAGTGCTTGGTATTTTGTAGTAGCTCTGTAACGTCCATTGGGCTTAAATTTTCTTAAGGTACTTTCTTTACCTATTTCTTATATATATCTCTTCCTATTAAATATTCGTGGTTCAAAGACACACCTTTTAAGCAACACGGTGTCAGCGTTTGCTGTGACTTTAATTTTGTTTTGTAATTTATAAGCCCACCAGACGATAAATAAATCTTTTATGGTAAAGAAAAACATCGTCATGAAACCTCAATACTTAGAAACCCACCCAGTGAGCAACAACGGTGTGTCGACGTCAATTCCTTTTCTTTATAATATTATCCTTTCAAACCCAAACATACTGTCATTTATTTCAATTAAACCATTTAGGGTGGATTCAACCAAACTTGTATAAGTCTTATCGTGGGAATAAAATCACTAATTACTCTAGTTAGACAACTTTTCATTTCACCTTTTTGTGATTTGTAACGATATTTGTTTAATAACGCAACGTCTACCAAATATGATCGAGCAGTTTAACGTTTAACTATTATATTCGTGGGATATAATTTGGAAATAGGCTCGCCCCCTATTACATGGGACTTAAACATAACTGGCGAAATGTGGGTGTACTATAGGTACACCTCTGCCTAACCCTTCGGGGAATACAGGCGTGATGTTATGTTTTATATAATTTGCCATTCGGCAAGTTTTTGCTTCATCATAACGCGGTCTGTTTTTTAATTTTCTACTTTATGGAAATAATTTTCGACGAGTTCCATCAGCAAGTTTTTCTCAGAAGCTAACAAATTTGGGCTACATTTCCTTTTTCCTTCAGACATATTATTTATTTAAAATTGCCACAAATCCACAACAAAAAATCAAGATATCCAACCAAACCGTTTCGAAAAGCCTGACAATGACAACTCGTGTGAATATTCAGTTGACACTATTATAAATCGGCAAAATTATGTGGACATAAAATCTTGCGTTCCGCTTTATAAACAATTGTATTACCATTTTAGTTAGCTTACATGTTCATTCATCAATTCAAGAGTAACAATACCCAGTATTGGCTACTCTATGTTTCTGAATAATAGGCAACAACGTGACGCATTTCGCCTGTGTCCGCCGAACACACCGCTTTAATGCACAAAAGTGTGGTTCACATGGGTCCTGTAAATTTTAATAAATTACCGAAAGAAATAAGGGCAATGAATACAAATAAAAGTCAGTCAGTTATTTAATAAAAGTCTAAAGAGCCTTTTAGTTGATAAATGTTACTATAACTTTAACGACTTCTTAAACGATATTTTTTCCAGACTCAAGACCTCACAGTAACATCAAGTAATAACAATTATTATTATGCATGTATCTTTAGATATTGTAATAATTCTGGGAACGACATTGAAATAATTTGAATATTACTATTATATAATAATTATTGTATATAATTATTATATAATAATTTAAATATTATTATTAAATAAATAATTAATCTGTATGACATTGAATTAATTTAATATCTTAAAGTATTTTAATATTGTTTTTTATTTATTTGTTGATTGTATTTTATGATTGTATACATTTTGCATGCCTTACGGTGGAATCACTTGAAACGTAAATTTTTATAACACCATTATTGTAACAATGTTTGATGTGAATGATTTGGTGGAAAAGCGCAAACGAAGTTATCTGAGAAAAAATAAAATATTCAAGATATTATATATATCTGAGTGAAAATATTCAAGGGTTAGTTACTCTGGTATAACTTGACATTTGGCCGAATCCGCCTTTACAGGTACTTATTCAGAAAGTTGAATCTATTTGCTTATTCCAAAGGGTGGGTTTCTATGAAGATGAACGGGCAAGACACTCCATGGAAACTCTTTGCTCTGCAGTGTTATAATTAGTACTCCACTGCACCAAAACTTCTATTCCAGTTTTCTAAATTCCAAGCTAATGCCTAATATCGTGTTGTTATAGAGAAACTTCGACACATCGGCTGCTTCCGATGTCCGTAACCGGCTCTTTATACGCCGAACAACAGCTTTCATTGTTATGATGTTCTAATAACGGGATATACCAGATAATTCCCTGCGAGTTTAGAAAATTGGATACTTGAGTCTTAGTACGGGAAGCTTATACTTGCATTGTCCATGATGCACCTTTATAATAATGAATGCACAGAACCAGACTGAAGTTTGAGTGATACATTGAAAAGCGAAACTTCGACAGCACGGACCTTCTGTACGAGTTATTCGCAATATGTTGACAATGTTCGTGTTTGACTAAAATGAAACACAGCAGGTTGAGTTGTGTCTTTCCCACGGATTTGCAATAACTGTCGTCGTTGTACAGGGGTCTAGTCTCATAAAAGGAAACGGAACTCCGCTCTCCATAGTGACCACTGGCCTCCATAGGGTGATTTTAGTGAGGTACGTTTCTTATAACCGAATACCTGTTGAAGGTGTCTTCCTAAAAATAAGCCAAGCCAATAAAAATTATATATTTATTTACCAGATGATACAATCCAATTTGTAAGTAATTATATAAACAACTTTAAACAATAGTGTTAGTATAATATATACATTTGGCAGATAATGTCCTAACTCGCAAACATTGTATTAACTCAAAAAAAAAACAATGGCACTCCGGGAGTGCCGGCAAAAGTGAAAACTTGAAAAAAATCGGCATCGCGGTAATTAACGCGTTGATGTCTTTTTAATGGTCAAAAGCTGGTGTCGTTACAGTGTCGCGAAATAAATGGTTTAGTCCCATCTCAAAAATGCCCAACGCGCCTAAAGAAGTTTTCACTTCAAAAACTGCCAAACACGATTACAGTCACCCCTGTTGAAGAAGACTTCTGTTCTAAGACTTGTCGCAGTTCCGTCATTAACGTAGAGCGTACACTCCAGTATTTAATAGTAAACAAACCCCATCAAACTCGTCACTGCGTACGGCCGGCGTCATCACATTAGTATGCACATACATTTTCATAAGCATGGCGCTGTATGCGCTATTGTTTACAAAGGACACCGGTGAGGTGTTGTCCTAGTTGGTAGGTAACGGTATGCTAGCTTGAAACATAAAGCGTCTCTAATATTATCAGTAGGTAAGTTTTGTGGGTCAAAGAAATGGGCTCACAAACTAATGCTAACATTATTACTATTATAAATGCGAAAGTGAGTTTGTTTGTTTGTTGCGCTTTCACGCTAAAACGGCTGAACGGATTTGGATGAAATTTGGCATATGCAAACCATGACCTGGGTTTGGACATAGAAAAATGTTTATCCCGATATTCCCACGGAATCGAGACTTATACGGGTGAAACCGTGGGGTGTAGCTAGTATTTTATATTATTGATACTATACCAAGGGTACGTCGGTAATATTCCCATAGACCATACGTCGTTATGAATTTTCATAGTTGGAAACAGAACAAATAATAGGCACTTTTAATGTGGTTATGAGTACTGTAGTTATTTACAATTTTTCGTACAGGAAAACAGTGGATCAGCAGATTTATAAAACTGACGATGTATCGTGGCTATCATTAAATTTATTACAGCCTAGGCCTAGTAAATAATTCATTATTGTCCTGCTGTTCTGCACAATACAGTGAAGGTGGATCAGCTGTGTTTTTACATCATTAAGCCCCACTCCGGCAGGTGGCGGCGCAAAAGAAAAAGTTTCAGTGACGTGGTTTACATACACCGAGTAGTGACCACGAGTAAGAATATTTTTGTTGATATTTTGTAAGAAGACTTACCTAATAACATTTGTTGTTCCAATGGTGCGACATGGGCATTTATCCCCTACGTCCCTTGCAAGCTCTGGACTATTCCTGAAAAAGGAAGGTTAACTAAGTCGAATAGCAACGCTTTTTTTTGAGGTAAAAATTATGTTAATTATGTTGAAACTGTATGTTACTTATCCGTTGCTTGTCCCTAAGAGCGGTTTTGCACTACGTCCGATCCAAATCTGATCCGAATCCGAATTCAAGATCCGAATTAGGAATGTTCCATATTCGGACGAACAAAGATCGGATCTAGTGCACAATCCCTTCGGACCGACATTTCTCAGATTCGTATCGGATTCGGATCGGACTTAGTGCGAAACCGCTCTAAAGGTTCATTAAGCGTCAGAAAGCATCTGTCTGGAATTACTGCTGAAATGGACCTTTTTGGCATAACCGTGGGGTACGCACTTTTTGTTAAAACATTTCACTTTTTTTTTATTCTTTCTATTTCTGTCATTACCTGGACTGGAAGGACAGGTATAAACCAGTCTTGGTGTTTATGGAGAATAATGTCAGCCCGTTTTAACTTGTAAGCGAGGATGCGAGGATGTCCACGAAGGGATTGAAAATTGAAATAATCCTAACAAACATTTTATGAAATGTGGTTACCCACCTAGTTGTACAAATGGCCCGATAAATTAACCGTCCACCCAGTGTTTTACTAAGAAGCGGTAAGCAAAACAAAGCTGCTACTTCAGATGGAAACATGCGGGAGTCTTAAATAAGCGAGAGCGCCAGTGCCATTCCTGTGTGGAATAAGCCATGAAAGGTATTTCATAAACAAAAGGTGCGCCTTTTTTAAATTTTCAGCAGTCCACAGTGTTTACCCTTAAATTGTAACTGTTTGATAGAGGGCCTATAGAAGGGTAAGCCTCAGACTCCACCAAACCGGAGATGTGCGGAGATGTCCGAAGCGGAGACGAAAAGACATGTTTTTCAACTAGAGTGTATCCACCGAACCTGTGCGGAGATGCGTACTGGCTAGAGTGGAGATGTGTGCTGGCTACAGTAGAACTGAGCTGCGTGTGGCGAGCGTTGAATGTTGATGTAAGTATTTTTTTGTACAAATATTATTTAACTTTGAATAAATGATACTGAGAAAATCATTTAAGTCAATAACAACAGATAGGTACTTACTTCATTTCGGTCTCACGATAATCGCCGATGGTCCCGCCCTGTCCGTATGTTTTCAACTGAAACAAGTAAACAAAACTATAGGTATTTAAACTTCTTATGCGGCCAGTTAAGTTTGTAATTAAGTTTTGAGCTAAGTTTTAACTTGCACGAATATAATTTATGTGGTTTGTATGCAATATGATGATAGCAAACCACGAGTTTTAATTACAAAATAATAATATCTAACATGTTATAATGTTAATCATAAATATTATTTATTATGATTGAGATTGAATAGACCGCTTAAATATACGGTAAAGGATATATTAAGTCATACCTAGAAAATAATATAAACGTGAATTGAATTCATATGATCCCTTTTTATAACCCGACTACGTGTATAAATGGTATGCACCTATATTCAACGACCACCTTCCGCAATCCTTAGAGCCTCGTCATTCCTGTTTAAATGATTGCACGTCTACTTTCTGACATATTACTAATCATATTCTTTCCAATTTAGTAGGCGCCGGTGGCACCAATAAAAGTAGTAAAATCCAGTGTTGTGACATTCTTTTTGCAGTGACGAAGTCAAAAAAATGCTTGCTTGGTAGGAGTCGTGCGAAATTTTGTGATTACTTTTTAAAATCTACACAAAACCCTTCACAATAATATCTTTCCCATTAATCCCCGTACTCCATCGTCAATACGGATCGTGTCTCAGATTTCTTTGCCTGCAGACTGTCTCCACGTTCTTCATAAAACGAACCCAATTACTTACTACTACACGTATTACAGGCACTCGAGGGAATTTCAAAAAGAACTGTTGTTCGCTGAGGTTGGGTTCTGTACGTGTTTTATTTGTATAAAACTATTAGAGAGGGAATGGAGCGCAAAATAGATACGGAACGGAAGGCTAAGAACTAGGGGTATTTCCACAAAAACTTAGATACTTGTTCAAAGCGTCTTGAACGTCAGTCTAATTATGCGTTTGCACTTGCGGAACATTCACAACAAAACATGTTGAGATCTCTATTTTCTGTCAATTTTCCATACAATGTTTGACAGGAACTAGAGATTTCAACATGTTTTGTTGTGATGTTTCGTCAGTGCAAACGCACAGTAACTTGAAATTCCATACTTGAATGTCGTTTACATTGCTACAAGGATAATAAGGCGCTCGAATGACGTCGGCGTGCAATTGTTTTGAGAAAATGACACTTGAATGTATTCAAAAAACAAGATGCAGCGTTAGATCCGATATTAATCGCGCGTCAAAATAACCTTGTAGCCCTATAGTTGTTTAGCTTAGCGAGAGTCAACTGTGATCTTAGTTGAGCTGATTAATCTGAGAGTAAACCTTAAACTTAACGTTGAAGATGTTACCACAGATATTATTATCTGAACGCGTCACACTGAATAAATCCCGATGTGGATCTCATTACCCTCATGGTTGAGTTAGTTTTATGGCTGGTCACTTCATTTTGTTCTAAAGTAACGTTTCACAGTATTTCAGTTATTTCAATTATTTAAATATGATTGTAATATTGTTTATTGTTAGCCATTATTTTCATAATATAAAACAAGGTGTATATATCATAAATATATTTGAGCAGTATACACATAAAAATCACAAATATAGTATAAGTATAAGTATAAGTATCCCGTCAGCTGGCTGGGTGCCAAGTTAACGCAATTAACCTGAGTAAATCTCTCACTTACATTAATTAGGGACGATTTAACACAATCCACCGAGCTTTTTCCGACTGTTATTTACGAATACCTTTGAAGGGTTTTTAGGTGGTGAACATCATCAATAGATTGTTTTTTTTTTATTCAGCAGGATGTATTTATTATTTCATTATTTACTACTGCATAGCAGAGATATCTTTTATGATAAAACAAATCTCATCGGTTAACTTATCTGGTCGATAATTTAACACATTTTCCATTACAATATTGATGTTATCTGACAGTGCTTATCCAAACACTGCGAAATAGGCTATATAAGTTACTGAAGCCTCTTGAAATCAAAAGCAGCTTCGAAACAGATATTTCATTACAAGCTACGGATCTCTAAAACGAGACAAAGAGTTTCAGACAGAATTGTTTTAATATACTTAAATAATAAGTGGGCTTATTTCAATTAGGTCTCTTCAGAATATATAAGTATTTCATGTTTTATGCGTCTGTAATAAGAGTAAGGAGCATTAACATCAACCTGAAAAGAATGACGACGTGATAATAAACGTTTATTGTGTATGTAGTGTCTGCCAGTTTTTTTTTTTAACTTCTTATAATTAAGTTACATAACGTATGGTATACTTCGCACACTTGGCGAATGAGAGCTAGACCGAAAAACGTGTTTTGACCGTCACGCGTCATGTTGACACTTTTGTTACGTAACTAAGTGTGCAAAATTGAAAAGAACTTCTTTCCAACCGGGTGTCCCATGATACCCCTCGACTGTTGTGTTTCCGGTTATTCTTACGATAGATTCCACAAAAAGGGTAGTGGATAAATGTGCTTTGTTAATAACAACATATCTATTGCTGGCGCTAATTTGTAAACTAAGCGTGGTTCTAAAACTGCTGATGAGGTAGTCAAGGATTATTTTTTTATTTATTTAAACTTCCAGCACACAAATAAGATACAAAGGCGGACTTAATATTAATGCTTTAGGCAATCTCTACCAGTCAACCAAGAGTAGTGAAGACATTAAAAAAAAACAAAATATTTTATTTCACTTGAGCACTTATGAAATGTCAGAATCTAGGTGCACGGTTCCAATTGGTCGTTTCCTATGGAAAAGAGCCAGCAGGAAACTCCACGGTGCAACTCCAGGTACAACTCCAGATAAGATGGCAGGTGCTGTTTGTGACGAACATAATAATAAAAAAACTATATTAGAAAGGTATAATGAAATTAACAACCAACTCAGCCAATCGCAGTCCACCGCTGTGCAACGGTCTCTCCAAAGCTTTTTGCCGACTTCATAAACAGAGGTTCTGTATTTCACTTCAGTCTTCGACGTTGATAATAAAACCCTCCAAATGTCGATGATATAACCTATCTATCTTACATACGTTACAGGATAATGGTTTTCTGGTCCACTGCTTGTCCAAACGCACAATTGATGGTCGCGGTGAGGGGTCGTGTCACACACCATTAATATAGAGAAATATTGGGAAGGGCGAGTTTTTAGGGTTCCGTATCTCAAAAGGAAAACCGGGCCCTTATAGGATCACTCGTGTGTCTGTCTGTCTATCCGTCTGTCACAGCCAATTTGCTCCGAATCTAATCCACCGATTAAGTTTAAATTTGGTACATACATGTATTTCTGTGACCCAAACACAATCGTGTAACGTAAATAAATGAATTTTGAATACAGGGGTCACATAAAAAAAGAAAGTTTTTCTAACAGTACCGTGTAAAATATCAAATGAAAGGGCTTGTTGCGAGGATTTTGATTTTTTTTTTATAATTTTAGCATAAACGCTTTTAAAGATATTTTAGAAATCAGATGAAAATTGACTATTGAAAATTGACCCCCTTATCTCCGAAAGTACTGGACCAAAATTTTTGAAAAACGTACATAATATGGCTCTTTATTTGTAGTCTATACCTACAGTTCGGCCGCTCTGCCAACATAACATCTCCGAGGAAGAACGAAGTTTGCCGAACGCACGACTAGCAGCTAAACGCGCCGCCTCCTACCCGTGCTCTTGATGCGCCCCTCGCTCGCCCTAGGCAGCCTGCGCTAAACAACCCGTCGAGTAGGCAGAGATAAAACTCGCTCTCGCCGCGCATTGTGTTAAATCCTTTACGGTTATAAGGTAATAAACTTAATTAAATTGTTAGAGCTGTATTTACTCTGAACATTCTTCAAACATCCAAAATACACAAAAGACTACACACCCCATACTCAGACTCTACATACTCATAGACTACAGGAAAACCTATAATTGGACCATATTGTTGTTCGAATTGAATAAATAAATAAATATAAAAAAATAAGAAGTCTATGGTCTTAAAATAACATAGCAAATCTCTCAATATTGTGCGTACAAACTTACATTTGCACTTGGAATGTATGGGAGAACATGTATCTCAACTACAATGTTAAGTTTGTATTTGGGATAACTTCATCCCAACTACGAAACCCTTCATTGTGCGTAGTCCGACAGGCACTTGGCCGGATTATTTTTCAAAGCGGGGCGGGGGTGTGTCTTTGTGAAATAGTCGTGATTTACTTCCTATTTGTACATGAAATAAAATCTTCGGATTTCGTCTCGCTCTTTCCTCTTATTAGTCACGTCTTATATTTCGATCACTCCAGTTTCCAATATTTTAATAATTTACAGAAACTAGACTTTCAGTAAAAATAAGTCACTTAAAAATATAATTCAGGTACTACGAACTTTTAACCAACGCGAGCAGTGACCGGAAACGGGCTCGCGAACACTTGACTAATAATTTCCAGAAAATGGGAAAAATCCCAACTTTTCGTCGGAGGCTGTGAGCAAAGACTTGCTTCCACTTGGCTGAAAACCCCTGAAAAAGTTCTAATTTATAAAATTCTTGACTTCCACCGAGAACGAATGTAACTATCAAAATATATTAAAAGTTTAATCTCGTATTTCGAAGGAAAGTTTTCTTAATTTTATTTGGCCCATGTTTTTCAGCCGAATTCGTGATGGTTCGACTTTACGGCTTTAGGAATAGTTTTAAAGTTTTGATTACTGAAAAGTACGCTGAAGGGCATATCAAAGATGATGATGATGTTTGCCTTTATTTTTGACGGATTCCCGTTGGTATAAACGTACTCTGTATTCATATACAAATAGTTCTAAATTTCGATAAAAATAATCTCTTTGTTTTGATTGTTTTCAGTAAGTTATGATTGAAGCATATTTTTTTGGATTTGTGCTCGGTTACCATTTACGTTTAATACCTTTTGTCGCTTGTACATTGCCTTAATAGACCTGCTCTTTATTACATGGGACTTAGTACATAACATTACATCACACCTCTATTTCCTCGAAGGGTTAGACAGAGGTGTACATAGTAGTGCATGGGTACACTCACATTTCGCCAGTTATGTATACGTCTCATGTAATAGGGGTCGAGCTTATTGTCATCAACCGGGTACTTCCTAATTAAAAAACCCAATATTACTTTGCCCGACCTGCGATTTGAATCAAGAACCATATGTATGTTCAGCAGTATCGCTTTGCAACCACTAGACCAACGAGTCAGCATTCTTAGAATATGACTGGTTAAAATATGGGTAAGGGAATAGAACTCTACCGGCCCTATCAAAAAATACTGGGGTAAAGTTATATTTTATGTATTTCCTTTTTACCGAAAATGTACCATTCCAGTGTTTTCAGTTACAAGTGGGTAAATAACATCGCGCTTACAGGTGATATTTCATTTAGTTAGGCGGCAAAACTTTGTGGGTAGACTGAAATACTGCCAGTCTAGACAGAGAGTTACTGCTCATTTTGTTTACTGGCCACGATATTAGTTTTTGTGGCTTTGAGAGCATTCAGAATTCAAAGGTATTCTGAAAATTATTTGCTACCCAGTTGAAAATTACTAAGAACCTCATATGCTTTTCAGGCATCCTAATAATGAGGAAACTTCACATATCTCGGTGTTCTTTAAAAAAACGTTTCATAAATACCTGCACCAGATGGACAAGTATGTGTCTTAATTTGGGATAAACAGATTTAGTGGTGTCTTCTAGCGAAGATATTTCAGTGTGTTTTTTTAGGAATGAGCTATCTTATTAGATATTCTGATGTCGGTACCTATCACTTTTTAATTATAATTTTCTCATCAATAACCTTATCACAGGTCGACTTTATTTATTTATTTTATTATATATGTACACACAGTAAAATACATACAGATACAACAAAATTATAATTTTGAATACAAAATAAACTAAAGTTCTATGGGAGGGAACTTCTGACCGTCTCTCGGATCCCGGAATCTAATATTATGGGTGATCGGTCAACCCCCGCCATCCACGAGATGACAAATTGTAGGCCAAGCCCATCTCATTCGCTCTCACAAATCATACATTTTCGTCTGCTCCTTCGACTGTGATATCTGCACAGACGAAAGAAGTTATTGTGCTATGAGGATATGTAAACCGAGGTACGCACGATTGTTTTTTTAACGTGACATTTTTTATACCGCGTTTTGGATTTCCAACGGTTGGCTCAGCGCAGAGAGTCGAAAACTTATCGTAAACTACGGCCAAAAATGCGTAAAATATATGTTGTTGTAATTTTTACGGTTTTTGGTTAAAATTTATTTCAATTGGTTATATCGGTTGTTAATATCTAGGTAGAATTATGTATCCCTCGTATTTTAGAAACATTAACCTATAGGCAAAATTGTTGTAACAAACAGAAAATCTGCACTCAAAAAGCTGTCAACAAATTGGTTGAAAACGTCATTGTAGTATGGATATTATTAAACAAAAAATGATTTTATCAGATAGTCGTAATATAAAAGTTCTATTTTAAGACTCAATGTAGGTCTGGGAAAAGCTCTTAAAACAAGGCCAAGACTCTGAAATAAGCTTCATGTAACAGTATCATGTCAGGTTTATATTACATTGGAGCTTAATGGAGACAGCCTTGGAGACTTATTATAGGCTTTGTGGTATGGATCCAGCCTTAAGATATAGCCTTCTAAGGCTGTAAGACTCATTCACACTTTAATAATCGGTAGGTTATGGCATGATTAAACTAAAAAGGTATACTTCACACACGTCATACGTCAAATGGAGTACATTCATGTATAATTATCGTGCCGATGACTCGTTTCTATACGGGAAAGTATGTAGGTAAAGCTAGGGAAATTAATTGTGAACAAATTGATATCCTTCGTCAATTTGCTGTGTTATAGCCATTTCGTACAACTATTAATGTTGTTGACACACTGTTAATGACACACTATTAATTGTGTGTACACCACCTATGAGCTAATGATGCTTGAAATAAATGTATTTAAAAAAAAAAAAAATTTTATTAAAAACTTATAGTTGTAATTTGAAAATACGGACCATTTAAGTTGGTCATGTGTGTTTGCTTAACAATTAATTTCCCTGACGTTACATTGTCAAAGTTACCTTTTAAATGCATTTGTACTTTCCAAGTTTATCTTGCACACCTACTGACGTCTGTGAACAAAAACTTTGTGAAGCAACGCGCATTCACACTGAGCAAGAATGATCAAAATGCTCGTTTTCATAGGGAAACAGGCCATTTGAATAATTATTATATAGCAAGTGCGTTTCATACTATTTAATGTTACGTGAATGATTTAATTGCAAATGAAATACCCCTCTAAATATCAATTTCAGTTTGAATTAAGCTGCAAAAATATCAGCCTTCCCAATTTCCACTTTCATTAGGAATCCTCATTGTAACATGAGAACTTATAAACTTCCTCTCTATCAAATTTCCAAAAAAAGATAACTTCGACACTGAACGAGCGAGAAAATTATTTCCTGGAAAATCGGACCTCGAAGTCTCAGTTAGTTTAAAGTTACGACTTAAAAAGTCAGTAAAGTTACAGCGACTTGGTCGACGAAATTGGAGAATTACTGAGTTAAAATTGCGATAGTTTTAAAGCATGAGATGGAGATGAGGAAATGGTGAGTTTTTATTAAAAAATTACGCTTCAAAAAGAAAAGATTTCAAAACATCTTATGATAACCGTATGACTAAAAGAGTCAGGAATTTAGAAGACGGCCGTGGACGACCACCAATACATGGCTACGAACAAAAAAAATATATAATAGCGAGCAACACAACAAAAGAGATAACCCACAACCGTACGGTGTGACGCAGAAGTACTAGGAGGGATTACCACAAATAAATTGGGATAGTAGCAAGGAGCAAGAAGAAGAAGGGTAGAACAGTTAAGTGCGGTTGCATGACAATCACTTAAAGGTTCCCGCAGACGGGCGCGCCGCATTCGAAATTGTTCCGCCGGAGTCGCGTCGCGCCCCTCTGCGTGAGCCTTAATACGTTTAAAAACAAAAAAAAAAACATATCGATCTGACTGTTAATCCTTTGAAGATGACAGACAGAATGATGTTTTAAAATGTTTAGCGATAAATTTACATAATGATTTGTGGTGCAAGCGGGCCTTGGGGTGCGTTTCCAACCTTCAATTTTAATTCGATTAATTGCATTGTAATCTAAATTTAAATGATGAAATTATTATTACTATTTCTATGTTATTGCTAATTACTAAATGTGTACTGCATGCAATAAATATAATCAAGATTTAAAATCTATCCATTTGCACGGCTGAAATGCCGAATATAGTGAATATCTTAAGAACTATGATAGCTATATTCTGGCAAATAAATATATCATTAATTTATCAAAAGACAAAAATAATTTAAAAACTTTCGTTTTAAAATCAACTGTTCTGTTTGTGCTGTTATTAAACCTCTATCTACTTTACTCCTCGCAACGTTTAAAGTCACGTGCTAATTAAGAAAAACTTCTGCTAGACTCAGTCCGTCAGACTAAGCTACCTACTAAATTATTAAACTTAGTGTTTCAGTGCCTTTTGTTCCATTCGTCTTAGAATAAACGTAGAAAGAACTAAGAAAATAATGTGCAATTTAAGTGTTTACCTCCATTGTTGGGTAAATGTTTTCCCACATTTGTTTTTTTCATAATTTTCTGTTTTTTTTTTTTAAGAATAAGATAGCATCTATGTTCGACTGGCACCAACCCGCACTGGGCTCGCGTGGTGGGTTATGGTCCCAGCAGTGGGAACATTATAGGCTGATTATGTTATATTATGTTATAGGATGATATTCTCGTAGCTTAGAATAAAGTACCTATGTCTATTTCTTTTTTATGTGTTTTACATCTATTTAATATATTGAATCACATTTTAATTTTAATAAATTATTTTTCTTAAAGTACGCTGTATTAGTACAGCGTCTAAATATTTGTTTGTTGCACCGGTCGACGTCATTACGTCGGCGCCGGCTGTCGCTGAAAACCAGCGCTGGGGCTCTGTCTTGCATAGGGCCGTAGCATAATGCTGAGCGATAGCTGATTTGCGTGGATGTGACGCATGCTTCCCCCAATCTTTTCTCAATTTTGTATTTTAAACTTTTTTTTGCGTCGTGTTTACCGCAAATAAACGTTTTTTCTTTTCTTTCCATAAGGGATATCGCTCACTAAAAGGCCACGACCACGACCAGTGGTCACAGCGATCTGGGGGCCTAAAACGGCCACATTAAGCAATTCCTCTAAAAGCAATTCATTTTCTGAATGCCCAGCAATTCCTCAATGGTGACACAGAAGGTGAATCAAATTCAATTCCATTAATAACAGAATCATATTTGGTGTAAAAATTGCCGCATGAAAAAAATGAGGACCGTGTAATTTTTATTTACAGTTTTTATTAATCAAATGAGATTTTTATTTTTTATTTCTACGGTTTAAATGTTATTTCATTAAAATACAAAACTGTTAAGCAGATGAATTTTGAAAAATAAATTGAACGCAGATAATATTATGAATTGTCGGTTTGTGTGATTCATAATATGATAATATTATTAATTCTGCCAAAGCGGCCATTTTAAGCCCCCAGGTAAACTATAGAAACCGATGTCGGTCGTGGTCATGGCCGTCTATTGCGCGAGATTCCAGCCTAATATCAGTTTGTTAACTTCTACTGAGAATATTACGTCAACTTTGAAATTGGTGTCATTATCAGTTCATCATCTGCCTAGCTTTTTCCCAACTATTACATCTTGGGGTCGACTTCCAGTCTAACTAGATACAACTGAATACCTGAATTTTACATGGAGCGACTGCTTATCAGTATAAATTTTGCTGTCCTCCTGTCATTATCAGTTCTAAAATATATTTTCGTACTAAAACGGCAATCGAATTGGTAATTTCAGGATAAAGTACTGCATAGATAGATGCTGCAGCTTCTCTTCCATGGTTTTTCCTACTTATTTATCAAGGCTCTAACACCCAGTATGTGACGCCAACATGGTCGGACATTAATATATGTAGTTAATCACCATGCCGACTACTTCGATCGTCAAATGAAACACGCATTATACTCTTGCTAATATTGTGGTAGTGTTGGAACTGTGATCTATCGATGTCATTTTACACGATATGTATAATGCACACATGATATATATACATATAGTATATTTTAACTGCCCCGTTAGTCTTGTGGTGGCAATCGCGACTGCTGAGCGTAGGATCCTGGGTTCTATATCCAAGTCGAGTAAAGTGTTATTGGGTTTTGCCATAAGGAATTTCTCAGGAATAAAGGAAATTCCTAGAGTTTGAAATTTGGCGGTATTATCATACCGCCAAATTTCGTGCCTCGGACAGCACGTTAAGCTGTTGGTCCTGCGCCTGATCTCTCTCCGGTCGTGTCAGATTGCCGTCTCGTCGAACTATGAGAGTGAGGGAAGAGAGAGTGTACCTGTGTCTGGGCACATACTTGTGCAATATCTCCCGTGTAGATGGCTAGTCTCCGCGGAGATTGGCTGCCATGGCCGAAATTCGGTCTGGAGAACTATTCCACAAAATTATTATTATTATTATTTGTTTTTATATGTTTACATATCTCGGGACCATGGGGTCCCGGTCTTTTGCAAGGCGTACGAGGGGCCGAAGCCAACTCGCAGAGGCCCCTTGGACAAAATTAAATGAAATGAGGCATCAACCGATGATTATCCCCGTACGCACTGTGCAAGTGCACAAAAGGACAATCCCCGGTTGATGTAGGACTATTGCAGTATATGGGAACAAAAAATTGAACTATGGGTTTGGTTGGCTATAGTGGATTGGTTATCAAGAACTATGGTAGGACTATGACCCCTGCCTGACCAATGATATATAATATACACGGATAAGATGGTAGGGGGTGGCTTGCACACTCAATAATGGGTCCCCGAAAAACTGTCGCTATCACATAGTGACGTAGCGACTAGGGGGCAACATGTCTTGATGTGCTTGAGGAGTGGAGAGGTATTCCACGGCTTTCAGAACAATCCCAGAGCCCGGAAGATGGTCAAGATCCCTACGAGCACTTACTGAAATACTTCCTTCCTCCGAGCACATTTGCTCTTGCGAATCTCCACTCAAGCCGGCCAATTAAGGCAAGAATGAGGTGGGAGCTCCGTTCCTCGTCAGTATTCACTCCAGCTGGCCAATAAAGGCAAGCCAGAGGTGAGGAACAAGACTTCTCCCGGGAGATAGGGTCCGTGGGGTCGCTACTGCCCAACAGCTCGCCACATGCTGCCCTGCGGGTTTTTGTATCTCTCTTGGTCTGGCTCCTCCTCCCAGACCCGTTCCGGCAAAGTAAACTCTACCGGCACAGGCCTAGAGTTCAGAGCGCGCAAGCCCTATTTTTGTCTTAACATATCTCGGGACCATGGGGTCCCGGTCCTTTTGAAGGCGTACAAGGGGCCGAAGCCAACTCGCAGAGGCCTGTTAGACGTTTTGATTTAAATGGGGCACCAACCGACGATTATCCCTGTTCGCGCTATGCAAGTGCACCCAAGGACAACCCCCGGTTGGTGTAGGACTATTGCAGGATATGGTAACAAAGATACAGGATATGGTAACAAAGATGGACTATGGGTTTGGGTGGCTAAAGTGGACTGGTTAACTGGAACTATGGAAGGACTATAGCCCCTGCCTGATCAATTTTTTATATTTGCACGGATAAAATGGCAGGGGGTGACTGGCACACTCAATAATGGGCCCCCGGAAACGATCGCTAGCACATAGTGACGTAGCGACAAGGAGGCAACATGTCCTGGGGTGCTTGAGGAGTGGAGAGGTATTTCACGGCTTTCAGAACAATCCCAGAGCCCGGAAGATGGTCAAGATCCCTACGAGCACTTACTGGAATACTTCCTTCCTCCGAGCACGTTTGCTCTTGCGAATCTCCACTCAAGCCGGCCAATTAAGGCAAGAATGAGGTGGGAGCTCCGTTCCTCGTCAGTGTTCACTCCAGCCAGCCAATAAAGGCAAGCCAGAGGTGAGGAACAAGACTTCTCCCGGGAGATAGGGTCCGTGGGGTCGCTACTGCCCAACAGCTCGCCACATGCTGCCCTGCGGGTTTTTGTATCTCTCTTGGTCTGGCTCCTCATCCCAGACCCTTTCCGGCAAAGTAAACTCTACCGGCACAGACCTAGAGTTCGGAGCGCGCAAGCCCCACCACGACGTCAACGTAGAGATACGGCGGTGGGGACGTCAACGTAGAGATACGGCGGTGGGGTTATTATTATTATTTGTTTATTCATCTTAAATCACATTACTTTACATTTTTAAATATTTCTTAATATAAAAAGTGTAAAAAAAAAAACATTTAAAAATATAAAAAATAGAGTTCCGCCGGTGTCGGGAGCAGGGTCCAAGCTACCGGTGGTTAGGGCTGCAGAGACAGGAACCTCCTTACAATGCGGGCCGTATCGAGGAGTACTGCTTTCTGAATCAGGCGCTTGATCCAACCGCCTAACGAGAGCCTCGAGAGATGTTGATCGAGGCTTTCGGCCATCAGGCCATTAGCCGTTACGACAATCGGCACAATGATAGCTGAGCTCACATTCCACATGTCAACAACCTCGTGTGCTAAGTCGAGATATTTTATTTGTTTCTCTTTCTCAGCTTTCACGAGGTTCTCGTCATGTGGAATGGTAACATCGACTATCATTGCGCGGCGCGCTAATCGATCTATCACTACTATATCAGGCTTATTTGCTATAATAGTCCTGTCAGTAATGATAGACCGATCCCAGTACAACGTGACATGGTCATTTTCGAGAACTGGGTCGGGCACATACCTGTAATACGGTACCTCAGAGTCTACAAGTTTATATTTCAAAGCAAGTTGCTGGTGAATAATCCTGGCCACTTGGTTATGTCTGTGCAAGTACTCGCCGTTAGCCAGACGCGAACAACCAGAGATAATATGTCTGATGGACTCACCCGGACGATGGCATGCCCGACACACGTCAACCGTACCGTCCTTCATAATATGTCTCCGGTAGTTATTCGTCAAGATAACTTCGTCCATAATTGCACAGATGAAACCTTCGGTTTCCCCGAAAAGGTCACCGAAACGTAGCCAGGATACGGACGCTAAGAAATCTACACCGGGCTCGTGAAGAGCCCGATAGAAGCGCCCGTGAAGCGCCTTGCTTTGCCATACCTCCTTGCGGTCATCTGTAGTAAGTACAACAGGTTTGCGCCAGTTCTCTTTAGCCATAGAGAGCGGGGTGAGCCCGTTGTCCACTGCAACCACATCACGGTGCATACCCACATCGGCTTTAAAAAAATATTCCCTGAGGCTGCACACCTCGCGGTTGTGGAGGGTCTTTGCATTTAAGAAGCCTCGACCCCCACATTTCCGCGGGATGTACAGTCTCATCACTGATGAACGTGGGTGATGCATCCGGTTTGCGGTCAGGAGTGTACGTACTCTCCTGTCCAGGGCGTCAAGTTCGGTTTGAGTCCATTTGAGTATGCCGAAAGAGTACATCAAGACCGGCATGACCCAACCGTTGAAGGCGCGCACCTTGTTTCCGCCTGAAAGAAAACTAATTAATACCTTCTTCAGGCGACCAAAGAAGCGCTCCTTCAACGATTGCTTCATGTGAGCAACGTTGATGCCTAACGATTCCGACATACCCAAATACCTATAGTTTTCGGCTGAGGAGAGGGATCTAAGGTGTATGGAGTCCGAGAGTTGGGTTCCCTCGGATTCCATAATCTCCCCTCGTTTTACATGCATGACTGCACATTTGTCCACACCAAATTCCATCCTGATGGCGCCACTGAATGTTTCAGTTACCTTCAGTAGCTCCATCAGTCGCAACTTGTTGGGGGCAAAGAGTTTCAAGTCATCCATGTAGAGGAGGTGAGATATGACCTGACCACCTCTCCTCAGCCTATAGCCTAGACCTGAACCCTCTAGCAGTGTGCTTAGAGGATTCAGAGCTAAGCAAAACCAAACTGGACTTAAACTGTCGCCCTGGAATATTCCCCGTTTAATCCATACAGGCTCGTCATTCCCCTGGGTCTGTCGACATCCTGGGTAGCGAAGGACTGTCCTCCATTGCCCCATACACGACATCAGGAAGGTGCGCAGAGTTGTATGTACTTTATACAACTCCAGCACCCTCATGAGCCATGTATGTGGCACCGAGTCATAGGCCTTCTTATAGTCTATCCAGCATGTCGACAGATCCTTGCGGGATCGACGAACCTGTTGGCTTATGGCCATGTCGATGAGGAGAAGTTCCTTAGTACCGCGGGATCCGTTCCTACATCCATTTTGAGAGGCTGACATAATTGAATTACTATCAATGTGTGTGTTAATTTTCGTTCTCAAAATGGATGTAAGAAGTTTATAGACCTTCGGCAAACATGTGATCGGTCTATAATTCTTGGGTTCCGCGGGATTACCTGACTTATGGAGCAGGTGGGTAACACCTGTTGTAAGAAACTGAGGTAGTAACCCAGACTCTAGGGATGACTGGAATTGGGATGCCAGGCGAGTGTGCGAACTACTCAGCCATTTTAACCAAAAGTTGTGCAGTCCGTCCGGTCCCGGTGATTTCCAATTCGGTAACGGACGGACTGCTCTGGCTACGTCTAATGGCGTGATGAATACAGCATCCATTTCTGGTATAGTTTCACACACTCGCTCGACATCCTGCATCCAGCCAGCCTCAGTATGACAGACGGGCACCGACCAGATGCTGCGCCAGAATGCACTCGTGGCGGCATCATCCGGGCGGCACACGTCTGTCACATTTTGTTCAGGTCGCCCCCAAGCTCTATATACCCACCTCTCATCGCTCTGGAACATGCGATTCTGCGTGTACCGGTCAACCCGCCGCTTATACCGCCGAATACGGCTCGCCCATGCACAAACTTTCTGCTTCAGGAAGTCGATGCGCTCTGTGACACGGGACATGTATTCTTGCGGGCTGATTCCAGTCCCCAAAAATGCCCGTCTTACAAAGCGCATCACTCGTGGTCGTGTATTTCCCTCCCTGAAGCAGTATAGTTTGCCGATGAGCACCCTGGCCCCATCGATACGTCGCTCGATCCTGCACTGCCAGGCTGGTACGACTGGTTTGGGTCGAGTAGTTCCGTCGTAATTTGGAAACTTGACGTTAGCTAAACGACATGCCGCAAAAGCCGCGCAATACAGGATCGAATGTGTATCAATGAGATCCTCGCTGCTCTCGAAAAAATTCGTAAGCTGCGAGTCCAAGGCACACACAAGCGCCCTATTTTTTTTGTGCATGGGTAGGCGTGGTAATCGTGGTCTAAGTTCGGTCGGAGTGTACCTATACTCGCGAAACGCATCCTCCAGTGCGCTCCTCAATCGGTCGTTACACTGGCTACTTACTGTGGCAACCCTATCATCCTCTTCAACACCATGATTGAACCGCGGCGGAGTTGGATCAATATTTGAATCTTGTGCCGCGGTTTGTGCCCGAGTTGAGACGATATGGTTGCTCAGTACCTCTGAGCGCAGCCTATCAAGTGCGGTATCGTCCAACCTATGATTGCGTTGGATGACACGCACCTGATCCGATAGTCGTTGGGCCGATACGTTCACGGTTGGTTCTAGTTCCTGAAACAGAGACAGCATCCTAACACGGTACGCAGTGAGGTTAGTTCCACCCTCTGTAGACCCGTAATATGCGCGCATGACGTTCTCGTTCATCAACTGAGTCCATCTCATGCGCTGCACACAACCACCGGCAGCGGGGACCCGGCTCGGGGCCGGTTGGCCCCTAAGTCCCAGGCTTCTCGGTGGCCGGCCTCTCCCCTGCCGGCGTACAGGTGTTGGCGACGTCGGCGGGGAGAAATACTCGTCACTCGAGCTCGACGCAACTACCGCGGCCGGTGTCGATACAGCGTTCACGATGGGGCTGGGTACCGGCGGCGGCGAGGCGGAGCTGAGCGGCGAGTCCGGGGATGATAGGCGTGCACTGCGAGCTGCTGATCTTGTCAACATATTGTGTTTTCATATCTTGCATTCATTTATTTCGGGGTCTGTATCTGACAGCGTCATTTTGAGATATTATAGTTTTATTTATTTTTTTGGTTTCTTCATTGTAAGTAAGAGTTTATTGTATATTATTTATTGTTTATTCCAATGTTGTGTTTTACGGAGCTTTTTGTACGTATATGATATATATAAATAATTAAATATGCGAATTATGAGATACGAAAACTATTTTCGTTGTTGACGTTTATTATTATTATTTTTATTATTATTATTATTTTTTATTATAATGCACATATATCTATCTATCCTTTTCCCAACTATGTTGGAGTCGGCTTCCAGTCCAACCAGATGCAGCTGAATACCAGTATTTTACATGGAGCGACTACCTATCTGACCTCCACAACCCAGTTGCTGGATAACCCCTTGGAGAGAGTGGTTGTCAGATTTTCGGGCTTTTGACGACCCGTAACGGCCGTCAAAGATCCATGAATGATAGCCGGGACCAACGGGTTAACGTGATTTAAACTCAAACTCAAAGCAATTATTTCCATTAAACCATTTACAAGCACTTTTGATTTGTCAAAGAGTCGTTCAGTTAGTTAGATAGTTGAAGCTAGTTTTCCATTCCAAAATGTAGATTTTTAAGGAGAAGAACGGGCAAGAAACTCCAAGGACACTTTTTTTATTTAAATCAAGATATTACAAAATCCTGCGTACCTTATTCTTGTTGCTTCTATATGTGAGAATAATGTACAAAATAATTAAAAACAGTCGGAAAGTAAGGATGGCCACCCATCCACGGACCGACCGCGGTAAGCGTAGCTTAACGAGATCGATCGACGCGTGCGGCTGTTATTACTACTTAGCCACAAAACATGATAAACTTAAAAAAACCTATAATGTGTTAACCTATACTATCAGTAAATAAAATAGCAAAGAAGCAGGGTCTGGATGAAGAGAATGTAAATCGTTTTACCAATAAATAATATTTAGTTACATGTTGGTCTACCTTCGTATTCGGTTTTGGTATTATACTACATACCGTGGCCTTACGGATTACGAATTGGACTTAAGGACAACTAAAGCCCATCCAGCCCTTAATCTTCATTAAAATAAATTGTTCAATTATTCCAGAATATTGTATTGTTAAGCTCGCAATGATATTGGAATAACAAAATACAGTTATTCAACTACTTAATTACAAAAATAATATATTTTGAGCGCTCTTTATTAAAGCGATTTTTGATGCAACTAAGAATTCTCATTTATATATTTATATTAGTCTATGCGAAGAATTGTGACAGTAAGATCTGACATTGAATACAAAACCATCAACAATCTATGACAGGCAGCGCATCACTAGTCCATACCGTTAGACTCATAAACGCGAACGGCTCATTATTTCCATATTTAACGATGATTGCATACACGTATGGAAGCAATTTCACAATATTACGATCATTCAAAATTACAGGAAACGCCGAAATACTTTACCGACTTCCAAATTGAAGTCCTTGAAATGAAGTCGTAAAAGAGATGCGATTACCTACGTATCGATTATGTGAAATCGTAAGGTTGTACCTGGGATGATCAAGATGAAACGTTCAGTCTGGTCGTTTTGTTCTTATGGGGTTAATTTTTAGAGGAATTGGAAGGTTTTGGTTTTTTGTAATAGAGATGGGTTGTAACAGGTTATACACGATATCTGTTATCACTGTTACTGTTACACAACAATAACAGATCCAAATATCTGTTATTAAATAACAACCTGTTATTTTTGTACGGACGATAAATTCGTATTTAAATATCAATTGAATATCTTCTTTATTTCTTCGTTTTATTCGTATTTATTCGTTTTATGTTTATGGTAATACGACCTAACTTAGGAGTCACTTTTTGTAAGTGTTTGTTTTTGTAAGACCACCAACTGTATTTTTATGGATAATAAATACTTAGTGCTTCTCTTTTTATCGTAGTTTAACCGCTTAAGTAAGAGTGAGAACTAAACACATATCGAAGTAAATAGTAGGTGTTTAGCAAGGGTCATTCCTTATTGAAGTAGAGAGTGAAATTGTTAACCTTGTAATGTAAGAAACATTTCAAACTTTGTGTGAGTATGCATATAACTAACAGTCTGTGTGAGATTGTTATAATGAATTAGCAGTAACAGCTGCGGTAACAGTCTTTGAGGGTCTGTTATTTTAAGTAACAGATATGTTATATTGTTAGGAACAATTGTTATTTGTTATTTTTAAATATCTGTTATTTCTACCTGTTACGATAAATACGCCTCACTCCTACTATGTAATTTATAAAATCTGTAAAATAGTGCATCTAACTACAGATTAAAAAAAAAAAAACAGCCAAGAGCATGTCGGAGCATGCATAATGAAGGGTTCCGTAGTTGGGGTGAATTTATCTCAACGGCAAACTTAACATTGTTGTTGAACAACATGTTCTCCCATACATTCTAACGGATAATGTAAGTTTGTACGTACAATATTGGGAGATTTACCATATTATTTTAAGATCATAGACTTCTTATAGGTTTTCTTGTGTGTGTTTGTATGTTGTTTCTTGTGTGTTTGTTGTGTACATAACTATTTTCAGTATTTTTTCCGAAAATACGGAGAGTTTCGGAGATGTGGGTATCATCAATCCCTCATAAATTTTCTTAAATATCTTTCATAGTATTTATGTTATTATTATTTTTTTTAAATCTTTGAGATCCTCACAACAAGCCCTTTAATTTGATAAGTCACACAGTACAGTTTACAAAACTTTAAATTTAATTTTTTAATTTGCCCCCGAAAAGTGACCCACCATTTTCTCAAACATGCATGGATACATAGTCATGATTTTCGAAAAAAAAAAAACATGCGAAGTATCGAATTTACGGTCAAAGAAAATCAAATCCATTGCAGGAGTGTTTTTTGAATTTGGAACATTATAACGCTCTCCAGCGATGTTGTATGAAACGGCGTACTGGGGTTATTAAATACACTTTGATTGGATCTCTTTTATCATTATTGACATACCAAACTAGTCTCTTTGCTTAGTACAAATTGCGTTCACGTGGCTGTATAGCCATAAATGCGTTTGCCTTTCAGCACAGATGATAAATAGAAAATTGGCGGCAACGCTAAAAATTCTTGATTTGCTATTTACATACATAATAAATAGAAATTTAATAATTAAAATGAGTTCCAACGGTTCAGAGAATGAAATGGTACTGATGATGATGAGATTGTACTCCACCGAATTTAAGATCAGAAGCCAAGTGGCAACGGAAAACTTGCTTCCAGCGTAGTCAAAAGAAAAATACATGAAAGTATATGAAAATGTTATGATTTGCAAAAACGAGAAAAGTGAACATTTTCTCCGAAACAGTATTTCTAGCGTATTTTCACGAGAGTGCTAAAACTAAAAAGCCATCTACATTATTGGCAATTTATTCTGAAATGTACACTTCATATTAAAAACGGCATTAACTTGAAAAATTATTGCTTAACTACTTTTCTTAAACGACAATCGACCGGATTTAAAAAGCAAAAAATCGAAAATTTTTACTAGCGAAAATATAAGTATGTTTTATTTCCCGGCATTCTTTTTAAAAAAGCACTATATATGCCTCGGCCGAAATGGCAATTGCCTGTCTCGTATTAGAGAAGTCCTCGCCTACGCTACGGCTCGGCCTTCAAACTCATACTCGACCTGCGGTTGCCTATTTCAGGGCCTTTGCAATAATGTACTATTATTTTCGTTTCATGTTCATGTTTGGGTCACAGAAATTGATATGTATACCAAATTTCAATTTAATCGGTCTATTAGATTAGGAGCAAATTAGCTGTGACAGACAGACAGACAGACAGACCTACAGAGAGACAGACAGACAGACGAGTGATCCTATAAGGGTTACGCTTTTTTCTTTTGAGGTACGGAGCCTTAAAAAAAACTAAGATTTTCTTTTTTGCAATCCACGAATTGCAAATGAATTGTAAATAGTTTGTCTTTTTCAAAAACAATAGTTTTCCTCATAAATACAGTATGTACTTTGAATTACTTGATTCTAAGGTCTTTAAGATGTGTAGTTCTCTATACCTACCCAGTTAGGAAGACATGCGAAAAATTGCAACCTAACTTTTCCATCCGACCCATTCGTATGTTTGACCCCCACAGTGCGTTATTTCATTGATCAAGTACCAATAAAGTACCGTATACGATAAACTTTGGGTAAATAAAACGCCATCAAAGGTTTTAATTATAAATGCGCTAGTTTGAATGCATTGTTCTGTTCTGTGCAGGCAGGCGATGGATGTGTGCACATCCATCGCCTGCCTGCACATACATCGTGCGATAGTTGAGTGCGTTTTAAAAGATTGCTGCCATTGCGATACTGATCAATGTTGATAATACGATTCAAATGTTTATTTTGGGGATGTTTTTGATTCTATAGTTCGTAAACTAATGTATTAGTCTAAATGATTTTAACACTGAATTTTTAGTTAGGTATCTATGTTGTTTTCGCTGAGATAGGTATATATGAGAGCGTCTAGTTTCAATTATTACCTATATGATCATAAATTTAGAAATTCAATATCAACTGCATTTAAGGCATAAGGGGTAATTTGCTCCGGTGGTTTTCATCCTACATAAAAAATAGAACACAGAAAGTTATTGTGAGTGGCCATCAATCTGATACAGTGTCTATAACTTCTAGTATTCCACAGGGCTCAATTCTGGGACCACTCCTATTTAATATATATATATATATATATATATATATAAATGACATTGGGAAATGCTTCTTATGTATTAAATTTCTTATATATGCTGATGACTTGAAAGCCTTTAAAACTATTATTACTATATAAGACTGTTTAAGGTTTCAAGAAGATTTAGATAGACTCTCAACATACTGTCTTCACAACAAAACACACTTAAGCGTCTCCAAATGTCATTATAAAAAATTCATAAAAAAACAGATTTATCACAGTACAGGCTTAATGATGCTAAGTAACACCTCTACTGAAAGAGATCTTGGTGTTTTACTGGACAATAAGTTATCGCTTAATCAACACGTAGAAAGAATTGTTAATAATTAATTTAAGATGTATGGTTTTGTCATGAGATCATCTACTGAGTTCAAACGGCCCTCCACCTATCTTTACTTATACAAGACGCTTGTACGCTTGCAGCTCGAATATGTGGTCCCAATCTGGAACTCGTTTTATAAGAAATATATAAAACGATATATTATTGAGAAAATCCAGCGTAAATTTCTTCGCGTCATGTACTGTAGGTGCTATAAAAGGTGTTTGTCATATTTACAATTACTAAGTGGTCCCCCGCACTGTAAATAAGCGTAGTGTCCGTGCAGGTACATTGTTCGCTGTAAATACCTGTCGGACTAATTCAGGATTGCGTTGCCCTGTTCCTTGTATGGTGTATGTTCCAAATTGAAATTCAAGTCCAATGTTTTTAAAATCTTATCTTATGATATTAAGAAATAGTGTGAGTATTAGTATTCTAAATTTAATTTATTTCAACCGTTTTAATTATTTTTATTAATGAATTGTATTGCACTGTCAATTCCTTTGTTTTTTTATAATCTTATTTCTTATTTGTAATAAGGAATAATCCCAAATTTTAAATTTAATAAAAAAAAACATATATATTTATTTTATTTTTTTGATAATTAATTAATTGTATTTTATTTCAATAATCAATTATTTTTTATTTTATATATCTGAGTAATGCTAATCTGGTGGAACTTTTTACCTTATTTTAATTTTGTTAACATGCGGGTAATGTAGTGGAATATTGTTAATACTACTAATAAGCCTATATTATTGTTATTTGTAAACATTTTATATTGTAGCTGTTTATTGTCCCATAATAAATGAAATTAAAATCAGATTTCCCCATCACTTTGCAACATAATTGCAAATAACGTAATAGTATTGAACAAATAAGGCAAATAATAACCAATATCTATTGAGGAATGGAGTGGAATGGCGACCGCGTACCGGAAGACGTAACTTTAGGAGGCCCCCCCGCCCCAAGATGTACCGCTGGATGCGAGAAGCACAGAACCGGTCGAAGTGGCTGTGGTTGGGGGAGGCCTATGTCCAGCAGTGAACGTCTTTCGGCTGAAATGATGATGATGATGATGATGATTAAGGAATGGATTTAAATCAGTACGAAAGTCTCATGAAGAGAAACATGAATCTCGGCTCAAGTCTATCGGAAACTTCTCGCCAATGTATTTATGATTGCCGACGTTAACTTGAAACTGCCGAAACTTTTTTAGTTAGTTTAGTAGTAATTAGTTATACAGTTAACGCGTTTATAACAAGATCAACAACTGCAGTATAAAGTTTTGCAATGAGTTTTGTTATGATAAGAGAATGAAAAACAATTTTTGATGCTACATGAAGTTGTGAAATTACTTTTTTGAACAAATGAAGATGAAAAACATCGAAACAATTAAGAGTTTTAATATAATCTACTGACAAGTGGGAGTTGGCTGGTAGAAATCGTCACGTAAGGAAAAAGCTTTATGCACAGAATCGGACTTACATGCGATCATTCGAAAAAAAAAAATCATCATTAGTAATTAAAACACGGGACAGTAGCAACAGCATTCTGAAACAGTGACAGAGAGTTCCTATTCTCCTATTTTGAGGCATTTTGTGGAGAAGATGGCTGAATGGGAAACTTGTCATATTGCTTGGTCATCTTCTCTTCAAAATGAAAAAACTCAATTCTAATAAAATTACCATTAATACTAGCTGTAAGGTAATACTAACATTATGGTGTGTACTCTTTGTTATGTGAATCAGGGATGTAACAGTATCCGCATCCGAATATTTATCACTCTTTTTTTTTTGAATACCTAACTTTCACCTTATTTATCGTCTTTATGACAAAAATTCAAGGATAATTTACAAGCAGGCTATCTTGTTGTAAAAGTGGGATCGGTTTATAGTAGATGGCTAGTATTTTACTGTGTATTTCTATGTATTTTACTGTGTGTACATAAATAATAAAATAAATACAAATCTATAACAAGTAACGATCAGTACTTAGCACAGTACCTACTACATACCTGGGTTAAAATGTAAGTAGATTTACTACAGTGATAAAATGTACCGACTACGGACAGATTCGCTGCAACTTACCGTTGAGCATTCTGCACTCAACATTTACGACTTGCAAGCGACAAGCTAGCTCAACAAGAAGTTTTTAGCAAACCTTAGTATGAGAAAACTTTTTGTAACTTTGTTTTATACTTTGTTAATACAGTAGTCGTAGAAAAAGCTAATGAGTTAATTGGTTAAAAAGTTAAAGCTGAACTAAGAGAAGACTCAAATGTGCTTTGATATGGAAAAGTCAGTGTTTTCGAACTACATGAGTATTTTAATGTTATTATTTTATAGTATTTAAAGAGACTTTGAGTCGTCATGCGTCATTCACGATAGCAATACAAAGTGCAATAGAATATTTCAAACTTCACTGTCCATGGTATCCACGAAATTTCTTGCCCGTTCTTCTCCACAACTAGGGCGAACTTGGGCAACAAGCTTCATCCTTCTGAATGACCGCTTCTTTTGATAATTCAAAAGTGCTTGTAAATTGTTTAATTGAAATAGATGCTTTGAGTTTGAGTTTGTCCGACCAACGACAATGTCGATTCCGAACTAACTGTATGCCTAAATTATATAAGTGGGCATAACAAATATTCCAAAAATAAATATTACTTCACTTTAGAAAAACTCTCGCTTCCTATTACGAAAATTCGTGTTAATATCTTGTAATAATGCTCTGTACACTTTCACGGGTCTAAAGTGTTTATTTGTAACATTAGCACATTGTCTATGGCTCGCAGCACAGAGTGTGAAATGTCATTTTAAAATACGGCACTGAACTGAGCTGAAGGTCTGAAAAATAGAAGAACTGAAACAAAAAACTATTTAACTATTTTAAATTTTCGTTTGTTAAAAATGTTTTCAGTTTTTCTGCGATAACTTTTTTTAAATTTATTTCAGCATATATAATTTTTTTGTAAGACGTCATAATGAACGTGTTGTTATTCGTTTTGATTGTAACGTTATCGTGGTCAGTGGAAGCTTCTGATAAAAGTGAAATAACAAATGAAGTGGAGCCAAGAGGCAAAGCAAAGTACGCGCTAATAAGTGAGTATTAATGTTTTATATTTATTTGTGTTAGTTTCAAAATATTCAGGTCTGGTACAAAATCAGTCATGAGTTAAAAGTTTGTAAGCCATGAACCGCTTCAAAGATAGTGCAATTTAAAATATTTCATTATACTATTTCTACAAATAACAATAACTTGCATTGAAATCGGCTCAACAGTTTGGGAGCTACGGTGCACAGGCAGACAAACCAAATATTCAAAAATATAACACCTCTCTTTTTGCGTGAATGTCGATACATCTCTTTACAAACAGTGAAAGCTCCCTGCTTTGCTTGCTACAATAACACCAATCCATACAAAAATTAAATTATTAAATATAATTTAATTATTATTAATAATATTTAATTAAATTTATTCAATAAAAGCCTTTATACTTAGTAACAGAAATGGCGTTGTGTTATTTTATTTTTGATAATTTTGGTTTAGTTCAATGTTATATAACATAACATCACTCCTGTAATCCTTGAAGGGTTAGCCAGAGCTGTACGTCCACATTTGAGCAGGTTTGTTTAAGTCCCATCATGGTGGGGAGTCTGTTGCCATCAACCGGGCACAAATCCAGATTCCGGGCTGCTACTGAGAAATTCCCGATTAAAAAACTTAATAACAGTTTGCCCGACCTGGGAATCGAACTCAGGACCTCATGCTCAACAGTAGCGCTTGTGACCACTAGACCAACGATGCAGGCATAAGAACGACATAATATGCAGTTCAATAGAATGTAACACGCTTCCTTCTTCGTGGACTCCTGAAACTGAAAGTTTAGTTCAGTGATAGTGTCTAACTACCCACATCCGTAACATAATAGGTTGCGTCAGTTTCTGTTTAGCGACACTTATTACATTATATGACATGGCGTCACACGAATTTGAAACTGGAAAAGAACTGACTTTTCTTCATTTGTCCAGTGTCGCTGAGCTGGCAACTTATGACCAATTACTAATATTTCTTTGTATTTATTTATTGTAACTGAATTCTCTTTCTGTAACCAAACAAACCTTTCATTATGGCACTGATTTAAAGCGGCAGTTGTTTATTGGAGTTTTGGTAAATTAAAAATCACAAAATGCACAATTATTGTCAAGTTCAGCAGTAAAAACTGAGCTGTAAAGTAAATAAAAATAACCTCATAACATGCAGTAAAATGGCATAACGGGCAGTTACGTGTGGGCAGTTAACTAATCAGAATAAGTCGGTAAGAAATCTAACTTGGAAGTAGCGCTCGCCGCTGCCGCAACAATGCTCGTTTCCCTCGTTCGGCTCGTGCGCGGTTTTCCACAGTTCTAACCTAACCTAACCCATTTGGTCGGGGTGCCCTAACTTAGTTACTGCGACCGATTCGGCTCGCGCATGGTTGGTCACAAATCCAACCTAACCTATGAACTGCCGAACTATTTATCTAACTGCCCATTCCAACATTTCTACTGGCCATTCATTTATTACACTCCTTAGTATTTTTTGTACTGACTTTTTAAGAAGAAATATCTAACCAATTTTTATTACTGTTCATGTTTTACTGTCACACTAATTTACCTACCACCGAAAAATAAAATTAGTGCTCGTAATTTATTTCAACTGATTATAATAGAAAACCTAATGTTTAATTAAATAATAGTTATAAAAATGATTACCCTTTCATTATTTATAAGTAAACTTTTCCAAAATATTATTAAAAGTGATTGGAAAACAACGCCATACGTTTTGAGACTAAGAACCGAGCGCTATGATGTCAAGATGATAAACAGTAGTATCCTTTGTACTGTTGAACCTTACCAATTTGATTTTTATTAATATTATTTTTATTTACTATTTTTATTTTTATAAATTTATTTTTGTATTAATATTTACTGTCATTAGTTTTTATAACAAAGACATAGTTGCAACTCAAACAAGATCAAGATCTCCGCGAAAGCTTATTCCTGATTCCGGGAGCATTCAGTGTCGGTTTATACAGCGAATTAAAGTAGAAGTCTGGACCGAGGATTTAAATCTGAATCGAGAACAAATTGGAAAGTTTTCCCGCAGAAACCTTAGCCTTCCTTGGTCGGAAACATTTTAAGATTTTAAAAAACTAGTCTCGTATTGCGGGCGGGATTTGAAAAGTTGGTCATTTAGAAATGGAAGGGGAAATGAAATGGTTACAGAAATCGACTATTAGACTTCAGCTTAGGGGTAAAATATAGGCATAAATTGTGAAATCAGTTTAATATCTTTTAACATGATAGTTCAAAATAATCCATTTTAGAAAAATTACCTAATAAGATAATTTCCTGTTAAAAGGCCTTGCATCAATGTATTTAAATCATCTAGAGAGACAAAATCTTCTCACACGAGTTGTGATTTCAAACTCAAGTTGTTTATTATTCAAACATTAATTTCATGTTTGCGTAAATTTTTTCACGCTTCATGACAAAACCCCTTTTTTAATGTTCCCCAGTCTTTTCCTTTGTGAAATTCAAATATCAAATAATGCAGCACAGCCTTTTCTTTGTTACAGCCAACCTCGCTATCGTACTGGCTGCGAAAGTTGGACTGTACAAATTAGTTCTGGCCATTGTCCTGACGGTAGCTAGCTTGAAGATACTCTTCATAATGGTCTGGGCCTCCGTCATATACAAGCATGTGCCTGACCCGTACTTGCAGAAATCGGAGCATTATGCGCCTTTTACGGATCAGTTTGCGCCTTATCCGGGGCAGTTTGCGTCATATCCGGGGCAGTTTGCGTCTTATTCGGATAAGTTTGCGCATTATTCGGATAAGTTTTCTCACCACAAGGAAGGGTACCAGGCTTTGGATATGATTGCTGATTTTATTAAGAATCGCCAGCGACGGCAACTGGTGTAGGTGTGTATCTACATCCTACTAGACAAAATTTTCATAGATACTTTTCAATTTTTTTTTAAAGATAATAAAATATTTGTAAAAGTCACAACATACAGGCAACTGAAGGAACACGGGTGGGTTTAGTCAGTAGCCACCCAGAGCGGGAGAAGTTATTTGATAATTTTCCACCCAAAAAAAAAGTGTATGCAGATTATTGTCTGGGCTGGAAACTATTCGTTTAAGTAGTTGCCAATCGTAATATTAATTTGGAAAGTCTAAATGATTCTTCTTTTGTAAATTCTAAAGCTGTCCGAAATATTATAAGATTTCAAGTCTGTCTTTTAGATAATGATCATTTTATTTTTACTACAAATTAGGATAAATATCTCTGAAAAATATAATTTTGACTATTTCGATACTACATGAGAAATAACTGTTTGTGAGGTTTTTCCACTAGGTAATTTTCATTAGCTCCTCAGAGGCTAGACTTGTCTTGCCTGGTTAAAAGGTAATAGACTAGTTGTAGGTACATCGAAGTTGCTAACCGTAGGAGAAAGTATCGCATACCTCTGTCTGCTTTTTTGTGTAATACGGTAGATTCCTAGGTAACTACCGTATTAGACAAAAAAGTCAACTCAACTCAACACTCAGAGTCGGGGCTCGCTACGTCACAACTCGGTATAAAATCTAGCAAGGTGTGACGTCATGCCACATTTTAACTCAATGTATCGCCGTAATAAAAAAGATAAAATATGTGTCCAATATTTTTTATTAATCTAACTTCCGGACAAAAAATAAATTTTTGGACACAGGCTTATTGTTTTATATATAATTTTTTATATTATTCATACATGTAGAGTCAATGAATAATCCAAGCCATTTCCCAACTATTTTGGGACCGGATGCAGCTGAATACCAGTATTTTACATGGAGCGACTACCTATCTGATCTCCACAATCCAGTTACTGGGTAATACGATACCCTTGGTAAGACTGGTCGTCAGAGCTTCTAACTACCCTTAACGACTGTCAAAGATTTACAAATAACAACCGGGAACAACGCCATCACGTGCTTTCCGAAGCACGATCTCAATATGTAATGGATGGTCACCCATCCACGGGCCAACCTCAAAAAACGTAACTTAAACATCGATCTACCCGTGCGGCTGTTATTATTTAACCACAAGCCCCTCAATAAATAATGTAACCAGGTAATCACAAAGGCTTCAATTCCCTGACTAACTAACCGATTCCTTGGCAATTCCAAATTGCTCGTAGGTAAATAGTTTAATTGTTAAACGCTTTGACTTTAAAAATTTCGGCTTAAATTTTATTTTTGTTTGTTCACAGTACACTTCTTCTACGTAGTAGCTACGAAGCTGATCGTCCTCAAAATAGTCTATGGAGTCCTATTCTTCATACTCGTAACGAAAGGCTGGCACTTCGTCCTCTGGTTCATCCACTATCTGAAGAAAAAGAAACACGAACACCACGAGTACATCGAAGACCATCATTTTGACCATTATGACCATGGCCATCAAGACCACGGCCACTTTGACCATAGTTTTGACCCCCATGACCACAGCTACGACAGTTACGACCAAAGTTATGGCCACTTTGACCATCAACCGTATGGCTATGATAAGTATGGATATGGAACTGATACCAAAAAGAGGATCTATGATGCTGATGGGTCTTATGCTGTGAAACGACATTGATAATGATTTAAGAAAACAATTTACTTTATAATTCTTCTGGACTTGTTACGATTTAAAAAACGAAACTAGTATTTGAACTGTTATTTAAACATTCGAGAGGTTATTATGATCAGTTGAAAAAAATAATGGGTAGTTATTTTTTTTTATCGGCGGCTGGTAAATTTGTGCGACGGTAAACATAGACAGTGAAAAAAAATCAATTGGCCGGTTATTTCGTCTTACAGTGTCAGTAAGTAAGCAGACTAATAAATAAATGGCCAGTACAAATTATGAAATGGGCAGTTAGATAAGAAGTTCACAGGGAGCGGAGACACCCGAACTCGAACCGATTGAAATTCTCTATTCTTGGTGACTCTATTGTTGGTGAATCATTTGGGTTAGGTTAGGCTAGAACTGTGACCATTAAAGCGCGAAGGCGAGCGAGCGAAGCGAGCGAGGCGCGGTAGCGGCCGCCGAGCGCCAGATCCCCTCTATTGTTGGTGAATCACTTGGGTTAGGTTAGAACGTTGTTTAGAGAACTGTTTAAAATAAGATTTTTTACCGACTAATTCCGATTTGTCAACTACCCACTCGTAACTGTCCATTTAGTTATTTTACTGCTCAGTATTTATTAAATGATCCACTCTCTTTTGTTTACTTTACTTCACTTATGACTCATTTTTGTTTACTTTACTGCTAAGTTTTAACTGCCGAACTTGTTAATAAATATGCATTTTGTAATTTTTAACTTGCCGAAACTACCATATACAACAGCTGCTTTAAATCAGTGCCATTGAAAATAGGTTTGCATCGTTGCAATATTGCAAACAGAATTGTTATTCCTTTTTTCCTATCGAATAAGCTTCATAGTGTCTTGAAATATTTATTTCATTTAGATGTTAACAAAGTGTGTTTGTGTGTGTATCCTAAATATAATCTTGTTTCCAAGGACCAGCTTCCAGTTTACCGAATGTAAAAGTAAATAACGAAGATTAAAGAAATATTTAAATACAATATAAATTTTCTGGATTGAAGAAAAGAATATCCTTAATTAACTTGTCAGAAATGTAAGACAGTTTTCATTTGAAATCTGTGTTCGTTTATTTTTTATTTACTTAATCTCGCAAGTACTAGGACTGTGCAATTAGGTGTCGAGTGGGTGAATGCGTAAAGGCTCAACTAAGTGTAAATATTAAATAATTTTAAAACTATTTTTAAGAAGCTTTTGCCAGCGATTGTTATTTGAAGTCTAATAAATTATAGTGTCATTAAGACTGTGTAAATAATTTGGTTTTAAGTTATTTATTTTTAATTGTAAAAGAAAATTTAAACATTTGCCTTTTTATTTAATTTTAACAAAATATCCGTAATCTTAACATGAATTTGCTAATGAAAGATAGAAAGAATAATATTTTATTTGCGACACGCACAGGAAATATAAACAATAAAAAAAACGAGCATTGAAATCTAACAAAACTAAAATGTTTTTCGAATAAACGAAAACAAAAATATAATAACGACCTGTGCGAGGACAAAAAGCTCATATCGCAGCATTAGGCTGCCTGTCCACTGGAGCGGAGAAGAGGGGTGACGAGCGGAGATGTGCCTGTATTAACCAATACTAATATTGTATACGAATATTATAAACTAGCCTCTGCGCGTGACTTCGTCCGCGAGCTTATAATCTTCCTCAAGAATTGGGCTATCCAATGAAAAAAGATTTTTACAACAAACAAACAAACAAGTTTTACCTCTTTATAATATTATCTATATATCTATACTAATATAATAAAGAGGTCAAACTTGTTTGTTTGTAAGTTTGTATGTAGGGAGTAACCTCCGGAACTACCAGTTGGATTTGAAAAAATATATTTGCGTTGGATAGCCCAATTCTTGAGGAAGGTTATAGACCCACAGACGAAGTCACAGGCAGAGGCTAGTTGGTTAAAACAGGCACATCTTCGCTCCTCTCCTGTTTTCTAGTCTGCTCCAGGACAGGCAGCCTAATGCTGCGATATTTAAAAACCTTCTTTAAAGGTGACTCTATAAGAGTAGACAGCAGCATCAATTTCAACATCACAGTTTTTTAAATTAATTCTAGACTCTTTGGTCTTGTTTGTCCCGAAGCATTCTAAAAGATTCTTCCTAAAATCTAAATTAAACAGAGATTTAGCTTCGACATAATTATTACCTACAAGTTCTACGTAAAGTGAAGCATCCACCGCATCATATAGAGAATGTACCCGGTCTTATTTCAACGAAACTTACATAAACTTACGCCTTCTTCCAATGGGGGTAGGCAGAAACTACAGAACGCCTCCGGCTATGATCCTTACGTACTCCTTTTGCTTCGTTTACGCTTCATACATCTAGTCATACACGCCCGCCGGTCGCGAGTACTACGCACCTGACCTTTTTGGAGAACATCATCAATTAGGTCACTATACGACCTTCTAAGGCGACTCCTCCCGGCGATTCCACTCACATCTGTCTTGTAAATAATACCTTTCAGTCATCCTCTCAACATGATCAAACCATCTAAGCATACTCTTTTAAATTTTTGTTACATGTTATATGAAACACTGTGAATAAATTTCCCTATATAATAAGCTAATTAGCTATTAGTTCCGATTACACAAACTGTTCCTTATGACTATTAAGGACTGCAGAGGCAATCAATTTATGAAATATTATGTATATCAGGGCTGTCACGGATTAAAATGAAAACGTCTAGAAGAAGATGTATTTTTTAAATTCCCTATGCGACACATTTTCTTTATTTCGTGTAACTAGTTACTAAACAAAGAGTGTTATGTCGAAGAAAAAAGGATAAATGACCACTACCACCACCACCACCATTTACCATTCTTGGAGAATAGATCGCAGTTTTTTTGCATTGTGTTTTCATGAGAATCCAATAAGGTATAGAAGGGTTATTTGTTAAATCAGAGTGTATTTCTCTAGACCAATTCAAAAATCTATATGTATTTAGATACTGTTTTTAATTAAATTAATGAACTAAGTATACTTAAATACTTTAACTTAAACTTTAAGTTTTCCTCTTTTTTATACTTGCACCTACACAATATTTTAGTGTTAGTTCCTAAAGTTGGCAAGTATGTTTGAAAAGTTCTTACTCAGGTAGGAAGTGAATAAAATACGATCCATTTATACCCAGTACGTGCTTTGTGGCAAATTCCAAACTTCTAATTATCCGCCATGCATTATATCGCAAATTCTCGCCAAACACAGCGAGAGTTAATTTTTACGACGTGCTCGTAATGATAAGAAACCAATAACATCCTGTTACTTTTCCTCCATAAAACACAAAGTTTATTCAATACCTAGAAAATAGAGAAAATCGTCAACAGTCAATTTCCTTTCAAACCAAGCCGAGGTAAAAGCTAGTCTAGAATGTAACTCGCGAATTGTGAAAGCGTAGGGAAAGCCTCCTCAGCTAGCAGACACTTTCTATGTAATATTATGAAATGTTATTATTATATATTGGAGTATTTCCTCAAAATAAAGATTACAGAAGACCTGGCAAAGAATTCACGATAAGGGAAAATTGGAAACTGCATAGACTCAGTTGTTTATGGATAAAACCTTAACATCTGTACTACACGAAGACTGGCTATGTTGTGCTGGGAATAGGCATCTCCCAAGTGGTATTACTATATGTGTTTCATCGTCTTCCTCATCCAGTTGTCCACGTCACCTTCTTCAGCTGTACTTTGACTCTTGATCTATGGCTTATGTAGAAAAACCCGCCAATGCTACGTACTATACAATTTATTTTCCGGATTGTCGGTCCATCAATGGCAAGTCATCGTTGGCAAGTCACTGGTCTGAAGGAAATATTCAAGCCAAATAGTATAGTAAAAATAGTAGCGACAAATCAAACTTTTAACAAAAAGAAAAAACAAAGAAGTAAAATTGTTAAAAGAGGTAATCTCTGAAAGGACTGATCCAGTTTAAAATATTCTGTCACTGATATGAAACTACACTATTGACTAGTGGCATAGTTTATGTTTTATGCTATAGTGGAATCCCAGGCGGACGAAATTGTGAGCAGAAAAATAAAAGTTTTCGTGCACTTATTAAAGCAGTTTATATTTAATTTCTGTAAGTGCTCAGGCAGCTTGCTCAGCAGCACCTGTTGCAAGACGTTGATTATAAGCGAAATATGAACAAAATTTAATTGTTTCTCTCTTAAGAAAACAAGAAAGGCTTTTAGCAATATTTTTGTAGAACGTGCTAACGACCAGTACGTATTACAGCTTTTATTGTTATTTGCTAGATCTTGGCGCAGAAGGTAGGTTATGGAGAAAAGTCAGCCAAGCTTGATTATTCTTTTGATGGCAGCGCCTAAGTTCTGAGAGATCAATTCCTGTCCGTCGATCATTTATTTCATGCCGTCCCAATAATCTAAATTAAACCTTATTCAGGTACTTCTGATTTACGATTAAATCAGAAAAATGCGGAATTGTCTTTGGTGGAGAACAACGGGCAAGAAACTCTATGGTATCTCCCTTGCAACTTGTATTACTTTCTAATCGGTTTCAACTGCTTTAGTTCCGATAAAAATAAATATAAAATTAATAGTGTCAACCCTAGTATATTTCCATATCCGTCGGGACTGGGGAGTGGTTGATGGCTCGCAAGGGCATCTAAATTTGGAGCCTGCGCAGTAATGGAACGGTATCGGCGGGTTTGTCATTATACCGCTCTCGTAATAATTGATGTCGCCTGAGAGAGGGTGAGCAGAGTACTACGTGGTTCTGTAATGCCCATGGAAGTAAGATCACAAAAACAAACTGAGAAACTAGAGGTACCTACCTACTAAGGCTTACTTAAATAAACAGCCTTATGCTTTATTGGGATTACATTGTTATCAATATTTAGAGTGGAATAGCAGAGCATGGATTTGGTTTCTTTACTGATTGTTTATAGGATCATAGTTATGGTGTCAAAATAAGAATCAAAATCTCTCTCTCTCTCTACTCTATTTTTTTTTGGTTGGGAAATTATCGAATAACTTCGCGGGAGGGCGTGTCAGACTCTTAATGAAACCCACCCGTGTTCCTTCAGTTGCCTGTATGTTGCCAGGGGCCACGATATTCCTTTCGGACTTTCCCGCGATTCCGGTGGGCCCTAGCGGACCCCGTCAGTTGACATCTGACTGTAGCTGCAGCTGCAGCTGACATGCGCGCGTCGGATCTGCGGTCACCATGGGCGTTCCGCAGGGTTCAATTCTTGGGCCTTTCTTATTTCTAATTTATGTAAATGATTTACCTTATCACATAAGGGATAATCACAAGATAGTATTATTCGCAGATGACACTTCGCTCATTTTTAAAATCAAACGTCAGTTAGTCAACTTTGAACAAGTTAACGATGCACTCTCTAAAGTAGTGCATTGGTTTAATGTAAATAATCTTCTACTGAACGAAAAAAAGACTAAACTCATTAAATTTTCAATGCCAAATGTCAGGCAGCTATCTACCAATGTTCAAGTAAATGGAACAGAGTTGGACCCTGTTGATTCGACAGTTTTTCTTGGAATCACTATTGACAGTAAATTACAATGGGGCCCACACATAGAAAAATTGTCAGGAAGACTAAGTTCGGCCGCCTATGCTGTTAAAAAAATTAGACAGATAACTGATGTGGATACAGCCAGAATTGTTTATTTTAGTTATTTTCATAGTCTTATGTCATATGGGATTCTTCTCTGGGGAACCTGCGCGGACATTGATACTATCTTTGTTCTACAGAAAAGGGCTGTTCGAGCCATATACAACCTAGGTCCAAGAGATTCCCTTAGAGAAAAATTCAAAGAAATAAATATTCTGACTGTAGCCTCACAATATATTTTTGAAAACCTATTGTATGTACACAAAAATATATCAAATTTTAAGAAAATGTCCGATATTCATAGTTTAAATACCAGGAATAAACACAATCTTGCTGTGCATCGCACACGTCTCCACAAAGTAGGCAACTCGTTCATGGGTCAATGTATACGCTTTTACAACAAACTTCCCATTGACATTCGAAACTTACCCATTAATAGATTTAAAATCTGTATTAAAATTAAACTTTGTAAAAAAGGGTATTATAAAATTTCAGATTATTTAGAAGATAAAAAATCATGGGATTGAACTGCTCGCTCTGCTAAGCCTTGTGATAAAACTTAACATTTTAATTATTTTGTAAAATCATGAAAATATACCAGTTTTATATACACATTGACATTGTTGAAAATTATATTCAAAATGACATGATTACTTTGTAAAGTATTATATTATTTTATTTAATTATTGTGAATGTGAGGACTATGTGGATATCATTATTATTTTCATTTTTCAGTTAGTTTTAATTATGGTCTGGCAGTTTGAGTAGTTTATGCGGCCTACCCAAATGTCCTTTCTTTGGTATTGTTCGTCGAGTTGAGCTCCTTAAGTTCTGAGTTGAGCTCCACGATTACTGACAAATGCTTGCACTGACTGGACAGGTTCACTCAAATCTGTGTGGTTCTTTCCTCAAAAGACCATTTCAGACACTAATCTACATGGTCCTCATATGGCCTGACCAAGATTATGTCTGGACTTTAAAAGAGACTGTGACCTCTGAGTTTGTTTCGGCCTTTCTTCTCAGAGTAGTCAGATAGGAAACGCCGAACTCAACTAGCTTATTTTTATTTTTTTTAATATGACGTGTAAAAGTGATTCTGATATCCTATTTACAGAATAAACAATTTCATTTCATTTCATTTCGTGGAACACAACGCGCCGTCGACCCGGGCCTGGTACCTATCAGACGGCGAGCTACCATTGCTCACCGTCCACAAGCCCGCGCCTTCGAAGGCCGGGAATCGGCCTGCGATTCCCAACGCCCGGCGATTCCCGGCGTCTTCTGCGGCGCTAGGGGCGTGAGGGTGCAAAATTTGCCTTTCTCTCACGCGTTCCGTCTCCTCCTTCGCGAGCATTACTGCTTCGCAGAAGGCGGTGATGGCTTCCCATGCTCTGTCGCTCCGTACCATGGCCTGGACCAGGGTTGGACGCGAGAGATCACCGCCACCGATCGCCTCCACGAGGACACGGCGATGCTCCACCCATGCCGGGCAGACCTCCATCGTATGTTCTATCGTGTCCTCTGGGCGATCCACACAATGGTGATACCCGGACGTTTCCTCCTACCTTATCCGGAACAGGAATCTCCCGAAACAACCGTGTTCAGTGAGGAGCTGCGTCAGGCGGAAGGTTACGACGCCGTGGCGCCTCTCTAGCCACTCCTCAAAGAGGCGACTTATCGCTGCAATTGTGGCATGCCCAGCGCTGGGTTGCGACAATCGCACTCTCCATGACATATCTAGCTAACCTCCTCTACAATTTATTATGCAATCTAAACCCAAGCGATAGATACATGCTGTTGTTAAATCAATCATTTAAAATCACGTTCTAAACAATAAAATACATTGTACACAGACTTCAAATGCAATGGCTTTTATAGCCAGCATGTCGACAGCTCCAGTGTCAAATGATCGCCACTCGTCGACAATTTATTTTTACAACTCTTCTCGATTGTACTCGATTATGTTGTTTGGGAAGTTAAATGGCGGCGACGATGTGTTCAAGGTACATTGTTAACGACTGTACGCTACAATTTAACGAGTTTGTTAAAGTTTTGTTGTTGTATGGCGCGGGATTATGGGCTTATCTGTATGTCTTATAAAGTTTCTACTTCTAACCCAATTTTGTAATTCATTCTACATTTGCACAATATTGAGAGCTTGTTTTGAAGTTGTTAGTAAGTGCCACAACCTGTATATTCGCGGTTTGCGGTTTTGAATAACTGTATAAGTGCAGGTTGTGCTATAATATAACATATATATTATATTTAACTGATCTTTCTCCATAACAGTATTGGAAACGGTATCTCTGTCTGTTTCGTAAATTTCCACGACTGAACTGGAATTCAGTAGAATCTTTAATCCTAGAAAGTTTTAAATCAAGCTGTACCCAACAAAAAATATCCAATAAAAACGTATAAGCTACCTATCTATCTATATCTATACATATAATAAATTAAAGTCGCTTTCGTGTCTGTCTGTGTGACCGCGTTGTTCTTCTAAATTTCGCAACGGATTTTGATGCGGTTTTCACTAACTTTTAGAGACTTTATTCCGGAAGGTTTATAAATGTATAATACGTTTATATTAATAAACTTCAATATTATAAAGAAACGATGTATTGTCAAGTCGTAAAAACTGTGCGCTGCTGGGGCGGGCCGCTAGTGATATCATAGAATATATTCTTGGAATATGGAAAAACCATCACTTTAACGTATATTAGTGGCTGATCCGATCATGTTGCACTTACTGCAACAAAACATAATTCCGATACCGATCCTTTTGTCATAATTACTCACTATCGCCTAATGCATAATCGGCAATAGAACGCGACAGATATTTAGGAATTTTTGGGGTACTACGAGAGCAACGACGAGAGGTCCGTAGAGTACGTAGCTCACAGGCGCCTGACTGCGTTAGTAATTGATTTGGAAGCGCGGAGCACTGCCCTCTGGGTATATTTGATCAGGCGTTCCATACACAGTCATGAGCAACATACATACAGAGCCGCAACTGGGAGTAAGTTCCGTGACAGATTTAGGGAACCCTAATTGAAAATAACAACACACACACACACACAACATAACATCACGCCTGTAATCCCTGAAGGGTTTAGGCAGAGGAGTACGGAGCTGTGGAAAAAGTGCATGACACAGCAAACATTGAAAAGTACACATATTTTTAACAGAAACGCTACAGATTATGTTGGTAAAAACAGGCTCGACTGAGTTATCAGCTTCAGTTGGTTATAAATTTTCTCTTTTTATGCAAATAAGCATAAATTCTCCGACCACTAGATAAAGGTAGTGTTATTAAGAAAAAATATTGGTTAATTTCTTTAATTCATCGAAAAAAATAATGGATTTAAGATACGTTGACACCAATGTCCTTTGCCTTATAAGCAAGGTATTTAATCCGTGTTATTAATGCATACTTAATAAACTTTTCTATAACTTATTAATTAGGTGATCGATTTGATCCACATTTGACTTTTTATTAGAAATTACTTTTAGAATTATTTGAAATAGTAGATATATTAAGAAAATCATGTTTCATAGAAATCTTTAATAAGAAAAGCTACGCATACAATTTATTTACATTCTCTATTGAGTTAATTAAACGAAGTTTCGTCAAATAGAAATAAAATAGTCATATTTAACTTGGTAAAAATATATATTTACAATGAAAGTAAATTAAATGGCAGGCGAATGAAAGATTTAACTTTATTATTCACAAAGAAGTTAATTTTAAGTTACTCTGCCAATTTAATCATAGTTCTTTCTCAATTTGTTTGTTATGTTTCATTGAAATTATTTCAATATTTTCCACGTTTTTATCTAAGTACAAAACGTAGGAACTTCAAAGTTGTCACAGGTTTTTAGTCTTGGCAACATTCTTTATATAATGCCATTTCTGACTTTTTTCTACCGACCGTTAATCGTTACCACTACTCTCGTCGCGTGGGTGTGGGTCGCTAATATCGAAACCAAAGTGTTCAGCATGGAGCTTTGCTGATCTTTCGCTAAACATAATTATGAATGTCAAGTGTTTTAATAATAATAATAATAATAATAATTTATTTATTTCTCAGTTTATGGTACATTGGTTAATTGGGTGTTGTTATTTTCGTCAATTAATCACAAGATATTTGCATAGACTTACTGGTCAAAGATTTAATGAGGCGTTTAGACCGCAGTGCTGGGAAAAAGATCAAAGAAATTATGCTTTTACCAAGCCTTTTTTAACTATAATCGATACTCGTTGACCAAGAACGAGACTCAAAGACTTTGGTTTGAAGACAAAGATAAATTACGAAGGCTCATTCTATTACAAAAAGAAAAATCCCTCGAATTTTTCCTTGTTTATCCCAAAATCAACAGGAATGACCATCATTCAAGCCCACAAAATAATTCATGAAGTTTTTCCGTCAATGCAAATGAGGCCTTAGACCATTAAGGCAGCATCTCATCCCTACAGTGTGCGTTACACAGATTTACACACAACATTAACATAAAGAACAGTCTTATAAAATAGAAATATTACCGCGAATGAAATGGAAACACAGAGAGTAATAAATAACACTGTTTATTCGTGGGGAACATGCTTCGCAACAAATACAGTTAAACTTAAAAATAATAACAACTATTGCTCCTATACCAACCTTTCGAACGCTTTTATTATAAACACAACGGTTTGACGATGGATTTTTGTAGCAATAAACAATACTTTGTCATATAATCGTCATTTGTCGTTCGAAAAGTTAAAACACGCTTTTAACGACTGTCTGTCGCTGTAAAGCTTTGTTCAGTCTTAGTTCACTTAGTGCAGTCTGTATTCACTCTTCCTGTTCAACTAGCGCGTAATCCAAACCGTTGCCCTCGAGCCCTTTGGATACTTCGTTGTCCTTTGCAGTTTTTGTTGTTGTTTTCAATTCCTTCTTCCTAATTTTGCCGACGTGTGTTGTTGCTTCGACTAGTTCGAGCTGCTCAAGTGGTGTCACTGAAGATGTTTGGATAGGAACCTCCTTTTTCTCTGTTGTTGTTTCAGCAATTTCAACTTTCTCTTCCGTCACAGGTTTTTCTGTTTTGTCCTCCACTTTTACTGGTAGTCTTACTTCGATAGGCACTTCTCTCTCGGGCAGCGGTGGAGGCAGTTCATGTTTAGGCACAGACACAGTTAGAACACCATTTTCCTTGAGAACGGCGGTCACTTCCTCCTGTTTGCTGCCAGGAGGTAGCACGAACCGCTGAACGAAATGATTCGCCATGAACTGCTGAACGTCATCCTTCAGCTTGTGCTTTCCTTCAACTATGATGTAACGGTTCTTCACTTTGATCCTTAGCTCGTCAGGTTTGAACCTCCTTACGTTGAGATTAACTTGGAACTTCTCCTTGTCTGATATAATTTGTGGTTCTTCTAGAGCTTCTTCGACGTCCATAGCCGCGGCTGCCCTGATGAGTTGACTCCAAGGCCATAGGTAGTGGTATGCGAGTGTGTGGGTGATGTGTTTATCCAGCGCTGAGAAGGGATCCTCAACCCTGTGCTTCCTGCCCTCATGGCAGGCCGCGGTGGTGATGAATGCAAGAACTAAAATATATTTCTGCATCGTTCGTTGCTTCGTTGTTGCTTTCGTAATGTACTATGACGGCTGCAAGCAAGCTCGGGGCTTATATAGGCTTGGTGGTGTTTCGAGAATGTACGCCGCTCATTGATAACCGCAGCGGTAAAACCAGTTGTTGTAAACATTTGGAAAGTTTGATCAGATGTTTCCGTGTGTAAGTAAGGTGAATCATTTGGATGGTGTGTTGATATGTGGTGACATTGAATTTCATCCTGTTTGTATAGTGGAACATTAATAAACTCTGTTTGAAAGAGTTTTTATTTGAGGCGCGTAAACATTTTTATATTTATTACTGTTTAGTTATTGGAAGAACATATTTTTCTGGAATGTTCGAGTGTATTATTGACTAGCTTTTGCCCACGATTTCGCCTACGTGGATGTCGGAAAATATCCCAGAGGAACGTACTACCGGGATTAAAATTACCCTATGTGTTGCTAGTCCAGGTTATAAACTATCTGTTTACCAAATATTCATCCAAATCTGTTCAGGCGTTTTTGCGACAAACAAACACACGGACAAAGTTTAAAAGACTATTTTTTGGGCATCAGACTCGTTCCCACACATCGAAGCAATTACTTTTTTTTTCAATATTCAATATATGTTTTGATTTCGTTACTATTTTATTATATGACGACAAACATACATTGCAAAGCCATAAGACTGCCTTCTGTAGAATTTTCTAGAAATGGCACAAATATTTGTTTATTAAGTATACATATTAATATTATAATGTTTGCTTGTAAAGTTCGCGCAGTGTGGAGTGTTAGTAATTTGCTTACATAAGACACCTAGGTACACCGATATTTTTAGCGGGCGTTTATCAATGTGTGGGTAATACAGCAGAAAAGCAAAGTGAAAGAAAGTTGATGTGTCAGTAAGTCTTCCAAAAATTTAGTCGATGCTCTTAAGTATGCCTCTTCAAGCGAAGACAGGACAGGGCAGGTAGCCTCGCCATTATCCTCCTAACTGGATAATGTCTACACCACAGCATGACCTATATTCACGCTACAAAATATCGGGTGGTACGAAAAAAAGATCAAATACAAAAATATGTAAAAGATATAACTCTTAGCTATACTGCCTTCTTCCAATTAACACTTTCATTAGCAAAAGCTTCAGGTTGTCGACTCCTGCGCAGCGCGACTTGTTTAGATCACACACACACACACGCGAGCGCCGGGCAATGACCGCGTCTGTGTGCGCTGTACCGTTAGCAAAACTAGCAATGCACTTATTTGTAGGTCAAACACTTTTACTCTTGATACAAAACAAAAACAATGACACTTTCGTCTATTTTTGTTTCAGTATCAATAACCTTTCCAATTTGTTGAACAAAAACGAATCAGTGGTGATTGATGCTTTCTTTGCTGTCTCTACACTGTATGTTGTAATTATTTATAAATTTACTCTCGAGAGTGTGTTACCTACTTATATGATGTACCTATGTTAGTGTAATTTGAAGAAAATTGCTTTGAAAATGGAGCCGTGTCAGTTTTAGTTATGAACTTGCAAACCGCACTGGCTTCGGTCGAACAATTTCTGCACGAGGTCGATTTCTAAGTCAAAGAAAATTGGAAGGTAAAACCCTAGAAATGAGAGCCGTTTGCAAAGTGACGATCCCTGGCATTATAATTAAGTTACAGACAGTAAATTACGCATTGTCTTTGCACCATTTTCATGAACACTGTCTAACACAACACAATATAAAAACTAAAACACGGTTAGTGGAACACGAATTAATGTTTTAAGATCTTCGCACCTCTTTCACCACAAAAAAAAAAAAAAACACAAAAAGGTAAACATTCGGTTTGTTTATCATATTAGTATATAGCTGTCTCACTATGACATCGTTATTATATCTATAGATTTCGCTAATGGTGAATCATCGAAGCATATGTAATTTCTTTTTTACGTTTTTCCTCCTGCATGGGTCAATGCGTTCTTCGTAAAACTATCACTTCCGTTTGACGTCACACAACGTCTGTTTATGTCAAACAAACTCTGCAGTTAATTACCTAACTGTAATGTTTGGTAATGGGGTAAGTAGGGCTGTACTCTAAAAGCTAGTAGGTTAATAATCAGCAATTGTAGTCCCCAATTGGATTTTAATTGAAAGCTAAAATCACGCAAGGGTACTGTTGTTTTTAAAGCTAAAGGTTACAGCTTCAATTGTGTTTTTAATTTATCACCTTTGAGTGTTTGCTGATTTGGTTTTCGATGACTACGAATTTTATAACTTATCTTTACGTATAGTGGACGTTGGTCAAAGACAGTCATCATCTCCCTTGCCCACTATGTTGGGGTCGGCTTCCAGTCTTATCAAATGCAGCTGAATACCAGACAAAGACAATGCCCACTATAAAAAGAGATTGAAAAAGATACAACCTACTTACATGTTATAAATTTTAATGACACATTTTTTTCGCGAACCACATGAAACTAGAACATGGATTTAATTTTTTGTTATATGTTAAATAAACCAATAGGTATTATGTGTGGCTCAAGAGCCTTTAAAAACATTTAAATTCAGAGATACCAATTAACATACAACCTTTTACCCAACAACTTAATCTTTAACACATCCACTAACTAAAGAGAAAACCTTTTACCGGCGACGTTTTTAAAGTTGTGTTAAAGTTGTTGACCAAAATAAACAAAATGTCGTAACTTCAGAGGAATTGTAACAGGTTGTCGACCTTTGAGTTACGTGTTTGTTGACTCATTGTCTTGCTTCATTGAGTGGGAGGACCGTTGATGTATTCATAGATTATATGTAGTGCTTCGTTGGTTTAGTGGTGTCAGGCGCTACAGCTGAGGCTGAGGTCTTGAGTTCGATATCCAAGTCAGGCAAAGTGTTTCTATCTGGAATTTTTCAGTAGTAGCTCGGTGTCTGGATTTGTGTCTGGTTCATGGCAAAAGGATAGCACCCTCTCACATGGGACTTCAACATAACTGGCGAAATCTGGGTGTACCTACTATCTATAGATATATTTCCGCACAACCCTTCTGGGAAACAATGCGAAATGTTATGTTATGTTGTGTGTTATTCATAGATTCATGCCGAGGTTAGGTTTTGTGATTATTATTGTTTAAAATTCATATATTTATAGATAAGCATACCTTTGATGTAGGTATGTATTTATTTTTTGTATATACAAATGGTATACATCAGATTACTTGCAGTATTGTCTCTCCTTCTCCATTTAAATTCGTCCAAAGGTTAAAAGAAAATGTTTAGCGATAAGACTGCCCATTGTCACCTTTTTGGTACTTGCTGAATGACAATGTTATTTGAAAATATTGTAAAAGCCAATAATTGTTAAAAGCATAACCGTGGAGTTTCTTGCCGGCTCTTCTCCATAGAAAGTGACCAATTGGAACCGTGCACCTACCTTCTGACGTTTCATAAGTGCCGGTTTATGTGAAATAAAATATTTTGATTTGAATTGATTTTGTAAAATTTCTACATTCATATCTGTAATTCTTATGGTTCATAACCATAATCAAGAGTATTCTTATCTTTTCTATTCTACTATTAGCTTGCCGCCCGCAACTTCCTCTACGTGGACTTTCCCCTTGGAACTTCAACGCCCCTTCCACCCCTTTGGAAAATGAATGATTACGATCTTTATTGTTTAGAAACCTAGATAAGTATTTGAAGGAATAAGATTTTTCACACAAACTAATTCAACCCCAAAAAAGAGGGTAGAAAAGGCAAAAATTCTAGTGAATGCCTACCTACGTCACCTATGGAACCTACTGTCCAAATGTGTATGAAAAATGTCCTGAGCGGCCAGACCATGAAACTAAACATGGAACCAATATCGTAATCCCGAAAAAATTATCAACTGTCCCATTCATTTAGGTCGAGTAGGTATTGAAGTTTTGTATGGGACAGTTCGTAACCCTTAAGTATGATCACACCTTTCTGATATAATGACATACCGTTTTTTTTTTTAAAAAAAAAGCTTATATTTAGATAAATAAAAGATAGTAGATAGATATATGCATTACAATAGCCTTTACAAGTGTTTGTCCGGCGGATTTTGGAGAGCCAGCCCCGCTATCGTCTTGATGAGGCTTATTTCAATTTTTGAAGCGAAAACTTCTTTAGGCGCGTTGGGCATTTTTGAGATGGCACTAAACCATTAATTTCGCGACACCGTGATGACACCAGCTTGTGACCATTAAAAAGACATCAACGCGTTGATTAAAGCGGTGCGCGGAGTGAAACACATCAACGCGTTAATTACCGCGGTGCCAATTTTTTTCAAGTTTTCACTTCTGTCGGCACTCCCGGAGTGCTACCGGTTTTTTTTACCCTGTCATGTGCTATAGGTACCTATTATGGGTCCAAGAAATAAGAACTGTGGACTTTATATGTTTATTAGATTTTAAAATCAAAATCTTGTCTCTGGCGTTGAAGAATAAACCATATTGCTATGTAAAGTAGGTACATATTGTTACCTAACTTGTTTATGAAAATTATCGCCTTTTCACCAATTAGATGTCTCCTTTCTCTTGTCTTCGAAGAATTTTGACCAGAATATTTACATAACTCTGAGGGTTTTTCCATATTTGTTTGTAAAAACCATCTTTTTTGTTAGAATAAAGTAGTGCAAATGACTAACGAATATAATGGTTTTTTTTTCGATACCGTATATTTGATTTGATATGCAATAATTCTTACTATGCATAACTTGTATTTTTACGTATATTGACATTGCATGAAATAATACCGTAACAAAATAATATAGAAACTCACCAAACCAGTACGTTTTACTTGCTGACGCTACCGTTGCGCGAGCAATACAGGTTTTCGTCATTGCACCCTATATCGATAATTCTATTCCTCTAATTTCAACTTTCATATCAACTAAATAAGACTCAAATTCGTTTATAAGCCACGAAGGATAAACGTCAATCCACTTTCTGGAATACTTGAGACAACAGAACGTCGTATCTCTACTTTCGTTTTCACGCGATTCTCAACTTTGACTGATTTTTTTAAGGTCGATTTTTGACCGGTTGTGTTTCTGTACGGTGCATTCGAGAATATACGACCGGTTTCGCGTAACATTGTAAACAAACATACGCAACAGGTCGGCAGGGACTTAGGGGAGGTCGGGGCAAAGAGAAACAGTTACCACAACTTGTTGTTATGTAATTATTATAATTTCACCTGTTACTTTACCGTTTTATTGAGTTGTCGTCGGAAATCATGCAATATGGCAGTTATATTAATGTGCTTTAACTACATAATTATAATGTTTGTAGGTAATAATAGTCAGTGTTATGCAATGAGGGTTGTGGCATGCTAGTTGCCGATTGACGGTTGTTACTTGTTAGGTTAAGTCATAGTGGTTTTATACAAGCCACCTAAAAGTGTCTTTTCATAGATAGAAGTAAGCAGGTTATATTTTTTTGTGATACTCTTAGTGAAATATTTACATTTATAAAGTTAAGTTAATTAAAACTGGCCTTGATTTATTTAAGTATAATTCCAGTCTGTATAATTTATTATTTGCATATCTTTGCTAACTGCGACGCGTCGTACGGACGGTCGTTAGCGAATTTTCTCCTTAATTTTCAGTAGCACTGTTTTTTACTCTGATTATTTTAAAAAATACGGTCTGTGTTATTTACATAAAAAATAGTGACATGAAATACTTTTACTTCATAATATTAAACTTTTAATCGTTACAGATTTTAAAAATTATTTTGTTTTTTTTTTATGAATTTCTAATTCTTGTATAGGTAATTAATTAATTAAAAAGGTGAATAAAATAAAATGGGTAATGGTAATGCTATAATAATATAAATGGTAAACTGCCAGCTGCCAGTTCCTCTCCACACTAGTAATAAACGGTTGGCAAATCCTACTGGTCTTTCCTCGGGGCCTCGGCATCAGTACAGCAGCTGATATTGTATTTACCATTTAAATAGCATTGCATTTATAATTTTTTTACCATTAGGTACCTTGAGAATGGAATAAATCTATGCTCCCTATCAAAAGTTTCATTCCCACACTTCCTACTAATATTATAAATCAATCATTCAAAAGCAATTATATATTATAATCGCATAGTGTCTTGTTTTCTAATGCTATCTGTTGAACGCTTAAGGCTTTATAAAATCAAGAAGTAGCTAATGGGGAAATCTTTGAATTAGACCTAACAGCTGGGTGGTGAACTTGAGAGATGCTTACATAAAGTGTAATTAAAATAACCGAAAATCCTGAAAGGGGTCATTAAACATGAGTTCAATGACATTAAACATGAATGTCTCTCACAATAAAAGATGTTCATAATAATGATATTATGAACATCTTTTATTGTGGGAGATACCCAGAAATCAGGAGCATTGGTGGTAACGGCCGCGACTTACGTGTTGTAGGTCATTGGTTCGAACCTAGATAGGCGCTTTCCCTTGTGTAAATTATTTGATTACCACTGCTCTTAAAAACAGTGACGGAAAATATATTGAGGAAACCGGCATGTCCTAGAACCAAAAATTCGAAGCTTATGTCTTCGAATTTTTGGTTCTAGGACATGCCGGTTTCTAGGACATCTACCAACCCGTAGTGAGCCCGCGTAGTGGATTACGGACTGTTTCTTCTCATCGAGAGGAGGCCTCAGTCCCAGCAGTGGGAACATTATAGGCTGAATACGCACGTAAAAACGGTTGAACGGATTTTGATGAAATTTGGTTATTTATCCTGATAGTACACGTTCCCGTGGGATCATTTCCGAATTCCAAGCGGGCGAAACCGCTGGCAAAAGCTATAGTAATTAAAAAATCTCCAGGCCACAGTAAATATAAATAGCATAACATCACTCCGCAAAGGGCTAGGCAGAGGCAAATATAAATCTCTTTTGAAAAAAGTTAGTACCTACCCTTAGGACCCCATTTTAGAGAACCATCTTGTTAACAAGATGGCCGATTAACCTGCCGTCTGTTAATTGCCATAATCTTACTGGCAACAACTGGTTAAAGGTTGGCGATTAGGGTAACTAAACCCATCGGTCATCGGGTGTCTCCCCCTATACTTTATTTGATTGAATAATGTTCAACCAACTGACAAAGCTATTTCAATGTTCCATTTTATTTATATCCCCGTTCTCCCCTTAAGGGGGGAAATAATTGAATGATTGCGACTAGTGGAGGTTAGTTCTAGAAACATTCGGTGTGTGAAATAATAATCTGTTGCAAGACAAAACAACCGTGCGATAAAACAGCGATTGTCTGTTTACCTTTGAGAACTACTTATACATAATTTATGTACTGTTTTGATGATTAAATTGGAAAAAATAAATAATATCTGATTTTGTATATTATCGATCGATGTTGCCAGATGCAGGTGCTAATTCCGTATTGGTGAATTTTTCTAATAAGAATATTTCCGAATCATAAACATAGTTCGTTCCTACTATTTACTCTTCCGGGTCCAAAAACTTTTTTATTTCTAAGTGTGATGAACTATGTTGCTGGTTGGCCTTGACTGAAAACTATTATAGAGTTTGGATGTGACGACGGCGCCGCCAGCTGGCGCATGGCGGTGCTATAATAGTGTGACCATCAAAAACATGACACTAAGTATTGCAGATTATCTGATATAGGGATCACCAATTAGTTTCATTGGGGGTCCGTTTTTCAAAATAATATGACTGTCGCTGTCCGTTTGGTAGACGATTACTACAACCAAGATCACATACATATCATTAGGAAATAAAACAAAAAGTAACCTGAATGATTTTAACAAAGTAAGTAAGTTATGAATATTTCTGTGAAAAATTACATTTTTAGGGTTCCGTACCAAAATGGTAAAAAGGAACCCTTATGGTGCGGCGCGCGGCGGTCCGGACCCGGACCGCGGTCCGCCATTTGGTGACTCCTGATCTAATTGAGTGCTTTATTGACCTTTGGCGCCTGAATGACATTGAGGGGGACGTTTGTGAAAATGTCACAGATATTAATTGAATAAAAAAACAAGATGGCGGCTTTCGTTCTGATTTTAGCCGCGCGTCAAAATTTCCTTGTACCGATATATGAATGTACAATCATTCTACTTATTGCTTCATATCGCCTGCAGAATACAGGCATGTCATGGTGAAATGAAGGGCCATTACGGTAAGTCTCAAGCCTTCGAATAAGCAAGACCAGAAAAACCTTTTGTGTCCCATTCCACTGTAGGGTAGGCACAGGCTACCTCCTTTATTAACTTTATCCAAAAAACTTCAATACCAAAAAATATGGTATCGTATGAGATACCATTTTCAAAGCTTCATATTAATTTTTTTTTTTTTATAAAATGGTGTTTATAAAAGCTTTTTCCTAAAAATACATGACATCACGCCGCACAGTGCGGCCGGGGTCGGCCAAAAAACAATTTAAAAAAGTTGAACATAGGTAAAAAAAGTTATGGCTAATATTGCTTGAATCGTTGTTTCATCAAAATGCGCAAATATGAATGTATAAGTTTATGACAAAATGTAAGATTAACAACAGTTCCAACATTCTACGATCGGTTGACTAGAATACGTACAGTCAAAATTGCAGTTCTTTGTTACCTTTTAATTTCATAACGACAAAAGTTATTGTGCTTCTGAAACATGGATTCTATTGCTCAAGGTATCTTTTTTCTTAAAATACAATAGAATTTTAAATTAAGCATTTACTGGTGGTGGTGAATTGAATATGCTAAAACTTTACAAAAAAAAAAAAAAAATGTTTTACGAGAGGAAAGTTATAGCAGTTCGCTATTTTTCGCAACGAAACTTATAGGAAAAAAAAAATATAGACTACATATGAACTAAAATAATTTCGCAATTAAATAAATTACGACATTTTTAGTCATTCTACATCATGAATTTGTTAAAAATAATTTTGACCGCTCCCAAGTATGGGGCGGCCGTACTGTGCGCCGGTGTGGGGAATACCGGCGTGATGGGTTGGGCAGATATGTACCTAGAGGTAGTACACCCACGTTTCGCCAGTTATGTTTAAGGCCCATGTAATAGGGGGCGAGCCTATTGCCATCAACCAGGCATAAATCCCGACTCCGGGCTGCTACTGAGAAATTACAGATGAAAAAACCCCAATAACACTTTGCCGGGCTCGGGAATCGAACCCAGGACCTTATTACTCAGCAGTAGCGTTTGCGAACACTGGACCAACGAGGCAACCAGAAAACATAATAAAATTTATTTTGGGTAGGTTTATTAAATACAGTGTTCGTGTTTTGCAATAGCTAAAATAACGTATTTAAACTTTCGATCGGTGTTTAAGTGTTTTCGTGAAAAAGGCAATAAACGCAAAATATAAACACATACAGACGAACACTAAAGTGATGACATACAACCCTAATTTAATTTAGTTAAACTTTTGTTTCTTAGGGTATACCTACTAGTGTTTTGTTTCATTATTAACGAAATTAGGAATGATTTATTAAACTTAATTTTCATCTAGGAAAATTAAGACTATACGTATTAATTTAAGTATTGAAATGCCGCAATAAAACAATAAAACCTTTTTTACGAACTGTGAAAATAAAATTAATAAACTCCGTGTAACATTGTACAAAACATTATATAAAAATATTTTCCTACGGGATATTTTACAAAAACACAGTACACAAGCAAAATATCCAGAGAGTTCTGAACACGCAGAAATAATTAAACGAAAACGGGAACTCGCAAATAAAAAGGTACACAAACGAGAGTGCACACGCAAATACCTTTGTGTGCGGCAGTACAGTTGGACGGGAAAGTAAATACAGTGAAAGTGCTCTTCGATTGGTACTGACGATGTTATGAGCTGAGATGAACGCTGAGGATGGCGTTGTAAAACCTAGGTGTTAATATAGGTATAATAGTTATTTATGAGGAGTCATATTTATGTTGCATATGATTTTATTAGTAAGTAAAAGGCTGATTTCTTCGCGGAGTAATAAAACCAAATACAGTGCTCCTTTAGTATACTCACATATCGCCAGTTATGTTCAATTACCATATCATAGGGTGCGGGGGGCCATCAACTGGACACAAATTAAGACTCCGGACTGCTACTGAGAAATTCCGGATGGCAAATCCCATTAACACTGCTAGAATCAAACCCAGGAACTCATTTCGTCCCCGTCTCCGTCCAAGTTTCGGCACCGTATGTCATAACGGGCTGGGCATACTGGTTGAAGACCTTAGTCTTCAAACATTGCGGGATTGGCGACGAGAAGACTTGACGAAGTTTTCCAAACACTGCCCAACCCAACTGAATCCGTCTGTCAGCTTTTTTCTCTAAATTGTGTCTACCGAGCTGGATGACTTGCCCTAGGTAGACATACTCCTTCACACCTTCGAAAAGCGACCCTTCAATGTGGATTGGACTCGGCATGACGTGTGAATTGTACATGACTGTCGTCTTGCCCAAATTCATGCCGAGACCAACCCGCGCGCCGGGAGGTTCCATTTACGCTGTGCAGTATCCGGTCTAACTGTTCCAGCGTCTCTGCCATTATAACGGAGTCATCAGCAAAGCGAAGGTGTGACTTGTACTCGCCGGTCACGATGATATCCTGTTCAGTCCAGTCTAGAATCTTGAAGATGTTCTCCAACGCATTGGTAAACAGTTTCGGGAAAAACCTGTAACTACCTGATTGCAAAATACCTAGGTATTATTACTATTAATTTGAGCTCCTTGGTAGAGTTCTTAGACATAATTAACTTCATATAAATGAATGCAACAGTAGATAGTACAAGAACGGTAAATGTATTGTAAACAGTCCTACACTTGGTACGGTGTAACTGCGAAATTTCCCTTATCTATGTTATGCCTTATTCTACTGGTTTCTGAATGTCAATATTTTGCATTTCATCGTCGAAAAACCTACATGATTTCATGGCTATAGTGTATAATTACAATTACCTGGTCGACCGAGCTCTGTTCGGATGAAAACAGACGAAACGAATTTTACCAGATATAAGACCTAGCGAGATCGATTTTTTGCCCCCGTAAACCCGTATATTGCAACTTTCATCGAATTCGTTAGAGCCGTTTTCGAGAATGTGATTACAAATCATATCATAATCAGCTTATAATGTTCCCACTGCTGAGACACATGCCTCCTCTCGGTGAGAGGGAGTGGGCCGTAATCCACCACGCGGGCCCAGTACCTAGAACATAGGTAAACTCAACTTTATCTCAACACAACATTACTAGCCACAATTTTATTCCATCCCAAGGGTAATAAGTTTCTTGAATTCAATCAAAAAGTTTCCATTTATGTTTTGTTGAAGCAGTATTGTTTTCGATTTGATATGCATCGCTTTGTGCCGAAGTACCTACCGCAGACGGGGCCGCGGCCCGACGTATGTATGTAGATGTGTATCGATATTGGATCGCTACTAGATTGCTATGCCAATATGTTTGGTAGTGACGGTTTTAATAAAGTCTGGCAGATCTAGTTTCTTTAAACAAATTAAAATTGTTTTTTTTTGACTAATGTGACCTTTCAAAAGGGTGGTGATGGTTACCACCATCGCATAAGGTACGGGACCAGATTCTGTTGAGGGTCTGGTTCAGAGGCCAAATCAATCAAGTGAAATGGGGTGACACTCTATCTAGTTCGCCAGGGAGGGTTGACTTCCCCGGACCTGTTTAACTGCGAATCTTCTGAATTGCGGAACTCAGCTGTCACCTAGGCAATGTCTGCGTGAACAGCTTGAGCTATGCTGATGATATGCTTCTTTTGAGTCCTTAGATCAAAGGCTTGAAGAAAGTTTTGTCTGTCTGTGAGCATTATGTTAATGCTCACGGACTGAAATATAATGTACACAAAACCGAATCTGGTCCGGAGCTGGTCCGGAAAACATTACTTTGTACTTGAATGGTGCGACCATAAAGATCGTAAAGCAGTTCTAATATTTAGGGCACATTTTGACGGACAGACTTCAGGACGACTGCGACATAGAAAGAGAACGTAGGGCCCTCTCAGTGAGGAGTAACATGCTCGCGCGTAAAGTGAAGTGCACCAAAGACGTAAAGAACACTGTTCAGAGCCTATTGCTTGTCACCTGCCAACTTAGGTGCAACTTCACAAAAAAAAAATGTACAGTTCATTAAGGGTTTAGTACAATGTTGGTTACCAATCCCTTATGAAACTGCCAAGATACTGCAGTGCCTCGAGCATGTTTGCTGAAGCGAGGGTACCGGACTTTTACGCCATCATGAGGTCGAGGGTCGCGTCTTTTTGGCAAAGTTTGAGACGCTTCAGTAACAGCATTTTGAGGGTTTTTTCGTGCAACCTGGCAAGTCCCATATTTGGGCACTTGATTTCTGTTCACCTTTTTTTTTTATAAGTAATTATCAAATAACTTCTCCCGCTCTGGGCGGAGCGTGTCAGATTTCTGTTCACCTAAACGGGAATAAAAAATGACGAAAGAATATGTTAGGTATATTTAAATTTTTAATGTTTTTATTGTTTTTGCTATTTATTCAATTTTTGTATATGGGTATTTTGCCTGAAATAGAACACTATTTATTTTATTTATTTATAAATAAATACATAAATTAATTATAAATTAATTAGTATAAATTAATTAACTAGCAGACAGGCACGATGCGACTCTGGTGGAACAATTTCTATGAAAACTTCTCGGAAATTATTCTATCGGTTGCGCCTGTTTGCGCGCTTTTAAAAATACAAATGCACGTTGGATTTTTGAAGCAAATCGTGCTTTTCTGAATTATATGAATTTCTGTATGTTTGTATTAATAGATCTATGTATAATATAACGGCTTCGTCTTCGGTCATTATTTGTATGTTAGGTAAATTTAGGGTTTTTTTTTTTTCAAATTGATTACCAATTTAAAAAGCCGTATATTCAAATCACAGATGTCACTCTTTCACAGTTGTATGAAATGTCAATCTATGGCACGGTACATTGACGTACCGTGTCAATTTGATATACAACTAATTTCCCTAATTGTACAATAAAATGCTAAACTGCTTACAAAATATTCAGATTCTTCTTACCACGTCGTCATGTTGTATTGGGATATATATAAAAAATACTGCATCCCTCTGAGTTTATTTCAAATATTTACCAATTATTTTTCACACTTTGCACATAATAATATAATAAAGAATAAATCGCGGAAAATCTTGCAGAATGATAATACTATCAGAATCGAGAGTTATTCAGATAGTTTTATTATCCTGCAAGATTCTCCCAATGCGCCAATCACTGAACCGGATCCGCAGGGATGTTCGATGGCGCGTTAATATCCGGAACCGAATTCACGCCGGATGTATGGATATTACAAGATATTGATGTCGTTCCTTTGTGACAGTGACTTTATTGAAAAATCGTCGAGTATTTTTAGATGGAGGTTACCGGAGGAAATGTCAGGAACATGTGAAAATTAGTCAGTATTTGTTGGATTCGAATAAGCTGGAATATGCGAGTTGCTGTTGTGGTGGCTCAGTGGTAACGGCGTTCCGAGTTGTAAGATCGTGGGTTCAAACCCAGGCAGGCGTTTAATTTCATCACCACTGCTTTTAAATCGGTGAAAAAGAACATCGTGAAGAAACCGGTATGTCTTAAGACCAAAAATTCGATGACATTGTGACATTTACCAACCCGCACTGGACCCGCGTGGTAGATTACGGCCCACTCGCACTCTAAGAGAGGAGGCCCGTGTCCCAGCAGTGGGAACATTATAGGATCAACCATTTGTCTCAATTGATCTACTGCCCCAGGCATGCGCAATAATAACGTAAACATAACTAGACCTTCGAACTGCATCCCATATTTTAATTGACTTAGGACATTAGGACTACGCTTTGCCCAGGTTTTTGTTTTATGACCTAAAGAAACAGTGTATTTCATTATTCGCTTGGAGATGACTAATCTTCCATCTTGAATTCGACGGCTATATAGCTCAACTTCACATATCTTCATGGATTTAATTAAAGTAAATGAGGTATACCCCAAATCTATTGATTTAAAAGCCTTTGATTAATTAAATACATCATCCTCAGACTAAACGCCCTTGAGTTTTTAAACATTGGAGTCTAAAAACTCAAGGGTGCTAAATAGCTGTGTCCTCATTGTCCCCCTTAAGGTCACTACCACCATACCTTGAAGGCTAGCTGCCCAGTTTCTTGGTGCAAATGTCGCGAAAAGGTCGCTCCCTCATTATGTGTCCGTCACCAAGACGCTTGAGGATGCACGGAGTTAAGATGCGGAATAGAAAATGGACATGCTTAAAAATGAGTAGAAAGTTCGTAGCATCCAATTTTTTAAATGTTTTGTTTTTAATTAAATAAAATACAGCTAGAAACATGTGTTTTACACGAATCGATTACTGCCGGACTCCTGTTGATTAGTTTTTGATAAAGATTTTTGATCATCAATTTTATATTATAACTTTTAAATATCTTTGACATATCTTGGGACCCTGGGGTCCCGGACCTTTGAAAGGCATACAAGGTGCCAAAGCCAATTCGCAGAGGCCCCAGGACATTTTTAAGTTTGACATTTTTAAGGCACCAACCGACGATTATCCCTGTTCACACTATGCAAGGGCACCCAAGGACAACCCCCGGTAGGTAAAAAATATTGGACTGTGGGTTTGGGTGGAAAGTGGACTGGTTACCTGGAATTATCAATGGGAAGACTATGGCTCCTGCCTGATCAATGTTCATATGTACACGGATTATTATTATGAGTCATAATTTTATCCTGATGAGCATGGTTTTATAAAGAATCGGAGTCAACACACAATGGTACATTAATTGGCCGTTTGTCGTAGGTCTACTATAATTATCTTTTAGTACTTTTTAATAGCATAAAAACAGATGATGAACACTGAACATAATCAAAATTTATTTTCAGCTTCAACAATATAACCCCGAGTGCCACTAGAGTTAAGAGTCGTTATTTAGATAGCAATTGAAATTCTTAGAGAAACGCAAAAGGGCGCGAGAAGGCGCCAAGTACTCTAAAACAATTAAATATAATTGTCAAGGCGATAAAAGTAATTAGTAAGCGAAAAGATTGTATATTTCTATGATAATGTTAGTATTAAGGAGCTTATGAATTAGCTGTTTTGACAGTCTGGGTAGCGAACGACCTTTAACAGTTAAAAGTTATGTGGCGTGTCTTAAAACTTTCATTTAGCGAAAAGATGGGCACAAATACCTATTTATCTTAGTAACAGTGATAACCACGTTAACGGTGATTATAAATATATTGAGAAGTCTCCTAAGTCTTCTAGTCCAAGGATTAAATCCATACCTAATCTCACCTGATGGTGTACGATGATGCGGTCGACGAGATGACGATGCTGCTTGATTGACTAGAAGTTATCCGTTCACTCGCGACTTCCAGGTTAAAGCTATTGGGATAAAGTATCTGGCAAAAAGTCTCACGTAATAGTGTATTTAAGGCCTCTTTCAAAGAGACCTCTAATCTGCTTGGTGAACTACAGAACTCGACCCTTCCTATTCGAATAATGAAATACTAATAATACTTTTGTTGAGCCGATCAACAAAAGTAGATAAAAAAAAAGTACCAGAAGACGTGCATGTAAAAATTTGGGGGCAAAAAACGAAAATTCAAAACCAAAGACACCGAACTCCAAAATTGAAGTTATTTTTCACTTTGTAGTGTTTTTTTTTGGAAGTCAGTTGTTTTTTTTTTTTGTATTTTTATTTTTATTTTTCACATTTTAGTTGTGGTCACACAAATTCGAATTCAAACGCTATGGGGACCCACAGCACAGCGCTGATTTTCAGAGGTCACCCCAAAAAAACGTACAGAAATCAAGTTGTGTTTTTATTGTGTATTTATGTTTTTATTGTTGTACTCATGTGTGTTTAAGTGTTACTACTAACATAGTTTTTTTTTAAGTTTGTACTGATTACTAACTCGCTATGGGCCATCGACGCCTGAAAATAAACGATTTTTATTTATTTTATTTAAAATTATTTAGATTAAACAAATAATAAAGTAAAATAAACAGTAGTTAGAATGTACTGGGAATACCAAGCCTACTTCTGTTGTAACAGACGGGCTGACCATGAAGAAAAGATAAGATATATATTTACAGTGAAATTCTTAAATTGTACCGGCTCCATCACTAACCACATCTAAGACCGCACCAAAACTATGTTGTTAGGGTCTAATAGTGCCTCGACTGAAGATATAAAGGTAAGAATAAAGAATAATGTCCCTCCTGACATTCAGTGAGTGGCCTCGCCATATTGTGGGTGTTATTACTTTCAAGAATAAGCTCTAGAAAGTGGACGACTATTAAAGTAACAATAGAAATATGAAAATTACTTTTCAAAGTTCTTTTTTCTGTGTAATATAAAATGGAAATCGCATTAGGGACAAATAAATGTAAATTTTAGTGACTTTAGAACTTAAGCTACGTGAGCTTAAGTAAAGAAAAGTTGATGCGAACCGATCTTCTTTTTCTTTTTTTCGTGTAGTTAGTGACTAACCTGGTGTCAGAGTTACGAACCAATACACTAAAGAGAAAGCCTTTTATTGTTAAAAGCTCAAGTTCGCGCATGTTTGCACGGACGTCATAAAATCGCGCGGGATGAAATCGCGTGCCGCGCTTGAAATGGTACAAATAGAAAGTGGTACATCTGTTCGCACAGCCGCGGTTTTTTCCCACCGCGATTTTTTATCGCGTGGTGTTCGATTTTCAACACTCGGTGTTGAGCGTTGAATGAATGTGACATACAAAGATATGCACTTTTGTTCATATGGACGCGAAAAAATCGCGCGCGTTGGTTAGTCCGGAGCGCCGAGTCGTAGAGTGCAGACGTGCCGCATGCTCAAGGCCGCAATAAAATATTGGAATAATCAATCAGTTCTGGGCATAGGTAGGTATTTCGGTGGATTTTATCATAAAGAAAGGAAGTAAACATTAAACGGGTTTAAATTGAGAAAATACAATACAAGAAACAATATGCTATGTCCAACATCATAATTTATCATCATATTTTTTATTAGCTATAGTTAATCAATCTTTATAATCACATTGTTTATCTTTGTTATTATGTACCGCATCTCTAGTGTATTTGCACTTTTGCATTCCTTCTGGTTAAATATGGCTGTTGCTGATGATATTTTTTTTTATGTCACCTGTTAGTTTATCAATCCTGAACAGTACATAATGATTCACGAAAGAGAGCAACGGAGGGAAAAAACAAAACAGATTCTTTAAGTTTCACATGGGTTTCACTTTAATACAGACATTTTATTTTCTTTATTTTCTTACAGCACAGAGAGAGTGACATCAATATACTTTTTCCATACCTGAAAAGAAACACAAACTTGTATGAAACTAAAAATAAATAATAATATTTCTATAACCCAAGTATATTTCCCATCGGATACCCGCGCCTTTTAACCCTGCGTCTGCTCGGAAGTGCCCTATAATGTGTCGCAGGTGCATCCCGGAAGTAGCTCCCACGGGCTGTGAGGGTCAGTGCTTACATTAACATTTCAGAAGGGGTCTATCTCCATGTATTTCTAAGAGATTGTGTTATGAAAGATGCAGGTAAGACGTGGCATTTTGGGCATGTGTGTTCAAAAGGTCTCAGAAATTCTGTTCGTCTTACTACAAGAGTTCTAAGTTTAGTCCACGCTTAAACTTTAATTTCGACCCTTATTCTGACTGGGATAAAGTTGTCAAGACAAAATTGACAACTAGACTAGAGTTTAAATAATCAGTTTTTGTATTTAGAACTTTAACGTTTTTGTAATAAAGTTTCGACTCGATGATTTAAACCTAGGGCTAAATCTATAGATATAAGATAAGGGATAGTTTAATAGTGTATTTCCAGATTTGCGCAAGTTTGTTAATCATCTACCTTTTTTAAACTAGGTACTGAGGTTGTTGCTCTACTACAGAGATGCTTGACGACCTTAGCATGTCAAGAACTCATGAATTCAGTTTGCAGCCCTTTTGGATTTTTTGAGTCAGACATCCCTATTTGAAAAAATATAGGCGTAATTTTAAAACGGCAATCACATGATACGAGCAGCAAATATGAAACAAAAGAGTCACAAAACGAACGTGATCTCAGTTTCTGCGAACAAAATTTCTGCAAAAAAAAAATTCAAATAGAAATAACGTTAAGCTCTATATGGCTACTATTAAAGAAAATGTGTCAATCGTGGCTGTGAAACAGGTGGGTGCAATCACCGCCGGGCATAGACTACACGACGTGAAATGTTTCACGTTACAACTATTATGCGGCCTGTGGCGTCTGTTGGGGTACTAAGATGGCGGACTAAATTGAAACTTCTAACAACTTTATGCATCGGATTTAAGAAGATACACATCATACATCATAATACAGAACATCTACATTTTTGCCAGTTATGTTTCAGTCTCATGTAACAGGGGGCGACCCTATTGCCATCAATCAGGCACTTATCCAAACTCCGGGCTACTGAGAAATTCTTGGGGAAAATCCCGACCTCGAAGATCGAGATCGAACCCAAGACCTTCTGGCAGGTACATGACAGGTGAAGAAGATTCCAAGAATAACCGTATTGTTGATAGTTCGTGCAAACTCCAAGTATTTCAGGCTCTTAAAAGAAAATATAAAGACATTGCCTTTCCTTGTTCGACTAAGACTATGTGGTAGGGGACAAACTATATTAGAGCGTTTATACAGAAAGTGGGCAACGTCGCAAATAGCTGGCAAATATTTCGCTGTTTTGATTCATTTAGCTATATTACAGTATGCAAATAAGAAATATGGCTAACTGGTGAACTAAAATATTGATTATGAAATGCACTAATTAATAGCGTAACATCAAATATTTAGTTTTAGATGTAAAAAAAGTATTTGGAAACTTTCCAAATCTGAAACTAAAACGGTTACAACATCAAATTCAGTTTTATAATTGCAATTCATTATTAATATTCTAGTTCACTAGTTAGCCATATTTCTTATTTCCATACAGTAATGTTGCCAAATTAATCACAACAGGTAAATATTTGACAGTTATTTGTGACGTTGCCATCTTTTTGGATGAACGCTCTTAAGTTTGGCCCAACATAGTCTAAGTATACATGCTGATGTGTACAGAGCGTTACCTTTAGTAGAGTTGAATCCCTTAGGCTTATGAGTGTAGCCTTTGTGGCTGTTCAAATGGCAGTAACTCCACATAAGGCACGTATCTATTTTCCTTACTCAGTATGTTTTTTTATTTTTATTAAGGTGGTAGTTAAGTGTTACCAACAATAATGTGCACTGCAGCAAAATATGACAAGTATTAATTTTTATTGATGTGTGAATATGGGATCATATAATTTACAAGCAACTCCAACCTTTTTTGTTTGGATGGGAAATCATCAAATAACTTCTCCCGCTCTGGGCGGAGCGGGAGGGCGTGTCAGACTCTTACTGACTAAAACCCACCCGTGTTCCTTCGGTTGCCCTGTTGCCGGGGGCCACGATCTCCCTTTCGGTTTTCTTCGCAACCCCGGCAAGCATCGGCCCTAGCGGACCCCGTCGATTCTGCTGACATCTCTTTGAGGCGCGCGTGGAACACAACGCGCCGTCGACCCGGGCCTGGTCCTTATCGGACGGTGAGCTACCCATTGCTTACCCTCCGCAAGCCAGCGCCTACGGTGGCCGGAAATTGCCTCGCGATCCTCCTGCGGCGGTTAGGGGCGTGAGGGCGCGAAATTTGCCTCTCCCTCACGCGTTCCGCCTCCTTCGCGAGTATTACCGCTTCGCAGAAGGAGGTGCAACACCACCCTGAATCGCAAATAATTGCTACTGAAATCACAATTGATGAAAACACACAGCAAGACGTAAGGACCCTGAAAATAGGTAGTACCTACTTAGACACTTAGCTGGTTTTTAATTTTTCCGACGAGGGTTTGAAAATTGCAAACATTTTCGTTCCTTGAGCGCGTACATTACGCGGGGTTATGCTATTTGGATATCTGAGAACCCACGCTTGTGATCCTCAGAAGATTTTATTGGACCCAACACATTATCGCAAGTTATTTTCAGTGTTCATGGCCATACTAATAAAATTGTTACTCACTTTGTAATAACTGTAGTTTAATGGTGCACGTCTCAGCTGCACGAGTTTCAATATTACAGGCGCCGTTTAGAAAATTATGTTATTTGAGCAGCAGAAGATTGTGTTGCTTTCCACGAGATTATCAGAAACTAGTGTTTATCTTGATTATGGATGTGAGTTAGTAAAACAATAATGACGTAGCGTTTTGTTAGGTCTGCTAGGGATGTAATGACAAGGAAAAATGTAAAGGCTTCGTATTATTTCAGATATTTTGCTTTATTAATGTTGTCTATCCGATATAATAAGTCTACTTAAAGTGGGAACCGTGAGTTTAAGTTGCGACTACTCTTCGAGGTACCGAACTCAACTAGGGAAATATGGTTGTTATTATTAGCACTCCTACAAGTATATTTCATGGTGTTTCACCCACTAGCTCCAAACATGGTTGATTTGGTGTGTATTCAGGGTCAACATAAATTAGTTGGTGAAACTCCGCAGACATGATGAAACACGGCAAAATAAAAAAAGATTTGTAGTTTTTTTTTTTCTGGGTCAACGACCGCATATAGTTTACATGAAAATCTATCTGCTTTTCTTTTATTATGTTTAGATATCGATACCCCTCACGTCTGTGAAGTATACACAAAAAAAAGAGTTTTTTTAAAACTGATATTTCTAGTTACTACAAAACTGTGGTTGAAGGCCCCAAAAAGTCATTAAATTAATTTGTTTTTTGTTCGATCATGTTTAAATATATAATTAATACCCATCAACCCATAAACGTCTGAGTTTTACTAACAAATTTAATAAGACCCGTATAAGAGCTTATATTTGAATGGATTTGCTGAGATGGGAGCCTTTTGGCCTCGTAAAGGACTTTCTGCAATTTTCTGTGCGAGTCTCAAATACATTTTCTTTCTTTCTTTGGACTTTTTTTTTAACGCCTTTGGATCCTATATCAATATGACTGAGACAGAATATACTCATTAGATATTTCTCCACTGGGCAAATAAACGAAATCAAAGCAAGTAGATATTTGTTAAAACATCAACGTTGCAATTACTGACATTAATAATAACGAAGAACAGCTCTACAGGCTGGTCCAAAAAGTGACGTCAATAAAAAAAAATATATCCTTATACCTAGGGAAATCCAAAAATACCTCATGTATTTACGCGATTCTATATAGTTTTCGAGTTATAATTATTTTATAAAATTTCTTTGTTAAATATTTTCAGCGATTCTACTAATTTGGTCGATTTAGTACCAACTTTTATGTGATATTGTGTAAGTGTACATTCCACCTAGTATTCAAGGCAATGGCACGTAAAATTTTATCGAAGAGGCAACCGGATGGCGATTGGTAATCTGAGTCTTGAAGTGATACTAGTGTAGTCTTGAAGTGAGTCTTGAAGTGGTACTCTAAATTTAAGGGATTTGATACACACAAATTCCTTGCACATAATAGAGTTTAAATTTTTAATGCCAAGTAAAAAAAAAAAATGTTTCGCCTCCATCCCCCGTATCTCCGCCCTCGTCCATTTGGGGTCAATTTGGACGGTACGGAGGGGTTCGGTATTACGTCAATACCCAGAATCCCACTCACCATCAGGTTGCCTCTCCGATAAAATTTTACGTGTATTGCTTTAACTATAGGTTTTTTAAATGATTTAGGAATAAGCCATTACTTAAAAAAAAAACCCCTGAACGTAAATTCCTCCTTTTGGATCAACATTTTTCTGTCTTGAATTAATATAAGATGAATATTTTATTTTTTGAAAGAATTGTCTTTAACAATGAAAATTGCAAAAAAAATAATTTGAAATAGCTGTTTAAAAATAAAGATAGTTATTTTTTAAGCGTTAAATCATTATTACTGTAAAGCTTTCAAGAATCGCGGAACATATGGGGTATTTTTGGATACCCCTGGGCATGTGGAGTCAATTTCTTTTTCTGATGTCACTATTTGGACCATCCTGTATATCAAACATAGCGGTAACCTAATAGCAGAGAGTGATGTACTACCAATTATTCTTAACGACGGATAGATTGAACCGTTAAATATTAATTAGAAACATTTATGGGGAATTTACGAGCACATGTTATGCTTATGAGATTAATATGTGAAAAAATAGTTGTAGGGATGTAAGGATAAAATAGGTGTCGTGATAATAATAAGCATAATTTTAGTAGTAACAGAATTTTACAGGAAATAATTCCATATCTAGCAAGGCATGGCTTTGTTAATGTGAGAACGTTGTCTTGTAGACCCAAGATGCTTCGATGTTCACCATTTTCTATTTTGTTAAGTACCTGGTATTTGTTGACAGGCCTACACTGTCTTACCATACCTATTTACACTGTTATTTGAAAACACTGTAAAAGACAATTATTTTTAAAAGAGTAACCGTGGAGTTTCTTGCCGGCTCTTCTCCATAGGAAACGACCAATTGAAACCGTGCACCTAGCTTCTGACGTTTTATAAGTGCCCTTGTAGGTTTATGTGAATAAAATATTTTGAATTTTAATAGTATGAGCTATATGCAGCTATTTACATAGTTAGTGATGATACGAGAGAAAAAAACTTCCATCAATCCCCTAGGGCATAGGGGGCTAGGGTCAAGTAATACTTCCAGTAGCAAACATTTTACTTATACGGTTATTTTATTTCGCGCAGTAATGTGGATCATGTCAGCAGCATAACATAAAAACCAATAGCATTCGAGATAAACAGACAAACGACGATAGTGTTGCTGAGAATTTGACGTTATTCTACCAATTGTAGCATTTGTAGCGAACCGTAAGGACTGATCCACACTTGAGCGTTGTTTTATTGATTTAATTTTTATAGAATTTCGTTTCACATACATTTTTTCTCATATTATCATTTCAGTACCTCGGCGACCGAGCTCTGCTCTGGTGAAAATAGAGAATGCTCATTTAATAGTATAGGATAGTTCATACTAATTCCATACTGCCATGATAGTAGCTACTTACTAATTCGATGCTGCCATGATCGTTATTCTAATGTCAATAATGTCATGTCATTATTCATTGTCTTCTTCTAAACTTTGGGCGACCGAGCTCTGTTCGGGAACGGAGAAAACGAATTTTCCCAGATATGAGACCTAGCTAGATCGATTTTTCGCCCCCGTAAACCCCCTATATTGCAACTTTCATCGAAATCGTTAGAGCCGATTTCGAGAACGTGAGTAGGTACAAATATATATAGAATCAAATATATATACATAAACATATTGCTCGTTTAATAGTATAGGATAGAATAATCAAATACTTACTTTGAATAAATTTAAATCATAGATTTTTGTTACAAATAAAATTTAATGTTTCGATATTAATATCATAGAATAACAAATCTAAAATTCTTTATTCTCATATTGTTTAGTTAATATAAAACTTAGGATGATGAAGGATGGCGCTCTGAAAAACATACCGCTACATGGTAATCAGCACGCATACAGCTCCGGTAAGTCGACCGAATCTGCTTTTCATCTAGTGGTCAGTCAGATAGAGGACGCTATTCATCAAAAAGGCACATGCCTGGGCACTTTCATAGACATCGAAGGAGCCTTCGACAAAACCAACTTTTCCAGCATCAGCAGCGCTCTCTCCAGACATGGAGTAGAACAGATACTTATGGACTGGATTACAAACATGTTAAGCAAACGAGTGGTTCGCTTTGAGGGTGAACGGCAGTTGGCCATGATAGCCAGAAGCTGCCCCTACGGAGGGGTTCTGTCCCCCTTCTATGAAATCTGGTAATTAATGACCTCATCACCAAACTGAATGCTAACCACTATTACACAATAGGGTATGTAGATGACCTCGCAATCCTTGTATCGGGAAAGGTGATGGGAACGAGGCAGCCGACGAACTCGCCAGAAGGGGGTCGAGCATGGCATCAGTGGGGTCTGAACCCATCGTGCCACTCTCCTTCTGGTACCTACGCACTCGGGTAAGGAAACGAACCAGTGACTAACATCACTAACTATGGGTGAACCACGGTGAGTGCAGGCAGGCCAGAGAGGCATTCCCTACAATCGACGGCCACCTCACGAAACAGGTTCTCCGACTAACAAAACAGCAGCTGTTACTGACCATGGATCATTTAATAAACACCTCTTTGTCATAGAAGTCACAGACAGTCTGCTGTGCAGAGCCTGCATGGAGCATGACGAGACAGCAGCTCATGTGCCGTTAAACTGCCCGGTGGTCCTCACATACAGGGTAAAGTACCCAGGTACCCTATGTGAGATTGTCAGCGACACCAAGGCGTTGCTGGCCTTCTTTGAGGAGTTGGAGTGGAAAAAATAACCGATTTTCCCACCCGTACGCAAAAACTCTTTCTCGAGTGACAGTTTCTAAACGCTTCAATTCATATCTTTGACAAATATTCAATAGTCTATAGTATTTTATTGGCTAAATATATTTTTTTTAACCACCGTAGTCGACGCAGTCCCACTTCGTGGGGATTATATTTCTGCGTGGTTTAAAAAAAAACCCTATCTCTTCTATAGGTTAGAAGAGATCGTGTTTTTTTTTTGTCCCTGTCCGAGTCAGGGTGCTCCAAGACCCGTGCTCGCTTAGCTCGCTTTTGCAGCCTAAGTTTTCATTCGACTTTTAATTCGACACTTAATTTTCGATGTTCAAATATGTAGATACCCTTATAAAATTATGGATAGCATAACGTCATTTTCACATTTTCGTTGAACCAAATAATACCATGGAAAAATACACCGAACAAACAATATTCGTTAAAAAAGAATTGTACTGTTTGATAAGTTTGTTATATAAAAAAATATTATTATAAAATTCATGGAATTGCGTTTCTGTGAAATAAATTTAATTCAAGTAAATAGTCGTTAAAACAATAATATTCGAAAAAATAATACAAAGACCAAATATCTTACGAAACATTTTCTGCGAAACAGAATTTTATGAAATTTCTGTCTGCGAAACAAGGCAACACCTTAAAGAATGCATGTAGGTGTACAGTGCGTTCATTATAAAGTGAACGGTCTGTATACATGTACAATCATTTCCATGTCTTTTGTTTAACTAATTTTATATTGAGATTTTATCCTTTTGTTTATTATTTTTTGTATTAAGTACTTGGAACTTGTTGATAGGCCTACACTGTCTTCGCATACTTCTTAATTAATACTGTAATTTGAAAACATTTTATAAAACCATTTATTTTTAAAAGAATATCCGTGGAGTTTTTTGCCGGCTCTTCTTCATAGGAAGTGACCAATTGGAACCGTGCACCTAGCTTCTGACGTTTCATAAGTGCCCATGTAGGCTTATTTGAAATAAGATATTTTGTATATTGCCAAACTTCCTTGTCTTCAACGTAGTCTTTAATCTTATAATATGCTTTTTTGATAAGGGCACGTTTGATGTGAGTTTTAAACTTTCCATCACTTAGTTCTGTAACCGATTTTGCCAACTTGTTATAAAAGCGGATCCTGTTTATAAGAAATGACTTGCTAGTTTTACTTTATCTAAATTTGGATATAGCAATGATTAATACGGAAGCTTGATAATTGTTTTATTTTTAAGCTGCCTTTTAAATGAAATTGTTTAAAATATAAGCCTTCATTTAAAGTGCATTGAATTTGTGCGGAATTAAACAATTACTTACTTTTTTAAAATTACCCAAAAGCAAACTGCCAATCGCACTATGCCACTGTCTGGTCGTCAATGAGCAACCAGCCTTAGGTACCTTAAGCTAGGAAACTCGGCTTTGCACTAATTTGGATTCGTTTCAGTTAAGGTCAATACAGACGGTGCGATTGTTCTTTTTAGAAAAAAGTAAAGGGAAATGGAGATAAGTTCTGTATTAATCTAAAGAGAGAGAGGAAATAAAGGAATTTCCGCAGCTTATGTCCTGACTTTTATAGGTACGTTTGTATTTATGGAAAAAAGGTGTTTATGTGGATATTGGTAATGATTAAAGTAACTTGCTTTGTCTCAATTGGAAGGAAAGAAGACAATAATGAGAATGTACCTATGTCAGGAAAATCCCAATGTTTATTTATTTATTTACTAGTTGCGCCTTGCGTTTTCACCCGCATAAGTCTCGATTCGGTCATGGTGTGTGCCAAATTTCATCCAAACCCCTTCAGCAGTTTTAACGTGAAATTGTAACAAACAAATAAACAAACAAACTCACTTTCGCATTTATAATAAAAATATTAAAATAAAAATAATATATAATATAGGTAAACATAATTAGGATTCGATCTCCAACAGAGCCTACACATTTTCATGCAAGTTTAAAAGGATCGGAAAAAATTAGACACCTAAGTGTGCGCTTCCAATAAATTATAGGAGACCATATGGTTCACTTATAATCTAGGTAGACACAATTAAGGACAGATGAATTGATTAAAATTTATCAAAATTTATGAAAAGAAAATAGCTGAAAGTGAAAAAAGATCAGGTGTTACTGAAGCTATTCATTTAATAAACTATTTGCAGTAAATACTGAAAACAAAATGTAGAAGATGCTAACCAATATTTCAGTCACCAAAAAAAAGCGTCTGCTAAATAAATTCGAACGGAACGCTGCCAATAAGCCACTCGTTCCAATTTCAAATCCGCCGTATCTTAACAAGCCCTCATGTCAGGCGCCGATATCTTGATAATTAGTCCAGAGCGAAGGCAGGTTTGACAAATTACCTTCACTTTGGAAGGTCGCCAGTTCGACGCCAACTCCTCTCTACCTGGGAATACAATTAATCTCACTATTGTGTTAAATTCTACTATTAATTCGTACGTCGGCTGAAAATTTTCGAGGCTGTAGCTTCCAAAATGAGTTTTGTTTGGCAGGAATTGTTAGAAACTATGAGCATTGCGGGGAGGTGGGTAACTAGTTGGAATTCCAGAAGGTTATGTTGTGAGGAAAATAACTATACTTAGATTTTATTAACGGGTTTGTTTTGTTAGCATTTTCCGTGCTTTATTCCTAATTACAAACATCAACTTGATCGGCTCAATAAAGACAGTCAGGCATAGATAAAATAAAAATATTTTTTGTATGAAAAATAACAGAGTCCATAGTTTAAAAAAAAAAAAAAAACAAAATGCTTTATCAGCAAGCCGAACTAAAAATCTAAGCTTACCACTTCCTGGCTCCATCATCAGATCAGTTTCAAGATACCAAATTATAGTTTTGTAAACTGTACTAGTATTTATTTATTTTATTATTTATGTACACACAGTAAGATACATAGAGTAGTACTACATATACATACAAAGTTTTATTTCGAAACGATAATTAGAAGTAGGTAAAAATTATGTTGTGAGATTTTACATACAAGTGAAGTTAATCAAAGCTTGTTAATAATGCAGTACACGCTGATGATATTAAAAGTGTGAGGCCAAATTAATCTAAGGCCGAGTCCGAGGCACGGTGAATAATGTGATGATATAAAATGAAAATCTGGCAAAGAACGTAATTCCACCAACTCTCTTTTATCATGTCACTATTTTCTTACCGGGTATAATAATAAGTTGACGATGTGCTTTTAAAACTTCCAGCCGCTTATTTTCTTGGGAGAAAAATAGCTCAATCATAAACTACGAACACTATTCATATGCAAATGAATATGTATTCAACAATAAACACCTAACAACAGGCATAAAACTAAAAAAAGCGCCTGCTAAAAAGTTGTTAGCAATGAACATAGTTTACAAGTTTTCTTGCTTGCATTTTGCACAAGGATTTTGTTTAAAAGCTAATGGGAACGAGCCGGAATTTGCATTTTCAGTTAACAAAGCCTTCTGTAGTCTGTAGCGGTAGTAGAAAAGATCTCATAAAGATTCTTCCCTTAGTCTTGTTTGTATCTTGAGCTACCTAGTTTACCTACCTACTGACAAAAGTTCACAAAACCTTTGTGTTACTAAGAGCTTCGTTACTTTTAGCGGAATTTACTGAGGGAAGGTTTACTGAAACTGCCGATAGATTTTGATCGATGAATTGGTGCTCAAGGTTGGGCTTAAAGTGCAAATTGGATTTCAGTTAGAACAATATTTTAAACCCAGGCACTTTTCCTGTCACACAGGCGACCCAGCTTACTTTGACTTAGTTCAGTATGTAGTCTGTACACTTTTATTTACTGGGTAGCTAATTGTGACATTGCGGAAATTTAAAAATAGGTAATTCAATACCTATTTATGTCGAAACCCCGCAACGCCCCGCCGGGATTCGTTACCGGGATTAAAAATATCACCCCGGAAATGACGTCAGATATCGGTAACACACATGTCGTGCACATAATGATACCTACCTAGAAATTGTCGACGCAAAAATTATTACTGGGGGATTTGCTGCCATTTTTTTTTTTCAGTTATTAATTAGGTACAAATTATTTAAATAAAGGTATAAAATAGTAGCAAATAGGTATTAGATTTTAGTAATATTTTAAAGCTGATCGGTCATTTAGGCCAGTTCTTCTGATGTAACCTTTGATTCTCTCTCAACGCTCAAAGGGCTGGTTGTTAGTCTATATCATAAGCTGTAGCGATTTATTAGCCTCGATTGGATTCATGATTATTCCGTAACCAGAAAATACCAAGATAAACCAGAAAAGGTCTGCTTCGGTAATCCGCATGTTTCCAAATTAGCACTAATATGGTTGTCACTCAAAGGTTTTGAAAAGGTTTTTGGAATTGCAAAGAGTTGTTATTCAATAATTTTGTAACCATGCTAGGTAATACAAAATAGGCAAGTACCTACCATGTTTGTAACAGCTCTATTTTATAGACGATGATTCCCGAAGCGCATACCTACTTTTCTTTGGAAACCTGTAGGTAGGTATTATTATACGGAGAGGTATCAAAGAAAAAAAAACGGAAAAAAATGTTAGGTTTATGGCGTGGGTTTATTCATAATAAGAATTCCTTTTTTTTTCGCACTTATGTGCTTTGGTAAAAAAACGGGAAATAATTATTGTTATTTTATTTGGTAACAAAATCTCATGAATTGAACACCACTTTTATATTTTTCGAACGAATCAATTACTTGGAATCGATTAATTAGAATAGCAACTCAAAGGCCTTGTTGATGAAAAACAAACTTTTTATATTAAAGGATATTTTTGTATTTAAGGATATAGATATATCCTCATGTCCTGAATGTTGATGTAATGAAAGATAAATATAGGTGCTTAAGGTGGAACTAGTTGATATTTTTTCCATACAAATTTCAGGGGGGTTTTACTACACTGTTTGACATGGTACATCCAAAGTTAAACATGATATCGTTTTGTTTCATTATTAATTTTGTCTGTGCGGAAACAGAATAGTAAAATAACGAGCCATTAAAAAGTTCGGAGCCCACAAAGATTCCTTTTTCTTGCTAATTTTAACGCAACTTTGGGGTAAATAAGCAATAAAAGAAGTGTAAAATCTCCAAAACAAAGTCGGCACCGACAAAGCTCAATTGTCGAAGAGTTCAATAAACTTTATTTGTAATTGATTTATGCAGTGGTTTTTTCATAAAACCCTATTTTCAAAAGGACTTTTCGTAATTTTTTACGCACTCGTTTTACTAAAATAGTTCGGAACGGTGTTTGTGTGCGTGCAAACTAGACGTTGTGCACGTAGACCAGTGTCTAACTGCTCATCACTGACACTATCTCTGTCGGACACGATGCCAGGTGACACAGCGTGCTTTTCAGCCATGCCCACTAGTGAGTTCGAGCCCGCGACTAGTGTCACCTTAAAGTACAAAACTTAATTAAGGTTTCTTTACAACTACATGATTTGCTAGTGTAGGAGTTTCAAGAGAGCCCGAGTATAACGCGTGGACGTCGGGGTGCATCATAATTACGTATGGCCTACTTAGCTCTTTCATAAATAGCTTTTTAGGCAATCCTATTGTAAGTTGGACGACTGAAGTTACAATGGGTGGGCTATTTGTCGAAGATCTAAGTCCTAAGTAAAATCGTTGATGGTTCATTGAGTTGAGACCGCGAATTATCAAGCATAGCGTAAGAAAGTTTCCTGTCATACACATCAAGGAATTGAAAGGTATTTATTTATATCTATAACTTGAGATGCCTATGCCCGGTGCCTAGACTATGGCGAACAGAGGTTAATCGGTGCCTACGGATGTGTAGTAAAATTAGATTGTGTTGCGATCTTGTTTTCTGCAATGATATTGATACCGATGACAGAATCAAACATTATGTTTATTTGTCGTTGGTTCTAACCCAGGCAGGCGATTTGCTTTGTGTAATTTATTTCATGACCACTGCTCTCAAAAAGGTGAGGGAAAACATCGTGATGAAACCTGCATGTCCTAGAGTTAAAAAAACCAGCCTAGTGTGTGTCAGATCACGCACAATGATGGGTTCGGGGAAGTCGGATTGAATTTATACCAAGAACAAATTTAACATTGTAGTTGAAAAACATGTTCCAACTGCAAATGTAAGTTTGTACGCACAATATTGAGTGATTTACCATGTTATTTTAAGATCATAGATTTCATATAAATTTTCCTGTAACCTATAAGCATACAACTATTCTCTGTATTTTTTTCAAAATTTTAGGCTCTGTAGTTTCGGAGATAAGGGGGAAATGGTCAATTTTTATCAATTTTCTTTAATAGTTTTTATTTTTTAATTATAAAAAAAAATGTCTTTGAGATCCTCGTAATAAGCCCTTTCATTTGATATGTAGCGCGGTACAGGCTGCAAAACTTTTTTTTTTAATTTTCTTCATTGCCTTCAAAGATGATATTCAAAATTCATTTATTTACGTTTCACGTCCGTATTTGGGTCACAGAAATACATAATATATGTTTACCAAATTTCAACTTAATCGGTCCATTAGATTCGGAGCAAATTGGTTGTATCTATCTGACGGACAGATAGACAGACAGAGACACACGAGTGATCCCATAAGGGTTCTGTTTTTCCTTTACATGTACGGAATCCTAAAAATCGAAGACATGTGACATTTACCAACCCACACTGGGCCCGCGTGGTGGATTACGGCCCACTCCCTCATCGGGAGGAGGCTTGTTTCCCAGCCGTAGCATGACGCTTTCTATTTCTATAAAGATTAGAGACGGCTCTTTCTATACAAAGTGACACTTCGTTTCCCCATTGTTGACATCGCACCGTAGAAATCATTCTACAATCTGTTATTTTGTCTTTCATTTTTAACTATCTTTCTCTGGGTTTTTATTATATATTTTATGGGTGGCGCGGACTCGAAGTAGGTTTTGTACACTTAAAATGGACATCTCGAAATTATAAGGTTTCTTATCTAGCTACCTATATCAATTTATTTGAAAAGCTGCATGCAGTTCTGCCCTCGTGAAAAGTTTTTAATTTCATGAAAATACTTGCCATTTTCCAACAGTTTGTTACCTACTTTGGTCGTGGAATCGTACGAAACTGCATGAATAATTAATTTTCATTTTATGAATTCTAAGTTAGTGATAAAAAAGTAAATATTTGTGATGGAGATGACGGATCCCAGACATATTATATCTTGTGGTAGATCGAGACATCCACGTTTTTCACGGGATCTTAGCACATTCTAATAATACACAACACTACTGTTCCGGTAAAGTGTCATCTACCTACTAGTATTTTGCTCCTACGAGTAAAGCCTGCACGAGGCAGCTCAGCCAGCTCGTGGAAGTATGTCAACATTAATAATGGAAGCTTCCGGGACTCGCAGAAATGCTCGGAATACCTTCCTTACTTCCTTTCAATTACCCCCAACAATTTCCTGCTCGTGTAAAGTCCGAGGACTTTTCATTGGAAGCTTCAAAGAGAACGAGTTTCATTGATTGTCTATATTTTGATGCTTGAGTTGAAGAAATTAGCTGTTGATAGAATGTAATTCAAATAAATTGTGTTTTGGTCGGCCCCGGCTTACGAGTCGTGGGTTCGAACCCAGGCAGGCGCTTTACTTTGAGTAAATAATTTCATCACCACTGCTCTCAAAACGGTGAAGGAAAACATCGTGAGCTTCTAACGTTTCACTTTCGTTTAAGAGAAATACAATTAGTTGAATTTGAAAAACCAGTTGCAATAAAACATTTAAAGTAAGTAGGTAGTTTCCTAAACGCACTATTCACAAGAATTACTATTACAATTTAAAGCCTAGCACGCACTACGATTTTATTTTTTTCGACACCTTTTTGTACCAGGAATCCGCTGCAGGACGCGGGCTGCGATTTCATTATCGCAGTGAACGCCATACAACTTCATATTATTATCTATCAATGCTGCACTTAACTTTTGCGATAATCGCGTCGCGAGCAGTCGCACCAAAATGTGTTTGGATAAATCACAATCAGTGATAAATCGCAATTCTAAAATCGCAGCGACATTTTTCTCGTGTATGCATTGTCTTATAAACCAATACGTTGTATTTCTGCGACAAAATAATCACGTGATAAAAAGTCGTAGTGCGCGCTCGTCCTGAGTTATAAAGAACACGTATTTTCGCCAGCGAAAACGAAACTAATTCCAGGCAAGTCCCTGCTGTAAGCGAATAACCTTAACGTAACAAAAAACCTCTTATTTTCTTGCAGAAACTGCTTATTTACGTTTAACAATAACAATTTTCTTGTCACAATGCCTTTTCCAGACCTCTGTTACTCGTATAACTAAACACGAGTTAAGACTCATATTGCTGCTTACGCCCGCTTTGACATTTCCAATTACGAGCACAATAGCTCGATAAAGGAGACGTTCAATTAGCCCAGTTCCCATGTTCCCGGGATTCCGGGATTCTGAGATTTAAGTGGACTGCTAGCCCTATTTGTCGACAGATTGGAGGGTTCCGATAAGGCGAGGTGTATTTTTAAGTGATTGATTTAATAAGGGTTTTGATGAGTTTAAAAATGATTTGGATAGCGGCACCCCAAATTGCGTAACACTCTTTCCAACACAGTGAAGGTTCCATTCAATCATTGCTTCCATTGCTTCTTTTGTTTGAAAGACATGTCTGTTCGCCAACGTAAATATAAAACGCAATGAATGTGGTTGAACTGTCAAAATGAACGACTCTGCTATTAAGTGTGTTATGCATGTGTTACAGTACCTACTTTCTTAAATATTTCTTGTTTATTTCGGTAAGCTAAGTTTAAGAGCTCGTTAAACAATTTTTAAAATTCGTAAAAGAAGTGCGTAATTTACCCAAAAGTTACATCCTGGCTCCTAACAATGGATCCCTAATAATACCCATGTATTTCCACCCATTGTACCCATTGTCTTCAATACCTAAGGTTAGATCCACTCTCCGATTTTCGGAAGATTTATCTGTATTAACACCCAACTGCGCTCATTATGGGGAAGTTGTTACATCCTTTAACTGTAAAGCTACTTGGTAAGGACCATAATACTTAGGCGAGGAATTAGTAACTTGGGAAAAGTCCCAAGACCAAAGCCTTTTTTTTTGGGTGGGAGATTATCAAATAACTTCTCCCGCTCTGGGCGGAGCGAAAGGGCGTGTCAGACTTTTACTGACTAATACCCAGCCGTGTTTCTTCAGTTGCCATGTTGCCGGGGGCCACGAGATCCCTTTCGGACTTCTTCGCAACCCCGGCAGGCATCGGCCCTAGCGGACCCCGTCAATTCTGCTGATATCTCTTTGAGGCACGCGTGGAACACAACGCGCCGTTGACCCGGGCCTGGTCCTTATCGGACAGCGAGCTACCCATTGCTCACCGTCCACAAACCCGCGCTTTCGGTGGCCGGAAATCGGCCTACGATTCCCGACGCCCAGGGGGCGCCTCCTGCGGCAGTTCGGGGCGTGAGGGCGCGAAATTTGCCTCTCCCTTACATGTTCCGCCTTCTCCTTCGCGAGCATTACTGCTTCACAGAATGAGATGACGGCCTCCCATGCCCTCTCGCTCCATACCATGGCCTGGATCAGGGCCGGACGCGAGATATCACCGCCGCCGATCGCCTCCACGAGGACACGGCCATGCTTCGTCCAAGTCCAAGGCCTAAAGAGGCCTTCACATTCTCACCAATTACAGATTACCTCAGCCTGTCAATTTCCGTCACCCCATACAGGTCTTAATCAGCTGATTATCCGTAATCCTTAACAACGAGACGTAGCCGGTACACGTAATGACGTCACTTATCCTAAACACATTGCCAACAATACACGTTTGGTTACACCTATCTCTCACTCCAATTAGGAGACTGAACGCAGGCGTGATCAGTACCATATACCACGACCATTTGAAAACCAACTTTAAGCCCACAGTATAAGGTTGGGTTTTATCTAACTGTTGAGGCATTTATTAGACTACGGATTGCTCGTAGAACAATGAGCGCTGTATAGGCGAATTAGTCTTAATGGTATCTGCAGTGTAGGTTACGAAGTGATTATAAATACTGTCCATAGTTGCTAGTCTACTGAGGGGTACTAGGGGTAGACGTATGGGTACTGTGTGGACGTTGGATAAGGCGTCTGAATATAACGGACAACACATTCAAAATCGAAATAAAACATTTGGTCTTTCTGGACTTAATGTTTAGTGCCTAAGGACCAATTTTTTTGAAGACTGGTAACTTAATACTTACGGGTACATAATAACGTGAACGTACGTCCTGTTTTGATCGGGACCGTCCCTTATTTCTGTTCTTCGTCCCAGTGGTATCCCCGAAAAAATTCTGGGGACGCAAAATTGTCCCATTTTCAGAAACCGCGCGATAATTGTTAGTTTGTGGAAAGAAGGGCTATAGAATTTTATAAAACAAGTGTCGTGAATATTTGGAACGGTGGACTGGCTTTTTTACTAAAGAATTATAATTAATAATTGTAATTGTAATTGTATTATTAATTGTGATATTTTATTGGGCAGATTAAAGAAAAGTACTGACATGTGAAGACAATCAAAAAGCATTGGATGTATTGATTGCAAAGGGATATATTGATTGTAACAAAGATACAGAAGTATAAATTGACTATATCACGTCGCAAAAGTAACGGACTGGAATAATCTAAACTTTTTGACGAAAAGTCATCACACTTTACCCATGAAAACTTTTATATTTTAATTAAATATATTTAATGTCTGCCCGGCAAACGCACCAATAGAAAGAGTCAGTTCTCAAGAGGTGAATACATTTTGGACGTCTGAAAAAACTCAGTTATAGGTTCCGGTCCTTATGGACGAAGATGTTGATAATTAAAATGAATATTAAAAAAAAAACGAGGCAACAATTTTATTTTTACAATCATCACCAGATGTACTAAAACAATTTTTTTCTTCTGACACATGTAAAATGACTGAAAATATATCTTACTTAACTTTTCAAATACACTGCAATAAAAATAAAAACATGTGATTTTCTTTCATTAAGAACCTATGTAGGATGATTTTCTCAAAATTGAGTTTCTTTTATGAATCGGCCCTACTAATTGAAATAAATAAAAACCGATGTCCCGTTTTGAGTTAAAAAAAAAATGGTCACGCTATACATACATGCATTTTTAAAGAACGTATTTTTCAGTTATTTCCACGTTTTACGGAGACTTTGTGTTGAAAGACCATCGCTGTAGGTGTAAAGACATAAAGGGAATTTCAATCAAAGAAAAGGAAACCCTTTCTTAACACCCGTCGGGGGTGACGTTGTGGTAGTCAATTGAGGGAATATAGGGGATTGAGGGATCAAGTCTAAGATCTTCCCGTCTCTAATGACAACAACATGCTGGAGATTATGACAAGCCCTTTGGCCAATTATTCTGGCGGTCATAGGGACGTCCATAAATCCAGTTGAGTACCTTCTGACGGATACGAGCTGATAATTATGTTTTAGCTTAGGTAAAATTATCTAATGCTCAATCTTGCTCAATAGGGATCACACCTGGGTAAAAAAAAAAAATATTTAGTCCGTCAGTCAGATTATTTTTTGCTCCTAATAATACAAAATGACATGTGTAGATAAAACGCATGTAGATAAACTTCAAGTTGGGGTGGGGGTCGCTACATCACAAGTAAGTACAAAATCTAAATACCCGTGACGTCATGGCACATTTTAACTCAATGTAACTCCGTAATATTTTGATTACGTAAAAAACGAAAAAATACGTGTCCAATATTTTTTAATAATCTACCTGACGCAAAAAAAAAATGTTTTTGTGATCAACCCTATTGTGTCGTAACCTACTTTTTCAAGAAACTGAAAAAAAAACTTAGAATTAAAAGACACCTGGACAATAGGCTATAAAACGCTTCATTACGTAAAGCGGAATAAAGACAAATTACGTAAAACCTTTGTTTTGTTTAGTAAATGACAGACATATTTAAAATTGATAAATTATATGTAAATCTGATAACTGTCACTTGTAGAGAAACAAAAATTACAAAAAAAAAAAACGTGTGTGGTCGGGGACCCCGTCAGGAACGAAGTTCTTTACGCAATATTTGCACGCACACACACTCTCGTATATAATAGAAAGAGACAGAGAAAGAGAGAAAGTCACATGGAGGGGGCATAACGCTTTTTCCTTACGTGACGATTTCTACCAGTCAACGCAAGCCGTGTTAAGGAACTTCGTTTCAAAAAACCCACATTACGTTAATATGCCCAAGGTACTTAATATTGAACAATTAAATGCAAAAACTTTATTAAAAATATTGATAGATACCTACTCCAATATCAGAATGCAAGATTCACCATTTTTTTTTGTGTTTTGTCGTTTAGTGATTAGATTAGATCACAGTAAGTTACAATAATAACAATGCAATAACAATAATACAATAATAATAATAATAGTACAATAATAATAATAGTATAGTTACAATAATAATAATTTTGTGCCGCAATATCCTTTAAAAAATAAATCTATCCCAGAAACAAGCAAAATCATATGACGCGACTAGTATCAACGTAGCGAGCGCGTGTCAAAGCATTTCTTTTACGGCGACAAACATCTTGACACCCTCGTAGTTTCTGAGAACGTGACATGACAGACAAACTGACGATTGATGTTTGAACGTACTGCGTCGGGCGTAAAGATTCGGATAAACGACTTTTTGAATATGCGTAAATACTCTGAGGAAATTCGTACAAGTTCGAGAATATTTTTCTTTTAGCTTGTATGTTTTCTCCGTATTTTCGAGTAGGTGTCTGCGAATAATAGATGATACGAACCTTTGCACCTGATCTACATACTAACTCTTGGAAAAGAAGTGTGGAAACCGAACTTTTTTATTTCTTTGCAACTTGGTATAAGCTGTTGAGTGTCAGACGTCGTTTTGTTTGGTACTCCATTTTTCCAGTTTTTTTTTTTTTTCCAGTTTCTGTCATTATATTTTCCGGTCGAACTGTTTAAGCTTTCAGGTATAGGTAGATGAGAATGTAATCTGATTTATTACATGAGAGAGGACATTTCAGACGTGGTTTTTTGTGAGGTGCGGTGGTGGTGCATGCGGTGTGGTGGGAGCTTTTTAACCGACTTCAAAAAAAGGAGGAGGTTCTCAATTCGACTGTATTTTTTTTTAATGTTTGTTACTTCAGAACGTTCGACTGGGTGAACCGATTTTGGTGATTCTTTTTTTATTTGAAAGCTGGTACTTCTCGGGTGATCCCATTTCAATTTGGTCTAGTTCTGATAATGACATCCATGAGAAAACCATATAAGTCTTAAATTTGCATTAAGTATGTGCGCGACAAATGGACGAATAACTCAATATCGCGCCAACCGATTTCGATGATTCTTTTTTATAGTAACTCATGCAATTTTTCTTAGAAAGCACCATTTGGTGAAGTGGAACTGATGATGAAGACCACAAATGGCCACTGGAATTACTCAATAATAAGTATTTCACGGGTTGCGATTCGATTACTTTAATATGGCTGCAATGCAATTTATGCTCGTCACAATGCATATGGAGAAGTGGAGCTGATGGTTAAGTACCAGGAGAACTCCTCAACGATTAACGTCCCTGTATCGGGAAAAGCAATATTTTGTAAAAGGTGAGCAGTTGAGATTAGGCTGTTGCAACTTAGGTAAATTACAAACTACCCACTAAAAAGCGTGAAATAAAAACTTTTATACAAAATAACAACCGACTTCCAAAAAATCACTACAAAGTGAAAAATAACTTAAATTTCCGACTTCCGAAATTTAAGTTATTTTTCACTTTGTAGTGATTTTTTGGAAGTCGGTTGTTATTTTGTATAAAAGTTTTTTGCACATGGCAATTCAAGCTACTCGGAAATATTGGACCGTACTTCAGACATAATATATCAATAAAATCGCAACATTACAGCCAAACTGCATCGGATTAATGATGTCACTTTTATGACGTCTTATAACACCTAACTCCGAGATGAGCACTTGGGTACCAGATAGTACCAAACTTATCTAGATAACACGGTAACTGGCATTAAATAACTGATTGGGGATTGAAGACCGTTTTGACGACTGCAGTTGCTTATTACGGTAATTTGGAGTGTAGTACAGTTTTCATTACTTTAAGGCAATCAATACGGTGTTTGAGGATTTAGAACCAGTTTTATTTTTAAAGATTCAACGTGCTATGAATGCTTCCTAAAGGTACCATTCCGTAGCCGACTGCAGGCAGCAGCAGCCGGCGACGTGTCGCTGCGACACTCTGGTGTCTATGAAAATGAATCGAATTTCTATGAAGTCACTTGCTGTTGCCGTCTGCAGTTGGCTACGGAATTGTACCTTAATTGTTGAAATTATAAAAAAAGAAGGATATTTTTCCTTTTTGCAGAGCGCAGTTTCATACGTTTGCCCTATTTCCGAAAAGAGCTGATTATTATAAGAGTTTTATTTCTACTTAACATTAATAATACTAAGCCCAGACGCCTTTCTGCTTGATAAGATTAAACGTCAATCTCTCTACTAAAACACCAACCCTGAAAAAAGGATAACATAAAGTTTAAACCTCCGATAAAATCTCAGTAAATAATCATGCTCATCCAAAAGAAAATGCGCTTACAAATAAGCTCATGGAAACTCCTATCCACGGGCAGGCAAATGAACTTAGAAAATATAACAGGCCATCTCTCTGAATCGGCTTAGGGTTATTTAAATCTCGCATATGGACGCAAAGCTTCTTATAGGAATTATAAAAGATCCCTCTGCCCGAGGGAGTATGTGGAAAATAATTTTAATTTCCATAGATAAATGTTTTTGAAGTGCATGAGGTCGCTACGAAAAGAGTTCCTTTTTTTCGGAATCTGTTAGTATTTTTTCAGAAACTTTGGTCCTTCTAGAACTGAATTTGAACAAAAGTATACCTGCGAAGTGTTTGAATTATGTGTAACAACGTACTATATAACAGCTAGAATAAGGGCGTTTGTCCACCGTTGCCGTCACTGGGACGTCACTGATAACGATATGACGACGCCGAAGTAGCGATACATTCATTTACTATGGCCGCGAGTCCGCAGGTCCGTCACCCGAGTGCCGTCATCCCGCCGGTCGAAGTTTTGAATAGTTTGGCGCGACAGCTAGAACTCGGCAGACAATTCTGACGGGCCGATGTGCAATTGATGGCAATACAAACCACGTTTGATCTTGTCCACACACTGCCATCACACCGCGCCATTTGCCCGGTTTTTGTTTTTTTTTTTATAATAACATACTGATTCACTGAGTTCGGTTGTGGTGGACACACGATCGCAGTCACCGGGACATCTCGTTTGGTTCGAATAATCTGATCGTTTCTCGCTGACATCCCAGTGACGGTAGCGGTGGACAAATGTCCTTAGTTTATTAAAGAGAAAGCAACCCTACTCGTTTTGTACTCGCAGCGGTACAGTTTTTTTCGTGCTACCGAAAGTATAATCTCCTTTGTGCCTAAAAACTTTTTGCCTGCTACCACACGGGACAGTCTAGGTTTAACAAAAGGCTTTTCAGAAAATATTCTAGATAAACCATGTAATGTTACACTAGTTGGGGCTTTTATTATATTGTGTGAAATTGTAAACGTTGGATCAACATGCTTTATTTTTCATGAAGGGTTTGAGATTCCGTAATGCTTTTAAAATCTACCGCGAGCATCAGTGACGTTCTATTAGACCAGAGGTCGGAAAACTTTTTGGTCAATAGAGCCAAATATCAATCTATAACAACTAAGATTTGTTATGAGAGTCAATCCATTCTGTGTGTCCAAAATTCCAAATTCAGATTTTCTTAATCCTGAAAACTCCCATCCTCTCACTCCACAACACTTCCTAAAATTAACTTGCTGAGAAGTAGGATGCCTTCATCATCAACATCATATCGACAGCCAATAATAATATACTGAAGGCATCTTACTTACTAAGAAGTTAACCTTGGAAAACTTTGTAAGGTAAATGATTCATTTTCGATGTCCTCTAAATTTTTGGTGAAAATACTTCGGAAGCAAATCTTTGAAACATAGTTTGAATTTTGAATAAAACTTATTTACCCCCGCGCGTATCTGATCTACGCTCGCACTCATCGACATTTGTACAGATAGAGCCGCACTCTATAGGCCAAAGAGCCGCATGCGGCTCGCGAGCCGTGGTTTGCCGACCACTGTATTAGATTAATATTAGTTATCATTGCAATACAAGAAGGAAATATTATTAGGTAGGCCCTTTATTATAGTTCTTTATGCCATTTTTTTTTGACGTGATTTTATGGTGACGTATAGTTAGATGACCCTCATTCAGATGCCTACATAAATGTCTTGACACATAAAAATAATAATAATATATTTATTCATATTTGTTTTGAATTTTTTGTAAAATTACCCTTTTAAAAATACTAAATATTTCAATGATAACAACTCCTTTGAATCTGGAATTAGTATAAATCATGTTCGGCCACGAGAAAATTTTAAAAAGTTTATACACGTGACGTTTCAATTTTGACATTTCGGAAAACCAAAATAAAAAATTTTTTGAAGCAAACAAATTATAACTAAAATGGAAGACTGTGATATTGCAAATCTAGATGTAGAATATAAAAGGTACTTACAACTGTTAAGACCTTACTTAGGACAATTGGTCGACAAAAATGTGATTAAGATCTGCGATGCCTGGATTCGGAGGCTTTCGGAGTCCAAAGATAATGAAAAAGCTTTGAGGAATAAGTATGTATTTGTGCTTTGTTACCAACTTGCTAGAGGTGTACTAGATTTGCCATTCTTGAATCGACCTCCTGCAGAATTGCAACCTCTGTCTGATGATGTCTGTGCTACTACTGATTCCTCAACCGAAGTGGAATATCTCGTCATCGACACCGACGAACCCCGCATGAAAGTAATATTTGATAACAAAAAATTAACCACTTCCGAAACAGACTATCTAGGAATATCATCACAAGGTCTTGATAAAATTACAGAAAGTTTAACTAGCAGTGATCTCACGGCTAAGCCAATAACAAAAGATCAATACCAACCCTCTTGCAATCAAAATATGTTTTGCTATACGTGTCCGGAAGTAATACAAAATATTACAGAAAACGGGGAACAATTTGAATGTAGAGCAAATAACCTTGTCATAAAACTTAGGGAAATTAAAATGCAAAATATGCTTCTTCAGAAAGAGCTAGAAGCTTTAAGAGAGGACTCTCAAACTCATAAAAAGGAAGAGTTAATTTATGACTGTATTACAAAAGTTGATAATGCCACTAGTGCATTTATACGAAGTAATGAAAGCAGTGCCACGTTAAAATCTATAAAATGCCAACTCCAAGAGGTACAAGATTCCAGAAATACTATGATTCAGACAATAAATTCACTCCAAGACCAATTGGATCATGCCAATGACTTAAAGAATAATGAAATTGAAGAAATTAACGCTAAACATAAACTGGAATTAATTAAGATCAGAACCGCGGCTAGGGACGAAACTAAAGGTTTTTTTGAGAAGAAGGTGGAAGAATTACGAGTAACATATGAAGATAATTTAAATAAAATACAAGAAACAGCAACAGTAAAAGAAAAAGAATTGATTAAAATAAAGGATGGAATAATTGAGGAGAAAGATAAGCTTTTGGAGATTAAAGAAGCAGAAATAGTTTATTTAAAGATTCAAATTGAAGACCAAAAAAAAAATCTTCATTCAATGCTTAACAAATTCATGGAAAGATCCAACGCGGATTTGTCAGACGATAGCATGAGGTTTAAGGCCCAACAGCTAGAGAAACGTCTTAATAAGATGGAGAAGTCCAAAATCAAATGTACTAAAATTTATGAAGCTAAGCTGGCCCAATTACAAAGAGAGCAACACTTGGCAGAATGTTCATTACAGCTACAATTAGTGAGACAGCGGGCTCAAGTTGTTAGTGAAATGACAGTGGAAAGTCAAGCTGAACTGAACACTTCCCTGGAGAAACTTGAGAATAGATATAAAGACATAGTAGCCAACGTTCAGGCGACCGCCATACAAAGAAGGATGCAGGACCAACTCGCGCTGGAGTCAATATTCCAAGTAGCTTGCGGTATGCAAGAAAATAATCAAATACCATTCCCGAAAGTAGCACGTAATCAGAATCAAAGTTACGAGAGCGAAGTGTCAGCTATAATGCGTGGTAATAAGGTCGAAAATATAATGGCCGGTGGTAATAAGTCTTTTGGAGACGACAGTGTATCGCGTGGGTTTTGTCTCAATGGCGAAAGAATGGGAGAACTATTCGAAAGGGTATACATACCTCAGAGGGACAACGGGGAGGCAAAGTGAAACTATTTTGAGTGTGCCTCGTTATTGCAATTAAAACTAAATGTTTGTGGTCTGTTTGTAAAATTTTCAATATACCGAACTGTTGTTATATTAATGTGTTTTAAACGTTGGCGGCGGTTTAATTAAGTGTAGATTAGTTCTCATGTTTCAGTTGAATATCTGAGTCTTAAGTAGTCAGATCATTCTTATTTCGAACTTACGAAAGCTTTCATGCTTGCTTAAGCACCATTCTCTAAGGAAAAGGAGTATTACCAATTATTATTGCTCTATAGTTAAGTGAAGCAGATTGAGAATACGGTTTAAATTACCATTGTTGCTTGATTGGTTTCAATCATTTTCTTTATACCATTCTGGCAAGGGACTAACAAAGGTATTTGACCAAAAAAAGCTTTTCTCTAAATCAAAATGGCTGAATGAAAAATTTAGTAGATTATAAACTTATTGACAGTGACCCGCTCCTGCTTCGCACAGGTGGAATGGTGACTTGTAAAAAATATAGATTTCTGTGCTAAATCTAATTTAAATATTTAAACCTTCCGGAATAAATTATCTAAATGATGGTGACATCTGCATCAAAATTCCTTGCATAGTTTTGAAGAACAACGCGATCAGATAGACAAACACAAAAAGCCACTTTAATTTATAAATGTACAGAAGGTACCCACAACATTTAAATTAGTGTCACCAGTCACTAACACATACACCTAAATGTCTGCTTACCTCTTGAATTATTCGTAAGACTACCCACATATAATTAGCAATCATACATAAGCATATCATTAAGTATGTATGCACTACCTTATAAATCTCTAGGGCTGTAGTCAATTTCCTTACCATCCCCATTCAGGTCGCGGTCACTGAGGGTTGTGGTCATCTTTAGCTACACAAGGATAGCTAATAGCTACATTATTAATTATTTAATACACATGTTTATTTATGTAAGTTTCATCTGCTTTGCTAATAAGGTAGTTTCGTATGTATGTGGATAACTGGATATATATACATAATCATAGATTTATGTACATAATAATATGTGGTCTTAGGTCCAATTATTTTAAATGTGGTGTTACATATTAAATTTATTGTTGATGTTGATGAAATTACCTTATTAGCAGTAATTACCGACGAAATACACTTCCCTTGAGTTTTCTTCCAGGTGCGATTCAATGGGCCAGAGTCAGTAGAGGTAGAGGGTGGTTCATAAGCAGAATGCATATCTTAAAAAAAAAAAAAAACAGACAGGTGCATGTCGAACCACGCACAATGAAAGGTTCCATAGTTGGGATGACCTTACCCCAAATACAAACTTAACATTGTAGTTGCAAGACATGTTCTCCCATACATTCCAGCTGCAAGTTTGTACGCAGAATATTGAGAGATTTACCATAGACTTCTTATAGGTTTTCCTGTAATCTATGGGTAAAGAACCATTCTTTGTATTTTTTTTTAAATTTTAAGCTCAGTAGTTTCGAAAATAAGGGGGAGAATGGTCAACTTTATTTATTTTCTTAAATATATTTATTTTAACATATATTTTAAATCCTCGTAACAAGGCCTTTCATTTGATATGTCACACGGTATAGTTTGGATTTTTTATTTTTATTTGGCCTCCAAAATTGACCCCCTTATCCAAAATTCATTTATTTACGTTACACGTCCGTGTTTAGGTCAAAGAAATACACATGTGTACCAAATTTCAACTTAATCGCTCATTAGATCCGGAGCAAATTGGCTGTGACAGACGGACAGACAGACAGACACACGAGGGATCCTATAAGGGTTCCGTTATTTCCTTTTGTGGTACGGAACTCTAGAGTCTGGCTACGCTAAGTCTGCGTATGTGTGGAGTTTGAAAATCTATAGACGGCAACACCATCCTATCCTTCGAAAAATTTGATACTTTGTCTTTTTATTTTAGATAAGTTATTTTGTTTATATTCTGATTTATTATTGGTAAAGAATATTCACTTTAGCACGATGCAGTGTGGATTTGATACAGTTTCGTCATCGTATGGACGTAGACACGACGTACGCACACACGTACGTACGAGACGTACATATAACCTATTATGCAAAAATCAAAAGGCAAAATATCAAAATCATTCGATCTACATTAAACCCCGAAACTAACATAACTGACTGATGTAAAAGTATACCATATATAAAACTTTTCGGGGTTGCCCATTTATTCCATTGCAGACTTAGCGTGGCCGGACTCTTATTATATCTAACGAGATTGATTGCCCTGATATTCTACATGAAATGCATTTCAATGTCTCGCAGAGATCGGTTAGATTTAATCCGCTCATCTTCATTCCTGTTTCCTCTTCTAACTACATACAAAACTCATAAATAATGTGAGCGAGTAAGGACTTTAATATGCTTTGTAACGAGTTCTCATTTGAACCATTTACCACCAGAACCTTTTCTGCACGCACTTGGCTGAACACCGACTTTTTAAATTAAAAAGCGCTCAGTACTTCTTGTACCATATATACTTTTTTATTGTGCTTGTTTGTAATTCTAAAATTTTTACTACTTTTTCTTTTTTTACCCGTGAGAACCAATAATTGGCTCCGTGTTATCGAATACAACCGCTGTTCTTCTGTTATAGATGTTGGTTCTTCTGTAACAAAATAAATAAATAAAATAATCCGAAGAATGTATAGATATTGTAAAGTACGTCAAACAAGTTTTGAAGTTGTTCTATACTTATTAGGTAAATACTCAATTACCTAAATGCACAACAACATTAGGTAAATCTAATGGGAATTGGCATAAAATCAGCCTTCTGACTGTAAAAGTACGGATACCAAAAACACTAAGTATTAAAGTTTTATCTCAATAAAATTAAACAGTTAAAATATTTAAAAGTTATGTTGTATTGTCTGTTCCAAATTTATCTGATGAAAATGTAAACAAATTGATCAGAAAACGTACCTGTGGATGCCAATTTGTAGCGCCACTTACAATAATTATTTGAATACTTAAAGATTCCACCGGAACTACTTACTTACAGGAAGTTCTATCATTTAATGACCCTAAAGATGTTTTTCATTTGAAAAAAAGTTAAATTTTTCATGTCAATTTTCGTCGATGATTTTTTAATTACAATTTATGTTACTAAAACAATAATTGTTTGAAAAAGTGGTGAGAAATAAAGTTAAGGTTTCGCTTCTAATATTTCGCTTTAGTGAGGGATTGGGTAAGAATATAACCTGAATAGGGTTTGTTTATACTTTCATTAGATACTTTTGGAACAGATAGTAAGATGCTAAAGATCGGTTTAACTAGATACCGAGAATTGATGTCAGAAATAATACTTGGAACTTTATGCAGCAGTTTCCAGGGTATCTATAAAACAGGATGTGTCTCAAAGGCTGTTAAAGTCTGACAAGGCAATCAATTTATGATTTTACAACGAAACCTTATCTTACCTTATTTCTTACTGTTAAAATTCGATCATAAAACACAAATTAATGCTATAGGTATTTTTGGATAGACAAAGTTGTTTTGATCAAGTCGAAAAAATGTCACAAAAAAAAAGAAGTTGGTAAGTATCCATAAATACTTTTAAATCAAATATACGTGCAAGTGAAAACTTCCAAATACTATCAGTTATCTTTTACACATTAAACGATTTAAAATCGGTATTAAAACCAAACTTTGTAAAAAGGGTACTATAAAATTTCAGATTAGAAGATAAAAAAGCTTGGGATTGAGCTACTCGCTCTGCCTTGTGATAAAACCATAAAACTTGACATTTTTATTATTACCATGTAAAATCATCAAAATATACCAGTTTTATGTACATATTGACATTGTTGAAAATTATATTCAAAATGACATGATTACTTTGTAAAGTATTATATTATTTTAATTATTGTGAATGTGAGGTCTATGTGGATATTATTATTATTTTTATTTCTCTGCTAGTTTTAATTATGGTCTAGTAGTTTGAGTAGTTTATACGGCCTACCCAAATGTCCTTTCTTTGGTATTGTTCGTCGAGTTGAGCTTCTTAAGTTCTGAGTTGAGGTCCACGATTATTGACAAATGCTTGCACTGACTGGACAGGTCCACTCAAATCTGTGTGGTTTTTTCCTCAAAAGACCATTTCAGACACTAATCGACATGGTCCTCATATGGCCTGAGTATGTCTGGACTTTAAAAGAGACTGCGACTTCTGAGTTTGTTTCGGCCTTTCTTCTCAGAGTAGTCAGATAGGAAACGCCGAACTCATCTAGCTTATTTTTAATATGACGTGTAAAAGTGATTCCGATATCCTATTTACAGAATAAACAATTTCATTTCATTTCACTACATTGTAACTGGTTTTTTAGTCACTAATAAACACCTAGTATAAAATTACCTTTTATTTAATGAACCGTTCCCTGGTCTTCCAGTACGTAAGCCAGTTAATCCATTAAGTCAACAGAGCCTCGTTTGCAGCATTCAAATAATCTTACGCAGAATAGCTCTCATTATGTATATATAATAGGTAGAGTTATCTAGCAAAATGATCTGTTAGATGCAATACTTCTAATTATATGTTAGTATTCCCTGTAACCCTTGTCTTTAGTGTATCAGTAAGAAGAATTTGTAATAGATTTAAAAATAGATCCCTCTCGTTGGGAGGAGTTGGTTAAGGATGTTTGTCCTGTTTGGAGGCGGTTGTAAACACAAAATGTTTATGACTTTGAAGACCAGTGGAAGCGAGATCTCGATATCAGGCGAAATGGCCTCAAAAGTAAACCACCTACCAACATACAATACCATTATCATAATGGCATTCTAAAGTTCAGGACACGTTGGGCGAGCCCGTTGGCCAAGAGCGCTGGGCCAAAGCCCCTAGTACACTTTGGCCAAGCGACGGGCTCGCCCTACGTATACTGGGGACTTAACGTGTTCGCACTGTAACCTTCACAGTCAAGATAGGTTACATTAGCTACATTAGAGAACACGCCCGTGACTTATGTATAGTCGTCGCAAACAAAATAGTCACCGTAGCCAAAATCGGCTTGGGATGTATTATTTACTATAATAAATTTACATACATTATTAATTACATTTTTAAATATATTTATATTTAAAAAAAAAAAACATTAAAAAAATTATGGATATACAGGGTGTTTGGTGCATCGTGTGCCAAATTGAAATGGTCGACTGGGGGGGTCACCTGCTATCCTTTCAGACCCCTAAACACTTCTCATGCCCTGTGGATTTTTTTTCATCGACTTTTTATTGTTTTATTTAAAAATACCCAAATTTTACATTCAAGTACAAATTAAAAAAAAGTGTAAGTCGTAGACTCTGAATTTTAATTTTTTTTAGCTGTGTATTGTATTACATTACTTTTAAATTCAAAATTAGTGACATTAGCCATGTAGTTTTTTTTTGTTTACTCGCAAAGTTTCGGACTTCAATTAAAGCTGTCCATGTTACAGCTATTTACATGGCTATAAAAAAAAAATACAAAAGCGACTGGGATCTTCCAACTCCCTCAGAAATTCTCTAGTCTATTCTCTTACTAGTCATGTGCCACATGCCATAAAAATCTTTTTACAACTTTGTGAATTCGCTAGAATTGTGAATCGAGTCCCAAAATACTAAATTCCAAATTATGATTTAAAAATTTTTTTTTGCTTAGATGATACCTCAAAAACTCATTAAATCTGTTATCTCACTCTTATAAGGTAAAATCTGTCTCGTATCTCTCTTTGGGGGGGTTACTAGAAATAAAAAATAATTGCATTTTTAACATTTATTTAATAATTTTTACATATTCTGCTCAAACTGTTGGCCGCTATTGCGAATGCAGGCCCGACCTCTATTTCGTATTTCCACAGTTGTTGTACGAAGTCGTATTTTCTCCTTTATTTTATTTTTATTGGCACATCACTAGCAAGAGAATAGACTAGAGAATTTCTGAGGGAGTTGGAAGATCCCGGTCGCTTTTGTCATTTTTTTTTATAGCCATGTAAATAGCTGTAACACGGACAGCTTTAATTGCAGTCCGAAACTTTGCGAGTAAATTTAAAAAAACTACATGGCTAATGACACTAATTTTGAATTTAAAAGTACTGTAATACAATACACAGCTAAATAAAATTAAAATTCAGCGTCTACGACTTACACTTTTTTTTTTAATTTGCACTTGAATGTAAAATTTGGGTATTTTTTAAATAAAACAATAAAAAGTCGATGAAAAAAAATCCACAGGGCATGAGAAGTGTTTAGGAGTCTGAAAGGATAGCAGGTGACCCCCCCAGTCGATCATTTCAATTTGGCACACGATGCACCAAACACCCTGTATTATTAAGAAGAATTTGTAGACCTACTAAAGCAGCATAGATTACAATGATTGCTACTAGATATTGTTGCCATTTAGTCGAATTTAACCACCATCATTATAATCTGATTTATTCGGGCCGTGGTATAATATTTACAAACACGACAGCTGCTAGATGTTTTCTAAAACTTTTAACTACTTACTAGCACACTAAGTTTATTGGAAATGAAACTAAGATAGAAGTCAGTTGGTAGCAAACAGTTTGTTGAAAGGAACTACAAACGTATAATTTGTACTCAGCAATTTTATTTAAGGCAGCCCTACAGTAAACCCAATAGCTGCAACACTCGTAAGCGTACAGCGCATTGTTCTCTAATGTTTGCTGAAAGCCCCGCGCTGTTTGTCTTTATTTCTCTGATAAATATAGATAGGAACAATAACATAGTAAATAGTTAGACAAACGTAGAGTAAACAGTTAACCGGATTACCTACTTGTATTGGGAACGAAATTTTTTGACGTCCTGATGTAAGAAGGTGTCACAAATATCTTTACAATGATGACTATACCGAGTCAAGAGCCGGTAACTTAATGTATTAAGGCACGAAAACATGAGTTATATGCATCAAAATCAACTACAGTAGCGCCTACTACTAAAGTTCCCTCGGAAAATTCTTAAGTTGATCATTATAAATTTTGCTCATACGTTTTTCATAGGCGCATATTTTTTGTGAAGAAGTTAAATTAATTATATAAAATATATAATATTATTTAAATAATTGCTTAGAAATTGTAATAATTTCCTTTCAAAACTAAGTACACACTCGTAGAAGCGCTTTTAATTATACTAAATATAACTGGAAAATACGCAACCGATATGGCGAAATCGCCGGGGCAATAAATGGCGTTGCAAATTGCTGAGTAAGTAGGTGCGAAAATGCGTCAACTATTAAATCAGTATCAATAGTAATACCAATTATTATAAAAGTTAGCTTGGAGAAATGAAACAAGGATTTTATCAAAATTGTATAACATTCCATATTCCGTTGAAAAAAAAAAAAATAATCACATGGGGAATGTTTTTTAACAATATTTTGCTTGAGATCTTGATTATTCTTCATGCTATAATCTGTCCCTAGTAGCTAAATGGGTTATTATTTTCTTTGTGCCGACGACACGAACCGAGTAGCTATACTTATAGTGTACCTACCTACTTTCATACCTCGCTCTCTGGCAGACTCCCGGACAGCTATATCCAAGATAAAAAGCTTGGAAATATGCTGGTCCTGCTCCATAGGACAATATTAGACAAAATCAAACTGGTTGCTAAAATTGTATTTTTAAAAAAATCCTTTATATTAAATTCTGTAATTACTTACACACTAACTTACTAGTATTACTTTTTAAAATCTTAGGAATATCGTACAATGTTTGTAAATATGTGAGCACGATGTCACATAATTAATTTATCTGTCATTGCTTAAGTTTTAATTATTTTTACCTATTGTGGTATGTATAGAAATCTAATTCCAGGTGCATCGTCTTCACGTATAATATAATTAATGTATGCAAAATAATGTAAAACATTTTAAAGGAGTAAAGGTGGAGTTTCTTGCCTTTCTTCTCCATACGAAAACTACCTTTTGTAAGGCCCGATTGATTCTAATCTTCCCGATTAGAATCAATTCAATTTTTTTTTGAAATTTTGACATTTTAAAGTGCCTTTTATGTGCCTAATTAATAGTAGATTGTTATACGAGGGGCTAAAATAACTCGTTCTATCGAAGTAGTTTTACTCTCGAGCTTTAGCGAGGGAGTAAATAGAGACCGAGATATAATATGTTTTTAGCGCTGCGTGGTACACTCTACTCTTCACTACGATTGCGAGAAAATAAAATAATCCAATATAATATTGAATAGTTTATTTTATTTTAAAAAATATACAATTTGTTCAATCAGAATTTTAAGGAAACTTTTTATCCGGGTATGCAGTTGTACGTTTCCATGGGATAATTTCCGACTTCCACGCGAGCTAGTTTTACATAAGAATACGTTTTCGTTTTTGTAGACTCGTTGGTTACAGACAAAATTTAAAAAGAAATTACTTTTTACCCTAGAGCAAGATATGCTATTTTTTTCCCGCTCTGGTACGCTACAATGACGGACTTTTTGAGCAAGAGGAGTGAAAAATAAATTATTTGACTTTGGTAAATTGAACCTCTATGCATTTCCATATAGGATATAAAGGCCTTAGTCCGTATTGTCCCAAAGCAGTGAGTGACTGGCTTCAAAACAGCTTTTTTTTCTTTGTACTTAAGTATCATTACAAATTTAAGACCATTAAACAAAATTATGCAGGGTGGCTCCATTCAGGTGTCGGCAGGAGTGTAGTTTGTGCCATACAAGATAGTGATAGTTTCAACTGTTTCCTACCCTGGCACTTCACTCATGCTTCAAAGGCGTAAGTGTAGAAACTATTTTTGTTTACATTGACGTGAATGCTAAGTGCGCGTCAGAGTAAAGAAAATATTAAATTTTATCCTTGAAAGGGTTTCTAGAAAATTAATTCTTCGCTTTATCGCAAATAATCACCGAGAATGTTCCACCAATAAAAAACACTTTTGTAACGACTAATTACTATTCGTTTGCGAATGTGTAAGCGGCCGTATGCGAACAGTCTGTTCAGGTTCATGGCCCAATATGTAATCCGTAGCAATGTGAATATAGCAAAGATTTCAATCGTAGATTCGCCCTGCCGTATGCCGCGTCGGAAGATGGTCACGTATCTGTTTCGTTTTGACACCTCTGACACGCAATGTAGCAAACACTCGACTTGATTGTCATGGAAGCGACATTATTATTGTGCGAGCTCACTCTTTATCAGTATGAACACTTTTTCGCGCGACTTACTACGGTGAGGGCAAATCTAACGATTTAAATCTTTGGTATATACGGTACGATGGGACTGCATCATGCATGACATTGAAATGATAAAGTCCCAAATTAAATAAAGAATAAAAAATATGAAAAGAGTGGTCGTAAATCAATTAACGTTTTACAATCTATTGTAATTACTCAAGTGGCCATTATGTTGCTTTGTTTTTCTTTTGTAGGTATTCATTAACTATTATAGCTTTATTAATTGTAGGAGCTATGAAAATTACTTTCCATTAGTCTTTTAATGAGATAATTATGAAAATATATTGCTCTTGTTTTATAGCCAATTAGAAAATGGCGTCACGCCTTTGTTAGAGTTCATTCGAGGACACGTCAAAATGGAGAGCTTTATAGGATTGTTATTATAAAGATAAAACATACATACTGTGTTTTTACTGCGTGATATATACCTACCAATCAAGGTCTTATCTATAAGCATTTCGCTATTTTGCAGGGGAATAATAATTTTGTTTAGTCTTACTACCTACCAACTAAGTACTACACAGGTGTGTAGAACTTGCTAGATGATTACTTAACCCAATTGTTGCATTTTCTTAAGTAACAACATTGTAATTACTTTTCAAAGAAATAAGCAACAACATTGTAAACTTCCGATACTATTTTTAAATATGATATTTGAGTAATGGTGATGACACTGTCGAAACATGATCATCATCATTGATGATTATAGGTATTGTGTTTTTCGAAAGAGCAGTGGGAACGGCTGTGACTTACGAGTTGTAAGTCGTGGGTTCGAACCCAGCCTGGCGCTTTACTTTGTGTAAATAATTTCATCCCCAATGCTTTCAAACCGGTGATGGAAAACATCGTGAGGAAACCGGCATGTCATAGAACCAAAAATTTGAAGACATGTGACATCTACCAATCCCCACTGGGACCGCATGGTGTATTACAGCTCACTCCTTCTCGAAGAGAGGATTCCTGTGTCCTAGCAGTGGAAACACTATCGGCTAATTATGCTATGTTGTGTAAAAGACGTACGTTATAATAGCATCATCAGTTGTTTCTGTACAATCTCCTCAGAATGCAAATAGACTGTTCACAGTTACTATGTCTCATCAAGTTTTGTGCCCCAACCCGCTGTCCTCGAAAACCCATCACTCTGCTGCTCCACCCGCCCTTGCGTAAAACTGTCCTAGGCTAACTCACCTATACCGCGAATGTGCCAAATCCTAAACAGCTGCAGTGACTTGATCGACGTACACCACGATAGCAAAAGGAATTTTTGTAAATTAATTATTAAATTCTACTCGTCCAACTAAGGCATAATTTGAATTGCCAATTTATTCATTCACATAATTATTTAATCCAATGTAATTTAATTTTTAATTAACTTTAAATTCATTATCTAATGTAAACTAAATATTTAAACTTAGTTTTGTTTTTAAAACAGCCAATATTAACAATTTATTGCAGTAATATAAATGTAAATTTCAAATATGTAGTGCATGCGTTGTGAGCCTTTAAGTAATTGCTGCACTTATAAATGTATATCGTGTACTTTTATAAGAAATGAAATATGTAAACAATTGTAGGCTAACCTATTAATTAATAAATAAATAATCCTGGATACTAATTGAAACGAACAATGAATATCAAATTCTACAATTAAAATTACACTACAATCAGCAATCAATTCAAAATTTCATTGAAATGGAAGGGACCGTCCGTCGGATCATCGCTGATTATCTTACTGACCGAATCATTATCATTCGTCCTTGTCAAGTTTAAATGCAGTGATTTCATACATTGTTTTTTTAAGTATTGTTTGCGGTTACATGCAACGGTTACGGTTGTGTGTGTGTGATTTTTGTGATCTTGGTCATGAATTCGTGATGTTAAACAAGTATGTATTGCTTTTAAGTGATAAGCTATCAGTAACGTGTCCCTCACACCGTGTGTTTAAGGAATAGGTGACAGAACTTTAGAACTTTAGAGCTCTTGGTCATCAATACCGACATCTGCAAAGTAAAGTGGTTACATCAGTTTCTTCTTAGATGCTACAGGGATCTAATGACGCAAGTTTAGCAAACTCTATAGAATATAATAGACGTGGATATATTTAGTTAGCTGTTCCGCTTAGCTATTTCTAAAGAGCTATAAAAAACCCTGAATGAAATCGACACGTTGTTCACCTCTCAATGAGGCATCCTCAGGATGACGATTGACTTATCGCGAACCCGAACATGGCCTGTTGCCACACACGTGCGCTGATATCCACGTCTATTGTATTTTATAATGGATTTCCGCTAGGTCACGCTTGAATCAATTAACTATCTCAAACACTATAGGATATATTATGATGATGTGCTAAAATATTTGTACATATTTAGCAGTTTATTTCATCCTTATATGAAGTCCCAAATGGCAATAAAATTGATTACATACATAAACTCACGCCTTCTACCCATGGAGGTAAGCAGAAACTACAGAACGCCACCTGCTACGATCCTTACATACCCCTTTTGCTTCGTTTACGATCATACATCTGGTGTTACACGCACGCCGGTTGCAAATACTACGCACCTGAACTTTCTGAAGAACATCTAACTTAACATTAAATAGTATCATCTGTAGGTACACTTGACTTATGCTAGTTAACAAAACAGGTAGGTGTTGCAACCAGCACCGTTGTTACTAAGTTATGAAAAGAGCAGTGGTACAAGCCCATACTCGTACATACTTCAGTTTCACAAAAGAATTGCCGGCATAGCAAAGCTATTTAACATAAAACCATAATTGCAGAAATCAGAAATTACAATAAGGTCAATAAGGTCAGGGTGTCCCCTCTCAGCGTTTCGCACATCACACTCACTCACTTTTCAGCCACTCACATGTGTTTTGTTAGTCGCCTTTCACTCATCCTCTGAATGACCAAACCATCTTACCATACTCTTTTCATTTTTTGTCACTACATCTTCTTTTAAACCGCACTGTTGCCTTATCATATCATTTCTTAGCCTATCATTCATAGATACACCACACATGCTTCACAAGGAATAAATGCTCAACAAGATTCCCGTCCCGAGAAACTGTTCTAATAATTCAGATTATCGTTGTACTAAATCTGATATTTTCTAGACAAATCTGTGTCATGTACTGAATCTATGATAACAGTTTTCGCGTCGATGTCCCTGCCACCCTGTATTATTTAATTTAACCTTAATCTAAGCAAAGCAATCATATTAATCAACCTACGCATCTCAGTCACGAAGTTTTATTTCTCAGAATGATTGATTAGGTATAACATAATTATAAACTATCTGATAATTAGTGGAGTGTCTGTACATCGATCACGTTCCAATTGTGGCATAAACATGAGTCCAGGCCCTGTTTAAATTCCGTCACGTTTTAGTAATATCGATAATAAGTTAAAGAACTAGGGACCTACTACTTAGGTAATTGTGTGTTAGAATCAATAATAGAATTATCATTCAACAACGAATTAAATTCATTTGAATATAGGTTGTTTCGAAAGCAGATAACGGACCTGATGGCTTCCCTACTTGACGTCAGTTCCGGTGCAGACCATGTCGAAACGTGTTACGTACCTGTAGTTTCACCAGCAATTTTATTACCGGCACTTAAAATAATCCTGGAGGAATTCTTTCTTAGAGGGCTTAAAGATCTCTACTGCGTGTTGTGATGGTTAAGTTTTGAATTTTCATTATGCTTGCGCTCTTTTTGTGTGTGCAATTATCGAATAACTTCTGCCGCTCTGGGCGGAGCGGGAGGGCGTGTCAGACTCTTACTGACTAAAACCCACCCGTGTTCCTTCAGTTGCCTGTGTTTTGCCAGGGGCCACAGTATCCCTTTCGGACATTCCCGCGACACAAAATAATCCTGGAGGAATTCTTACTTAAAGCGCTTGAAGAAATAATTCCTCCAGGCTCAACTGCATGTTTTGTGATGCTTAAATTTTGAATTTTCATCATCTGCTTGGGCAGTTCCCAAGTACATCAGGGTTGGCTCCCAGTCTTATTAGACTGGAAGCAATATTTTACATTAAGTGACTGCCTATCTGACCTTTACAACCCAGTTCCTGACTAACACGATACCCCTTGGTAAGGCTGGTTGTTAGACTTCCGTGTTTCTGACAACCCGTACTGACTGTCAAAGATCTATAAATGACAGCCGGTAGCAACGGTTTAGCGCGCTTTCCGAGGCACTGAGGGGTCTCGGTATGTAATGGATGGTCACCCATCCACGGACCGACCGTGATTACTTTTAATCCACTTAAAATCGTACCAATTCAGTTATTGGTACGATTTTAGACCAATCGTTCACAATGTAGGTTGTGTACACCAGCGGGTTTATCCGAAAGGGTTACCGTGGCCCCTGGCAACATGGAACAAAGGAAACACGGGTGGGTTTTAGTCAGTAAGACCCTGACACGCCCTCCCGCTCCGCGGCGAGCGGGAGAAGTTATTTGATAATTTCCCACCAAAAACAAGATTGTGTACACCAAATTAATCATTTAGAATGGTCATAGTTGAATTGTAATTGGTCCATTCGTAAATACAGCTTATTTGTTTGAAGCAAACTGAGTTATGTAATGCCTGTGTTTTGTTGAATTTACTAAGCGAATTGGCTCATGTTTATTGCGGTTGGATTCATTAGGTTATGTAGCAACGGAGCTTCTGATGACTGAGGGGAGCCGTTTCTGTATTTTTAAGAACGTAGGGATTCCAATCTCAGTCTCAATCTGTCAAATACCTTATCCATTTTGATAAGTTTTTGGCGTTGATTGGCAAACACGTGCAAGTTATAACGTTATTGTGAATGGAAATTTAAAAGCGTCTTTCTGAATATTTCTATACATTTTACTACTCTGTGTTATCGTGATATGACATGGACGTCCACGATAATATAGTTACATAAGAAATTATAAAAGTCCAAATTGCCACTAGATTTTGAACGTTTTGGAGCTTACTCCTCAAGAATCGATTTTCATATTAGGCCCCCGGTATGGGAATTTTACGAGGACTGACATTTATACAAACGTAATTCTTGTTTTATTCGTAAATGACACGGTTTAATTTTTTTTAATGGTTAGGTACTAAACGGCCGTTTTTTTTAAATAGACGTTTTTATTTACCCTCTTTGCCTATTGCTTATTCAAAGACAATCGTAAATAATCGTTAAGGAGTAAACTCCGGTTGTGCGTCGGAGCTGACACACAAACACACTTTTTTAAATGATGAGAATTGGAAACGACTTGATTCAAAATTCAGGATTCTGACGAGCCTACTGATGATGAATGATCCACTAATAGGACAAGTATTACACACACCTTACGCCCTCTTGTGGTATCTAAAAAACACAAAAGAAACACTAATGTCCAAGCAATCAAAGTCTGAAATAGTCAACGTTTAGCGCTTACTGACGCAGATGGTTTTCCCATTCTATACCTACAAGTAAGTAGTTATAATAAACGTAGTGCTGAATAACTAAATTATGGACATGTCACTTAACAACTTGAGCGTCCTAATGGCACGAGAAATATAATATGATTATAGCTTCAGTAAAATTGACAATACCTATTGAAGATTTTTTATAATTTTCATTGGTTGATGAATGCTTTTGCACACAGTTATACGGAGATAATATCTTCTGCATAATATAAATTTGGCAGGAATTATCGTCTCTTTATGCGGGCACTGGTTAATTTAAATGCCATGTGGGTAGGAAGATGTCTTTTTGTCCCAAATGACCACGCAGCTATTCCAAATTAAATTTCCATTTAATAAATTTATTATCATAATGTTAATACTGCGAGTCTCATTATGGCTGCATAAAGCTTCAATCCTTTGAGAGTAAAGACAGATCCCAAACTTTATTGGATTATGTAAAGTTAGCTAGAATAGTTCTGGCTTTGAGTACCTAAGTTCTACGAAATTTTGGACTGAAATGAAGATAAGGTTTCTATAAGTCATAAGGACTACTATCGTGACTTGACTTCCTTGATTTTTAAGACCCTCTAGAGGAACGATAGTCGTATGTTTCATTGTAGTGACACACTGGAGACATGGTTCTCCAGATGACTTTCATTCTCTTAGGCTTGCACCGTAATTAGTTAAATAAAAGTAAAATACGAATTAAAAACATCGTTCTGTTTCTGTCACTTGTTTGAAGATGACAGAGACAGATTGTTATTGTGTTGTGATATGTTTTAAATATCAAATAAGTTAGCGGTAAATGTATTGATTTATTGGTATTAATTGGTACAAGTGGCCCTAATCAGTTAGTGTACAATTATGATTGCTAAAAGGCTCCACTGACCTACCATTAAACAGAGATCAGTGATGCTAGGTATAGATTAGATATTCTTCTGAGCGTGTCGATGGCGATCTTAATGTATTCTGCCCAGAATTCGGCTACATGTTTGGCGCCATTACTAGCGTCCATTAGTTCCTTTAATGTGCAGACGACAGGACCACAGGACACGATATTAAGTGTCCCATCGTTTGTGGAACAGCACTACTAAGCGGAGTCGTTTATGAATCTCCACCTGAACACTTAACTTTGCTTTGGGCAAAGTGGGTCCAGAGTCTGTTTAAAAACTTTCAGGTTAGCCATGGGAGATCTTCAGCAGGTGGAAGGAATGGTAAGGGTAAGGAAGCACTGTCTGTATAAGATATTTTTACCTGTGAAAGAAAAAAGCGTGTATGTAATTTTTTATGAATCGTGTGAATAAAATTATTATAAAATTAAGAGCGTGATTAGATGGAAATCCGATAATATCGTGATTTCCTCAGCTCGGTTCCAGGAATGGACGCAAATGTTTTTAAACATTAATGGACGTCGTGCTTAGCGTATCGTTGCTAACTGCGCAGGTAGTATCGTGAGGTTACCTATAAGTACCATGTTATATTAGACATTTAGGTAGACCATATGCTATCCTCAGGTAGGGCAAAAATAAACTTGTATATACCTATAACATTTTGAATAAAGATTTTTGAGGACGTTTTATTTAATCTTCTTCAAACCTTTAAATAATCACATAAAACATTTAACTTATGATATTTTATCAATCTGTCAACTAAACAGAATATGGAGAGACAAAAACATCACCAATCTGACAAAGAAACACCTGGTCCTTGTCTTCTCCATCTTTCTCTATGGGGCAGAGACTAGAACGATCAAGTCTACCGATAGGCGAAGAATTGACGCCTTTGAAATGTGGTGCTGGCGCCGTCTATTAACGATACCATGGACAGCCCACCGCACAAATATCTCGATCCTGAAACAACTAAAATTAGAGAAAGCACAACAACCTGCCTGCAACGTGTCGTTAGATACTTCGGCCACATTGCTCGCAAGGGTACCAATAACATGGAACGTCTAATGTGTACTGGCAAAATAGAGGGCAAAAGACCTAGCGGCCGAATTCCAAAACATATCCAAGCATTTGACGATGGACAAAGACCGTTAACAATTTGATACGGAGTCACGATTCTCAGCAGTGAGAGAGCGATTGAAAAGTGGGAGATGATATTATCAATTGCAAGCATTTCATAGTAAAACAAAAGTAGCTGAACTACATTTTTGTCATCAAACTAATATATTTTTGAATCTCGTTAATTTTATCTGTGTGTTTCTTTACATCAGTATTTTTGTGTGGTGGTCGAATCCTACTAATAATATTATAAATGTAAAAGTTTGTGTGTTTGGATGTTTGTTACTCAATCACACAAAAACAGCGGAACGGATTTGGATGAAATTTGGCACACAGATAATTTATAAACTGGATTAACATATATGATACTTTTTATCCGGTAGTACGTTCCCGTGGGATAATAAATATCCAACCTTCACGCGGGCGATAGCTAGTATTTTATAATATTGGTTAATGAATGAAGTTTTCCTCTTACATCTTGTGATTCAACTACATAATATACAACAAAAATACTTCCTATGGGTATCAAGTTCAAGGAGAGATACGAAACAAGCACACAAAAAAACTAAGGAAAATTTTACCAAGCGTTGTAGGTGTTATAACCAGTTATTTGTTGTTCTCTAGTATTTAATGTTACCTACATATGTACCTACTTCTTCAATACAAGTTTGCACTGCCTAACCTGGCTGGAACGAGGAGAGTCATAGGTCAATATCATCAGCATCATTCTCCTGCTCCTCCTTCCATACTTTTCTATTGGTCGTCAACTCGATAGTCACCCCTTTTTTAGTTATATTATCTTTCACACAGTCCATCCATCTTTTCTTTGGTCTTCCCCTACTCTTATAGCCTTCCACATTCATACTCAAAACGTTCCTCCCAACATTTTCCTCATTCCTCCATCACATGCCCATACTATGATGACCGATTTTCACACACATTTTTCAGTCACCGGTGCACTTTTAAACAAAGTTCAATATACCTACAGCTTCGAAATTAACAGGTGGATTTATGCTAGTGAAAATTCTTTTTAAAACCAAAGTTTTGAAAACACTTTTCTGCCGAAGTCAAGACAACATCGACTTATCTAATTATTACTATGACATACATCGCTATAAAGTTGTAAGTAAGTGGGTACTTTCTCGTACAACGTCGACATCTTCGTATCAATATCCCCGTCTGTCTGCGCGAGTTGTTGGTGAAAACAAACGACCATCGCTTCCGATATTTTCTTTCCATTCGCAGTTGAGCACGGAAATAATAAAGTGTATCATTGTACACATGTACGGATCATATTGTCGTGGATGGATGCGCTTAGTGTTTTCTCAGCTCATCTACGTGAGCTCATTCATGTTGACCAAGATAGAGAATATCCAAGTCAAGTTTTTGAAGTGAAAACTTTCGCGCGCGCTTAGGTGCGTTGGGCATTTTTGAGAAGAGAAAAAACCATTGCGCATAGCTCGCGACACTGTTATCGTTATCGTTACAGAAACCTAATTAAAAGTATCCCCTGCACAGCAAAATTGTTCAAGTTTTCACTTCTGTCAGCACTCCCGGAGTGCCACTGTTTTTTTTAAACTATTCCTTCCTTTCATCCTTTTTCACATACTGAGAAAATGTCTACATAGACTTACCTATCTCTAGCTTACTACTAGCTATTCTGACCAATTCATCATAAAATGTTTGAATTCAAGTCGTCATGTACATATTTCCCAGGCCCGCCTCAATGATGAAGCCCATGTTCGGGCACTCATTGGGTGACGACTTCAGCCCATCTGTCCTAAAGGAAAAATTAAGTACCTAACAAAAAAAAGTGTGATTAAGAAGGAATAAATAATGATCAAACCAAGTACTGGGCGTCATTATAAACGGGAATGGACGAACATTGTGACGTTTTCCTTTAACGAAAGTCCGTCACATTAACTTGTAGGTACTTTTCTATACCTTTTGTCGTAACCCTGCGACATGCTCTCTAGCTATAACGACTTTTAAAGAAAAAAAAAAAATGCAGGGAAAACCAGTGCTAAAAATATAACCGAAAACATCTTAGTGCTAATTTACATTGAAGTGCTGAATATGATAACGGTTCACTTTTGTGACGACAAAACTGATGGAGAAAAACCGGCATTAAAATATAAAAATAGAAATAAATTGTTTGAAGACTAATTTACACTGCACTGTTTACACAGTCCCATTCACGATCATATAATTATCTCATTCCATTTTCAGTAGCTGTTTTTCAGAACTCAGTAACGAAAAAAGACAATGACAGTACATTATCTATTTTCGTTACTGAGTTTATTTTAAGGTTCTTAATTAATGACAAATTGTACACCGTCATAATATTGTTTTATAATATTAGCATCAATTTAGGGTAGATTTTTCTAACGCTAGATATACATATTTATTCGAGGAATAATCTTGAATTTTTTACAGGTTTTCCATACAAAAACTGTCAAACATAAATTTTATGCTATGGGTATAAGTTATCAGACGTTAAAAGTTATTTTCTTGTCAGAAACTCAGGCCAAATAGTAAAACAGAAACACGGGATAGGATGTTCATTCAAGAAATTTCCCTAATTCCGTTTCAATTTTCAATCACAACATGAACGATTTTGAAAGAAAGAAAGAAAATACATTTATTTAGCACAAACAAAAAGGCACACAACGCAACATAATTATAACACAAGTTAAATAAAAAGAAATAGAAAAAAAATATGATGAATGAATGATGTAAATGTATGAATGATTTTGTTAATCCTACATTCGAAAAATTATTCGAAAAATTTGTCTGCTTAGCAACGTAAATAAGCAAATAATGTTATTAAACTGTCAAACAGAGAGCCGTTGCTACTGTAAGTGTGTTATGCAACTACCCCGCTGGTATAGGTCACTTTGGAAAAAATCTGCCCTTAGTGTAAAAACTAGTAGGTATGTAGATTTTCATTCTACTTAATTAACAACACTTCGATAGATCCTTTACCTTTTGACATTAAATTACCTTTCAACTTCAAACCTATCAGACTAATCGAGAGACAGGACTATATCGTAATAATGCATGCTAATCAAACTTGGGAGATAGTTGAGAACTTACTGATTACTTCATTTCGGACCACAATCGGCTCCGTTGCAGACGACTGTGTGTGACAAACGAGATGAGTTCTCTTAAACCAATGACAGACTTATTAATTATTTTGTTGATGTTCATTTAATTGTTTGTTTGATAACCTAAGAAACTAGATACTGTTTGATAAAATTCCCAAAGGAGTTAAACATAACAAAATCTGTGTAGGTATACAAAACTGAAAAAGCCGAACTGAATTTCAATTGGTACTATTAACGTTAATCACCAATTTTTTAAGTAAAAAGTTCTTTAGGCGCGTTTTGCGATTTTTGGTAAGGGATAAACTTATTAATTCCTGTCAGCGACATGTTCGCGCCGTCATGCTGTATAGGCAGGCCTATAGAAGCCCATCTAGGCAGCAATGATGAATGGGCACCGGGACGCTGCGCTTCGTGAGCGTTGACAAATCAGCAGACTGCACCCCTCCCTCGCCACGCAAATACCAAAGGTGCAGTACAGCGGTCTCGGTCAAACTATAGCAGTAAGTTTGAAAAACGCGAGTGCGTGCTCCTGTGAATTTTATTGAAAACTAAGTAGTTTTGTATATAATCAGTATAGACAGTAAATGGATAAATATTCATTTATAAGTACACAGCCCATCATGTATTGATTAATAAATAAACTATATCAAAATGTTTATAATTATTGCTCGGATCGCCAATAGATGCGAAAACCAGACAGAGAATGTTAATAATTTCAATTTACAATTTTTTTTTTTTTATACACACCTACTATAATTAATTTATAAATTAATTTTAATCAATTTTCTTATGCATTATTGTCTTGACGTAAATAATTATTTTGCAGAGCAGGTAAGAACAAACATCTTCCCTGACGTCCGTAATGCCATGTGTAACATCATGCGTAACGACCTCATATAGTTTTAAGATATTATTATTTCTTTTGACGTGTAAAAGTGTTTCTTACAAACAATTTCCAGAAATAAAATATCATTAATCGGTTAATAATATGCGTAACATTCGTGGTTTTTCTGTATGAAATTTCTCAGTAGCAGCCTGGAGTCTGGATTTGTGCCCGGTTGATGGCAATAGGCTCGCCCCCTCGGTTTTTGATTTCGATTTTACCAAGTGTGAGTTACTGGCGACATTTTCTTGTCAAACTTCAGGAACTCCTGTTATGTGTCACTCGTGACATTAGAAACTTTTCATAAGAAAGCACGGCTGAACAACAAAAGGCTCAATACTGAACCGTTAGTTACCAGAATGACCATGAATAACAAACGGATTAATGGTCGCTGTTTGATAATATCAGTTGATATACAAGAATCCGCTAAGCTCCCTATTATTTTTAGGGTATATTCAACCCCTCTTTTGCGACAACCAAAGACTGACGTTGGAGGTTACAAATGATCCCTGTTTTGAGATAGTCTGATCTGGCAATTTCACACAGCTTTGTGGTTTTAGCGTGTAATGTAATAGAAAAGCAACTCCGGGTAAATCCGCTTAACATAACCGAAATTGTCGGCTTTTTTAAATAAAGTTAACGTGCAGTAGTGTATGCATTCTCGTCTTATATTCAGAGCAATGGGTGTGTTTGTAGTAGTATTTAATGAATCCGGCTTAGGTACAGACAGGGGAATTAATTGTTTGTCAAATTGCCGTTTTATAGTCATACTACTTTCAAAGAATGATTGTTGTGATTAGAATATACGGGCAGATTAAGTTGGTCGTAAATATACTCAATAATTAAATTCCCCGACTTTATGTCTCTATCATATATATCTCTTTTAACGAAGATAATATGAAATTCATTAGAACTCAAAAGCTTCAAGTAAATTTCATTGCTCAATTGGAATATGAAACAGTTAGAATTCGATCCTTGTGATCGCTTTTTCGACTTTAACCACTGTTAGTTTGTTAGAAACTACGGGCTAGAAGCTGAATAAAACGGTTTAAAAAAAAATCATTAAAACTACATTCTTCCTTCATATCTATGAAGCAAAAGGATTAATTACGTAAAGATCGTAGCAGGTTCTGCAGCGTTCTGTAGTTTCTGCTTGCCGCCATGGAAAGAAGAAAGCTTGAGGTCTATGTACCTATGTATAATAATTATGAGTCAACCTTCATTCAGTCGAAGTCATTAAAACCGGTTTTTCTTTAGAGGATGTAGACATGCAGTTCCTTGCTTATGCAGTTAGTTAAAAACTTTAGGTGAGTTTATTAATTTTATTAAAATGTAAAAATAACAATGAAGAAGTAATTTTGGTTTTGAAAGACGTTTTACCTCTTACAACAATTGCGCTGTTATCCAACAACTTTTGGGACAATGACTCATTCAAAAAAAAAAAAAAGAAATTGGAATTAGAAGTTAGAGAATAGACATGAATGATAATTTTCTTTACTGACAAGAAAAATCTATGCACTACCTTCATTGCGATTAATTGAGCTAAGGGTTCATGTTAGCATCCACATGAAATTGATCATAATGTACACTATAACGGGCAGTAAAATAGATAAAAAACACAAAAATAAAAATTCAGACTATGTTTTACTGAAACGCACCTATCAAAATTTTATTTCGGTGCGATAAGTGGAATAGCTTAGTGCTGTGAGTGGAATAAAAACCCTAGAAATAATCTTTCTTGAAGATAAAAACTCTTCTTTCAAGGAACACAGTAAAGTTTATTTTGCTACATAGATCTCTGACTATCTCATAATGGAAAGTAAAGCCTCCAGACGAACAAGTTACAGCGTGTAACCTGCGTCATCAAACTATTAATAAAGGCCTTGAACTTGACTTACGCACTGTGAGTTTTGTGTTGGCATTTTTTATACCTACTTTATAATATATCAAAACAAAGAAGGCTGGATTCGTCACTTACCTTAATGATACTGGCACAAGTTTCCTAGGAAAGCGGTTCCGGCTGAATACAACGGCCGCCTTGAAAATTTATTTTCACTTTTGACATTAAGTCAAACAACGCGGCCTAGGGATTTAAATCGCCAGATTTGCCCTCTCCGTACGTAGTCACAGGAAAAAGTGTCCATACTAAGAAGAGTGAGCTCACTCATTATTAAATAGTGTTTCCATGACAATCTACTGTAATTAATACGTCATTGTGTATCAGAGGTATCAAAACGAATCAGAAATGCGACTATCTTTTGATGCGTTAGGGTGAATCTAACGATTTAAATCTGCCACTGCCATCATTTTCACTACGGCCGTTAGTGCCGGACACCGCTCTTCTAGGAAACCGTAGTTTTACTGGCTTAATTTGTGAAATAGTTTTGAAAACTAAGATGGCGACGTTAGTTCCGTATTTTGCCACGCAAAAGAAGATCCTTAGACCAAATTTCATGTATTTAAGTGAGTTTCGGGTTAATACGCAATTATGATACCTAGATGATAATTCTTTGTCAAGGGAATTAAAATTAAATGGTACAGGTATACTTAATGTCGAGGAAGTGTATAAGGAAAATCATTAGACTTTTTGTGGGCTCGAAGGAGAATAAAATACGAAAAAGATGGTTTAAGTCAGCTCGGCTCTTCCTGTATCTAATTATTGACGTTGTTTTTCATTAAATTTATTGCCTTGTTTCATCACTACCGAGTAAGTTTTATTATAAGGAACGAAATATTTATGAAAATATGTGCCTAATTTGGCACATATTTAATACAAATTCTATTCCGTTTTTTTATGCGTGTCTATCCAGTCCCTGTGAAACAGACCCTTAGTGTGTCACTTAGAAGGTCCCTACCTTTTAAGTGACACACTAAGGGTCGGTCCTTGTAAAAGAGAAATTAATTGTTAAGCAAACTGACTACCAAATTAAATCGTCCGTATTTTCAAATCACAATGTATTTTTTGACAGTTGTGATTTGCTTAATACTCTGCCTCCTACTCCTATTGTTTTGTTTCCTTGAAAAGGGTACCTATGTCTTGTAAGGTGGTGACGCACGGTCTATGGTCACGTATTTCGTGGACGTGACCTACGAGGCTTCGCACTTGCAATAGTTAAACATTACTTAGGCTAAACACATACCTACTTAGTCAATACAGTTTTGTCTTTTCAAATTCAAATCATTTAATTCGAGTAACATAGACTCATATTATTATTAGAATAAGCATACACATTTAAAGATAAAATTAACATAGAATTGAAATAAAATAATGAAATAATTTGCTTTGTTTGCTATGTACCATTATTGTTTTCATGGAGCGCGAGAGGTAGTGTGACTAAAGATAGTCCTTTTTTTTTTTTTGAGGGTGGGAAGTCATCAAATAACTTCTCCCGCTCTGGGCGGAGCGGGAGGGCGTGTCAGACTCTTACTGACTAAAACCCACCCGTGTTCCTTCGGTTGCCCTGTTGCTGGGGGCCACGATCTCCCTTTCGGTTTTCTTCGCAACCCCGGCAGGCATCGGCCCTAGTGGACCCCTTCAAATCTGCTGACATCTCTTTGAGGCGCGCGTGGAACACAACGCGCCGTCGACCCGGGCCTGGTCCATATCGGACGGTGAGCTACCCATTGCTCACCGTCCGCAAGCCCGCGCCTACGGTGGCCGGAAATCGCCTCACGATTCCCGACGCCCTGGGCGTCTCCTCCTGCGGCGGTTAGGGGCGTGAGGGTGCGAAATTTGCCTTTCCCTCACGCGTTCCGCCTCCTCTTTCGCGAGCATTACAGCTTCGTAGAAGGAGGTGACGGCCTCCCATTTCCTCTCGCTCCGTACCATGGCCTGAACCAGGGCCGGACGCGAGAGATCACCGCTGCCGATCGCCTCCACGAGGACACGGCGATGCTCCGCCCAAGCTGGGCAGACCTCCACTGTATGCTCCACCGTGTCCTCCGGGCGATCCACACAATGGTGACACCCGGGCGTTTCCTCCCGCTTTATCCTGTGCAGGAACCTCCCGAAACAGCCATGTCCGGTGAGGACCTGCGTCAGGCGGAAGGTGAGGACGCCGTGGCGCCTCTCTAGCCACTCCTCAAAGAGGGGTCTTATCGCCGCAATTGTGGCGTGCCCAGACTAAAGATAGTCCTGACTAGCACTTTCTATTACAATCCGAAAAATTCCTAATCCATTGCTTCATTTGTTTGAAAAATTCGTCTGCTCGACAAGATAAATAATGGAATGAATGATGTTGAATTGTCAAAATTAAAGGCAACGTAACGTGTTACGTATTTACTCCTCTAGTTTGTAACACTTTTAAAATCTTGCATGAGATTCTTTACCCATGGAGTTTCTTTCTGCATAGTCTCTAGATATAAGATTAACTTGTAGAGGCTAAAAGCCTCCTTAATAAAAATCTCCTTTCATTCACTGATTACCACGCAAGCTAAACCGCTGGGTGTACAAGCATGAAATATTGCACAAGAGTTCCTTATGAAACGAAAGTGAGTAAGAGTTTTGAAAATTAAACCCCTAAAGGGGTTAAATTGGGAATGACAGTTTGTATGGATTTTTTTTTATTTTTGATTTCCCATCGGACGGACATACGGCTTGTGAAAATGAAGACCTGATCACCTATTGGTAATCAGGAGTCATGGTTGGTCAATGCATCATCTTTTACCAAATCTAAAATGAACACGTTATCAGGTTAAATGCCAACTATAAAACGGTTAGGTATAATTTGGGTGAATAAGCATGAATAATAAGACTGATTCATGTAGGTACAATAACGAGTGAGGTCTGGTCTGAGTCATTCGGCGGAAGAAATGTTAACTATGTGAGTTTTCAAGAAAATTCCAGTGATATTTATTATATCTACCTGCCAGAATTATTTGCATAATGTTTAAACATGTGTTGGAATATTTATGAAAACATTTTAATTAGAAATATTTAACATAACATAACTCAGGCCTTCATCTTATGAGGGTAGGCAGAAACTACAGAACGCCAACTGCTATGTATGTGTGGAACATAACATAACGTCGGCTTAGACAGAGGTGTACCTATAGTACACCCACATTTCGCCAGTTATGTTTAAGTCCCATGTAATTGGGAGCGAGCCTATTGCCAGCAACCGGACACAAATCCATATTCCGGGCGGCCACTTATAAATATTTACTGCTGGGCTATAGGAAGAGATCTCGCTTTACGTATTCGGATATTTTTTAATTCCATACTGAATTTGGCAAACCTTAAGTGGAGCTTCAAAATGAAATCATTCGGGCAGGTATGTCAGAAATATGTACCTATTGTATTCGTACATCTTTATAACATTACTAATATCTATAATATGCATTCATAACTTCAAAGGATTCTTTATAACCCTCAACAATATTAACAAACAACGAATAGAATACCAGATTTATCGACATTCAATAAATATCGTCGACGTTAATCTCTTACTTATGAAACCAGATGACAATATATATATATGATCAGGCGGTTGATTAAAATGCATAATGTTATTAAGCCGAGGAGACAATAATGTGGGTACTAAATAACAATGATGCAATTATTTTTAATTCATTTGTTATAAGCAGAATAGTCTCAAGTTTGTATTATCACTGATTTCTTCGGTTATTATGAATGAGTGTTTTTACTTTTTAATCAAAGAACGATCTACAATAGCTGGTCTAATATGTAAAAATCTCACCGAAAACTTCTTTTTCTGTCATTCCACCGGAGTGAGTGAGTTTGAAGTCAGCTGCCGCTGCTAGCGATTGGCTGCTGACTTCAAACTCACTCAACCTAAGTTTTCATGATGAAATTTTTACAGAATAGCAGATACCATTTCACTGAGATTTACATGTCCAATTTCTCAATGCCTGTGCGTGTACACTATTACCCATTGAGGTTAAAAAGGAAAAGGAAAATATCTTAAATCTTGTACCAAAAACTTAAGTCATTCTGAAAATTAATAAGACTACAGTAAATCTACTACCAAGTTGGCTGCAACTAGCTGATAAAAAATTACTTAATTTTCTTCTTAATATTTGTATTTTTTAAACCGGCCAAGTGCGAGTCAGATTCGTACACGAAGCGGTGTACAATATTTAGCAAAAAACGCTGAAGAAAACACGTTTCTCGTATACCTTTGTAATTTTATTTTATTTTTATTAATTGTTGATATAGTGGCAATAGAAATACATAATCTATAAAAATTTCAACTGTCTACCTATTACGGTTCATGAGATACAGCCCGCTGATAGACAGATGGACAGCGGAAGCTTAGTAATAGAATTCCGTTTGGCACCGTTCGGGTTTGGAACCCTAAAAATTATGAAAAGTAAAATACATGCAGATGAGTCCGCAGGCAACAGCTAGTAGGCGGTGTAGAATACTTAATAAAAATTATATTATATTCGTCGTCAACCATGCCGTAGTAAGGATTCAAATATCAATAATTCTTGTATCATCAAAAGAAGCCGTACAAATAACGTCTCCGGCTTAAAATAACGTTCTGTTTCGTAAAATTTGTTATAGGTTGAGTTATATAAAAGTATTTATAACAGTTACTAGCTTTTGCTTCGATCTTCGCCGCGGCTTCGATCGTGTGGAGGTCGGAAATTATTCCACGGGAACTTATTACCGAGATAAAAATGTGTTAAACCAGTTACACACTATCTGTGTTCCAAATTTCATCCAAATCCGTTCAGCTGTTTTTGCGTGATTTAGTAAATTATCTGTTGAAAGTCGTATTAGATGTTAGGTGTGTTTTAGCTGCAAGCCATTTTAAAATATTTTTGACCTAAGTTGTTTCATTTTCAAAAACCCTGAAATTAGGCATGCTACGTTTTATCCTAGCTAAACATGTTTGTGCTATTTTAATAATATTTAACACCATTCATACCATGTTTTATATAAATAAATAAATAATTTATAATAATAAAAAAAAAAGTATCGTACTGAAACGGGGACAAAAAACATGCGTATTGAAATACCGTACCTCTTCATCTTCAGAATAAATAAAAAAAAAACACTATCACAATGTCCGCAGTCGTCATAAATTAATATGAGTAAGAAAGAAAGAAAAATACAGTTGGTAGAACAAAGTGCTGACAGCTACGCATTCACAGACGTGACATCGGAAGTGATAATATATGCTTGATTCATTGTTACGTGTAAATAAGCTAATTCTGCTGAGATCAGTCTAGAAGCCGGCCTTACAAGGTCAAGCCGCATGCCAAAGAGCTGTTTGTTTTGATTTTCTGTAGATGCGACAGCAAAATAAAACTATTCTGCCTACAAAGCTTTGAATGTATTTTTTTATAACTTGTCGGTTTTACATATATGATGGAATAATGTTTTCGACTGAATTGATGATGGAATAACATACATAACAACACGCTTTGTTTCCCCGAAGGGTTCAGCAGAGGCTGGTGTTCTAATAGTACACCCACATTTCGGCAGTTATGTTTAAGTCCCATGTAATAGGGGCGAATCTATTGCCACCAACCAGGAACAAATCCTGACTCCGGGCTGCTGCTGAGAAAATCCAGATAAAAAACTCAATAACAAAATGACAATATGAATAAACAATGATGATGGAATTTTTCAATTCGAGATAATGAGTAAGATGCTTACGGTCATTTGACTAATATCAACACCAATGCCATGCAATAGTTCCACTGGTAGAAAAAGAAGAGTGTCTGTCATAACGTATATGTTTTCCTAATATATGCGTTCGAAACATCAATGTTTCCAAACTTGAACATGAATCAAAGGTAAACTCATTCCGTCTGAGGCCTGTTTGTACCTATTGCCGTATTTACATTACAACTCTATCGTCATCGCCAGCGATGCGCTTACGCACCCCCCTGCCCCACCACCTCTATATAGCATCCGCGACCTGCGGCGGCCTCAGTTCTAGTTGCATCACCAACGAGTGCACACGTCAATATGTTTTCGCCGCGATTGTTTGCGGTATGCGCTATCCTTGCGACGGCAGCCGCCGTGCCGGTCACCGAACAACCGGTGCCGCAGCCTATCACCACAATCTACAGTGAAGACTTCGACAGCCCTTGGCTCGGCTTCCCCATCTTCGGCAATCTCTTCGCTCCTCTCTGGAAACTATTCCCGACTTTCGCCGACATTGGGCCCAGAATTATCGCCGATGACGACAAATTCCAAGTTGTTGTAAATGTTAAGGACTACAAGAAAGATGACCTGAAAGTCAAGGTGAAGGGCGACTTCATCTTCATCCAGGGTTCGCACGAGGCCAAGCAGGACGACCATGACATTTTCGCGAGCCAGTTCTTCCACACGTACACGTTGCCTTCGAACTCCAGCAGCGCTGATGTCACTGCTGAGCTGTCGAGTGATGGAAACCTGATTGTCACCGCACCAGTCACCGGCATCGTCGAAAGAGCGAAGGAGGTTGATAGGGAAGTGCCCATTGTGGAAACCGGAAAACCATACAAAGAAGATAAAATAGAGAAGCCGACTGCTCAGCCTTCCTTAACGACGGTTAGCGACGAAGAGGAAAGGAAAGACCCAACGACCCCCTCCGATAAGGAAGACGTAACCGAGAAAGATAATGTTATCCCCCACGGTAACGATGTTAACATTTAAAGTGATAAAATAGATTAAGTATTTAATTATAAATTAGTATTGTAATAAAATATTTTTTTGTATTTACTGGAGTGTTTCTTGTCGCGTGTTGGTATGCGCTGAGCGTTTTAATGGCCCCCGCGCGGAATGAATGCGGTATGTGGCGATGTGTGGTGTGACTTTAGAAACAATGGAGGTTAGTCTTTGTTATTTTTTTGAGTTAGAACCTTTACTTAATAGGTTTTCTAAACGAGTCCTTTGTATTTCATTAAAGTTAGTTTGCAGCAGTTGACGACGTTTAAATAACTATATTCAGAATTTATTAAAACCTGTTATAAGTTATTTTGGGGATAATTTTATTATCCTCAAAATCACGAATAACAGGTTTATTAACAGGGTATTTATCACCTACTTTATTAAGACCAAAATATATGCTATGTGATGTTTTCCTCGAAAGACCACTTCAGACACCAATCTACATGGTCTTCACACGATCTGACCAAGATTATGTCTGGACTTTAAAAGAGACTGAGTTTGTTTCGGATTTTCTTCTCAGAGTAGTCAGATAGGAAACGCCGACCTCATCTAGTTTTTAAAAATATGATTGAAGTGTAAAACTGTTTGTACAAACTTACTTACAGAAATAAAATCATTTATCATTTATATAGTTTCAAAGTTTTAAGCATAAAAATTTATCTTATCGACAAACGTTTTAGTGATAGCGCTTTTTAGCAAGTATGTAATTGGTTTCATAATCAACGTTTCAACTTCCTGACTACTGCCTGATACAAACAATTGGAACAGTTAAGAAGACTATAAAATTATAGCTTTTTACTGTTTAATTATCGAAATAATTGTAACTTTGTAATTCTTTGCGTAGCTTTTACTGACTAAAGCTGAAAGAGGGGTTTGTTCTTCTTTGGAAATAATTTAAAACATTGATTAATTTCAGAATGTTTTTATTTAATTAGAAACTTACTGGCTACTGGCTCCCTTGCAAACATGCTAGGTTTATTGATTATAGCCAACAAATAATTTCTAGGATTAAAAAAAAAAACTACATTCAATACTCTACACTACACTTTAATTAAACGTGGCGCAGAATAACACATAGCAATTACTGTTCGAGTCATACGCACCATGCACGTTTACATGAATACCAAATTGAATTGGAAAACCCATACGATGTGAAATGCGTGACGTTGATATTTATTATTTTAATAGATGGAATAATTTAATGGTGATTGAGAAAATTCAAAGCATTTCATCAAGAAACTGTAGGAGCACCTACGCTGGAGTATCAGTTTTCTGACTGGTTGTTAGACATTTGGGCTTCTGTCTACCCAATTTGACTGTCAAAGATCTACGAATGACAGCCGGGACCAACGGCTTAACTCACTTTCCGAGGTACGGATGGGTCGCGACATGTAATGGATAGTCACCCATCCAGGACCCGACCGCGGCAAGTGTACTTTACCTCAGGTCGAACCGAGCGCCTGCTACTATTTTACGAGCCCTCAATGAAACAAAATATCATATAAAACACAATTGCCCAATCCTAATGAGGAGAAAGCTTGTTATGATAAATGTCAATGATGACAATAACCATTGTGTCAGACAGACAATAACAGATAACACGGGAGACTTATTTTCTGATGGTAATCATTACGTTTTCATTTCATTATAGTTGTTTAATATCCATGACTATCGGTCATGTTGATACTGGTTGCGCATTAGACATTACATCAACATTTATTATTACTTGCTTCAAGTAAACTTCAGGCTTACTCATGCAACTACTAGAATTTAGAATTATACCAGCTTATTATAATTGTCACACCGCAGGGCAAAGCCCTCGTCTCATACAGAGAAGGCACGAGCATTGATCACCACGCTTGCTCAAGACGGGTTGGCGATTTTAGACTTTATTAACTATAAGTGCAGGTTTCCTCACGATTTATATCCTTCACCGATGTCAGAAAGCAGCGATTTAGAACAGTGCTTTGCTACTCAAACTTCTTAATCCACCAAAGTAAACACCCCCTTAGGCTGCCAGTCTAAGCCCAGGCTTTAATATACATAGTTTATTTTATAAGTAACAGTTTTTTTTTACAAATAAGTTGTAGAGGCCTTCTTGTAAGTATGGAGATACCTGCACCAGAAGACCTCCCTCTTCCATAACAATGTGTACAACATACAAAGCTTGTTTATAACAGAATTTTAACAAAGTAGGTACAATGACAAAATTAGAACGAAATAATTTAAAAATAATTAATTAGGTACCTACTTGAATTCGTGATATCAGATAATTTTATATTTCATCCCCACTTATTCAACTGTCTATTTCAGCATTAATCATTTTAAGTTGGTTTGAGGTTAACGGTTCGTGGCTATAAATAGACATTTTCAAATAGCATGACATGGAATTAAATAAACCTGGAAATGGAGTAAATTAAGAGAACCGCTTTGATTAATTTTTAAACAGGTTTGGTAAAATCAGACTAGTTTTAAAATCAATCATCATTAGGTATCATTTAATCAAATATGGCAATCAAAATGGAATCATCAACATCCTTATATTTTCTAATTAAGTTTTAGTCCGACTGTAATTTTAAAAAAAGCTCTGGGTCTCAATGTCAGACAAAGATCAAACGATATTGATTTCTTTACAAACGTGACAAGATTAACTAAACATTTTAAATAAGGCATTATTTATTCGTTTTATTTAAATGTCTTCGAGACTTATACGATACACGTAACTCCTTGACAGACGGATCTCCAAATACGACTCAAGTAGTTATGGTCTTTTTTGCCAAAAAGGACCAAATGTTTAAAAAAAATTCATAATCTGATACTATAATTAAATTTTATGTGACTTAAGCAATAAATTCTAAGCTCTATCTCAACTTATATCTAAGCAAAACTATTAAAAACTTAGTTCCTCAATTTGGCTGTCTGTATATGCGGGCTAACCTTGAAAATCACTAGAAATATTTCAATTCAGTTCGTTGGCTAATCGTCTTCCTTCTGCGAAAAATGAGCATTTAATCTATTCGCATGCAACATCGGTTGTTATGTACTAATATAATGTCTTAACTATAGCTTAAATAAGTTTAAGTTTAGACTCAAATTTAAAATATCTTAACGAATTAATTACTGCCACCGTTGGTCTTATAGTCGCAAGTGCTACTGCTAAGCATGAAGTCTTGGGTTCGATTCCCAGATCAGGTAAAGTTTTATTTTGTTTTTCCGTTAGTAATTTATCAGTAGCAGCCTGGAGTCTGGTGCACGGTTAATGGCAATAGGCTCGCCCCCTGACACATGGAAGTTAAATATAACTGGCGAAATGTGAGTGTACTAGGTACACCCCTGCTTAACCCTTCGGGGAATACTGGCGTGATGTTATGTTATTGTAATCAATTACACTGCTAATGCATTCAATTTTCACCATCCACAACACACTTTTATTTGCTTTCAAGTTATGATCAGATGTATAAACGTAAACGAAGCATAAGGAGTACGTAAGCATCGTTTAAAGTCATCATTATCATTTACTATCATAAGAAAGAATGACTTTATGTATGTTTGTGTATATTGTTCCGTACGCAAACGCACTTTGACGTGGAGTTACGGACACCAGCCCCTATTACCCATGTATATTGTTATGTACCATTCCTATGCCTACTTGAACAGTTCTTTAAACCTTACAAAACGCAGGGGATGCAGAACTTGAATTGATGTAAATTAGTAGAGTTGCCAATGTATGATGTTGGCATCGACAAATGCCTTTGTTGATGAATCTTACGTCATTGTCTAGGAATCCTTAGTAGGCGTGTTCGGCAGTTCAACCCACTAACATCGTAGGCACCGAACCAAAGAGCATGGAATCGATTTTTGAAGTTTAGTGAAAACTTCTTTAGGCGCAAGTTGAGCTCTTTCTGAACAGCGAACGAAACTGAACCTTTACGCTCGGGTCGGTGACGCTGAATCGCGTATGCTCGGCTCATATAAGATTTCACTTCTATCAGCTATATAAGCAGACGAAAGGGGGTCCTTTTCGATTTTCGAAAGTGTACTAACTTGTGTAACTATAGGTGCTTATGAGAGCTCAAAAGTTATTGTCACGCATCTGCGTTTATCATGTTATGTCACTGGCACGGAGCACGGAATCGTCGGCAGTGTCTAAAGACGGTAGTACTAATCAAGATCCTGGCTCCGAAAGTCCGTTGAGCGCATTACTTCTGTAAGGGACGCCATTGGAAGTCATTAGCTTTTATACGTCATTCGCAGTGCGAGTAAACAGTACCACGCTTGGTTTGTATGTCAATGCGGCCCATAGGAGCGGCTGCTGAAGCGTCTCCATGCTGTTTAGCATAAGTATAATCAGCCTTTAGTGTTCCCACTACTGGGACACAGTCCTCCTCTCGGTGAGAGAGAGTGGGCCGTAATTCACCACGCAGGTCCAGTGCAGGTTGGTAGATGTAACTTGTCTTGAAAATTTTTATTCTAGGACATGCCGGTTTCCTCGTGAAGTTTTCTTTCACCGTATTGAGAGCAGTAGTAATGAAAACAAAAAAAAAGCGTCTGTCTGGGTTCGAACCTATGACCTACAACTCGTCACCACTGGACCACCACTGCTTTACTCTCCACTCTCTTTCCGTGTTCTGTGTAGCAAACAATTTACTTGAAGCGGAACTAGGAAAATTAAATCATCGTGCTACACGCAAAATGGTTTCCAAGCGTGAAGATTATTTCGCAAGTAATTGTGCGTTGTTAGCTACTTCGGCTGCGTTGTAAAAAGTATGGCTTAGTTCCGGCGCAATTTGAAACCCTTTGAAGGTCGATAACGCATCACTAACCTTCGACAAGGTTATTGGTTAAATTCCATTATTTTGATGATTCGCTAGTTTTAATGGTCTCTTGATGACGTTTGAAGTTGGGCTTCGTGTACTAAAATATTAGTTCTACTTGCACCGATAACCATCAGATAAATATAATATTAGTGGATGCAATTCTCCTTAACGTGTTTGGTGTTGCTTTTTAGGATTCCGTACCCGAATGATGCCAAACTATTACTAAGCTTTCGCTGTCCGTCCGTCTGTCTGTCTGTCTGTCAGCGGGGTGTGTCTCATAATCCGTAATAGGTAGACAGTAGAAGTTTTTACAGATTATGTATTTCTATAATAACAAATAAAAATTAAATTATGTTCTAAATGGAAGGGGGTCCCAATACAAGAAACATGATTTTTTGTCGTTATTTCTTGCTAAATATTGTACGGTGATACGGAAACCTCTGTGTGCGAGTCCGACTCGCACTTGGCCGGTTTTTATTAACTTCGACACGTAAGTCTTATATTTTATACGACAGTCCATAAAAGCCTATAAAACAACATTCACAAAAATATTGGTTTTAGTCTATTTTTACAGCCTTCACCTTGAAATCACCAATCTTAAATCTACCTATAAAACTCGATTTCCTATAACTCAATTGTAATTGCAAATATATGCAAATGAGGGAGACCTAATCTGAATTCGTAGCGTACATAGAGAAGCTATCAATTGGTGTGGACTCGTAACTAGATGCATTGCCTAATCACATTGTGGCAGGTGGATTGATGATTGCAGTACTGCCTCGTTAGTACCCATCCTCTTGGACTAATCCGATGGACCAATAACGTGCAATTGACTGCAACAGTAGGCTGGCAATTTCTGGGATGGTGGATGGATGAGAAGTTAATTGATTCAGGTTCCATATTTTCTAAAAATCCAAAAATGTTTAGGAGGAAAAAAGAGGTAGAAAATTGATATAAATATTTTAAAAGTAAGTCCAATACATTTATCAGTTTTCGGTTTAACTCTTTTTTCAAAAACATAGGTCCTTTCCTGTAGAAAATAAAATCTTAGTATGCGAAATTATGTCAACAGTTATTTTCTAATGGTAAGATGGAAAATTATTTTGTAGAAAATTAAATCTACTTGGTACACAAATCTTGGCATACGATGAAACTGGATTTTCGTGATAGTCATCACATCACTTACTTTGCCTTATCAGAAAATAAAATTCAGTGATGGTTATAGAAAGTAATTTCATTTGACATAAAACTCGTGTTGCGAAGGTTAACTTATCAACGTTATGGTAATCAACATTTGCGTTAGTGACTGTAAAAGTATTTGGATTTTTCATATTGCCAGGAATAAAAGAATTACAAAACAACGATCTGTATACTCTTTATAATGAGGTTTATCCGTTGATGACGAAGAAAAAGAAAAAGTCAAAGATATTTCAGAAAAGATAATAATTTCAATGTTGACATATTTTTATTGGATATAATGGACTACACTTTTGCTTAGAGCACAGGAAATTTTGGTTATTGATGATTAACAAGACCTATCAAGGAAATGTGATAGTATAATAGTATCGTTACTAAATACTTTCTGCTTACCTGTTTAGTGCACCTTCGTGAAGATAAGTGAGTAATTTTGCGCCCTTACGCCCCTAACCGCTGCTGATTCCCGGCCACCAAAGGCGCGGGCTTGCGGACGGTAGCTCGCCGTCCGATAAGGACCAGGCCCGGGTCGACGGTGCGTTGTGTTCTACACGGGCCTCAAAGCGATGTCAGCACAACTGAAGGGGTCCGCTAGAGCCGATGCCTGCCGGGGTCGCGGGAAAGTCCGAAAGGGCCACTAAAACCCACCCGTGTTCCTACACGGGTGGGTTTTAGTCAGTAAGAGTCTGACAAGCCCTCACGCTCTGCCCAGAGCGGGAGAAGTTATTTGATCATTTCCAACCCAAAAAAAGGCCTTCAAAGCTTAATACGTACTTCAAAAGGGTACTGTTTTTCCTTTTGGGCTTCCTTTCCTTCCTTAATATCAGTGACAAATTGGAATATCATCACAGCATCACGCCTTGTTTGTACGTATAGTACACCCATATTTCGCCAGTTATAATTAAGACCCATGTAATAGGGGAAACCAGGAATCTTGTACTAAAATAATGCTAAAGAAAAACAACGTAACCTAATCCTTGAACCTCCATAGATTTATGACGGTACAGGTGCGTTCATAATCATAAATCTGGCCTATGTAATATGTGTTGAACGGCGGGACATGGCCGTATCTGTGACGTCATAAATCAGTAAGGAATCTAGGCATTGTATTAGAAGTTGAATGTTTATTGCTTACTTTGAGTGATGTTAGACTGAAGTATTGGTCGTAATGTCGATTCATTAAAGTGTAGGTCGACATTCCACACCCTTCGTCATTTTCTACTTGAACTCAATCAATAAAATTATGGAACGACTCCAGAATTATTTATATATTCTCCACAAAACTCAACTCTCTGCCTTCTGTAACAAACTGACACAGCAACAAATTACGAGACGGTCTTCTCAAAATGATCTAATTTGGGAGCTTAGCGTAACTCTTACTTGTTGATTTGCGGTGTCTCACAAACTCACAGTGGTTATCCCTTTTTTATTCTCTTTCTACAATCCTATACGTTCATACACTGGTTATACATGTACACTTCGGCTGCGTGTACTACGTACCTCAACTTTCTGAAGAACATCACCAAAAACGTCACTATGTATCCTTCTAAAGCATCCCCTCCAGCCGTTTCCACTCACATCTGCCTTTTAAATGTCGCTTTTCTTTAATATAGTTATATCTCGCAAATAGAAGCCACAAAAGTGGTAAAGTCCACAGCAAAGCAACATGACTACGCCGCCGTGGTCGGGTAGCGTAACGCTGTTTCACAGCATTGCATAGCCGGTATTGCGTACAACTGTAGTACAGACCAACGCATCTGTCTGCTGATGTGTTGCATCGCTTTATGATTACTGCTACAGATTAGTTTTGATTGATTTGATGATGATTTCACAGTTCCGATGCAATTTGGTAACTGTTGCTTTATAGATTTATAGTCCATGTGAATTAACAGAAAGTGTCGTGATTCCGCAGAAGGCACAATTTCTTGGACAAAATATTGTAAAGGAAATGTTTAATTTTGCGGATAAAACGAACTGCGAATTTAAGGAAAACAGATAAACTTTTATACATTGATGTTTTGATTGATACGCCAATCACCAGATACATCTTTATATAGAACTTGGTAGCCTTAAAAAGAAATATGGGTATCAAAAAACAAAATAAAGTTGCATGTGTATAGGTCGCGGCAAGGACGTATTAAGGTACGGTTCCGATGTTTGCGACATTTACATAAAAGGTTACCTACAAGTCCATCCAACAGAAATTATAATAAATCACCATATGTATATGCTTTTTTACCGAAGATCCTAGCTGTTTAATGCTACCGATAATGACCATCATGTGGTTTTAGTTGGTAGAAGTCTTACTTAATAAATTCTCAGCCATACAGATATTGCGTATCTATCAGCTCAGTGCAACTCAAAGCTTTAGATCGCTAGACGAGATAAAAAATTGCATGTGGTTCTTTCACTTATCTAGTTAATTCAAGGTCATGTGAGTGCAACGCCTTCGAAGTTGGCCGACTTAATGCGCCTCCACACGTTGTTGGCTGATTAATAAGAAGTAGATTTGCTAAAGACTCGTAACCATTGCTAATGCAGTGGATAATGCGGGAAACATCTGAAAGTGTTTAGTAAATAAAGTGATAGAAACAATTACGGGAATACATTTGTTATTACATTATTTATATTAGCTAATACAAAAATTACATAAAGATTATGTAAAAACATATAAAATAGGGGAAGAGCTCAGTGGGTGTCAAACATTTCGTCCGCATCTCTGTCCATGAGAATTATTAATATTAAGTATTAGTTCGTTTTCTTTCTGGAGTCACCATTATGGAAATATCCAATTTAGCTTATTGCTTTCCTGTGCAAAAAGTTACTTTCATAGAAAAATTTCACAATATAGCAGAAGGTAAACTATGTTATTATTTTCTTCTTTGAATTCACAAAAAAAATAAAATAAAAAACACCTCGAAAAATGAGGAAATGTGGTAAAGATTTAAAAGCTCGAAGTTATTACATAATTAACATAATTAGTTGCTCATAATCACCTACTAATCTCCATTTTATAATAAAATCACATGATTTGTGTTCCACATAATACTAATGTCGTCCAGTTCGTAAAGCAGGTTCTAATCTAGACCGGTTTGGTCACGAAGTGACTATCTTAGCTCAGTTAGCTCTTAACACGACCACGTGCTTATCTGTGTCGTGTTTAGGCTCCCCCAGACAGGTGCGACGCGATTTCGGTGGTAAAACAATTTTCATTTCCTTTTTATAGAAGTTGTTCCACCAGAGTTGCGTTGCACCTGTCTGCGGGAGCCTTTTAGTGAAACCTCGTTCTTTGAGGCCAACGACTATCTATCGAGACAGTAAAGTTTTGGTCTTGCATAAAATAAAATGGATACGGGAAGCTCAGCATGGTGGTGGCGATGCTTGGGTGAGGCCTATGTCCAGGGGATGGCCTAAAGAAATGGCAATTGCTTTTAAAGCGTTTCGTATTTCTACAACGACTTTCAACGGGATTGACATAAACTTTACGATACCTAGCTTATGTCAGTGCCATACATTTTTAACTTTTTCATACCTAATTCTTTTTTGCTGATTTTATTTATATTTGAGATACTATTTACTTAATTTATAAACTTACTAACTTAAAATAATAATAATAATATGTACAAGTATATCAAACAGGAGAGGAAATAATCATAGGGCATCAACAAATTCGTTCGTTCGCTGTCAACAGGAAAAGTGCCCAAAACGCTTCAATTCAATTCAATATATTTTTATTTCACATAGACCTACATGGGTATTTATGAAACGTCAGAAGCTAGATGCACGGTTCCAATTGGTCGTTCCCTATGAAGAAGAGCCGGCAAGAAACTCCACGGTTACTCTTTTAAGCGCTGGCAGCATTGCCACGTTGTATGGCAATGCTGATTCTCTGGGCAAAAAATAGAAGGTGTAGGGTTTTGCTGATTATAATCACTTTTTTACTTTGTAACATTTTGTCGCATCTAGAATCGTATTAAGGCAGAAGTAGTTCTTATAATGACTCAGAGAATTGCGTAATTGGTGGATGGTTTAACTTATGAAGACAATAATAAAATGTCAATAACCCTGTCTTTGCTGCCGCGTAGTCGGGTAAAAACAGGCCCCAGTGTAAACACAGGTGCTATTATATTAAACGCGACCCGGTTTTGTTCAAAAGCCAGCTGGCACGGCCTCGTGTGAGATAATCGCGCGTAGTTATCTGTCGCGTACATCGAAACAACACCTTTATTGAACATTTGGATGAGTAGTTAAGATTGTTTTGTTTTCTGTTTTTCTTGTGTTAAGAGGAAAATGTTTATATTAACAATCTTTAGTTCCTTTCGAGACGATTCTATTTATAAAAGGGTGGTAAAATTTAAGAATCACGAAATAGAAGATTTGGGCTTAAATTATGACAGACGACAGATTTTGTGACTACAAGTAAAAAAAAAAAATGGTTGACAAATTAATAGAGGTTATAAATATATCGGTTTCTTGCGGAAATAGAACCAGCAACCGGCAAACAACAACTATAATAATGTAAGTGCACTTACTGCGCCAATCATACCATCAGAGACTTACACCAATCTGATGGAGATTAGATCCAAACAACCTGTGAACAAGACTGATAAAAGATTGATATCTCATAATATTTATTACCACATTTACGAAAGATACACTTAAGATAACGAAATGCCTAATAAAAATCCCCTGTACTTCTAAATTGTGTATCAAGATAAGTTTTATCATTACAATCATTTCCTTATGGCTTGTAGTACCTACCTACGGAACTGCTTGTGACACTTAAGGCATCGCTGCGTGAAGCCATGTACGGCGGTGACGTATTGTTTAAACATTCTCTTCACACAATGGAGGAGGCACCTGTTGCCGGCTCATTCCTTGTGTGCTTACCTAGTATGTATGTAGGCCCCTTTTGTTTGCTTATGCGACATGTTTGGTCGTTGGTAGTTCGATGTATTTTTAAGCTGTACCACGTTTGGTAAACTGCTAAGTTATGCAAGTACATCTTAAAAAAAAAATAACTGGCACTCCGGGAGTGACGACAGAAGTGAAAACTTGAAAAAAATATCGGCACCGCGGTAATAAACACGTTGATGTTTTTCACTCTACGCACCGCGGCAAACAACGCGTTGATGTCTTTTTAATGGTCAAAAGGTGGTGTCATCACGGTGTCGCGAAATCAGTGGTTTAGTCCCATCCCAAAAATGCTCAACGCACCTAAAGAAGTTTTCACTTAAAAAATTCCTTATAACACTAAAACATAACATAACATCACGCCTGTATTCCCCGAAGGGTTAGGCAGAGGTGTACCTATAGTACACCCACATAATACCCACACTAATCTAGTAAATTGTTAGAATGTGTGCACAACAGAGATGGCACACGCATTTTTGCCGTTAACATATTGCAGCTACCCCTGTATGGCTTTCGTGATTCACCGAACAACGGCGGGGGCAGATAGCTTTCAAATAAAAAATGACTAAAAAAGCTGCTGCATGGCCACATACGAATATGCCACGGCTAGGTTTTGTCACTGACTTTACACTGCCTTTTTTAACTATTCGTGGCATTTTCACGTAAAAATTAGATATTTTTAATAGGTTAATAAAAATAAAAAAACACTGCAACACCTACACATACATTGAAATCAAAATCAAAGGTAATTTATTCAAATCAGGCTGACAATCTGCACTTTTTGAATATCAAAATTACATAAGACAGTAGGTAACCCAAAATCACCACTTCCTAGTGTTTTAGCTGGGAAGAAGAAGTGGCTCTACAAAATCATTCTTGCTTTGTTAGTTTTACAATATTTAGGCAAGATCCGCTTTATAATATTTACAGTTAATAGATTTCACACAGAACTACTGTAACCTGATCATGACAAGCCGATAAAAGGGTACCCCCTTTTTTTTTGGGTGGGAAATTATCAAATAACTTCTCCCGCTCTGGGCGGAGCGGGAGGGCGTCAGACTCTTACTGACTAAAATCCATCCGTGTTCCTTCAGTTGCTAGTTTGCCATGTTGCCAGGGGCCACGGTATCCCTTTCAAACTTTACCGCGAAAGCTTTGAAGGCCTACCAATCATACAGACAAACTTACTTTACATCATACATACATTTCAAAGGTTACCTTTAGATTAACAGTCCTAAGACTTTCAGAATTAACTTAGACCAGACCAGTCCTTAGTGTTTGACTTTCAATCATAATCATTAATTTCAGGGTAGGTAATGTGCACGACGGGTCAATGACAATTACTTAATTAATTGGCTCACTCATTCTCGTATGCCTCGTTTGTGTAGTGGACGCAAGGATAAATCTTAGTCTTAGCTAGAAGTCTTGGATTCGATTCCCAGGTCGGGCTACGTGTAGTTGGGCTTTCCCATAAGGAACTTCTTAATAGCAGCCCGGAGACTAGAATTGTGCCCGGGTGATGACAACAGGCTCGCCTCCTACTACATGGAACTTAAACATAACTGGCGAAATGTTGGTGTACTAAGGTACCTACTCCTCTGCCTAACCCTACGGAGATTCCAAACTTGATGCTATGTTATGTTTTGAATTTTTATTTAACTCATTTCTTTGGTGTTACAGCCAGTAATTCCAGTGATGTTTTTTAAATCAAATGTCAACTCTATTAATACATAATATTGTTCCACAATCCATGACTTATGTTTGGACAATATCCGTTCATCTTTTTCCATATCTATTGCGGAATTCTATTGTTTAGTGCTAGATGTTACGTCACCGGCGAACAATAGACACGGTAATAATCAACAGAAGCCACAGTAGGTACAACCGCGGGCATTTGGGGTTGGCCACTTTCCATCCTTATTCCTTTTGTGATAAGGTTGGAAATTGATCCACTACCATGTTTGGGGAATTAGTGCCCGAATACACGGATTTAGTCTGCAGACTACTGCAGACTGGCTTAGCTTATATTGTGGTTTGGCAAGACTTTGAAGAATAGAAAGACTGCCCACTAGGTACATAGTAATAATTATAGCATAACATAACATAACATTACGCCTGTTATCTTCGAAGGCAGAGGTGTACTTACAGTACACCTACATTTCGCCAGTTATGTTTAAGTCCCATGTAATAGGAGGCGGGCCTATAATTATAGCAATGGGAAATTTATTGTTTATCCAATTGACGCACTACGCTAATTTGTCGTGTTATTGCCATTTCAGACAACTGTCAGAAAATGACAGTTGTAATTTGAACATACGGGCAATTTGAGTTGGAAATCTATTTGATAAACGAATTAATTTCAACAGGATCTCCAAACAGCTGGTTGACACTTTCCGTGGCCCAAAGGTTGGCTTTTACCTGGGCCATACAACGTGGTAATGCCGCCAGTCTCTTTGGTACATTACCAGTCGACGACGATGCAGAGGAATTTTTCGACGTCATATTTTAGTTTGTTAATAGTTTTAGTTAGGCTAAATTATTATATTTTTCAGGTTCCGTACCGCAAAAAGGAAAAACGGAACCCTTATAGGATCACTCGTGTGTCTGTCTGTTTGTCTGTCCATCTGTCAAAGTCAATTTGCTCCGAATCTAATGGACTGATTAAGTTGAAATTTGGAACACATATGTATTTTGAATAAATTAATTTTGAATATGGAGGTCACATTTGCGGGGCAAAAAAGAAAATTAAAAAAAAAAAAAGATAATTATACCGTGTGACACATCAAATTAAAGGACTTGTTGTAAAGATTTAATTTTATTTTTCATTGTTTTAAAATAAATACATTTAAAGATATTTAAGAAAATAGATGAAAATTGACCATTATCTCCGAAACTACTGAATTATTTTAAAAAAATACGTAGATTTTTTTATTCTTTATCTATAAATTACAGGAAAACCTATAATAAGTCTATGGTCTTAAAATAACATGGTAAATCTCTCAATATTGTGCGTACAAACTTACATTTGCAGTTGGAATGTATGGGAGATCATGTTTTTCAACTACAATGTTAAGTTTGTGTTTGGGATAAATTCAACACAACTATGAAATCCTTCATTGTGCGTGGTCCGACATGAACTTGGCCGGTTTTTTTTTTAATAGTTTGTTAGAAAATAAAATTAATTTGACGGCAAAAAAAAAATATTTCCCTTAATTTACATGATGTAAAAAAAAGCGCAGTGTTTACGTCTATTCCTAAAGAGCGCAAACCGGGAAATATAGTCACACTGCAAAGTTGGATCATGTGAACGGACACTTACGAAGAAAGTATTCCAGCATTGTGTACTTCTATGAATACAAAGATGTTTACGGGATTCTCGAGGGAGTTGGTTCATAGACCGGGAAATAAAACAGTTACTGTTGTGTGATGAACAGTTAACTCCACACATTGTTTGCACTTAGGGGAATTAACGGCGAGAGACTTTGTTTTGCGGTCATGTGTGCTTGATACAAGGTGTTTACAAATATGTTGTGGACTAACATTTTTTCGGGGGTTTTAATAAGAAGATTGATAATTTGGGATATGCAGCCGTATTAAAATGAAGTTGTAAAAAAAAAACAACGAATTCACAACAAGTGCATAAACCTATGAAAGTAGTTTAAAAAGATGTTTATGTTTTGAGCTATTTTGCTTGTGGTTCAAAAGAGAGTTGAAGTTCATTTCACCAAAAAGTCTGAATGGTATTCTCCAAGATTTAACTTTCCAGGCTTTCATTACGCTAAAAAAACCAAAACCAGCCTGTTTATCAAAACTAAGTACACTCCCATCTTCATCTCATAATATGACACCCCACAGGCACAGCCCAGTCCTCCAATATAATATTTATCTACAAAACAATATTACCCAAAATGTCTTCCCCCCGACTGCACTGGGGCCCGCGGCTGCTTCTGACACTTTTTATGTATTTTGTTATTTTTTAATAAAACTAAGCATGGGAGTGTATGAAATTGGTTTACATAGATTATAATATATGTTACCTGCACGAAAAAAAAAAAATAAGCTGTCTTGTCCGCAATCCAAATTAATGAACTTACTTCGTATAATTCACCACTATCAACCAGCTTAACGTGCTCTCACTAAACCATTTATTTCAATTAAACTGAATTGCCAAAGGAGTCGGTCATTCAGAAAGATGAAGCTAGTTGCCCATTCCAAAGCGTACTTTGTTAGAAAAGTACGGGCAAGCAAGTCCATGGACACTCTTTAAAATTATTTTGTTACAAAATATTTGTGTTACATACCTAATTCATGTGGAATTTATGATTAGATGTGGGAACGATGTTAAAAGACCCACACGTGTTACCACAAGAAAACCAGAACCACCCTATACATCAATATTCATTACATCCATCTTCGTTATTCCTACATGTTGCTTTGACAGCTACAGGCCTCCAGGCACAACTCACAGGTTGGTAGATAAATATTATATTAGTATTTATCTACCAAACAATATTACCCTGAGCATCTTCCCCTCGACTGCACTAACAAGAGCTCAGAGCGTCACTGGCGCTCATCCAATGCCTCCTTTGTACATAAACCACTTCATTTCAGAACACAACAGCTGCCGGTGATTTACTGGGCTGTTTAATTGATAAGTCTTGTGTGAGAAGTTTAGGATTTAAATAGCATCTTGAGAAATTCATTCGTAGGTTTTAAAAGTTTTTCAGTCATAGAACTGCTGGAAAACTTCTGAAATACGCATTACCTTTGTATTCTACCTACTTGTATGTTTTTTATTTTAATTTTATTTTTGGCTGATTTAATTTATAAAAATGAAATGCTGTTCATTGGTAAGCGCATCACTTGAGAATGGCTGGACCGATTTGGATATTTATTGTTTTAAAATGTTCTTAATAGAATATGGTTTTTAGGGAAAAAAAAATTGGAAGAGTTGCCGGATAAATTTGTGCTTTTTCCATGGGATTCTTGCATGAATTATTGAAATTTGGACAGGAAAACGTCTGTCGGTTCAGCTAGTGGTTAAATAAAACTAAAACTTAAATTTAATAATATCAAATCAAATAATAGTTTAATTAAACTAATAATTTTGGTGATTCTTGATAAATAAGTTCTTTTTCTTTGAAGTTTTTAAAGTAAATTACTTAACTTTGGTTTACAAGACCAATTTTTATTTTAACTATTAAAACAAATGTTAATTTTTAATATGTGAATAATTTTTATTTAATATAGTTGGCAACGAATATTACTTATTAGAATATTTTCCAATCATAACTAACTTCAGATTTTGAATGTACCTATTAACAAACCAATGGCAATAATGGACGCCAAAATAGGACAAACAAATGATATTATTTCGAAACCTGCTTCTAGTTTCGAAAACCTTTGTTTTAGTTACCAACGTACCTATACCTCCGGACTACACAAATATTTGTTCAGATGTGATATACTTACCCAAAACCACAGAATGTCCTCGACCGATCCATGAACTGGTTAACAGTTCATAGCCTTGAGTTATGGATGAAATAAAAACATTATTTTTACAAATTCACTGGTACGGACAGTCGATCGCTACAACGGTTTTGCACATCCCTTTTGCGTTGTGCTAAGAAAATTCTGTGTGCGTACTTGTATATTTTATAAATTAACTAGCAGCGCCACGCGGTTTCACCCGCAAAAGTTTTGATCCCTGTATTAATACATTTTTATTGGGATAAAAATGTGTTAATCCAGGTTATAATCTATCGGTGTATCAAATTTCATCCAAATCCGTTCAGTAGTTTTAGCGTGAAAGAGTAACAAACATCCATCCTCACAAACTTTCGCGCTTATAATATTATATATGGGATTTTTTTTTCTTGTTTCTTTTTTTTTTGTTCCGGGGTGGAAAATCCTCATGGATGTCCTCCACCCTGGGGCGGGCGAAGGAGTCTGTCAGACTCCTACTGACTAAAAACCGATCCCCGACTGGTGCCGGCCCGCTTTTACGGACCACTTCATACCCGCGAGTGGAGTGAGGTGTTAGACTCCCCCCGCGACGTCAAATAGGGATTATATATGGGACTGTATTATGATAATTTTGTCGTTCGAAAAGTGCTGATTTTCAACCTAGTTTGAATAAATGAGTTTTGAATTTTGAAAGGTCGGAAAATATCCCACTGGACATTCAGAGTTTCCGATGTCCTAACCCAGGTCATGGCCTATCCGTATGCTATTCAACTAAATCCGTTCAGCCGTTACGGGAATGAAAAGGTAAAACAGGCAGATAATAAATCTGTTTTAGGGTTTCGTACCACAAAACGAAACATTGAAACCCTTAAAGGAAGACTTCGTTGTCTGTCAAGACGCTTTTGCTCAGGAACGCGTAGAGGCATCAAGTACCTGTAACGAAAATCAAACTTCCAAGTCAAAGCAATAAAAAAATACGGCCATTTATGCCGCATATTTTAACACTCGCAAATAAACCAAAGTCTATTTGGTACTTTCCGTAGGCCCAGCAGCATGGAGTTTGGGGAGAAGCAAGGTAAAGTAGAGAGGAAAATTCAAAAATTGGTAATTTAAAGTTAAATAAGAACTGAAAAGATATCATTGTTCTTCAATCTGGGATAAAAAAATCATAGGCCATGTCTTGAAGTAACATTTAGTCTGTATTTCATTCATATCGGTACTATCCACTCTAATGTTCTTTTTCAATTGAAAAGTTCAGTTTTTCCTACAATCCGGATTTGGAAATTCGGGCAGCTGAGCAAGCACAGCTCTGAGACGAAACCCTCAGGGAGCAAATCCTACTCACACTTGTCCGGTTTTTTCAAATATATAAAACAGGTTTATACGATTATAAATGCCTTACTTAAAATAATAATTATTCATTTTACTATTATTATCACCATTAATTTGTAATACCTAGTCTAGTGCCGCTATTGACCACGTAATACTAACATGTTAGAAAGGTTAGCTTAACTTTTGACAGATTTAAATGGGCCCACACATTTTAATGAAATAAAGACTTAATTCAATATGCGGACTATGACTATATTTCCAATTCCTTAAATCGCTTGAAAAGAAAACACAAAAAAAACAATATTACATTTGAATTTTAAAATCATCCCGTATTTAACCCCTTTGGGGGATGATTTTATAAAAACTTTGAAACGTGTAGTTGTTTATTTCTTACCAAAAAGTTAAGAAATGCTGGGTTTCCCATACAAACTTTCATCCCCTATATCACCCCTTTATGATTATTTTTTAGACAAAAAGTACCCTGTCCTTCTCCAAGATGCCATCTATCTCTTTACCAAATTTTATCGAAACTTGTTCAGTGGTTTAGTCGTGAAAAGGTAACATACAGACAGACAGAGTTACTTTCGAATTTATATTATTATAAGTTAGGATTAGGATAGTAATATAGTAATAGGATACTATATAGTATGGATAAGTAAATATAAGTTGTTAAGTAATAAATAATAGTATATTAAAATTTAAAAAAGAAGCACAAAAAATATCGATTGTTGGGAATCGAAATTAGATTTCGAAAGCAGTCTTCAAACCGCTAAAATATTTGATTTGTTGAAAGTTGAATAAAATACCCGTTTTTATATATTTTATGAATTCATGATTGACTGCTTAGCTCCACAAAAGTATAGTGGGATGATTATCAATTAAAAGGTTAAATTTGTAACTATCTGCTACATTCGGTCCCTATTCATACACGAACTATTGGAATAATTTAACTGTTGTACAGTGGTATTTTGTGTTCATTTAATTTAAATCATAATAAGTACCTCATTAAAGAATTATTTCATCATACAAAGGTATAAGATATTATATTGTGTTCTATCTCCTCTCAGGCCCATTTCCTACGAAATGTATGGGAAGTTTTTTGCAATTTCTGACTTTTCTCGTACTAAACCTCAGTTGGCCCGATATAGTTTTTTGACCCTGGTACTAAGAAATAGGATCGCAAGCATCAAAAAAGTTTTTGTGAAAATTACCCATTTTCTTGCTGGCTGTATTTTTTTTTTTTTTCAAAATCTGTGTATGCTCATCAAAATGTTTCAAGCGACAATGGTTAAAGTACCTGCTCTACGTAAGTACATTGTCCCATCTTAAAATCCACCTCGTATATGTTATGATTGACTGCTTAGGTCCATAAAGGTAAGCGTGATGATAATCTTTTAGAAGTTTAAATCCGTAAGTATCTGCAATATTCTAACCTTTTGGATAGTCTTTTACAAGTTGCGGTAAACTATAGAAGAATACTAACTTAATGTAATATTGCTTATCACCCATAGCAAATAGCATGATAATAATTTTTCAAAAGTCTATTGTAACGTTTCCATTATTTGACTTATAGATTATTTATACCAATTTTCAAGTTAATCAAGCCACACAGTAAAACCCTTCTCTGTAAGAATGAATACCCCTTTTCACCCGGTTAGGGGTTGATTTTCGAAAAACCTTGATATACTTTTTTATTTATTTTCAGTTTTAAGTATAAATACTGAGTTTCAAGTTAATCAGACCGCGCGTTACAATTCTTCCATACAAACTTTGGCACCCCCCAATCCTCCCTTAGGGGGTAGTTTAGAAAAACCAAAAATGGCAAACTTTATAATTTACATAGATAAGTATTCGTGCTAGGTTTCAAGTTCCCTCAAGGAATAAGATTTTTTATACAAACAAAATCCTCCCTTTTCACCCTCTTAACGGTCGAACTTCCAAAAACCCTTTCTTAGTGGATGCCTAGGTCATATTATCTACCTGTGTGCCAAATTTCAGCCCAATCCGTTCAGTGGTTTGAGCTGTGCGTTGATAGATCAATCAGATAGTCATTCAGTCAGTTATTCAGTCAGTCATTCAGTCAGTCACTCTTTCCTTTAAATAATATACATAGGAAGTAGAATTGTATTTTAATGTATATAAAAAAGGTACTGCATTACCAATAAAATTCCACATTAAAGTATACGTAAATGCGGTAGTAAGGCGCGTCATTTTAGAGTGGACAAGCTTTACGTAGAACGGGTTTTCGTGAATTTTCTACTTATAGCCCATTATTATCGCTCTCAGGAAACTCCAATAACTGATTGTGCTAACTAAACAACTTAATTTGATAAAGATGACAAAGCAGGTCATAATAATAATTATTTCTTATCAACATTGTTTGCAAGGATGGGCAGTTCCAAAGCAAATACGAACCATTACTGCCATCAATTTGTATGAAGGTAATTTGGAGCTTAAGGGCTTGGGGCTAAATGATAACAATGGGTTGATCGAAGGTTAAGCTACGCTTGCCGCGGTCAGTTCGTGGATGGGTGACCATCCATTACATATCGTGTTGTGATTGTAATAGGTATGATAATAGATATGAAGAATCACGTTCGTGGAAATAGGGAAATAAGAAAGGAAAAGAAAAACTCAGAAAACATTGTACGATGGTTGCTATTCAAACGTCAAGTTACAAGCATATTAAATTTCGAATATCTTTTTATCGACATTATTAATGACATAAAACCTAACAAAAAGTATCTTCCAAATAGATTTTACAACATCCGCCCTTAATGGAAATAAAAAGATAAAGTAGTAATGCTAAACACAATTGAAAATAATAAAACATTACTACCAGACTAAACACAAATACAAAATATAAACCGACGAAAAATAAATAAATAGAAGATTATTCTACTTGTTTATCACTAAACCCATATTAACAACGCACCTAAGATGAGCTATGCGCCTTAAGGGCTTGGTTAAAACATCGGCTGTCATTTTATCCGTAGGTATAAACTTTATATTTATAACACCCTCAGTAACCTTTTCACGAATAAAATGATATCTCGTATCAATGTGTTTGGTTCTATTGTGGTGGATTGGATTTAGCACAAGTTTCTGTGCACTTTGACTGTCGTTGTATAGCAACACCCTATCAGAAAAACCAGTAATGTCACACACTAACCGTCTGAGAAAAATAGCCTCCTTTGCAGAACTGGTTAAGGACATATACTCAGCTTCTGTAGACGATAAGGCTACCGTCGGCTGCTTCTTACACTCCCAGCTAATAGGTCCGCCCGCTAGCGTGAAGTAGAAACCAGTGTACGACCGACGGTCATGTACACAGTTCGCCCAGTCAGCATCCGTGAATCCACACAAACGTCTACCGACTTTCCTGTAAGTAATACAGTAATCCATAGTACCCTTCAAATACTGTAACACTCTTTTAGCGGCCAACCAATGCCTCTTATCGTAACAGTTATTAAACTGACTTAAATAGCTTGTGGCATAAGCTATATCGGGTCTCGTATTCACAGCTAGGTACATTAAACATCCTATCAAGTTTTGGTAAGGATATTCACCAAGAGATGATGGATTACCTTTCTCCAACTTGTTATTCTCCAAAGGTGTAGACATCTCCTTACAATCTCTCATATTAAACCGCTCCAACACTGCCTGAATAAAGGTCTTCTGACTGACCATGATTTTATCGTCAACACGGTTAATATTTATGCCTAAACAATATGATAATGCACCTAAATCTTTTAGCGAGAAAAATTTTTCTAAGTCATTTTTGACAGCGTCAAACAAACATTTTTCTTTGTAAAAGACAATTAGATCGTCAACATAGACTGCAAGTATTATGATTTCATTACCAAACTTTTTCAAGTAAACACATGATTCCGCAGATGTTCGTGCAAAGCCAATTTTCGATAGAACTTGATGCAATTTGATATTCCAGGCTCGAGCTGCCTGCTTCAAACCATAAATTGATTTTCTGAGCAAACAGACTTTACCTTCTGCCCCGCGCTCAGCAAATCCCTCAGGCTGTTGCATGTACACCTCCTCCTCTAAGTCCCCATTGAGGAATGCGGTATCAACATCCATGTGTTGGATCTTTAAATCCATTTCTGCCGCCAACGCTATAAGCGTACGTAGAGATGAATTTCGAACTACAGGGGCAAAAGTCTCGTTATAGTCAGTCCCCCAAACTTGACTAAAACCTTTCGCAACTAGTCGCGCCTTATGCTTAACTATTGCACCGTTCGCGTCCCTCTTTACCTTGAATACCCATTTACACGGTATAACCTTTTTATTTGGTTTATCCACTAATGTCCAAGTCTGCTTTTTCAATAAGGCATTGTACTCATCCTTCATTGCGGAAATCCAGTTATCTTTATCATCGCTATTAATAGCTTCACGATAACTTTTCGGATCATCACACAACAAATCAACACCGTGAGTGCCATATGAATAATAATCTGGAGGTTTACGTACTCTATTAGGATATCTTCTCTCAGGACATACATCGTTGGGTTCATCTGAAGGAACCAAAGACAGATCACGTTGTTCACCTGAATGTAGAGACTCTGTGTCGCCAACCCCACCAGCTTCATCAGTCGCGTCCACAAAATCGTCAATTTGCTCTACCTCCATGTCCACACTTTCTGAAGTAGGTGAAGAAATAGAAGCAGATGAGATAGAAATCTCCTGTGGCGATGTGGTATCTGAAGAAGTTTGTGAAAAAAGATTAATGACATTAGGGCTCACAACAACTTCAGGCTGAACAGATTTATCCTTCAATCCTGAAAAATTATTTTCAAAGAACGTAATATCCCGTGACTTAATCAACCTCCGAGGGTTTTCCGCGCTACGGAAATAATAACTCCTTGGATCGTCTGAATATCCAACAAAGATATGTTCAGAAGTTTTCATGTCAAGCTTAGTTCTCTGACATGAAGGCACGTGAACTAAAGCTCGGCAACCAAACACCTTTAAATGAGACAGGTCGGGTTTACTACCACACCACATTTCATATGGCGTCTTACCATCAAGTGCACGATGAGGTGACCTATTCTTTAAATAAACACTAGTCTCAACAGCATCCTGCCAAAAAGCTTTCGACAGAGAGCTATGTGCTAGCAAGGAACGGGCCTTCTCCACAATACTACGATTGCAACGTTCACTTACCCCATTTTGTTGAGGGCTGTATGGTACAGAGGTTTCATGTCGAATCCCTTGAGCCTGCAAATAATCTGTCAGCTCCTTGTTGACATACTCAGTACCATTGTCTGACCGAAGGGTTTGAATCTTACTGCCAGTCTGTCTCTCAACAAGTGCTTGGAAAGCACAAAAATACTTCTGAACTTCTGTCTTAGATGACATACAATAAAGGGATATAAAACGTGTATAATCATCTACAAAAATAATAAAGTATTTATTACCTTTAAAAGATTCAGTGGTCAGGGGACCACAAACGTCCGTATGGACCAATTCTAATGGTGACGAAGCCTTCTTATACTTTATCCCTTTGAAAGGCTTCCGGGCCTGCTTACCTTCTACACAAGGTACGCATGGTTCTTTGTCAACCTCAGTATACTCAACACCAACAGCTAGACCTTTTTTGAGTAGATCCATACCAATACGGCAGAGATGTCCTAGACGCTTATGCCAAAGCTGAAACTGGGACAAATTAGTGTGAACATTATAAGCTGAAACACCTTGCGGTTTTACTGTACAATCTAAAGTGTACAATCCACCACAAATAGAACCATGTAAAACAGGATCATTTATAAAAGAAACATCATTAGAATAATAAAAATTACAGCCATTCGTATCAAAAACAATCGAGAAACCTTTCTCTACTGCCTTTTTGACTGAGAGTAAATTACAATCTAGGCCAGGAACATGTACAACATTTTTAATCTTCTTGAAATCGGTTTTTGTGTCAATAGCAACATCTCCTAAACCCACAGCCGGCAAACTTTTACCATTTGCTACAGTTATCTTCCCATCACAGGGTCGGTAACTATTAAACCATTCAGCATGTGGAGTCATGTGAGTAGACGCACCAGAGTCGATAATCCACTTCTCAGACATCTGAATACTTGGTGCAGACAAAGCCAATTCCTTGACACCATCCAAAGCCAATTCCGTGACACATGCATCCATATTCCCTGAACTAGAAACATTCATTCCCTTATCTTTAGAACAATTTTCTATAGAGCAACTCGCCTTTGCCTTTTTCTCCTTCTTTTTGAGAGGACAATTAGGACTCTTGTGCCCTGGCTTCTTACAACGATAGCAAATAACCTGCCTGTTAGCATTCAACGCAGCCACATCATCTTTAGTCTCCTTCGTCATTTCACTCAACAACTTAGTCCTCACCAAATCTGTTGTGACTTCAACGCTCCCATTCTCAAGCGCCATTATCATAGGCTCGTAGCGAGACGTTAGACCTCCCAATATAATAGCTGCTAAAGAACTATCTTCTATAGTTTTGCCAATATCGGCCAGGTCTAGTGCTGTTGTAGTTATTGCATTTATGTAAGCTTCTAAATTAGAAAAGTCAGATAAGGTGTACCTGTACAACTTACGTTCCAACGACAGTTTACGACCCAAACTTCGATCCTCGTAGGATTTCATAAGAGCATCCCACGCTTGCTTTGCGGTCTTAGCTGGTCGAACAACCGAAATAGCAGCGCCATCCACAGTAAGGCATATTTTAGAAAGAGCCTTTTCATCCTTCCGTACATCGTCGGCCGTCTTATTGCCTTCGACAACTACTCCGCTTATGGTTTCCCACAATCCTTCATGGATTAATAGCATTCTCATTTTAAATTTCCACACAGTGTATCCTTCTCTATTACAAAGTATCGGAATACCATTTAGTGACATACCAGAAACTGCAGACGACATATTTTCACCACCAATCTCCTTTTAAATTCGATCGTAGATAAAATATACAAAGCTTCGTGCTGATAACGTGTTGTGATTGTAATAGGTATGATAATAGATATGAAGAATCACGTTCGTGGAAATAGGGAAATAAGAAAGGAAAAGAAAAACTCAGAAAACATTGTACGATGGTTGCTATTCAAACGTCAAGTTACAAGCATATTAAATTTCGAATATCTTTTTATCGACATTATTAATGACATAAAACCTAACAAAAAGTATCTTCCAAATAGATTTTACAACATATCGAAACCCGTCCGTGCCATGGAAAGCACGTTAAGCTGTTGTTCAGACAGACATACAGAACCTTCAGAAGGAATTATTGAGCAGGGAAAATTCACTTAAGGAAATCCTTTGTAAGTATGAGTATAGCCAAAAAATGTTAAGTGACCGCTTGCAAGGGGACTGTGAGTTGGTGAATTTGGTGAAGTGCAATGCAGAGAGTTGTGAGTCACTGACAAACAATCTGACCTGTAGTTGTTCTCCCGCTCCGCCACCTCTCATGTCACAGCATGTTGTTCCTACAGCTTTACCCATTTTAACTCATACTTTAGAAACTATCAATCCCACTCAAAGTAATGTTTTGGTCTATTCAGATAGATTAGGAGCAGGTTTTGGATCATTGTTAAATAATCGCTCCGAATATACTATAGTTAACTGTTGCTACCATAACCTGCATTTTAATGAGCTTGTTCATAAAATAAAACATACACCAATGAATAAGCAGACTACTGTAGTTCTTTTAATTGGAAACAGTCTGAGCATCACTAAAAGGGACATAGTTAATGGTATTGACACCCTACTTAAATTAAAATTAGGTAAATTAATATTATGTGCATTGCCATATTCTGATAAGTTATATGAGCAAGATAACAACTACATTTTTAGTTTAAATAACCTTATGCATATTTTGGCATGTCGTCATAGTGACCGTTTATTGTATTTTGATACTAACAATTTTGTTAGAGACTTTGTGTTGACTCAGGAGCAGATGTTCTTACCTAAGAAAAGCCAACATGTTTTAGCTACTTTATTAGCCTACAATATACACGCAGTTATGAATGTTTTAACTGAGATTAGCTTAAGTGACGAAACAGCATTATCTAGTACTTCTAATAATGCTGTAATAAATTCTTTAAACTTTTAGAATCGACAAAAGAGAAGCATAATAAGAATATTTTACTCTATCACCAAAATATAAATCGCATCTCTGGCAAAATCCTAGACGTGGAAATGTTAATAGACAAATATTGTATGGATATCTTATGTTTTTGTGAAACCTGGTTAAAACCAGATAGAATGTCGTTTAATGTAAATAATTTTTCAGTTGCCAGTGCGTACAACCGGTCTTCATTAGGGGGTGGTACCTTGATATTATGTAATAGTTTTCTCAAATATAAGGAAAGGAAGGATATCACTGCTTGCTCTGTTGATCGCTTATGTGAGGTAGCATGTGCAGAGGTTGAAGGCCATACTTTCTTATGTGTTTATAGACCACCAGCCTCAAACTTGTCATCATTTTTAATCATAATGGAAGAAATACTAACTAAACTTATTAGAGATAATAAAATAGTTTTTGTTTGTGGTGACCTAAATATTGATCTATTAGTAAATTCACCGGATAAATATAAGCTTATCTCATTGTTTAAATCTTTCAATTTAAAATGTATATTTAATGTAGCAACTAGAATAACAGCAACCTCGGCTACATGCATAGACAATGTATTTACTAATTGTAAAATAAAAGATTGGTCCCTAATTAGTGGCGTCAGGTCTGATCATACAGGTCAACTTATATCCTTTGAATCAGATAAAAAGTTACGTTTAGATAAAACTTTTCAGTTAAGACTACTTACTAAAAATAAATTGAAGATATTTAATAATAATGTTCTTAGCAATCTTTCAACAGCTAGTTTTGATTCACAAGACCCCAACACAAACTACAGTACATTATTTTCTACAGTATGCCAAGAATTCAATAAAGCATGTCCTGTAAAAACAGTAACAATCAATACCAAACCAAAATTTAATGAATGGGCCACTCCTGGTATTAGAAAAAGCAGAGATATTTTATATAATTTATATAACGAAAAATCATTGACTTCTGATCAAGCAATTCATAATTATGTAAGAAACTATTCTAAGATATTTAAAAGAGTCTGCGCCCAAGCTAAATCTAAATTAATAAGTAACAAAATTAATATTTCTAACAATAAAATAAAAACTGTGTGGCAGGTAATTAACAAAGAAACTGGAAACACAAAACAGCGAGATCAGAATGAATTGTCTTTAAAAATTGATAATGAAACCATTTCAGATAAATTAAAAGTTGCTGAGACACTAGAAAAATTCTTTACCAACATCCCAATAAAGGTTACGAAATCTCTCCCCTCATCATCTATACTAGCTGAATCTCTTCTAAAAGAACACTACAGTAAGAACATTCCAAGTTTTGAATTCAAGCCCATTTCTATTTTCACAATTAAAAAAGCATTCAAAAGTCTTAACATAAAAAACACTGAAGACTTATGGGGGATTTCCGTTAAGGTTCTTGAAAATATCATTGACACAATTGCGCCTGTTCTAACTGGCATATTTAATCAATGTTTAGATAGCGGTACGTTTCCTGATTTAATGAAACATAGTAAAGTAGTACCAATTTTCAAATCGGGTAGTAAGAGTGATCCCTCAAATTATAGACCAATATCTGTGCTACCAGCATTAAGTAAAATATATGAAAAAATCATGCTAGACCAGATGTTGTCACATTTTAATTCAAATGGAATTTTACATAGTCACCAGTTTGGTTTCACGAAAGGTAGGTCGACGACTGACGCAGGAGTAAAACTCATCACCCACATTTTGGAATCCTGGGAGAAGTCCCAGGATGCAATTGGCATTTTCTGTGACCTCTCAAAAGCGTTTGACTGCGTTGACCACAATACACTGATCTGTAAATTACACCACTACGGAATTCGTGGACAAGCTGCTGATCTTGTTCTTTCCTATCTATCCAACAGGGAGCAAAAAGTAAACGTTAATGGGGCGACGTCTACGGGGTCTCTAGTTAAAATGGGCGTGCCTCAAGGTTCAATTCTCGGCCCTTTCTTATTTCTAGTTTATATAAATGATCTTCCTTACATGATGGCTAACTTATCGGATATAATTTTATTTGCTGACGATACTTCTCTTATTTTTAAAATAGACAGGAAAGATACAGATGTCTTACATGTCAATGATAGTCTGGCTGTTCTTTCAAAATGGTTCGCAGCTAATAATCTTTTACTTAATGCGAACAAAACTAAATGTATTAGGTTTTCATTACCAAATGTACCTCAAGTAGGTCTAAATTTAAAACTTGATGGCAAAGAACTAGATGCAATAACGGAAACTATATTCCTAGGCATTACTTTAGATTCAAAATTGCAATGGGGTGCCCACATTAGAACTATTTCAGGTAGATTAAGTTCAGCTGCATATGCAGTTAGAAAAATAAGGCAGTTGACTGATATAGCCACAGCTAGGTTAGTATACTTTGCTTATTTCCACAGTATTATGTCTTATGGCATTCTGCTGTGGGGATCGGCAGCTGACGTAGATTCAATTTTCATTCTACAAAAGAGGGCAATCCGCGCGATCTATAAAATGGGTCCTCGCGAGTCCCTTAGAGACAAATTTAAAGAAATTAACATACTGACTCTGCCCTCTCTTTATATCTTAGAAAGTATTTTGCATGTTCGCAAAAACTTAGGACTTTTCAAAATAAGAAGCGATTTCCATAATATAAATACACGTAGCAGACATGAAATTGTGATACCCAAATTTAGATTAACTAAAACAAGCAAGTCATTTCTTATAAACAGTATCCGCTTTTATAACAAGTTGCCAAAGTCTGTTACAGAACTTAGCGATGGGAAGTTCAAAACCCACATCAAACGTGTTCTTATCAAGAAAGCATATTACAAAATTAAAGACTATGTTGAAGACAAGGAAATTTGGCAATAATTCCTTCTGCACATGTGGCTTCCCTGGTATATCATTAACGGCATAATTATGTAAGAGTCTATTAACTGCTCCCAAATTACCATATTTATTATTATCTTATTTTTTTACATTCATCCTTGACATATTCATCGTATTATTTGACATTATATAGCTACGAGTTAATTTCAACTCTTTATTAGTGGCTTTTGTGCACATGATAATTATTCAGATTTATTACAGTTGTAATAGCAATAATGTAATTGCGTTTAATTAAAAGAGGTTTTTATTTTTATTAATTTATATAATTTTGTATAGATTCTTTTCTATTTTGTGAATGTGAGAACACTGTAGGCTTAGTGGACTGTAGATTTGTTGACCATTTCTATTTTCTTAAGTACCTGGTACTTATTGAAATACCTACACTGTCCTCCCATACCTTGTCACACTGTTATTTGAAAAAATTGTAAAAGCCAATTATTTTTAAAAGAGTAACCGTGGAGTTTCTTGCCGGCTCTTCTCCATAGGAAACGACCAATTGGAACCGTGCACCTAGCTTCTGACGTTTCATAAGTGCCCATGTAGGTCTATGTGAAATAAAAATATTTTGATTTTGATTTTGTTCCCGGCTGTCAAAAGCCCAAAAGTCTGAATCAGTAAAATATCAAAAGTCGTCTTACCAAGGCGTATCCTAGTAGCCAGCAACTGGGTTCTGGAGTTCATATAGGAAGTCGCTCCATGTAAAATACTGGTATTCAGCTGCATCCGGTTAGACTGAAATTCGACCCCTACATAGTTGGGAAAAGGCTAGGCAGATAGATTGAAGTTAATTTTACTTCTTGAACAAGATTTTAAAAGAAAATGGAGTCCTAGTATTCCCTTTCCAGTTTACCGAAATCGTGATCTCATTCAACTTTCCCATCCTCACCTTAGATCTAGATAACGATAGACCTCAAGAGAATGCCCGAGTCTATAATATATTAATAACTATTTCCATTCCGAGGCTTTACTGAAAAACAAAGATGTTTCCTGAGAATATTCGTGAGCGCATGTTTATTGAATTCGAACGATATTGGACGGCCGGCTACCTCGCATAAGAACCTACGGTATCCTAACATATTCTAACACATGCATCCCATTTTATCACCTAAAGTGTTCGAGCTAAGGTTGAGGATAGCCCAGCAGTGTTTTGTGGAAAAAAAAACATGTTTGATACTTTGTTCCTTCGCGCCGAAATTTGGCAAACTCCTTAGTTGTTCAAGGGCTAAAAGTTGATCCCTATGTAGTCGCCTTTTTTGGGATAAATAGAAAACTTACTTGGATTCGGATCAAAGTTGGTATAGTTTTGTTAAAGGTCCAATGCTACTGGTATATGTGGAACAACTGGGGAGGTTGCCCTTTGTACTTTTCGCGCTTTTTGTTGAGATCTATTCAATATTGATGTGATACCACAGAGGTTTGAACTAGAGTGAATGAGATAGTTCACTCTGCCTAGCAACACATGTTTATTACAGCAAATTACGAGTGAGTACAATAGGTATTACGTGATGTGCATAGTGACGAATTGCATATATTGGTAATAGGAAGCGTTCAGTAAGTTTTGCCAACGGGCAATACACGAAGAGCGGGAGAAGTTATTTGATAATTTCCCACCCAAAAAAAAGACTGACTTTATATTCAATCGAGTCATCTTTCAGGAAGTTACTGTTCTTATGAATGCAAGTTTTATTATAGAATCAATTCTAAAATATCGAGAAAATCTATTCTATACAAACTACAACAAATAATTAAAATTGAGTGTCTGTTTGTAATGTCAAAATACCGGGTTCCTTCTATTTGGCAGAATCTTGATACTTCGAAACTCATTAGGCATATACACTTGGCAGAATCTTCTTTACACGAATACTTTTAGCCCACGTACGCACGGACGTAAAAAAATCGCAACGATTTTTTTCGTGTACTTGATTTTCAACGCTATGCTAAGCACCGAGAGTTGAAAATTCAAAAGTGTGTTTTTTCAATACGTTGGGACGAGAGTGCGTCCCAGCACGTTGGATTCTCAACGCTCGGCTTAACACCGAGAAAACTAAAACATTGTCTTAAAAAGTCAATTTTCATGTTTGTATGAACTTTTTGCAATATGACGTTTTTACTTTTTAATTATTATGGATAAGATGATTTTGACTTACAAAATGATGAGTTTTGAATGTCTGCTAAATTAATTAATATTATAATTAATGCGAAAGTGAGTTTATTTGTCACTCTTAAACGGCTAAACGGAATTCAAATACAAAATATTTTATTTGACATAAACCTACAAGGGCACTTATGAAACGTCAGAAGCTAGGTGCAAGGTTCCAACTGATCGTTTCCTATGGAGAAGAGCCGGCAAGAAACTCCATGGTTACTCTTTTAAAAATAAATGGTTTTTACAATGTTTTCAAATTAAAGTGTTAATAGTTATGAGAGGACAGTATAAAGTCAAGAAAGAAAGAGGACAGTACAAATCCACATCTTACAACGTTATCAAATTAATAAAATCGATAAGAAAAGAATCTTTAAAAAAGACAAATAAAAAAAAAATTACCTATTTAAACGAAATGACATGATTGCCACTACAGCTGTAACAAATCTAATTTGATTTGAATGAAATTTGGCACATGGGTAGACCATGACCTAGGTTAGGACATAGAATATTATTGATTTATTTAACCATTTATGCACACACATATAAACAGACAAGAAGAAAGGAACAGAAAAATACGTACAAAGGCAATACTTATTTCTAAAGAAATCTCTTCCAGCATACCTGCGACAGGAAAGTACATAAAATGAGATGTAGACAACGTGTGTAACCGTAGAAGAGAAAACGAAAACATAAATCAAACAAGAAAAAAAAAACAATACACTAAAACTGAATACTTTTTATCCCGGTAGTACGATCCCATGGGATAATTTCCGACCTCCGGGCAAAAGCTTGTTTTAAATATATTAAAGTCAAAACTAAATAGATCCGCTTCCATTTTCCGCTACGAAATAAGTTGAGTATCAAACTCTGAGATCACACAGATAAGAATGTTTCAACTGTTATCTGGTTTCAAACTAAAACTGTTCCTAAAATTGTTCCCAATTCTATAACAGTTCCGTTCTGAATGTTATTTTAGTAACAGAATAATATCATGAAACTGTAACAGTGTTCCCGTATTTGTGGGCGATAAGACCCGCACAGTTTTGGAGGAATTGTTTCAAAAGTTGATAAAAACATACCTATTACCCTATTACGCAATATTATTTATAAGTTACTAGCTTCTGTCCGTGACTTCGTCTGTGAGCCAATAACCTTTCTCAAGACTTGGACTATCCAATGCTAAAAATATTTTTTCAAACCCGACTGGTAGTTCCGGAGATTACCCCTTACATACAAACTTACAAACAAACAAATTTTGCCCTTTAATAATATTAGTATAGAAGTTTAGATTGTGGGTATCTTCCCGAAATATACCTGTAGCTAATATACTAAAGTTCAACACAATATAACAACCTGTAAAAGTTTACAGCGGATATGGGGCATTTATTTTCTCTCGTGGAATCACACTTTATTTTTTGAGCTGTTAGATAATTCACTGTAAAAAATATATACCGAGGGGAAACGCTGCCATCAGTCCCCATGATCCTCTCAAATCCCATGAAGAATCCCCGTCATAAGCCGGGATCAAGGGTATAATAGCGTATGTGAAAATAAATCAAGACAGCCGTTAATCTTGGTTTTCTTGCTAGCACTCGATTTGTGGCTTTTTTTACTGTTTTGGTACCAATTAATCATTGTTAATGCTTAGAGAACTACGTATGACAAAAGCTGTAATTCATGTGTATAGTAAATAATATTTGATACAAGGATCCCTAAGCAGTCATATTATGTCAAGTCAGTTATGGAAATTTGTGGCCTTAGTACCCACGTTCATCATGTTCTTTTTATTGCTTAGCCTATTATCTTGCCAAGGTCTGATTGCTCACATGTTTACAAATTGTTCTCTTGTTCGTTTTTACTTCTAGGTTATTCTAATTCTAATTATATTTTACTTTGTGCTATACTACTCAGGCAAAAGCAATCCCCGATCCATAAGCCTGTCACAATAAAGCACAGTATAATAAACTAACAGTATTAAGTCTCGGCAGTGACCTTGAAATAATTACCTACGGCCGCTCGGTAGATAAACCTTCCGCGTCCGTGCGTAACTGCCGCGAACTCGAGACTGTTGCGTACTGGTATACACTGTGATTTCAAAGCGCGTCGTTTCGGCCGTTTTCTTTGAAGACGTAATACTGTTACTTATTTATACTGTGCCTGAAGTCACTTTTCTGTCAAACAAATCCAGGTTCCCGTAAACATAAAGGCAACAGCCACACATGAAAGCATCAGTCACACCAATACATTGTCAACTCGACATTTGATTCACCATCGAACCGTGTCACAACAAACACCCGCTGACCCACATGTCGCCTAACGGAAACATGATACGGTCCGTGTGATCACAGCTTAGCGGCAGTGTGATTGTTTATGAATGGAATTAGCGTACTTGCGTATGAACTGGGAGCAACTGGAATAGATTAGGGTGTAAGCAGATAAGCGGGTTACTCGAGCACCTAGCTAGAACAATAGACTACACATTACACATCACATCATATACTAATTGGTATCATCACATTAGGAGCATATATTAATTGGTATCGACACGGCAAGTAGATAAAGGGGAGGAACTGCAAAGCACAATCCAACTAAATGTATTCATCTGATCCTACTTAATAATATTATAAATGTGAGAGTTTGTGTGTTTGGATGCTTGTTACTCAATCACGCAATAACTGCTGAACGGATTTGGATGAAATTTGGCACACAGATAGTTTATAACTTGGATTAATATATACAATACTTTTTATCCCGGTAGTACGTTCTCGTGGGATAATTTCCGACATCCTCGTGAGCGAAAGGTAGTACCGAATAAAGTCAAAAGTAGGAAATTTAGACTCATAGTCTGTTAGACATCAGAATTCCAGTTGGCGATGCTTGATGTCCTATCAGGTGGGCCGACGTTTTTGCAAATCAATGGCATGGATACATTTAGTGAGAATACTGAACAGTCCCTACTCCTAAAAGCGTTATGTCATATAAACCATAATTCAGCAGGTCATAGTTTTATTTGGAAATGAAAACTTCATGGAAATTGTTCTACTAGAGTCGCGGCGCGCCTGTCCGCGGATCCCCTTTAGGCGATTATCACACTGCACCGCGCTCCGTCGCGTAGCGCGGCGCGGCAGATTTATTATTGTATCGTTTTGTATAGAAAACACAATCTGCGCGCGAGACGCGTTCAGTCGCGCAGTTTGTTTGTTATGGCCGCCCCGCCCGCGCCCTACGCGACGGAGCGCGGTGCAGCGTGATAATCGCCTTAGTGAGACATCGCTCATTTTTAGGACGAGTCAAAAAGAGAAACGTTTCAAAAGTCACGTTCCGTTTTTTGTAGGTATCCAAAAACAATGTGAACATTGTTTACATTGTTCATCTAAATAAGTTTCGTGGCTACCTTAAATAAAATCCTTTATGATACATTATTTTTCTCAGAAACTGTTTGTAACAAAAAACCTTTTATCGTGTCTTATTATTCTTAACAGAATTTGTAAAATGGAAAATAATAATACTTCCACCATGTCATTGTCTCCTTATTTAAAGCAGACGTTTTTCTTGGAAACCAGTAGGTAGAAACTCGAAAAATATGAATGTTGTGCCCACGGTAATTAAGTTAATATAAGAGACCTTTAAAAATATGTCCTTTAAAAGTATAACAACAAAGGGTATATAAAATTGAAAAGCATTTTCATAAAACAAAGCAGAAATAACTATAGTAATTTTGGCACAAATATTTATAGCCAAAACATGGAATCATAAAACTCTTGTGATAAAAATAAAGCCTAAAGTGCATCCATTAATCCATTTGTACGTAGATAACTCAATTTCGTTTGGAAGTTAAATTCCTAAAAAACACCGGACAGCCATCAGCTAGGCTATAAAATAACTATTCAATTACATACCGACAACAAAAACATAGTTTTCTGTCCTCCAAACTAGTTCTGGATATTAAACATCAAAACCTCACGCTCAATTTGCATCGATTTCCGTCCAACCGTGATGTTTTTGCTGACCATCCGCCGACCATTGTATCGATAAAATCATCGAATCGGTCATTCGATTCAAAGATACAACCGTAACAATCGTCATGTTATAAAACATATTATTACGGATGGCAACGATTGCTGGAATCGTTTTGTAAATAATCGATTTTAGTTTACGATAAATCGGTTGTTTTCGTCTGTGGAAGCCACTTTGTAGATTTCCGTGCCGGCCAAGTGCGTGTTGGAACACGCACAATGAAGGGTTCCGTAGTTGGGATGAATTTATCCCAAGAATAAACTTAACATTGCAATTGAAAAACATGTTCTCCCATACATTCCAACTGCAAATACAAGTTTGTACGCACAATTTTGGGGGATTTACTATGTTATTTTAAGACCACAGACTTCTTATAGGTTTTCCTTTAATTTAGATGTATTTAAAGAACTATTTTGATGTATTTTAAATTATAATGTGATCTGAACTGCAAACGGTTATTCTATTGCGTAATAATCAACACTACCCACAGTACGCCCACAGTAGTTAAAATTTGGCTGAAAATAACGAAAGAGACACATACCCTCTCCGTCAAGTATATATTTTTAAATAAAAAATACTAGAGACCCTCACAGTAAGCCCTTTCATTTATCGCACGTTTCAGTGTGCAAAACTTTTTTTTTAGATTTCTTACTTTTCTTCCAAAAGTGACCCCCATATTCCAAATTCATTTATATTGTAACGCGATCGTGTTCGGGTCACAGAAATTGATAATTAAGTGTAAATACACATCAACTTAATCGGTCCATTTGATTAGATCGGAGAAAATTGGCTGTGACAGACGGACAGAAACACGTTATCCTATAAGAGTTCCGTTTCTTTATTCGGACATACGGAACCCTAAAAATGTATGATTGTGGAAAAAACTGCATCATAAATTTCTCGTATCTGCCTAGAAATGATCCAATCAAAATGAAATTGTTTTCAATTATTGATCTTATTTAGATTTTTTTTATTGATTATTATTATCATTATTTCCTTCGTCAAGGATTTTGGTTTTGATCACTCAATCTGATCAGCACTTTAATTCCGTAACACATGATCAATCACAATCTGTTTCATTTCGACAGTTCAACAACATTCATTGCGTTATTTACGTTGTTGAGTACACAATTTTTTTGAAGATACGTAGTAATGGTCAAAATGATTTAGATTATAATTGATCGTACGCAATTAGGGTACAGGAATCAGGAAAATTGGCTCACTTGCACCACAAATCACTAAATGTGTTCAGCGCTAAACGTTTTTTTTCTTCTTTGGCAACTGAGCTGATGTCGACTATTCTGCCAGCGTCAGCGCTAAACGTTAAAACATCGTTCTGTAACTGTCAATAGTTTGAAGATATCAAAAACAACTTCATCTTTAAAAATAATCCTATCAAATATTATCGATGCCGAATGAACGAATTTTGTTAATTTACCAAACAGTCTACATCGAGTCTGCGTTCAACGGTCGGTGTGGCAACACACCGTGTTCGAGTTCACGACAAGTCAATCGTCATCCAGAGAATGCCTCGTTGAGAGGTGAAACACGTTTCAATTTATTTCAGGGATTTTATGGCTCTTTAGAAATAGCTAAGCGGAAAAGTTACTAAATATATCCACGTCTATTGTATTTTACCAAACACTAAAGACTGGAAATAAAACGTTTTCGTTATTCTTGCCCTAATCGAGAAATGAACTTCGCCCCAAAATATTATGAACAATGAACTCGACATTTCAAGGTCAAAAACCGTAACTTCTACTCTACAAACCTTTTAGATTAAACTGGTGCTCCATATCCGTCAACTTTATCATGACCACGACTGTTATGTTATTTGGGCTGGGACTACAGAGAAATGTCTATAATAAATGTGTTTTTGGGTGTTAAAATAATGTTCGGTAGTTGTTTACGTTTTTTTTGCTGATTTTGAGTCCCTAGGATGTTTGTATTGATTCAGACTATGTCTCAAAGGGTTAACTTTGGGAATTCATCAAGTAGTTTCTAAGAAACCAAATTAAGATAGACATACGTCCTTGTTAGACCCGTTTCAGATCCATTTAGCATAAGCATAATCAGCCTATAATGTTTCCACTGCTGGGATACAGGCATCCTCTCTATGAGAGGGAGTGGGCTATAATCCACCTCGCGGGCAATTGCAAATTGGGAATTTTTGGTATTTAGGACATATCTCTTTCCTCACGATGGTGTTGAAATTAAATAGTATTTATCATGAATTCATGCAAGCCTAGTACTTTTTGTAAGGATTTATGGCAACGACGGCTAGATATATCATAAAAAAATTCGTTCCATACAAAATGTATGAGAATAATTTAAATATGAGTAATGACTGTATTATGACTTGACTTAGTTAAAAAATAGTTAAGGCAGCATTGTATTTCTCGAAGGGACGTTACCTTGCAGCGTCTACCATTTTAATTCGGCTGCATTGTACTTCTCGAAAGGTTCACGAGTAAGGAACGGTTTTCCGTTCTTTGCCATTTTGAGTGCAGTGGTTATAAAATAATTTACACAAACATATGCACCTGGCAGGGTTCAAACCTATGACTTACATCTCGTAAATCGTGCAGATCCATTTAGTTTTTTTTTTTTTTTTGCAAGAGATTTCTTCAAAAAGTCCAACTGAGATTTGAAACTCATCTCTAAGTTCTTTAAAAGTTTAGTTTTTTGAACCGACCTAATTCTTTCCATTGCTAATACAACATTAAGTCACACTTGATTTACAATCACAATTTCAGTTCTACCCGCAGTATCAAACAGCATAATAATCATTTTTGCGACTATAATCCAGCATCCGTATCTCGTTAATATGGAACACAGTCGGTAATGAGTTAACTTTATATTGATAATTAGCTACTATTCGGGACAGTTCCCGAAGCGCTGTTATTTGTGGTTTAGTGATAAATCAGTGTGCTGATAACAGTGTATCATACCTGGGGAATGTGTTCCAGTTGGAGCGATACTGAAAATATGTGGATGCTAGAAAGTGTGTACAAAAAAAATGGATCTTCGTGGGAGCTTTTAAAAAGAGTACGATGCGATACTGTAGTAAGTTTATCGCACTTGATAAGCTTTCAGTCACTCTACCAACCTTCCTGACTGGTTAAGAAAGCATGAATATTTATTGAAGTGAAAACTTCTTTAGACGCGTCGAGCGATTATTGATTATTGCTAGGAGGTAAACTTATGGATTCACCTCACTGTGTGCAGTAATGCTCTACTATAGAATATAGATGTCGCTAATACCAGTTTTAAGTTTTCAATTTTGTTGGTAGACCCCATGACTGCCTATTTTTTATTTATCTAGAGCAGACAGGTTTCAAAACTATAATCTAGAATCAACTGAATTTGGTGGAATCAGAGGTTTATCGACGAACGGTCCACGACCATAATGGAGTTTCTATTCAATTCATTTTTTTATTTGTTTCCTCGTTGGTCTAACGGTCGTAAACATTTCTGCTGAGCATGAGGTCCTGGGTTCGATTTCTGGGTCGGGTAAAGTTTTATTAGGTTTTCTGGATTTTTTTAGTAGCAGACCGGAGTCTGGATTTGTGCCCACTCTAGTTGATTGCAACAGGCTCGCTCCCTGTGATATGGAACATAAAAATAACTGGCGAAATTTCGGTGTTCTATATAGGTGCACCTCTGCTGAATCCTTTGGGTAATACAGGCGTGATGTTATGATCTTTAATCATCTTCGCAACCCATGGAGCACAAGCTTCCACCGTAGTTTATGTAGGTATACGTTTGACATAAGCTGGACGATACAAATCACAGTGTTATCTCGGCAAAGCTTTGTTTAGCTGACTGTGTTGCTGCGGACACGACAGTACGTAATACAATAATAACTGTGACGGTACATGATGTTACTGAATTCAACATTTAGCTGTAGCTAACTGTCACAAAAATGTTTAATTTTAAAATTTATCAGCTAAACCGGGTTTAGGAATAATTAACGTAGCTTTTGACTTCACAAATAAAGAAGCATTTCAGGTCTACTCGGACATAGTCGTGAAAGTCAAGAAGGTGCTGAACATTTTCTAACAGGAAATTATGTTGGATTTAAAAAAAATATGATTTCAATGTTCTTCGCCAAAGAAGAACACTGTGATGTGCATTAATAAAAAGCTATTGATCATTTAAAAAAATAAATGATCAGACAGACATCGACGGCTCAAGTGTATGATTTTTATCAAGACACCTACATAACTCATGTATTTGAAGCATTTTCAATCCAAAGAGAATGCTTATCTTCCCATTAACAATCTTGAAATACAAATGAGCTGACTTATCATAAATCTACCATACCCATCAAATTCATCTTTGTTCCCCCTTACCCACCATGGCGGAAGGATACAACCTGAGGGTACGGAACCCTAACATGACTCTAAGGGCCGATATTTAACGAGCAAACCCTTTAAACCCTGACGAAGCTCAAATACCCTAATAAAATAACCATTAGGGTAACATCGGTCAAAATAGATACAGTTTCGAAGTTATGGGTACAAGTTATTTTTTAAATAGATTATGCTTGTAGTGCTTATAATAATCTTTTAAAAAAACTGCCTCGGATTGATGGCAGTACACTCGCCCTCTATTATATGGGACTTAAAGATAACTGGCGAAATGTGGTGTACTATTGGTACATCTCTGCCCAACCCTTCATAACATAACATGCTATGTAATGTGTGTACTGTGTACATATGTGTGTATGTGTGTGTATGTGAAGTTTATAAAAAAAAACTTGTGTAAAACTATTCCGAAAAAAAAAACCTTTTCCTTAATTTTTGTTTATCACGATGGCTATGTCAATGAAAACCCTACACAGCCTATTATTATAATCAACAGGTTACAGGCCTCCTCATACAATAATCACGCTGTAAAGATTCGGGGTCACGAAAGTTTATTCAACTACTTCTTGACAAGCTATCTATTTTCTCACCTGTAAGTTATTGCTTCTGTTAATAATATTATTATATTTAGTAGTCAATGTTAAAAGATCACCGTCACGCATCAAAAATACGGGGTCAATAACCTATAATAATATAATTATAGCCTTCTACTGTCATACTAACAATTCTGTCAGTTACCTCACGATTTGTTTGACTTCGGTTATGAGGCAGTGCGCACACTATGCACGCCAGGGTCACAAAACGTTTAGTCTGTTATCCACAAGACAGATTTGTTGCGAGTACGCGCCATCATTGTTTTTATGTTGCGGTAGTTTGACTTAGTATACCAGGTTTCGGAATTAAAAATTTCAAGTTGATAACTTGTCACTCTCAACTTTAGCATTACTTAAGGAAAATGTCTTACGTTTTTTTCAAAGAAATTTGAATTGGTACACACCATGGCTAAGTAATAGCAGCGGCACGGCTCGATCCATCAGGTTAAGCCGTAGTTGCCGGGGATGTTCCGTGGATGGGTAATAACCTTCTTTACATACCGAGACACCTCCTTGCCGGAAAGCACGTTAAACCGTGTGTCCCGGCTGTTATTCGTGGATATTTGACAACCCGCCTTACCAAAGGGGTATCGTTTTCCCAGTAACTGGGTTGCGGAGGTCAGATAGGCATTCGTTCCGTGTAAAATCCTGATATTCAACTGCATCCGGTTAGACTGGAAGCCGCCCCCAGCATAGTTGGGAAAAGGCTGGGCAGGTAATGATGCGTTTGAATTTAGGGTTTTATATCACATATATACGTACATAAAACTCACGTCTTCTTATTTAATTATCGCCTTTATTAGTCACTGCATTATGCTAGCAAGTGCACGGATATATGCACCTGCGGGGCGGTTCAAGGTCTTGGCAAAATGCGTCTTAAGTACTTATAAACCTACTTAATAAATTACATGACGTCTTCACAAAAGTAGGATCAGTAGCATAGCCAGCACCATCAGCAGTGTAATTGTACAAAAAGTTGTTTTAATAAATTTCTTAGTGTGATTATTGTTGAGTAAACCTGTGAAGTAATTAATAAACAATCAAAACTGTAGTGAAAACATGTCATTTTTTATTTATTTATACTTTGGTGGAGTAGTGAAGTAAATAATAGCAGGCGCACGGGTCGATCCATCACGTTAAGCTAAATTTGTCGGGGTTAGTGTGTGGATGGATGACCATCTATACATACCGTGACTCCTTCGTATCTTGGAAAGTCCGTTAGCCGTTAGTCCCGGTTGTCATTCGTGGAATCTTTGACGGTCGTTACGAGTCTACGGTCTGATAAACAGTCTTACCAAGGGGTATCGTATTACCCAGTTACTGGGTTGTGGAGGTCATATCGGTAGCCGCTCCATGTAAAATACTGGTATTCAGCTGCATTCGGTTAGACTGGAAGCCAACCTCAACAAAGTTAGGAATGGCTAGGCAAATTGATTGATTGATGATTTGCCGTGAAAAACTAGGTTTGATTCGCTGTGCACGGTCGTCAGAGTTCATGGATAACTAGTCGTCCAGTGATTTGACGTGTCAATACAAGCAGATAAGATTATTCCATGGTGCGGCTAGCGCACCGAACCGTAAAGAAACCGTGTCATGTACAACAGGCCCAAGTAATCCTAAAGTAGAGTTTCATAAGTTCTCACTTCAGAGTTTTAATTCGGGAATCGGGTTATAAAACAGTCTTGACTCAATGCCGACTGTGTGGAATTTGAGTCAAAACAGTTTTAGTATGTTATTTATAGACACATGATACGGAGGTGGATGCAGCTCCACGCAGAATTTTAATTGCATGTAAATCTGTATCGTTACCTGCTAACACCAGATTTTAGTAAACTTGTTACTAACTAGAAACAATTTCGTTCTATTCCATAACAGTTTTGTTTGCCAGAACAAAAAGTTTTATTGCGTATGCGCAACATCTAAACTTAATAATATAATAATAATGTAACACCTACCACCTGCTGCAGAAGGCAGTGATTCTCAATACATGTAGGCTAATAAAAAAAATCCTCCAGTGTGAGTTGGACCACTTGCAGCATTATTCCCACTAGCTTCGGCTAACATACAGCCTACTGCGGATAACCACGCGGGATCCATATTATTTCACTACAACACCACTTAACCCCACTGATGAACACTTGCTTGAGCTATCCGGCTAGGCCGAGGAAAACAAACCTCGAAATAAAAATAATAATAAAATTACAATTATAATAGAGCAAACGTGCTCGGAGGAAGGAAGTATTCCAGTAAGATGCTGGTAGGGATCTTTACCGTACTTCCAGGATTGTCCTAATAGTCATGGAATATCTCTCCACTCCTCATAAGCACCTCAGGACATGTTGCCCCCTTGTCGCTATGACACTTTGTGCTGGCGACCGTTTTCGGAGGCCCATTATTGAGTGTGCAAGTCACCCCCTACCATTTTCCTGTATATTTTATATAAAATATTGGTCAGGCAGGGGTCATAGTCTTTCCATAGTTCCATGTAACCAATCCATTATAGCCAACCAAATTCATAGCCCAATATGTTTTGTTTCCATGTTCTGCAATAGTCCTACACCAACCGGGGTTGTCTTTGGGTGCACTTGTATAGTGCATACAGGGATAATCGTCGGTTGGTGCCTCAACATTTAAAAATGTCTAAGGGGCCTCTGTGAGTTGGCTTCGGCTCCTCGTATGCCTTCCAAAGGACCGGGAAGCATGGTTCTGATATTTGTTAAAATAAAAAATAAATAATAATAATATTATAAAGAGAAATGATTTGATTTTTAGTATATTTGTTTGTAATGAATAAACTCAAAAACTGCTGGACGGATTTAAAAAAAAAAAAAAAAACACCATTAGATGCTATATTATCACTGAGTAATATAGGCTATAATTTATAAAGATATTACGCGAGCTAAGCCGCTGGAGGAAGCTAATTTATAAAGCGATGCTTGTCGCTAAATTCAGTCTTGACTCAGGTCTGCGCACAGCCATAAATTACATTGTTTGCTTACCTGATTTGGTATGCAAATACCTATGCAATGTTGGAAAAATAAATTAGTGATTGGTTTGCTGGGGCACTTTGGTGACGCGCTGTCTTTTATTTCGTTGTTCAAATTATTAACTAATGTTATTATTACCTATTTGTTTATACTTACTTCTTCTTTGCTAACAAAAGCTGCGAGAGTGGATTTAGGTTGGTAGTGAACAGAAATTTTATAACTCTTTGAAATGGGAGGTTTACATGGAGAAGTAGCGTTATTCTCGGAGTTAATAGGATTATTTATGAATTACAATTCCGTCCTCCTTCGCTGAAAACCAGCGCTGGGGCTCTGTCTCACATGGGGTCGCAGCATTATGCTGCGCGACGGCCGTTTTGCGTGGATGTGACGCATATTTTCCCCAACTTGTTCTTTTCTGTTCTTTCTTTACGTCTTGTTTACCGCAGATAAACGTATATACTTTCTTTCTAATTCTAATTAACTTGTTAAAGAGTAATTAAGAGATTTATTAGTAAGCGTACAGGATCTGTTGCGCTGTCACCTCGGTTGACTTAATAGTTAACACCCAGTCACGACAGACCGATTTGTATGTTACTATTTAACTAGTTAATTCAAGTAACAAACAAATTAGTTACAGTTAACTACTCAATTACCAGCGTCATCAGACCGCATGGTCTTTAGTTGTTCTTGATTTGTTTTATTTTGTTAGTATCAATTGTATTGCCCTCGGATTTCCAGTCTTAAAAAAACTAAACTTGATCAGCAAAAACATATTATTATAAAATTTTACTTTTAGTTTATAAACAGCCTCTGTCCGATGTCTGTTTTTCTTTAAATGTTATGTACATCTATAATTTGTGAATACATCAGCAGTAATACCTTTCTTAAACCTTTCTTTACCTTTCTTTTCTTTCTTTCTTTCTTTTCTTTTTTTTCTTAGTTAATCTATTATAAAAACTGCTATTATAACTCTGTGTTTTATTCAACAACGAGAACGGCCAACGGTCAACTTTATTTTTTTCTAATTGTAATAAATCAGTTACAGAATGTATGAATAACCATTTCTTCTATGACATTACGTTTGCTATTATTGAATCAGAACAAGAATTTTCATTGAACTAACAATACATACATTTTCATTGAAGTAACAATACATACATTTTCTTTGAAATAAATATAATGTCTATTATCCAATAATTTCGCGAAAACCTTTGTATTATTTTTAAAATCATCTAAACTTAATTATTTTTTAACAATCACGATCAATCAATTATTTTTTCACGTTAACAACGTACACAAGCAAAAAATATTTGTAAACAAACTAAAACGGCTAAGTATCACAATTAGTTATAAAAACGTGTGAACGAGTTAAATGGCTAACAATTGCTTATTGTGCACTTGTTTTTACTCGTGGCAATGTTTATGTTCGAACGTTTTTTTGTTTTGTTGAAAGAATCAATATCATCATAAGTCAGCCGAAAGAAGTCAATTGCTGGATATGTGTTACACCGCAATAATAAATTGGAAACCCTCCAAGAAAACTATTCGTGACGATGATTTCAAGTCTGTAACAAACCAAAGAAATCCTGGGCTCTTACTGCGCTATGGATCTCAGCTGATGGCCACATGGTGCTATACTTGACCTTGAACGACAGTCTGGTGCATGAACAGACATATCCCTGGTACGAATGCTTCTCCCAAGCATCGCCATATTAAATTGTCCTGTGCTTCTCGCATGCAACGGATTCCCGCAATTTTCACTGCTCCACGTCAGCAGTCCATCACCCATGCATGGGGTGAGAAATTTCAATGACAGTAAAAACTGTGGTCAAAAGTTTTTCATAATATAAAAAAAAATACTTTGATACAGATACTAATTATCATCCATTTTAACTAATAGTATAAATGCGGAAATAACTCTGTCTGTTTGTCTAACCTGATGGCAAAGGATAGTATCGTTACATTTATAGAATTGATAATTTCATGAAGTGTTCGACCATTTCATGAAATGGTTGTATTTCAGGAAATAGAACATCAACCGCTGGTCTCATCATGATGTGGTCTGGCCAGATCGTTGAATACTCAACGTTTGACGATATGAACTGTTAAACGCATGACTACTTCATGATGGAGCCAAACATTAGTAATCATATCATAAAATAATTAGATTATCCACCGGTAGAAGCGTTGATGTCGCTTTGTTTTTGTGCGGTCAGCGAGCGCTACTTCTAAGTTGGTCACAGGTACTTGACAATTTTTACTAAACCTTAAACCATGGATTCCCTACATTAACGATATGGCCAAACGTCGACTAGCATATCATTAAACGTTGATGGTTAAACGAAATGGTCAATTTTAGGTGGCTATTTCATGGAACATAACCATTTCATGAAATGGTCGAATACTTCATGATATGAAAAATTCTAAGATCTGGCCACGACATATACACATAGGTAAGTATTACAGGTTCTAAAGAAAGTAAAAGATTACCTAAAAATCCCTTTCGTGTTTCACTTCTTATTATGTAAGTATTATCTCTGAGCTATCGCTCTTTCATCTGTTTGGAGTGCACTTAAACAAACAGCATAAGAGCTTTAGATGGAAGAAAGCTCATTTATTTTGCTTTTAGCTGCAGTTTCAACACGTTTTGACAAAGTGGCTTCTATGAATACTAATAAATCTGCTTCTTCATGTTATTATAAGCTAACATGCCAACGTTTAAGATGTGTTGAAGCTGTTGGTTTGCAAAAAAAAATCAAACTTAATAATATTATTGAAAATAAGAAAGTTAATGTTATTTAAAATTCACGTATCACGAGTCAGATGCACTTGATGATCCAGAAATTTATTTAGATGTAGGAAAATTTGCAGTTACACCTTTCATTTCTGCTTTTAAAGCTATGAATAAAATTGTGGATTGTTGTTTTTCTACGTCGAAACCTGGCCAGGATTTAAATAAACTTATTATAGAATTGAAAAAGGCTTATGCCAGTACAGAAGTTTCTGTGACATTGAAAATTCACGTCATTTTTGAACATCTTGAGCGTTCTTTGCATTTTTTTGGATGGCGATCAGAGCAGTCAGGCGAGTCAGTTCACAGAGATTTTTTAAACGTTTGGAACCGCTACAAAATTAACCTGATAGATGATCCATCCTATCAAGAAAGATTAAGAAAAGCGATCGTAGAATAATCCTCTATACATATTTAATATGAAATTTAAATGTATATAGCAGTATTCTACATATCTATACACATTTTAATAAATTCTTTATTTGGATCAAACTGTATCATTCTTTTCATTTTTCTTATAATATTTTACAGTTTTTCTTATTCTATACTTATCTTTCTGTAATAATAATAATAATAGTTCCCACCACTTCCACGTTCGGTACGGTTCTGGGTTAAGCTGAGGTTGGTACAGTAGGAAATACATAAAAAAATACTTTCAAACTTCGAAATTTCGCTGAAACATGTCGATAAAAATATGTAAAAAATCGAAAAAAAAGTAATTGTTGTAAAAACCGTCAAACGATCAGTTATGATTTCATTGTAAACGGATTTTGAAACTATTAAATAGCTGCCGAAAAAGATGCTGTAAACCATTTCATTAGGCATTTTTATGGAACTTCTTTGTGGTTGGGGGTAGGTGTGAATTACTGCGGGTTAGTAACAGTCAATTTGATTGATGCTGGTGAAATTACTCTTCACTTAAGTTTTTGTAGGTTCAAACGTTGCGTTTTTTTGTCCTTCTCCATTTTAATTGCTAAAAGGGAAGCCGATCTTAAGACAAATATTAACATAATTAAGGAAAACGATTTTTTTTTCAGCTATAGTATTTTAGGAACAAAACCGGTAATTAATTTTTGTCTAATACAAACAATTTTAATTTGAAAAAATAGGATAAAATACAAGCACAAAAAGAAATATCTTGCAATTTCTACATCACTAATTGTTTATAATATTTCCTAGGCTAAGCTAGGTAATCTTTTGGTGCTAATAAAATGTCTTCATAACTTCAGCCTGTAATTAAGGCTGTTGGCCGGCGTTTTCAGGAGAATTTAATTAAACTCGTTAGGCAAATGTATTTTAAATGAGATTTGTAGCTAGAAAAATTAATTTAATTTAGGTTTTTCGTAGATTGTGTCTGAGTTATGTTGCGGTTGTCTGGTAGACATTGATAAAATAATGCCATTTTAACTTTATAATTATATTCTGGTATTGTGTTACAATTTTGGTGTTAAATAAAGCAGACGATATCTATATATGGAGGGATAATAGTATTAGGTATCTGATTGCAGAAGTGAGTTTTAACAATTAATTTGTATCTAAACATCAGTGAGTAGGAAGCTTATAATTTCTTTGTTGTGTACTAGTTTTTGCCGTGGAGGTCGGAAATTATCCTACGGGAACGTATTACCGGGGTAAGAACTCAAACTCAAAGCATTTATTTCAAATAAACCAATTACAGGCACTTTTGAATTGTCAAGGGGTCGGTCAGTCAGAAAGATGAAGCTAGTTGCCCATTCCAAAGCGTAGTAGGTACCTATGGAGAAAAACGGGCAAGAAACTCCATGGACACTCTTTTAAATCACATTATGTTTACAAAATATTGGTTACATCATTCATATTAAAGTTATAAATGTGAGAACGATGCAAAACGATAAAAGCGTCCGTAATAAAAAATAAAACAATTCAAAAATCAAATTAAAATAAGCCATGGCAGCTAGAAGATGACCAGTCCCTACTGACAGCGCCCGTTCACGAACATGACGCATGGATTAGCACCATTCAGCTCAACCATTTTGAAGGGAGCTAAATGATCCAACACACACGCCACCGTCAGCGAGACATTAGAGTGAGCATGATATATTCTCAGCCGCAAGGGCACATTCAAGTCAATGAAAGACGTACCTAGTAAATGGTAGCTTTAAAGTAGGTACATAGTACTCACACGTGTTATGAAATTATACAATGCTAAGGGATTGAATTTATACAATGCAAAGATGAGTATTTTTTAAATCTTCAGCAACTCCATATTTTCAAATGCTAATCAATTAGTTTATGCGCCCTTGTGGAGCAGGACCAGCGTTTAGCCAGGCATTCATATCAGCGATGTAATCCCCCAACTTATAATATGCTTGGCTGCATAGTGTGCGTTTTATATAAGATTTAAATTTCGTTTCATTCAGTTGAAGTATGTGGGGAGGTATTTTATTGTAACATTTTAAACAGTACCCCATGAAAGATGAGTCCACTTTAGCCAATCTGAAACCTGGTTGAACTAATTGGTCCCTATTTCTAGTGATATAATTGTGTCTTGCACCTCTTTTACTAAAAAGATGTAGATTTTTCCTTACGTACATAGTGTTTTCATAGATATACTGACAAGGTACCGTCATGATGTTAATATCTGTAAACAGTTCCCTTAGAGAGTCGCGCCTGCGGAGGCCATATATGGCTCTGATGGCTCTTTTCTGCAGAATAAAAATAGACTCGATGTCTGCAGCCCGACCCCATAGTAAAATACCATACGACATAATACTATGAAAGTAACTGAAATAGACTAGCCTCGCGGTATCTACGTCCGTAAATTGACGTATTTTTCTCACAGCATATGCTGCTGAACTTAGCCGTCCTGAAAGGGATGTTAAATGAGGACCCCATTGAAGCCTTGAGTCGAGCGTGATCCCCAGGAAAACAGTTTTATCGACAAATTCTAGTTTCTCTTGATTCAATACTATCTCACAATTACTACTTTTGACATTTGGTAAAGAAAATCTTATGCATTTAGTTTTTTTACCATTTAATACTAAATTATTAGCAGTGAACCAATTTTGGACTTGCAGCAGGGCGTTATTTACGTCGTCAAGATTTGATGCACGTCTATTAATTTTAAAAATTAAGGAAGTATCATCAGCAAATAACACCATTTGTGTTTGGGTTTTTAACAAATGGGGCAGATCGTTAATATATACTAAAAAGAGGAATGGACCTAATTTCGATCCTTGTGGTGCACCCATTTTTACTTTTAAAGCAAGTGAATTGACACCATTTATTTGAACTTGCTGCTGTCTACCATTTAAATAAGATTTTACTAAACTAAGCGCAAGTTTTCCAAGTCCGTAATGCTCAAGTTTCGAGATTAAGGTTTCATGGACGACGCAATCAAATGCCTTGGAGAGGTCACAAAAAATTCCTATGGCGTCTTGGGCCTCTTCCCACGCCGTAAATATGTGCTTTAATAAGGTGACACCGGCGTCAGTCGTACAACGCCCTTTGGTGAAACCATACTGTTGATCATGTAAGATGTGTTATGTGTTAATCCAGTAAACTATTTATCGATAAACTATCTGTGTGCCAAATTTCATCCAAATCCGTACAGCGGTTTTTGCGTGATTGAGTAACAAACGTCCAAACATACAAACTTTCACATTTATAATGTTGTAGGATAGCAGGATGCAAACATGAGTGGGAAAGAAGCTTTAGGTTTTTTTGGTTTTAGTACATTTGGACAATTAGTTTTGTTTTCAATGCACTCAATGCACGGTGGTCGGTGATGCCAAAATTTTGATGTGTTTATGTTGTGACCATATCTATCTTTAGTTAGATATATTTTAATCCTAAGGCTCAATACAAACAGATAAATTAAAAGACAGTGTTGGTCCTTGAGATGCCGGAAAAGTCATTATGAGCACAGGCTGAGTGCAAAAAGATTTATGTTGTCTGTAATGAAAGAAATACTAAGTACTAGGCCAAAAGGCTCCTATCTCAGCATATGCTGCGATATTTTAAAATTAAATGTCACAGCGCTGGTTTTCTAATAGGGCCCGCAGTGATGTCACGGATAGATAGATACAGAAATAAATACAAAAAAAAAATGCAATTTATAATGCAATTTCAGATCATTATTACTAGGTTCAGGTTTTCACTAAATCGTTTCCTTTGGTCTAATTCAGTAATTCAAAAGATTGGAAACCTACATAGGCACCTGCCTCATTTTGAATAATAAAAAATAAACCGAAACCGGCATGTCCTAGAACCAAAAAATCTAAAGACATGTGACATCCACCAACCAGCACTGGGCCCACGTGTTAGATTACTGTCGACTCTCCTTCACAAAGAGGAGCACTGCCGAACTAAAGTGGTCTCTGGAATGTGATTAAGATGGCTCCCAAATAATCAAATCCCAAACAAGGCCAAAATATGTTCAGTAAGGAGTGTAAAAATTTTCGAGCTGGGTTTTTTACTCAGACTTTTCTGTGAAAGCCGACAAAGTAACTCCTATTTATGTATGAATAGTCGTAGACTACTACGACTTTAATGTCCTCTCGCGGACACTAAAGTCGTAGTAGATTTGCGTGCAACTTTAATGTCCTCTCGCGGACACCTTCACTTTACGGTTCGTGCGCGTGAGCTTCAATTGCGCAGGTGTAGATAATTGCACGCGAACCGTTCGCAAAATGCGCGCGCGCATAGAATGTGACGCGTCCATAGCCATTGGATGCGCCTAGCATGCACAGTTCGTCCACGTGCGCTGGTGTGGACTCGCCATTATATTCTACGTTCTTTTAGTTCTCAAACTTTTCTGCATACCTGGCCGGCCCTCATTTAGTTTGCCGCCCCGGGCCCCCGATAGGCTTAGTCCACCACTGAAGAGGAGGCCTGTATTCCTGCAGTGGGAACATTATAGCCTGATTATGCTTTATTTTAATAAAAATATAATTAATATGTTCTTTCTTCCCCAATTGTAATTTAAATGGAAGAAGTCACTGGCTCCTGAAATACAGGTATTCTAACCTAGCTCTGGAGCCAGGGTCTCACATTTTTATGTAACCTGTTTTTATGCCAATAAAGAATTATTATATTATTATTATTATGTTCTTTAAAGAATAAAATTCGCTGACCTTCAGCCTACAACGACATTTTAAATTACAAAAAAAGAAAAATACAACTAAGTACAGATATCGCTTAGGGCTGTAATCTACTAAAAAATATTATAAATCTAGAGAAACGTGAAGTTTGTATAAATGATGTCTACCTTGTAGATTAGGCTTCTTTGCTGTAAGCCTAGCATTACGCTGGAGCATGTTGGCCTTTGCGGATGCTGCGGTACGGAGGTATATTTTAAATTAGATAATACTAATGATTAAGTTTTGTTCTTGTTGTGGTTTACTTCGACTTTGAGGGCAGTAAATAAGAAATTATAAATTAGGTATGATTTTCATCAAAAGACGTAATTTCTTTGTTGGTGTTCTTGTCATTACGCATGATTTGAAAGGAAATGTCGACTCCATCTATACTCCATTTGAAATAAGATTAGGCATTTAAATAAACCTTTTTACAGTCCGTTCAACCGATTTTGACTTGTATACCGTAGGCATAAGGATAGCATTAAAAGCAAAAAAGTGGTTACAATATCAACTGTTAACTACAGCTGCCATTTTGTCATGCCGCCAACGCAATAGAAGTCGAAATCGGTTGAACGGACTGTAAAAAGGGTTTATTTCAATGCCTAATTTTATTTCAAATGGAGTACAGCTTATTTTTTTTTTATATGGCGTGTAAAAGTTATTCCGATATCCTATTTACAAAATAAACAATTCATTGTATTTCTTTAGCAAACATTTAAACAAATCTTTTAATATTCTGACTCTAATCTAGCGCAATTTGTTTGCACAGATGTTTTGTGATTACTTAATTATAACTTTGCCAAGCACAAGTAATTAAAAAAATAATGGAAAGGAAACTGGGAGAAAATTGACTATTCACTTTGTAATACGTGAACCACAGTAATCACAGTACTTCCACAAATAATTTATGCGACAACAGAAAAAAAAAAAAACTCAAACTTAAAACATTTACGTATGTATTTCTTGAAAACCTATTATTATCATAAATCTGTTGAACAAAAGCAATACGGCGGTCATTTGTGAACACAATATACCTACACAATTAAGGCATTTGTCACCACAGAACATATAAAGGAGTTTATATGTTCTGTGTTTGTCACCGTACAATACCCAGTAATGTGCCGTTGACTCCATAATTACTATTCATTTAACAGTTTCTTGTAGGTAGGAAGTAACAGTACTATATCTCGGCAGTGACTTTGAAATAATTACCTACGGCCGCTCGGTAGATAAACCTTCCGCGTCCGTGCGTAAGCCGCCGTTCGCCCGATACCGTGTTCGAGAGTGGACGTGTTTATCTGTTCTAATTAAAAATATTTATTAACATACACGCGACTCTAGCCCGTAATTATACAATCCGAGTGCCTAAACTCCTCTCCCGTCTCCGTATTATATTATTAAATTCTACGGGAGCCCGCCACCACAACGCCACCGAACGTACAGCGAGCGCTCACCCCGCACGAGCTGCCTTCACCTCCGTGGGAACAGCTCAGTGGTCATAATTGCTGTCTCGCTTCCTCCAAGACCCCGTGTTCGTCGCCGGCGCAGTTTAATGGTACGACTGCGACATACACTGTTTCGTGCGAGCTGCGAGCCTTTACTAACTTTTAAAGTTTTAAAGTATAACTGTGAGTATATTCGGCCTTTTGTACGTCTGCTCACGATGCCTCGCATGCAGCGCTCACCGCCTCTGCCAAACCCTGCTGCATTAAAATCGCTCGCACCCGAACATAAATCGCCACTGCCCTCAAATCTGCACACAGCATCATCCGAGCCGGAACTGAGTGCTCTTTCGGGCAATCAGGAGCGAATTAAAGATATCTTCGTTAACGCGAACCGCGGTACAAAACGCCGTCTCGGCGAAGGTTAATTTTTTTGAGGATATTGATTCGGACAACTCGCTGCTCTTATCCGAAATCACTAAACTTTTCACAGACTTTGAGTTCAAACAAAACCGAAAGTTCGATTGCCTTAAATCTACAATGGACGAAATATCGGAACAAAACTCTAAAATTCAAACATCAGTGGAGTTTGTCACCGGAAAGTATGATGAACTAATGGAACGAGTGGATGCAACTGAGCGAGAAAATTCCACCCTTAGAAGACAGATTTCCTCGCTAGAATCCAAGGTTGATTACCTGGAACGCTGCTCTCGTTCCGCTCTGCTTGAGATAAATAACCTGCCGACCACTGTCTCAGAAAGTAAGGAATCTTTAATGAAAAACCTCTGTAAAATTGGGACTGTAATTAATGAAGAAATAAAACCATCGGAAGTAAATAATATTTACAGATTAAAGGCAAAAAAAGACTCCAACACCGTTGGTACTGTTGTTGTGGAATTTAAGTCATCAATCTTGAAGGAAAACGTTCTAAAAGCCACCAGAAACTATAACAAGCAAAGCGGTAGCAATAAACTGTCAACTGCCAGTATTGAGCTGCCAGGCCCGCCCATACCTATTTATATAGCTGAGTCCCTAACCTCCCTTGGCAAACATCTTTACTACTTGGGTCGCAGACTCCAGAAAGAAGGTAAATGTGATAGCTGCTGGCCGAGCCACGGGAAAATCTATATAAAAAAGTCCGCAGGTTCGATCCCGTTCTGTGTAAACAGCGAAAGCGACCTACATAAAAATCTGGGCGCCGCCTTCTGACTAAGTCTCTCCAAAGTTGCATTTATTTTGTCTCTTAGTTATGCTTGTCATAGTTTTATTGATTTTTTTTTATATTTTTTTTATTTGCATGTAATATCACACTCCACACAACACTACTCAAGGACATACGCAACCTGTTTCACTTTCGATTCCCAAAATTTACCAATTGACGTCAGCTGGTTCTGCACTTTTTTGGCTTTAATTATGCACGCACGTAATTCGCAAAGCTATCTGAATAATAAGTCACACTTTTCTGATATTGTTCATGTCACCATTTTTTATCACTGCCGCATTATCTTGATGTTTTATCTCTGTTATAAAATTCGATAACTTAAATGACATACAGACTGACCTGGACAGTATTTCAGTAGCTGAGTCTGCTACTTGTATGATTGAGGACTGCAATGATATTGCTATTTTGCACAAAAATGCTCTCTCACTTCTCTGTCAAAATATTCGTAGCATAATTAAGAACTTCGATGGCTTGACAATGCTTTTGAAAAGAAGTAATACATCCTGGGACTTCATTATTCTTACGGAATGCTGGCTTTTCAACTCTCCTCCCCTACCTTCAATCAATGAATATACCCGCACCACTACCAATCGACATAGTTCGCAGAATGAGGGTGTGGTGGTATTTTTCCGTTCCCACCTTCAAGTTACCGTTACGGAGCCCCTGGTCCAGGATGCCAACTGTTTGTTGTTAATTCTTAACAATGATACCGCCTTGATTGCAATCTATCGCCCGCCTGCTGTTCGAAATGTCTCTGCGTTCGTGGACTCTTTGGATGTGTTACTAAAATCTGTATCTTCCTACAAAAACATAATAATAACCGGTGACATAAACATTAACATTTCCGTTAACAGTAATGATTCACGTGCAACTGAGTATCTGACAATGCTTGCCTATCACGGTATGCTACCAGCACACACTCTTCCTACGCGACAAAGTAACACCTGTCTCGACCACCTAATTTTAAAAACGAGAAGAGCTGCTTTTTGTTTCATCGCCAATACTTCGGTAACTGATCATGACACTGTGTAATTATTTATGGAGACCGATAACCCTTCCAATATTTCACTGAAAAAAGCTAGACAGACCCGGGTTTTGGATTTTGACAAAATTGAACTGGACATACTACGGACCGATTTTAGCCCCGTTTATACCACCCCAGATGTTAATGAGGCTATTGACTTCTTTATCAACACCCTTAACCTTATCATAGCCCAAAACTCTATTTTGAAAGTTGTGTCCAACCGTAAAAGGCTAAGTAAGCCCTGGATGACACCAGGGCTCCTTAGATGCCTCCGAAATCGAGATAATATGCATATGAAATTTAAAAAAAATCCGGAAAATAAAATACTACAAACAACTTTTAAAAGATACAGGAATTATTGCTCTAAGATACTTAAAACTATTAAAACTAATTATGATAAAGCCCTTATAACTAACTCACAAAATAATAATAAAAAACTCTGGGCTGCTATAAAATCTATCACCTATACATCTAAAGTTAAAACACATCCTTACGCTCTTCTGTCACCCTCCGATCCAGAGCGTTCTGTAAATGAAGTGAACTCGTACTTTGCTAACATTGGACGTACATTAGCTGAAAACGTACCATTCGTCTCAGCATGCTTACCTCCACAAACCAGTGATATCCCCCCGTACCACAACAGTTTTGTCATGCTAGAAACTGACGAATCTGAATTGGATATTTTGATCGGAAAGTTGAGAAGCGATTGTGCGGTAGGTTCTGATGGCATATCGGGCTCGTTCCTTAAGAAATTTAAAAATCTTCTCAGCCCCCATCTGACTCATATATGTAATTTGGCATTTAATTCCGGCATCTTTCCAGATGCACTTAAGCTGGCAGTAGTGCATCCTGTGCATAAGAGTGGGGACAGAGATCGATCAAATAATTACAGACCCATATCAATTCTGCCTACACTTTCCAAATTAGTTGAGAGGCTTATGAATAACAGATTGGTTAAGTACCTAGAGCAAAATCATCTTCTTTCTTCTTCACAATATGGTTTCCGTTCCGGAATCTCCACAAATAATGCTGTGCTAGACCTAACCACTAACATCTTCTCCAACCTGGATAAAAAGCAGAAAGTAGTTGGTATTTTCTTAGATCTGGCTAAAGCCTTCGATACGATATCTGTCCCCAATCTAATTGCTAAACTTGAAAGGATCGGCATTAGAGGCATTCAACTTGCTCTCTTCGAGAGTTACCTCACAGGTAGGCGGCAGTGCGTCAGGATCGGTGATTGGACAAGCCACGAGCTCCCCATATCATTCGGGGTCCCTCAGGGCAGTATTATCGGCCCAACCCTTTTTCTCATTTATATAAATGAGCTCTGCCGGCTAATGCTTCCCAATGCATCCATCTTCACCTATGCCGATGATACTGCCCTACTATTCCACGGAAACTCATGGGAGCTGGTTTTCCGGCATGCACAATCCGGACTTAACCTTATCACTGTCTGGTTGGCTCAAAACTTGCTTACTTTAAATGCTGACAAAACTAATTACCTAACCTTTTCTTTTACTGCCGCTGGGAAACCTCCTTCCTCTCTTTATTCCTTGATTGCCCACTCTTGTATTTCACCTCACCTCACTGTTTGTAATTGCCCCTGTCTTTCTCGCCTCAGTTTTGTCAAATATCTCGGCGTACAAATTGATGATTGCCTGTCATTCTCTACACACATAAACACACTTACTTCACGACTGCGCAGGTTGATTTACATTTTTAAGTCCCTGCGTCACGCTGCGGACCCTGCGGTGCTACGACTTGTATATCTCTCCCTCTGTCAATCACTTTTACAATATTGCATAATTACTTGGGGTGGATCAGCAAAAACTCACCTGCTTAAATTGGAACGTGCCCAAAGGGCGCTCCTGAAAGTAGGATGGCGGTTACCTTACCGCTTTCCTACCATCGATCTTTACAAAACAAGTACGGTTCTCTCTGTTCGAAAATTATTTATCCTTAACTTTGTTTTAACTACACACTCTCAAACTACCTACGCTCCGTGCAAAATTGTCTCCCAACGACGTAAACATACTGTTTGTCCCTCCATCCGCACAAATTGTCGTTCGGCCCAACGTAGTTTCCCTTTCCTTAGTAGCTACGTCTATAACAAGGTTAATAAAATTTTAAATATACACCCTATGTGCAGATCAGAATGTAAAAAAACTGTTACACAATGGCTACTTGACTTGGATTACGCAGAGACTGAACATTTACTAAATATTTTAAAATAATTTCGACTACCGTGAATATGCACCTACTCAAATTAATATTTAATCGCGTTTCATCTTGTTAACCACACACAGACACACACACACTCTCGGGCATGTAGGTGCCCGCGCCCAGTGCCCTTCGTGGGTGCTGGGTTCGAGGACTTATATTGCACGCACGGACACACAACACTCCCCAAAGACACTCATTGCACATCTCCTTTTGTTTTGTATATTAATTTCCCTTCCTCTCAGTAATTGGAGCTTTCCAATTTTGTATTGTAGTACGTAAGTGCAAATTAATTGTTGTAATTTTAAGGGTGTGTGAACCTGGAGATCTGTCATACAGGTCCCGAACCCAGTATAGACTCCAGCTCTCACAAAGGTCTGAATTCTGCCTGTAACATAAATACCATGTACCAAATTTGTACCTTTTTGAGAGAAATAAATTATTATTATTATTATATACTTGTGCTTACATATCTCGGAACCATGCGGTCCCGGTCCTTTGGAAGGCGTACGAGGGGCCGAAGCCAACTCGCAGAAGCCCCTTGGAAATTTTTTAAATGGAATGAGGCACCGACCGACGATTATCCCTATATGCACTATGCAAGTGCACCCAAGGACAACCCTCGGTTGATGCAGGGCTATTGCAGAACATGGAAACAAATCATATTGGAATATGGGTTTGGATGGCTGTAGTGGATTGGTTACTTAGAACTATGGAAGGTCTATGTCCCCTGCCTGATCAATGTTATGGTATACACGAATAAAATGGCAGGGGGTGACTTGCACACTCAATAATGGGCCCCCGAAAACTGTCGCTAGCACATAGTGACGCAGCGACAAGGGGGCAACATTTCCTGAGGTGCTTGAGAAGTGGAGAGGTATTCCACGGCTTTCAGAATAATCCCAGAGCCCGGAAGATGGTCAAGATCCCTACGAGCACTTACTGGAATACTTCCTTCTTCCGAGCACGTTTGTTCTAGCGAATCTCCACTCAAGCCGGCCAATTAAGGCAAGAATGAGGTGGGAGCTCCGTTCCTCGTCAGTGTTCACACCAGCCGGCCAATAAAGGCAAGCCAGAGGTGAGGAACAAGACTTCTCCCGGGAAATAGGGTCCGTGGGGTCGCTACTGCCCAACAGCTCGCCACATGCTGCCCTGCGGGTTTTTGTATCTCTCTTGGTCTGGCTCCTCATCCCAGACCTGTTCCGGCAAAGTAAACTCTACCGGCACAGACCTAGAGTTCGGAGCGCGCAAGCCCCACCACGACGTCAACGTAGAGATACGACGGTGGGGTTATTATTATTATTATTATATTAATATACCTACACAATTAAGGCATTTGTCACCACAGAACATATAAAGGAGTTTATATGTTCTGTGTTTGTCACCGTACAATACCCAGTAATGTGCCGTTGACTCCATAATTACTATTCATTTAACAGTTTCTTGTAGGTAGGAAGTAACAGTACTATATCTCGGCAGTGACTTTGAAATAATTACCTACGGCCGCTCGGTAGATAAACCTTCCGCGTCCGTGCGTAAGCCGCCGTTCGCACGTACGTAAAAATCGCCGCAATTTTATTACGCCCGTGCAAACATGGGCTAACTGTCACGTACCCGATACTGTTATGTACTGTGATAAACACTGAGATTTGGAAGCGCGTCGCCACGGCCGTTTTCTATGAAGATATAATACTGTTACTTATTTATACTGTGGTAGTGTGACGGAAATACGTGAATACCTTATTATAATATTGTTTTGTTAGTGAAGGCGTTATTTGTGTAGACCTTGTGATAAAATTAGAAATATATGAGTAGTGATTACCTACTTTATTGTAAAACGAAGCTGTATGATGAATTGTAAATAATTGTAATATGTATGCGGGTGGCCAATATGTGAGACATGTCATTGATACAGCACCATAAACTAAGAGTTCTGTAGTGAAGACTTGTCCGTTATGGATCATAATCGAATAGAACAGCATCGATAAGTATCCTATTACCACCGACTTCCACGCGGACGGAAGTCCCGAGTAGGAGTTGGTACTAAATAACCTACAAAGCTTCTAAATCCTAGTTTCGTCAGCGTGGCAGCCTTAAATTAATGCAGAATCAACATACGGCACACCTGAGTTCGTAGTAAATATAATATGCAGTGGGATCCTACTAGGATATAGTATCATGTGCACTTATGAAGTTAAGTAAGTTAAGAAGACAAGGAATAGTAAAAGTAAGGGATACCTACTGCCAACTTGCTGATGGGCAATATTGACTGCAAGAGTTCTAGTAACAATAACTAATTTAATGCTAATCGATTTACCGCCTATTATGCAATTGATGCATTCAATTATATGATTCAGTATCTAAATGCTTCGTTAGTAACAAACCAATGAGTCACGTGAAATATAACTTGGGTCTTAGTCACCACAAAATCCAAAAAATACACAATTTCCATAATCATTTTTATGATAATCACCAAAAAAATAGCAAAATTAAAACTTTGGCCTTTCCTCGTTAGGTAACAAATGGCCACTCCTTGTCTTTGTATCAAGTCGTCAAAAACTAATAAAGATAAATAAATTTTTCGTTTTTTTTTTTTTACATAATACTGCTCTGAAAATAGGTATAAGCAATGATTATACTATTTATATACACTTTTTATATGTCATAAATACAAAAAAAAAAATCAAAACGGCAGACATACCAAAAACAGTTGGTGGCACTCCGGGAGTGCCAACAGAAGTGAAAACTTGAATAAGATCGCCTTGGTGGAAGAAAAATACTTGTATAGAATATTGATCCGTAACATAACAGAAATAAAAAGTATAATCGCGTTTACAAAACCTTTAAAGTCAAAATACTTGCATAGAATATTGATCCGTAACGTAATAAAAATAAGGAGCGCAATCGCCTTTACAAAAACGTTTAAAATAAAAATACTTACATAGAACATTGATCTGTAACGAAATATAAATGAAGAGCACAATCGCGTTTACAAAAATTAGGTGTCGTCATGGTGTCGCGAAATCAATGGTTTACTCCCATCTCAAAAATGCCCAAAGCGCCTAAAGAAGTATTCAATTTAAAAAATATAACTATAGTACTACAAGTATCTTCTGAAAAATCGAAACTAACTAAGCCATCTTGTTTTTTCAACACATTTTACTAATCAACTGTACAAATGTTTATCATCAGCGCCCTCATGTCAAAGTCATTCGAGAGTCAAAAGATTCTTCAAATCTTTGGTTCGCTGACTAGATTTGCGAGACTAACGCATGGCAGCAAATTTAATATAAATATAGACCAATTGATAAATAGATAGAGTTCTCGCGGGTTTTTTCTCGCGGCCAGATGAAATAATGCAATGTTATTGGTAATTTTGACTCGAATTCTTCTGTTTTTCGATTAAGCTTATAACAGCTTTCATAGCTTAAATTAACCTGCAGTAAATTAAGTCTTAATTCTGCACAATGTTGTATTTTATGTGCCACTTCATTCCTTGTTGGCAAACTCTGGCAGTCTGCCACTAGGTATACAATAATCAGTGCAGATTGTTTGGAGTTCGACAAATATTCAGTAGGAAGACACATTGCACTAATCTAATAAGTTAAAGTTTGTTTGGATGTTTGTCACTCGATCACCTAAAATCGGTGGGCGGAAGTTACAGATTATATACATCACAACCTTTTTTATCCGAGTAAAGTAGTTCTTACTGGATGCGATTGAAACAGGGTAAAAGCTAATATTAATACAATAGTGACCCGACCCTGCTTCGCACGTGCGACATGTCAAAACATCGAGATTTCTGAGCTATATTTCATTTAAATATGTATTACTCACATAAGCACATTCCTAAATAGATCAACCTTTTATTGTCTCACTTGAAAGGAAATGTGTTTACATATAATAAGTATAGTATATTGTTAATATTAAGTTTTAAGACTTTTGGATAGGTCATTCTTTTTCAATGTGTGGTTCGCGACTCCCTGGGGGCCACGAAGACTTTATAAAGAGGTCGCGAGGCCTAAGTAAACGAAAAAAAAAAAATCTTTTGTTGGTTAAATAAATTGGTTAATAAAATATAATATGATATATAATTTAAATATTATATATATATAATTTTGTTGGTTAATAATAATTGGTTGGTTATTTAAATAATTCCAGCAGATTTTCTTTTAGGTTGGTTCCCAAACTTGCCTCATCTATAGCTGCATTTAAAAATGTAATTACTCTATTGACCTCGTAGCCATGACCTTCATAAATCCATCAATTATACGACATCAATATTACTTAAAATATTCTTAGGATTTAATTAGGAGGCGAGTGGGATACGCAGTCAAATCAATTCCAGTCGAATCCAATCAAAACCACGAATCCATGGTATCGCTTTTCCGAGGTTTGGCGATGTAATATGTCTGTTATAGGTGCTTAATTATGTAATTAGCCAATATGTAATAATAGAAAATAATAAAAATCGTGTCTGTATATGATATTTGTATTAGAATAAAATACAGATTATAAACAGTGGAGGGTAAGGGGTCGTGATTTTTTTATCATACTAAGGGGTTCGCGTCTTAAAAAAGGTTGAAAACACTGGGATAGTTAATTTAAAACTAGATTAAATTATTATCATTTTTTGTGTTTTTTTGTTTTTTCTTTATGCATGCGGAGTTTACCTGTAAGTGATTGTTATACTGTTGCATATACATTTTTGCATATTACTCATAAGCATTAATCCAGTGTAAACAATTGTTGGTAAACCTATCAATAAATAAACATTCCGGAATAAATTCTCTAAATTGGATAACTTTCCCAGAAATTTTTCCAAGAAACCAATTTTCCATGAAAGTTTTTAAATTTTTCGTTCCCTTAAAACCTTATTCGGACTAATTATATATGTCCATTAAGAACGAAAAGCATATTTTTTTTTACATAAATAGATGTATATAGCTAAATTTCGTCCAGTGTTGGTAACACTGGTATGTCATCAACCTTACAGTCACATTTATTTCTAACAGGTAGGAATACTAGCTATTGTACTACCAATAGAAAAGGTCAACGTTTCATACTCTTTACATATTTGGTATATTATTTTGTATTTTTAGAATAGACAAGACCATTGGCCACAAGATCGTTTTTATTTTTCCATTTTTACAGAATACGCTTGCTTCACTCAAACTTACATATGAGTAGTAAATTATACCGTGACATTGAACTATATTGTTATTTAGATTTTGTCCGTCTCTTGATCTTTGTAACTCGCTCCTCGCTTCGCTTTTCACAGCTATATTCAAGCTCTACTGTAAGTGCATTGTCACCACCAAACAAGTAAAGAGTCCCGCAGACAGGCGCGACGCAATGATGCGACGCGATTATGGTAGAAAAATTACTTTAAATTAAAATGCATTAGATTGAAATTATCGAAAGTGAGAATTAGTGACATCATATTAAATGGAGAAAAACCGGAATTTATTAATCAAACAGTTTTCCTAGAAATTACGCTAGACGAAAAATTACAATGAGGACCTCGTATAACATCTCTTGTGGGGCGGCTAAGCTCAGCCGCTTATGCTGTTAGAAAAATAAGAAAGTTAAGAGATGTAGCGCGTTTGGTATATTTTAGTTACTTCCATAGCATTATGTCGTATGGCATTTTACTATGGGGCCGGGCCTAATTGAAATAAATTATTTGACTTTGACTTAAATTTCCATGAAGTTTTCATAGAAATTGTTCTACTAGTTGCGCGTCGCGCCTGTCTGCGGGTGCCTTAAGTCAAATATTCAATTCCACAATCTCCTAACATAGGTATCTATACCTTGTCTAAACTTGATCAAAGTGCTTCTTGTTACATGTCTAACGGTATCCCCGTTGTCTTCAGAGCCACGTAATCCTGTTATTGTATGTACCTTAAGACAAAGGAATACAATGCACCCCAGTTACTTGTGCACAAGGGAATATAATGCACTTGAACACAAGGCTAGTGTACTCACTGTTATTAGTCGGTTCGTGATAGACCAATTAGGACTTTGAGGATATGGTTGTGATGTGCACTGATTGATAAATTAATAAGTGTAAATGTTACTGTGAATGTCTGAAATGAGTGAATGTTAAGATGTACCAGTGTATGTCGATAATCACCCATATCACATAGTCACAAATTGTTTCATTAATTATCCTGGAATCATTGTCATTATCAACAATGCAATTCTGTGAATCTTAGATTCAGCGATTTACAAAGTTCGTGAATACAGAGACACGCCAGTGTTTATTCAAAAAGCGAGAAGTTAAAATTATACTGATTTCGTTCAATAAACAAACAAAGACATGAAATTAATTGATCCCCAAATAGTTCCCATTTTGATTTCCTTAAACTACTAAAGGCAAACAGGCGCGACACGCGACGCGACACAAAAGTACGTCGCGTCGCGCGACGAGCGGTGTCTTTGTGTCGCGTCGCGTGTCGCGCCTGTTTGTAGGAGCCTTAATCGTAACACCAATATACGAGAACATCTTCCAGGTAACTGTGACCGTCTTGGATGCAGTGCTCGTTCACGGTAACAAACATTGAATAGTGCTCTATTTTATTTACTTGTGGCTTATGGAGAAAATAAGAAGACGGCAAAAGTAAATAATAGCTGTCAAATTAGGCTAGAATTTAACCTTAAAAACACGCTTAAGTGCTCAGTCTGTGTTATGTAAAAATAATAAAGCGTTGACTTTTTCTATTAGTAGTACAATAGCTAAATACTCCTACCTGTTAGAAAAAAATGTGACTGTAAGGTTGAAGACACACCAGTGTTACCAATACTGGATGAAATTCCACTTTTCACAAAACCAATAATTCGCATAAAGATTATCTCATCTGCTCGACGTCCGTATGTCACTGCAGGGATCCAGTAGAATATCAGCGTCAGGTATATTTGCCTGACACATGCTGAGTTGGACTCCCATTTGGTGCAACCTTGAGACGCACACCACACTTTGTATGTTTCATTAATTTAAAGTGTGTCATAGCCAAGTGTCATCACAATGTCTTGTTTTCTTCTTTTTTTGTGCATTGGCACTTTGTATTCATGTATTTAGTTATTATTTAATCGTGTTTTCGTATGTGGTGCTATGTCTTTTGTGTGTCTATATATATATATAAAAATGAAATGCTATTCGTTGGTAAGCGCATCACTTGAGAACAGTTTTGGCATTTTTTTTTAGATGTTCGTAATATTCCGAATAAGGTTTTATGGGAACGAAAAATTTAAAAACATTCCCGGAAAATTGGAAAAACTGAAAGTAATTTTTTCTATAGTTTTTTGAATGAACAGAACAACATCTCTCGGGTCATCTAGTATAATAAAAAATAAAGTAGCTTATCGTGTCTGTCCTCTCGCGGTCTGTGTGACCGCGATTTAGACAACTTATTCCAGAAGGTTTATGTGAGTAATACATATTTAAATTACATAATTATTATAGCATAGAAATCTCGATGTTTTGACATCAGTAGATTGGACCCATGCGAAGCAAGGGCGGGTCACTTGTATTAATATTAGCTTTTACTTTCTGTATCAATTGCATTCTGGGAGAACTACTTTATGTACCGGCATAAAAAATTGTGAAATGTTTATCAGTAACTTCTGTGCACCGGTTTTACGTGATTGAGTAACGAACATCCAATCAAACTTTAACTTATTAGATTAGTGCAATTTGTGTCTTCTTACTGAATATTAGTCGAGCTCCAAGCAATCTGCACTGAATAGTTGGCAATGATTATTGTATACCTAGTGGCAGACTGCCAGAGTTGAATGCCAGAATGAAGTGGCACATAATACACAACATTGTGCAGCAGAATAAAGACTTAATTTATTGCAGGCCAATTTTAACTATGAAAGCTGTTATAAGTTTAACCAAAAGAACAGGAGAAATTGAATCAAAATAACCTATAACATTGCATTATTTCAGGCAGTGGTAAGAACCTGCGAAAATTGTGAAAAGAGTTACACTATTTGCGCTGTAGCATGGTGCGGGTGACAGTTTCAGTAACATTTCGTTTCACTCTTGAAAGTTGCCGCGATTTACAATTTATGACTTAATATTTCAGTTGTACCACATTCGTAATATATTAAATAATTAATAACTGTAGTAAATTAAATTAAACCCAACCAGAATGTTCTAATCAAGAAATAAAATCAAATTGAATGAAAAATTAAGCAAAGTGTTATGCGTATAACGTAACGCCATAGACGTATTTAGTGATGGGATGTACTGCTACGATGGATAGTCAATATTTTTTATAATAAAAAACGTATATTGTGCGTAGGTCAATTTTTATTTTTAAAAGGTCTAATTATACAACAGAACATTTATAGGGTAAGGTTGCTTAAAAGGTTGCTAAAAAAAAATACATGTTATTCGTCTAAACTCATATCAGAGTCAGGAACATCTGAATTGTCACTCAATTCATCATCTGAATCTGTGACGGATATTATTAACGATGACTCAATTATGTTGTCAATATGTATGTCACGATCCCAATCAGACATAATGTCCCTTTTTGTTTTATTCACGACCTTCGACCAGTCTTCAGGTTGAACATTGTTGATGGCCTCTTGTAATAGGGCCAACATCTTATTTGCCGTAAATGGCGGCGAAGTATTATTTCTTGCGGCGTAACCTAAAAATAAACGAACTTATAAAAAAAAGTATTCAAATAATCATCAATCAGCCTAATCTAGTATCTGGTAATGTTTTTAAACTAGGTACATGCTACGATCGGAAAGCTGATTTTTTTATAAAGCTTCAAAATGGGAATTGAAATTAAAAGCATACCTTTTATTTGGGCCCAAATCAGCTCAATAGCGTTATACTGGCAATGGTAGGGTGGTAGTCGAAGGACCTGGTGGCCTTTTTCTTTTGCCATCTCGTCCAGAGCATAGGTAGGAGTTGGTGGCTTATGGCGTCGGACTAAGGCAATAAGCTCCGTCTTTAACATTTTTATATCTGCTGTAACTCCGTTTTCACTCAGCCACTTCACCAACTCGCTTTTGCGGTTGGATTGGTTTGGGGGTTTATTAACTTGCACCGAATGGTAGGGTGCGTTGTCCATTATTATGGTCATAGGCTCTTTTAAATTGTTTAATAGACCTATGAACCAATCTTTAAATTTTTCGTAATTCATCTCCTCATGATACTCCGTAGTTTTTTTTGACTTAAAAGCCAGCAAACAATCAGGGACGAATCCACTTGCTGTACCTGCGTGACAAATAATAAGGCGTTCGCCTTTGCCTTCCGGCACTTTGGTACACGATTGTGCCGTATCGTCGGTCCAACTTTTACCCACTGTGTGGTTGGCGTTTAGCCACGTTTCATCCAAAAAGACAACTTTGCTCCAATCACTTATGTTTTTGGCCTTCCTTAAAAATCTACATCTTGCTAGGGCAATGTCAGTCCTATCCATAATAATCTTTCTTTTGTTAACTTTTTTGTAAACAAAGCCAATATCTTTTATAACTTGCCGTAGCGAAGTAATACCTCCTTTGAACAAGTCAGCTTCTTTTAATGATTTTAGAAGCTTGAGCAATGTGGGTAGCTCCATTCTTCTATAATAATCATAAATATGATTTCTAATAGCAACCTTAGCAAAATCATCCAAATCTGTGATTGGCTTCACCTTGGCCCGCTTTTTGTTGGGTGTCGATAATTTATTTTCAAACATCCCATCTTGGCCAATTTTCTCACGTGTTATACGCGAAACAGTATTGCGGCCAATATCAAGAGCTTCGGCTACTCGTTCTACAATATGATTCAATGGTAACAACGGTCCATTATTTTGTTGTTCTCTTTCAAAGTAGTCTCGGAGGCGAACAACAAGCTCCCTGGCCTGACTACCCAAAACAGTTTTTTTTGTATGCTTAGGCATGGTAATAACAACAAACTCAACAAACTTATAACAAATAACAATTTAACAAAAATGAAAACAAACAATGAAATCGTAATACGTGTCACATTAAGTCACAATATAACGTGCTTGCACTCGTACTCGCACTCACAGCATCGCACGGGTAAACAACATGGCCGCCGCGCCGATGCACCATAGAGCAAAAATGTTGTCACGAAAAAAAAAACATAAACCCGATTTTGATTATTTTATATAAGTACAAAGATAATTATGTAGCCATAAAACATTTATATTGACAAGTTTATACACGTAGCACACACGTAGTTACACTGCACAACTGAATAATACACTAATTTTCATAACAATATTAAAGAGAACTAGATTCACGCTGCGAGTATCGTTAGCGATAAAAATGAATTGCATAACCTCACATCCCTACGTGGTACTGACAAATGTCAACGTCATACGGGCAACTGTCACCCGCACCATGCTACAGCGCAAATAGTGTAAAAAATGTAAGAATTAATAAATTCAGTCCTTGGTTCTAAACATGTTATTAATACACATTACTTATATTAATTATAAGCTATGTTAGTAAAAAATGTAACACAAAATTTCAATTCATATATTTGTTGCACTCACCTGACGCATTGGGTACGTGCACATGTACATGTACCCAATGTGTCATAATGGCGCATCATGGATTATAAAAATAAAACTGAATTCGCCTCTAATTTAGTTCATCAAATTTACCGCCTACACAAATGTCAAAATTATAACAGTTTGTCTCTGACTAACATTTATAACCATAGTAGGTATGTTCCAATAGTAGGTACAGATATTCTATTTCACGAAGTCCGTTCGGCTTTGATTGTAGTAGTGACGTATCCCGACAAGCGCGCTTGTGTGTGTAAAAGTAGGTAACGTTAGCAAAAAAATCTGATATATATTCAAGTCGAGATTTAATAATCTAAATAAAATTTTGGTTTTAAAAGTATATACATTTTGTAAATAAATTAGATTAGGTTGCAATAAATACAAAAATAGTAAGAATATGTAGGTATTTAATTAAGCATTGGTGTTACAGAATGGAAACGAAACAAGTAGGACTATTCAGTATTTTCAATCACTATCAGATAAATTTTCGATTTCCGATTCCGTTTTGCTGTCGTCAGAATCATCTTGTACATTGATTATAAATTCAAAATCGAGATCAAAATATTTCAAGTAGTCTTTTTCAATTTTTTCAAAATGAGCACAAGTTTTTTGCCACGTTTCACTGCTAACTTGGCCCAAACTTTCATTGATCAGTCTTTCCGTATTCGTCATGTTTTGCTCGATATTTTTAGATGCGACATAATTTTTAACGATCCCCCAAATATTTTCAATCGCATTTAATTCTGGGTGATAAGGGGGAAGGCGTAAGACATCAAAACCCTTGCTTTTTATAAAATCGTCAATCTTGTAGATTACGTGTTGGGCTTTGTACTTCTTTATTGTATCGTACAATCCAATTTAAGAAGAGATTCATCAAATGCTATACCCTTATCCCTGAGCCATTGCTGCATATCGGCTTTCTTTGTAGATTGCGTCGGTAGTCGTTCAGCCCGTGTGTTGTGATAAGATGCATTGTCTAAGACAATGACAGAGCGCGGAAGTAAATTGGGTAGCAACTTTTCATTTAGCCATTTTACATAGTTATCATAGCTCATATTTGAATGATAATCACCAGCTGTTGAGTTGGCCTTATAAACCAAGGAAGCATTTTCAATAAAACCATCCTTGGTTCCCACGTGCACTAAAATAAAGCGAGTGCCTGTGCTAATTTTTTTTTAAAACGGGGTTCTTTCCTTTTTTTTTGCCCAGGTGTTGTTTCGCACGTGTGTCGAAAGGACGTAGCTCTCATCGGTGTAGACAATGGGCTGACTTTGAGAGCGGTACTCTGTTATTTTTTTAAAATATTTTAAACGCCACATTTGTATATCATGACGCTCCGTCAAGACTTTACGGTTGTTCTCTGTTGCGCCACTTGTAACCTAATTTCAACAGTAACTTGCGAACAGTTTCTAAACAACCTTCGAATCCGATTTTTTCATTCAATGCTGTTCTTAACTTAGCTAATGTTGGAATTTCTTTATGGACAATATGGAAATCTTGTACAGTACTGCGAACCACATCGGCTGTAAAATTATCTATATCCACTTTATTATCTCGCTTTCTCCTTTTCTTCATAGGTGAAGTGAATTTTGATGAAGTGGATGGCAATTCCTTCTCTTCTTTTAATATTCTTTGAACTGTTTTTTGGCTCACACCCGTAGCTTCAGCTGTACGGCGTGTAATGTCTCGTAAATGAGACAAATCACAGTTGAGTTCCATTTATGATTTTGTAAATTCATATTCTTCTCGCAGAAAATGATAAACACTAGCTATCATGTTTCGACAATAAAACAAAATGTAATCAAAATAATTAAGTAATATAAACATTTTATAACACAAAAAACATTCATTTTATAAATACTTCTATTGCTATATTAAGTATCTTTGTATAACATTTTAATTGAAAACGTATAAATAAATATTATCTCACTATGGACAACTCTTCTTCGTTTTGTTGCCATGCTGACCTTACTCCGTGAAACAATTTGGCGCGAACTAAAAACCACTACTGATCCGGACCGTATCCCGATCGACACTGAGCGCTCTCGAGGTTACGCACACAAAAACAATGTGCATGTGCACGCTTGACAACATTCATAGAACATCTGTACCTGTATATGTAAACTAATAGATCAGAAAGCGTATCTGTGCCACTTGCAAATTTAGTGCTTTGATATTATTTGAATATTAAGTATTCAAATAATATCCCAAATTATAATTTTAAACCACCTCAATGATATTTTTCGTTTGACAATAGAGGTTAATTTTTTTATAACCTCAATTTTCGTCGATGATCTTGCAATTACAATTTAATAATGTTATCTCAACAATCATTGTTGGAAAAAGTGGGTGACATATAAAGTTGAAACCTTCTAGATACAGATGAATGTGTTACTAATTCCCTTTAATGAGTGACTGCGTATGAATTTAACCTGAACAAAGTTTGTTTACACTTTCATCAAATACTTTTGGTCTAGACCATAATGTTGGGGTCGGCTTCCAGTCTGGCAGGGTGCAGTTGGATTATGGTATTTAAATGTATAACCAGATAATACATTATACTTCTAGTATTATATTAAACACGAACTGCAACACAATCACAGTTACATTGTCATTTAATACCATTATTCCACCATAATCCTCATTGAAATAATCACAAAATGAGCCACTTATATTCCGGTGCGTCAGTTCAATCTGTAGTAAAGTGCTTCCGAATTAGACATTGTGGATTGTGGACGCGTGATGCATGCGATATGAGTGCAGTGCCGGGGACACGTCCTTGTGGCTATTAATCTATTGGAACATTGTGAGGGATTTTAAGGTGTTATAGCCAAACACTTTGGATCCTACAATGGCCGCCTATTGTATATTTTGTAGTGTTTGATTTATTAAACTATTGTAAAACATTTTAAAAGAGTAACGGTGGAGTTTCTTGCCCATACGAAAACTACCTTTTGGAAGGGGCGACTAGAATCAATTATATTATTTAGTAAATTTTGACGTTCAAAAGTACCAAACACGGGCCTATTTGAAATAAATGATTTGACTTTTTTGACTTTTTTTTTTGTTTCCATGGTGTGTACACCACACTTTATTGTAATAAAGTATAATAAATAAATAATTGACTGCCACATTGGTCATGTGGTTGATGGCGATATTGCTGGGCATGACGTCTTGGGTTCCATTCCCAGGTCGGGCAGTGTTATTGGGTTTTTCTATCCGGAATTTCTCAGTAGCAGCCCAGAGTCTGAATATGTGCCCGTTTGATGGCAATAGGCTCGCCCCCTATTTCATGAAGTTTAATTTAATTTACATGTATGCAACATACGGTGCATAGGTGCACCTATAGTACTATAGGTGCACATAATACCCAAACCTTTGGGGAACAAGGTATGTAATGTATAAATCCTATACCTAAACCTTTCTTATCAGGGGTGAAATAGGAGAATGAAAACCAGTTCTTTTTTCGATGCTATAAAGTCAGTGCACTCACCATTGATTTGTTTGTCAAACGTGTTCATCCTTAATGTCCATTATTTCAACCATAGATTGTATTATTGAGAGACCCAAGTTCAGTAGTAGAAGTTTAGGGGCTGCTAATGTGGTGTTTTTTTTTTAAGACATAGCAGTTTAAGTTGCATTTAAATTACTTATTATGTAATAGGCTAGATCGTTTCGTGAATAAACTGTCTAAAACTGTAATATGCTTTAAAGAAAAAAAAACAAAAAAAAAGACTTATAATGACAGCTGTCACTGTATCAATGTCCCGGATCCAATCTAACATATTTGCATGACGAAGTCTGTTGACGTTGCATTGCATTGACCTTCACACATTGTGCATAATGTTTAGTGTACGTCTATCTTTATAAAAGTTCAAGAAAACACCTCCTCAATAAGGTAGTCAACTCAAGTGTTTGAAGTTCGTTTGGTACTGACATACATACACATTATTATTCATACTAATTAGGTCTACGATTTAATTAAAATATCAGAGCTCAAGGATATATTTTGAATGTGAAGTTTAACTACCCAATTTAAAGTTGAAGGAAAATCATTCGTAAGTTATTGGTTTTTCTAATCTTGGGAAGGTATCAAGATTACTAGTTTGATGAACAGGAATTAGTGACATATATCCTCAAGTTGAGTCCATACTGTTTTAAACAAGTCTTTATAGCTTCGTGACATGATATCATCGTTTTTTGTTTGTGGCAGACGATGAGATGCAGTCGATTTATAGTTTACAAGCCGTGTGTTCGATAGGATTCCTATTTGGCAAAACTGAACAAACTTATGGGTATGAAATTTTGACAAAATCTTCCTTAGTGCTCATTTTTGTTATTTATGGAACTCTTGTGCAAAATTTCCTGCTTCTAGACCCTGCTTTTAGGCTGTGCTTTTTCTGAGAGTACCTAAATGAAGGCATATATTTTTTTTGTAATTATGTGAGTCAAGATATTTGAAATATATTGGTACTTAAAATATGGGTAACAAGTATAAACCTATCTTACTCAACATTTAAAATACACAATATTGTATCTGCACATAGGATTACCTACATAATTATCCACTTTTATGTGCATAGCCTCACGTTCATACACTTTGTAACAGCGAATGATTCAAGGCCGCGCATTGTCGCTGCGTTTGCGCAGATAATAAATGTTGAACTGATTTATTTGAACATGTCACCGGACGTCGCTTGTGTGCGTCGATAAATAAGTAGGTAAACCTTACAATATGAGCGATGATGAATCCTTGATAAATGCTCAATACGCGTTATCTTTCACCATATTACTTTCTTCCTAGCTTCATGTTATCTTTGAAATAATTGAAACTGACAAGCTTCAGAGAAAGCAAAGCAAAGCTTAGAAGATGGGTTCAAGTTCAGAAGAAAACTTGTGTATCCTATGTATATACACATATATAGTATATACAGGGTGGCAGGGACATCGACGCGAAAACTTTGACCATGGATTCAGTACACGGTGGAGCATACGGTGGAGATCTGCCCGGCCTGGGCGAAGCATCGCCGTGTCCTTGTGGAGGCGATCGGCGGCGGTGATCTCTCGCGTCCGGCCCTGGTTCAGGCCATGGTAAGGAGCGAGAGGAAATGGGAGGCCGTCACCTTCTTCTGCGAAGCGGTAATGCTCGCGAAGGAGGAGGTGGAACGTGTGAGGGAGAGGCAAATTTCGCGGCCTCACGCCTCTAACCGCCGCAGGACGAGACGCCCTGGGTGTCGGGAATCGCAAACCGATTTCCGGCCACCGTAGACGCGGGCTTGCAGACGGTGAGCAATGGATAGCTCGCCGTCCGATAAGGACCAGGCCCGGGTCGACGGCACGTTGTGTTTTACGCGCGCCTCAAAGAGATGTCAGCAGAATTGACGGGGTCCGTTAGGGCCGATGCCTGCCGGGGGTGCGAAGAAGATCGAAAGGGAGATCGTGGCCCCCGGCAACAGAGCAACGCGAGAAGCGGGAGAAGTTATTTGATAATTTCCCACCCAAAAAAAAAGGGGGGTTCAAAATCATGTATTGAATCCATGGCACAGATAATATATTAGTACAGATACCAAATCCCATACAAAGAAATGATACCTCCCTAAGTCTGGCTATTGAGCTGGCTATTTTTCTTCCTCCATTTGTTCGACAGATGGCAGCACAAATTGCCAGACTGTAGTTTTATAACGCCATCTAGAAGTCGACTTCGATACTTATGGCATTAAGATAGATTCTCTACATCGCACATCGCACATCGCACGGTACGTTCAAGGACAAGTATAATAACAATACAACAAAAATATCTCGAGTTGACGGAATAGTTTCATTTTTGTGAGTGAGCTAGCAATTTTCACTCGGCAGCGAATAACTCTTTATGTTTTTTTTTTTTTGTATTTCAATGCTTAAATCTAGATTTTCATCTCCTCGTTACCAAATCTACTATTGCTAAAACCCTAAAACTGAAATCACGCGTTCTTCGTCCGAACTCATTTTGACAGTAAGCCCAAGTTCGCACGAATTGCGACGATTTTTTTTTCGTGCACTTGTTTTTCAACGCCCTGCTTAGCGTCGAGAGTTGAAAATCCAAGTGTGTTTTTTCAACGCGCTGGGCCTAGAGTACGCCCCAGCGCGTTAGATTCTCAACGCTTGGCCACAGATAATATAATACTAGTATTGGCTTAACACCGAGAGTTGAAAATCCAGTGCGCGATAAAATCCCGCCGCGATTTAATTACGTCCGGGCGAACGAGGATTTAATGTTTTTAAAAATATCAAATAAAACCGGCCAAGTACGTGTTGGACCACGCATAATTAAGGGTTCCGTAGTTAGGATGAATTTATCCCAAGAACAAACTTATGTAGTTGAAAAACATGTTCTTCCATACAGAATGTATGGAAGAACATGTTTTTTTAACCACTTTAAGTTGGTTGATTATTACTCGTTAACTTATAGATCCTACTTAGCTGTGATAGTTTTCCTTTTAATTTCATTATAAATACTCCTCCTGTGATCTTTTTTCATATAAACCAACCATTTAGCTGGCAGGGTGGGGGAGGACACTTGACTCTAATAAAAATTAGCTTTTTAAAGTTTAATGGTGCCGATTCTCTTGTACACCGAACTAAACTAACTAAACTATCACAAAAATTCCTTGCTTTTGGCTATGAGAATCTTAAACTATTCTGCAAAAAAAATCTCTAAATTTAAAAATAATTTTGACACAATCAAAATCGAATTTGACAATCGCGATTCCGCATGGTACTTGTTTGCCCTACCCCGTGAATTTTTTTAGAGCCGTAGGCGCGCACGCGCAGGCCTCGACGTGCTTTTTTTATTTTCACTTTTTTTTTAAATATAGGGAAATATGAAAAATTATTACCAAAATGTTGAGATTAATGGGTTAAAGAGCTTCATAACGGGTCGAAATTTTCATTATTCTTTCTATAGGACACACCATTTTCGAGATATAAGCAAAAGAACAGAAAAAAATATTTTTTGCACCTGAAGTCGAGATGTTGGTGTGAATTTTAGTTCATGACAACTAATTTTATTCCACATCTTTTTAATCGCGATTAAAAATAGTCAAATTTAGTTAGACAATCAAAATTTTTGGTGAAAAACGTCAAATTCAGAATAGCAAAATTGCCATTTTCACTCAATTAATAAGTGCTGTCAAACTAAAATATAGTTTTGTGTCACTTTAGTCTATTTCAGAATGGGAAATCGTCGTTTTGACAGGAATAAACTAAATTTTGGTGATTTTTTGTCTACTTAAAATCACCAAAATTTAGTTTGACGGCACCATTAGCTACCTATCTACTTTTAAAACGTTTGGTACAATCCGTTTTAGGGTTCCGTACCGAAAGGGTAAACCGGGACCCTATTACTAAGATTCCACTGTCCGTCCATGTGTCCGTCTGTCACCAGGCTCTATCTCATGAACCGTGATAGTTAGACGGTTTAATTTTTCACAGATGATGTATTTCTGTTGCCGTTATAACAACAAATACTAGAAAAACAGAATAAAATAAATAATTAAGGGACTCCCATACAACAAAGTGATTTTTTTTGCTCGTTTTTATAGATAATAGTACGGAACCCTTAGGGGGCGAGTCCGACTCGCACTTGGTCGGTTTTTTTTAGAAAGTTTTAGAAGGGTATTGGTAAAATAAAAATAAATAAAATTAAGTCGGTAGGTATTTGCCAAAAACATATTAAAACATTTCTTTCAATTCCTTTATTTCTATATAAAGTAGGTACCTACTAGATTATAAAAATATGTTGTATGATTTTCCTACCAAACGCTTATACAGTATTTGATGACAAATTGAGTAAAACGCCATCTATTGCAAAGAGCTCATGATTAACTTTATAATTCTATAGGTTCGAATTCAAGTAAAAGGTTACACTTATCATTTTTGTTGGAAATACGTGATTTATGAGTTTGAATGGATAAATCAGCACTAAACAAGGAAGTTTTGATTTTTACTAATCTTACTTCAGCCAAATTCTGCCGTTTATCAGGTTTTAGTGATTGTTAATTTATAATTGTTACCTATGCTGCCATCTATGATTTTTTTTTCAACACTAATTATAATTTGTTCGAGTTGAGACCCCATGTCCATGGTAACAGTTTTCGCGTCGATGTCCCTGCCACCCTGTATAGTGTATGTAGGTGTATTATAAGTTTATAACCTATTTATGTCCTTGTGTACCAAAATGCATTTTGTTATCTTTTTAATATTTTTTATTATTATTATCTCCGCTCAATTAGAGCACCTGCCATCTTATCGCAGAGCATCACCACCCTTTGTTGACTGGTAGAGAAAGCCTAAGGCATTAAGTCCGCCTTTGTACCTCATTGTGTGCGAGGAGTTTAAATAAATAAATGTCAAACTGACTGTTCTGTTGAACCTTAAAGAAGTGCCTGAAAATATCCGTTTATAAATTTTGCTCAGAGACCACAGCTACAGGCAGGAATTTTCATTAAGGGAAGGTGGGGCATAACGGGGACGCTAAGGGAATCTATCAATAAAACTATGTTAAATGTAGCATCAATCATTATTATTTATCATAACAATTTTATTATTTATTAATCTACAATATCGTACAATCTACTATATAAAAATAAGTCGGGTTTTCCTTCCTGACGCTATAACTCCAGAACGCACGAACCGATTTCCACGGTTTTGCATTCGTTGGAAAGGTCTCGGGCTCCGTGAGGTTTTAGGTAGGGTAGGTAGGGTAGGTAGGGTAGGTAGGGTAGGTAGGGTAGGTAGGGTAGGTAGGGTAGGTAGGGTAGGTAGGGTAGGTAGGGTAGGTAGGGTAGGTAGGGTAGGTAGGGTAGGTAGGGTAGGTAGGGTAGGTAGGGTAGGTAGGGTAGGTAGGGTAGGTAGGGTAGGTAGGGTAGGTAGGGTAGGTAGGGTAGGTAGGGTAGGTAGGGTAGGTAGGGTAGGTAGGGTAGGTAGGGTAGGTAGGGTAGGTAGGGTAGGTAGGGTAGGTAGGGTAGGTAGGGTAGGTAGGGTAGGTAGGGTAGGTAGGGTAGGTAGGGTAGGTAGGGTAGGTAGGGTAGGTAGGGTAGGTAGGGTAGGGTAGGTAGGGTAGATAGGGTAGGTAGGGTAGGTAGTTAGGTGCGCCGTAAATAAGTTCTTAATGCTACCCGTGCGAAGCCGGGCCGGGCAGCTTGTTTTTAATAAAATAATTACAAAATTCACAATTTAAACAAGACTAACAAATACCTCCGGGTAAGGTCAATATGAGGTCTTAAAACTAGGTCTGAAAGTACCCACCTTAGAATTAATCAAAGTTTCACCTTTGTTTATTTTATTTACGCGACGCTCCAACGTGGTTCCATGGAACACCATAGTATACCACTCTCTCACTTTTTGTGGGTCACTAAATACATATTTGGTCACTCACGGCTAGTCTGAGTTCGGTATTAAAAACATGAGACGTAGTTTGAGAAGAGACCTAAATACAAATTAAATAAAAAACAAAATGGTATCGCTAATGTTACGACATGAATACCTACCACTAATTGAGATTAAGAGATGTTTTTAGTCTTAAAGTTTATCTTCAAATAACGTCATACCCACTTGTAAATTAAGCAATTTGTATTTGTCCAGTCAGTCTAGTGCTTACGAAATATGTGTGTTAGTGTACAGCGAAACAAACCGTTAAGAACTTAAGTTCTGTCACTAACGAGACCCAATATATTTTTTATTGTTATCGACATGTAAAGGCAAATAGACAGTTGAGCTATGCAAACAGCATTTTTTTTTACTTACTGCCAAGTAGGGTTATGTTGAACCTTTTTGTGAGTGTGCTAAGAAGTCAAGTCACCAAGTCTACAAAGAATGTTGTTTCTTTAGTTCAAGAACTATGATATTATTTATTTTTACGTGCCTTTATTTATTTTCTTATTAACTTTAATTGACACGGTTAAAACTCAATTACAGTAATTAATGACAGAAACGTATACATACACATAAACAAGAAAATATAAAATTATAATTAATGTTGAAATATATTTTAAAAAATTACAACATTTTCATGAATCTCTCTCAAAGTGCTTCTGAAATGTTCGTCCATTCATCCGGAAACAAATACTTTTGTTGGATTAGAATCCAAAATGATCATTTGATGCGGCCTAAGTACTGAGGACTTAGCACGCGTAACGGTGCGACATCATGTGCATACCCAACTATTGTGTTGACTGTACAGTGTACATTAAATATTTTGTAAAGATGCCTTGCTCAATAATTTTATTTAAAATAGCATGTTTCAAATTTGTGGATAAAATGACGGGTAAAAATAAGTTGAGAGAAAAATATTATATTGTTTATAATGTCAGTTAGTTACCATAATTAATTAATGTTATTTAATCGTTTTACTGCATTTGTGTATTCATAAATATTGGGTGATCTTATTTTTTACTTTGTAAACTTAAATATTGAAAAATTATTAACTGTCACATACCAAATTTGAATATCTCTGGACTCAAATCCATGGGACGGCTGATCATATTTTCGCGATGTTTTTCACATAGAGAAAGTTATTTAATTTTGTGGTCTGTACCACAGTCTTAAATTTGATTCTGCCGGGCTTGCGAAGAAATCGTGGCTCCGTTGCGAAGAAACTGTAGGAACCGCCCAGAGTGGGAGAAGTTATTATGGTTAGTTGATGTTATTTGATGTGGTATTTAAGTGCCAAAAAAGATGTATAAAAGCTATTTGTTATCTGCAAACTACCGACAGTTGCAAGCCTTATTTTAAAAATATGAAAATACTTATTCATAAACAGCTATGTTTTTTAAAAATAATATGTATAGATTTTCTAGAGTATCAAGTCAGCGTCGATGTGACCAGTTAAATTTTGTTGGATCTAGAACCACATTATTTAAGAAAAGCATTTTTGTAATGGCTCCAAAATGCATAAGAAGTGTAGAAAATGTTGGCCAATTTAAAAGTAAATTATTTTAATTTCTAGTAGAGATGACCTACTCCGCAGAAGATTTTTTAAATGATAATATCAATTAACGGCTATTGACATTTTATTTTATTTTTTTGATATTTATCGACATTATAATATATTAGAAACGGACTTGACTTTTGAAATCATTTATTTGATCTTAATTAATCTTTTGATTATTATCATTGCATGTTATTAAAATTATAGTACTTATTAAAATTATATAAAAAATATTTTTTTACCAATTACATTGGTAGAACATTGAGATCACGCTATAGTGAATATTTTTAAGACCTTTTATTTACCTTCGTTCACGAATAATGTTTGATATGATTTGATAATTTCCCACGCAAAAAATGCCTTTAATTTGTCAACACCTTTCTGATACACCCTGTATGTAGAATAGTTTAGTATGGGTTATAAGTATATGGATTAAATTTGTCTGCGACAAGAACAATGTTTTCAATGATGTTCAATGACTCTACAATTTTGTTATTAGGCATAAAGTTTATGATTTCTGTATAAAAGTCGCCTGACAAAACTAAAACTCCAAGGTACAATACTTTAATTCCCTTCCTCCACAACCGTTGCGTGAGCACTACAATAAAAATAGCCCATCTGTAGCACCACAGAGTTAAGCCGACCTTCATTTATTACTCAACCCTCCGCCACCGCACGCCTAGGTCGCGAGTTAAAATTGTTTATTAAACACCATTATCAAAGTTAGCCGCAACTACTTTGTAAATTGCGTTAGCACGTCTTTTTGTCTTGTTAGGGAGGTTTATTTATACGGTTATATTTTGTACCTTTGTACATTATTTAGAATTTTAGACTGTAGACGAGGTTCCGATATTTCCTAAATAATACTTCACCGCTGCCTTACTCGTTGGGGATTACAGGAGTGATGTTATGTAGGTAGGTAATACTTTACAAAATAACTTCCAGTTTTTAAAACCATTTTAGCTAACAAATCACAACGATAAACTTGAGTTTATCCGCAGATTTACTGCTTAGTGCCTTAATCAGACTTTATGAAAAAATACAGACTGCAGGGTTACCTATTAATAGCAAGTCTAAGAACAGAAGCCACTTTAAGAACGAGATGCACAAGGATAATTATTATTTGAAAATAAAAATACGCAATTGTATGCAAAAAGTTTCATGTTTGAAAGACATTTCAAAGGCACGCAATAATTTTTGATTCCGATCCCACACTAGACAAGGTATTGGTATCGAAGTTCATATCTCCGTACCAACTAAATGTTCCAATAAATCCGTTACCAGTCATTTGGTAGGCTGCAATTTTATAGGCACTAAACTCGGGGTGTTACAGGGTTATAAAATATTATTCGGCTGGGGACTTTCCATTGGGCATGGTTTACTAACCCTGTGTAAATGTTATGTTAGTCTTTGCCTGTTTGGGGAAATTTCCGTTTTCTTACGCATTATAGGGTTGATGACTATGATTGTTTACGTTGTGATCATTGCATGTCTGTTGAAGATATAATTGTTCATATCATTATAAGAATAATACCATCATTTGTATCAGACAAGAACTTCAATGCGCTACCTATTACGGTTAAAGAGAAACGGCCTTGAGATAGACAGACCGAGATATAAACGGTGTGGAGTCCAGATGATACCCTATGAATACAGAAACCTAAACCGGAACAATTTCAGGACGTTATTAAATAATTTATTTGGGAACAACAAAGGATACACAATATAAATCATAATATTAAAAATGGATCTTTTAAGCGTGCTCCTTCAATTACAGGAGACCACAGCATGCACATAAAACTATGTGTATAGATAAAAATAAAAATAAATGAGGAAATAAAAAAATTAGAATTAACATGTCAAGATTAAGCATTCATAATAACAATTGCTTAGTATTGGTACTTAATAATAATGATTTCACATTTATTGACCAGGTATTGGAGGGAAGAAACATAGTTAAATAGTTAATAGTGTTATAAGTTAATCTGATAGATTTAAGGTAATTTTGCACCGTCGTAAAGTGAATTAAAATATGCTTCATTAATCTGTTACTGGCGTTGACCATGACTTCGAGGTTTCAACCGCAGAACCATTTTAATAATTATTTCTTTATTTACATTTAAGAGTATCTCCAGGGCATCAAAATGTAGTTTTTATACTAGGTAATTTATCATGGCATTTCACTTCCTGAAAAACTCTTTTTATTTGACTTTACGTTATAAAATTCTTCATCTTAAAGTCATAAAAAATGTTTCAAGCGTAGTCAGCAGAAATGAGATCTTTGTTTTATCGTTGCGTCTCTATTATAATATTAAATCCCTTTCGTAAGGTCTGTAGGAAAGTTTGAAGAGGCTATTGACGTATGCTGGCCGTATTAATATTTAATTTTCCTCTCAGCAATCTGAAGATGGAAGGGTAAACAAGCGCCTTATTCAGAAGAGATTGACGTTTTTAGGGTTTCGTAGTCAACAAGGAACCCACCCTTATAGTTTCGCCATGTCCGTCTGTCTGTCTGTCTGTCCGCGGCTCAGCTCAGACTGTTAGTACTAGAATGCTGTAATGTGGCATGAGTATACATATTAATTACGTCGGCAGAGTGGTAAAATATATATATTTTTTTGGGTACCCCGCCTACGCCTAAAGTGGGATGTTTTTATTTCTCGTCTATATCCAATAGTGGGGTGTCGTTAAAAAGGTCGTTCAAAAATATTGTGAGTTTGTGACTACCATTTTTGGATTCAGGGATCCGTTTGCGTAATTTTAAGCTATAAAGTGCTTATTTTTTGTTACAGTCTTGTTCCCTGCCAGCTAAATGGTATATATAACGAAATTCAAAATAAAACTATCTCAGTTAAGTAGGACTTACAAGTTAACGAGTAATAATTGACTAACTTACATTTGCTGGGGAAAAAAACATGTTCTTCCCTACATTCCGAATGGGAGAAAATGTTTTTCAACTAATCTGTTAAGTTTGTTCTTGGGATAAAATTCGTCCCATTTACGAAATCCTTCATTGTGCGTGGTCCGACAAGCACTTTACCGTTTTTTTTTTTTAAATATAATCTTTCTTTAAATCGGTGTGTTTGAGTCTTAATACCTTTTCGTGGAGTAAGCAAGTTAAGCCGCTGTCTGGAAGCCGAAACCAAGTTGGGAAAAGGCGAGGCAGACGATGTATGAGTTTTAGAGACTGTGTGCATTAATATATTGCTAAGAGCGTTCAAACTAGTTTAATTATTTTATATCATCAACACATCATGTCGCCATTCAGTCTTTTCAGATAGCTAGGAAAAAATATACTCCTTATCTGAGAGAAATATAAAAGAAAAAGACATATTGTGCCGACGTCAAATAAATTGGGAAATGATCTTTATGATAATCTTAAGTCAAGTATTTCGTGAAATAATTCTTTAAAAAACAGTGGCACTTCGGGAGTGCTGACAGAAGTGAAAATTTAAAAAAAAAAAAATCGGCACCGCAGTAATCAACGCGTTGATGTCTTTTTAATGGTCAAAAGCTGGTGTCATCACAGTGTCGTAAAATCAATGGTTTAGTCCTCTCTCAAAAATGCCCAACGTGCCTAAAGAAGTTTTCACTTCAAAAACGTAAAAACTCTCGTATAGCAGGATTAAATTATAATTGAATGCTTGTCGCAGCCACTAACCACCTGCTATTTAATGAAACCGGGTTATTTAACGACGACACACGATTAACCGTAACCCGCTCGTTTTATTACAGAGAGAGGAAGAATTCGGAAAATGCTTCGTAATTGGAAAAGAATTGGTCGTTCTAGGGTGGCGGATAATGTAATATATGATGTTTATAAAGAGTGATATAACATAAATTAATTCTTGTATTTTGTATGTACATTGAGATTAGGTTGAAATTGAGGTTCCACACATTTATAAATTAGGTCCCTATTCTAATATAAATCCAGGACAAAACCAGAGCTTTTTCTTTGAGAATGTGTTTGTATGAAAATAAAAGATTTCACTTACTCGTACATCTGGTCGATTGGCAAAAACGATTACATATTGTAACATGTACCTCTAAGCTAAACAAAGTACATGTGAGTTATTTGTTGTGAGTTACGAGAAGAGTTATAAACCTTGGCAAAATACAATGTCTTTTCGACCATTGCAAGCAAACACCAAGATATCGTTTTATCCCTGTTACTAAATATTTGAGTAGTAAAAGGGAAAAAGTGTGTCACCTCTGCTTATTCCCCTAGGGAATAGCCGTCAACATTCGCAGCCCTTCAACAGTTTATAGCCCTATATTGTGCATAATAAAACATATTTTCCTTGTACTAAAACTAATATTTTTATTTTCCGCAGTTATGTAATGTTCGAAGTTTATTGTGTCAGTCAACCTTATTTCTTTGATTGGGTTTGATTGACAACATTGGTAGATGCAGGTATGTAGGCATTGGTACATGTATGATCTGTTTGCAAAAGTATCTTACAGATTAAGTCAAGATAAACATTTAATGTAAAAGAAAGCCAAGGAGAGAAAGAGTTAGAAGAAGTTGGAGGAGGCATAGGCCTCCTCCAACTTTTTATAGACCCAAACGGGGCCTTAACTAAATAAAATTGGGTATACTTACACCTACCTACGAAAATTGTTTTTAAAATGTTAAAATGAACGTTAAGGAAAATAAAGGCTATTTATTATTATTATTTAAAAAATGACCGACACAATTATCTCGGACTAAGGACGCGCACCGCTTGCGCATATCCTTAGTGCGCAGGGTGCGGGCTAGCTCCAATACTGTCCTGAAAATGATCGCTGAACGATTTGACTGCCCCTACATACGACAATGCTGTAACAGACATGTATAGCCAGGGCACTTAATCTGATTGACACTGACCTATATTTTAAATAAAAGAAAAACAAATGAAATGAGTGTAGGTAATCATTATTTTTAGTTTAATATTAATTCTGTGACCTTTATAATTTGACATATCATTTGCAATAATTTATATTTGACTTATAGGAAGGAGTGTTCGTGTGGCGTGAGTGAGTTTGTGAGAGGGAGAGATGAGGGGTATTATTATTACGTTTTAGTAATACGATAGAGGAACCCACGCAAAATAATTAATACATTGTTCGATTAATTACAAAGCCCTTTCAAGTGCAATGCAGTGCAGTGTTCTTTTCAGGAAACGGAGAGGGAGGTTACAAATTACACAATAATGAAGTTCCGGGTTTATAGTCACAGTGTTTATAAAAAACTGATTAATTTCTTTCTTGTCTAGGAGTTAGTCAACCGTTGTATACTGGAAATGGAATAAGTAAGTAATGGAGAATATTCCCAATGATGGGTAAGTCTCATGCAACTGAGATTGTAGATGATGTCGATCTTAGGTGTGGGAAGTACGGGATTTTTGTTGATCACTCACGAATAATACCACACTGTAGATTTGACTTTTTTTCGAATGCGAACCTTATAAAACTTTTGATGACCATAATTATTTATTATTATTTTTTTATTCAGTAGTACATATACATTTTATACATTTAAGTTGGTTCCAACATAAACTTATTAGACATGCACCAATATTATCGACCACATAATTTAGAGAACATAAAAAGCTTGAGTAGGTATTTGGAAAAACTAATAAAATTACAACGAGGGTGTGACCCTACAAAGACTTATAATTTGTATGTGTAAGCGAAGTACTCATCTATTAGATACTAACGAGCAAACATCGGTGACCAATCTGATCGTCCGTCCTAAAAACAAAAGTGGTGTAGGAATGTTTTTGAATTGGTGCAGGTTGTTCCTAAACGTATAAGTTTTTAATTATAGTTATTTTTCCTATTTTGTCTTGAATGTTATGATATTATTGTTAGGTATTATCGCGGGCTTGCGGACGGTGAGCAATGGGTAGCTCACCATCTGATAAGGACTATACCTATTAGATAGGTATCTATGGGCACGCCACAATTGCGGCGATAAGTCCCCTCCTAGTCCCCCTTTAAGGAGTGGCTAGAGAGGCGCCACGGCGTCCTCACCTTCCACCTGACGTAGGTCCTCACCGGACACGGTTGTTTTGGGAGGTTCCTGTTCAGGCTTTCATAAGGCGGGAGGAAACGTCCGGGTGTCACCATTGTGTGGATCGCCCGGAGGATACGGTTGAGCATACGGTGGAGGTCTGCCCAGCTTGAGCGTAAGTGTGGGAAAGTCCGAAAAGGATACCTTGGCCCCTGGTAACATGGAACCTGTAGAAACACGGGTGGGTTTTAGGCAGTAAGCGTCTGACACCCCCTTTCGCTTCGCCCAGAGCGGGAGAAGTTATTTGATTTCCCAACCAAAAAAAAAGATAGCTATCTATATTTTATAAAAAATATTGCTTTTGTAAAATTGGAATAAAGAAGTTAAACTTAACTATTTTTTCCAAATTACTCCCAAGACATTGAAAGTACCTATCTGTAGCGATATTCATAGATTCATAGTGAAATATTTGTCACCTAGAAAATACTGCAATATGCCAAGATATCTTCCCATTTCGCTCTACTTTCCTAATCTTGTTACAAAACAAAACGTAACTTTTTTGCCAGAAGCGCAAATAAAAAAAAAAAAAAAAGAAATTGATGCATGATGGAAATGCCGGCTGTTTCAAAATCCCTTATAACTGGGGCTTGCTAAACTCGGGACTATATTCACTTGCCAACACTACGCCTTCGCTGTTACCCCGGGGAGCTAAATATCTGAAGGTAGATACTTCCCCTTTGTTGTGTTAAACTTAGTTGGTATTGACAGATAATATTATTAGGTAATCCCGGCATTTGTTCCGGGAATGATACTGATTATGCGGGGAAATGTTTTGAGCACATCTGTTTTGCTATAAGTGGTGTACAATAATTAAGTGAAAATAAATAAATATTAATTTACATCCATTAACCCGAATCCCACCTATACTCCATAGGTTTAGGTAGTTAAATAAATGTAAACAAATCGTAAAAAGGGTTTTTATAGATAAAACTTTCTTGTTTAAAATACGATAAAAAAAAAGATTATTGCAATATACATATTTATTACACATACATACATACATACACACGCTACACACATACATATATTTTTTTTTATATATAACAATTGATTTTTACTGTATGTTAAACTTTATCATTTATTAAACTATTCTTCGTAGATGTAACTGGTTGAACACATTTTTTTTAGTTAGATTTATTTTTATTAATATAATATTTTGTAATCTGTCTATTGTAAAGAGCCCGAACTCTAAACGTTAACGAATTACAACGTCACTAAATTTAAGTGTACAACTGTGACGTAGCATGACAGCTGAAGTGACAGGTATTACATTTAGTCGGTTACTTGACAGCTGTCTCGTCACGTGGTTTTTCTTGTTTACTATTATTAACTACCTAAACCTCTGGAGTATAGGGTCGTTGATAGCTATGCTCTATCTATGCTTAATTAATCTTCTATAATAATGAAGAATGGTTAGATAACTTTTGTCTACGATAGATAATATCAGTTACGTTCAGTAACTTATATTATCTTATTACTTAGTCTAATGTGTCCATATCTGGATAGGTACTTACTTCCATACACCCAAGTAAGTACTGCTTTTAATATCTCGTCTCTATATTCCAAAAAAAATTAAGGTACTTACAAGTTATATACTGTTATGCTAATCCAAAGGGAATTGCGGGATTTGGAATAAGAAGCCATAAGGATCCAGGCTTCAGAAGCCAGATAATTGAATATGCCACAAATTACTCGTAATTATAGAGACGGCTAACAGAAGCCATAGTAAAGTGTTCAATATCGTTAATTTGAAGAATAAGAAGAAGTATCAGTCTACTTAGCCTTTTTCTCAACTATGTTGGGGTCGGCTTCCAGTCTTACCGGATGCAAATGAGGTAAGGACAAGTATAATAAATGAAAAAAATAAGTTTATTCTACACTACGCTTTAATTAGATTCATTCACGTAGCAAATACACGCTTTTCTTTGGCTTTTCCGTATCATAAACTATTTATGTTTTGTCACACGATGATCCAATAAGATGTACCTACCTAGGTAAAAGCAGGACAAACAAGCTTTCATATAGTGACTATTTAGTCTACTTATTTTTATGATCAAGGAAGTGATGATAGTCCAATCCGTTTCTATCTTCCATAATGTGTACCATAAGTACACTAAACCTACACCAAATAAATATAAAACCAATTAATCAAACACAACAGATGATAATGAATGTTCCTATTACACACACAAACAAGGATACAACTCTTCCATGTTCCTTCACTCCTGGTACCTCCAAATAATAGAACAACTCCTCAAGGGAGTCATCATTCTGTTCTGGATGTTTTATCATCGTTATGAATGTTATAATATGCTTTCTTATAGTATGGCGATAAGGTATGTAAGTTTAATATGCTATGGATAAGGATACGTTTTTAATGCGCATGTGTACTTACCACTGTGAATTTAATTGTGTATAGTTGTACAAAGATTTTTTGGCGCGTGGTCAAAATTGGAACTAAAGCCATCTAGTTATTCAACAAAATATGTTTAAATAAGTTGCCCCTCTGTCAATGACATTAAGGAGCCAAAAGTTACTAGTAGCACTTTACTTTTAAAATTGATAATTAACTTCATTAAGACGAAGATAAATATAATAATATAACTTAATCGGAAACAACGCTGAATAACTTGTATTTTGAACACATTTCTAGTGAGGCCCAGACTTCACCAAATCGGAGACGAGACAAGAGGAGAGGAGATGTGTTTTAAACAACCTATAAAATTTCTTTATTCACACATCTCGTCTCCACTCAGCGTCAGTGGATATACCACTCGGAGATGTCTCATATTTGGATGGCCTGATCGAAGCGGAGATGTGAGCTGTGCCTCGCCGAGATTGAGCTGGATGGCGGAACAATGGGGCGATGTGAGCTGTGCCTCGCAGGCTGGCAACGGCGGCGCGCAGCGGAGACGAGAAGAGATGTGAGCGGCGTGCAGTGAGCGGCGCTGCTAGATCCCCCGCGATGTGAAACCCGGCCGCCCGCTCTAGCTAGTACACATCTCTGCTCCAGTCTAGGCAGTACGCAACTTCGCACAGCTTCGGTGGATTCACCCTAACTGAAAAACATCTCTTCTCGTTTCCGCTTCGGACATCTCGGCACATCTCCGCTTTGGTGGAGTCCGGGCCTGACATTTTACAAAATAAATGCACAAAATAATGTTTACCAACAGCGTCCCCGTCACCGTCATTCGAGAGCCAGAAGATCGTTGTAGCAGTGTAGTGCAATTATTGACATTAACTGTCATCACCACCACAGCCACCACCTTTGTCTCTCCTTAAGCATGAGTGCCTTTGCTTTTCAATGTTGCTATCACAGGTTGTCATAATGAATACTTTATTGAAGCAAGCCTATAAATAGATAGGTCCTTAATCAAAATTTTCATATCGGTATCTCAGCAAGCCTAGTATAAAAATATAAAGACATTTCAGCAAGTCATAGTAATATATCAGATCTGTAATTTCATGCCTGCGTTACTATATTTTTATAACCTAAACGAAAGTTATTACCTTTCAGACTACGTCTCGACAAGGTTATCAAGTTGTTATTATTTTTGGAACAGCTTTTATATTTTGAATACTAATTCCTGCCCGCGACTTCGTTCGCATTTTTTACGACAAAACATATCCTATGACACTCGGTAATAGTAAAAACGTTTTTATAATCTGATGAGTAGTTTCAGAGATTACTTATCTACATACAACCTCTTTATAATATTTGTCTAGAAGTATAGATAAATATTATTAGGTACCATAGATGTATTATTAAAACTAGCGTTAGATTGGCAATGCAAAAGAGAAAGTTATTGTCTAAGCGCAGATTAGAGCGAGATAGATAGACGAGACCATTCACTTACACGCTATAGGCCAGTATCGGCCAACGTCAGTCGTGAACGAAATAAATCCCTCTTATTTAAAAAATATCCGGGGTTTTAAAGAGAAAATTTGTTTCTAGTAGACGTAATTAATAATGGTTACGTGTGCAGTACCTGGATGTAACTTAGATAAAAAGCAAAACCAGCGAATTTATCATTTCACACGTAAGTACAACTGCAATGTTTAACTGCCTAAATGCAATGTTTTAGAACTGCTATGAAAATTTATTATACAATTTTTTTTCCTTTATTTTTTTTCAAAATAAAGACTTTTACTTAAAGCAATCGATCTAGCTAGCACGATAAACCCTCCCCATCCATTTTAGTTTAAGTAAAGTAGAAAAAGTAAGTTTTGTTACTTTATTTTAATCGCCTACACTCGTGCACTTTAACGAACACATAATCTTCTATCAATCCTCTTAAGAGATTTGATAGAAAACACACAATATAGACCTCTCTCAATATCATAAATCCCTTAATGATGCATAAAAAGAAAGCCGCAAAGAGAAAGACACTGTCGATGACGAACTCTTGGACACCATCTTGGTCAAACTCTCCCCTATCAAGAGAAGAGCGATTGAACGATCAATTTCGACAATAATGAAAACAAAATCAAAACAACTAAGAAATACCGTTCCGATCTATCTCCATTAGAGTTCGGAGACGCTCTTGCATTACGTTACCACAGATTACCAGTCTCTATGCCAAAATCATGTGATGACTATCGCTGTGACGATTTCAACGTTGATCATGCTCTATATTGTAAAAAGGATGGTCTAATAACACGTCGTCACAATGAAATTAGGGACCTATTTTGTGACTTATGTCAACACGCATGGGGAAAAGTAGTTAAAGAACCCATAATCTCCGAAGGAGGTTGCGACTACGCGGAGACCTTTCCTGCCGAGGCGTTTGGGATGAGACGTTATTTGATATCCGTGTATTAGACACTGACCCTTCTTCTTATATTTCACGCCCTGTCGCCTCTATACTAAAATCCGTCGAAGAAGAAAAATAAAGAAATATTCAAACGCTTGCAAAATGCGACATGTGATATTTACCTCCCTTGTTGCATCTGTTGACGGAATCTTCGCCCAACAAATGTCTACCTTCGTAAAACATCTTGGAACTGTTCCATCGTTGACCATTGGAACAGGCCCACGAGCGTAGTCATAAGTTGGCTAAGATCAGGAATCGTGATCTCAATAATCCGTGCCACTAGCATGTGCATTCGCGACACAAGGCATCAATTTAAACAAATAGCTAAGTTATTTGGCTTCGACGATGGAGCAGCCCTACCTAGAAAAAAACTGGTGTCCATGTGGTCGATGAGCTGAGAAGACGTCGATTGCAATAAATCGCGATAGATAACTGAGCTTGTGTTATGTTATGTAATGTTATTTTCCGATGATGTAAATAAACCATAGTTTTTTTTAATTTAACGAATACATATAATATTTAATAATCTACTGGTACCTGTTGTTCATTATTACTCGAAGAGAGACAAGTTTTGGAAGTTAAAATATAATTTTGTTGTTCATTATTACTCGAAGAGACGCAAGTTTTGGAAGTTGAAATATAATTTTAACGTTGATAGTTCAGTCACCCCAAAAATTATGATCTTGCTGTTAAATTAACTTGCTGCATTAACTTCTTTCAACTTGGAAAACGAATGTCTTGTGTCTTTTAAAAACTTTTCTTATATACTTGATATTCAGATGTTTGATTTGCCAGCATTATCTAACCATAAACTTCTGTCAATAAATCTAATAATCGAACATTATTTGATTACTAGAATAAAGTAGGTATGAAAAAAAATACTTCCAAAGAAAGTTTACGACATTTTTAAAATAAAGGAGACGGAAACGATTACACACACTCTTGGGCCTTTCAGGCCATGGTACGGAGCGAGAGGAAATGGGAGGCCGTCACCTCCTTCTGCGAAGCTGTAATGCTCGCGAAGGAGGAGGCGGAACGCGAGGGAGAGGCAAATTTCGCGCCCTCACGCCCCTAACCGCCGCAGGAGGAGACGCCCAGGGCGTCGGGAATCGCAAGGCGATTTCCGGCCACCGTAAGCGCGGGCTTGCGGACGGTGAGCAATGGGTGGGTCACCGTCCGATAAGGACCAGGCCCGGGTCGACGGCGCGTTGTGTTCCACGCGCGCCTCAAAGAGATGTCAGCAGATTTGAAGGGGTCCACTAGGGCCGATGCCTGCCGGGGTTGTGAAGAAAACCGAAAGGGAGATCATGGCCCCCGGCAACAGGGCAACCGAAGGAACACGGGTGGGTTTTAGTCAGTAAGAGTCTGACACGCCCTCCCGCTCCGCCCAGAGCGGGAGAAGTTATTTGATGATTTCCCACCTTCAAAAAAAAAAAAAAAAGGGCCTGAATGTAACGAGATGAAAATGGTGTAAATTTTTAGATTCAAACATATATTATTGTATTGCAGAGACTAGTTGCTATCCCACAATTCACACAGCGATCTATAGTTTCAACAATATCCAATTCCAAGTCAATCGTGTGAGCGATCTTCGGTGTCCAGTGTGAAAACAAAGGGTCGTACACGGTAGGGAGGGTCAGAATCCGTAAAAAAACAAAGCAATGATCGTTGAAAATGAAAAATAATCAGGAAAGCACTCAACACGTATCGGAAAACACGAAACAAGTGGCAGCTGTCTAGTAGGGGTGGGCGTTGCGACGACGAACCGTTTACAAAGACCGTTTTGTGTTTTGTGATGATGAAACCCTTTTACGTCCTGGGTTCAACTTCAAACAGTCTTCATTGCACAAATCAGTCTTCGAAATTGTTGGTGCGATTTTTATTTTACATTTAAGAACATACAGTTGGGTACAATGATTGAACTATGCATCACACTCGTAAAACAGTCCTTCCAATAAAAAGTGAACTCTTTGTCAATGAACTACAGTAATCATGTTTTACCAGTTGTAAGTGCCGTCGTTCGTGGTGCGAAAAAACCATTTCATATATTTCAAATCGTTGATAGTTGTAACAAACTGCGCTCGACGAAAACGCAATTCTATTCCATGTTGGATAAGTTTCGTCCTTTAACCGTTTTCTGCAACCGTTTTTGTCGTTAGGAAAACGGTTTCATCCGTCAAAATTCGACAACGACCCACCACTAATGTCTAGTGTCAATGTTAGTCAGCTCATGCCAGTACAGAACATGCACTGCCAGTGACATAGACTAAAAATATAAGACTGATTTTTATCGATATGAAATTGATAATCATTATTTTGGTTTATCAGTCATTAATGATGTTTTTGTTAATTAAATGCATAAAAGTATATATAGTGCATTTAATTACTTTGAGTTAATTATAATATCTAGTGCTACGTAGACCTACTACTAAACTTACTAAAGAAAACCTACCTAGGTTTTCTTTTTAGTTGTGTAATCGATTACTTTAATCGATAATCTCGCGAAAACGACCTTTTCTCCTGCATCCAGATGGGGAATTGAGCTGATTTTTGATATCCAAGGATAAAAATATGACTAATTTTTTCGATCATATCTCAACTTATTTATTTCATTTGGGCCCACCGTTCCCCATCTCCTTTGTTCTCTTTGGAGGAAAATAAATGTCCGACATGTTTTGATTGTGGTTTTATTTTTGTTCCTTTAAAAATTAAGATCGGTAGGTATTCATTTTATCCGCTTTGGATAAGAAGACACGAAGAGACAGCTCAATATTCGAAGTTGAGGCAGCCAGGCAGCACTATTTGTCTCCTACACCTGCAAATCACACGCGAGTGACCGAGTTCCAAAAAGGAGGAGGTTATATGTTCGTAGTGTATTTATGTTATTTTATATTTTTATGTATGTACACCGACTGCTCCGTCAATTGTGAACCGATTTAAAAAATTTTTTTTTTTGTGTGAAAGAGTATGCTTTCGAGGTGATCTCGTATACATTTTACTAACTTAGCTTGAATAGTTTTTGAGTTAGCTTGATGATGTATTTCTGTTGGCGCTATAACAACAAATACTAAAAAACAGAATAAAATAAATATTTAAGGGGACTCCCATACAACAAAATAATTTTTTTTTTAGCTTCTTTTTATAGATAATGGTACGGACCCCATTATGCGCGAGTCTGACTCGCACTTGGCCGGTTTTTTTCCCACTTAGTATGTGGATGATATGATAAGTTCCTGTTACTGTTATTTACATAGCAGGTAGTGGTATTCGAATTTGTGTGAGGTAGGTACCACAACTAAAAAGTGAAAAATTAAAACATTTTACAAAAAAACAACCGACTTCCAAAAAAACACTACAAAATGAAAACTTTAATATTTCGGAAGTCTGTGGCAAAAAACGAAAATTCTAAACCAAAGACACCGACTTCCGAAAATAAAGTTATTTTTAGCCTGGCTTTATTTACCACATTGCCGATCTAACGTATAATATTATATGTCTATGATAGGTACCTAACCACACGAAAAGAAGGAGAAGTAGGTATGTACCTATAATAAAAGTATTTTTAAAAGATGTTGAAAGTATATAAATTATAATATCAATGTAAGAAAGTGTGTTTATAAAACTTCGTTGCCAATGGTTCTGATGAGGTATATAATTAATAATATTTGCTAACAATATTTTTTTTGCATTGGTAGGATTTTTTTTTCAGACTCTTGTCATACCTTTTTACCACCCATTAAGTGAAATGTTCTTAGATTTTGTGAGCATATTAGTTGGTATTTTGAGAGTAACTAAACTGTCTTTTGCTGTAAGTTTTGTGTGAAACGACGTCATCAAAAGATCAAAAGTAGGTACACAATAGACCACCGATCACAAAAATACATGACTGAAATCACTCCAGAGTAAAAATCAATTTAATCTATGTCCATAGTCGTTAGGTTTGCGGAATCCTGTTATTTGGTTCCGGTAGAGACTTTAGGGTTGCCTCCCTGTAACTCGGTTACGGAGTAATCGGGGAACGAGTCGTGATTAACTGCAGATTGAGGCACTAGTATTGGATACTAGTTCCATTATGAGATAGTTCATGTCACGCGGGAGACTTAAGGCTCTTACAAACAGGCGCGACACGCGACGCGACACAAAGACACCGCTCGTCGCGCCTGTTTGAAAGAGCCTTGATTTGTGATAATTGGAGAGACAAAGACAGCTTTTCTTGAACACATAAAAACATCCGTGCGCTCTGGGTCCTGTTATTGGGCCTAAAGACGTAGCAGATGGCCCCACGGTTCCGCCATTATTGTATGTTCAACCGTCTGCAGAACATCCTGTATATTATATTATTATCACGTAAGTACTAGACAATTAAACGCTGGTGATTGATCAGTCTTGTTTTGTATCACCATGTCAATAAGGCAAGTAGTGTGTAATGACAATGCCGAGGTCAAAATTTGAATGTTATTGAACTCTAAGTATAAATATGCATGCTAAGTTAAAGCTTTAATCTCGAAAACAAACAAAGGCGGCACCGCCAATAAAGTACAAACTACATTAATTGGCCCGAATACTCGAATATTAGAACGAAAGTAAATAAATCTATTGCTTTAGTAAACCAAAGATAAATATCAGAAAATTGCAAAAGTAAAATATTATTACAGTGGCGTGCAGAAAAAAGTACCTGCAAGTTTCCTTCAAAAGAAAATATGCAAGGAAAGTTAAATGGAAATAAGTTAGTTGGAAGTCAAAGTTGATAGTAAAGGAACTTGCAGTTGTTCTGAAGTTATTCTTGTTTTAAAATTAATTATTAATCTAGCGGCTGGAATGATAACTTATTATATTATTGTTTGTTCGTGTGTAAAATGGCTGAAATTAGTAAAGAACAGTTAAAACCAATTTTTAAAGGAGAGTGACCACATGGTGTAAAAAGGTTAATTGGATAGTTATAATTCCCAAGAACACTGCATTTTTGTTTTTATTCTTTAAAGCAAAATATTTTTTTTTTTGTATTTTCAAGTAAACTTGCCTTTGACCAATATTTTTTCCTGACTTGCTGAACCCTTATTTTGCTATTCTGAAACCCTTTGACCAATATCTCACCTAATTAGCTAAAACCTTTGTAGTAAGTTGTAATGCGGTGAACGTTAAGTAAGTATCTAATGCTTTTCCACCTGATACATTTTTTTTCTCGCGATTCATGCACGGTTCATGGCATTTTGTGTAAAAAATAGGTGCTTAATAACAGAGCTCGTTGTTTAAAATAACATTTTTTAAACGTTTCGAAAACGTTTCTTTGAACAACATTTTGTTCGGAACGAAAACTATTCCGCAAACAAAAACCGATATATTCCACAGCACGTACCCACGCACGGGGCGTGCGCTAACAAGTATGAACTTCTCTAGTTAAATTGTACCTTATCTTTATTTCATTACATCATTGATTCCAATGCGCTTGCCGTAAACTCGCAACACAACCCTGTTGCGAGTTTCCTATCGATCAAACCAAAAATGAAAAAAAGAAAAACGGTTAAAAACGTTTCATTAACCGAGAACGATTTAAATTTTGTTCTTCTTCAAAAACGTTTTTATATCGTTCCGTTCGAACATAACCGGAAAAAATCGTTTCTTAGGTTTTTAAGATGAAACCATTCCGAGAGATATACTGTTATCCGCGCCCTGCTTAATAATCGCAAAACTGAAGATTCCAGCACCAGTAGTATTGTTAACAAAGATTCATTTATTATTAGTATAATTAGTATATATGTGTAATACGTACGTGCAGTAATTATGATAATAACCAAACAATTAATTCTAATTGTGGTCTCAATTCATTTACCGGTAAGTATGTTATTGTTCCGTTCCAGATCAATTAACATAGCTGATTGTAATTTGTAATGTCCATTGGGAATTTGGAAGTAGTTAATTGATTCAGGCGTGACCTTGCGGAAATCCATTATAAAATGATGATGTGGATATATTTAGTAACTTGTTCCGCTTAGCTATTTCTAAAGAGTCTTCAAAAGACCCTGGAAGAAATCGACACGTGTTTCACCTCTCAACGAGGCATCCTCAGGATGACGATTGACTTGTTGCGAACTCGAACACGGCGTGTTGCCACACCAAGCACCGAGTGCAGACTTTTTTTTTTAATTTTGAAGAAGGTATAGTAGTTAGTAGAAATTTTTGAGGTTGAGAGTACTAGAGTAGATATTAATGATTACCTAATGTGTATCTGAATTGTTCTTGCAAATATTATGTTTCTCTTCCAATTTTAACTATAAAATCATTTTCAGTGGAATTTTAACAGCTAGGTAATTGATACTACACATATATCCCACTATTACTCAAACTAGCCTTCACTCGAGTCCAAAACTGATTAGTTTGCTAGACCGGACAATTCCGTAACACGTAATCAAATAATAACGTGAACGCACTCAATCATAACGTTGATCATAATCTAAGATTAGCCTATTTGTAAACTAAGACCCATTTTATGCGTCATTTTAAGTGCGTTACCCGGTATGAAAAGCTTTTTCATTTTGAAATGTTTTATGAAGTCAAGCCTTATGTCAAGTTATATACAACTAGCTGTTACACGCGACTTCGTCTGTAATCTAGGATGAAAAATAGATAAATCCGTTCAGCCATTTTAGCGTGAAAGTGTTACAAACAATCAAACTCACTTTCGCATTTATAATATTGGTTAGGATTAGGTTGTAGAGACGAGAATACGACAATAAATGAAAACACTGGCAATACTAAATAATAGGAGTATTCTGGAACTATCAAATTTATCCGAAGATTGAAATAACAAAAGTATTTTTTTCAAACAATCTAAATAGTGGTGGGCTGACTGTGCGTTTTGCTAATATTTGAGTAGCTATACGGACGAAACTATTGAATACATTTGACTGAAGTTTTGTATGCAGACTGGGAACGTCATTAGAAAAACGCAGTTTAATTTATTGCCGTCTCCACCGTGTATATGTAATTTGTATATGTAATATTTTAGTTAACCTATCACAACACCAAATCTAAGATTAGTTTCTAACTTTCTTTAGGGTTTCTTTTTATGAGAGTTTATGTTCGGCTGACCCCTCGTTTTAAGAAAAAGTTTGAACATAATGGAATTCAGACTAAAGCCACTATATTTTCTACTTTACCGTATATTTCCTGCTAGAGTATTTCTCTAAGCGCAATTACCTCATACTACTCACATTTTAATTAATGTATGGGTATGTTGTATGTACCGCTACTAATCCCAGGGGTTAGCAGAGCTCTTAGTAATGTGTTATAATTACTTGATTTAGTCGGTAAGCTTTGTACTTCTAGTGAAACTTAGTTATTAATAGTGTAAGTATTCTTGAATAGTGGGAGTTTTTAGGATATAATTTAGCTTTGATTTGGTAAATAATAAATGATTTTATTTTTGTAAGTAGGTTTGCACAGACACTTTTTATACGTCAATCATATTTTAAAAAATAGATGAGGTTGGCTTTTCCTAGCTGACTACTCTGAGAAGAAAGGCCTCAAAGTCAAAATTCTGCTTGCCATTTAATTTTAATAAAAAATCTGTTTTTTTCGTATTTTATATTTTTACTTATTACACTTATTTTTACGCCTATATTTAACAAATAAAAATAAAAAATACTTTCACTTGACTTCAGAAAATTAGGAAACAAAGTCTTAATCATCGCTTTGGGACCAAACAACATTACATTCGTCTTTTCCTTACACTAGGATGCATTTAAACATCAAAGCTACAAAAGCAAACTGCACCTAATAATTCTGGCCGCATTTGTACAAAGTTTTCAAATATCAATCAAATGATTGAACTACGTTATTTGTGTTTGTTTTAATCCTTTTAAAACTAGTTACCTATCTGTACAAAGCGATTTTAAATATTGGTTTTTGAATACTCATTTCTGCAATTCGAGTATTTTTATACTCTATGTGTACTCTCTTATCTGTACTAATATTATAAAAAGTTAAAATTTATTTGTTTGTTTGTAAGTTTGTATGTAGGGGGTAATCTCTGGAAGTACCACCAATCGAAATTGATTTTTTTTATTTGCATTGGATAGCCCAATTTTTGAGGAAGGTTATAGAGTCGGACGAAGTCGCAGGCAGAAGCTAGTGGTAAATAATTCACAAAATAGAGGGGCCAATTCTCATATTTTTAAGAACGTTCACATTCTAATCTCTGTCTCAATTTGTCAAAAAAAAAACCTCTAATTACCCTACATTTTTGACAAGGTTTTGGCTTTGATTGTCGCTGAGATGAGATTGTTAGGTTTCAATTTATTCATACGTAATTGTTGGATATTGTACTGGCAACACCGAAAGATTCGATTAGTCAAAATGGCGGAACAACGGCCTTCTGGGTCGGGCGCTCATAACGGTAGGTAAGACGTGCTTAGTGGCAAAATAAATATTAAAATACTGATTAAATAGTGATATTATATGGGGAATAGGAGATGTGTGTAGAATGGTGTACAATATTGAATTTGATGTTGGCAAAGAAATATAAATGAATGACAAAATATCCTGGTGTTTCATATTATTTTCCTTATCCCTGAAATATTGTAAATATGTAGTTTTATTAAACAGTTGTAGATTATGGATATTGGGATAGTGAATTAAAGATTCATTTGGGGATTAGTATCTATTTTGAGGTTAAATAATTATATTCGGAATTGAATTTGTTATTTTAGAGCAAGGATGGTTTTTATTATAAGATTGACTTGAATTTGAACGTTTTAAAGTACGAGAATTGGCCTTCTGATTGACTTGGTTCAAGATTGATTTAAGTATTATCAAAATCATAGAAAGGATGATTTAGGCGAAAGGTAATTGAAAGTTCACATTACAAAAAAAAAAAAAAAACATTATTACAATAAAAATAATAGTAGTTCCTGAAGCATGCAACTTTAATTATTGTTGAATTACAACTACAATCAATTAGATTGTTTTTTGTAAATTTTGACGTTCAAAAGTGCCTATTATATGCCTAATTGAAAATAATAAATGATTTGATTTTGACTTTGATTGAAGAAGTAGACTTTTCGTTTTCTGCACTTTAATCCGCAGAGGTTTTCCATAGAGAAAAAAACTTCAATCAATCACCCTAGCCTTTTGCCAACTATGTTGGGGTCGTCTACTAGTCTAACCGAATGAGCTGAATACCAGTATTTTACATGAAGTGACTGCCTATCTGACCTCCATAACTTAATTATTGGGTAACACGATCCCCCAGGGTAACATAGACTTTTTGGGCTTCTCACACCCCGTAACGACTGTCAAAGATCTTCGAATGACACTCGGGACCAACAGCTTAACGTGCTTTCCGAGGTACGGAGGGGTCTCGATTTGTAATAGATGGTCACCCATCCACGAACCGACCGCGGCAAGCTTAGCTTAACTTTCGATCGACACGTGCTGTTATTATTTAGCCACAAGCCCTTCTCCTAAACCTCAAGAATACAAAAAAAACAAAAAGATATTATCGGAATACAAAAATGTATGGAGACAACTTTCTGTATAAATATTATCGGCAAGGGAAACAAATAAGGGAATAAATTGGACTAAACGTTACGGTAGCTTCTCTCCTATTTATTACTAAGGGGGGAATTTCGTATAAAATTGCACGAAAACGCTCATTCGTTTTCGTAAATGGTATTAGTTTGTGGAACTCTTTTTTTTGCGGGTTTTACGGAGAGGTTAATTTTTAAGCTACACGTAACACTTTGAAAAAAAAAGTGCTTGCAGTCCGTTAAAATGCTTCCATTAAGGGTTCAACTTTTATATTTTGTCACACATTTTTCAACTCAACGTGCTCGCCGTAGGTGATGGTTCACACCATAGATAATACTAACTTGTATTATCTATGATATGCATGAACATAAATGTAAGGAACAGCTGTTTATTTTTTCCGCGATTTCAAATATGGTCTCAAAAAAAAAAAACTCCGAAGCTCAGAACGTTATAAGCCTCCTGTTACAAGTAAAGGCTCTGTGCGAGCGGTGACTTTGTGTCGCGTCGCGTGTCGCGCCTGTTTGAAAGAGCCTTAAAGTATGTTGGAACTCGAGTAAGAAAGTAACGTGTTTAAGTTTGGGCATTGGTTAAAAATTTTCCTTGCTCATGTCGGGGCCTGCTATTGGCAAGCTCCTGTCAAAAGTGTCAATCTGTCAGGCTGCCACGTTATTGACAGTCCGCCATGACAGAGGTTTGCCAGGACGGAGGAGCTCGTATACCGTTTTATGCTTATATAATGCGGAGCCATGAATGGGAAAATATATTGCTGTTTTTTTTGCAATAAGTAGGTAATCTACCATCCTGATGCCCAGCCTCATAATCCTACTGAATTAAAGTATGATTTCTAGCATACCTAGCTAGAAATCATACTTTAATTCAGTTGGATTATGAGGCTGGGCTTCAGCATTATTTTGATAAGTTAATGCGACTTCCAAAGGAGTGTCTATTTAAAGAGAGATAATATTTCCATCATAACAAAAATTAGGATAAGTGAAAATAACGTATAATTAACTAATTAAGTCATCTTAGATATTTTTTAAATTATTTTTCTGTGAAATTAGTGATGAAAAATTATTCACTCGAATGGCGGTTTTTTTTAAGTTAATAATTTAATTTGTAATAATTTATTAAAGTTAGGAAACAAATGAAATGAAAAGGAATGAAAAAGGAGTTATTTGTTTAGTACAATTTAGGAAATATCTCTTTTTGGTTAAAATGAAGTGTACAAAGTGTACTCCATTATTTAGGTTCTCTACATTCTTTATATTGCTAGTGCTACTTACTCAACACAATATAACTGAATTTTATCTCTTTTTGATTTATATAATTTTGAATGTAATGGAAATATCTCTGTTTGAACAATCACTTAAAATATTTATTATTATTGGAAATAACGCTTTCTGGCGCAGTCTAAAAAGCACAGATGATGTAACCCAACCCAGACTACAGATTAAAAAAAAAACTATGGAATGTGTGTGTTTGTTCAAAGGGAGATACCCTTTGAACAAACACTCCTCAATTACACTATAGTTTGTTATGGAAGTTTGTAGTGAATTTTTTATTTCTCAACAACTTTTCCCACCGTTTCGTCCACCCACAAAAGTCAGGACAATGCATCAGCTGTTTTTATTTGTTCTTTGATTCGTTAAAAGTTCCGTGTATTCGGTATTCATTTCTAATATAAAAATATAACGGAATAGTCCCGCATCGCCATAGGTAGACCGATATGCATTGTTGAAAACTTTTAATGAACCAATAGTCCTTTTGTTGTACCGTTTCAAAGACATACCGATAACGACTGGATCGGGGATGAAAATGATTGTTAGTCGTCAAAAAATATTTATTGATTTGCCACAGAAACTGAAGTCGCAATTTCAAAATCATTTGCAAATATGGGGAAACAATATGTAGATGTTTTACATTAATGTAGGTAATAATATTATATCACAGTCTTGGCTAATCACCATATTTTACGCTTCAGCATGCAAAGTACATAAAGTCAAGACAACATTTTTTTTTTAAATAATAAAAATAAAAAAAATATAATAAAATAAAATATAATTATATTTTATTCCATTTAAAAAAAAAAAAAACACGTAAATCCTTACCTTTATTCTGCAAATATATTACTAATGCTTATCACTGTACAAAAGCTTTTTATTCTTTTTCAGGTGCCTGTTTTCATTAATCAAAGACTTTTTAAATTATCATCAACAACAAAATAAAATACTGATAACAGAAGATTAAACGAATTGATAACGACTGATCAGATCTCCTTTTTATTTTTTTTTTAATTTTACTTTATTGGGACATAAAACAGTTACACTTTTAAGTTCTGAGTTGAGCTACACGATTACTGACAAATGCGTGCACTGACTGGACAGGTCCACTCAAATCTGTATGGTTCTTTCCTCAAAATACCATTTCAGACACAAACCTACATGGTCCTCAAATGAAATGCTCTGACCAAGATTGACATTAATGAATTTTATATATACAATGACAAGACTATTTACTTATAAAGTATTATATTATTTTAATTATTGTGAATGTGAAGACTATGTGGGTCATTCCTTTTTGTTTAGTTTTAATTTTTTTCTCATTTAGTTCTAATTATGATCTGACAGTTTGAGTAATTTATGTGGCCTACCCAAACGTCCTTTTTTTTTGGTATTGTTCGTCGAATCGTTGAGCTCCTTAAATTCTAAGTTGAGCTGCACGATAACTGACAAATGCGTGCATGGACTGGACAAGCCCTCTCAATCTGTGTGATGCTTTCCTCAAAAGACTACTTCAGACACCAATCTACATGGTCTTCATATGATCTGACCAAGATTATGTCTGGACTATAAAAAAGAGACTGTGACCTCTAAGTTTGTTTCGGCCTTTCTTCTCAGAGTTGTCCGATAGGAAACGCCGACCTCATCTAGTTTTTTAAAATATGATTGAAGTGTAAAAGTATTAGTACAAACCTACTTACAGAAATAAAATCATTTATCATACAAATATAGGATGATTTTGACGTGCGTATTTTTATTATCAGAAAATAAATTGAATATTTTGCTGCTTTATTTTTTCGGGACAATAAATTGACAGATATGGATGCGGTTCCATCGGAAAATGAGCGACGGAGGCGTTGTATGTATGAAAAGTAGATTGTATGGGCAAATATGAATAAGAAAATAAGAAAGCCAATGTATCTTTTCAATATACACATTTCATTTAGGTATACAATGTATAGGATAGTTTTTATGATTATCAAAATTACACGTTTTCGGATGTATGGATCCTTCACCAGTGATGATTATCGAACAGAAATTAGCCTGATTATCTTTCTGACTGACCGTTCATGTAACCTATCTTCTATATGTGTTTTGTTTTAACCGATACGAAGTCAAAGTCAAAGTCAAATGATTTATTTCAAAAAAGCACTTAAGAGGCAGTCTTAAAAGTCGAGAGAATCAGAACATGGGGTTCTAATTCAGGGCTAATATCTATGTTCAATAAAAAAAAAAACAACCTTCAAAATATTTGATTTCACATATACCTACATGGGCACTTATGAAACGTCAGAAGCTGGGTGCACGGTTCCAAATGGTCGTTTCCTATGGAGAGGAGCCGGCAAGAAACTCCACGGTTACTCTTTTAAAAATAATTGGCTTTTACAATATTTTCAAATAACAGTGTTACTAGGTATGGGAGGACAGTGTAGGTCTTTCAACAAGTACCAGGTACTTAACTAAATAGAAATTGGTCAACAAATCTACAGTCCACTCATACGTTCTCATATTCACAAAATATAAAACAGTCTTTATAAAAATAAATAAATTAATAAAAATAAAACCAATTTTAAATTAAATGATATGTTTGTTATTACAACTGAAACAAATCTGAATAATAATCATGTCCACAAAAGCCGCTAATAAAGAGTTGAAATTAAATTGTAGATATATAATGTCAAATAATAGGATGACTATGTCAAGGACGAATGTAAAGATTTAATTTGGGAGCAGTTAATATACTCTTACATAATTATGCCGTTAATGAGATACCAGGGAAGCCACACGTGCAGAAGAAATTACTGCCAAAATTCCTTGTCTTCAACTTATTCTTAAATTTTATAATATGCTTTCTTGATAAGGACACGTTTGATGTGGTTTTTGAAATTCCCATCGCTAAGTTCTGTAACCGACTTTGGCAACTTGTTATAAAAGCGGATACTGTTTATAAGAAATGACTTGCTTGTTTTAGTTAATCAAAATTTTCTCATCATATACAGTATATTCCAACGGCAAATCAACTAGATTTGGCTAATAACAATATTTTACTCGAAGCCACTGCAGTGTGACCTCCGCAGTCTAATCAAAGGGGATGCCAATAAAACCCGTTTTGCATAAATATCTGGACTAAAATAACCTTCGCTCAATTTACAATATGACCACAGCCTACTGGATTATCCACATCACTTCGGCGGAGTGACACCACGTGATTTAATATAGCTTTTTTATGGATTAAAGCTATTTATGGGATGTATTGAAGGTTTGTTTTTAAATTGTTTTTACTTCTTGCGAAGTTGTTGTGGATTAAAGTGACAATGGCCCAAAAGGTAAGAGTCCAAACTAATGCCTGACTGGTCGTAATTTCTTTTGAATTTATTACTTTCTTTTCTCGATTTGTTATTATTGACATGAATCCTAGCACATGCAAAATGCATATCTAGCTTAGTAGCTAAAGTAAATAAAAAATAAACTTCTTGCTGTTCCATAAATCTCGGTCACGCAGAACTGTTCATTTTTAAATATTTTTAAGTGCCCACAAAAAGAGGGTCCAAGTATCTTTCCGAGAACCAATTAAAGTGATGTGCTAAGAAACTTCGACTTGTTAGCATTAAGTTTTGTGGCGAGAAAGAAAACCTTTAAAATATTGAGAGGACTTTCGTTAGCCTATAAATATTTTGTATCAAAGCTCGTGTGCGAAGATCTTAACTTGTTGATCTGAATTGTTGACGACTAATTCTTAAATTGATAAATCGAATACATTTGATTTATCAATTTCAAGAATCAGTCGTTGATTAAATAAAGCAATATTTACAACTTCTATCAAGTTTTATACGATAATTAGTATTTCCTAAAATGGATCGTTTTATTTGTCTAACAAAAATATTGAGTTGGATGTCATCATATAAATCACCTCTTAAATAATATTTGTATTTGATGCTCTTCCATTGCTTCCATACTATAATAGCGTTAGACTTATTGATGTCCTGCAATGTTCGAGATGACACACCAATCAATCGATGATGAAATCATCAATAGTAAGTTGATATTTCTAGAATATTTAAATAGTACCATAGGCAGGACAAAACAAAGTCAAAGTCAAAAGTCAAAACATTTATTTCAAATAGGCCCATGTATGGCACTTTTGAACGTCAAAATTTACAGAATAATATAATTGATTCTAGTCGCCCCTTCCAAAAGGTAGTTTTCGTATGGAGAAGAATGGGCAAGAAACTCCACCGTTACTCTTTTAAAATGTTTTACAATAGTTTGTATTAGTACGTACATTAGTTAAATAATTATATGTGAAGACGAACGGCCCACACTAGCATTGGATTGAAAAAGCAGGAAGTCATAGAGAGAGGCCTTTGCCCAGCACTGGGATGATGTACGCTAACAGTAACCATAGACAGGTTTTAGGTTAAGTAAGTCACCTGATAAGCAACCTGCCGATAGCCCGTATCACTAAAGACAAGATGTCAAATGCAAGCTCATTTTTGTGACTACATATTTCCAGAGGTGCATGCCCAGCTGAGGTCATATGCCCGGTTCCTATAAATGATAACGAATCGTTTTGCTTACCAATATTAACTAGATTCGTAAGCAAAATTTACCTGTGTTAACTACTTCCATATTGGAGGGTGTACTATGCAAAGCTATGGGGTCTTTGCTTCAATATTGGACGGTTCATAAATCATAGAAATCGGCCACTAGTTGAATTAAAAGTGACGACAAAAAAACCGGCCAAGCGTGTGTCAGACTACGTACAATGAAAAATGAACGTACGAATGAACGTACAATGAATGTGTTCCGTAGTTGGGATGAATCTATCCCAAGAAAAAACTTAACATTTTAGTTGAAAAACATGTTCTCCCATACATTCCAACTGTAAATATAACTTTGTCCGTACAATATTGAGAGATTTATCATGTTATTTTAAGACCATAGACTTGTTATAAGTTTTCCTGTAATCTATGAGTAAAGAACAATTCCCTGTATTTTTCAAAATTTTAGGCTCAGTAGTTTCGGAGATAATGGTGGTGGGTGAATGGTGAGTTTTCATCTGTTTTCTTAAATATCTCTAAAATTATTTATTATAAAAAATATACTTGAGATCCTCACAATAAGCCCTTTTATTTGATAATTTTCCGCTTTGCCCCCAAAAGGTGATCCTCATATTCAAAATTTATTTATTAAAGTTACACGTCCATGTTTGGGTCACAGAAATATATATGTGTCCTGAATTTCAACGTAATTGGTTCATTAGATTAGAGTAAGTTGGCTGCGACAGACCGACAGAGAGACAGACAGACCGACAGACAGACAGACAGACAGACAGACACACGAGTGATCCTATAAGGCTTCCGTTTGATTCCTTTTGAGGTACGGAACCCTAAAAACAGTCTATTCGTATATTCTGAACACACAGCGTCGGAAGGAGGAGGAACAAGACGGATAAAATAGTCAACACTCACCTAACGGATTATTATATTCGAATCTAAATTCTGTATTCACCATTTTTTCAAGTAGGTAAAACAAATCAAGCGTCCTTTACAAAATCACAACATAAGGAACGTCTGTTTTAATCCGGCAAGACATATTTTATCTGTAATTTAAGAACGGTCGGATCCCGCCAGGAATTTTCCTTGATCCAAAAATAGTATGGCACTCGTCTCTGACCTTATACCAAATAAATGGGAACAGAAGGCCCACCTGCGATACACAGAGTATGGAGAGCTACCGAAGAATCAGCTATTTAACCGACTTTAAAAAAGGTCGAGGTTCCCAATTCTTCAGAATAATTTGAAAATAATGTAATAATATTCTCAATATATTCTCTCTCTAATGTAATATAAATAAATGATTCTCATGTTTCAAAGATTATCATCTCTTAGCTGCCGGTGAAGGACACTGCTGTACTTACTTCTGCCCAAAGACTGGAACACTCAGTAAACAATAGGTGACACTGATTAACACGCATGACATACGGATTGTTAATTATCTCACTATATAAGCATGTTATAATTAGCAAACATTAATTCAGCTGTATATGATATGCACAGAATCGGTCGATGTAGCGATGCTTGGAAGAACACCACGTCCAGCAGTGGAAGTCTTTCGACTGAAATGATGTCGATGATGAAATCATGCTGTTCAGTCAATATACATAGCCTTAGAAGTCTTCAAGGACACTTACAACGAACAGGGGCTTACTTATAATTCTCGGGTATTACAACGCCACATATTTGCACCGAGTGGGTATTCTGTGAATCACTGTAGTGTAGTGCACCTGGCCATATGGAAATTTTGCATAAAGATGAGACCTGCTGTTGAAAGTAATAAGAAATTTAATAAGGTGCGCTGTAAATTCGTTTATATTGTTAAGCTTGTCTTTGGTGGTGGGCAGAGGTGTAACCTTAAGGTCGGGGTTAACTTGTAAGTTATGATACGGGATTTGAGAGTGCACTGTGTAGGATTTTTTAGTGTTGTTTTAAGTTTATTCAAATTTAAGTAGGTGTGGATATGTTTCAATATCATGTTTGCTTCCTTAGTAAGTCACATGAAATAGGTAAAAAAAAAATTGCCTAGAGTATTTGAATTTTCTGATCACCGTTAAATGCATAATCAGTCTGCAGCGTTCCCACTGCTGGGACACAGGTTTTCTCTCTGTGAGAGGGACTGGGCTATAATCCACCACGCGGGCCCATGTGCGGGATGGTGGTTGAGGAATGCTCCTTACTTTTCTTTATTAGAAGAGGTATTGTGGTAAATAACACAGATTAGTATAGTTAATTGATTCAGGCGTGACCTTGCGGAAATCCATTATGAAATACAATAGACGTTGATATATTTAGTAACCTAACTACCTGCGTCCAGCGCTCGGTGTGGCAAAACGCCGTGTTCGGGTTCGCGACAAGTCAATCGTCATCCTGAGGATGCCTCGTTGAGAGGTGAAACACGTGTCGATTTTACAGATTAGTATAATATTCAAACACTTGCATGTTATAAAAATATATAAGGTAACACATCTGAAATCATATTCAGCACATTTAATAATTTTCCTTTAATTTACATATTATACTTGGCTGCCACAATCAAACTAATTTAGGAATTACAAAATAGTTAGGACTTATGCACACGTTGATACTTGTTACCCTTTTTCACAGTCCGTAGGTAAATACTTGTAGACAGTTGTGGTCTCTATGAGATCTAAACGCAGACTGGGCTCGATCAAGTAAAAAAAATACAATAGACGTAGATGTATTTAGTAACCTATTCTGCTTAACTGTTCCCAAAGAGTCATAAAGAACCCTGTAAAAAATTGACACTTGTTTCACCTCTCAACGAGGCATCCTCAGGATGACGATGCTATGTCCGGCGCTCGGCGTGGCAACACGCCGTGTTCGAATTCACGACAAGTCAATCATCATCCTGAGGATACTTCGTTGAGAGGTGAAACACGTGTCGATTTCTTACAGGGTTTTTATAACTCTTTAGGAATAGTTAAGCGGAACAGGTTACTAAATATATCTACGTCTATTGTATTTCATAGTTAATTTCCGCAAGGTCACGCCTGAATGAATTAACTATCTCGATCAACTCGTGAAACGCCTTTTCCTAAAGGCTCGTTTAATGATCGGTCCTCCACCGCCACCGTGAGGTGGCGAACGTGACGTCGGTCGTGAAGCTTTTTCCAATTAAATAAAAGCTGACGTTATCAGAACAGTACTTATCTAGCAGGAGGATATTTTCAGGCTGGTTGGTTATTATAATAATTGTTGGCGTCTTGTGGGTATAAATTTACTTTAAATATACATAAACTAACTGCCTCCCTCGACTGCCTCGTTGATCTTGTAGTCGCAAGCGCTACTACTGAGCATGAGGTCCTGGGTTCGATTCCCAGGTCGGGCAAAGTGTTATTAGGTTTGTCTATCTGAAATTTCTCAGTAGCAGCCTGGAGTCTGGATTTGTACCCGGTTGTTGGCAATAGGCTCACCCCCTATTACATGGGACTTAAAACATAACTGGCGAAATGTGGGTGAACCTGCTACAGGGACACCTCTGTCCAACCCTTCGAGGAAACAAGGCGTGATGTTATGTTATGTTATACATAAACTAAATTCTCTGGGTGTAAAACGAGGCCAGTGAACCTACTATGATAAGAAATTATAGTACCTAAATAATAGACTACATACATTTATAAGGTATCTTAGGTCTTCCACTTTCATCTATTATAATAATAACATTTTACTAAGAAATCCATTGTAACCTAAGGAATTCGGTGGTCGGTTAGAAGTTGGTTCATATTTCTAGAAACTTACATGCCAGACTTAAGATTTTCAGTTTATCAAAGTAAAATGAGGTTGGTATTAAAGTTATAGTAAGCAGCCGCGTATATCAGGTACATACTGTTGTTTTGTTTGGCTGTAAGTCTTTTAAAGAGCTTAAATAAATAAATACATAATATCGTCAATGGCCTCCACGGGTGGCTATACCCACAAATGTATCTTCGTCTGGCACCCACTGAGCAGTCAGCCTCGCTATTGTAAGTTTCCATTTTGCAGACAACCTTCTATTTTAAAATAACAATTATTCCTAGAATCTGTTCTAGATTTATTTTTTAATATGATGACATATACTGTCAGCTCTTCAAGCTTTTTCTAAACTTCTTAATATGAAATAGTGTTTGTCTCATAATTATGCCATCAACTTTAACAATCTCGAGGAAGTAGCATGGAAGCACCAAGTAAGCTATAATCTCTACACTACTATCTTCCTGTCGCGCAATTTTTTTTAAAATATTCATTATACCATATAAAATTAGGTAAAATAAAATTATATCAATAATTCATTACATCATTTCATCGTATTAAAAAAAGTATATTAAATGAAATTAGGTCTTATGATTTTAGTAGTATGAGGAACAGGGTGTAAAGTTCACTCATCCACCATGGAAAAGGGAGGATCCTCAGACCAGACGGGTGTTGTGTCTGGTGGGCAACTTCCCGATGGTTGAAGTCGGAATCTTATATATAATTATGTCGATCGCGGGGTAAACTCTAATTGCGCGATGCAGAATTTGTGTGACGTCATGTCTTTGATGCGTAGTTCGTATGTGGCGGTGTAACCGCTACTAGATCATTAGAACTTTTGTTATTATTTCAAACCTTACACACTCATAATTCCAATTATGACATTTGCTCATGCAAAACCCCACCATATGGATAGAGGATGCAAACCCTCCTAAAATGATTCCTCCGTAGGGCTACCGGTTCCCCCTGGTATGTTAGGAACGAGAGCCTCCACCTCGACCTAAAAATCGCCACTATCCACCAACTCTTAAAACGCATTGCAAAGCGCTTCTTTGATTCCGTGGTCAAACATCGCAACCCTCTGGTTGTCGAGGCCGCCAGTTATGTCCCAAGTAGGATTAGTTGTACCCGCCGTCCTAGGAACATACTCACAGACCCAGATGACCGCTCCTCCAGGAGAACAATAGGGCCACAAGTACAGTACACAGATACAGACACCTCCCGTCATTCCGACCTCGCCGCCGAGGTCCTTTGCGATCGCGTCCGCGACCCCGAGTAAATCCTCCCCAACCCTTGCTCGATAACGAAGTGCCAGTTGTTGCAGCTGAGCACGTAGCTTTAAATTCCCCGATTAATAATCATGATCAAAACTTTGATCCAGCCCGTCCCATCCTTGATGTACCCCACAGGGGGTGCTCTTAGCGAGCTTTCACCTAGCTTTTTAGCTTAGTTTGTATGCCCCTGGCTGGAGGCTTTGAGTGAGTTTAGCAGCTTAAGGCAACCACAGGATTGACCGGATGAATAGTCATGACTACAGAGGTCAGCTATGAGATGACATACAGAAAAAAATAAAATTTTTAAAAGTAAAAAAGTATTTGGAAAGTTTCTGAATGCCTTTTTAGGGTTCCGTACCTCAAAAGGAAAAGCGGGACCCTTATAGGATCACATGTGAGTCTGTCTGTCTGTCTGTCACAGCCAATTTGCGCCGAATCTACTGGACCGATTAAATTAAAATTTAGTACATGTGTATTTCTGTGACCCAAACACGGACATGTAACGTAAATAAATTAATTTTGAATATGGGGTTCACTTTTGGGGGCAAACAAGAAAATTTAAAAAAAATTGCAAATTGTACTGTGTGACATATCATTTTTATTTTTTTTAAATAATTTTAATATGGAAACTTTTAAAGATATTTAAGAAAATAGATGAGAATTGACCATTTGGAGATAAGGGTACTTATCTCCGCAACTACTGAGCCTAAAATTATGAAAAAAATACAAAGAATGGTTCTTTACTTATTATTACAGGAAAACCTATAAAAAGTCTATGGTTTTAAAATAACATGGTAAATCTCTCAATATTGTGCGTACAAACTTTCATTTGCATTTAGAATGTATAGGAGAACATGTTTTTCAACTGCAAGTTGCTAAGTTTGTTCTTGGGATAAATTCATCTCTACTCCGGAACCCTTCATTATGCGTGATCCTACAAGAATTTGGCCGTTTTTTACACCTTAAACGGTTACAACATAAAATTCAGTGTTATTATTGCAATTCATTATTAATATTATTCTATTTCACTAGCCGACCGAAAGGACTGGCCGACACTAGCAATAAATAGAATTGTGTGGAAAAGGGAGAGGGAGGCCTTTGCCTTACAGTGGGACAATACAGGCTAATTAGATTAGATTTCGCTAGTTAGCTATATTTCTTATTTCCATACAGTTATATCGTCAAATTAATCAAAACAAGAAAATGTTTGACAGCTGTTTGCGACGTTGCCAGTTTTTAGAATAAACGTTAAAGTTATGGACAGGAAAGAGCTTAGCAGAAACTAATGATGACGAGACTAAAGTAGGTATTTTTATCTCTCCAATTAGCACTGGTCAACCACTGCCGAACACAGCAAATGGATTGTAATCGTATTTTCAAACCAAGCAGTGGCTTCGGCCTACACCACTCAGAAGTTTCCACTTAAAATTCCAAAAGTTCCCTAAAATCCAACACCCACATTACACACAGTCCATAATTCCACACAAACTTCAATATGAAAAGTTGTCAGCACTAAAAACGGTTTAAAAGCAAAAATCCTCGAAAGTTACCATTACTGGCAATTGGATCGTTAAAAAAAGCGTTCTACTTAGGAATAGTCAAAAAAATGTATGCGCCACGGAATTCGCTTCGAAATTCAATTTTAAAACGTTGTAGGTACGTTTCCGTCGCAGTAACACCTGCATGCAAAGTACTCTGCCATCTCGCTGTGACTTTAGGATAGGAGTACATTGATGGAAAATCGCTGATGACGTTTGAAGTAAAAGCGCTTACGTATGCGGTTAAGCTTTTAAGGCTGGTGTACAATAGTGGTAAATAATCTTTTTTATATAATGGTGGAAGACACCTTGTTGCGAACACAAAATAAGAAGTAAGATGATTGATGTAGTATTATAGAGAAACTTGAAACCAAAAATACAATTTTCGGTTCACAAAATATTTTATTCCGAAGTGAGTGAAATCTGACTTCAACAACCAAAAGGGCTCAACTTCACACTAAAAACATGTATTCACTAAAGAATGACCCAAAGCCAGCCACTAATAAAGTCTGCCGTCTGATAACAATTTATAGCACCCAATCCGTCTTAATGATTTATTTGTTGGTCGTTACCAAGTTTTATGGCTATTGTTTCACAATGAACGCGGGTTAAAGCGATATTTTATTTATATTAGTTTCAGATACAGTTTATTGTAGTTAATTGATGCGTGAAAGTTGTAATCGGGAAAGGGTTTTTTTTTTTGTTGATTTATTTGTAATTTTCATTTATTATGATTTAATATTTGAACATTTTTAAAAGAGTTTTTCCTATTTCTAGAGCGATTTATAAAAACGTAATAACTAAATGTTTTCTTACTTTGCGTAACGATCCTTGTCCACTTTCTACACCCCCTAACTTTAACTTATTATAATGATTAATACGCGGCGTAATCTTCTTTCAGCAGATAAGTTTTGTACGACCAAGCAGAACGCTGACATCAAAAAACGTATTATCATCAGCCATGTTAAAAGCATTTTAATTATCTTTCTACATAACTGCACATTTCGAACTAAAAGCACACGTTTCAATATTCCTTATCGCACACGCAGATGGGCACTAGACTTAAAGCCTACCAATTCAATAATCTAAAAATAATTTTAGGTTGTTTTTTTTTTTTCTGAATACAGTTCCAATTCAAGACAAGCAAAAAAGCTTGTAATAAAGAAGATCTTTCAATAGCTAAGGCAACAATATGAAGTAGATAAAGAGATGTTCTCTGACATTATAAATCAATCAACTTTGTGTCTGATTGTAAGAATTTATGCCGCCTGTGATACAGGTTTATCCTAGTACAGGCATCAAACTTTGTAATACCTACATTATTTCCAAGATTTACATTGTATTCTTCCAATTTTAATTTTTTGATAAATATTTATTTATTTAAAGCATCGATCACTAATTTAGTGATCGATGATTTAAAGTGAAAAAATGGTCTCCATTACAGAACGTCATTCTGAACTTACAACTGCCCGTCTCTGAACTAAAAAGCCCTCAGATTTGACTAACGAAAGTTTTAAGTGTTCTTATGCTTGTGCTAATACTCCGCTCGTGTACCCCACTCCCAACAATCGTAACTGTTCACTTAAACGCGGAATGATTTTGTATCGAGAAAATTTTCAGTGAATTTTCACATCGAGACTTTCGTGTTGCTGTAACGGTCTGAACCATTATTAGAAATTGGAGTTTTATTAAATTCTGCTTCTGCTGTAATGTTGATCGCTTGGAACAGATTTTTGAGACCAGCTGTTGGTAATAACGACTGGAGATTGAATTGAAAATATTTGACGTGTGAGAAATTATATTGTTATGCTCTTGAATTTGTAATAGACCAGTATTACAAATTCAAGGGCATAACAATATTATTTGTAATTTGTAAATCTGATAATGCATAGTAAATGTCTAGATATGTGTGTGTGTGATGTCTAGTGTCGTGGCTGGGAGGTTAATGAACCTACACCTTGCATAAGGATTTTTGTAACCATAAGGGGTAGGCACCTAATTAATGCAGGTATCTAGGTCTGTACGTTTCTTGTCAGTATTATGCCAGTGTTCAGTACGTCTAACCAAAGATATCCAAGCAAAAAAAAATACACTGATTAAAGTATTTTGACCTGAAATAATTAACCAACATTAAGTAACCAACATTTTTAGTGTATTTTCGTTAGCAGATTTTTTTTTCTTGTATCTATTGCGGTTTTCTTTTTTTTTGCCGTTGTCCTTATTTTGGTGGTCTGAATGATTTCTAATGGTTTGTTCATCTATTTTAATGGGACCTTATATAGTGCTCACATTTTTTTAAACAAATATTTTTGTCACTTGAAATTTCAGACTACTAGATGGCTCTGTATTAATCTACAAAACTAATTACTAAACATTTAGTTCTGCATTCAATTTCCAAAAAATTTTTTTGATGCTAGTCGATTCTATTTCTTATTGCTAGCGTCAAAAAACTATATCGTGCCAACTGAGGTTTGAGTTCAAGAAAAGTCTGAAATTGCAAACAACTTCCTATACATTTCGTAGGAAATGAGCCTAAGAGGAGATAGAAGACAATATACCTTTGTACGATGAAATACATTTTTAATGAGGTACTTACTATTATTTAAATGATCACAATATAGCACTATACAACAGTTGAATTATTCCAGTACCTACTTCATTGGGCTGAATAGGGAATGAATGTAGCAGATTAAAGTCATAAACTAACCTTTCTTAAATGAAGGTATCACGTGGTCAATGGCGGCATTAGAGTAGGTATTACAAATTAATGGTAATAATAATAATAATAAGTACAGGTCGTGCCATTCAAGTTGAGACTTGACCGCTCCTCCCGCCGCTCTTGCCCCCGCCCCGATGACGCCCCAGCGGGGACCTCATACCGCTAAAGAGACCTATAAATCATCTACTGCGCAAGTCAAACCACGTGGTGCGTCAAGTCTCATCTTTAATGGCACGACTTGTACTCCTAGACACGGCACGTATAGTGAGGAGGTTCCTCTCTCTATAGCCCTGACCACCGGCATCTTGGACCCTGTTCCTGATGCCGATGGGCCACTATTTTTTATATTTTTAAATGTATATTTAATGATTTTTTATAAAAATATTTAAAAATGTAAACAGTATGTACTGAAAAGAAATAAATGAAAAATATAATAATAAAAAAAAAATATAATAATAAAATATAATGATAGTAAAATAAAAAATTAGTATTTTAAGGCATTTATAATCATATTTAAAAAAACCGATCAAGTGTGAGTAGGACTTGCGTCTTGAGGGTTCCGTCTCAAAGCTGTGCTTGCTCGGCTGCCCGAATTTCCAAATCCGGAATGAAGGACAAACTAAACTTTTCAATTGAAAAAGAACTTTTAATAGAGTGGACAGTACCGATTTGAATGAAATACAGACTAAATGTTACTTCAAGACACGACCTATGAAATTTTGATCCCAGATTGAAGAACAAACTTAACTATGTACTTCATATATAACTATAAATGACCAATTTTCGGATTTTGCTCTGTACATGACCTTGCTTCTCGCCAAATTTCATACTGCTGGGTCAATGGGAAGTACTAAATAGGCTTTGGTTTATTTGCGAGTGTCAAAATATGCGGCATAAATGGCCGTATTTTTTATTGCGTTGACTTGGGAGTTTGATTTTCGTTGGAGATCCAAAGGACCGTAGATCTAAAGCCGAGCGTGCACTACGAATTTTAATCGTTGCGGATAATATTCACCAATCTGTGAATAATACCACTAACTAGAGTCCGCCCTCTGCCAAAAGAAATCGTTTGCGAATGCGCGAAGGAATTATTTTCGTTTACGATTTTTTCGTAGTTTTATAATCGCAGCGATCAAAATTCGTAGTGCGCGCTTAGTCTTAGTTTTTTATATATATTTTAACTTGATGCCCCCACGCGTTCCTGAGAAAATGAGTCTTGACAGACAACGAAGTCATCCTTTAAGGGTTGCAATTTTTAATTTTGAGGTACGAAACCCTAAAACAGATTTATTATCTGTCTGTTAACTTTTCATGCCGTAACGGCTGAACAGATTTAGATGAATGGTATACGGATAGGCCATGACCTGGGTTAGGATATTATGATAAGTACTCTGAATCCCGGTAGTACGTTCCTGTGGGATATTTTCCAATCTTTACGCGTGCGAAGCCGCGGGCAAAAGCTAGTACATAATATACAGCGAATGGAACTTTTTTCCAACTGGGAGTCCCACGACATCAACTGACTTTTTTCAATACATTTCACAAAATAGTTTTACAAATACTTACCAACAGCGTCCCCATTGCAAACTTGCCAACGTCATTAAAGCACCAAACGATGCTCTACCTACTTATAAATAAGACAACTCGCAACTACAATATACTTTGACAGTTCAATTCTCGCTATAACTCACATCTTCTCCAAAAAAAAGCTTCAATACATCAATCTACCATTACGAATCAAACACAATACAGCATTACATTGACGTCATCAATAAGGTGACTGTCCACCTTAATGGCACTCGCTTTGCATACAAATAGTTTGGCCGCTTAGTACCTATAGCTTATTACCCGGGCAATTTCCTTAATGTTCCATTGAAAATGCGGCTAGGGTTCGCGAGGAGTTAATTTATATGGAAACGTTACTTTTACGCGGTCTTGAAAGGGTAAGAACGGAAGGCGTTTGGAAGTTGAATGTCCATTACGTTTTTAAGTTTATTTATTTAAGTACCTTGTTGGAACTGGTATTTTTATCTTAATTTGCAGTTGTTTGAGAATATTGGATTATGGTTTGATAAGCTGACGCCAAATATAGTGCAAGCGTGGATTTTAGTGACACTAACATAATAGTTTCAATCAAAATCAATTAAAGTAAACTCAAAATAGCAAAAAAACGAAAAAAAAAGCCTAATTTATTTAGTTGTTTTTTCCGTTTTTCTGCTATTTTGTCTACCTGTTACGCTGGATATTACGAGAAAAGGTTGTTCTTGTAGGTGTTAACTTGAAAAGTGAATTTATGAATCTGTTGTACTAAGTGCAACGTAGTTTTTAAAGTCACACCGAAGTACACTTTTTTAGTAAATAACACTCCTTGAAAAACTAAGTAGCAAAGATACTAACTAAACAGTAACAACAACTTTAAACTTGCAGGCACACAGTTCAATGACCTGGGTAACCGAATTAAATCATCGCAGTATTACCCGAACAAAATTCGCTCGCGCAGATCAACTCACAGCTTTATCCTCGAGTTGTTCTAATTAATGGTATTTCTCTTTCTTATTCCGGTTTCATTGCGTTGTGTTTAGCGGCAGAAGTTTCTTGGTGTTCCACTGAATTAATAAGATTAAGCACTTGTTTGATTAATTATTCCTAGTTGTGGAAGCTAATTAGTGTGTGGAAATATCGGTGAGTAGTGTGTATGTGTTTATTACAATACAACAAGAAACTTCGAAGATACTTTCTCGTATCTTCGAAGTTTCTTGGTCAGATGAAGTTTTCTTTTTGTGTGATTTACATAATACTTTGTCGTTTTCTTCTTTTGGATGAGTGATCATGGTCGACTTTTAGCATAGAGGTTTTCTGCAAGGTGACCCAATTCCTGATAATGCAATAAAGTATTTGCTAGCAGCGACAACAAGCAACTACATATTATAAAACAAAGTCGCCCGCTGCGTCTGTCTGTCTGAACGCGATAAACTCAAAAATATCCAAACGTATTTGTATACGGCTTTCACCAATGGATGAAGTGGCTCATAAGGAAGGTTTAGGTGTATAATTTATTAAGGTTTTGTGTGAATTGCCTGAAATATAACGATGATTGTTGAAGATGTCGGAAAAAATCATGCCGACTGGGAGTTCCACTGGGGTACGCCGCGGAAACCAATATACATGTACTTATATGAAAACAATGTATTACGGAAGGAATACATTGTTTACCTGGATAAAGAAAGAATCACGTTTATTTAGACACAGTTCGTAAAACACAAAATACAAATATTTTTTGAGTAAATTAACACAAGGTATTTTTAATCCCGGTAGTACGTTCCAGTGGGATACTTTCCGACTTCCACGCAGGCGAAGCCGCAGGCGAAAGCTAATATATTGTAATTTTGAACCTTCAGATTTAAAATGTTTTTCTGCAAGAAATAATTAGACACATTATAGATACATAAACTCATGCTTTTTTCATCGGAGTAGGCAGAAACTATATACAGAACGTCACCTGCTACAATCTAAAAACGAATAGATACAAAATAATAGGAAATACGATATTAATTGAATAATGTATTATCAAGTGCATTTTTTTAATCGAAGCTCTCCTATCTTCCCTAAAATTCCATATCTTAGCATACAGAATGATTTTATCCTTCAGAAGTGTTTATAGATGGTAATCTTTTCAAACAACCTGCGGCATGGAACCTTCCGGTTGGTTTAATTCAATCCCTTTATATATTTAGGGACTGGCTTTGTTTATTATCATCTTGATAAACCCACAAGATGTTCTATTTCCCCTCGTCATAAGTAGATGTGACTTTAAGATATATTATTCGGTTATATCAATCAATATACTTTGAGAGCTTTCTCGATATAAGAGCGAATTCATGTCACCACTGTTATTATGTTCTTGTTGAACGGAATATCAATACATGGAAAGAGGTCAGATTGTTTGTCTCCTTGGTGACTAAAGATACAATAGACGTTGATATATTTAGTAACCTGTTCCGCTTAACTATTCTTAAAGAGCAATACAAAACTTTGTGAGAAATCGATACGTAAATCGTCATCCCGAGGATGACGATTGACTTGTCGTGAACCCGAACACGGCGTGTTGCCACATGCAGAGCACTGGATGCCTTAGTGACTTAAAATTCGTAACATGTGACGTTTTGAAAATTCGTAACATGTATTTTGAAGATTAGCGAGAAGAAATAAGGTATACCTATGCCTAACCCTTCGGGGATTACAGCCTTGACATGTTTTATTTTTGTGTTGTAGATAGGGTTAAGGAAGTCGTAGGAACTGACTCAGAAGGGATATAATGTATGAGTATTTATAATGTCATATAAATCAAAATGAGCCATCTATGCTTAATTTTATCGATGGAAATCAATCTTATTGAGAAATTTACGATGATTGTAGAAATTGATGAAAAAAAAAACTAATTTTTGCAAAAAAAAAAAACATGTTTATTTTCAATTGAGCGTAGTTTTATTCCACAATTTTCCACATTTTATGAGGACGCCTAATTAATTCCAATCATTATGGAGTTTATTTCATCGCGATAGATCATTTAGTTTAAAAGTTACACCGTTTTGTTTAAAAATTCCATAAAAGATATTTAAAAAAATCATTTCGTTTTTTTTTTTCCCTCCATAAAACTAAGCATAGATTTCCTCATTTCGATATATGCACATTACTGACTCACACTGTATAATTCTTAATGGTGAAGATAGAAAATACAGGTTAAAAAAAGGGTTATGTATTCATTCATACAAACATCTTGCCCGAAAAAAAAAATCTGCTGTTCCCTACATTAATTTGTTCACATAATTCATCAAAATGTAGGGAACAGCTGATTTTTTTTTTCGCGATTTCAGGTTTGATCCCATAGTACAAGTTGTTCATAATGATGAGTAAAGTCATGTGTTTAAGTTTGCGCACTGGTTAAAAAATCTTGTATATTGTATATATATTTGTAATCACGTTCTCGAAAACGGCCTTAACGATTTCGATGAGAGTTGCAATATATGGGTTTACGGGGGCGAAAAATCAATCTAGCTAGGTTTCATGCCTGAGAAAATTCGTTTTCTCTATTTTCACAGCCTCAGGAATGTTAGTATACCTGGACGATATGTTTATCTATTTTCACCCTAGCAGAGCTCGGTCGACCAGGTACTAGATAATAGACTCAATAATAATAAACTTTAACTTTACTTTCTGCAATTTAAGAAACCAAGTTGGTTCATAAGTCAACGGAATACTAGGTTATTTTTGACCATCAAGTTTTTTTTTTTCTTATCTAATTCCGGGCCTTTTCCGGAAGTTTGTCCGGTCATTAGCAGCCGAGGAAAGCGCCCTATCAATTTCCTCTATCAACTATCTCTCTGATTGAGTAACATTATAGGACAATTAGGTAGTTGAATAAGCGTTCCGTACTCGAAGGGTGTCAACGAATGTCTGTCCAGAAAGACAGATCCAGATGACAGATCCCTGACAGATTTAGAGAGAGATATACAAGGTTTAATTGAAATAACTAAAAACCTCTTAAGACTAATCCTGACATGGGGAAACAAAGAAAAATCTGCTCCATACGTTTTCGCTTATCTGGACAAAATGTATGAAACAGCTGCTTTTTTTCGCGGTATAAGGGTTGTTCCAATAGTTAAATTTGTTCATAACGATGGAGTACAAAAACTTCTTATGAGGGTTTCAGATATTTCAAATACACCACAAGTTTTTATTTATTACATTGATTTGAAGACTGTTACATCACAAGCGGTGAGTATTCACAGATTGTAATAAAATAGTACACACGGCTACACATTAAGCTATACATTTCCAGTTTATACTGATCTCGCATTGTATAAGATTTCCGTACAATGCGAGGTCAGATTATACTGGAAATGTATAGCTTCATGTGTAGCCGTGTGTACAAGCCACGACATTGGAAAATTGTGCAGCTCACTTGTCAAGCTCAGTACGCTATAATGACACACACAATCGTTTTTGTTGATTATTATTCAACCCTAATCTACTAGGTAGGTGTACAAGTTACAATATAAACCAGATCATAGTTATTGGATATAAACTAACAAACAAACTCTTGGAAGCGGCGCTAACAGTGTTACTTCAAATCGTAACTTTGAGCGTAACTGAATTAACACAAACAATCATAAGTTTGGAAACTATTACTTAAGTATAGTGGAAATATAACCTTAGGAGTCAAAAGCCTCTGATTGATTACAGAATCTATCATAATTTACGCTAGAGGGATAGGCAGGTGTGTGACGAAGGGATTTTGGCTAAAAACTACCACTTCAAACTGTTAATTAACTACACATTACGGAATTGGGATACTATAATGGTAGCGTATATATGTATACGTATGTAATAAATAAATCATTACAAGATATCCCAAGACGATGGGTGGTTGCGGACGGTGAGCAATGGGTAGCTCGTCGTCCGATATGGACCAGGCGGCCCCGGTCGACGGCAAGTCATGTTCCGCGCGCGCCTCAAAGAGATGTTAACACAACTGACGGGGTCCGCTAGGACCGATGCCTGCCGGGGTCGCAGGAAAGTTCAAAAGGGATACCGTGGCCCCTGGCAACATATAGGCACCTGAAGGAATACGGGTGGGTTTTAGTCAGTAAGTCTGACACGCTCTCCCGCTCTGCCCAGAGTGGGAGAAGTTATTTGATAAATTCCAACACAAAAAAAGAACATGGGTGGTTCTTATCTTTTTACATACAGAAATATTACAAATTATAGCACAATAGCTTATGAGTTTTTCGTGCGAATTTATTCAAGGAACAGGAAAAAATGACAATAATTTCGGCGACTTCATTGAGTGTACGTAATTTATGGTGCTATGTATACCTATATGAGTTCTATCGATGAATAGCTGTCACCAATTAAGTACCTGCTCAGTGTTTCCAAAATAATGATGAATGAAAACAAATGAATATCGTTCCTTAATAAACTAATCCCAGAATGCCAATGGAAATGATCAAATTAGCAAAATAACGAAAAAAATCGTGCTCAAAATGCAGATTTGCGACAAAATTTATGGGTGCCAGCCAATTAGTGTGAGGTCTCAATGCAGCCTTTTGGCACGTTCCCCGATCTTACTTCGCCAAAGTAATTCACAGATTTTCATTTAAAATTCATAAATGCAAATGCTCATCCGTCTTCAGGAAATTATATTTTGATGCGACTTTGTTTTTGGCGATATCGGATTGATTAATACTTGTTTCAGCTTTGTTTTGTGAATGTCCTTGGAAATATAATTTGATTATAAATAATGGAAATTGAGCGCTTTTTAGATCGGTATGAAACTTTGCCTAAAACAGGGTCTATGTTACAATTGTATTTGTTTGAGTAGATACTCAAGCAATTGGAAATAAATACTTAAACAATTTACGCACAATAATTATTATAGAGAAAATAGGAAGTATTCTATAGAAGTATTATTAAATCTTTGGTAGGATTAAATCTTTTAACATAGAGAAAAGCTGTTAGTTTCGAATAATACAATTAAAAAGAATTATAGGTACAGCTTGTTAGTATTTTAACATAGCCAACTTGAAGCTGCACTTTATCCACACACATTCCAGCAGCTGTTATAATCTGATCTCAAAATTATCTCCACGATACATTAATATCCTATTAGTAGCAGCTTCCACACAAACTTGATGCAGCTTATTGTAAAGTTCATAGTTTGGGTGCATCTGCATCAAGCCACAGACCACAATCGGAGAAACTATGGGACTTGTTACGTAAATGTTTATTACCAAAATGTACAAGGATTAATAACAAAAACAAATGAAATCTTAAAGACCGTACAAACTACTAATTACAGTGTAAGCGCACTTACAGAAACATGGCTTATTCCCAAAATTTGTAACAATGAATCGTAGAGACCGACACTGTACACATAAAGAAAAAAAAAAAAAAAAAACAGTGGCACTCCGGGAGTGCCGACAGAAGTGAAAACTTGAAAAAAATCGGCCTCGCGGTAATCAACGCGTTGATGTCTTTTTAATGGCCAAAAGCTGGTGTCATCATGGTGTCGCGAAATCAATGGTTTAGTCCCGTCTTAAAAATGCCCAACGAGTCTAAAGATGTTTTCACTTCAAAAAATGGTATTGGAGTAATTTTGGCTGTTTCTAGAGTCGCACCATGCATCGGCGGAGTTACTAACTGGGAAAGCGGGGCAGAAGATTTGTAGGTATCTTAGATCTAACAAAGAAAACTAGCAATCTGCGTTGTCTATTTACCCTCACATGTAGAGTCAGAAGCCCTTGCAATGTTTCTTGATAAAGTGGAATATGTTATTAATCAAGCAAAGATGTCAAATGCCTTAAAATCCAATTAACTAAACCAATATTAACACTCCTGATTCTCTGAAACGTCTTTGCAAATTAGATTAGATCGGACCATTCTGTAACGCTTATTGCATACAGTTTTCCAGTACGGACAAGCCGTTAATGCGGGTATAAATAGTCCTGTCATACTTTTTATATGCGGCCGCACGTATAAAAAAAAGTTAAAACTTGTCGATACCTTCTACTTGGCGTATCGATTGCTGTGAAAATTCAAATATGCGTTTACTGATGCATTTTAATTAGTTATTGTGAATGTGAGGACTATGTGGATATCATTATTATTTTCATTTTTCAGTTAGTTTTAATTATGGTCTGGAAGTTTGAGTAGTTTATGCGGCCTACCCAAATGTCCTTTCTTTGGTATTGTTCGTCGAGTTGAGCTCCTTAAGTTCTGAGTTGAGCTCCATGATTACTGACAAATGCTTGCACTGACTGGACAGGTCCACTCAAATCTGTGTGGTTCTTTCCTCAAAAGACCATTTCAGACACTAATGTACATGGTGCTCATAATGGCCTGACCAAGATTATGTCTGGACTTTAAAAGAGAATGTGACCTCTGAGATTGTTTCGGCCTTTCTTCTCAGAATAGTCTGATAGGAAACGCCGAACTCAACTAGCTTATTTTTAATAATTTTTTTTAAATATATCTTGTAAAAGTGATTCCGATATCCTATTTACAGAATAAACAATTTCATTTCATTTCAGTCATAACATCCTCAAGTGCACAGGTGACAGGGGAATGCGGCGCAAGATGGAAGGTAGGCAATTATCTGCGGAGAGACACCGCAAATACACTTGAGGTCCAAGTCGTCCCATCGGTGAACGGTCGCATACTGGACAGCCATATGAATATGAAAAGTGTAATCACTTCACGTGTGTACACTTTTCATGCCGGGTACCGAAAACCTGCCATGTATCTTTATGCAAATACCCTAAATAACTATGACTGCACTAAACTAATTTGTTACGTCTACTTCAGTCCTTGTGGATTTAAACCGCAGCGTCAAAATGGCGTCAGCTGGCACTCGACCACACTGACCAGTTGACCACTTGTCAGCTCGGCAACAGTTTAGTTGAGAACGAAACTACGTGTTACTACATAATTACTCGAAAAATCTGAATGGAAGGGTTATGAATCTTGTTGGCTTTACGCGTTCGGGGTGAGTTTTTTAAATGTGGTTGCTAGAAAAAAAGCTGTTTCTGAGAAATATTGAATAGGTACAAACATGACATCAATTTCATAGAAAACAAACTGCATCGTTAGTTTTACCGTTTTCTGACCTCTACTCTTGGTAAAGGCAATTTGCTTTGACGAAACTGTCGCTCGTTAGTCAACAAAAAATTGTCACTTGCACAGCACGACATGTTTTTGTTTGATTCGCGCGCACCTCTTATCAAAAATTGTGCTTCACTACCTTGCTTTTTAAAGTAAAATAATGTTTTGATTAAACGTCCTCAAATAGGTAAGTACTAATTTATATTAAGCCCTGTTTACACCACAAACCAAAAAATGCGTTTAACGTTTTACGTGTTTAAAACATAATTCTGTTTCTGTCAATCATTTGAACACGACAGAGAGAGCATGATGTTTTAAATACGTTTAGCGTTAAAGAAGTATTTGCCCGCGGCTTCGCTTGCGTGTCGGAAAATATCCCACGGGAACGGGATTAAAAGTAAATAATCCAGGTTATAAACTATCTGTGTGCCAAATTTCATACAAATCCGTTCAGCCGTTTTGTGCCGATCCGGTACGTACATCCAGACAAACACAAACGGACAACAATTCTAAAAGCTATATTTTCGGCATCAAACTCGTTTCCACACCTCGTACCAATTACTTTTTTTTCAAAAATATTCAATTTACAGTTATGATTTCGTTACTATTCTAATGTATGTTTGCATTTAGTGATTTGTGATGCAAGCGGACCGAAGAGTAAGTCAACGTGAAGCCACAAATGTCCGGTTGACCACAATGTGCGAGTGCATTGACAGCAATCGACGAAGTCACGTCGCACAGGCGCTGATGTTAATATAATACTGTCAGCTTAATTTAAGATCAACACCACAAAGTAATCAATCAATAAGGCCAACTTATAGCAGTCTGTTAGTAGATATACAGTAAAGAAAGAAAGAAAGATTTTTTTTTATTCTGCATATTCAAAACGCACATTACAAAAAAAAAAAAACACATACAAACTAGCCAAAAGCCTCAGTAGTAGCGAGTTTGATTCCCGTATCCAAAAAATATTGTACGGTCTACAGGCGACCACCTATAGACCATAATTTAGTACCTTTTTGGGGGTGAATTTTCTACGTAAATAATTGTCTTTAGACATTAAGTCCGCCTTTGTACCATTTTGAGTGTGAAAAGTTTAAATAAATACCTAAATAAGTTTTTTTTTTAAATAATCTATCTACATTAAACAAAAAAATTTACTTATTATTTACGTAAATTAAGATTCTGTTTTTCTTCTCTTCCAATGTAAACAAAGATTGAATACGATTTACCCCCACACTACTCTTAACAAAACTTCCAATCCAGATTACTGAACATCTGCGAACACAGATAGATGGATTCACCGCAAATTGTTCCACATACTCGCTCGAAAAGAATAATTGAACATAACGCTCTGCAATGTGCTGCTTTAAAAACCATTGAATAATTGAATTTAAAGTTAATCACGAGCGTTCGAGAATGGTCTCGAGCTATTTCGAGCGTCGAGTCTCACTGTTCGGAATATTGAACAATGAGAGGAAACTGTGAATGTTCCGATTGATTTTCTGATGGTTCTGTTTGAGATGTGGTGTTTGGCATGGTTGTGAAATCAACATGGAGCGTTTAATTAAGTATCGAGACTTGGCAAACTATGATTCTTCAGCGATGGTCCTTTAGATTTTTTCTATGTTGTTCATCCCTGTGGACGTCAACTTGACGATTAAACGTATTTGATGGCACTCCGCAATAGTGTAGCTGTGTTTAAGTGAAATATTTTTTGTAAGTAATTTAATTAGTACTTTACTATCTAGTTTAGAATACTTTATCAAATTCCCTATTACAATACGCTTGCCGCTTTACCTTTTTCAAATTTAGAAATTGACTGAGTAGTGAGCACCAACAAAAATGTAGAGATTCTGGATAAGTTAGCAGGTTGGATACATTTGTATCGTAAATTATCTACCTTTTGGCGTTCCACAATCTCACAGACATAGTGCCTGTCCATAGTGTCGGAAACTACCTTAATACTTTTGATATTTCAATTTACACTAATTTTTGACGGTAGCTCCTCACAACTTGGACTGTAATTATTGCAATACGATATATCTATATATACTATATATATATTTTATCGATATCTTTCTTTCCCGTAAAACAACGGCCACCCTAGTCTGTCGGCGGTGCATCTGCGGCCACTCTCAACCGCTGGCTGTAATCAAAGGAGAATTGCGCCGACTCTTTTATTTCCATTGGACGTTTTTATGCGGAAATTAGCTTGAAATGTAGGGAAGGTTCTGTAATAGGTACAGCAGGGCCACCCAGGTCCGCGTAGTGAATATAGCCAATTTCCTCTCGAAGAGACGACACTTGTGATCAAAGCTGGGATACCGGTTAAATTTTCAAACCGTTATTATGTACTTGACGCAAAACCCTTTACATTCGGTTTCGCCCGTAGAAACCGTCTTTTTAACCGGTTTTGGATGAGTCTTTAAATATAGTTTTATCGGATTAAACGGTTAAGAGCAACATTAACCGTTTTTTGTTTAGTTTTTATTCAGCGCGGCATTTTCACAAGCAGCAACGCGTTTACCGACATGCCGCTCGTCGTATAAACCGGTTAATTTAGGTTAAAATAAAGTTCTTAAAACGTTCACGTTCTTAAGAAAAGTTCGGAGTAAACCCAAATAAACCGGTTTTCGCTGGTATTTTTTAAACCAGTTCCGAGCCTTGCTTGTGATGCAGCAGTGGGAACATTCTAAGCTGATTATTTAGCTAAATACATAGGTATACAATAGACTACGTATCACGATAGACACAAGCGTCAATTCACACTAAAACGCAAGTTACTACTTATCCCAGTCCTGTTAAAATTGTTTATCTAATTAAAATATTAGCACCTTTAAGGCACTTGTCACACCGCCGTCGAAGAGAAAGCGACTAGCTATAAACTATTTTCTCGCTCAAGAAACGTACAAAAGATTGCCATGTAGGTCCCTTAACAGTAAACCAGATGCATACGTATCATATAATTAATAGTTGATCGCCGACTGTTCACACCACCGGCGCGAACTCTGTCATACAAACAACTCGTTTTTAGTCGCTATCTCAACTCGCTTCTCGCTAATCGCCTGCGGTTGGACCGGCACCTTAATAGGGCCGTGAAAATGAGAACTGGTACTTAAACTAAGTGTAAATGACTCATTAAACTTCCAAGTAGCTGGTAAACATTTAATTTGTTATCAGTCGAGTAAAAGTAATGTGTTCACAACAGACTATTCTATTCTTGTTGTAACTATACGTAATTTGTGAGTCTACCTTTCTTTTGTAGTAGAGTAATAAAAAAGTTTTTATTTCGCACGTATTCTGATGGGCATTTAATTGAACAAAGAATAAAATGATTATATCTTGATGCAAGAACACGTGAATCAAGTCGTCTTCCCCTGAACATAAAGTGAATAAGAAAGATATCATCGGACAATTTCTGAAGTTTATAGCTACTTAGTAGCTTCATGTTAATTATTAAAATATTAAATATAAATATATATATTATATACTTGAACAAGAGTGGTAATAAAAAAAATGAGATAATAAAAAATTACATACGAGTACCATACCACAGATTAATACAGATAGGACACTCCGCAATTTAGGTATGAAGCTACAAGTACGCGGTGGGCTCGTCTCACTGTGCCCATTCAGTAGGGCTGCCGCGCGCCGCCGCCGCCGCGCCGGGTCGTGCATCAATTCAATACTCATGCGCCGCGTTGCGTCGTCCGTTCGTCGCAAGATATAAAAACTAAAAACACTAAAATGAATGCAGCAGTGTATTGCATCGCAATTAGCTGCTTAAATAATAATAAGGATCCGAACTTCACGTTTTTCTAACTTCCTAAGGCCATCGAAAGCTAAAGAAATGCACGTTTACCTATAAATAGTTAGTAATTAAGTAGGTACCTACCTACCAAATGCTTAAATTTGTTATTCGTATCTATGTCACCCGTATTTACGTAGTTAGAATATTAAATATTATTATTATAGTATATAGGTATAGTTAGGTTCTTACAAGTTCTGTTTACAAGGTCAGGTTCAGGCTTTGATAAGTATATACATATAGGAAAATACCTATTTAAATAAATCATACTTTTGTTTTGGTGTGTACCTACCACGGACTAAATATTATGTAGTAACATGTTGATTACTATATAAGCAACAGGGTATTCGTACATACTTATTTATTTGCCCAATTACGTAGGCACATATTAATAAATAATGGAGACTGAACAAATTAAAGTACCAAGCCTAGGTTTAATTTAAACGTCATTTGTACACAAAAGTAGAGTAATAGGCACATAACTGGTAATTAAATATTCAGATTGATTATTCTCTAAAAGATGGCAACCCTAACGTGGTCAGAAGGTATAAGAGTTACGCGATAGAAAGAGACGCAACTTGTAGGTAAATATAACTGTAGGTAAATTAGCGTTGTGCGACCTGAATTGCACTTTATTTCGTCGCACTAAGAGTCGCTTTTTATTCAAATGATTTTGCGGAGTGTCGCATCTGTATTAATCTGTGACCAAACTGAAACATTGAAGTGTAAACTCACACTTCATTTTGCATTTCAGGACATAAATCTGCAAACCCACACAATACTTACATTCAGGCAACAAAATAAGAAAACATAAAACTTGATAAAAGCACAGCCATTTTTTATTTCACAAGATCTAACGGAGTTCTTAGCGAGCTATTGTCAAAAATTATTAATAAACTTGAAAGAAACGGATAATCAGTGAATGTCTGGCGAACAATGTAATGTACTCGTATTTTATTTTTCTTCGTAAATTGCTGCAATATTATTTTAATATTTTTGTATAACTGGGTCTAAAGAACCAGCTTGAAGGCTTGAAGAAAATAGAGATGTAAGACTAAGCTTGTTAAATAATTTGTTGAAAGTATTTGGTATTTCGGAATGTCACTTAAAAAAACGAAACATCACGAATACCTATAATCTCTGAATAGGCAAAGAGAATTACACCCACATTTCACTACCATAACTTTCACAAATTATGGTAGTGACCCTATTACCAAACCAAAATCTCGAGGCCGAGGCTGCTATTGAAAAATATCTTAACGCTAAACCCTATAGGGTAAACCCTTTTAGGGTTCCGTAACCGGATGGTGCCAAATGGAACCCTATTACTAAGCCTCCGCTGTCCATCCGTCCGTCCGCCTGTCTGTCAGCGGGCTCGGCTCATGAACCGAAATAGGGGAACAGTTGAATTTTTTACAGATTGTGTATTTTTATTGCCGCTATAACAAGTTTTTTTCGGAGTTCTTGTTTTCAATCTTAATACGGTACGGAACCCTTCATGGCCGGTTTTTATTTCTCGGAATTGAATGCCACATAAATTCGACTAAATTGTTAAATGTATTCGAGCGTAGGTCACTTGTGAGTAGCATCTCAAAATCAGCGTTAGGTTAGGTTAGGTTAGTATTCAAACAACTGCTCAAAAACCAAAAACTATCTACTCAATCCTAAACTATAGCCATCTACTCCATTTACTTTTAGTTCAAGTTCCAAAACAAGCAAGTAGTTTTAAATTAATCTACCGCATCGATTTACTATCGTCGCTTGGTTTACTCAGGTGCCGTGCCAAACGATAGATTAAGTTATCTTAAACTACGGTTTTCGGCGTGTTCTGACTTAATATTCACGCTGCATTCCGATAAGGGACTGATCTGTAGGAAATGTTCATTTTGGGAATAAAACACGGACAGACTGTAAACATTTGGAGAATTATTTGTTTTTTAATGTATGTAATAATGATAGTTGTGGTAATAGTAGGAAGAATAGTAGGAATAGCACGATCAAATGCCTAAACTAAAAAAAATACAAAAGATAACCAGTACAAAGTTCTTTGAAAATTCTCGTCGAAATGAAGGTTACACTTAGTTTTTATGATTTTTCTTTCAAAACGTGGTATTATGCATTTGGCGACTGCCTGTCTGTGTACTGCAAATTGCTGTGACCTACTAAACTAAAAAGTTGCAAGGAGAATGCATGCTTTTTACTTACCACGAAGGTTAGAATGAATGGTATTAATTTGTACGCGTAGTTAATGTTATACTATTTTTATTGTTGTTCAGAAACTAACTTTTAAAATTGAACTACTGTGACATTTTACTTATGGGGACTTCCTTTAAACTGACTGCTGGGTTCTAAGAGAAACTTAAAATTAAACAAGCTTACCACATTTCGTAATCTGCATTCAAAGAATTTCTCTGGCCTGGTCGTGTATAGAAACAAAAAGCTCTGAAATAACACAGTATTAAGTTATTGAAGGAAAATAAACTTGTGACCTATGGTGTAGAAGTCAATCAACCACTCAGCCAGAAAGCAAATAAAATATTGTCATTGCCATCATTATCAATACTTAATTTGTATATTTATAGCATTCCATATTGTGAACTTAGGTGGTAGGTTCTACAAAGACATTGTGGACCCTGTCGGGATAGCAAAGTAGGAGACAGGAAGAGGGCTTTAATTTGACCAATTAGTTCACTATAATAATAATACCCCATCGTCATATCTCTACGTTGACATCGTGGTGGGGCTTGCGCGCTCCGAACTCTAGATCTGTGCCGGTAGAGTTTACTTTGCCGAAATAGGTCTAGGGTGAGCCAGACTAAGAGAGATACAGAAACCCGCAAGGTAGCATGTAGCGACCACACGGACCCTATGTCCCGGAAGAAGTCTTGTTCCTCACCTCTGGCTTGCCTTTGTTGGCCGGTTGGAGTGAACAATGTCGAGGAACAGACCTGCCACCTCTTTCTTGCCTTAATTGGTCGGCTTGAGTGGAGATTCACAAGAGCAAACGTGCTCGGAGGAAGGAAGTATTCCAGTAAGATGCTGGTAGGGATCTTGACCGTACTTCCGGGATTGTCCTGATAGCCGTGGAATACTTCTCATTCCTCATAAGCACCTTAGGACATGTTGCCCCTTGTCGGTACGATACTTTGTGCTTGCGACCGTTTCTGGGGCACATTATTGAGTGTGCAAGCACCCCCTTCCATTTTATATAAGATATTGCAGGACAGTGGCCATAGTTTTTCCATAGTTCTAGATAACCTGTTCACTTAGCCACCCGAACCCAAAATCCAATATCTTTGTTTCCATATCCTGCAATAGTCCTGCATCAACCGGAGCACAGATGATATAATACTAGTACCGGGGGTTGTCCTTGGATGCACTAGCATAGTGTGAACAGGGATAATCGTCGGTTGGTGCCTCATTTCATTATAAAAAACGTCTACGCGGCCTCTGTAAGTTGGCTTTGGCCCCTCGTACGCTTTCCAAAGGACGTAAGAGAGGACGTCCCGAGATATGTAAAAGAAGTTTAAAAAAATGCAAAAGTTCTCCAGAAACAATTCAACATATTACTGGAGCCTGCAAATCAATAGTCCAAACAGACTACCAACATTGACACGATCAAGTAGCCAACGTCATACATCAGAAACTAGCTCATCAATACAAACTTATAGACACTGTAGTACCGTTTTATAAATACAACCCTGAATCCGTATTAGAGAACCCCACAACAAAACTATACTTCGGCCGAGCCACATTCACCGACCACACAATTCACTTTAATAGACCTGACATCACATTAATTAATAAAATAAACAAAACAGGGTTTCAAAATCTAATCTAAAATAAAATTTTCTAAATGAATAATGAATAAACTCAAAAACTACGACACCAATTTAAAAAAATCTTTCACTAGTATAATACTATATCATCACTGAGTGACATAGGCTATAATTTATAAAGATATCACGCGGGCGAAGCCGCTGCCGGAAACTAGTACTATATATTTTAACCGAATTCCAAAAAGGAGGAGGTTCTATTTCGTAGCGTATGTTTTTTTTTTATCTATGTCAACCGATTTCTCCGTCCATTGTGGACCGATTTTGAAAATGATTTTTTTATTTGAAAGGGTATGCTCGCGAAGTAGTCCCATATAAATTTTATTAACATTGCTTGAATGATTTTTGAGTTAGCTTCAATAAACGAATATTTTTCCCACTTAGTATTTGGATGATATGATAAGTTCCTGTCACTGTTATTTATATAGCAGGTAGTGGTATTCGAATTTGAGTGGGATGTAGGTAGGTACCACAACTAAAACGTTAAAAATAAAAACTTTTTACAAAAAAAAACAATAGACTTCCAAAAAAAAAACACTACAAAGTGAAAGATAACTTTAATTTCGGAAGTCGGTGGCAAAAAACGAAAATTCAAAACCAAATACACCGACTTCCAAAATTAAAGAAAGAAAGAAAGCTTTTTTTTTTATTTGGGACAAGCACAGGAAATACAACATAAAGAAAGAAATACAAATACAACAAATATACAAATTAAAGTTATTTTTCACTTTGTAGTGTTTTTTTTTGGAAGTCGTTTGTTTTTATTTTAAGTTATAATTGGTAATTGGTTCTTAATAGGTAGGTCGTAGTACCTGTAGCTATCTAAGTCCCAATGTATGACCTAAGAAATAATGTTTTAATGCAAATGGTTTTATACTAATTGTATTTTTTTGGTTAGTAATTTTCCAAGAAATCTATTTCCTTTAAGTAATGACAATACTCATTTAGATTTCTATACCTATATTGACCGGCACCGACACTGAATCACGGTAATTTAGTCCATACTGAGTCTGACTCACTTGTTACCCAGAATAATGATAACAAAAAAAAAAATGATATGACATAGGTACAAATTGTTTAAATGTGCACTGGAGGACAATTTTTTGTTTTTATTAAATAACTTTTTGAAATCCGAAATACTGCACCAAATTAGTTATTTATGCAACTGTTGTACCTATAATGAACGAACGGGGAATAGTATCACATGAGTCTTTTAATACCTAATTATATACAGTTGCATACAATACTTTATCTACACCCATGGTATGAATCCATATAATATATAAATGAAATCCCACGAAATTCAGTACAAGTGCACATATGAGTGTCGCCTGCAGCAGCACATACCCGCGCATGCGTGCAGTGGGTGCTGCCGTCCCCCGCTTCAACGTTCCATTACAAAAGTTGATGTAAACAAGGAGTTGCATACATGACACGTCTGCTCTTTTTTTGAAATTCGATTTGCATAATGAAATTTAGTACAACATTATAACACTCATTTGGATGATATTATGGTTACTATACTGGCTGTTTTAATGTTGGCAATAAGCTAACTGTTTCAGAAACTTTTGTAGAGGATTTATAGCATGGGTGTAGATAAAATAATTTTTTGTATCAAGTTTTGAAGCTCGTATTATGATGACATAATTGGTAAGAGTAACTGTTTTTCATTTTCAAGAATAACAGTTTATAATACAGACAAAAAAAAAAATAACGTCTGTTTTATCTTCTCCTCCAGTTAGCATTAACGAAGAATTATTCTTAAAAAACAAACTGAAATATCCCGAAAAGAAAATTATCTAGTTTCAGTGAGTAAGTGTTCGTCTCTTTTGTTTGTTCTTTCCCTTACTTCGGTTGTAACAATACTCTGATCACATAACAATGCCACTCCCTCACAAGTACAATTATCAAATCAAAGAGAAATGTACGCCAATTTTATTTTCGATAAACCCGATCCAGATAACTCACATCAATCCATCAAGGATATCGGTTTTATTGCCGTTACATTATGGCTCAACGTTTTCAAGATGGTGGTGAATGTGTAAAAATTCACTTTACAAACGGAAAATGTATCCATCAAACTGTCAGTGAGTGTACTTCGGGCCTTTTGTAGCAAGTTTAGGTATGTTCGTGTTTTTTACGTGAGTGGGGATGAGTGTAATAAATTACTTTTGTGTTCCTACTATGTTTATTTTTTTGCGATTTGGCTTCAGTTTTTGTGTTTTACTCTATCGTCGTATTGTGGGTGATCTAAGTGATTTTATGTAAAAAAAAAAATGCCAATAAATTTTAACAGCACTATAGATGTCCTGCAGTATTTTAGCGATAACACCGCCCATTGTGTCACCTTATGTAAAATGTATACTTTTATATCTGTATTTCATATGGTGTACAACTGTGTATAATAAATAGTACCTGTTCTATTCTATTCTTACGCATCACACTACCATTAATTACTTAAAGTTCTTAACTTTCAACTTTCTGACTGAAAAAAATAACCATAAAGCAACAACAATTATATCTCTTTCGTTATCGCGGCCACAAGTGTATCCAGATTTAAAATTGTCATTAAGTGTCATTTAAATTTGGCGTGCCCACTGTGTATGACTTTTGTATAGTTTGTCAAACGTAATGAGTCATAATGAAAGGAAAGGAAGCAGCTTTACATTACGTGAATTGAATACCGTATTGTGCGTTTGTCATTCGTTTTCCTGGTAGGGATCTGTTATGATTAATGAAATACACTGACGAGCAAATAGAGCAATATAATAAATAATAATAATATTAAATTATTTTGTATATTTTTTTTATTTCATGATTTTTTTGCTTCATGTAGCTAACTTGTGGATTGGTGCAAGTGGATTTTTTATATTGCTCGTCAGAGTATCTATACTACCTAAGTAAATGAGCTACTTGGGCTGTAGTCGTTGTGGAGGTCACATAGGCAGTCGCTCTATGTAAACTACTGGTATTCAGCTGCATCCGGTTAGACTGGAAGCCGACCCTTGGGAAAAGGCTAGGTAGATTGATTGATATAAAGTAAATAATATGATTTGACTACATCAATGCAGTTACATATAATAAAAATGCGAAGAAGTTTTTCCAAAATTCCTGAACAAATAGAAACACAAATATTCACGTTTATTTTTTATAGCAAAAGCAAGAAAAAGTTAAATAAACAAAAAAGTTACATAGTGTTTTAGCAGAAAATGCCGGAAAATGTTGTTCTTTGAAAATCTCATAATATACGTATATGTTCACAGACGACCAGACGTTTGTCGCGGACAACTATTTAGCACACGTCACTTTACTCGTGGGCTTTTCCTAAAAGTCCCCATGGTTTCGGCGTCCAGTTTGTGTAAAATTTTTTAAGGTTTTAGTAAAAAAATCTAGTAGCCTTACTGCTCCGGACAAGGGTAAAACAAGATCAGCCATTCCGTACAAATGTCACCGTGAAAACATGGTGAAAACTTAGGTGAAGCGAGCTTGAAGTGAGCTGTCATTCCACACTGATGCTAGGCCACTATTGACATCCGTCAACAAGTTTCACATAAAATTCAACTTGTATTATTGAAATTAGATTTTTAACTATTTTTTTTTGTTGCTCTCCTTCACACGTTTTCTCGTAACACACCTGATATTGGCAGAATAGTCGACATCGGCACCATTGCCATAAAGAAAAAGAGAATACAATACACACTTTTGACAGCTCACTTCAAACTCCCTAGAGTTTTCACGGTAAGATTTTTATTTTCGTGCTTTTTGTTTTCAAGGTAGGAGTCAATCAGCATGATTAATAGCGGTACTGATATAATAATCGTCACGTGTCTCTTGGGATTAAAACGATTGCAAAAAAGTTCGTTTTTTTTTGTGTTTTACTTCATGGTCAGTCTCGTTTTATGCGGCGAGTAAAAAAATATCAATAAAGTGATTTCCCTAGAGGGATAGCACCGGCAATTATGTGACACTGACACTCAGTAGTGCGTGTAACTGTTACTCATGTAGTTATACTTGTGATATTTGTCCAATAATGTCATGAAAACATCTTTTGTTGGAGATAATAAATAAATATCAAAGAGGGAAGGTATACAAGCAGATTTAAGGCTCGTGCAGAACAGCGCGACATCGCGGGCGCGACAGGCAGCGCGACCCCTGTCACGCCTGCGATATCGCGCTGGTCTGTACTAGTCTTTACATTATAATTAATTCAGTATTAATTAACTATGTCAATATTATTGTGATATTATGTACCTAATGAATAATACATAATTTGTAATGTTGAATCAGTGTAATTGACTTTATGTTGTTCTGGTTAAATAAATACATTAAGGCAAGTGTGGCATAGCACTGGCAGCTTCTGAACTGTCGAAGAACATCAATGATTTAAAAGAAAAGACGATAGTATAATTTACTGAAGGCTATCGCAAACCTTGTAGCGGTATTGAGAACTTCCAAGGAAAACTGAAATACCAAATTCTCGAAACTCAAACTCAAACCTACGTAATGCAACAAGGACATTACATCATATATTTAATTAGAAATAGCAAGGTGAAGCGAGAATCTTTGTAGGGTGGCTAGTAGCAGCTGCATGAGATTTGCAGAAAGTCGAGATTACTTGAGATGAAATGGCTTGCGCTTGGAAAGACCTTTGTCCAATAGTGAACGATATGATGACCAGAAATAAATGTTTTACCTAACTGTCTTTTGTTTGTCTCTGGAACTTGTAAAAAGGGGAAAATTATTGTTTAGCATATTGACAACCAACTTAAATTATACATACACACACATACATAAACTCACACCTTTTTCCCATGGGGTACAAATAAACTAAAGAACGCCACCTGCTACGATTCTTTTATACTCCTTTTGCTTTTATTCTATTCTATTTAGAATAAATGACAAGAAAACCGATGTCTGCCAATGTCTTAAGTCAGTTGGAAAAAGCAAGTGTCCCCGTCGGGAACGAAATTCTTTTTCAAGTACGATTTAAAACAAAATCGAAATGTTTGCAGTCGCCATCTCGGATTTACATTTTGGCGTCACTATCGACTTTAGCACCCTCGAAAACTATGAAAACGACACCCATGACGAAAAATTTTAAAATTTTCTCTTTCGCCATCTTGGATTTAAATGTCGACCCACTTTCGGCTTTAACACCCTCGAAAACCATGAAAACGATACCCATGATGAAAAATTTGAAAATATTCAGGACCGTCATCTTGGATTTTCATTTTGACCAAATTCACGCTTTCTCTATCTTTTTCCGACATGCAGTGTACTCGGGCCGATGTGTAAAATTTTATCCCACGACACTGTAATCACTTAGCTCTTTTCTTTTGTTTTTTTCTGCCAGCGTTCTCTGTCCTTCTCTTTCTAACTCTTTGAATTAGAAGAAGACAGTCGCATGTACTTATTAACACTTTTTAGCTTGATGATTTCTGAAAGTTTACAAGCCGCGTTAAAGAACTTCGTTCCGAAAAAATGTGAAAATTAATAAAATTCTTCGATTGATACAGTTGAACACAATGGAGATCTTTTTGAGTTAGTACGGGAGTGAAACAAACAAAAAATATAGATAAATAAGTTTACCTTCGTTATTATCCATATATTTAAATCACTACTGTCATTTTGCCTGAAATGGCTACAACACGGCAAATTGACGTAGGCTGTCAATTTGCTTAACAATTCATTTCCCTTACAGTACATTAAAAAGTGATAAATCTATCTAATGTTTTCACACATTTTTATTGGCATCTAAACGCTACAATCCACAACCTGCTTGAAAAACGACCACCAAACAAAAAAAAGAGTGTTCAGCACATATTATTGATATCCTCCTCCTTTGTACAGCGGTGACAGCGCTGACAGCATGACAGTGTAGATCGTATTGGCAGCCAGCCAACCACTGTGTAATATGTAAGCCATTACTCATAGCCCCACGCGTGGCATGTACCTAGTGACGTTTTTAACTACCAGCGCCGTTGTGTGATCGATTGTGCTTTATTGTAGGATGAAAGCTCTTATAAAAGTTGTGAAATTTCTTAAAGTAAAGAAACTTTCACACGATTTTTTTAAATTTTTAGTGTTCCCTTCCTCAAAAGAAAAAAACGGAAACCTTATAGGATCACTTGTGTGTCTGTCTGTCTGTCCGTCTGCTGCAGAAAAAAACGGAAACCTTATAGGATCACTTGTGTGTCTGTCCACAGCCAATTTGCTGCGAATCTAATGGACCGATTAAGTTAAAATTTGGTACACATAAATGTATTTCTGTGTCCCAAACACGGACGTGTAACGTAAATAAATGAATTTTGAATATGAGGGTCACTTTTGGGGGGCAAATAAGAAAATTAAAAAAATAAAGTTTTGCTAACTGTACCGTGTGACATATCAAACAAAGGAGTTTTTGCAAGGACATCAAATATATATTTTTTTATAATTTTACATTTAAAGATATTTAAGAAAATAGATAAAAATTGACCATTCCCCCCATCTCCGAAACACAACCAAAAATTTTGAAACATTTACTGAGAATGGTTCTTCACTCATAGATTACAGGAAAACCAAGACCGTAGACTTCTTGTCTACGGTCTTAAAAATTACATGGTCAATCTATGAATATTGTGCGTACAAACTTACATTTACAGTTGGAATGTATGGGCGAACATGTATTTCAACTACAATGTTAAGTTTGTATTTGGTATAAATTTATCTGAACTACGGAACCCTTCATTGTGTGTAGTCCGATACGCACTTGGCCGGTTTTTAAGGTGCTGATAAACTTGAGCATTCACTTGTAACTAAACATCTAGCAATCGACGTTTTTAAAATTTTCGAACTGAACAACGAACAGAGTGAAGCATAGAGCCAAAAATCACTACGAATGTTTTTACGAATGGCTCGGCTCGGCAAAAAGCTCGAAGCTACTGTCTTTTCGCTAGAATGCTCGCTGGAACTACTAGTATATTATCTGTGGTCTAGTGATCGCAAACACTACTACAGAGCGTAATTCCTAGGTTAATTCCTAGGTAGGGTGAGCGTTATTGGATTTTTACATCAAGAACGTTCTCAGTATCAGCCCGGAGGCTGCACATGTGTCCGGTTGATAACAATAGGCTCGCACCCTGTAAAATGAGACTATTATGATTTATCATAAGGTGTTTTGTGTTGCAGGATTATCATAATATTATTCAAACGTTATTGTAAATTCACGGCTGTTCAATTATAGATAACAGCCAAACGACGATTAATTTCGCTTTGTAATGAGACGAAGTATTTGTTTGATTAATTAATTCGTAAGATACAGGTCGATATCTATTGCTGACAAATTTCTGGTAAAAGCATAAATATTCGGTGTTATACGGATTTTCCCAGTAATCGGCGTATAAATATCAATCATCCTGTCTTCGTCTTCGAGATTTAAATCTTAACCATGTAGTTGCTTGCCTACGCTTCGAACACTTCGCACAAGTCTTTAGAGTATAAGAAAGAGAGAAAAACATTGTTTCCCTCTAATGCACCTTGTGGCGCGCCGTCCAGGTGATACCCCATTGTTGTCCGTGCGCTCACTGCGTTTGCACAAGCACCTACCTACAAAATACTAGGAAACGATTTTACGGTTTGTATTAAGGATGCCTCAGCGAAATTGTGATGAAACCAAAGAAGACAGATAGATGGGGAAGGAAGATGAAAAAGTACGAAAATAAAATTCAAGGGAATCGACACAGTGCTCAAAGATTTTTTGTGTACCCTACTATTCTTTGGGATCACTATGTTTTTTCTTTTAATCCATTAAAAGGTTAAAGGTCCTCGCGCACATTTGGGAGAGGCGCAAGGAGGCGTAACGCTGGGGCTTAATTCCGCTGCCGCGAGAAATCACGGCACAGTGGACAGAGCTCCGGCGGGATCTCATGGTGTCATGGAGAGTGTGATTGTTGCAACCCAGCGCTGGGCATGCCACAATTGCGGCGTTAAGTCCCCTCTTTGAGGAGTGGCTAGAGAGGTGCCACGGCGTCCTCATGCACCTTCCGCCTGACGCAGGTCCTTACCGGACATGGCTGTTTCGGGAGGTTCCTGTTCAGGATAAGGCGGGAGGGAACGCCCGGGTGTCACTATTGTGTGGATCGCCCGTAGAACACGGTGGAGCATACGGTGGATGTCTGCCCGGCTTGGGTGGAGCATCGCCGTGTCCTCGTGGAGGCGATCGGCCCTGATTCGGGCCATGGTACGGAGCGAGAGGAAATGGGAGGCCGTTACCTCCTTCTGCAAAGCAGTAATGCTCGCGAAGGAGGAGGCAGAATGTATGAGGGAGAGGCAAAATTTGCGCCTTCATGCCCCTAACCGCCGCAGGCGGAGACGCCCTGGGCGTTGGGAATCGCGAGCTGATTTCAGGACCAGGCCCGTGTCAACGGCGTGTTGTGTTCCACGCGCGCCTCAAAGAGATGTCAGCAGAATAGGCCGATGCCTGCCGGGGTTGCGAAGAAAACCGAAAGGGAGATCGTGGCCTCCGGCAACAGGGCAACTGAAGGAACACGGTGGGTTTTAGTCAGTAAGATTCTGACACGCCCTGCTGCTCCGCCCAGAGCGGGAGAAGTTATTTGATATTTTCCCACCCACAAAAAAAAGGGCTGCTATTGATTAATTCCTGAAGGAAAGACCCATTATTACTTTGCCCGACCCGGGAATCGAACCCAGGGCCAAAAAATCAAACCGTATGAAAATCCATTCGGTAGTTTTTATTTTATCGCGTTCAGACAGACAGGCACGGCGGGGGACTTTTTTTATAATACAAAAATTTGTGATAATATTGTAGCGCCTACTGAGGTGAAACAATAATGTGCGACATTGAAATCTTGCTATAAGTTTTAAAGCAGGCATTTTGTGAGGTTGATTTTATCTAGCAATAGGTATTGAAGTTTATTACTGAAATTAATTTAAACTCCAAAATAACTGATGTCAAGATGGCCGAAAAAGAATTGGTAATAACAGTTTCGAGCATTGTAAGTTACACCAACCAGGTTTTTGATGAAGCTACATTTACGTAAACAAATGTGTATGTATGTACATATTAACAAACCAACAACAGCTGTTTAACCTATGCGGCTTTCAGCAGATTCTCTCCAGATTGTATCCTATTCAAACACAAGTTATCGCAATCGAGGGGATTGCTCTACTGAGTAACATCTCCACTTCCTCGGTAAACTAACCCCAAGTTAAATAGTATTTCCGCACTAAACCGTAGTTAACTGTATTCAGTATCTACAAGTTAACACGGATTGTGTATCCATAGTTAATTAAATACCAACAGTAGCTCATTAACGTCTCATGTTTATAGAACGGTAATGATTGTACTCGCAATGATATAGTGTATTTGTAGAGCAGATTTTGACTTGATTTGTAGGTCATAAATTATTATTTTGTTGGTATTGACGAATCCGGAAAGTAGGTAACTTCCTGCGATAACATTTAATGGTTAAATAAAAGTATTGAAATTTAACAAGAATCACTTAATCATCATCGCTGTGATCATGTGTCGCAACTTGTTAGTTAGTTGCGCAGAGAAATTCAGAGGCTTTTTCAGCAACCAAGTTTTTCACAAACGATTATTTTAAATCATTAAATTATTCATCTCCAAATAAATGTCCTGGTACAACAGAAAAATTTCTTTAATTTCCGCTCCCAACAATCCTGACCCAAATTCCCATCTTAAAACCTAAATAACTTCCGTACAAAAATCGAGGACACCTCATTAATCTTTAAACTGGACTTTTAAGCCAACAATTCCGTCCTAAAGCCGTCATTCACGTCGGCAGCCCATCATTTACAAAACAAGCGTGGTAATGGTGACCATTCCCTTTTCCGCTAAGGCTACCTGTCCACTGGAGCGGAATGAGTAAGCGCAGAAGAATTAGGGAGCAGTGCGAAGCAGTAAATCATCATGTCCTTTCAAATCCGTCGGACCTGATCAAGATACGTACCGTGTTTCGTTATAGCACGAGATCTGACGTGCCTACAACTGCCACCGGAGCGACCACTCAAATTGACTGATTATTTTTATTTTTTATTAAGTTGATGAGAGATTCGTGTAATATACCTACGGACGCGTCCGGTTTTTCTCGCCATGTACGGTAACCTGAAACGCGTGGTGTAAGAGCGATAAACAAGGTGTTTGAAGTGGAGTAAGCCGTCAATAAATTAATCACCGCGCCGCCGCCGCGCGCTTTACCCGAAGTGAAGTCAAGACATGAGTTTAATGGAGTGCTCCTGGTTAATTATTTACTAGCTCTGTACCTCTCTGTTCCACTCTGCTCAATGGACAGGCAGCCTAAAGTGCGTGAGCGCGTTAAAGCGCTGGAAAGCTGCAGGATAACGTTACACTGTTCAACTGTAAATATACGGCTTCGAAATCGGTAATGAGCAGTAGATATATTACCCGCACGTTGTAATAATTATCCGGTATTTACTTACCCCTAGTGCCTGTAATTATTGCGTCGTAAATTCAATTTAATTATGGTTAGTGCAGTAATTGAACCGAGGTTGATATTGGATACAGCAATTAGGTTTTCCGAAAATTGTTTGGGAGCAGGCTGGCTTGTTAAAGCTTGATAATTTCATCGCGCTAATGATGAATTATGAGCCTTATAAGTTCACAGGAAAGCTCGAGTGGACTACGAATATGAGGATTATCACGTTTTCATGTTTTTGTTTTGTTTATTGCATTTAGACATAAGACTGATTTTTTTGAATCTTATAGACAATGTAGTTTTTCCCGAATTAAAAAAATATGTCCGAATTTACAATGGCATATTTTTCAGTTGGCAGAATTTTGTTCGGGATAATTTTATTAGGCAAAATGGAATTTTTAACCTTAAATAAAAATAAAAATATTGTCTTAAAAAGTGCTGCGGCAGCGGCCGGCGAGCGCTACTTCCAAGTTGCTCGGAGAAATATTTTCACCATTGTCTAATTATCTAGTCTCGTTTGCATGCTGCATGCTTGCTGCATGTATGGTGTATGCATGTTTGTATGAACTTTCTGCAATATGATGATTCTACTTTTTAATTATTGTGGATATTAAATTTATGCCAAAAGATGATTCTGACTTACAAAATTATGATAAATGATAAATGATTTTATTTCTGTAAATAGGTTTGTACAAACACTTTTACACGTCAATCATATTTTAAAAACTAGATGAGGTCGGCGTTTCCTATCTGACTACTCTGAGAAGAAAGGCCGAAACAAACTCAGAGGTCAGATATGAGTTTTGAATGTATGCTAAATGTGTGTATGCCAAATAATGTTCTGCGAAATGAAGATTATGCTATCCGTTATTATGCAAAATAATATTATGATATAAAAAGTTCTACCATAACAGGTAGACCCATAAATTTTTGCTGCCAAGCAACATTGCTATATTGTTTGAAAAGCATGTTTAGTTAATAAGTATACAGGTAAAATTATAGACATGAAATATCCCTTCATGTCTAAGTTTGGTTTATCCCATCTATGTTTAACAGATGTATAACTCATGTGGTGAGGCAGGTGTAATGTCTGCCAATGCGCAAACCTATTACATAACAACAAACAACTTTCTCAATTGGACCAACATTGTAATTTCGAAAATATAACCGTCTTTAGCTGTAATTTGGGTCGAGTAGGTTTTGAAGTTTTGTATGGGATAGTTGATATTTTTTTCGCGATGTCGTTGTTGGTCCCATGGAGAAAATTGTTCAGTTTGTTGGTCTGTATCACACCTTTCCGATACCTGTATATAAGTACTAACATTTCCTTTCAGTGCGTTAGAAAAGCATTAAAGTTGCGTAGATTTTATGACCTACAAGACAATGATTAATTTTGTTGTATTTGAATAGTGTTATTTTGAATTTGTAAATCATGTGCACCAACTACGAGATAACGAAGATTTTGCGTGGACATTCCACATAATTATTTTCGGTATACCCAGTTCAACTAACAAAATTCGTCCCGGTATGTTTCTATTCCCTATATTTTCGTATGCAGATCCGTCTGACCCAATACCCGGTATAAATGAATTTCAACCACAAGGATTATTCAGGTTTTCGTATGAACAGTCCCACCGGGCCAGAATGATGACGTTAGGACCAAAGATTTAAATTTTTAGATTCGCCCTACTGCGTCAGTCGCTTTTCTGTTTCGTTTTGACACCTTTGACACACAATAACGTAGTGATTTGACTAGGTTGTTTATGGAAACGCCATTAATATTTTATGAGCTCACTCTTTTTAGTATGGACACTTTTTCACGTGACTAAGTACGGTGAGGGCAATTTTAGCGATTTAAATCTTTGGTTAGGACCAACTAAATATACATCTTATTTACCTTTTTGTAAATTTGATTTATTTAAAACGAGATTAGCTTTAAATGTGATTTTCTGAGGTTTTTTACTGGGAATTTATTTCTGGCCTTCGAGGAAGGAAAGTAATTTTGGGTAATTGCAAGTACCGGTGATAAACTGATTAGTCATTTTAGCAGAGCAATGAGGTAATGGGTGTGTGAGCGATATTTTGTGGGGTCTCACTGGAATTAGAATTATAGAAATTGAATACTATCTTGGTGCGTTAAGACTGATTTACACGGTGCGATTTAATTACCTTCTAGCATATAATAAGTTGAAGCTGTTGCATTTAAACAGACCATCCGCGCGTCCTACCATTCGGCCATCTAAACAGTGTTGAGGCGATGCATGTCGTTTGTTGTTTCAATTTTATTGTATGTCACAGGCAGGAAACTTGCTTTGTTTCGTGCCAAATTTCTAAAAAGTCCATTCTCGTGTCGTGTCGTACCATGTAACATGACACGACGTTAGACATTAAAAAAACAGACAAGTGAAAACTTGAAACTGGTATTAGCGCCATCTAGCTTCTACAGTACAGCACTACGGTGCGAGCATGTCAGTGACGCGAATCCATAACTTTATTCCCTACCAAAAATTGTTCATTGCGCCTAAAGAAGTTTTCACTTTTAAAAAATTGGGATATTAAAAATTATTCCTTGTCAAATCAAGTCTTGACTTTGGAATTGATCGGTTAGGTATCGGTAATATCCGTGTCGTAAAGAAAAGAAAATTACAGTCATAAAACTTAATTTTGCCAGTTTTTGTCTGAATAAAGCATGATGTATCAATGCTCGTTCCTCTTCTGTCTATAGAAAGAGGTTTTTAACATACGGTACCTAGGAAAAAAGCATCCAGAAGTTTTCAGAATCAAAATTCTTTTATCTGCGAAGCTTAAAATTCCTCAGAAATATTCCACTTTCCTGTAAAACCGTTTCAGAGGGACTCGTGTGAACAAATTAGCACTCACAAGTGACTGGGTTTGTTACATGTAGGGGATTTTCAATCGCTTTTTGGCTTTTTTCAGCACTTTACTGTAGGTAGCTAAAGCACTAGGAAGTGGTGAAAGGCGTTTTGGGAAACTGTCAATGTAATTTTGACGTTCAAAAAGTGCTGTCATCATCAGTTGAATAAATGACTTTTGATTTTTTTATTTCATTTTGATTTTGGTATACTTCTCTTCCTGGTAAATGTGTTAGTTAGGTACTTTCTAGTTAGTGAATTGTGAATTTGATGACGTTTGATTGTTGGATGGATTGAGACGAGCATTACCATGAGCATTATTTTTAGTAGTTAGTAGTTGATCTTTGCAATGAAAGACCTGTTTTGTGGGTAGCTATAGACATCTGGAACAACTGATAACAGCTGATAAACATTTTGATGGATATCAAACCTTAGAGTCGTAGCACAGTCATGATTATAATATAGCAGAGGTGAATGATCAAGGGAATCTTTCTTTAAAAACGTAAGTTATTAAAATAATTACATAGAATGTGAATATACTAAATACATATTTAAATGAACTCTCAAGCTCACACATGTTGAAATATTATAATAGCTTCACCCCAAACTCTAAATACAGATGAAGATATTAAATTAAATCAGAAGTACGCAAATATGCACTTTAATTAACACTGTTTCTACATTCTGCACTGATTCAGATCGTGTTTAACCTTTAAGATATTCGCTAAGACAAATATTTTAGTTTCAATATTCATATTCATTTTCTTCGTAAAGTGAAGTTCATGCGCTTTCTTGTTAATTTTATTTTTTAATAAACTTTATATAGACGAAGGAATTTTTCAATCCAGAGTGGATCAGTTCGTTCCATCGTTTTCTCGGTACCTATACCTACGTATCTACATCTACCTACCTAGTCATGTGCTGTTGCGAACTTTTGGCTTTAATAGAATTGAAAGAGCTTTTTTTTAGTGCCAAAGATTTATCTCATTTTTGGTTTGTAAGTCTCGTTGTAGGTGAAAACCGTTATTTTTATAAAAAAAAACTGTAAAGGTATGAGAAACAGGGTGTAAAGTTCACTCATCTTCTATAGAAAAGGGAGGATCCTCCGACCAGACGGGTGTCGTGTCTGGCGGGCAACTGCCCGACGGTTGATGTCGGATAGTCTTATTTATTTTGTTCGTGCGGTAAACTCTAATTGCGCGATGCAGAATTTGTGTGACGTCATGTCTTCTGATGCGTAGTCCGTATGTGGTGGTGTAACCGCTACAAAACCAACAAAATTAATCAAAATTAAAGGAAACACTTCAGAGTTGGTACCAGCTTACAAGATGAGTTTCCATTAGGAGTCTTTCCTCGTGTACATAACATAATATCACGCTTGTATTCCCAGAAGGGTTAGGCAGAGATGTAACAACAGTTCACCCACATTTACCAGTTATGTTCAAGTCCCATCTTATAGAAGGCGAGCCTATTGCCATTAAGCGGGCACATCAACTTGAAATTTGGAACAGTTTCAGATGACGTTTGCCCAACTATTTTGCAAATAAGATTTTTTTTTGTAACCCCCTGAACGGGTGTCTTAAAAATTAGAAGTCGAAAACTATGCGGCTTAAAAACATGTTTGAGAATGTGCAAATTGCGCTCTTTCATATAATACCCAACATGCCCTAGTTAGGGTTACTAGGGCATGTTGGGTATTAAGCCGCATAGTTTTTGACTTTTGACGAAAAATGTAAAAGAAAATACCGTTTCTACCCCTTATTCCCGAAGTTTGCATAGAGAAAAATCTAAAATTATTCTATGTGAGAGAAGTTTATGTAAAGTTATGTTATGCAAAAAAAATTGTGAGCCTTTTCGCTGACTCACAAGTAAAACTGGGCGGATGCTGGTCGATGATTGAAACAGAATAATATGTTGTCCTCAGAGCTTCCTTTATTTTCTATTTATTGTAGCGGAGCTAGAGCTGAACTGACTCTTTGACGTGATCTGATGAACTATTTTCTATGGGCTTTTTTTTTAATATGTTTACTCGCAGTTTTGACCAGTAAGGTCTTGACTGCTTAACCGGACTTTCCTGTGGGTGCCTTAAGCTACTACACTTAGAGCCTCCAGCCAGGAGCAAGTTAAACTATTCTAAATTAAAACTAGGCGAACGCTCGCTAAGGGCCCGCCCCCTGTGGGGTACGAACCTCGGCTTAGGGCTGGGGGAAGGACAGCAAGAGGGGACAGGCTGGATCAAAATTTGGTTATCATCATGATTATTAGGCGGGGTATTTAAAGTTACGTGCTCAGCTGCAACAACTGCTGGCACCTCGTTTTCGAGCAAGGGTCGGGGAGGAGTATCATTTACTTGGGGACACGGTCGGGAACGCAATGGACCTCGGCGGCGAGGTTAGAATGACGGGAGGCGTCTGTGTTTGTGCACTGTACTAGTGACCCTATTCTTCTCCTGGAGGAGTGTAATGCAGCTTTTGAATGTTGGTTACGTTCCTATGTTTGGTTACGTTCTTTTTGCCAGAGCTTTGTGTATTCTAAAATTAATTTTCTCATTAAAATTAAATTAATAAACTGAAACGAAACGACTACTGAAATAAAATTTAATGATGTTAAGGGATTATAAAAAAGTACCTTAGATTTTGCACAATTTTTTTGTTTCAGGATTACGGTGCTCGTTGAAATATAGACTTTAAAACCATTTATTTCACTATGCACACGTGGCTTTTCGCGAGAAGCAGCTTATGGCCTGTATCTACTTAGGACAGGGACATAAAAGCCGAAATAACCATATTTTGTTCTGTGTGTGTTCCTAACCGCAAATTGGAGCTAAGCTTACAGATGTTGGGCATTTTACTTACAGGCAAGCCGAGTGTCCGTTGGGATTTCCCAATGTGGCTTGGCCCAATGGCTTAGAAGTAGAGCATCCATAAAAAAAATGATGCAATTAAGTTTAATGTATAAACAGAAATCTAAGTGCCTACCAACTTGCACTTGTAAAACTTCAAAAACAGAAGTAATTTAAAAAACTAAAAAAACACGGCTGCAAAAATATAACTGAAAAGAAAATATTTTTTTAGTGTTTCATTATTTCTCATTCCAAATTACATTTAAACATGCAATTTGTATATATTTTTGTAATGACCTTTCAAAATTCTTTATTTTGGTATACGACTCGGTATGGTAGGGACTTCTTTTTTTATTTAGTTACATTTTGGTGCCAAAAATCTAAATGGCGCCATTTAGATAATTTTAATATACCCAGTGACACTTGCGCAATTAAGAAAACCCTAACGACATATCATTTATTAAAATCGGTTCAGCCGTTTAATAGTTACGAGGTAACATAGAGACGGACATACATACATACCTACATACAAATCAAACACACAATTCTTCTTTTTTGGCTTCGAATTACGGCCACGCCGCCGCCGCCGATGTTTTCTTCGTCGTCATCGGCGTCAATTTTAGGTATATAATGCACCCTCCAAGCCGAGATCCTGCGGGCCATAGCACTGGCCCTCGAGGAGTCACTGGAGACTCTGAACAGGGACCCGTGGGGACGCCCATAGAAGATGGTGCGGGAGAAATTCCGCTCATAGGGCTCCCCCGCTAACGCAGTGTCTCCGGACCCAGCTGGTGGGTGTCGTGGTGAGCGCTCTGTTCTCTTCAAGAGGGGAATATACCACCGCCCATGGCTCCGCCTACTGCGGTACCCGATGCGGACCACACTGCCGACGACGACGCCGATGCTCCGGAGGTGACTGAGGTAGAGATGAGGCAAAAACGAATAAACATTTTTAAATGAGCATAATTTTATTTAAATAGCACGCACGACGCACTGGTTGAATAAATACTTTTGTTTTCAAACGTTGCGGTATGGGCGAAAAGCAGACTTGACACAGTTTTCCAAACGCTTCTTAGATGAAAGGTGAATTTTGTTATAGTGTTTTGATTTAAATGGTACTTTCACCATCCACGCCGATTACGCCGATGACGCCGCCGCCGCCGACAAATTAAACGTCTGACGCTGCTTCCGGTAAAATACATCGGCGCACACCTCTATTCTAGACCCAGCGGTTTTGGTGCGTTGTCTGTCATTAAAGTATTTTTTATAAAGTAGATTTAGATAAACACATATTCAGAGGTCTACTTATAGTACACTCACATTTCGCCGCCGATTTCCGGCCATTGCAGGCGCGGGCTTGCGGACGGTGAGCAATGGGTAGCTCACCATCTGGTAAGGACCAGGCCCGGGTCGACGGCGCTTGTGTTCCACGCGCGCCTCAAAGAGATGTCAGCAGAATTGACGGGGTCCGTAAGGGCCGATGCCTGCCAGGGGTGCCAAGAAAACCGAGAGGGAAATCGTCGCCCCCAGCAACAGGGCAACCGAAGGAACACGGGTGGGTTTTAGTCAGTAAGTTTGACACGCCCCCTTGCTCCGTCCAGAGCGGGAGAAGTTATTTGATAATTTCACACCCAAAAATAAAAAGGTGTGTTATGTATGGCATAACAACAAATAGTATAATATAACTTGAAATAACGTTCACATGATATAATTTTCATATGCTATAAAAACAAATAACCTAATTTCATGTGACCTAATGTTATATTTCATATAACCTTACTTTGTTCTAATAACATTTAGTATAACGTTCATTTCATACATTTTTCGTTCAGTTGACCTAATTTTCATATTTACTCATTTTCAGCCAAAATTCGGTAATGAATAAGTAAATATCAGGAAACATCATACTGTAATAACCTCACCTAACCCAAATGATTCACGAACAATAAAGGGGATCTGGCGCTCGGCGGCCGCTACCGCGACAAGTTCGCCTTCGCGCGGTAATGGTCACTGTTCTAACCTAACCTAACCCAAATGCTACCCAACTAACCTATCCCAAACGGCAGGCGTTTAAAATCTAATCAGTTTTGCAAAAATATACAAAACAAAGTAGACGTTTCTAAATTATATTAAACTTTAATATTAAAGTAACTGAATATTATACTAATTGAATATTAATTCAAATGTGCATTATAGAAAATGTTCATTATACCATATAAAATTTGGTAAAATGAAATTATATAAATAATTCATTACATCGTTATATTAAAAAAAGTATATTAAATGAAATTAGGTCATTATTATGATCATTAGAACTTTTGTTATTATTTAAAACGTTACACACCCAGTCGCCAGTTATGTTTTTAAGTCCCATGTAATAGAGGCAAGCTACAATAGGCTCGTCAACGAACTAAAAAATATATTCTAGTATAAAGTAAAGTAAAATTAGGATTTACATTAATTACAATCTAGGAAAATTTAATTTTAACTCAAATATAGGCCTGCCTGATCTAGATTTATGAAAACTTGTGTTTCAGGCTATCAATTTACATCAAACATTTAAAAAGTAGACAACAATACATTTATTAGAAGCTAAATTAAAAAGAAGATATAATATTTTCAATGCCTTAAACAGTAACTATTTGGGTATATTATTTTAAAACTAGATTATTAAGATATATTATGTTTGAATAAATTAATGAATGAATATTAAAGTATGTAAAGTAATTTGGTAAACGAAGAGACTTATATTAGAGTAGGTAGATAAAAAAATATTTTAAATTTTCTAGTAGTTTTTCCGTGTCTGCATAATTGAGTTTTTTTAAATATTCTTGTACTAGTACGTTACACCTTATAACTAATAGTATGTAGCTGACATATGGTTAGTAATATAATTTAATTTATGTTTTGTGTTGCTTAATGCAAATTATTTTGATAGAATCAATTTCTTTTTTGTTTCTGAACAGACAGCTGTGCTGCTGGGGAGTTTGTTGCGTCACTTCTTCCCAGCTATAGCACTAGGAAGTGGTGACGGGCGGGCGTTTTGGGGACTGTCTTATGTAATTTTGATGTTCGAAAAGTGCTGATTCTCAGCATAGTTTGAATAAATGACTTTTTGTATTTTGAACGGGGCACAAATCCGGATTACGGCTACTACTGAGAAATACCAGATAGAAAAACCAAATATCACGCCCGACCCGGGAATCGAACCCTCATGGTCAGCAGTAGCGCTTGTGACCACTAGACCAGTGAGGTAGTCAACTGTATAATATGTTGCAATTTTGTGTCAATCACATTAATAGTAATATATTTCTCTCAAAAAGGTACAAATTTGGTAAATGGTATGTAGGTTACAGGCAGATTCAAACCTTTGTGAGAGCGTGGAGTCTATACTGGGTTCGGGACCTGTTTGACAGATCTCCAGGCTCACACCCTTAAAATTACAACATTAAATTGCACTTACAAACTACATACAACATGGAAAAGCTCCAATTACTGAGAAGAAGCGAAATTAATTTACAAAACAAAAGGAGATGTGCTATGTGTGTCTTTGGAGAGTGTTGTGTGTCCGTGAGTGCAATATAAGTCCTCGAACCCAGCGCCCACGAAGGGCACTGGGCGCGGGCACCTACTTGCCCGAGTGTGTGTGTGTGTGTGTGGTTAATAAGATGAAACGCGATTAAAGATTAATTTGAGTAGGTGCATATTCACGGTAGTCGAAATTATTTTAAAATATTTAGTAAATGTTCAGTCTCTGGCTCTCTGCATAATCCAATTCAAATAGCCATTTCGTAACAGTTTTTTTTACATTTTGATCTGCACATAGGGTGTATATTTAAAATTTTATTAACCTTGTTATAGACGTAGCTACTGAGGGAAGGGAAACTACGTTGGGCCGAACGACAATTTGTGCGGATGGAGGGACAAACAGTATGTTTACGTCGTTGGGAGACAATTTTGCACGGAGCGTAGGTAGTTTGAGAGTGTGTAGTTAAAACAAGGTTAAGGATAAATAATTTTTGAACAGAGAGAACCGCACATGTTTTACAAAGATCGATGGAAGGACAGCGGTAAGGTAACCGCCATCCAACTTTCAGGAGCGTCCTTTGGGCACGCTTCAATTTCAGCATGTGTGTTTTTGCTGATCCACCCCAAGTAATTATGCAATGTTGTATGAGTGATTGGCAGAGATATATAAGTCTTAGCACAGATTTATACATCGATCCATCATCATTCGATTAATACATAAGTAAAAACATAATATATTTACAAACTACACCTTCATTGAAATTAGTGCGAACTATGGTGCAGTTTACTTACGATCACCTTGCATTTTGTAGCAAGTACGTAGAGCTCAAAACTCAAAACTCAAAGCATTTATTTCAAATAAACCAATTACAGGCACTTTTGAATTGTCAAGGGGTCGGTCAGTCAGAAAGATGAAGCTAGTTGCCCATTCCAAAGCGTAGTAGGTACCTATGGAGAAGAACGGGCAAGATACTCCATGGACACTCTTTTAAATCACAATATGTTTACAAAATATTGGTTACATCATTCATGTTAAAGTTATAAATGTGAGAACGATGCAAAACGATAAAAGCGTCCGTAATAAAAAATAAAACAATTCAAAAATCAAATTAAAATAAGCCATGGCAGCTAGAAGATGACCAGTCCCTACTGACAGCGCCCGTTCACGAACATGACGCATGGATTAGCACCATTCAGCTCAACCATTTTGAAGGGAGCTAAATGATCCAACACACACGCCACCGTCAGCGAGACATTAGAGTGAGCATGACATATTCGCAGCCGCAAGGGCACATTCAAGTCAATGAAAGACGTACCTAGTAAATGGTAGCTTTAAAGTAGGTACATAGTACGTGAGTACTATGTACCTACTTTGTGTTATGTGTTATGAAATTATACAATGCTAAGGGATTGAATTTATACAATGTACAGATGAGTTTTTTAAATCTTCAGCAACTCCAACAATATTTTCAAATGCTAATCAATTAATTTATGCGCCTTTGTGGAGCAGGACCAGCGTTTAGCCAGGCATTTATATTAGCGATGTAATCCCCAACTCAACCCAGCTCAACAACTACTTCCTAATTCTTACTTTCTAATATAATAAGCACAGAAGCCATTTAAATAAGCTAAATACAATAACACTGACAATTACGCCATGCAAAGGCAAACCACTATGCAAAGCTTGTACATTACAAAGTTTAGTAACGTTAAACCAACTGAAAAGTTAACCTATAACTTATAAGGGAACTAACTAAGTTCTGCTGTTATACCGTGCGTTACTTCGAGGGTTGTGGTCGAAATGGGTGTTTTGTTTAATTAAAACTAGGTTGTGTAACGTTAATGCTGGAAAAACAATGGTAAAATCAATAAAAAAATAAACAATCAAACCTTCCAGCAAGGTTTCTGTAACTGAAACTCCTTGGGCAATCTCGAAACAAATATCTACACATTAATCCACATCCGTAGTTTCGGCCAAAGTTACGGGCGCTTCGTACACCGCCTCACTTACTTGTCTGTAAGTGAGGCGGTGTACGAAGCGCCCGTAACTTTGGCCGAAACTACGGATTTCTCTTAGGGAGTATACCCTCAGGGCACGTGTAAAAGGTACAATTCACGTCTATAAAAACTCGTCGGATCCTCCTTTTTTTGAAGACGGATAAAAAGGGTTCCCCTTAAGTATGACGTTTTAGAAACTACAACAAATATCTTGTCAAGGCGTGGTACACACTTGATCGGGTCAGCATGATTCGCCACAGCCAAGTTCGGAAAAAAGTCGGTCGGCGTGGCTCGAACTGTGTCAAGCTGAATCGAACATGAATCCGCGAGGGTAGGTTCCGAACAAAAGCCTGAGCACGAGCTGAATGCTAGTTGAATATGTGTAGTAAGTAATTGCTTCGGGTCGGCTTTGATCTTTAACAAATACTGTAGAATCGAATGTGCAGGTCACCCCTAACCGTTAGGTGTTCAATAATATAATTTAAAATACTTCACAATTACTCGTACCTGCACGAACATAAACATAAGACAGACTAGCAACAACTTGATGTGCATCTATCGCTACACGAATTGCCAGCTCGCAGCTATTCCTGCCAGTATTCAGTATGTTATTACAATAATAATTGTACACGCGTTGCCAGCCCGCTCTGTGCATTAGAATTAGTCATTTCCTGGTTGTTCTGCTGTAGATTCTAAATGTATGGGATAATAATCACAGCTTGGAGAACATACTAGCTTTCTGTTGTTGCAAGAAGATTAAAGGCCACCGCACATCTGTGGACGTATTTTAAATTTACCAACGTAAATTCGAACGTATCTAAGTAACAATATATAGATTAATAGATTCCATAGATCGACCAGGGAGCATCAAAGGGGAGCATCAATTTCTCTCTGCGGTATTGATGAGCGCACTGGAGGATACCACGGCGGGATGTGAAGACATGCAACGGTATGAGCCGGAGTCCGCTAGCATACGATTGCGGGGGAGAGGGCAGTGCAAGCGGGGTGCACGAATAAATTTTCGCGGCATACCGCGGGATGCCACGGGATACTCCTCAGCAAATAGTCCTTGATGCCGTCCCTCGCCAGCCGCCGGTGTGTGTTGGCCTTTAGGAGATAATAATTCATTTCTTTTCTTCTTTTTTGCTTGGCAGAAAATATTACTCAGATAGCATGGTTTTTAGAGACGAATAACTTTTGCACGCAGCTTCGCCCGCTTGACGGGCGGAAATTATTCCAAGGGAACTTACGACCGGGATAAAACAATCCCATGTCATATCCCCGGTCGTGGTCTATCTGTGCGCCACATCCAAATCAAAGGTAACAGACAGACATTATATTATACACAGTTTCGCATTTATAATATTAGTACGAGTTGCTAACTTACTACCAGTAGCGTGACGTAGATCAGTAGCATGATAAGCCTTAGTAGTCACTTGTTTAGGTTCGTCATTAAAATAAAGTATAGATTATATTGATGAGTCGGTGGCAGTTATTTTAGTTCAGTCTCAGACGTTGACGTCACCGATTGTTTTTATTTTAAAGCTTTATTGTGGTATATTTTTGGAATTGTCTACTCAAGCCCTTTATTTTTATACCCCACGTGGTTATGAAACAGTTTTTTTTTTAAAAACATGACATTTCTTATTAACGTCTAAAACCCCCTTTAAATTTTATAAAAATAATACCTAGCCTCGCAACACACAACCTAGGCGAGTTGATAGACTCCCTAAGTGTTAATCCATCCCTGATGATGCTTCGAGAGTATATAGAGGACATACAATGATACTCGTAAAAACATAACCCTGTCTTTGCTGTCGCGCAGTCGGAGAATAAAGACTAACAAATAAATAAAAATAAAATAATGAAATCGACAGCGGCGTACATGACTTCGCAAATCTAAAAAAATCGGCCACTGAATTACTAAGGCACCGAGAATCTCGACTCAAATGTTTTGTTTCCCCTTTTTATGCTGAAAATCAGTGAGGTCTTTCTTGAAGAACATGATCGTAGGTACAATTATGTTTTGGTATATAGTGAATGTATTAACCAAATTGGACCAGCGAAGTTACAACCAAATTCGACAATGAAACAACAAGTTATTTATGCAAGCACAACACTAGTCGCCTAAGCAATCAAGTACAATTGCGCTGCGTACACTTGGGTGGTAATAGCATCGTCGGCTACATCCCTATATATCAACGTGAAGCCTCTTATATACCTGTGCATGGATTTAGAGTTATTTGAACATGACGTGACGGAGACGTCACGAGTTATACCTAATAGCATTCTTAGAGCGAGATACTTAAATCTGAATTATGTTTATGTTCCTTTTCAAAGCCCAAAAGGACGTTCTACTTTTATAAAATAGCTGTAAAATAGTAACCGAACCCTCAATGAGGTTACTATATTGAATCACAAGGAGATTAGTTATCTCATGATTAAGTCACAGCAGATTACGCGCGCTTGTTTGTTAGATAAATTATTTGTCTGTTGATTTTCGTTCCAGCGTAGGACTTATTCAAAGATAACTTATTACCTTTTCAAAACTGATTTATTAAGTAAATGCTATAAGTTAGACCACAATCATTGCACAGTGAATACGGAATAATTATTTAATTATCAACCAATCAACACCCACTTTAAATAACTGAAATATTATACCGACCATATAATTATTTGAATAACCCACGCAAAACCTTTTTCAAATAAATCACGGCATTTTCCCTTCACAAAAACGTGTCGTTCTCGCCTCGTTGGTATGTAAATGGACCTGCATTATACTAGATTTATGCCCAGAAATGTAGGCTGGCGCACGGGGTGCAATCTATTCGACTATGAAAAATCTCAATCACTTTGAATTTTCTAACCGATTTAAGGCGATTCTTATCCGCGTTGAACGATTTTGTAGAAGGTGCACTCTTCGACTAATACTTACGCCATGTAGTGTGTATGCAAAATGAATGTAATATAACATAACACGACATCTGTAATCCTCGAAGGATTAGGCAGAGATGTTCTTAGAGTACACCCATCCACATTTCAATGAGCAAAATGATAGCTCAATTGAAAGCAATTTTTGCTTAAAGATAATATTTAAATACAGGGCTTCAACATAAATTTAAAAATGAACAGAAAATCGACGTTTCGGTTCATTGGTTCACAATCTGTAGCTTGACTGATAGTCATCTCATAATTATAGTTACTTGCATCAATATATTATTATTTTCTGGTTCAAATAAAAATAAGTATAAAAAAGGATGGAGCTGGCAATATAACGTATTATTACAACTCTCTAGTATGTAAATGGACCTGCATTAGACTGGATTTATGGCTAGAAACGGTAGGTGTACGGGGTGCAATCTATTCAGTCATTTTGAATTTTCTAACCGATTTGTATATGATTTAGGACGATTTTTATTCCCGTATAAAATTTTGCAGAAAGTGTCCGGCGAATAATTAATTCATCAACCCACTTTTCGATTATTGCCTATTCGAATGAAAGTATTTGCCTGTAATCACAGATTAACAGAAGGGGATGCAGAAGATGTCGATAGTAAATATTTTATATTTTGACCGTAAGTAGGTCCATCATGAATTGGTTAGCAAATTGTAGTATAATTAAGGATCGGTAAAATAATCTCAACTTTACTTCAAAAAATTATGGAAAACTACGGACACGTCTACTATCAACTATAGACCGTCGCAATCATCATCATTATATTCCTGTCCTCGTCTCATGTTTCTTAGGGTCGGCGACACACGTTTTCTTGTTTCATTCTCTCCTGTCAATGGTTACAATAATAATAATGGCTTGATGGCCGAAAGCTTCGATGAACATCTCTTGAGGCTTCCGTTAGGTGGTAAGATCGAGGGCCTGATTCAGAAGGCCTCTTCAATACGGCTCGCATTGTGAGGAGGTTCCTGTCTCTGGAGCTCAAACCAACGGTAGCTTGCTCTCGACACCGACAGCCCCCATTTTTAGGGTTCCGTAGTAAACAAGGAACCCTTATAGTTTCGCCATGTCCGTCTGTCTGTCTGTCTGTCTGTCCGCGGTCTAGCTGCGAGACTCTTAGTACTAGGAAGCTGTCATTTGGCATGGGTATACATATTTATTACGCCGACAAAATGGTAAAATAAAATTACGAAAAATATTTCTTTTTTGTGTTTCTCCCCTACACGTAAAGTAGGGATATTTTTTTTTCTATCCCAAGTTGTAGAATATCGTTGGAAAGGTCTTTATATAACGAAATTAAAAGTAAAACTATCACAGCTAAGTAGGCTCTACAAATTAACGAGTAATAATCGACCAACTTATATTTGCAGTTGCAAAAACATGTTCGTCGTCGTCGGTTATTTAAAAAAAAAACTGCTGTTTCATACATTTTGACCGCGTACGTATTGCACTTTTCTATGAAACAGCAAATAAAAAAAAAAAACCGATGAAAAATTTCAACGCAGGAGGGTTCAGAATCATGTACTGAGTCCATGTTAATAGTTTTCGCGTCGATGTTCCTGCCACCCTGTATATTTAAGAATATGTTTTATATCGAAAACAATTATATAATTGCATTTTTTTACAAACATGTGGTTAGTAGGGTTATTAATAGTACATACAAAAATAAAAAGGGGTACGATGAAAGAACGTCGCAGTTTTATTAAAAAGAAAAACATTAGAAAGAAGTAAAAGACGGCCTCCAGCTCAAAGTCGTATCGTTAACGTCTCCTTAGCATGTAAATACAGTCGAGTAGGCGAGGCGGTCTAGATTTATGCCTAGAATTGTAGGCCGACCGCAATGCACTGCCAGCAATCTCCTCAACTATGAAAAATTAGGTACACTTCGGTTATGTTGGACGTCGGAGAGTTTCGCTAAGTGAGCGGTAAGAGTCAAATAAATTACTTGGTTTACTGAAGTGCTTGCCCGAAAGGTCAACCATTCCTATTTGTCTTCACATTTTCTGTTCCTTTTCCTATATTAACTGTCTCGTATGTCCAGGCGTTTTAATGATCTTTTTTAGGATCAGCAGAAGGCTTATGTTCCTGACACCTGTCAGTTTCATACTAATGAATACGTGTTTTACGAATTTGATCCTTATTACTATTAGAAATTGTCCAACTGACTGGTGTCAGGAACGCATTCTCTCGACGGCCGGACTATAACAATACAAGTCTCAACCAATGTCAATATGTTTTATACACGAAATGATTTTGACAAGCCTTTTACATGTCTTGTCGAAAATAAGTACGTATCACAACTTGTTTATGGGTGACTAAGCAAAATTATTTTGATAATAATATATCATATAAGTTTTCGTATTTAATTTGCCTAAGTCATGAAATAACAAATCACAGTCGTAATGTTACATAACTCGAAAATAAAAATTGGAAAGTAATATTAACATTGCACCTTTATTTAAAAACATGACCTTTCCATTATTTCTTTTTAGAATATAAGTATGCTGACTGGTACATTACAGATTTAATGTGATAAAGAGAGATGCGTGACAAAGTAAAAAAAAACTTTGAACCCTCATATTGCACTTCCAAAAAGAAAGAATTGTCTCCCATTACTTATGTCTATGCTTTTAAAAGAAAAAGTAGAATTATTTTATCAACTTTGTTGAGGAGAAGGGTTATCAGATCGATACCACAAGAAAGATTTAGTACAGAAGGACCGATCCATGCAATGTATGAAAAAAAGAGAAACATCGTGAGATAATTTGAAATAAATCAATATGCGACTGCAGTAGTTAGGTTTGTGTAGTGATAATTATTAATCACACTCTATTTTTTTTTTAACGTAGGTTCCAAGATGTTCTCAAGTAGTGAAAAAACCACCCCTATCTCTTGCCGTTCGTTGCAGATTGACAAGATATTTTTAGGTACAGACATTTGCGATACTTCTTACCAATAAAAAAAATGTACCTACGACCCCCAAAGACCTCACATGCATTAGCGGTCAACCGCGTGGGTGTAATTTTAATATGAAACCGCTCATATTATACGCACTAAACCGACACAAAATTCTGGCCAATTGAAACCGTTTAGGTGAACCGGCCAGGTGGCTGACCGCTAGTGTGCGTATGAAGGCTTTTTTTTGGGTGGGAAATTATCAAATAACTTCTCATGTCAGACTCCTACTGAATAAAACGTAGCCGTGTTCCTTCAGTTGCCATGTTGCCGGGGACCACGCTATCCCTTTCGGACTTCCCCGCAACCCTGGCAGGCATCGGCCTTAGCGGACTCCTCCAGTTGTGTTGCCACCTCTTTGAGGCGCGCGTGGAACACAACGCGCCACCGACCCGGGCCTGGTCCTTATCGGACGGCGAGCTACCCAGGCTAAGACCGTATTACAGAACCTCACTTAAGATTCATTAGGTAAATACGAATATTTACAACCAATCAAATGGCTTTAAACAAATAAATAACGAGTCACATAAAAAGGTGTTGAAAGATTAAACATTTTTGTTGGAAAACTATAGTGACTGCCTTTTTGGTCTAGAAGTCACAAGCGCTGAGAATGAGATCCTGGGTTCGTTTCCCGGGGTCGGGCATTGTTATTGGGTTTTGTCGTCTAGAATTTCTCAGTAGCAGCCCGGAGTCCGTATTTGTGCCCGGTGGATGACAATAGGCTCGCCCCCCATTACATGGGACTTAAATATAACTGGCGAAATGTGGATGTACCTACTATTATAGGTGGGTACAACTCTGCCTAACCCTTCTGGGAATAAAGTCGTGACGTTCTGTTATGTTTAATTGCAAAGCTTATTAAACAAATATTATCAACTAATCCCAGCGTCATTTTGATACATTTTTAATCATATGCCATGTTGTGTAGTTAGCCCTTTTGTATGAATATCACGCCGTATTTTGTGGTTTAACCTTTTGTAATTCAACTTTGTATCACATCGGGCGTATCAAAGTCAACTAATTCTTTATGATTCGTTTATTTTAAACCCATAAATATTCTTGAATTACAAATGCCTTTGTATGATGCCTACTTATAAGATTAAAGAGCCTTATGCATTGGCTTAAAAATATTGGGTTGGTAAATCTGAAACTAAAGTTAGTTTATTTTATTTTAAATAACAATGTGGTGAATTTTGTTTTTAAGGGATGAATGGGAGTCTTTTCTTTGCAAAACTAATAAATAAAGTTTAGTAATGCACTGATACGTTTTTTACTGATGCTTTAATCTGCATTTTCTATTATTAAGAGAGCCAAAATAAAATTGCCTCTTGTTAAGTATGGTTATAGCAACCATAAATAGCCACTATACAAAAAATAGACATTAAGGCGATAGCGTCAAGTTAGCCCGTGAAATTCAATTAAAAATAATTTTTACGTTTTTTACGATTTGCATGTCAGTATCAGGTTGTATGTTAATATAAATATGATTCACGGCCGATACAAATATTTTGTTTTAGAACTATAATCATAAAATCATCAATAAAATTCCCTAAGTTCATATAATCCTATTGAATGATTATTTTATGGCATCATGACATTTTAGGATTCTTCTAACTTAAGGAGTTGTATTGCTGATTCTAATGATTATAATTCTGTTAAATTTGTTACGATCCCTAAACATATTTTAATTTAATATACAACCATTGACACCCAACGATTACAGTCTGGAATTGAGGTACTTGAAGAGTCACTACATTCACTTTATATTAAGTATGTGAGCTCTCAAAAACAAATAAAGGAACATATCCTTGCTGCCAACAAGTTAGTAGAAATGTGTAACGATGAGGCAGACAGAGTGGTTCCGATCACTCTTAGCACAACTCAATGTTCTTGTCAAAGGGCATCCAACCTTGAGGCTCTTCAACCTGAGGCAACGAAGTACCCGTCCCAGTCTAGAGAGCCTCAGGACTGTATCCCTGATCAAGATACACCAAATGTTATACAGGCTTTATCTCAAGTAACACAGACAGATACTTGTTCTCTCCCTTGTTCTAGTAAAGATTGTTATTGTTCTATTATGTTTTCAGATAGTTTAGGGAGAGGGTTAGGTAAATTATTAAGGAACAACCTGAGTCAAACTTCAGTTAATTATTGTATACCAGGGAAATCCTATCAGGAGATAATTTCATAAATAATAGGGAATAAATATGATCCGAAAGCCATTATTTCTGTATTTGTAGGCAATAGTACTAATGTAAAAAAAGATGACATCACTGACAGTGTCACTGAAATCTTGAAGATCAATTGTCAGAAAATAATATTGTGTGCTTTTCCATACTTTGAGCACTTGTCAAGTAGGCAAAATCATAATATACATATGTTAAATAACCACATGCATTTATTAGTTAATCACTATAGTGAAAAGCTTATATTTTTTGACACCAACACTTTTGTTGAGAAATTAAAATCGACTAGGGATACTCCGTATCTGCCTATTAGTTTTAGACGTCAAATAGCATCGCTATTAGCTTTTAATATAAACTCAGACATAAGTAGTATGTCGAAGTATTTTGTAAATAGCACTACAAAAATTAGTAATAATACTAATATTAAGGTGGTTAGTAATATTTTAAACTAGTCAGTAAGACAACAGAAGGTACCAGTAACAATTTTTTTGATCTCACCATCAACAAGGTATCTTCTAGCAATCAATTAGTTAATTGTAAAAAAGGGGCTAAGCAGAATTCCTTGAAATTATTTCATCAAAATATTCAAGGTTTTTCTTCCAAACAATTAGAAATTGAATTGTTTTTAGAAAAAACAATTGTTGATATTATTTGTATAACTGAACACTGGTTGAAAGATTATGAAATGTTAATTAATTTTGAGAATTATAGTGTGGGCAGTTGTTTTAACCGAAAATCCATGCTACGTGGAGGTTCATTAATCATAATTAAAAATTGTATAAAATCTAAGAATCGTAATGACATAGTTGAACTATCGGTGGATCATAGCATTGAACTGTCCTGTGTTGAGCTAGATAAGCATTTTATAGTGTGCGTATACAGACCGCCAAATTATCAAAACTACTCTATATTTGAATCAGTAATGGAAGATGTTTTGGCAAAACTTACAACTGGTAATAAATCAGTAATTATTTGTGGTGACTTTAATATTAATATTTTGGAAAATAATTCAAATAGCAGTAGATTATTAAGCCTCTTCAAATCATTTAATCTGTCAAATGTGTTTTTAGAACCAACGCGAATAACTTCGACTACTGCTACATGTATTGATAATGTCTTTTGTTGCTGCGACTATTTAGATAAAGCCATTGTTAATTATCTCCCTTCTGATCACAGCGGTCAAACCGTTATTTTTGAATCAAACACACCAATACTAAAAGTGCAGATACACACTAGACCAATAACAACAGGTAATTTAAATAAGTTTAATAGCACTTTAATCAGCAGCAAGTTAAGCGATCAGGGTCTAAATATGTCCAATGGCAATATTTTGTATGAACAATTCTTTTCATTAGTGCAATCAGAGTTTAATAAGTCTTTTAAGAAAAAAACAAAAACTATTTGACCTAAGTTTTTATTCAGTGACTGGGCAACTAAAGGTATCAGGAAAAGTAGGGAAACATTATTTGAACTGTATGGCCTTAAGCCGTATATTCAGACGGAAACTTTTAGTAAGTATGTTGCTACTTACTCTAAAACGTTTAAAAATATCTGCAAAGCAGCTAAAGCTTCTTTCATTAGCAACAAGATTAAATCAGCAGATAATAAAATAAAGACAGTTTGGAAAATTATTAACAATGAAACAAACAAGAACAAAAGACATAATACAGATTACACACTAGACACTTCCCGCGGTCTCATTAGCGATAACATCGATGTTGCTCAGGAATTTGCAACTTTCTTTACCAATATTCCAATTAAAACTACTGAAACTTTAAATTCCTCCCCTTCACTTGCTATTGATTTATTAAAAGCAAATGTTTCAGCCTGTGCTGTGGAATTTAAATTTAAACATATAAACCCTGTGGTCGTCGTAAAGGCTTTTAAGCAACTAAAGATTAAAATGACCGAAGATCTGTGGGGCATGTCTACTAAAGTTTGTCAATCAATAATTGAGACAATTGCACCTTATTTAGCTTTAATATTTAATTTATGTGTAGATCAAGGGATATTCCCGGATTTAATGAAATACTGTAAAGTTATTCCACTTTTCAAATCCGGGGACAGCAAAAACACAAATAATTATAGACCCGTATCGGTTTTGCCGGTTTTCAGCAAGGTCTTTGAAAAAGTAATGTTAAATCAAATGTTCAATCATTTTAATCGTAATAACATCCTACACGATCAACAGTATGGTTTCACCAAAGGACGTTGCACAACCGACGCCGGTGTCACTTTATTAAAACACATATTTAATGCATGGGAAGAGGCACGAGATGCAATAGGCATCTTTTGCGCCCTATCCAAGGCATTTGATTGCGTAGATCATGAAACGCTGCTCTTGAAACTTGAACATTACGGACTAGATAAACTTGCGCTGAGCTTAGTAAAATCATACTTGAATGATAGACTGCAGCAAGTTCAAATAAACGGTGTAAATTCATTGGGTTTAAAAGTCAAAATGGGTGTTCCACAGGGCTCGATATTGGGTCCATTCCTATTTTTAGTATACATAAATGATTTACCTAATTTACTGAAAACCCGACCACAAATGGTGTTATTTGCTGATGACACATCACTGATTTTTAAAGTAAACAGACATGCACAGGAGCTTGACGACGTAAATAACGCTATGCTTAAGGTCCATCATTGGTTTACTGTAAATAATTTGGTATTAAATGAGAAGAAAACCAAATGCATAAGATTCGCGTTACCGAATGTTAGAAGTAGTGAATGTCACGTTGTATTGAATAAGGAGACACTACAATTCGTCGAAAAGACTGTTTTCCTGGGGATAACGCTTGACTCTAAACTACAGTGGGGTCCTCACTTAACATCACTTGCAGGGCGGCTAAGTTCAGCCGCTTACGCTGTTTGGAAAATCCGCCAACTAACAGACGTAGATTCCGCGAGACTGGTCTATTTTAGTTACTTTCATAGCATCATGTCTTACGGTATTTTGCTGTGGGGACGGGCTGCAGATATTGATTCTATCTTTATTCTGCAAAAGAGGGCCGTCAGAGCAATCTACAACCTCCGCAGACGCGAGTCTCTAAGGGAACTGTTTAAGAAAATTAACATCATGACGGTACCTTGTCAGTATATATATGAGAACATTATGTATGTTCGAAAAAATCTCCATCTTTTTAGTAAGATAAGTGACAGGCATAATTTTAACACTAGAAATAGGAACAAATTAGATCAACCACGTTTTAGATTGTCTAAAGTACACACTTCTTTTATGGGGTACTGTGTAAAATGTTATAATAAAATACCACTCGATATTCTTCAACTAAATGAGAAGAAATTTAAAACATGCATTAAACGCACACTATGTAGACAAGCATATTATAAGTTAGATGATTATATCGTAGATAAAAATGCTTGGCTTAATGCTGGTCCTGTTCCACAGCCGCTTGGGCTCACTAGTTAAAATTTTAATATTTGGAAGAGGTTGCTTCCCCTTTTTAAAAAAAAATATATTTTGACATTAGGAACTTAATGTTCATTTTTGTTTTACCAACTTAATTGTTGAATGCTCCAATTAAGTAATGATTTTCTTTCTTTTTGGTGGTTAAATTCTTTTATTTTTTTATATACATTGCAAACTATAGTTTTGTATAATTTAGAAGCATTTTTATTTTTGTAAATGTGAGACCATGGAGCCGTTTATTAACTTATTAAGATGTATGTTGACTTGAAATAGCATGGCAGTTGAGAATATGTCATGCTCACTTAAATGTCTCGCTGATGGTGGCGAGTGTGTTGGATCATTCGGTTCCCTACAAAATGGTTGAGCTGGATGGTGCTGATCCACGCGTCATGTTCGTGAACGGGCGCCGTCAGTTGAAACTGGTCATCTCTTATCTGCCAGGGCTTATTTTTAATCTTATATTTTCAATTGCTTTTGATTATTTTTTGTACATTGTTCTCACATATAGAAGCAACAAGAATGATGTACCCAGGATTTTGTAATATCAATATTTAAAAGAGTGTCCTTGGAGTTTCTTGCCCGTTCTTCTCCATAGAGATCTACGTTTTGGAATCGGCAACTAGCTTCAACTTTCTGACTAACTGACCGACTCTTTGACAATTCAAAAATGCCTGTAAATGGTTTAATTGAAATAAATGCTTTGAGTTTGAGTTTGAGTTTGACCTGACACTTATCTGCAAATAGCAAAAAACGAAAGAATATTTGAATTTTGCGGGCTTCCTTAGTGCTTCCCCTTGATCGAGACGTTCTTCATAAAATCGAATTAAAGAGCGTTCTAAAATATAATACTACAAAAAGATTCGCAAAGACTTTAATATACATAACATCACGCCAGTTCCAAAGGGTTAGGCAGAGGTGTACCAATAGTACACCCACATTTCGCCAGTTATGTTTAAGTCCCATGTAATAGGGGGCGAGTCTATTGCCATCAACCGGGAACAAATCCTGACTCCGGGCTGCTACTGAGAAATTTCAGATGGAAAAACCGAATAACACTTTGCCCGAACAGGGAATCGAACCCAGGACCTCATGTTCAGCAGTAGAGCTTGCGACCACTAGACCAACGAGTCAGTCAGACTTTAATATAATACCTATTAATAACAATATCTTTGAAAATTGAATAGTCAAACAGCTCTCTTAGAGCTAAAATTGCTGCTAGTCAATCTGCCTAGCTTCTTCCCAACTATGTTGGGGTCGGTTTCCAGTTTAACCGAATGCAGCTGAATACCAGTACTTTACATGGAGCGATTGTCTATCTGACCTCCACAACCCAGTAACTAGGTAATACGATACCCTTTGTTAAGACTGGTTCTCAGACTTTCGTGCTTCTGACGACCCGTAACGACTGTCAAAGATCCACGAATGACAGCCGGAACCAACGGCTTAACGTGCTTTCTGAGGCACGGAGGTGTCTCGGTATGAAGAAATGATCACCCATCCACGGAAAGCAAGCGTACCTAGCTAAGCCTGAAGGATCGACCCGTGCGGCTGTTAGTACTTGGCCACGAGCTCCTCTCCTAAAATTGCTCCTAGTAAAGTGTAGCTATAGCTACCATAAATGGGCACTACACAAATATATACATTTATATATGTAGGCGATGAAGGAGGCGGTCGTATTAATATTAAATCAATAAATACTTATCAAAAGAAAAAGCTTTAATTAAACGGAAACATAAAAGACCTACAATTTAATATAATATTAATCAAAATGTCTTTAAATATCCACAAACCATGGTGTATGCTTCCCATTACCCTAATTGTTCGTAAAAATAATTCATGAGAAATTTCTTAACATTGTCGTTATGGCGAGCGGATTGAGGCAAGGAACCATTAGCTTTTAAAAAGATTATGTTAATTTCTTAGAATTTGTAACATTTTTGATATTTCATAAAGAGATTTATAAGAGGGTGATGGTGATTTTACGATCTCTTCCTACTTATTTTCATTTTTCAAGTTCACTGCCTATGTTGCTACCAAATAATGTAATCTCATAGTAGTTGAGCTTTGTGTCTATGTAAACTCAACGATCAGTGGTAATAAGTGCACTACGAAAATCACCCTTACCAGTACGATACATAGGTACTGACAATATCAAATTGTCCCCACTGATGTGCGGTTGACTGTACCGACCGCTTATTCCAATTGCCATTCAAACGTGTTGTGGTCACTTGCGTTTTCCTGAGACGTGACTTATGAGGACGTGACCATGACACGTACTGCAGGCTAATATAGGTGGTAATCCTGTAGGTTACCGCAAAACGTATGTTCTGACACGTGCTAACACATAATTTTCTTACATTTAGGAGGAGGAGTTCGTGGCTAAGTAATAAACAGCCGCACGGGTCGATTCATCTTGTTAAGCTACGCTTGCTGGGGTTGGTCTGTGGATGGGTGACCATCGTTACATACCGAGACTCCTCCGTGTCTCGGAAAGCACGTTAAGCAACAGCTTAACGAATCCACAAATGACAGCCAGGTCCTGGCTGTCCTTCGTGGATCTTTGACAGTCGTTACGGGTCGTCAGAAGCCCGAAAGTCTGACAACCAAGGAGTATCGTATTACTCAGCTACTGGGTTTTGGAGGTCAGGTAGGCAGTCGCTCCATGTAAAATACTGGTATTCAGCTGCAGCCGGTTGGACTAGAAGCCGACTTCAATATAGTTGCGAAAACGCTAGGCAGATTGATATATTTTCAAGTTCGGAGGCAATATACCTATAATGAGTTTTTGATGGCTTGATCAGCTGTTGTCAAACGTGTGAATGACGATTTCTTGACACTATCACCATCCAACCAACTTTGCACAAAAAAACTCATGGGCGCACATAGATTTATCATTGAACCCCGTTCACCTCTAACTAAAAAATATAATTATATACGTTCAAAGCGAAGCGAGAAATGATTTAGACTTTAAGAGATGGCCGTTTTTGCGTTCGCCTCGTTAGCTAAAGTGGTTTTAAGTCTAGGAGTCAGCGATGCATGCATGAGCCTCCCAAATGCGGCTACTTTTGCTTCTTATTAAAATTTTATTCGATATTTTCTGGCCTTTTATTCAACGAAAAATTATTATGGGCCGTTTTAACTCGAGCAGCTTTGTGGTCCCTTTTATGTTATATTTTCTATGGTGATAAGTATCACTTTTTTGTAATTTAGTGCTTTTTATAACCACTAAAGCTTTGATGTGTTTTTTCGACTATTCTTGGTAAAAAAAAAAAAAAAAACTATAGAACCCATTTTGATGTAGATATTTAAGATATAAAGTGATACATTACGGTCCGTGAATAAATTATAATCTGACTTGTGCTAGATTGATAACTTACAAGTACAATTTTAACAGTTAAAATTTAAAAAACCGGACGCAAACATTTCCTCATTTCTTTTTCCTACTCCATCACCAGACCCAGTTCACCATCTATCTGTTATCTATTCATTGAGACCATTCCAATGATATTCCATACACGATACCTGTACTGTAAGTTGGTAAGGCAGTTGGGTATCATGCAAATTCCAGGTGATGCTGCAGTATCAGTTCAAGGTTACCGTGTTCTTATAATATCATTGAAGTAACAGAATACCAAATTTCAAATCGATCAGACCTGTGGAAGATACTCACATCCATTCATCAACTAGAAAAGAGCTGATAATCTTCAAACGGCTGGACCGATTTTGATAAAACATATATAAGAACTATGCTAAAACCTGCTTTCAATTTAAAAAAGAAAACGCATTCAAATCGGTTCACCCGCTTAAGAGCTACGGTGCCACAGACAGACACACACACACATAGCAGTCAACCTTATAACACCCCTCTTTTTGCATCAGGGATTAAAAATATCTTTGAAATCATTATTTGGGTAGGTAGCAATAGGCCAAATTGCTTTCATCTTTGTTCTTCTTAGCGTTTGGATGGCCAAAATAATACATAAAATACATATTCTTTAAATTAGTTTGCCCCAAAATTCAGCAACGCTAATACCATTTACTGACGCAGCTATTAGGTCCTCACGTAAGTAGGAACCAGGGCGTGTAGCGTGAGATGGAAGGTGGGCCATTGCAATTTAATGAACGAACAAGGTCCAAACAATATTTGGAATCTCCGAGCACCAGATCTAACCTAACAAAATTAAGTATTTTTTACCAACATTAACTCCAGACAAAATGGCCGCCAAGTACGAATTAACGGCACACAAATACGGGTAATTAGATCCTTAGGCTATAAAATTTAAACAGGCGTCCATTTGCGAAGAATTTGACTAGATTGATGAGTTTGTTGGCATAAAAAGACCTGAAATGGGCCTTTACGAAATGTAATGCAGGGACACAAAACATAGAATTTTAGGGACATTAATCGTTTTTGGTAATGGCGCGGATTAGTCGTTTAGATCACAGTTCAGACTTGCGGTTTATTGGGCGATAACGTATTGCTTTTGTTTTTATTTCCCTTGGGATATAAAATATTGAACAAATTGAAGTATATAAATAGCCTGTTTAACAATAGGTGCTACTCTAAATATAAGAAATGACAAAAATCGATATTCGCGAAATTAAAAGGTTCAGGGATCCGTGAATATGACGATATCTTCACCAAAATCAACATAAGAGTTCACAAAAACAATACTGCAGTTTCAAAACTGATAGGTTTCAAATATTCACCACTTATTCAACAAAACGGCTTACGTGCTCAAATTGCACCAACTTTTAGCACTAGCTAGAGTCTGAAACTTGGTCTGAGCTTCGTGTTTCACAATATCCAGCCACAAAGGCTAGCTAACTATAAAATAAAATAACTTGAAATATAAAACTGAACCATCCTTTGACGAACAACTGAACGATTCTTGAACGTGTGAAAACTATGTGAAAATCGATCATGGTTTTAAAATTGTTTAAATAAGCGGCTGTGGAAATTTATATCTACTCTTGAGAATGTTTTTGGAATTTGAAAACATTGTGGTGCGATATGATATTCTTAAAGGGGTTACTAATGTTTTGCACTTAAAACGTATTGAATGTCGCAGACAGGTCACACGAGAATTTCGTAAATTTTCGTAGAACTATTAATAGCAGATGCATGCCAACAACTTATGTATGCCGCCCATTCGATGTTCTCCGCACACAAGATGGATGTAAAGCAGTGCATGAAGTGATTTTTTGTTTTTCTCAAACATTAACAAGAAGTTACCTTGCATTTAAAAAATCAACGTCTGCAATGTACCCTCTATCTCTCAAGACACTTATTAATAATAATAACTATATTTTATTACAGTGTACATACTGAAGCTAATTAAACTCGACTACTAAGTACGAAGCTACTTCAGTGACGGCCATAGTAACAAGTATAACAAACAGTGCGATGCGAAGCGCTCGTGATTGGGTTCCACAGACTAGCGGGTAATAAAAGGGTGGATATCTCCCGCTAGGAATCGCAAGGGTTTGTTCGGTGTAATCTACAAGAAAATTTGACATTATTCTGTAGTGGGTTCTGTAATAACTATATGTAGCCTTTTAGTTTCAACCCTCGACACAAAATGAAGGATGTAAGTATAATAAAAGGTTTAAAGCACGGAATAAATAATTATAAAGGTTATCTTTTATGTTTTTGTTGATTTGATCATTGTAAACTCATTTATCTTAAAGTAAAACAGATTTTCGAGGATAGGCGAAAATTAAAGTAAACCGCTCTTGCACCTAGCTGATTCGGACTTTTCAAGATATCGGGATGGTAAAAGGGAATGTCTTTTTGGAGTTCCGTTGCTTCTTATCGAGTTTCCCTATTTCAATTTAAAACCACGCTTGTATTTAAATTTCTATCTAAACTAATATTATAAAGAGAAAATCTTTGATTTCCATATGTTTGTATGATTATTTGTTTGTAATGAATAACCTAAAAACTACTGGACCTATTTAAAAAAATCTTTCACCAATAGAATGCTGTATTATGAGAGTAACATAGGAATAATTTATAAAGATAACACGTGGCAGAAGCCGCTGGCGGAAGTTAGTTATTTATAAAATCGCGGCCGCTCACACTCGTACCACACTCAAAAAATCATTTTCTTGGCCGTCCTATCTGTTGCAGCATTCATTGACCGTAAAATCTTTTTATTATACGCTCTTACGTTGACTTGAATCCGATTCAGCTTTACAAAGACATAAAAATTCTAAGATATTTTGTTAGAAAACACATATTATTAGTTTGTTGGAAAATGTAATTTTTTCTGTTGATTTGGGATCGGACCCTTGTTCGGCTGGAAATATTTGGTTTATCATCTTTGCTGTACTTGAAGTAGCTGTGGTTAGCTGTTAGTATTAATTCAGTGGTGTAGTATTTGTGATCGCTTTATTTTATTGGAATAACGTTTCTTATCGCACGCTATGCTCTTCACACTTATCGAATGAAAGCTAGATCGAAAAAAGTGTAATATTTAACCGTCACGACACTTTCGCCGTAGTAAGTTAAAAAAAAAAAACAATAGCACTCCGGGAGTGCCGATAGAAGTGAATATTTGAAAAAAAAAATATTGTGCAGGAAATAATGTATCGCGCGTTGATGTCTTTTTTATCGTCAAAAGCTGGTGTCGTAACAGTGTCGCGGAATCAATTGTTTAGTCGTATCTCAAAAATGCCCAACGCGCCTAAAGAATTTTCACTTTAAAAATTAAATTATATTCTCTCAAATCTCAGACTGCTTTAGTTGCTCTGTTGCCGGGGGCCACGATCTCCATTTCGGTTATCTTCGCACCCCCGGCAGGCATCGGCCCTAGCGGACCCCGTCAATTCGGCTGACATCTCTTTGAGGCGCGCGTGGAACACAAAGCGCCGTCGACCCGGCCCTGGTTCTTACCGGACGGTGACCTACCCATTGCTCACCGTTCGCAAGCCCGCGCCTACGGTGACCGGAAATCGGCCTGCGATTCCCGACGTCCAGGGCGTCTCCTCCTGCGGCGGTTAGGGGCGTGAGGGCATGAACTTTGCCTCTCCCTCACGCGTTCCGCCTCCTCCTTCGCGAGCATTACAGCTTCGCAGAAGGAGGTGGTGTCCTACGACACCTCCCGTGTTTTAGGTATGCTTACGCCGTTTTGTATGATTGCATTTTTGGGGCCCTTTTGGTACATACGACAGTTGTTCCGAATTATATTTAGCGGGATTCATTTACATCGGTACTTAATTATGTCATCATCACGTACTCGAAATCGGTTCTAACGATTACGATGAAAGTTGCAATATAGGGGTTTACGGGGGCGAAAAATCGATCTAGTTTGGTCTCATATCTGGGAAAATTCGTATTCTCTGTATTTTCATCCGAGCAAAGCTCGGTCACCTAAAGTTTAGAACAAGATGGCTACCTTAGAATTACAACATGGAACAGTATGGAATTTGTAAGTACCTACTTTCATGCAGTATTGAATTAGCATGAACTATCCTATTAAACGAGCATTCTCTATTTTCACCAGAGCAGAGCTCGGTCGCCAGGTACTACAATATATAACATAACTAACAATTTATACTAGCCGCTAAATTAACAGTTAAGGACATCGCTCATTATAATTGCACCGCACCGATACGGTAAATAACTTGTCATTCAAGTTAGGATTTTAAATTAAATGTTTTAAAATCCATTTTACGATGGCTATATAGAATAGTGGACATCTCAAGGACATTCATAGTTAGGAAAAGGCTAGGCAGATTGATCGATAAATAATATTAAAAAAAGGTATTCTCGTTTATTTTTCATGCAATTTAGATTGCTATAACAAGAATGATTAGATTAAACCTCTTCTACAACAAATTCACGTGCAACGCACAGGCCACCTACTCTACCGGCAAAGACTAATGCCACGCTGTGCGGATTACGTGAACAAATATTCCATATCAGCCGGCATTAGGCCTCGCCCTAGTTTCGGCCCGATTAATAGCTTTGTGGCTACAGAGGCTAGAGACAGGGATTATAAGACAAACTGTTACTGGACAAAATGCGGTTTCATATAAACATACGTATGCACGTAAATTCTGGCTTTTGATTTGTTGTGTGCAATTACTTGGCAACTGTGCTGGTATTGTTATTATTTACTATATGTTATTAATTTACCACCTTGCTCTATGAATCAAGGTTATGCGCAGAAGGTACATACATTGTGTAAAGCTAAATGGGCCAAATCATTCTACCTACTAGTTAACAAATACGTATCAACTTTTTTTAACTTTCTTATCCTATACTATCCCACTGCTGGGCAAACGCCTCCGCTAAGACCTTCCAGGAACTTTTATATGTTACTAAATAACACGAACATCACTAGCATGAACTCTCGGCAGGCGCGGTCTGAGGGGGGGGGGGGGGTCCTGGGGGTCATGACCCCCAAAATCTTTCACGGTGTCGGGAGCCTGAATGATTTACTTGTACCTATTACTAACTGCCGATAGAAATGAAAACTTAAAACTATGAAGTGTTTCTTTTTAATTTTCCAATTAATTGTAGGATCAAAAATGAAATTTTCATAATTTTTTATTACACAACAACAACAAGCGCAACACGTCACACTCTTAGGTGCTGTGCTGTTAACATTAGCATGTCGGTGACGCGAACCCTTATGATTTTCCCCTAGCAAAAATCACTTAGCGCGCCTAAAGAAGTTTTCACTTTCAAAAGTCAATTTAAAAAATATCGTATCTTGGCATGCAAGAGCGAGCGATGCAAACTCGTAAATTTGGGCACCCCGCTCGTACGTTTGAAAATCTAAGGTTAGGGCCAGATTCCAAACCTAAACTACTTACCTCCTGTAAAAATTGTTGAGTTTAAGCTTTTCTTCAAAAATCAATTTCAAATTCAATGCTACGGAAAAAATACGTAGCAAAATCTAGATTATCATCCTAGATTTTTCTACTGGAGTTGAGCCGCTTTTTCAACAATAGCGTGCGAATGGAAAGATAATTTAATACTTACCTTTTTATTTTTTTCTCGGTTGCTGTAAGTCATGCAAAGTCTATAGAGGTTTTGTTTGAAAAAATTGGTTGAGAGCCAGGTCTCTTCGGCTTTTATAAAAGGATTGGAAAGGCATTGTAAGTGGAGATCATTTTTGTCTTATTAGGTTACGAATTCTTATCTTCTGACCCAATTCCTTAAGTGGTTGTTTTCATTCATCAATTTTGTGTGATATTTTAACCAAGGCGGTTTCGCTTTTCTTCCATGTTATTGAGAAACTTTTAAAGTACAATAAAATCTAGGTATTCCTTACAAGATTTAATTTTGATTTTATTAAATAAAGAAGGGAAAATTCATGTCTGTAATAAAAGCAAAAAAAAAATCTGCCTCTTCTTTCTTGTGAATTGGAAATACCAAACTACTAAATGAAAGCTGGCAAAAATATTTTGTTTAACAACAGAACTAAGTAAGAAAGCAAATCGTTCGTTTCAAAAAAGCATGAGCGTCTATAAATATCCCAATGGCTGGGTACAAGGGAATCCACTTAGCTGTCGATGTGTCTGTAATTGAAGGAAATCTATTATTAATACTAAAAGGTTACACTGTATTGTATAAAACCTTGATTAATATTTAATATTGTCGACTTTTTTTAGCCTTGATACAACAAAAAAGTCATTTTTCGAGTGCTGTCAAGTAAAATTATTTTTGTCAACATTTCGCTTGATATTTATTTTCTTGTAATTGCTTTAAATATACATTTTATTTACGACAGCTTAACAAGGTTGTTTCAAAGCTCACTCATCAATCACTATTACTATATGTCAGTTTAATCTCACAAATTTTTGTATTTGTATTTTGTGTTTTAAGAACTGTATCCAATAAACATTATTCTTTCTTTCTTTCTTATTCAGAAGGCTGATCATTTTAGCAGAATCAATGTGTATGTAGTCGACTTGAATTCAACCTCACTTCAAAACTCAAACATTCCTACAATAAAAACCATCTGTTTTAGAACTTCATAAATCCAGTGTAGAATTTAATTAGGCAGTACGGGAATACTGCTCTTGTACATTTTGTATATTTATTATCAGGCCCGGTTCCCGAGGTCAGGGGTCGTTGGCAGATTTGAAATAGTACTTTACTTATTTTAAAAGTTTGGTTAATATATTGTTTAGATTTCATGCAGTTTGAATAAGGATTTATAGGACATTCAAGCCGATACCGTTGATCATGTCCGGTGGCTAGTAACACCTTTTTTTTTGGGTGGGAAATTATCAAATAACTTCTCTCCGCTCTGGGTGGAGCGGGACGGTGTGGCAGACTCTTACTGACTAAAACCCACCCGTGTTCCTTCGGTTGCCCTGTTGCCGGGGGCCACGATCTCCCTTTCGGTTTTCTTCGCACCCCCGGCAGGCATCGGCCCTAGCTGACCCCATCAATTCTGCTTACATCTCTTTGAGGCGCGCGTGAAATATAGCGCGCCGTCGACCCGGGCCTGGTCCTTATCGGACGGCGAGCTACCCATTGCTCACTGTCTGCAAACCCGCGCCTACGGTGGCCGGGAATCGGCCTGTGACTCCCGATGCCCAGGATGTCTCCTCCTGCGGCGGCTAGGGGCGTGAGGGCATGAACTTTAACATTAACAACCTATTTCGAAAAACTATCTTAAACTGACAACAAATCCATTCAGTTTGAACAAAATACTTTCTTAGTTTAGTTTTCAACATGTTCAAAGTTAACAAATACTACAATGGAGGGTGTGTGAGACTCTTACTGACTAAAATCCACCCGTGTTCCTTCAGTTGCTTATATTGCCAGGGGCCACGGTAACCCCTTCGGACAATAACCGCAACCCCGGCAGGCATCGGCCCTATTGGACCCCGTCAGGGCTAGTAACACCTGTAGATACTGATTTATTCTAGTAGTCGTCCCTTTTTGCTGTTGTTTACGGACTGTTAAAAGACTAATTGAATAATACGGGAGTTTATTATTAACAATGCCAGTTATTGGTAAAGAAATAAATGTAGTATTTATAATAATAACTCAGGTTAAAAATAAATCTTTAAATGTTATATTTTGGTTCTTAAATATTGTGGCACAAGCGTCGATTAAGAGTAGATAAGTTTAATTATCATCTTTTAGATTACAGATTAAATTGTTCTTCAAATTCAATATAACTTCAACTTGAAAAGACCAAGTCCTCTAATTAAGGCCCAGTATTATTAGTACTAGATCAAAAATTAATAATAAGTCAGAACTCTCTAATTGTGATCATTTCCAAAAACAGCCTTAAGGTTTAACTAACTACACTACTTTCGAAGACTTTCGAGCCTTATCCAAGACTTTTAACTGAAGCTGAGATTGTAAGATTAAAGTTAAGTATCTAACTTTTAAAGTTGTTTAGGAAATTAATCGTTTAATATATTTCAGTTAAAAGTATATTTCTCTTACTTAGACAATTGAAATGGTCTTTGAAGTTTAAGCTCTTGAACTTAAAGAAATTAACCAAAATTTAATAATAGAACCACACTATTAGCTGGAAGTGAAACTCTTACGTCCGTGCGTTGCATGTAATGCATTTTTGAAAATTATTGTGTAATGGTTATCTGAGGGTGATGGACGAATTTTCGCTATTGTAGAATAAGTAAGTTACCTTATAAATCATCACAATGCATTAATGTTATTGAACGTATCGTATGGTGATAGAATTACCAATTACCATGGGCCAGTGAAAGTGTTAATTCAAAACGTAGTGTGAAAACCTAGTTCTAGTCCTTTATCTTTTATCAATCTATCTTAGTCCTTATTAAATTAAACTTCATTTTTATCTCTCACAGTTTAATATTTCAGTCCTCACCCCTTTATCAATCACAATATGATAAGCTAGCAATCATTTTGATTTGATTCCATCAATCACCTAGGAACGGTCCATTTTTCTTAAAATTCGCAGACGTCCTTGTAGACGAAAAAATCAGGCGAAAATTGAATGTTTCAAGGTTAAATGTTACAGGTTTTTAATAAGAGCTCCGGAATTATTACGTATTTTAACCGACTTCAAAAAAGGAGAAGGTTGTATGTTTGTATGCATATATTTTTTAAAGCTATGTTCATCAATTTATTTTTGTAGTTTTTGACTTAGCTGCAATAATACGTATTTAATCCACTTTGTGTATGTTGATAATGTTATAAAACTTCCTGCCACTGTTGTTTACATAGCAAGTAAGTGGTACACGCATTGGTGTGGGGTAAGTACCATAACTAAAAAGGGAAAAATTAAAAACAATCGACAAAAAAAAAACTACAAAGTGAAAAATAACTTTAATTTCGGTTGTTTTTTTTTTTTGTAAAAAAGTCTATTTATTTATAGTAATTTTGGTTCAAACTAAAATCACGATATTGCTCGGAAAGCTGCTTATCTTAAGTGGGATTGGGATGAACATGTCTGCCAGATACCAGATGAGCTAAAAGAACCACTGATTGGGTCCCAACAAATGCTCGGCGACATCGCGGCAGACCAAGAAGATGGAGGGTTGACTTGACTTCTCCCGAAAGTACTGGCCCGCAATGGCAGAGGACAGACGTGTGTGGGAAAGGGAACAGGCTCAAATTGATCAAGGTTGTAAAGTTAGTTTAGTTCTCAATTATTCTGGATCTAAAGATAAGAATCGTGAGATAAATAGAGCAATAGACACTATGACATACTGAAGCTTCTTATTGTATCGACTAGGAAGGAGGAAATTGGCAAACTGACATAAATGATAAAAGCACCTGCTGGTCGTTCGTTTAATAATTATACCATGTACGTGATAGATTACCAAGCCATTGTCTAGGAAGTCATGTAAAAAACTAGTATTCAGCTGCATTAGGTTAGACTGGAAGTCGACTCCAACATATTAGGAAAAAAGCTAGGTAGATTAATTAATTAATTGTTTATGAAGCAGAATCAGAATCTGAGTGTAATATTTTTTATCTGAAATTCTTTCCATTGCACTAAATGTAGTTAGCTACCTAGCTTGTCTAGTACTTTTATCTAGGTATCTACAAAGATAATAAAAAGTTAGCTGGGTTGGAGCTTTTAAAACTGTTTTTACAGTCGAATATTTATCGCTTTACCTAACGGGGGAAAACCTTAGAGAATAGATTGTCTGAGGATAGATTAGAGATAGTTTGTTCCTAAGTAGGCCTAAACTGGGCCGGTTTTAATGTATTACAAAAGTTTTCTCAATGGAAACAAAGACCGATTCAGATCAAAAGATACTTGTTTTGAATTCTAAATCGCGCTTTATATTGATTCTTTTGCTGCCTAAAAGTTTAACAAAACTTTTTTTTCTAGCACGTGACCAACTGACTGACAAAAGTTGTACCTAATAGAGAATAAATAGATCTCTTTTGAAAGAAGTAGGTAATTTATTGGGGTTAGGCCTTTATTAGGGATCCGAACCCGAAGGGTGCCAAACGGAACATTATTACTAAACCTCCACTGTATGTCTGTCTGTCTGTCAGCGAGCTGTATCTCATGAACCGTAATAGGCAGACAGTTGAAAACTTCACAGATTATGTATTTCTATTGCCGCTATAAAATAAAAAATTGTCAGTTTTAGACCATTTTTGTATGAGCACTATCTCAACAACTTAACAACCACCATATCCACATATACCATAACCTTACATCCTTTTTTTTGAAGGGAAATTATCAAATAACTTTTCCTGGTCTGAGTGGAGCGTGTCAGACTCTTACTGACTAAAACCCACCCATGTTCCTTCAGTTGCCATGTTGCCGGGGGCCACGATACCCTTTCGGACTTCTTCGCAACCCCGGCAGGCATCGGCCCTAGCGGACCCCGTCAGTTATCTGCCACTCCCTCACGTGTTCCGCCTCCTCCTTTGCGAGCATTACTGCTTCGCAGAAGGAGGTGACGGCCTCCCATGCCGTCTCGCTCCATACCATGGCCTGGACCAGGGCCGGACGCGAGAGATCACCACCGCCGATCACCTCCACGAGGACACGGCGATGCTCCGCCCAAGCCGGGCAAACCTCCACCGTATGCTCCACCGATACCTCCGGGCGATCCACACAATGGTGACACCCGACAGGATTGAAGATCTTAAAAAGTTATACAAGAAAGTCCGTAATAGCAAGTGTCTATTTTCTAAGAATGACCCACAGTAACCATTTTTATCTTTCAGAATTTCATAAGAATTTCATTATTATTTCCGAAGCTATTTTAACCGGTATTATATCAATCCTTAACCATTAAAGTATGTTATTTAATATGAATATTTAATTTAGATTAAGGTAATCCTGAACATCTTATCATTTAAATGAATATTTTAAAAGATAACACATATTCAAAATTACGCGAAACAAAGCCATTTTGGTTGACGGCAACGCGGGCGCACTGGCGCAGCGGTAGGAGTTAATGACCTTTTCCACGGCTATTAGGTATAAAATCCCGGTAGTACGTTCCCGTAGGATATTTTCCGAAATCCACGCGGGTGAAGCCGCGGGCAAAAGCTAGTACTATATATAATAAAATAAAAAAATACTTAAAACGCTGACTCTATTCATACGGCTGATTTTCTGCAACTGTAAAAAAATATTTTGTAATTCGTAATATCTTCATAAAATACAATTTCAAATTTGCGATTATTAAAATTTAAGGTTAAAAATAATTCTACATTTAGTATTATAATTTATTTGCTAAATATTATACGGTGGTACGGAACCCTTCATATGCGAGTCTGACTCGCACTTGGCCGGTTTTTTTTTGTTCGGTTTCTAAAAGCCAGTTCTAATCTCTTGTTGTTGTATTGGTCAAATTGGTCAACTGACAAATATTGCGTTAATTTCACGAAAGGTTGTTGTTAAATTGGTCAAATTATTACAAAAACTAATACATTTACTCTGACCTGTAGAGACAACAAAACCTTCCAGGAAAGGGGAATTCGACGAAAAGACAATAAATACTTATTTTAACTTTAACCCAGTCCTAAATTGCAATGAAAATAAACACAGAACCACTTTTCAAAATTAATTCACGTAAACAACACTCCATATTTCTTGTCAGTACAAAATTGCCCAAAAACAAAACCTTATGGCCACTTGGAGAAGAAAGCCGAGAAGTTATGACATTAACAGTTCATTAACGTTGTATTTATTAAGGTCACAATTAAAACTTAATGCTGGCACAAATTGTATAAGTTTGCCTCACTGCCTGAATTATAAAGGCGTCGTATTTCATAATTTTTGGGCAAAAAAGAAAAATATGAGGGACACTTCAATGGTATAAGTTTGGGGTAATATTTTACTTTCGTGCCTGCGGGCTTTATACAGCCTGGTGACATTTAATTTTTATGAATGAAAGAGTTAAATGACTGCCAACATCATCAAACTTTCAACAATCAATCAAGGAAACATGGCGGGGTAACCTTCCAACTCAGATCGATGACGTCAGCAGCGATCATAGAAAATCATGCTTTAATTTTAGAAAACAGTTTAGTCCAACAGTGAATTATTCTTTTTACATGAGGTGACGTCAGGAACTATCTCAATTTTGATTTATTCCTAAAGAGAAGACGGTTATACCAATACTGGTAAAAAAGAGGGTGTGAGCTTATGACTACGATAGAAATGAAAACTTACGACTGGAGCCGAGTATACGCGATTCAGCGTCACCGAAAGACTGGAGCCAAGTATACCCGACCCAAGCGTGACGGTTCAGTTTTCACTTAAAAAATTGCAAAGCATATCCAATCAACATTCTTGCTGAATAGGCATGCTAAGCAGTATCTATATATCCCTATTTTTAATACAATTATTGAATGTATAAATGCTAATGGTGTTCTTTAATAAATAATAAATATGGATATCATAACTTCAGTTAAGACACATCTAAAAAGACAAATTCCGTGCACGATGGCTAAAGAAAATTTGCATCTTATTATTAAACGATTTTATTCCGCGAACCAACAAGGTAACTAAACTTGAAGAAGCAGCCGCCAGTTTGATATATTGTTAGTTTAAACGCAGATAATGGAACGAGCCGTGATTTACATTTTTGAATGGAGCTCACATTACTTGTACAAGCTGTGTATTAGAGGAAAAATCTAAATGATCTTATCCTATATATACTATTAAACGAGCAATATTTGTATATATATTTGTATGTATATAGATTTGTACTCACTTTCTCGAAATCGGTTCTAACGGTTTCGATGAAAGTTGAAATATAAGGGTTTACGGGGGCGAAAAATCGATCTAGCTAGGTTTCATATCTAGGAAAATTAGTTTTCTCCGTATTTTCACCCAAGCAGAGCTCGATCGTCTACAGTTTAGAACAAGATAATGAAAAATTACGTGACAATAATGACATTAAAATAATGATCATGGCAGCATGGAATAAGTAGATAGTAATATATGGATTAGTATACTATTAAATGAGCATTCTCTATTTTCACCAGAGCAAAGCTTGGCCGCCCAGGTACTTTGGAGTAAAAAGAGTCTTTATTACCTTCAAATCGGATCATAGAATTATCGTAAATTAAGGCCCATCGTCCACGCCGTTACTCAAAAGTTTAATCCCAGAGACTAATTGGTCAGATGCACATGTCAGGCTCCAAAATGATTAAAACGAACATCAACCAATTGAAATGTCAAATTACTCTCTGGGAGTAAAAAACTAACTTTAGTTGTAAACTCAAATCACTAATGAGTAGCCAGAATGTCACAGCACTAGTGTTTTAATGGTGGTACATACAAGACGTGATTTACTAACGTGCTATTCCCTAGGTTGTGATTGATTGCCTCTTGTACGGACCACCATTAAAATATTATAATAATATTAAACATTTCGATTCCTTAAATATTATTATAATAGTGCTGTAACATTCTGGCAACTTATTGCTGATTTAAGTTTGAACAAGAAAAAAAAAATTGCTATGACCGAAATGCGTTAGAAATTTTTAAGTCACCACCCACCTACAGACTGATTTCTTTGATTATATTAAATACCTTTAAAATTGCGTCTTCTCATAAGTAGTTTAACGACGGTCTATAATTCGCAAAGTCTGCATATTTACAAACTACATCGTTATGCTGAAAACACATAAACTTTATGAAAATTATACGACCTACTTTACCCAAATTGAATACTATCATATCACGGGATCGCAACATTTGTACACACACTGCAAAGATTTTTTATTTAGATACGATTCAGCTCTTCGAAATCCCGAAACATTGACAATAATGGGTACCTACGCTTTGTATGAGGTACTGATTTTCAGAATCACTTTTGTATTCAGTAATAGGATAGGCATTCGGAATCCTGGATTTCTATTTAAGGAATTGGGAGCAAAAATCTGGGTATTGTGTGCCTCTTATAAAGTTGGCTTTTATGGTTTATTTTTTTGCTGAAAAGAATAGTAGGTATGTCGTGAAAACGTTACAAAAGGTTTTTTTTGAGTTACTTATATAATTAAAATTTTCATCTAAACATCTTTATGTTGTCGGGCAGATAATGATTTTTTGATGAATTTAAGGCCAGAAATTAATTTCAATTTCAACATGAATACCTTCTATTTACTAAATTATCTACAATACAAGCAGTCTACAGTCAGTAGTACAAGCAGTAATAGTCTAGTGGTTTGACCGTCGGACTGCCAAGTCACAGGTCTCGAGTTCGAATTCAAGACACCTCTGATTTTTCGGATTCATGTGCTTATTGTATAATTATCACTTGCTTGAAAAACGGTGAAGGAAAACATCGTGAAGAAACTGGCATGCCTGAGAGATATTTCTCGACGGTATGTGAAGCCAAGTCAGAGACCCATGGACGGCATAAAAACTCTGACACCAGGTTAGTCACTAACCACACGAAAAAGGAAGAAAGAATAAATAATCTTAGTTGAACCCCCCACAAGTCTCGCTTATTGTATAGTATTATACCTTTCAAGTGAATGCTTATCATAATACCTTCACTGTAACAATGGCTCCTGAGAAACAATCAGTTTCATCTGAATTCAGACAATCACCGTAGTTGTGTCATTGGAATACATTTACATGTATCTGTTATTGTATCGCCGACACGTGTACTATTTACAGGAAACTAGACAAATTTTCTTACATAGCCCCGACGGGATTGTTACTGGGTACTTTTCCATAGAAATACTCAGTGATAATTCATAAACTTGGGACCTATGAGACCCAAGCGCACGTGACTTGACCAAAGTGGTTTTCATTGTTTCAGTTCCCTTTTTTAAATCAGTATTAAAATTTTAAAGGGGTTGCATTTAAATAAATGGAATGTTTGGCTAACTTGGGAAGAGACTGGACCCCACGACATAGGGAATCCTAGTGTGGGATCCAGGGAATTTGTAAAAATCTAGCACCTAAGGCTCCTATGTTGTTTGTTACTAGTTTTTTAATATTGTACCGTGTTTTTTTTTGCAGAACTAAATAAAGTTTTTATTTATTATTTCATTCGAGAACAACCAAATAATCAGCAAAATAACAGTGGAACTCCGGGAGAGCCGACAGAAGTGAAAACTTGAACAATTTTATTGTGCAGGAAATAATGTATCGCGCGTTGATGTCTTTTTTATGGTCAAAAGCTGGTCTCGTAACAGTGTCGCTAAATTAATGGTTTGGTCCCATCTCGAAAAAGTTGGGCTTTTTCGCGCCTAAAGAAGTTTTTACTTCAAAAAAAAAAAAACTTCTGCTGCTACATACAGTTATGTGCGCATAAGGGCCATAACAAATTGACGATTTGCGAGCGAGTTTTCAGCGAGATGATTGTTCAACCCACTCGCTGTGTGTGCGTAGCAAGCACGCCACGTGTGCGCAACACGTTTACCGCGTTTGCGTAGAGAGAGCGATTGGGGTGTGTATACAAGAGAGCGCGTGTACAATATTGTGTAAACGCGACGTATACGTCGCGTAATTGCAGTTGGTTCACTTGCACCCGCGGAGAGCTCGTTCACAGATTACCTGGCTAGAAAAACGCTGTCAAATCGTCAGTGAGATAACCCACTAATAATTTAACAGAGCAAAAACCACAAGACTCCCGGGCTACTGGGAGAATATATAAGGAGACCCAATATACGTACAAAAATAGATCAGAACCGCCAGTAGTATGACATGGCCAAAATTTTGTGAATCCAGTGAGACAAATAATCAATGGCTGCAAGGGTAAGAAAGATCCTATCAACCGATCAGGACCGTGTTTCAGGTGCTGAAAAAACCCGATAACTCATATACACTAATTGACTATGAAACCAGTACGGTCCTTCTCGAGACTCACTTCCCAGACTGTAAAATCATAGAAGACAGGACGTGGGAGGCTGAACCAGAATGGACCCCAACGGATTAAGACTGGTCAAGAGCGCGCAATATGGTAACAGAAGACTGGATAAAGTGGGCTATCATCAACACCTTTCTGCCAAACAAGTTGGCAGGGCTGGATGGTATCTTCCTAGCCCTGCTGCAGTGGGGGGTAAATAATCTGACACCATGGCTGGTGGAGATCTATCGAGCCTGCATAGCACTTAGAAATATGGCGCGAGGTGAAATTCATTTTCATACCCAAACCCGGTAAGATCGATTATAAACAACCTAAGGCTTAATAAGCCTATAAGCCTCTCGTCCTTCTTAATGAAAACCCTCGAGAGACTCAGTGACAGGCACATCCGAGATGGACCTCTCCGGGTAAAACTACTTCACAAACAACAGCATGCCTACTCCACAGAATCAGCACTGGCCGCCGTCATTGACATCGAGGGCGCCTTTGGCAAAATCATGTTTAACAGCATAAAAATGGCCCTCGACCAACACAGTGACCCTGAGTGCCTGGATTACCAACATGCCCAAATTGAGTGCTGTACAAGTGCGAAGGTCTGCCCGCAAGGGGGTGTTCTTTCGTCACTTCTATGGAACCTGGTAGCAGACAGCCTCATCAAAACACTCAATGACAAAGGTTATTTCACTAGAGGCTACACCGATGACATAACAATAATAACTAACGGGACCGACGAAAACACTATATCGTGGCTCGGCATAAAATACCGCGAATGTGATATTTTTGATGAAAATTAGTTTTAAATGCAGGATCACATATTTGAACGTGTAGAATGAAATAAAACATATATTTGATTTTCGTCAAAAATGTCACATTCGCGGTATTGGATGCCGAGCGACGATATGCAATGTCATGCGTCAAGTCCTGAAAATAGTAGAAAAATGGTGCAACAAGCACTTACTTTCAGTGAACCCTACAAAAACCGAACTCATTTCCTTTACAAAAATGAGAAAATTGACCACACTACAAATACCACGATTCTTTAGAACGGCCCTAAACCTCTCAACTGAAACTAAATTCCTGGGTATCTTTTTGTACAAACAACTGAACTGGGCAAAACACAAACTATATCACTACAAAATCCAGCATATCCCTGTGCCAGTGCAAGCAACTGCTTGGCAGGAATTGAGGCATAAGCCTCAAGGTCACCCACTGGCTATAGACCGCGGTCTTTAATCTTATATTTTCAATTGCTTTGGATTATTTTTTGTACATTGTTCTCACATATAGAAGCAACAAGAATGATGTACCCAGGATTTTGCAATATCTATATTTAAAAGAGTGTCCTTGGAGTTTCTTGCCCGTTCTTCTCCATAGAGATCTACGTTTTGGAATGGGCAATTAGCTTCAACTTTCCGACTAACTGACCGACTCTTTGACAGTTCAAAAGTGCCTGTAAATGGTTTAATTGAAATAAATGCTTTGAGTTTGAGTTTGAGGTCATCTGACCAATTATCACATACGGCTCACTGGTCTGGTGGCCCATGACAGACCGGACCGATTTGCTTGTGCTGCAATCACTACAGCACACTACAGTATGAAAACTACACCCACTCCCGCCCTATAGGCGGCCCCGGCTGCCTTTAGGCTCCATTTATCAGGAACCCTAAGCAAAGACTCCAAAATTAAACAAACACGTATAAAAGAAGTTGCGATCAAATCACACCACTTTCTAAGACACTACAACATAATACTTACAGAAGAAGAGGGTGACTAATCAGGCCCGACAGAGCTGAGTGCATACACCGACGGATGGAAGACCGACTCCGGTATCGGAGTTCGGGTCTTCTCACATGACCTCAACATAAATATATCCTGCCGGGAATGTTCAATACCGTCTATCAAGCGGAGTGTGTGAGCATCATACAAGTGGCCCTCGCCATAAAAGCCAGGAGAATTACGGACACCCACATACGTATACTCTCCGATAGCGCCTCAGTTCTCCAATCCTTACGGAAAAAATATATTACTTCAAAGTAAATACTAGAATGTCGCAATGCACTAGAACAAGTAACGGTATCTAGCCGCAACACGGTTACACTGTAATGGATAAAAGGACAAAGCGGATCGCTAGGTAACGAAGCAGCTGACGAACTTCCTAGAAGAGGATTTAGGACGGTAGTCTGTAGACCCGAACCTAACGTGCCAATCCCCTTCAATCAAATACGCAGGTGGCCACAGGAGTTCACCCATACACAAGCGGATAACTGATGGACCTCGACACCGGGCTGCAGGCAGTCCAAGGAAGCTATGCCATCCTTGGATATCAGGCTAACGAGACGTTTATTACGTCTGGACAGGAACGGTTTGCACCTGGTTACGGGGACTATCACGGGGCACTGCTCGCTTAACAAACACTTCCACATAATAGGCATAACGGATAGTCCTCTATGCAGGGCGTGCATGGAGGCTGAGGAAAAAGCGTCACCCAGATTAGAACAGAAACCGTCGAGTCACCCAGATCTTTCACTGATCTTCTGAATAGACCACAAGTTTTAATTAACTTCTGGAGGGAGGTGGGCTAGTTGGTTTAACCACCAAACGGCCACCATGGCCCACGCACAATGATCCACCTGACGGACTAAGTGCGGAAACCAAACCCTATATTATGGAACCCTCTAACTCGACAAAATGTGCGGAACAGCGGATTGGTCTCATAATAAAGTTTTTTTTTTATAATGATGATTACAATAACATAAGATTTTCGGTTATTCCAATGACACATTGTTTAACTAATACTTTTTGTGACTAAAACTGCATTTTGTATAAGTTGCACATGAAAGTACTGTACATATTTATTTTCCTTTCAGTCCGTATTCCAAGACTTTTAGGGTATCCAAACTGTTACAGAATCCTACGTTATCCTTTGAGAATCCATTATGCTCTTCAACAAAATGCTTTAAAGTCATATTTTAGTAGAAAAGTGGTACGGAACAAGACGCATTGCGGTTAGAACGTGTCTTTTTAAAAGGAAACGTCTTCAGTTACATCTCGTATGATGTATGTACCAGTACCTACTTAGTTACCGTATTGCAAGCTCTCCGAGGTATGTCTCAATTTCACGATACACTATCTTTCATGCCTGTCTGTTTATTTCCTTGGCATAAAATAATTTGAGTTGAAACTCGATGATGCTGTGGGTATAACATTGTAGGTTTCATTTAAAATAAGCTGCTCTATTTCTTACCTTACTATTTACGCTGGCATTCGACAAGACTTTGAAAATGAAAGGTCAATTACCAATCAACTTAGCAATAGAGTCAACTTGAAATTGGTCTTTAATAGAAGCGGTAAAGGTCTGGAAAGTAAAAATTTAAAAGAGCGGTAGTTATTCGTGGGAATTTTTCTCCATATTCTTGATTGGGGGGTCACTTTGAGATCAATATTCAGTAGTAGTTCATTATCCTATGCTATTAAGCGTGCAATATTTTTATGTATATATATATTTGTTTGTTTATAGATTTATACTCATATTCTCGAAATCGGCTCTTAACGATTTCGATGAAAATTGCTATAGGGGTTTACGGGGCGAAAAATCGATCTTAGTTAGATCGATCGGTCGGTCGATCGGTCTCATATCTGAGAAAATTAGTTTTCTCCGTATTTTTACCCGAGTAGAGCTTGGTCGCCCAAAGTTTAGAACAAGATAATGAATGACATGACATTATTGACATTAGAATAATGATCATGGCAGCATGCAGTTAGTAAGTACCTATTATCATGGTAGTATGGAATCATAAGGTACTATACTATACACACATCAACACCGTCTAGGGATATTTCGGATTTTCTCGATTTCCTTAAAATTAGTTATAAATACTATGTATATATTTTTATAAAGCCCATTTTAAAAGATATGCCGCATAACTTTTTGTTTTTAATTTATTTTTTCAAATTCAAATTTGGAATCATCCAAAAAGGTCTACAAAATAAGCTTTCTTCAAAAGATTTTTAAACCAGCTACTATTTTTTGAGTAAAAGAACTTTATACAAATTATCTCTAGACGGTGTTGATGTGTGTATTATTAAATGAGCATTCTCTATTTTCACCAAAGCAGAGTTCAGTCGCCCAGGTACTAGTGATAAATTTGAGCTATTAAACCATTCGTGTTATCATAAACTGGATGTAATGTAACTACCCGACGTATCTTATAGAAACAAAATACAGTTTTCACAGCAATCTATATCTATACATAAAATAAAATAGTAGCGAAGAATTTTTATCCGTTTGTCTGGACGTATGTTCCGGATTGATGCAAAAACGGCTGAACGGATTTGGATGAAATTTTGCACACAGATATTTTATAACCTGGATTAATCTATGGATACTTTTAATCCCGGCAGTACGTTTCCATGGGATATTTTCCGACATCCACGCGGGCGAAGCCACGAGCAAAAGCTAGTCTCAAATAGAAATTAATCTTTACACCAGTGTACAGTCGACCTCGCAATTGCCTAGTAAGGTTGAATATCATTTGCATCGTCATAAAACGTTTCTTGGAAGTATTAGTGTTGTCAAAATTGGTCAAGCAATTTATGAGGTCAACTGTAACACTGACTATTGGTACGTAGGTAAGATATATCGATATACAGTGAAGAGTATAACGACCGGCGAATTACGTCCGCCGCCGGGCCGGTCGGGCCCGGTGCCAAATCTTTTTCAGGTTCACTACACATCGATACTACAGCAAGTAAGTGTCTGTATGCTGAACTTAACGTATATTTCGTGGAAATTTTTGGGACTTTTGGGGAAATTTCTAGGATACTTCAGCTGTGATTGTGAGAGTGCTCTGCCATTGAAAAATTTGTTTTGCCTCATTTCTGCAACTGTTTTATTGTTACTCTCCTGCTAGTACACAGAACCTACTTAATTTATATACCATTGTATATAGATAATTTAATGGAGATTATTATTAATACTGTACTTTTCAAAAATTGATTTAATGCAGCAGAAACGAAATAACATCAAGATCCCATCAACCAATGTATGAAACCTGAAAACATTGTAGCTTGCGAGAAAATCAATTAATTGAGTAAAAAAAAAAGTTTTTTTTTCTTAATTGATTCATTTCAGCCATAGAAGGAATTGAAAATGACTCTGTAAGTAGTTTAAATATAATTCATAAAAAAACTAATCAATATAATATCTTTATCTATATATTTCCAAGTTCGACTCTCTTCCGTTGCCTAGCAACCAACAAAGCAAAGCTAAATAGTCATTTACAGTACGTAAAGATTGCGAAGTGAGAAATTTTAAAAAGCAGTAAAAAATACTTCATGAAAAGTCGTTTAAATGTTTTTCTGTTTTCGAGTGAGCGTTAGGTATGAGGCGAGCACTTTTGGATTTTCCAAATATTTTGATATGTTAGATGGTAAGACTTTTTATTAATATAGTAACGTAAATTAATAGGGCTTCAGGTGGCTTTTACTTTAATATAATTAGTGAAGTCTCAGCGGTTAATGTAGAAAATGTAATAGCGATATTAATAATTTAGGTAATTAATGAACTTTTCTTACGTATGAAAACCTATAAGAAACGTCAAGAAAAATCTGAACAGGCCACCCAATTCTACGTGACGTTAAACTTAATATTTATGCTAGTATAGAAAAAAAAAGAGTTCAGTTTAAGAATAAAATAAAAATAGTTCCGTTTCCGATAAAAATGCAAATAATTAATGCGGGCAGTCACAGCTGACCTTATGATAATAATAATAGCCTTTATTCATACTCTTATAAAACAAGAATGAAAGTAAACTAAACTACAGTATATGATAACAAATTAAACTTAAATAATCATTATTTGACACCGGTATCGGGATTGTCGTGAGTTTCCGCAAAGGCCTCCCCTAAAGCTTGCCACCCTTTCCGATTATGGGTCATCCTCCTCCAAGCAACACCAGCTATTTTCTTAATATCGTCCTCCTATCTAAGACGTTGCCTCACTTTCTTTCTTTTATTTTGTTTTGGACACCATTCGGTTACGTTCTTAGCCCATTTATCCCTGTTACTCCTCATCATATGACCTGCCCACCTCCATTTAAGTTTTGTTATGCAGCATGTTATATCTTTAATATTCGTTTGTTTTCGCAATGTTTCTATTTTTATTTTGTCTTTTATTTTGTCATTGAGCATGCTACGCTCGATACTGTGTAGACAGGTCTCAAGTTTGCGGTTATTTTTCTTCGTCAGACTCAATGTTTGACATCCATATGTCATGACTGGTAAAATACATGAGTGAAATATTTTTTCCTTAGCTTTGGAAATCTTATGCTTTAAGGAAATCGTCAAAAACCCTCAAGTACCACTTACTTGAGGGTTTTTGACGATTTCCTTAAGTGACCAATATCTTTTTCATACTAGCTGTACCCTGTTGTTTATTTCTTTTGTAGTAAAGTCGTTTGTCGATATTATAAAAAAAAATAGAATATATCGAAGAATATACATACCTCGGACACATAATATCAACAGCTGACCTTTGGCATATAAATCTTTAGCTTGCCGACCTTTTCACGCTCCGTCCGCGATGATTTATGGAGCCCAAGACTGCGCTAAGAATCGACTCTTGAACGTTTTGTCCTGCTCTAATGTTCCAAAATTTTTATTTATCTCCCTCGCGTAACACCGTATACGTATTATGCTCAATATTTTGTAACTTTTTATTCATTGAAGTCGTAGCGTCAGCTATAACACCATAATACTAACTACACATTACATCTGACGTCAAACAAATCCTACATCCTACACACGTGCATATAAAAAGATAGTAAGTTAGTTCATTAAATAATCAAAACTGATTTATAATCAATCTAGTTTTCACTCGCCTGTCGAATGATGGAAATTTCGATGAACGTTTATACCTATAATAGTTTTCGGTGTCGTGAATGAAGCAAAAATTAACCTTCACCTAATAACACTGTTATTTGAAAATATTGTAAAAGTCAATTATTTTTAAAGAGTAACCGTGGAGTTTCTTGCTGGATCTTCTCTATAGGAAACGACAAATTGGAACCTGCACGGAGCTTCTAACGTTTCATAAGTGTCCATGTAGGTTTATGTGAAATAAAATATTTTTCATTCAAGTGAACCATTCACTCAGTGAAACTAGCTGCAAGTTTGATCATGTTGTGTTCCTCAGACGTTTGAATTCGACCAAAAGACGGCGTATGATCGGCAAAAATGAACAAAAAGTGAAGCATCTGATATTGGCTTAAATAAAACGCACGGCTAAACCGGCTAAAATGCACCAACGAGCATTGCACTGCAACATGTCTGTAAGTTGTTTCCGATGCAGATTTACGTACGGCACGTGATTAGGATCGGACCGAACCTGACCGCTGTAGGAACGGGCCCGATTAAAATGGCGTTCGTTTGTATTTTGTGGGAGGACTTCATTTCAGCGGTCAAAAAATAAGGTAACTAACCTTTCTTTTCAATGACCGCTAGCAAACGTGAGACAGATAAACACAGACAGAGAGAGATAAAAATTAACAAGTAGTAGATCTACTTACAGAAATAAACATTTGCTTGATTTGAATCATGGTAGGGCTTGTTCTAACTCCGCCTGGCTAATAACCACCATCTTATCTAAGTCTGTCGCTATAACAACAATGTTAACAGCATTATGTTTCGGCAGCTAGAGGTAATATAGCCAGTTCCTCTGTTGAGGGTTCCGGGTGAAGCTCGCTTCCACCTTCGGCCTGATTATTAGTTACCATCAGGAGAGATTAATGCCAAGAGCTACACCGTTGTGGTTAAAAAAAACGAGCTAGCCTTACAGTAGTCGCATATGATGTGTAACATCAGACATCTCACCTTAGTAATAAGCAATATTAAAAGGGCGAGGCCTCGTCAAGGTCATTTCTGACGGCCAACTCTAGCACCGCGCGCGGTCATTGATCAAATCAATTAGCGCGCGCTTCCCCGTCTTCCTATTACATACTTCCGTCCCTTTTCACGAAATCACTCCCACAGATTGGCAGGAAAGCGAGACACAGAGTTAATTCACCATTAAATAATAACAACAAACAAAATCAGCTATAAACATGGCAAATCTTGTTAAAAGACAACATTATGACAACAAATAAAACGTGTGATTGCAGCTAGTTTTATTACCTTACCCATCTGCTGCCAAACAAACCTTAATATCCAAGAAAATAAAACAAAACTAACATAATCTCGAGCCAATTATAAGATACAAGAATTTCGAAATCCCATCTCCAAAAATAGGCCGAAAACTAGGTTTTGCCAATTACTTGGGCCTTACTCGGCAGTTTGGGTGTTAGAAAATGGCAAAAAGCAAAGGGTACAATTAGCTGAAATGCCAGCGGTACCCCTGACTGTGATTAAGGCTATCTGCCATTATCTCCAGCAGAATCCCTGAATCACCAACGGCGAAGGGTCTTCATTATAAGGCAGGTTAAGTGATAAGCGGTAAGCAATCAGGAATTAACTTTGTCCTATTCGAAGGAAGGTTTGATTTAGGTACGTTTAACATTTTGCTTGCGATCCCCTAAAAATTGTATTTTTTTTTACTAACTTTAAAAAGTTATTTGACAATAATTTCTATATAAAAAAGTAAAAATATAAATATCTATATATTCTACATAAATTTTATTCGTATATTTTTTTTGTTTCACGCATCAAGTAATTGGCCAGCAATCTTCCCACTGAGCACTGGTGGGACTGGTCTCTCCACTGCAAGAGGTAATTGGCTGTATTTTACGAGTAGGTAGATTTAAAGAAACGCTGTCTAATATTTTTGAATCGCTTTTAAAGTCGCTCGCTCTTATATCGTAGACACCTTAACACCCTTCCCTTCCAGATCCTTACAATGGAGATTTTCTTAGTTGACTTGCATTTTTGTACTCAAGCCGTATTTGTTATTGTGCTGATCTGCAGTTTACTGAAAATTTATAGCATCGTTTACTTTGCCAGGCTTTCAAAAAGCTGACTAAGCCTTCAATGAGTTTTAAATGTGTTTTTTACCCAGAAAATGTAATCCTTAAGACGCTGAAAGTCGCCCAAAGAATAAGTGCGTAGTTTAGTTGTCGGTTAATTAAATGAAGTGTAATTAGTCCAATTTATACATTTATTGTGACGGTAGCCATAGCCAGATGGATATAAAATAATATTTATATCATCATAAAATAGATCCAGACAAAAGGTCCGTCGCTGAACGACAAAGTTTACAAGAAAGTTGACCTTAAATTGCGCACACAGTGACATGCTGACTCCTCAATTCTGGATCCTAATATAATAGATTCCCAGATTTGCCAAGAAATGTGCTCTTGCCAGGAGTTCAAACATTATCGAATTGACCTTTCGGCTAAAAATAACATTCGCGACAATTCGATGAATCCGATTTCGTTTGTTACCCTTTTCAGTAACCAAAACTAACTTGAACAAGTTTTGGACACAATCGACAATTTGAAGAGTATTTTAGAAACCTTTGTCGACGTCATTGCTAATACTTTTCGCGTTATACGCCTGAACGATCAAGAAAGACGTCGCTCAGACGTCTTGGCTAGTTCCCCGTCATACACAAGAAAGGTTTTCGGGTCAAATTATTCGGAAAATGTCGTACATACCGAGGTATAATTATTTTCGTTTCATGTTATGTAGTAAAAATGGAACGTTTGTTTCTGAACATGTAAATAAATGTGAACCAGGGGAAATGAATAAAACTATTGAACTATACGCAGCGGTTTGTAGCTGGGTTTATATGTTTATGGTTAACGTTAGTGACATTATATTCATTACTCAAAAATGTTTCAGTGTTCCTTTACTGTATACGCTTGAATTTCGTGTATTGTAGATAACGGGTACAGAGCCCATACACAAATGTACAATTGTACATCGCTAGTAGAGTGATCAGTCCATCTAAGAACATTCAAGTATACAATAAGTAAGTATATAATACAGGTTAAGAAACTTAAATGAAATTACTGAAGTTGCAAGTGAACTGTTTTTTACCGTCACTACACGGAAAAGCAAGTAGTAAGGTTAAGTTATTTTAGTAACTAAGAAACACTGAAAATTGTTTTTTAATCGCACCTTACCACAATAATAATACGTTGCAAGGCCATCGCTAACGAGAAACACAGCAATAAGCCATTTCTTTTAATTGGCTCTAATAACTTGCACATGCTAAAAACAATTATCGACTTAACTAAATTAGTTAGAAAATAAATTCTAACTACCACAAACGATTACGATTATTTGCTAGGTCAAGTTATTTGTTTAAATTAACATTCAATCTTTGAAGAAAAGAGTGGTTTGTTGAGATTTCCCATCGGGCGTTTCTAATTATCTAGTTTTTTGTAAAGCCTTTATTGAGCGGGTTCCCTACTTGAAATCGAATGACGTGAGATCGAATAATACTTGCTCGAAAACGTTAACTCGATAGTACATGAAATTGATAAATTATGAGTGCGACAGTTCACTACCTCGATGCATCAAAATATCGAATAACTATAAGCTCGAAACATCAACAGCGGGAAGGTACATTATCTTGAAACATCATTTCTCGAGCGACCATCTAATCGATTTACAGAATAGTTGAAACAATATTATGCGTAGAAAAATAAATCAACCATAATCGTTCAGGTAGTGAACTGTCGCGCAAATAAATTATCGATTTCAAGTACCTATCGAGTTATCGGTTTCGAGCAAGTATTATTCGATCTCACGTCATTCGATTTCAAGTAGGGAACTCATTGAGTGGCTTCCCTACTTGAAATCAAATGACGGAACCCTTATTGAGCCTTTCTGTTACTTCGAATTAAAAGTGGCTTATTTTAGTCTTTCCAGCCTGTTTAGTGAAACTTGGTTGCAATATTCCCTCATCTGTGTTTTAGTCAAATATCTGTATTAATTTGGATATTTTCTGGTAAGGAGGACAACCCTCTTTCATATTCAATGTGCACGAGAATGGTGCACGTAAAAAAGCAGACAAGCGGGTCGGACTCGCACGTGAAGGGTTCCGTACCACTGTACTAAATTTAACACTAGTTGCGTGTATTATTTTTTGTTATAGCGGCCATAGTAGTACACACTCTGTAAAGATTTCAAGTGTCTACCTATTACGGTTCAAAATACAGCCCTGTGACAAACTGACGGCCGGACGGACAGCGAAGCCTTAGTAATATGGTCCCTTTGGCACTGCTTTGGTATGGAACCCTAAAACGGTAGCATCACATCACACACACACATCACACAAACGCACAAACACACATTCAACATACACACATATCACTACACACACACGCACATCACACACACACTTCACACACACATCTAGACTTCTAGAGGGATGTTCTTTTCTTTTATCTACCTATAATAACAAGCAACAATGACAAATCTGTCTGAACAAGATCCAATTGTAATATTCGACGGAGACATCCCACGACATGGCCTTAAAAGTTTGCCAAGCAGTGGATTATAATGGTTTGAAGAAAATAATAAGAGGGGATGATATTTTATTCAAATATCTTGATTGCTACCTTAATAAAATTTCGACAATAAGATGTAAACAGCTTTACTTATGCTGCACTCGATATCGAAATATCACGGTATAATTTAATTAACTTGGGGCAGTTCAATTGAGGCAGTTTTTGCACTGTCATCATTGAGCCCGTGAATGGAGTAGGTTAATAGGTCAGACCCTTTTATTGTACGGTCATTGGGTTTGTTGGGGGTACCCAGATGTATATTTTATTGGTTTTATTCCGGATATATTTTTTGTTTTTGTTTTATAATACAGGGTGGCAGGGACATCGACACGAAAACCATGGATTCAGTACATGATTCTATTTAACCGACGAAAAATTTCAACGTCGGGGACGTTGAAATATTTCGTCGGTTATTTAAAAAATCAGCTGTTCCATACATTTTGACCGCGTAGGTATTACACTTTTCTATGAAACGTGTACATGGTAAAAGTTTTCGCGTCGATGTCCATGCCAACCTGTATAGTATTAACTCAGAAGAAACGTAAAATACGCAAGCATTTTTTATGCGATTTGCCTACCGAAGAAAGAATACAGAAAACAACCTTAAAACAAACCGACAATTTTTTAATTATTTTTTTTGGATGTGTACTCAAACTCAAATTCAAAGCATTTATTTCAATTAAAACATTTACAGGCACTTTTTAACCGTCAAGGAATCGGTTAGTCAGAAATATAAAGCTCATTCCAAAGCGTAGTAGGTACCTATGGAGAAGAACGGGCAAGAAACTCCACGGACATTCTTTTAAATAAAAAAAAAGTTGCACAACATTAGTAACATCATTCATGTTGAGATTATTCATGTGAGAACATTTAGAAAGACGTGCACGTTAGAAGGAGAAAACAAAGAACAATTTAAAAATAAAAATAAGCAATGGCAGCTAAGAGCTGAGTCCGAACTGACGGCGCCCGTTCACGAACACGACGCATGGATTAGCACCATTCAGCTCAACCATTTTGAAGGGAGCTAAATGATCCTACATACGCGCCACCAGGGCACATTCAAGTCAATGCAAGACATATTACCCGGTAAATGGTAACTCTTTAGTACATACTGCTCACACCTGTGCTAAGCAATTATGTTATACAAAGGAGATTGAGTTTATACAATGCAAAGATGGTCTTACAATCTTCAGCAGCTCTAACAGTATTTGCAATGTTAATCAATTAGTTGTGGTTGTGGAGCAGAACCAGCATTGAGCCAAGAATTTTTATCAGCGATGTAGTCCCCAACTTATAATATGCCTGCCTGTACAGTGCGCGTTTTATACAAGATTTGAATTTCGTCTCATTCAGTTGAAGTATGTGGGGAGGATTTTTATTGTAACATTTATACCGTACCCCATGAAAGATGAGTCTACTTTAGCCAGTCTGAAACCTGGCTGAACTAATAGGTCCCCATGTCTTGTACTATACTTATGTCTATCACCTCTTTTACTAAAAAGACGTAATTTTTTTCTTACGTACATGATGTTTTCACAGATATATTATCAAGGTTCCCTCATGATGTTAATATCCTTAAACAATTCCCTTAGAGAATCGCGCTTGCGAAGATAATATATGGCTCTGATCGCTCTTTTCTGCAGAATAAAAATAGACTCGATGTCTGCAGCCCGTCCCCACAGTAAAATACCGTAAGACATGATACTATGAAAGTAACTAAAATAGACTAGCCTCGCGGTATCTACATCAGTAAATTAACGGATTTTTCTGACAGCATATGCTGCTGAACTTAGCCGTCCTGCAAGAGATGTTAAATGAGGACCCCATTGTAGTCTTGAGTCGCGCGTGATCCCCAGGAAAACAGTTTATCGACGAATTCCAGTTTCTCTTGATTCAATACTATCTCACAATCACTTCTTTTGACATTTGGTAAAGAAAATTTGATGCACTAATGCCTGTTTTCGCCTTCACTAAGTGACACTTAAATGAATCCCTAAATAAAAGTGTACTGTTGGATTTCAACGCTAAGTACAACAATGCGCTTTTATTTAGGGATTCATTTAAGTGTCACTTAGTTGTAGGTGAAAACGGGCATTAGTCTTTTTTCTATTTAATACTAAATTATTAGCAGTGAACTAATTTTGGACCTGCAGTAGGACGTTATTTACGTCTATCTACCCTAAAAATTAAGGAAGTATCGTCAGAAAATAACACCATTTGTGGTTGATTTTTTACTAAATGGTGTAGATCATTAATAGACACTAAGAAGAGGAATGGACCCAATATCGAGCCTTGTGGCAAACCTATTTTTACTTTTGAACCTAGTGAATTGATACCGTTTATTTGAACTTGCTGTTTGTTGTCTATCATTTAAATAAGATTTTACTAAATTGAGCGCAAGTTTTCCATGTCCATAATGCTCAAGTTTCAAGAGTAAGGTTTCGTGATCGAAGATCATAAAAGATCCCTATGGCGTCTTGGGCCTCTTCCCACGCGTTAAAAATGTGTCTTAATAAGGTTACACCGGCCTTGGTCATATAAAGTCCTTTCGTGAAACCGTACTGTTGATCGTGAAGGATTTTATTTGTGTTCAAATGATTGAGCATTTGATTAAACATTACATTTTCAAACACCTTGTTGAATACCGGCAACACGGATACGGGTCTATAATTATTGGTGGCTGTACTATCCCCGGATTTGAAAAGTGGTAGTACCTTACTGTATTTCATTAAATCCGGGAAGGCTAAGTATGGCGCTATGGTCTCAGTTATGGTACAAATTTTAATTGATATTCCCCAAAGATCTGCGGCGAATTTGGTCTTTATGGGGGTTATATTACTGTTATGGGGTTAATATGCTTAAAGTTAAATTCAATCAGGCATGCTGAAACGTTGGTCCTTACTAAATCAAAAGAGAGCGAGGGCGATGAATTTAAGGTTTCAGTAGTTTTAAGTGGGATATTGGTAAAGAAATTTACAAATTCTTGAGCAACTTCTTTGCTATCACAAATGAGACTACCACATGACGTCTTCAGTGTATAATCAGAATTATGCTTTTTGTTTCTGTTCGTTTCATTATTAATAATTTTCTAAACCGTCTGTATTATAAGGCTTTAGCTGCCTTACACGTGTTTCTAAAAGTTCTAGAGTAAGTTGCAACATACTTATTAAAAGTTTCCGTGTTAATATAAAACTTAAGGCCATACAACTCGAAAAGTCTATCCCTACTTTTCCTGAGTCCTGTAGTTGCCCAGTCACTAAATAAAAACTTAAGGCTGATGGTTTTAGTGTTCTTCTTAAAACAATTATTGGACTCTGTATTAACATTGTTAATTGTAAGGATCTGTTTACTTAACTTACAAACTAAAGTGCTATTATATTTATTTAAATTAACAGCTGTTATTGGTCTGATTTGAATCTGCACTTTTTATATTGGTATGTTGGACTCAAAAGTTACAGATTGACCACTGTGATCAGAAGAGAGATAATTAACGATGGCTTTATCTAAACAGTCTCAGCAACAAAACACATTATCAATACATGTAGTAGTAGACTTAGTTATTCGGGTCGGTTCTACACACACAAATTTAAAAATCTACCGGCATTTGAATTATTTTCTAAAATATTAATGTTAAATTCCACACACACTGATTTATTGCAAGTTTTGCCAAAACATCTTCCATTACTGACTCAAATATAGAGTACTTTTGATAATTTGGGGGTCTGTAAACGCACACTATAACATGCTCATCTAGCTCAACACAAGACAGTTAAATGCTATGTTCAACCGATAGTTCAACTTTATCATTACGGGTTTTTGATTTAATAAAACTTTTAATTAAGAATATTAACCACCACGCAGCATTGATTTTCGGTTATAGCATCGCGTAGTTGACCTCTGAGATCATGACTACTTAACCGGGCTTTCCTGTACCAGCCTTAAGATATTAACTTAAAGCCTCCAGCCAGGGCGTAAAATAACTTATATACTAGGTAAATGCCCGCTAAGGGCACCCCCTGTGGGGTACCAACCTCGGCTTAGGGCGTCGCTGGAGGGAATACAGCAAGATGGGACAGGCTGGATCACAAGTAGGTAATTATTATTGTCTAATTTAAAGCTAAAGGCTCAGCTTCGTCGCGGGCTGGCGTTTCATCGAGTAAGGTTCGGGTATTATTTACTCGGGGTCGCGATTGCGGAGGACCTTGGCGGCGAGGTCGGAATGACGGACGTCTGTTTTTGTGCACTGTACTGGTGGTCCTACTGCTCTCCTGAAGGAGTGTTATGGGGTTATCTGGGCCGAAAAGAATTAGCCTCGGGCGGCGGGTTTGACTGATTCTAGAGGGTTTGACTGAATATAACTGGCAGCCTCGACAACCGGGGTGGCGATGTTTGGCAGCGGTATCAAAGAAACGCTTGGAATCAGAGAGACAATAAAATTGACGTATTTATAAGAACATTCGCATTCTAATCTCAGTCGTAAACTGTCAAAAATCCAATTTTTTTTGACAAGTTTGAGACAGTGATTTTAGCTGATATAGGTTACGACTATATTTTAAACGTTTTAAAATAGGGAAATTAACCTTTAGTTCTATTGAAAACTTCCACATTAAGACCATTCCTCACTAATTAAAATCTCTGCAACCGATGTATCTCAAATTGGCTCAAATTCATAAATTACAGACATTTCTCTCTAAACTAAAATTGAATTTCCATTTCAAAAATAGCACATTTTTTACCCGAAACTCCGTTTCTCCACTGAAATTAGGCGAACGAATTTCACGGAGCTCTGATTGCAGCCACACTTGACTTCGCGAACTGTCGAGATGACCAAAATGCAGGGACTGCCCCCGAAAAATTCACTCATATTTCGCATTTATTTTCTCTTCTACACCACTCAAATTATCGCTTTCCGGACTCTTGGTTCGTGTTATTATAACAAAATTCTCTTATTTTTGAAAGTGATCCCTTCTTTTTTAAATATGGTAAATTATTTTGTGAATTACAATAGACGTGGATATAATATTTAGTAACCTGTTCCGCTTAACTGTTACTAAATATATCTACGTTCATTGTATTTTATAATGGATTTCCGCAAGGTCACGACTGAATCAATTAACTAAATTATTTTGTGGTGGAGTGTTGGGCTTTTGTAAATGTTTGAATTAGTAGCAATGGTATTCACAGTTCTGTTTATGAAAATACATGATACTCATGAAAATAATAATGGTAGAAAATAAATGAATCGCTAAATGCACTGAACAAAAAAAAAATTGATATTTAAAATATATAACTTTACACCTGACTCATGACGTAAGCACAGCTTTTCGTTGAGCTAAAACTCAACTTTGTTTCTAATTTTCGATCCTAATTGCGTGGGTTTACCCCAGGACCTTATCAGTCTACTCAGCATTTGATAGCGTGTAAATGCCCCATTGAACCCTACAATTTCAATGCCAATTTTAATATTGTTCGCGTATTATAATCCAAGTACAAAACAGTCCGGTTGGCATTGGGACTGATAAAGTGGACGCGCAGATGACCGACTGCGACTAGTATCGGTCCGACAATAAGCCGGAATGATCTTAACTAATATATAGTTTATGCAGAACTGGCTTTTACACGCAGCGTCACCCGCCTGCATGTCGAAAATTATCCCACGGGAAAGTACTACCAGGATAAAAGGTATCCTACGTACCCTGTATCTTGTGTGTCCTATGTGTGTGTCTATGAATGTGTGTGTGTCTATGTATGTGTGTTTTGTATGTTGTCCTGTGTGTATCCAGGTCATGATCAACTCATGATTTTATCCAAATCCGTTCAGCTATTTTAGCCTGAAAGACGAACAAACAAACATACAAACTCACTTTATATATATATATATATAAGAGGCTCGGTAAGCTTTTGGTACCGATGCAGTAAAACGAGTGCTGTCACGCAGTACCGAAACGATGCCGCATCGTAGATGTGCCGACCAGTGAGGAAACGGCCTAAGTGTCATCATTTTACGTAAATTAGAGGAATTGCTAATGAATTGCTGGGAATTCAGGAGATGAATCGCTTTTAGCAGAATTGCTAAAGTGGCCGTTTTAGGCCCTCTGACCTACGTCTTTGTGTGCAAATAAATGATGCATTCCTTAATGTTTCTCTTTCTTTCATTCATTAAACAATGTAATAGTTAGTAGGCTGAACACGCTGATGTTGAAATTTTTTTAATGTTTCATAAAGGTAAATCACTTTTTTTCTGGAAAGTACACATGTTGTTATAACGAAGAATTCAATGGAAATAGTAAATGGGACCCATTATTAATTTGGGATCTAAAACTGGAATCCAGCGAAAATAAATGGGAAATTACACCAAACATTGAAATCCATTAAGTCGTGAACAATTAACCCACAAAAAGGCAGAGTTACTTTCGGGTTTATAATATTAGTATGGAATTATGGATAAAAAGTTGAGCCAGAAAAATGAGACAAAATTACTCCTCGAGTTTTATTTATGACAGACACAGAACACACACAAAATGGAACATAGAAGAAGGATGAGTGCGATACCTGCATTACGATGCCAAAACCCAACGGTTAAACCAGCTAATTGGCAGGCGAGAGGTGGTCGTTAATTAAGACCAGACTTGTTGCTTTTAATTTAAAGTAGGTACTGACTCTTATTTTTATTTTTTACATTTTAAGCAATCTTACAGACTAATGACATTATACACAAAACACGACTAAATTTACCAAAATCCCGCCTAAATATACATTCAACAAGTCCTCTGGTTATGTCAATCAAAATATATACAAATTACCCGAATCAATCAGAAAAGAAAAAATAAACTCTATTCATCTATTCACGAATAAATTAAAAATATTATTGTTATGTAAATTTTATTACAGTGTAAACTAATATTTAAATGATACATCCCTAAAGCTCATATAAAATATACAATAAATGTTTTTTTTTTTTTGATAAGTTAGATTGAAAGATAAACGATAAGTCCTCATCTCTACTATCTTCCTTTTGCTGTGCCCGATAGGGTCCACGATTGTTTCATAAGCAAATGTTTACCACCTAAGCACATACATTGTGGAATGCAATAAAGTATTGAGTATTGAGTTATTTTACCTCTGAAATTACATCAATGTCAAAATTACAGTAATCTTTATTATAGTTGCAATAAGATTGGCAATAAAGTTGCTGTCATTGACAAGTCTGTCAAAATCACAGTGATCTATATTATCGTCGCAATAAGATTGGCAATAACGTTGCTGTCATTGACAAGTCTGTCAAAGATAGTTAATTGATTCAGGCGGGACCTTGCGGAAATTCATTATAAAATGCAATTTATGTGGATATATTTAGTAACCTGTTCCGCTTAGTTATTTCCAAAGAGTCTTAAAAAGACCCTGAAAGAAATTGACACATGTTTCACCTCTTAACGAGGCATCCTCAGGATGACGATGGACTTGTCGCGAACTCGAACACGGCGTGTTGCCACACCAAGCCCCGAGCGCAGACAAAATCACAAAATCACAGTGATATATGTATATACATATATATTATCGTCGCAATAAGCTTGGCAATAAGGTTGCTGTCATTGACAAGTCTGTCAAAATCATAGTGATCTTTATTATCGTCGCAAAAATTTTGGCTATAAGGTTGCTGTCATTGTCAAGTCTGTCAAAATCACAGTGATCTATATTTTTATTAAAAGAAGTTTATTATTGGGTTGCTGGTGTCAGAGGTAAAATAACTGTGAAAAGACTGTAGATTGCTAATTACAAGCATACACAGATAAATACAAAAATGTAAATTTATAACAACAAAATTAAATCAAATCAAGTCATTTATTAGTTTGCAAACCCATATTAGTACTTATACTAGTAATTTTACCTACTCAAAAGTAATTTGAACAAATACAGTTTAAGTGCAACGAGCAGGTGCTTCTTGTATGAAATATGACTTCACTAAAAACTTCTTGCTCCGCTTGTCGTTATAAAGCTGGGCTAGTAAGTAAACTATTACCACGGAACCAAAATAAAGATATATTTAAAAAGCTTGCCCTCTATTACTTAAGCATAACTGGGAAAACTTGTGTGTACTATAGGTAGGTACACCTCTGTCTTGCCCTTCGGGCAATACGGGCGTAACATTATGTTAAGTAATAAAAAACATACGCGTTTAGTTTAAAACTGCTTACAGTTAAAACAACTCGTCGATTGTCACACAAAAATTGCGATACAAAACGCTCTTGTATGCTAGGCCCTAACCTGAGGTTCAGACCGTAGCGCGTAGGCCAGCTGAACAGCAATTCTCAGACAACTACCCGCATCTGGCGCAATTATGCTAATGAAGGAAGTTTACGGAGCTACGACGCGCGGTAAAAAAGGGTGGGTAAGCACAAGTTTGTAACTGCGAAGCAATTTCAGATCCAAGTATGTTGTGAGAATGTTACGTGGAAAATAATGTGAGTTGACAGCACCTAACATTTTTCATTATTTTTCAATCATTCTCTAACACCTATACAATTCATAAGAATACCTTATGATTTTATAGGTGTTTGAAACAAAACGGTGTGCTTAAAACAATAGGCTAGTTGACAGTAGCTAAAAATGTTCATGCATTTTCAATCATTCTACCACACCTACAATACTAAGCAGTGACTGACCGAAGCTTCTTTTTCATTTTCGGCCAAAAAATCATAATTCTGCCATAATTATTTTCGTTTTCCACCATAATAAATCAGCCGAAGCTTCGGCCAAGCTGAAAATCAGAAGTCTAAAATCTATTTTATCTTGTAAATTATTTAATATTTTTGTGAAATTATTGTGTAAAATAAAGACATTGGTCACGTGACATTGAACGCGAATCCGAGCGCGACTCGTCACTCCTTTCAGACGACTGTTTCAGGTTGTAAATAGAAACAAACTTTATAAGTCACCGTCGTCTTTGTAATCAATTTATTTTATTTTTAAATTACTATTTTAGTGAAATATTTATATTTTGGGGGATATAGACCAATAGAATAGTAGATTATACAACAAGGGAAAAAAGGGAATTTAATTCGAGGGACTAAGTTGGATCCTGAGAGCAGCGAAGGATTCTAGATTAGAATCCTAGGCGGAGCGAGGGATTCAAGGAACGAGTAAAATTTTCAAGGATAGAGTAAATTTTTTTTCATGCGGTGTGTACTCTACTTTTTACCATTGACTGCGAGAAAATAAATGGTATTTATATTTAATAATCACATTTTTGGCGACAGCAAAATTATCTGCTATAATTGCTGCTTTAGAGGAGCTCTTGGCTAAGTAATAACAGCCGCACGGGGCGATCCATCAGGTTAAGCTACGCTTGCAGGAGTTGGTCCGTAGATGGGTGATCATCTTTACATACCGAGACTCCTCCGTGCCTCGGAAAGCTCATTAAGTCGTTGGTCCCAGCTGTCATTCGTGAATCTTTGACAGTCGTTACGGGTCGCCAGAAATACGAAATTCTGACAACCAGTCTTACCAAGGGGTATCCTATTACCCAGTTACTGAGTTGTGGAAGTCAGACAGGCAGTCGCTCCATGTAAAATAGCGGTATTCAGCTGCTTCCGGTTAGACTGGAAGTCGACCCCAACATAGTTGGGAAAAGGCTAGGCAGATTGATTGAATTGATTCTTTAGAACGAAATGATTCCGAAGTCAGTATCTCATTTTCGTCACTGGAAGAAATCATTTATTATAATTATGTTAATAGATTTTTCAATGGCATAAAACAACCACGATAACAAATAGAAAACTGGCGGGATTTTTTTAAATTATTAATTTAATTGTATAGCTCTATAGCTCCATTTAGCCAGTCAGTATGTACTTTCAGCACGTTTTATTAATTATCGTTTGTACATGATTCGTACAATTCGAGCTTGTTCCAAATTCAAAATGTTTTATTCACTCGGTGAGTAAAAGAGAGTTTTATTCACTGTTGTCGATGAATAAAATGCTTTTTTTCGAGTGGCAATGGTAAAAACATAATCGGTTTCTCAAGAACGGTCGACTAGCTTTTTATGATTTCGCTTCATATTATATCAATGGCTACCCTACTCTTTGGCACCATTCTCACAAAAAATCCACAATATCTTTATAGAAAATCAAATTGGTCACATGACATAAATAAAGTTAAAACAAGAGCATCTTCTTACCTTCTGTTGGCTTCAACGCACAAAACTGGTGCACTCCGTGGAACCTTTAAATTCGCTGCCTCTTCATTCATCCAAACAGTTGGGACTTTTAGTACTAAATAGAATAAGCAACATTTGATACGAGTACAAACGGAAACCAGTTTCTAAACTCACCCTGGGACAAGTAGTTGGTATTGGTGACCTTAGCGGAGTCTTATTTCCTAGCAGCACGATTTTGCTCAATCGCTTTGTTTTGCTCGGTAACTGAATCATGAACTCACAACACAACTATACTTTATATTACTTATTTGCACCACTTTATTATCTTATCTTATATTATTCGCTCACTGTTTTATTTGTATCAATACCTCTTGTTAAAGAGTAATATATTCTTTGATTAATATTATATAATTTATTTAATTACTCCAAAAATATTAAATAACAAAAATATTTGACAGCCGATTGCATCGTAAATTCACCCCATAGATAAAAACTTTAACACCCTCGAAAACCATGACTACCCATAGTGAAAAATTTGAAAATTTTCGTAGCCGCCATGTTGGATTTTCATTTTGACCAAATTCACACTTTCCCCCTTTTTCATGCAGTGTACTCGGGCTTTAGTACTCTTTTCTTTTGTTTTTTCTGCCGGCGTTCTATCTCTCTCTCTTTTTCTTTCTCTATGAATTAGAAGAAACCAGTTGCAAGTATTAACACTGTTTAGCGAGACGATTTCTGAAAGTTTACAAGCCACGTTAAAGAACTTCGTTTCAATACACTCGCGTGTCCCTTTGCTTGTCACCATAGATTTTACAATAATCTATACCATGGACAAGTGATGTTGGAATATCGCGTCGGACGTGCGTCGATTCTTTTAGTTTCAACAATAGTTGTGATTTTTATTATTTGTTTTATAAATATATTTGTTTATTGTGTTTTCCTTTTTTGCAATCCTCTTTTGAGATTTATATTTCCGTAGGTGTGTCCGTCCATCACAGCAAGCCCTATCAGAATACTAGCGCTGCTGTATTTTTCTTTAATATCGCAGCATTATGCTGAGATAGGAGCCTTTGTAGGCTCGCACAAGTCGTTATTATTTTTGTTGTTAATTTGTTAGTTTAAGATGCTCCTTTCTTATTTTTTATTTTATTATTGTTTGTATTTCCTGTGCGTGTCCCAAATACAATTTTTTTCTTTCTTTTCTTTCTTTCAATGTTATGATTTATAGCCGTGCGTATAAACAACAGAGTTAGGCCCTTCGTACACGGCACGGTTTCTTTACAGTACGGTGAATAAAGCGCGTCGTACAAAAGACGATTCTGTAAATAAGCTTCTATAGTGATCCGAACAACACTGACGACCGTGCCTACACACGGCGTATAATCCGTAGTTTTTCATGGCAAGAAAAATGTGTGTACAAAGGACCTTTTGTTATCTTTACTGAACCAGTAAAGTTAATTTATATAGTTTCAGGATATTGCCATAAAAAGCTAACTTAAATTACTTTCCAATTAAATTACAATGAAAACTGAGTTTACCGCACAATAAATGGCGTTGATTGGCAATCAAGTGATCGTAATTTCTAAACTTGTTCAGCAGTAATAGCCTAGTGGCGTGACTGTCGGACTGCCAAGTCATAGGTCTCGAGTTCGAACCCAGGGCACGCACCTTTGACTTTTCGGATTCATGTGCGGATTGTATAATTATTATGTAATAGTATATAAATTGTCTTTGGTCCCTGGCCCTTACATCAAGCTATAGACAAAATTGTCACTTCTACTGCTTGATTACGAGGCTTTTGGCTATTTTGTATGTGTGTATTTTTTGTAATTTTGTTGTAATGTGCGTTTTGTTTGTGTAGAATAAACAATTTTTCTGTATTTGTTTCTTTCTATAACTTGCTTCAAAAGCGGTGAAAGAAAACGTGAGGAAACTGGCATGCCTGAGAGATATTTGTCAACGGCATGTGAAGCCAAGTCCGAGGCTCATGGACGGCATAAAAACTCTGACACTAGTTAAGTCACTAACCACACGAAAATGAAAGAAAAAAGAACTTGTTCTATAGAAAACATAATGTTGTTGAAGTTCTTAAATGGAAATACCTAATTAATTATTATTATTTATTCCTACACTTCTTACCACTGCAGGGCAAGACTTTTTTCTCATACAAAAAAGTAAAATGTAAATGTATAAAAACAGACAAAAAGGTCAACGAAACCTAATTCGATCATACCTAATACCTCTATCAAAGCCAAATAAAATTAATGAGCTCAAATTAGATAAAAAAATAGAAATCTTCTGAGAATCTCTCGCCTAACGTAATCAAGTAATCCCTGGATTGACCTTTGCCGTTAATTTTCTAGTCACTATTTGAGTCTAGACAGTAATACGAGATCTAGCTTTAGGCAATGTTGTGGGTATAGCGATAAAATTATTTAATTGGCCGTGACTTTGATGGATACTTTTTGTTTTTTGAGTGAGTCCATAACTGCTCGTGTACTAATCCGACATCGACCGAATAATGCTCGTACGTAGTCGGCCGAACTAAGCCACTACTTTATTCGATGACGTCCGATAACTAGGTGTACGCATTCACTTTCCTTTAAGTACATACATTATTATTGTTTGATTTGATTGGCCGAGTTCATCCGAAGACGTTCGAGCATACTTCGACCGATGACGGATTAGGTGTACCTACGCCTCGCGTAAGTCCGTGTGCATTCATGAACGCCGTTGAAGCCAAGGTTTACACTTCTAGTGACCCAAACGCTGGCTTGGATACAAGTACGCAGCCTACGCAGTGCACATCCTCCGCCGATACAAAACCTTGCCAATAACCGTACATTTATACATGGTTACTACTGAACATATTTTAGAGCTGATATTGTAATCCCAGAACATTGCCACAGCGGAATAAATCACAGAATGTAATAAGTGCGTAAGTTTATTGGTCGTAAAGATAAATGCTCGACTTGGCAGGGGCACTGGGCCCCCAGATTTTATCACAAAGCATGAAGATACATTATTTTGGTATACAATCAGCACATTGGATGATAACCCAAAATTACAGGTTTTATATCCATGTGCAGATGAGTTATTAGATTTTTTATTAGGGACGTCCACAATTTTCGGGATCATTGATAATTTTGTTGAATTTGAAATTGAACAGAAAATGAGATTTAGGTTAGCCCCTGATTTATTTATTAGGGTTGTGTGAATTTTATACTTGAAACAATTTCCCTTACGTTTGGAAATTAGGGTACCTACAAAGGGTTGCTGAAAGCAGTCGCTCACTCGGTCTGAAATACTGACATCTATTCAAAATTCAAAAAAAATAATAATTCAAAAGTGATTTATTCAAACTAGCCTGAAAATCAGCACTTTTCGAACGTCAAAATTACATCAGACAGTCCCCCAAAACGCCCACCCTTCACTATTCAACCGCATTTGAACAACAGTGTAGTTTTTTTGGCTTAGTGGTGGCCCAGTGGTAACGGCCCCGACTTACGAGTGGGTTCGAACCCAGACAGGCGCTTTTACTTTGTGTATTTAATTTCATCACCACTGCTCTCAAATTGGTGAAGGAAAACATCATGAGGAAACGGGCATGTTCTAGAACCAAAAAATTCGAAGACATGACATTTGCCAACCCGCACTGGGCCCGCGTAATAGATTACAGCCCACTCCCTCTCACCGAGAGGAGGTAAGTGTCCCAGCAGTGGGAAAATTTTAAACTGATTATGATGAATCCACCGCATTTGATTGGACTGTAGGCTGTTGTCAACATAGGTCGGTTACATAGATGATAGAGCAGTATGATATTTTATTTATTTATAAAAAATCATGAGTATTCTTCATAGCGTATCGATGGTAATCTAAATTGAGGCGATCTTTAGTAGCGTCCATCTTCAGTTCCTGTAACGTGCAGACAAAAAGACACGCAGGCCAGGATATTAACTGTGCCATCGTTTGTGGAACAGCTCCACATTTACTCTCCAGGGCGATGTCATCTCAGGAGGAGACGCCCAGGGCGTCGGGAATCGCGAGGCGATTTCCGGCCACCGTAGGCGCGGGCTTGCGGGCGGTGAGCAATGGGTGGCTCACCGTCCGATAAGGACCAGGCCCGGGTCGACGGCGCGTTGTGTTCCACGCGCGCCTCAAAGAAAAGTCAGCAGAATTGAAGGGGTCCACTAGGGCCGATGCCTGCCGGGGTTGCGAAGAAAACCGAAAGGGAGATCGTGGCCCCCGGCGACAGGGCAACCGAAGGAACACAGGTGGATTTTAGTCAGTAAGAGTCTGACACGCCCTCCCGTTCCGCCCAGAGCGGGAGAAGTTATTTGATGATTTCCCACCCTCAAAAAAAAAAAAAGGGCGATGTCATCTGTGAAACCTGATCCTTGTTTTGGCCAACCAAAATGAGTACAAAAAAAAGTATTAATAATATAACGCCAATAGCTTGCTGGTTGAGCAGATATAATTTACGATCCAATACTGTAATGTATTCTTAACATTCGATGTATTCACAAGACGCCGTATATTTTATTGCCGACATGATAGATGGCGCTGTCTTCCACCCCATCCCAGTAGTACGCGTTATAGTTTATTCCTATTTTATAACTTTTCCTAGACTGTTGCCTAGAAGTATTATACTGTAAACCTACGGTTTTTTTAAAATAAATACTGTTATAGAAATGATTCTAGTATGAATTCTAATAATAATATACATAATCGCGATAAGTAGGAGATTTTGCAACTCTCCAACTCGTAAGTCGCGGCGGGCCACCACTGCTTAAATCTCTATTAATCTCTCTTTCTATATCTCTCTCTAATTAGTTAATTGTTATTAAATAAAAATTGTGTATTTATTTATATTTATGTCTCAATTAAAGGTTAGACGCTTATTATAATACAAATGACCACTCTAAAGTTAATATGGGCATTATGAACTCGTTATCACTTTTTACCAAAGTTTTAATATAAAAAATATGTCATACATTTATAATATTATAATATAGCTAGTGGTTAGAGAGGAGCGTGGGCATCACTGATCAACGAAAGCTGAGCCTTTACCACAGGTTGCCTTAATAAATGGTTTCTCTTTGAATATTATAATAATTATAAACACTGAATTTTGAATGAGGTTTTAGATAATTTTAAGCTGATTACCCTCTGTGGTTGTGAATAAATATTAATAAAATGAACACTGTTTGATCTTTACAGTTTAATAGGTACTTTGTTTTGAAATAATTTGATGTCCACTGATTTCTTTGTAAACACCAATATTTTCCAATTGAATGATAAAACGCTTATCCAAAAGAAATATTAGAATGGTGATTATCAAAGCAGGTCTTATCTAAAGTACGGTTTTTTAGACTAACAAAATAAATATTACATTAAAAAGATACCACAAATTCGTGGCTCCACTTCCCAAAACCAATGAAGTCATAAATAACTACGAACTTAAAAAATCGTGCAATTTCATCGATTTGGTGCACTGTGTTCTATCGAACCAGGTCGCGTGCTCGCGTGCCTACTAAAGTTTCACAAAAATATAGTGTTCTCGATAAAATCCCAACCGGCTAGCGTGACGTATTCACTATTTACATATTGACTTGGAATTGGCAAAATAAGTAAAAAAAATAACAGTCACCGTGATTGTTTTGGGTTAGCATTGCAAACTAGCGGGTTCAGCCTTAGGTTTTTTGCTAGACCTAATCCGATTTGTAGTAAAATTGAATTCATCAGAATTGAAATTATGGAAAATCGTAACGAAATTGTATCATGGGAGTTCTTCATGTTGGAGCACAACGTCTATAAAAGTTTGGGAGAAATACTCGTAAATAATTAAGTAAAAAGTTCTAGAGGAAAAGCTATGGTTTAAAGTGAAATTTTACCGTCTCCTTGGGTTTTAAGGTATTTTGCAGTTTTGGAATGAAATGATATTGAAATTAAATTAAATTATATTTATTTCTGTACTATGGATGGAGTACGAATGGGTACGTGTGTATAGACACACGTACCCATTCGTACTCCATCCACGTTTCTTGCCTTTAAACTACTTTTAAGAAGGGACATTATAGAAACAATTCTATTAATTATTTTTACTTTTAAAAGTGCTTTATAATGTCAATAATAATAGAGTATTTTATTCTACTCCAACTAAACGATTTGCATTCGACTTTGTAAGTAGAATCTTTCAAGACACTCTTACACGTCAATATTTTGGTAAATATTTTAAGTTATAATCCCGGTCAAGCTTTCTACTAGAGCTCTACTACCACTATCTTAGCAAATTAATAATAATATATTTCAAAATTAAATTAATTTAATTCCAAAACATAATGTTAATATGACGATGAATACGCTAAACATTTACCATAACATAGACCTGCCATAAGCCATCTTAAGAAAGATATATTACTTGAACATTTCATATTTCACTCCGTACACAAGTTGAAACCTATGTCTGTATCACAAGAGACCATAAATTAATACAGTAGCTGATAACAAAGCGTCTTCGTACCGACGCTGGTAATACCCTCGATGATTACAATGTAGATATTCTAGATAATATAACAATATTATCTAGAATATCTACATTGTAATCATCGTTGTTAGGCTCTAGAACTAAGGATACTTAATAACGTGTGGCGTGATAAAGAATTTAATTGAAAGATTTTTAGTCATGATCAGAGACATGGCCTATTTCTTCACCAAAAAATAATAGCTTAGGGACCTGCATAATTCTAAAAGTCAGCTAGAACCTATGGAAACTCCTTGATGTATTTTTTTTTAAATTGAAGTTGAAAATTTCAGTCTATGCGCCTAAAAATTTAAATCCCTGTTTTGTTTATTATTTTACGTATGAAAGAAACATTTTAGACGATTATATCAATATATATATAAAAATCGGTAAGATCAAGAGTAAGATAATTTTTTAACGTTTCTCTCCTATTTTAATAGTATTTGCATCCACAGGTTGCTTTTACAGATACAAATCTTAAATGCTCAAACGGTCCTAGAACTACTACATGCATTATTTGTTATCCCAAGTGGAAGTTAGGGAAACTGAAGTTCTCCCAAATGTTGGCTGATATGTTCCTCTTTATTCGCTTCGTGAACTTGCCTTAGTGTATTATATTATCTATGCTCACAGCTATCATAAACAGGAGTGTGTCAAATAACACGTTATTATTGTGTTATGTTTCCACTTTGCAAGCGGCCTTTTGTTTTGTTATGATTGTTTATTTGTTGTCATTTGCCAATGTCGTAACACAGATTACGCAATGTAAATTGTCTTTGGTCCCTGGCTCTGACATCAAGCAATAGATAAAATTATCAAATTTCTACTGCTTGAATAAGAGGCTTTTAGCTACTTTTTAGGTGTATATTTTATGTCATTTTATTGTAATATGCTTTTGTTTGCATTTAAACAATCACTTTTCTTTTTTCAGTTAATTTTAACTTCATGATTTACCACCAGCCAAGACAAATTAATTTACCATGTCTTGGAATTAAATGTGGAATTACAACATATTTAAGTTATCTGCTTTACTCTACGTAAAAGAGCAGCGTGGTGGGCCAGTGGTAGTTGTAGGTCGTGGGTTCGAACCCAAACAGGCACTTTACACAATTTCATCACCACTGCTCTCAAAAGGAAAACAGCGTGAGGAAACCGGCATTTCCTAGAACCAAAACTCACAAAACGTGAAATCCATCAACCCGAACTGGACCCACGTAGTGGATTACGGCCCTCTCCCTCTCACAGTATCCCGGCAGTAAGAACGATACAGGCTGGTCATGCTAACTAAAGGACTCACTCAAAAATAAAGTTTTATCAAAGTAACTTTTTTTTTAATAGTTCTAACTTTCTGTTAGAACTATTATTAAAAAGTGACTTTGTTAAATATATTATTAAAAAATACCTATACGAGAATAAAATATAATATTGTTATATTCCCAGTTCTCGCCGCTTTTGCAGTGCGTTAATGTATTTTACACAAACCTTCGGGAATAAATGCTCTATATGAGGGTGAAACCGTACCTAAATCCGTTATGTAGTTTATAAGAACAGCGTGGTTACACAGACAGACAAGAATAAGCGACTGTAAATAGTATTATGTAAAGATATAAAAGGGTGGCAGGGACACCGACACGCAACCTACAACCCAATATGGCCCATATTCAGTACATGATTGGCAGTATTGACGTTGGGTATAAAAATAATATGTATTCCATACATTTTGACCGCGTAGGTTTTTTTTTTTTTGTTTTTTGATAAATGGTCATAAATTTCTACACTACGGGGTCTAGAATCATGACTGTGGTTACTGTTTGCACGTCGATGTCCCTGCCACCCTGTAGTTATAGAATATTATTATAGATACAAGCCTTTTAGGGTTACTTACAATATTAAGGCATTTCATGTAAGTAGCCAAACAGCATCTCCGTTTTAAAAGTCTATGTGAAATTTTTATCAAGGAAACTGGATCTGGAATGTCTAATTTATGTAAGAGATTTTAATTTTAGATAGACGATATTTTACATTGTGTTTTTAAAATTAGATTCGGAATGTACGACTTTTTTTGTATAGTGGCAACATTATTTTTATGACTTATTAAATGTTGATGATTTCAAGTTCCCAAATGAAAACATAACTCTCCTTTTTGCATTGCCTGCTTACAAACGTTTTTCAACTTAAAGTGTTTAACCGATGTTATAAAATTAATTACTCTTCTCTAAGAAGTTTGTTTGCTAGAAATTCAATTGCTTTTTACAAAGAAGCAACGGTATGTAAAGAGGTTTCTTTATTAGTGTTTGTTTTATCGTAATATTTTCTCGGTTTTGCGAATTTTATGGGACCTCTTAGATACGTTATTTTTAACAACAGGTACAAAAATAATTCATTATCATCTGACTAGCCTTTTCCCAACTATGTTGGGGTCGGCTATCAGTCTAACCGGATGCAACACAAATTTTACATGGAGGGACTGCCTATCTGACCTCTACAACTCAGTTACTGGGTAACACGACACCCCTTGGTAAGACTGGTTGTCAGACTTTCGGGCTTCTGACGACCCGTAATAACTGTCAATGATCTACAAATAACAGCCAGCGCTTACAAACATAATTTTCTGTTAATATCCACAGCTGAACAGCGGCCTAATGGCCACAATAATTCAAAAAGTAGTTAAAAATCAGTCACATAGTATAATTTTTGTAAGTCTTGTACCACATTTAGAAGGGTGCACAACTGAAATAAAATAGATTAAAACAAATTCATTCTCAAAGAACACAAAAAATACAAGACTAAATCTTGGTTGCCAATAATAATTGGGACATATGTAAGGTTCAACATCCGGCTAAATTCTAACTAACTCTTTGAGTACCAGTCAGCCATAAAAAGATGTATACATCGACAAGAATTCATTTAATTGTCTACAATCATTGTTCCATAATATTTTATCGATGTGTAGCAGTAAAACAAATAACACGTTGGGTCCTTGACTATCGCTACACATCGATACAGTATCATGGAACACAAATAAAATTGTAGACAATCAAAATAATTTTTGTTCACGTAGGTATACAATTTTGAGGTTGACTGTACAAAACAGAGTCACGATCACAGCTAGTAATATACAAACGCTGACTGCAACAGAACAGCTCGAAGCCACAAGCGAAGGCGTTGACCGGTTATCGAGAGCTTGCGAAGTCTGTCTGCTGCGGAACTGTTGCGGCTAGCCACATCGCGCAGTGCAGATTAATTGGAGTGCACTAGAAGTAGTGGGTATACTCATATCAATATTAAGGTAATATTAATAGGTAATTTTTATTGTGCACCAATGTTGAATGTGCTATGGCAAAGTTTACTTGTAACCTCACTTAACTCATTTGTTCTTAAAGTCAATCATCGCTGATTCGAAATAAGACACCGTTCGAATATCAAAATGATGTTTAGAGAACCGTATGAAAAGGTGATTTTAATATTGGTGCTGTCAGAGAGACAGATACAGAGAGAATGAAAGAAAAAATCAGTTGATGTGAAGAAGTGACACTGACGATGTTTGTTGTTGCTTTATTTATTAACTTAAAAAATAAAATGACAAACTATGGAAATAACAGTCAATAGACATCGTTTTAATTCCTTTAATTTAATTACAGTAGTCCGTTTGTTTCTTTCTGCAGATAAGCTAAAACTATCGATTGATTAAGCCGTACACAATGCCCTACTCAAGTAGAAAAATGCTAAAATTTTCTCTCCCATTCATCGTCTATTCCATAAAGTATTTTTAATAACTTTTCATAACTTACACGAACATCCTGCAAGTAATATCAAAGCGAGACAAACATAAGCCAGACAGGAAACTTAGCTCCACAAACAAAGTCGCGTTGTTATGTAGCATGTTTTGTACCAAGATATAATAAGTACTTGAGCGTCGTCGGGACTTCTCTCTAGAGCTGTTCCGGATAAGCTGACGCCGTAAAATGTCGCACTTATCGACCGATTATAGAATACAGTTATTGATTTAAGTATGTACCTTGAATAAAGTTGAATGTTTCATCATTATCAGCCTTTATTGTCCCCACTGCTGGGACACAAGCCTCCTCTCTTAGAGAGGGAGTAGGCCGTAATCCACCACACGGGCCCAGTGCGGGTTGGTAGGTGTCACATGTCTTCGAGTTTTTGGTTCTAGGACATGTCGGTTTCCTCACGATGTTTTCCTTCACCGTTTTGAGAGCAGTGGTGATGAAATTATTTACACAAAGTAAAGCGCCTGCGTGGGTTCGAACCCACAACCCGTGCCACCAATAAATAACTTTAAATATTTTTTGTTTGTTGTGTGTTTTTTTAAATGTAAATAAGCAGGCGGCAGGGTTGATGGTAAAACGGTCACCACTGCCGCCTGTGGACATCTGCAATGTTAGAGGCATCACAGTCATCCCAGAGACAAAACTGAAAATGCTCCTGTGCCTGTTTTACCCGTAACCTTCAAACTAAATACAGAAATGCTGCTTGCCGGCTGAAATGGGTATGGTGGTAAAACTTCCTCGGATAGGCTTCTCTACAAAGAGAACAACTACTAATCTGATGTGCGTGTAAGTAAAAGGGTAAAATAAAATAAAAATACCAAAAATACAACCGACTTCCAAACTACAAAGTGAAAAATAACTTTAATTTCGGAAGCCGGTATCTCTGGATCAATCAGTATTTTAATTGTTTGCCACCGACTGCCGTAATTAAAGTTATTTTTCACTTTGTAGTTTGGAAGTCGGTTGTATTTAAGGTAAAAATATTTTTTTTACTTTTAGTTGGTTTGTTTTGTAATTCATCAGTTACACTTTACCAAATGGTGCTTTTCGAGAGCAAATGCACGAGTTACTATAAAATACACCCAAATCGCTATAGGTGTGCCTATAATATCTGAAGAGTTCTCTCGATTTCTCCAAGATCCCATCATCAGATCGTGACCAAATAACAATGGGACCAATTTGGAAGTACAAGCTTGCAAAAAAAAAAAAAAGAATTTTTCAAATCGGTTCAGCCGTCTTCGAGTAATCGGGGAACATACATAAAAAATATATATATGTATATTCCGACGAACTGAGAACCTCCTCCTTTTTTTTTTGAAGTCGGTTAAAAATGTAATATCAAGTTACGCTGACTAAAAGCATTGCAGATTGAAACAACTTGATTGTTGCTACGACGTAGCAGCTACGACAATTGCATTGCTACGATAGCTACGCCGTACCGGGAAGATGGCGGTTTTGATTTTTGTTTTGAATAAACTTTCAAAGAACTTAGTATTCTTTACTGGTTGTTGCTTTTAGAGTGCGATGTACCTTACTTACACGTAACTTTACAAATACTCACAATGAATGATAAAGGTTTTTTTTTTCTTTGTAATATTTATTTATATTTTATACACATAAGCGACGATGTCAATCCCAACAGGCTTTTACAAATAATGACTAACTCCTCAGTAGACAAAGGTTTGGTTTCTAGAATTACACTAGCGCTCGGCCCTGATTCGCACGGTTTTTTACGACTTGAAAAAAAATGTAGTTAAAAAAAAACACGCTTGTTACATGCATAAATCCAATAAAAATCATAAATTAATTAAGAGTACACACAGCTAAAAAGTGCTCCACGCTTTTTAATTTAATCATTGGATAAAAAAGAAGTGACAAGTTGCGTACGTACTTATATCGTAAACTAATACAAGTCAATTTAATTAGACTGATCATACCGGACTCATCGAAACGAATCATATGACCCCAAACTCGAGAGGTTTATTAACAACCACTAAAGAGTTCCACTATCCACCTCCTGGCACCATCATCAGATCAGTGGCCTAAATTATAAAATTATTATTTTGTCATCGGTCCTTGATACATGTGCAATTTTTAAAGTTAATCGGACGTCTTGAATTTGGTGGAAATTACGTTGAAACATTCTGTTACCTATATAGATAATGGTTAAACGAATAAAAGCGTATTAAACTATTTCAAAATTTCTTTATTACGTGATAAACCGACCGGAATTAATTCTTGAAAGCCGCAGCAAAACCCGTTGAATAGTTTAGAAGAACAACGCGGTCACAGACAACACGATAAGCGACTTTGATTTATAATATGTATAGATGTTCATTAATGTTATTTTAAATTGCTCTGTTGATTTAAATCACAGCAAAGTATCTATCTGTGGTACCAAGTATCATATGAATAATCCGACTGATCTTTTCCCACGAGTGTCGTTAGATTCTACTCAGTTCTAGAACTTTACGTTCAATAAGAAGTTCTCACAAAATCCAGGTTTATAAGTTTCAAGTACTAGTAGCATTAGTACTTCAACGGTCTTGGGATTCCTTCTCTAAAGAGCTGTCCTGAGAAGTGCTGACGTCGCAAAATGAAACACTTATCGGGAGATCGGTCCTTCTATTGACAATTGAAAATTGAAAATAAAACGTTAAAAGGAGTGGAAAGGGGTTGTTAGAAATATAATATAGGTATTAATATTGCTTTTGGAGCGGTGGTTCTAGGAATTGAAAGGTGAAACTAGTTACAACTTCTTCGCGTGGAACATAAGGCGCCGTCGACCCGGGCCTGGTCCTTATCGGACGGTGAGCTACCCATTGCTCATGCATTCGACTTTAATTCGATACTTAATTTTCGACGTTCAAATATGTACCCTTATAAAATTATGGACATCATAACGTCTATTTTTACATTTTCGTTGAAATAAAATACAATGGAAAAATACACCGACCAAACAATATTGGTTAAAAAATAATTCTACTTTTTGATAAATTTGTTAAATAAAGAAAATGTGACTATAAAATTCACTGAATTGCGTTTCAGTGAAATATGTTTCATTCAAGTGAATATTCGAAATATTAATGCAAAGAACAAATATTATATGAAACATTTTCTGCGAAACGAAATTCTATGAAATTTGTCTGCGAAATAAGGGGACACCCTTTTCCCAACTATGTTGGGGTCCGCTATCAGTCTTACCACAACCCAGCTACTGAGTAACACGATAGATACCCCTTGGTAAGACTGGTTGTCAAACATTTGGGCTTCTGACTCATCGTCACAACTGTCAATGATCTTAGAATGACAGCCAGGCTCTATGGCTTAATGTGCTTTCCTAGGCATGGAGAGGTCTCGATACGTAATGGATCCAAGAACCAACTGCGGCAAGCAATTGACCCGAGCGACTGTTAACACATAAACATTCAGCTTCTTGTTTAATTGAATCTTTTTGTAGCGTTTCTGGGCTTATGTTGTCGTAACATAAGCCCAGAAACGCCACAAGAAGATTAAATTGTAAAACAGCAGAAAATACTGATGTAATGAAAGCTTGCAAAAATAGTAAGCCACACGCTCTTTACTCTAATATCCTTACAAGTACGTAGTAGTAAATCTCAATCCACAAATAGTGCCTATATCACGTCTATAAAAAATAAAATATTCTGACGTCCACCACTTAACTTGAAGAGGTCCGTGGATCGTGCTTAAGCATCATCAGAATGAAGGTCGATCGACTCGAGATCCCGGGGAGGTCAAGCAACCGGTATTCAGTTTCGATTCTATCTGATTATGCGGTAATATTCAGCGGTTTTGATGAATTTGCTTCGTTATTAAAATATAAGCCTTGTGATCGGATTTCCTATCGGCTAGAATGACGAAATTACATGGATGAAAGTTTGTATAGAAGTTGAACCTTTAGGAAATTAAATTACAAAAATCCTTTTAATTGGTATATTGGCGTGTGATAGCCCACATTATAGCAAATAATTTAATTTAATGTTTTGTTTTGCGTAATGTAAATTATTTTGCATAAGAACCAAGTAGTTAGTATCAAGTTTTTTTAACTGAACAGACAGCTGTGCTGCTGGGGAGTTTGTTGCACCACTTCTTCCTAGCTAAAGCACTAGAAATGGCGAAAGGTTGGCGTTTTTGGGGGACTGTCTTATGTAATTTTGACGTTCAAAAAGTGCTGATTCTCAGCCTAGTTTGAATAAATGACTTTTGAAATTGAACTTTTAAAATGAACTCTTGGGCTAAATGTCATGCTTTTAGACCCAGCGGTTTAAGCTCTGCGTTCTCTGTCAGTGAATTTAAGATGTTTAGGTACATGATACATATTTACACGATGCTTTAAAGGGAAATCGAATAAGAATTTTACTATTTTTACTTTTTTTCGTTCAGTTCTACTCATTTACGTTGCTATTTGATAATTATACTGAGCTGATGAGTATTTTATAAATACTTTTCGAGTTTTTATTTGTATTTTTACCAATAAATGCATTTTATTTCTTTCTTTAAAAAATACAACTTTAAAGACATTTTCAGAACAAATTATTTTAATATCGGTTTCCAAAAACCACTATAATGTGACAAAAACTGAGTACCGACGTGGCAAGGGGCTTATTTCCTGTTCCCAAAGAAGTTTAAACGTTTTGAGGCTACAAACAAGAAAGAGCCCAAACGATGGTTCTTTGATCAAATCACTTTCACTTAAAATACTTCACAGGCGCGATTGAGTTTCAAAATGGAAATTATTTAAATCGCTTCCAACAAAGTGGGAACTTTGTCAAAAGTCTGCATTAGAGGTTTGTTTGTAACACTCACAAAACTGTTCGAAGTTATAATTTGTTCGCCTGCATTCAGGATGATAAGGGAATAATGCAGACAGGATCTTATTTTATAATTAGCTAGGTAGGTACTTGCTTAATTGATTTGGTGAATGATGTAAGCAAGAATCGAATTGGTTAACAATTTATTTGGCATATTTTTTCATTGCATAAATGTCTTTTTTAAGTCGAATCTTTCTTTTATTTTCTGTGGATAGGTTCTTGCAAATGAAATTTAAAAAAAAATTGAAATGAGTCTGTTTGCTTATTTTTTCTAGCGGATCGAATTATAATATCTACTATTTGTATATCTGGAAAAGTAAAAATAGAGTGGTTCTACTAATTAGGAGCGTGTTAATAACTTCACTCCATAGATGATTACCTAATACCTACTTAGTCATCTTTTGTAACTTCCAATTCAATTTATGAATCTTCACGTAAAGTGACGAATTAATCACGTCAGCTGCGTTTAGAGTTCAGAGATTCTCTAAGAAGATTGGCGTTGGTTACAAAACTATAAAAGTTACTTTCCAAACGTCTGAAACTTTAGCAGACTGAAGACAAGTTTATAACATACCTATGAATATTATGAGTATTTTGTGCCTCACATTTTCCCTAGCATATTATAATTTAATTGATTAAAATGAGAATTTCTAATAGACCACTTTGTGACTGAAAATACGAACAAGTACGTCAATAAGAACATCTGGGAGGTCTAAAATTGGATAACTTCACGGGAACGGCCTTCCGGGATCAAAGTATCCTATATCCTAAGCCAGGTTTTGGTCTATCTGCCCGATTTGGGCGGAGCATCTGCTCGGCTTGGGCGGAGCATCTGCTCGGCTTGGGCGGAGCATCGCCGTGTCCTCGTGGAGGCGATCGGCGGTGGTGATCTCTCGCGTTCGGCCCTGGTTCAGGCCAAGGTATGGAGCGAGAGGAAATGGGAGGCCGGAGGAGGAGGAGACGCCTTGGGCGTCGGGAATCGCAGGCCGATTTCTAGCCACCGCCGTAGGCGCGGGCTTGCGGATGGTGAGCAATGGATAGCTCGCCGTCCGATAAGGACCAAGCCCCGGTCGACGGCGCGTTGTGTTCCACGCGCGCCTCAAAGAGATTTCAACAGAATTGACGGGGTCCACTAGGGCCGATGCTTGCCGGGGTTGCGAAGAAGTTCGAAAGGGGGATCGTGGCCCCTGGCAACATGGCAACTGAAGGAACACGGGTGGGTTTTAGTCAGTTAGAGTCTGACACGCCGTCCCGCTGCGCCGAGAGCGGGAGAAGTTATTCGATAATTTCCAACAAAAAAGAAAAAGGTTTTGGTCTACTCATGGTATAACAAATTTCATTCAAATATTTTCAGACAACAGAAACGAAGATATTTACACATTTATAATATTAGTATGGATTAAATTGTTTACACTATATACCACAGGAACGTCTTTTTACCAGTTCATCTAATAAGGATCTTATAAGGACTGTTCAAGAGTGATATTAGTACCAATATTAAAATCTGAGCCATTCATAGCCTTTACAGCCTTTACACATAAATAAAATCCCATTTCCACACTGACACATCCATGAATAACTCCATGTCAGAATATGATATTCAAATCGCTTCGAACGAGCGGCTCCAGTAATAAGCACCTTTAATATAAATCTGATATTTTTCACGCCTCGGCGAATACGTAGATATGTAGCTATTAGTACAGCGGTACGATGGAGGCAGTATACCATCAAATACCATGAAGATGAGTCGCGTATCTGTAAAAATAAATAAATATTTCTGTAGAGGTGAAACTTCGTTGAATGTTTTTCGAATTTAAATATTTTTGTAATGACGGTGTTCATCTAGATGGCTTGAATTGAAAAGACTGTATGTAGTAAACAGAGAACCATGTGTAGGTTCTTTTTTTGGTAATGGTAGAGAGGCCTAACGGTACTAGTGTGGTCAGTGGTAAACTGTGATAATAACCCCAGAATTTTCAAGCGACGCTTTTGAAGAAATTATTAATCTGGAGTCTGGGTTTATGCCCAGTTGATGGCAATAGGCTCGCCCTTTATTACATAAGACTTAAAACACAACTGTCAAAATGTGGGTGTAGTATACACCTCTGCCCAACCCTTCGGGGAAAGCCGGCGTGATGGCTTGTGTGTTACGTTGTTATAAGTCTTTATGACGTAATAACATCTTTAAAAATGATAACAACGATGATATTTAATGGAGACTTAAAATTAAAATGCATTTGCAAAATACCTAGAAAACGGACTATTTTATGCAACATGCTCATTCGTAAGATCTATTATAAGTAGGTTTATATATACATGAGCCTTCGTGGTTTTCCGGAAAGCCTGTTCTGAACGAAACAGACCGCGGTATCGTGAAACCGCACGTTTATACATAATGTATAGATACTTGGTTCAAGCGGCTCAACGCGGTATAAATACGATTTGGCATTTCATTGCGTTTAAATGCAGTTTTTGATAGAATATGAAGGTCTCCATTATTTTTAACAGGTCCTTCCAGATACATTCAAACAAGCAAATCTTAATGAATCGTGTTCAAATTAATACTAACACACTACATCAGGCCATTACTACTATTGATGAAAGTAGGCCTCCGAATAATCATTCCATCATCTGCCTCGCCTTTTCCCAACTATGTTGGGGCCGGTTTCCAGTCTAATCGCATGCAGCTGAATACCAGTATTTTACATGGAGCGACTGCCTACCTGACCTCCACAACCTAGATAATAGGTAGCACGATACCCCTTGGTAAGACTGGTTGTCACACTTTCAGGCTTCTATCTACCCGTAACGACTCCAAATAATTGTTCCAAGAGAAATTAAACATAATCACAAGGTTTGCCAAACCATTGGTTCGGTTAGGCGGTTGATTGATGCCTCACGATTATTTTTTTCTACACTGTAACTCAATTATTTCCTTAGGATCCTTTCAACTTTCCAAATTAAAAGACATCCTTGTGCCTTAAGCCCATATCAGAGGCTTCACTCGAGAGAATATTGATTTTTAGGGTTCCTTACCCAAAGGGTGCCAACGGAACCCTATTACTGAGGTTCCGCTGTCCGTCCGTCCGTCTGTCATAGGGTTGTATATTTAGAACCGTAATAGGTAGACACTTGAAATTTTCACAGAGTATTACTCTACAACAACAAATACTAAAAATAAAATGAAAGGGATACAAGAAAAGTTTTTTTTCGGCGTTTTTGCTCTATGGTAATAATGGCAATTTATTTTAAAAAAATATATCTGACTAACACTTGTCTGCTTTTTTGTTTCATTCCACTTTCACACGACACCAACGAAATTTTATACGAAATAAAAATTCATCTATTCCTTTTATTTAATTATTCGATCATTAAGCAGGCGACTTAAAGCTGCCGAGTACCGAAATGCAACACAGTTGGATCGGTTCACTAATGAATTCATTTGTCACTTTTGATTCACGTTGCGTTCAGACGTTTCACTTCGAATGAAAGGCAAAAATAAAGACTAAAAGTGAAACCTGTGATAGTTATGCATATCTCCGGAATGTGACAACATCGTTTCGAAAACATATTTTTTTGACAAGATTATATCAGAATAAAGATGCCTCCTCATAATATGTAAGTACCTCGTTAGTGTGAAACCATATTCCTGCTTCACAGAGCCCATTGACAGACGCTTATTAGGGATTGCACATACAGTTAATAACTTCTAGATGACGTGTAAGAGAGATAGTATCATTCGTCTTTACACTAAGTGTGAGGAGGACTGAGACCGGAGATACTTCTGGTGATAATGACGGATAGCCCTGAAGCGAAACTGATCACAGTATTTGGTATTCTGTGTATTAATTTTAGTAGGAATTTGAATGTGGATCTAGTTATAGTTGTTTCATGGTATTTCGTATGTTATACGGTATCTTATACCAGGCAAATAAGAACTATTTTAGTTATGTTGTAATTATGCAAAGTGATTATTTTTCGTAAGCCAATGTCTGGGTAATTTCTGAACTACGTACTCAGATAAAAAAAATGTAAAAAAAAATCCAGCGGCTAAATTTTATAGAAAATTAAAGTGACATTATACTTGTAAAAAAAGTCAAAGTAGGTACCTATATTGAAGAGACATTTTTTTAAAATTTTTGCCTATGGTTCTTTTTAGCGGTTTTCTCCATGATCTGAATAGTTTACAACTCACCCATACTGGCTAGAAAAAGAACACCATATTAAATCAAAAGTGCTTTTCGAACGTCAAATGTACATCAGTCCCCCAAAACGCCGCCATTCACCACTTCTTAGTGTTTTAGCTGGGAAGAAGAAATGGCGCAACAAACTCCCCAGCAAAAGAACTCCCCAACAACTTGTATTATTATGTAGGAACAATAAGTTTTAATGGATCTATTCCTTTACAGAGATCAACATGCTCATATTACTATTGCTAGATTGTAACACTACGGATATTTTTTGATACTAGACATTTTATTTTCCGATAAAACGTGCTTGTTGCCAGCTTGACTTGCGATTAGAAGACGTCTAGAATGAGATAAACGTATAATTGGCACAGCTTCCAGGTTTCGAAAACATGATACCCGATACGATAGTCTATTCACGTCAGAGGCAAAGTAACAAACAACAGGAATTTTTTAGTTTCTTAATTCATGACAATAAAAGTGACTATACCTGAATCACTTTAGCGTGGCAATAACGGTCATTGCCCTTTCCCCTAATATCTCTCCGTAGGAACCCAAACAATAAACTTGTATGGGTTTTCATTATTGGAACATGTTGAAGATCATAATAGATATTGATTCAGGACGTTAACAGACTTTAATTTAGTTTTTGAAATAAAGAATGTGTGACTGTACCTGAATTACCCTAGGCTGATAAAATTTTCGTTTTTCCTAATTATGCTAATATTAGTGGTTAGGTCGGTTCCCCTTACGGGGAAGAACAGCGCCCCTCCTTTCCGCACTGTTCTGTAGGGCTCGTCCCAGACTGGTCACCCTCCCACCGATATAAGATAGAATGGATTCCGATAATCTAAACTGCCTTGTTCCGATTGAATTAAGTTTAGGGAGGGAATGGATACAAGGCAAGACTAGTATTAGGGATTTACAGTTAGTAAACATAAGTATTATAATATGAAGCTAAGAAGATAAGAGGGTATGCAAAAGTATATAATATAATATTATGTTTTAGTATTATAAATATTGGAACGCCAACGTCTCCTCGTCTTGCAGTTGAGCACCAATATCTGAAATTCAGTCTTGGTAAGATGAAGGGGAAAAGGGATCGTTACGCTTGCGCTTCAAATCACTATTTATAACTACGTTAATTTGTCTGTTTACGATGTACCCACTGTAGTGAGACCGGGAACCGTTTTACAACGTTTTGTCTCATTGTACGTGTTCTGCTAGACCTAACGCATAGAACCTCTGAGGGACGATACGATTTAACGGAACACGTTCCCTAAGCATTAAATAAATGTCTTACTCAATCCTATGACAGAGTACTGCGAAGTCACTGTTATTGAGGAAGGCAAGTATTGAGTGATTTTAATCGCGTACTTATGTGAAAGACACCCTTACGGCGGCCTAGCCCCTTTTTATTAAAATAATACAAAACTAGCACAAGCGCACCGTAGACTCAGTCTCTAGCAGAATACATTACGATCGTACCTGGTGAACGCCGAAGTGGTGGTTCGTCACTTCTCACTCCCTTAATCTGCCCATTTAGAGGATGCGGTGCGGCTGTTAGCGGCTTTGCGTCCCAATAGCGTGTCTCAATAAATAGTGTCGATTCAGTAATATGCCTACAAACGGCGGGGTGGGGTTTTAATGAGACACGGTCCCTAGCGTTCTTAGAACGACTACCAATTCAGTTTGGGGTACTTGGTGAAGCCTACCCCCGCTCCCTGGAAATGTGCGTCAACAAGCCTCACGCAAAGTATTCTGTGGCGAGACCTTTTTGGATACAGAAATCATCACTAACGTTTGGTTGTTTTATAATGCAATTACGCATTGGCTTTATAGCCTAGTTCAGCTTTAAATGAGCTGTGAGTATTTATGGTTCTGCCTTCCAATTGTAGTGCGTCAGCTCAAGGTCAATAGTCGTCATAGGTCAGGAGCATTAGTGCTCAGAGTCAAGTATGGTGGAAGGCCTTCACCATTTCCCTATAGCCAAATGTAAGTGACAATAATCTGCCAAGGTACGGATTAGGATATGGACACGTATTACACGGGAATGTAACATTAATTATGAAATACGATACTAAATAAGAGTTATTCAGCCATTCTGGAATAAAGTATCATTAACTGCTGGTCAGCGATATCACGTAACTGTTACCTATAATAACAATACAATCAACTTGCAAGGATAATTGTAATGATGAGAGAATTAGATTACAACTCACTTACAAAGTACTGCACACATTACCAGTTTTGCCTCAGATTCAGCTCCCGCTCTCTCACCACCAGTCGCACCAACAAACACACACTCACACATATTACGTTAAGTACTATAAGTCTAATCTGGGCTTTAACCCAACTATATTTAACTTAATAACTAATACTCGTTATCTCGCGACAGCCCACTCGGACATGGCCTCTTGGTATTCACCAAGTCTACTAATTTAACTAGCCTAGATTCGGAGATCCGCACCCTATCGTGGTCGAAACCCGATTGCCTCGACTTTATTCTTCAGATCCCTAACATTCTCAAGCCTCGTATTTGCCTCAGCTTCCCACAGTTTCGCAGAATAGTTTAATGGCTGTTTTTGTTCAAATTCTCAATTGTTTAAAAGGGTCTGTTTGAATTGCCTGAGCTCCACCAGATGTTGGCACTAGTATTGTGAGTCGAGATAAGAAATTGGATATTTTACTAGTTTCTTTAGAATTCGGTGAAATATTGCATCCGACCTTTTCGTACTTCGTTTCCCATTAAATAGAGGATTTATGTGTTTCTAAGTTGAGTGCCATGTGCCGATTTTAAAATAAATATAATATTTTGTTATTAAATAGGAGCAAATGGCAGACAATCACAAATGCTAGAAAATGTAGGCGGGTCAATGACCGCCATTATTGCCACGGTAAAGCGATTCGGGTAGGTATATAAAGCTTTCTGCCCCTGACTGGAGGCTTTGAGTGTAGAAGCTTAAGGCAGCCACAATTCTGTTTACTGCCTCGTTGGTCTAGTGGTCGCAAGCGCTACTGCTAAGTATGAGGTCCTGGGTTCGATTCCCGGGTCGAGCAAAATGTTATTGGGTTTTTCAATCTGAAATTTCTCAGTAGCAGCTCGGAGTCTGGATTTGTGCCCGGTTGATGGCAATAGGCTCGCCCCCTATTACATGGGACTTAAACATAACTGGCGAAATGTGGGTGTGCCTGTGCTACAGGGACACCTCTGCCCAACCCTTCGGGGAAACAAGGCGTGATGTTATGTTATGTTATATTATAGAAAAAATATATTTTATAAAACTTCTATATTGTAAGAAGATTCTTTATTGAAAAATTGTATTGGCAATAAATGCTTGGTAAAAAATTAAAAATACATTGCCCATGAATTTGCTTTGCTTCGGTGTGGCAAGCAAGAGGTTGTGTGTTTGAACTTTAGTCATTATTCACCACACTATTGACCTACTACAATCACAATCTATTATTTCAGTTTAGTTTGGCAGTTAACAGAGGTTAGTTATGAATCTTACATATAATACGATATATTGACATACTATATACGCCTGCTATGTTTACTGAAGCGCGTACGGATGGCTTTCAAGCCATCATGCGCAAGGAAGCAAATTCCTTGCTCCACCGTCTGCGAAGCAGCGGCAAAAGCATCCTAAATGCTATTGCTGCCCGTTTCGACTGTCCTTTAAGGAAAGCCATAGGCATTCGTTAGATTTTAACAATACTAATACATATAATTTTTGATACAATTCTGTTACTAACACACTAACATTGTATGATTTTATGTAGCCTATTATGGAGTTTTTTCTCTGAAATAAATAAATAATAAATAAAATAAATAAATAATTAAAACTTGATAATTATGAAAACTTACGGTGCATTGAAAGGCACTGGACACATAACTAGGCACTATTACATTACTTACATAATTAAAAAAAAAAAAAACTCCAATTCTATAAAAAGTTGGGTAGAAAGTCGGATTAGACTTTCACAAAAATCGTAAATACTTCATAGTCAGTCGTTACAATGAAGGTGCATCGAAAAATTTCACAATTTGTTAGCGAAAACTGAAAGAAAAAACCAAAACCCTTTCTACTTTCTACGGTACTCACCGACTATTGTGCGAATTCACTTCCGTTTGATTCAGTTTGACTCATTACAGCTTTAACCCAACATTGTCAGCTATTTACAAACTAATAACCAAGCCAAATTAATCTCTATTTTAATAATAAAGAAGAGTCTGCAGCTTTTCCGTCAGCTGCGCGAGAAAATTTGGTAATATTGACGTACTTCGAAAATTGGAGTTTTCTACTGGAATACTTTTGTTTGCGAAGGCTGCATTGTGGATAAAGAATTTGTTTATTTCCCCATGGAGGTCGAACTGGGAGTACCATTTACTTGTTATTTACGTGTATTACAATAGGTACATGAGAACTTGTTGTATGTTGGAAAATAATAGACACTGAATAGTATACAATACTTTATTTGTACTTAAGCAGTTGTGCAAGTCTATTTTATGATAATTTCTAACTTGACACTCATGGATTGCGAAAAGATGGATAGACAGGGTCACATTATATTAGCTAGCGAAACTACACAGATGTTAGATGTATTGTTCTGAACTTTGGTCAGCTGTCTTTAAATGGACCAAGAGTAGGTAAGCTATTTGTCATTCCTATAAGGTATTAACTTCTGATAGCGACTCCGTACGCGTGAAAGCCAATTGTTCAGGCTTTATAAAGCCTTCAAAAATTATAACATTGTATATGTGTTTTCATAATTATTACTTTGGCAACATTGTGATCTCTGTCAATGTCATACTGACGTTATGACTAGTTTATCTGTGGTGACTTTCCCGCCAATACCCGAACGAAAAGCTTTGTAAAACTCGGTCCTCGTAAAATGAAAATTGTAATACTACAATTTTTGTGCTTTATAAACACCAGTATATCCCCAAAGATATGACACCAACTATATCACAAAAGCTTCGACAGACTCGGAAATAGCATAGCTTTCCATCAGTGAAAGATTTTTTAGTCGGATGACTACCCCCAAACTTACAAACTTGACCTCTTTATAATATTAGTGTAGAAGTGCTGAACAATAAGAGCAAAAAAGGACCACAGATATTATTCTTTACCAAAATAATGGAAAGAAACCTAATGTCATATTTTTACCCGTCATATCTTCAATAATTTATAGCTCCGTCCAAATAATGAACGAATGGCTTGCGAAGACGATCGAATAAAGGAGAAACCTGATGGAACAGGTCGTTAGAAAGTACTTTGGGTTTAATCTCTTAAGCCAATCTTAGTATTACCTTCCTCAGGGTAGTGCTTGGTTTAGTTCAGGTACTTAAGCTTACTACTTAAATTGAAACAATTTCAAAAGAAACTATTTAGGTAGAACGAAAACTTTCAAAGGTATGATAGCAAAGAAAAAGGGGGCTAACGGGGTAATACACAGTTTTTACACAATGTTGTTAATTTTAAGGATATTTTTGAGGAAAAGAATTTGAACAGCGAGCGTACGCGTAACGCGTTACAAAAACTCGATACATTACAAACAGATGTTGCAAATCAGTCTTTTTTCACGTCTAAAAACGCCGTACGTAGCGATCAAGTCAAATTTTCCCTCCTTATTCCAAAATGATTTCGCTTAAATGATTTTGGTTTTTGTAGATTTTAATTTTTTAAATTTAGAATAATAAAATTAGGTATTATAGCCGCGGAACGGGTGTAAGAGAAACGCAGGTGCTTAAAAATTACACAATATCACGAATCACATAAGTTTAAATCTAACAGAACTTTTGAGTTAAAGCGTGCGCCCATTCGCTCGCTGATGGGTGGCTTACTTGACTAATTCACGATTACAATTCGAACTTACTAGAGCTTGCGTGGGCGCTCTCAGACGGGCGGCCGAGTAACCGCACTGGGTTGCCATTGTAGCATTTACAAACTGCTGCACGCTATAGTATTTAATGCAGGATTTTTTTGTAGCTAGTCCCTCTTTTAAACAGTTTTCTAAATAAGTTGATATATGTAGTTGGCATGTTCTCTCGATTTTGTTGAGTACTGTTTATATATATATATATATGCAAAGCGACTTGCCACTAATAAATATATTCTAACCAGTATAATGTATAATATGGGTGCCAAACCATTATTTGATTTTAATTTTAAGACTGTTTTGATTATTTTGTACTTTAATCTGACTTCCATGTTATTCATTGAATTAATACTTATATTTCCGGTCGAATATATAAAACCTACTTCCTTTTGATTTATTTAAAATATTGTGATTTCCAGTTGAATTTATAAGTTTCTATTATGTTACCTACTTCCTTTTGATTTATTTAAAATATTGTGTTTCCGGTTGACTTTAAGTTTCTATGTAGGTATTAAGAATTTATCTTGACATCCGCTTGAAATATTTAAAATTTCATCTAGAGTTCATATAATTAAGGATTTATTTTGACTTACATATCCGCTTGATTTAATTATATAAATTATTTTTGGCGATAAAGTTTCGCGGTAAAATTTGGCGTTATTTTGTGTATCATAACTATTGCTCGTGGAATAAGCACCCTGAAGTAAATTAAGGTATTTTCTTTGTACTCTCTTAAGCATTGTCCTGCTATTTTCTTATTGCTTTGTATTTGTGAAATATATTGGTGCAAACCAATATGTTTGACTCCGGCAACGACGGCGATGATGCGCCGACATATATATTTCTGTGTGTCTAATGAACTATGAAAGGTGATAGCGAGCACCACCTGTCGTATATAACATGAACTATCTGTTCAAAGGCACAGCAGCGAATGGTTTTCATTGGCGATTGACACTCGATTAAACAGCCTTCCTTTTGCAGCCGTCAGTTTGAATACGTTTTGATTTTTACAGGCTTGTCAGCACGCCAGGCTTATTCATTCCATGATGTCTGATTTATTTATTGCGTCTGTATTATCCGAAGTGTTAGGGAGATATGTACGGTACATCTCATTTCACCAGTTAGGTTTAAATGACATGTAATTGGAGGCGAGTTTATTGCCATTAACTGGGCACAAATCTAGACGCCGGTCAACTACTGAGAAATTTCTGATAGAAAAACCCAATAACATTTTACGTGACTATATCGAACCTAACATAGACCAGCGAAGCAGTTACTGGAGTTTCCAAAAAAAAAACAAACTTCCTCACTTACTTTTTTTTCGCAAAGTGTAAACCTTACAATTTTGGTAATACAATACATTTAAGATACAACTTAAAAGCACATACAATCTTTTTACGTGAAAAAATATTTTCTTAAATCTCTCGCCTCTGCCTCATTGAAACGTAAAACGGAAGCAAAATAAGTTTAAACGGACTTAAACATTTTTAGGATTCCGTATTTTTATTCACAATTAAAATAATAAGTACCTACGTAAATAAAAACTAATCCTAATTAATTAATAAAAATATGTCCTAAATTAACTAAAACTATTCTCAAAACTAAATATGGAGTGAAAAATTCATTCACATCGCTGTTGACTGATACCCATGAGACTGGCCGCACTACCACGTTGTATGGCAATGCTTACGCTCTGGCCAAGGTAATAGCCAGCCTTTGGGTCACGGGAAGTGTCAACCAGCCGTTTCGAAATTTCCATTGAGAGCATGAGCATAATTACATAAGGTTATGCTTACGCCACTTGACGTTGCCCGCAGTCGCAGCAGCAGCGCCAGCACAAAACGCCGAGCTAGGGAGATGGGATGGCGGAAGAGTATCGACTAACAAAAATGCGGGTGATTGCTTGGTTGTTAAAATGAAGGGCCGTATTTAATTTTTTTCATTTAAGAAAATAAACAGTTACACATTACACTATTACACAAAGTTTGAGCTACAGAGTGAGAGAATGACAACCAACGATATTTTCCACATATTATAAAAAAAAACAATGTACATTTTCTATTCGAATCAAAATAGGGCACGGAACCCTTCACGAGCGAAATCAACTCTTACCTAACCGGTTGCTTTTAAATAAACTGTACAGTAAAATTGTATTAATTAAAATGTTTTTAATTAAGATGCTGAACGCGTAATTTGATCATGGGATAAACGTTGGGACCATTTTTGTTTGCGACAATTTCTAATTAAATTATGTCATATTGTTTTCGTTTGGTGTTACAATGTAATTTACTTGTTAGCAGCTGTTAAGTAATTATTGTATCTAGTGCAGGAAATGCAAAAGGCTTTGAATTTTAGTATAGATAATACGTAAATCTTCTCTTTTCCTATATTTTGTGGTTTTTTCACTTACTGCAGGTGGTTAGCTGATTCTTCTTCATAACTGAAACAAAGTACGAAAAAAAACACTGGCACTCCGGGAGCGCCGACAGAAGTGAAAACTTGAACAAGATTGCCTTGGTGGAAGAAAAATACATGTTTAGAACATTGGTCTGTAACCTTATCTAAATAAAGACACAATCGCGTTTACAAAAAAAATATTCAAAACCTTTAAAGTAGATAAAAATACTTTCATAGATCATTAATCCGTAAATTAATAAAAATAAAGAGCATAATCGCGTTTACAAAATCTATAAAGTAAAAATATTTGCACAGAACATTGATCCGTAACGAAATATAAATTAAGAGCACAATCGCGTTTACAAAATCTTTAAAGTAAAAATACTTGCATAGCACATTGATCCGTAAGATAATATAATTAAGAGCACAATCACGTTTACAGAAATGAGGTGTCGTCATGGTGTCGCGAAATCAATGGGTTAGTCCCATCTCAAAAATGCCCAACGTGCCTAAAGAAGTTTTCACTTCAAAAACTGCCTGTTACGGTTATTTTAACTTGTATACAGGATGGTCCAAACAGTGACATTAATGATCTAATGAATTGTAATGTAATTATTTTGTTTTATTGATGTAATGAATTTAATTAATTGTATGTATTTGTAATTTGTGTATTGGGACTTAGTGCCTTATTAAGTAAATAAATAAATAAAAAAATAGATTCCTGATGCCCAGGGTATTCGAAAATACCCCATGTATGTTCCGCGATTCTTAATAGTTTTCAGAGTTATAATTATTTCCTTAAATTTCATGTATCTTGTTGTACAATGAAATTTGCAAAAAAAAGGAATGTGAAAAAGCCGTGTAAAAATTAAGAAATTTTCAGAAATTAAAATATATTATATATAACTCGTAAACTATGAAGAATCGCGGGACATACATGGGGTATTTTCGGATACCCCTGAGTATGAGGAATCTTTTTCGAAGTGAAAACTTCTTTACGCGCGTTTGGAATTTTTGAGATGGTACTAAACCATTGATTTCGCGACACCAGATGACACCAACTTTTGACCATTAAAAAGACATCAACGCGTTGAGTACCGCGGTGCATGGAGTAAAAGACATCAACGCGTTGCTTACCGCGGTGCCGATTTTTTTTTAAATTTTCTCTTCTGTCGGCACTCCTGGAATGCCACTGTTTTCTCTAAGCCATCACTATTGGGACCATCCTGTATTGAATAGAAGCAAAAGGTTACAAGTTAGTCTCCTAAATATATCGTGACACATTTACAATCATAACACCAACACCACAGTTTTATTAAAAATACCCAACACGAAACTATCCAAACAAACGGACGGCAATATGAAACAACTCTGTTTAACAAAATGGCCGCCGAATATTCAGACATGACCAGTGTGAAAAGTTAGTTTTTTTTTCCAAAACTTATAACAAATATTGTGTTTTGCAATTCGCGCGTTGAATGTAGTGTTGCTGCAGAATTGTTGTTCTTTGTAGGCTTAACTATTTTTCCCATATTTTGTTACACTATACCGGTCTCGACGAAGAGTAGGTTGTAGCCCGTGAGGGACTGGTATATTATTATTGGTAAATAGAATATAATAGTGTATTTATTATATACACCATGGGAACTACAGAACAATCTGCCTAGCGTTTTCTCAACTATGTCGGGGTCGGCTTCCAGTCCAACCGAGTATATAAATGTAAAAATATATCTAATTAGTGATGTACATAATAGTGAGTTATAAAATAATGTGTATAACATAAACTTGCTTTTCCGTAACCCTTTTTGGGAGGATACAGTATTTTATTGACTAGTTGAGATCAGTGAATTGTAAAAATATGTTGCAACCTCAGCAACTTCTTCCTGTAGGTTGGAACGAGCGATACCTTACATATAAAATATATGCCAGAAAAAAATGTAAACTGTGTCGGCCGCCACAGTAACAAAACTCAAGCTTTTCGACCTGAGAAAGCTATCGTTTAGCAGAGGAAATAAACACCGTTCAGAATGAACGTCAATCAACGAACAAAATAATTAGAATTCAATACACAGGTCTTAGACAACCTTCATCACGGAATTCAAGATAGGTAGATACCACTATCCAATTAAATAACTCATTAAAAAAAGCTGCACTAAACTTGTCATAGAGCTCGCTAATGAGGACACTACCAATTACTGTAAATAAAATTACTTTAGAACCGAGAGCAGAGCATTAGGCCTAGCGCGCACTACCGTGCGTTTATTTACTACGTAATCTGTAAGTATGGAATGTCATGTATGTACGCTGGGCTGCATCAATTGGGTATTAAAATTTGAATACAACTGGGCTACCCAATTGATGCAGCCCACTGTACGTGTAGTGCGATTTAAAAAAACGCATGCGGTTAATTCACCGTGGGCCTCCCGCTGCAAATTTGCGGTGGGTCTACCGCACGTATTTTGTATCGCATAGCGATATATGAAGTGCCGCGTACTGCAGTAACACAACCGCACCGAGACACCGATCAAGCAGTGATATACAAATGAGTTTTTGTATACGCTTGTAAATCTTATAAAAAGTCGACCATAGGCCTTATGTCTGTAAAGGTATAATATGGTTTTATGGAAATATAAGAAACAGTGCACCCAAAACTGCTTTCTTTTTCATTAGGGCAACTCGCAGTTGACCACTAAGGTCATGACTGCTTAACCAGACTTTCCTGTGGCTGCCTTAAGCTACTACACTTAAAGCCTCCAGCCAGGCCCAAAAACTACTTGGGTACAATTTTTTTATAAACGTGCATTTTACAAGGCGTGATGTTATGTTATGTTGTTTTTACCGCCAGTGCGCGGACCTGTCACTGCGTACAGTTTATACCGTATGGTAGAAATACCGTTCCACATTCCACCGCATCGCAGTGCGCGCTAGCCCTAAAAGGAAAAGAAATCCCTGAACTTTTTGCTACTAACTTATTTGCTCATTTTAGCGACAAAAACTGTTTGCAGATCATAGAAATGATCCGTATCATACGTTGAATTCAATTTACACTTAAATTAGGAGCTGAGATATTCCAAATCGATTTTAACAGTGCATTTCTTGTGTAATATACTGGATGAGATGAAAATGGACAGACCTTGGGTAAATAAACCCTGTCAAGGCAAATCTTGCTTTAGTGCTGTAAAAGCAAGGTTGAATTTAAAGCTACAGTATCTCAGTGAACCACTTACAGTTTCCCTTTGTGATAGTCCTTGGAATATTTGAATTTGTTACACCGAATTATGTAACGGTTTTACCGATTGTGGTGGGAGAGATTCTATCTTTAATTTGAGATCTGCAGAAGGAAAATGTTATTTGTGGACAATGATCTGTAGCTTATGGGGATACTTCTCCTTCAAAATAGTATTTTCAAGAATATTTGAAGGTTTTAATAATGTTTGTTTCTCATCTTTCTGTGAGATGAAGCTTTTTACCAGATTGAATTGGAGAATTTTATATTGTACTTTGTTAAATTTGTTATCAAATTATTTGACAAGACTTAATTTAGTAATATATTTTGCAATGGCTCGAAAGTTCCACGTGATAAACTAGATTACTCATGGTATTAGAAATTATACTGTAAATTCTTTCAGATTATCATATTTCTACATTTTCATCTAAACGTAGATCTGATTCAATAATAGGCCTATAGGACAACCGCTTAAGTCGACGTTCGCACGGACGTAATAAAATTGCGGCGCGATTTTATCACGCACTGGATTTTCAACCTCCGGTGTTAAGCCGAGCATTGAAACTCCAACGCGCTGGGACGCACTCTCATCCCAGCGCGCTAAAAAAACACACTGTTTGATTTTAAACTCTCGGCGCTAAGCAGAGCCTTGAAAAACCAGTGCACAAAAAAAAAAAAACGCCGTGATTTTATTTCATCCGTGCCAACGTGGGCTAACTGAGTCTGTGCGCGGTGCGGGAGGGGTGACAGTTGTCACAATTTGATGAATCACTCAACATCACGACACCACACCCCTCCCGCACCGCGCAGCTACCTCAGGAACGGACTTAGTTAAGCGGTCGGCCTATAGTAAAATCTATACACTAGATACGTCATCTATTAATTGCGACAATATGCACGACATGCCAATTAGCAACTGAGTTTTACAAACAACGAATAAAATAAAGCAATAATTAAATACAATAGTCCAGTTACAACCACTGTCAAACAATTTGCAGAGCGTGCGAAACCATTCAGTTTTTTTTTACCAAAAAAGTTATTTCAAACGTATTACAAGGTAAGTTTTGGGACAAAAATGAACCTTATTATGATGGAACAAGGTTCGAGATAAAAGCTAGTGAGGCGAGATCGACGTGTGACTCGCGGACCGTGAAACACCTTTGATATTTAGTATTTGACATTCCATTTAAAGTTAAAACGTTTTTTTTTTTCGTTTGGGTTAGGATTTCGGAACAATATTGTTTTGTGTAATGTTGGAACTTTTAAAGGTATTTAGGGTATTTCTCACGGTGAAGCCAATGTTGTCGAGAGAGATACCCGAAAACAAAACAAAAAAGGTTGTTACTGCACCTAGCTATTAATACCATCATAAAGGTTTAGGTGTCTCTATTTATTTTCTACAAGCTGCTGCCCGCGACTTCACCGGCGTTGACCCTAACCCTTTTAATTAAAAGTAACGTAAGTTACTCCGTATAACATCAGCTATCTACTAGAGAAAGACCTGTCAAAATCGGCCCAGCCGTTTCGGAGATATATCGGAACAAACAGACAGACATATTTTTGTTATAAATACCGTATATACTTTCGAAGAGGTCTTATTGTCTCTTATGCGTGGGTATGCGGGCGAGGAGATCAGGAGATGAAAGTAAATGAAAGTCAATAATGTTCTGAATAATCACAAATCTCTGATCACATTAGGGAATTAACAATAATGTAAACGACATTGCCGCAAGTACGTGAGCGCGAGCGCACATCAATAAACTCACTGCCCTGCAAGGATAGTCACAATGATTTCCAATATCTCAGTTGCCATTAATCAAATCCGGGTTCTACCCATCATTTCGATCTTGCTTCTTTTTGACTGCCGGCTGCCTTCTCATTACTCGGAATTACGTCAAGTTGACAGCTGTCATAATCGTTGTAAAATCAACTCCGTAAGTTTAGCGTCGTACAACCTTTAGACGCGCCACCACATTTGCAGAGAAAAAATTACATATTGACATCGCGTTGGCACATTTCCGCTGTAAAAGTGTTATTTACGAAATTTTAACTATGTAAATAAATATTAGTTCAAATAAACTCAAAATAAAGGTGACAATGACAGTTTTTTTCAGCGAAGCATAATTTTAAATTCGGCCATTTTAATTTGTTGTTTCACAATGTCAACACCACGATCAAAATGTAACATTACAAAGTGCATGCTTCCTTTTATATAAAGTCTATCGAAAATAATTGGTCTTTTACGATGGTTTTATAATTATAACATTCGCCCCCGTTGTTTGCGTGACTCCTTATCATTATGTCACAATATTACGTGATAGCTTTGAGCTTTGATAATATTGCGTGTTGACACGGATCATGTACTAACATAATACCTACATGTTAATTTATTATCCACATAATTTATGTTGAACCCCGAACAAAAAATCGCTGGATGTATACTAGATGTACGGTGGCGGTGATGCCATAGACATTCAAGGCATATACAAATAATAAGGCTACGTCCGTTAAATTCCGGACTATAATTAATTTTGTTATTATTTTCATATTTTATTTTTAACATAACATCACACCTGAAATCCCCGAAGGGTTAGGCAGTGGTGTACTTACCTATAGTGCACTCACATTTTTTCCAGTTATTTTGAAGTCCCATGTAATAGGGGGCGAGCCTATTGCCATCAACCGGGCACAAATCTAGACTCCGGGCTGCTACTGAGAAATTCCTGATGGAAAAACCCAATAATACTTTCCCCAAACTAGGAATTGAACCTCATGTTCGGCAGCAGCGCATTTTATTTATACGTGTTGAATTTCACCTTTTGCCCTCGTATTGGACCTTATTTTTTTAATGTTACCCTTAAACCGTACTCCCCGGACCTTGCTTCAACAGATTATCACTTTTTTCCGGGATTTGGACAACTTCTTGCAAGGAAGAAAATTCAATTCCGATGAGGCTGTCAAAAGCGCCTTCAAAGATTTTATCGATTCTTGCTCCAACAATTTTTTCAGCAAAGGTATCAATGAGCTACCGATAAAATGGCGAAAGTGCATAGATAACAAGGGTATATACTTTGATTGATTAAATGTAATAATTTAATTTTAAAAAAATCGTTTGGCTTTTTCTCTACAAAACGCCAATTTCATATGTAATGTTAATATTTAGCTTGTGTATGTTCACGTGTGAGTCCCAATAAATAGTTTTTCTTTCTACGTAAAACGATATAAAAAACGGTGTTTCTTTTTTTAAGTGTAAACTTCTTTAGGCGCGTTGGGCATTTTTGAGATGGGAAAAAACAATTGAATTACGTTACCGACACCTCATTTTTGTAAACGCGATTGTGCTCTTTATTTATATTACGTTAGGGATCAATGTTCTATGTAAGAATTTTTACTTTAAAGGTTTTGGAAGTATTTTTTTAATTTTCACTTTTGTCAGCAGTCCCGGAGTGCCACAATTTTTTTTTTCTTTTCCGTTTTAGTGGTGTTACCTATCCCACACCAATTCGTTTATCTGCACTATCTACAGCAATATTATAAAGATAAAAGATTTGTATTTTTGTATGTCTGTTTTGTTTGCTATGAAAAAACTCAAAAACTACTGAACCGATTTAAAAAATTATTTCACTTTTAGAATGCAATATTATCACTGAGTAACATAGGCTATAATTTATAAAAATATCACACGGGACAAGCCGCTTGCGGAATAATTTATAGGGGACCACTTTGCAAGGTTCCAAAGGAAAAGAAATCGGTGTATATAGTACATTAAAAGGATATAGCTCGTCAAATGCATAATCCCTTTTTTTTTAAGTCGGTTGAAAAGGCACAGAGCTGGGTATTATAATGTTACTTGAGAGAGGCCATTGTTGAATTGGTAAAGCATATAACAGGTAATACGTAGGTAGAAATGTGCAATGTTGCCGGTCAGTTTTCCACGAAGTAAATTTATTTTCGTGGCAAAAATAACCTTATGACACAAATGTCCATGCGATAAAACGCGATTTTTATAGAACGACATCATTTGATGATGCAAGTGACACAAGTTGCCGGACATTATTGATCGCTTCGCGAATGCGATGATTAATTTTATACTAATTTGTCGATTCGTTGATAAACCTATGCTTATGTATATGTCGTGGCTAGATCTTAGAATTGATCATTTTTCATATTTCATGAAATGGCCAACTAAAATTGACGATATCGTTTAGACGTCAACCTTTAATGATATGTCAGTCGACGTTTAGCCATATCAGTAAGTAGGGTATCCATGCAAATATTACTGGCGTTCATTAACTTTAGTTATCTGGCTCAATGGATAAATAAAACATTTTAAATAGCTTTTATTCCAGAAGAAAAATAAAAATTAATAAGATTTGAATAGTTAAATACTAACCTGTGAAATACGTTCCAAACTACATGGTTTTTTTAACGTTGCGGTCGTTTTTCGAGTTATTTTCATAAAAGTCACGTAGCTATAATAAAGATACTTCACTGCACTTTTATCTTCCATTTGCATATTTATAATTGCTTTTCCAATTGAATTATCTTCCGCCGCCATGATGCATAACAAAAACAAAGCGACATGAACGCCTCTACCGGTGGATAATCTATCTTTCGATATGATCACTAATGTTTGGCTACATCATGAAGTAGTCGTGCGTTTAACTGTGCATATCGTCAAACGTTGAGTATTCAATGATCTGGCATCGGCCGCTGGCCACATCATAATGTGGCCAGCGGCCGATGTTCTATTTCATGAAATGCAACCTTTTCATGAAATGTTCAATTATTTCATGAAATGATCAAATTTTAGGATCTGGCAATGGCACGTGATGTCAGAAAATGGTGTCCAGTTTCTAGTATGCTCAAGTCCGCTTTAATTTTCATCGAACGACCACGAAAACAAAAATATAAATTTCCGATTGAATACGCCAATCTTGATTATGCCATCCGAAATAATGGAAAATTATGATTTTGCGCAGGACAATGGGAATTTCGATTCAGTTCGTATTAAGGAAATGACGATTCATTTCAAAGAAATGACAGGAGTTTATTTTTCTTTATTATTCGGTTTTCACAATAAATGGTCTTCTGAAAGGAATAATGATTGTAATTGCTTTGACATTATCAGTATTAATAAAAGCTTCTTTGGGTTCCTTACGTCCTAATGAAAAAAAAAACGGAACCTTTAGAGGATCACTCGTGTGTCTGTCTGTTTGTCCGTCTGTCATAGCCCATTTTCTTCGAATCTAACAGACCGATTAAGTTGAAATTTGGTACACATATGAATCTCTGTGACCCAAACACGAATATGTACTATAAATGATATTTGAATGTAGGGGTCACATTTGGGAGGCAAATAAGTAAATATGAAAATGAAAGGGCTTACTAAAATATATTTTTTAATAATTTAAAAATAAATAGCTTTATAGTTATTTAAGAAATTACAGGAAAATTTACCATTCCCCCCCCTTTTAACCAAAACTACCGAGTCACAAATTTTGAAAAAATACTTAAAATATTTATATACTTTTAGATTATCGGAAAACCTATAAGAAGTATATTGTTTTAAAATAACATAGTAAATTTCTCAATATTGTGCATACAAACTTACATTTGCAGTTGGAATGTATCGGAGAACACGTTTTTCAACTAGAATTTAAAGGTTCTTCTTGAGATAAATTTATCCCAACTATACGAAACCCTTCTTTATGCGTGGTTCGACAAGCAGTTGGCCAGTTTTTTTGTTAATAATCATACTAGCTCATCTAGTTAAAATGCAAAATAAATTTCTCAATTAAGTATAGAATGAGTCGACGATTTTATTCGGCTCGCCGCCTAATTATTACGCCAATGTTGATGTAATATTCAAATCTCAATTAGGAGAAGCACTAATTAGAAATATCGTTCGATTATATCGGGATCATGAAACTAGCGCTTTTAAATGCTGAAATGGTTCATTTTAGATGTTCCTTTTTAGTTTTTATTACTGTTTGTTTTTCTTGTACGTGTTAAGGCTCCTACAAACAGGCGCGACACGCGACGCGACACAAAGGTACGTCGTGTCGCGCGACGAGCGGTGTCTTTGTGTCGCGTCGCGTGTCGCGCCTGTTTGTAAGAGCCTTAGAGAAAAATAAAATATGTTTCGTTCTATCTTTCTATTCCTTCAAATACAAAATCATTTAATTGCAAATATGAGTAAACAATGTGCAAGTGTTTTGCATTCATGTAATAATTGTATATCACAGTCTTGGTATCACCATATTTTACCCTTCGGCATGCAAAGTACATGAAAGAAAACACAAAAAAAAATGAAAAGTATGTTCGTAAACAGAATTAAATTCAGAGTGAAATCAATCAAACTACATAGTTTAAAAATAAAGTAAAAAGAAAAAATAAAACATATTTTGTCCTGAAATTATAGGATTTATTTTTATACTTTATTTGAAAAAAAAATATTCAGTCATAGTTTTAAACTTTAGTAATCATATAACTTTTTTTTTTTTTTTTAACATATCAGGCGATACGTTGTAATGTTGCATGTTTTTACTTACGGTTTAGTTATTAAAATGTTGGTCTTTTATCATACGTTCTCTCTAGGTAAATGCATGACCATTGCCGGTATGTTAAATATTCCTGAGGCTCTGTATTTCATTGTTATTAATATTTTCTGTAGATTTTCTTGTTGTGACACTTACCTATGTCAAATGTAAAACTGTCAGTTTCTTTTTATTTTTCTGTTTGGCTTAGTCTATAATGTTACTTTTTGGTTTATATAGTTTTAATTATTTTTATTGATATCGCTAAAACATTGTATTAATTATAATTTATATTTTATATTATGATTATACGAAATAACTACAAATTATAAACTATTGTTCTAAATTTTATTTATGAAATTTACGCACTCCAAGGAGGTTCGATTATATTTGAAGAAACCATTGTTTGAAAATGGAAAAGAATATTGATTTTGAAAACGAGCTGAAGGTTATAAAAGCAGAGGCCGTCAGAAGGACCAGCGCATTCTATCTCAGATTCTATCTCTGACTTTACTATAATAAAAGGGTCTGACTCTCTTCCAGTCCATCTTGGCCTGCCCTGGCCATCCTGGGGCTCACCCACTCCCTGCCGGAGCCAACTCTTCCTTCCCGCGGAGTCATCGACCCGCCGAGGCCACCACTAGCCGTGAATCACTCCCTGCCGGAGCCTCCATCTCCCGAAGACCACCTCCCGCTGCAGGCCACCTCTGAGGCCTAACCTCCTAAGCGTGCAGTGCCGATCAGTAGTGTTAAACTGTGTTTTTTTTTTTGAACTCCTCTTGTATTATTAATTATATTATAATATTTAATTATATTATTATATTTTCCCTTACATTTTTTCCCTCCTGGGAAAATGTAACGTGACAACGTTTAAAGCTTAAGTAAACAGTTTCGGGGATGAGACAGCACTTCTCTAATCTCTTTTTAGTGTCCTACGTGGCTATAGAAATATTATGTGAATTAATTTTATATTTCCTCGACCCATTTAAAATGCTCCAGTGCAAGCTACTCTGATACTAAAATAATAAAATAACGACATAAAAATATAGTCAAATAATTAATTTGACTATATTTTTATGTCTCATGTTATAACTTGTTTTTCCAATACACAAAGTTCCAAGTTATAGTTTTCTCAGCTTAAGAAAAAATGCATCAGTTGGGAATGAGACATTAAAGCACATATTCCCTTTGGTCCCACTTAATATGAGATACATTATAAAACGAATAAAGTTCAATTGTAACTAACTTTGCATTCGAAGAAACTGTGACTCAAGTGCAATTTCATAATATTCCCATTAGAAACGAAAGTTTGTCGTAACCAATGGGAAAATACGGAATTAGGTATTCTTACATAATCACTTTTATGAAAAGTTGGCGTACCCGATGGGAAAAAAGCTAACTTTATAAGGTCTATGGTGCTTTTTATTGGAGGCAATGGGAATAGATCTTTATGGTCAATTTCCTAGATCCGGGGTTGGTAAACAATACCAGCGTATTTTCTCTCTTCACGAGTTGATGCACGCGAACGGGCAATTTCGCAGCGGATATAAAGTATAAATAGGTAATGTATTTAAAGTTAAATTAATGTTTTGGTACGAGGTATGGGTTAATTATGGGTGCTATAGATAATTAATGTGGGATAACCCTTTTCTTTGTATTTCCGTATAAAAAAGTTGAGTAAGATTATTATAATTGCATAGAAGTGAACACACGTTTTTTTATCAAAATGATCGACTAATTGTGAACTGCTGAACGTGGACAATATGAACATCTTAAATGATCAATAACTAGCTTCCGTCCGTGACTTTATCTGCGTCAAAGTCAACTATACCATAATAGTTATTTACGTAATGTTGTAAAATGACAAAGTATCTAATAGAAAAAAAAAACTATGTACAGGTAATAAAAGTTTTTTTTTATTACCTACGGTGCTCTGGTAGTGAAACGCGTGTGCATAAATTAATAAAGATACCACGAATTGAGTAGTGAGAATTTGGCTGTTTGATGACAAAAAGCAAAGGAATTGCATAGTTAAATTTAGTACGACATAACACTCGTTCCTATGACACTGGTTGTTTTAATGTTGGTAATAAGCTAACCGTTTTAGAAACTTTTATAGAGGATTTATAGCATGGGTGTAGATAAAACAGATATTATTATTATATGGTACTCGGCAATAATGTAGCTATATATAAGTTAAAGGATGTTTCGTATTTCTTGATTACTTACCTCTTACAAACAAACAATCAATATAACCTTCACATATAAGTTCTCATTCAAGAGGATACCATCCCACCCTTTTAACCTATTGCCAGTAAATGAATCTGCCGTTACCGATTCACGGAAGCTCGTTCTCCGCACCCAATTTACGTAATAATTAATAGCAGAATGGATCACACTAGGTGTCATGCGGAGTATTGTGGAACCGTCAGCCACACTTCCAGACTTCGGCCGTCCCGATTTAGGCAACTCTATTACCGGTCACGCAAATTGGATGAGAGTGTCGCCTATAAGAGGGTGGTATTGATTTGTTTTAAATAATGACCTGCCGTATTCATATTGTTGTTTAGATCTGTGGCTACAAATAGAACGGTGACATTGGTACTGTTTGCTGTGCTTAAAAAAGTTAACTCAGAGGTGTTCAAACTGGCGAGAATAGTCGCATGACTTCCTAATCATTAAAAAACCCGACGCAAGCAGTCACGTTCCAAATCCAGACTCTGGGCTGCTACTGAGAAATTCCAGATGGAAAAACCCAGTAACACTTTGCCCGACCTGAGGATTGGACTTAGGACCTCATGCTCAGTAGAAGCATGTGATGCAACTTCCACGACCTCTAGACCAACGATTCAGTTCACTTACATGATTTTATTTACATATCATGTAAGTGAACTGTACCATATATTATTCTATGAGAAATAAAGACTCTTTAAAACTACATTTTCTGACATCTGTGGTCAAATATTCTCCCTTTTCTATAGAGATGAGTGAACTTTACACCCTGCTCACACCCACCAGAAGACAGACGTTAATCCTATTATTTCCTCGCAAACACATGCACTGGATCTACTTAATACATATTATAATATAACAAAAGACCATCATACTATAATTCCCTCCCAACTAAAGTCTTCTTATGCAAAGATTACTTAAAGAAGCGGTTACCCCATAGCATTTACCTAAGGGGTTAATACGCGTTACTTACAGATAACCGTAAGGCTTTCGCGGTAGCATATTGTTCGTCTATTGTTCCTTAAGAGGGTAGATAAGGGCTAATAACGGGAGGGAACTCCTATATTGTTTGATGTGCATTTATTACAACGTGTCTATCTTTAGAGGAGGTTATAGAATTATTATTAGCGTTTAAACTGGGATTTTGCTTTATGAAAGATGGAGATAATTTTTAGTTATTAAAACAAATTGATAATTTGGCTGGAGAAGGCAACATAGAAGAGTGGAAAGCTGTAGGGGACACCTTTGCCAAGCAGTGGGATAATACGTGACGAAAAAAAATGCAATTAAAACAAATGTTTTTTTTTTTTTTTGCGTGTAGATTTTTTAAAATATGTCTGTAAAGAAAGTAATTGGACTTTTTAAGAATCATTAAATTTGATTCGTTAAAAAAAGGTGTAACAAAAGGGTTAAAAGTGACAAAAAAAGTTTTTAAGACATAGCAGATTTTCTCTAATTTAGAATTGCTGTCGTTCTAAAAGTTCTTCTTGTTAATGGTTGTGTTCGACCCTTTTTACCTTTTTGCCTTCCACCCTTCTTTATTTTTACACAATTTTCATTTTGACAAAGATTTATTGAAAAACATATTTTTGTCATTAGAAAACTATTTTAATCGCATTTCAAAATCACACATAACGATACTGAAAGTTCAAACTACACTACAAAATCAATGACCCGAAAATTCTTGAAGCCACCAAGTGACTACAGAAATGCCGGATTATCTACGATAGTGCTACGCAGCCACGCCGTAGCGGTATCTCGTAGCACCGTAGAACTGCCTACGGAAACGATAATGATATTAATACGGTGGGGTAGAATTCAGCCGTATATACCGTAATAAAGGACTCTTAGAGAAGAAACAGAAGGCTTACGAACAAAAAAGAGTCATCTGAACAGTCCTGACACGTTCATTCACGGACAAGGCACCTTTTAATTTAATTTTTACATACGTACGTATGTAATGAACTACATAGTTTTTAACTCACCGTAATTTGTTAGTTTATGAATGAGTTACTCCCTCATCTCACTCATAAAGGAAAAGTTCTACCCAAATATAGGTTTATGAGTTAAATTTGGGAAAGATGCAGATTATGATGTAAGCATCAATTTATTTATACTACTTGAAAAGCTTCGTATCAAACAATTCTAGTGAATGAATTCGTGAGAAAAAAAAAATTTAGAATAATTGCAACCGTTTCATTTTAGGATTCTTTTTTTCTGGAAAATAGTTATCAAGCCGTTATAAAGCTCCAATAAATGTAACTTAGATATCAGCTGCTGCAATATTATACATACTAGCTGCGCCCCGCGGTTTCACCCGCATAAGTCTTGATCTCGTGGGAATATTGGGATAAAAACCATTATATGTCCTAATCCAATTCATGGTCAAAATTTCATCTAAATCTGTTCTGCCGTTTTAGCGTGAAAGTGTAACAAACAAACAAACTCACTTTCACATTTATAATATTAGTTAGGATCAGGATATATATATTACTTATTATGTTAAGTTAGGATTTTTAGGAATTGTATTGCGTGGATTTTCTGCCTCAACTACTTGTGTGTAAGACAAGACCCGTGCTAGTATTAGTAGGTAGAAGAGTATTATCATATTTATTGGTATATATCACTTAGATGTATACGAGCGCAGAATTATTGATATGTTTGTTTTGGTTATATCGAGGTGGAGATTTTACATTATTAGTATCATAACATCATGCCTGTTTTCGCCGAAGGGTTAGGTAGAACTGAACGTCTATGGTACACCGACAATGCTTTTTAATTTTAATTTTATAGTCCTATTTTATTTTGATAATTATTTTCTTAATAAGGTTATTTATATAATTTATAAACATAAATACACTTCTATTTCATCATAAATATTCTGCCTTTTCCCTAATTTATTTGTGTCCCTCTATCTTTTCTTCCATACTTTTCTATTAGGTCTCGGGATATCGGTAAGTGCCCCCTTCCTAGCCACATCATCTTTCACACAGTCCATACATCGTGTCTTTGGTCTCTAACTTTGGCGTCTGACGTTTGAAATTCCTAAGTCGTACATTGATATATGTACGACTTAGGAATTTGTCTGTTTTTTATAAATTACATCAGAAATTCACTGATAATTATTATCAGTTTTATTATTCTAAGTGTCATTGACTTAATTTAACCACTAAGGTTTTGACATTGTCTGTAGTGCAGGTATTCGAGCACACTTGATAAAATAAATCACTTTTCTTCTGAAAAGTACACATATTGTTATAATATAGAATTCAATGGAAAAGGCAAATGGGACCCATCGTTAATATAAAAAAAAATGTGATCTAAAACTGGGATCCAACGAAAATAAATGCAGAGTATTAGCCAGAAAATATGATATTTTACACGGGATTTTGAAAATAATTGGGAGAATTAATGAATCAAGCACATGAATCATAATATATTTTTTCAATAAATAGGCATTGAAATACCAAAACTCACTGCAAAATAATGTTAGTAAAAAACTGAATTTAAATTAATTTCTTGTTTGATGAACATGAAACCTTATCATTTTCTCTAAAAACGAAGCTGGAACGAAAACTAATATAAGAATTAATTTACATACCTTGCATTTTAATCATCCCTGATATTTGATATTATTTACCTTCAATGTGCCTGAAAATGTAAGTAGGCGCCAGGTCGTTGATACGTCTTTATTCAAAGTCTACAACCTTTATTAAACTTCATACTTATTAGTTGTTTGAACTACTAAAATTACATTGTATCAGAATAATATAAAGGTACTTATGTACCTATACTAATAAAAAGCATAACAAAGTTATTACTTTATTACTTGCGTACTGTAGGGATCTTAACTTATTTAGATAATATACAACCTTTTCTCAAATATGCTTGGAAATTCAAACATTATTTTGACAACCTTCTTCGAAATAAATGCAAATAGCTGTACTGGCCTGACATGCGAGCGCCTGGCTGTTAATGTTTATATGAAAACCCATAACTGTCGTGTTTAGTGGCCGAATAAATTAATATGGAAACTAATATCTGTCGTGTTATTTAAAAATGGAACGTACTTTTTACTTCAACCCAAGGCAACCAAGGAGGTAACTTATCAAAAATTTTATTTAAATTTAATTTGGTTTGCAAATAGAGCTGCTTGAAGTAAAAAAAAACTGAAATGAATATATTGGCGCGTAAATTTTTTTATTATCGTTGTTCGTCATTGATTGTGGAATTTATAATTAATTTACACAGTGTAAATTTTCGCGCATTATTTGAGAAAAGTACAAGACTTGGCTGCAACTAGGTATTGAACTCAAGTATGTGGGGTTCGGTTACGCCTCGGTCCACATTTTCACGATCATCTATCAATGCCTTGGTTGCAGGCTGCGACAGTAATGTACTATTTCTAGTTATTATAATAACTATGGCATACAATTATGAGATAAACGTTAACACAAATAAAAAATAGAAGAAAATTTGAGACAGTTTGCCCCCCGGAGCTGACAAGAGCATGTCATGCTAATATAAAATATAATAATGTAAAAAAAATCTAAATAAGTATTCGAGTTATAATCTAAACAAGAGTTTTATTTTTCCTGGTCAGCGCTTCCACCGAGCGTTGAAAGTACATAATTGCTTGAAAAATATAAACTTTTTGTTTTTATTTATAAAATCAAGAGTGACAATTTAAGTATTTCTTGTAAACAATTTTTTTTCCAGACGTGTCTAGACTAATCTAGACCGAGAGCAGAAATGGTTTATCTATGTATCAATTTTCATTATCCATTTTATTTGCTGGAAATAGCCACCTTTAACCTTTCTGCTTCCTAGCTTCTCTAACTTCTGCAATTTCTGACTGCGTCTGCCCCGTAAATATTTATTTACTATTACCACTTCGGTACATTTGTTATCTCCAGTTAATAATAATACCCAAGTAATTTAATTTTTATCATAAAACAAAAAGGCCAATTAAACGCTCTCCATTTATTTTATTCAGTCTCTCAAAACCCGGGATCAATTAGAAATGAAAAGAAAAAGCCGACAATATTATTTTAACCAAAGAGACCTGAATTAAGAGTATTCAATAAAAGATATTGAAAACTTGTTGTTATATGTAATAACTGCAATTTCAAGCTCGGTAGCTAATTAAAAGTAACCCCTTGACATCGTCAAGGACTCGATAGAACATAGTATGGAATAAGAAAAGTATTTATTTGTGAAATGCTTTCAACTCCTTAAATTAAAAACAAGGTTTTATTCGAAATCGCGTATCAAAATTGCTGTTTGGAAGAAAAATAAACATCTTTACGATTCAACTATATCAAATAGAAGTCAGTACTTACTCGCAGAGCGCTAAATGAAACAAAAAAAAATATTTACCAAAGCAAAGACTGAAACCTCATTTTAATCCTCCTTTTAAACTAAAACATAATCTAAATTCGAATTCCATTTTCAAATTCGAAGAAAGATTTGAAAAATAAAAAAAATGAGCCCGTCTCCGAACTGATAGCCTCAGTAGTAGCCGCGCGGTCGTCGGGAGCGCACGCCATGATGCTCCAATAATGCGGACGCTAATATTAATATACATCGCGACGCTAGTGCAGTGCTATAGAAGTGAAGTGAGGGGTGTGCGACATGGTGGAAGGAGTCTCATAAGGCATGGCCGGTCCAGGGTTCACTTCGCGCGGATGCACGGCCGGGCCCGAGACCTGGTCGCGCAGATTGAAGCCGAAAGGAGTAGTGAGTTAGGTAAAGTGGTACTTTTTGGAACTTTTTAGTACTAAGCCATAATTTTTAGGTGATCAAAAATCATACAATTTCTTTAAGAAATGTTCGTGTATCTGTCATAATACGGTTTCAGAAATAGGGATGAGTTTTCAAGAGTTTTTTTACTGGAAAATGGGTAAGATTTGGTAATATTAGTTACGTATACTTCTCATAACTTTTATGAGAAAGTTAGGTTTGTTATGGTGCTGATAAAATTATCTTACGCTAATTTAATAACATCTTAAGAAAATGTTTGGTCGTTACGATGAAATAATGAAATTAATTAGGGATGTTGTTTTTATTTATGTGTGATTGTACGTTAAGTCGTTTACAACTGAGATACAGATAACACTTGTAATAACATTAATCAATGGAATAGTTATGATCGGTTCTTAGGACCCTTTTGCTATTAAAGGATTTCATGAATAAAACAATTTAAATAAAAATTAAGGAGTTTGATAAAGAAAAAAAAAAAAACAAGATTCACACAACATGAAACAAAATTTTCTATATGACATTTAAATATTTAATATCGATTCACAAAATATTTTCCCAAACTCAGGTAGAACACCTACTATATTCCTCTAAAATAAACAAAAGAAAATGATTTATGTCATACCCACTGACATAATCAAGACTAATCCCCAAGGCTTGTCTTCCAATGGATGCGAAGTTACTCATCATTTGTCAGACATAATCTCTTACCCCCCACAAACAAACACAAATCATTTTACGTAATCTGACATCATATGGGGGAAAATAGATCCCTTCTTTCCAATTTTAAATTAATTTAATTTATAATTTATGAGGCTTGATAAATATAGATTATTGTTTGTTTGGTCCTTTTGCACGCCAAATATGCAGTCAGAGATGGAGTTACGAACAAAAGCCTGTCATAGTGTGGTTATTTTGCTTCGGGTTCCGAAATCACTAAACGAGTCGTTAATCTAAGGACCTAGGTACTCGAGGTATGTGGAAAAATCGTGGGTTTTATCTTGCAGCTAATACTACCGTAGATTTCATAAATAATTTAAAACGTTATTTTTATAGTCTTATTTCAACTCTTTACTTTTTAATCGAATTTTAGTCATCGCATATAAATTACTGGTATTCAGCCGAATCCAGTTAGACTGGAAGCCAACCCCAACATAGTTGAGAAAAGGCTATGCAAATGATGATGACTTTATAATCGAATTTAATTTCCACGTACATCCTAATTGGTTGTGGTTATTCTAATCAATTAATTAGAACCAGGTAACATGTTACTTGACATTAATTAATTAGTGTTCATAAAGTTGATTACAGTTCAAAGTTGATGCTTCCGAAAGCCGGAGGCTAATCCTGTGTAGTGAACTGATCTACTGACATGTGAGAGCGTCTGTTTTACTTTTATATAATATATTATTATCATAAACGCGAAAGTTTGTGATTATGGACGGATGGTTGGATGATGTTTGTTACTCTTTCATGTAAAAACTACTGAACGGAGTTGGATGAAATTTGGCACACATATAGATAATAACCTGAATTAAAAATAGGATACTATTAATCTCGATATTTTTACGGAATCGAGACTTATGCGGGTGAAACCTCGGGGTGCTGCTAGTAGAATAATAATGTAGATAATTGTGCTTGAGAAGCATCTCTAGTATAATGATGTAATAAGCACTATTAAGCAGCATTAAGCATTAAGAAGTATTACTATGCATTATTATGTTAATTTACATAAATATTTTAAATATTTCGTGTTAAGGTGGGCTTACACCAAACGAACGAAGCACATTCCATCCTTATTCTGTCAAAACATCTACGTGTAAACAGCGAAAGAGAAATGAAATAGTATTTCGTAGTTGTACTTAAAATAAAATATCAAGAAAATCGAAAAAAAAATACTTTTACTCTTGTTCTTGTTGTATGTTTGTTGGTCTAACTCTGAATTGACTAACAAAATTGGCAAAAGTCGCAAAGGTTCCACTTGAAAAGCTCTTTCAATTAGTGTATCTTGCTATGTTCAAAAAAAGTAATTTTTGAATTTTCAAGACCAGGAATTTTTTACCCAATCCACTCGCGATATATTTTCTAACATACTAAATTTGATTTAAAATACGTTTCATCCATTAAACAGATGGGTGAAGGTCGATCCTTTGCAAAGCCTCTACTATAAATTATATTCAACTGTCTGGTGTTTTTATTTTATTAACATCTTTTTAGGATATTACTCTCAATAGACATTTTGAGCGTAATCAATTCTTACACGGTTTATACGTGCAATTTTGGCAGTATGACACTAAATTATAACCGTCACGTTTGGCAAGCAATTTGAGGTTCTCAGTATAGTGTTCCCTATTGATTTAGTGTCTAGCTTGTCTTGTCAATTGAGCAGGTTAAAGCTGCGTTTCGGTACGTGAAGTGGGCTTCCACCAGAGATGTGAGAGGATGCGTATCCTCTCACATTTCTGGTGGAAGCCCACTTCACGTATCCAATGACTACTAAACATTCATTAAAAAAAAATATATATGAATATATTTTAACAATTTTTTAATTGCTCCTAGAGGTATTTTATGTCGGGTACATTGAGTGACCGTTTAACGTGAGTAGGTAAGGAATGTTTCTTTAATTAATTACAAAGATAATGAGGTGTGACTTCACTGTTTCTTAGTCCTAAAGAAAGTAAATAAAATAGTCCTTAATTGTATTGCTATTGAGAAGTTTCCAATTAAGTAGGTGCTGATAATGTTTTTTCTACTTCGTTTGATTTTGAACTCAGCCAATACTTAAACTATAATAATTATCAAGAACATTTGTTATAATTAATGTATACTAAGTAAAGATTTCAGGTGTTGGAGCAGGAGTAGTGGTGGCCAGTGGTTACGGCCCCGACTTATGAGTTGTAGGTCGTGGGTTTGAACCCAGGCAGGTGCTTTAGTTTGTGTAAATAATTTCATCACCACTGCTCTCAAAACGGTGAAGGAAAACATGGTGAAGGAACCGGCATGTTCTCATACCAAAAATTCGAAGACATCTACTAGCCAAACTGGGCCCGCGTGGTAGATCACAGTCCACTTCCTCTCGAAAAAGCCTGTGCCCCAGCAGTGGGAACATTATCTTATAGGCTGTTTATGCTAAGTAAAGGTTTCACCGAACACGATGTTTTCCAGGAATTCTGCTCGCCCTGTTTCTTGTCTGACACCAACAGTGTTTGATGTCTCTTATTCAGAGCGTTCATTCTAAAAGTTGGCAACGTCACTAATATCTGTCAAAAATTTACCTGTTTTGATTAATTTAGCAATATTACTGTATGGAAATATGAAATATTACTAAATAGAGAACTAGAATATTAATAATGAATTGCAATTATAACACTGAATTTGATGTTGTAACCATTCGAAGTGTAAAAAGGCATTTGAAAAGTTCCCTAATACTTTTTTATTTTACATCTAAAACTAAATATTCGTTGTTACGATATAAATTATTGCATTTTATAATCAATATTTTAGGTCACTAGTTAGCCATATTTCTTATTTCCATACAGTAATATTGACTGCCTCGTTGGTCTAGTGGTCGCAAGCGCTACTGCTAAGTATGAGGTCCTGGTTTCGATTCCCGGGTCGAGCAAAATGTTATTGGGTTTTTCTATGTGAAATTTCTCAGTAGCAGCTCGGAGTCTGGATTTGTGCCCGGTTGATGGCAATAGGCTCGCCCCCTATTACATGGGACTTAAACATAACTGGCGAAATGTGGGTGAACCTGCTACAGGGACACCTCTGCCCAACCCTTCGGGGAAACAAGGCGTGATGTTATGTTATGTAATATTGCCAAATTAATCAAAACAGCGAAATATTTGATAGCTATTTGCGACATTGCCCACATTCAGAATAAACGCTCTTAACGTAAGTACGTATATAACAGCAACGACGCTGTATTATATCTTAATACTTACCTATTTATAGACCTCACATTAAAACAATTATACAACGTAACCAAAAAGTTAACATAAAATTAATCACCAAAAAATTAGAAAAGATTGATCAAAACTCAGATTCGTGTTGGTACAAATTAATGTGCGTGTTTTTTCGTGGTCTGAACAATTTATTATGAACACTTTAATGTTAGTGACATTTGACTTAAATTACCATCAGTTAATTATTACTTGCATATATTTTTTATTTACAAGTGCTTACTTATATTGTAATTCTTCCCTATTAAAAACTACAAAAACAAACAGTGGCACTCCGGGAGTGCCGGCAGAAATGAAAACTTGAACAATTTTATTGTGCAGGAAATAATGTACTGCGCGTTGGTGTCTTTTTAATAGTCAAAAGCCGGTGTCGTAACAGTGTTGCGAAATCAATGGTCAGTCTCAATGGTAAGTCCCATCTCAAAAATGCCCAACGCGGCTAAAAAAGTTTTCACTTCAAAAATATTAGGTCCGGCAAAAGTACCGCTCTTTACTACGTAGTATGTATGTCTGTACGTATGCCAAAACAGTATGGACTCAGGGTAGTTTTAATCATGGAAAACTACAAACGTAACATGCGAATCCAGAGTTATAGCTAGTAGGTCTACCATAAATTATTTACCCCGATTTTTTAAGCCTTTTCACCTTCCCTTATCCTTATCAAAACAAAAATCAGCTTAAAGAAATACTAAAATGTTATTCAAATGACTTGTTATTAGTTTTCTAGATTACTTGCCACTTCCCACGAACTGTAGGCACCTACATAATGAACGTTAGCCAAATTGACTTTTGTCGTAATAAAAAATATGTAATTCAATAGAAATTCGGTTTCTACTTTTCTTTCTTTCGATTACGCGTAATGAAAGTTATGTGATTGTGTCGCATTACCATAATTTTAATAGAAAAGACTGGTTTTTCTTAGACCTATGATATTGCTAATATTATATGAGTCACAAATTCTGGGTTACGATTATAAAAAAATGCTCTATTGTTAGTACACCAAAGTGATCATTTTCAATACATTAAAATCAAATCAAACGCAAATCATTTATTCCAATTAAACCATTTATAAGTACTTTTGAATTGTCAAGGAGTCTGACTGACCAGAAATATGAAGCTAGTTGCCCATTCCACAGCGTAGTAGGTACCTATGGAGATGAATGGGCAAGAAATGGACACTCTTTATTGAATTTATGAATATACGTCAGAACGATACACCAAGCGTCCAGAGTATAGCAAATAGACACAAAAAAACAATAAAAAATATAATAAACATAAGCCATGGCAGCTAAGAAATGACTGTCTCAACTTCATCATCATTTTAAAATATTGTATCATTGTAGTATGTAAGTAGATAACATTTTTGTAAAATTAATTTGAACGACTCGCCGCACACAGAAAAACCCTTTTTTTTTTGGGTGCGAAATCATCAAATAACTTCTCCCGCTCTGGGCGGAGCGGGAGGGCGTGTCAGACTCTTACTGACTAAAACCCACCCGTGTTCCTTCGGTTGCCCTGTTGCCGGGGGCCACGATCTCCCTTTCGGTTTTCTTCGCAAAACCCTGAGACGGTTTCATTGTGAGACTAAAACCAAAATTTAATACAGGTGTTTTAGAAATATAAATAAAAAAAATTACTGACAGCTTCCGTTCACGAACATGATGCATCGATCAGCACCATTTAGCTCAACCATTTTAAAGGGAGCTAAATTTGAATTACACATGCGCCACCATCAGTGAGACATTTGAGTGAGCATGATACTCTCAGCCAGCACAGTCAAGATCACTAACAATAACAAGAAATGCGGTAGTTATGCAATATAGCTTAACATCTGTAAATGCTTACAAAGCAATATTACTTACGCAGAACAAAAGTCTCACTACAAAGGTGAGCTACCATTTTAGAGACTCCTGCAAACCTTTGAATGATACTGAATAGAATCGAGCAGCAATCAAAATAGTGAATTATTTGATCAAGTCAAACCTTGTACGTAGTGCAATTGTTACTCCATGCGAATTGAAACGAAAAAAGAAACTAAACAAGATAAAATGTATGTATAGAATCTAAAATTGAAAAACCCGTACTCAAAAAATGAAGGTACGCTACGGCTAAAACCAGATTGAAAATATAAGCATTCCCTAACCTATATACTATTAAAGGAACAATATTTAAATATATATTATATATGTTTGTACTCACCTTCTCGAAATCGGCTCTAACGATTTCGATGAAAGTTGTATTATAGGTGTTTACGGGGGCGAAAAATCGATCTAGCTCTAAATATTATATAATAATAATTTTGTCCGTATTTCCTCCCGAGCAGAGCTCGGTTGCCCAAAGTTTAGAACAAAATATTGAATAATGACATGAGAACAATGACATGGCAGCATGGAATTTGTAAGTACCTACTATCATGGCGGCATGGAATAAATATACATAGATTAGTATGAACTTTCCTACACTGTTAAATGAGCATTCTCTATTTTCACCAGAGCAGAGCTCGGTGGCCCAGGCACTATGTGTTAAATGTGGAATATTTACTTCTATGTTAGTGATCGCAACCGTGTCATTCCATTAAAAATCGGTTATGAAACTCTCCTAACCGTACCAACCTAACCATATCTAACTTTAAATGAGACTGTTTTGTCAGATTTTATTCATCATCAAGTTATAACTAGACACAAAAAATATTGAAAAATACGTAACAAGATTGTTGATATGATACCTAACGGCCCAACTAAAGTAACTTGATCTCATACCTTGAAATAGAGTTCAAATCTCATTACATTTTCATTCAATCACGTTTGGAAGCAAGATGATAAAACTCTGGAGATTATGTCACGGACGAAGCTACTTATTATACCGGATTTCAGCTCTCCGATGAGTAAGGAGGAATCCAAACTTTTAGGAAACTTTAAATTTATTCGGTGGCTGGGGACACGTACGTGTGTGCATTTTCCATTAAAGTGTTATTAGCGTACGGTCCCCACCTAAATTAGGCCATCTCCTTTAAGCGTAAGAGGATGGGGGATATCAACTTAAACGGCAGTTTTTACTTTGAGTAGAGAGATCGAGAAAATGTATTATTTAAAGTTTTTGTTTTACGTTTAATAGACCAACGTATCCCCGATAAAATGGGGATGTTTTCTTGGCAATCAATTTCATTAACAAGTAACGATCAGACTTCACGGTTATGTTGAGCAGATCAGATATTAAATTCAGTTTTAAACAAAACAGAAATTTTCTGAAGCCCTATTATATAAAAAAAGCGGCCATGAATGAGCCTCTAAAGGGTTCCCTCAATATATAACAATATTTTTCAACACCGAAAAAACACTTTTCTTGTATGGGGAAAATAAAGTTAAAAATTTAAGCTAAAGGGTCTCTGGCTGTTTGTGTATGTGAGTTTAAAATGTTTGTAAACGCACCTACAATACAGAAAAATTCCTATTGTGGGGCAACAAAGAGCAATTTTTAACTTTGTTTTATTTTTATTATTTGTTGATAATTATATTGGGTCATAGTACTGCGCACTCTGTGTATCTATAATGGTTCAAAAAACACAGCCCTGTGACAGACGGACGGTTGGACAGTGGAGCCTTAGTAATAGGGTTCCGTTGGCACCCTAAAAAGTATCCATAATTCATTAACTATGGACACTAGCACTAGCCCCGACCGGTACAAAACTTTAATTAAAACAGTTTAATTGCCATTTAAGAAAATACTGCGAAGACGATGATGTAATTTTTTAAATGTCAATAGCAATAATTTTAATAATTATAAATACAATTGAGTGATATTTCTTTGAAATATTTTGATATGGTCATTTAGTTTTTTTTTTTTTGTAATATCAATTTACATATTCTTAATACTTATTGCATTGGTATAAAACAAATTTCATGCTAGTTCAATACGTTTCTATTTAGTAAGTGTATTATAATGTCACCAAAAGTATAAACATACACAAAAGAGTTATCAAGGTATATATATATATATATATATATATATATATATATATACATCTTGAAGGACATGTTGCGTCCTACATGGCGTTATTTACCGATGATGCTGCGTCCCACTGACTTTGTGCGTCCGGAATATGGACGCAAGATTGACCGACCCTCATTTTTAGCCTAAGGGTCCCTTATGATCATTAGAATGCAAGGGCGAAAAATTGGCATGGACGTAATTCCATCACTACAATGCCTTTTAGCGTATAATATAGTTCCGCCATCGTCCGACTGAAATTTGGAGGGTGCTAGTGTTCAGCGTATAATTTCCCACGTATACTTTGAGTTCAGTTCACCGATCTTATCGTGTCCATTGAATATCGTACTTAATTTGTAAAGTTTTTATCATGTTTTCGTGACAACAATCTTGCGTCTCTTAAATATCCTTAAACGGGCACTAGGTACGGTAGCTGAGGGGCCTATTCGGGGTTCACGAGGGACCATGGCGCGGGGCGCGGGGCGGCGGGCTTCAGCGCGCTCGCGTGCCGAAGTTTGTAAACAAACAGACATGTGCCGGCCGTGATGTACGATTGTCACCAAAGTGAATTATTTGCAAGAGCGTTAAAAGTGGTTATTTATTTGGTTTATTATTATAGTTAGTGATTATAATAATATATGAATCACAATGAAAAGAAGTGCAAGGATTCTTAAATTGGCAAACCGTAAGTACTTACTTTTTACTACTTAAATGAAAATTATAACACGATTTATCTTATTATAATACCTATAACATCTAGCTAGTAAGTACCTACTTACATTTAAACATGTTGTCTGTTTATAATATTATGATGAGCTTAGTTTGCGTTAAATTGTCTGTGAGTGAACGTGAGTAGTCTGCAAAAATGGTTGTTGTGATTGATGTGGATACTTTTTTTAAAAGAAATGATTTTATACATTTTTATAAAGCTAAACTGCAATGGCCTTGGGATTCAACGACTTTCATTTTGCAAAATTGGTGCATACATTGTGATACGAGTATTAATATTACTAATTCAGTAGTTGAACACTTTGTACTACCCATGAATTTCGATGACTTTAAAAGGCTTTATAACTCTTCTTTCATGTGGTGTAAATTTTGCGAATATGCCATTTATGATCATTTTCCAGAAGACGAATGTTTTTGTAATAACCAGTAATAATCAAAAGGTACATGCTTCTATATTACTTAACTACCTATTTGATTCTTATATCGTTATATCATCCTACTTCGTACTAATACCTATTATAAACGCGAAAGTTTGTATGCACTCACGGCTGTTATCCCAGAAGGGGTAGTCAGAGGCTTTTTGCCACTTCACACAGTTCTCAGGGCGAGTGCGTTAGCCACTGCGCCTCGGAAGTTTAGGTATGGTGTTTGTGAGTATGGATGGATGGATGCTTGTTACTCTTTCACGCAAAAACGGCTGAACGGATTTGGATGAAATTTGGTATGGAGTTACATTACATCAGACAACGTCATTACAGTTAGGTATATAAAATCTTTTTAACCCCTGACGCAAAAAGAGAGGTGTTATAAGTTTGACGTGTTTTTGTGTGTATGCGTCAGTGCGTACGTGCGTGCGTGCGTACCTGAGTGTGTGTCTTACTTTTTATAGGTTTTCTTGTTGTTGTTTGCTTTTGGGTCGAGGGTATTTAAATTTTTTATTGTTTTATAATAATACAAATATATCTGTTTTTTTTTCAGAGAGACAGGAAGAAAAAGAAAACCAACCAGAAACCTTACATGAGGTACGTATGTTTTAACTTAGACAAAACACGACTTACGTACACACATTTTTTTATACATACTTACCTGTCCAACTCCGGACTTACCTGTTCACACCAGCCTGTGCCTCTGAGCTTACCTGTTTATACATACTTACCTGTCCAACTCCGGACTTACCTGTTCACACCAGCCTGTGCCTCTGAGCTTACCTGTTTATACATACTTACCTGTCCAACTCCGGACTTACCTGTTCACACCAGCCTGTGCCTCTAAGCTTACCTGTTTATACATACTTACCAATCCGTCTCTGATTTACCTATGTAGACGTACTTACCTATCCAATTCTGAATTTACCTGTTCACATCAGCCTGTGTTGGTTCGAGTTTTTCCCAGCTGAATACCTAATAGCTACTGCTGTCTATTCATTAACTTTACATTAGTCTCTCTTAAAAAAAGAAAAAAGTACCTATGATGTCTCGTTCATCTTCAATTTCTTCTTTTAGTGTTGTTAATCATGTATTTTATTGTATGTATCTCTGTTTACAGGAATTATCTGATTCAAAATCTGGTTCAATATCTGACTTTTCTGCGACATGTTCTAATTACACTCCACCGAGACACGAAGTAAGTTTAACTAAAATACTTCATTAATTCATTAATAATAATATGCTAACGGCTGTTATCTCAAAAGCAGTAGTACTCTAAGCCGAAGCAGTCCTTAAGCCATGTCAGAAACCTTCTAGGTGGCTTAAAAATATCTGCGAGCGCCAATTCAGGATTGAGATCGGGGATAGGTAATTTTGATGTTCAGCAAGGGATAGACAACACTTATATCACTAATCAAGTTGTTACCTTCATATTAACGAAGGAACAATAGTAAAGTGCAACAAAATATAATAAGCTTTTTTTTTGTTGCAGACCAGTTCTGATGATTCTTTTCGCAATGAATTTGGAACTTCGAATAATTTAACGCCATTAGAATGTGTTTCGAACTTCGATTCATCGGTCAAGGAGCCTATTAATCTTAATTATAGCGAAATTAGTCACATAAGCGGTTCTCCATGTAGTGTATTTGTAGAAAGGAAACTTCTTCAACCTTATAAAGCAGATGAATTCGTACCAAATCAAGGAATACCTCTCGATGTTAATAACTCCTTGTCTAATGTATTTTTCAAGCCACCTAATAACATAAGTTTAAGTGAAGTTAGTTGTAAAAGCAGTTCTCCTTGCAATGTAATTGTAAGTAGGGAATTTCCACAGCCTTACAATGAGTCAGAACCAAATGAAGAGATTATTTACGATATTAATAGTGAATCTCAAAACGAAGATAATTCTAATGATAGTAAAACAATTATCCAAAGGCAAAAACCCAAAAGTTTAAAGGTTCGAGATAAAGATTATTGCTTTTACTGTGAGTCATTTGTTTTAAATTTTGCTCGTCATTTACTTCGACACCATATTTATGAAACTGAAGTCCAAAAAATTGTGTCAAAACCTAAAAAAAGTCTTGATAGAAAACAATTAATTGCAGCTCTACGTAAAAAAGGAAACTACCTTGTAAATTCAAAAGAGGTCACTAAACCGATGCGAAAATTCAAATTTACTGATTATTTGCCATGTACAGAGTGTCTGGGATTCTATTCTAAAAAACTATTGTGGAAACATAAAAAGAAATGTAGTGGTAAATCAGGGAGTAAAAACATTCAATCTGAGGCTCAAAATCTACTGATACGTCATCTTAAAATCGACGAAAAACTTAAAGAAACTGTATTTCCCCGAATGCGGGCAGACAAAATATCACTTATTGCAAAAAAAGATAACCTTATATGTGCTTTCGGATCTCAATATTTAAAAACTCACCGAGAAAAACATTTCGTTAACGTAGTGTCTAGAAAAATGAGAGAGCTTGCAAAATTATTACTCGAATTAAAAAAGATTGATCCATCCATTAATGACTTCTTTTCTGCCTTAAGACCAATTCATTATGATATCATTGTACAAGCAACCAAAATACTGGGAAATTATGACATAGAAAAAGATAGGTATGAGACACCTACGTTCGCAATGAATCTGTCCACCACCTTGAAACAATGCTGTAACATTGCAATAATGTGTGCATTAAAAAAGCAAGGGCCTTACACGGAAGTAAATACTGGCAAAATAGAAGCCGACTTAAAAACTTTGATTCAACTTATTGAATCAAATTGGAAATATGATGTGTCTACACACGCTGCAACAGATTTAAACAAGAAAAAGTGGAATAAGATAACTATTGTGCCTTTAGCAAATGATTTAAAAATTCTTAAAGAATACCTAAATAAAAAATCCTTGGATGCTGCTATAAAAATTAAAGAAGGCTTACAAACTACTGAAACATATACACAACTTTTAGAGACTGTGTATTGTAGGGTTTTATTATTAAATAGGCGCAGGCCTGGAGAACTTCAAAGAATTACAGTGCACGATTATTTAGAAAGCGACAATAATGATGATAATAATAAGTATGAAGAGTTTGATCGTGCGCTTACTGCTTCAGAAAGGATTCTAGTAAAGAAATTTAAACGTGTTGTCATTAGAGGTAAACGCGGCCGCGGAGTACCAGTTCTGTTTAATAAAGAAGTTCAAGATGATATTAAATTATTATTATCGATTAGGCATATTTTTTTTGCTTCGACACCAAATCAATTTTTGTTTGGTAATCCCGGTTATAACAATACAATTTATGGCTACAAAGTTTTGGAAAAGCATGCCAAATTATCAGGGGCGAAACAGCCTAAAGCAATATCCTCTACAAGGCTAAGAAAACATTTGGCCACCTTATCACAAATTTTTAGCATGTCTGAAAATGATATGGAGCAGCTGGCTACATTCATGGGCCATACTAATGAAGTACATAAAAAGTCTTACAGGTTGCCAGATGACGTATACCAAACTGCTAAGATATCAAAGCTTCTCATTCTTATGGAAGATGGAAAAGCAGACGCTTACAAAGGAAAATCTCTCGAAGAGATTGATTTAGATTTGAATGAGGAGCTAATTGAAGAGCCCGTGGACAACAACGAAATTATAGACTATGATCCTGAACCTGAACCTACTTTAGATGCTAATTCTGATTACGTACAAACATATTGTAATTTAAATGACTTATCTCAGGCTGGACCATCTGGTATGCAAAATGATTCTCAACAACTTATTAATGAACCCGTGTCTCAATTAGGTAATGAAAACAAAATACGAAAAGGAAAAAAAAGGACGTTGGTACCTTGGACAAAGGAACAAAAAGACGTAGTTACAAAATACTTTAAATTTCACATAAAAAATCACCAACCGCCTAAAAGAAATGAATGTGAGAAACTAAAAGAACAACATGTAGATTTACTTAAGAATAAAGACTGGCTAAAAATAAAGGTATTCGTCCAAAATATTTACTCTAAGGCTAAGAAATGAGAGAAGAAAATTTATGTTTAAAAAAAGTATGTTTTGTTTCAAATATTTTTACTTTGTTAATGCATACCAATGATTAAGATACTTATAATTATGTTTGAATTGATGATTAATACCCGGTTTCTGAGGTCCGTATCAGCTGTTTATTTATTCCATAACTTTATCTGATGTTTAGCTGTCATTAAACTTTGTTTAAAAATGATTTTACTGACATAACTGCAATTACATAAGCAAATGCCTTTAAAAGCATTTTTAAACAAAGGACTTAATAAAGAATTAAAAAGGTTGTCTGTTTATCGAATTAATAATTAATGAAGAGATATCTAACAGCACCTCAGAAACCGGGCATGAGACTTTTAGTTGTAGCCACTGACTTATTTTAATTATAATATAAAAATTACATGTTCCATTGTAATGAAGACTGATTGATGTTCATAATTAAGTTTATTTTTTTATTAGGCAAAGGCAACTAAAATTGTTAAAATGTCAGTTAAAATGTTTTGATTTTTATGTTTAGATACCCATTTTTTTCACAAAATTTTAAATTGAAAGAGCTGCAGATGGAGTTTAGGTTGTAGATGGAGTTTACATTTCTTTTAAGTAGATATCTAAAACAAGAATGACAACATTGGGTTAATAAAAAACCCTACTGATTTCTTTTAATTATAATATTTAAAAAATACATGTTCCATTGTAATGAAGACTGATTGATGTTCATAATTCAGTTTATTTCGTTACTAGGCCCTTGCCTACTCTGCCTTCAGAGTAAATTTATGTTTATTATTATGTCAATGTTAAATTGCATTGATTTGTTGATTGAAAAGTTTTTACGTTTAGATACACATTTTTTGTAAAATTTAAAATAAAACATTAAATGTTTTATATTACGATATGCCTTTTATTCCGTATATTCACCTGCATAAATATGACTAGGTACTATTATATTATTCGTATCATGAAACTTCCTCTTTCTACCTTTGAACCTACATGTTCACATCAGCCTGTGCATCTGAGCTTACCTGTTTATACATACTTACCTGTCCAACTCCGGGCTTACCTGTTCACACCAGCCTGTGCCTCTGAGCTTACCTGTTTATACATGCTTACCTGTCCAACTCCGAACTTACCTGTTCACACCAGCCTGTGCCTCTGAGCTTACCTGTTTATACATACTTACCTGTCCAACTCCGGACTTACCTGTTCACACCAGCCTGTGCCTCTGAGCTTACCTGTTTATACATACTTACCTGTCCAACTCCGAACTTACCTGGTCACACCAGCCTGTGCCTCTGAGCTTACCTGTTTGTACATACTTACCTGTCCAACTCCGGACTTACCTGTTCACACCAGCCTGTGCCTCTGAGCTTACCTGTTTATACATACTTACCTGTCCAACTCCGAACTTACCTGATCACACCAGCCTGTGCCTCTGAGCTTACCTGTTTATACATACTTACCTGTCCAACTCCGGACTTACCTGTTCACACCAGCCTGTGCCTCTGAGCTTACCTGTTTATACATACTTACCTGTCCAACTCCGGACTTACCTGTTCACACCAGCCTGTGCCTCTGAGCTTACCTGTTTATACATACTTACCTGTCCAACTCCGGACTTACCTGTCCACACGTGCCTGTGCCTCTGAGCTTACCTGTTTATACATACAAACTTACCTGTCACTCGTCAAAAATTATTATATTGCTTTTTAAGATTTTGTAGACCACCAAAGTGAAAATACCTACGCTAAACATAGGTATTGTCACTTTTGTATGCTAACTATTAATTATTTATTATCTGTGCCTGGAGTCATTATAAGCCCTTATATAGGTGGAAGCCTCTTGGCTGATAAGCTGAATACAATAATTCAAAAACAGTATTCGGAACCAATCTGAATTCAATAGTAGACGGATGTCATTTAGTTATTATAATCATTATGATATATGCAGAGCATTATACGGAATTGATTTAAACATACAGTTGGATGGAGGCGGGAATGTGCATGCAGTGTTTTGAACGTATACGGAGATATTCAGTGTGCAAGAAAGATTTAAGAGTGAACGGACGCACTAATTCAGTTATTCGGAACCAATCTGAATTCAATAGTAGATGGATGTAATTTAGTTATTATAATCATTATGATATATGTAGAGCATTATACGGAATTGATTTAAACATACATTCGGATGGAGGTGGGAATGTGCATGCAGTGTTTAGTAAGTATACGCAGGTATTCAGTGTGCAAGAAAGATTTAAGAGTGAACGGACGCACAAATTCTGCTAGAACTATTTAATTTGAATATCACCATTTTCACGTTTAAATGAAATTTGACGTCGACTACTGATATGATACTGATTAAAACATCTAACATACGCATTGAAAACATTAAAAATCTCACTACATTCAGTGGACGCCGCAGGGTGGTAGTTTGTAAAGACGCAAGAAGTCCTTCGCGATTTATATATATATATATATATATATATATATATATATATATATATATATATATATATATATATATATAACGTAATAACACACGCACAATGATAATCTAAAAAAAAAAAATACCTATCTAAAGGAATACGTTTATAATTGGCATCTCAACATACATACATACACAAGTAAGATAGACCTCGTTATTAAACTTACTAACGAACATAGAAGGTTTCAAAATTCATGATACCCAATCTCTTTGAGGCTTGCTAAAATTCATACCCGTCATTATCTCGTTAGAGCCAAAATACGGACGAAAAGTCTGGAATGATGACCTAAAATGCTTTTGTCTTTGTAAAATGAGGAAATTAGAAGGCCATATTTCGCAGGATGTACCCGTTTTTTTTAACAAATGCTTTTTATTAACGTACATGACATGAAAGCACAGGGGCTTGTGGCTAAATAATACCAGCCGCACGGGTCGATCTATCAGGTTAAGCTACGCTTGCCGTGGTTAGTCCTTGGATGGGTGACCATCTATTCATACCAAGACCCCTGCGTGCCTAGGAAAGCACGTTAAGCCGTTGACCCCGGTTGTCATTTGTAGATCTTTGACAGTTGTTACGAGTCGTCAGAAGCCTGAAAGTCTGACAATCAGTCTTACCAAGGGGTATCGTATTACCCAGTTACTGGGTTGTCGAGGTCATATAGGCAGTCGCTCCATATAAAATACTGGTATTCATTCTGCATCTGGTTAGACTAGAAGCCGACCCCAACATAGTTGGGACAAGACTAGGCAGATGATGACATGACATGGAAGCACATTGTAAGCTTCTTTGATATTTTTTTACTAACCTTTTTCAACAGTACAGCAGTTTTCGAACTTCATAGGCTTTAAGAAAGCCCACCTTTCGATGTTATCGTTACCTTTCAATTATTCCTCTGCAAGGCAAATGCCTCTTTTTTTATACAAGGAAGGAACGAGCATTAATCTCTTTGCTCGATAACTTTGTAACTTCATAGAAATAGCTTATAAATCGTTTCAATCGTCAAATTTGTCCAAGTATAATTTTCCAAATGTTACGATACTTGTAGAAATTTTAAAACAATACTTGCTATTTTTGCAGTCAAATTTTGCTCACATTTAAGCAATGACTTGAAGTCAACACATCTCATCTTTTACCGTCATATCATAACAGCCACTCGATGATGACTCGAAAATGGGCCTCCCGATGACAGGTTTACAATTAGATAACCGTCAATTACATGCTCAAATATAAACCAGAATTAACGTAGCCACGTACTGAGCCTAAGTAATCTAATTAACTACGACGAATTTGATCGGCGATCCATCGATTTTAAAAGAAGAAGAATTAACAGGCAAGCGAAAAACTGGCTTAACCGAGCTCGTGACTAAGTAATCACTTTTATTTTAAGTACATACGAATATTCTTTGCTTAAAAAATATACCTAAAAAAGAACGATTAAAATCTAAGTAGCTTTCAACACATCTGAGATTTCAGTCTACCGCTCCACTGACACTGAATTGTTAATGAGTTACTAAAACATTTACTAAAGGAAAGGGTTCCAGCCGTACTGAGAGGCGTCAAGGTAGAAAACCTTTAATACTTAATGTTCCACGAAATATTTAACACCGCTACTGCAAATGCGATAGTACGTATTCTTGTTTCATTTTTTATGGATTGATTGTCTACCTTTTAGACCTTTATTTGACATAATTATATCCTCAGACTAGCGACCTGCACCTGCTTCGCACGGTTTTTACGATTTGACAAAAAATCGAGATTTCTTTATTATTTTCATCATCATCATCATATCAGCCGAAAGACATCCACTGCTGGACATAGGCCTCCCCCAAGCACCGCCACTTCGACCGATTCTATGTTTCCGCATTCAGCGGATTCCTGCGGCCTTCACAAGATCATCGGTCCATCTTGTGGGAGGCCTTCCAACGCTACGTCTTCCGGTACGCGGTCGCCACTCTAGAACCTTTCGGCCTCATCGGCCATCTGTTCTGCGAACAGTGTACCCTGCTCATTGCCACTTAAGTTTGGCAATTCTTCGGGCTATGTTGGTTACCTTAGTTCTCCTGCGGATCTCTTCATTTCTGATTTGATCACGTAGGGACACTCCAAGCATAGCCCTCTCCATTGCCCTTTGGGTGACTTTTAGCCTTCTGATAAGGCCCATTGTGAGCGACAACGTTTCGGTAAAATAGTATTATTTTAAAGTTTAATAATTCTTTACTTCCAGAATAAATTCTTGAAATTATGGTGAAAACCACATCGAAATTCGTTATATATTGACATACGCGAAAACCGACTTTAATTTATCTAAACTAATATAATAAAGAGAAAAGATTTGATTTTTTGTATGTTTTTTTTGTAATGGATAAACTCAAAAACTTCTTGACCAATTTTAAAATTCTTTTATTATAGGTGTTTAAAAAGAATGTTTAAAATTAGTCAAGTAGTTATCACCTTCCACGCGAGCGAAAATGCGAGCAGAAGCTAAGAATATATATATAGAAGTGGGTATTTCAGAAACTGTACATACTTGATATACAAATCGGACAAAAAGTATGAGTTGGTGTACATAGCATGGAACAACGCGCCCGAAATTAAACGCTATAATTTATTTCTTCGTTTGTTATTCTGAATCATTATTTTGAAGAATGTTTTTTTTTTTATTGCAATATTTGGAATATTACCTATTTTATCTAACTAATCATTTTTACAGAAATAAATGTCATCAATATTAAAAAAAAAACGAATAACTTAATATCATGTGATCTAATGTTATTTTTCATATAAACTTCTTTTGTACCAATCACCTACACAAATTATTTGCCATGCATCCTTTTCTACTATTTTCTTTAAACGTAGAAGCCGTTCACAACAAATAAAGTTACTAATCAACACAATTACTTCCACTACCTTCACAACTCTCTTCACAAAATATAATCCTCACTGTATTATTCTCCTGTCTATATAAACAGCTGTTCCAGCCCTTCATTGAAGATTGTACTCGTTCCTTGATATTGTAGCAAATTGGAAAATCGACATCAAGGCCGAGTATCTCTTAGCGCAGCCTTCAGACAATTTCTACGTCTATTTGTTGTGAAGTATTAGATATACTTTCAATAACGTACACATAATAGTCCAGTTAATCAATTACTGAAGCTTTTGTAGGTCTTTCACTGCTACTTGTAAGCCTTATTATCTTACTAATTAATAGTTAATTAAGACCATGTCAGACACTAATCTGCATGGTCGTCATAGGCCTGACCTGGACAAGACAGTGTGGCTCTTGAGTTTGTCTAAGTTTTCCTTACCAAAGTAGTCAGATATGAACCTCTCATCTAGTTTTAAAACATACTTTATTTCTGATCTGTAAGTGTTTTTTTAACCTATTTACAGAAATAAATATTTTGTATGCAACTGTGAAAATGAACGTCTCATTACCCAATAGTTACCTACTTAAAATTAGTTACATTTTTTTAAGCAGCCTCTATCAATTGTGTTTTTGTTATATAATTGCAAAAAAATCCTCCACGTGGATGGACCCGCCCTACCTAACTAGAATTTAATATAAGTAATCACATCAATCTCAAAACAACAACAAAAATAATTTATGTGGTTTACGAATTTAATCTCGATTCAGTCACAGAACAAGGAAAAACACGAGAAAACTTTAGATTAATGCTATGGTGAAGTGAATGGGCAAATACACGCTTATTTTGACTGTAACTCGTAGTGTAAGTCAGCGTGAAGAGTAGCCAATGGGGTTGTAAATGGAAGTGTTATTTGCACTTGCGCAACTTTATGTGAGGTTTTATTGGTTGCTAAGTCGGAAGCGAGGATTTATTTTACGAAGCTGATTTGTTGGATTTAGTAGTTCGATTTTTATCATTTCTATAGAAACACGTAGGTAGTTATTGGATGATTCGTCGAATAAATTTAGAGCTAAATATAAGGTAGGAGGCAAAAACGACTGAAATTAATTTCCATGAATTAGGAATTATTATGTTACGAGTTAATCACATTATTACGAAACGTTTGACAAAATTCCCACTGCATTATTACTTTAGCGCTTCAGCTGGGAAGAAGAAGTGGCGCAACAAATTCCCCAGCAGCACAGCTATCTGTTCAGTTAGAAGAACTATTTACTACTAACCCATTGATAATTTTAAACACATTGATGTACGGTTATAAACTGTTAGGATAGGCACACATCAGCCATGCAGATATGAAGAGAAAATAACGCATGTACAGTAAACCGCAGACCAGAAGTACGAAGCACTAGCACTACGGAAACTATCCTCAATCTTACTGCTACGACATAAAAGCTTTGTCAATGACAAAGTGATTGAATTGAATTGATACACTGATGCGCGGTTTTCCATTTAAACTAAGTAAACATGATATCTTGCCGTCATATCAGGGAGCGACCTAACACTTTTGCTAATTAATCAAAAGCCTAGGCTCTGCTAATCCACAAGTCAGTTGATAACTATCAACAAACAATTTCGCTAATAATTATTATTCTTGTCTACGCTTGTTATTATTACTTAAGTCAGTTAGTAACTGAGCTTAACGACATTTTGATCGCCTGCCTAGCGTCTGGAATTTTCCATTACAAGGTTTGGTTTTGTCTCAGTGCTGTCATGAGAGATAACAATAAAATACTTACTATTATTTTGTAAATAAATGTGATGAAGGCTTTTTAGCAAAAAAAAAAAAACGTTACGGACTATATATTTTCTATTGAATAAAATAGACATGCAGAATTCTCATACTGAAAATACGTCAATCAACTCAGCGTATCGCAATCCATTGCTGGACATAGGCCTCTCCCAGAATGCGCCACAACACTCTGTCCTCCGCCTTCCGCAAACCAGTCTGTCCCAGCCAGCTTTTTAAGGTCGTTGGTCCATCTAGCTGGGGGGCGTGCCCCACACGTATTATCTTTTAATTCCAATCCACATAAACCTTTCAAAAACTCACTGTTTGCGAAATCATTGGCGAGACGAAACTACGAAACTAAAGAAAAGTAGATAAAAACTAAAGATACAGACGGTTTGTTTGAGTTCGTTCACAAATTGCGAAACTTGGCCTACATCGGAAAGTTCTGTGACAATATTTGAAGTTTACTCTTAAGGGATCTATCACATAAGCGATTTTTGAGCGGTGGCGATGAGCGAAAGATTACCGCCTGCCGCGAAGGAAGTTTCGTGAAAACCCCAGCCAACAAAAAGGCTATCAAGTGATTTTGTCAAGAGAACGCAACAGTGTTCCTTTGTTTTTTGATAGTTTTAATTGGTATCTCCTAATTGAAAGGCGTTAATATGGTTTCCTGAAGGTTCGACATGAACACTTTATTGAAAAAAAAAAAAAAAACATATTTGGCAATGACAAGTTGTAATCTCCTATCATTTTGACATTTCTTCTGACCTCTGACATTATGAATTTAGGAGATAATGAATTTTTGGCACAATTGTAATGGCGTTTAAGCATGAAATCGTGCAGTGAAACGTGAAAGTTAACGATAATGATAATTACATTTTTCAAAACCAAAAAGAAGTTAGGTATTGGTAAGCTTAAACTTGAAGCCCTAAGAAAAATAAAAGAAAGATTATCATAATGGTTATGTGTCTACGGCAGAGTTAAAAGTCGCAAGTGTGTCATCAGCCTACAGATTCTAAATCCCGTTAATTTAAGTTCAATCGCAGATAGTTTGACAGACTAACGATTTGTTAACCTTTTTTATTTAAGTGTCAGTAATAAACTTAAGGTTTCTTTTTGTTAAAGTTTAAATACTGGGAGTTTTAAATTGGATACTAATAAATTTACTTGATGCTCTGATTAAACTAAGAGGTTTTATTTAATAAGACTTGTTTAACTTTAGAATTTCGTTGTTGCCCAGTGTAAACAGGTATGAGGTTACCTCAATGAAAAATCAAGGAGGTCGTGAGTGAGTCTTTGAGGTGGTCATAGCGGCTAGTTTCTTTGTCTACCTAATGAAAGTAAACTATAAAAAGTATAAATTTAATTTAATTTAGTAGTTAGATTATGGGAAAAGTTTTTGCAATTTGTGGCTTTTCTAGTACTCTAATCTTGAGTGGTCCGCAAGAGTATTTTAATTCATAAACGAAACTGCATCGATTTTCATCGTAAAAAAAAATTCGTGTGAATTGACTTTTTTCTAGGATTTATTCCATCAGTAACATTTTTCTATAATCTGTGAATGCAATTTGCAATTATTTAAAAAGTTCAGGACAGTCTCCTTAGAACGTTTACCTGTAGCTACAAACGGTTCAAGTAATTTACCTTGTACTACAGGTTACGGATGTTAGTTGTATCACCCCATGTAAAAGACTTGGTACATAATTCAGTCCAATCGTGTTAGATTGGAAACTAACTACTGCAGAAGAACCTAGTTTAGAAAAGGCTATCTTGTGATGCTATGAGCTTCAGATAATGGTCAAGAAATTAAGTTTATTCCGTTACAATAATTCTTCAACTTAATTCTTAATTCTAAGGAACATAATTTCCTGCGAAATGAACCGATCGTGTTTTACTTACCAAAACGTGTATCGAAATACGAGGATGCAAATTATAACAAATTAAAAGTAACTAAAACCCGGTGTTTTGTTAATATTCATATTTTGACACCTCCAAATTCAACGAAGCAATTTAAAAATTGAAACATGACGCCTTTGCAGTTTTTGTAATAAAACAAACTTTAACAATAAGGCTATCTGTAGGAATTTCCGGGAAACGCTGCATGAAATACTATTTATTCTTTCAGCTTTTAACGTAACAGTTTTTAAACTAGTTTCGTGATATAGTTCTACTGTTTCCAGTCAAATTGGGAGGCTAAATGTATTTGTACGACTATGTTCTGTGATTTATAACGCTAGCTTTTAAAAGCAGTGGTGACCTAGTGATACCTCTGGGACACCAACTTACAAGTTGTAGGTCATGAGTTTGAACTCGACAGGAACTTTACTTTGCAATTTATTTCATCACTACTGCTCTCAAGACGCTAAGGGAAATCATCTTGAGGAATCCGGCATGTCCTAGAACCAAAAATTTTGAGACGTGTGACATCCCAATCCGCACCGGGCACGCGTTTTAGTTTATGGCTCACTCTCTCTTACAGAGAGGAGCCTTTCCAGGAGGCGTTCCAGCAGTGGGGAAGTATAAGCTGATTATGCCAACCTTTGTCTATGACAGTTTGTAAACCAATCAGTTGTCTTTGCATACCTTTAAAAATTAGCTTTCCTGAAAATCATTTCTTTTCTCTTTTAGTGAGACAACCAGTCAGTTAGTCACGGAACAGGAATAATGAGCACCATGGCTGGTATTATTGAAAAATATGACAAGACAAGATAGTCTGTGTTATAAACCTTTTCAGGTCAGGGTTAGTGATGCAAACAAAGATAGTTATTTGAATTTGAAAATTATACTCTCGAACACCACAGTTTGTTTATACATTCCGTTAAGGTTTTCTTATGCCCAACCAAGGACGAGTAAGTTAACTACGGGATCACGTTTTGATTGTTTGCAGTATTTTTAACCGAGTTCAAAAAAGGAGCAGGTTAAATGCTGCATGTATTTTTTTTTGTTTTTATTTTATTTATCTACATCGATATTATCGTCAAAAGTGGACCGATTTCGAAAAAAAAAAAAAAAACATATATTAGAGGAAACTTGCGTGGTGCCATATACATTTTACTTTGCTTAGGTAGTTTATGAGTTAGCTTCGATAATACGTATTTAATCCACTTTGTTTATCTTGATAATGTTATAACACTTCCTGTCACTGTTACTCCTGCGTTGAAATTTTTCGTCGAATATAAAAAAAAAATGCTGTTTCTTAAAAAAGTGCCATACCTTCGCGGTCAAAATGTATGGAACAGCTGATTTTTTTTAAGGGTCCCTGCCAACCTGTATAAAAATATAATATAATATGATTAGTAATTATTTAAAGTAAGCAAAGAAAAATCAACAACATACGTTACTAGAATATTATATTGATATAGCAAGTAGTGCTATACAAATTTGGGGGTACCAATACGAAAAAGAGTAAAAAAAAAAACGAAAAAAGAATTCGTACTTGTGTTTTTCTTTTGGAAGTCGGTTGTTTTTTGTTCTTAATAAGTGCTTTAATATAAAAAACTTAGATCCCTATGTCACCGTATGTTAGTTTAATGATTATGGCAATGTTGACTTTATCTGTTTTGTGTGTGGGAATTTCCAGACTGATATTTAGAATTAAAATTTTATTTTTATACGTATCTAAAAGCGTCGTTATCGTGACACATAAACTTTGACCTTTTTTAGGTACATCAAGAAAAATATGCAAACAGGAGAACATTCTAAATAAAATGTATTACTGAATAAATCTGCAAGCATTTTATTTCTGCCTAGATAACATGAAAGTATTCAGTTAACGTTTCACTGTCGCGATGTGAAAAAGTCGTACACGTATGTAGATATTCTTTTGTATGCATGATACAATGAAACTGTGTTAGAAATAAAAATGAAATGTGTGATCTGCTACGAACGCGGAGCAGGCAGGCGTAGCCTCGTAGCAGCGTAGAGCTTTCGTAGCCAGACGATCCGTGAATGCTAGAAATAGAGAATGTTCTTTATTTTGTACTTATGTGCAAAACAGATATGTGAAAGGTGAATTTATTGAATATTTAGTGAATATTTATGAACTTTAAGGATAAAAGCGGACGAAACGTTACTTTTTTTGTAGAAACGGTCTATCCACTAGAATGTTCGGGTAGTGCTATTTTACTAAATCAATATTGCTTATTAATAAAACTAGTGAAAGATAACATAAATTATTTTACAGAACAAACACTGCGCCTAAAAAAAATATGTAAGTTGTAGGAGACACTAATTTGTTATTTACTCTATAAATTGAAGATAGTATCCTGTTTAAAAGTCATTAGTTTGTTTTAAATATTTATCTCCATAATTGTCAACAAAATGCCACTGGACCCTCATCAGAGATAATTTAGGTATGTCCCATTTGACACCTACTCACGATAAATAAATGAAAGCTATTATAATTAGAAACGTGTTTAAATAAACATTGCCCCTCCAGCCTTCTGTTACAAAATTACGTTCAACTCTGGAAGGCTTTCACAAAAAGGTTACAATTTGTTTAAAAAATTATTCGCTGGGAATTGTTTTCGCTGTAATTCTGAAAATAATAGAAAAAGGAAAAAGGCCAATGTAAATAGTGCCTTAAAATAGACGAGGACTATAGTTCTTCTTTTGTTTAATTTAAATTTTAGTGATTACTTAACAATGATATCAGGAAAAAACAATTACAGCAATCTCTCTCCTAATTTATATACCTGGATATAAATAGTATTAAACAAAGTCGCTTTTTGTATGTGTCTGTATGACCGCTTACTTCTACTAAACTATACAATGGAATTTGATGCAGTTATCACCATCATCTAGATAATTTTTTCCGGAGAGTTTATGTGTATAATACACTAGCTTCTGCCAGCTCTTCGTCCGCGTAATATCTTTATAATAATTTATATATTACTCAGTGATAATATTCAGCATTCTACCGATGAAAGATTTTTTATAATCGGTCTTTTTAGAAATCTATTTTTCTCTATAATATTAGTGTAGATTAATATTTAACTTAGATATAGCACAAAAATCTGGATATTTTGACATGTCGCCACATCAGTAGATTGCACCCGTGCGAAGCATGGGCGGGTTGCTAGTCTAAAATAGAGTAACTATCATAGACCACTGTAGCACATTGGCCTTTCTAAATTGCATTCCACTTAGCAAAGATCGTCGCCCCATTTTGCCTGAGGGCGTCTCACACGACATTGCCAATTTGCGGTCTGGACTCAAGAACACATTGGTCCTACGGCCATTACTGAAATGATTAATAAAATCATCTTGATCGAATTAAATGCTGATATATCTACTGTTTAAACAAATTGGTTCTTTTAATACATTTATTTCGTATCGAAGAACCACGATGTAGTCGTAACGTCTGCATGGCAAGGAGTTGCCATCGCTTCATTCCAATTGATTGCACAGAAATTTGTGCATAGTTCTGCACAAAACTTTCTCGACGGCGACGTTTTGCACAGATCTTCGTGACCCAAAAAAGTATTAAAATCTGAATAATAGTACTTTGGTCTCGTGTTTTTTCATAGAGCTAAAGGTTCTCGGTTTTCGCTGATGGTTTAAAATCTCATGACATGTAATTAGGGTTGAACTTATTGTTATTTTCTGGGCACAATTCCAAATTCCAAGGCGACTAGGAATTTCATAAAGATCCACTATGTCGTACGTTCCTTGTTATATTTTTGTGAGGGAATTCTCATGGATACTTTTCGCCTAGGAAAGGTTTTCTTACATGATAAAATGTAAAGAATCTTGAACCAAATTAAACCCGCATAAATAATTATAATTGTCCTATCCTCATTCCAATTTTAATTGGTATGCAACAAGGATTTTTCTTCCATACTACCAATCATCATCTCGGTAGTCACTCCCTTTCTAACCACATCATCTTTCACACAGTCCATCCACCGTGTCTTTGGTCTTCCCCTACTCTTATATAGTCATCCACATTCATATTTAAAACTTTCCTCACGACAATTATTTTAAACCCCACTTGTAATCAGTGATGAAAACACCACAGAAGTCGAGTCAAGGTCAAGTTTAACAATAATGGTAAAAATATTGCGTAGTTTTCACTTTAACTTGATTTACGCAACTCACACGGTGCGCGGCTAAAAGTCTTTGAACTTTTATTCCAGATCAGACAACATCACAAAGTTTGTGAAACTTGAGAATTTTGTCAGAACTTCCATTTACATGGTAATCATTCGGAGAGGGAATCATATAAATCTTAAAATATGACTGCGTACAAATCACGTTTGAATTTTATAGTGAAGCAACTTATTTTCCTTTACTTACTACACATTTATATGTGAAAAATTGAAGAGTCTGGGATATATGTAGATTTGACTCCTATTAAATTAATAGAATGGAATGTGTTTCATTATGATCTATTAAACAAAAACACAGCGGTAGCACATCATACGAGCCAACCAACAGAAAAGTACAGGAGTTACATAATTACGAAAAAACAAACTAATAACAAGGTAATATTATGAGTACATCACTTCAAAAACTCCCAAACGCAGTCCTCAACAGTTGTTCATTTTAATTCTAATTACAAACACACTTCAGCTTCAATGGAGTTAGTTATTTTATTTCTCGAAGTTTGCGATCGCGGAACGTCGAACTGCGGAGAGTTGTTCAGAAAAGTGTGACATTTTTATATTGCTTCAGGGATTGTTGTGTATCACTACACAGCTGGACGATATGAAATTGGTGATTGTTAGAAAAGAAGTAGATTTCAAATGTATCATTATTTAGCGTTAATAAACTCTGTTTGAGTAAGGATGTCAATTGATACGATAAAATACGTACCCAATCTAAAAAAAAAAACAACCAAATACGTAATTTTCAATTAGTCACACACACACTATAGCTAACCACTTTTACGATTGGGTATTGTGTTACCCAGTAACTGGGTTGTGGAGGTCAGATTGGCAGTCGCTCCACGTAAAAATAAAACTGGTATTCAGTACATCCGGTTAAACTGGAAGCCGACCCCAAAATAGTTGGGAAAAGGCTAGGCAGATGATGAGCTGGGTCGGCTGATTGGCAATACCTCCCCATAGTCGGCCAATCACTAATAAGTATTTATAGTTTAACATGTATGTAACATAGAGGTCTATTCTTAAGATTAACTGCATCTGACCTCTCACTTAAAGTGCTAAGTCATCACTTCATCTCGTTAGTTAATACCTCAGCCCCTTCACAAACCACTAAGCCATCCCCAAACATTTCTATTCTATCCTCCTTGGGACATCTGTACCACAAACGGACATCACAATCAAGGACACTTACGACAACACGACAAATCAAATGGCTCCCTAAAACTCTAATGTCTCGCTGGGGAATGTCCAGAGATTTATGTCCAGGAGTCTGGGACTTTGCTGGGCTGTCGTGTCGTGGTGAATCTTAGGGCGAGCTCTTAGACTAATTGTCGGATGTATTTTGTTTATACAGGACGCCATTCTTTAAATGTCATGACCCTTTTCCAAATGTCTTTATTTGAATGGTAAATCAATGGTCAATGGTTTTCTCAGGAGTATTGCTAAAGGAAATTAATGGATTGCAAAGGGAAGGGTTTCTCTGTCGATTGATTGGTTTCCGATTCACATTTTAAAGACTAAAAAAATACTAATACCTACGTATCATTGTAACTGATATTGTTAATGCGAACCTCTCTGTTTGATATGGATAAACTACAAAATCGCTTCTATAAAATATGGCAAAGAAGCACAATGGATTAATTTCAGTCTAACGACTGTGCGCATTTGATATTTGATTTATGTGCATTAAACGTATGGTAAGCCGGCTAATTTAGCCGCAAAACTATGTGTACATCCAACAGACAACTGTAATAATATTATCATTTTGTAAGAAGTTTACCTGCCCTTTACTTTTATTTATCCAACAGTAACTTGTAACATAGAACGATAACAATAAAAACTTCCATAACTCAATTCCCCGTATAAAATAAACATTTTAAAATAAAATTTAAATCATAAAGCATGAACACTAACAAACCACGTCCTTTTTATTATTAATCAGTTTATTTCAGATAAAATTAATCCATACAAATACAAATTATAAAAATACAGAGAAATAAATGAAATACAAAAAAAATATACATTATTACAATCATAGGTACCTATTATGTTAGTAAAATCTTATGCACTATGTTAGTCAACACCCATCACAATAAGCATCCCTTTGTTTTGGGTTGGGCAATCTGCACGAGATACAACTATCTGCAGGATACTGTTGCTACTGCCTCGCACGCGCTGCAACAAGGAGGCTACTCTCTTCCGTATAACCGAACAAAAGCTGTCGCGTCTCCGCAAACATTCCGGATGCACTACAATGGTGAGGTAGCCACATCAGCATCCTGAAGACGTTGTTGTATTGGACACGCAGAGCACTAAAAGAAAGAAAGAAAAAGTATTTATTTGGACTCGCATTAGCATCCCGGCGAGTAAAGGTTACCCACAGACTGCTAGAGAATAACGATTGGCAGTACGCCTTGAAAAGAGTAATTTTCACTAAACTCGAGCAGCGAGAAAACCTGCGTGTGTTAGAAAGTGCGGTATACAGTATAAGTGTATATATAGGTGTTATCCAAATTAGCAAGCTTTGAGTGCCAGAATGATTTCTGGTTATTTACCGTGTATAAAAGTTCTGATGAATATGTTTTGTGAGGAGAAGATTTCATGAAGTAAAGCACAGAAAGACAAGGCAGACATTTATTTAATCAGACTTGAGAGTATTCAATCTGAAATCTAAGTCTTCATAAAGAAGAAGGACAAGAAATTATAGTATTCCATCAATACATTTATATAAATTGTCCTTATCTCAAAGACAGTTAATTCTATCTCTTGAACCATTACTCAAAATAATAGCAAAATTATAAATAACAAGGAAAAGAATATGGTATTATACAATTTAAGATATTAGCAATAATATACCATACACAACAACATAATCCTAATAAGCAATAATTGCGGTATAATATCAAATTACTCGTGACACATGTTCGATCTATTCCATATAATAACGGCAGTAGAACCAACCAACTGAACGTCTACCGAGCTACTGACTATTCAATCACTTGATCCAAGCGGTGTATACCATGGTCCACACAGCTCAAAAGCCCAATAGAAACTGACTTCCCACTGCAAGCTCCGTCTTTTATAACATCGGTTCTTGTAAACAAGGTGGGGTGATCACGTGACAATCGTTTGAAACAGCTTATTGTATTAAATTAGCAATATAAAATCTAAGATATACTACAAGCATCATCAAATATCACGTAATCATTTATAGTAATAACATCTAAATGTATTTTACAAGTTAAGTGTTATTTTTAGGTAAATACATTACCTAGTCAAATTAGGTACTTCTACATTGGTCCCAAGCTTCGTAAATGTGATAGATGTCATTATCAAACAAACAATATTTTAATGTTATACTAACCTCAAAATTAATTATCTAACACGTGCAACCATAAATTCCTCCTATCTGCCAATGCTCTGCGCTCCCTCTTTATGTCTGCATCATCCTGCAACTCTTCTGTCACAATGTGGACAGAAGAGTTGCAGAAACTTTTGAAGAAGAATTTCCTCATTTCTGTTTTATAAGAGAGTACAGGGTGAACGAAGTTTGAGCAAAAAACTAGGTTATTGAGAACTTTTCAAGTCACATTTAAGATAGAAACCGTCTGTATATTATAGTAATGGAATTGTCTGTTTTTCTGCCTACTTCCACTAATGAGAAATGTTTTATGTACTATAATATTATAATACTCGGACCGTAAATGGGTTTAGCTAACGGAAGAAACAAGTAGCGTTCACAAATGATACCTACTCAGAATTCCTAAAAATAATCTAGTTTTTTTTATTGCACCGGGCTCTTAATTTTCAAGAAATTTCTATTGCACGATTTCATAATAATCTAAAAAGAAACATAACTGGCAAGAAATCTTATAGATAATCACTTCCTTAAACTACCAAAAATAATGAGCCGACTCCTCCAATATAATTATTTCCTTAATCACCTTTCGCTAACCCTTATATTTTACGAGCCATAATAAATAACAAACTGCTTTACCCAATACTTTCCTTATATCCCCAAACAAAAAGAAAGTTATTCTTCCCAAAGTAATCAGATAATCGAACCAATAAATACTTATAATAAATAAGGTAATTTACTTACACGATAATATGAACTTAGATTACTGATAGAAAGAAACAAGAAAAGAAAAAATTGTGTGATCTAAATAATTGTATGAGGATCACGCATGTAATACCCGAAGAGTTAAGCAGAGGTGACCTATTATAAAGTAACATTACGCCAGTTATGTTGAAGTCCCATGTAATAGGGGACGAACCTATTGCCATCAACCGGGCACAAATCCACACTCCGGGCTGCTACTGAGAAAAAATAATAATTAGTCCAATTATGGATTGTTTAAGGTCGAGAAAATCCGCTGGATGTATCCATCGTTGTGGCTATTTGGGGGAGGCTTATGGCCAGCAGCCAAATTTCGAAATTTAGAATATTTTATTTCACATAAACCTACCTAGTACCCATGTACTTATGAAACGTCAGAAGCTAGGTGCACGGTTCCAATTGGTCGTTTCCTATGGAGAAGAGCCGGAAAGAAACGCCACGGTTACTCTTAAAAAAAAAATTGGCTTTTACAATATTTTCAAATAACAGAGTTAATAGGTATGGGATGACAGTGTAGGTCTTTCAACAAGTACCAGGTACTTAACGAATTAAAAAATCGTCAACAAATCTACAGTCCACTAAGCCTACAGTGACCGTCTTTATCTTTCTGTTAAAATAAAGATGAGAGCACTTATCTCGCTAAATTACTTCAGTGGGTTACTGTCCAGCAATGAGGCTCTCGCACATCTGGGCAGGCCGCACCGCGTGTGTAAGTGATCTAGGAGGATTTTTTCAATGCATTCGTTGCGTTGCGGCGCCGCCTGTCCAAATATGCGCGAGCCTCATTGCACTGGAGTGAGCAACAGTTCAAATACAAATTCGAAATTTTAACTTTTCAGAAACAATTACTGCGTTGCGGTGCGCCCCGCCACAGCTTCTAATGTGCTTTGGTGCATTTTTGCAATGTGGTGCGCTGCAGATCGCCGCGGCAATAATGTGCGCTTAGCTTAACACGCGACGATGCGGAACGCTGAGGATACATTTTAAGTGCATTATCAACATGATAAAGCTGGAAATAGAACTCACGACCTTTTTTTCCCCAATCACCCGTGCCAACTATTGGGCTTGAACAGACACGAATTATACCAACACATGCCGTGCATAAAATATGAGTCAACCAGAAGCGATGGTTTTGTTCACTATTTTCGTTTTCTCTTAAACCATCCGCCATTTGTATCTGTTACTTGTTTATTTACTGTAGCCATTTTTTCTTTGATATAGGTATGTTATAGATTTCAACGAAAAGTTCCTTTTGTATAGGCCGTTTTTATTAAAAACTCTTAAGGTTACACTTGCTTCTGACATGTTCTGGCGAAGTATTTTGTTATAAGGCCCTTTGTACCCGGCACGGTTTGTTTATGGTACGGCGTATAAACCTTGCCGTAGAAAAAACGTGGCGGTCAACAAGCTTCCATAGTGATTCATACAACACTGACGATCGTGCCTACACGCGGCGAATAAGCCGTAGTTTTTCACGGCAAAAAAACGTGTGTACAAAGGGCCTGAGTTTCCTTTAGTGAAAAATGTTTTCTTCTTAATTAATCGTAAACATTAGAAATTGATTGCTTCTTATATTTTGAGCACATACTTGAAGACAATATCTTATTTAATTCTGTTATTGAACCACTATTACTAAAATATTTGTCATGCTATAAATAATTTATTGCAAACAAATAGTACATTATTGCAAAGGCCGTGAAATAGGCAATTGCAGGTCGAGTAAAAGTTTGAAGGCCGAGCCGTAGGCGAGGACTTCACTAAATACGAGACAGGCAATTGCCATTTCGCTGAGGCATATATAGTACTTTTCTTAAAAGAATGCAGGGAAATAAAACATACTATTTATATTATACATTTAATTTAATTAATATTAAAATTTATATTTATTATGTATGTAAATAACAAATAAAGACGAATTTTCAGCTTTGCCGCCAATTTTCTATTTATCATCTGTGCCGAAAGGCAAACGCATTTATGGCTATACAGCCACGTGAATGCAATTTGTACTAAGCAAAGAGACTTACTTTGGTATGCCAAGAATGATAAAAGAGATCCAATCAAAGAGTATTTAATAACCCCAGATCGCCGTTTCATACAACATTGCTGGAGCGTTGTAATGTTCTAAATTCAAAAAACGCTCCTGCAATGGATTTGATTTTCTTTGACCGTAAATTCTATACCTCGCGTGTTCTTTTTTCGAAAATAATGACTATTTCCATGCATGTTTGAGAAAAACTAATTTACTTCCCACTGTAGGTCTCGAATTTTTTAGTGCTAAAACATAAGAAAGCTACCAATACATCATAAGGCCATCGTGCATGATGAACCTTTACTTTACTTTTTCAAACACATCAAGTCAATCTGCCTAGCCTTCTCCCAACTATGTCGGGATCAGCTTCCAGTCTAACCGAATGCAGCTGAATACCAGTGTTTTACATGGAGCAATTGCCGAAGTAACACTCAGTAACTGGGTTGTGGAGGACAGACAGGCAGTAGCAACACAATACCCCTTGGTAAGACCGTTTGTCAGATTTTCGGGCTTCTGTCGACCTGTAACAACTGTCAAAGATCCACGAATGACAGCCGAGACCAACGGCGTAACGTGCTTTCCGAGGCACGGAGGGGTCTCGGTATGGAAAGATGGTCACCCATTTATTGGTAAAGATATAAAACTCTAAATTCAGACTTATAACAATCGGTAAATAACATAAACCGCCCATTTATTCTTTTAATTACCAACAGCTTTGTTTTCTACCCACAATGCCAAAGTTTTTCATTTAACCCGTATCTCCATTAACGCATAATACCTACGTTTGAAAATGGGTTAAAACGCAAACATTTACTAATTTCACAATTCAACGGTCGTATTTCAACATAGCCTTATCTAAATATTAATTTGCTATCCCTAATGACTATCGATAATTATTATTATTATATAACCAATAATCACTAATATTATTGTACAATTATGTTTTTTGTGTTGTTTATTGTTAAGTGATTGGAGGTGGTTTTGTATATTTATTTTCGAGCAGTAAATTAAATCACTGATTGGAAATTATCAGGTCTACTAACTAGCTTCATTTAAATAAAATATCACCCAAATGTAAAATGTATCACTGGGTAGTAAAGGTCTTTTCAAATTTAATAGAACACAGCATTTCTCGCCGAAATGCATTTGACGTGTTCCATAATTGTGTTGGACACTTATCATCACAATAAGAAGGAATTTGAAGGACATAATAATCAAATGCTTCATCTGTTTAAAAGATTCGTCTGCTCGACAACGTTAATAACGCAATGAATATTGTTAAATTGTCAAAGTGAAAGACACTGCCATTTTATGTAAGTGTGTTACGCAATTAAGCTACAAGGTTCGACATGGGTTTCAGTTATTACTCTGTAAGTCAGCGCAGTGCACAAGTACTTTAAATGTCCTGCATACCATAATCAGCCTATAATGTTCCCACTGGTGGGACACAGGCTTCCTCTCTACGAGAGGGCGTGGGCTGTAATCCACCACGCGGGCTCAGTGCGGGTTGCTATATCACATGTCTTCGAATTTTTTGTTCTAGCGAATGCCTGTTTCCTCACTATATTTACCGTCACCGTTTTGAGAGTAGAGGTGATGAAATTATTAACATAAAGTAAAGCATTTGACAGGGTTGGAACCCATGACCCAACTCGTATAAGTAAGTCGGGGCCGTTACCCCTGGGCCACCACTGTTCTATGCTCTGCTCAGCTCATTGTAAAAATCTGGACATTAAGGGATTTATTTAAAAATGTTGATTAAATTTCAGTGACGATCAAATGTCAAGAAATGTAAAAGGTCGATAATCATTACTTAACTTTAAGCAACGTTTATATAAACTCCTATGTCTTAAATCGACCCACCGCTGAGCTAGAACCATCCTTATGAACTTCTGAATGGGTCTAAAGTTAACATTTTACTAGGGACCCGCCCCTACTTGGCACGCTTTTTACGATTTGAAAAACCACCAACATTTCTTTATTATATATACGTAAGTTTAATATTCATGTTTTATACACCTAAACCTTTAGGATTAAATTTTCTAAATAATGTAGCTTTTTTCGTAGTTTAGAATTACAACGCATACAGACGGACACAAAAAGACGCTTCAATTTATTTATAAAATGTATAGATATTCGAGTAGATGTGCTCCATTCATTACCTATTTATACTGTAATCAATCTTCTCTTCCCGTAATCTCATTAACTAAAACTGTGCATATCTCATTTGAACCGTCGGTGTGAGAAACAAAGCGATTCGGTATTTTTGTGGTCAAGAGGAAGTAGTGACAGGGGTTGACAAAGGTATGCGTGGTCATGTGGAAAGGTTTAGAAAACGCGATTAAGGAAATGATTTATACCGTTAATGTGGTAGAGAATATACTTATAAGTACGGGAAAGGAATCCCTTATAGGTACGTTCAGTGAGGAATCGATAAGGATCAACATATGTACACTAATAATTAGTCTACGTATGATACGAATAATTATTTATTTATTTATTTATATATACTTTATTGTACACCACAAAAATACATTACAAAAAATACACAAAACACTACAAAATATACAATGGGCGGCCTTATCGCTTTCCGCGATCTCTTCCAGGCAACATTAATTTATTGTATTAAGTTTATTTTCTTTTTGTACTCAACGATTGCTACTTTCCAAATGTAACTCCGTACTAATTTGTATAAATTAGAAAATGTAATAGTAGAGAGAGCCCTGCCGGCCATAACACAGGTTTAATCTTAGCTTGGGTGCCGGTGGAGATAGAAAGTTTTTGTTAAAAAAAAAACCATTTTTTTTTTCAATTGAGGATAGTTTTTTTTCCACAATCTTCATTTAATGAGGACGCCTAATTACTTTCAATCAGTGTGGAGCTTGTTTCATCGCGATAAATCATTTAGTTTAATAGTTAAACCGTTTTGTTAAAAAAAATCTTATTTTGATAAAGGTTTTTCTTTTGTTTCTGTGGATTTTTCAAAATCAAGTATCGTAGTTTTAACATGATATCACGCCTGCAGTCTCAAAGGGTTAGGCACAGGTGTATTGTGGTTTTGTTGGTACTAAAAGCAGGTATAGTGATTTGGAAATCGACAGAATCTATTTCTACTTCAATTTCACTCTGACCTAAAACGGATACGAGATTGCTTCCAATTCAAAGATCGTTGGAAGCAAAACGTTTCCTAAAATAGTAGATCGTCTAGACTACTTTATAAAAGTTGGATGTTCAATTAACTTGGCGATTTGATTGCTCAAGGCAACTGACTGACAATGAATTAATAGGAGACAAGAGTACGTGTAGAAAACCGAAACTAAACAAAAAATAAAAGCGAAATTGATTTTGTTTGATTGTTTGTTACACTATCACGCAAAAACGGCTCAACAGATTTGGATGAAATTTAACACACGCGTAGATCATAATCAGATTAGCACATACTTTTATCCAGATATTCTCACGAGATCAAGACTTATGTGGGTGAAACCGCGGGGCGCAGCTAGTAAAGAATAAGTCTGGTAATTTAAGGTGAGGTCTATTACAGATCAGCCCCTGCTTCGCACGCTTTTTATGACTTTACAAAACACGAAGATTACTATAATATATCTAAGTTAAATGTATTACACATAAATCTTCCATAATAAATTCTCTAAATGATGTTATAACATGACCACAACGACAAACACGAAAACGGACTTCAATTTATGGTAGTTATTATTTAGTAGTTATTAGTTAGTAGTTATTATACACATGTAGCAATAAACTGATAATAACGCTGATCAATTTGTGAATACATTCAAGTTTGAGTCTAACTGAAGTCAATTAAATGCATCGCTATTTTCTATCTAAAAACGAATGAAGTAGATTATGATATAAAAATGCTAAGCAAGTGAAATGGAAACAAGGAAGAATATTTTAGCTTCAGGTTTATACAAAAAAATAGTACCTACAAAGCTTGATACTTGTTTTTCTCTATTGGATTCGTATCTGTTCATTATATCTGTAGACAGTACTTTTTTAAAGAATTATAGGACTAAAAATATGTATGCATAAATAAACGAACGGACTATTTATTCATCTCAGCAATATGCTACGTACATAACTCATAAAGGGCATATTTTACTTGTTCGCTTCAGTAATTTAATATTTTCTTGAATAAAGCCAAAAATAAAGTAGGAACATGTATTTTTGACACAACTCACGTAGTGCTGACATAAACAAAGTCAGTATTAAATGTATTATCATATGGTAAAATGTCGTAAAAAAGATCTTTTATGTGTGATTTTTTATGTCACTCTCGTTTCTTATGTTGTGTAACGTCGGCATCAAAATCGACTGCGCAATTTATGTCACTATTTTTTTTCCTTTTTGTGTATGTACTTAGACGTGAACAGAAATACGTTAGGATTCTTCTAAAAACGAACATGAAATGAAGGATTCTTAATTTCTTAACCATCAGATAGATTATTTCGAGTAGAGGAAGACCAAAGAAACGATGGATGGACTGTGTGAAAGATGTTATGGTTAGAAAGGGGGTGACTGCCGAGATGACGTTTAATAGAGAAGAATGGAAGAAAAAGACTTGCGACGACCCTCAAATAGATTGGCATAAGGACAGGAGAATAATGATGATGGTTCGAGTATATTACTTATCTATTTCAACCATAGCTAATTAATTACTGTTTGTTTTGAAGTATTTTTTTTTTTGTAAACGCGGTCGTGCTCTTTATTTAGATAAAGTTACGGATCAATGTTCTATACAAGTATTTTTCTTCCACCAAAACCGCGCGACGAGCGGCGTCTTTGTGTCGCGTCGCGTGTCGCGCCTGTTTGAAAGAGCCTTTAAGATACCGCTCAACAAAGATACCGCTGCTCAACAACTCAACAAAGATACCGCTCGTCGCGTCGCAAGTTTTCAGTTCACCGAAAACCCGGAGTGCCACCACTTTGTTTTCTTTTTTTATGTTACCAGTTTGTTGTCGTAGTTAATATGTATACTCATGCCAAATTACAGCCTTCTAGTACTAACAGTCTATGAGCTATACCGCGGACAGACAGACAGACATGGCGAAATTATAAGGGTTCTTTGTTGACTATGGAACCCTAAAAACCCAATAACATATTGCCCGTCCTGGGAATCGAACCCAAAACCTCATGCTCAGTAATAGCGCTTGCGACCACTTGACTAACGAGGCAGTTCCCGTAAAGTTCAGAAAAACACAAATTAGTCCGCAAAATACACCTCACACGATGTTAGTCACCAAAAACTGTCCAGCTCTAATATATTTAGTCTCGCCTGTTATTGTATTAGTTGACATCTAATTTAGGCCCTCCAGACTGAACTAACTACATATTTTAGCTTAATTAAATTTCATTTTTTGTGGGAGGGTAAACAAAGTTTATTATATTAGCTCCGAGCTCAGTTTGTTTACCTAAGCTTCTAAGTTATGATCACAAGTTACTTTATCCCGGTGTATTTACGAGGAGTTATGAATTATAACTATAAGCTAATAAACCTCATCATTTTGCACGATTCATAATGCGAAGCATTAGAGAGTGCTCTGCGAACGAAAAATTTGTTTTGCCCCCTTTCTGCAACTGTTTTTATTGTAACGTTCCTGCTAGTACATAGAACCTACTTCACGTATATACCATTGATTAGATAATTTAATGGAGATTAATTCTGTACTTTTCAAGCATTTATTTAACACATGCAGAAATGAAAAACATCATAATAAATTTAAAAATCATTCCGTCAATCAAATGAAACCTGAAAACATTATAACTTGCGAAAAAATCTGTTAATTGAGTCAATTCTTTTTTAATAGATTCGTTCCAGCTATGGGAGGAACCCTATTAAAAATGGCTCTTTTATACAAATAATTTTAATTATAATGAATAAAAAACGAACTAATATAAATATCTAAGCAAACCTAAATAGTCTTTAAAAGTACGTAAAGATTGAGTACTTAAATATTTATTTTATTTTGCTTTTTAGTATTTTTGTTATCAGGGCAGCAGAAATACATAATCTGTGAAAATTTCAACTGTCTAACTATCATGAGATACAGCCTGGTGACAGATGGACAGACAGGCAGACGGACGGACAGCGGAGTCTTAGTAATATGGTCCCGTTTTTCCTTTTGGGTACGGAACCCTAATATAATATTCTAATAATAGTATAGAATATTCATTTTAATATTCATACTAATTCCATGTAAAGTACTAATAAAATTACATGCTGCCATGATAGTAGGTACTTACTAATTCCATGCTGCCATTTCATTATTCTAAGGTAGCCATCTTGTTCTAAACTTTGGGCGACCGAGCTCTGCTCGGGTGAAAATACAAAACGTATCATCCCAGACATGAGACCTAGCTCGAACTTTCATCGAAATCGTTAGAGCCGTTTTCGAGAACATAACACAATAACAATAATAAAAGAACAAATTATATTATGTACATATATTGTTCATTTAATAGTACATAGGATAAATTATCTTTGATTTGATTGTTAGACAAGCTAAAAAAAACCTTTAAAGTGTGAGAAATTAGGGCTCTCTATTGACTAACCACGGTCTAACTTAAAACTACAATTACTTTTTGTTAACCTACAATGTATCCTAATGTTGGGAAAAGATTTTCCGTTTTTCCCTCCAAACCTCTCTGTTTCGAGCAATCTCGGGCCTTGTTGGCCCCGCAAACATGATATCCACCATAATTAAGCAATAAAATTAATTAATAGGTACCCCTGTCTATTATAACGGATCAAAACCTCGTCAATAGATTTCCAGGAAGGATCTTCATTAACCCACGTCACACGTAAATATTAATTTCCTGTCAATTTTAGCATAACTGGCATAATTTACCCGCTAAACATGGATTTCGATAATCAATTATTCCTTTAGATAATTGACACAGAGTCTGTTTCGGTTTTATGCAGTGGCTGATATTATATTAATATTAATTAATTGGAGAAAGTTACTGTGATATTTTTATAAATTAAGTATGGCTTTTGTGGATTTGCAAAACCATTTTTGGATTTAGGGATCCGTTTTCGAAATATTAAGCTATAAAGTGCTAATTTTTGTCAGAGTCAAGTGTCTTCCCCCAGTAAGCTAAATGGTTGGTTTTGGATATGTAAAAAAATCACGGCAGTAGAACATATAACGAAATTACAAGAAAAACTATCACTGCTAACCAGGCTTTACAAGTTAACGAGTAATAATCGACCAACTTACATTTGCGGTTGCAAAAACATGTTCCCCCATACATTTCGTATCGGAGAAAGTGTTTTTCAACTACAAAGTTAAGTTTTTTCTGGGGATAAATTCATCCCAACTACGGAACCCTTTATTATGCGTGGTCCGACACGTACTTGGCCGGTTTTTCATAGTATTTATGGGAAAAAACAAAAGTTTACGTCTTTATTTTGCTGTGTTTTTCTTTGAGAACGCTTTACGAAAAAAAAAAGCTTATTATATATTTAGCTGAACGCTATTAAATCAATATTTGAATTGAAAAGTAAAAGTAAAAGGAGCCCGAATAGAGTGTTTTGTTTTTTTTATATTAAGGTACCTATTCTAATTTATTAGTTTGATACATCTATTTCATTTCAGGGTTACGGTTTCCTAAGAAATAAACCTAGTAACAGAAGTACCTCGAGCAAACACTTGCAACTAAAACAAACTTCATTAGTATTATTTGTAAAAAAATATTATTAGTATTATTATTAGTAAAATATACAAATCGCAAAAAAACACAGAACGATTTTGCTGTCAGTACTTAGGCTTGAATTCAAGACATCACTGTGTCTTCTAGGACTTACATCGTATCTCATATCTGACACTCGTAAAACTTATTAAACGACCACCTCTCCGAAATATTTTAATAATAATGAGGGAAGAAAATAATATATTACTTAATTATACAGTCAATCTGGAAATCTCGACTCATCTCAATTAAGGTCTCGATAAATGTGTGTAATGTTAATGTTTGCCACTATCTCATTCTGATAGAAAGCGATTAGTCGGTCGGATAAGTTATAATGTCGGCTTGCTTATAAGTAACCTATTAACTCGAGACATGAAGACTTCCAGATAAAAAAAAACAGTGGCATTCCGGGAGTGCCGACAGAAGTGAAAACTTGAAAAAAATTGGCACCGCGGTAATCAATGCGTTGATGTCTTTCACTCCACGTACCACGGTAATCGACGCGTTTATGTCTTTTAATAGGCAAAAGCTGGTGTCGACACAGTGTCGCGAAATCAATGGTTTAGTCCCATCTCAAAAATGCCCAATGCGCCTAAAGGAGTTTTCACTTCAAAAAAGCTAGACACATGTTCCGCAAAGAGTTCAACTCCTTAAGCTACGGACTTTTGCGTGGATGTGAAATTCTGCAAATTTTCCTCCGACTTGTTCTTTTGTGGGGTTGTGTTCTTTCTTTGCGTCGTGTTTACTGCGTTTTATTAACGTATATTGTCTTTCTTTTTTTTACGGTTTCCTATAAGAGCGGTGGCCACACATAACGGCCATAGTGACGGCTGTCATGAAAATGATGGCAGCGGCAAAGATTTAAATCGTTAGATTCGCTATCGCGTCAATGGATAGCCGCGTTTCTGTTTCGCTTTGACATCTCTGACACACAGTGACGCAGAGATTTGATTTCATTGTCATGGAAACTCCATTTAATAATGTGCGGACTCACCCTTCTCAATATGGACACTTTTTTGCGTGACTAAGTACGGTCAGGGCAAATCTAGAGATATAAATTTCTTGAACTTGAGGTTTGACTTTACGGTGTCAAGAACGCTGTCTAGGAAAACACATCAACTTATAATGTTTCAGTGATGACATTTGCAGACTTTATGTGGCGGCCACCGCTCTTCAAAGAAACCAGCGGTAGGCAGTTACTGGATTAATGTTCCTTTGTTCTTGAATAATGCTGTCACAAATCTCGATTTTAAACTAGATTAGGAGGAGATTGGAATAATTAAGTCTGTTAGCTTTTATTAAGATTCATGACTAAACTTAATACCTAAGATCTCTGATCTGATTAGTCTTCCTTCAAAATTCTCAGCTTAACGCCTTGATTAAGGTTTAAACATCAATCAATCGTGCCCGTCAAGATGAAGGGACCAAGTCTCTTTTTTAAGTTAATCTTTAACATGTATTATGTCATTTGCATAATCTAAAGTTATAAAATAGGTACTAAATATAAATACTTCGAAAAATAAAATAAAACTATACATTAACCATGTCTGATCAAATTTTTGAATCGTCATTATGAAGAGAGCAACGTTTATGGTCGATATTTTTGAAACGATTCATGTTAGGGACAATAAAATTTGATATTTTAAAAGTTGAATTAAGGTATTGAAATACTATAAAAGTAGAATACTCCTCCGACTAGCATACCCATTTAGTTCCTCTATCTTGACGTCAAAATGGAGTGACCAAAGATTTTTGTTAAATAACTTCGTAAATGTTGGTGGTACCTAAAATTTGTGCATAGGTAGCAAATAGTAGATTTACAGTATTAAACTTTTATTTAAGCTAATTTGAAATCCAAGACTTGGTCCCTACATCTGCGTACTATCAATCAACTAGAATATACTATCCATACTAATACTATAAAATAATATGGAAGTAAGCTTCTTGGCTAAACGGATTTCGATGAAATTTGAAACTTAGGTAGATCTGGGTTAGGAACTTGCTAGCCTTTTTTTTTTTTTTGGGTGGGAAATCATCAAATAACTTCTCCCGCTCTGGGCGGAGCGGGAGGGCGTGACTCTTACTGACTAAAACCCACCCGTGTTCCTTCGGTTGCCCTGTTGCCGGGGGCCACGATCTCCCTTTCGGTTTTCTTCGCAACCCCGGCAGGCATCGGCCCTAGCGGACCCCGTCAATTATGCTGACATCTCTTTGAGGCGCGCGTGGAACACAACGCGCCGTCGACCCGGGCCTGGTCCTTATCGAACGGTGAGCTACCCATTGCTCACAGTCCGCAAGCCCGCGCCTACGGGGAACTTGTTAGCCTTGTAGTATGTTCCCGTGGGGTAATTTCTGACATCCAAGCAGGCGAAGCTGCGGGCAACAGCAAGTTGCTTATAAAAGTTAATTTTGTCTCAAAATTATCCATTATTTACACTAATCTAGAGTCGTTTAGACTGGCCGTGGAAAAATACCGGAGTTGATTGATTTATTACTTGTATTCGGTTTTCCTAGGAATCACGCTAGACGAGAAATTACAATGGGGACCTCATATAACATCTCTTGCGGGGCGGCTAAGCTCGGCCGCTTATGCTGTTAGAAAGATAAGACAGTTAACAGATGTAGAAACCGCGCGATTGGTCTATTTTAGCTACTTCCACAGCATTATGTCGTATGGCATTTTACTGTGGGGTCGGGCTGCTGACATTGAATCCATCTTTATTTTACAAAAGAGAGCTGTCAGAGCCATTTATAATCTACGTCGCCGCGAATCTCTCAGGAAACTATTTAAAAGGATTAATATTATGACGGTACCTTGCCAATTCATTTATGAAAATATTATGTATGTAAGGAAAAATCCACATCTTTTTAATAAAATAAGTGATAGACATAATTTTAATACTAGAAATAAAGATAAACTAGATCAACCATTTTTCAGATTATCTAAAGTACATACATCTTTTATGGGGTACTGTGTTAAATGTTACAACAAAATACCTTGTGACATATTGCAATTAAATGAAAGAAAATTTAAAACTCAGATTAAAAGTACACTTGGTAAACAAGCATATTACAAATTAGAGGATTATATCCAAGATAAGAGTGCTTGGAAACATGCTGGTCCTGCTCCATAGGACAATTTAGAATCAAGACAAAATCAAACAGGTTGCTAATTTAATTGTTAAATTTATAATTTTGTATTATATGACATTGATTTTACATTCTGTGATTACTTCCTCACACACCGACTTATTAATTTTAAAAACATTAGGAAAATCGTCTACTTTTACTATGTTTGTATGGTGACTATGTTTTTATGGGTGAGCACCATGTATCTATCATATAATTAAATTATCTGTCGTTGCTTCATTTTTAATTCTTTTTACCTATTGTGGTATAGTAATTTTATTCTAGGTGCATCGTCTTCACATATAATTATTTAACTAATGTATGTACTTATACAAACTATTGTAAAACATTTTAAAAGAGTAACGGTGGAGTTTCTTGCCCATTCTTCTCCATACGAAAACTACCTTTTGGAAGGGGCGACTAGAATCAATTATATTATTCTGTAAATTTTGACGTTCAAAAGTGCCACACATGGGCCTATTTGAAATAAATGTTTTGACTTTGACTTTGACTTTATTTTAATAAATTTGATGTCAATATTTTTTTTTTTTTTTTACAATGGATAGTGAGCAAAAATATATGAGAGCTGGTAGCTGCCGCCACAGTTAAAACCACTGTAGTTTTGAACACATTACTTCTCCCTTTAATCAGGTCAAGGCGCATCAAAATCTGTCCCAGGGTTATTCAGTTCTGACAATGTTAGGTTGGGTTTGTTATTGTTAAAACATTCGATAAAAAACCAGGCAAGTACAAGTCTGACCACGCATAATGAAGGGTTCCGTAATTAGGATGAATTCATCTCAAGAACAAACTTAACATTGTCATTGAAAAACATGTTCTTCCATACGGAATGTAACGGAGAACATGTTTTTGCAACTGCAAATATATGTTGGTCGATTATTACTCGTTAAATTTAGACTCTACTTAGCAGTGATAGTTCTCCTTTTAATTTCGTTATATGTACTACTGCCGTGAATTTTTTCACACATCCAAAACCAACCATTTAGCTGGCAGGAACTTGACTCTAACAAACATTACCACTTTAAAGCTTCCTATTTGGCAAACGGATCCCTGAATCCAAAAATGGTTTTTACACACTCACAATATTTTGAAACAACCTTTCCAACGACAGCCCATAATATGAGATAAACGAGAAAAAGAAATCCCCACTTTGCAGGTTGGCGAGGCACCCAACAATTTTTATTTTTTTATTTTTTTTTACCACTTAGTCGGTGTGATTAATATGTGTACCTATGCCAAATTACAGCTTTATAGTACTATAAGTCTCTGAGCTAAGCTGCAGACAGAAAAAAACACTTTAGATACACGTAACTCGGTTCCTCCGGGATAAATTTTGATGGAATTGTCATAATAAAAAAAAACAGTTATTTGCTTTTTAAGTATTTCACACTTAGTGGCTTGCGGAACTGGGACCACTTTCACCCACTATCCTTTATAGGATGAAATGTAGCCCGTCTTATTTATAATTATTCAAGATGAAATTTAGCCTATGTTTTTTTTCAGGTCCCAGACTACCATCTGTTAAATTTGATAGCGATCGGTTCAGTGGTTTAGGTATGAAAAAGTAACAGACAGACAGTTAAGTACTTTCGTATTTATAATATTGGTGTAGATTAAGAAGCTGGTTTTCTCAGGACTGGCTATCTAGGTAGACTGTCTAATCCTTAGGTACTTTATTGCACTGATTCCGATGATCCTCCCACTCAGTCAAATCACTATTCTGACAACGGATTTCCGGAAAATAAAACCTGAAAAAGGCTGTGTATTTATACAGTTTTTTTTTTTTAAATAAAATAATTGATAAAGTATATAAACAGAAAAATATACGAGGAAAGGTAAAAAATATAACTCAATCAAGAAAATACATGGAACGTAAAAATAATACATCTACATTTCGTTACGAACGGGATTTCCTGAAGATAATTGTTTCCGTCTGTTTGTCAGCTGTTTGCCAGCTGATGCAGCGAGAGCTTTTCTTATTTTTGTCGGCCTTACTTAATTTTGAAAAAATTGCTAGTGTCAAATAAAAAATGAATAAGACATCAGACTTCTCTTATGAAATAAGTTCGCACAATGAGTTTTGTGTTTAACCTCTATACACCAAGTATACACTCTATACGCCTGCTTAACCATACATTTCTTTACCTTGAATCGTTTCAACCTAATTTTGATTCTTTAAAATAATGAGTAGATTGTCTAGAGAGCAAACAACAATTTTTAAGGCGAGAGTGTTTCGTTGAATCCAGAGCGCAGTGAAGGATTCAAAATACGTCACTCGAGCTTAAAATAGTACTGCTCCTGAAGTGAACGTAAAAAAAGTTAAAAAAAAAAACATATGTGGTCCAACCCACATTAGGAACGAAGTTCCTTCTCACGTAAAACAAAAACAAAATTTTCTATACACATAGGTACCCATAATGATAAATTTGAACATTTTCAGAGCCGCCATCTTGGATTTAAATTTTGACCAAATTCACACTTACTCTCTCGAACTTTTACTAACAATATCCAAATTCAAATCACTTTTAGTCCCTAGGGATTAAAAAAGAATAATTTATTTAGCAAAAAGAAGAAATACAATGCATCTTTTACGTTGTTATGATATTACATTTTTGCGCTCAATTTTTGTGAATAATGACCCCGATGCTAGGTAAATCCTGTGTTATAGGGGCCATCCGTCCGCTAGTATCATTTTACAAAATTAGGGAAGCTAAAACGTGTAACAGCAGCAATAGTATGTGAGTAAGCGCGTGTGATGTGGTGTAATGGACAAAGTGTTGTGTGGTGTGTGTATGAGAGTGTGATGTGTCTTGTGTGTGTAGAGACGGAAGGTGATTTGGTGTGTCTGTGGATGTGTAAGCGTTCATGAAACTAATAATGATTAATAATTGTTTATTCGTATAGGGGTTTTTAGTAGTATGAAGAACAGGGTGTAAAGTTCACTCATCCACTATAGAAAAGGGAGAATCCTCCGACCAGACGGGTGTTGTGTCTGGCGGGCAACTGGCCAACTATTGAAGTTGGAATCTTGTATATATGTCGATCGTGCGGTAAACTGATGACTAAAATTGCGCGATGCAGAATTTGTGTGACGTCATGTCTTTATTGCGTAATTTGTATCTGGTGCTGTAACCAATACAGTTTCATCAGTTTTTCTGTTTTCTCATACGAAGAATAAACTAGCTCTTTTTAAATAGACGTTTTAAAAATTATATTATTGCCCAAGTTACTTTTGGTCTTCCGTTACACATGGGTCTGTAGCTCAAAGTTGAAAAGTAAATTGAAACATATAAAATTAATACAGCAGTTACGAACGTGTGAATTTCCTTATTATGTATTCCGTTATTGTTTCAAACTTTTTACACTTCATGTTATGATCACGTTTTGTAAACATTAAACATGTTTGTATTACATTGTGTGAACAGGAACATCACTTTAGAGACATGGAATGTCGGTTGCTTAATATATAAACTAAATGACGGTTTACCAAAAAAAAAAATTAGTTATAAAAAAGTGGTAGCATTCCGGGAGTGCTGACAGAAGTCAAAACTTGAATAATATCGCCTTGGTGGAAGAAAAATACTTGTATAGAACATTGGTCCGTAATCTCATCTAAATAAAGAGCACAATCGCGGCTACAAAAAAAAATTCTAAAAACCTTTAAAGTAAAAATACTTGCATAGAACATTGATCCGTAATTTAATATAAATAAAGAGCACAATCGCGTTTAGAAAATCTTTAAAGTAAAATTACCTACATAGAAGATTGATCCGTAACGTAACATAAATAAAGAGCACAATCGCGTTTACAAAACCTTTAGAGTAAACATACTTGCATAGAACATTTATCCGTAACACAATATAAAAATTAATGAGGACAATCGCGTTTACAAAAATGCGGTGTCGTCATGGTGTCGTGAAATCAATAGTTTAGTTCCATCTCAAAAATACCGAACGCGCCTAAAGAAGTTCTCACTTAAAAAAAAAAAACAGCGATTGGACACAATTCATCGTGACCACGAAAATCTGTCAAAAGCAAAGCATTTTTTTTTTTTTTTTGCAATTCACTCAATGAACTAAGAATAATATTCACAAAGTCAAATGAAAACAAACTATATATTGTACCCAATGGAACAACTTTTGCTATGATCAAAATAGGATATATTGAAACAAAATCAATACCCTATACCAATCACACTCGAATCCAGCCAAACCATAAACAATAAAATTAAAGCTTTCAGTAAAAAACTAAGTTACTTAATAAATACATTTAATTGCATGAAAAATATAATAAATCCCAGTAGGGATTTATATCAATATTTTAATGAACCAATTACTTGTTAGGGATCGCGATGTCCAATAATACTGTTTTCCTCTCTGGTAATACTTGAAAGGGAAAATAATGATGTGAGAGCAAACTCTAGTTTAACGAAAAGGCACCTTATTGACTCATTTTTGCTTGAGTGCAACTAACTTAAAAAAAATATAAGGTTACGTGCTAGTGCCAACGAGGTTATTTACGACATCTAATTAATCATTAACCAAATAATCCATATTTCTTTGTCATCCGCCTACATTTTGAACTTATGTATAGACAATACATTATCATTATCGCTATATAATGTAATATTTCCATTTACTAAATAATACGAAATGATCTTAAATTATGCATGATTCAGCACATAGTTATCCTATTGGTAGCGAGAAGATGGCAAATAATCTTTGTGAGTGTTTGATTCCGGAAATCTTACGAAAAATCCGGAAACTACACAAAAAATCGTTATTTTTATTTTTGCTGTTTTCTCCCGAAGGAGTTCTAAATAAAAGAGTAGAACCTAACAACTCGTTTACATTAGTATGCATGTGGATGTTTTTACTTATCCCCCGCTGTGTACACACGCCTCGAAATTTAAAACAAAACATCCAGTTGTTTGTTTTTTATTACAAAAGTAAACAGTGGTCAGGTTAGGTCAATAAAAACAAATCAACTAACTGACTGTCGTACATACAGTATGTTTTTGGGATTTAAATCTGGTCTGCAGGGAAAAAGATAAAAACTGTGTTACTGCAAAACGAAGTACAAAATGGTAGTTAAATTATTAACTTTGAGCTAGTCTCAAAATAGGTCGTGTTAGCCTTACGACTGTGCTAATTAGTATCTGTAAAGCATAATGCTAACTAGCGCCTGTAGCTTATAATTACCTACGAAGTATTATGAAAATGAGACAAACAGTGGAGTAAATACTAAGAAAGTTTATTTATTTGTATAAACATGGTGTACATACATTGCATGCAAGATATTAAATATAGAAATGTTCTATCATGTTCTGCCGCATATCGTGGCGTACAAATTGGTAAGAAGAGATGGTGCACAAACCGCGCCTATTTTTATCAAAATGACATTATAAAAATACTTATTAAATCATAATTAATTATTATACGTTATTATTACAATTCAGTGTTCATACTTATTATTAATTAAGTCATCGCAAATTTTAATTCCATCAACAACAGAAACAATACATTATAAACTATGGAGTGATAGTAGACCCACATTTGACAAAAAGGTTATGGGATGTACCCATTGCTATTAAAATATACCTTATCTAGACTCTAGGCTACTACTTAAAACTTTAACTACTAAGATAACAGCAGAGAGAGTCATGTGGCTTGGACCATTAGACCAATGAAGCAATTTCGATCTTTTTAAACTTTTTATTTTGTAATATTACAAATAATAAAAATGTAATCAAATAATTTAATGTAAGTTACAATTGCAATACCTACGTAGTTTGTAAAATTACGAAAAAAATACTTGTAAAAGTTTTTATTTGAACCAATTTACAGAATTAAATATTTTTTTATCATTTATTAAGTCAATAATATTAGGTTGTAACACAATAATCTGATAATGTTTTAAGAAACATTATTTTATTTTTTTCGTACAATTAAGCTTAAAATTTTATTGAACGTATAGTCCATCATCATCAATGACCTCCTGCCAACGTGGGGAAGCGACGTTATACCATTCTCGTAAAATTTGGACTCACGATAGTTAAAAAATTCTGTCAACCAGTGTTCCAATGTATCTCGGATATCAAAAGATTTTCCGCTAATATGAGCCTGTAACGATCGGAACAAGTGGTAGGTCAGATGGAGAAATATCCGGCGAGTATGCAGGATGGGCTAAAGAAATCCAGCCTAGCTCCTTAATTTTTTTACAGGTCATCGATGCGGTGTGAGGTCGGGCATTGTCGTGGAGGAGATACACATTGCCATGTTTTCCTTTAAGATTCTCAGCTACTTTATCCAACATAGCACAATAGCGTTCACTATTTATGGCCGTTCCCTGCGGTAATAGTTTCCAGTAGATAACTCCGTGCATGTTCCACCAAACACTCAAGATAACCTTCTGCGTAGTCATTTTAGATTTAACCGTTGGTACTCCTCCTTGACCCGCGCTAAGCCACTGTCGCTTATTGTTATGATTAACGTAAAGTAACCACTTCTCATCTCCTGTAACTAAATCACGAAGCCACGCAAAAGTACGATGTAAAGTCAGTAATTGTGTACAAATCGCTACTCGCATCATCCGTTGTCCATCCGTCAATTCGAGGGGTACCCATTGACCGTGCCTGTATACTTTACCTATCGCTTTCAAATGTCGATCGATGGTAGTATGGGAGCATCCGAGTTCTTTTTCAAGTTGGCGAGTAGGCCTCCTTGGATCTTCCTCAATGAGCTGCACTAGGCGGTTAACATCAACCTCAACCGGTCGGGCGACCGGTTGAAGTTGATGTTAATCGCCTTGTGAGGTTTATCTTCAAGATCGTAGTCGCCATTCGAGAAACGTCGAAACCAATCTACTGCTGTATGATAAGAGACTGTATTTTCTCCCATACATTGACATATGTTTTGTGCCGCTTGCTTAGCTGTATGTTTCAAACGGAACTCGTAAAGTAGAAGGACGCGGATGTCTCGTCTTTTCAAATCAATTTTTTCCATAATGCCACTCGCTGCGTTGTCAATTATTGCACTGATAAACTGAGCGCACTCAACCGTATTTATACTCACAATCATAGAATTTCATCGAAGCTGTGAAAAAATTCTAGACTGTTCCCGCAAAAATTGTCAGATTATTATGTTACAACCTAATATTTTAAAAAACCCGAGTCACAATATTATTTCGAAAAAACCCGCAATTGCCTACTGCATAAATAACTCGAAAACATTAATTGTTTTAAAACAATCGATAGTCGCGTTCCATATTTTGCGAAACTCCTCACAAACGACAAACCAATATACATACATACGTTGGTAGAAGAGGAAACTTGTACACAGGACTCATTTCATCAGCATGTCTCTTCAAGCATGCAGTAATATCGAACTCTACGAATCAGTTCACATATAAGTCCAACTGCGAGCAAAAGGCACAAGTTTTGCTTTTGTACTCGATAACACATGCTTCAATAGTCACATGTAATATCCAACAAATATATTCCTATAGTGTTTGCAATTCACGGGCGCGCCTCGAGGGACTCTTATGTCATTGAAATAATGTATAAATTCCGATGATTGACGCGCGTTCGTGAAATGAAACAACTATAGGTACCTACTACGGAGTTGGTAGTAAAATAGTTTTTTTTATGGCAATGACGGATGATTTTTGGGGAAAATTGGGAAAGACGGGGAGATTGTTAGGCAATTTGGAGGGTCAGAGAATTCGGTAGTTTATGTGTATTTTCTCGATACCCCATCAATCTATTGGTTGCGGATATAGCCTTCTATTTTCATACTTTTGGATCAATAGATGTCAGTTGTGATAGTTTTAAAACTTGATGATTTTCATACAACGAAAATATAAAGTGGGCATATGAATGCGTTCGGTGTTCCTCCTCTATTATTTATGAATTCAAATTCAGTTTATTATATTCTTATGGATATGTTATACTTTATTGATTTAATTTATATTTATATAAAAAATCAATTGCCGTGCGTTAGTCTCGCAAAAATGGCTCGACCGATTGTTAACTTTTGGTAAGTTGTTGTTGGAACCTTCTCCGGTGCGCCACCGGAGAAGGTTCCGAACAAAAAATAAATTAAAATGGCATAGCAACGCATTAGCTAGTTCAATATAATTATAGTTTAGGTTCGGCGTGTGTTGCTTTAAACTAGGTAACCTAAACCTGTGTTCCGACAATATATGCTTTCAAGACGCTGCCTGGAGTGAATACGGTGTTATTGCGTATGTCATTAAAATACTAGTGCTGGGAAATGTTGGCCACTAATTGATAATTTATGTTTGTAACTTGCTAAAGTAGCGTAGTGGATGACGGGCCCAAAAATTAACCTAATATGCAACCGAGCTACCAAATCATGCATAACCACACATCTGCACATAAACCAAATAATTTCCAACAAACACATAACTCCAAGCTGACGACGAACGTCCAAACAAGAAGTGAACCACAGTCATTAACTGTAAACTACTATCATCAATCATAGTGTCAATACAGAGCCTCGGTTATAGGCAACTTAGTTCAACCGCCAACAGCACTTAATGATTGTTACATGTTTCAGTTTGTAATACTCGAAGGGGGTAAATAGAGATATTTACCTACTAATGTTTATATTTTAATGGGAGCTTAATATTTTTAGGAATGCTAAAGTCGATAATCCTATACTGTTAAACGAGCAATATTTGTAGATATATGTTGGTTTCGTGTGAATTGACACACTTAAGTGGCAATGGGCAGGGCACATTGCTCGCAGAACGGATGCCCAATGGGGCCGAAAGGTTCTGGAGTGGCGACAGTGTACCGGAAGACGTGGCGTTGGAAGGCCTCCCACAAGATGGACCGATGACCTTGTGAAGGCCGCAAGAATCCGCTGGATGCGGGAAGCACAGAATCGGTCGAAGGCGGTGCTTGGGGGAGGCCTATGTCCAGCAGTGGATGTCTTTCGGCTGAAATGATGATGATGAAGATATATTTGTAACCACGTTCTGGATAACAGCCCTAACGATTTCGATTAAAGTTGCAATTTAAGGGTTACAAGGGCGAAAAATAGATCTAGCTAGGTCTCACATCTGGGAAAATTCATTTTCTCCGTATTTTCACCCGAGCAGAGCTCAGTTGCCCAAAGTTTAGTACAAGATAATGAATAATAACATGAGAATAATGAAATTAGAATAATGACATTAGAAAAATGACATTAGAATAATGACATGGCAGCATGGAATTAGTATGAACTATCGTATACTATTAAGTAGCATTCTTTATTTTTACCAGAGCAGAGCTCGGTCGTCCAGGTACTAAGAATAACACATTGTCACTTAAGAAAATATCGTGAAGAAAGTTTTGACTATGAATGAAGAAACGATCGATCTATTTTTATTTTAGGCTCAGTAGTTTCGGAGATAAGGGGGGAATGGTCAATTTTCATACATTTGATTAAATATCTTTAATTGTATTTATTTTTAAATTATAAAACTGTCTACCTATTACGGTTCATGAGATACAGCCCGTTGACACACAGATGGACAGCGGAGGCTTTAAAAGGTTTCCATTTGGAATTGAGTAAGTCCTTCAATTAACTAAACAACAAAAGTTGTTTTAGTTAATTGAAGGAAATTTTGAAACAACTACTACCTCGTCACGCATAATTAAATTCTGTGAATGTTGTTCAGAAAAAAAAAATTGAAGACTCATGGGTGAAAAAAAAAACATGTGTGATTAGGCAAACATGAATATCTGCTTCGATTCAGATAATATAAGGAAAATGTAAGGAAATATATGAAGACGTTTTTAATTTCCGTCCACGATAACGTTATAACTTGCACGTGTTTGCATCCATTATTATGGACGTGGACGTCCACGATAAATCGTCACATTAGAAAATAAAAAAGCGTACAATAACTGGTACATTGGACTATTGGTTGGCTCGCTTGTAAGAATTCTTCCTGAAATAATCGTAAAATATCTTGTCAATAAAACTCAGTTTTTACACCAATTTGAAATGCCTTTTTTTGGGTGGGAAATTATCAAATAACTTCTTCCGCTCTGGGTGGAGCAGGAAGGCGTGTATACTCTTACTGAATAAAACCCACCCGTGTTCCTTCGGTTGCCCTATTGCCAGGGGCCATCATCTCCATTTCGGTTTTCTTCGCACCCTCAACAGGCAACGGCCCTAGCGAACCCCGTCAATTCTGCTGACATCTCTTTGAAGCGCGCGTAAAACACAACGCGCCATCGACCCCGGCCTGGTCCTTATCGCACGGCGAGCTACCTATTGCTCACCGTCCGCAAGCCCGCGCCTACGGTGGCCGGAAATCGGCCTGCGATTCCCGATGCCCAGAGATTCTCCTCCTGCGGCGATTAGGGGCGTACGGGCGCGAAATTTGCCTCTCCCTCACGCATTCCGCCTCCTCCTTCGCGAGCATTACCGCTTTGCAGAAGGAGGTGACGGCCTTCCATTTCCTCTCGCTCCGTACCATGGCCTGACCAGGGCCGGACGCCAGAGATCACCACCGCCGATCGCCTCCACGAGCACACGGCGACGCTCCGCCCAAGCCGGGCAGACCTCCACCGTATGCTCCACCGTGTCCTCCGAATTTAAAATGCCTAAAGCTCTATTATACCCATATCTTAAAACTGATTCAGTTCATTGCCAGGATCTGTTTTACAAAGAGTTTTATTGGTGTCATAACTATAATCATCATTTCACGTACCTTTGAACGAATTCCATTTGACCTGTTTAGGTTGACCTCTGCTTTTATACCGTAAGAAGGTACAAACAAGGATAACCTTTGGAACAAACAAAAATGATACAGTACTCAGGATAGCAATTGAAAAAATAGGTTGGCTAAAGTACTATTACTCATCAACGAGCATTCTGTAGACACAATTAGCAGAAAAATACATTTTGGCCAATACATTATTTTTTGTAACGTATTTTTATGGTGTACAATCGTACCTATATATAAATAGACTAGCTTCTGCCCGCGACTTCGACTGCGTAAAATTTTGGTCCTCGTCCCACCGGATCGATCATTGGATTGGTTGCCGCGCTATTACTTCGTTTTCGCTTTGCGTTCTTTTAGTCTTTTTAGGGTTCCGTACCAAAATGGTAAAAAGGAACCCTTATGGTGCGTCTCAATCTGTCTATCCGTCTGTCTGTTTCAGCTGGATATCTCAAGAACTACTTATGCTATTAACTTGAAATTTGGAATAGTTTCAGATGATGTTTGCCCAACTATTTTGACGAATAATGGCCTCACCGATGAAAATTTTAAACAGTACGGCGCCCTCGGTGCGCGAGTCCAACTCGCTGTTGACTGTTTTTTTTTTCTTTTTGCGGCCTAAGAGTCGTAGTGTGATGTTAAATAGCCTATAATCTTCTTCAGGTATGGGGCTATCAAATGCAAAAAGATTATTTTAATCCGACTGGTAATCCAGAGATTACCCCCACATACAAACTCACAAACAAACAAATTTTACCACTTTATCACATTATTATTATATAAGTATAGTTAAGATATAGATAATAATACCTAATCCTACTATAATATTATAAATGTGAAAGTTTGTGTCTTTCTTTTCACAACATATCCGATGTTTGTTTCAATTATTATTTCAATTTCCAATCACGCAAAAACGGTAGAACAGATTTGGCTGAAATTTGGCACACAGATAGTTTAAAACCTGGATTAACATATATGATACTTTTTATCCCGGTAGTACGTTCCCATGGGATAATTCCCGACATCCACGCGGGCAAAGCCGCGGGCAAAAGCTATAAATAATATTAACAGAATAACATAATACGTCTGAATTTTCCACATACCTGTGGGTACCAAGGGGTATCGTATTATCCAGTAACTGGGTTGTGGAGGTCAGATCGGCAATCGCTCCATGTAAAATACTGGTATTCAGCTGCATCATATAGGTTAGACTGGAAGCCGATCCCAACATAGTTGGGAAAAGGCTAGGCAGATGATGACGTAGATGTAGGTAAGTCTAAACCTACGACGAATTTCGATGTATCCTAGCCATACTATCCGGTACAGTCAAACCTATGTCCCAATGTTCAGAAACTCTATCTATCACTCAACCACTTTGCCCCGAAACCGTAGCAAAAACACATCTTTATTAATGGTCGTTCCGGCAGCTGAAAACCGAATCATAAATCATATTGTCAATGTAAGGACAGCCTTCAATTATCGGTAACATTCTGGCACTAACTCGCTATAGTAACGCAAAATGATTTATTATTTACCGGGTGATGTTGTTATTAAAATGATACTGAGCTTCAGAGTAAAATGCACCCATTATAAAAAATACAGATGTTTTAAAAATAAATGGATATTGCGAATGTACATATAAGGAAATAGATTCCTCGTAAAATATTGAAAGGAACAGGTTTTTGGAAAAGTTAAAATATAAGAGTGTCTTTTAAAATGTAAGACCCAGTTGACATTAGATCGGAACGATCGTGTTATTATTGACCGGCTGTCAGCTCTCTGTTCACACTAGCCGAAAATCGGCCGGTATCAAAAGACAACCGATAGATGTGCACCGACACTTTTTCGGATCGGGAAATGAGTCGGTCCGACTTAATGTGGACCTGGCCTTAAGAAAAGTTGAAGTTGAAAATTACTAGGTGTATATAATATGTTGCAAAAATCAACTTTGACAACCACGCACTAATAAAGAGTCACAATACTCACTAAAAGGATATGATAATTTCATGATGTAAATAATAATTGAATGCAGCATCAAACGTTACAAATAACATTCAGACATATGTTCCTTCCGAACAATATGAGAATAAATATAACGTAACACTTTGTCAGTTTATAGGCCCACATTCGGAGTAATTAATACAGTCTCAAAGATTGTTGACAATACAATACGTCACGACAGAGAGGCAGATGAAACGCCCGCATTAATACCGTATCACACTTTAATTGGGTACTAAAGTATTTAACTGTATTTGTGTACGTTTGTGTGTTGTGCTGTTTTGTTACTTTGGGTACAATTACAATAAACAGATCTCAAATAATATCAGTACACAGAGTTTATCTATGTTCTAAAATTATTTTGATTGTCGGCAAAATTGTGTTTTTTTGTATTCGTTACTGTGGGTTTCATTGATAAATATATATTTTCGTAGTTCAGAAGTACCTGGGTGAATTCATAAAATCATAGATTGATTCAGACAATTTTTATTTGTTACATAAAAAATACTTCCCTGTTCGGTTCTCGTTCTTTTTGTTTCTGTTAATAATTATCCTACTATAATATGAAAGTTTGTATGTTTGTTATTGAATCAGGCAACAACGGCTGAACGGGTTTGGATAAAATTTGGCACACAGGTAGTTTAAAACCTGGATTAACACATAGATAGGCTACTTTACGGTTCGTTCCCGTGGGATAATTTCCGCGGGAAATTTATAAATACTACGGCGTTCAATAAAAAGTGAGAATGAGTATGTTACAGGTAACTTTTTATTTTTTTTTATTTTCGACATAGTCACCTTTTAGTGTAAATACAGTTGGAATACCTTTTTTCTAAACTTAAAATTCCCTTCCTAAAGAACTCTTCCTCCTGAGCACCTAAAAATTCCTGTACTGCAGCGACTACTGCTTCATCATCTTCAAATTTCTGTCCTCTTAAATAATCCTTCAACCTCAGAAATACATAGAGATCACTAAGGGCAAGGTCTCATTTTTACGGTCACTGCTGTCATAGGGCGTCCCAAGCGAAGGTCATAGTGGAATACGGCGGTGTTTCCTCCTAATGTATCCCGTAAATCTTGATTGGCTTGATGCTTATCTGTGCTTGAAAAAAATTACCACGAAAAAATTTAAGAACGTGCGGTTTTTATTTAATAACCGTGCGTACTTCAATTTTTACTTATTTTTTTTCCATTTTACCCAAGAGTCTACAACCTACCGCAAACAAATGACTTATATTATTTAAAAACAAAAGATTTTTTTATATTGTTTTAGGTATTTATCAGATGTTCCAGCTTTACCAGCCAGTATTTACTTTGAATACTTCCAAAGAGTTTGTATCTCATTCTCATTTTTTATTGAACGCCCCGAGTATTTATCTTTAACTCATTATGTCACTCATTGTTGCTTAATATGTATTTCCCGGCCGCGAACATTTTAACGAACTTTCAGGCTAACATATGTCCCAAAACCATCACAAAGCTATACCACTAGGACACGAAATATGGCCTTGTGTTACGTTCAAACATTATACTACATTACATTTCATATTTTGCGATTACTACTAAGAGTATATTAACACCATAAACGTATATGCCAGCGTAAAATGGGCCTTACAACCCCAAACGGTGGCCATTTCAGTAAAGTAAATATCAAGTTTAATCTCCCTGAAGCATATAAATAAGAGAACTGATGGTTATGTACGTACATAATATAAAAAATTATGCTATGAGACTGTGAACCGAATTTTTGAACAGAAACGAAGCCACGACTTGGGAAGTGTGATAAAGTAAATCCGTCTTAACAGTTTTCGCTATATGTGTTTATTAGTCAGGTTGCTGTTTTTTACCCGACTACCCCAGAAGGAGGGTAATGTTTTTCGAGAGTATTTATGTATGTATGTCTATTTCTTTGGCACGCTCTGTAGCCTAAACGGCTTGATGGATTTTAATATATGAGATGTCGTTAGATTCGTCTTAATTGTGGGAGTGACATAGGCTATTTAATATGTATATATTGCATCTACAAATACAAAAAAGGGAGGGAAGGCTTTAAAAAAATACAATAATATTTTTATCAAATAAAAGCTAGTAATGAGTCAATTCCAAACATTTATTAATAAAACTAAAAAGCTTGAAATAAAGAATAATATTTAAAAAAAAAACCTGACTGCAAAAATAATTGCCGGAAATATGGTGAAACTTTTTGTTTGTCTCCGCCTGCAATACCAAAATTCTATAGATATATAATGCTTGTTTTTCTCTTTTCAGTTATGTATTTTTGCAGTCGGGTTTTTGTTTTCTAAATATTTAGTTTTTTCAGGATATTTCCAAGTTGTGGCCTCGAAGATTTTCTGTCTATCTCTACGTTTCTTTTTGGTTTTGTGTGACTGATAAATGTGTGTGAGAAATAAATTTAATATCATCGTGGTCTATTGAAAAATAAAATAAATTGTTTGCAAAGGGACCTACCTAATTCACCTCACCAAATAGAGCAACTATAATATTAAATATTGTTGCAGCCCCTGGTACCACGCAAAGCCATATTAAATTACGAAGTAACAATTGCATTTCTATTTCGTCTATGGTCAGCTCGCTTCACTAGGACGTATGCAAAAAAAATCAGGACCTATTAATTCCATATAGGCTCAAATCAAACAAAACAAAGGTAAAATCAAAAGTTAGACCGAATAGAAAAGCTGCGTTCGTGCGTTCAAACAAATCTATGTCCCAATGAAACGCGTTATCAATGTTAAAAAAAAAATATCGTACGCAAACCTAAACGACGAATTGAAAACTCTTTGGTCAGCCATTCAAATGGATGGACGGAAACAAATTATTCTATTGAACTCAATACTAAATTCCTTGCATCCGCTGTATAATGCGTTGAGAATATTGGCACGGATTGTTATCATCTTGAAACAATGGGACTTGTGAGCTATTGTTAGTTTATATCTTTGTGGCTACTTGATAAATGGCCCCGAGTCTTCCTCTCCTTAGGTAGGCAAATCAACTATCAGACACATGCAACGTAGGGACGACGTTACTCAATACTCTCAATACTATATTTACTTACTCTCGTTATTCAAGTCATTGGAGTAGATGTTTGTTATGTAACGGTTGTTAAATTCTGCCTCATATTGTTCTTTTAATTTAAAATAACTGATGGAACTCCTTATACACGGCCAAAACAGGAATGGTTTAGGTCAGAAATATGTAGGTATAGCTGTACAACGATCTTTTGGCGTGTGGCCAAAACTAATGCCGCCATCTTGTTTTTTCAATACATTGGACACAGCTTTCATAAATGTTTTGCAACAGCGTCTCCCTGTCAACATCATTCGCGCGCCAAAACATCCTTGTAACAGAATACTTGCTCAGACGGCTTTATATTATACAGGGAGCTCTTCTTTACATGTGAGCACCATGTATCTATTACATGATTAAATTATCTGTCGTTGCTTCATTTTTAATTATTTTTACCTATTGTAGTATAGTAATTTTATTCTAGTTGCAGCGTCCTTACATATAATTATTTAACTAATGTAGGTACCTGTACAAAATATTGTAAAACATTTAAAAGAGTAACGGGTGGAGTTTCTTGCTCATTTTTCTTCATACGAAAACTACCTTTTTGAAGGGGCGACTAGAATCAATTCTATTATTTTGTAAATTTTGACGTTCAAAAGTGCCATACATAGGCCTATTTGAAATAAATGATTTGACTTAGACTTGACTTTTTCAGAACACATTGCTGCTTGTTCTTGATATAACAATAAAAAATATACTTAATTTCGGCGTTCAAATTATCGTCAATGTAATATGTGACGTCATTGAGTCCAGGTCGCGCAAGCCCGCGCTACTATTAGTGTCGATAATAGTAGCTGGAATTAACTGCCGATGACAACGGTGCGCCAGACATTCACTCTCCTTGACCGGAGTTGAGAGAAACTACACCTTGATTTAATATTAAATAACGTAAAATTGCATCTAAAGATGGTTTTTAAAAGTTTATGATCTTAATGTTTTGCTATAAGTACTGTACTGTACTGTTTTACTTACATGACTAACATCCTGAAGGAACTACTTCTCTTGTGTGAAGTATCGAAGTGTCCAAGACAATTCATTTATCTGTTTAACACTTTCACATTTAAATTGTTATAGAGATGATTATTATCTATCAGCCGGAGGTGCTAATCGTGGGCACAATATAAATGTGGACCGTACTGTCCATTTTATACTATTTCATGGGCATCCCAGCAACTGCAATTTGCATTGATAATGAGCAGTAAAATAGGAAACTGCTATAACCATTTCCACTACAGTTGGCAAGGGATTAGTGATCGAGGTCTGTTACTGTTTCCAGAGAAAAGAATCCTTTTGGGTTGAGCTGCTTTTCTGATATTAACAAATACCACAGACAGCTGTTTTCTTCTACGAATATTCTGTAGGATCAAACTTTCCCCAAAAAAATACTTCACAAAAAATATTCTTCCTTTTTTCCGTACGAAATATACACATATACAGTCTGCCTGTATTAATAAAAGACCCAAAATCTCCTCGAAATCAACTGGACCCTAACTAAGATAATCCCCAAAACTCTCCGAAGGTGAGGAAGTAACATTCCGAGGGAAGGCCCAAATACGTGAGCCTACTAAAAAGATCACATTGAAGGACGGGTGTAACCAAATTATAGCGGTCTGCTTCCTTACTTTATTAACTGGGCTAGTGATGGGAAAGTGAGTTTGGATTTTTTTTTAGGTTAACGCAATGGATGAAATGTATCTACATAAAAAAAATGTTAGTTACTGTTTCAAGGAAAGTGATATAAAACATGTTGTTCATTGGTAGTGATTTAAAAATTAATGTTTTTTTATTGTTTTAAATTACAAGGAAATAACAGCGGGAAAGTAACGAAGGACACTTTTTCGATAATATCTAATAGTAATGTAGGGTTTTCAAGAAGAAGAAACAATGTTTTTCAAAAGGCAGTAATCGAACAATATTCAACATTATAAAACGTAATTCAGAGATCAAAATAATCCAAGAGTCTGGTTTCACGCAGATAACGTAGGTGTCAAATCTAACGAAAAAAAAAAGAATTCATTTCGACTGCTGGACCCAATTTACGCAGTCTATATAATCTCGTCTATACCTAATAACCGAACATTGAATTACAATGCCGGTACGCCTCCAGCAATTTCCAGAAAAGGTATAATTACCTAATAATGTAATCACTTCAGGCTATGAAATAAAATATCGCTTTAGTTCGTACCTTCTAAAATATTACGGTTTTATTTGAAAAGTTTCAGACTGTGAAAGGTCATGGTTTAGCCTAATATTGGTAATCGTAATACCAATGTATGTTTTATGAATAAATAAATCCCTAAGGTCAAGAAGTCACGCAATGTCGTGGTCAATCAGTGGGACAAATACATTTTTATTTATAAAATTGACGATAAATTATGTTGTTAACCTAACTACTACTTTATTGGTATTTTATGTTTCAATAAATGGATAGATTCTGATAATGAGAAAATCATTTTTTTTTCTGGGGATTTCTGGCTGTGAATCAGCACTGAACTAATATCGTTAATGATAAAATATACGCTTTAAAAAATATTAAAAAGGCGTCAATTTATTACAATACTGAAGTACGTCCAGCACTCTAAGCAGTCAGCCGCCTCCCAATCTTCCCGACTAAACTTCTCATGCCAACAGAAGAGTAACAAAAACCTAACCAAGTACCCACACCGTAGGTGCAAAGAAATGTGTAAGTAAAGATCACGGAAACAAAAAGACACGCTCTTGTAATTAACACTAATCCTGAGATCATCAAAAATAATAAAAGGAAGTTTCTAACTGCATTATAAAAGTCCAACAACATTACTATCCGATTGTGAAGAGGATCCGACAGTTTGTGTCAATTCAGTAAATTGAAGGTGTCATCAAAATAGAGGAGCAATGAGTTATCGCTTCCGTAAGTGGATTACGTTGTATCTAATTGGATTAAGTTTTGGTGGTGTTTAAAGATTCGATTCAAATAGGTTAATAGCATGTATTATCTGCTTAATCTATATAAATAAAAATCAATGTTTGTTTGTCCTCTATGGACTCCGAAAGATCTGGACCGATTTTGATAGGGTGTTCTGAGGACGCCCGCGAGGGTCAAAACATCTATTTAAAAAAGTGGCATTGCAACGCATGGGTGCAGCTAATAAGTAATATAATATACTAGATTCTTTATTTATAAAAACATGAGGGTACAATTAAATCAAATCAATCAATTAATAAAACTCAAACACAAACTTAAAGCATTTATTTCAGTTAAACCAAGTATTCAATAAAGTTAGTAGTTAGTTATTTATTTTTTTGTTGTTATAGCGGCAATAGAAATACATAATCTGTGAAAATTTCAACTGTCTACCTATTACGGTTCATGAGATGCAGCCCGCTGACAAACAGACGAACGGACGGACGGACAGCAAAGACTTATTATTAGGGCTACGAGTTATACCCAAAGAATAAAGAAAATATGTATCTAGAGAAAATTCTACGCCCACCCCTAGTGCCTAAACATAACCTTTTCTGAAGCAATAAATATGATAATTCCGCGTCCTTTGTTTATTGCTTAATCAAAATTTCAGGTGAAATAAATAAAAAAAGAAGGATTAACGGACGAATAAAGGATGAAATTTTACATATATATAGGATACCTATTGTGAAATCCACAATGAAGATAATAATTGCAATTTGCTGCCCTAAGTACGGAAGTGAGAGATAAAATTGTGTGTACATTTTAAAACAGATTTATTTTCGTTACGTTTTGTTGGTTCGGCTTGAGATACTGAGGCAGTTAATTTTAGAATGTACAATTTATTTATTCGCTGAGATAAATGGTAGAAATACATTATACCTTGTTGTACAATGTTTTTAGGGATCAAGGATAATTAAACGTTTACAGGTGAACAAAATTAGCAATATTTTCCATACAATAACGAATATGTCAACAATATCTGGCAGAATCTTCTTCTTTTCGTGTGGTTAGTGACTAACCTGGTGTCAGAGTTTTAAAGCCCATAGGTCACAGACTTGATTTCACATGTCGTCGAGAAATATCTCTCAGGCATACCGGTTTCCTCACGATGTATTCCTTCACCGTTTTTGCTAGTGATAATTATACAATGCGCACATGAATCCGAAAAGTCAGAGGTGCGTGCCTTGGGTTCGAACTCGGAATCTATGACTTGGCCGTCTGACGGTCACTTCACTAGGCTATAGGCCAAATAGTATCTGGCAGAATGATATTTGCTAACTCAAGGCAGTTTTCACCCCGTATTTATGAATGTATTTTCGCAGTTTTTTTCAAATGTTTACTATTCGGTGTAGGTATTCAAATATTACTATTCGGTATGTTTTCGTACTTAAGTTGCAATAACCATATTTTGCGTATGTGTGTATATTGTGGTGGTAGTGGTCTCAAGCACTACTGCTGATCTTGAGATCCTGGGTTCGATTTATGTAGAGAAGACCTGTTTAGAATGTATTGTGATGTCAATAAACCCTCGAGATTGTTAGAAAGCTTGTGTCTTTCCTAACGTTATTTTCATTATTATTACGAGTAATTGAAAGCTCAAATAACAAGGCAGTGTTCATTTTCTCACAAAGTTTTGAAGGTGTCAGCTTTAGAAAACTTTACGACACTGTTATATGAGACGTGACGGTGTTAAAGGAATCATTATTACAGTGAAATGTTTATCCACAATCTCGAGGAAGTTATTTATGTTTCAATATTGTTGTAACATTTATATACACACAGTTGTTACATTAAATAGAAGAATGTCTACAAAAATATAAAATCAGCCTATAAATTTCCCACCGCTGGGACACAGGCCTCCTCTCCGTGAAAGCAAGGTCCATCCACACGCGGGCACATTGCGAGTTGGTGGATGTCACATGTCTTCGATTTTTTTGGTTGTAGGACATACCGGTTTCCTCGATGCTTTCCTTCACTGTTTTGAGAGCAGTAGTGGTGAAATTATATACACAAAGTAAATTGCCTGCCTGGGTTCGAACTCAGGACCTACAACTTGTAAGTCGTGGCCACTGATACCACTGGGCCACCACTGCTCTATTCTGCAATGCACGGAGAATGCCTATTATGGTTTTAAATGTAAGTCAGAGACTGGTTTTTAGTCTGCTTTCATTCTACAAAACTAAACAAAAACTAGCACCATTTGCACGCCTCCCGTCGCCATGTTGTAGCGTTAATAGCAACTCTGATTTAATGATCCCACATAAATTTAACCCAAACGTGGCGCGTTCAAACGAGCGAGTTCGTTAACGCCAGCTACTCGACCAAGTTATGTTGCAAGTATGCCCATTTGAACAACTAGAATGTTTTGGATACAGCGGCAGTTCAAAGTGACGCGACCCAAGGGTTGTATGGGATCTGGTTAATCGTTTTAGAGTACTGTTATGGTTTGTGGATATTTTATTAGGATAGTCTGTATTTAATCGTTTAATTGCCACCTCATTCGTGCTAATGAGAGTAAAGTTTTCGGTTAACTGTTAAAATTTCAGTAATAATGAAGATGTAAATGAACTTCCTGTATGCTAATTATTTCGAATTTATTTATGGCGCGTAGAGATATTAGTTTCAACGGAAATTATGAGTTAATTAACTCGTGTCTGTTTTAATGTTTCTAGAAATAACTGTTCTCTTGTTATTTTCTTTCTATGAATTTAACCTTTGAGTTCCAAGATTGCTCATTTTTCTCAGAAGAATGTTAATTTGATTGAGTGGGTAGAGACAATAAAGTCATTTTTTGCTTTTTTTGTTAAGGAGATAACTTTATAAGAAATTTTTGTATAATTTTTAAGTACGTACCTATCAACTTTTTTTGATGACTTTGTAGGCTGTTTGCATAGTATAGTATCTAAAACGTATTTACAACATACATAGAAATGAACCATTCTTATTTTTATCACCACGATTTAAGGTTACGCTTTCCGGTCATTCTTCCATACAACCGTAGTTTGGTGATTACTCGTCTGTTTGACGGTGTACGTTCAAAATTTAAAATGATATCAATCTGTCTTATCATTATCTAGGTCCGTATGGAAGCAAAATTGTAAAAAAGGTATTGGTTTGGAAGTTATGAGCATCGAAACTTCCATATTTCAACACAAATTTTAACTCATCTTTGGGCGTAAATAAATAACTTATGGAGAATGAAAATGGAAAAATAAAAACCGTACAGGCATAGATAATTTATTCAAAAATTAAAATAATTTTATTTTGAGGAGAAACATTCAGTATTTTCATTCAGTCATTTCCATAATATCTAAACGCCCAAAGATCTGTTCATGAAATTTTACGCGCTCGTATTCGTTATAAATCACTGTGCATTTCACTGTGCTTAACTTAATGTTTGTTACGGTTATGTTTATTGCAACACATCGGTAAACACAAATGGTGCAAAGCCCACGACCTACATCTTCTTCTTTGTCGTTCTCTCAATACTGAGGATTGCGGCCACATATGACGCGTCTCCAAGTTATGTGGTCTTCTGCAGTGTGGACCCCTTAGTAAATGCTACTTCCAACAGCCTTCTTGATGGCTTCCGACTTTCTTGCCGATGCTCTGCCTTCGGCGCGTTTTCTTTCCATCCGGCCCAGTATCATAAGCCATTCCAGACCACGCTACGGTGAACGCAAAACTATGCATAGCAGGTTGCTGAATTGTGATCTATACCTACATACAATTTATAATTTCTACTTTGACCTTCACCTAAAACATTCACAAACACACTTAAACATTAGTTTCTATTTTGTAAGCGCTATTGACTCGAGTCGATATAGTACTATCAACTCGAGTCAAGCGCGGCACAATTACACTGGAGCAGCGTTCCTGTTTAATCCACGCACTGGCCCATTTAAACGGTGCTCGACGCAGAATGACGCCCAACGAATTTATGTAATTGTCGCGATGAAAGCGCGGTATTAATGAGTTAGAGCGAACGACAATGTTCTACCGTTCACCACTCCAGCGCTCCACCGCTGTGCCGCTGATTGTACATTTGATGGATCGCACTTTTTGAAGTCTGTGAATTTGCAAACATTTGTAATAATTCCGCTTTTGAAAATGGCGGTGAATCGTCACTCGTGATTTTGTGTCGAGTGTGGTTTTCTTAATTATCCGGTTTTGTAAATGTGATGGTAAAAAATTCTTATAGGACGAATTCAACTTAGGTAGGTAGTTTCACAATTAAATTTTCAATGCCAAATGTCAGGCAGCTATCTACCAATGTTCAAGTAAATGGCACAGAGTTGGACCCTGTTGATTCGACAGTTTTTCTTGGAATCACTATTGACAGTAAATTACAATGGGGCCCACACATAGAAAAATTGTCAGGAAGACTAAGTTCGGCCGCCTATGCTGTTAAAAAAATTAGACAGATAACTGATGTGGATACAGCTAGAATTGTTTATTTTAGTTATTTTCATAGTCTTATGTCATATGGGATTCTTCTCTGGGGAACCTGTGCGGACATTGATACTATCTTTGTTCTACAGAAAAGGGCTGTTCGAGCCATATACAACCTAGGTCCAAGAGATTCCCTTAGAGAAAAATTCAAAGAAATAAATATTCTGACTGTAGCCTCACAATATATTTTTGAAAACCTATTGTATGTACACAAAAATATATCAAATTTTAAGAAAATGTCCGATATTCATAGTTTAAATACCAGGAATAAACACAATCTTGCTGTGCATCGCACACGTCTCCACAAAGTAGGCAACTCGTTCATGGGTCAATGTATACGCTTTTACAACAAACTTCCCATTGACATTCGAAACTTACCCATTAATAGATTTAAAATCTGTATTAAAACTAAACTTTGTAAAAAAGGGTAAGACCACGTAAGTCCAAAGAATAACTATTTCATGAAATCATCATTCTTTGGACTTACGTGGTCTTGGAGAGTTGTGTTGATGACTTTAATGATTATAATTCTGTAAATACATATTTGTTACGGCCGCGAATCATATTTTGATCGATGTACAACTTAATACTTACCAGCAAATTGCAAAAAACGTAAGAAAATTTGAATTTCGCGGGCTACCTTAGCGCTTCCCCCTTAAGGAACTATTAAATGTAGAATTAAGTAAAAAAAAAACCACTTTATCTTGTTATAAATCTATTGTTATTGTGCGTGAAACTACCTACCTATGTTGAATTCGTCTTATAAGAATTTTTTACCATCACATTTATGATAATATTATGCACAATATTATGCTTAATGCTATTTAGCATTCAGTAAATTATCCATAATATTGTCAGACACGAGGTAGTTAATGTTGTGCAATCAATGCTATATAATTTTAAATAATCCATCATTATCAGTCATCATCTATTTCATTCGAGAGACCCATATTTAGTAGTGACCCAATGACAAAGTTGATGTCAGTGACACATGACAAAGATGATGTCATTGACACAATGACAAAGTTGATGTCAGTGAGACATTACAAAGTTGATGTCAGTGACACAATGACAAAGTTAAATAAAAATACTAACTAACCCCGCCCATCTAACTTGTTTTGTCAATACAATTTCTGTGAAAATTTGTCAAATTAAAACCACAGATGTTAACCTACCACGCTCTCCTGTCAATGTTATTCAGACGCCAAAATATTCTTGTACCGCTTTATGTAGGTAGGCATGGTCTAACCGTTAGTTATGAATGCCAAACATTACTCCAAATCCTTTACAAACAATTTCCCTAATACTTGCCACGCCAAGATACCCAACGCCAGATAACCAGAAAAACAAACCACTTCAAGAACTGAGCCGAAAGGAAACGCTTCGACAAACATTCATTTATGCAAATAGAAACAATGTTTTTCTCACCCACACGCCGAGTAAAAGGATGTAGAAGCAATTTTCGGGTTATTGCAAAAACCAATTTAAAATACCGATATAGAAATTTGAATGTCTAGTTATGAAAAACATTGTGCGCTGGTGGACGTTGTTTTATTTTATTAGCAAACATTTGAATTGAATTTTAATTACAAATTTGTGCAACGGAGCTGGGAAAACAGCGCGTTTAAAAATATTAAAGTCAAAGGTTTTACTTCCTTTTCTTTTAGGAGCGGCAACACTATTTAGTGCTAGTCGAAATAGTGACAACATTAATAATAGAGGTACACCATTAGAGTTTCGCCTGTTTTTATGATTCAGAACGATTAACCATTACCTGCAGTCAAATTCAGTGGCGTGGTAACCACACCATTTTAAATCATAAAACGCCTTGAGACCATGCATGAATGAACGGAAAATACTTTATAAACTTCCGTTTCTTTACACTAGTTATATGTGATAGATAGACAGTTAGTTCAATTTTTTTTTACCTTCTTAAACTTTAATGCAAGACGGGCGAATTCGAAAATTACAATTCACTCAGAGAGTTCAACACAGCATTGTCATAATGATTGCAACTAAACTCGGAAACAATGCATGTTCTCATGCATGCACCAAAGCATGCTGATCTGGATTGTTAGTGTCGAGCTCGGTAACATGACGCAATCATGACTTGGCAGTTATGTTTCCTCTGTAACTATCTATGAAGATAGTAATGGTTTGTTGAGGCTTCGATTTGGGCATCTGTTTTAGGAGAAATCCTGGCTTATACAGCTGACTTCGGCATTGTTTGATCATCCTAAGGTAAAATGTCATTTGCACTTTATAAATTGACAAAAAGACCTAGACAAGATGAAATTCTATCAGCAATGACGATGATGGAAAAATCAAAACATGTATGAGACTGAAAACTACCTAAAAACCCAACCCCCCAAAAGGCCCCCTAGTTTTTTTAGGTGGAAAATTAGCAAATAACTTCCCCGCAAAAGCTTAGATCAATCCTGTTGAAAGTCGTTGTTAAAATAGGAATCGCTTTGAAAGCGATTGCCGCTTGTCTAGGCCCCAAGGTCTGTTTGTCTATGTGACAGATAATTTCAACATGACAACTCATTAGTTTTGGCATACTGGAGATAGAAAACCCTATCAATTTATGGTCTTAACGAGTATACGTTCCAATTTCGTGTTGACAGGTATTTTTTTTTAAAGGACTGTTATTAAAGATGACTGATTGTTCTATCCCCAGAATTGCAGAAATAAATGCGCGCGATCTATCTCAGCATTGTTTACTTTAAAAAGAAGAACACTTTATAAATAATCATATAAAAATGTCCGATTCAAGTGAAAGTGATTTTGAAATGGTAACAGAAGTAATCGACTTGGAAAGTGATTTTGAGGTCTAATTACTTAGTTTTAATTGCAGCAGTACGTAACTTATTCACAGAAATATATCATCATTTAAAATAACCTTATCGAAGTGTTATATTTTTTACGTTTCATTACTCCTCTCCAGCGTTAACTATTTGTTCAGCATTTTATTACACGTTGTTTTTTAAAGTGTTGTTGGTTGTATCGGATCGCACGGGAGGGCCAAGGAGAGAACCCTATCTATTGTTTTCGTTAGATAGATAGCCTTTATTATAACAATGATTGAGAGACGTCATTCAAGGATAGATAGAATACATACCTACTGTCTGTCTGCAATTGCGATTTATCTTTTATTGAAGAGAGGTTATTGGATTCAGCCGTTAGTGAAGCTTCAATTGACTGGGAATTGTTGTCGAAGGTCGACTATATCATATCGTTTTCATGTACTGTGTCATAAGATTATAAAAAATGTTATTAACTCGACCAGTAAGATTTTTTTTTTTATAAATAGTAATATAGGTAGACTGTGTAAAAGCGTACAAAACTTATGGCTTAAGCATGTGCAAATACTACTGGATCTAGAAAGGTCTGTCTGCACCTGTTCTTTGGTTGGTTTTAGGACAGGAAAAAAAAAATCAACTGAAAATCAGCTCTAAAATACAAAACCACCAAGTATTTATTCGAATATTTTCCATTGCAAAGGTCTGCCTTCACAGGCGTCTCGTGAAATGAATTGGTCTACTTCCGCACTGTTTCATCATATGAGATATGATCAGGTTCTGCTTTAACATCGCGTGTCTTTGGTAACCTACGTTATGATAACTAGGTTTTATTTATTCCGGTTTTAGTCTGCTGGTATCCAGCATTTTCTTTTAAAATGATATTAAGAACTCAAGGCAATTTATTACAAAAGGTACTCTAACAACCGATGCACTGTATACAAAATAATGTTTTCTAGAATCAGCATAGTAGGCGACATCAGTTCGTTCAACACTCGAAAACCGAAGCGATTTATTAATACTGGCTTAAATATTCACTCCTAAATAATCAAAGGTCTAACTCAAATATGTATTGTTCAAATATGTTGATAGGTTGTTATCAATACTTATACGACTCAGTATCTATACACACTGCCCTTTCTTGGCAACTGACAAGACAGAAACGCCGAAATAAACCAGTGGGGTAATTGCGTACTACAACAATGACAATGGTTTTCATTTTGACAATTCAAAAACATTCATTGCGTGATTTACGTTGTTGATCTGACGAATTTTTCATACATATGAAGCAATGGTTTAGCCTTCAAAATCCGTCGGATCATGATTGAGAGATTACGTAATAGAGATACAGGGTCATGTTCTTCCAATGATAACAATCATTCTATCCAATTGAAACAAAAAAGGCAATCGAAATAACAAATGCCAATCAAAATTAATACTCCTAACAAACTAAAGTATCAATCAATAAAACCAATTTAGTAGAAACTAACAACTGCCCAGTAATGTTGACGTTTTGTCGACGCTATTTCATTGCAAGAAATAAGAAACGTTTCGATGTGGCCCCGGGGATCCGCGGTATTCCGACTTTGACAGATGCTCGCAAGGCGATACGCGGTTCATTTTTTATTAATTGAAACTTGCTACTGGAGTAGGGGCCAATCTTCAATACAATTTTATCGAAGTTTTTCGAGTTATTGGAGCAAGAAAATGGATGAAATGAGTTCTTTTAGTGACATTCTTGTTTCGATTTGTGATTTTGGAAAATGGAATTCAAACTGCTTGCCATGTTTCTAAATTCAAACTAAAAGCATTTATTTCAATTTTAAACCATTTACAGTCACTTTTGAATTCTCAAGGAGGTGGTCAGTTAGTAGGTTCCTATGGAGAAAAACGGGTAAGAAACTCCATGGATACATCTAGATTCCTTGGTCATCTTGACATTATCCGTGGGGGCAACAACGATTGCGTTGGTCATTCTATTTTTTTTTTAACTACATGATCATTTCCGAAATAAAATTTTCTATAATTAAACAAAAATATGAAAACGTTTATTGATTCTCTGACTTCTAGCAGTGAATCTGAGTTTACTAATTGATATCTGTTAAATACAATGAGTTCGTTATTTTGAGTCTGAATCAACACTCCAGAAATCCATGAAAATAACAACTTCTTACTCGTAATCCCGATATAACAACGTGTTATTTCCTAGAAGTAGGTACCTACTGAACGCTGAATTCCCCGTAGATTGTATATTTGTGTCACAGATTGAACGTTATTCCTAATCTCAGCCTTCTCGATAGAAATACAAAAGCTATCCGAAAGAAAATATTACTGAACAAATATTCTAGAAAATTTACTCGTAAAGGTAATTAGAATCGTGAATTGAATTCTCGATAAATTCCACTATCAAGGATAATGTTTCTTGATAAAGTATTACTAACTCTTAAACATAAAATTAAAAAGTATATTTTACTGCTGTCGGAAATGGAAAAAGGTTAACAAAACTTTAAGGTGGTGGTACAACGTTAACACTCATTATTACAGTGTAGGAACACGCAATGGCCGACATACTCGCCTGTAATAAGGTATCTGTTTAAAACTATACTATTACTTTCCTACTGATGGATTTCATATTTCATACACCTAATCTCCACGAAGACGTTCTATCTACGTACAGTCACACCATGTGGTAATCACACGACCACATTACAAAGGGATTTGTCAACAGACTTTTTATTGATCGATAGTTTAGGATATATGAAAATGTTATTGTATTTCCTTCTATCCCTAATGCCCCTGCCACACGCTCGTCAAGTGGCATGAGAAATAGCGAGGAAAGTAGGCAGAGACGTAGTGTGGCAACGTTAATCGTCATGCCGTACGTTTTACTCCTCGTCATGCCCACTGCTTCCACTTTTGTCGGTTTTTGGGCGCGAGTCAAAGGACGTAGTGCGACGCGTCGCGATTAATTGCATGAGTAAAACAGTGTGTGAGCAGAGAGTGTAATATCGCGGCAGAGCGATGAGCAGGGCGAGGAGCATAGTGTGGCAGGGGCGTAAGAGAGGTTTTTTTTTTAAACCTAACCGGATGCTCTTTGCCTTCTCACTCATCTCTCCCATCTCACCTGATGGTAAGTGATGATCAGGCCGAAGTTGGAAACGAGTTTCGTCCGGAATTCTAAAAACACAGACACAGAGGAACTGACTATCCTACCTCTAATTGCCGAAACACAACTTCTGTTAACATTGTTGTTATGGCGACAGACTTAGATAAGATGGTGGTAGCTAGCCAGGCGGACTTAGAACAAGCCCTACCACCCACCAAATAGAGCAGAAAATTCTGCCCCCGCTGGGAATCGAACCCGGGACCTCTGGGTCTGAGACAGGTGGTCTTACCACCTAGACCACAGAGCCGGTTAAAGATGACAGAAGACATGCTGTTCCGACCCCAAGTGATATGGATAAGGGCAGGAAGAAGATGATGTTGTATTTTCATTATATTAGCTCCATGGTGATGCAACGCAATCTATCACTAAATAGAACAATGAATATGTTCATAATATGTATATCATATTCATGCCTCGCTCTCGAGTAGATCTTGGCTATTCATTGTCATTCCGAGCACTCATTAGACCTCATACAACATATTTCCTTTCAATCCACTTCCAAAGACTGTCCTGGAAAGAGGAAAACATAAAAATCTTCCTACTTATAAGTAGGAAGATTTTTATGTTTTCCTCTTAGTTATAAATCAACGAAGCTGTATATAGTAGTATCGAAGGTACAAAGTTTCTAAATTGGTAAAAATCGCATTCTTAAACTTTGGTAAGTTGCAAGTCTATTGAGGCTAGTTAAAAACTGATTAAGCTTCGTTTTTATTTTTGACTAGCTGACCCGACAGACGTTATTCCTGTCCAAATTTCAATAATTCATACAAAAAAGGGACGTTCAGTTTTTCCTGAACTTAAAGATTATCCGGAAAACTTATTCAATTTTTCTTTCCGTATGATCAATTATATAGATTTAATAATTATGTATGTAGTAATATTTAATTTAGTACCCAGTGTAAATATATAGTTTTATAATAATATAAATAGGTACATTAATTTTCATACGTTCAATAAATACATGAATAAACCTTAAATTTGATAAGAAAGTTCCACGAATAAATTATTATTTACTTTTTAATTATTATATTTCCATTTTCATCTCTTAATATTATTTACAGTAAAAAATATTTCCCAGACTTTCCTATTAATAGTCAATAGCGGTGTAGCTTATATAAAAAGATTTTCTACCAAGTATTGCTCCCAATTTCTTTTTGCAGATCAAAGCTAAGCAGCTTTGAAGAAAATATAGCAAAGTACATATTTTAATAACGTTGCCTTGTTTTTCTGTATAAAACCTATCTCGGACGCTCAGCTGGTTTTTTATATGGATATTAAGCACCAAAGAGGATTAATAATAAATTGTGACTAAATATTTTAATATCAAGGATAGAAATAAATTACTATTAATAAATTGCGCGCAGGTAAATGCAGCGGCATTAACTATAGTTACCCCAATAAAAGACAATTTTTAAATCGACTAATGTTATTTTTGGAACGAAGTTCTTTAACGCGGCTTGTAAACTTTCTGAAATCGTCACGCAAAAAAGTGTTAATACTTGCGACTGTCTTTTTCTAATTCAAAGAGAAAGAGAGATAGAGATCACCGGCAGAAAAAAAACAAAAGAAAAGAGTAAAGTGATTACAGTGTCGTGGGATAAAATTATAGATATCGGCCCGAGTACACTGCATGCCTAAGAGAGAGAGAGAAAGTGTGAATTTGGTCAAAATGAAAATCCAGGATAACGGCTCTCGCGGGCTTGCGGACGGTAAGCAATGGGTAGCTCGTCATCCAATAAGGACCAGGCCCGGGTCGACGGCGCGTTGTGTTCTACGCGCGAGTTAAGGAACCCCAACCTACCAATATTAGCTTTGTCAGACAATAAGTATTTACTAGATTATTATTTCCCAATTTCCCCACTGCGCGATCAGCATTTATAATTATCTAGAACATGCGTCAATCTGATCACGCTGTGCATGTACTACGTTAGCAATTAAGTTAGTATATAAGATCAATATTTTGTTAGATTTAATTAATTACTGTTTCGCTGTAACTCTGTCGGAATAAAGTTATTTTTAAATACTTCCGTTGTCGCTTACTTAATTGGCGCAGCCGGTAGGATCTCTGTAGTCAGTTTGCCGTGTATACAATTCTACGTGGAGTAGCCGACGTCCGTGTCTACGGTTTAGCAGAGATCGCCGAACAAATAAATTCATTAAGAAGCCACTTCGAGTTACGGAAGAGGACCAGCCACAGCAGTAATTCAGGGAGCATGGAGCTAGCTGCGGAATTGTGAGTAAATCTTTTTCACCTTCCTCTCAGCTCTTCCATCTATATCCCAACCTTGTAATAGTCTATGTGTTTGTGTATTATTAGGGATTGGACAACGCCGTGATAATATTTGCATAGATTTTAATTGTACTAATATTTTAGAGTAGTGATAGTTTAGTAGCACATTAGTGTGATTTTTTTTTCTCCGCGTTTGTTTCTTTCATAACTTTTCACAATGGAAAACGTAACCCGTGTCCCACAGGAATTGGTTAACATCATACCAATATTCAGCGGCGACACTAGAATGTTGCCTTTATTTATAAAAAAATGTGAATACATTTTGTCTACGTTCTTAGGAACCGCAGCCCAAAATGAATATTTATTTCATGTAGTAACAAGTAGGTTATCAGGCGAAGCAGCCAGTTTGGTAGGCGAAAGAGAAGCTATAGGTACGTGGGACGAGCTGAAGAAGTTGTTAAACCAACACTTCGGTGATCCACGCACAGAGGATTGTTTAGCAATGGAGTTAGAATCGTGTAGAATAAATAAGGGTGAAAGTTATTTAGATTTTTGCCATAGAATACAGCGGATGAGAAGTGTTTTATTTGCTAAAATATCAGAAACTATCATTGATGAATCTCTACGTAAGGCAAAGCAAATCATTTATAGTAACAGAGCAATGAATGCTTTCTTGTTTAATTTACCGCCATTTTTAGTTAGATTAGTTCGTTTGCGCGACGTCACTTAAAAATAGTTTTAGAAGAACAAAACTTCCAGGCAGTCTATGAGTCGAAAACAAACGACAGACGTAATTTTAGCAGAAATAACAGACCCAATTTGCCTAATAACCAAAATGCAATTGAATCTAATAATCAAAAGAAAGATTCACATAGCATATCAAGTACACATGTACCGAATAGTGCTACAAACAGCACATCTACACCGAACAATTCGCATCAGCCCAGACATTATAAACAACATAATAATATTCAAAGAAATCAAGACAATTTTAATCGTACAAACAACAATAATGCGTCACCGCAGTCAAGTAGGTCATTTGTTCCGATTGCACAACCGAACCAACAGTTCGCGGCACATGCACCGAGCACGCCGTCTTTTGCAGCGCAAGCATCTACGTCGGGTGCGAATACTGATGTCACCATGCGTACTGCAAGTTCGCGACGTGTTAATTACATAAATAATTCTAATAATAATGAACAGAGTTCAAGTTATTCGTACAATGAGTGCCAAGAATTTTCTCCTGAAGAACCCGGGGCGGGAAATTTTTGCATAACGGCCTCTACCCTAGAGAACGAATAAAAATAAATTGTAATAAACGCTTAAATTTACCACATATAGTTATACCAGAATTAAAGGCAGTTTTTATGATAGATACGGGGAGTGTTAGATCGTTTATAAGCCCGTATATAGCGAATAAATATTTTAAAAATTATTTACAGTATGAACCCTTCGAAGTTGTTAGCACTCACGCATCGAGTGTTCATGGTGAAACGGCTATTATTCCATTACCGGTTACCTTTGGAAGTCAAGAGTTCCATAAGTTTTATGTCTATAGTGTCGACGATAGGTATGATGGGTTAATAGGTAGCAATTTGCTGAAGCAATTACAGGCAAAGATTAATATGGAAAATCAGATATTACATTTAAAAAATACTGATATTCCTATCATATATTCACCGCCTATGAGAGAGATATATAATCTACCATCTCGTAGTGAACTTAGAGTAAGACTCCCAGTCAACTTACTGAACGGGGAAGCTGTGTTAGATTTTAAGCAATTTACGGAAGGGATTCGAATGCCCGCCGCATTAGTTACGTGTATTGAAGGCTATGCAACAACTGTTATTCAGAATTATAGCCATGAAAATAGAAAATTAGTAGTTACGGGACCTTTTCAAGTGGAACCATACATACAGGACCCATCTGTTAGTGTTAATTTCATAGATAATAATATAGAAGTGGACAGCTTGCTAACAAAGAATTTAGACAAATTACAGTTAGATCATATGAATTCAGAAGAACGAACGGTTATTGAGGGACTTTGTAAAGAATACAAAGATATATTTTATTGTGAAAATATTCCGTTAACCTTCACAAATCAGGTTAAACATAGAATAAGAACAAAAAATGAAGACCCAATAAACATTAAGGCACATAGATTGCCACCTATCCAAAACATAAGTACTTTATATACTTCGAACACACATCTTTTAGAAAAACTTTTTCAAACATGGTAATTAAGTTATTTAAAAAGGATTCAGTTAAGTTAACCGAGTGTACAGAAAGAGTTATAAATTTGACAGGATCTGAAGAAGATCAAAAAGAAGTTATTTTAAAATACCACGACGGGAAAACATGGCATAGAGGTATTAAAGAAACTTTAACCAAACTTAAAAGACATTATTGGTGGGCAAACATGAAAGAGACAGTCACGGCAATCATAAATGCTTGCGAAACATGTAAACGCATGAAATATGATAGAAAGCCGATTAAACCCCACATTCAGTTAACACAAACCCAGGATGCCCCTTTTCAGGAAGCTTTTATGGATTTATTATATATTGAAGGGAAATATTATTTAACTATAGTGGATGCATTTAGTAAGATAGCACAAGCCATAGAGGTACCGAATAGGAGTACACCAGAGATAGTTAGGGCATTGATTAAATATTTCAGCATGTATGGTCTGCCTAGGAAAATTAGTTGCGATTCCGGTACAGAATTCAACAATACTTTGATTAAAGAAATGTTAAGCTTTTACAAAATTGAACTTCATATTGGGACGCCAAATAATCCCAGTTCAATGGCAATAGTAGAAAGGTTTCATTCTACCATTATTGAGATTTATCGTATAGCAAAATACGATAAAAGCGATTTAGATGCAGCATCAGTTATGACTTATGCCATCATGGCTTATAACAACACCATACATTCAGCAACAGATTTTACGCCTTTTGAACTAGTATTTGGCCACACTTATTCCGATAATGTATTTAACGTGGATAGAGAGAAGAACTTAACTCAGAAATTATTGTTAGATCATAGAAAACGCCTTAAAATACTCTATGAATTCATAACAGAAAAATTAGAATCAGATAAAATTAAAATAATTAATAAAAAAGGTGGCGAAACGACACCGGTACTCGAACCAGACGATAATATTTACATGAAAGACACTAGGACTAGAAAAGCTAAAGAAAAACCTCGATATGAAAAAGCGAAAGTAATAGGTGAAGTTGAAAGAAATATAGTCCCAGTAGAAGTAAAGAAAAGGAAAACTAGAGTAGCCTTAAAAAATGTAAAACGTCCTCCACAGATCGTGCCTGGTACTTCTGGTACTAGTGGTGCCAACACTCACGCTGGACCTCCAAAACCTCGGTCAGAATCCGGGGATAGCAGCGATAAAGCGGGGAGTAGCAGTGAAGAGGAATAGTTATTGGACAATATACAAAAGTGTAGATTTAGAATCATTACACTTACAAATAGATAATAATATTCGGGATTTTATTAACTTGAAAATTAAAATTAAGGAAAATAGTCTTAGTAACGAAACTATAGGAATAGAAAGCCAAATAGAATATCTTATTAAACTAACTAAGGATAGATTCTTTCAAATCTTACCTTTCCATTATAGAAATAAAAGAGCTCTGTTTAATCCATTAGGCTCACTTGTAAAAGCTATCACAGGAAATTTAGATGAAGACGATGCAATTAAATATGATAGAGAAATCCAAATGATACAGAACAAAGAGCATGTGGTCGAACGTAAAGTATCATCAATGCAAAAAGCTTTTGATAAATTAGTAAATGACTCTGAAATAATAAATTCAAATATTAAAAACTTGGGTTTACATACCAATGAAATGGAAAAATTTGTTGAACATGAGTTCAGGTTTAACAAACTTTTCCAAATATTAAATACTATGTATCAAATTTTAAATAACTTTCGGACCTGTTACGAAAACATACAAGAGATTGAAACGGCAATAGCCTTTAGCAAACTGAATACATTGCACCAATCCATTATAAATAGTACAGAATTATATAATACGTTAGAAGTCATTGCTAAACATGCTAGAACAATATACCCAGTAAGCAAACATAATTTAATAAAATTAGAACGTAATATCATACTTAAATCATATATAAATAACAACAAGTTAGTTTTTGTTTTAGAAGTTCCCCTAATAAATAACGAAACATATAATTATTACAAGGTTATACCCATCCCTATATTCCATTCTCCAAATACCTTTACAATAATACCCAAATATCCTTACCTGTTGGTGAATAGATTGAAATACATGCCCGTGGTAAGCCCATGTACTGAGATTGAAAATGGAAAATTTCTTTGCGCTGAAACTAATTTAGCCCAGTTTCCAACCGAGACCTGCATTGAACAAATAATGCTGATGAAGAACAACTACAAAAACTGCATACAGAACCATATTGAAATAGAAAAAACTAAGATACAGAAAATAACCGACAACCAATGGTTGGTTTACTCAGAGGAAAATCTCATCATCACCGAGAATTGCAATACAGAAATCCTGAAGTACACTATTCTTGGGACCTACATCGTGACACCTGGCCAACAATGCGAGACACAAATAGGCGAAGTCATCGTTGCCGCCACCACAAACACTACAGTTTCCAGTCTCCAGCTGCCATTGATCCAGATGCCAGACCTACAACAGGACATTCAGAGAAGATCAAAGAAAGTGGATTTAAGAAATGTGGACTTCAGTGATGTGAAAGAAGTGTTACAAAGTGCAAAATTTAGTGAAATAGACGATACGACACAAACAGTGACAATAGAAATTAGTATATGGACCATCTTAGAGTATGTGGTTATAGTAATAGCAATAGTTATCTTTATAATGTATAAATTTCAGTTCATAAACTTTTGTCGAAATTCTCCGAAACCGTCTGCGACACCTTCGGATAATTTCTCTCTTAGGGAGGGAGGAGTTAAGGAACCCCAACCTACCAATATTAGCTTTGTCAGACAATAAGTATTTACTAGATTATTATTTCCCAATTTCCCCACTGCGCGATCAGCATTTATAATTATCTAGAACATGCGTCAATCTGATCACGCTGTGCATGTACTACGTTAGCAATTAAGTTAGTATATAAGATCAATATTTTGTTAGATTTAATTAATTACTGTTTCGCTGTAACTCTGTCGGAATAAAGTTATTTTTAAATACTTCCGTTGTCGCTTACTTAATTCGCACCTCAAAGAGATATCAGCAGAACTGACGGGGTCTGATAGGGCCAATGCCTGCCGGGGTTGTGGTTATGTCCGAAAGGGATACCGTGGCCGCTGGCAATACAGACTGAAGGAACACCGTATGGAGCCCTAAAAAGGATGCCGGCTCTGATGCCGGCATCCTTTTTAGGGGTTCGTACTTTAATTTTCAAATTTTTCATCATGGGTATCATTTTCATGGTTTTCGAGGGTGTTAAAGCCGATAGTGGGGTTAAAATGTATATCCATGATGGCAGCTGCGAAACTTTTCAAATTTTTCATCATGGGTGTCGTTTTTGAGGGTGCTAAAGCCGATGGCGAGGTCAAAATGTAAATCCAAGATAGCGGCTGCAAAAGTTTTCAAGTTTTTCGTCATGGTTGTAGTTTTCATAGTTTTTGAGGGCGCTAAAGCCGATATGAGGTCAAAATATAAATCCAAGATGGCGATGCAAAAACTATGTTTTTGTTAAATTAAAAGTGTGCGGTCGGGGAACCCCCTTCAGGAACGAAGGGGGTTCCCCGACCGCACACTTTTATTTTGATTTAATTTATGCACTTTATGCATTTTTTTATCACTCGATGTTGTAAGTGCCAAAATAAGAATTTAGTTTGTGTCGTACCTTGATAAGTAAAATTAACATAACGATGGTAGGTACTTATAAAGTTTTATGTAGCTAAGTGGGAATCTTTAATAGTTAACGGAAACCAGAAAGGCAATATTTCAGTTTTAAACATTCAAGACAAATACCTACCTACCACTCACTCCCTTATCAAAGTCAAACCGAAAACCGCTGAGTCGTCTCTTGTAATTTGACACGTATTTTGTTCCTTTTGAACTCTCTCCTCTCCTTGCTGTAGAATTCACGAAATTCCTTTTTGATAAGAGTTGCAAAAATATGGTATTTGAAAGAACATAGTGTACATTTTATAGGTATAGATTCATTAGCCAACTTAATTTAGTTATTAAAAGAGAAGTATTCACGTAGGTAAGAACGGGCGTGTAAAATATCAACTCAATCGGATTTCGGGAAATAATGGAAAATCCATCACGAGTTTTGACTGTGAATGATATATATACCTACACGTGAAAATAAAATAAAGTTGTTTTGAAATCTTAATGTTACTATGAGCTTTTCAAAAATGAAACCCGTGAAAACTAAGCTTTATAAAATAATATGAAAGTGGTAATAAAAGTAGATTAATCACTCAGTTAAAATGTAGCTTAAGTTAAACCAAAGCTTTGTTCGTCGGAATATTTTACAAATTAGTTTAAGGTCAGGACTACCAGCGGTCGAGGTATATTGCGGTACAGTCACAAAATATGTAGATATATTCAGAAGGTCGGTTCCATACAACAAGCTAAAACAGGCGCAGGCGCACACATAGACGCGTACATAGGCGATCTCAAACAACAACCGGTCGCGAGTGCGCTTGCACTCACTCTATGTGAAGCGTGTCTATGTGTGCGTGCGTTTTCACTCCTTGTACGGACTCGACCTTCTGTAGGTATCCATTTTGTGGTACAGTTCACTTACTTTCAAAGAATTTTGTTTTACTATTTCCACCCTGAACCGACTACAAACGGTTAGTGGGGCAAGTTTTGTGGAAATAATTTTGGAAGCCGTTAATTAGTTTTGTTTGGCGGCTTTTTGTAAAGATATTATAGTAACGTCAGTTCAAAGTGAGAGACGGATACTGCCAATTAATTACGAAATTAGAAGGGATTCTTATTTGGTATTATTTTCTTTGATCGTAAGTTTTCCGTCATAAGATAAATTGATCTTCTCTTGTTTGATGTCGCTTAGAGGGATTATTACGATCGACAGAGATTTGTTTTTGTTAACATAAATAGCTCAGTGATTAACAATGCGTCTGTATCTGTAACAGTAATAAACGTTTCGACTTCAATAAGTCGTAGGAATATTGATTAAATTTTAAAGTTAACGTACATGTTTACCTACTTAAGCCAAAAACCTTTTTACTTATAGTAATTATCACATATAAACACGTATACCACTACTTAATATGTAAAAAAACATTGACAGGAAGTTTTATAACATCATTAACATAAACAAAGTGGAATTAAATAGGTATTATCGAAGCTTACTCGAAAGCTACCGAAACAAAGTTTATAAAATGTATATGGGATCAAACAAAAACAAAGTTAATAATATTTATATTTATATAAAGAATCACGTAAATTGGTCCAGCAATCACGGATAATCCGATGAACATACATTTAAAAAAATACATAAATACGAACATTGAACCTTCTATATTTTTAAAGTTTGTTAAAAACAACACAGAATAGATAGGGTGCAAGTCAGACATATATATAAATGTAAGAAAATTCTTCTAAAACGCCGCAAACATCTGTGTCACAAAATCGATCATAACTTCGCGTTCTACAAATACGACATCACTTCTCGCCGTCCTAAAGATAACCTTGAAGCTCATAAAGGGCGTAAAATATACCTCATTGGTTCCCGAAAGTGGCCCATTCAGCTCCACTGAGCGCCATCTACAATATTTCACACTACAGTGCTCCAATTGATTATATTGAAAACAAGTACGTCTGAACGTGAGCGAGGGTTTTTGCCAAATATTTTTTATGTAAATTTATTACCGACTACAGGTATGTGCCTCTATTGCAAGCTCGTGTTTTTGGAATTTCTTCGTAGGAGGGTTAATTTCCCTAATAGTGGCTGATACCGATACCTACTGTTGTTGGTACTGTAGTTTTTAATATCTAGTTTATAAACGGCTTATCAATTTCAATGCTTTGTTAAGTACCGATCTCACGCTAACAATATTATTAAGTATATTACTATGACAGACAGTAGGTAGAATTCACAACATATAATAATAATAATTAGTGAATTCTCTGCGTCTAGCGCTTGGTGTGGTAACATGCCGTGTTCGGGTTCGTAACAAGTCAATCGTCATCCTTAGGATGCTTCGTTGAGAAGTGAAACAAGTGTCAATTTCTTTCAGGGTTTTTATAGCTCTTTAGGAATAGCTAAGTGGATCAGGTTACTAAATATATCCACGTCTATTGTATTTTTTATTTTTTTAGTAGCGAATTGATCTCAAATCAATTATGTAGCCAGAAACATTTCATATTAACGTTATTGCCCACGTTATTCCTAGCAGTATGGAAATTCACCCAATTACTGCAACTCTCTACAGGCGGTACAAGCCTTTTCTTCTTCTTTTCGTGTGGTTAGTGACTAACCTGGTTTCAGAGTTTTAAAGCCGCCCAGCATTTTAATAGCTTTGTTTTGGATCTTCCTACATTTAGGAGATAATGTTCCTGTACCTACTTGAGGGCGGAAATAGATTGTTTTATGTAGATAATTGAATGTTCTTCTGTTCTTCAACAAAAAGGGATCATTACTTTTCTAACGTAACAATAAGATTAGGTCAATTGAGATGAGAAAGAATATTTCGTAAACAGGACATCGAATAGGTCTAACAAAACTAAAAATAATAAGGGACTCATAGAAAGGCGATAAGTGTAGATATATCTACATATATAAGTTTCAAGTGTAAAATACATAGCCTGTTAAAATCATAACCCTCATTTGGCTTTGCCGTAGTCGGGTAATAAAGCGTGCCAAGTTGAGAATACGTACATAGATACAACATTCTACAGGTGTTCATATGCTGTATATTTTATTATACCTACCTTTATTACCCGACTACGGCAAAGTCAAAAGGAAGGGTTATGATTTTAGCAGTCTATGCATGTGTATAAGTATGTATGTTTGCATTTACGTGTGTTGCACCGTAGCGCCTAAACTACTGAACCGATTATGATGAATGAGGTATCAATAGATTTGTAATAATGATCCGGGTGACATAGGCTATATATATTTTTCCTAAATTTAATATGGTGGATGAGATAAATATGACATTTTGGTATCAAAAGAAAAGTCTTGACGAGCACATTACAAACATTATATATTATTATATCATATTGTTTAAGTGAATACATATTTTTAAATAGTTAAAAACAAGCAAAAGTGAGACTGCACTACGTACGGCGCGGCTGTAAAATTAATACCAATTAAACAATAAAGAGTATAATTAAAATATTTATTTCTGACCTATTGTATTAGGTACTCTTATTTACGTTTTCATAACGTTTATCAAGCGTTAAAATGAAAAAGTAGAAAATTAAATAAAAACTTTGTTTAAAAAACAGTAACCCGACTACGAAAAAATAAAAGTGATCTAAAAATTACGAAACCAGAAAATATTTCAGACAGAAATTAAAACAAGTACAAAAATGATCAAAGAAAAGCCGGTAGTCGCATGCCTGTATATCATATGGGTGCCAGAAGACCTACAAAATTATAATGGTATGACAAAAAAAATTATTAATGCTATTTTTTTTTTTTTTTTTTTGTTGCATTGGACGATAACGACCCGATATCGTCGGACTGGTAGTTTCATACAATTATTACTAAGCGCTTTCACACTGTGCCGATATAGGTAAAAGTATCGTCGCCGACATTGATTGTCGTGCCGATATCGGCGGATGACACAGTGCATTTGTTTACTGCTGCCATTATTACCTCGAATACACAATTACACTTTTGGAATTGCGCGGTGATGTAAGGTTCTGCTGGTGCAACGCGACTATTCGAGATATATTTATATATTTTAACTTATTAGATGTAACCAACAGCTTATATCTTGGTTACATCTTGTCACATACCGATATTATCCCGATATTGTCGGCCGATATCATTGTCGCCGGGCTGACGATATGTTGGTGTCGTTATCGTCACAGTGTGAAAACGGCCATTAACGTACACAAGAAGTTTGTATTGCTATAATGGGTTTATTTATTTCACCCAAATCGAAATGTCACCAGAGACCAGACCTTCCCCACGCTTTCGATAATAATATTGTCAACATTAAAATAAGTTAAAAATATCTCGATTGCCAATCAACACTTGATCATTCTAGCCTTCGGGTGTTATCAAAATCAAATCAAACTTTCAAACAAACCCGAAATACTTTCAAACTCAATATTCCGAAAGTATTCGAGTAAGATCTTGGCTCATATTTGATAACCATCCCAACAAAATTACGTCTTAGTATTTTTACTGGCGTAGTAACAGACGGCCTATAAACTGAGATAGAAAGCCAGCAGTAAATTTACGATAAAAACAGATCCTAAAACTGTAAAAATACGGCCAAGTTCCGAGCATCTTTTTGGTCATGAAATAATGTAAGGTCAAGTTCAACGTCAGTAAAGTGAGTCATCATAAATCATTTTTTTTTAATTCGGTTTCAGCCTGAAATGGAATTAAATATTATTATACTTTTTCTAGTATTATTTTGAGTACCTCCAGTCGACGCAAAAATGTATCATGTGTAAACCTTCTATCAAACATGCGTTACTCATTATTTCTATAGCGAATGTTATTCAATAATACCTAGTCTTAAAACAGATTGTTCCAGCTGAACTTGTTATAACAGTACTTAGAGTTCATCAAACTATATAATACGTTTACTGAAAGCATGTTACAACCAAACTTCACGGGGCTAAATTTGGGCTAACTTCTGACAACGTAGCTATCGAATTATTGTCACTACAATTAGGACGTCTTTAGTAACATCGTGAGAGCTCTATGGCAATAGGAAAGGTTTTCCGGAGCATTGATAGTTGTTTTATAACCTATTCCTATGAATACACTGGCGACAGAGTTTAGTTTATATATATTTATAATACACTATAATTTTCCTTTGGGTGAAATAAGACCGAATTAACTTCTCTGCCAAATTAATAAATATCTTACAAAACAGTTTTACTCAGACAAAACTGTAAATAGATCTTTTTAATATATATACCACTGTAAGACCTGCTCAGTAAATGTTTAAAATGTCGTAGTAAAAGAAGAAAAAAAAAAACATTTTCACAAACTTGGCGGTTACACTAAAAATCCTAACATTCTCTGCTATCACACATTGAAAACCAAGATATGAACTCAATTTACTTCGCCATATTGTCTGTTCCAAAAAGATTACTTTTATTGTATCACGGATCTAACCTTGATTCTAGGTACAGCGTAACATGCAGCAATTTATTGTCTAGACTATTTCAATAAACTTAATAGATGCTATTGTAAACGCGATCTCGGATTCTAGAGAAAATCTGGTGTATTTTGCATAGAATTTATTAACTGTGGAGTTATGGCATTGTTAAGGAAAGATAGGTTTTTGTCATAGTGATTTACTGTAGTTATTTTCTTTGGGAAATAAGTTGTTTTTTGCACAGAAACGCGTAACTACTTTGTTGAAATTGGGGCAAGGAGAGCAAAAATAAACTAAATTATTATAATAGTTTTGATTTGTTGTCTTTTACAAGAAATAGAAGCAAGAAAGAGCTGTCATTTATGACTTCTAAATTGTTTTCGACACGTCATATCAGAATATTTCGTTCAATCATGCTGCTAGTTTCACTTCTTGTAATTTGACCTAAGAACGACTCCATCTTCACTACAATTTCTGTGATAATAATTCGGTCGTATTTAGCAACACTAAATATAAGACATGCAGGCATTCCCTGATGAGGAAACCAACGGTCCACAACATAATCTTCATAAACTTCCACAATTAAACTTACGTGCTCTAACTATGAATTGTTTAATACCCCTGACTTCGGCGTCAGGGGTAGTAAACAATGTACAACCTTCACCGCCATTGTAGCATTTGTTGACTTTGAACATGTTGAAAACTAAACTAACAAAGTAGTTTGTTCAAGCTGAATGGACTTGTTGTCAGCTTTAGATAGATTTTCGGAGTAGGTTGTTAATGGTGCTGATTCTCTTGTACATCGAACTAAACGAAAGTAACATTAAAATTCCATCTTAAAGCTATTCTGCAACAAAAACTCTCTAAAATAAATTTGACACAACTAAAATCGAATTTGACAATCTTGACTCCACGTAGTACATGGCGGGGGGGGGGGATGTGCTTTATATGAATTTTTTCACTAACTTCTAAAACATGAGGAGGTTCTCAGTTCATCGGAATATTTTGTTTTTTTTAATTGAAAACTTCTTTAGGCGCGTTGGGCATTTTTGAGATGGGACTAAATCATTGATTTCGCGACACCGTAATGACACCGGCTTTTGACCATTAAAAAGACATCAACGCATTGATTACCGCGGTTACGATTTCTTTTTTTTCAAGTTTTCACTTTGTCGACACTCCCGGAGTGCCACTGTTTTTTTTTTTTTTTATGTATGTTCCCCGATTACTTTTTGATTTGATTTTTTTTTTTTTTTTGTTTGATGTATTATACTTTCAAGTTGGTCTCATTGTCATTTGGCCACGATTTATTGATGCAATCTTGGAGAAATCGAGGAAACTCTTTTTTAATCATGACTATAAATAGTCAGATTTAGTTAGCCCATCAAAATTTTTGGTAAAAAACGTCAAATTCAGTCAATAGCAAAATTGCCATTTTCACTAAATTAATAACGCAACGTGTCATCTTAGTGCTGTGTTTAACAGTTAATAACAAAAGATATAGATATAGGGAAAAAATAATATTGCTGCTCACAACATTAATGATTTTGTAAAATGCTACATAATGTGGTTGGTTAATATTTAACTAAATGTTTTTATTATACTGTAATATAACTGAGTTTGACTACCAATAGCAGTAGTTATGTTGTCACTATTTTTAGGTAACTAGTAGTCAAAATTTTTGTTATACATTACTCAAAAGTTTTTTCAGTGTAGAAAGTAGTTTAAGGTAAATATCAATAGAATTTCTCGCTAGCTCTTCGCCTATCATTTGGAATTTTCCACTTCGTTTGACATTTCTTAAGTAAATCCATATGAAATAAAAAAAAAATACTTTGATAAGACGTAGCGAAAATGTGACTTTCTTCTAACTTTCTATAATAATTCTTAGAAACAAATAAATGTTTTATACTTACTTATAGTTTCTGCATGAGAAGTTACTGTCACATCTTATGTTAAATTAGGTATAATTATGCTGATAGGACTTATATAAGATCTCTTCTTTGAAAGTATTTGACTAGAAATTTAGTAAATATAGTTTAAGAGCCAGGACAGTTTCTTTAAACTACTTTGCACTGACTTAAATACATATGTACATATTTGATTTATATTTTCTAGAACAGTTCAAAAGAATCTAACGTCATGAAAGAAACTTGCACTTTCTATGACTTTCAAAGCATGTTTAATAAAACAAACAGTTATACATGGTCTTTTCATTTCTACAGAGAAATAATGTTTAATACCTACTACATAATTATATTGATTGAGGGGCTCATGGCTTAATAATAACAGCCGCACGGGTCTATCAAAGGTTACGGTACACTTGCCTCGGTCGGTTCAGTGATTCGTATAATAAATATAGAATGATATGAATAAATATTATTAAATAAAATAAAAATTAATCCGCAGGCATCACCGTGCGCCCGGGTGTCACGCCGCCGGCTGTATGGATCGACATCGATCCACACAATGGTGACCTTTAGGTCTGCCTGTCTGGTCATACGGTGGAGGTCTGCCTGGCTTGGGCAGGGTATCGCCGTGTCCTCTTGGAGGCAATTGGCGCCGGTGATATCTCGCGTCCGGCCCTGGTCCAGGCCATGGTACAGAACGAGAAGGTAGGCGCGGGCTTGCGGACGGTGAGCAATGGGTAGCTCGCCGTCCGATAAGGACCAGGCCCGGGTCGACGGCGCGTTGAGTTCCACGCGTGCCTCAAAGAGATGTCAGCAGAACTGACGGGGTCCGCTAGAGCCGATGCCTGCCGGGGTCGCGGGAAAGTCCGAAAGGGATACCCTGGCCCCTGAGGAGCGGTGTCTTTGTGTCGCGTCGCGTGTCGCGCCTGTTTGAAAGAGCCTTGAAGCAACGACAGATAATTTAATTATGTGATAGATACATGGTGCTCATATATTTACAAACATTGTAAAAGTAGACGATTTTCTTAATGTTTTTAAAATTTAATAAGTCAGTGTGTGAGGAAGTAATCACAGAATGTAAAATCAATGTCATATAACACAAAATTATAAATTTTACAATTAAATTAGCAACCTGTTTGATTTTGTATTTATTCTAAATTGTCCTATGGAGCAGGACCAGCATGTTTCCAAGCACTCTTATCTTGGATATAATCCTCTAATTTGTAATATGCTTGTTTACAAAGTGTACTTTTAATATGAGTTTTAAATATTCTTTCATTTAATTGCAATATGTCACAAGGTATTTTGTTGTAACATTTAACACAATACCCCATAAAAGAGGTATGTACTTTAGATAATCTGAAAAATGGTTGATCTAGTTTATCTTTATTTCTAGTATTAAATTACGTCTATCACTTATTTTATTAAAAAGATGTGGATTTTTCCTTACGTACATAATATTTTCATAAATGAATTGGCAAGGTACCGTCATAATATTAATCCTTTTAAATAGTTTTCTGAGAGATTCGCGGTGACGTAGATTATAAATGGCTCTGACAGCTCTCTTTTGTAAAATAAAGATGGATTCAATGTCAGCAGCCCGACCCCACAGTAAAATGCCATACGACATAATGCTGTGGAAGTAGCTAAAATAGACCAATCGCGCGGTTTCTACATCTGTTAACTGTCTTATCTTTCTAACAGCATTAGCGGCCGAGCTTAGCCGCCCCGCAAGAGATGTTATATGAGGTCCCCATTGTAATTTCTCGTCTAGCGTGATTCCTAGGAAAACCGTTTCATTAATAAATGGGTGGGTTTTAGTCAGTAAGAGTGTGACATGCCCGCCCAGAGTGGGAGAAATTATTTGATAATTTCCCACCCAAAATATAAAAAAGGCATCACCGTGCGAGCATAAATAATATACCTGACTATAACATATCCCCCTCCGTACCTCGGAAAGTACGTTAAGAGCAACGTCGTAAAAAGCTGTCAAATATTTACATGGTTTGATTAATTTGGTAATATTACTGTCTGGAATTAAGAAATGTGGCTAACTAGGGAACTAAAATATTGATTATCAAATGCAATAATTAATATCGTAACACCGAAAAAGTCTTTGGAAACTTTTTTACACCAAAAACGGTTACAACATCAAATTCAGTGTTATAATTGCAATTCATTATTAATATTCTAGTTTGCTAGTTAACCATATTTCTTATTTCCCTACAGTAATATAGCCAAATTAATCAAAATAGCGAAATATTTGACATCTATTTGCGACGTTGCCCACTTTCAGAATAAACGCTCTTAAGTCGTTCATCCTGGCCGCTATTCGTAGATCTTTGACAATCGTTACGGGTAATAAGAAGCCCCAAAGTCTAACAACCAGTCTTACCAAGGGGTAACGTGTTGCCCAGTAACTGGATTGTGGAGGTGAGATAGGCAGTCACTCCATGCAAAATACTGGTATTTACGCTGACCCCAAAAGGCTAGGCAGATTTATTGACCTACAACTACATACATTGTGTATCATTTTATGACATTTATCATAAGCAATACGATATTCAAAACAATTTTTTTATACGAGCAACTAATAGTGACGATATTACTAATAAATAAATATACCCGATGTATCTTCTAATGAATTATTCTTGTTCTAATTAACTAAAAGCTCTCATTTATTCGATGTTATTCGCTTAGAATTTATTTAGGTTTGCCAAGATAAATCCTAGGCTAATGTCGTTAATATAATGGCACATTCTGTTGGGTTATGTAGAGAGCACTTACTGTAGGACAATATTAGTTTCTATGGAATAAAGACAGTCTTTTTTTACGGTATAATTTCGAGCTACTACAGATAATCTCCCAACATTTTTTCTATATAATAATATTATGTTGATATTTCAAGACAATACGTCGAATTATAATTTGATTTTCAAAGCTGTGTTTGCACTCACAATTTTTTAGTATCCATTAACGACGAACAAGGTGAAAAAAAAAACTGGCACTCCGGGAGTGCCGACAGAAATAAAAACTTGAACAAAAAAAAACGGCACCGCGGTAATCAATGCGTTGATAATTTTTTACTCCTGGCACCGCAGCAATCAACGCGTTGATGTTTTTTAATGATCAAAAGGTGGTGTCATCACGGTGTTGCGAAATCAATGGTTTAGTCCCATCTCAAAAATGCCCAACGCGCCTAAAGAAGTTTTCACTTCAAAAAACTTTTATCGCTAATATCAAAGCATGAAGATATTCAAAATCCCTGCATTTCCTATATCATCTGTAGTGTATCTATTTATCCTATCCTATACTATTAAATGAGCAATATTTTACAATACATATATATTTGTATATATATGTTTATAATCACGTTCTCGAAAACGACTATAACGATTTCGATGAAAGTTGCAATACAGGGGTTATTTGGGACGAAAAATTGATCTAGCTAGGTGTTATATCTGGGAAAATTCGTTTTCTCCGTATTTTCACCCGAGCATCGCCCAACGTTTAGAACAAGATGACAATCAGAATAATGACATGGCAGCGTGGAATTAGTAAGTCCCTACTTTCCTATATGATTAAATGAGCATTTTCTTTTTTTCACCAGAGCAGAGCTCGGTTGCCCAAGTACTGAGATATTATGTAAACTCTATGTCATGCACATCAGTAGTGAGGTAGCTGTCACTAATGTCAACTGTCAGTTCACCACGAATTACGCGAAAAGGCTAGGTGTGGAAATGAGCCAGTATAGTGATATAATAATCAGCTTAAATACTGAATCAACAGGATTTGACAATATCAGTCTGTTATTATATACTGAGCAAATATGTATTCAGCCGAAGAAATGAAGGCAGAAGGACCTTGCTTATATCAACACGACTTTTAACTTTGCCTCTCAGCTCAAACGTGCTCCAAAGTAATATTTGTTGTATCCTCTCTAAATCTAAAAGGTTTTCTGTGTGTTTTCGTAATAAATAATTTATTCAAGTTGTCCTCCATTTATTATCTAGACGTGAGGAACAAATAGTTTGCTAATGAATTCGCTGTATGTTTCGCAACTAATTTAGTAAGTTAGTTTTTGCTAGTGTGTGTCTATTGTTACCCGAATTATATGAAAGGTATTTTCGTTTATTAAGGTAGAATAAACATCGCCTAGTGGCTGGAATTCGGTCTAGGTTACCTGAAGTTAGCAACTAACTTTCAGGGCCTTGACTTGGCTTGTATAAGCGTCATGTTAATTATTAACTTATTCCATAAAAAATAACATAATATCATGCCTGTTTTACCCGAAGTTTTAGGCAGTGGTATACATATTTATCTATAGAAGAACACCAACAGCATATACATTCAACATTGATTTACAAAAGTATTTAGGAAACACACACACACACACACACAGACAGACGCTAAAAGCGTTTTTTTTAAATATGTATATAGACATAGAAGTGTGACTGTCTGATGAAGATCCTTTTAAAAGCCCCGCACAATAAAAGTGATCGTGCATTTCTTACTTAGTGCAACAAAAGAGAAACGGAACTTGCTAATAGGACAGGAACACGCCAGTCTTAGATCAGCGCTGAAGAAATGTTTTAAAGTATGTAGACTATTATGGGGTGGAGGTAGTTAAAGGGAATTGTAAAACTTACTACTTCGAAAAGACTCTGAAGATATAATATCATTTGTAAGAAATTACTTTATGTCAAGTAATTTTTCGATGGTCTTAAAACTGGGGATTCTGTTCCATTATGTATTTAGGTATTCCTTAAGCCATGGCTCAAAAATTTCACTCACCTTGACAAGCCTCATTCATTTTCTATGATTACCAACTCACTCAAACTTGGTTTTCTCTTCTTCTTTTCGTGTGGTTAGTGACTAACCTGGTGTCAGAGTTTTAAAGCCGCCCATGGGCCTCTGATTTAGGTTGGCTTGTATAATTATCACTTGCTTAAAAACGGTGAAGGAAAACATCGTGAGGAAACCGGCATGCCTGAACCCACTTCCATCATAGAACTAACGTCGTAATCGTGAAAAAATTATCAACTGCCCCATAAAAAATATCAAAACCTACTCGACCCAAATATCATACAAATGTGACACATTTAAAGCACAAACCACTAGCCACTACACTTGACTAACTGATTCCTGACCACAATTTATTGCAAATAATCATACATTACCTATATAATACCCGAAACTAGAAAAACAAACAACTCATCACATTACATCCATCCTTATCCAAATTCTTGCCACGACATCTCAAGCAGCGCTATCGTCTATATCAGAGGAGAATGCATCGAAAGGAACACGATATCATTTGCCTCTCATCTCAGACGTGCCAATGGTGGTGTGTCATGTCTCCTTAGTCGGGTGACGAGGATATTATTCGAGCATATTATGTATGTTAGAAGTAGGTTAGGACGTGTGTTTGTTGTTGTGTGTTTGATTAGTTTTTCAAGAAGATAAAACGGTTTTCTGATGTAAATAAGTGGTTTTTTGAGGGTACAGTCCGTCCAAAGGCGACTTTCCTGGCGTTTTGGACTTTGATGCAGCAATGATGTATTGAATTCCTTTCACTTTTAATTTATATGTTAACTAATATTTTTCAGCGTAAAATTATTGAAAATGTTATGAAAAGCCTTATGATCTAATAGAGAAAATTAACCTATACTTAAGCTAACTAAATAGATTACAAATTAAATATCTCAACTTAGCACACGAGGTTGTTGACATGTGCAATGTGAGCTCGGCTGTCATTGTGCCAGTTGTGGTAATGACCAATGGCCTGATGGCCAAAAGCCTCGATCAACATCCATCAGGGCTCCATTAGGCGGTTGGATCAAGGGCCTGATTCAGAAGGCAGTGCCTACTCCTCGATACGGTTCGCATCGTGAGAAGGTTCTTGTCTTTGGAGCCCTAACTGACGGTCGCTTGAACCCAGCATTCCCGACACTTGACCCCCATTTTATAATATTTTCTAATGTTATTTATATATATTTTTTTTAGGAATAATTTAAAAATATATATTTTATATGAAAAAAAATGCTCTTTATTTTGTACACAATATAAATTAAGAAAATAAAAAAGAGTTTATGGTAATTAATAATTAACTTGACCTATCCCATCGAAAATTTTTCGTATTTATTTGCCTACTTCTGAAACACCGAGTGTTCCCAATATCTTAAGAATACAAACTTAATACAATTCCAACTTCTTCAATAAATCATTTAAATAAGCAAGCGCTCAATTAAGGCGCTGAATAACTCAAAACGAACCGATAAAAAGTACAAAAGGTGTCTTTATAGAATAAGTACAATTCAAAATCAATTATGTCCAAAGTACGGTCTACAAAAATTGCAGAGCAATAAATCAGTCCAAAAAAACCGTCTCAGGGATGAATCGGAATGACTGGGGGTGTAACTAAATTGGAAACAGCACAGACGATGTTCTCACAAAATTAAACAATTTCATCTCTTTGTGTCGCTAGGAAAACTGGGATTTTTATGCAATCCCTACGTGAGTTATTGTTTTTTTGTTTCATTAATTAATTTTTCGGAATAAGTTAAGAGTCATTAAAATTGCTTAAGTTTTAACCATAATTTAATATTAATTACGCTCAAAGATCGTTTTTTGTTTAGCTTTTCTATTTGTTTTCAGACAAATTGTTATACTTAAAACTAAGTTTGACTTAAGGTTACGGTAGGCTTTCAATAAATTGTTTTACAGGATAACTTTCCTTTAAATTCTAAAGTTTAGAAATTGTTTACCACAGATGTAGGCTGAGGATATCCTTAATGGGTTGCTGAAATATTTAAATGTTTTAGATGAACATACCAATTATTATTTATTAACCCGACAAAATTTTTATTATTATTCTTTTGTATAGAAAACAGGAGAGCAGTGGTGGCCCAGTGGTAACAGCCCCGACTTAAGAGTTGTAGGTCGTGGGTTCGAACCCAGGTAAGCGCTTTACTTTGTGTATTTAATTTCAGCACCACTGCTCTCAAAACGGTGAAGGAAAACATCGTGAGGAAACCAGCATGTCCTAGAACCAAAAAATTCGAAGACATGTGACATTTACCAACCCGCAGTGGGCCCGCGTGATAGATTACAGCCCATTCCCTCTCACAGAAAATAGGATGCATGTCCCAGCAGTGGGAACATTATAAGCTGATTATAATGATAGAAAACACAGGCCTTTTTTCATGGGGGTAGTCAGAAAAACGATAATGCCTGTAGAACACTTTATGGCTTCTACTGGTTCATCCATTTTTTTTTTTCTCCTCGCAAGTGTATTTAGGAGCTTGACGGCTGCTTAACCGGGGTTACCTGTGGGTGCCTCAATAAATGAAGGCCTCCAACCAGGCATAAAAACTTTAAAACTAACGGCGACTACATGCTAAGGGCACCCCCCTGTGGGGTACGGACCTCGGCTTAAGGCGTCGCGGGGAGAGCAAGGAAAGGCTAGATCATATTAATTTGGGATGAATTTGCTGCAAGCTTCTGCTTAATCCAAGTTCATTCGTCTGGTTTACACGTGCGCCGAAAATATTGATAATCTAACAAAATGTCTTTCTTTCCTTTTATGACAAAACTAGGCCTTTACCAGTTAATTTGTTGTAGTATTTCTAAGTTCATTTCAAATCCACAGGCCTTTTCTAGGAAATTATCAGTACAAGGTGACTTAGCTCGCCATCTCAAAGGCCACTACAGAAACTTGAATTAATTACATATTCTTTGTAATATTTCTCGTTCAATATCAGTTGCTCTCGGCTACTGCTCATTCGTTTACAAGATGTAATTACTTTAATAATTAATATCACTGTGGCTTGCTGCTGGCTTTTGTTTGTTTTCTTTTGTTTTGTTTTCTATGATTTGATTTTCCAATCTCTTCTTTAGTTTTGGATTGATGTTTTAGCTTTTTGTCGTCTTGGAATATGCTATTTGAATCGTTAATATGATTTTAATTAAGTTGTAATTCTGTTTATGATATTAACTTTGACGGTGATTAGAATAAAAACTCAAGCGCCTTGTTGAGATTGGTTCATTAATATTTGATGTGTAGGATTTTGTCGAGGGGATTAGGCCGAGTCCTAACCGAAAGCGACTGTCGTGCCAATACGCGTTTACGCAAATGTTGACATAAATTGTGACGTCCAAACACAACTTGATTTGATTACACGCGTACGACATATTCATGTAAACGAGCGGGACTATCGCGTACTCGCGCGACAATTACTTTCATTTATGACGTGGGGTTCCAATGGCAGTGACTTTTTCCATCATGACCTACGCGTGCGTAGTCTTCGCATTCGCTAATCTATGCCATCTCAATAGGATGCAGATCCTCCAAAACCATTTCCTCAGAAAGATTACGGGAGCCCCCTTTTATGTCTGCAATTTGGATCTTCACTTAGATCTCAAAATGCCCACCGTCCAGCAGTTCATGAAACGCCTCTCAAAGCGTTTCTTCGACTCTGCTATAACGCACCCCAATCCCCTGATTGCGGCAGCCGCCCGTTACACTCCCTCCCGCATAAGTAAGATTCGCCGACCAAGGCATACTCTCACTATCCCAGACGACCCCACAACCCTCCTCCAGGAAAGTAGTAGGGAAACCAGTACTTTAGCACACAAAAACAAAAACCGACTGCCGTCCCCGTCCTCGAGGCCCGCCGCGATTTCTCCATCCATCCCCGCCCCGACCCTTGCTCGAGCCAGCCCGCGCCGCTGAGCCTGTAGCTTTAAATTCCCCTAATAATAATATTAATCCGATCCAGCCTGTCCCTTATTGTCCTCCACCAGCAACGCCGAGGTCCGTACCCCACAGGGGGTGCCCTTAGCGTGTAGTCGCTTAGTTTCAAAGTTTTATGCCCTGGCTGGAGGCCTTAATTTATTGAAACAGCCACAGCAAAGTCCGGTTAAGCAGCCAACAACCTCCTCGGTTGACCTGCAAGATGCCATACAAAAAAAGGCAATGCCTTTCATTTTGACAGTTCAACACCATTCATTGCGTTATTTACGTTGTTGAGCAGACGAAACATAAATTATTTATTTATTTGCAAACATGGGTAAGAGATACATATATATTTTCCTTATAATAAAGTTCTCCATATTTTCCCATTACATGGGTATGCAAATAGTGTAATTAAATTTAAAACTATCACTAATGTCAACTAAATTCAATAAATCACAATTCTAAAAACAATAAAAAATCATTAAAAATAAATCAATAATAACTAAATTAAATAATCATACATACCTAACAATTAATTTGAGAATAATCAATATTAATTGAGTTCAAAATAATAAATAACTAATGATTTTTAAATAGTTATTAATATGATAAAGTACATGAAGCAATGGATTAGTAATTTCCTTCAAAAGCATTCGGATTGTGATTTAAAGTGTGTTATGCAACTAGGGTTCTATTTGCCCCGATTTTCACGCCTTTACTTAGTTACAATATTGATGAAAACAGAGTCCTAGGAGTTTATTTTGTTATAAAACATCGAAAACAGTCATCCGAACTTGTGCTTAGTTTAGTATCTCTTCAACTTCTTCAAGTTATTTATACATTAATTCTTAAATTAAGGCACCATACATTGATTTCATCAAATATTCTCATTTCGGTTCCTCCCTTAAATAAATAAGCTTATTTTACCCCACATAGGCAGGTGTCTAAAACATTTGCCCGGAAATGACGTCACAACCGTATTACTGTATGAGTTATTACCGTATACGTACATTTGTCATTAAAACTCGGAGATGTAACGTTGTGTCAGGGAGCGCCAAATGTTGTTGATATTTTATGAGTCAAATACGACTTATAGGATTGTTAGTATACAATATATAATGTAGAAAATAAAATTAAATAAATGGCTATAATAATATTTTATACTATTAAACGAGCAATATTTGTACACATATTAATAAGTATATATATTTGTACTCACGTTCTCGAAATCGGCTGTAATGATTTCGATGAAAATTGCAATATAGGGTTTACGGGGCGAAAAATCGATCTAGCTAGGTCTCATATCTGGGAAAATATGTTTTCTCCGTATTTTCACCCGAGCAGAGCTCGGTCGCCCAAAGTTTAGAACAAGATAATGTATAATGACATGAGAATAATGATATTAGCAAAATGACTCTAGAATAATGACATGGCAGCATAGAATTAGTATGAAACGACTATCATAGCAGCATGGAATTAGTATGAACTATCCTATATTATTAAATGAGCAGAGAATGGAATTACTCGAAAATGCTTGACATTGATATAGGGGTCATCAGGGGTAATTTGGTTGCAAATGACCTCTCCTACATCCCCTAAACGAATTGACGACGTATACTCAATAACCCTGTGTATATATGTAAGGATCGTAGCAGCTAGCTTACTGTAATTTCTTCTTACCCTCATGGGTGAAGGTGAGAGTTTTATTATTTTTTTATATAAGTAATTAAACAATATCAAGGTCATATCGAGGTTCTGAATTCAATTATATTTAGTCTTGTAATGCAAACATTATGTCATCCAGTAGTATTATCAAGAAATTTCAAGTACCTAATATCTGTGTCAGAAGTTTAAAGTCTGACTATAATTCGTCCTTTACAAAATCCGTTACACTTTCTACCGATATCAGTAATTTACTTAATCTAAATACCTGAAATTCAACAATATTATGTTGGATTCAATTTCATTAAAAACAAACTCAATTAATTCAACTTCTGGTACCAATGAAAGAGTTGTGTGTGTTATAAATGTTAAAAGAACATTCCCCAGTTTGAAATAAAAGTCCGTTATTTAAAACACTCTGTTATATATTCATTTATTACATGTTGCACTCGAGTTAAACTTGCAAACAAAGTGATTTAATTGTCAGTAGTCCTGAGTGCTCTATCTGTTGGATTTATTTACGATTTTTGGAAATGATTCTCAATGGTTATATCACCGGAATTAACTGACGAAATTTAAATATTCTGTAGAGTAATTAACATAGTTTGAATTTCATTTATCTATTAGTGTAGAATCACTATGATCTGCATAGCTTCCAACTATGTTGGGGTCGGTTTGCAGTCGAACTGAATGTAGTTGAATACCAGTTTTTCACTCGGAGGAACTGCCTATCTAACTGTCACAACCCGGTTACTGGGTAACACGATAACCTACAAATTCTCAAGACTTTTGACTACCCGTAACGACTGGTATGACAAATATTATGACTGAAACTGTTATTAGCAGAATAGTAGTATCAAAATGTGTTCAGATCTAATCGGGATCCGAAAAGAAAATTCGGTGAACAAAATTAGCTGATATTAGTTGTTATGCGCCCGCCATTTGTTTCTTCAATTAATTTGTCCCACCCATTATTACATGCGTTCTATCTTGCTTTTGATATTTGCAGGACCTTGAGTCTCAAACGTTGATCTTACTCAACGATTTTCTGACACTTTTTTACCCATTTAGAAAAACAAATCCGAAAACCTCAAAGACTTTGCTTTGTAACCAAACCAATGAACCGGATAAAAAGGTACTTTTGACGCATCAAAACATATCAATATTTTGTTGATAAAAAAACGAGAGCGACATTTTAGGGAGCCGAAGGACACCGATCACTTATATAATATTTTATGAAAGATCAGCTGGCGTCACTGGACAAGTAATTATGTAATATTGTATTTACACCGCGCCAACGATCAGTGATTGTTTGCGTTTGGCTGGATTTGTTTGGTAGGCAAAAAATTTGATTCTGTGAATTCGTTATTCCGGTCTGTACCCAGCTTTATAGGCTGCTTGATGAATTTAGTATGCTTCTACTCTTTTTAGGAGCAGTGATGGCCCAGTGGTAACGACCGCGACTTACGAGTTGAAAGGTCGTAGGTTCAAACCCAGACAGGCGTTTTACTTTGTGTAAATTATTTCATCACCAGTGCTCTCAAAACGGAGAAGGAAAACATTGTGAAGAAACCAGCATGTCCTAGTACTAAAAATTAGAAGACATGTGACATCATTGGGCCCGCGAGGTGAATTGGGTTGGCCTCGTATATTATATTCTATTGAAATTTTGTACTATAATAAGCTCGAGGTCAAAATGTTACCACTGATGTGCAGAGACAGCTATACCTTAAATTGAAATAACGTAATTCAAAGATGTTACCGGTATCTACAGAGTAGTCAGTTCCTGATTGGAAAGTGCGCGCAAGATAGTCTGCGCACGGCTGGAATCGGAACTAATTGTATGCCACCGTTATATCGTAAAGGTCACACTAAGTATGGAATTATTTAATTAATAATATTAATATGAATTAATAATGTTAAGATTGATATTATTATAATATAGATTTAATATTATATTTTAAATATTACAGTATAGAATTAAGTACGCCACCAGTCTCGCGCAGACTTATCTTGCGCATTCTTTAGGTACTATTTGCATTTCTGTGACGTATAACTACGTTTAGAAATGTAAACAGTTTCAATGATTTACTTTGCGTGAAATACAACGTCATATCTGACGGCGCTAAACCACAACTGTGACTGACATATTGGTTAGGCGCGTTACAATGCTTGCGACTGTGGTTGGGTTGGTTAACAGTTTACTCAGTTTCGTGAGTGATTAATAGTTGTAATCTGGCACTTGGGAACACCGTTTCGGAAGCTGTTCTATTTCATACACTTTGTCAACATAGTTCTAATAATAGCAATTTTAAAGCAGAATTTCAATAGACTTAAATATACCTACAACACAATTTTACATTTTATTTACATGAAATTGATATAAAAGTGACCTTTAATATACAGATCGCAATCCCTAATAGTTTGGATACAACCAGCATGAAAAACTTTATTTTTTCTTCCTTTTATGGGCTTTATCGCTGATTCATAACGTCGCCCTGTAACAAAAAGTGTGTTGTTTTAGAATAATAATGCATTTAAACTCTGCACAGATTAGTCGCAAGTCGGCCATATATACCGAATCTACAGCGATATTTCGCACGCCAGTCATTTCCAGTGACAAATCGTCAGTAGCTATGAAACTCAATAAATCTTGATTCAGCTTGCGGTGGCACATCATTTATTATATTATGTTTAATATGGAGACAACGCCACGCCCGAGCCCTGGAGAATAGGCAGAGTTACAATGACAATATTTTGCTGATAAATAATAACATAACAGCATGAATGGGGGACTTTGTTGCGCCACTTCTTCTTCCCAGCTAAAGCACTACGAAGTGGTGATGGGCGGGCATTTGTGGGGGACTGTCATATGTAATTATGACGTTCGAAAACTGCTGATTCTCAGCCTACTTTGAATAAATGACTTTTGAATTTGAGTGGGGTAATTACGTAACACGCATATAATGGCAGCCGATCGCATTCTCTTGCATTTTGACAGTTCAGCCACGTTCATTGTATTATTTACGTCGTTGAACAATCGAATTCTTCAAACATTTAAGACAATGGATGGCTAAATTAAAGACATTGTGATCGATTGCCATTTTATGTTGTGTGTGTGTTGTCTGTATTCTCTGAAGGTTTGGGTAGAGATCTATAGTAAACCCATTTTACGCCAGTTATTTTTAAATCCCATGTAACAAGGGGCGAACTTACTGCCATCAACCGGTCACCAATCCAGATTAGCTGCGTCTAAGAAATACATAACAAAAAAATCAATAACACCGCGTGACCTGGAAATCAAACCCAGGACCTCAGGGCTCAGCAGTGGCGATCTCAAGCACACCAAAAGCTGACTAAGCAGTCAGCTAACAACTCATCATCAACTAATCATGTCCTTTGTTATATCGGCAATGTCAATACACGGTTGAACCAAACTGTTTAATTTTGATTGATATCTACTGGCAGGAATGAAGTATAATGGCCGACATCTAATGATTCAACTTTACGTTTAGACATTTCAAATTAGTCTTCAAATTCAAAGGCAAAAGTGAACCATTTTATTTGAAAAAACGCGATAATATCCTCGGCACTGGGGTGTCAAGGAGGAACTCAGTTCCTCAAAAACTCTATATCTTACTATAAACCGTCAAACTTGAACCTAGAGCTTCACATTCAGCTCATCATTTTTAAAACCAACGACACGCTTTTCATTTATTTATTTTATTATTTATATACACACAGCAAAATACATTTAGATACAACATAATTATAATTTGATTACAAAGGTGCTGCTTATATCTTAAGAAATTTCTTCCAGCAGACCTGCAAAAGGATAAATGAAAAAGAAATGTAGACAATAGTGTGTGAGAACAAGAAGAGAAAATATGAATATGCAGTCTTAAAACTAAAATATTAAATATACCTTCGCGTATAACGCAAAAAAATTAACATATGCTTAAATAAATAAATAAAGCCTCATGTTATTTATATAAAATTAACATTATTTCTAACGATGTTTGCTACAAATATATGAGCAACATACAAGCGTTAGACAAATATGCTTTAAATTCAGTTACCGCATCACTGTTTGCTATGGCAGTCCATTGGCTGTGTTTATATTGCGTGATAAAATGCGTTTAGGGCCAAATTGTCAGTTGACATAATATACCGAGTAACCCCACGATTCAGATATTCACTATGTCTAAATTTATCGTTCAATTCGCTTAGACTTCGTTCGTCTTATAAAAAAAAAAACAAGATTTATATTCAGACCAAGTTTAAGCCATACAGCCATTATTGAATTTCGAACTTTGTTCCGACTACGGTAAAGTTCTAATTTTTCAATTCAGCCTATCGCAGTCCACTGCTGGACATAGGCTTCCCCCAGGCTACGCCACAACACCCTATCCTCTGCATTCCGCATTCAGTTCTGACTATAAAACTATACTTCTATCATAGCTAGGTCCTTATTACAAAAACTGACTCGATGGTTTAAACCATGTATCTAAGAAGAAAAACCTCATTTTATCATAAGACCGCGTGTGTTTTATTTGTTTTTATATGTAACTTGAAATACAGTACTAACAATGCTACTATAACAATGCTCTGCAATCGATTCGGTTCTGTATTGGTCCTTGGGATCTCAAATTACCGATAAACAGTTTTCTGTTGACCTGCGCGTACTAATGCTCCATACTTTTGTGTGTGTTATGCCGAAAAGGGACATATTATTTCCAGTAAAATTGCTGCTATAACTTTCCTTATAATAAAGAATTTGGTACTCGTTATATTCCAATTATTTTCATACGGCACCTTTTCCCGCCCTATACAAAGTAAGTACTGCTACATATTTACGAACCTGATTTCTATTGAAACATACACCGGTGTTCAGTAAAAAATCTTCTCTAGGAGGTACATACAATTTCAATACGTCAGCTACAAGGCGAGGCGAAATTGCTTCCAATACATAATACTGGCAGTCAATTCCTCGGCCCGACGTGTAATGAAAGTCGCGATTTGTAGTCTTCATAAAAAAAATCCCCCTATATTGGGGGATATTGCAGTGATTTCGTTTGCCTTCGTACAAATCCCTTTTACTGGTGCTGCGTTCACACGCTGTTTAAGTAAATTATTAGCGTTGTAAAAAGTGAGGAACGGGGGGATTTAGAGGTGTTCTAAGAATAGACTCTCCCGCTGTACGTCGGTGAAGTCAATATTATTATAGGATTATAGAAGGATGAGGTATTTCATACCGTCCATTATCATAGAGTTTATCTCTCGCTTCGACGCAATTTTGCTGGCTTTTGTGCATTAGGAAATTTCGGGAATGCGCCATTTATTTTAGAGTTTATCAGATTCGGGATACTCGAAAATACATGAACAAATCCTTATACGTAAATAACCTGGATGTTACTTTTAAACGTAGTTTTACGTAGGTATCTTAAAGCCATAATCCTGAAAAGGCAAAACGACAGTCAAGTGCATCGCTGTCAAAGTTTTGTTTAAATACATATTAAAATTCATAGTTGATTGGGCAGCATGAATCATGATATTTACCACAAAATTATAACTCAAGAATAGAGCACCTTATCTCCAGGTATATTGGTAGACCCATTAAATTTTACAACCAATAAACTGAGAGCAATCAAGTCAGTACTTTCAACAAGTGATTAACTCGTTTACTCATCCTTGTCAGTAAAACACTGAATATTTGGCAATTACTTGAACAGTAAACTGTAAACGAAACGGGCCAATAAAATTGTGTACAATAAATATTGCATTAACTACCGTTTATTCCATTCTTTGAGGAACGGAGGGAATAAAGTGTTCCTTTGTTTTCGTGGTCGTGAGGTGGAGGAAAGATGGGTTTGCATGTTGTGAGGTTTGTGAGTACTCCTGGTTGTTTCGTGTACTTTAAAGATGGCCAGAATGATTTATTGTAAGTATAGTCTTCCTTATCGATTTCGATAACGAGCTTTGTATCGTTAGTTCGAATTATCGTTTTTTCTCTCAATCAATATACCAATACATAACTGAAAACAGTGAACAGTTTATGAATTATTAATCATTTTAAATATTCATACTTTGTACTGTACATTTTGCATTCAATTAAAACCCTGTTACCGGCTATCAGCCACGAGCATCGACAAGCATCTCATTAAGCGTATCTTTGCCACAAGTAAATATTAATTTTGTATCGATGTCCAATCAGGCAAGCAAATTAACTCAAATAGCTGTTTTCTCGTAAATTTATGTCGACTTAGTTTACATTTTTAATTAGTGAATGTTGAACATTTGTTTATTCTCTATAACTATAAAATCTTGGTGCTCTTTGTGATGCTTCAGAGATTTTTTTTTAGTGTAAATATTTTTAATCACCGGATGGATCCACAAGAGCAAAACGTTGCATGGTTACATGTAACTGAAGAATGAATAATTAAATGATGAGACTCATTTTCTTTCACACATTAAATAAAGATGAACTTATTCAAAAACGCAACGTCTCCCTGTCTATTAATTGGTTAGCATAATCAGCTTATAATGTTTCCACTGCTAGGACTCAGGCCTCCTCTTTATGAGAGGGACTGGACCGAATGGAATGGAATGCGTGCGGTTATTATAATTCGCATATTATATATAAATCGCAATTTGCAGTAACGTAACTTTTCGTTGATTGAAATGTTTCGCCGCTAGCGCCGTGCACACATATTCAAGCATATACAATATGTACATAGTAAAACCACTAGCAGTGATAGGCTAGTTGTGTGACTGCCAAGTCATAGGTCTCGAGTTCAAACCCAAGGCACGCACCTCTGACTTTTCGGATTGTATAATTATCACTTGCTTCAAAAACGGTGAAGGAAAACATCGTGAGGAAACCGGCATGCCTGAGAGATATTTCTCGAAGGCATGTGAAGTCAGGTCTGAGGCCCATGGGCGGCTTTAAAACTCTGGCACCAGGTTAGTCACTAACCACACGAAAAGAAGAAAATAGTAAAATCCATGATATTTTTCCCCAAAACAAATAATTTACCACTAACCTCAACATAGTCTAATAAAATTACCCCTCACTCCCCTCGTCCTCCCCCACATTCCCTCTATCTGTATACCCTATTTCTTAATAAAAACCTTCACAATTTGTTGGTTATCCTCGTTATATTAGTAAAGGGATGCCTTTGTGCCCGGCCATAGAAGTTTGTCAAAAGGATGTAACTGTATTGACTTAACGCACAGACTACGGAGACGCCTCAGAGGCCGCTGTTAGAGGCGGATAACAACTCCTTCCAAACAAAGAAAGTGCGTCACCATTTACTCGCACTACGTCAAATGACGTATTGACACGACGGCTTTGAATGGCGGTCCATAAGTTGTGCGCCTAACGCAGTTTTGATGCATTGAATTTTAGTAGTACTGCCGTCTCTAGAGTGCGGCGATTCCGTGCTCTATGACTTAAGGTAAACTTTGGAAGTGTCAAATAAATCGTGCTCGAATGGGGAATAGGAATGTTGCTTTTTCTACTTGTCTTTACGGATATATTTTTTGTTGTGCGTAATTTTTGGCTTTTAGAGCTCGTGGCTAAGTAATTACAGGCACACGGGTCGATACATTAGGTTAAGCTACGCTTGCCGGGGTTGGTTCGTGGATGGGTGACCATCTTTACATACCAAGACTCCTTCGTGCTTCGGAAAGCATGTTAGGCTGTTGGTCCCGGCTGTCATTCTTGTATTTTTAACAGTCGTTACGGGTCGTCAGAAGCCTGAAAGTCTGACAACCATTCTTATCGTATTACCAAGTTACTGGGTTGAGGAGGATAGGCAGTCGCTCCATGTAAAATACTGGTAGTCAGCTGCATCTGGTTAGACTAGAAGCTGACGCCAACATAGTTGGGAAAAGGCTAGGCTTTTTGTATCGAGATGAAGTTTCAAAATCCTATCTTAGTCATGCGAAAATTACGCTCGCTTCGACCCAATATAAAAAGTTTGACTAAAATATATTACAGCTCACTTCCTTTCACATAAAGTAAATCTGAGGCAAAGCTGTGGGAAAATTATAACACGATAATGTTACTGAAATCTAAATTCGTATTAAGACCTACACGGATACTTATTGAGATAGGTACCATATTTACCTAGTGTAAAGCAAAAGTTACTGCTCCTCATCAAGCAGCAACTTCGATCTTCACAATTATGTTTAACTTCTACTACCCTCGTCTAAAGTACATGGACTACGACATAATGACTTCACTTATCAGACGTTTGAAACTGCTGTAATTACTTCAGATCACATGAACTGCGAAGCATGGTAGCCTTTTTTTTTTGGGTGGGAAATCATCAAATAACTTCTCCCGCTCTGGGCGGAGCGGGAGGGCGTGTCAGACTCTTACTGACTAAAACCCACCCGTGTTCCTTCGGGTGCCCTGTTGCCGGGGGCCACGATCTCCCTTTCGGTTTTCTTCGCAACCCCGGCAGGGAGCATGGTAGCCTGGAGCTGTAATTATGAGTTAGTAATCGTGGCTTACCTCAGTCATTCTGTTAGCCTTTATTCTCTACTAGCGACCAGCCCAAATGGAGTTGGGCAGGACACCTGGCAAGGCGCAGTGATGACATGTGGAGGTGGTTGGTCGTCCGGCGGCGAGATGGACGGACGACATTTTTGCCAACGCGGACAAAATCTGGATGAGTCTAGTGCAGGAGCGTGGACATTGGCATAAGAACAGAGACGCCTATGAACAGTGGTTGAAGTCGGGCTGTGGATGATGAAGTTTTTTTTTTGTCATGCATTTAAAAATCTTAAATGCGTTGCGCCATCATTCAATTCCTAACTTAAAAACACTGACGAGTGATAGACTAAAGATAGGTACGCAAATGCTTCGTAGCCATATCGTAGCACAAGAATGTGCTACGATGCTACGTCGACGTAGTAACGCAACCTTGGGAGATGCTACGAAAGCGGTTACGTTTGCGTTAATGTAATTAACCGCACTGAGTAAAAGCAGGGTTATGTTTTTCCACGACACTATCGTAAAAGCAATAAAGTGACCTATTCGGGATCATGAAATATCCCATGAATACGACAATTTATACGAAACGATCTCGTCCTTACTACTTTACAATAAACCTTTACGTAGATAAAGTGAAGCTCATACAATATCACAGCATAAAAAATACTTCCCAAAGTCTTATTACTATGCCAATTTCTAAGGATAAAACCCACAATATGGCCCCACACTACATAATATTCCAATTTTTTCGTACTTGTACCCCAAAAATTCAATAAGGTAGAAGGTAGCTCCGGCCTTCAAAAAGGCATAAAATGAGCCTTGCTATGAGAATAGTTTCACGTGGCTTTACCGCCAGTTTTGGAATATCTAGAACTTTTCGAAAAGGGCATTATTATACACTCACAAGATGAGAAATACCTCACCTGTATGAACATTATAGGTAGTGACCTATTTCTGTGAGGTATTTCTAATTAGTCAAAAAAGTCGGAAACGTTTAAAAAAATAACTTCTGGGATAGGTTTGGGATGGCTAAGGTAAAATACTATAAAAGTTTATAGCTAGACAAATTGGGTTTTAACTAGTGGTCTCTGAATCTTAACTAGGCTTAAAACATGTATTGAATTTCTCTCCTGTGGATTTTTTATTAAATCGATTAAAGTATAATGTGTGTGTGACCGTCTGAAGCTGTGATGAATGACACCGGCGCTAGATCACCAAACAGTGACCTTCACTTTTTTGGGGTCAGTATTCGTTTGGGGCATTGTTTAGGTGCTGAATGTTGCGCGCCGCTTCTGCCGCTTTGCTGCCACGATGGTACTCACACTCCATAATCACTCAAATTTTTAACGTATAACCTAACATATAACCATGATGACGAAAAACGTACAAATACGATAAAAACAGAACGCTAACCATTAAAAAATTACTACTTTTCAAGAATAATAGAAATACATTTTAAAAATAAAAATTATTTGAACTTAGAATTCTTAGCGAAAAAAATTGGACTTGAAATAGCCAGTACGGCAGAACGGCAATTTCATAGGTAAAGAATTATTCTAAAAGAGTGTCCGTGTAGGAGTTTCTTGGGCGTTCTTCTACATAGGTACCTACTACACTTTGGAATGGGTATCTAATTTCATATTTCGACTGACTGACCCATTAACAATTCAAAAGTGCCTGTAATTGGTTTATTTGAAATAAATGCTTTGAGTTTGAGTTTGTGACGCGGGGATCATATCATAATGTTAAAGCTTGCTTTTGTTTAAAATAATTTTAATTAAACCGCACAGATTATAAATCTACTAAACTATTTTAGGACTGCCTCGTTGGTCTAGTGGTTGCAAGCACTACTGCTGATCATGACGTCCTGGGTTTGATTCCCAGGTCGGGCAAAACGTTATTAGGTTTTTCCGTATAAAATTTCTCAGTACAGCCTAGAGCCTGGATTTGTGCCCAGTTGATGGCAATAGGCTCACCCCCTATTACATGGAACTTAAACATAACTGGCGAAATGTGGGCGCACTATAGGTACGTACACCTCTGCCTAACCTTTCGAGGAATACTGGCGTGATGTTATGTTGTTTTTCCTTGACAGCTTCCGAATTTTATCCAAAGTGGTATGAAATTCAGATCCTGTCTCCAGCCTTCTAAAGCCAAGCTACTATAAATATAAACACGATCTAACCCAAGCCACTACACAAATCGTATGCAGCCAAACGTCAGCTCTATAAAAGATTGGTTCCCTACCAGCTGTTAGCTTCCCTACTAGCTTATGCATGCGTGCAATCGTGCCCCGGTTAGAAGTCTCATTTACTTGGAGCATTTGATTTCCTGCTTATGTATTAAACTATTTGTATAAACAACGTGGGGCAAAGGAAATTGAATACTTGTGAGCCAAAGTGTTGAAGTATTTCGTTAGATAAAACTTCGTGAATATTGTATACGTATTGTGTATTAGGGAGACGTCTGGTCTGGATCGGTGTTGAGAATACGAGTTTGTTTTTTTTTATGATGAATTGGTTTGCTACATAGGTACTTATTATAGTCAATAATGATGTCTTATTTTAGGGTTCCGTACCCAAAGGATGCCAAACGGCCTATTACTAAGCCTCCGCTGTCCGTCTGTCAGTTAGCAAGCTGTATCTCATGAATCGTAATAGGTAGACAGTTGAAAATTTCACAGATTATGTATTTCTATTGCCGCTATAATAATAACGAATACAGTTAAAAATTATAGGGCGGTGTCCAAATAATAAACATGTTATTTTGAAAAAAAAAACTAAACCTAGCATGTGGAGTTTCATTGTCTAGAGCTCATCGAGTAGAGAACAAATATAATTGTATTTATTTTTATCTTCAAAAATGTTGAAATAGGAGCCCGTCAAAGTTGTCAGTTTTAGACCATTTTTGTACGAGCTATAACTCAACAACTAAATAAGTTAAGAATTTGAAGCTTCAGTATATCATGTACTTTACATACATACATACATAAACTCACGCTTTCTTCCCATGGGGTAGGCAACAGGCAACAGGCAAAAGGCAAAAGGTAGAAACTACAGAACGCCACCTGCTACGATCGTTACATACTCCTTTTGCCTCGTTTACGTTCATACATCTGGTCATACACGCACGCCGGTTGCGAGTACTACGCACTTGGCCTTTCTGAAGAACATCACCAATAAGGTCAGTACATGTCCTTCTAGGGCGTCCTTATATAATCAAAAAATACTAAAAACGCTGATTCATAAGGTATTTTATTTAAATATGGGTGATTTCCTGCAACTACAAAAATTACTTTGTAAATCATAGTATCATTAAGAAATACAAATTTTTCTTTGCGATTTTTAAAATTTAAGATGAAACATAATAATATTCTTCGTTTAGTATTTTTATTTAGTTGATAAATATTGTACGGTGTTAAGGAACCCATCGTGTACGAGTCCGAATCGCACTTGGCCGGTTTTTATTTTTAGTTACCACCTAAGTCATGTCCTGGAATGCAATAACACAAAGGGTTGTCGAAGGGTTGGAATGCAATACATGATTGAGTGAGACAACGAATAGAATTCCCATTCTTGGAGTGGTATTACCAATGCTACATGTCAAAATAGTGGAACATGTTATGGTCACAAGTGTCTCTACGTATAGATTCTCACAATATTTTTTGTCATTTTTTTTGTGCCATGTCCAATACCGGTATGTCACAATATGTTTTTAATTAATTATTAGCTGCTGCCCGCGGCTTCGCCCGCGTGGACCCGTGGTAATATTTAAAAAAAAAAAGTAGCCTGTATTACTCCTTACAACATCAGCTATCTTCCAGTGCAAGTCCCGTCAAAATCGGACCAGCTGTTTTTAATATTAGCCGGAACAAACAAACAGACAGGGCAAAATTAAAAAAAAGAGTTTTCATAGTATGTACCGTATATACTTTCATATGCATTTAGTAAAAAGTTGTTATTTTGACATTACAAACAGACACTTCAATTTTATTTCTTTGTTTGTTTATAAAGATTATTAATTAATTCAGAAAAGTATAATACTTTTACGCTGACATAAAAATCGTAGCAGAATGTACATTTTGCTGCTCGTTATTTCGGATGAGCTGTAAGCGCTAGTTAAAGAGAATTGGACTCATACGCTTATTATTTTCCACCTGTTTCTGGAATAAATACAAATTTATATAAAGTGCTTTAATTTCATTGCGCAGTTTTGTGGATTTGTGAATCGTTTTAATAATATCAGTGCTAATGATTTCGCCAAAGTGTTTAGTTTTAATTTTTTTAGTAATTTAACAAGTATTTTTGAACTGTCAAAAAGTCTGTCAGTCAAGCTGCACCCTAATTATGTACCACACAATCAATCCATTGGCTTCATATATTCGAAAAAAAAATCTGCTCAACAACGTAAATAATGCAATGAATGTTGTTGAACTGTCAAAAAGAAACAGATTATAATTGTTCCTCATTTACATTTGCATTAGATCTAGCTAGTTAAGTTCCTTGACGTCTATACGTGTCACCTTACAATAAAAATCTGTCACTTTTAGACTGGCGTTTAGACACTTCAAATTAACTGCACACACACACTTATTGTGCTACCTGAACTTAACTTGCTACTTAAAAAATACAAATAGAAATCTGCCATAGACATAAATTTACTCCAACATTTTCCATGTAGCCACTCCGCAAAGCGTCAGGCGGAAGGCGACGACGCCGTGGCGCCTCTCTAGCCACTCCTCAAAGAGGGGAATTATCACCAATTGTATCGTGCCCAGCACTGGGTTGCGACAATCGCACTCTCCATGATGCCATGAGATCCCGCCAAAGTTCTGTCCACTGTGCTGTGATATCTCGCGGCAGCGGAGTTAAGCCCCGATGTTTCGCCTCCTCGCGCCACTCTCAAATGTGCGCGAAACTCCAAAATGACCTAACATTGTTTTCTTTTGTTACAGAAAGTATCGATAAATCCGGTGAAGACCCTGTGATAGCAGCTTTAAGACCTTACGCAGCACCAGACGACGATGACGGCGCGAGAGACATTTACAACTTCCAGAAAATCTTCGGCAACTCGTCCTTCGCTAAACACGAAGTCACCACAGACGACGTATCATTAGTCGAGCATTTCATTAACGTAGAACATAGTTACGATAATAATGATACGAAAACTAATTTAGACGAAAATTCTGAGATAAGAGACTTAAATGGTACAGCGGAGAACGTTACCATTTCGAGACCAGTGCACGAAGACGTTGTGACAAAGTTCCTAAGATTAATAGAAACCCAACATTTGCTTGGTGAGAATTGTACAGCTGGTACTCATTTAAATTTGGGTGAAGGTGTGGTAGACAGATACGCACAAGAAAGATTTAGGATAGAAGCAGATGTTGCTGTAAATAGAGCGAATATGTTGACAAGATTGTGGAAGTACGCGGGACCTTCTGTGATGCACAATGAGTATTTGCTCCACGCAAGTGTCTTTTCGATGGTGGAATTCGATGATGATATCTTCGCAGCTGGGAACTGCTATGATCAGCTGCAGTATAAGGACTATCAGTTGTTCTGTCCTTTTGCGTACCGATTGCCTGAAGGGCCGATACTGGCGAAGGATTTAGCAGTAGAATACAAATATTTGAGCAACACGTCGGAGTGGTTCTATATCGCGCGCAAGAATGCTGAGCGCGTGATCAGGAACCACAATCAGTTTAGAAGAGGTGAGTGTGGAGTTAAGAACTTTTAGTGTGTAGATGAATATTTTTTAAAGATCTTTAGACCAAGGTTCCTTACAAAACAGCTGACTTTAGAAAAACACGACAAAGTGAAAAATAATTTTCAGTTGAGTTTAGTCAGTGTCTTAGGTTTTAGAATTTTCGTTTTTTTGTCAACGACTAGTTAAAGTTTTTTGAAGTGAAAACTTCTTTAGGCGCGTTGGGCATTTTTGAGATAGGACTAAACCATTGATTTCGCGACACTGTGATGACACCAGCTTATGACAATTAAAAAGACATCAACGCGTTGATTACAGCGGTGCGTCGAGTAAAAGACATCAACGCGTTGATTACGCTTGTGCCATTTTTTTTTCAAGTTTTCACTTCTGCCGGCACTCCCGGAGTGCCACTGTTTTTTTTTTAATATTAAGGTAATAATAATTAATTGCGTTGCTTACGAATATTCTTAAACTTTCCATTAATTTGGTATAATGCCAAAAAATACACAGTTACGTGAGCAAATTGCGTGCAGCTTGTCATAAATTCATAATACATCAATAAGACATAAAAAGACAAGTCAAAGCCATTAATTCAACATGTTCAACATTAAAACGACTGCTAGTTCTGTTGACGTATTAATTCAGGTTACCCCGGGTTCAAATATTTAACGTTAACTTTAATAGAACAACCTATTGAATTGGAAACTAAATTGATTGAAACCTGTAGGTTTCAATTATAGGTTTCAACAAAAACAAAACTGTGTACAGTTTTGTTTTTGTTTTAACCAATTATAATAGGTATTTATTTAGTGGTCGCTGAATTAACAACAGTACTGGTTGTTTTGTTAATAAAATCTACGATACCTTAAAATTCAGTAGATAATAATGGTTGTATTCATAAGCAATTTGTGTATAGATATACCTACCTACCTAAATTTTAAACAAGTGTGTCATAATGTTAAGGCCAATTTATCAGAGATCAATGCAGGTAACTGAGGGTCTACCTGACCTGTTTTAAAAACAAACATCAAAAATCCCTGGCACACTACCGTCAAATTATTCAAAGACTTCCAAAATGTTGCCGATCTTACTTTTTTACAAACAAAATCACGACTCCCAGGGGTTTTATAGTGAAACGATCGATTTAGCGTTGTTTAAAACAATACCGCGTCAGCTTTCTGTATAGAGAATTCGCAGTCTGTCAATTGAGACCTTCACTCGACAGATTTTCTTTTGCCTTCAAGCAAAATATTTATTCGGTTGGCTTGTAAAACGTTTTGAAGTAACAAAGGGATCGGAACTAAGTTTCAAGGCAATTTTCCTTATATTGTTCGAATTCCATCTTGATTTGAATAAAAGAAAACAAAGTTTTGAGTTGTGTATTATTGTTCAAAGAAGAAAATTTGTACTAGGTAGGTATTAGGTAGGTTAATTTGAGGGTTTTTCGAATTTTGGGTTTTTTGTTTTTTAATCTCTTCAGAACAAAATATGGCCATATTAGATGTCGCCCATGACTTCGTCTGCAATCTAGGACGAAAAAAATTTACATCACTCTCCATTTCATGGCCTACCCATGTGTCAAATTTCATGCAAATCCGTTCAGCCATTTTAGCGTAAAAGCGTAACAAAGAAACAAACTCACATTAGCATTTATAATATTAGTTAGGATAACCCACTAAGTCAAAGTCCATTACAAATAAATTGTAACAATGTATGACAAAACATGATTTATTTTCAAATTTCAGACACATAAAATCTAACTTAAGCTACCGTAACATAATGCAATCACTTAAGACTTCAACCAGGTAAAAACCCAGAAGCTGTTGAAAACTTTAACCATCTAAAAGCGAAGCCAATAACGTTGAAGCAGTTTCCACTACCAGCCACAACTTTTAATCTTTTAAACCTGAAAATAAAATCAAACCTTCCACCTTCGATAAAGAATCTTCAGTTAGTTCAATTCACTTTAGTTGAACACTTGAAATCAAAGTTAGCGCAATGTTCGCTTGCACCACACAACACACAACACATTACACAGCAAGTTGGTTTATGAAAGTTATAGAAGTTTATTAAGAACCAGCTTTTGCCCGCGGTTTCACCCGCGTGGATGTCACAAAATATGCCACGGGAACGTACTACTGTGGTAAAAGTATCCATATACGAATCCAGGGTATGATCTAACCGTCTTCCAAATTCCATCCAAATCCGTTTAGTAGAATTGCTTCCGCATTTATAATATTATACAATGTCACCCGTATTTTTCTGAATATTCATGTAAAATTATTGAAAATTAACTTTAGATGAAAAATTTTAAAGATAGACCCCCTGTTCTATTTTTAATATTTTTCATGTCATTCCATTTTTAATTTTTGAGTTGCGTTTGTGATCTTGCTTTACATTTTTTGCCATATCTCCGATGTTATTAGCTCGATTTGGATTCTGTTTATTATTTCTAAAAGCTTATGAGTTATTTTATCGAATTAACTAATATTTTTACCAAAATTTATCGACATTGAAAAAAAAATTACTCTTAGTAGAGTATTAGAGTTTTTCCTCAAATTTAGTTACAGTTAGTTATCAATAATGTTTTGTGAATTTGTAGCTGTTATGTAGTAGATAATAATTAATAACGATTAAAAAAGTCCCCTATGGGGGGATTTTATGGACTTACACTTGTGTTTTTAAAATAAATACTGTTGTATTTTTTTTGTAAAAAAAGTCTTTTCCTCCGTTTTTTTATTTCATAGTCAAAAAATAGTATGGAAGACCTACAATTTTATTATTGACTGGGCACAATTACTTAATTAATAGTAGATGATGATGAGAACGGAATTAATAGACAAACAGTGATTGTTAATAATAATTATGATTGGCGTCCAGAAGCTTGGCCGCCAATCATAATTATTAACAATCACAGTTACTAAATATTTCGATAGCGATTCGAATCAATTTGTATTTCGTTGCTGAGAAATATCTACTTATTTTGAACTTAATTTATAGATGCCAATTTCTAATAATTGAATCTTCTTCTTTTCGTTTGGTTAGTGACTAACCTGGAGACAGAGTTTTGAAGGCGCCCATGGGCCTCTGACTTGGCTATAAAAATATTATATTTAAATTTATATATAAAATAACGTCAATATTGCAATGCTTGCAAACTGCTGTTTAGTGATATAACAACATATTAAGTGATCTCAAAATAAGAGTCGAAAGTCAAAACGTGCATACTTGTTCTCGTCTGTGTATGTGGTCTTGTAAGACCAATATTTTTACTTATTATTTTGTAACTTATAACTTAGCAGCAATTTTCAAGCATTTTAATACCGTTAATGGCGTCATTTTCTTATAATATAAAACCAATATTTGTACACTAAGTATGCAATTAACGTTTTGACTTTGACTCTGATTTTTACTTTGAGATTACTTACAATCTTTTATTTGTTTACTTACGCTGTATATACTGATTGAGCGATATAATTAATTACCAAATCGAAGAGTACCCAGACGTATTGAAAAGCACACGCAATTTATATTGCAATAATCATCCTATCAAACTAAAAGCAATATCATGAGTTCCATATTAAGTATTACTAAAGTTAAAGTTCTAAAACTTTTCCTACCCAACTAGAATATAAACCACGATAAAGAATCGCCACTTAGTTCAATTCACTTGAGTACTAGAAGTACGAAGGATGTTTGGGTTAGCGCAAGTAACACACTAGAATAACATTACTCCGTCAATTGTTTAAGAAAGTTTGTTCTCTACACAACATAGAAATAGAGAAGTTAGGTTTGTTTTCAATGAGCAAGTTATGTCAATACCTGATGTTAGAGAGCTACTTAGTATTTATAATAGGGTTTCAAATTAAAAGAGAGGATTGGTTTAAAAAAACGTAATGAAGGCGCTCTTGTAAATATTTAGTTAACTAGCTGCGCCCCGCGGTTTCACCCGCATAAGTCTCGATCCCGTGGGAATATCGGGATAAAAAGTATCCTATGTCCTTCTCCGGGTCAAAGTCTATCCATATCCCAAATTTCACCCAAATCCGTTCATCCGTTTTAGCGTGATGCCGTGACCAAGGGAAAGAGGGATTCATTTTTATATATATAGATAAAGATGAAAATGTGAAGGAGTTTTTAAATAAAGATTCGTTCGTAGATGCTTATTAATATAAGGTTCGTGTCAATAGTGAAACGGAAGGTGAATCCATGAGGGTTCGCTTCCCTTTAAATAGCCCAACAGACATTGGAGTATGACATGGAGAATTCCGATACTCCAATGTTTGTGGGGCTATTTCCCTCTACTTACATGATTAAATAAATGATTAATAAAGACATTAACATCAATTCTATTTCTAATAATAGGTTAAGGCTATTAACCCATAGATAATACCAAATTACCCTGCCTACAATATAAATATTTCTTCGAAAAGGCACTTATACTACACTCATTATCATCATCTCCAGTTTAACCGGATGCAGCTGAATAACAGTATTTTTAAGAGAAGTTACTGCATATCTGACCTCCACTACCCAGTTACTGGGTAACACGATACCCCTTAACCAAACTGGTTGTCAGATTTCTAGCAACCCACACGAGTGTCAAAGATCTACAAATGAGAGCCGAGACCAACAACTTAACGTGCTTACACAAGACACCAATAAGAATTATGTTAAGAAAAATGTTAGACCAGACTTAGCTATCACTGTAACGTTACCAGAGTTACAAATATCAACCTCCCAAAATCTCAGAAGTTACTAAGCTCGGATTTATTCCTTTGTGCTAAAGTTTTCCTAAATAACGAGTAGGACAATGTTTTTCTAGGACTAAAGGGAAAACAGTCCGACAGTTTATTTCTTCGGAGAACTTGTAACAGTAGATTGAAACTTAACAAAGTTAAGAGGAATCGTATTTTTTTGCTGTCTCTCCTGCTTTCTAAAAGTATATTTCCTTTACTTTTTCACTTTTACCTTTTTTGTATTTGTGAGATTGGAAAAAGTGGAAAGAATCGATACTATTTTAACAAAGCTTCTAATATCGGAATACTTGAAAAATTCTTTAAACACATTATTTTGATCTTAAATAAACACAAATTGCTAATTTGTTTGATGAGCCTTGATTAAAATAAAAGTTAAAACAAAAAAAAAAAAAACTCTTTTTATTAGGTATCGTTTTTAGCGAGATCAATAATTGTTACATACATATATACTTGTGAATGTATTTGTTTGCACCTTCTTTTAGTATGTGTGAGTATGTATGTACGTCATTATACTGACTATTATTTATTTATTTTTAGCCTATGGTATCCCATCCCACTGTAGGGTAAGGGTCTTTAATTAAGAAAGACCCTTTCCACCCACCAGACCAGTTAGTTGACTATTATCAACATTTTTTTTTTTTTACCGAATATCACCCCGCTCCCGCTACGGCCATTACTAAATCCACAACTCAACAGCTCATTTGACCTGACTGTAGGACGCTCAATATAGTAATTACTCTATTACGCAATCAGTAATTACTTTATTCCCATGTTAATTTATTAAGGGGCCAATACGATTGCAATACAATCTGTACGCGGACCATCGTATTATTAATCATTAATGGATATTCCTGTTAATAAAATATAAGTTTATATTAGTTACTAGTTGCGCCCCGCAGTTTCACCCGCATAAGTGTCGATCCCGTGGGAATATTGGGATAAGTAATAATAATAATAATTTCATTTATTTCAGGTAAATTACACCCTTTGCCAAACATAAATTGATATATTTTTTAAAATAAAATAACGTCGAATAAAATAAAATAATGTCAAATAAAATAATGCAATGCAAAGTAATCCTAGGTCCTAACCTAGGTCATGGTCTACCCATGTGTCAAATTTCATCTAAATCCGTTTAGGTGTTTTAGCGTGAAAGCGTAACAAACAAATCAATTATTTTCTCTTTAAAATATTTGTTTAGATATATTTCTGTATCTATTTAATCTTACTGGTTGTATAGTTACATTGTATTCGAAGTAATGTTTGTTTTATTTAACTTTGTCACTTATTTGTTCAATCTGTACAAATCTTAGTTTCCGTACGTCGTATTCGGGTGACCACTGAAAATCAGCGCTGTGGGTTGCCCATAGCACAGCATCATGCTGAATGGAAGCCTACTAGACACAGTCAGTTCTGTTGTGTGATTATTGAACCGTAATAGATAGACACTTTAAAAATTTTAAAGAGTGTGTAGGTATACACTCTTTAAAATAAAAAAATAAAATTTAAAGGGGCCCCCTCCATACAAGAAACGTGTTGTGAAAAATATGTAGTGTTAAATACATATTGTACCATTGTACGGAGCCCTTCGTATGCTAGTCTGCCTCGCACTTGGCCGCTTTTACTTATTCCAATTAACTTACTTAGCTTTTTATATACAAGTGTTTCTAACACAAATAAACTTATTTTTCATTTTTCTTTCTAGCATACAAATGTATGGCAGCGGGTTTGGAGATTAATTGTAAAGTTATCGTGCTTGCAAGAATATTGTAAATATTTATGATGAAAGCTATAATAAAATTAAAAGAAAAATAGTACAATTCGCTGCCCATAATATAATAAATTCCCGGACTCCTAAATCGTGCCACCCTGCAATTCCATAACATCACGCCTTGTTTCCCCGAAGGGTTGGGCAGAGGTGTCCTCGTAGCAGGTTCACCCACATTTCGCCAGTTATGTTTTTTAAGTCCCATGTAATAGGGGGCGAGCCTATTGCCATCAACCGGGCACAAGTCCAGACTCCAGGCTGTTACTGAGAAATTTCATGCAATTCCATGTGAGGTAAAAAGGCCTAAAACTTCAAAATAATCATTAGCCAAAGAAAAAGATTTTGTCTAGTTTTGAAGCCGACGTTACTGGCCATCAGTTTGGTGTTATCATTGCTCCAAATTGGAATTCACGACTATTTAAAAAGTTATAGACTTCCATACAAAAAAAAACACATTACATCTACATTTCTTATGTCTTTCTACAATTTTTAAGGTGTACGTAATAAAGGGTATTCTATCCATCTATCTACAAAAAGTGCAAGATGTTTCGTTGTAAGAAACTGGGAGTGCATTAAAAAAAAACAATGAAAAAAAAATGCTTTTTACGTAAACTCCATAATGGTGGATATTTGCTTTTACAAACAATTTCCAATAAACAAACAGAATTTCGTGACAGGAGTATGTAGTAACTTTATTTTACGTTTAATTTCACCGGCCGGAGTATTGTTGGAAAGTCCAGCGCGTTCGTTCATATGGTAGTGTTCTACCGAAATTGGAATGAGGAATGAGTTGTGTTGGTTAATTTTTTGGATGACGGATATTTTTTTTAATTATTTTATACAAAAATGTTGCTGTTTTTGTCGTGGTTATATGGGGAACTCACTTTTATAGGTGCATAGACAGACAAGTGAAGAATTTTCCATTGGCCAATAAACATCATTTGCAAGAAATCAAACAATTAAAGATTTATTAATTATTTCGTACGTTCTGATTTTCGGAAAGAGAACTCCAATCAGCAATAATGATAAATTCATGAGCTTCGTTCGGACTTCGATTCCATAAATTGATGGTCGTAATTATTCGTGCTTTTGGGTATATCAATATTTGAATATTTTCCGAACGGGAACTCAGATGATTTTCCGTGAATAATGTTCCAGTAATGATTTCGATTATAGATTGATATGAGTCGTGAAATGAGTAGATTGAGCACAGTTAAAAAGGTAATTTATTTTTTCCGCAAAGTCACCGTTTTTTAATGTTCGTTTATGTTTACGGAGAATGAAGAAGATTATTTTTCAAGAAACAAAATGCGTATCTTGAATTGACACCTTAACGAACAAGAAGGTTCCAAGCAAGGATAGTCAGAAAAACTTCCGACAAAGACCATATAGCTAGGTTTTATATTAAGCTAAGCACTATTATAAACATAGTCCATAGACAATTATTATAAACTAGCTTCTGCCCTCGACTTCGTCCGCATGAAAGTCAACTATAACCTACCATAAAACACTCTATGACACTCGACAATAGTGTCCTATCAGTGGAATCATTTTTTAAATCGGATGTGCAGTTTCGTAGATTACCCAATAAGGACAAACTCATAAATTTTACCTCTGTATAATATTAATAATTAGCTTTTGCCCACGGCTTCGCCCGCATGGATGTCGGAAAATATCCCACGGGAACGTACTACCGATTCCGGGATTACATACCTAATAGCCGAGGAAAAGGTCACTGACTCCTACCGCTGCGCCCGCGTTATCGTCAACCATAATTATTTTGTCACGCGTAATTTTGAATCTGTGATATGTTTTAAACCATTAATTTAAATGAAATGATGTCAAGGCATATTTTAATCTAAATTAAATGCTCAATTTACGTAACATAGTTTATTGGATAAGAATTAATATAATACCGGTCGGAAATAACGATGATTTTTTATCAAATTCTAAAAGATAAAAAAGTTTATTATGGGTCATCCTTAGAAGATAGACATATGCCATTGCGGACTTTTTGTTGAACTTTTTAAGATGAACAATACTGTAGAACATAAATGTAATGCAACTTTTACGATTTTCGCGGCGTACGCCAACATCTTCCACAATAATCGTCTAATTTCAGCCAATTTACAAAAAAACCATAATGAATTATACACTCAAATATTTTGCATGAATCATTCCGTCCATAGTTGAAAACTGTTTGAAAATCCCTTCAGTAGTTTTTGAGTTTATCGAGTTCAGACAGACAGACGCGGCGGGGGACTTTGTTTTATAATAAATATGTAAGGATTATTTTGCAAGGTACTGTAGGTATGAATCAGGAAACGTCTCACTCAAATCAGGGTAACACTATTCGATGAATAAAGGTCTATCGCACGGTAATTTCCTTCCAATTATCTAAGAGGCCACTTATTCCTAAGACTTATTTCTTTTATTCCATTGATTATCTTTATCTTTTGTATGCGTTTAGATCAGTTTTAAATTGAAGCAGATGTTGACTTTTTCTTTGTTGAACACAGTAAACACGTTATAATAGGGAAGAAAATCTTCCTATTTGATTATGTGACCTCAATCTAGAGGTTCCAAAACGTAAAAGGCCACGGAAATAATTAAAAACTTCAATAATAATAATGGCCTCCGGTGGCAAAATATTATCCTCCTGCCTCCTTATTTTGTTCTGAGTTGTGGTCTCTTTGGCATTATTTATTTCAGATAGTTAACCGATTCAGGCATGCCCTTGCGGAAATCCATTATGCAATGATGATGTGGATATATTTAGTAACCTGTTCCGCTTAGCTATTTCTAAAGAGTCTTAAAAAGACCCCGAAAGAAATCGACACGTGTTTCACCGCTCAACGAGGCATCCTCAGGATGACGATTGACTTGCGCAGACTACGCTCAGTGCTTGGTGTGGCAACACGCCGTGTTCGATTTCGCAACAAGTCAATCGTCATCCTGAGGATGCCTCGTTGAGAGGTGAAACACGTATCGATTTCTTTCAGGGTCTTTTTAAGACTTTTTAGAAATAGCTAAGCGGAACAGGTTACTAAATATTATTTTATTATTTATTTCATTTGTTTACAATGCTAATACCACCGGAATTTCGGAAGTTTTTCCACTCCTTTTCCTTCCTTTGTATCTATCGTATGTATCTATTTAATTTCTAATCTCTCTATCACCTCCTCTATCACCTCCTACCTTTGACGTAAACGTAAACGTTTACGTCAAAGGTTTCTTTGCGTCTTGTATCTATTGATATGGATTTCTAAAATTCAGACCACTCACAATACAGATACAATTTTTGTGTATCTTGCTACCTAAGATATAAGTTAGGTACGTCATAACAAATTTTTAAAGTAACATTACGAGAATCTGAACAAACTATGAGGAAAATATCGAATTATTTAAAAATCGTACATTTGATTTGTTCCGCCATTTTGAACAGTTTTCGCCACTCGTGACCGGGAAACGTCATGTAAATGGAAAATACACTTATGTTGGAACTGAATGAATAAAAAACTTTATTCAATTTGCTAGAAATTGAGTAGGTAGTACATGTAAAGGTAGATATTTTTATAACACATAAACTTCCAACGCAGAATGTTAAAATATTGTCGCTATTTTCGCTTTGTTCGCTAGGTTTTACACTTTATTCAATACCGCGTGACATGAAGTCGAATAAATTACAATTTAATCTCCGATATCATTGTCCTGCCTGTTTTCGTTTGTCACCTGTCTTTCTTCTGTCTGCTATGAATTTTTGCATTAAAAAACAAACTGAGCATGTTTTATTGGGTATGGACAAAATTGATCGAAAACATCGGTACCAATTTTATCTACCGTTTCGCCGAAAAATCTTGAAATGTGTGTTATATTTGTGCCAAATAGGCTTCTGATTTGTGAAGTGAAAACCTCTTTAGGTGCGTTGGGCATTTGTAAGATGGGGCTAAACCATTGATTTCGCAACACCGTGATGACACCACCTTTTGACCATTAGAAAGACATCAACGCGTTGATTGCCCCAGTGCGTGGAGTAAAAGACATCAATGTGTTGATTACCGCGGTGCAGATTTTTTTTTTTTCAAGTTTTCGTTTCTGTCGGCACTCCAAGAGTGCCACTTTTTTTTTCTTGTATTTTATTTTAGGTGTTATTTGAAGAAAGCTCTTAATACCCCGGGTTAGTAGGTACTGTTAAATCTTTTTTTGACGCTAAGCAGCTTTGCATCAAAAATATATGGCATACCCAACTGAAATATTTTGCTCGTCTGGGTTTGAAGGCCATGGATGGATGCCGGCAGAATTATGATCACATTCGTTATTTTTTATTTACGTACATGATGGTTGCAGTAAAATGTTCCAACATATAGGTTCAAGGTAAACTTGACCTCAAAAGGCAAGGGTTACCTACCATCTAACATCAGGTAGGCAAAGCCTCGCTGTTGCACCACTGACTGGGACAAAAATGGCAATCAGTGGCTGCTGATATCTACAGTGCCTTAATTTTCTTGACCAACTCTTTCTTTAAGCCTCTTACGTATATTTAAGTGTACCACCACCTAAGCACTCATTCTCTTCCAGGATACAACACGTACACCTACAACGATACAGCCCACACTGACAGGGAACCCGACGAGATCCTGTCAGTGACGTATGAAGACGGCAAGTGGTCGAAGCCGTACTACGACTGCGGAGGTGGCAACATCTGGATGCTGACATATACCGTGCCGTTCTTCGGGTATAGCAATGGGAGCTACTTTTTCAAGTAAGTTGGATTGTTGTTCTTTTGTTTTTGAGGAGTTTTATAATACTGTGTGAGGCCGATGCGGTGCGATTTAATTGCCTGTGGCATGCCATAAGTAACAATGAAAGTTGCATGTTTTTGTTAAAGTAATTTTTTGCTTCAATTTTATTGTTAATGCTACAGGCTAGAAACTTGCTTCGTGTAAATAGGGCTTTACTTAGGAGTGGCTTGTTCCCAGGAGTGAGTTCAATATTTCAGTGGTTTTGTCAGTTTGCGTAAATTGTGCAGTGAGATTTCAATAGAAATGAGTGATTTCTTAAGTTTGAAAGAAAAGAAAGAAAAATTGTTTATTCTGCACAAACTAAACGCACAATACAAAAAAAAAAATATTACAAACAATGCATATTCACAAATTAGCCAAAAGCCTCGTATTCACTACTTAGTTTGACCAGCAATCGTTTAAAAAAAAAAATTGTGATACTTTCTAATTCCAAGCTACGACATTGTTAATCATGGAATAACCAAAAAGCTTTGACGAAAGAAGAAATATATTCAACTTGAAAAACTATTAGTAGACTAGAAAACGCCTACTAAAAAATAAACATATTATTATTATGTTATCCTTCCACCTCAAAAAAATCTTGAGGAACGTCATAAAAACATTATCATTACAAAAATGATCCATAAAAACCAAATATTAAACATCAAACGACGCTATGACCATGATTTCCTCGACAAAAACAGGACAAAAGAAATCTGCCTCAAAAAAGATTGAACGCGAAAATAGAAGTTATCAGTTCCATTTGGAGTCGTTTGAGCAATAACACAGATCGGGTCAGTGATACGGGCGCGGGCGGCCGTTTGTCCTAGAAAATGGATTATTCATGGATACCGCAGTATCAGGACGATCTGTTGCTAAAACCTATGTATGGATTGTTGAAAATACTTTCTTAAAAGAGGTTATAACACAGAACCCTTCTTTAGACTTTAAATGAAGATACATGTTTAAATAAATTTCGAAAAACGAGCCTGGAAATATGTTCTTAGGGCTCTACTACCTCAAAAGGAAAAAACGGAAACCTTATAGGATCACTCATGTGTCTGTTTGTCTGTCTGTCCATCTGTCACAGCTAATTTGCTCCGAATCGAATGGACCGATTAAGTAAAAATTTGGTACACATGTATGTATTTCTGTGACCCAAACACAGACGTGTTACGTAAATAAATTAATTTTGAATATGGATAGAAATACTTTTGGGGGCAAATATAAAATTTAAAAAAAAGTTTTGCTAACTGTACCATGTGACATATCAAATGAAAGGGCTTGTTGCGAGGATCTCATTTTTTTTTTATAATTTTAAAATAAATATAGGGGCAATACGTGGCCTTTATCAGAAGAGGTCTTATTGTCTCTTATGCGTGGGTATGCGGGCAAGGAGATCAAGAGATATAAGTAAATTAAAGTCAATAATATTCTAAATAATCACGAATCTCTGACCAAAGTAGAGAATGAACAATAATGTAAACGATGTTCCGCCCAGTATGTGAGGCACGAGCGCACGTCAATCAACTCACTGTCCTGCAAGGGTAGTCACAATGATTACAAATATCTCAGTCGCCATTAATCAATGCCGGGTTCGATCCATCCTTTCGATCTTGCTTTTTTTTAACAGCCGGCCGCCTTCTCAGTACTCGGGGCTACGTTAAGTTGACAGCTGTCATAATCGTTCTAAAATCAACTCCGTAAGTTTAGCGTCGTACAAACTTTAGACGCGCCGTATTAATATATAATATCTATACTATAAATTTACCAAAAAAAAAAACTTGTCTCCGAAATTACTGAGCCAAGAATTTTCAAAAAAATCCACATATTGGTTCTTTACTCATAGATCTTATGAAAACGTATAAGAAGTCTATGGTCTTAAAATAACATGGTAAATCTCTCAATTTTATGCATACAAACTTACATTTGCATTTGGAATGTATGAGAGGACATGTTGAACACGCCGTGTTCGAGTTCGCGACAAGTCAATTGTCATCCTGAGGATCCCTCGTTGAGAGGTGAAACACATGTCGATTTCTCTCAGGGTCTTTTTAAGACTCTTTAGAAATAGCTAAGCGGAACAGGTTACTAAATATATCCACATCATCATTTTATAATGGATTTCCGCAAGGTCACGCCTGAATCAATTAACTATCTGTGAGAACATGTCTTTCAACTACAATGTTAATAAGTTTGTTCTTGGAATAAATTCATCACAACTACGGAACCCTTTATTGTGCGTGGTCCGACACGCACTTGGCCGGATTTTTTCAAGAACAATCTGCATAATAGTCTATACTAATCTATACTACCTATATCGGGGTCGGGGGCCAAGAGCGGCCGTAAATAATAAAGAACACAAGTTATCATTAATTTTCGAAAACTACCTTTTACAGGGGGTGGAGCGGGTGTCGAGTTTTGTAGGGGAAATAAAAAATCCACGCGGACGAAGTCACGAGCCAAGTGCTAGTTAGTTATAAAGTTCAAAATCAATAATGGCATTTGTATTACTTCAATTGCAGTAACCATTACGCTAGAATAAATCAAAATTCAAGTCAGTAACATGGTCTTTAACCTCTTAACACAACATCATAAACATTTTACTTATTCAAACTTTGGTTTATTTTCAAACCACACACGTGTAATATACTATAACGTGTTAGAAAACTGTCTGTTAGTGGCACTGCCATGCTAATATAAGCATTAAAAACAGGTTAATGTAGGTGTGGTTGACGCTTGCGGCGTCCGTTTCCGAGGCTTTGATAGTTTTTCAGGTGCTAGCAAGTTTATAAGGTTTATATTTCAACTGCGATTAACCTTTCTGTTGTGTTTTGTATTCTTTCATTTCTCCCTTTTTTATCCGACTACGGTGAAGCTCAAAATGAGGGTAATGTTTTTTTGTAACTTTAGTTTATGACGATCAAAAAAGTTTTTATTAAAATAACTTGGCACTTAGGCAAATATTAATTTATTTGATAAAAATTGTCAGTGAGGTAAAAAAACACTGAAGTTACTTTTCATGCCAAAAAGGCTTTACATAATTTCTACTTTGCTGAAAGTTAAAACCGTAACAACCAATTTGAGCAGCGGGGACCTCTTTAGAGGTTTATGATAACAAGATATTTTTTAAAATGACTAAAGAGCTTTTCTTTTGTCTAAACATCGATTACTGTCTGTAGTGTCTGAGCTTCATGGACCACAAAAGACTTAATAGGCGCGGGACATACGCAAATGGTGAGAGGCAGACGAGGCGCGGACGTGGCAACGGTATGGCATGGCCGCCCGTTTCATATTTCATACAAAAAGGTACAGGTACGACGTGGCGCGGAACATACACAAGAGGCGTGGCGCGGGCGTTGTGTGTATGTTCCGTTCCACGTCGTTACTATACATTTTGTATGAGAGATGAAACGGGCGGCGTAACGCCCGCGCCATGCCATTGCCATGCCCGCGCCACTCGCCATTTGTGTATGTCCCAAAGTCAAAGTCAAATCATTTATTTCAAATAGGCTGATGTATGGCACTTTTGAACGTCAAAATTTACAAAATAATGTAATTGATTCTAGTCGCCCCTTCCAAAAGGTAGTTTTCGTATGGAGAAGAATGGGCAAGAAACTCCACACTTTAGGACCCAAGAATGGTGACACTGATAATATATATATTCATTCAACCTTCTTGTTGACAATACTAACTACTTGGAAACTTGGTGATTTAAAGGACAGAAAACGTTTATGTGACATACATTGTAAAATAATAAATGAATGAATATAAAGCAAATATTTTTACTTGACAATTATTATGTCTCTTGTGGTCGATGAAGCTCAGAAACCTTAATAGTGGGCAAGACGATAATGAATAGGTTTACAACTGTGCATTATAATTAGTGAACAGCCTTGTTGTTATCATAATATGATCAAAGAACTGGAATACGATCGCTTACAAACCCTATGGGATCAATATATCCATCAATTTATAGGGTAACCGTCATTCCACTCGAATTTCCCGTAAAATAATAAGGGAGCCATATTTCCCATGAACGTCAAACGGTCCGATCCCTTTGACTATAAATCTTTTATTACAACACTGTAAGAATATTATAAGATTAATATTGGGCCCGGTTTGTTATATTACCTACAAAAAATATTGTTCAAAAGAATTAGGTAAGGAGATTCGTGTTGCTCACCATATGAAATTTTCCTAATAGGAAAGCTTTTTGTGAAAGACTTTTTTTTGTGAATGCTGTTCTTATGTAAGCGCATCATTTGGCTGTTTTTGGTTTTGAAATGTTCGTAGTCCGAATAATATGCAATGTGAGAAATATGGAAAGAAAATAATAGTTTTCCGGAAAATGTTCAAATTCAGCAAAACCGATCGACCTTCTGTATGGGATTTTTGTATCAAATTTATCGAAATTTGGTCAGAACAACTTCAATCTTTCGTGTCATCAGTTAAGTATAAATACCATTTTTTTCAATCTCGCCTTGTAAGTAACACACGTAATAACTGGCTTTCATAATAATTCGCCGTTCTGTCTTCTTCTTATTTATTTGTTGGGTAGAAAATCTCATTGTTCATTGCTAGACTATACACTTCGTTTAAGCGAACAAATGATTGTCCTGTACACTTGTGATGATGGAAACCCGGGGGGATATAGAATTAAACCGCCCGTGTTGAGTGAGGTAAAATCACTGATTTATTTTACTTAGCCAATACACTAAATGATCGCGCAAATGATCGCGCGTATGCAAACGCTGATGAAGCTCAACCTAGTTAATCTTACGAAATGTGCGGGTTCACCGTACATACTGCCAAGTCTAAAAGAGAAGACGAGAGAATATGTTGAACCTAGATGAAACCTAGTGTGTCTAAATACAATAAAAATGATGACTTAGGATAAATGATAAAATATTTCGTTGAAACCTGATACAGATTTCAACAATATCTACTCTAAGTACTATGTATATCTAACACTAAATTGTCTGATTTTGTTCTAGTTAACATTTCACCATAGGAGAGGTCCCTTTATTTAAACTTTCGGTTCTTCCTTATATCACTGAACTTATTAATCACTGGTACTGATTCACGCGCGCACTTAGTAGATCCCAGTCCTGTGAGGTCAGCTTGCGCCTCCGCCCCCGGGGCTCGCTCGCCCTCCGGTACACGTACCGCCAACATCTCACGCTGCAGCGGCGCAGGTGCTTATACTTAATTATAAGAAGTAATTGCCTTGGCAACACTTAAGACGAGAACCAAAGCCAAGGTAACGTACACGACGGAATAATGGTAGATGTCGTGGACGTTTAGAAGATTGTTCTTTTATATTGGTTATTTGGTCTCTAAGCTGATTCCACATATGGATGTCGTTTTCCGGTACATCGAAATCATTGAGCAAGGTTGTGTTTGTTAGAGAGTTCGATATGGAAACCTCTGGGACTTCGATATTTGATCGCATGTTCGAATAGCGTAAGTAGTAGTTATGCGAGTGAATACTATATGTATCCGATTTCAGTGTGCATCCATAACCTAGGTCAATGATACCACCGCCTCGTATAACTGTCGGGCTTCAACGCGTCATCGCCATAGGTGACAAACGGGATCCAAACAGTAAACTTCCTCAGGCAAATTTTGCTTCAATACATATTTAGAATAAAGAACAAACGTGCACAGTTCCAAGATGATTCTAATGCCTTCGATTGATGAGATGAGAACCTCCGCGAACGTCAATGTAGACCATTTTTCAGAAGGTTTTTTTTTTTTTTCCCCTGTAGAATATACGTTATAATAATTATAGCATTATCTGTGAATGTATGTTCTTGTAAAATAACAGTCGTACTTTTCAACTTTGTCACTAAGGTCTGCATGGTAAGGCAATTTCCTTAATGTTGCCTGAGTTGTAACAGCATTTCATTCGCTAGACCTTGGACCTATTTTATATTTATGTCAATCAAGTTAAATTCTTGAATATCTTATTTCTTCAGGATCCGAGAATGACGATGAACACGTAAACGCCTAACAATACAACTACAGCAGATTAATTCTGATTTGTTTCCCATTTCTATACATTTATATCGTGCCAATTTCCTATAGCACGTTGTTTCGACTTACCTTACTGTAACTACTTATTCTTTATACCGTGTGTTTATGCAAATCCCAGCGTATTATTTAAATTTTTGTAACATCAAAAGGATTGTAACAAGTTGTTACGATTCGGAAAACATGGAAAATGTTTTAGAGAATTTGTTATATTGCTAAGTTAATCGTGAAGGAAGTTAATAGAGAGAGAGAAGAGGCGTAAATAGGGTTATGTGCAATTCTGTTTTATATTGGGATCGGGTGGGCAAGAAAGAAGAGACTTTATTGACTCTGATTTTTCATGTCTCGCGAAGGAAAACTCATCTGTAGCAATTTAGAGTTTTAATCCATTGCTTTATGAGCGTTTTCCAAGGGACTTTGGCGTAAGCTTTTATACCAAAAAGAGGTGATTCTAAATCTAAGTATTTTGCATGAATCTTACTGCTTAATAACCAGAGAATGTAATTCTTAGCGATAAGTCCCCTCTTTGAGGAGTGGCTAGAAAGGCGCCACGGCGTCCTCACCTTCAGCCTGACGTAGGTCCTCACCGGACATGATTGTTTAGGGAGGTTCTTGTTCTGGATAAGGCTGAGGAAACGCCCGGGTGTCATCATTGTGTGGATCGCCCGGAGAACATGGTGGAGCATACGGTGGAGGTGTGCCCGGCGTGGGCGGGGCATCTCCGTATCCTCATGGAGTCGACCGGCGGCGGTGATCTCTCGCGTCCGGCCCTGGTCCAGGCCATGGAACGGAGCAAAAGAGAATGGGAGGTCGTCACCTCCTTCTGCAACGCAGTAATGCTCACGAAGGAGGAGGCGGAACGCGTGAGTAAGAGGCAAATTTCCGCCCTCACGCCCCTAACCGCTGCAGGAGACGCTCTGGGCGTCGGGAACCGCAGGTCAATTCCCGGCCACCGTAGGCGCGGGCTTGCGGACGGTGAGCAATGGGTAGCTCGCCGTCCAATAAGGACCAGGCCCGGGTTGACGGGGTCCACTAGGGCTGATGCCGATGTTCGAAAGGGATACCGTGGCCCATGGCAACATACCGGCAACTGAAAGAACATGGGTGGGTTATAGTCAGTAAGAGTCTGACACGCCCTCCCGCTCCGCACAGAGCGGGAGAAGTTATGTGATAATTTCCCACCCAAAAAAAAGGGACCATCTATCAGAAATTAAATGCGATAATAATCAATTCAGTAATATGTGCGGTGACGAGTTTCACGATAGTTAAATATTTCTCAGACGGCTTTATTACGATTAGTTAGACCTTAACTTGCTAGTTAAAGGCGAGAATACGAATTTTATTCAAAATTCAACTCTGTTGATATTGGACAATCTTATTATTCCAAATAGTGAAGGATGAATTCATTATAATACATAATCGAATTATTCAAATTTGTTTCTCCAGACTATTTGATATCATCGGCTATCTATTACTTGGCTAGACTAGCTACTATGTGTGATTCAGTTTTAAAATATTAATATTACTTACAATGATTTTTTGAGACGATGAATATCGTCTTTTATTTATGAGATTTTTCGTTTCTCATTTTATTTTTATGACCATTTCGTTTACATCTCTCACCAAAATATCCCAAAATTTTTTACCCGACTACGGCAAAGCAAGAAGGGGGATTATGATTTAGACCGGTGTGTATGTATGTATTGTGGGTATGAATGTTCATCTGTTCCCCCATAACTTCTAAACTACATATCATAATTTAATAAATGAGGTATTGTTGGAAGTGTCTTAATCGTCCGCTAATTATGGCACTCTCTAGATGACATAAAACGATGAACAAAAAAAAATTAATGATTCCTTGTTGGGTATTTTCTTAATCTGTTCAGACTCGTCGTTCTATATCTTTTATACGTCCCTGAAGAGATAAGGTGAGTAAGAAAACATGTCTTCATTGAGAATTTAACAGTAAATAATACGTAAATAACTTTAACGAAATACAACCAATATAACCAAGGCATGAATTCCTTATTAGTAGCCTCAAAATAATTGCCTTTATCATGGACATCTAAAGTACAAAGCAGGAAGTGGCCGCTAGGCTATAAATCTGAACAAAAATATTGCTTCGCCCAAATGAAAATTGTTGGAAAATTTTGTTAATTCAGTGACAAATGAAATACCGGATTTTGTTTCCACTTGTTTTAAATCAACGTGTTTTTGAGTGCGGAAGTGATAAACTGTTAGTACTTGTGGTGAGCGGTGTGACGAAAAACTGGTTTAGTAGACATTAAACTTATTTGCGAAGTAACCTGTAATCGTATAAAGGCTTATTCGCAATATTCCATTTTATAGTGATTTTGACGTTTTTGTTGTTACGCGTGTTAATTAATCCATAATGGTGGATTTGTTACATAAAATATAAGCCGATCTTTACATCGGTGAATAATAAACTGGTTGATAGGTAATTGGGTGCATTCCTCGCATAAGGGTTAGGGGGGAGGGGGGTTGCTAGAGCTAATTTGCAACATTTTTTATCCGAAACCTTGGGGTCTCAATTGGATTAACTTCGAGTTATCGAACTATTTAACCTTTTTTGGGACCTAACAGTAGAAAACGAAGGTTTGGTAGCTATTGTTATTATTATTTTCATAACTTAATCATTTTCCCTTTATGTAGTCAAAGTAATTTTAACCGAAAATCACATAGGTAATTGGCATACACAACGTTTGATCAAACTTTTAAAATATTACGTTGTATTCAGACCTCGCTTCTAGCTGAACGAGCTTTGAAAATATATTAATTTCCCATTGTGATTATGTAATGAAATAAAAACACAGACAGGTGCGTTCATCCCATGCCAGAAGATATCTCACTAGAGGTACATAAGCAAAGTCCAGATATTATTTATTTTGTTCTAGTAGTCGCAAGCACTATTTCTGAGCACGAGATCCTGGATTCGATTCCCAGGTCGGAGCATACGGTGGAGGTCTGCCCGGCTAGGACGGAGCATCGCCGTGTCCTCGTGGAGGCGATCGGTGGCGGTGATCCCTCGCATCAGGCCCTGGTCCAGGCCATTGTACGGAGCGAGAGGAAATCGGAGGCCGTCACCTCCTTCTGCGAAGCGGTAATGCTCGCGAAAGAGGAGGCGGAACGCGTGAGGGAGAGGCAAATTCGCGCCCACACGCCCCTAACTGCCGTAGGAGGAGACGCCCTGGGCGTCGGGAGTTGCAGGCCGATTCCCGGCCACCGTAGGCGCGGGCTTTTGGTCGGTGAGCAATGGGTAGCTCGCCGTCCGATGAGGACCAGGGCCGAGTCGACGGTGCATTGTGTTCCACGCGCGCCTCAAAGAGATGTCAGCAAATTAGACGGGGTCCGCTAGGGCCGATGCCTGTTGGGGTTGCGAAGAAAACCGAAAGGGAGATCGCGGCCCCCGGCAACGGTTGGGTTTTAGTCAGTAAGAGTCTGACACGCCCTCTGGAGAAGTTATTTGATAAATTCCAACCCAAAAAAAAAACTCGGGCAAAGTATTATTGGGTTTTTCTATTACGAAATTGACAGTATTTATGCCCGGTTGATGGCGATAGGCTCGCCCCCTATTACATGGGACTTAAACATAACTGGCGAAATGTGGGTGTACTATAAGTACACCTTTGCCTAACCCTTCAGGAAACAGACTCGATGTTATGTTATATATGATATGTAAACTATTTTGAGACTCAGGTTGAGAAATTACATTCATTTATAACATTTTAACTTTATAGTTTTGTAGCTTTATGGTTTGTTGACAGTGCAGAACCAAAGGGGTTTACCGATAAGTTACAGTAACAATATTTATAAAATTACTTGAAGACCCGTGAACTTCGTACCACGTTAGAAAAAAAATCGGTTCTTTCGGTTTTTCGGCTGTTACTTTGGGATTTTCTTAATTTTCTTTAAAAAAATACAATAGACGTTGATATATGTAGTAACCTCTTTCGCATAACTATTCCTAAAGAGCCATAAAAAAGTATCGACACAATTCTCAACGAGGCATCCTCAGGATGACGATTGACTTGTCGCGAATCCAAACATGGCGTGTTACCACACCGAGCGCTGGACGCAGAGTATGTATTTTATAATGGATTTCTGCAAGGTCACGCCTGAATCAATTAACTAATTTTCTTTTTTCCTAAACCTCCCCAGTATTTATGGTAACAAAACAAAAGGAGAATATTCAAGTCAGTCGATCAATTTTCGAGATTTTGCGAGAGTAATGCACGGCTATTAATTTTTCTATATAGATAAAAGATAAATTCTACTCGATAGCAATGGTCACAAGCTTGCTGCCAAGAGAGAAAAACTTAAACTTTTTTTTTTTTTTAAAGACTTGTGTTGCTGCCACGAGAGTTCATTTCAATGGTTTTTCTATCGCAACAAAGGAGAACTATCCTCCCGCTGCCCTATACGTGCAGGACTCCCTCAGGGCTTCATGCTAGCCACCGTCATATTCACGCTATTCAGTAGCGATATCCCCAAACACGTATTAACGCAGTTGTCTCTGTTCGTAGACGATACGGTGATCTCCTGTAAAGGCAATACTTCTCTGATGCTTCTAAATCTACAAAGGGCTGTCGACAAGCTCGGCGCCTGGTTTATAAAGTGGAAAATCGAGGTAAATCTCAACAAAAGTCAAGCGGTTTTAGTCTCAAAAGGGTATTCCAAATCCCGCCCCCCAGTTAAATCACCATGTTCGACAAGCCGATATCTTGAGAGAAGTGAGCCAAATACCTTGGTTTGGTCCTCGATCATCATGTCTCCTTTTAAATTACAGAGCATATAAAGTCTGTTCGCTCGCGAGCCGCTTTCGCTCTAAGTAATCTCCATTACATTCTGAATGTACGAAGCAAATTGTCACTTAAGTGCAAACTGCGAATCTATACATCGTGCATTCGACCTATCATGACCTATGCGGGCGCAATCTTTGCACACGCTGAACACTATTTCATCCATAGGATGCAGAGCCTACAGAACCGTTTACTTCGCAAGGCCACAGGATCCCCCTGGTATGTCAGAAACGAGATCCTCCAACTCGACTGTAAAATTCCCACAATTCACCAGTTCTTAAAATGCAAGTCCAAGCGTTACTTTGACTCCGCTCCCAAACATCGCAACCCTCTGGTTGTCGATGCAGCCAATTATGTCCCCTCTGGAATCAGTGTGATCCGCCGTCCGAGGCATGTCCTTTCCGATCCAGATGACCCCATAACACTCCTCCAGGAGAAGAATAGGGCCTCTAGTATGGTACAGAAATACAGATGCCTCCGTCATTCTGACCTCACCGCCGTCCGTCCTTCGCGATCGCGACCGCGCCCCCGGGTAAATGATAGCCCCCCCGACCCTTGCTCGAAAAAGAAGTGCCTGCAGTTGTTGCAGCTGAGCACGTAGCTTTAAATACCCCGTATAATAATCAAGATGAAAATCTAAGTTTCATCCAGTCTGTCTCTTCTTGCTGTCCTCTTCTCAGTGACAACCTAAGCCATCTCGGCTTAGGGCGTCGCGAGGCGAGGTTCGTACCCCACAAGGGGTGCCCTTAATGAGCGCTCGCCTAAATTTAATTTAATATAGTTTTTGCCTCTGGCTGGAGGCTTTGAGTGTAGAAGCTTAGGGCAGCCACAGGAAAGTCCGGTTAAGCAGCCATGACCTTAGTGGTCAACAGCGAGATGCCCCAGATAACAAAAAAAAATGAAACAACTTACTTAATATTCGAAAAGAAGCAAAAGTTGTATGTCAGGATCGTAGCAGGTGGCGTTCTGTAGTTTATGCCTACCCCTATGGGAAGAAGGCGTGAGTTTATGTATGTATGTAAGTATTCATTAATTAACAAGAGTTAAGCAATCTGAATGTACCTCTGAAATGTTTGGGTAATTATGTTATTTGTGTGTTCTTGCATTCATGCAAATAAAACATGCAAATAAATTAAAAAATAGGAATAACAGTCAAAACAGATGAGCTTTTAAACCCTGTAAAAGTTAAAAAGTCACTTAAAAAACAGTCGTCACTCCACCAAAACCAAATTAAATTTTACATCTCACTCCAATTTGCATGCAAACTGCGTTGAACTCGAAAACGTCATATAAGTCTAGTATAACTGTCACATAAACGTCATATTAATGCTGCGGTTTATCGGCCAAGTCCGCTGTTCTTTGAAGTACATTACCATAATTTGTCAGGGAGATAAAGTGCCGCATAAATAATTAAGAGGTCCATCATGTGCTGCAACTAATTTAATTGGATGTGTAATTGGATTAGGTATGGGGCATGTTCAATTGGAATACAATGTAAACGTACTTGATGCTACTGACTGGTACATTCATCGAGGTTGCTAAACTCTTCACAAGTCTGTATGGATGTATGTTTTGGTTACTTCACAATACGCTTGTATTCTTTAATAGGGTAGGCAGAAGTGTATTATACAATTCACAAGTTATTGGTAATACCCTTGTTATGGGCGGCGACCCTTTTGCAATGCTTTATAACTTGTCAGATAACTAAAATTAAATTTATCGACTTCCACGAATAATCAATTTATTTAGGGCAGGCGCAACAATGTATTTTTCTTCCATACTGTTCTGTTAGTCGTAATGTCGGTGTCACTCACTTTCTAGCCAAATGCTCTTCCCCTAATCCTCCACGCAATGATATAAATAAAAAAATTAAATATAGTATAATTAATGGACCGATTTAAGCAAAAATAATCCAATCCACACAAACCTCATTTCGAGATAATTGACTTTAAAGTTTATTGCGGTATTTCTCTGGCTTTGTAATGCTAAATGTTGTGTTTAATTATAAGTGTATTAAACTAATTTAAGTGCATGTAATAGTTGTAGATATTGCTATAATGATTAAATCGTCGCATTATGATTCTAAACACAGTTGCTATGATTGGTGATTCCTAGTTCGAATATCATTTGAAATCCGGCCTAGTTCGGTAATACACGGCTTTGCACAGCTGATTCCAGAAAATTTATGATGGAATTTAATTTAATTTGCACAAGTTAAATCGTTCCGGTTTTAAGTGTCCATGCAGCACAAAATTATTAGTTTTAATAGACTGTTTTTGGCGTTCTACGGAGCTAATTTAGAATGCTATTGCAGAGCAAGAAGTAGTAAGCAAAAGGGTAAGGGTCGTAGCAGGCGGCGTTTGAACGCCTAAAACATACAAACTTTCACATGTATAATTAGTAAGAATAAGGATAGTAGGATATATCGTTTTTATGGTTGGTTACTATATTTGTAAATAAATCCATATTTGACTGAAAGCAATGACTCGACTGCGGACCATAGTAGGCCTATGCAAGCACCATCTAGCGAAATGAGAGATTATTGACCCAACCGACAGTGCGAATGCGGTGCTCCTCACCAAACTATGTCCCATATATCGAATTGTTCCAAATCTTCCATACAGCTGCACTTCTGAGGACCTAAAAAACCCCCCAGTGATGCCGCGTTGGCGTGGGCACCGGCTGGGCCCAACTCATCTACTTATTAACTCATCATTAAAAATATTTTTACTTTGGCAGCAACTCAATAAGAAGAACTAAATAGGGATGATGACAAAATAAATATTTTTTCTCCGTCCTGTAGATTATCAAAATATATTGGACACATATTTTTAACCGACTTCAAAAAAGGGGAGGTTCTCAGTTCGTCAGATATATAGTTTTTTTAATGTATTTTCCCCGATTACTAGAATACGGCTGGACCGATTTGAATTTTTTTTTTTTTTTTTTTTGTTTGAATTGGTATACTTTCAAGTTGGTCCCATTGTCATTTGGTCACGACCTGATTATGGAATCTTGGAGAAATCGAGGGAACTCTTCAAATATTATAGGAACACCTATAGCGATTTGGATATTTATGATAGTAACTCGAAAAGCATCATTTGGTGAAATGGAACTGATGATGGACACAGATGGCCACCAGAACTACTCAATAATATGTATTTCACGAGTTGCGATTCGATTTGGAGCTGATGGTGAAGTACCTGGAGAACTCCTCAACAATTAAAGTTCCTACAACGGGAAAAGCAATATTTTGTAAAAGGTGATGAGCAGTTGACATTTACAGCAGTTGACTTTTTGTGGTTTGGTTTGTAATTTATCTAAGTTAAATAGCCTAATCTGTGGACAGCGCTGTAGGCTACATTATTCCTTAAGTTATTTATATTTTTCTGTGTGTAATATTGCATAATGTAGCTGTTTATTGTTCCTATTGAATTAAATAAAATAAAATAAATGAAAATACAGAACCCTTATAGGGTCACTTGTGTGTATGTCTGTTTGCCTGTCTGTCACAGCTAATTTTCTCCGAATCTAATGGATCGATTAAGTTGAAATTTGGTACACATATGTATTTCTGTGACCCAAACACGAACGTGTAACGTAAATAAATGAATTTTGAATATAGGGGGCAAATAAGAAAATTAAAAAAAAAATTGCTAGCTGTACCGTGTGACATATCAAATGAAAGGACTTGTTGCGAGGATCTTAAAAATATTTTTTTATATTATTTAAAAATGAATATTTTTTTTAATATTTAAGAAATTCGATGAAATTTGATCATTCCCCCCTTATCTCCGAAATTCCTGGAACTAAAATTTCGAAAAAAAAACAGTATGGCTTTACTCATAGATTACAGGAAAACCTATAAGAATTCTATGGTCTTAAAATAGCATGGTAAATCTTTCAATATTCTGACGGCACGGTTGGTGCAGTGGTTAAGTGATTGACTGCTGCACTACGTGTCGCGGATTCGATTCCCGCACGGAACAAATATTTTTATGACCTAAAAGTACTTTCGTGTCTGGCTGTTTGTGTATGTCAGTTTAAATGTTTGTAAACGCATCCACAATACAGGAGAAATTCCTTGTGTGGGCAACGTTTATTAAAAAAAAAAGAAAAAAAAATGTGCGTACAAACTTACATTTGCAGTTGAAATGTATGGGAGAACGTGTATTTCAACTACAATTTTAAGTTTGTATTTGGAATAAATTCATTCCAACAACGGAACCCTTCATTGTGTGTAGTCCAACACGCACTTGGCCGGTTTTTATTAATATTATGATGAAGCAAAAAATAGGTGTCTAATATTTTTTATTATCTAACTGACGGATTAAATAGAATTTCTTTTTTTTTTGACCCTGGCATTATCCCTATTCTTTAACTGAATTTTATAAAGTAAAAAAATCACTAGGTATAGTAATTTTTCCATGTTAACCTATAAAAACAAAGTAGGTGTTTTGATTCAATATTACTCCCTAGATTGAGTTTTCGGAGAAATCAATTTGACGAATAAAAGTACTTAATTTTCTTCTCAACCTATTTCTTCAAAGAAAACACAGGGAAAGGTACTTATTATATAAAATATAAGACAGCTCATGTCTGTGCGTAATGTCTATTCCAAAAGAATCTGAGGAAAATGTAAACAAACAGATCAGAAAACGAACCTGCCAATTTGTAAGTGGTTGACAAAGCACTCAATTTGTAAGTGGTTGATTATTTAAACCCGAAATTCCAATTTTCTTCGACGATTTTTCAATAACCGTTTAATAATGTTACCCAAATCATTGATGATTTTAAAAAGTAGTGAAAAGCAAGTTGTTTGAACCTTCCACGTAAATACAAATGTATTTGTTACTAATTTCCTTTAATGAGTGATTGCGTAAGAATTTAACTTAAACTGGTTCTGCTTACACTTTCAACAGATAACTTTGGAACAGACCATGGACAGACCTGCTTATTATAAGACGATATAGGTACAATTCCTTATTTTGTGTGTAACTTAGAATGAAGACTAATGTTACTACTACCTACTTACGGTGTATGTCTATATTAAGACACGGTTAAGTTGGACACCATCAAAAGAAAACCTAGAATTATTGGTTTGTCTCTACCACCCTTTAAGCAAGCGGGCTCATTCCTCCTCTGTACAAAATGAGGCTTTACAGGGTAGTTGAACTAAAATTATTACATGTCTACTTACTAATTTGTTCTGTACAAAAATAGGACCTTTGCCTTTCAGCAGTCATTTGCACACTGAAATTATTACATTCTGTTTTTTTTTTTTTGACAGAGGGACCAGCGGCATTGACATCGATCTTCGAAGAGTGGACATCGATCAGTGCCCCATCAGGTCTGGCTCAACACAGCTGAACATCTTCGCAGGAACTGATAAATGCAAAAAGCAGACCACTGAAGTGAGTTTCGTTTTTTTTTTTTTTTAAGAATTCCGCTGCTATATTGAAAGTGGTTAATATGTATAAATTCCTTAGAAAGAAAAAATCTAGAAAAGCAGTTTCTTCTCGAGACGCAATCTATGATACCTTGAATTCAAATTTTATCAAATCTTTTTGTTTCAATCGCCTTCCTAAAATGACGATTTCATGTACTCTTTTGAGTGAACCTTTTTCATAGAACGCCTAACATTAATTATTCGAAACTTTCATGCTTTCAGACAGTATTTTGAAGAAAATGGAATTTGTCTCAAAGTTCAATGAATGCTTTAAAGATCGTTCTTTTGATAAGAGATCTTCAAAAGTACCCAGAACTAAAGACATAACACCGATCGTAATTGTTATATAACTAATTTGAAAAGACAAAATTAATCTTAGGGTTAAAAGGTCAATCGGTAAAGGTTGTCTTCTGTTTTCAACAAATTCTGAAATATAAATTAATTCTAATTGATATCACACTTAGAATTAATTAAGATTTTACAATTTGTTCACAAGACCACTAAAGGCGATGAAAGTAAACTCAAACTTTGTAAAAAATAGGGACTGTAGTTCCCGTGGGAAGCATCTTTGGCCCTCTACCTTCGTAATTGAATATCACCAAAAAGAATTGAGTTCTTAAGTGGTTATTAAAACTTTAAAACCTTTTTCTTTATTTACAAAAATAGGAGTTGTGTCCTGTTCTCTGTAGGCACTTACGGCTTTAAATAACTAACTAACCATATCAAGTTAGAGATTCACGTCTGTGCTTTAATTACATAAACACAAATTCTGTTGTACCCGTTAATTACATTCACTCAAGTCTACATAAAGGGTTTTTTTGAGTGGCAACAAGACCTGAAACAATTTCAACGAAATCATCCAAGTTGCGGGTCGAGACCGCTCCGCAAAAGCAAAGTTACCCGTGGTTGGCTACATAGCCCAAAAGTTTCAATCATTTCGGGTCTTGCTAACTATTCTGTCTCTGTAGAAAATTTTGGGGAAACATACAGATTAAGTGTTGATTGAGAAGTTGTATGGAATAACAACTGCGGTAATTATAACAACATTGTTCTGTTCTTATCTGGGGGAATAAATTATGGCCTATTATAACAGTAATATTTTAATCTTTCTTCAGATATGTATTTAGGAAGAAAAGCATGCAACAGTGACAGCTTTAGCACTTTATAGGACGTGCTCAAATCACTCTCAACCTTAAACACCCACTAAGAGGAGAGAATTATGTTAAGACGATGAGCACCAGTGTACCTACTCTTTATATGGAAATATTAACAAACTTAACAATAGGACAAACTTAGAATACTTGTCTTTCGCTACACCCACGAATGGACTATTCAATGCTTCAAACAGTGGGGACAGAGAGAACTCATCTTAAAGGACTTATAGAGGTATGACGAACATAGTGTAAAGTTCACTCATCCACCATAGGGCTACTGCTCGACGACTGATGTCAAGACGTTGTATATATGCTAGTCGCGCGGTAAACCCTGCTTGCGCGATGCAGGATTTTGACGTCAGTGTGCTGCGTTGTTCCCATGTGGCAATGTCGATGCCACCACAGGCTTTACTAACTTAAGATATTACAGCGGTGACGCTTCTAGAGCCCCAATTTATATGATGCAAGATTCTTGCATGTGGCAAACAATAAAATTGAAGCAACAAATATCTTGAATCATCTAAAGCTTAGACAATGTTTCAAAACGAAACGGTGTGTCGGCTCGACTCGTCACTTATTTAATATTTTTAGGATGACTTCGCCGACCATTTCGGGTGCTTCCAGGGACCACCAGTGGTCCGCAGACCACCAGTTAAGAACCACTGGGCCTAAAAACTGTTAGGACGCCTTTTATTGTTGTCACAAAAAGGCGGTAGCTATGCCACAAGTAATTAAAACGCACCGTGTAAGTCAGGCTTTATCTCTAAGAAATTGAAAAGTAAAACATTTATAAAGAAAACCTCTTAATCAATTGAATGCCATTTCATGACAAATTCATGACATTTTAGGTATTTGATGAACCCATGTTACTTCGGTAATTTATCCTAATGTGACGGATAACGTTACCTTTTCGCCCTTCGAGAGCATATCAATTTATTATTCATAGGATAGACATGATACAATTTCTTCGTCTTTTTGGAGATTGAAATTGTAATCATAATAAATCATAGCTTGGTGTATTGTCATGCAATATGAGAGGTGTAGGCACTGTACTGGAGTAGGTGATTGATTGAAATCGAATTTCCCATTCTATCCTAGACTATCGTTTTTAATCATGAAAGTAATATACAATGTTTGGTGAACGGTTACCGATACTTTAATATTATATATAATAATTTTTAAATATTTTTTTATATCTTTTTAAGAAATAATTAAAATTGTATTTTATATGTTAAAATAATGTAAGTATTAAATATATATTCATACTAAAAAATAATTATTATATAATAGTATATTATTATAAAATAATTGAGGTAGAGTCAATATTTTTGTATCATTTTGTAGGTTGACTTTTGATTAAAAATAAACATATTTTTGCACTAGAGTAATTTCAAAGATATTAGCATTTTAATGAACATATCTTATTTCAGCCGATTACAAAAATAAGATGTCTGTCATTCGCGGGGTGTTGAATTAGGAGTATATAAAAAATAATGTTATTTAAATTGGGCATTTAATTTAGATTAAAATATTCCTACTGTCAAGGCATATTTTCTATCTGTGATTCAAAATTACGCGTAACTACACACTTATGATCGATATGGTGGGATATTTTTCGACATACACGCGGGTGAAGCCGCGGGCAAAAGCTAGTATATTATAAATTGAAATGACTTCGTGTCTGTCAGTGTGACCAAATTGGTCTTCCAAACTACGAAACGGATTTTGATGTGGTTTTAAATACACATTAGAGATTTTCTTCCGGAAGGTTTATGTGTTTAATACAATAACACATAACTTAGATAATAATAATAAATAAATTTTCATGTATTGTCAAGTCCTTAAAATCGTGCGAAGCAAGGGTGGGTTGCTAGTCAAGGTAAGCTTATCATCCAACTAGCTTTTTCCCAACTAGGTTAAGGTCATCTTTCAGTCTAACCGGATGCAGGAGAATACCAGTATTTTACATGGAGCAACTGCCTATCGGACCTCCATAACCCAGTTACTGGGTAATACGTTCCCCCTTAGTTAGACTGGTTGTCAGACTTTCGGGCTTCTGACGACCCGTAACAACTGTCAAAGATCTAATAATGACAGCCAGGACCAACGGCTTAACGTGCTTTCCGGTAGGTCTTGGTATGTAAAGATGTTCACCCATCCACGGACCAACCGCGGCTAGCGTAACTTAACGTGATAGATCGACCCGTGCGGCTGTTATTACTTAGCCACAAGCCCCTCCTCTAGTCAAAGTAAGCTATAAAACCTTATTGTTTACTCACCTTACAAACAACTTAGGTAAAGTTGTTTTGTTTGAATACTTGGGGTATCCATGTATTCAAACAAAAAACATGTCTAACCCTTTTTTTTTTTTTTTTGAGGGTGGGAAATCGTCAAATAACTTCTCCCGCTCTGGGCGGAGCGGGAGGGCGTGTCAGACTCTTACTGACTTAAACCCACCCGTGTTCCTTCGGTTGCCCTGTCGCCGGGGGCCACGATCTCCCTTTCGGTTTTCTTCGCAACCCCGGCAGGCATCGGTCCTAGTGGACCCCTTCAATTATGCTGACATCTCTTTGAGGCGCGCGTGGAACACAACGCGCTGTCGACCCGGGCCTGGTCCTTATCGGACGGTGAGCCACCCATTGCTCACCGCCCGCAAGCCCGCGCCTACGGTGGCCGGAAATCGCCTCGCGATTCCCGACGCCCTGGGCGTCTCCTCCTGCGGCGGGTAGGGGCGTGAGGGCGCGAGATTTGCCTCTCCTTCACGCGTTCCGCCTCCTCCTTCGCGAGCATTACCGCTTCGCAGGAGGTGACGGCCTCCCATTTCCTCTCGCTCCGTACCATGGCCTGAACCAGGGCCGGACGCGAGAGATCACCGCCGCCGATCGCCTCCACGAGGACACGGCGATGCTCCGCCCAAGCTGGGCAGACCTCCACCGTATGCTCCACCGTGTCCTCCGGGCAATCCACACAATGGTGACACCCGGGCGTTTCCTCCCGCCTTATCCTGTGCAGGAACCTCCCTAAACAGCCGTGTCCGGTGAGGACCTGCGTCAGGCGGAAGGTGAGGACGCCGTGGCGCCTCTCAAGCCACTCCTCAAAGAGGGGTCTTATCGCCGCAATTGTGGCGTGCCCAGCGCTTAACCCTAAAGTAACAGAACAAAAAAGTCCCAAACTAGACGTAAATAGGTACTTTTCCAGTTTATATTTATGCTACATTCAAGCCCCATATAAAGCAATTTCAGAATCATAAAATCAGCACAAATTCTCAATGTTTCTAAAAGCAAACTCAAATATATTTACCTTTGAGGCCTTTCGTTTGTTAATAGTTAGGCCATAGGGAGGCCGGGATTATATCATTCTTTTAACAGAGGTTGGAGCTAAAAATGTGTTTGTTTAGGACTTAACTAGCGGTCCTAGCACAAACGCGCGACGCAAATGTAACAGAAACTCAAAAGATTATTAATCGTAAATACAACTATCCTAAATATATAAATAATATGTCTAGATAGTAATAACTGTGTACTCATCGAAGAAAATAGCGTCCAACTGTTGGCCTCTAAATGCACGCACACTAGAAAAGCACAATGACAGCACAATGACGTAGCGCGAGTGTAAGACGTAGCTGTCACATACTCCAGCATAACAAAGTTGACTTGTTTGTTGTATTTAGTTCTTTTGCAGCGCGACACTCTATCTAAATATATAAATAATCAATGCATTTTCTGTTTAAATTGCAACAAGCACAATTAGTATCATACATAGATATGAACACTATACTATTAAACGAGCAATATTTATACGTATTTGTAAACACGTTCTCTAAAACGGCTCTAACGATTTCGATGAAAGTTGTAATATAGGGGTTTACTGGGGCGAAAAATTGATCTAGCTAGGTCTCATATCTGGGAAAATTCGTTTTCTCCGTATTTTCACCCACACAGAGCTGCGGTCGCCCAAAATTCAGAACAAGATAATGAATAATGACATGGCAGCATGGAATTATACTAATCCCAAGTATGTAAAATCTTCTATAATTAAATAATTAGCATTCTCTATTTTCACAAGAGCAGAGCTCAGTCACCCAGGTAGTAAAGTCTTTAAACTAAGAAATTATTATGTGCGAAACGAGTGTGATCAATTTTAACAACGTTTGAATTTACGTCAAACTTACTACGTGCGTTCGTGCTAGGCCCACAGTAGTAAACATTGTAGTGATATATCGTAGTCAGGAGGTAAGGGCTGCTATTTCTTGGACCGTTTTACGAGTATGTTCGATACCAAAACGTGTTTGTAAACACAATTTTAGATATATAGTTAAATATTTGTATAAGAAGGGAGACAGTAGACACCTCTTGGGAAAAGAATCGATGTTTTTTAAGATTGTGATTAACAAAATGATTCACTTAGTTTAGATAAGAAATTTAACTTATTTTCTACTGAAATTCGAGAATTCCTACTTAATTTCGAGATATTCCACCCAGCAGCACTGAATCAAAATTTTAAATAAGTGCGGTGGAACAGTTTATTAATATTATTTTCAGTCCCTGAACGGCAATTACCACTGAGAATAATAAGGACAAGTATAGTTTTTAATTTAAAAGCAAACAAAGTAAATCTTTTTCATTTGAACTGCATAAAAATGAGAAGGTAAACATCAATGAAACTTCAAAATTAAACTATCCAACGTTAAACAAACTACGCAAGCGAAATACTTTCCTTTGAGAATAACAGAATACCCAACACTCAAAGATTCGTAGAAGGCCAATACAAGACTGCAGCTCAAAAGAAATTCTGGGATCACATCAATACTGTCCGTTGAACGTTTGCTAGACAAACGTAGGCCATTGTGTACGCCTGTGCATACGGTGGCCGTCCCGAAGTGGTCACTGGGGACGCAAACCAAACAAGCTATAAATAGGATTGAAGATACTGTGCTGCTGCTTAAATGGATGCCTCTAGTGTGTTTGTTACAGAGGAAGGTCTCTTTCGATTGTATTGGGAATAATGGAGGTTTTATCAATACAGAATTATGTAGTATTGAATTATTTAGTATTAAATTTTACGACAGATTTGGTACGTAACTAAGTTAAATAATAAAAGGGACAGAGGGTCCCCTTGAGCTAATCCTCTATTATTCATCTAGTACCAACTCCTTCACTATTGAATGACTTGATTTTTAAGTGCCTTTCGTTCATAAAAGACCATTAATATGACTGTATTCGAGGAGTCGAGTGGAGAGACATTTGGAGTCGAGTGTGTTAAAGGATAATACATTGATTTTGGCAAAAAAAAACTTGCTAAAATAAACTAAGTGGTGCCATTAAATTAGTGTTCTTAATACTCCTCTGTCTAACCCTTCGGGTAGAACCGCCGGAGATGACTTTTTTTTTTGTTTTTTTTTTTTGCAGAATATGTTGTCTGACTTTTTAAGCCTATTTGCACCACAAATAATTAAATGCATTTATAGTTAAATAGAGCTAAACGAATTTAATAAATCGTTATATTTCTATTAATCATTTTATTTGTTGTGCATGTACTAAATATATGTATTTTCCTTCTTTCTTTTCCGCATGTTAAAGTTCAAGCTAATTAAAGTCAAAGATACAAGAAAGTGGGAAGGAAGAAACTCGTATTTTATCAGAGTTTTCAAATGGTTGCCCCAATTTGCGAGACAGATCATTTTTTATTTCATGTTTTGCACGTTGAATACATTACAAACTTTTGCATGCAACCACGGTACATTGGGAGTCATCCAAAAGTCGAAACTTTTCGAAATTCCAATAAGTCACGGTGAAAAGTGCTGAATTTTATTTCTAAAAACTATTTCGATTTTACTTTTGCTGTAGTTTGTACATACGTTTTCGTATTGAAGTGTTTTCGAGCTGTTGTAGCAGTATTTTAAGATATTGCTGTTTGGAAACTAGTTCCTTGAACCACAATTTCTTGATTACCATTACTATGTCGAATGTTCTACACTATTTATATTTTTTAAAGATCGTATTGCGCTCTCCGCGATCAATATAACAATGCGTTAAAGATACTGGTGGGGCTGCCCGTTTCTGTAGTGCATCAGGGATGTTCGCAGATGCGCAAGTAGCTTTTACGCAACAATACGTAAAAGGTGCGCTTCCCTGGTACGCAGGGTGTGGGGCAGTTCCAACAGTGTTTTAAGCATAGTTGCGAGTTGCCTGGACTGTGAATACGTGGGTCACTGTTGTGCCCTCTCTGGGATATCGCAGGGGTGATCAACCGTTATTGATTGTATTGTTTTCCATGTTTTTGTTTAGTAGCTGTGCTTACTAACATAGTTGTAAGTTTTACTAACAATCTTGTTGATTCTTAAATAAAGAAATCGAATAAAGAAATTCTATTCTATTATTTTTATCGGTGAATTCGATTTAAGGTCATCTATGTAAACCAAATACACTATCTATGTTAGAATTTCTGCATTATTAATAGCTGTCCTGTCCATTAGCCCCAGATCGAGCCCTAGTTTTTAATTATAACTGAAATAATTACCTACAAATGGATCTTTCAAATGAAATTGTGTCAACAGATTGTGTTATCAAGAGGATGTTCGTCAGATTGGCTCTATTCGTCGATGGAAATTTTGTTATCATCGGGACCCAAATAGTTATATAATTAGTTTTATTTATGCATTTAGCGGTATGAGGAACAGAGTGTAAAATTCAATCATCCACCATAGAAAAGGGAGGATCCTCCGACCAGACGGGTGTCGTGTCTGGTGGGCAACTGCCCGACGGTTGATCTCGAATAGTCTTATATATGTCGATCACGCGGTAAACTATAATAGCGCGATGCAGGATTTGTGTGACGTCATATCTTTTTGATGAGTAGTTCGTATGTGGCGGTGTAACCGCTACATGCAGATTAATTAATTTATCACTCTTGCAGCTTTTGTAGATAAGGGCCTGTTTTTGCTTTGTCAATATTTTCAATTAACCTTTTATTAATCATTTTTGTTTAAAATATTCTACTATTTTGTCCAGTTTTATGTCCTTCTATACTTGTGATGTTACTCCCACAAAAACTAAATCATACGACTGACTTCAAGCAAACTTTAGGAATTAATATAAAGCCAATGCATCCATGAACTTCAATACCTAGGTACTTAATGCACACAATCGGTTTAAGAACTATTGTATCTGTATTGCTTTCACTAGTACCACTCTACTTTCGTATCGATAGTTACGACAGCTCTAGTAGTTTGTTGGAATGTTGGAGTGGACACAAAGACAAATAAGAAAGAGCTTTGTCTTTTAGCTTGACATTTGAGTGACGTTAAATTACTTAACCTGACCTTTAAAGGTTAGTTTGTATACCTAATGGTCTGTAGTTAATTAAGTACAGATTAGTAAAACTACCGGAAAATGGAAATGTTATTGTGCTTTAAGATAGCAAGATAGCTTTCTTAAAATACGAACTTTCTTCTTTACCTTTTGTAAGTCACAAATAATGTTAAAGGTACATTCATGTCCATGATTACTCTATGAATATAGTCTACGGTTTTGATCGTGCAAGATCTCAAAATCTTTTGAGTAATTCAAATTACAACAAACTCTGTGTGATTTGGTAGGTTAAATGTCTTCTATTGATGTGGATTGGCAGTACTGAGCCATTTTAAAATTCAACAACACCGAGTGCTCAAGCAAAGCCAAAATTCTCTCTCGCATGTTAAAAATATAATTGTGTACGTAAAATAATTATTTAAAGAAAGAGAAAGAAAATAAACTTGTTTGGCCGAAGTAAAGCCACACAATATATTCATACAAAACAAAAAACTTAAAATAGTATTGTATGCCCCTTTATGTATGGCTGGGCCAATTCTATTACGCAGTCACAAAAGAATCAATCATTCAATTTAATATTTCATAGAATATACGAAACCGGGAAACAAAGGCGTGTAATATTAATTATTTAATGTTCCATTCTAACTGTATTTCACTGACATTCATTTATCAAAAGCGAATTTAAAATATAAATCCTTTGGTAAAATGATTCCTGTTTTACAAACCAATTAAATAGCTTTTAGAATTATTAACGGGCTATACTGTATCAAGCTGTTATAAAATCAATTACTAGCGGGATCGTTTAATTGTGCATCATTACTCGTTATTGATAATGAGTGATTGGCATGAAGGCTCCTACAAACAGGCGCGACACGCGACGCGACACAAAGACACCGCTCGTCGCGCGACGCGACGTACCTTTGTGTCGCGCCTGTTTGTAGAAGCCTTTATGATTTTTTGAAGTTCTTTTTAATTAAGAACTAGCCCGGGGAAGCACGACCATTTACAGTACCTACTTTTTCTATAACAAACATGAGACGAGTGTCGGTAAAGTAACGAGACATTTTTATTATTGACAGAGCACATCGGTGAACCCCTTAGTATCTCGAAGAAATATAGGAGGTAGTCATCGGGTATCCTTCATAATAAGAGTTAATATTATTACAACTGCCTTAATTCCAATGACCTTATTACGAACAAAAACATTAATCATAATTACTTATCACATAATCGCATTTCTGTTTTATAGAAATCTGATACCTAATAAACATATTATCCCACAGAAGATCACAATTTCATAAAAATGCTTGTTTTTTTTTACATATATGAAGTGTTTTGTCACGATACGGCGTACTCTAAAAGCCGTGAGAAGATATAATCCAACACAATGTGTTCTCGTGCTCTTCGACTAATCCGCTACACATGTCAATGGGTAAGGGGGAGTTAATCTAACACAATCCCCTTTTTCAGCAATTTTCCTTTCTTTACTGAAAACCATTGTATGCCCAATTATAAATTTACGTTGTATAAAAAAAATACAGTCATTTTTTCATTACTCGTTCGTATTCGAACGAACGCCCCGCCCCTCGTTCGTGTGTCCCGTGGTTTCACCCGCATATGTCTCGATCCCATGTGAATGAATATCAGGATAAAATGGTCTACCCATGTGCCAAATTTCAATCCGTTTAGCCGTTTCAGCGTAACAAAACAAACTCACTTTCGCAATTAGGATTTTCTGTTAGTAAAAATAATATTTAATAAAGGTATTCTGTTATGGAATCAGGACTGTTTCTATAATCTAGTCGAGAACGAAATTTCTCAGTAATTCCTACAGCCACAGTGATCAAATGACAGTGTCAACTTAAATTACAAAACATAAACATAACATCACGCCTTGTTTCCCGAAGGGTTGGGCAGAGGTGTCCCTGTAGCAGGTTCACCCACATTTCGCCAGTTATGTTTTAAGTCCCATGTAACTTAAATTAATTATCAGAAATTCTGGATTTGTGCCAGCTTAGGGCAGTAGCTTTACCCCCTTAGGTAGAGGGGATTTAGACATTAGCATGCTGATGATAGATATAACTGGTGACTTACACATTAGCCTTCCCCTTTGAGGCATACAAGCATGGTGTTATGTAAGTACCTAGTGACGCTAATTACATACAAACATACATAAACTTGTGCTTTTCCCCATAGGGATAAGCAGTAACTACAAAACGTCACCTGCCACGATCATTACGATAGGTATCTACTTTTTTTTTACCAAAACATTTTTTTACATTGTTGTTATAGCGACAGACTTAGATAAGATGGTGGTAGCTAGCCAGGCGGACTTAGAACAAGCCCTACCACCAACCAAACCGAACAGAAAATTTTGTCCCCGCTGGGAATCAAACGCCGACATCTGGGTCTAAGACAGATGATCTTACCGTTAGACCACAGAGGCAGTTAAAACCTACTCCTTTTATTTTACGCTTACGCTAATAATGTAATAATTAAAAGGAAGCTTATATACTATTAGGCAAAGCATTTGCCCATTCATTCGAATTATGGTTATCGGCAACAAATTATAGTTAACGTGGCAATTCTCACTTACTTGGCACAGTGACGTGTTAAACGTCTTGACAACGCAGATTAGAAGTTCTCAGTTCCCAATCCGTCTTTCATGTTCCGTCTTGCGGTTGAGCTTAATAGGCGTAGGGAATGTTGTAACAAGTTAAGTATGGCACCTTAGTCTTTGTAGTCGCAAGTTCTAAAATTACTGCTACTATTTATTATTCAAAAGTGTTCAAATACTTCGAGACTTAAGGTCTTTAAAGCCTAGATTTACCTTAGTCCTTTCCTTTAATTTCGTCCTGTGTTTTAAATTTTTCTAGGATTATTCATTGTTTTTTTTTTCTCATTTACTACGAAACCAAACTTGAACAGCCTCTCCTATTAATTAATTAGCTTAATACTGGAATTGGCTAGTTCACAGAAAAAATATTGACGCCAGAAAAAGAATTTGCTAAAGGATAAGTAACTCTCATAGTCAGCAATCTCCCACAAAATCGGAAAATCTCTAAAAATTAAACTAGTAGCGTCTGTAATTAGCAAAAGGCCAATTACTTCGGGCAATGAGAAATTCATAACATGACATACTACAAAACTAGAAGAGATAAGGACAAAATTAGATAAAGAAATACTTAGAGGTAATAACCCTAAGTATTAATCAGTTGTAGATGTCTCTTGAGACGTAAAAATAAAATAAAAGGCAATAAAATGAGGACGAAATAGTTTCAAATAATTTGAAACTATTTCGTGCTCATTTTATAAAAAAGTAAAATAAATAAAGTAACCATAACTATATACATAACATGTATATATATATAGTAACATAATAACATATATACATATAACTGCCTCGTTGGTCTAGTGGTCGCAAGCGCTACTGCTAAGTATGAGGTCCTGGGTTCGATTCCCGGGTCGAGCAAAATGTTATTGGGTTTTTCTATCTGAAATTTCTCAGTAGCAGCTCGGAGTCTGGATTTGTGCCCGGTTGATGGCAATAGCCTCGCCCCCTATTACATGGGACTTAAACATAACTGGCGAAATGTGGGTGTGCCTGCTACAGGGACACCTCTGCCCAACCCTTCGGGGAAACAAGGCGTATTGTTATGTTATGTGTTTATGTTATATATATATAATAGGTATACATATATAATAAGTATACATAACTATGTATTCCTCATTTATTCCTCATTTTATAAAGTAACCAGTAATTGAGTTAGTAGCATCAATTATTGATGCTACTAACTCAATTACTGGTTACTTTTATATGTATTTAGGTTTCTTCAACGGTTAGAAACAAAATAAATACGTTTTAACAATGGATGAAAAAGAATCAGTCCTTTATTAACATTACCCCAAACTTACGGTATTAAAAATACAAAACAAAAACCTAAAACCTTATTTAGGTACGGTACTGAAACCAAAACTAACTTAACATTATAACATAATTGTACATATCATTGTGTCCTACCGCGTATTACATAAACATGCGTACACCCTTTTCCTTTGGCTATAAATAAAGAAATAAAAGCCTATTCAGCACCAATTATATTTCAAAACAGTTAAAGCCTATTTGAGGTACAAAATAAAGCAGAAAAGCTCCCAAAAAAATACTCAAACTCAGTACAATACAAATTATTTTAATACGTTTTCTTTACCTCGCTCAACTGACACCAGGCACTCATTTTTACCCCCAATATATGGCCGATAAAAGTTGACCAGCATAAAAACAAAAGTATACCCAATACTACAGAAAACGTTTACGTCAAAAAACATCGGCCTGGCAATAAAAAAAGAAAAAATATAATCGGAACAAAATACAGGGCGTATTTTTGTAACAAACTTTTATTTGGGTCTTTACGATATACGTATACAAACAACATATGTAATATATTGACGGCTTCAGCGTGGAACAAAGTTCTGTAACGTTTCCTAACCAAGATTATTATGAAAGTATAAAAGGCCTAAAAAAAAAACAGTGGCACTCCACTAGTGCCGACAGAAATACAAACTAATAAAATACTTCCAAAACCTTTAAAGTAAAAATACTTGCATAGAATATTGATCCGTAACGTAATATAAATAAAGAGCACAATCGCGTTTACAAAAATGAGGTGTCGGTAACGGTGTCGCGAGTTGAATTTTTTTTCCCATCTCAAAAACGCCCAACGCGCCTATAGAAGTTTTCACTTCAAAAATCTTCCTTTTAATTTCAGCAATCTGTGGAACCTACTTAGAGAAAAGCTCTGATATAAAAAATAGGTTCTAACCTAAAAAGGTCAAGATTTAGGAATAGAATTTTATTTTTCACTCTACTTTTCCAGCAAATAAGGATCTACGACTAAACTTAGGTCTTCATTATATATGGAGGTCTAAGTTTTGCAAATGGTCTAGCCAGCTGCCCAAAACTCTTGGACCGCTGATCTACTTTGAATGATGCCAGTAATATTTTTTGTAAGTGCTCACGCGATATTTGTTAAAATAAAACAGCGTATCTCACCCGCCGTTAAATTAAATAGATTAAACTAAAAGTAGGTAAGATACTTCAAAAAAGATCCTGGAGCTCAACTTCTAATTAAAAAATAAAACAAATGAAATCAAGGAAACTTGTTCTTAGTGTTGGAAAAATACCTACAATAAATTCAAGATTACCGTTTATATTACTTTGATAACATTTCAAATCAGGCAGAACTGTTTCGAGGAGTAATCAAGGGCACGTGTAGATATGTAAACATTTTCTTCTATAAAATTTTATATATTAACACGGGTATTTCTGCGAATAACTGTATCGAGAGTTAGAATGCGTGGTTCATTTTGTTTATTTTCTACGTGACCAGGATTTTTGAGGGCAAAAAGGTCGTATGTGGGGCAGGGTACACTTCCACCGTTATGTTTGTCATAAGACCTTAACAGTCAAAATTAGGTGCTTGACATTCTGGAGGAGGGTGACGTCAGTAGCCTGGAGTTGGTTGAAGTAAAGCAGAAGGGTTCATAACCTCATCTATCGTGCATGTTTGCACGATTTATGCATTTTATAAAGAGGTTGTTTATGACTTTCTCTTGAGTGTACATTTTTAAGGAGCTGTAAAGCTTTATATAAAGTTAATTGAGCGTGCTTATCAGTTGAATACACTTAGCTATGCAGAAAAGCAAGAATTTCGGTTAAAAACAGAAGACACGGCAATGTTTTGGAGTTAAACAAAAATGTGCCTTGTGCTTCAAATTACATATAATTATAATATTATGCTAGGGAAAATACTTCATCGCGTTAATGACTTAGTAAATGTAATATACACCTATCTCTATTTTGACTGAGTCGTTCTCGCAAAAAATATAGCTTATCCAAGTAATACGAAAATCTTCACAATATATTTTTTCTGACGCTTACTGATCCGTGTCGGTTCTGAGGGCCATGAAAGACATTTCTATTCCTATCCCGTCAAACCGTGACGTCTGCTCCGCTGTTTGTCCCTCGTATATTGTTACCCGACTTAGCGCAAACTGTTTGCGAGCAAACCTATTTCTTACAAATGTAGCGGCAATTTTATTTGTTAGGTTTTTGTTGAAATGGCCACACGATTTAAGAAAATTGGAATAAAAACAAAAACATGTAACTGGTACATGGTAAAATACATTTAAAAAAAACATTGAAATAAACAGCAAAAAAGTGAAAAGTTTCAAAACCAAAGAACAGGTCTATAAAAACCTGATACAATCTGTTTTCTTATTACAAAATCAATAACGAATAAAGATATCAAAATGAGGATATTTTATAGTCCATCTATAACCCTGAAATTGGAGGATCCATTGCGATATAACTTTACACAAAAACTCATAAATTGATCGTATGACACGTAGAATTTATAACGGCATCCAATATTGTCAGATTCAATAAAACAATAATCTACAAGCCACCGGCATTCGAGTGTCATGGCAGCACATTGTGGACCTCCGAAAAATGCCTGTGGTTTTAAAGGTTTGCTTGAAAATTTAATTTGAGAAAATTCGAGTAATGTGGAATTATTCGCCTAGCTACGATTTTCTGGTTGGTTTACTGGATTTACGAAGTCACTGAATGACTTGAATTTTAAATTTATTATTATTAAAATAGGTACATAATGTAAATATTTCTAATAAAATCTGATAACAATATTAACTTTTTAATTTCACGATTATATGTAATATCAAAATTGCCTTTATTATTTAAGAAATACCAGGACAAATGCTCCTTACTTCAAAAATGCGAACACAAAAACAGACGTTTCCAACAAACGCCAAATTCGTCCCTGCCAAGTAGCACGTAATCTTTTCCTATTGGCTCAGTATGATACCATGTCGGTCTCGAACAAATGGCGGACCTTCGCCTACCATTCATTTTATATCTAAAACTTTCCCTAACACGAAAACAGATATTCGACCAATCTGTCTCTGTTTATAGAAAATATCTGTCGAAAAAACGGAAATGAGCAAAATAATGTATGTACGAATAGTCGATATCGTGATCGACTTTTGTAAGGACTGTACATACAAGCCGTACGTGTGTCTACCGAGATGACGACTAATAGAGAAATATGGAAGAAAAAGACATGTTGCGCCGACCACAATAAATAAATAAAAATATGAATAAATAGGGATAAGAGCAAGAGAATAATGGAGGTCGTAAATTGTTAAGGCTGGTTTCACAGCTGTCCGGGAGACCCACACGGGCCGACCGCTCACGGGAGACCTATACGGGTAGCTACCGCAGTGTCCTGAAACGAGGGAGTAAGTAGGATACGGTTGCTAGCGCTGTAAGGGCTCTACCCTGGCGGTGGCCCTGCACAAGTCCGAGGCTATGGGTTTTCATGGTCCTCGGAATCCGCCACCATCACCGCCAACAATAAGAGTAATTATCATACTTATTGTCGATACATGATACTGAAAAAGTAATTTAAATCTAAAAATGTATGCAGGTACTTAGGCAGTATAATATAAAATTGTAACAACACAATTAAGAAACTGGAGGAAATATAACTTTGGAATTGTCGTTAATAGCACATAGCATAAAAAGGGCAAATACGACAAGTTGAAAAAGGACAACAGTACATATATAGCTCTAAGGAAGTGTAGATTAGAGCACATACCATACATAAAAGCGACAAGCAAAAGGAAAACAGTAATCCAAAAAATAAAAACAACCGACATCCAAAAAAAACACTACAAAGTGAAAAATAACTTTAATTTCGGAAGTCGGTGTCTTTGGTTTTGAATTTTCGTTTTTTGACACTGACTTCTGAAATTAAAGCTATTTTTCACTTCGTAGTGTTTTTTTTTTGTAAATAGATTTTATTTTTCACTTTTAAGTAGTTGTACCTACCCCACACAAATTCGAATACCATTATCTGCTATCAGTGACAGGAACTTATCATATCATCCACATACTAAGTGGGAAAAAATACGTATTATTGAAGCTAACTCAAAAACTATCCAAGCAAAGTTAATACAATTAAATGGGACCATTTTGAGACCATACCCTTTCAAAAAAAAAAAAACAAAATTGGTCCACAAATGACGGAGAAATCAGCGGACACACATAAAAACATATAACCTCCTCCTTTTAGGAAGTTGGTTAAAAATAAAAAGGTAGCACACATCGAGGCGTTAAATTGAGTTCTCGGTACCGGTCTTCTCGCCAGCAGTGATCTTTTTGAGGTCTTCAGCGGATCGAATCGCAAATGACTTATCTCCATCCTGCTCACGTACAAGTATCGTCGGGTTCCTAATCGAAACATATTTAAATCCATGATTCTTGGCGAGTTTCTTGGCAGTTGCCTCAGAAACTTAATATTGGCGAGAACTTTTCTAAGAATTCGAATGTTTGTAGCCACTTGGACCTATCATCGGGCGAAATGTATGATAGAATACATTTCACTTAACAAAAATTCAGTATTCGCGGTGGCTACATATCACAATTCCAATAAATTTATCGACACTCATAATAGCAGTTTCTATTCTGAAATAAAAAATCGGAATTTTATCTACTAAAAACTCGGATAAAATTAAAAGAGTTATTGGAACACACAATTTTTTTTTTCTATTATACCTAATTGTTATAACTGTGGTCTAGGCTGCTGTGATGCTTACCCTCGAGATGGAATGTTGACTTTGGGCACCAAATTTACGATACTATTAATTGTATTTTCTTACGAAATTTCACGAGTTTAGATAATGTATGAAACTGCACATATCCATATTACCACTAGGAAGTGGTGAAGGGCAAGCGTTTTAGGCATACTTTTCGATCGTCAAAATTACATAAGACGGTCTTATGTAATTTTGACGCTCTGAAAGGGCTGATTCTCAGCCTAGTTTGAATAAAATGACTATTTATTTTGATTTTGATTAAAACACTAGTGTGCTACAATTATTAACACAACCCTTGAACTCATATTCAAAACATTTATTTCAAATAAATCAATTACAGGCACTTTTGAATTGTTAAGGGGACGGTCATTCAGAAAGATGAAGTTAGTTGCCTATTCCGAAGCGTAGTAGAGTCCTATGGAGAAGAATGGGCAAGAAATTCTACGGACACTCTTTTAAATTAAAATATTGGTCACATCTTTCTTGTTGAAATGATACATGTGAGAACAACAAAGACGACCTGGCCTAGGCCTGTTAAACACAACAGTTTCAATAACTACAATCATGTATGTCTTCTGAACTTTTAGATATTGACAAAAGTATCACACAAACTTTTTCGTATCTTTGCAGGTTCGTAAATAAAGACATTTTGTGGTTGAGTAATCCACATTGCGTCAGCTAAAACTTTTGTTTTCTTGTGAGGATATTTTCAGAACTAAAAGACCGAGTAAAAAAAAGTACTAGCTGTACTCAACCTGATTGATCTGAGTCAGACAAATAGTTACAAGCCGCACAACTAAGTTTGGCAACGATTATGTTTTTTTTTTTGTACCAAGGATTAAATATTTGCAAGAGCAACTAGGCCGAAACTTTTAAAACTAAGAAAAGCAGTAGTTACTACTCTTTGATTCTATTTGGACATATACTTCACCCATAGATTTGTGTAATTATTTGATGCAGATTGCATTTAAAGTCTTCTTGAAAACATTTGACTAGTTTTGCATAACATGAAAATAATCTCAGGCATCAAAATGATTCGAGTCATTTTCTGACTTTTACATATAAATATATTAAAGTCAGTAAAGAAAGTACACACTTAACACATCAAAAGAAACAGTACGTTTTAACAGTCAAATTTAAACAATTTGACTATTAAAACGTACCTACTGTTTCATTGAAAATTCAAGCTTAACTTCAGAAAAACCGGCCAAGTGCATATCGGACTACGCACAATGAAGGGTTCCGTAGTTGCGATGAATTTATCCCAAACACAAACTTAACATTGTAGTTGAAATATAAGTTCTCTGATACATTCCAACTGCAAATGTAAGTTTGTACGCACAATATCGGATTCAGCTGAATACCAGTATTTTACATGGAGTGACTGCTTATCTGACCTTCACAACCCTTTTACTAGATAGGTACATGATATTTATTGGTAAGACTGGTTGTCAGCTGACTTGGGCCATAACGACTATCAAAGATCTACGAATGACAGCCGGGACCAACGGCTTAATGTGCTTTGTCACTCAACCACGTACCGGCGGCAGCAAGCGTAGCTTCACCTTCTATCAACCCGTGCGGCTGTAAATGATTAGCTTTCTATTTATTTTGATACAAAAACATGAAAAGCCAAGTTCCCATATACCATTTCACGCGAATCGAAGTTGGCACGTAAATCCTATGGGGTCGAAGGATCAGCAATAGTTATACGATTTGCAACTGTATGTTACTCTATTCCTCATGCGTTTTACATAAAGTTCCGAATGTTTCTACTGAACCCTTTGAGGGTCAAATGGTAAACGAAACATGAATGATTTCAACCCTTTTCCTATAGATAGTACGAAGTTTTTTTATTATTGAATGTCCTTAAATAGTTGAGTGAGAAAAAGTGTAGTCAATAACAACATGTTATTCTGCGAAATGTTGTTTTTTTTTGGGGTTCCGTAACCAAATGGTGCTAAGGCTGTCCATCTAGACGGACGGGCAGCCTTAGTAATGGGGTCCCGAGAAATTTCATGACCATTGATACACAGGACTGTATCTTTTGAACCGTAATGCATGGTCATTTGAAATTTTACAGAGTATACTATGGCTACTATAATAAAAAAAACATAAAAATAAAATAAAGTATTTTTTTGTAATTAAATAAATAAAACTTTATTTTATTTTTATGTTTTTATTTTATTATAGCAATAAAATAAATAATACTTTATTTTATTTTAAAAGAAACGTTGAATAAATTATTTTTTTTATAATGTCGTCTAAACTATCTCTAAACTATGATTATAAAGATAAAACTTTTTGTATGTTTGTCTAAAACGGCTGAATGGATTTAGATAAAATTTTGCACATGAGTAGACCATAACTTGTTTTAGGATTTTTATCCCGATTTTTCCACGGGATCAAGACTTATGCGGGTGAAACCGCGGGGCACAACTAGTGTTAAATATTGTAGGAACGGTGTTACGGAAAACCCTTCCTGTGCGAGTCTGACTAGCACTTGGCTGCTTTTTGCTAAAATATATGTATTTTTTTTTATTTGTTTTGTTTGAAAGTTGTTTAAGAGTGGGGCAAGAGCATCCTACTGCACGTCAATCATCTTTTTGATTTTTATAGCATCTATCCTGATTGCAATTTATTGTCCCATGAATGTTTAATTAAAGGACTGATACTATAGGTAGATGTCTCGAAAAGCTAGATTCCTGAGAAAAACCATCTCGAAAAACACACCTTTTTTGCTAAAAGATACAAATTATATAAAAAGAGCTTATATATATACGTATTTGACAGCCTGAAAAGTTTTATATGGGTCAGTAAGCAATTACTTGTAAATACCTAAGATAAAGAAAAAATATAGAAAACATGACAGCTACGACAAGTCTTAGGTACTGTGAACAACTATTAAATAGTGCGACATTACTAAGTATTTAATGGATGGCCAAAAAATACTAAAATATTTTTTGTATACACATATACAAACAGTATTTTAAGCCTAGATTTCCCTGCCTATAGCAGTACCCGCCACGACATTGGAAGTCTACGAGTCTAACCATTTATAGAAGCACTCGAATATAATCGAAGGCTAAGGTTAGAATTGTTAGAAGTCACGTTCTAACACTTTGGATGCCTGCCGAAGTACCGATGTCTCATGCCTGTGCTGGGTTTTAGAGAGGAAATATACAAGGAAATATACAACATGTATATGAATGAGAGTAAACCATTTATTTTAAGAACCTCCATGTATTTTTGCCTTTGGGCGAGTGTTAGGCCATGCGCACTTTGGACGCGTTTTTGTATGAATTTTACTCGTGCGAACACACGAACACGCACGAACGATCCTGACCTTCCAAGTACTAACGGAACGCGCAGATTGAGTTCAAGTTAGTCATACGTATACGTACGTATAGTGCCGACGTCCGAAAACAATACGAACTTGTTCGGATTTTTCCTGCGTTCAATGAGATATCACAGAAAAACTACTTATTTGAAGGAGAAAAACGTATTCAGTGTGCGCACTCAATTCGTACGACCACGATCATACGTTTACGTACGATACAAATTCATGTACGAAGTGCGCGCGGCCTTAGAATTTGATCTAGGTATGTCTAAACCGCTAAATAAGTATGTACTTACATACTGATTTTAATTTATTCTTATTGCTTAATATGTCTTTAGTAAACTAATTGAAAATCTTGTTACGACTATTGATATGAGAACAGTTGCTCGATCCTCAAGAACTTTTGAAAATTTCGAATCGAACAAACCACTTTCAGGCTAGCGTTTATTCTCTTACACATTCTATATTATCTGGGGTAAGCTATATAAGTAAGACATTATATTCTTTTCGGTTTGGATCAGAAGACGTGCGTTAGATGTTTGTGCCCGCAACTTTACGTCTATTTATATAAAAGCTAAAATAAATCGGATGATATGTGACGTCCGATAACAAATACAGGCTTTTCGTTTGTATATCAAAAGCGAGGGAAAAAAACTTAAAGAAAACATGTCGTCCTCATCAGAAAAGGTTTTAATATCTCTTCTTCTTTTCGTGTGGTTAGTGATTAACCTGGTTTCAAAGTTTTAAAGCCGCCCATGGGCGTCTTACTTGGCTTCACATGCCGTCGAGAAATACCTCTCAGGCATGCCGTTTCCTCACAATGTTTTCCTTCACCGTTTTTGGAGCAAGTGATAATATTATACAATACGCACATGAATCCGAAAAGTCAGGGATGCGTGCCTTGGGTTCGGACTCGAGATCTATGACTTGGCAGTCCGACGGTCACACCACTATCACTGCTGATATTATTATCTCATATGCGTGAATATAAGCGGGCGAGGAGTTGTAAGTAAATTAAAGTGAATAATATTGTTATGCACTTACACCCCGTAGGTATAGCTCACCCTCTGACCCTCACCACACCAGCTGGTGTGGACCCAGCTAATGAACTCACTACACTACAAGGGTAGTCACAATGATCCCTAATATCACACTCACAATAAATCAAGGCCGGTTTTTCGATCAATTTCCTCGATCTGCATTTGTTTTCAATTTTGGCGGGGGTGAACCGGCGCACCGCCTCAGTACCCGGGATTATGTCAAATTGACAGTTGTCAAATTCGTTTTAAAATCAACTCAATTAAGTTTAGCGTCGCAAAACCTTCAAACGCGCGTTAAACTAGCTTAGTTTATCACAAAAGTTTTTGTCATAGATTTAAGTACTTAATCTGAACATGATGATAAGTCTATCTAATTTTTTTAGTTATGACAAACCATTATCTATATAAGATTTTCGTCTTCATACGTAAATAGATATTACTAAATTATAATGCGGTTGACTTATCTAAACGAGATTATCGCATCAAGGTTTCAAATTATCTTATCTCCCAAATGAATCTATTTCGACAAATATACCCAAGGGCTCTCTAGGATTCATTAAAAAGACCGTCTTAAGCGATTAAAAAAAAAAAACACAAAAAAAATCGGAATCAAACAATCATTGTTCAACGTAAGTATATTAAGCAGCATCCGATTTCGTCTCGATTCTTTTAATTCGAAAAAATCTCATTATCGCAATCCGATATTGATTCGATTCTGATCCTCATTTTAAATTAAAATAGAGTATCAGACTATACCTTTGTCATGTGATCTGCATTATTCACAGTGATTGGGTAACTCAATCTGCCTAGCCTTTTCCCATCTATATCGGGGTCGGCTTCCAGTCTCACCGGATGAAACTGAATACCAGTATTTTACATGGAACTACTGCCTATCTGACCTCTACAACCCAGTTACTGTGTTACACGATATCCCTTGGGTGTAACAACAGCCTGGTTGTCAGACTTCTGGGCTTCTGACTAACGACTATCAAAGATATACGAATGACAGCTTTCTGAGGCACGGATCTCTCGATATGTAATAGATGATCACCCATCCAGGAACCAACCACAGCTTAACCTTCGATCGACCGATGCCGCTATTATTATTTAGCCACGAGCCCGTACTAATAGATAAGTAATTTTGCTCAGCGGGTATTTTTGGAAATTGCAGATGAAAATAAATTGTTAAAAGTTTTCGCTAACGGGCTGCCAATGAAAAAGTGTGTTCAACAAAAATTATTTTATATTTGTCAATAATACCGTCTATACATACAATATTTACTATGGAACTTTCGACTAGAATAGGCGTTTTTATCATTTCTAACATAACGATATTATCGTGGACGTCCAGGACATGATAATAACACAGGGTAGTAAAATGTATGGAAATATAATAAATTACGCTTTTAATTTCCTTTTCTTTAAATTTCTGTCCACGATATCGTTATAACGTGCACGTATTGCCATTTATTTTATGGACGTGAACGTGGACGTTCACGATAATATCGTCACGTTAGACATTATAAAAGGAAGAATCAATATTAATTTCAAGTAAATAAGATCACACACTAATTGAATGCAACAATCCAGATCACAAATAAAAATAATAAAAATAAAATAAACAAATAATTAGAAATTATTCAAAGTTCAATTCATTTGAAATTAATAATGTCATGTAAAGTCTATCAATGTATGTGACAACCAATTGCGGGATTTTTGGTACGATATCAATTATTAAAGGGAAAGGTCGACAAGCAGGGTCAGAATAAACAATGTTATATTGAACAATTTTCTTACAAACTGTGGTAATTTTCGAAATAGTGAGGCTTGTTTAATATACCTACCTAATTTTGTTTTTCTCACTAAAATCATTATCATTTTTAGGGTTCCGTACCTCAAAAGGAAAAATGGAACCCTTTTAGGATCACTTTGTTGTCCGTTTATCTGTCCATCTGTCTGACAAGATCTCGGGTATGCGTGGAGGTATAGAGTTGAAATTAAAATCATATACTCAAGTCTACAGCTAACGTAAAAAAAGATACGGCCGTTTATGCCGCAAAAAACGTATATTTCGACACTCTCAAGGGAATCTAAATTTATAGGGTAAGTACTTTCCGTTGACCTAGAACTATAAAATTTGGCAAGTAATATCGTCTTATACTACAAGTACAGGGAAACGTCTGAAAACTATACATTTGTAATTAAATCCTTCAAAATATAGTATTTATTTAAAGTACTACGTAAAAAACAACTTTGATTAGGTTACCTAACTAATTTAGGTATGTACTGTTAGTATTACCACAATTTCATTTATAAAACACAATAATATAAGTAATTATAGGTTTTTGAAACTGAATTTCTGAAAAAGTTTGGAAAAAACTACGAGACGCGATTCCTGAACTATTAATAATATGTACCTACAATTTTTTACGGAACCCTCGGTGGGCGAGTGCGACTCGCACTTGTCCGGTTTTTACTCATTGCTACCTCTTGTCTGTTTTCTTCTTTGTACCAATCTCCTCTCATCTTCACCGATTGCATCTACTTTTTAAGACTAGTGCAAAATGATTTTTTTTATTTTATTCTTCTTTTCGAGTCAATGTAAATTAGTTGGGCCCAGTAGGTGGCCATGCCAACAATGGCATGTTTTAGGTCCTCAGTAGTGCAGGTGCATGGAAACTTTGAACACTCCTGATTTGGTCAGGAGCACCGCATTTCCACTGGGTATCTCTTTTGAAAAAAGAGTCATTGCAGCTTTGAGTTGTCCCAACAGACGGCATGCATGCATCAGTCATCATGTAGCTCAACTCTATTTTAGGGAGCTCAACAACCCGCCACACCACGCTACCAGATCTGCAGGACATTTGCATAGGTCATAATGAGCTAATAGTCACGAACCTAATTCCGTTTAGCCATCAACGATATTAAAGCTAAGTCCTTGTTTCAGTGTGTCCCAATGCCCGGGTTGGGGTTCCGTCGAGGGTCCTACCGCTGCGTGTGTCGCAGAGGGTTCTACTTCCCCAACACCACAGCTGACAACCGATATTACAATGGTAGTGATATTGAGGAAGAATATGAAAAACATTTGTTGGTGAGTTGTAGATTAATCGCCACTTTATTTCGCTTAGAGGCTGCTGTGCTAGTTGATGTACAGTTAGAGAAATTAATTATTTAGAAAATTGACATCCTACGTCAATTTCCCGTGTTATAGCTATTTAATACAACTGTCAAAGAATTACAGTTGTGATTTGAATATACGGACAATTGTTTAAGTTTGTAGTCAATTTGCTTAATAATGAATTTTCCAGGCTTAAACTAGTCAGCTTTAACTATTCTCAGTCGATGTAGTAACCATCACTGGAAACTAAATCCAGCGTTGAGTTAAAAGAAACTATACCAATAGCCTTCAGGTTATTATTGTCAACCTAGCATTGTACCTACTATTAATATTATATAAATACACTAGCTTAAGGCCGTATCTTCGTCCGCGTGAAATTTCTTGTTCCCCCGAACCATCGTATCGCATCGCATCGCCCCCCGCGCTTTTACTTCGTTTTTGCGTATCCGACTGGTAGTTTCAGAGATTACCGCGTACAAACAAACACTTTAGTTTTATTATTAGTATAGATTACACTACAGAACCCCTAGGTAGGTACTATACAAAAAGTAAGGAAATTAAAATATCCTAAAAATAATAAGCCAAAATAATAAGAAATACATGAAATAAAAATACTAGAAAATGAAACGCCAAAAACAGTACTCAAAACCTAATTAGGTCTAGGTACCCCAAACGAAAAGTACCTAGGTTGAAAAAAAAAATCTTTATACTTTACATAGGTATGTAACATTTAATTCCTTTGAACACTGTTATAATTTACGCAAACGAGCTTATTAAAATATGTTATTATTCTACAAAAAGCTCCTTTAAAAAAAAAAAATATAAAAGCTCATAGTCGCTGTACACGTGCGCCCTGTGCGTCGGTTATACACAGGGCTCGTACAATGCTCTACGAGTCTAATATGATAACGCGTTCCGCGTTATGCTGGGGCTGTCGCGCTTCTGTAGCGCGTCAGAGATGTTTGCGGACGCACGCGTTCTGGATTTCGGTTCGCTGCTGCGTCTGCGAATCGCATCGCTGATGCGTCGGGTGCACGACAGCCGCAACAGCCTCGTGGCTACTGTAGCCGGCAGGGTGGATGGAAAAATAATATGTCACTGGATGGCGGCACACAGACCGTCATTCAGATATGTGACATTAAATTTAAACGTGTTTTAGTTAGTAAGTACTAATTTATTTTACTGGTATTACCTATGTTTGGATCTCTGGTCTGAAAATAAAGATTTATATTATATTATTATAAAGTCGACTGCCTCGTTGGTCTAGTGGTCGCAAGCGCTACTGCTGAGTATAAGGTCCTGGATTCGATTCCAGGGTCGGACAAAGTGTTATTGGGTTTTCCATCTGGAATTTCTCAGTAACAGCCCGGAGTCTGGATTTGTGCCCGGTTGATGGCAGTAGGCCCGCCCCCTATTACATGGAACTTAAACATAACTGGCGAAATGTGGGTGTACTATAGGTACACCTCTGCCTAACCCTTCGGGGATTACAGGCGTGATGTTATGTTATGTTATTATAAAGCAACTTCGCATTGACACGTTATTGAAATAATAAATCGCCTGGAGCTATCTTTTACACGTTCCTCTCCTGTCATACTTAGTCGTAGAATTACTCCCATACGTTTTCTTTGAGTAAAATAAATGTGTCAATGACTTGCTAACGACGTTTAAAGCTTCGTGCAGACTGGCGCGACGTGACTCTAACAAAATAATTTCTAAGAAATCTTCACTGCCAGTTAGCACGAGGATTTAAGACAGAGAAAAATGGATAAATTATGTTCAGGTGATTAGGTAAAACGTCCTGAGCCAGATCATACTAGGTACCGTAAAGTTTCTAGCGTTTAGCTCAAAATAAATGGTCATAAGAGTCCTATTGACATAAACATAATGCTGCGCTGACATAACGGTGATCGTTATAATAGCGGTACTGTAGGTACTGCTCATTTACCTAAAATAATCTTTTAGTACAAATTCAGTCATATAATAAGATGGTAACCCGTACACAAATTTTCTTCACCTTGTATAGCATTGGAAGCATGCGCTCTGAGTTGCAATGGGAACCAAATTTATTTATACACCGTGACATTTTAGTCGTCTTACAAAAGCAGCCACTTCATGTATATAATGACTACTAAACATTCATTAAAAAAAAATTGATATATTGTAACAATTTTTAATTGCTCCTAAAGGTATTTTGTGTCGGGTACATTGAGTGGCCTTTTGTAAGACGAATAAAATATCACGATGTTTATTTTTTTTTTTATGAATGTTTAGTAGTCATTGGATACATGATGTGGGTTGCCTTTGAAAGATGACTAAAATGTCACGGTGTATATTTTTTAATTATTATTTATTGACTCAGCGCTTTTATTTGGTTGTAGTGCTAACGACAGCTTCATTAACTTCGATCCGGTAAATTATACATGCTAATTCAATTTATTTTTTCCACCAGCTTCAACGCAGCCTCTACTCCATCCCTGATGCCTTTGAGTGCCTCCCCTGTGCCGAGGGTTGTGAGGCCTGCCTGGACGGCTCTCCGTGCGTTGCAGCCCTGAATTGGGTCGTAAGGACCACTATCTTCGCTCTGGCCTGCCTGGTGATATCCTGTCTGCCTTTCATCGTGTATTTTACTATAAAGTATGGGCATGTTAGGGTAAGTATGGTTTACAAACTGGTTATTAATATGATCGTGTATGTAGGTAGCAAAATGGAGACAAATTAATGCCAAAGCAGGCCCATGGGCCGACCACACGGTAGGTTATTCTCTACTAACGACACGGCTTTGCTTTGCACGGTTTTTACAATTTGACAAAACATCGAGATTTCTTTATTAGGGTTCCGTACCAAAATGTTAAAAAGCCACCCTTATGGTGCGACTCAGTCTGTCTGTCACAACTGAATATCTGAAGAACTACTAATGCTTTCAACTGTAAATTTGGAATAGTTTTAGATGACGTTTGCCCAACTATTTTGCAATTAAGAAAGATTTTTTTTTTTTGCAACGGACTGAACGGGTCTTAAAAAATCAAAGTGGGGCTACTAGGGCATGCGGGGCCTATTATGAAAGAGGGCTATTTGCACATTCTCAAATATTTTGTTATTTAAGGCCGCATAGTTTTCGATATTTGACAAAAATTTAAAAAAATACCATTTTCCCCTTATCTCCGAAGTTTGCATAGAGATAAATTTGAAATTATTCTATGTGATAGAATTTAAGTAAAAATTCCAGGAAAAATAAAAAGATGTCTCTAAATAGCACACTTTTTCGGAAATCATCAACTTAAATTATATTAGTGCCACTATCGGTCAAGAGATGGCGTTGACCTAAAACTGCAATATTCTACACGGCAGTGTGTAGTGTTAAAACTCTCTGATGAATAAAGGCTTCGCCAATGAAAATTTTAAATGATACGGAACCCTCGGTGCGTGAGTCCGACTCGCTCTTGACAGGTTTTTTTTTAATAGAAAGAAAGAAAGAAATAGTATTTATTGGGACTCGCACAGGATATCACAAATTAAACTAAAACACACTCATTAAAACATTAATAAAAAATTAAAAAACAAAATCGTGCCCCACACTAGGAATTTCTCCTGTATTGTGGGTGCATTTACAAACATTTAAACTCACATACACAAACAGCCAGACCCGGAACAACTACTGGTAGGTTATACAAATATTTGTTCCGTGCGGGAATCGAACCCGCGACACGCAGCGCAGCAGTCAATCGCCTAACCACTGCGCCAACCGTGCCGTCAAAGTTAAAGAGCGTTCATCGAAAAAAAATTGCAACGTCATAAATAGCTGCCAAATATTTAGATAAGAATTATACGGATAACTAGTGAACTAGAATATTAATAATAAATTGCAATTATAACACTAAATTTGATGCTGTAACCGTTTCGTTTTATTTCTTCGTTTCTAAAACTAAATAATCGGTATTACGATATTAATTATTAATTATTTGCATTTCATAATCAACATTTCAGTTCACTAGTTAGCCAGTAGCAGAGTAATATCGCCAAATTAATCAAAACAGCGAAATATTTGACAGCTATTTTATAAATTACATACTAGCTGCGCCCCGTGGTTTCGCCCGCATAATTCTCGATCCTAGGGGAATATCAGAATAAAAGATATCCTTTGTCCTAACCCGCGTCATGGTCTACCCATGTGCCAAATTTCAATTAAATCCGTTCATCCATTTTAGCGTAAAAGTGTAACAAACAAACAAACTCACTTACGCATAGGATTGACTTAAAAACTACTTGTAAACATTTAGTATTTCTTAATAAAATACCTACACATTTACAGTTGTAATGAAAATGTTGTCACACAATTAACTTTCTGACAACACTCTAAGATTCCCATTAGTATAGACGATAATTAATTTATTAATAAAAAAATCCCTTTTCCTCAATTCCCTCAAGTACAATATCTAATCCAGATTTTATTATGCCATCACTAATTGTTCACAACACGTTGCCTCGAGCAACCACGTCAAAAGGAAAAACTTATTATGATTTTGGCAGTGACGGATAGCTTCAGCTTATGGCGTCCATGATTGATGTATAGTCCCCCTTTCCCCCTCGATGAACTTGAAGTAGTAAGGGGAAAAGTATATATGATTGTCTGCCAAACAATTGACGGTGTAACTTTTGAGATGGTGTGTTAGGCAAACTTTTATAAGTGGGTGACATTGGATATGAATTTGAGGCAATGTGTTATGGAATAACTTCGACTCCCATTATAGCCTTAAGACCCATGTCTTTTTATTCTTTGCCACATTCGGACCCATACATACTATCCCCTCATGTTCCTTTACCATTACGTATATCCATTGGGAATCCCCCTCAGCATACAATTTTAAGGCATAATAATATTTTGGCATATTGCAAAGGTTAGCATAACTGGCATTTGGTCTTATTTGTTTTGGCATAATTTGGAGTTGCATACATTTTTAAGGCATAAACATTATTTATTATAATTTGGGAATTACTCTATTTGATTAGGTTAAGGCGCGGCGGAACCTGTTTGTTTTTACGAGTATATCAGTTATATTAGGGTTTATTATTTTTATTCCAAAGAACATTATGTGTAAATATGATTATGCGTTTATAACATTATGCTTTATAAAATTATGCTTCATTATTATTATGCCAACAGAATTTATGGCAATAAACACTGGCAAATGGCAAAATATTTATGCCTTATAATATTATGCGTAATAATCGTTATGCCAATGTAAATTATGACAATATGTTTTATGCTTATCATTAGTAAACCATATCCATTAGTATGTCATCCCAATGCGAAACGACTTTTTTGTTGAAAATAAGTCTTAAAATAGATTAAACATTTGACCGATTCTTTAAAGATTTAAATAATAACAATTTTAGATAGCAAGTTAAGCAACTTTCAGAGAAAAAGGACCATTATGCTCAATACTGATGCAGTAATGATCAACACCCGTATTACAGAAACTTCAAAGGTGCCCCCAAGTACATAGCTTGGTAACTCATCAATTAATAGCAACCACGTAATTACTATTCAAAATATTTGCCAACCTGCTCAATCAATATCTTGAAATTTAGTTATGTTATGTACCCCGTTATATTAATATACCTTGTGTGTTCGTTACCGAGTTATATGATTTCAACAATGTTACGTAATAAATTGGTTTATGTCGTCATGGTGTTGCGTCGTTAATATTTTGCTTATCCTTAGTTTTGCTTTAACACCCGTTTCATTACTTGTCAATCAACATAATGATGTTATACACGGTGTAAGGGACATTGACTTCCAAACTGTTGCCATGAATTCAGCACACTATTCTAGCGCAATATTTTTTTAATAACCGACGTAACATTTAAACACTCCATCATGATTTTAGAACCCCCAGGGTATAATCATGATTGAGGTGAATTCGTGGTAAGTTATCGCCGGCGGTTATTTTCAAGTTATTACAGAGCGGCGCGATCAAATGCATAGTTTTATATGGAACTGTTCTCGATGGCAGCGGGGCGGGGTGTGAGAACCGTTCCATATAAAATTATGCATTTAATCGCACCGCTCTGTCGCCGCCGCGCCGCCCCGCTGCACGCTGCCGCCAGGAATTCGGCCATACGGCATGCATGGCCCTGGGAATGTACGACACGAACAGTGGTGCGGTGCAGCGGGCGGAGTGGCAATCTATGCGGCATAGTTGCAAGACACGGGCAGTTGCGTTCGCCGGCCAGTATAAACCGAGAGCGAAATGTCTTTATCAAAGTTATCTCGATATTGCTTGGAGAGTAGTCATTACTTAGTTCAAGACATAATGTTTGGAAGTGATTGTAGAGTTCATGATTTGAATTAGAATCGGGCTAACGGGACGGATAATTCCACAAGAAGTACCAGAAATACAAACTTTCAAATAGCTGGCCTAGCTAGTATTTCGGCAAAAAAGTTTTAGTATTCATTATGACGCGGCGAATACAACTAAACTAGTTAAGTTTTTAGGACTATTCGGCACATCTGCTGCTCAACACAGTGGCATGCGCCGTACTGATTCATCAATATTTTGTTTCCCGCCCGACACTTGTGCGATTCACTCGGTTTTCGCCGGTCGTCCCGTCGCGTCGCGCCGTCCGCTGCTACGCATAGCATGATTAGTACATTTGTTTTAGTCGCTAGAGGCTTCGCCGTATGCACCACGCAAATATTATTATTAATCATTTATTTTCAAAATAAAACATTCCATACATTGTTAGTAAATAGTACTTATAACTATGTTACTAAATTATTAATTATTTTACATACAATTCCGCTATTTAATATTATTTAAGGCACCTCCAGATCCGTGAACGGTGTTCCAGTGTCTCACAACCGGACTATAAATGCTTCCCAAAATAGTATTCAGAAGGGTGTTGGTGCTGCCCCGCATGCGGCACATCATCCACTCTTTTTCTTACTCTTGCCCTAAAGCAGTCCGTGCTGGTATTCACTGCAGCGAATGTCCCGTGGCCAGACTGTTACACCGTTTTAACAAATATTTAGACCAATATTTATTATTTCTTGCATACGTTTTACCACCATTACCTTATCAGTTCTAAGGCTGCATCACTAGCATGAATAAAAGGAATAGAAAACTATCCTTGGTTTTTAAAACACCTACGTTTCTTTTCGTTTCCTTATTTTACCTAAAACAGAAAAAGTACCTTTTTAAAAAGTTCGGAAACTCGGAAAAAGCACCAAGCAAATCTAGACCTCCATACAATTGAAAACAGGAAAAGCCAAGCTATTTAACACCGTAACCACTTCACAAAATGTTGCAAATCGCGCGCCCATTTTGTAGATTTCCAACGATTTTTACAACCATAATGGTTTTTTCTAACGCCAAAACACCGTAACTGGGTAAAAATTATGACAGCATGTTAGCCTGTCAACGTTTCAGTGTCGTATTTTGCTGGGCTATCCTAAATCTTAGCGAATTCCTGTACGGATACTAGTTGAAACACCCATGTCAGCTTTGACCTTGCATGTTTTAAGACGGTTGTAGTTTTTAGAGTGAATTTAGGTAGGGTCGTATCAACATTTTTGCTAGAAAAAGACGTAACTTGGGTATCTTGAAGAGTTATCTTAGTGAAATGTGGTTCGGGAACACCAAGCAATTCAGATTCATTTATTCATCGTAAGTTTTTGAAAAAGACCAGATGTACCTAGATTATACCTAGTGACCTCACAGTAACCTCACATCAGAATAAATACACATTGGTTTTAGTGGAACTGTAGACTGTAGAGTCTGAAAAATATTGCCACTATAGTAAAAATAAAAATAGAACAAATAAAAACAAGCGTCTACATCCTTTTCCTGTTTCAATACTTTTTTATTTCCCGAACCATCCATCATAACGGACTATCGATCAAATTCTGTGGTGTCAACAGAAATTGAGGTACTCAGGGACAGATACTTTCCAAAGCAAGTTATCGGTAGAAATTACTCAGCAAAAAGAACGATCTCATTTGGTACAACTTTTTGCATTTCCAAAAGTTTTGAGCACATTTCAGGATTCATGAAAGGTGAAAAAATATTCATGTTAACTCGGGATATTCTCACGTAAATGTACTGGCTTAAAATATGTTAAATGCTAAGCTGAGATTGACTAAAAGTAAAAAAAAAAACATACCCTGAATTTAATACTATGGCAGTAGTAGTAGGCGGTAACACTTTAAAATTGACAAATGACAACGTTTTAATATTTCGTAGCAGTAAGGGGACGATTTCGTTGTTCAAGGTGCAATTGATCGTACTCATATCTAGTTTGACGGCTATCAAAGGTAATTTTCTACACCTTCGTGTTTTGTTCCCAGGTCGTAAGAGCAGCAAGTCCTGCTCTTCTCAGGGTTATAGTCTTGGGCGCTCTCCTCATCTACTGCACCACTCTAGTCATGTACGGAAGGCCTACGGTCCTGACCTGCACTGCCAGGGTATGGCTGAGGGAGGTCGGGTTCTGTCTCACGTATGGAGCTCTTATGTTGAAGACTTGGAGGTAAGTGGTTCATATTGACCATAATTCTAATAAAACTGTTCGAAATCTATCTGGCCTAGTGACGTCAGAGCTGTCGTTGATAAAACTGACAGATCTTATCACTTTTCCTAGTGATTTCTGTAGATTCGATTAAAGCCCTCGGGCCAAATTTGGTTGCTACACTTACATTTTGATACAATCAGGTAATTAGAACAAGATTTTATCGGGAACAAAAGATAAAACAGCAATAAAGAACAAAATAATGTATTACCAATTTTGATGGACCAACACCATGCAAATTAATAAAAGGAAGTCACAAAGTTTGCTTAAGTACTTGAAGATATATTTAGCAAACAAATCTATTTATTTGGTCTTTGATTTCTTTCAACAACATAGACATCTGAAATATTTCTACTATGTCATAATTTAATTCCAGAATAATATGAGTGCTAAGCCTATTCGAAGGTCAAAACTTGGCACAGGGCAAATTATTTTAACAGGTATCACAAAAATCCAACGAACCGTTATTAAGCCCGGAATTAGGACCAGCCAGAGCCCTTGGAATATAACCTTTAAACCCCGCCTAGGGTCATACAAAGCACACCTACCTATTTCTACGTAGGAATTTCAATTTTGAGTTCAAAATTCAATTTTGTTTTTCCATCAGTGTGAAGCGACTTAAGTTGTTAAATTGTTTAATTTAAACTGAAATCAGTTTTCATTGAATTTAGGTTCCGTGTGCTAATGTTTATGTTATTAAGAGTCCTATTACATTTTTTTACGGAAATTCTTAATTTTCGACGTTGTAATTTTCATTAACCTTATGATATTTTAATTATTTAATTACAATAACGATAGTGCCATTTTCTTTCTTATAAGTTGGAGTTACACATTATTTTCAAGTGATTTGCTGAATTGACGCGGAATATATAGTACTTTAATTTTATTTATGGTAATTTTTTCTTATTATATTGAGAAACGAAAACTAATGAAACGTATTCATTGTAGATAGAAGTTTTATACCTTATTAGTTTATTTGATAAAATTTTGTTTATTTGGAATATAATGGACGCTGAATCAAGACATTTATTGCTTTTCTTTATGATTTTTTCTGTGAAAACTCAAGAAATTTAAAGAAATTCTAGAACTCCAATAAACAAGTAAAACATTCAACTTATCTTTTAGTAATTTTAGCTTTTATTTGAATTGAATGGAACAAAGTGAATTTAAGCGTCAAAGTTCCATCGCCAACGGATTTTCTTGTAAACTGAGTTCGTAGAATATTTATAGTAAATTACACGAAAAGAAAAATTAAAACGTGTAACTCCAACTTACAAGAAAGAGAATAGCACTATCGTTATTCATAATCAAATAATTAAAATATATTGCTGAAAATTACAACGTCAACAATCATGAATTTGCGTAAAAAGAGTAATAGGACTAAGTAAAAATCTTATTAAAAGTAAAACATAAGTATTTTGTTAAATATGGAAAAACTTGGGAAGTCGGCTGTCCCATTTCAAAACTTAGTAAGGGACACTTGATAAAAATCGTTTTAATGCATAATCTTGTTAACCTAGTAAGTCCCTAGTCCTACTAAATAGAAACTTGTTAGGTTTTTAAATGGTCGATGCACCTTACTAGGTTTTTGAACTCAACACCAAACACGAAGGTAAGGAGGCAATAGTGCAGGGAGTCACAAAACGTGGCGCGGTCTCGCTTCAATAGTGTAGAAATACATGCCTACACAGATGTGTACCTTTATAGTACCCACATTTTGCTACTTATGTTTAAGTCCCAATGTAATAGAGGCGCACCTATTGCTATCATTTAGGCATGGATCCAGACTTCTGGCTGCAACTGAGAAATCCTGATAGAAAACCCAATAACATTTGGCCTGACCTAGGCATTGAACCCAGGATCTCAGCAATAGCGCTTGCGGCCACTAGACCAACGAGTCAGAAAAATAATAGGTTGATATTAAATGGGTCCTGAACAAACTTTCGGGATCGCTTCTTTCCTTATTTCAAACCAGACGACGAACATATTTCTCAGAAGCAAATTTATTACTCGCTGGAACATTATAAGCCTCCTTAATATATTTTACATCAACAACTTTTTCTAAATCTTCAATCCGAGTCTCATTTCAAGTATATAATTGGGCTTGAACTTTTAGATTACGATCAAGTTTATTTTAATTAGATACCGACGGAATGAAATTGTCCTCTTCTCGAGATAAGAATCAAGTTGTCTTTTATATTTTGGGCCCTATTCAGAAACGCGTAAATAAAGGGAATCTGTTTACAGGCCCAATTTATGATAATCTACTTTAGTCTAAACATTTGTTTGCAAAACAGGCTCTGTTTTGTTTAAGGAAACTGATCGTGCATTTATTAAATACTTATGTAAGTATTTTCTAATGGGATTGCGAGCCTGTCTGGTTGTTTGATAGGTTTTCGTAGGGTGGATTACTAAGCCGATTAAGATAAGCAGAGAGGGAGCTTCGTGTTTGGGGAACTTTTCTTATAAGACCTTTAAATAATTGAGTGGAAACGCAAGTATACCTGCTACAGTTAATAAAATCAAGGTAAACGCCTTAGGATTTAATCTTTTCACTAAGACTTTTAACGAACAGATAGATCCTTCCGTACCTAGTTGCTGTTATGATAATATTCAAGCATTTGTCTCAGCACTTAATGACAAGGCTAAGTCAGAAATATCTACTAGTATTCCATGTCCTAATCCAGGTCAAGGTCAACGTGTGTGCCAAAAATCGAAATTCGTTCAGCCGTTACGACGTGAAAAGTTTACAGAGACAGACAGCGATACTTTCAGATTTATAATATTAGATAGAGATTAACCTCTTTTTCTCTTCTACAGGATATCAGTAATATTCCAAGTACGGTCAGCAAAAGCAGTGAAGATCTCCGACATGTACCTCCTACGTCGAATCGGCGTGATTGTCGGCGTGGCGTGTGTTCTGCTGGCCATACGGACGCTGGTTGCACCACCAGCTGTCATCGTTGGTAGGACGAAGGATGACCTGAAGGCGTACCTTTGTAATACCGATTGGTGGGACCATTCTTTTACTACATGTAAGTAATCTCCTACTTTTTTTTAAAATAAATTCACTGACAAACAACGCACACAGCCTAAACCACTGGATCAAGAAACATGAAATTATGTACAAGGGTACATTATGTAACAAAAGTGAGCACTAAAGAAGGTTCTTTGAAAATTCATCTCCTAAAGGGGAACATCTCCTAAATAGGAGAGAAAGATTGTATGTAAGTTCATAATTTTTTCCTATGAGAAATACCATCGGGTACAAGCCTTCTTATATATGTTTTGTGGGTTTTCTGAAAAAGGCAATGCATTACTTCTTGGTGCCCTGATTCTACCTATAAATAAAGTCGAAAGTCTACATGTATTAAATAGGAAATCAAAACTGGAATACTTACACTGCTTTTACATGGATTCCACACGGGGTGTTCTGTGTTTGGTCTGGTATTTATTTATTAACATCACAGCACAGTACAGCTATTCTTCGAGGAAGCTTAGGTGCCATACATAGTAACAATAGACCGATCTCGGGTGCCGTCGTCACGTATTCATGTCAAAATGATTATTATCGGCAAAACTATGTAATACCTAGTATTCATATTATTGGTAACGTATCCGGTAACTGAAAGCTTTTGTTTTCTTTAATTATGTGACTAAAAGAGTGACGAATTTAAATGTTGGTGAATGGAGAGGGAGAAGAAGGTAAAAAAAAAATGGATGGATTATGTGAGGAATGATATGAAAGAGAAGGGAGTGAATGATAGCGTGACGGTTGACAGGGGAGAGTGGAAAAAGAAAACGTGTGCGCCAACCCCACGTAACATGGGACAAGAGCAGGAAGATGATATGTATGTCAACTCAAGTAATTTTATTTATGTCGTTACGACTGCTAACAACACAACATATATTAAAATGAATAGCAATATAATATATTTTAGCTACCGAGATTCTGTTCACAAACTTGATCAGCCTTTGAAAAAACAAAAGTAAAACTAAAAACCGTAAGTAAGTTGGTTGTTAAGCTTCTTACTACATGCTTATTTAATAAACTCCAACTAAGCTTAAATGCACTTGTAGTTAAATTGGTTAAATATAATTTTTCCTCTTTGAATTCTCTTAGGATTCTATCAACTTTAGGGGGAAGAGGTAACAAATGGGGTGAGGGGGGGAATAGTTCAGCGGTTTAACATGTCAGAGAGAGTTAGTGGGTGAGAAATCATTGTGTAAAATGATCGAGATTTATACCTATAGTTCAAGAGATTTTGTATTTACCGTAGTGTTATTCTTTAAATATTTCTTCAAATGATGTGGAATTGTGAATCCGCGTTGATTTTCTTTAGAAATCAGTTCCTTTTCGAATGATTCGCGATCAATTGTGTGAATGAAGATCGAAGTAATCTTAAGAGCGTTCATGCTAAAAGTTGGCAACTATTATTTTGGCAATATTACTGTCTGAAAATATGAAATATCGCTAACTAGTGTCCTAAACATATTAATTATGCATTGCAATTATAACACTGAATTTGATATTGTAATCGTTTTAGGTGTAAAAAAGGTGTGGAATTAGAGTTCTGTACCTCAAAAGGATAAAACAGAACCCATAAAGGATCACTCGTGTGTCTGTGTGCCTATTTGTCTGTCACAGCCAATTTGTTCCAAATTTAATGGACCGATTAAGTTGGTCACATTTATACAATTTTCTGATTTGCCCCCGCGAATAAAAAAAATAAAAAAGGTTTTTAAAACTGTATCGTGTGACATATCAAATGAAAGGACTTGTTACGAGGATATCGATTTTTTTTTTTAAATAATATTATAATAAATATATTTAAAAATATTTAATGCAAATTTATCATTCCCACCCTTATCTCCGAAACTATCGAGCCTAAAATTTCTAAAAAATACAGAGAATGTTTATTCACTCATAGATTACAGAAAAACATATTAAGAAGTCTATCGTCTTAAAATAACATGGTAAATCTACCAATATTGTGCGTATTAATTTATATTTGCAGTTGGAATCTATGGGAGAACATGTATTTCAACTACAACGTTAAGTTTGTATTTAGGATAAAGTCATCCCAACTACGGAACACTTCATTGTGCGTAGTCCGACACCCACTTGGTCGGTTTTTTAAATATTCGGTGCTATGATATTAATTATTGCATTTCATAATTATTATTTAAGTTCGCTAGTAAAGTAGATATTTCATATTTCCAGACATATTGCCAAATTAAAAAAATGTCTAAATTTTTGACGATGCCCAATTTCAGAATGCACGCTCATAAGTGCTCATATACGAGTGGCACGACGTCTTCAGCCGCCGGAGCATCCATCTGCAGCCGTCGATGCGACGGCGGATGCCATCGACAACGTGTCGCTCGTTATATGAGTACTTACAGAATGCCAGTCACCGATTTAGATGCCAATAATTTCTAAAGTCGTCGTATTTTTTTTTTTGTGACTAATTTGTAGCTTAGTCCTTGTGGCTTCACCAATTCGGAAATTCAAACTATGAAGATTCCAGTCTTCCCACGGTTATTCTACCTCTGATTTTGCATCACTATTAAAATCACAGTGACCTTTATTCTTGTAGTAATAAAGTTGCTGTAGAGTTGCCGCTTGGGTTGCTGTGAGGGGTAAATTACCATGAAAGGACTGTATATGTATGTTAATGTTTCTTATAATTAACTCTTGATATTTGTCCAACAGTGGAGGTGATATTCTTGATGTGGGGCATCAGACTCTGCATCATGGTGCGGAAGGCGCCTTCGGAGTTCAACGAGAGCCGGTTTATCTCCATGGCCATCTACAACGAATTCCTCCTCTCTGTCTTCCTCAATATATCCATGTGAGTTTGTCCCTTTCTGCAGTCAGATGTTTTTTTTACGTGGACCAGAGAAAATAAGGAGAAAGATATAAAGGACCTGATCTTAAAAAACTATATTAATTTGTTGATTATGTGATAAACGTTAGGAATATGAATAGACCCTGGGCGGTTATAATACGTAGATAAGTACTTGCATCATATTTTATCCAAACTTACAAGTACTTGTGTTTTAAAGATACAAGATGCTCAAACCTGTTCATATTTATTTGCACTCATAGAATCGTCTCGTTGTGGTTTTGTGTAGGTATATCATGTTTTTGACGTTTTACCTCAAGCAGACTATTTGGTATGTAAAGCATTGCAAACTCTCGCTTTAAAATGAAACTCAAGCTCCTATTATTAAGCTCAAAATTTTGAAACGAGATAGTTTGCGAAGGTTAGAGAGCTAACGACAGAAAGTTTAGAGCCCGGAACTCATTAAACTATTGTGGCTGTCTCGATCCTGGCTCAAGCAATTTGTTTCACTGAGGTTACTTTGATACGATTTGTAAATAACTGATTATAATGTTGTTCTATTTAATATAAATAATAATAAGTATAATTTTTTGTAAAGACAGGGTTTTTTTTTCGTATTGTTTGTGACCAACATGGTGACAGAGTTTTTATGCCGCCCATGGGTCTCTGACTTGGCTTCACATGCCGTCGAGAAATATCTCTCAGGCATAACGATTTCCTAACGATGTTTTCCTTCACCGTTTTTGAAGCAAGTGATAAAAAATTGATACTCTGGTATCATAATCTACTCATCCCTCTTTTTTTTTCAATAGTCTCGCCTGTAATCAATTTTACTTAAATCCTTCACTGACATTTTCTATTAAAACCAATTTGTTCCATTTGAAAGAAACTTGTTATAAATCAAATTTTAATTACTCGATTATGGCGCCGGCGCTGGGGGTGTAATCCCGAACTTTTAATTTAATTACTATTCCTTACCTGCGGCATCGTCCGGATTCACCACCAAGTTATTTCGAAATTACAAAGAGATTAAGACTTATTTTTAGATTAGGAGTTCTATTTTTCATTTCCACTTTTTTTTTGAAGTGAAAACTTCTTTAGCGGCGTTGTGCACTTTTTTGTAATAGGTAAAAAATGTTAAACTCGCGTCAGGACACGTGACCTGATCGAAAATTCGTAAGACGGTTAAAAAGACATCAACGCGTTGATTACAGCGGTGCATCGAGAAAAAGACATCAACGCGTTGATTACTGCGGTGCCGATTTTTTTTCAAGTTTTCACTTCTGTCGGCACTCCCGGAGTGCCACTGTTTTTTTTTTTGTGGGATGCTTTACTAAGCATCACCTATTCACAAAACCGTAAAGGAACCGGTAGATTTTCTTAATAGATCTTAAAGTAATTTAAAATTCATTCGTCACATGCCATGCTGTACAAATAAGACCTTTAATTGACAATGAATCCAAATTGAATAAAAACAAAATAGAAACATGATTTCTGTAGTTAATATACCAATTATTATGTTGACATCTACTTGATGCAATCTTTAATTGTTCTTCAGACGACCATCTACCTACAAAACATATAGCACACACATAAACTCGCCTTCTTCCTATGGGGGTAAGCAGAAACTACAGAACGCCATCTGCTGCGTCTCTTACATACTCTTTTTACTTTGTTTACGTTCATATCTGGTCAAAATAGATGGCGTGTTAAACTATGCTTATAGTTGTTAAAAGATCTTTTCGCGCGTAGCCTAAATCGAAACTAACTCCTGTTTATTCAATACAATTTTACAAATGTTTACCAACTACCACAGCAGGAACAGCCTGTCATTCGAACGCCAAAAATTCCTTGCAGCACTGTACTGAAAAAGCAATCGGATTTTTTAAAATAACTTTGCATTTACAGTAAAAACTCTTAAACCAAAAGTATCATCAAAATTCAACCCTCAATCACTTGATCCTTCAACAATATTCCACAAAATAGACAGTCGTTAGGAGCAATTTGCATCTCACAAGAGTTTTACTTGAACAAAATTTTATTGGAACATTTATGAACCGTCTAACTGTCTTCCAAAAAATCCAATTCTGGTACTGTGGCAATTTATGTTCCTATAGAGGCAAAAAAGATTTAGTAGGTACATGTAGACTGGACTAGATTTCTCGGATAATTGACTCTTTGTTCAGGGTTTAGAGTTTATGGGAACATTTGGGCACAATTTAAGTTCTTGAAGGACTTGGGGCACATAGGGCAGGGTATTTTATTCAATCTGGTCGAAGTTCGCATTGGTTGCTTAAATTGGCCACTGCTAAGAATTAGATTTTATTTTCGCTGTTGATTATTTTCTATTTCAAGAATTTGTAGGTCGAAGTGAACCCCAAAAAAAACATTTTCCATTTTTTTACTAACAATACAAACACATTGTTCTTTTAAATTTTATTAGAGTTTCAGTTATATTCTAAAGGAAATTATTTTTTGTTGATATATTACTGTATTTTCCCTTTTACCTATTGTTACGACGGATAAAAAGATGTTGCCCAGCTTAGATTTATTTCCAGAACAAAGTCCAGTTCAACTATTTTTAAATATTTTACTTACACGTGACAAAAAAGCAAAGCAAAAGAACTTTTCAGACCAATTAGTCACTCAATGTAGTAAAAAATCCTCGCCCTTCCAAGATAAAAAACTGCAATAAAAGTAAAATAAAAATTCTACAAGAGCAAGCGATGGATCCCTGTCATTTCTGCTCGTAAACCGTAAAGGAAAAAGAGCTTGATAAGATTCAATCATAAAAAACTTCGTCGATAAAAACTGTAGCTGCAACAAAAAAGCTTTTGCCGCAGCTTCGCTCTCGTGGAGTTGGGAAATTATAAAACGGGAAGTAACCCATATCCTTACCCGGGTCCATGGTCTATGTGTGTGCCACAGGAGAATGCAGGCTGGACTATATAAAAAACTTTCCTTTTAATTAGAATTCTAACTAAAATTATAAATGCGAACGTGAGTTTTTTTGTTTGTTCCGCTTTCACGCTAAAATGACTAAATAAATTTAAATGAAATTTGGCATATGGGTAGACCATGACCTGGATTAGAATATAAGGTACTTTTTATCCCGATATTCTTACGAGATCGAGACTTATGCGGGTGAAACCGCGAAGCGCAGCTAGTTTCAGTTATATTTATTTTAGACGTTAAGCAAATTTCAGCCGTCAAGGAGTAAAAGGTAACAGACAGACATGCATACAGAGTCACTTTCACATTTATAGTATTAGTCCAGAAGTAGAACACTAGTAAATCAACTTGGAGAAGAAGTTAGTAAACTTTTTGATATTGCACCAGAGCGGAGTGAAACAATGATTGTATTGTGTGCAGCTATTTCTTGCCAAGTTCGAGAGCATAGTTTCAAATGTCAGTTTGGAATTTTTCCGAGCAATCTGGGAATGGGTAAAGTTTTAGTGTCAACTGCTTATCGTCAAGGCAATAGAAAGTAGGTTATTGCGATGTTGTTCAGTCAGTCATTTTGTGTTGTGATACTGTATTGTTCTAGGAATCATAATAAGTAGTCGTTTTATTTTACTATGTGATGCTATACTTGGACTCTTTCAAATAATCGCAATATCAAAATTTGGCGAATATCTGTTTAGTATTAAAATCGTATTTTTTATTTATTGACAAGAAAGTATGTATTTAACAATGAATAGGTTTTGTCTGTTTCAACATACAAAGATCTTCGATTTTAATACTTGGTTGTTTTTATTCAGTAAGTACTTTTATTGCATTTGCAATCACTTTAATTTATCAAGACTAGAAAATAGGTCATTATAGGTCATTTTACTTCCCTTATTCAAATTACGGGTCTATGCACTTGTGTTCTTCTTCCTTATATGCCATACTAAAAACCATTAGCCATTCTAATAATCTGTACCTTTGATTCTTTTAACACCACTCTACCTTTCCAGGTTATTCCTCCAGTCTCCAGCGAACCCGGACCTCCTGTACATCATCTTCTTCTGCCACACGCAGCTGACGGTGACGCTGCTTCTCTGCTTCATCTTTGGGAGCAAGGTAGGCACGGTAAGGTTATGGTCAGACTGTATGTATGTACCTTTGTGTTGGTTCTGCACTTGACCTTTCACACTACTTTGTTCCCAGTGTGTCGTGACGGCAGACGGTTGTACTGTTTAGTGTCGAGAGTTTTATACGAGATGTAATTGAAATAACTAAATTCCTGAAAAGGTGTCATTGTCTATACTCGTCATTATAAACAACTTTCACAATGAAAGCCTAAAAATCGAAAAAAATAGTGGCACTCTGGGAGTGCCGACAGAAGTGAAAACTTGAAAATAAATCAGCACCGCAGTAATCAACGCGTCGATGTCTTTTTAATGGTCAAAAACTGGTGTCATCACTGTGTCGCGAAATCAATGGTTTAGGCCCATCTCAAAAATGCTGATGACGTGCCAACTTTATTGGCGGAGAAGGAACCGCTTGCCGGCGACGGCAACAAGAGCCGAGGAGGCTCCTGTCCCTCAAGGGACCAAAGCATGTCCGACCAGGACATAGGACGCGGGGGCTCCAAATTTTGGGGCAAACGGCCGCGCGGGTCGGAGCGCGCAGGATCGGCGGGGCAATCCTCGGGCGAGGAAAGCCTCCCGGTCGCAAAAGTGCCGACGGTGAGAAGAGGCCGAGGACGAGCGGTTGCGGGTGGAGCTTCCGCTTTGAGGCTAGGGCGGGGCAATCGGGGTCACCTCGAGCGGCCTGATACGCCGGGTATTGAAGCGGAGAGCGACCCTGGGGTCTCGTCATCAGAGGCCTCAACAGAGGAGTCGGAAGGGGTCACTGCCTTACCTGTGGGCACGGTGGCGCAGGCTAACGCCGCAAACCCTGCCCCGGGTGGAGTGATCGCAACCGACCGAGTCACTGAAGTGACCCTTCTGGACCGGGAGAGGCCCAAGGACGCCGCTGGTGGCTCTAGTTCGGAGCGAGCGGCCAAGTTTGCGGAGGTCGTGTTAGCCGCAATCAACGCTGTGGCCTTGAAGAGGATTAAATCCTCTAGAGAAAAAGCCATATCCGCGGCCATGGCCTCAATCATGGCGCCAGCGGAGGCCTTCCACCCCAGGCCTCCGTCGGACGGAATGTCCGAGTTGCGGGAGGAGGTCACCCGCTTGACAGCTGCTATGGAGCTTCTCCGAAAGGAGAATGCGGAGCTCCGAGCGGACTTGGCTGGCCTCCGAGGAGCTGGCCCCAAAGAGGTGCCGCAGGGGGGGGGAGCAGCATGGGCAGGGACGGCCCGTGCCTGCCGAGGCCCGGATCCTGACCCTGGTGCGGCAGGAAATGGCTTCTCTACAGAGCAAGCTCTCCACCCTGGAGGCCATTGTCCTGCGCCCTCCGTTGGCGGCAAGCCAGCCGGCCGTGGGCCAGCGGAAAGTGACATCATACGCCGCCACCGCAGCTACCGCGGCTGGACCAGGCTTATCGGGGCAGACCAGAGGCGGGGCGGCTGCACAGGCGACGAGGGCCACTGCCAAGGCGGCCGGAGCCCCGTCTAAGGCGGCGGGGGCCCCGGTCAAGGCAACAGGGGCCCCGGCCAAGGCAGCGGGGCCCTCGGCCAAGGCGGCGAATCGGCCGCCCCCATCTTCTAAATCTCCTCCGGCCGACGCCGAATGGCAAGTAGCCGGGGAGAAGAAGAAGGCAGGCAAGGCGACAAGGGCGGCCAAAAAGAAGGAGAGGCGGCAGCGGCGCAAGAAGAGAAGCGTCGCGGCTAGGCTCCGCGCCCCGAAGTCCGCAGCTGTAGTGATTACACTACAGCCGGAAGCGGAGAAGAAGGGCGTGTCCTACCAGCACGTGCTCGCCAAGGTGGAGGCGGCGGTGGATCTCAAGGAGACCGCCAACGGCGTCCGGCTGAAAGTCACTGCGACTGGGGCCCGGATGCTGGAGATCCCCGGTGCGGACAGCGGCCCAGCTGCGGATGCTCTGGCCAATAGGCTTAGGGCGACCCTTAACCCAGACGAAGCCCGAGTGTCCAGGCCAACCAAATGCGCTGACTTGCGCATTCTGGGCCTGGACGACTGCGTGACGGCGGAAAAGGTGCTGGCCGCGGTCGCCAGGACTGGGGGGTGCTCTACCGAGCAGGTGAAGGCAGGCACAATCCACCCTGACTCCACGGGGATGCGAGCCGTTACGGTGAGCTGCCCCGTGGCGGCGGCCAAGCAGATAGCCGGGGAGGGCCGAAGGCTCTTGGTGGGATGGGTCTCCGCGCAGGTCAAACTGCTGGAGCCCAGACCTCTGAGATGCTTCCGCTGCCAGGTGGGCCACCACGTGAGGGTGAAATGCACCTCGGAGGTGGACCGCAGCGACCACTGCTTCCGCTGCGGTAAGCCCGGTCACAAGGCCGGCTCGTGTAACGCCACGCCGCACTGTGTTGTATGTGCGGCGGCTGGCAAGCCGGCCGATCACCGGGCTGGAGGCAAGGCTTGTGCTCCACCCGCCAAGGCCAGAGGCAGGGGCAAGCCCTCCGCCACCGCCGTCACCGCCGCAGCCGCCGCCACTACTGCCGCCGCTGCTGCCGCCTCTAACGTCGTCGTCGTCGCCGCCACTGCCGCTGCGGCAGTGCCGTCACAGGGTGCTCGAGAGGGGGTTGAAATGGAGTGCCAATAACGGTTCCATTACGCCTCCTCCAGGCGAACATCAATCACTGCGCCGCCGCTCAGGATCTGTTGGTCCAGAGCATGGCGCAGTGGTCGATTAACATCGCCGTGGTCGCTGAGCCGTACTTTGTCCCGCCCAGGGATGACTGGGTGGAGGACCTCAGCGGCTCAGTGACCCTCATTTCGTCGGTCGCCGCCGGTACTCCGTCCCTCGAGTCTGTCAAGAGAGGACGGGGTTGCGTGGCAGCACGGTTTGGGGAGATTGTCGTGGTAGGGGTATACTTCTCCCCGAACCGAACTCTCGCCGAGTTCCACAACTCCCTTGGGGAGTTGAGAGTCGTCGTTGTCGGGTTCGGTTCCCTCCCCGTGTTCGTCCTCGGGGACTTCAATGCCAAGAATTTGGCTTGGGGTTCCCGGTATACGGACACACGGGGCAGAATGGTGGAGGACTGGGCCCTGGAAACAGGCCTAGTCGTCCTAAATCGGGGTTCTGTCCCCACGTGTGTACGGATGCGGGGTGAATCGGTGGTGGACATCTCGTTTGCCAGCCCCGCTCTGTCACCGCGTGTCATTGACTGGCGCGTCATGGAGGGGGTGGAGACCTATTCCGATCACCGGTACATCCGGTTTGACGTCTCCGCCCAGACATCGAGCGCGCCGGTCCGACAGGCCCCGAGTGGTCCGCGGTGGGCGCTGAAGCAGCTGGACCGGGAGCTCCTCCTGGAAGCCTCGATCGTGCAGGCCTGGGTGTCATCACCGGACAGGCCTGCTGACATCAACGACGAGGCAGAGTGGTTCCGGGAGGCCATGTCCAATATATGTGACGTGGCAATGCCCCGGGTCCGGCCCCGACATGCTTCGCGCCAGGTGTACTGGTGGTCGCAAGAGCTGGAGGCTCTGCGCATGGCGTGTGTTGCTGCGCGACGCCGGTACGCCAGGCACCGCAGGCTTCGTATCCGCCCTCCGGATACGGAAGCCATTCAGGCGGAGCTGTATCAGGGTTACAGAGCGGCAAAGACCGCCCTCCAAGTGGAGATCCTGCGGGCCAGGACACTGGCCCGCAAGGAGTTGCTGGAGACTTTGAACAGAGACCCGTGGGGACGCCCATACAAGATGGTGCGGGAGAAACTCCGCCCATGGGCCCCCCCGCTGACGCAGAGTCTCCGGCCCCAGCTTGTGGGGGACGTGGTGAGCGCTCTGTTCCCTTCAAGAGGGGAACATACTCCCCCGCCCATGGCTCCGCCTACTGCGGTGCCCGATGCGGACCACACCGCCGACGACGACGACGATGCTCCGGAGGTGACCGAGGTAGAAATGAGAGTGGCGGTACGCAAGATGAATGCAAAAAATACCGCCCCAGGACCCGACGGCATACCTGGAAAAGCCTGGGTCCTGGCCTTGGGGGCTCTCGGGCCTCGACTAAGGGGGCTCCTAAGCGCATGCATGGAGAGAGGCCAGTTCCCACTTCGTTGGAAGACGGGGAAACTGGTCCTCATCAGGAAGCCGGGGCGCCCAGCGGACTCTCCGTCCGCTTATCGGCCCATCGTGCTGCTCGACGAGGTAGGCAAGCTCTTTGAAAGAGTCATTGCAGACCGCCTCGTCGAGCGGCTGGTGCGGGTGGGACCGGATCTGGCGGAGAGCCAGTATGGCTTCCGCAGGGGGCGCTCTACGGTGGACGCCATCATGCGCGTGCGGGCCCTCACGACGGGGGATGCCGTGGCCCGGGGTGGGGTCGTCTTGGCGGTGTCTCTAGACATCGCCAATGCCTTTAACACCCTGCCCTGGAGTTGCATCAGGGAGGCACTCCGATATCACCGGATGCCGACCTACCTCTGTCGTGTGGTCGAGGTCTATCTGACGGACAGGGCCGTCATCTACCCCGGTCACCAAGGAGAGTGGAACCGGCGAGAGATGTCGTGCGGTGTCCCACAGGGATCGGTCCTGGGGCCGCATCTGTGGGACATCGGATACGACTGGGTGCTGCGCGCCGACCTCCCTAGCGGCGTCAGCGTCATTTGTTACGCTGACGACACGCTGGTCCTGGCGCAGGGGAGGTCATACCAGGCGGCGGCCGACTTAGCGACACGCGGGGTTGCGACAATCGTCGACAGAATCCGGCAGTTGGGACTCGAGGTGGCCTTGCACAAGTCCGAGGCCATGGGTTTTCATGGACCTCGGAATGCGCCACCGTCGGGTTCCCAGGTGGTGGCGGGAGGGGTTCACATCGGCGTCGAGTCGACGATGAAGTATCTAGGACTCGTCCTCGACAGCCGGTGGAATTTCGTCGAACACTTCCGACGTTTGGCTCCCAGACTGGAGCGGGCCGGGGCTGCGTTGAAGCGGCTCCTGCCCAATCTAGGGGAGCCAAACGCCTCCTGCCGGAGGCTTTACGCGGGGGTCGTGCGGTCCATGGCCCTTTACGGAGCGCCGGTGTGGGCGCGTTCACTAAGGCTGCGGCCAGCACGCCGGTTGAACGCGTCCCAGAGGGTCATGGCCATCCGGCTGGCCCGAGGATACCGCACGGTCTCCTGCGAGGCAGCGTGCCTCCTTGCCGGATTACCGCCATGGGATCTGGAGGCAAAGGTCCTCGCGCACCTGTGGGAGTTGCGCGAGGAAGCGAAACGCTGGGGCTTAACTCCGCTGCCGCGAGAAATCACGGCACAGCGGACAGAGCTCCGGCGGGATCTCATGGCGTTATGGAGAATGCGATTGTCGCAACCCAGTGCTGGGCACGCCACAATTGCGGCGATAAGACCCCTCTTTGAGGAGTGGCTAGAGAGGCGCTACGGCGTCCTCACCTTCCGCCTGACGCAGGTCCTCACCGGACACGGCTGTTTCGGGAGGTTCCTGCACAGGATAAGGCGGGAGGAAACGCCCGGGTGTCATCATTGTGTGGATCGCCCGGAGGACACGGTAGAGCATACGGTGGAGGTCTGCCCAGCTTGGGCGGAGCATCGCCGTGTCCTCGTGGAGGCGATCGGCGGCGGTGATCTCTCGCGTCCGGCCCTGGTTCAGGCCATGGTACGGAGCGAGAGGAAATGGGAGGCCGTCACCTCCTTCTGCGAAGCGGTAATGCTCGCGAAGGAGGAAGCGGAACGCGCGAGGGAGAGGCAAATTTCGCGCCCTCACGCCCCTAACCGCCGCAGGAGGAGACGCCCAGGGCGTCGGGAGTCGCAAGCCGATTTCCGGCCACCGTAGGCGCGGGCTTGCGGACTGTGAGCAATGGGTAGCTCACCGTCCGATAAGGACCAGGCCCGGGTCGACGGCGCGTTGTGTTCCACGCGCGCCTCAAAGAGATGTCAGCAGAATTGACGGGGTCCGCTAGGGCCGATGCCTGCCGGGGTTGCGAAGAAAACCGAAAGGGAGATCGTGGCCCCCGGCAACAGGGCAACCGAAGGAACACGGGTGGGTTTTAGTCAGTAAGAGTCTGACACGCCCTCCCGCTCCGCCCAGAGCGGGAGAAGTTATTTGATGATTTCCCACCCAAAAAAAAAAAAAAAAAAGGCCCATCTCAAAAATGCCCAACTCACCAAAGAAGTTTTCACTTCAAAAATCTGCTGCTCCAGAATTTTTTTCTCGATTTCAGTATTGGATCCACAGTAAAAGAGATTCATAATAATGAGTATAGTGACCCCTTTTCAGGTTTTCAGTATTTTAAATACATCTCGGCACGATGGATTACTGTGATTACAACATAGTGGGAACAAGAAGAATACACTGTCGTCTAACTGTGCGTTTGCACTGGCAAAACTTCACAGCAAAACATGTTGAAATCTCTAGTTCCTGTCAGACATTGTATAGAACATTGACAGAACATAGAGATTTCAATATGTTTTTTTGTCAATGTTTCGCCAGTGCAAATGCACGGTAACGATAAAAATTGTCACGACGTAGTGTATACGGTGCCTTATACTTAGATAACTTTTTGTGCTTCTTGCACTTTTTTGGTGCTTTTAAATAATCCTGTATGTGCCGGGGTCTGCCTTTTGTATTGTTTGTAGTTTTAAATATTTATGGATTTTATATGAAGTGCTATTTATATCTGAGAGTTATTTCTAATACATCTTAGTTTATTGTACTTCTCTAGAGTTAAAGTAATAGTAAATAACAATCTATAGAACTAGCGATGATGACACTAGAAACTGCCATCAGTTACATTGTTACTTATAACTAGCTTTTGACCGCGGCTTCGCGCGCGTGTTGATCGGAAATTATTCCACGGTAACGTACTATTGCCGGAATATAAAGTAGCCCATGTGTTAATCGAGGTTAACTAAATCAAACCAAATGAAATCAGTTTATTGCAAAATTATAGTAATACATATCTGTGTACCAAATTTCATCCAAATCTGTCGAGCCGTTTTTGCATGATTGAGTAGAAAACATCGAAACATTAAAAATACGAACTTTCACATTTATAATATTAGTAGGATTAGTAGGATACAGGACACATAACACATACTTATGTTATATTACCTTTCACCACTCACCAAAAAGTGGGGCATTCTTACCTACATATTAACCACAGCACAATGGTACAAAGCACTCACGCAAATAACATTACATGTGGCCATTGTGGTCATTATTTCGTGAAGTAAGATTTATTCCGTAAAAAGCAATCCTTTTAGTGTTGAGCAAATAAGCATGATTTTCTCTATTTCATAACATATTTTGTTAATTATAAGGCCCATAGTAGAGTATAAAATCTCGAGCATAAAAACTTCGAATTAAAAATTAAAGGAGATTACCCATTTTGTTCGCCGATTTGGGATAAAAAAACAAAAGTCGGCGGCCGGGAATGAATTACATTTTATTTAAATGGTGGCCGTAGTAGAAACATTTCTTTCTATGGCGACAACACGTAATGAATTTGCGAATAAAGATATACAAGGATCTTTAAATGGAATAAATTATGTCACCCGTCATTTTGAGTACGATCCCGTATGCAAGAGTTGAAAAATGTAGGGCCCAAATGTAATAAGTTGAGATATGATCTAAAAAATGGGTCATATTTTTTTAGCCTTGAATATCAAAAATCAGCTCAATTCTCAGTCTGGAAGCGGAGAAATGTGATAAAGAAAGTTTTCGTGAGATTATCGATTAAAGTAATCGATTATACAACTACAAGAAGAAAAGGTAGTACTTGGTAAATAATTAACTCAAAGTTATTAAATGCACTATATATACTTTTATAGACGACTATAGAGAATTTAATTTAAATAAAACATAATTAATTACTGAAAAACCAAAATAATGATTTTATCAATTTCATATCGATTAAAATCAGTCTTATATTTTTAGTCTATGTCACTGGCAGTGCATGTTCTGTACTGGCATGAGCTGACTGACATTGGCAATTTGACACTAGACATTAGTGGTGAGTCGTTCTCGAATTTTTGACGGACGAAACCTTTTTCCCGACGAACGGTTGCAGAAAACGGTTAAAGGACGAAACTTATCCAACATGGAATAGAATTGCGTTTTCGTCGAGCGCAGTTTCTTACAACTATCAACGATTTGATATGTATGAAATAGTTTTTTCGCATCACGAAAGACAGCATTAAACAACTGGTAATACATTATTGAAAGAAAGAAAGAAAGAAAGAAAATATTTTATTTGGGACACGCACAGGAAATACAAAACATAATAAAAAAAGGTACAAACATTAACAAAAATAAAAAAGGAGCATTCTAGACTAACAAAAAAAAAGAAAAAAATACGACCTGTGCGAGGCCAAAAAGGCTCCTATCTCAGCATAATGCTGCGATATTCAAAAATAAATAAATACCGCAGCGCTGGTATTCTGATAGGGCTCGCTGTGATGCCACGGACATACCTACGGACCTATAATCCCACTAGGGGATTACAAAATAAATAAAACAATAAAAATAATAATATAAAATAAATAAAAAAGAAAAACAAAACTATTGTTTGATAAATTAAAATAATCACCGCACACCCGACACGACGTTCCAACATCACTTGTCCACGGTATGGACTATTATATATAATCTATTGTGACAAGCGAAGGGACGCGCGCAGGAGTGTATAGTCTATGGCACAAATCTGCGATGGAATCGGCTGTCAATTTTACTGTGCAAAATATTTTTGGAGTAAATAAAGAAAATAAATAATATTGATAAAAAATATACCACTGTTTACAAGAGGTATTAATAAAAATAAAGCAGTGAGTGAATAATATAAAATAAGGCAAGAAAGTGGTGCAAATAAATAATAATTATAAAGTGTCGTTGGGTTGTGACTATATTTAATTTCAAAGAGTTCACTTTTTAAGAGTTAACTTTTATTGGAAGGACTGTTTTACGAGTGTGATAGATACTTAGTTGAATTGTATCCGACTGTATTTTCTTAGATGTAAAATAAAAAATCGCACCAAGTAATTCGAAGACTGGTTTGTGTAGTGAAGACTGTTTGAAGTTGAACCCAGGACGTAAATCGTTTTCATCATCACAAAACACAAAACGGTCTTTGTAAACGGTTTGTTGTCGCAACACCCCTACTAGACAGCTGTCAGAGAGACTAATAGTTGGACAAACGTCATCTAAAACTGTTCCAAATTTCAAGTTGTTAGCATTAGTAGTTCTTGAGATATCCGGCTGTGACAGACAGACGGACAGACAGACTGAGTCGTACCATAAGGGTTCGTTTTTACCATTTTGGTACGGAACCCTAAAAAAGAACCCAGAATGGGTGATCTCCAATTATTCAGGTTTTAAATCGAGCATTGTTCTGAAATACTCCCGAGCCTAATTTTATTAAAATGTTTGAGGTTGAAAAACAAGCATTTGTTTTGCCGAAACGTGTAATTATTTGTCTGTGGCATACAAAGTTAAGTGATAGAATTTGTTAGCGGCGCCCATAATGAGCGAGTTTAACTTTGAGTGCAAATTCAATTGATTTCCCTCGGTTTGTTGTTTATTAAGAGACAGTTAACAAACATCTAGTCAGTTTTTGTATTGAGCTTGAAAACATTGTGAAACCGATATATAAAGACGCACTAAACCTAGATATCGTTAAAAATTGCATTAATTTTTAGAACCACCGATTACCTGTATAACCATCATTAATGATATAGGCAATATTTTTATTTAAAATGGGTGTCCAAGGAGTTTCTTGCCCGCTCTTCTCTATAAAACCTAGTTTGCTTTGGAATGAGCAACTAGCTTTATCGTGATGATCTATATCATGAACCTGACTGATCGACTCCTTGACAATTCAAATCCCTGCTTGTAGTTATTTTAATTAAAATAAATGCTTTGAGTTTAACATAGGTATACTATACTTATTCTAATAGAAGTACAGTTTCTGATAGATTTCTAATTAGGCGTTGGTTATGGGAACCTCAGTTGGCAAAAGTAGTAGTAACTTTTCCAAGCAGCGGGAGAAGTTTTTTGATAATTTCCCAACCTAAAAACAAAAAAGGGGGCTTACTATAAAAAAATACATTTGTTCACCATGTGTCTGATGTCAATCTTATGTTAAACTCCATACATATCGTGATTAAAAGGTGTTTAGCTTAAAAAACTGTTGAACATGGTTTTGTGGTATTAAGCTTAATGCTAAACGTTGGTATTAATACATATAAAAAACCCTAATAAAATAAACAGTAAACAGAGGACGATATAATTCTACTGGGTTACTTTTGTAACACCTGACTTGTTAATAAGGCAACTTCTAATGTATCTACAACGGAACAGATAATCTGTTCCGTTGTATCTACTCACAGTATCGGATACTTAATATTGTTGTTTAGAACTTAAATTACAGGTGCTTTACCTAAATCAACGTCATAGTTTCCCTAACTTAGTAAGATATTTTACTAAGATATTAGATACGTCAATATCAAGCAGGTAAGATTAGAACCACGTTGAGATAGGTAAATTTATCTCTACATATAGCAAAGCCATGTTGTATATCAGCTTCAAAGTTAACCGCAACCGACGTGCGTGTATGATCAGATGTATGACCGTAAACGAGCGAAAGGAGGATATTAGTATCGTAGTAGGTAACGTTCTGTAGTTTTTGCCTACCCCCATGCGAAAAAGGCGTTAGTTTATGTGTTCAAAATTTAATACAACTATGATCTATATAATTAGATAAATCTTGACCAATGAATGGTACAATTTGCTTGAAAATAGTAAGCGGTTAACAGGGTTCAGAAATTGCGTGCTGATAATTATGATGAAATCATACAAAGAACAGCCAAAGTTAACATAGCATTTCATCACGTTTATTTTCCTCAAAGAGTTAGGCAGGGGTGTACCAATAGTATACCCACATTTCGCTGGTTATGTTTAAGTTCCTTGTGATAGGGGTCGAGCCTATTGCCATCAACCGGGCACAAATCCAGACTCCAGTCTGCTATTGAGAAATGTCTGATGGAAAAACCCAGTAACACTATGCCCAACCTGGGAATCGAATCCTCATTCTCAGTGAACCTTTCCATCAGTGAACATTTCCATAATTACTTGCAGAGAAGAGGACGCTGCTAAAAGAAATCTAAAGTCCCCCACAGGTTTAAAAAACATTAAATCGTCAAAAAGCCTTAACACACATAGTTAGTAACATACATTGCTTGTAAACTCACCGTTCAATTTGACAGGTATTACATTCCACACCGGAACAATTATTGCTTCGCACAGTTATTGCTCTAATTGAAAAATAGCTCATACTGAAATGCTGTAAGGATAGATTTTTATGTAGTTTTTTTTTTTTAAATTTGATTGCAGTTGCAGTAATTAATATTGTTAATCAATATGAATGAGCCATTAGGCTAATTTATGTATTTATGTTACGAGTGCACGAGTGCGGCTACAACTAGTAATCAAGCTAAAACTAAAATATCTGGAGTTTAGTAACATAGTTATTATCTATTTGGAGAAACTGACTGACTGACTGACATATCAACGTAGAGCCGAAACTACTGGGACTAGGAACTTAAAAGTTTGCACACAGCTTTCTTTTATAATACAGGGGAGCACTAAGAAGGGGTTTTTGAAAATTCCACCTTTAAGGAGGCGAAAAGGGGGAATTTCGTTTGTATGAAAAATCTTATTCCTTGAGTAATTAACTTGAAACTTGGCACAAAAACTACTACGCTTGTTTGAATTGAAGATAGTATTTCAATAATTAGACGTTGTGCACAATTTCCAAGCAGTAATGCTACTAATAGAATTTAGATGAGGCAGACAGATAGTTTATAATTTGGATTAACATATAGGATACTATCATCCCGGTAGTACGTTTCAATGGAATAATTTCCTACTTCCACGCGAGCTAAGCCGCAGGAAAAAGCTAGTTACTTAGATAATAAGTTTTATTTAATTACACAAATAAAACACGTATGATAGATTATTAAAATTAAAATACATACACCAGTTTGAAGTAGCTATGTTTTCGTTGTGATTTTAATTTAGAAAATCCAATTTAAATTGTTATTTGAAATCCAAAAGAAATCATGCGGTGTAAACGCAAGGTGAGCTTTTAAGAACTTACGAGTATCTTGTGCACTATTGACTGCGGAAAAGCTCATCTGCTTTTATTCATCAAAACCTTTGCAATGTCGATAATACCAGAAGTAGGCAATAAGGTAACTTTGCCAACAAACAAGCTGCACCATGTTGCAGCACAAACTCACCCAACACCACTTTTAAATAAAGAGAAAAAATCTAAATTAATTTTCTTCAACAAGTGTATCTCTTTATTCTTGAAAGTAGTTCTAAAGTCTTAACACTTCCAACTTTCTCCCTACGTAAGTACCCACGTACGGGAGAGTAGCTAATGGAAAAAAAAAACCTGTAAAAGTTTATATTGAATCATGAAAGTGGACGAAGTTTTAAACCGATTGCTCAGGAGTTCGCAACGGAATTAGTTTCGCTACAGAATTTCAATTGGCAGGTAAACTGTTAAGCGTATAAGTTGCTTCATCAGAATCTTGTTTGAAAGGCTATCGTGATGGGAATGAGGATGTTATTTTTTTTGAGGATAGTACCTACTTTTTCCTGGATTAGTGAGTATTTAAATTACTGGCTAGGATTATTCTACTTAGCTAGGAGTCAAGCTCCTTTGAGCAGAAGCATTTATTTTAACCAAAGGTTTGTCCCCTGTACCTCCCTAGTTTTAAGTATCGATAAATTGCATCCGAAGCAACTTAGTAAATAATATTTCAAAGTTACATGCATAAATTATTTTATCATCATCTGCCTAGCTTTTTCCTAACTATGTTGGGGTCGGCAGCCAGTCTAACCGGATGCAGCTGAATACCAATATTTCACATGGAGCGACTGCCTATCTGACCTCCACAACCCAGTTAGGTACTGAGTAATACGATACCTCTTGGTAACACTGGTTGTCAGAGTTTCGGGCTTCTGACGACCCGTAACAACTGTCAAAGATCTACAAATGACAGCCGAGACCAACGGCTTAACGTGCTTTCCGAGGCATGGAGGAGTCTCGGTATGTAAAGATGGTCACCCATCCACGGAGCAACCCCGGCAAGTGTGACCTTAACCTGTTGGATCGATTCGTGCGGTTGTGATTACTTAGCCACGAGCTCCTCTAACATGCATAAATTATTTGTTAGAACCTAAGTACTTAATAGATAAATTATCAAAAAAGCCCGTCATCTGCCATAAACCTTTTTTAATCGCCACTAACAAGCTCTAGGCTTTAATTTAACCTAAATTCATAGGTGCCTTCACACCTAACCCAAATTACCCGAGCTTATTGAACCATAAGCTCATTGATTCTACCTTACCTGGGTTTACGCTCTAATAACTAAACTTTGGGAAATAAATAATTATTCGTACAAAAGCTTACCAATCTATCTCAGTTTAAGTTTTGAAATCCGAACTTTGTTTATCGGCTGAAATTTATAATCAATCCTGAATCAGTTTTTGATGTCTAAATAGACATTTCATTCCATTTTCGGGTGAAGCCTGCCAATAAACAATCAAGGGAATAAGTTTGTCATCTTTGATTTTTGAGAGGACGAATCACAAACAGCAGTAAAAAAACAGCAGAAATTCTTACCAGAGAATCATGGCACAAAAGGGAGGTGGCCTAAACTCAGCAGTGGGGCGAAAAAAGACTGTCAATGATTATGACATTGTTCTGACCATCTTTTCAAAATTAGACGAATCATCTTAAATACAGGGTCTAAAAACACCGATCACAAAGCCATCATCTACGCCTTCTATACATCAAAATAAGTACCAATATCACCTTCAATCCTACCGTAGCCAGAAGGTTCCCAGGTATGGTACAGGAAATAAAATGATCGCAACGACGGGAAGAACATTTTGATGTATATTTAAAATTAAGTAACAATGTCACCTTCAATACCTTCGTAACCAGAAGGTTTCCTGATATGATCCAGTAAAAGTTCACCCCGTTTTTGTACACCCGTCATATTAGCCAACTTTACAGCATAGGCAGCTGACCACCTCTAAGTAGTAAGTAAGCCGTCGCAGCAGTTATGACTGTTAATTTGGCCGTGATCCCAAAGTAGCTGGCAAGAGCTGCTTCATCCGCTCGTTATACTTTATTATATGATGCTGTTTTATCTTGAGGCTGGGTTAAGAATAAAAGGTTATCGCGTTGTTTATTGTTTTCTTTTTTTTTTGGGCTCGCACCCTTATTTATTTTTATTCCACAACATGGATCCCAGAAAACGTCCAACGGTATCGCGGCGGACCCACTTGTAGATGGCGGGCCGAGCTTGCCGCCTATAGGCGGGATTAGTCCATTAGCGCAGGATTGAGTTGAGTGGAAAAAGGAAAGAGGGACCTTTGCCCTTGAGTGGGACAAAACAGGCAGTTTTTTTTTGTTCTTTGAGTCGAAATGCTAGATGGAATAATGAAGAGTCTATTTTATTTGGGCTTACTCGCTTTTATTTAACATAAAACGGCCAAAGCCGGTTATTTACCGCCGGTTACATTGGTTAAAGACAAAATATTATTAAGGTACACATTACTAAGGTACCTACTCGACAGTCATACGGTCATCTTATCTCCAGACATACTGACAAGATCTTCTTCCATTTATCCACGAACACATCACAGGCAGGCTTAGCGTCCAAGAGAGCGTTGAGCGCAGAGAGTGTGCGAGGTCCGGGAGACTGGGCTCGAGCGACGGTTCTAGTTTATCGGAGCAAAAAGATGGGACAGTTCATCATGCAGTAATTTTTTTCTTCTAACCTCGAGACAATTGTACCCTAAGCAGCCTCAAAGAAAATTCGAAGGGTACATAAACGGATAATAACCATTCAAACGTTTATAAAGGTACCTTAGATAAGCTTCTAGTACTTTTTCTAAGAGTAAAGTGTACTTGTTTTTGTGCGGGTTCCAGACGCATGCACTGGACTCCAGTTTACTACGAACAAGTACATTAAAAATAGATTTAATGGCACCGATGTTGCTAAAATCTTTCGCAGAATGAAACCTAATAGTCTAAATGAATTCTTTGCTTTCAATACCATATGATCATGAAACGTAAGCTTGTTATCAAACGGGACACCCAGATCCTTCATTCCAGTTGTTCTAGTAATAGCACGGCCATTAATTTGACTGCGCTTTCATTGACTGCAAAGAGATTTCAAGTGATAGTTTCCTTTATTTGATTGTATTTTCTTTCATAAATAATATCAACGCATAACTTATCGAATGACAAACAAAACAATAACAAATAAACCGGCCAAGTGCGAGATGGACGCGCGAAGATAAATTTGTATTTCATAATGATACTGTGAGTTACAAAGTTATTTCTGCAGTTGCAGAATATAACCCGTATTTAAATAAAATACCTTATGAATCATCGTTTTTAATATATTTTGATTAAATACAATATATGGTGGTACATGATATAGAAAAAAGAAAGAAAAAAAAAAGCAGAAAGTCCTGTACGAAACCAAAAGGCTCATCTCAGCATGATGCTGCGACATTTAAAAAAATAAATATCGCAGCGCTAGATACACAGAAGTTTTAAATTCCTAACTTATTTAGTTATTGCGACGGAGCTCGTTTTCTTTTTTTAATTTTCATTATTATAGCGGCAATAGAAATACACAATCTGTGCAAATTTTAACTGACTAACTAATAAAGTTCATGAGATATAGCCCGCTGGCAGACAGACAGACGGACGAACGGACAGCGGAGGCTTAGTAATAGGGTTCCGTTTGGCACCCTTCGGGTTCGGAACCCTAAAAAGCAGGAAAATACGTCCCGTCCCGACAACGTTTATTGAGAAATCTTTTCAATCTGTATTTTCCAAAACGTTGAGGCAAAATGCGTCTCAGAGTTTCCGCATCCGGAAATTCCATCTTTACGTGTCTCTGACGATCCACCACATATTCAACATCAAAGAAATCAAACTCAAACATGTTGGAATTTAAAAGGAAAATAAAGGAAAATGGAAAATACGATTTTTCATTAACGAACATCATGTGTGTTGACAGAGACGCTTGTCTTTTTCCTTTATCAGCGCGCTGTGATATTCATTGTTTTAGAGATTATTCAAGACTGATATCTTGTTTGTTTCTATACATTTGAGGAAACTGGATTCTCAAGTTTTTATTTTTATTTTTTATTTGCCGTGAGTTTTTATCGTATTCTTTTGTCCTAAAACTTGGGAAAAATTATAACACAATTAGTCCTTAAACTAAACTTAAATGAACTGGTACTTTGAGGACTCTGGAACCTTCGGTGATTCTGCTCAAAGTCGATGAAGTCCATACCAATTTACTTACTCAAACATTTCTGTTACCAGGCCTACATGGTTTACAAGGGACACGGCAAAGACGAGCGAGAAAAGACAGGGAAGTTCAGATCGAGACCAGCAGACTCTACCTACACAATGACAACCAATCGCAGCGCGAGATTCTGCGACAATATGACTGAAAGGGAACTTGAGGTGAGCGTTACGTTTTTTGTGTGGGGTTTCGCGTTTCTTAGGTAAGTGAGCCGGCAATGTATAGTAAGCTTCTTTGTATCTGCGTATTTGAAATTTCAAATTATAGATCCTGACTAGGATCGATGGATAATCGGATCGGTCACATTAATGTGGATATTTTTTCTGGATTCTTCTTTATGTATTTTGTTATGAAATAAATGACATGACTTTGGTGGATCTGACTTCTCTTGTCTTTAATGATTCCATACTGACGTTATTGTTATAAGATTCCAATTAAAGACGATTTACGTCTCGCATTCAATTACTAGATTGTTCATCTCTAATGATTTGCTGAAGTTTCAGGCTATATTTTGTAGGATTAAATTAGTTTTCTGTTTCCAGAATCTGCCAGACAGGTTAGACGAGAACTTTATTAGTTTAGCTAGGCCGAAAAAGTCTGGGAATTGTAGTCTGAATCTAGGCTATAAATCAAGTGTTTTGCTTATTTTAAAACAGATTTCTGTATCATTTATCATTTACTTAAAATTAGCACTTTATTTAGTTTTATATGAACTAACATCAAATATTTATCATAAAACGTTTGTCTCCAAAGGAGGAGTTCAGAAAAATCTGCAACCAGTTAGAGAAGCTTCGCGAGCGATGTGGAACTGGAGCTGTAATATCTCGAAGAATAGGTGCAATGCAGGACGCTGCAGCAGTTTATGATAGAAAGCCTCCTCCATCCGACCACTCAGCTCCTTTAAAACTGAACACAGTGTTCAGTGCTGTAGCAGACAGGCTGATGTGTACCGTCACACCAGCTGAAGAGTCTTCAAGCAGCGGTAGGGACTTACCCTTCGAAGCTCCTCCCGCTTATAAAAATAAAACCTTTAGTCCAACTAAAAGCACAGAAAACAGTAACGCAGAGCAAAGCCAAACAGACATCACGACTGATTCTCCTAAAAAACGCACAGACCTTAACGAGGAACCAAAGGAAGAAAAACAAAATGGAGTGTTCAAAATTTCCGGGGAAGCAAACTGTAGTGATATCCGACCACCAGAAGTAAGTCGTAACAGTTACAATAACAAGAGTGAGAAAACTAGTGAATTAAAGTCAAGTCCTAGTAGTACTGAGACTGTGAAAGGTGTCAGATCAGGACACGCAAGGACTCATGCTATTGTTATTAATTTAGATGATAAGAGTCGCTTTACTGAAGAGGTCACTGTCTAAATAAAGACTGTACTTATGTTTTCATTAGGTAAAGTGTGGATTTACCAAAGATTGTTTATGAATTTTGACTAATGTAACCGTAACAAAATCTTTCGTAGATACACTAACTCCGACTGACATTATTTTTGATCTTAAATATTATACACTAATTAACTTTGTCAACCATTTAGAACTTACAGCCTTGTCGCGATAATCCAATAAACAAAACTAGAAAACAAGTTTACACCCACAGGTTCACCTGAAAATGCTTTTGGGTAGGAAGTGGATTTACCACAACGTTTCAATGGGATTAAACTTGAAACCCTAACCGTTTCAGAGCATTACCTCAAGGCTTCCATTATCAAATTTCTACCACTATTATAATAGAGTTACAGTCAACTACCCTTTTATACAAAATAATGAGCAGAAGGTCTATTTCATACCGATAACGTAGATGTCGAAGAAAATAAAGTTATGTAGTATTGCTACACCGCGTGCAATCTCGGACTGCAGTTATTCGAATCTATTTCGTGACTCAGGCCCGTAAACTTGATTCTCTCTTGAAGCGATAGCGATAAAAGAACAACAATTTATGTGATTGACATTAAGATATAGATAGAACTTTTCGTCCAGACCTTTATTAACGTAGGTGTTAATAATGAATTAGGCTTTCATGCACGTTGTTATGCAGATACTCAGTATAAATCATTGGCATTAATGTTTTATTTTTTATTTTTATTATTCACAACGGGAAAGCTCTTGACCTGCATCTCACTTGATGGTTAGTGATGATCAGGCCGAAGGTAGAAGCGAGCTTCACCCGAAATCCTCAACCACAGAGGAGGAACTGGCTATCTTACAGACATAAGATCTTTTGCATAAGTATATGGGTCGTGATGATTTCCACATCGTTTTAGGAAAAAAGAATGAGTGCATACATTATATAAATCTAACCGCGAATTCTGTTACGTCTACGGTGGTGTTCATTTCAAATATTTGACAACTAAGATCAAAATGTCATTAGGTACCTGCATTAAATTTTAAAAACATAAAAAAGCTTTCTAATTGGCTTTTTCTATCCTATTACCCTTAATGCCTGCCAAGCTCAGGCAACTGATGTTTGGTATTTGGCGGAAAGCTCGCTTCAAGACATCAATCGCTCTCAACGTCACTTTGAAATTTTCTGTACATTTTTCTTTGTACATTTGGTAGAGCCTTTGCCCTGCAGTGGGACCATAATAGGCTGGTATTATTATTATTTACACAAACCCAATTCCAGAATTTCCGTGATAGGCACATTATATGACCTTGTTGTTATTTTAGATAAGTCACATGTTATGACTTCTACTATAACATGTGACTTATCCGACCACGAACGGATTAGATCTACTGGAAACCCTAATCCGTTTTACTTGGAAATGGAATTGTAGGCAGGATTTCGGTTCAATAGTGTAACTATCGCTCGTTCAGCCAATAATCGCTTGCGGTTTGAATTGTAAACTAATATCATAGAGTACATATTGGTATCATGCTTCACTCTAATCAATAATCCAGATTTTGTAGAACAATTGTATGGGACTTTGTTAGGGCTTAACACCCCATATGCCATGGTAGACAGTTGACTTATGAGAGGGCGCATGCTGGTTTTGCTGGAAAATTTAAGGATAATTTCCACCAAACAACTCGCATCGCATCGGATCGGAACGGATTTAACAATCTTTAAACGATATTAAATCGTTTACACAGTACTTTAAGTCTATATTACCAAGCCGCGCACCGCAGCTTGACCGCGGGCGTCTTCCGCGACACGCGATCGTAGCCGAAATATGCTACAATGAGCGATCGGCTCCGTTCGTCTAACCTCGTATCCGATCGGATCCTTTCGGCTGTTTTATGGTTATTTTCTTCTTCTTCTAATGCACAATATTTTGTCAACTTCAACCATTTTCAAAAATTAGAACGAACACGTCAACACGGTAGGAATGAAACTGTTTGACTAGGCGCAGAAACGGATACATTCGCAAGCGACGGTACTGAGCCGGTCGTATGCGTCGGCATCCTACCGGCTGTCGCCGCATCCGTTCATATCCTTTCTGATCCGATGCGATGCGAGCCGTTTGGTGGAAATCATCCTTTATTCTTACGATGTTTTTTCATCTATTTTGTCTATAAATCTAACGAGTAATAAAAGCATTAGCCACTGTCACCTCGACTAAAGTCAAAATGTTTTCGTCAGTGTCTCTTAAATACAAATTACTCAGTGATCTACAGTACTCAAATTACTAAGTGAGCAGCGGATCACCTAACAATTCATGTCTTGTGTACACCATCTAATTAATATGCATACTTTGGTAGGCCCTCATGAACTACAAAACCTTTATGTGCCTAAGTAAATTATTATTATTATTGTCAGAACATTTTACGTCCTAATATTATTAGATTTTCGTGCAGAAATCATTATGAGCAACTTACTTGTTACATTGCCAATGATAAAAGAACATGGCAAAGTTAGAGAGGATAATTTCATATTCGTATTACGGCTTAAAAAGTTTGTGTTGATCTTAAAAAGTTTTTGTTGATCCAAGCTAAAAAAAAAATAAACGAAAATACATCGTTCAGTTAGCTACTCAAATTTAAGTTTAATTTAACAAAAACATGCGCTTTTATGAACCTGCAGCATCATATTGATGTATTGATAGTCATCCCTGAACGAGTATATTCCAAACTATAAGATGTCTGCCACTAGAAGGAAGAAATCCTGTAGCTAGAATTTTCTGTTGATACAGCCGGTCTATTATGTAAATCTGTTTATTCCTAGGATCCTGTGGAATGACAGATCACTTCACTTCACTTTAGTTTTCACGGTGAGATTTTTATAGAATAAATGGGCAGGTCAAGCAAATACATGCTTACTGAATTTCTCTTAGCAATCTTTGGTACATCCATACCTCTATTAATATATTGTAAAAGCTAGTCCTTACTGTGATTGTTAGTAATATGTATGTTCGTTTATAGTTTCCAAGATGCATATCAATGGACTTCCGTGTTCGTGTCCGTGTGTTGTTCTGGTTAATGTTAACTTTTTAAATGAAAACTATTAAAATGTTGAATGCTTGAATGTTTTAGTTTATCTTCTGTAATATAAATTTTAAATTGGATGTGTTCTAGGAATTGAAAAGCAGATTTCACCAATGAAATTGAACGCGATCGGAATACCTAAACCGCGTTTAAGAACTGTCAGTGTCATTATTGTTGTAGAATGCTGACACTGACAGCTCTTGAAAGATATTCTGATCGCGTTCCGTTTCAATGGTGAAATTGTAGAAATGCAACGCTGTCAAAATTTTTGGAACTCAATTAAAACGTTGGAATTAATAGACTTACTGCAGTGAATAAAAATTAGGTTCCTAGAATTCATCCTATGTAAAATAACTTGTACTAAATTGCAATAATACTGTCAATCGGATCTGTTATTTTTACTAAGTAGTAGATACTCATTTCGCTTTTATTAATGCAAAAAACAAATTGTTGTTTTTGTATTAATAAAAGCGAAATGAGTAGGAATAATTTCCTAATTATTAAACACGTTAATTCTTTTTATAGCTAGCTATACAGTAAATCTATTGACATAATTTAAATTTATTCAACCATAATCAGTATTAGTTAACAAAAGTAATTAATTTAACTTCAGTAAAACTATCACATTTTGAAATTACCTTTAAAACATTGAACAAATTCAAAAGTCATTAGTCTACCAGAATTAACAGCTTCATACTTTTACGACTATAAAACATTTCGCGGAATGACTATAGCTGTCGCGTTTTAGCATAGCAATGGCGGTCATTGACCCGACCTCAATTTTATTTACATTTCATAAACGAAAATAAAGCACATAAAGAACATTCTGAAAGTGGGCAACGTCGCAAATAGATGTCAAATATTTCGCTGTTTTGATTAATTTGGCAATATTACTGTATGGAAATATGAAATATGGCTAACTAGTGAACTAAAATATTGATTATGAAATGCAATAATGAATCTCGTAACACCATATATTTAGTTTATAAAAAAGTTAATATTTTATTGTTCTGGTTCTTGCCAAGAGATATAGTGAAAGGGCAATGACCGCAATTGCCATGCTAAAAAGTGTTTACTATAGAAGTCTCATTAGCCCCATAATGTAATATTCCTACTGTGTAAGCATTCAAGTTAAAGTTTCAGCAATAACTTCATTTTGGTATGTTTTAGAAGTAGTTATCGCGGTCATTATTATGCAAGAATGCCTGCAAACTGCACCTGCATTCTTGAACTGGTAAGAACTCTTTGATTATGACATAGTTGGTTATTTTTATCAGATAATGTTGCCAGTAGTTTGAAGTTTATGCAATAGCTATTGTTAAGAATCATTATAATTTTCGTTAAAGTTTTGCAATATTTTATCGAAAGTCGTTTGTTATGACATTTTCAGAATTATTTATTATCCAAAAAACTGTTATTGTTGTTGCACATTAGTAGCATTAAGTAAAACACTGTTTTTTTTTTTTAAATGCGAGTCTGACAAGTCAAAAGGTGCAAAGATAATAACGCGCTCCCCCAACGTGAGCATTCGCCTGTAATGTAACAGTTCAGATTCGCGCATTATCCGTGAGTGAAGCAGTATTATAGAGTAATGGTCAAAATCGAATCTTGGGCGGTAACATTACAGGCTCCGTTCATACTCCCGGTGAGGGAAGCCTTAACAGATTAATTTAGTGAAACATCATTTTAGGCACCCTGTTACGATCTTTGCAGGAGACCTAAAATGCCGCTGCAAAGCTCGATTTAAAATGCGATCCTTTACTGACTCGCACATCCAATGTCTGCATCCAAAAATGCAAGAATCCAAGCCAAAGATTTTAGTTCATAATAACTTCAAGGTATAAAAAATAAACGTAAATTAGATACTTTGTTTGCAAATTAGCGCTCAATGAAACGCTTTAACGTGAAGTAATATTTAATGTTGTATTAGATATAACATTACTGGTTAAGAGAGGTGAAAGTCAGAATTTTTCAAATAATTCTAGAGCTCCAGTTTTACGTACAGTCTGCTCCTTGATAATTGGGTAAATACTGAAAACTAGTCTTGTAACTAATGATTGATTGTCTTCCTTAGCCTATTATTCTGAGACAGCCTATCCAAATGCCTGATTTAATTACCAACTATGACGTATTACAGTCACTGCAAATATTTTCCACAAATTTTCATTTCAAAACAACGCTTTTGCGTCACTAGAATCAGCGTTTATACATATATAATATGTCTAATAAAATTCTGATTGTCACTTTTAAATTGTAAATATTCGAGCCACGATGAAAGACAACTAGTGAATGTATTTTTTGTAAATAAGTAAGCATGTATAACTAAGTATGTATAATACATCACGACTGTACATATACCTAGTAACGACGTGCCATTTACGCTAATATGGATTGTATGTAATAATATTAATAATACGTATTTAAGTACTTTTATCATTAACCAAAAAGAAAAAACGAATAAATCAGGTTATCGATACCCATAATTAATTACTCTGACCAAAATATTTGTGTCATCAAGTGGTCAATGCTAAAAGTATAACTTACGAAAATTCAAATGAAATTCAAATGAATAGCGTTTTTAATAATACATTTAAAAATAGTTATAAATAAAAGCGTGCTATATTTGTTTTAAATAGAAATTTATTCAATTTTTAACACTTACCTGTAGTCAATATCAATAAAATTATTCCATTTGAACACAATTCTGAACATAGACTTTTAAAACTTAATTAAATATGAAATGATGTAAATAAAACAGTGTTACCAAAATTAGTATCACGTCTTCCCACTTTTATAAAATATTTTATTATCATCAAAGATTCCGAATTACATCTAAATTAATGCAGATTTTTCCTATGTAAAATATTAATTTCCATGACATTCAACTAATAAAACGAATGAGGAACGACATATTTTTTTATTCTTCAGATTATTCTCCAGTTTCACCGGTACCTACGTTGAAATGTCAATCAGTGTTCTGCCATTTTGACGGCTTATATGTCCTATTCGTCAAAAATACGTCACAACTGTGTTAATTGTGTGAAATATTACTATATGAGACCATGTAATTCAGAGTTAATAATAACATTAAGCCAAAGATTATAAATATCATGACTCCTAATTAATTTTAAATCTTAACTGAGCACATAAATCGTAAACCAGTATCTCAGTCATTCTGTAAACAATCCGAGCAATTTAACACACTGGTTGATCTATAAAATGACTGTGTAAACCGGGTTTTAACTATGCAGTTTATACCACTAAGTGGCCATTTTACCGAACATTCCATTTTAATATAAAATTAATACAAACATAATGTAAATATTGTAAATAGAAATACATTGTAAAGCTTTTAATGATATTATGTATCAATTGATTGGTTATCGTAAGCAGATATTGAATCATCTAATTAAATTAAAATTATCAATTTTAGGACTTATTTCTAATTGGTTTATAATACATGCAAAATTAATAATCGTGATGGTCTGAAATTAATATGTTAGGTAGTATTTAAATAGTTTAGAGTAAGGTCTACATTTCCCCGAAGGCTTAGCAACAAGTTAATCGATATCCATTTAGTGGTTCGTGTTTGGCTTACATTTTGGCCAAATTGCTGATTTTATCAAAATCTTGTTTGATAATAATTAATAAACTATTTTTTTTTTAAAGACCGCATCAGTGGAAGGACGTAGTGAAGGTAAAATTATCAACGACGCAGATTACTAAAATGACGCTAATTGGTAATTTAAAGTTCCCAAGTGGTGAAATGAAATGAAATGTGGGTAATAAGTATCTCTAAAAATATTTCAGTTGGTACTTCAAATCTCCACTCTTATAACATAAGCGTCTTTATAACAAGTTACCGAAACTACATATATCAAAATACTCCATTTTGCAGAAAAATAAAAAAGCAGAAATAAAAGTGGACATTTTACTGGAGACATAACTTTCCACCCGTCGGCCGTGACAGAAACACTCGACTTTTTAAATCTTAGTCATTCTGTAATAGGGCTGCCAAGTGTGGAACATTATTCTCATCCTACAAGGTGTAAAGGAGAGAATAATTTTGTTTGACACAAAATACAATCATTTGTCTGTGAAAATGTTGTCGCTAATTCTCATAGAATTTCATAAAATCTAGGTCTAGGGATAAAATTTGAATCAGCGGGGTAATTGCGTAACATACTAACAGTAGCAATGGCTTTCATTTTGACAGTTCAACAATATTTATTGCGTTATTTACGTTGCTAAGCAGACAAATTTTTCGAAAGTATGAAGCAATAGATTAGTAACATCCTTTAAAATAATTCAGATTGTGATTGAAAGTGTGTTACGCAATTAGGGTGCTGGATTATAGAGCGTTGTAAAGAACACTACTAACAGTAAGTTTAATAAGAAAATCCTGTAGGTCTTACACTAATGCTTTACATGTTAAAAGCTGACACAATACTTTTGATACTTCTGTCTCATACTACCCTTAAGAGAATCATAATATTAAAACCTTAATAATATGATATACATCAAAAGCTGTTTAATACCACCATTCTTCTGTAAAATCACTTTATAACTACTTCTACAACAGCAAACTATTTTATTTCCAACTTAAACTTTACATAACTATCTTTTGAAATAACAATTTATAATTCTTGGCTCGACAGCCCTATTTCCGAGCGATTTCCAGCCGCGATTCATCTTCGGAACGCGTTGTGCCACATTGATAAAGATTCCCTTGCACCTGGGCACTGCAACATAGACTAGCTGAGATAGACAGTTTTCAGGGTAGAACAGAACGGAGTTTTTGGTAGCTTTGGGTTAAAATCTAGGTCAGTTCTGGTAAATTTTCTAGAGGTATGAGGAACAGGAGTGAGGAATAAACTAAAACTCATCCTCTATAGAAAAGACAGCATCCTCCGACCAGACGGGTGTGGTGTCTGGCGGGCAACTGCGACTGGTGTCGGGGAAGTTATATATATTATGTTGTTCGCGCGGTAAACTCTAATTGCACGATGCAGGATTTGTGTGACGTCAGGATTTTTTGTGAAGTTAGGTATTTGATGCGTAGTTTGCATGAGGCGATGCAGATGCCGCCACAATGGAACAAAGTTTCGGAAAAACGTTGGTGTATTGATTTTTGTAGTGATTTTTGGTAAACAGTAAATTGTTGTAACTAAGTAAAATGGGAATACCTAACATAGAAATCATTCAATTACTTTAGTCACCTACTAGAACAAGCTGTGCTAGTTTTGGAACAAAAATACATGAACTTTATTTAACCCAACACGAAAAATGACGGCACAGTATAAAATATATTTTTGACGTGACCTCGTAAAATAAACATGATGCACTCTCGATAGTTAATTTATTTTATACAGCGAAAAGTTTACACTAGCTGACCCATCATGAAATTTAATCTTTTAAATGATTATAAAACATTAAATTATATACAACTAAGTGATCGTCAAGGATTTCGTTTGATAGATTGAGATTAGACGGATCAATCAATTTCGTTACCTACCAAGACAGATTACCGAGTACCTTTCAATCGCTATAAAATGTTTCGATATAATAAATTGAACAGTCAATGTTTATTTTTTAAACATCTTAGTTCGGTGTTTTGATATACTCTTTAGAAATTTAGAGTGTATGAAAGGTAATCCATGTACCTAGTTGATAAAAGTTTTTCGAAGCGAGTCTAAGAACTGGGAAAAATGACACAATGAGTTCTATGGCATTTTTCAATACTATAATGAAAACACCTTTTGTTTCCTATTTTAGTGGTATGAGGAACAGGGTGTAAAGTTCACTCATCCACGATAGAAAAGGAAGGATCCTCCGACCAGACGGGTGTTGTGTCTGGTAGGCAACTGCCCGACGGTTGAAGTCGGAATCTTGTATGTATGTCGTTCGCGCGGTAAACTCTAATGGCGTGATGTAGGATTTGTGTGACGTCATGTCTTTGATGCATAGTTCGTATGTGGCGGTGCAACCGCTACACTATAATATATGATGCACAGCTGGAACGAATGTTTTAAGGGTCGGAACCCTTAAAACATTCGTTCCAGCGTTCGTTGATCCTATAAGGGTTCCGTTTTTTTCTTTTTGAGGTACGGATACCTCAAAAAGAAAAAAACGGAACCCTTATAGGATCACTACGTAGTCAGTCTGTCTTTCTGTCAGTCTGTCAAGACCCTTTTTCTCAGCAACACGTAAATCATGGTCCCTTGGAGCAAAAATCAAGCTTTTGAATCCACGCAATAAAAAAATAATGGTCATTTATACGACATATTTTGATACTCGCAAATAAATTAAAACCTATAGGGTACTTTCCGTTGGACTAGAATCATGAAACTTTACAAGAATCAATGAGACCTTGCTTTTTGCAGCACAAGTAAAAGAAAAAGTCGGAAAATCGTTAATTTGTAGATTTATAAAAATTAAAAAAAAACATCAGAAAAATTGCGATTGCAAACTCATATATTTTGCAGTTGAAGAATTTACCATGACGTATATCGATTTCAGGGAGAACATGTTTTTAACTACAATGTAAAGTTTGTTTTTGGGATAAATTCATCGCAACTACGGAACCCTTCATTGTGCTTGGTCCGACACGCACTTGACCGGTTTTTAAAAATACTTCCGTCTTTTCTTTATAGATTCTCACTACAATCCCTTTTAAATTCTCTAAATCACCACTCCATCCCTCTACCAATCTCTCTAAAATCAAACAGCTCTATATTCACAGCTCTTGTTAATACCCGTATCAACAAGGGTAGATCCTTACAGTAAAGCCTATCGGCCGTAAGCCGCACTGAGTCCTCCTTCTAAAGCTAGGCCTTCATCCGATAGTACCGCCACCTGTTACGTCATATTTATCATAGCTATGTACAGCCAGGGAAATTCTTAAGATTGAAAGAGTGTCCATGAAATTTCTTGCCCGTCCTATTCCATAGGAACCTACGCTTTGGAAAAGGCAACTAACTTCATCTTGCTACACTACAAACAAATTGACACCTTACGTCAATTAGCCGTGTTATAGCCATTTCATATAACTAAAAGAATAACAGTTGTGATTTGAATATACGGACAATTTAGTAATTTGGTAGTCAATTTGCTTAACAATTTATTTCCTTGAATTTATCTAAGTTTAGTCAGCACCAAACATGCCTGTTAAACCGGGGAAATTAGATTTGAACCCTGCACGAACTCTTAAGAGGGATTTTTCAGGGAAAAATTGAGGCAAACTAGTTTGCAAGATTTTTTTTGGTTATGTATTTAAAAAATTGCTAAAACCAATAGATTCTTTCAGAATTAATCATTTTTATCCACGGAAATTTCGATAAAAAGAACTAATAAAATATAAAAATACCAATTACGTATGCAAATCTGACGTTTTCTTAAAAAAAAAAAACAAAACGCACTCGCTGGGGTGAACTTTTCGCCATTTACATTTTAACTTTCTCCCTTGTCCATACCCTACACGTTAAATGAAAAAAAAGGTGTTTTATATTAATGCAAAGTAAGCCTAAAACTCGGCATAAATTCCCCGGATTAATTAACTCGAAAATTGAACTGTCTGCTGTTCCAGGCTCGTTTCCTAGTACTTGGTTTTAGGCTAAATAGATGCGGGTATGAGTATGTAAATCGTCGCGACTGCCGTTTGATCTCCGCGAAAAATTACTAGGTATTTTATGACAAAGGAAATGTCAACGAATTAATTTGATTCTGGCTCGGAAATGTGTCACGTTTAAGAGGAGGCTCCCTAGATTGTATGTTAATTTGCATTAATATTCTGAAACAGTCACGCATAACATCAAAATAAAACTTTAGTATATGATTTATTCGATCTTTTTCTTTCCATGTACAAGACAGTTACGTAATTGTAACATTTTTGTTCGATTCATTTTTTATTCGAAAATCCTGTCTTTTTTTTGTAACTATTTAAATAAAATCAAGATTTTTCGGTTTTAATGTCTAAAACATGTATTCACATTAAGAAAATATAGTTTATTATCCAGCAACAAGATATTTTTACGAAATAAGAATTGAGACTTACGCCATTTAGTTCCATGCTCGAACACTATCAAAGAGCACACACGATATTCAACTTTATTACTCATGTGTTAGTTTTCTTGCGTGGAAATTTTCTTTAGAGTGCCTGGTCTTAAGGCCCAATAAACTTAGTGTTTTTTAAAGTAAAAAAAAAAAAACTTTGACGTCGTACCTATATACTAGCGAATTTAAAGTGTTATTGCGTGCAATTTAATGAAAAAATAATCGCCTCCAAAGTCTAAAATTGTAACTTTCATAAAGTGTCAATATTTTGCAGTTTTATACTCATAATCTCGCTCCCTATTACATGGGACTTAAACATATCTGACGAAATGTGGGTGTACAAGAGCTACACATCTGCCTAACCCTTTGAAGAAATAGGCGTGATTTTATGTTTTTTTTCTTACTTTCTCCAGTGTGAGTCTTTATAATGTGCACATAACGAAATGAGGGAATCTAAGCTTAATTTTATCGACGGAAAACATATTTTAATAAATCAATTATTTTTATGAAATGTTTATAAAATTTGTAACAAAACGGTGTAACTTTTAAACTAAAATTAAATGATCTATCGCAATGAAACAAACTCCATATTGATTGGAAATAATTAGGCGTCTTTATACAATGAATATTGTGGAACTAACAAAAAACTACCCTCAATTGAAAATAAACATGTTTTTTTTTACTTAAAATTCTCAATAAGACGCCAAACAAAACAAAAAAAAAAACAAAAAAAAAACCTCATTTCGAGACTCACACTGTATAAACCCAACTTACCTACACAGTTCTGCCCTCGGCAGTCACCATGTCCGAAATTGAATAAAGCTATTACCCTATAGGTAAATAGCGTAACAGGTTGTCAGCTCCAGCTCATTACCTATATCCCTAAGGGTAGGTATGTGACTGACACGTAGCTGTCATCCTGAGGCGTGACTTGTGCGCCAATCAATAATATTGAATGAGAAAATTAGGTGAGGCAAGGGATGAGAGGTAGGGCGAGACCTATAAATATATTCACCAGTTTAACCCTCTCCATAAACAGATATGTAGGTTGATTTATTTTAAAGCATGTTGATCGTAATACGCGGTTTGTTTTAAAAGAGGAATTTGCAAAGATCCGGAGAAAAGAAATTCTATTTAGTCCGTCAGTCAGATTATAAACAAATATTAGACACGTATTTTGTGCTTTATCATATTAATAAAAAATGATTTAGATAAAACGCATTAAAGTTGGGGAGTAGGGGTCGTTACGTCACAAGCAAGTATAAAATCTACATACGCGTGACGTCATGGCACATTTTAATACAATGTATCGCCGTAATCTTTTGATTACGTAAAAAAAGAAAAAATCCGTGTCCAATATTTTTTTAATAATCTACCTGACGGACAAAAAATGAATTTTTAGGCATCATCCCTATTCTATTGCTTTTGCTCAGTGTTGCTCAGACCTTTACTTCTAAAATATAATCGAACACTAAAGCAACATTGAAATTAGCTGGTAATTCTTGTAATAATTCTGTGTTTTTTTTTAAATATTTTACCAAAGAGGTATACTTTAAGAATGACATTATTTTCGCTTCCGATAACCAATTAAATTGGTATTTCTAGTTATTTGCAATAATAACTAAATAAGGCATTGTGATTGAGTTACTGCATTATTGTATAATGAACTATGTCGTCGATGATAGAAGGAAATATGTTGACTATCTAAATAAACAAGTTGAGAAAATCTTTTTGTGGTTTCTCTTTTATCCCTTCCTGTCTTCCTTTCTGCCTTCATGGCCTCAGCGAAAGGTAAGCCATAATTGAGATCAAATAATCGACCATGGCATTCCACTGATGGACATACCATAATCAGGCTTTACCTTTTCCACTGCTGGGACACCGACCTCCCACCTCTCTGTGAGAGAGAGTGAGTGGGTCATCCAGCACGCGAGCCGAATTCGAGTCACAGCGGGAACAACCGATGTAGTCATGTTACTGACAAATGGAACCTACCAGAATATTAGTTAAAGTTCCTGCAGGTAACTATCACCATTTCAATCACATTGTAATTTTATGAAGCGGAATCCAAACAATGTCATAATTGTGTTTGACATTGAATGCTAACAAAGCATGTTTGAACAATGATATTTTATAGGTAAGCCTAATGATTTCGATTAGTAACACAACCAACACTACCACCAACCCACATCACCACCAACACCATAATTATAAGAGTATCTAATCTATCTATATATATATAAAAATAATCAATTGCAGTGCGTTAGTCTCGCAAAAACTCGAAAATGGCTCTACTGATTGTCATGAAACTTTGGTGAGTTGTCGTGTGCGCGCGGAAAAGGTTCCTAATAAAAAAAAATGGCAGTCAATGGGACTGCTGACAGAACTAAAAACTTAAAACTGGTATTAATTAGCTCCATCTATATTCTGTAGTAGAGTACTACGACGCGTCGGTGACGCGAATCCATTAGTTTACCTGCTACCAAAATAGCAGATACTGCAACGTATGCCGTACATTAGCTAGTTTAAGCAATTTATAAAAGGTGATGCAATTATTGTAGCACAATATTCTACTGAAGTTTATGGGTAAAATTATAAAGTCAATCAATCGTCTACCAGTCACCGACCAGTTAATAATGCATTAGTAAGTCATGTCGTTTACGGACCCCATTGAAATACTAGTGCTGTGTTCTGGCTTCTCATTGGTGATTTGATTTGGTAACACGTTACTTTTGAGTAGCATCGTGGACTATGGGCCTAACTTCTGAACCTAACCTAACTTTTGAGTAGTTTGATAAGCTAAGTTCGAACGACCTCAAAAGGCAAAGGGTTTAATTCACAATTCGTAACAATAGTCAATTTAATAGTTGCACATAAAAATCTGAAACTACGTGCTATTCAAATTGGTCTCGTTTGAAGTAGGTAATACCCAAATATACGAGGGAAACTATGTAGTTCTAAAAAGGAAAGTATACAAAGCTTTGATATGTATGAAGTTTGTGAGGTTATTGGAATTAATCCTCTGGGGTAACGGAAGAGGTTTTGTGTTTGCACGCTCTTAGAAAACTTCGGGATATTTGTGTTTTTACCCGGCTGCCCCAGAAGGAGGGAAATGTTTTTCGAGAGTATGTGTATGTCTATTTCTTTGGCATGCTCGCTTTGTATCCTAAATGGCTTAATGGATTTTAACATATGAGATGTCAAATTCAAATTCTAATCATCTATTGTAGATCATAGGTTCATAAGATGTTGTGTTAGTTACAAGTAAGTCTGCTATGTCGCGCCAATGAGGCATACAAAATTCATATTATCTGTTCAAATCATAGTTATATAAAATACAAAACATCAAATTGTCATGCAATACATTAAGAATAAGTAAGTATAATATTTATGTCAAATTACAACTAGTTATGTTACAAAATAGTTTACAAAACAATTGCACAGTGCGTACTTTACAGTTCATGACTACCTATCTAGTTTTTAACTTTATGGTTATGTTCCCATTGGTTTGTTGTAATAAACCGGCTGATTCAATGTATTATTATTTAGAAATTCTCTTATAGAGTAATTACATTTACTTATCAATAATTCGTGTAGTATTTTCTTTAAGGTATTTATATTGCTCATAGTTCTGAAAAAAGGTGGAAGATTATTAAAGATACGTGGGCCCATACAACAGATGCTTTAGTGCAAAAGCTTTGTTTTACTGGCTTCGGTGCGCAGCTTGTCTTTGTGTCTGGCCCTAGTGCAAAATTCAAATAAGTTTGGATTTGATTTTATTAACATTACATTATTTTCATATATGTATACACTTGGGAGAGTCAATATTTTTAAATTTGTAAAATGTGGTCTGCATGAATCTACTTGGTGTATATTGCACATCGATCTAATGCAACGTATTTGAGCTCTAAAATCACGATCTTTTTCCACAGAGTTGCCCCAGAAAATGAAACCGTAGCGTAGGTGTCGTTCATCATCATCACAGGTGTCGTTAGATTTGCCTTAATTGTGGGAATATTGCATCTACAAATACAAAAAAAGGAGACGAAGGTTTATTTCAAAATAAGTGACAACAATATTATTATAAAAATTGCTAATAATGAATCAATTCCAAATACATATTAATACATAAACTATAAACTAAAAAGCTTGAAATAAAGCAAATTATTAAAATAAAATAAAAAAACAAATAACCTGACTGCAAAAATACATAACTGAAAAGACAAAAAACAAGCAGTTGGTTTTTTTGTGTTTGTTTTTAGGAACTGATAAAGTTCTTATAATCCCTTGACTACACACTAAACTCAATAGTCTAACACAATCATCTCATCTCCATTCATACGCTTGACACTACTCAAACACACACACACACACACCTTCCTGCACATTTCATGATTGTTATTTTTTGTACATTGTCTATAAAAAATGTGCCTTTTGTTTTATTTTTCATTACCTTTTTTAATAACCACAAACATACGTAACGACTTTTATAATGGCGGAAAACTGACTCCCAAGTCACAGGTATATCCCTAATTTTGGAGCCAGTGGACCTATGTTTAAGACACTTCTTCCGTATGTTGTAAATGTAATGTAAAAATGTTATGTAATATACCTAACTAATTATACATTAATTTATCCTTTAGTTAGATTTTTGGAATATGTTTTCCTACTTACCGAGTAATCAATCAATCAACTGAGCGACGATGATATACGCAACAATATAGAATGAATGAATTGTAAGTCACTCTGTTTTACATTCAGCATACTATGGGCATTCGTCCACGCTTTGTGGTTGGCTCCTTTTAACTAAAAGCTATGTGTTTTCTTACAGATCGACAAAGACAGGACATACAAATTCAAATAAAAGCATTTATTTCATCCTACGTATTTATTATTAAGATCTCATGTAAAATGTACCAAAAATCACACGAATAAATGAATTTGAAATTCAATTAAATCATTTACAGGCACTTTTGAACTGTCAAGGAGGCGGTGAGTTACACAGAAAGTTGAATCTTACCGACAAAATTTCTGTGTATAATAAATCGAGGAGTGGGGCGCATCTTCGTGGTGTTCTATCTGTACATAGTTGCGCATGTTGCAGTTATGTTTAAGTCAAATGTAATACCGGGCAAGCCTATTGCAGTCAACCGGGCACTATTCCAGACTCCAGGCTGCTACTGAGAAATTCCAAAAAGAAAAACCCAATAACACTTTTCTCGACGTGGGAATCGAACTCGGGAACTCATGCTCAGTAGTAGCAATTGCGAGTACTAGACCAAAGAGGCAGTACAAAAAAATAAGACGTATATACCTAGACTGCCTTTACCAAGCGTCACCACATCGACCGGTCTTATGCTTCTCGTTTCCAGTGGACGCCCGACACCTTCACTAGGTTCTTAGTCCACATTATGGGGGGCCTACCTAAGCTACTCTAGGTAAAGTGTAAGTTTCTTAGAAAATCAAATTAAAAGTCATCTGTTCAAATTAGGCTGAGAATTAGATAAGACAGTCCTCCAAAACTCCCGCCCATCACCACTTCCTAGTGCTTTAGCTGAGAAGAAGTGGCGCAACAAACTTCCCAAATTCTTTGACTCATTCATCAATTCTCTCACTAACAGACAACGCACAGCCTCGCTGGGTCTAGAAGCATAAAATTTTGCGTCAGAGTTCAAGTACGCACTAAGGTAGGACTTTTGAGGGATTGAATAGGGGATGGAGGTTTGTTTGGGAGTTTCTCATTTTTGCCAGTGGAAAATCCCATCGGGCAGCTTGTAATAAACAAAAAATATGAAAAGTCTCAAAACAACATTTATTATTAAATCCAATGTTGATCCACATAAAAAAGAAAAAAAAAAACAGAATACACACATAACAATCTGACACTTGCTCTCCTCTCCAATCAAATGTTTTGGAGGGAGCGTCAGGCATGACAGGTGACGTCATTTGGTATGCCACTGAATGAAACATGAGCTTATTTCATGCATACGTAAAGTGCCTTTTGTTTAAATTCATAAGGGGCTTTGATTTTTTCTTGTTGAAACTTTACTTGGATATAAGGGTAAGAGATCTCCTTTATTATTTGTACAAAAAGGAAGATGAAGGCAAGTTATTATATTTTTAACAAAAATACCTACTCTGGTTAATTTTAAACTAAGAAAAATCTACCGTAACGTATTCTCTATCTCTAACCTAACGTCTATTTAGTCTTGAGAATTCGAGGTAAGTTTAAATCTCTCGGATCTGCCACAAATCCAAAATTTTACACTTAGGTAGGAACATTAGTGTTTCACAAACTAAAAGCCACTATCAATTCTGCTAACCTAAGACTCGACATTTATTCTAAGAAAGACCTGTGGATTGTGAGGCCGTCATATTTTCTTGTCTCCGCTTAATTTACCGGTTTTAATTTCCGGGCTCTTATTTATCATTTCTAAAATTATTTCCAACTCCAAAACCGAATTTTGAACTTAATGTGGTTGAACTAGAGTTTAATTTCGAAGTTATGGAGTTGTTTTTATTTTGTTTATCAGAGCCTTGTTTCAATTAAATTTTATATGGCCTTTGATGTCCTGTCAGAGATGAAATGATCGATTTTCGGTAAAAGTAGCAATTACCTTGTTGTTAGAATAATTTAAAGTAATAATTTCGGGGCTAATAAGAAGGAATGGCGGATCATAAGCAATTTGATCTCATTTTGAGATACTTAGGTAATTATTTTGATTAAAAAGATTTTCATTTATAATAAGAGTTGTAAAAGAGCCTGAATTATATCAATAGCCTTTAACTAGTTGCCATGTTTGTGAAAGAAACTCTTTGAAATCAAAGGCTACGTGAAATTGGTAATTTAAATCTGATTTACCTATATACATGATTTATTTCTTAATTGATAAATATTTTCTCTGGCTAGATTTTAGTACTTATTTATTTTGGAAAATATTTAATTGGTCCACCAAATACTTTTTGATCTTCTAATCATAAATAAATAAAATAATATGATAAAGAGGTAAAAGTTGTGAGTTTGTACGTAGGGGGTAATTTTTGGAACTTCTGATCTGATTCCGAAAATTCTTACACTAATGGGAAGCTACAGTATTGCCGAGTGTCTTACGATATAAATCTTATGTTAAAACAAGAACTTTCACGTACACGAGGTCGCGGACAGAAGCTACTTAGTTGTGTATAGAAAGACGACCGATGTTTAGGAAATCAAAATGTGAATTATTTGAGGATCGATTAAAATACATTCCATTATTTTGGTACCTCCAGCTGCGCCCCGCGGGTTCACCCACATAAGTCTCGATCCCTTAAGATTGTCGGAATAAAAAGTATCCTATGTCCTAACCCAGGTCATGGTCTACCCATGTGCCAAATTTCATCCAAATATTCATCAGCCGTTTTAGCGTGAAAGTGTAACAAATAAACTCACTTTCGCATTTATTATATTAGTTAGGATTGCAGAGCAGGGGTGGCCTGTGGTATCAGCCCCGACTTACGAGTTGTAGGTCGAGAGTTCGAACCCAAACAGGGACTTTACTTTGTGTACTTGTTTAATTTCATCACCACTGCTCTCAAAACGGTGAAGGAATACATCGTGTAGAAACCAGCATGTCATCGTGTACCAAAAATACAAAGACATGTGACATCTACCAACCCGCACTGGGCCCGCGTGGTAGGTTACGGCCCACTCCCTCTCACAGATAGGAGGCCCTAGTCCCAGCAGTGGGAACATTATCGTGGCTGATTATACTAGACGATTTTTTCCACGACTGCCCAAAAAGGAGTGTAATGTTTTCAGGGTTCGTGTATGTAATATGTATGTGAGTTTCTTTGTGGCACCATAACTTTAAATGCCTGGACAGATTTGGATGTTTGGGATATCGTTAGAATCCCAAACATCCAACCACCCCATCCCATCATCCCAAGTGACATAAGCCATATTTAAAAAAAACCGGCCAAATGCGTGTCGAACTACGCACAATGAAGGGTTCCGTAGTTGGGATGAATTTATCCCAAATACAAACTTAATATTGTAATTGAAATAATGTTTTCCCATACATTCCAACTGCAAATGTAAATGTGTACGCACAATATTAAGAGATGTATCATGTTATTTTAAGACCACAGACTTCTTATACTCGTGAAACACTTTTAATCTAAGAGGTCTCCCGACTGCAATGACAATTTTATTTATCTGTTGAGTCAGCGAGTAAATGAGTGACCTTTCGCTTTGTATATACATATTAACTAATACAACTAGTTTATTACTTTATAGTTCGTTTTTTTGGCAGGGCAGTTGTGTTTTTTAAATTATTTACTTGCAAAGAAACATCCAGAAGATGTATGAACGTAAACGTAGCCAAAGGCGTATGTAAGTATCGTAGCAGGTGACGTTCTGTATTTTCTGCCTACCCCACCCCCATAGGAAGATGGCTTGTGAGTTTATGTATGTAAGTATGTTGAAAGATCCAGAAGACAGCAACTATTCTCTCATTTAAAGTTTTTTTTATGTCAAAACATAACCTGTTCATGAAAAGTGTCAACATAATTTTAATAAAGACTGTCTTTTTTAGCCTCTTGGACCCTTAACCAAGATGATCAACAGTTACAAACATAAAACACGGATATAATAAAAATCAAGAAAAATCATAAAACATAAACAGATTTAAATTATGAGCTGTTTCTCTGAAATACCGTTAATAGCCCATTAGAGCGTCACTTTATGAGATAATTATGTGGAATGAATACTTTTCAACTTTTTCTGGAACTTTTATTTAATTTTGTGGAATTTATATACTTTGTCGAGGGACTTAAAAATATGGTGGCTCAGACGGTAGCTGGCGTGATGATAAGAGCACGTCGGTGGTATAGAGATGTCGATTGTAAGAATAGGTTGGTTGTAGAACGGAAATAAGTTGTTCTGTACAAACGTAGATTCTGCAAGTTCACCCAATCAAGGATTAAATTCAACCGAGAAAAATCCGAAAAGCCGGCTTCAATTTTTTTTTTTTGAGTTATAGTTTGATCACGAAACACGGTAATGCACAATCTATCCTCGGTTTTCCCTCACGGAGCCAAAAAATATATCATTTTTTGGGGGAACAATGACGGCAGACGCTCTTGAATCCTTCGCGCGCGCTTTTTTCTGGTAGAAGACGCTCTCGTCGCGTTGTCGCGAAGATGTACAATAGCCAATCGCGTGCCAACTACATATCAGGGCAGTACCTGGGACGTGGATACCGACGTCGACCGATAGTTTTTTGAGCCCCTGACGGAACACGAAGGACCGTATTCCGTCAGGGGCTCAAAAAATATCGGTGTGTACTTGATACATATGAAGTACACACACATACACGTCCGTGTACGGACCGGCGACGGAGCTTCAGTGGCTGCCTTATATGTGTCACGGTCCTATCACGTCCCGGTCATAGCCCTGGCACGTCCCGGGCACGGCCCTGTTATGTGTGGACGGACCTTTAGCGAGAGATATTCAATATTAAATTCGTCCAATCCAAGTGAACATAATACATACACAGTACAATGTTCCATAGCGTATAACTTCAGATAAAGGTGGAAGTACAAAGTTAGCCCGTAAAATTAAAATATTCTTACGTTTATTAATTTGCAGGTCAGTGTCAGGTTGAATCTTGATCAAAATTTTATTCGATCGCTTTTTGTTTGTTCTTACCATAATTATATATTTTAACAGACATTGTTATATCAACTTGTTTTAACTGCTGTACTATTTATTAATAACCTCATTGCCATTCTGTGAATAAGCAGGCTATATTCTTCAGCCAAAAATTAATCTCACTAAAAATCACTATCGCCTGCTGAGTAGTGGTTTCACAATATTCACTGCTATAGCCGATCAAAGGAAAAGTGAAACCCACACAGCAGATTTCCTTCCTTCGGGCCCTTCTCTTAAACCCTCAAAACGTACCTTAAACGTTACAAAAATCACATAAAATACAATTTAACCAACCCTATAACTAAACTAAATCCTTCTGAGAACCTCTTCAACTGGCAACGCTTATTTGATCGTACTTTCAAAAGCCTCTCCTCTCGCTCTCACTTCAAACAAATGCGGCGCCGTCAAAGGACGTTAAACGTTCCAATGAAAAACTGAAACGAACATTAATATCGCTTTTACAGCATGTTTTAAATTTAAATCCGTGGAAGTTTAGTGAATGGGATGAGGTGGGTGACCTCATAGTTCGGGTATAAATAGATTGAGCTATAGTAAGTAGACGTAAAGTTATAAGTGTTCCTAGCACTGCGAAATTCTTGGGGCTTTAATTTTGTGAGTGCAGTGTACCTACTCTAAAATCAAAGATATAAATATACCTAGATAGACAGTCAAAGCTGAACTCGTCGAAAAAAATAGGGTCCAACTGTTGGCCGCTAAATGCAGGCACGAGTGTAAGACGTAGCTGTCACACACACCAGCATAAAAATGTTGGCTTGCTTGTTTTAGTTATTTTGCAGCGCGACACTATCTAGGCATACACGTGACATTTTAGTCGTCTTACTAAAGCAGTCTATTTCATGTATCCAATGACTACCAAACATTCATTAAAAAAAGATATAAAGTAACAAATTTTAATTGCTCCTAGAGGTATTTTATGGCGAGTACATTGAGTGGCCCTTTGAAAGACGACTAAAATGTCACGGTGTATATCTTTTTTGAAAATGTTTTTTAGTCATTGGATCAAAGACACTAAATTATTATTGGATACATGAAGTAGGCTGCTTTTGTAAGACACCTAAAATGGTACGGTGTATTAATAATCAAAGTCTAAGATATTGTTTGAAAACAGCCGAGATTTTCAATGAAACAACTTTTTTCCTATTTATTGTGGACCAACAACAAATTAAGAAAAGCTATTTGTTATATAAAGTCAAATTAAACTGTCTGTATATTCAAAGCACAACTGTGATTTCTTGACACTTGGTTGAATAAAATTACTATAACATAGAAAATTGACGTTGGGTGTCAATTTGCTTGACAATTAATTTTCCTGACTTCATTTAACAAATAACTTTTGTCCGTTTGTTGTTAACCGAGAAAAACTATTTTTAAATAAAGTCAGAGATATTTATTTCCAGCAGGTTACCAACTTAAAATGTCTGTTTATTCAAATAACAACAATTGTTTTAACAGTCTGTTGTATGAAATGACTATAACACTGAAAATTGACTTAGAATGTCAATCTGTTTAACAATTAATATCCCTGACTATATTTGAGAAAAGTGATACATACATTTTCTGAAATAAACCATCAAATATCAAATCCCTGTATTAGAGCCAGTCCACGTTGATGGCAATTAAATGAGATTATGAACAGACCAAAACCAATTTCGGCCGCCATATTGTGGAAATTAATTTCATTTTTGCCAAAAAATATTTTCAAGGCCTTCCTCTAATACCGTGTTAATGAGTAAGAGATACGAGAGCTCTAGAAAGGTCGTTTTTGTTTAGCCTAGTAATAATTTCTTGAGTGGGAATAATAAGGCTGTAGTATCTAGTACTTAGATACAACTTTAATTTTTGACAGCCACTTAATGAAATTCTGGATGCAGTATCACAGAATAACAATTTAAATATTATTAATTTAGGGTAGAAATAATTCAAGCATTTTCATAAGTATGCCATGTCTATGCAAACATTTTTAAGAATAAAATACAAGACAACACCAATATTTCAAAAAATAAAACAAAACCTCTTGACACCCAAAATCATCGATTCCATCCAAATCACAATACAGTCGCATTAAACCATAAAAAACGACAATATACATTGAACAAATTTACTGATGTGCGCAGAAGCATTGTAGCAAATGTATTATTTATGCTTATAACAATAAGCGTTGTTTCTCGGGAGTCGTGCGGTCCCCTTGGGCCTCATTATAAATAGCTTATTGGGCTTTGCTAGTGGTCCAAAGAAGTTGGCGTATATTTCCAGAAAGAGTATAATATTAAGTGTTGGGTTGGATCCGGGATAAAAATATATTTTTTACTAAGTTGACCCTCGAATTCTCAAACATAACTTAACCTTAAGGTCGTGTTCTCGGCGGCAGCGGGCAGCGGGGTGACTGCGGCAGCGGCACGGGAAGAAACGCGTTCAAATGCATGGTTTTATATGGAACTGTTCTCGATGGCAGCGGCGGAGCGAGGACAGTTCCATGTAAAACTATGCATTTGAATGGGCCGCTGCCACCGCCGCCCCGCCGCCCACTGCCGCCGAGAAGACGGCCTAAGTGGTTCTTAAAGTTACTGTCCCTGTAAAACACCTCAATGTGTCAGAGACCAGAGAGCGCGAGCACGATAGACTTGACGTAACTTTATAATTAAGTAGTGTTTGTATATTTGAAGTCACGTATAAGCTGGCAGTAAAGGTATACTTAGGTTTTAATCGCAACCACTTCCCGCTTATTAATATCCTCCTTATTAGTTTTTTTTTTACCTATTTGAATGCGTCGTTAGTCTAGTGGATGCAAGAGCTACTGCTGCAGCATGAAAGTGTTATTGGTTTTTCTCATCAGGAATTTCTCAATAGCAGCTTGAAGTCTGGATTCGTGCTAGGTTGATAGCAATAGGCTCGTCCCATAGTACATGAAACTAAAACATAACTGGCGAAATGTGGATGTACTATAGGTACACCTTTGCCGATACCTTCGGGGAAAAAAAGCGTGGTGTTATGTTATTAACTTTATTTTACTGTATTGTGTATTGTATTTTTATTGTTGTGTATTGTATTGTGTTTGTTTGTAACAAAATATCAACCAACAACTTGTACCACACAAAGTATTGTATCGATCGATAAGCCTCGGTCTGAGAGCCTTATCGTGGTCTAAAACGTCTGTATTTTGTGCCCCGCGCTATAAATTTTCCTCTGGTATAATACTAACATAAGTATTATTGACAATTTACTAAAGTAATGCATATTAATATGGGCCTGCAACCATTTTGAATGAAGGTTCTATCTTTGGGGAGCTATCCAGAGTTAATAAACATATATCTACACCCATGCTATAAAACCTCTATAAAAGTTTCTGAAACAGTTAGCTTATTGCTATCATTACAAAAAACCAGTGTCATAGTAACTATAATATCATCCCAATGAGTGTTAAATAATGTTGTGCTAAATTTCATAAAGCAACTCGAATTTCAAAAAAAGAACATTGTCATACACGCGCGTTTTACTACCACAGCACCGTGATAAAAAAAGAAATCTATAGGTTATTCGAATTCACGTTAGTCGGGTTAGTCGAGAAAACAACATTAAGTCATCTATAAACTCTCCTGCCCTCATCCCAATTTATTTGGGGTCGGAGCAACATGTCTTATTTATTTTTATTTATTTATTCTTCCATACTTTTCTATTAGTAGTTATCTCGGTAGTCACCCCTTTTCTATCCCTATCATCTTTCACACAGTCCATCCATCGTTTCTTTGGTCTTTCCCTACTCTTATAGCCATCCACATTCATACTCAAAACTTTCCTCACGAGATTTTCCTCATGATATTTTCTACATAAAGATGTAAGTCATCTATTTCATCATGTTCAGTTTCACTGGAGTGTAAATTTCGTGTATTCCGAACTAGCTTCGGTCTCCACCGGAGGCGATATTCATGAGCTAAACAGAATCAGGGTTACGATGAATATCTCACACAGTAAAAGCGTCCAGTAGTTACAATCAGAATTTCTAAACTCAAGAGTCAGTAAACGTCTACTGCGGGCTAATTGCGTAACACTTATGCAATGGCAATGCCTTTCATTTTGACAGTTATTGCGTTTATTCACATTCATTGCGTTATTAAAGTTGTAGAACAGGGAGAGTGAATTTTTCAAACGTATGAAGCAATGGATTACGAATTACCTTCAAAAACCTTCGAATTTTGATTGAAAATACGTTACGCAATTGGGGTGCTGGTATAATTAGTACATGGACTTCCTTAGATCACTTTAGTGCGGGAACATTGATAATATTCCCATGATTAATAACTAATTTCCGCGAGCGGTTTCGCCCGCCTGATATCTTTATAAATTATAGGCCATTCTACCTACTTAGTGATAATATAACATTCTACTGGTGAAAGATTTTTAAAAATCGGTTAAGTAATTTTTCAGTTTATCCATTACAAACAAAAATATTAATCTTTTCGCTTTATAGTATTTGTGCAAATAATCGCTGGATCGATTTTGTAATCAGCCTAAAAGTTTAATATAGTATTGAAAAATTAACGCAATCAATATGTCACTGATTACCCGTTCGATAATAATACTCTCATGATATTTATGTGACTGGAAAAAGAAGCCTTTACTCAACACAAAGACAGGAAAATTACACGAGCAAAAACAATAATTATGCGAATTTATCAGTTATTTCAAGGTAATTGAGAATCCAGATAGTCAGAAAAGTATTATTTCTTAAAATAAACTTAACGATGTCCGTAAAGGTAAGTAATAACAAGTTGAAAGCTTCCGGGAGCAACATTGTAATAACTACAGTTGGCTAATAAAACTAAGAAAAGCTAAGAAACTGTTCGCTGCTTCGTTTTACTGCTGTTTTCCTGCCTTTTCAAGATTTTCCTTGTAAATCTGAGAAGAATATTAAACTAAAGGATCTCCCATTTTCAATATATCTTCTAAGAATATAATTTTATAATCTGTGAAAACCCAATTAGATAAATACTAAGAAACTTTTGAAAAATACTTTGCATAATATATCAGACTATATTTTACTATTTTTCTACGCCCTGTATAAGTAATCTATGAGTAACCTATAGAAGTCTGAAACTATTCGGACTTTCTAATAAAGATTCATTACATTAGAAAGTACCTATAAAAGTTCTATGTCCATTTTCACTCTTTATAAAAACCCCTAAAAAAAAATTCCTAATTCTGACTCTTTTACAAGAATTTTATGAGGAATTCACAATTGTCTGGGACCCCAATAACGGAACACTTAAACCATTTAGGAGCTCACCTACATTTCATTGTGAAGAATTTTATTTGTAAAAAAAGGCATACCGACAGACAGAAGAATTTTGATTTTCCTCTTTCAGTTTATGGAAACAAGGAAAATATTTTTGCCTCAAAATTAAAAGGAGATATTATTATTTTCAAGAAAATTTCCAGGAATTTCAGTTGAACCTTTTTATACACAAGAATATTTCTGGAAAAGGATAATTTTAATAAAGAAGCATTCACATCAAATTTTAACAAAACATATGTCACGTTTGTATCCCCTGAAGGGAAAGATATCTCAGTTCATAGTTCGTATACACTATATGATTCCCGTTTTATACAAAAGTAAACGATCTATAGAAACTTTTCCCCTGGCTTTCTAACGACATTAACTAGGTAAACATTGTTGTGATGAAAAACAGAATATCTATGTCGTAATAATTATTATATAATAGTATTAATATGAATATCATAATAATACATAACATAACATCATGCCTTGTTTCTCCGAAGGGTTGGGCAGAAGTGTCCCTATAGCAGGTTCACACACATTTCGCTAGTTTTGTTTTTTAAGTCCCATGTAATAGGGGGCGAGCCTATTGCCATCAACCGGGCCTAAATCCAGACTCCGGGCTGCTACTGATCATAATAATATCAAATAATAATATCAATAATATTATTATGATATTAATATTATTATGCAAAAATCGAGAATTCATCAGGCGATATTATTTTATTTCTATGATACCCCTCGGTATGACTGATTGTCAGAGAGAAAGAAAGAACACAAACACAAAAAAAGAACTCTAGCAAAATAACCCAAATACAAATAATATGTAGGTATTCCAGGAAAAACTAAAATCCTTTGAATTATTTTAATTTATAATATTCCTAAGTACCGCACCGGTCCCTAGGTACATCTCTTTTTTCTTTGATCTACGCGCCGAGCACAAAGGTCAGTTTTGTACCGGACCACTTAACTTTTAGTGTACTTAGTGCCTCGTCCCTATTAAGTTATATTGCTCCGAAAGAGGATAAATTACTCAGACGAACTTAGGTAATGAACTGAGGCCCTTCCTGTACACTTTGAAGAACTAGTTTAATTTCTGGGTGTCACTTGCATGGTAGGGTCCCAGAAATGCGGTTGTCAAATGATATCAGATGCCGACCCTAATATGAGTAGAATCCTACTTCGGGAAGGGTTGGGATGATTGAGGCCTATAATTTGAGGTCTTATAAGCTTTAGACGGAAATGTTTTTTTAAAGCAGTAAGTTGTTTTTTTTTTCTTTTTCATGACATTAAAAACAGACGTGTACCAAGCTAATTTATTTTTATGCGCTGTAATCCTAACCCTAACTAATATTATAAATGCGAAAGTGAGTTTGTTTGTTTATTTATTTGTTTGTTACGCTAAAATGGCTGAACGGATTTGGATGAAATTTGGCACATGTGAATGAAACCGCGAGGCGCAGCTAGTTTTTTTTTTTTTTCAGTTTCCTTCTTTTTCTTGTGGTTAGCAACTAACCTGGCAACAGAATTTGCGCTTATGGGCCTCTGACTTGGCTTCACATGTCGTCAACAAATACAATGAATAAATAAAAATAAAAGAGAGAGAGCAAAACAAGACCACACTTTTTAGTCTTACTAAGACAAGGTTCATAAAATAATCGAAAGTTTATTCACGTGTCTCTCAATCTCTTCATTATTTTTATAATTTAAAATGAGTTCCTACTCGTTCATATATTATCCAATTTCTGCACCAAAACTCTCCCAAGGTCAATCAATATCAATAACACGCAATAACTGCCCTTAACCTTGCAGAAATAAAATCATACAGAGCTACTTACCCGTACCCTTACGCCGAAAAGCATAACCCTGTGGCCACGAGCTACACGCTCAAGCGACTCGCGTCTAGGGGCACCGACGGCGACGGCGGAGAAAAAAATTAAAGAATTTTTCCATCTATAAAATAAATCGTATTATCACGATCTAAAACTTAACAACAAAGGCTTGTTAGAGTGCTCTCAGTTGAATGGCTCCTTAGCTTAGATTATAATGCAACTGAGGAATTACTAACTCATCCAAAATAGTCCATCCCTCGAAATTCCCGACACATAATAGTTCATTTTTTTTTGCAATTAGTTCCCTTTTTGTTTTATATTGTTTTAAATCTGTGAGTCCATAATTGATTTTTGTGTTATAATAATTATTATTATTATTTCAGGCATTCATTTATTTCAGGCGACACGGGCCCATAGAAAAATACCTTAACCTAAACAAACATTTTAATATAAACAAAACTTAAAAACTTGTGTTATTAAACAGCTTAAAACTATGTTAGAAGCACTTCACTTAACTAGCTTGTCCTTGTGCCGTCCTGTGGTACTTATCCGGGGAAGCGACGGAACACCACGTCCTGCGGCCAATAGTCTTCCTCCATGACAAGGGACAAAAAAGAATTCGGTACTCACACCACAAACGCCTTGAAGTTGACGTTGCGGTGCGACTCCAGTAATTGCACCCTCGGCGTGTACGTCGCCTTTTAGCGCACGTACTCTACGGTGTCCTCCGTCTTATTGGTGTAGTGTAGGCGAGAGCTGTACACCGGTGTATTCGGCTTTGCGGCACGCAAGCGTACTTCAGACTCTGTAGGAGCTTTGCCACAGCAGTTCTTGTTTGTCCGCAAACGGCCCTTCTTCTTTTACAGTATCATGAAACCCTCAACATCAGATCCATTCGGCGCCTTTTCTGGCATAGGTTGCATACCTGGAGCGCCTGGGGCACTTGCGGTGACGCTAGCGAAATCCTTTTGTATAAGTTTTCGCCGGGGCTGCAGACACTGGCAGCGGGACGGGCCCTATCCCTTCACATTTACTAACTATCCTAACTGGTTATGTTTACATATATGCCGTGTGGTGGGACCCTGGTGATCTGCTATACAGGTATTCCTAGACACCAGTCTCTCACAAACGATTGTCACAATTTTTCAAACTTGTCTTAATTATAAGATGCCATTGTTTGTGAAGTGAAAAAAAATATTTGAAATTGAATTTGTCTATAACATGCCACGACTCTACAAGTCACCGCGACTGCAACTTGTGGAGCTACAGAAGGAAACGACTGACACGTGCGCGTGTCGCTTGACGAAAGTCGCATCGCTCGAGGCCGTAAACGAACCCTTAACGCCGAAAAGCATAAGCTATACTTACACTTCGGTCCAGAAATTTTACGATCTCCGACCATCACAGCGATCGGTCTAATGGGCCCAATGCTTTCACACTAATTGCTTCATACGACGTTGTATTCAGAACGTTTTACAGTCAGCCTCAAAAAGATATTTACATCGTTAACAATTCATTGGATTGTCTTTTTTTTTTTTTTTTGAGGGTGGGAAATCATCAAATAACTTCTCCCGCTCTGGGCGGAGCGGGAGGGCGTGTCAGACTCTTACTGACTAAAACCCACCCGTGTTCCTTCGGTTACCCTGTTGCCGGGGGCCACGATTTCCCTTTCGGTCTTCTTCGCAACCTCGGCAGGCATCAGCCCTAGTGGACCCCTTCAAATCTGCTGACATCTCTTTGAGGCGCGCGTGGAACACAATCATTGGATTGTCTAAGGTACACTTTATATTCCATTGAGCGGTGGTGGCCCAGTGGTATCGGTCCCGACTAAGGAGTGTAGGTCGTGAGTTCGAACCCAGTCAGACATTTTGTTTATTTAATTTCATCACCACAAAACGGTAAAGGAAAACATCGTGAGGAAACCGGCATGACCTTGAAACAAAAATTCGAAGACATGTGACATGGACACATCCACCAATGCACTAGGCCCCCGTGGTGGATTATGGCCCACTCCCTCTCACAGATGAGGCCTGTGTCCCAGCAGTGGGAACATTATAGGCTGATTATACTATGTTCCATTATAATACTGTATCATTGAGTAGCTACTATGAAGTATCAATGTATAATAAATGTTTTGTGGTTACACATTGATACAATATTATGGAGCTAAAATTGTTGACAGTTAAATGAATTCCTGTCGATGTATTATCATCTTTTTGAGACTGACTGTACTTATTAAGGGACGGCGTAAAAGCCTACTGTGCTAAGTAAAAGTGAGGCGAGATAATCTGTAATGTTTCGACGTTAGTGAAACATGGCGATTTGTGAATCAGGTTTTGTACTGAGAAACCATTATTTTTGGGCGACTGAACTGCAATTAGTTTTGATTTTTAAAAGTGTCTTTTTTATTGCCAGATTTTCCATAACTTAACAATAATTTTATACAATCTTTTTTAATTTTGTCTAATTTTAACTAATTTTATTAATTTCATCAAATTTTGTCTAGTTTTATGTAATTTAATCATTTTTTTATTTTATTTGATGTCTAATTATTAATAGATATTGATCGATAACTTGTATGTGTGATACAAACTGTAAATATATAAGTTAGTTATTTTAATAAATTAAAAAAATATCTAATTAGTTTCCGTGTTTTTTCCTGATTTTCAGTAGTGATTTTACCTTTTTCTACTATAATATTTTATCGGTCGCAAGACTGTTTTCATTTCACAGAAATAAATACCAATTATCACCAAAAAACAAAAACAATAGTAATGGTTTAATGATTTATTCTCTCCAAAGATCTTTCTGTATGGTAGAAAGAAGGTTACAAATTCATGAACTAACTCTAAAGTATTACCTTATGTGTGCCATTGTTCTAAATACGAGACAGAAGACGTAAAACTCTGACCAAACTGAATCGAATACCGGACGCGGGATAAAATTCTCTCGCACTGATTGTGTCGCGTGACTTCTTAATTAATAAAACAATCGACGTGCACAGTGGCGTCCCGCATCCCGCACAGGATTCACTTCAGAGTTCCCAGAGCTTAATAAGCCTGTACAAAAACAAAATTTACTGCAAGCACTAAAATACCAAGTACACAACATAAACATAAGTTTCATTTAGGACGTAAAGATACACAAATTACAGAATCAGTTTCAGTGAACGCCTCTTAGCTCTCGTACTAACGAGCAATTTTTATTCGCGCACTGGATTTTCTTCACACTGTCGAGACCTGCGGGATATACATTTAATTTTGACAACTCGTCAACAAACATTGCAATATTTACGTTATGGAGCAGATAAAATTTTCAATCATATGATGCAATAGATTAGGAATGTGTTTCGCAATTTGGGTGCTGAAAATCCAACAGTTTATTTTTCTCACTCGCTGTGATGCACTCTGTTGAATTCTCAATGCTCGGTTCAACACCGAGAGTTGAAAATTCAGTGCGCGATAAAAAATCGTCGCGTTAAAAAATCGCATGTGCAACCTGGGCTTCTTGAATTATATGAAGAACATAAAGTAGATTGAAAGCAGACAGATATATGGAAGACATAACTCTGCTGTGGTATGTTGCAATGTTTGTCATTTTAAAGGATGCCGAGTTTTGCAATAAAGTTTGGATGTAAATCTCTGTGCACTGAATTGAAAAATAGCGGTGTGCAGTGAACACCTTTACTGCTGAATGTAGTAGTCGACGCTTCAACCATTTAAAACAAGTTTTTTTTTTATATTTCATGAGTAAAAATAAATCCATTCAAATACTAACGTATTTTATTTATGGAAATTATGAATGATTAATTTACCCCAAAAGCCTGAAAATGATACCCGAGCCAGTTACTTCTTAGCTGTGCCAATTTATTTTCCTTCTTCTTCATTTCTTTCTTTCTTTAAAAGATGTGACAGCCTGCATCTGACAGCTTTTGATACGCCAAACAACGAAAGAAATCCCAAAATCCTAAACGAAAGTAAGTATGTTTTTTTTTTTGTTGTCTTCAGTCAGTTTATAATATTAAAAAGCTCATGGATCATGATATTAAAATGAGTGTTTACTTATGTATTCATTCAACGACTTATTCACTAAGACATACACAAACAAATATCACATACAGTTTTAGGAATTGTGAATTCCTTACTTACACAAGTGCACAGCACTAACAGAGAAATTAATAGTGCGTGAAATATGTCGTTAGTTGAATTACATATGAGTTATAAAATAAAGTAGAATTTAGATTTTTCTTTATTTTGTCTTAGGCAGCCATTATTTTAGTTTTATTTATTTCATATATTATTTGAAATACAAAAATAAAAATAAAAACAAAGTATATTAAAAAAAGAAGCAAAAATAATGTCTGACTAAGAAGGAAATGTAAGTAAATACAATAATGAACAGGCGACTCGTGTTGCACAGACGACTCAAAATTCTGAGCTAGTTAGAATTCTCGATCGTTATAACATCAGAGGGCACTACTTACTAAATACCATCATCGTCATCTTCCTGCCCTTGTCCCATGTTACGTGAGGTTGGCGCAACACGTTTTCTCTTTCCATTCATTTCATACCTTACTAAAGCCCAAAAACTAGTAATTTCTTGGAAATCTCTGTAGACGAATTCTGACTGCGACATCTCTAGCAACTAACTTTGTGTTTGAACTAAATTAGCTTCATGTCTTCGCTCTTTGCACTTACTTTATTGTTAGTTTCAAGGATGAAATAAATACTTTCAGCTACTATGTACATTATTTTATTGAAAAAGTAATTTTCGTCACACTTGGTAAATACAATTCCGTTTGTGTGTGTGACAATACTTAATCACTCAACATTTTATTGCTAATGACAGCAAACATTTCTTAATATTAGAGCCACCTCTCGAAGCGTGGCCGGATGTGGGGAGGATCTTTATCCAGCATCATCTTTCTGCCCTAGTCCAATGTTGATACGTTATCTTCCAATTTCTCCTATCAGCTGTCACTTACTCCTTCAATAACCGACTTCAAAAATAGAAGACTTGAAGTACGACTTGTTTTTTTTTTTATTTGTTTACTTCTATATTTTCTAAAATTTTAGACCGATTTTGAAAATTCTATTTTGATTTGGTAGAACAAGCCTTCACAGTGGTCACTTATAAATTTTAAGAACTTTGCTTCGGTAGTTTTTGAGTTAGCTTCAATAATACGTATTTTTTCCATTAAGTCTATGTGGATGATGTTATCATAAAAATAAGTTCCTATCACTGTTGTTTACTTAACAGGTAGTTGTATTCCAATTTGTGTGGGGTAGGTACCACAACTGACAAAGTGAAAAAAAAAAAACATTTACAAAAAAAAAAACAATTCCAAAAATAATACTACAAAGTGAATAATAACTTTAATTTCGGAAGTCAGTAGCAAAAACCGAAAATTCAAAACTAAAGACACCGACTTCCGCAATTAAAGTTATTTTTCACTATATTTTTTTTTTTTCTTTTTTGTAAAATGTTTTTCCTTTCATTATAATTTCATCCCTCTCACAATCCATCCATATTTCCTTTGAACTTCTTCTGCCTCATCCATCAATATTCCTATTTATCACTCTTTTATTTACATGCATTTCATCTCTCCAGATCTTTGCCCGGAACTGGAACAATGAAAGGAACAAAATACCAGACACGATCAATTTCTTTATCAGGTATATAATATTATTTTCGAATTTCCGTACAGCAACTGTTGCCAGACCTTCCGATAGACCCCTTAGAAAAAACCAGCCAGCCAACATATTGTTACATAAATAGCTCCGGCCTTCGTGACCTTTCCTCCCTGTCAATACATAAATGATTTATATAATAATAGCTTTTGCGCGCAGCTTCACCCGCATGGAGGTCGGAAATTATCCCACGGGAATGTACTAAGTTCCCGCGGGATGGCCCAGTGGAAACGACCGCGACTTACGTGTTGTAGGTCGAAGGTAACCCAGGCAAGCACTTTACTTTGTGTAAATTATTTCATCACCACTGCTCTCAAAAAGGTAAATGAAAACGTCGTACAGGGCCCACGTGGTGGACGGCCCACTCCCTCTCATAGAGAGGAGGCCTGTGTCCCAGCAGTGGGAACATGATTTGGGGCTGATTATGCTTATATGATATGAATGTACTACCCTAGGTCACGGTCAAATTTAATTGAAATCCATTCTGCCATTAAGACACGCACAGATAACAGACGGACAGACAGAGTTACTTTCGCATTTACCATATTATTAGTACATATATTGAATACTATGAAATGTGCTGTACGTTATAAGATATTAAAGGGCCACTTCAGAACATATTTCTAGGCAACCTTTTATCATCCCTGTGTCAGATTCTAGCGTCGATTTGTTATCTTTTGAATGATGAAGAGGGTCTAGTGCTCTACTGGCAGATAGTCGAACTGTATCTAGTTTTCATTGTACACAGCTTTTGACACAAAATGAAACTAGCTTATTACGCACTTTACTTGGACAAAATACCAAAGCTTGAGCAATGAATGGTGCTGATTTTAGACCGTAATGGCTAAACTATCTCATATATTTTTCTTTTACATAACACATAACATAACATCACAACTGTATGCCCCGAAGGGTTAAGCAGAGGTGCTAAGTACACCCACATTGCGCCAGTTATGTTTAAGTCCCATGTAATAGGGGGCGAGCCTATTCCCATCTACCGGGCACAAATCCAGACTCCACGCTGCTTCGCTGCTAGTTCAAAATCAAATTCGTTGCTAATTTAATTGTGTAATTTATTATTTTTATAACATTGATTTTACATTCTGTGATTATTTAAACTCACACACAAACTTATTAGTATTATTTGTTAATTTTTTAGGAATATCGTATGCTCTTACAATGTTTGTAAATATGTGAGCACCATGCATGTATCACATACAAGGTTGTCCCATAAATAATGTCGGTTAGGAATATGAAAATTCAAAAATAAAAATCAAGTTAAGGAAACGTCTTTTAATATTTAAAGTATAATCCTTGATGTTGTATAACCTTCTCCCATCTGTCAGCTAATTCTCGAAAAGCTTGATAGAAACAATCTTTATTTTTAGACGCAAAAAATTCAGTCACCGCAGTGTCGACTTCCTCAATACTTTGAAAATTTCTTCCACGAAAAAATTGTGCCATTGATCGAAAAAGATAATAATCGGATGGTGCTAGGTCGGGACTAAACGCGGGGTATGGTAGCAGTTCAAGGGCTTCTAATTCTTTAATTTTTTCCTTGGTCCTTTTTGCGGTATGTGGCCGGGCGTTATCTTGCTGCAGCAGTGCTGCTTTTCGATTTATCGTGGAGGGATATTTTTCCTTCAAAATTTCATAAACCTTTTCTTATTGACAGTATGTATCGGAATTGATAGTACGCCCATCAGGAACCAGCTCATAATAAATCAGGCCCTCGTAATTCCACCAAACACATAACAAAACTTTTTTTTCAAAGCGTTCTCTTTTAGGTACTGGTTTAGGCAGTTAGCATTTATCTAACCATTGCCTTTGCGTATTTGGATTATGAAAATAGATCCATTTTTCATCAGAGGTTATAATTTTTCTTAAAAATCTTTAGGAAAATTAAGCAACTAACGACACACTTCAATCCGAAACTGTGCTTGTTCTTCGTTCAAGTCGTGGAGTACAACTCTACAACTTTTATTTACCTTACCCAACGTGATAAGATGTCGATGTACTATGGATTTTGAAGGGCCAAGTGTATTTGATAACTGACGTGTATTAGTGCACGGATTGCTTTCGACAGTATTTTTTGTTTTTTCAATATCCCATACTACCGGTCGCCCAGGACGCTCTTTGTCTTCGAGTCTTAAATTGCCACTATAAAAGCGTTTAAACCATCGCTGTGCTGTGCGTTCATTTACCCATTCTTCACCTTCTATTTCACATATTCTTTTTGCTGCTGCAGCTGCTGTATATTTTTGTTTAAAATAATGACGTAACAGTACACGAACTTCACTCATTGTAATTAGTTTATACTTACTTATAAAAGCTTCTAAAAATATTTTTACACGCAATTGATGACATTGACAATAGAAATAATTTACTGCGACACAGCTCACATAACTACACACATCAAAAGTGTCTAGGGATCAAGCATTTTTATGCGGATTTCTTGAGATTGAGATGTGGCTTTGTAATAAATTTATGATTATATAAATTTATATGGATCCTTTTTGGTGCATTTCATAATTTGAAACAGGAACTGTTAACCAAATTCGAGTAAAAGATGAAAATCAGCTGTTAATATTTTCCCTATAAAAACATACAACGCATTGAAGACATTATTAGTGCTACTGTTTCCCTACTACTGATTAAAACCAACGTTATTATGGAGCGGCGACGTCATTTAAGCAGGGAAGAAATGCTCAGAGCCGTGGGAATGATAGAAGCTGGTTCCCGGCAACGTACTGTGGCTTTAGCTCTGAATACAAGTCAGAGTGTTATCAGTCGACTTTGGACACGTTACCGAAGCACTGGTACCGTGGCTGAGCGCCATGGAGGACGGTATCGCTGCACCACACGGAGACAAGACCGATACATTCAAATCTTAACTCGAAGAGCTCCAACAATAACCGCCATGATGTTAGCCGTGAGGCTTCATCACTCTTCAGGGAACTTAATTAGCGACCAAACAGTCAGAAACCGCTTGCATGAAGTGAACCTTCATTCCCGAAGACCGCTACGGGTACCACCTATAGCAATGCACAATCGTAGGATTCGATATCAATGGGCTCTTGAACACAGAAATTGGGCAGAAGAACAATGGCGTTTCGTGTGCTTTTCTGATGAGTCTCGTTTTGGTATGAGACCGGATACAAGACGTATACGACACTGGAGAACCCCTGGACGCCAACAGCGATTAAAATCCTGCCAGGAAGTCCATCCTTATAGTGGTGGAACCATCATGGTATGGGCGGGTATTTGGATCGGCGGAAGAACTGAGTTGATTTGGATCAGAGGCAACCTCAACGCTCAAATTTATGCTGAGACGATTGTATCTGACGTCATCGTTCCTCTACAAGTGCAAATCGGTCCCTTATTTCAGTTAATGCATGATAATGCACGACCGCACACCGCAAGAGTTGTAAGACAGACTCTCGCCGCAGCTAACATCAATGTCCTGCTCTGGCCTGCTCAGTCGCCAGACTTGAACCCGATTGAGCATGCATGGGATATGCTACAGAGAAGAGCTCTGCCGAATATGGAGGGTATCCAGTCGCAAGAAGACCTTTTTTTGTTGTTGCAACGAACATGGGCGGCCATTCCACAGCGTGATTTGGATGAACTCATTTTGAGTATGCCAAACCGATGTTCTTGTGTTGTTAGTGTTCGCGGTAGAAACACGGATTATTAATTGTTTAAGTTACCCAATAAAATTTTAAAGAAAACTGTTATTTCAGTCTTTTTTTCGAACTTTAATGTTAGTGGTTCAAATGTCAAAAATCCCTTTATTAGGAAAATGGCAAATTTCTTTATTAATGCAAAGGTGACTTGGTTTATCGTTACTGTGACAAACGAAAACACTTTATTTGATGAATCCTTAAAGAAAATTTTAATTAATATCAATCAGGAGAAAAGTTATTGCAAAAATATATGTTGATCCCTAGACACTTTTGATGTGTGTATCACAATATTATGAAATAGGTGACGACATGTTCGAACATGTAGAAACCGACATTACTTATGGGACAGCCTAATAATTAATTTATCTGTCATTGCCTCATTTTTAATTCTTTTTACCTATTGTGGTATAGTAATCTTATCCAGGTGCATCGTCTTCACATATCATTATATTAATGTATACAAAATATTGTAGAACAGTTTACTAGAGTAACGGTGGAGTTTCTTGTCCATTATTCTACATACGAAAATGACGTTTTGGAAGGGGCGACTAGAATCAATTCATATTTTTTTTGTAAATTTTGACGTTTAAAAGTGCCTTTTATGTGCCTAATTGAAATAAATTATTTGACTTTGACTTTTCGCTACTGAGAAATTTCAGATAGAAAAACCCAACATAACTACTTCTACATGAATCCAGCCTTTATTAAGAGGTACAACAGCGAACAACATTATATCTGAAAATAGCTTGGCAAGCGTTCATTAATGTGTGTTAAATCACTTTATGACGGCCCAAACGAGTTTGCTACGTACCTGACTGGATATTAAGTGTGAAGTACAACATAAACCAACAATCTTGACCTCTCAACAAATAAAAGGCTCCGTGCGTGAGGCAATAAAAGTAATAAAAATATATTTCAGAAATATTACGTGCTACAAACATACATGTACCATGTTGTGTACTCAGAACAACGCAGTAAAAAATGTTAGGCCTTCGGCCCGACAGCAAAATGTTTCTGAACTAATAGCATAACAGATTTTAAAATGGAATTCATCATCAGTTCACATTAACAGCACATAAAAGTGCCATAATTATGGAAATGGTCAACATTTTTATAATAGTGAGAGCCGTCAACTAAATATAACACGTTAATATTATGATCCTTAAATAATATTATATAAATCAGCCTGTAACCATCCCAGAGCAGGGTAAATATCTGCAAGAAACCTAGTGCAGAGAGAGTACTAGTGTAGATTTCAAACCTAGATAAACCATTGGGCTACATGTAATAGTTAAAATACATGTTCATTTAATAGTTGAAATACATGTTCTCCCTTACATTCCAACGGCAAATATAAGTTTGCACGTAAAATATTGATAGATTTACCATGTTATTTTAAGACCATAGACTTCTTATAGGTTTTCCTGTAGTCTATTAGTAAAGAACCATTCTCAGTATGTTTGTCAAAATTTTAGGCTCAGTAGTTTCGGAGATAAGGGGGGAATAGTTAATTGTCATCTACTTTCTTAAATATCTTTTATTTTTGTTCAGTTTAAAATTTTAAAAAAATATTATTTGAAATTCTCGCAACAAGCCCTTTCATTTGATATGTCACTTTAACTTTCTTACTGTTAACTTTCTTATTTACCCCCAAAATTATATTCAAAATTCATTTATTTACGTTACATATTCGTGTTTAGGTGACATAAATACATATGTGTACCAAATTTCAACTTAATCGGTCCATTCGATTTTGAACAAATTGGCTGAAAAAGACGGACAGACAGACAAACACACGAGTGGTCCTATAAGGGTTCCGTTTTTTTTCCTTTTGAACCCAAAAAGAAATTGAAAACTGAGGTGAAGTGAACTTGAAGTGAGCTGTCATTTGTGTACATCCCTAGCATAAGGTGAAATGGCAGCTACAAACAAACAGACAAACATTCTTTAATTGTTTTTTTTTTTTTTTTGTTATGAGTACCATTTATACTTTTCCATGCATTTAGTAAAAAGCTGTTATTTTGACATTAGAAACAGACACTTCAACTTTATAACTACACTCACTATGTCTTCCTTCGCTGAAAGTCAGTGGTGACTAATTAATAATAGCTTGCAAAGTCACTTTAAAAGAACCTTTTCAAGAATTTAGAACAATCCAGGTCTCAGGTACGCAACAGTATCCTGGTTACCGCTGAACTCGTTGAAAGTACTCACAGCGCAACTTAGTCGAGGATCAAGTAGTTTTGATACTGTTTATTGTTCGTACTAGCTGTGTGTCGGGGGAGCGAGCGTTTATTAAGTAGTTTCAATTTACTTTGCGTTGGGGCTATTCAGTGTTCAAAGGAAATATGGGTTTTCATATCACATGAGTTTTGGGGAAAATTCTGTAATTTAAAGTGACGGCTACTCTCAGTATCTCTTCATACAGGTAACTTAATTCAAAATACTTTAACAATATAAGTTGGACTACTACCTACTAAAATCATACAGGGGTCTTTTTTGGCTCATATTATTGACCGACCGAGCGAAGCGTCTCTGCTTAGTGTCTGGCCGCAACACGGTGACACTGCAGTGGATAAAAAGACACAGCGGATTGTTAGGTAACGACGCAGCTGACGAACTTGCTAGACGAGGATCCTGAGCCTATCGTACCCATCCCCTTCAACCAATTACGCAGGTGACTACAGGAGTTCACCCACACACAAGTGGAGAACTGGTGGACCTCAATACCAGGCTGCAGGTAGCCCAAGGAAGCAGGACAAGAATCCAAGGATAACAGGCTAACCAGGCGTTTATTACGCCTGGACAGGAACGGCCTACGCCTGATGACGGGAACCATCACGAAACACTGCTCGCTAAACAAACACGGACAGTCCTCTGTATAGGGCGTGCATGGAGGCTGAGGAAACCGTCACGCACGTGCTCTTTGAACGCAGAGGCGTCACCCAGATTAGAACAGAAACCCTCGGGTCACCCAGATCTTTCACAGATATTCTGAACAGACCAAGAGTTTTAGTTAACTTCTGGAGAGAGGTGGGCTGATTGGAATAACCACCAAACGGCCGCCATGGCCCACGCACAATGGTCCACCTGACGGACTAAGTGCGGAAACCAAACCCCAAAACATAACATAACATGTCTGGCAAAAATTGCTTTACAACCGATTTGGACGAAACTTAGTATACAGTTTTTACAACTTTATATAATTTTTAACCGTCGGGGATTTTTTATTGGAGGGGACTTCCTCTAAAAAGGGGTAAAAAGAGGACTACTGGTTATCTCCGCCTTATTAGATCCTATTTCAATGTTTTTTATTTTTATTTGAAAGGTATGGTACGGTATACATTGCTCAGCTCGTCTAGGCATTGTATAGAATATTTCATCTATCGTTTATCATTATATACCCTACCTAGTCAATGTATGTAATACCTCGGTATTGTATAGAATTCCATAAGAAGATTAGCCATAGTACGTAGAAGTTTGAAGGACAAATAAAAAATCTTTTGTTAACTCAAAATCAACTTTACTAACACGAACAGTATTGTATATGAAAATAATATGAAACATCTCTGAACGCTTAAGCATAAATTATTAAAACGGTAATAATTGAGAGGTACTAAACTTTGTACTCAATCAGCCTAGCCTTTTCCCAACTATGTTGGGGTCGGCTTCTAGTCTAACCGGATGCAGCTGAATACCAGTATTTTACATGGAGCGACTGCCTATCTGACCTCCACAACCCAGTTACTGAGTAACACGATACCCCTTGGTAAGACTGGTTGTGAGAATTTTGGGCTTTTGACAACCCCCAACGACTAAATATTGTACTAAAAGTATTATAATCAATCTGAGGTTAACTTATAGGACTTTGTTTTTCTAAAGTAATTGGGGTGTAGTAGACTTTGTACTGAACATAAATGTTCAAATAAAAAGGTTAGGTATTTATTTGGTCTTTAGCTGCATCCGGTTAGACTGGAAGCCGACCCCAGCATATAGTTGGGAAGAGGCAAAGTAGATAATGATGAGCTAGGAAGACTTAAATTGTTATCAGTACTTGATCCGTTAAAGTCTCAAGTTGTTTAGTTCTAACTTACAAGTGACTTTGACTTTGACTCGCTACTGAACCCAAGCACTTATGTGACTAAACTTGCAACCGCATAAGACTAAGAATGTGGTAACGTGAATGAGCGAGGTGTACAGCGTTTTTCTTGACTTTGCTTGATTCTTTTGATAAAATTGTTTATCTAAACTTCTAAACTAATAATCCTACTGATATTATAAATGTAAAAGTTTGTGAGGATTGATGAATGGATGTGTTACTCTTTCGCGCAAAAACTAATGGACTGATTTGGATGAAATTTGGCACACAGATAATTATAACCTGGATTAATACACAGAATACTTTTTATCTCGATAGTCCCACAGGATAGAGACTTTTGCGGATGAAACCGGTACGGCTAGTAAATATTATGAATGACGAGTGGAATAGACTACAACTTTAGTCTAGTGAGGTCGTCCTCTTTTGAACCAAAAGCGAATACTTGGAATAAATTATGGTCAGTAGACTGATGAACGCAGAACTCAAAACATAAAATGGTATGATATAATACCGACTCTGATATGACAGCCTTGTTGGTCTAGTCGTCGTTAACGCGACGCGAGTTCGATAGAGTTTTATGCCCGTTCTTCTCCATAAATGTCTACGTTCTGGAATGGGCAACTCGCTTCAACTTTCTAATTGATTCTTTGACAATTCAAAAGTGCCTGTAAGTGGTTTAATTGAAATAAATGCTTTGAGTTTGAGATCTCCGGGTCGGACAAAGTGTTGTTAGGTTTTATCGTTCGGAATATCTTTATTTAGCGGAGAGTCTGGATTTGTGCCAAAAGTGTGCCAAATGTGTGTGAAATTTTATAATTATATTCAAACTTTACAATTCACTAGGTAACACCATAATATCTTTCAAATTACTCCTGGTTAAAATCACAAAATTATTATGAAACAGAGAAACTTGTGGAAGGGTAAAATACTCATCACTCCCTCACGCACCCAAACAAAACCACACACAACACACAAACACTACAAACACCCCCTCGCACACCCTATTAACAATAACCCATACACACTCATTCACCCTACACTCATCACATTAACTCAACGTCAAAGTATATCCCAAATCCTGTACTGTTTATTTTATTCATTTTTTTTTTGTTTTTATTATTAATTAACGAAATCTAAATTAACTAAATTACCTTTTTCCATGGAACATCATTCCATTCTGTATCTGGAAAAGGGCGTTGCTAGCTGCGCTATAATTTATACTTTTGCAGCTATCATCGTTTTACTTCTACTTAGTCTTGTGTTATTGTTCCGAAATAAACTTTTTATTATTTTATTATAAATCTCACCCATTGGTGAGATTTGAGATTTTTTGTTGAGATTTTTGTTTTCAGTTTGGCGGCAGAAAAATATAGGTAAGTGATAGGTAGTCGTTGCTACTTCGGATAAACTCTTGCACACACACAAACTTATAGTAGCAGAATCACTTACTGTTTTTTAAAGGGGTAGTTAATTTTAAGTAAACTCAAATATTAATGGCTAAATAATAACAACCACACGGGTCGATAGAAGGTTAAGCTACGCTTGCCGCGGTCGTTACGTGGATGGGTGACCATCAAGACCCCTCCGTGCCTTGGAAAGCACATCAAGCCGTTGGTTTTGGCTGCCATTCGGAGATCTCTGACACCCGTAAGGTAGTAGAAGCCCAAAAAGTCTGACAACCAGTCTTATCAAGGGTATTGGGGTTGCGACGGTCAGATAGGCAGTCGCTCCATGTAAAATACTGGTATTCAGCTGCATCCAATTAGACTAGAAGCTGACCCCAACATAAATTGGAAAAAGGTTAGGCAGATTTTTACAAAGTAATAATAAAATCAATTAATTTAATAGAACAGTTACGTTAGCGAGGTAGGTTCAGAAGATCCTACCTCGCTAACGTAACTGTAAAGAAAAACGATAACTGACTGATAAGAGAAAAGTAGAAACTTTTCTCTTATTCAGAACTAGTGACCTCGTCAAAATCTATAACATAATTTAGAAGAACAACGCGGACCTACAGATAAAGGCGGAAAGCGACTTTGTTTTATAATACTTATGTATAGATATAGAATAACATAAAACAAACTTATCTCAACATAGAGCAGTTGCTCTACATTGACTAAATAGACAATACATAGAGTAAACAAGTAAATAAAAGTAATGCTTCGTAGAGAGCGCTCTACGATAGAGTCCTTGACTTAAGTATTGTATGAAGAGTTTGTATTAAGAGATGTTACAGAAAAAATATGTTTTGCGTACTGAATGTGGTGTCGGTTAACAGTAAGTCGTGTTTACTTTTTCTACTCTCTCGTTTGTCTGTTATGATTTTTTTTTTCTGTATCACGTCGTTATTTCAGATAATGTTATTAACCTATTAACTAATGATATAAGTTACACGGAATTACCAATTTCTGAAATTGCAACGAAATGCTGAATTGCATAGTTTTAAAAGGTGTAGGTGAAAAATTATTATGTCAAATGCCAATAACAACGAACTACGATTACTCATCCATTTTTCATTTTTGACGAAGAGTGTAAAATATAGAGATTAATAGGGATTTATTTAATAAAAAACGAAGAAAAAGTAATACATTTATAAAAAGCAAACAATTTTTAGTAAGAAAATGCTATTATAGTATAAACTAATATTTAAATGACAAAAAATAAGTGTTAACATTTACATATGGCACTTATTTTTTGTCATTAAGTATTAATACAATAAACAATATATTATGTATAAAAAATCCCTAAGATGATAATTTATGATTTCGTTCAGAAGACTGATAAGCTAAGTTTTTCAAAGCTTCCTCTCTCTAATTTACCACATAAGTACACATTGTGGAATACAAATTAACTATTGTCTTCATAGCAAAACGTAGGTACTAGTGGAGCATAACAGAAGAAAAAAAAACATATTAAAGAAACACTCCGTTTTGTATTAAAAGAGTCGTATTTTACGCCGCTAATGATTTGCTAACCGCCAAAGTCCCAAAACTAAAACTTCACCATTTCTTAAAACTTCCGTCAGGGATATTTACTTACTTATATCGAAATTCTATTAAAACTGAAACAAAAGCTCCGCTCACAAGTCATAAAATCCGATACTTTTCGCCATTAAGTACAGTTTCTTAAGCTCACCATTAGTCAAAACTTTTTTAATTGACCCGCTTCTGAAGTAATTCGTTATACATCTTGTTAATTAATATACAGATTCGATGAAAATTTGATTCCGAGCTGGGACAATTGATTTTTCGGAGTTTCTTTGACGTCCATTTCAATGTGAAAATTACAAAAATGAAGTTGTTAATAAAAATTAATAGCGACAAGAGGTAAATTGCTCGAAGGACCTTTTGTTTTAGCACAGTTAGCAAATATTTTTATATCACGCTTGTATTTTCTGAAGGGTTAAGCAGAGGTGCACTGTAGAACACCCAAATTTCGCCAGTTATGTTGAACACACATAAGTCACACTCTGTGAAACTTTCAAGTACCTAGTACAGTTCAGAAGATACCGTTACAGATGGATGGACGGACAGCGGAGTCTTAGTAATAGGCTCCCTTTGGGTACGGAACCCTAATAAGCCATACACCAATACACAACCAAATGGAAATTTGACAAAATTAAAGCAAAGTTAAAAAAATAATTTTCTTCCACATAGCAATTTATAACTGCCATGTTAGCCTGAACACACTGCCCGTGTACAAGGTTTATGTACATGACATTAATAAGTATATTTTTCTTTTTATTACGTATAGTTCAGGTGACACTTTGATATTATATAAAAAGGACAGCATTATATCTTAAAATGTTCTTTTGATGGCTCCTCAAGCGTACGTTCACGGGACGTAAACGTGTTACGTGGCGAACCTTTATGTTCTCTTTAGATTGTTATGTAATACTTATATTTTTACGTAAAAATAAAAAATAAAACGATGTGTGATGATGACACGTTGAGTGATGCTTCTGTCATGTTCTGTTGCCGGCTTCTTGCTTCTTACCAAATATACGGTGGATTTTATAATTGTTTTGATTGAAATCATCATCATCATCATTTCAGCCGAAAGACGTTTATTGATGGACATAGCCCCCCCAAGCATTGTCAGTTCGACTGGTTTTGTGCTTCTCGCATCTAACGGATTCATACGGTCTTTACAAGTGCATCGGTCCATCTTTTGGGAGTTCTTCCAAAGCTACGTCTTCCGGTACGTGGTCGCCACTTCAGAACCTTTCGGCCCCATCGCCCATCTGTTCGGCGAGCAATGTGACCTGCCCACTGCCACTTAAGTTTGGCAATTCTTCGATTATTCTTCGGTTACCATGGTTCTCCTCCGGACCACTTCATTTCTGATTGAAATAGAACAAAATTGTTTCCAGATTGTTTCAATACATAAGCAGGTTTGGACCTGCTGTTTAACCTGTGAAGGTTAAACGCAAGTTGAAATGTTCATAAGTGGCTTAAAATATTATCTACCTACAGCTAGGTTACATAGGTGTTAGATGCCCAAAATCCCAAACTGGACACTTGGTCTGTATATTGGGGCTTGAGATTTATAGAGGAGCTCGTGGCTTAGTACTAACAGCTGCATGGGTCGATCAAACAGGTTAAGCAACGCTTTCCATTGTGACCATTTCTACACAACGAGACTTCTCCGTGCCTCGGAAAGCACGATAAGCCGTTGGTCCCGGCTGTCATTCGTGGATCTTTGACAGTCGTTACGGGTCGTCAGACAACCAGTCTTACCAAGGGGTATCGTATTACCCAATTACTGGGTTGCGGAGGTCAGATAGGCAGTCACTCCATGTAAAATACTAATATTCAGCTGCATCCGGTTATACTAGAAGTCGACCTCAACATAGTTGGGTAAAGGCTAGGCAGATTGAGTTTTATAGTTACTTTGAGTCATGTATAAGTAACCTATTCTCCTTCTCTGTTTATTCCTCTCATTAATATCTCACTTTTAAAAATTATAGTCCAAATTCGTAGAAATAATACCAGCAACTTCTGATATTATTATTAGTGAATGAAGTTATTTCAAAAGCACTGCAAGGATGAAAAACGCCTTCTCAATAAACCAGTATCTCTGTCTATTGGCTTCCTTTTCACAGCTAGATACCAAAGCCATTAGATTCAAAATAGCAGATTGGAACCTGAATACCTGAAGAAGGAAATTGCGTTTTCAACCCGGGAGATTAAAATTTTTCACCTAATATAAATCGCCTTCTACAAAACTTTTTACTTTATGCCAAAGTAAATGCATCACCGGGGGAGCTACAAAGTTGTGTACCACTTCTGAATGATAATTGATGCTACCCGTTGGGTATGATTCGGCATGATTCGGCCCAGCTGGGTAGTAAAATCTAACATTATACAGATATACCTGTGTTCGGGAAAAGCCGCTTGTCTTAGCTCGAATTGTGCCCGGTCGACCCGAACAAGATTCAGCGAGCGTAGATGCCGATCGGCATAAGCTGAATGAAAGCCGAATGCTATGTGTAATTATTTCTTCAGGTTGTCTTTGTAATACTGCTGAATTAAATGTCGGGACCCGAAGAAGAATGTAGCACTCCTTACATTTTGTACCTGACCCATTGGCCTTTACATTACGATATGAGGAAGCGGACGTCGTGAATGTAGTAGGTAGGTGCATATCTGAAATATTCATGTCACATAAAAGTTAGTAACCCAGTTTCGTGCACGTTTCCCGAATCGTTACAATTGCATTGCAACGAGTTCAAGATTAGCTTAGCATTTACTAATCACCTACGTGATGTTTGTAAAAAAAAATCCCATAGATGCGTTGGTTATAATGAAGATCCGTGACGTAATAATGGTAACCCACGCAGTTATGTTAGTGGGCGTCATTTTACAGCAAAAATATCAACAACAAATAAAGTACCCATTATGTTTAATACTTCCCCATAAAACAGCCATCATCACGACAAAAAACGGCCAATCAAAGTAAAAAAGAACTTATCCACAGGTGAACGATGTCTTTTGTTCATAATATCTCCATGAAGCCCCACCATTGTGTACTTATTGTTGGTTATTATTAAAATTCAAAATACATTCTTTTCTTTGGTCCTTTTGTTCGCCGTTTTGTAAAGAAGGACCAAAGCGATATGAATAATATCAGTGAGTAGATCATCTCTCGGCTATTTGTAGGCTGAAATCTTAAAAATGTATTTACTCTTTTATTATTAAGTTACTAGGGAAATTGAGCCGTTTCGTCTTTGTTACTGGTAAGGGATGGGCGTTTGAAAGCCTTGTTCTTTTACAACCGCAGGGTATTTTTGGGGAGTCTTCTCAACAACAGATTAGGGGCAATATTATTTGAACGTAACCCGTGTGGAATACAGCTCTACCTTTTGGCCGTAGGTGTCTTCTTGCACTGAGACTTCCTCGTTGGTCTAGTAGTCGCTACGGGTTCGATTCCTAGATCGGGCAAAGTGTTATTGCGTTTTTCTATCAACAATTTCGCAGCAGCAGCTCGGAGTCAGGATTTGGGTCCGGTTGATGGCAACAGGCTCGCCCCCTATTACATTGGACTTAAATATAACTGGCGAAATATGGGTGTACTTACTATAGGTACAGATAGTGGCATCCACGAAGACGCGCCCCACCCTAAGATTACTGTACTGTAAGCTTTACTTTAGTATGGATCGGAGTGGAGTGGGGCGCGTCTATACAAAACATAATAATGGTTTGTGGTTAAAATAAAATCAAAATTACCACCATAATAAAACCCAACATCACATCTGATTTGAGCTGACCTGATTAAACTTAAAACCTAATAAAGTAATTCGACAAAGTTCACTTAACTTTTCAAATGAGATTATTAAGTGATAAAAACTCCTTCTTGCCGGATTACCACCATGGGATCTGGAGGCAAAGGTCCTCGCGCACATTTGGGAGTGGCGCGAGGAGGCGAAACGCCGGGGCTTAACTCCGCTGCCGCGAGAAATCGCGGCACAGCGGACAGAGCTCCGGCGGGATCTCATGGCGTCATGGAGAGTGCGATTGTCGCAACCCAGCGCTGGAAACGCCACAATTGCGGCGATAAGTCCCCTCTTTGAGGAGTGGCTAGAGAGGCGCCACGGCGTCCTCACCTTCCGCCTGACGCAGGTCCTCACCGGACACGGCTGTTTCGGGAGGTTCCTGCACAGGATAAGGCGGGAGGAAACGCCCGGGTGTCACCATTGTGTGGATCGCCCGGAGGACACGGTGGAGCATACGGTGGAGGTCTGCCCAGCTTGGGCGGAGCATCGCCGTGTCCTCTTGGAGGCGATTGGCGGCGGTGATCTCTCGCGTCCGGCCCTGGTTCGGGCCATGGTACGGAGCGAGAGGAAATGGGAGGCCGTCACCTCCTTCTGCGAAGCTGTAATGCTCGCGAAGGAGGAGGCGGTACGCATGAGGGAGAGGCAAATTTCGCGCCCTCACGCCCCTAACCCTAACCGCCGCAGGAGGAGACGCCCAGGGCGTCGGGAATCGCGAGGCGATTTCCGGCCACCGTAGGCGCGGGCTTGCGGACGGTGAGCAATGGGTGGCTCACCGTCCGATAAGGACCAGGCCCGGGTCGACGGCGCGTTGTGTTCCACGCGCGCCTCAAAGAGATGTCAGCAGATTTGAAGGGGTCCACTAGGGCCGACGCCTGCCGGGGTTGCGAAGAAAACCGAAAGGGAGATCGTGGCCCCCGGAAACAGGGCAACCGAAGGAACACGGGTGGGTTTTAGTCAGTAAGAGTCTGACACGCCCTCCCGCTCCGCCCAGAGCGGGAGAAGTTATTTGATGATTTCCCACCCTCAAAAAAAAAAAAAAAGTGATAAAAACTCCTTGCCAAATCTTGAAAAACCTTCTTATAATACTGTTTAATTAAGTAAAAAAATTCGAAATTCCTGAAGAAAAGCAGTGTAGGTACCAGAAAATATATTTCTTTAATACAATACCGGGTCGTTCCCAGCGGATTTGAACGAATACTTTGGTATTCGCAGAGCGTCCCCTAATGATATTATATTAGTATTCATTCCTCACGTCGTATAAGTATTTTAAAAGGAAAACCACGGGGAAAATGTTAATTTTCATGGATACGTAATGTCTTGAAAAATATAAATGTAGAAATTTATTATTCAACGACATGAAAGGCCTTTTGCTAGGGCGCATTACTTTGGTCCTACAAACATAAAGGATTCGTTCATTTATCATTTTAAATACATAAAAATAATTATGGCAAAGGGTTGTGGTCCTAATGGTTTTATCTATACTTAATATTATAGAGGTAAATTTGTTTGTTAGTTTATATGTAATCTCCGGAACTACCAATCGGTTTTTTTTGCATTGGATAGGCCAGTTCTTGAGGAAGGTTATAGGCTTGCGGACGATGTCGCAGACAGAAGCTATTTGTCACAACAAGGGCACCAGAGCGGTTAATCATCATTTCAGCAGAAAGATGTCCACTGCTGAACACAGGCCTCACCCAAGCACCGCCTCTTCGACCGGTTCCATGCTTCTCGCATCCAGCGGTTTCCGGCGGCCTTCACCAGGTCATCGTCCTCCTTGTGGAAGGCCATCCAACGCTACGTCTTCCAATACGCAGTCGCCACTCCAGAACCTTTCAGCGGTTAATAGAATAAAAAATTTGACCATGCAGTCTAAGTTAATTAATATTTTATTCATTAGCGATTATTTTCTTTGATCCACTTTGCGTACCTAAGATATAAGGCAAATAATAATATAATATGGGAATACATCATGTATAAATTATTGGTCCTTTTACCCAACCAAACTGAGCCCCTTTCTAATATTAATATGAGAGACTGGCTCACATCAAAGGAGCTTATTATCGCCAACTTAATTATCAGTGCGGTTGCATGGCCGTAAGTTAATTTAACTTGGCCAAACATGTTCGTTTGTCAGTGACATGAGCTGACATGTGGGCTAGGGGGGTGACTGGTTCTGGATCAATAAGAGACAGAAATTAAGAATTTGGTCTAATGAGACTTTTCTTATAAACCTTTATGATGATTCATCAAAGGTTTTCTACTGAAAATGGGGATTTATGGACACTAGCCTGATATGATTATCAGGCTAGTGTCCATAAATCCCCATTTAGTAAAAAGAAAGTAGAAAGAAGTACAGTTTATCACAAATTACATAGATACGAAAAATGAATATCACTGTACGTTTATTTTTTGCAGTAAAGAAGATCTCTTGTTCTGGTATAAACACAAACATGAAATCATTTGAAGCGGCCATTTCCAAAGAAAAATTAATACTTTCACGAAACGACCGTCCTGATGGATCTTTTCATCTCTCTGTTCTAAGTACAGCCAAAAAGGCAAAAAAGGCAAGATATTAAGACGAAGTTACAATAATAGGTACTTTGCCATTCTTTAACATCATAATTTCGCCCGCTTCGGAAAATATCCCATGGGAACATACTACCGGCATAAAAAGTACCCTGTGTGTTAATACATGTGTGTTTTCTATATTTATACATCTTTTCATCCCTAATAATTTCTAAAGTAAAGGTAGCCTTAGTTAGTCCTTATAACATCAGCTATCTGCCAGTGAAAGTTTCGTCAAAATTGGTACAGTCATTTCGGAGATTAGCCGGAACAAACAGACAAACAACAGTTAAATTAATAATTGATTTTTTTTTTGTAGGTACTGTATATACTTTCATATGCAATTAGTAAAAAGCTGTTATTTTGACATCACAAACTGACACTTCAAATTTATTTAGTTTTATGTATGTATATATGAATGTATAGATCATATTAGTGGGACTATTTTGACGCGGAAATTAGGACCAGATCAACCTTTCGATTACCTAGGCAATTATTTTTTAAGATACTGATTCCAAATATTTTATTTGTTTTTTTTTTTTTTTTTATTAAAATGAGTATTCGTTCCCACATTCATGATAGCAAATACGATTAGCTTATTTTTCAGTTCGATGCTCGATATAATATTAGGCGCTCTAAGTTGCACTGAAACAAAATCAGCAGTAAAATATTAATTTTAAACACACAAATTAGAGATTTTACTTGCGAGATAATTAAGAGAGGTAGCTAAGATAATAAACACAAACCGAAAATATCTATGTATTTGAGCCCTTAAGATAAACCTGGGAATTTGAAATCGTCTGAGGTTATTACAGGAGAGTATAATAAGATATCATCCCGTTAATGTTCGGACGAAGTCGTAAACTTGTGAGATTTGATCATTAGGATAAAGGTGGCATGAAATACGAGGTTCTCGCAGTTTTGTAGCAGGATTCATCCTTGATTATGATTGAATTTGTGAAAATATTTAAGTAGGTTACCGTGCTGACTTTGACTAACATATTTTATTTATTTATTTATTTAAACTTTTCACACTCAAAAAGGTACAAAGGCGAACTTAATGGCTTAGGCATTCTCTACCAGTCAACCAAGGGTGGTGAAGACACACCACAACACCCAACACCCAACATAGAACACACTAACCACAGTTTTAAAGGAAAAATAAAAACAAAACAATTTCTCTAAAAAAAAAAAGACCTAATAGCCACACTAAGCAATGCTTATTTATTTTTAAGTAAAGATTTGAAGGGTAAAGAAATTGCATGAATTTTTTTTTTTTTTTTGTGTGTTTTTAAAATTATAATTTTAAAAACACACAAAGAAAGAGGTATTAAGAGTAATATCCGGAACTACCACTCGGATTTGAAAAATTATTTTTGCATTGGATAACCCAATTCTTGAGGAAGGTTAAAGGCTGGCGCGGATAAAGTAGCCGGCAGAAGCTAGTTAGGAACAATTAGGATGGTCTATCGATAACACTCTAATTTCACATAATACCTACATGGTGTAAAACCTATCATTGTATATTATTTTAGCTTACTTAGCTAAATTAATTAATTAATAACACAAATAACGCTACGATTAATGTTTACATTATATTTTCCTTAATTGTATACCTACATCACAGTATTATAAAGTAGCAGTATTATGTCTCGGTAGTGACCTTGCAATAATTACCTACGGCCACTCGGTAAATTGGAAATCCCATAGACAGAAAATAAGACGAAAACTATCAAAATTTCCATATGCCCTACGCGAGATTAAAAAAATTACCAACCTGCAAACTGCACTTGTCACTTACTATGCATACGCCCAGGCATGGCTCAGCTATGGGGTCATGCTGTGGGGTAACAGTACAGATTCACAAACCATTTTTATTTTACAAAAGCAGTAAATTCGAATAATAACCAACATAGAACAAACAGATAGCTGCAAACCACACTTCCGAAAACACAAAATGTGAGTATTTTGTGTTTTCGGAAGTGTCTTCACTGTTTATATATCTTAGAATTATGTAAATTTGTTAGAAAACACCCAGATTTTTTCACCACTTGCGAAGAAACACAAACAAGATACACCTATTGACACAATAAAAACAAAATAAACAAACCTCAATCCCGACTCAAAATGTACTCAACCAGACCTTTAGTTATGTCCATAAAAAAATGTAGTAAATTGCCAAATGACATTAGAGAAGTAAGCAAAACAAACATATTTATTGATAAATTGAAACAATTTCTGGACTCCAAGTCATACTACTCAATACAGGAGTTTTTAGATGACAATCGATTACAAAATAAAAAAATTCTCTCATACACCAAACATTATGAAATATGAATATAATATAATAAGGAAAATAGGAAATAAAATATAAATATGAATACATAATTAATAACATAATTTAATAGTAATGAAAATACTTCTTAGAATTTAAATAATAATTATCTACATTATTCTTTTGCAATACATACAATTAAAATAACTTATAATACGTACTACACCTATATACAAAAACCTAATAATAGACTATATAATACATAATTATACACCTAATTAAAGACATCTAATAATTTATAATCATATTGAATTGCTGCTTAGCCCTCTTCTTCCTCTCTCCTAATTTTGCTGTGCCCGACAGAGTCCATATTGATTTTTTACTTGTTATACCATCTATGTACTACATATGACATGCAATATAGAATTGGTTGAGTAATGAGTATTTTAGATAAACATTCCGCATCCGTGCGTAACTGCCGCGCACTCGAGACTGCCGCGCTGCTGTTGCTGCTCGACCCTGAGATTTCGAAGCGCGTCGTTTCGGCTGTTTTCTATGAAGACATAATACTGTTACTTATTTATACTGTGCATACATGTTTACGCCTGCATGATTAATTGTGAAGCCGTTCAGTGTGTGTGTCATGTTTACTATTCTAAGGCGATTATCACACTGCACCGCGCTCCGTCACGTAGCGCGGGGCGGCAGATTTAACATTGTATCAGTTTGTATAGAAAACACAATCTGCACGCGGGACGCGCTCTAGCACACAGATTGTTTGCTATGGCCGCCCCGCGCTACGCGGCGGTGCGCGGCGCAGTGTGATAGTCGCCTAAAGGGCCAGACGCCGTACGGATTTTTGTTTTGCTTATACTGTCACAAATTATAATTTTAGTCAAAATTTTCGTCAGTTTATGCTCCTCGTTCAGCAAAATTTTAATCCGCGTATAATTTGTCTATTAAAGGTATACCTTCATGCGAACTCAATATCCGTAACACGTTAACCAACAAGGTGGTGGTGTCCAATAAATAGCTTGCAATCATGGACCAAAGCTATGCAGCTGCCGACCGAGGCATCGTCTTCATAACAACCAAACATTACGCCTGGATTCCCCTAAAGGTTAGGCCGAGGTGCACCGTTGGGAACTGAATTCACTCGTAACAAAGGAGCTATCGCCGTCAACATAATACCATCGTTGTAGTGCAAATTAATTGGACATCGCTTGAGTTTGTGAAGGCAAAACAATAACATTATTTAAGGTTATTGTATTGTTCAGAAAGAGAAAATTACCAATTTAAACAAGCATAATAATACCTAATGCAGTAGAGCAGATTTTGAATTAAATTCCTGCCTGAAAAACGCTTAATACTCTTGGCACGACGATCATGAGACATTTCCACTTGGTCAATTAAAACCTCGACATACATCAGCAATCTCCTTCGTGTTTCGGGTACAGATGCTTTTCATGACGAGAGTCTGCTGAAAGAAATGTAACAGAGACATTGAAGAAAGAGGTAGAACAAAAGTGAATCGGTATCACAATTTGCTGACAAGATTATTAAATTCCACTGTTTCGATCATCGTCGATAAAAATTTCAAAGATGTAACAGAAAAATTCAACTAATCTCTAGTTTACGTGGATAGGTATTCACAAAATTAAATTGAACAAAAAGAGAAAATTGTTTGAGGCAGGGATTTTTAGTACCAATTTAAATAAGTACGATTTTTCTTAAAATACACTAGTGGGAGTAGTAATCTATAAGAGAGAACCATGTTCTTTTTTACATTTTTATCGGTTTGTATTCTATTTGCAACTTAACTTTCATAAATTCATCTTTGTGCATTCAAATATTATACTTTAAAACATATATATTAACGTGTATTAGTAACGTGTATTATAGAAACTAACATTGAATAACTCTGATCGATTTCCAAAATACCTCTAACGAATGCCATGAAATATCTCTGTTTTCAACACAAATTGAATAAAAATATGCCTTTATTTCGATAAATTAAAAATTCGGAACCTATTACGGCCACACAATAGGTCGGCCACGTGAAAAACAATAAATAAACATAATGACCGTATCATATCGCCCGCCAACGGCTGGCGTGATATATTGCCGCCGTGTAGGCAAGGGTCGTGTAGGCAAAGGTTTATTTAGGGGACATGATAAGCCTCTGTAGTAGAGTGTTATCGGCCAATGTATCGAGTATTTACATTAGCAAGATGGATTATGGCGTTAGTAAAGGAAGGATAAAAATGTTAAGCTTATAGAAAAAATTGCGTCATTGCAAATGAGGTGCCCATGATGTTTTGCTTTCGAATAAGTTCATACACCATAGCTAGCAATCACACCTTCTCCAAATGCAAACATTCACTAGTACTGAAACAGGATCTAAGAAGCATTATGTCAGAAACGCACGCTTTACTAAACCTACGCCAACAAATGCTACTTTCACTAAAACCACATCTTCTGCATCTATAAATAGCCTAATCGCTATAGGTGTGCCTATAATATTTGAAGAGTTCCCTCGATTTCTCCAAGATCGTATCATTAGATCGTGATGAAATGACAATGGAAATAACTTGAAAGTATATCCTTTTAAACAAAAAAGATTTTTTTAAATCGGTTCTGCCGTCTTCGAATAATCGGGGAACATATATTTTTTTAACAACCGTCGAACTGAGAACTTCCTCCTTTTTTGAAGTCGGTTAAAAAGCCACAAAAGACAAACAAAAGACAAAAAAAAAACAAAGACTCACAAAAGAGACCTTCACAAACAAGAAATCGTGTGACGACTCTAAGTGCATTTCCATGAAACTGATGGAATCTCCCTATGTCATAGTTGCCTTTCATAACATCTCGCTTGCAAAAATAAATACCACAATACGTATTTTCATACCATATCATATCGAATAAGCCACACGACAGAAAATTAATACCTCCTTTGAGTTCGTCACAGCCGATATGAGGCTTAATAAAAAAGATTTCACGGGACCGAAGCACGAAGAAGCGAAGCAAAGAGGACCGAAGGAGGAAGGAGTATAAAATAATGTCATACTTGAGGAAAGTTTCGGACTTAAGATCGAGTTTTGAGAATGTAGAATGTTTTCCGGGCCAAAGCGAATTATTCGGTGAAATGAAAATACTTATACTACTTACAAGTGATTACCGCGATTTAGTTTTCATAAGCTTTTCTGACTGTTACTTAATAACTTTTATGGGGTTTAGTGGGGTTGAAGTTTAGTTGAGAATACCTACAATTTCATTTCAAATCTTCATTAGTTGCTTTTGTGGATATGAAAATTATTCTGATTTGTTACAGTTATAATAGCAATCTTCTCATTTTGTTTAAAAGAGGTTTTTATTATTATTATTTTTTATATAGATTCTTTTCTATTTTGTAAATATGAGAACGCTGTAGGCTTACTGGACTGTAGATTTGTTGACCATTATTTTGACAAAAGACAATTATTTTGAAAAGAGTAACCGTGGAGTTTCTTGCCGGCTCTTTTCCATAGGAAACGACCAATTGGAACCGTGCACCTAGCTTCTGACATTTCATAAATGCTATGTAGGTTTATGTGAAATAAAATATTTTGAATTTGAATTTAATCTGGTAATAAGTTTGTACTTTATGCTACGAAATATATTAATGGAAATAATGAAGTCCCAGAGGCATTGATTAATGTCTTTCAGTGGTCCTAACTGGCCAATGGTGACAATAAAACAGATAAGATATAACGAGGAGTATGTAAGGATCGTAGCAGATGGCGTTCTGTATTTAACTGCCTACCCATATGGAAAAAAGGCGTGAGCTTCTGTATATGTATAAAAGATATCACTAGCAAAGTAAGTTTGCTACCTACCCTTATAAGAGATTAAGTCAAAAACGCTCTCTATTGATCTATTTGTGGCAATGTTAAGTAAATGAATGAACTCTGTTACCAAATAAGCATTCAATATGAGAGATGTACTCAAAAGCCAATCATCTCTCTATTATTCATATTTATAGGAGACATTAATTTTAAACGAAATATCCCCATGGTTCCTTCATGCTTTTTATAAATTAATCCGAATACCCTTTTCATGTCCACTGTTGCGAGCAAAATGAATTCAGATGAAAAATGATTTAATGGACGATGCGGCCTGTGGCGAGTTTAATATTACTTGTATTTACGTTTTGAATAAATTGGCTATTTTCGTAATTTTCATGATTTTCTGTAATATTAAATTTAAAAAAAAATTGTAACGTTGAGTTGAAAACGTGAGTGCTGATATTGCTACGTATTGGCTACGGCGTAGCTGATTTCGATGCTACGAAGTTGCTACGCGAGCTACGCCAATGTACCAGAAGACCAATAAATAACATCTCGTAATTAAAATAAAATGTCAAAGAGAGATTTATTACATACTCCGACTATTAACAGGTCGAACTGTCCAAAATTATGCTAATAAAGAAACAAATTATTTTTTTAATAATCTTGCATCACCCTGAAAACACAAAACCTAAAACGTATAAACTTGTAGACCCAAAAATAAACCACTTACGCTTGCTTACATTAAATTTTGAGCTGCCTTTTTGAGTAAACCAGTGTTAAAACAACTTATATCAAAGCCGTGTTTGCCCAAATCAAAGTGTAGTCCTCGGACCCTTTGTCAACACGCGGCGATACTACAGATAGAAGATACGAAAAATCGGACCGTGTTAGTTTATAACAAAGAAGTTAGAGTAAATGGAAGGACAATTTATTGAACAAATAAAAGTATGTAAATAGACAGCCTTGGTATAGAGGTTATCTTGAATCCGTGGTTTTGACCTCGTTTTAGGGGATGGAGGAAAGGAATCCTAATCAATTAAGCATTGACGTTGCGCTGTCAATGCAAAAAAAGTTAACACTCAGTGTTACTTCAACAGTCAATCCATGTTATTTCTTGTTGGTACTGGCACGCGTCTAAACATAGAAGCTTGATTGTGCATCAGAAAAAAAAACAGTGGCACTCCAGGAGTGCCGACAGAAGTTAAAACTAAAAAAAAATACTTCCAAATTTTTTAAAGTAAAAATATTTGCATTGAACATTAATCCGTAAGTTAATATAAATAAAGAGCACAATAGCGTTTATAAAAATGAGGTGTCGGTAACGGTGTCGCGAGTTCAATTGTTTTTCCCATGTCGAAAATGCCCAACGCGCCTAAAGTAGTTTTAACTTCAATATATTCGTACTAGTAGCACTCCATTTACTAACTCCTCCGTGGTTCCTAAGATACGTAAGAGCGGCTCCATGTCAGCTTATACCCTGAAGAGATGGGATAAAAATTGATTTTTTTCAGTCACGTACTAGGATGGGCCGGGGGCATGATTTGTGGGTCTTTTCCTGTTTGCCTTTTATGGGGTTAGGCCACCAAGATCCTCTTTAATCAAAAACGCCTTTGTATTCAGGTCAGTGGGCTATCATTAACCCAAAAAAAAACTGTCTCTATTATTACGACTCGTTGGTCGTTAGTGGGACTGCTGAGCAGATCACAGATCGCAGACATATTGCAATTAAATGAAAGAAAATGTAACACTTTGTAAACAAGCATATTACAAATTAGAGGATTATATCCAAGATGTGCTTGGAAACATGCTGGTCCATAGGAAAATTTAGAATGAAGAGAAAATCAAACTGGTTGCTGGTTTAGTTGTGAAATTTATTATTTTTTGTTAAATGATATTGTTTTTACATTCTGTGATTACTTCCTAACACACTGACTTATTAATTATAAAATTTTAGGAAAATCGTCTACTTTTACAATGTATGTAAATATGTGAACACCATTTATCTATTAATTTTTTAAATTATCTGTCGTTGCTTCATTTTCTTTTTTTTACCTATTGTCGTATTCCTAATTTTATTCTAGGTACATCGTCTTCACATATAATTATTTAACTAATGTAAGTACCGATACAAAATATTATAAAAGAGTAACGGTGGAGTTTCTTGCCCATTCTTCTCCATACGAAAACTACCTTTTTGAAGGACCAACTAGAATCAATTCTATTATTTTGTAAATTTTGACGTTCAAAAGTGCCATCCATGGGCCTATTTGAATTAAATGATGTGACTTTTACTTTAACTTTGATCGTCTTGGGTTCGAACTCTAGCTCAAGCATTGTATTACAGGTATGGTGAATACTGGCGAAGTGTTGATGCCTCTGCCTAACTCAGAAAACATACACGATGTCATTTTTTAATAATGGAAATAAATTCAATAAAAACAAATTTAGTGCGTAGCCCTTCACAGTTATTATAATAATAATAACTGTGAAGGGCTACGAGAGTTAAGAGGTCAAAAATTCAACTTTTAATTAACTTTTCATACATAACTTTTAATTGATTCGAAATGTATTGTACTTTACAATGAGGAAAGTTATGCTCGGCAAAATAAAAGTCTAAGGGAAAAAAGGTCATATTATATTGATGTGAGAACTTTTCATTAGGATTTTTTCAAATCAAACAATTGTAAAGGAAAGGATTTGCTGAAAAAATGCTTCAAGAAAACTCTTAAGGTGAAGTTAAAATGGTGGTGAATGGTGGATGGTGGTTATGGTAAAATGATGTTCCAAGATAATAATTTTGTAATATATATTGTTATTCAGCATGGTATTTTGATAGTAGATTATAATTTGTAATTTATGTGTAAAATTTTGCACGCCCAAGTGACGGGAGAGCATGGAGAACATTATAAAAACATGTATACCACCTATACCCCTACCCATGTTGGTAAAAAATAAATGAATTGAATTGAATTGAATTGAATTGAAGTTAGATTTCCAGATTCTTTTAAATTCTGTTTTATAATACAAAAAAAAACTTTCCTTTTATAAACTATTACCTTATTAACATTCGCAAATTACTTCAGAAACAAAATTCTTGTTTTTTAAAACAAAATCAATAATAATTTTGTATATTAGCATAGTAATGCCATGACAGGCGATGCTCTCCAGATAATGAAAACAGGAGACCCGGGAAAAAATTAAATATGACTCAAGGTCTATGCAGAGAGACTACTAATTTGTTCGAGAAACTTCGTGAGGCGTCGATCTTGGTATCACAACATAAGTAATTATAACTTTTTGTGATGAAAATACGAGACATATAACTGTATTTGGCACAAGTTTTGGCAGAAGATATTAATATTAATATTCGGATTCGTTTAATCTTATTAGAAGGAAGAGTGAATAAGGAAGTTTCACAGTGAATCTTGTTTTTACGAGTTTCGTGTCTTATAGAATACTTGATACAGTTTTGCAATGCTAGGACGTAACCTTAAAACGGTTTTCTATCCTATCTTGCGAGGACAGTTTTTGTTAAAAAAAAAACTGGTCCTTTTCACCAAGATAACAGATACTTACTGGTCCTTCAAGACGGCTTTTTTCTTGTTTTCCAATTTTCTTTCAATCCTTGACAAAATCCTCTGGTCTTTAATTCATATTTTTTTTTTCAATATTAAGATATCAGTTTCTAGGCGTCCTAAAATGTGGTATCTTAAAGTACAGGATTTTGTATCATAACCACTAATTCATACTTAGACCCTAAAAGCAATAAAATATGAGTTTCTCCTGGAGGCAATTATTCGAATTTGGACCTCATTCTGGAAAAGGGGTTTTTCTAGACCGTATTTCAAAACAACAGGACCACGTAATATATTTGTTGAGAAACATTCTACACATCCAAGTCGGTTAACATTCCATAGGTTTAGTATATCTGTCTGTGTCAGTGCCACAAGTGCAAACGTACATACCAATACACATGGAAATGACCGATAAATCGAACCGTGGGCTCCCGGAATTGCGTTGCGGTTAAGGTACAAACGTGGGCGAAATTAAGACGGCGTACCTAATAACAGGCTAGGGGGACCTTATTGTGATTCCAATTTATTTAATGGACGAGGGGAATTGAAGGAGACATACCAAGAATTGGTTTTCTTTTGATGTCTTGAATAGAGCAGTGGTTGACCGATTTCTTTATACGCTACGGACGCAAGATCAACTTAAAAGTAAATGTTTTAAGACTTATAAGTTTACCGCAATTCCTGTATTTTGTTTGGAGTCCGGGTGTTATGTGAATGTAAAAAATAGCACGACTCCACGATACACCTAATTTATGTAATAATATTGGTAGATATTTTTAAAATGGTTTCGATGGTTACACTGCAAGCCGACGGCGGAAAAAGCTAGGCAGATGATGATGAAGATTTTATAAAAGAAAAGAAGCTCACGCTAATCATGTTTAAAAGTCAATCTAATAATAAATTTGCCTAACTTTTCCCTATGTTGGGTTCGGCTTCCAGTCTAACCGGATGCAGCTGAATATATTTTACTTGGAGCGACTCCCATCTGACCTCCACAACCCAGTTACTAACGACAGTCAAAGATCTACGAATGACAGCCGGGACCAACGGCTTAACATGCTTTCTGAGGTACGGAGGTGTCTCGATAAATATTGGATGGTCACCCATCCGATCGCAGCAAACGTTACCTTAACCTTCAATCGAACCGTGAGGCTGTTATTCTTCAGCCACGAGCCCGTCTTGATCGATCATGTTTATAAGATTAATATAAAATTCCATTTACTGTTATTTCCTTAAAAAAACAACAAGAAAAATATTCCTCAAGGGTCTCGGCCATTAAAAGTAACAAGGTCAATTACACCCTTGCCCCTCCTTCTTGTATAACCCGAGGTAAAGACGTTATATACCTCAATACGGTGAAAATGCTAATTCTGTGAATTGTTAATGGGTGCGTTAGGGTGTTTAGTATGTGTCTCATGTAATTTCCCCTTGTTTTGTATGTCGACACGTAATTTTAGTATGGCTGTACCTGGATTTGGGTTTAATTATGTATTTCTGGGCCATTAAGGTGAATGAACTATTGTTACTATAGTTGTCAGTGTTATCGGCTGAGGAGTAATTATTATCATACAATTTTTTTTTTTTTTAAATATGGTAACTTATAATGACACTTAATAAGACGTATGTAAACTAATAGTTAATTCATTAAATCTTCCTGTCTAGAGTTCATAAAGACCTCATTCTATTTTAAGTTACCACCTAAGTATAGATTATGGAATGCAATAAATGATTGAGTATTGAGTCCACTCAATACTCAATAATTTATTGCATTCCAAAAACCAAAGATTCTAGAGTCAAGAGAGTATTGATAACTAATTTCCAAAACCTAGAATATTTTCCTTTTAAATCTTATAATGGAATGAGCAGCTTTGTCGCACTGTACTGAGGAATAGTCTTGTTATTGTTCACTCACAATAGGAAGCTCTATGGAGCTTTAGGTGCTTTTACGTGATCAATTTACATACACAACGATACACAATACGAAACCCCACATCTATAATTTACATAATATATTTATATAGCTAAGTATAAAATATAGTCGCTCTTCATGTCTGTTTAGTTTTTGAAAAGAACACAATAGATTTTGATGCTGTTTTGAAACCTTTCGGGAAATCTCTAAATGATAACTCATTTAGATAATTTATTCCGAAAGGTTTATCCAAACTAATATTATAAAAAGAGAAAAGATTTGATTTTTTGTATGTTTGTAATGAATAAACACAAAACTAGACCGATTTAAAAAATTCTTTCACCAGTGGAATGTTCATGACCGAGTAACATGGGATATAATTTATAAAGATATTACGCGGTCGAAGCCGCTGGCGGAAGCTAGTAATGTTTGTTTTATGACGTGTAAAAGTGATTCCGATATCCTATTTACAGAATAAATAATTTCATTTCATAAATTGTAATATAAATTAATATTCAACATAGATATACCACAGTAACCCCGTCGTTTTCACAAGTCACTACATCGGTACAGTTGCAAAACAGGGGAGGGTCGATAGTCTTTAAATAGCTCAAGTAAAACCCTTCAACAAAAATTTAAAGTAACAACCATATCCTCACATATCATATACATATCCTCATATTTCAGTAGCTAAGGCAAAAGGACCGATAATAAAGCCAGGCGAAAGGCCCAAGTCACTGAATGATAAAACACAAGTCACAGTGGGACGGCTTGGTATGCACAAGTGGGACAAGCAAGGGTCCTAATAGAGGTTGTAGTTGAAAAAGTAAGACCGCCCCCTTAGTTCGGGGATGAGCAATATTGGGCGCGGAGATATTTGGATGATGTTATGTTAGATAGCAACAGTAAAATAATAATAAAACGGTAGATACAGATTTTCCAGAAAAAGTATGAGCTTCGGAAATCTGAACGCGTGTTAATAAGTGCAATATTACAAAGCGCGCCTGAACAAAATTATGCTTTGTCTCTTTGGGGAACCCCCCAATCACGAAGATTACCGAAGCGTATACCTTTTTTGGTTTAACTGTGGGTGATTACTTTTGTAAATCATTGACAAGAATGCAATAGTTTTTATTTTTATTTTCTAAGAATGAAAAAAAAAACTGTACATACCCATATTATACAGACAGTCCTGTGCTTCATCATGTTTCGTGGCCAATTATTTTTATTAATGGAGAGAACGAAATGGTATAAAAGGCAGTGTACAAATATATACAACCAGTAGATCGTGGATATAATGTTCATTTTTTTTGTGAGAGTTTGTGAAATTCAATATGAATTCAGATTTCATGTATTTTGAATGCTTATAAAAATAACGAGCGAAAAAAAATGATGATGTGGATATATTTAGTAACCTTTTCAGTCTGCGCTCGGTGCTTGGTGTGGCAACACGCCGTGTTCGAGTTCACGACAAGTTAATCGTCATCCTGAGGATGCCTCGTTGAGAGGTGAAACACGTGTCGATTTCTTCCAGGGTCTTTTCAAGACTCTTTAGAAATAGCTAAGCGGAAAAGGTTACTAAATATATCCACATCATCATTTTATAATGGATTTCCGCAAGGTCACGCCTGAATCAATTAACTATCTTAAATAACGAGCGTATTACAATAAAGTGCATTATTTTGTTCCTTTGTCAATTCTAGCTTTTGCTGTTAAGAGTCAGTTTCCACTTGCAATTTGAACCTTATTGATTTATCCACAGCAAGTTATATAATATATAAAGATAATCTATTCAATTTTATTAATATTATATTCAAAAGAAGCAAATCCAGACTTAAGTTAATTTTTGTCACGGTTACGGTTTGTTCGTATCGTCGCGACTACATAATTCCATTTGAAGTGTTTTACAGTGTACCTAGGTGCTAATTTCGTGCTGCTGATATTATTTACGTTTTCAGACGAAACAATATTCATTGATGGCTAGAAAACGGTTGACATGATAGATGTATTATTTTGTTATAATACCTAATTATGACTTTTTTGGTAAACACTTGGAAAATTGTCTCGCAAACATAAAAAAATGTTTCAATTATGAAAACAATATCTTTAACCACTTTCACATACTAGTTTTAGAAACTTAAAAACCCAACCATCTGTAATGTACTACAATTCTTACTTGTTTTCATTTTATTTCGCATAACACCATCCCTAAATGAAATTCCGTTGACTAAGCAGAAGATAGGCATCCCGCGTAAATATTTATGCCCCAACACTAACTTGTAAAGATGTATGATATTCTATATTATTCTTATTTACGACTGCTTGCCTTGTATAATAAACTTGTACTTTAGAGATTGACCAAAACATACGAACAAAAGTGTGGTTTTATCTCTTTTCCTGATTAGTTTTTTTAGCATCTACAAATCGCTTCTGCTATTCCTGTAGTCAACATAAAATTAAACCTCTGAAAATAAAATGTCGCACATAGTAAAGTTACTCGCAATACCGAAACAAAAAATAGTCGCTTCAAACAACGATTAAAAATAAATAAACTTCAAAACCTAGGCATCCCATAACTCCCTCTATTATATCATTTCAAAAATTCCATCTATCTCCCATCTAAAATAGCTGAGGATGCAAGACATTACATTGGCCATAAAACCAATGCTGTAGGGCCGTCGTCCAGTGCGAAGCTATGAATAGCTAATAGCCGGAACTATCGCTGCGACCGATTCAATTTCTTCCCAATCGGAGTCCGGATTGGTTTGCCGCTTTTGGATAACACAGTATAGAAAGTTACAGAAGGCCAGTTTCTTACAACGAGCGGAAACAGGCGCACGCACACAAGCATACGTACTGCCTCGGCATCTCATACGAACACCAGGAGAGCGGATGCACTCGCTATCCCCATGGCCATGAGCTACATGCTCAAGCGACACGCGTCTTGCGACAGTGACTGCGGACAAAACAAATCACAAAAGTTGTAGAGCATACCACGAGTCACCACGACGCTACTTGCTGAGTGACGGACGGAAACAGGGGAGGCGCGCGCGCGTCGTTTGACGCAATGAGGGTTTTCTGACGTCAGGTCCGGGCACCTGTCAAAAGTGTCAAAGTACCTATATTTTCTTTAGTCGTGACTGAATATTGAACGAATGATATACAGTATGTTAAATAACAGAGGGCGTTCCCTTAAACGCGTTAATCTATATAATTAATATATTGAAATAAAAATATCAGCATAGAAAAATAAGAATAAAAAAACCGAATGAAAAAAATAAAAATAAATGAAAATAAATTTGAAACGTCCTGTTTAAAATCAAAATAGTAGCGCGGTAAAGTACCTAGCGTATTCGCGCTGCCCAAACCGGCAACGTCGCTATTTTTAGTTCCGAATAAAATAAGGTGGATATTGGGGGGCGTGGGCGGAGCTAGGCGCATCAATAGATCGCCGCACACGCGAGTCGTCATTCATAAGTTTGTTGCGACATTGCCATACTTCCACATTGAAACACAAATACGCGTGTACAGAGTGTTTCTTTTACGTATCAATTTTATATTTTTTGTGAATATTTTATTATTAAAAAAAATAAAAACCTTTTGTTTTTGAATAGTAATATTTTTTTTAGCATGTATGGATGCTATACTGTTGCGGGTAAACGGGAACTTCTTTCGTTGATTAACATACTGTATATCATCATATTTTTTTTTATATTCATTGGCGAAATGCAAGACCGCCTGTCTAAGTGGCGCTAGCTGGTGGCGTGCATTTTTGTGAAAACCCTCATTGGCATCACACGTCGCATAGAGAAGAAGTTAAGAAAAGCATGTCTATGTGTGCGTGCGTTTTTGCTCGATGGATGGAGTCGACTTTCTGTGCCTATCGGTTCTGTGCCAATAGTTTGCATCCCTGTGGAAGAGAACGATTGTAAGGAATCGAGATGTAATTTTATTTGGGAGTTGGTGATAGTCTCGTTATGTGGTGAGGATTTGTACTGGTGCACTTCTAGTCTCTGTATTTTGCATTGGTAATATTCTGAAGTTAGGAGTTCTGATTCTGAAATTACTCAGGAGAATAGGGAAGGCTGACGTCGAAATTGAATGATCATAAGAACTATAAACTGGGGTATACAATACTAAAGAGATTAAGCCGCACTTGTTTTTTTTTTCTTTCTCTTGAGATAGTCTTTTGGCCTCGTACAGGTTTTATTTTATATTTATTATAGGTACTGTTGTTTTAATCTTATTTTTGATGTGTAAAATCTTTCCTCTCGCTTTCCTACAATCAAAATCAACAATATCTAAATAATCAAATCTGTGAAAGTGATTTCATGAAAAGCGACAGAAGTGACAGGTAAGGGACAGGAAGCCGAGGAAGTGCGTGCTATTTGATTTGACCAATGAGCGCGCGCGGTGCTGGAGTTGGCCGTCAGAAACGATCTAGACAAGGCCCCACCCCAATAATGTTGCTTATTACCAAGGTAAGATTTTACACATCATAAGCGACTACTGTTAGGCTCGTTCTTTTGATTTTTTTCGATTATTATCATAATGTTTCATTTGTGTAACTATCTTCCAGTGCGAATCCCAATAAAAACTTTTTTCTTTCTTACGTATTTCAATTTTTTTTTTAATTGCGCGTTGCTATAATATACTACCCCCATCCCACAGATTTCTATTCCGTCTTATGATAGGTTTATAGATTTCTCTACTTACTAAAAGTTTTTGATCCAATCTGTATGTTAATTCCCTGCCAATACTTTCTCAATTATCGCGAATTCCGATAAGTAATTTAAAGTATTAAATAGGTTTGGGCCCGTATATTCCAAGTATTGCACAAACTTTTAAGATCTTTGCCCTTAAAAAGGCTATTTAAAAGTCATTGCCACAGAGTCCCTTGTTCTTAAAATCTGAATATTTCATTAATTTGCTCGTCTAAATTAAGAAGGGCGTTAAATAAACTGTCACGACCAGCTGAGTCAGTGATGCGAGAAAATCGTCGCGCGTCACTTTGGTCAGCAACCCGTTTGAATGGCAGTGTAGTGCCTAATACATAGATCTATGCCTAATACAGTTACAACTCTCCTTACTGCGAAAGGTCTATTTCTAGCTGTGGCCTGCAAATGCTTAGTTATCAAAATCCACTGACTGTGTCTCATTAAAACCCCACCCGGCTGTTTGTAGGCCTACTACTGAATCGACACTATTTATTAAGACATGCTATTAGGACGCAAAGCCGCTAATAGCCACACCGCATCCTCTAAATGGAGCAGATTAAGGAAATAAGAAGTTATGAGCTACCACTTCGGCATTCACCAGGTACGATCGTAATGTATTCTGCTAGAGACTGAGTCTACGGTGCGCTTGTGCTAGTTTTGTATTATCTTAATAAAAAGGGGCTCTAAGGGTGTCTTTCACATTAGTACGCGATTAGAACTACTCAATACTTGTCTTCCTCAATAACAGTTGGACTTCGCAGTACTCTGTCTTAGGATTGAGTAAGGCATTTATATATTGCTTAGGGAACGTGTTCCGTTAGAATCGTATTAGTTCCTCAGAGGTTTTATGCGTTGTGTCTAGCAGAATACGTACAGCCACTGAAGTGAGTGCATTGTATTGCCGATATTGGTGCTCAACTGCAAAAAGGGAGACGTAGGCGTTCCAACATTTGTAATACTAAAACATTATATTATATACTTTTGCATACCCTCTTGTCTTCTTAGCTTCATATTATATTATTATTATTCGTTTATTTATTTTCTTTCATATTTTCTTACATTTTTAAATATTTCTTACACTAAAAATATATTTAAATAACATTTAAAAATATAAAAAAGAAGTCCGCCGGTGTCGGGAGCAGAGTCTAAACTACCGGTGGTTAGAGCTGCAGAGACAGGAACTTCCTCACGATGCGAGCCGTATCGAAGAGTACTGCCTTCTGAATCAGGCGCTTGATCCAACCGCTTAACGAGAATCTCGAGAGATGTTGGTCGAGGCTGTCGGCCATCAGGCCATTAGCCGTTACGGCATTATTATTATTATAATACTTATGTTTACTAACTGTGAATTCCCTATATTAATTTTACCTCGTATCCATCCTTGACCCTTAGCTTATCTAAGCCGGGAAAAGGCCATTTAGGTTATGGGAATCTATTTCTATCTTATATCGGTGGGAGGGTGACCAGTCTGAGATGAAGTCTCCAGAACTTTGTGATAAGGAGAAGCACAGTTCTTCACCCTAAGGGGAAACCGACCTAAACACTAATATTAACAGAATTAGGAAAAACGAAAATTTTATCAGCCTAGGGTAATTTAGGAACAGTCACATAAGTATATGAAAGTAGGTAGATGGGTGATGAAATCAATAAATATCTACTTATTAAAAATCTCAAATTCACTGACAGATAACGAACAGCCTCGGCGGCGGTGATCTCTCGCGTCCGGCCCTGGTTCAGGCCATAGTACGGAGCGAGAGGAAATGTGAGGCCGTCACCTCCTTCTGCGAAGCGGTAATGCTCGCGAAGAAGGAGGCGTAACGCGTGAGGGAGAGGCAAATTTCGCGCCCTCACGCCCCTAACCGCCGCAGTAGGAGACGCCCAGGGCATCGGAAATCGCGAGGCGATTTCCGGCCACCGTAGGCGCGGGCTTACGGATGGTGAGCAATGGATAGCTCACCGTCCTATAAGGACCTGGCCCGGGTCGACGGCGCGTTGTGTTCCACGCGCGCCTCAAAGAGATGTCAGCAGAATCGACGGGGTCCGCTAGGGCCGATGCCTGCCGGGGTTGCAAAGAAAACAGAAAGGGAGATCGCGGCCCCCGGCAACAGGGCAACCGAAGGAACACGGGTGGGTTTTAGTCAGTAAGAGTCTAACACGCCCTCCCGCTCCGCCCAGAGCGGGAAAAGTTATTTGATGATTTCCCATCCAAAAAAAAAAAATGGCAACGAACAGCCGCTGGTTCTAGAAGCATGAAATTTTGTGCACAATAGTTCCATTATACAGTTACGAAGGTGAGTGAACTAACGGCTTGGCCACGACCTTGCAGCTATCAGCGGTAGCTTAACACGGGGTGGTGAGCGGTAAAAACAAATACACAAAAATTAATGAAGCATGCCACGAGCCGCCGCACATAGCGGCAACGCGGGCGATAATTGCCGAGAATCGCGCGGCGCGGGGCGCGGCGACATAGAGTGGTAAAGATAGCGGTAGTGCAGCGGTGGACTCAGTGGCGGCTGGACGATTAAAATATTTTATAAGATATTGTAGCGGAAAATGAACTGTAAATCTGTCCACCTCGGTTACTGCCGCCAACGCTACTGAGCAGTACGTGGCATGGACAACGCTCCGCCTGGCGACCAAGCTCTAAGAAAGGAATTTTGACAATCCCCTCTCTGTAAGGGATGACAGTTTGTATGGAAGTTCGTAATTTCTTCCGATGGGGAATCTCATCAGACCTTACTATAAAAATGGATAGTATATCTTGCACTGTACAATAAACCGAACAGTTCCAGGTTTAAAGGCAACAATTTAACAGTTTACGATCGCGTTTAGTATTTCATTACGCGCTATCCCGTAGTAATGATATTGTAAACTATAAACTTACCCAACCACGGTTACGACAGTACGAGTGATAAAATACAGTTGTCTTATTCTCAAAAAGTGGTTTTCGGTTAAAGGTTAAATTAAAGTCACGAATGAATGAGGTAGAAACATCTTGGCAAGAGATAAATGATATTTATTTCTGTAAATTGATTCAATAAAACACTTAATCGTGTTTTAAAATGAAACGAGAGGCCATATGAGGACCATGCAAATCACTGTCTGAGATGAGTCTTTTCAGGACACAACACATTCACACAGGACACACACACACAGTACAGGACTTATCCAATCAGTGCACCCATTTGTCAGTAAAGCCCCATTGCATTAAGTGCTGATTCTCAGCCTAATCAAGAAATCAACATTCGAAAACCATTTATTCAAATAAATGGCTTTTGTATGTTGTTTTTATTTTATTTTACACGGTGCAAGTTTCTGGAACGTTCAAGAGCAATAATCGCATGCCATACAGCACGTTCAATTATTGCCATTCAATAATTGCATGTAAGTGCTTACATGCGTGGGATTTCCATAAAATGGCATATATAATTGCATTCAAGTTTTGCCATTCAATGATTGCATGCAAGCTTTGCCATTCAATAATTGCATGCAAGTTTTGCCATTCAATAATTGCATGCGACTTCTGTTTACACAGAGGCAATTAGTGCATGTAAGTTTAGCCTCATCTAAACACAGAGTTGCACTTCCTTGTACGATTGATTCCAGTATTGCTTATATTTGCGCTGTCAAATATTTAGTTCAATTTTATAGAACATCTTCTCAACACTTATTTTTTACTTGTTTCGTTCGCTCATGTGTGATGAGAAACGAGAGTTATCGTCATCATCTTCGCTTCTCTATCAGCCGCTCTTTCAGTTTTTACATCTTTACTAGGCATAATCGCATCTTTCACACAATAGGGATGACTAAAAATATATTTCTTGTCTGCCCGGTAGATTATTTAAAAATATTTGATACGTATTTTTTCTTTTTTTACGTAATCAAAAGATTACGGTGATACATTGAATTAAAAATGTTTTTTTTTACCAAAATTACAACCGACTTCCAAAGTACAAAATGAAAAATAACTTTAATTTCAGAAGTCGGAGTCTTTGGATCAATCAGTATTTGAATTTTATTCCACCGACTTCCGAAATTAAAGTTATTTTTCATTTTGTACTTTGGAAGTCGGTTGTATTTATGGTAAAAAAAAATGTTTTCACGTTTTTGGGTGTTAGTTTGTAATTTATCAGTTACACTTTACCAGATGGTGCTTTTCGAGAGCAAATGCACCAGTTACTATAAAACATACCCAAATCGCTATAGACGTGCCTATAATATTTGAAGAGTTCCCTCGATTTCTCCAAGAATCTTTCATCGGATCGTGACCAAATAACAATGGGAGCAACTTGAAAGTATACCCTTTCAATCAAAAAAAAAAATTCCTATCGGTACAGCCGTCTTCGAGTAATCGGGGAACATACAAAAAAAATTCTTTGTTGGTATGTTAAAACAAAAAATGCGTGTCCAATATTTTATTATTATCTGACTGACGAACTAAATAAAATTTATACTTTCTTACCCAGGCATCATCCCTATTCTATCATCTTTTCGTAGGAAAAACGAGAGCCCACCCAATAAAAAATCTATATTCATAGCCGCGCGTTTGACAACTATCTTCCCGCTTCCTATTTAAAAGCGATCGTCGCACGAATACACGATCGTTCGAACTTTTTGTTCGGTGAACCTGAACGCGGGTCGCGCCGACGGAGGGCGCTTTCCTGTTTTTTCGAACAAAAATTCGTCGCACACGACCGCAAAAGAAAACAAAACTGATGATAGCAAAACTTCGCGATGTTTTAACCGACACAACCGCAGGCAGGTAATTGCACTACTAATTAATACACTCTTTTGCAAAAAAAACGGGCACCTAAGGAAATTTACGTTCTAAGGCCGATTTGAGTTAATTAAATGAAATTTATTTCTTTGACGTAGTCTATGTATACTTATAATCGTGTAAATTAATGCGCGTGAAGTGAATTGGGGCAATTAAAAGAAAAAAAACGATGGATTCTTTAAAACCGATGTACATGCCCAAACAATAAGAAGTAGTCGGCAATAAAGACAAGATTTTTTTTTACTTTTTTTAATTAAATAAAGTTACAAATGTAAAAACCTAATAACGAGCGTGACCTCCTCTTGCCAAAATCACAACTTGAATTCTTCTGGGCATGCTTTCCACGATTTTTTTAATAACGTTTTGAGGAATACGTTCCCACTCTTCTGCAATGACTCTTTTTAGCTCCCTGATGTTTTGTGGAGCAGGTTGCACTGATCTTACCCGTCTCTTTAGAACATCCCAGACATGCTCAATTGAATTGAGGTCAGGACTTCGAGCTGGCCAATCTAAACGACGGATCCCAACTTCTTGCATGTACGCTTCCACGTCGCCAGAACGGTGCGGGTGAGCATTGTCGTCCATAAAAATGGAATCTTCCCCAAGTGCAGTCAATGTGGGTTGTGCATATGGAATTAGGACTTCCATTATGTACCGGTGTGCATTTAATGTTCCATTTTCTATGAAAACTAACTGCGTACGCTCCGTGGAATTAATTGCTGCCCAAAACATAACGGAGCCTCCGCCATAAGGAGTGATTTCTTCGAAACACACTTCCGCATAGCGTTCCCGTGGTCTTCGCAGCACTCGCCGGCGTTGGTCTTCTCCACACAAAGAGTTTCTAGCTTCATCAGAAAACAATACTTTATTCCAGTCCTCCAGAGTCCATGAAGCACAGTTCCGAGCAAACTGAAGTCGAGCAACACGGTGCTCACGGAGTAATTTAGGGCCCCGAGCTGAGCGGTAACTCCTGATATGTGCAGCCAAAAGCCTCCTCCTGACCGTCCACAAGCTAACTTCTACTCCTCTTACTTCTTCAAAGCTCTTCTTCAGGTCCACACTTGACGCCTTACGATTCCGCAACGCCTGACTCACCAAAAAGCGGTCATCTCTTGATTCTGTGCATCGTTTTCTTCCCGAACCGGGTCTTCTTTTGACCGAACCGGTCTCTTGATACCGTTACCAAGTCCTCTGGACAGTTGAACGGCTCACATTTAGCCGCTGAGACACGTAAGTTTGCGAACAACCTTCTTAAGTAGGGCTATAATTTTACCGGCCCTTATCGCTTTATCACTCATATCAAAAAGTGGTATTTAATGTAAAAAGAAAGATTAAATTGTTTAATTTGCAGAAAATATCCAAAAAGTTTTAAAATATCGTAATCAGTTAAAAATCGTTTCAGCAATTCGCGCTATTAGTAAAGCAATTTTAGAATAATCCACAATAATCATTATTTTTCTTTTATTAATTTCAAATTTTAAATTTGGAACGTAAAGAATCATGCCAGAATGCTTCACATAACATGCCAATACATCGTCAAATTAATAAAACCTATTTCTTGTTCTTCTTCATTGAAGTAGAGAAAAAAATCTAAAGTGCCCGTTTTTTTTGCAAGAATTTATAAAAGTCATAAAATGCAGCTGTCGCGCTAAATAAATTAATATTTCCTACAATAAGCATCCATGCCTTTATGAGAAATACTTATTCTTCCGGGTATAAATTATTTATAAAAGAAATAGTATCAGGTAATATGAATTAAATGTGTTTATTTATTAATAAATATTCTGATGGATTCTGTTTTTCTTTTTATAAAAAGCCAGCACTCGATAAGCATGGTTCCCTCGAGATTCGTGCCAACTCTCGATTGAGAAAATATATTTGCTTTGCATTAGGACTATTAGCATAACTGGCGAAATGTGGGTGTACTTTAGTTGCTCCTCTGCCTAACCCTTCGGGAATACAGACATGTTGTTGTTTTTATGTTGTTGTTGTTGTTGTAGTACAATTAAAGGCTTGTTACGCAAGCGTAGTATATCCAAAGCGCTGACTAAGGACGGCCTCGATTAATTATAACAAACAAGTAAAATGCGCAATTAGCGACACGAGGCAAATGCGCTGAATGCACAAAATACCGCGGCACCATCGCGCCACCGCTACATGAGGTCGGCCACTTCTATTCCGGCTTCGAAGGAAGGCATAACTTTAGATTTAGCTAGACATAGTTTTCATTTATTGTAAGTTCTTTTGCTTTTATTAAATCAGTTTTAGAATCTAAATTGGTTTTTTTTAAGTATCCCGGCCGCAGCCTTCGTAATTGGCGCAGTCGGTAGGATCCTCGAGGTTAGCTAGGTCTATCTTATATCGATATTATCGCTACCGCGCGTGAGCGATCGCGGCTAACCTGCTGTCAAGCTTCATCGAGTATCCGAACTCAAGGATTGC